>CP125842.1:8661756-13461756 GCA_030408175.1 Trifolium repens | reverse complement strand
AAAAACAATATAAAAGTCGGTAACGGCGAAAGTGAAAGTTATTGTGTGGTGGAGAAGAGTGCAGCATAAGAGTGCAACCCACATGTATTAATCAGATTATTGGGTGCATTTAAAGTTGAATTGGTGAAACTTTGTAGAAGTCAAGTCACGCAGACTAACATCACCATTCAAATGTTTTAAACCAAAACCACATACATCTCTTTCAAGAAATTAGCAAGAAGCTATGCTGAAGGAGGGTGGTGAAGAGGTAGTACACTACTGATGTAGTAACAAGATATGTACATCTTCAATTACAAGTTAAAGTAAACAAACCGTATTCTTTTCTAATAAAACTTGAATTATATCTTCTCGGAACCACAACCTATTGCGTGTTTCAGGCTCTTTGGGTGATTCTTGTCGGACAATAGTGATATTGAAATCATATCCCCAATTGAATCTGAAATTGACGTATTAGTGTGAGCTTATCCATGCGGTTATGCGCCCCTTGAATAGGAATCTATTTTGTGAAAGCATATATCTGAATTGCGGCTCAAATGAAGCAACAATGGATTGGAACAAAAAGGCTTTCGAGAAGATGAAAAGTCTCATGACACTTATCATTAAAAGCTATAAAGAGTAATCAATGCACAATTTTTTATGATTTTTCTAACCTGTGTAAAATTGTCTTGGAGTGAAGAGAGAGAAACGGTGGTGCATTAATTAAATTTAGAAAAATCATAAAAAATTGTGCATTAATTACTCCTTATCCTGTGCAATTTTGCACAGGTTAAAAAAAGTTATTTTTCCGAAGGCTCCATATGCTTTCCATGTAACTTGAGAGTATTAAAATGGCATTCACAGTGTATACCATATAGCTTTACAACTCGGACTGTCTTTACAGTAGCAGAACCTACAACTCGGACCTCGGTGATATCTTAAGAGATTGTAGATTTATTTTAGTTACAAGTTTTGTGAGCTCTTATGTTAAGTTCATTATGAGACAAACAAATGAAATCGTTCATAGACTAACTCGGGAGACTATATCTTTAACTAGTTCTCATATTTTTATCAACATCCCAACATGTATTTATGATATTATTTTAAATGAAATGAAATAAGTACTAAAGAATATTGGATCTGATCAAAGAGGTTAAACTATTGTAATGTGGTAAAATATTATTCGTATTTTAAGCCGGATTTGATATCTCTTATTTACATTTTGTATATGACACAATTCAAAAAATATTACATCATCCAATGGAGGAAAACTTGAGAAAAAAAAGTATTTTAATATTTAAAGTTAATGGCAATATGGCATATATGTATTAATGATGCTATTTTTTTGTGTGGACGAACATTCATAAAAACTTTAAACTGTGTTATTTTGTTTTTTTGTATAGTATGTATTTGTCATATATATTGAGAGAGAAATGATAATTTGAATTGATTTGAAATTATTTATCATTATTTTTAAAATTTTGAAGTAAAATATCTATTGTACAAAAAATAGTGTTCTTTTTGAAAATAAAAATCATCAACATCAATGATTCAAGTTAAAGATTCTAATAAGAACGCATCAACTGCTGCATTTGTTTTTCTAGACAAAAATTTCATGCAAATAGGTGGCTGCACTCCACCAAGAGCAAGAAATGTGCTAGGGAGTGACCAAATGCCATCTCCACAAATCAAACCAGAAGCAACAGCAGTTTGAAATGCATCAGCCTTAACCTTATCAATCTTCTGCCACACAAACAATATCAAGCTTCCAACACACATATCAATAGCAAAATTACTTCCAATGTAGAAAGGTATAGCCATAGCCATAGGAATAGGAATAAATTTGGCATATTTGTCCCCGGCGAAATCGCGAACAAAATTAATAATTATAGCTCCAGCAAAAAACACGCAGCAAAGTACAAGACAATTTTTTGGCAGGGCAGAGACACCTTCCACACCTAGCATAGCGATGTTACGATAAACAAGCGCGTAAGGTGCAGGGTACGCTGAACCAGGTTCACCAAGAGTACTAAAAGCTCGATAGAATAACCAGAAAACACACGGTGATATAATACATCCCATAATAGTTCCAATAACTTGGCTCACAAACATAGATTTCGGTGAAGCCAATGTCATATAACCTGTTTTGAAATCCTGCATGAGGTCTGAAGAGGTTGAAATAATGTTCATCATGACACCGCATGCTGCTAAACCAGCAAGGACACCGCCGTTAGCTGCGCCTGCCCAAGCACCGATGGTGAAGATGGCTAATTTTCCGTAGGTCGATGCAAGGGACATATCTGTTAATCCACAACCATATGCATTACAAAAGGCTAGTGTTGGTGCAACTATGTAAAGGCAAACTATGTGATACCACTTTAGTTGGTGGAAAATGTAGGGGATAGTGATCGTTGAGATTATTGCAATTATAACATAGCCTGTCATAGCAAACCACGAGGGGATTTGATCTTTGAGGAACATCTCGGTTCTGCGCTTGTCGTCAAATGAAAGTGTAGGTGGGAGAAGACGATTTGGATCATCATCCGATGGTGCTACAATACTTTCTTTTGTCATAAATTGATGATATAAACCAAAAAGAGTGCCGCCAAGAACTTTCACAAATTTGTATACACCATCACCTATAATCATTGATATGGCTATGAAAAGTTTGTATCCTTGAAGGCCATGTAAGCTGCTTTCTTTGAGATTAGCAGAGTACCAGTCTCCTTTTTTGTCTTCAATGAAAGGCCACATGACACCCCAGGAAAGAATTCCACCAATCAACATAGATACATTGATTATATATGGACATATCATCCCAACCCCGACGTAAGTAGTCGAAAAATCAAAGTAGAACATCCTTTGATAGGCTTCTAGACCAAATGTGGGGAAGCTTGAAAATCCACAAGCATCACCAGCAGTGAAAAACCATTGGAAGACACCCCACAAGAAACTAAAAGACAAGGACTTTCCCAGTGCTTGTACTTGTTTCTTTGCTAGTTTTGCACCTTCGGTTGTGTGGAAACTGTTGATAAGATGAGCTGTTGCAGTACCAGTTGGATATGTCAATCTGAAATCCACAATCATAATCTTTCGAAGTGGAACCACAGAAAAGAGACCAAGAAAGCTAACAACAAATAGAAATGCAATCATCCATCCTAAACTAAGATTCTTAACATCAATGGCAATGCTTTCATCTGGAAGTTGCTTTGCAACTGTTGGACTCATTGCAAACAAGTAACTACCAAAGCCACCGCTAAATGCAATGCTACTGGCAGCAACAACACAAGTCTGAATAACAGTATTCTCTTGTCTTGTAAAAGGTTGAGTAATAAAACTAGAATTAGCAAGAAATTTAGTCCATGTCTTGACAAAGAAGAAACCTAACAACCCAGCCGAAACATTGAGGGAAGGAATAATGCCAGTTGTAAGATTAAGCTTCATCACGATGAACGTGAAAACAACTGACAACAAGAAACTGACCAATATAGCCCTAAATGTAATTTGTTTCTGCCATGTAGGCACTGTTTTTCTTTCAAACTCTTTTTCAATTGAAGCCTCCTCGAATTGTTGTTCTTCGTTTGACATCGACACCATATTTTTATCAATGTCACCGACAATTGCGCGTCTGTGGGGTTCTGTGGCCATTTTTTTTAATGAAAATGATTATGAGAAAGAAGTAGAAATGGAGGCTATGTGGTTCTTGTGTCTGTGTATTGAGGGGTTTTTATATTTTGAGATTGTTTATTATAGTATTGTTGTTGAGTTGTGACTTTGGGTGTTTCTAGTTGTAGCTTTCTGTTTTTATTTTATTTTTGTCCATTTAAGTTTTTTGTTTGGAATTAATATTGCAGTATGAGATGTCATTAGTTTTTGTCCCTTACATTAATTTCTATTAAAAAACACCGACCTGGCTAACTAAACTATTTGACATTTGTAATTTAGTATATTTTTATTCAGCAATGCTATTTCATGCGAAAACTTTTATGATGAATATATAGAGAATTAATTATGAGTGTTAGACATACTTGGTTATATTTTAAAAATATTTGTTTATTTTAAAAATATTTGTCTGTCACAAAAACATTTTATCTTACTCAATATTTTTAATTATATTTTAAAAAATATTATAAGCATAAAAACTTTGATCCTCGTTTTCAACTTTGAACCATTTGAACTACATTTGTTTATTTAATTTTGGTTTGTTTATTATGCAAGTGAATGCAAAATTAGAGAGAGTGGGGTGATTAGTATTTGGTAATCATATAACAACCAAAATAGTAATTAAAAAAAAAACATCAATTTAATTAGTAAACAAAATTTAAAATTATTTATTGATGGGTTTTGTCCTCAATAACTATGAAAAAACCCTCATAAAAATAAAAAAAAAAATTCTAAAAAATTATTTAAATTTATAGATGGCCTAGGTTGTCAATTAATATATTCAAGGACTTTTTTAAAAAAAGAACACTTTTAAGAAACTAGTGGCTCATACCACCAATCGTTGTTCCCGCAATAAAATAAATCGTTAAATTTTTTAGTGGCCTAAGCAGTTAGGAAGTGGTCATGTTGCGGTCTTGGTAGCCAATATCATATTTGATTTTTAAAAAATGAACATTACATTTAGTGATTTTTTACGAAGTTATTATGAGGAGAAGTAGTCAGTGTCAAATCTAGAATTAAGAGTAAAGAGAATTCACTGTTATGTTAATGGTTGTATGTTGTTTTAAACAAACGAATTTTGTGTAACTGATAGTAAAATAGTTGAAGGATTTTGTTAAGAACTAAGATATGTGTAACAAATGAGAAATAATATTAACCTTTTGCAATGGTATGTGCACATGATGCTTTTGATCTTTTGCAAATGAGAAATAATATTCAATCTCTCTTCAAGCATGTTGAGCTATCAAGCCCCGATACGCGACACGATACGGATACGATACCGATACGCCAATACGTGAAAATTTTAAAAAATTCATATCCGATACTGGCGCGATACGTTATTTAAAAATTAATTTTAAAATCAAATATATAAATGCACAATAATATTAATAATGATAATTTTTTTTTTGAAAGACAAAAAAATGTTATAATAATTATTATTATAAACGCCAATAGTTCATTGTACAAAGAATACACACAAGTCAATTAGCTTGCACAAGAGCAAAACAGTTTGAGGCTCAACATACAAGGGTTCATCAGTCCTAACTAAAGACATATAATAGCTCAAAAAACATATAACAGTCATGACATCAAGCCTCTTCAACAAGTTCATCTTGTAGCAATATCAGACAATTATATAGGTTCTGCAGCTGACCAATTAAAAGCATAAAGCATTCATTCTTATACTAGAATTTTGGGACAAACCCAAATACTTAAACAACCTGTTATATAGTAGGACACCATAGTGACTTCAGAACAGTGACAAAGACAAAAAATACTAATTATAATAAATTAAATTCATTAATACTAAGTTAAGTATTTGTGTTTCATTAATATTGTCCTAAAAAATAATGATCACCAGTACATTTTATGTTATACATCTTCAGTTAAGTATTATACAACATCATTAGCACTATCCAAAACAAGACATTGTTAGTTACCCGTGTAACAACATAATAGTTTGACATTCATTAGGAAACACGGATTCTATCGGATATTATTTTTTATTTAAAAATAAATATTTAACCGATACTTTTCCGATACGAGTATCGGGAAGTATCGGACGCGTATCGAATATTATTTTTTTATTTAAAAATAAAGATTTAACCGATACTCTTCCGATACGAGTATCGGGACGTATCGGAAGAGTATCGGTATCAGGTGCGTATCGGACACGATACTTCACCAATTTTAGAGTATCGGAGCTTCAGAGATGTTGAGGAATGAAGGAGGTACGCATTCCTATACATACCAACATGGTTTCAAAGAAAGGAGTATCGGTGTTTCATAAGAATGTTGTATCTTTAGATGTAGTGTTTAAGAGATTGGTTTTGCCGTACAAAAAGAATTAACAGTGCAGTTTATTACTTATTTACCTTTAATTGAAGTGTAATTATTTTACATATATATTAATTCAATTATTGTTTTTAAATATATAATTATCAATGTCCATTTTAATATATGCATGAATTTTAATATCAAAATACATTTTACATGTTTCACAAGTATGCAACTTCTTTCTTTAAAAAAAAATGTAAATCTTCCAAGCACATTCATTAACAATTCACACCGTATAGCGGGAAAAAAAGTGTATGTGTTGATTTATTGCGCAAATTTCTAATTTCTTAATGCAAAATATTCCATTCTAATTTCTTTATGGAAAATATATAATATATTACCTTCGTCCCTAAATATAGTATTATTTTGAGAAAATTATGAATATTAAAAAAGTAAATTGTAGTATTAAATTTGTTGACAATTAATATTATTTTTACAATTTTATCCTTTAAAAGAAAGAATGAGTTAATATGTTTTTAGAGTATTTGTTATACTCCATTCGATCTCATATATAAGCAAATTTACAAAAAAGCTCTTCCATTAAGAAAAGTGTCTAAATGCATTTAAGTTATACACTTTTCTAATTTTACCTCTATCTTTTGACTTGGAAACCGTTAAAAACACGAGAATGTGAAAAAAGTAGGGATATATTTGAAAAGTGACATTTAATGTAATGATTAGAGATTAATTTTGCTTATATTTGAGACTTTCAATTTTTTTATTTTGATGCTTATATATGAGACCAGAGATGGAGAGAGTAGATTGTAGAAAATGATACACTATAATTAGGGGTATGTTTTAAAAAATAATAATTAATGTTCTTGAAAATTTAAAAAGGATCTTATAAAAATGAAAAAAAAAAATCATAAAAGAGTTTTATATTTAGGAATGGTAGAGCTGTCAAATGGGCCGGCCCAGCCCGACCCGGCCCGGGCCCATAGGGCCAAGACATCTATTGGGCCTAAGTGGGCCGGCCCATTAAGGCCCGAGGCCCGGCCCACTTAGCCCAGCCCAATAAGCATGGGCCGATGGGCCGGCCCGACACATTTTTTCAAAATTTTTTTATAAAAAATTGACAAATTTTTTGTAAAAAAAAAATTCAATGGACAATAAAACTACATATGCATCGCACACAAATTAATATCCATAAAAAAGTGAGTGTCATGATTTCATGAAATAAATACTTCAAAATATCCATGCAAAAGTCGAGAGATTTGTGGATGATGATTCATAAAGTGCATCCTCAAAGCTAATAAATTTCAAGCTTACATCAGACACTAAACTTTTAACATAACCATTCAAAATACATAAATTAAATTATAAAAAAAAAGTAAATTATAAATCTCATCTTTTTCCTTAAAAAAAAACAAATCTCATCTTTTGTTACTTATTTTATCTAAAGATTTTATGCTAACTAAAATTCCTTATTTTTAGGTATATTTTTTTAATTCTTTAATGGGCCGGCCCAAAAGCCCGTTGGCCCAGCCCATGATGGCTCATAGGCCCGACAGCCCAGCCCAATAAGGCCCAATGATATTTTTGGGAAGCCCAGCCCGACCCGGCCCGTAGAAAACTATAGGGCTACTGGGCCGGCCCGATAGCCCGGCCCATTTTTACAGCTCTAAGGAATGGAAGTAGTAGAAGTTTTTGGATAAAGATAATAACTTAATTAAAAGGTGAATCCTAGTTTTTTTTACTTGTCAATTTTTTTTTCCTTTCAATCTTGTAAGGAAAGTTTTTTTTTTGGTAAGGAATCTTGTAAGGAAAGTTGAAATAAAAAGAAATTGTTTCATAATCACCTATGTCTAATTTTGTTAATAGCAAAACTTTTGTTAACCGGGTAGAAAATTAATAATATAAAATCTAAAAAAACGATATATTAAATAGAATTTAAAGCATTTATTATTTTTCAAAAGTTTAAAAATCTAATAATTTCCCTTGTTGATATGGATTTTTAATGAATAATAATTTTATGAAAGACAAGTACGGGTTAATTACATCATTCATTGAATTACAATATTAATTAACATTGGATGCATCAAAATAATGAAATAATTAAAGAGAAAAGAATTTAGGAAATGACAAAAAAAAGTAAACAATAATAAAATAATACTTTCTTTTTATGAAAAACTTTAAAATAAGATGTTGCTCTATTTTATGACAGAAAATATCATATTAGTACTTTGAAATCACTAAATCCTTGAGTTAATAATAAAATAATATTATTTTTTATAATAACAAAATATAATATTAGATAAATTAAATGAAAATAAACCATAAACTTAATTATTAAATAAAAAAGCATACATTGTATTTTAAGTATTTAGTTTCGAAATGCTTTGAACCGGGACATCAACCAATATTTTATTTTTTATGATAAAATTTCATTTGATCCAGATTCTCTATATATTGCATGCAATGTCTCTATTAACCAAGTTATCGACAAATTGTTCTATACTTCTATAATTTTATAGAGTAATTTTTTTCTTATATGTATTAAAGAAAAAAAAAAGAAAAAAAAAAAAGAGAGAGAGACATAAGAGAGAGGTGACAGTTTATGCAGAGTTAGGGGAGAGAGATAGTACAGATCTGTTTGACCAAAATCTTTCACAACACAAATCAGGTTCTTACTTCTAATCTTAAAATCTCCAATTTCCAACATCATCATCATTTCATCAAAACATTAACCCCTTTTTCTCTCTCTTCAAAACAAAACATTATTTTTTTTATAACAAACAAAAAAAATTGTAAAAATTTCAGCTTGAAGAACAACAACAACAACAATGGAAGGAGGAGGAGCTCCGCCTGCCGACACCGTGATGTCGGATGCAGCACCACCGGTTCCACAGCAGCAGATGGGGATCGAGAATATTCCGGCAACCCTTAGCCATGGTGGTAGGTTCATTCAATACAACATATTCGGTAACATGTTTGAAGTTACTGCTAAATACAAACCACCCATCATGCCAATCGGTAAAGGTGCTTACGGTATTGTTTGGTATGTTAAATACAAACCCTTTTCTTTTTTTTACATTTTTCATTCTAATTTATCTTAAAGTTTGCTTTTTTAATTTCTTGGGTTATGTAAAAATTGGATTTTTTTTTATATGTTTATAGCTCTGCTCATAATTCCGAGACAAATGAACATGTTGCCATCAAGAAGATTGCAAATGCTTTTGATAATAGAATTGATGCCAAGAGGACTCTCCGTGAAATCAAGCTGCTTCGTCACATGGATCATGAAAACGTTAGTGAGTAAAATGATGAATCATTGTTTTGTGTATTGTGTATTGTGTGTGTTTGTTTGTTTGCGAGCTCGTGCTTTCGATATCTATCTATTGTTTTTTATTGTGGTTTGAGATGAACTTGTTTACTGGATCCTAATTTTGTGTGTTTGAGTGTTTCAAAAACAACCAACCATTTTGTTCATATGATGTAAATAGTGTGTGTGTTTGTTCCTTTTCAGATGTGAAACAATTTTAGCTTTGAAACTAATTAGGGGTTTTAATGGTTTCAAGGCTACATACATTAACCGCGTACATCTGTTTGTTCATTTGTTTTAGCTTTTGAGAGGTTTCGGAGAGGATTCTAGTGGAAGCAAGAATAACTTAATTTGTTGAAATTAAGTTTTTCTTTAATTGTTTCTGCTGAAATCTGAAACAAACCGGTGTTGGGTTATGCAAACACCGAGACCAAGATGCATTTGTTAGGTTTATAGTATATCATACTTACTTGATCGGAATTTATCAAAAGTAAAATTATGGCTGTTGACAATTAGTAGCTTGTGTCAAGATGACGTGTGATCAATCGTAAACTTAACACCGAAAAATTCTGTCCAAAAAGGAACGTCAATGATGAGCGCCTGTTTCTGTTTGAAATCTTTGCAATCATTGATTAGTTTATCCTCTTGTAAGGAATCTTGGATGGAGCAGTTATTTTTCATTCCGACATTGTCTTAACACGTGTATTTTATTGATTTTACATTTGATTTTAGATGCTTTTTACGATATGCTGCACACGTCACTTACATTACTTTGTCGCTTGTGTAGTGCCGGTTGATAGATACTGTTTTTCCGTACGTCAATTAAAAAATATTGCATTTATAGAAAGGTTCGCTGCTTTTTGTCTAGTAGTTCCAATAACAGAATGGAAAAATGTGTTCATTCTTAGGTCATTTAAGCCTATAGAGTGTCTTATATTTTAGGGGCTGGATGCCGGACAAAGGGGGTGTCCAATTATCTTCATGAGGAGAAATACCAAAACTTGCTAGCACTAAAAACTGTGTTGTGTTGTCAATTGTGGATAGTGGAAAATAGCAATATGTTTAAATTCAGCTACACAAAATTACTATAACACTTCTATTGCTGCTACTTAATAACATTTTGTACTAAATAGCTTATCATGAAACAATATCAATTTGCTCGAATTCTGCACTATTGTGCTGCTATAGCCACTGTTTAACAACACTGACTTGAAATACTTCTTTTATTTGACATTTTGATTTGCCTAATGAAATTATTGTGCAGGTGGTCGCAATCAGGGATATAATACCACCACCTCAGAGGGAGGTATTCAATGATGTGTACATTGCATATGAGCTAATGGACACTGATCTTCACCAAATCATTCGATCAAATCAAGCACTGTCGGAGGAGCACTGTCAGGTATATATATTTAAATATGCCACCCCTTTTAAATTATACTTGTTTATCGCGGAGTTTATTAAATCTTATCCCTGAAACCATTATAAGCCCTTTTTTTTTCTTTCTTTTGTAGTATTTTCTGTACCAAATCCTTCGTGGGTTGAAGTACATACATTCTGCGAATGTTCTGCACAGGGACTTAAAACCAAGCAACCTTCTCCTAAATGCCAACTGCGACTTAAAGATTTGTGATTTTGGACTGGCCCGTGTAACCTCCGAAACTGATTTTATGACTGAATATGTTGTTACAAGATGGTACCGTGCACCGGAGCTTCTGTTAAACTCTTCTGATTATACAGCAGCAATTGACGTATGGTCTGTTGGCTGTATTTTCATGGAACTGATGGATCGAAAGCCTTTGTTTCCTGGCAGAGATCATGTGCATCAGTTGCGTCTACTCATGGAGGTAACTTCTTTAGCTGTTGTTGGTGTTCGAAGAAGTTCGATAATTATTGAAATTTACTTTAGTATTTGTAGTTAAAATGATTAAACCTGCTGAATTTGAAACCAACACATTCTTGAAACAAATTGAAATTACTGCAGTATCATTCTAGAGTATAATAATTCCGGTTAAATCGTTATATTATGTCCATTCTTGAGTACCATCAGATCCTTTTGTTGAAATATTAAGTCTTTATTAGCTTTCATACTATTTGATATTACGTTTATTTTGTTTTATTTCAATTCCTTAAATCACTCATTAATTTATGGAGTGTCGTTATGCACTCTTTCCTACAAAAGGAACACCATTCTCATTGGAATTAATAAGTTCTGTAGTTATAGAACATTTCAACACCTTTATCCAAAACCTATGTTGTTAATGGCGCCGCAATCATGCACAATAGCGGAATTGCAGAGCAGCAACGACATTTGGTCCGAGCTTCTTGGTAGATATACACTAATACACCTTCAATAGTTGCGGTTTTAACGGCTGCGAATTGCGGAAAAATCGTGACTGAATAGCCCTTTTGTGGCCGCGTTTCCATTAAGTGGAAAACTTCCCAACCATGATCTACCATTTCCGGCCACGATCTGCCATTTTCCAACCATCGCCCTCATATGCTGATAAGAAACAAGAAAGAAGAAATAGCGCTTTTGCGTTACGCGCTGCCATCTGGGATTAACAACATAGTTGAAACCAATTCTATGGATACCAAAATCTGCATTTTTTTTTTGTTTCTATAGCTTTGCTTACCTTTGAGAACAATCTGCTTAGTGCTATGAAATCAATGTATCAACATAACTGCTATCTTCCTATTTTACAGTTGATCGGTACCCCAACAGAAGCTGATTTGGGGTTTCTGAATGAAAATGCTAAGAGATACATTAGGCAACTACCTCCTTACCACCGCCAATCTTTGCTAGAAAAGTTTCCGCATGTCCATCCTGAAGCTATAGATCTTATTGAAAAAATGTTAACTTTTGATCCTAGAAAAAGAATTACTGGTAAGTTTTCATTGCCCAATATTCTGTATTGATGGTCAAAGATATAATAATGTCCATATGCATACTTCATGATTTTCATGCTATTTGGCATCATCAATGCTTATTAAATGTCGTCTATTCAGTTCAGCAATTATAGGTTGTTTATGATTTCATCTGTTGAACATATTATATTTCTATCGATGTGATGTCAAGACTTTGCAACAACATAATGTTTCTGCTGACAAAAAAATGATTCATACTAATCTCGTACATTAGCACATGCGTTGAAATGCTGAAATACAAGTATGCTTACATTCTTTGATTGACATTGTTTTGCAGTGGAGGATGCACTAGCACACCCCTACTTAACATCTCTGCATGACATCAGTGATGAACCTGTGTGCATGACTCCCTTCAGCTTTGATTTTGAACAGCATGCGTTGACCGAGGAACAGATGAAAGAACTGATATACAGAGAGGCTCTAGCATTTAACCCCGAGTACCAGCAGTAGTGTAGTAGTGAGATAATGATGGTAATGTTTTCATTGGATTTGGACTATGTTATGTTATGTATGTTGTCCATAGGTCAAAAGATTTCTGTGTATATATATTATCATATGATCTATCATCTCAAACCAGATGACCTTGGAATTTTATTATTTTGTCATAGGCATATGATTGGTAGACTTACCGGAACACAATCATAAGGTGTTTTGTATTTTGTAATGTCTTATTTGTTTCAAATCATTCTCGAAATTATTGACTCGTTTTCGCATGAATGTGTGCATTTATCGAGTTAAATTTGTTTCTTCATTTTTGTTAAAAGGCTATTTGTTCTGGTATAATGATAAAAAGAATTGAACATGTTTTTATTTGAACGATAAAATTTCAGGTTAGTTGGTGAAACCAAGAGGAAGGTGGTGTTTTGTTTTGAGGATCCAAACAGTGCAATAAGAAGATTGATTGAAAGACTTGTATTTTTTTTTATTTATCAGAAATCTGATTTTATGAAACTGATTTTTAGTGGTTTTAGATTTTTAACTTACCCCTCAGTTGATATAAGATCAATTGGAAGTTGAACAACCAATTTTTAAAACCTATTTATTTATTTTTTTGAAAAACTGTCTTGCTCAATGTTGTCAGAATCTAGTTTTTACGTCAACTTGTTTTGACTAAGTGAAATCGAAATGTAGATTCAACTCGTAAATTTAGAGTTTACCTCATATTAAAATAAATATATATAATATTCCTACAAGAAGAAAAAAATAATATAAATATAAATATATATATATATTTTTAAATATTTAATTTTGGATGTAATATGAAACTAATATTTTTATTTTGAATTTAGAAATTTAAGTATTATGAATATTAATTAAAGAAAATATGACAAAATCAAAATATTATTAATTTTAAATATTTTATAATTCACACTTAATTGATTTTCTCTCATTTTCATTAGTTAAATATGACTATAGTCATGCATTTCAATGACAAATAACACAAACTATATCAATATATCTTGTAAAGAAATAATATTTCTCTTATTTTTTTCACGTATTAAATATGATTTTTTCAATCATGCATGTCATGTGAGATTGAATATTATATATTATTGAAATACAAAGTGATTGTATATTTTAACACTTATTGTTTTATTTTATTTTTAGAAACCCTTTTTATATTAGGTATTTTTTTTTTGATAATATTTATGCATCTATTATTTATCAAATAATTTATTATGTTTAAATGATCACAAATCTAATTATAAGAAAAAAAATGTCCACAAATCTTAGCTCAACTTGAACAAATGTCGAAATTGCTAGGTCGGATATCATTTTGTCTATCTACCAAAAAAACTTATTATATTTAAATTTTTTTGACAAAGCTTATTATATTTAAATAATCACATAAATTTTGCAATATTATTTTATCAAAATATAATTACTTATTTGTTTTGTTTGTCACTTGTTTTCATTGAGAACACCAGTTATTTTGTTTCTCACTTGTTCTCATCTATTCTTTTTGTATTGTTTTATTTTTTTGCACACATGTGTAAAAATCGGAGACATTGTTAGGAACACTAGATTACTAAAAATTATTATATATCTGTCTAACTCTTAGTATATTCACTGTGTTCCTCCGTCCCATTTTATAAGCGAAAATTATGTTATTGTGGACATTGAATAGATGATGTAATCCTTAATTGTTAACCTATAAAAATAATCACAAGTGTACATGATTGTTACTCCTTAATTATTACGTAATATATACTATTATAAAAAATTAAGTGTTTCTCTACATATGATATTTTGAATATATTTATTACTAATATGATAAAATTGAACTTTTAAATTGACTAAAAATAAAATTGTTTTTGAATCGTTAGATGAAAACTGCAAGTTTAAGTGATTTTACAGATTTCATAGGGAGTTAAATGGTGTAAACTCGTTTTAACTTCTAATGCAAAAAAGAGTGGAGAGAGAAGAGCAAACACACCGAGTGGAGGGTGAAGTGCAAACACACCAACCGTGCCAAAAAAAGGCAGTTATAATTGGGGTGATGTATGCCGAGAATGAAAAAGAAAGACTGGCAAATATCTTAGATGAAGTCGATGGGATGACAAGAATTCTGATAGAATACTTCGATTTTCTACCCCAGAATATCACAATCCTCTGCGACACCGACAAATGTACACATCCAACCAAAGCATAACTTCAGAGGCAACTAACGTCGTTAGTTGAACGCACAAGACATTCTATTTGTGTATATAGCAGGCCATTGCAACGAGTATGATAAAGGTAAAGTCGGAATTGTAACCTCCGATTAACATAAATCAGATACCGATTTTCCAAAAAAAAAATTATCAGTATTTTATGTTATATTTTTGTCACCCTCAATAATTTTTCCTAGTTCCATCCCTGTGCGTCTGTATTTGACTTCTTTTGCTAATATTGAATTTTTTTTCCACAAATAAATGATCAAAATAAAACACCACTGTCTTTTTACAAAAGAAAACTTGGTGGAAATCTCCAAACTAAATAGTGTGGTTTTCGTCGAGCTTCCTAAACTTATCCATCTGGTTCGAGACTTGTTTCATAACTAAGCTTGTCTCTATTATCATCTTAGTTAGAATCGCATCAATAATTGGTAATTCCCATAAAGCAATTTCATTTGGAAAAACATTTCGATCAACAAATCACAATCCCAAAAGTTTATGTAATTTAAAAGTAATAATATTAACAACCTAGGTCTTGCTAGCTAGTAGCCATGCACAACTCCATGCATTAACAGTAGTAGATTTATGGATTTAAAATTCAATGAATAGGATTTTGTAAGGACATGATGCATAGATTTGTTGATTCAATGAATTGTCTTGTTTGGAATTGTAGGGGCTGGTGGTGGCAAGTTGGTCCCTTCCCTCATAAGTTTTTGCTTGCTATTTATCGTCTTCACTTTGTTGCTATTTTAGTGATGCTCATGCAGGTCAAGTATTCGAATGCATTGGTCTTTTAGGTGTTGAGTAGCGTCTTCTTTGGTGGCCTTTGCTGTTTATGGAATCGTCTACTCTTGAATGTTAACACAGAAAAACTCCTAGTAATGGGAGTTGAACCATTTCTTTTCCATCACTCAGATTGATTTTGGACAATTTCTCCATATATTCTCCATAAGCCAAACCTTGTTTTCACCTTAGTCTTGTCAATGGGAGTAAGCAACAAAACCAAATGAATTGTGCCATATACACGGACACCGCGACACGGACACGATACGGACACTTCGACACCGATATTGTAAAAAACATAGGACACTGACACCGCTATATATATGATAAAATTTGATTTTATTTATCAATTTATTATTGAAAAAAATTTAAAAATGTTCTAATCAAAATTAACATCTTTAATTATTCATTAATAACATTGTTTCAATATATGTTTAACTTTTTTAGTGTCAAAACAAAGAAGAAAAAAATATTTTTTTGGTGAAACTTGTTTAAATATTCCGACAGGTGTCGTACGGGTGTCATACAAGTATCGGACACCGATGCGTGTCGGACACCGCAACACCCACCTCTTAGAGGTGTCCATGCTTCATAGTTTACAAGTGTATTTATCTTCTTTAGTCCGTAGTTGCTAGTTGCTACTTGCTACTCAATTAGTAATATTGATATCATGTTGAAACGTCATAAAAAATTGTACAACATTCGTTTTAGAGGAAGCTTAGAAATTATTGTTGATGCATTATGCTCATTGAAGACACCAATAACTCCTCAGACCGGGGGTTATCACCCAGATTGATTTCATAAACATAGCCAAACCTTGGACAATTGATCCCTTAACTTATTTATTGGTTTCATATTAGTCCTTTAACTTACAAATTAGTCCCTTAACTTTAATTTTGTTTGCCATATTTATCCTTTTCACTAGTTTTTTTAATAAAAAATCATTAATTTTACTTTCTATTATTCGTCATATGAACGCATAAATAATTTATTTATGAGTAATATTATGATTATGAATTCATACACTTTTTTTAGACGGAAGATAAATACATTGTCAATCTGTTAAAAAAGACCCGTATGACTAACATAATTAAAGTTAAGGGACCAATTTATAACTTTAATTAGTTAAGGACCAATTTGTAACTTTAATTAGTTAAGAGACCAATATGAAACCAATAAATAAGTTAAGAAATTAATTGTCTAATTTAGCCATTTATTTAAGACTGGGAGTAGGCTCCAAAACCAAAGGAATTGCGCCATATGTATCTTCTTCATTCAGAAGTGTTGATCAAACATCAAGCGACTCTCCAATTTTAAATCATTGGAACTCAAAATGTTCATCTCCCTTCTTGCACCGATTAGACAATAAACTTCTTGAAAGTGAACGCAGAATATGACATAAAATTACAAATCTGTAAAGAATACGTTGATCATAAAAGTAAAGATGATAGTAATTTACTATTTGCAGAAAAACAATTTTATGATACACAACCAAGTATTCAACCACTATCAACTTTTGATGTGCCAAAGAATTTTGATAGACGAACTGGTCCGCCACCATCTTCACTATCGGATCCAGAATTCTTGCTTTTGGACTTGTGTCTCTTTTCCTTCTTTGATCGCTTAGACCTGGACTTTGATCTTTTTGACGCCCTCTCTTCGTCTTCACTACTGGAAGAGTATGAGGATGATGAAGAGGAGCTGGATGGGGAAGACCTTCTTGAATGCTGCAATGGAATAGATGGTGAGTATGCATGTAAAAAAATCAATCAAAACAAAAAATATTGTAAACATCAACTTCTAATCAATATTGCTTGTTCATCCAACAATTAACAAACCCAAGAGAAGCTACAACAATAAGCAAATAATTCTTTTGTAAAATAAATATACAAACCTAGAGAAGCTAGAGTTATATGTCATTCCATGAACTCATTTTCACGTTTAAAAATATTTATCCAAGAGGGAACTGTGGAGGAGTGATGCTTGCTACTCAAATTCCATTCATGCCAGATGACTAGTACATGGGGCTTTTTCTCGGAATATTGAAGGAATAGATTTGACTAGAGGTGGTGGCACTTGAACATGCCAAAAGTTGTATACGGATATCAACTACACATATAATCGAGAGGAAATTGGTTTATGTTGCTGCATCTAAGAGTTCAACAAATTGGTGAGGGCATGGCATACTCATGGGATATTCTCACACTCTAGTCCATGGCATGTCGAGTTCTAAAATGCCTACATCCAGAGAAAGGAGGAATGATGAGCTGTGTTTCAATTGTGAGCATCACTATAGCCACACCAATCAGTGCCCTAATCATCACTCATACTTGGGGATATTGACTTTGGAAGGAAGAGGAACGAATGAGAATGAAGGGCCCAAGGAGTCTTTGCCAGCAATTACAAAGAAGGTCAAGATGGGAAATAGTCTGCAGTGTAATGAATGTCCAAGAGGTGCACTCATTACATATGGCCTCTTCAAGGCAACGACGGTGGAAGGATGTCTAGAAGTATACCCACTCATTGATAGTGGAGCTAGTCAACTTCATTACTGCCAAACTAGCGCCTCTTTAGTTTTACCCATCACTATCACCAGGGAGATCAGGTAAGTGTTAATGCAAAAAATCGTATTCTTGTCTTGCCTCAAGGAAGATTTTCAGGCTGATAAAAAAGGTATTGATGGGCTAGTTTGATGGATTCCTAGACCTAGTAAATAAAAAAAGGAGCCTGATAAGGTCCTAATGGTCTATTTATGTGAGCTGATTCCCTCTTTAGAAGAGGGGTTAACTTTTAAACAAAAAATGAGAAGGAGCGTAAGAGGAGAGATAACGCAGATCTACCCTATAAGTTCAGAGGGGAGAAGGGGTTATATGTTCTTCGTTTCAATTTCCATTTATAGCTTGAGGCCATGGGAATTTACCTTGCTGGGAGCATTTGCTTTTAATGTATTTTCTTCCATGTACTTGTCAATAATAGTCTCCCTTTGTTATATAGGAACTATTCCTGTCATTTATGGAATATAAATGAACTTTGAATGAAAGTCACTGACAAATTAGAGGAGTTATCTGTAATTTACCCTATAAAAGATAAGAGATTCAAAACAAAAGACACATTGAAGATTTAAAACAAAGACACACGAGCTTTGTCAACATTTTCGACACCAATGCAAACAATTTAAACCTACACTAATACTAGTCCAATAGCATGGCTGCTGAAAACTAAAAGGAAAGTTACCCAGCAGCTCATAGTTGTGTAATAGTTGAAGAGGTAGTTACAACAGTATTGTTTTTTAAATGAAATTTTTTGGTTCTTCTCCAGGAAAAAGTAAATGTTGGAAATCAAACACACCTTTCTTTTTTTGCTGCTATGCTTCTTTGAAATTTTGTCCTTCTTATCTGTGTAGTTGAATATGCAACACATGTCATTAGAAACTGGGTATGGGAAAAGACGACAGAAAAACACAACAGGTTTCTGCACCTTTACCAAATTACTGCACATACCTTTTGAATGTTTAGATTTACTACTAGAGTGATTTCTTCCCTGGGAAAGTTTGCGAGCTCTTTCAGCATCAAGTTGAGCTCTGTACTCCCTCATCATCCTATCTGCATCTGCTTCCAGCTCCCCCTTTTTCAGTTCTTCTTCCTAGTAAATGAAGTGCAACAAATCATGTCAAAAATACAAGTTATATAACAGTGCTACTGCCTTAAAATATTGATACATAAAATAGCGCGATTAAGATATAGGAAAAGGCAATTGATAAAAAAGGTTTGACTGATAAAAGGGAAAAGCTAATGCCCTAAAATCAATGCAATCAAAATTTTAAGTAATTAAGTAGTATCAATAAACAAGTAGAAATGCTAATGATCTAACCTTTACGGGGTGTTTGTTCAAAGGGAAGGAATCACATTGCCAGGAAACAAGGGGTTGTGAATGACTATACCCATTCCTTACAAGGTTGAGAAAATTTATTCATGGGTGTAAGGGTTCACAGGCATGGGAAAACTTCCATAATTCCCGTGAATTTATTCCCAAGTGAGGTGGGAATGTGTATTCCCATGGAACTCTATTATGTTTTTTTATAAAGAAAACAGTAACTACCAATTTTCGGAGGAATATTCAATTGTGTGCCAAACATTTTCTTTAAAAAATACCCAAGAATAAAATTCTCATCTTTATATTCCAGCCTAAGTTATGTCCATAGAGATGATTTTCACAAAAATATCTTTCGAACCCAAATCTAAATATCACAGGCAAAAGGAGATCACAGGTGCTTAATTTTCAAACCCAAATCTAAATATCATTATGATTATTTGGAAGTGCGCCAAACATGCACACACAGAGATCAAGAGAGGTTCTATTTCAAATGAAGATCCAGAACAGGTTTGACAATGAGAGGTTGAGAGCATCTGTGTCAAAAGGATCAAGTAGAGAGGAGTGGACAGTCAATTGATTACGAGAGGTTGAGGCAAGGGAGGCTAAGGGATTTCAGGTTTTGCAACATGGGTCCCCCAGCTCAACCTGTAAGAGCAAGGCTTTCTCTCCCAGTCCTCTAATAATTCCCAAGCAAGACTATTTTGGTCTTGCAGTGTAACAATCACCGGCATGGTGCAATCCAACAAGTAAACCGCAATCTTACAACAATGGAGTAAAACCCTAGTTAGTCCCTAAAAGATTTTCTAGCCAATGTTTGTCTCGTTTTGGAATTCTCATGTTTTAAAATATGACTCTGGCAATGCTAGAAAATAGAATATGTAAACTTAGAAGAAATTTTAAAATGAGTAAACTTGGAGGGGAGAGAAGATGCGTTAATAAACTTAGAGGCATTGACTAAAATAACTTTACATTAAATATCATGCAAAATGTTCCAAGGGTTTAAAATGTAAATTAGCACATCCTCTCCATTAAAATCTCTCCCTTCTCCTTGTTTGAACAAAACAGACCCTTAGAGAAACAGGTCAAACTTCAGACACAATTCAGGACTGGTGTGATAAATGGAGAAGAGGATAAATGGAATAATGAGATAGCAGACAACCCTCCTCAAACTAATTACAGCAAGGTGCCCGAGGATGTATGTTGTATATTATATAAACACGGATAGTAATACATTTTTTTTCTATAGTACACAGACGGTAATTCATGGATGTTAAAAACTGTGAGATAATTCAGGTACAACATAAACCAACAATTACCTGGATTAAAATCATCACAAAGCTATACAAGGTAAGTAGCTCAGTTAGAGTGAGTAATAAACAGACTCAATTGACGGGTTTTCAACAAATTTTGATTACAAAGGTAGCCTGCCCATTTTTGTTTGGAAATATTTAGACTGAGTGGATGAGACTAAGAGAATCAATTGTCTATTATTGTTGTAAACTAAAACATATCTCCCCTTCCCCCTCATATATACACAACAAAGAAAATGCATTTCCAATTTACTTAATAAGAGCAAATATGTAAGACTTGTGAAGAGATTACCTTCTGTTTCTTTTTGTACTCTTCCCATGTAATTGTGTGAGATGTTTTAAGGCTAGCCAAACGAGCGGCATGCCACTCTGGTGAATGAAATGAACCATCCACCTGCGACAGTCCTCATCAATAACAGTCCAGGAAAAGAAAGTATTCCAACATTTGAGCATTATAAAGCAAAACAATCCTATAATCCAATATATACATGCATGCAGTAAGACAAAAATACCAAATACCATGGTGACTAGCATTTCCTTCCAACCAAATAGATATACATCTTTTATAAAATTGTGAGACCTATTTGGATTGGCTTAATTGAGCTTATCTACTGGCATAAATTTTGTGAGACTGTTTGGAGAACTTATAAAAACAACTTAGGATTTTTTTCATAAGTATTTGTCAACTTAATTTCAAAATTTTTTCAAGATATCTTAGGAAAAAAGCTTTTAACATATACAACAACAATTTTATTTTATTTTATCTTTTGCTATAGAATAGATTATGTAACTTTACACATAAGCACTTATCATGATAAGCACTTGTGCCATAAGTTGCAAATGAGCTATTTATCCAAACAGGGCCCATATAAACCCAAAGGCCAAAAGAAATCCAAGAATAGCTACTTAACATAACATTCTTGTGTAAAAAAATATTATCAATTTTCAATTCATTATTCGAAAATGCACGCAGATGTGAAAATGTTCACTGCCTAACAACAAAAAAGCAGATGTAAAAAGCAACAACTTGAGATTCAAGCTCAGGGCTTATTAAATATCACTACCACAGCACAAGTTACTTTTTCAAGTAATCATAGATACTTAACAGTAGAAATGTAGAATTAAATAACTTTTACTTTAATCCCTAAATTTAAGAGCATAAATCCAAGCAAAAACTCATATAAAAACAATTAAGAAATAGAATTAGGAAATAACTGAGAATACAAAAAGGGTAAAAATCCATGAGCGTTATGAAGAATTGAACGAAATTGGAAGAAGGTGTGATATGGAAGGGTACAAACCATGCCATCTTCAACCTCATCGGGTCCGGCGGAGGCACCGCCAAGCCTGGCTCTCTGCATAGCTTTGTATGCTTGATTTTTCCCCATTGATTGAGATTGATTTTGAGGTATGTAGTAAAGATAGATCGATTATGATCATGCACTATTATACTCCTACAACAGAGTTAGAACCAGATTCGATTCAAATTGAATTTGAAATTGTTGATTCAGTTATTAGGGATTTGATTTTCTCAATCGCATTGCAATCGTTGCGCTCTTGTTTTTGTTTTCTTCCGTTTGTTATCAGTTTCATTTCATTCACAGCAAAAAAAAAAAAAACATCTATCTATCTATGGGCCATTGGGCTTGCATCCTTTCTCTCAAAATATATCCCACCCCTACATTTAACAATCCACCCCCTACAAATCACCAAAAATTCCTATTTTACCCTTTATTTACTATGTAGTATTTTAGAATTTATTTACACTTTTATTCATTTCAACATTTTCACTTTTCAGAATCCCTCCTCCACTACTGTGCTCCGATATGCTACTATTTTCCAGTTTGATAAAATTTACCGGACAACTTTTAACAAGTCCTTTGGTATGTACATTTTCCAGAAATTCTACCGGAACATTTGGAATAATTATTTCAGGGTTAATAGGCAACTTTTGCATTATCCTTGTAATTTTTTATTTTTTTTTTAAGATTACTCTCTGCAATTTTTTTTTTTTTTTGCAGTTCATTTTATCCCTGTAATGTTGTTTTTGTTTTACCGTCTACAAAGGGTAATCTCAAAAAAAAAAAATTACGGGTAACGTAAAACTCGCCTACTTTGTAGAGGTAAAAGCCTATTAACCTTACATTTTTCATATTTTTTGCCGGAACACTTTCCAAATGTGTTATGATTTGAATTTATTTTCCAAAAAATCACATGAGTTTACTGAAACTCCTGACGAGAAAACATCGAAAATTATTAATATACATGTTTCACTTTGGGTTTTTTTAAAAAATTGTCTTCTTTTTATTTTAAATGATGATATTGAGAGTTCTCGAAGAGGTGGTACAAATCAAATTTCGGTAGAAACTCCAGTTGTTTTCACAACTAATGAAAAATTCGCTACATGAGAAGTTGTTGTCGAGTGAGATCGGGAGGTTGTAATTACCAACAATGTCATTATTAATATTACTATATCAGATAGAAAAACCGGAAAAAGATGAAGAAGTGACAAGTTGATTTTGGATTATGCTAGAGGTGAAAATACGAAGTTGAAAGTTCAACAATAACTACGACTAAAAAATGTGGTTATTCATTCAAAATTAAAGCAACACAGTCAAAATATGGTTCAGGATGGAAAGTTAAAATCAAATGTGGATTTCACAACCACTGACTACCTGACCAATATCAAGGTCATCGTTGTGTGGGACATTTAACTGCAGACAAGAAGAAACATGTTGTAGAGCTATTAGATTATAAACTATAAACTAATAGACCTAAAATATGTAAAATTAAATACATGTAGAATTGAAGGATACCCTACCAGCTGTTTTGTGGTACACGTAGAAGCATCTCCTAAATTATCATACAATACCAAATTCGCACGCCCCAAAAAAATCTATTCCAGATATTTCACGTCTACATGCGCGAAACTCTTGTTAGTGGAGATGGTAGATCTAGATCCTACCATATACCATTTTGAAGTTGTGTCCGATACACATAATATAGTCACTCTTGACAATATTCACCCATCTGCCTCCTAGTCTCCTCTATAGTTGTGTCATAAAATACCTCCAACAACTCCTCAGTAAGTACCGCAACACCTTCATCATTGATATATAGGGCTGGAGTGTATAAATTGCCCCTAATAGGAAGATGAAGTAGGCAGAACACATCATCAAGTGTAATCGTCATTTCACCCCTTGTCATGTGAAACGACGATGTCTTTTGATGTTACCTTTAGGGATGGCAACGGGTGCCCACGGGTGCGGGTTTGACACAACCCAAACCCACACCCGAAATATCGGGTGGCACCCGAACCCGAACTCAAAGTCTATTCGTGTGGCAAATTGACACCCACGCCCACATCCGTTGGGTTCGGGTTTTTCCACCCAAACCCGAACCCGCAGCAAAAACACAAAATTCAACATAATTAACACTCAGACCCACACCCGTTGGGTTCGGGTTTTTTCACCCAAAGCATGAACACACAAAATTCAACAACATTAATTAATATTGAAACACAAATTTTCACAAGCATTCCAGCAAGGTTCTCAAAGAAATTAAATTACAACTTTTCATCAAGTTTGGTAACATTACAATTAAAATTAAGGTCTTCAACATGGTAACATTAGAATTAAAATTAAGTTCTACAATAGTACAATTAAATTACAACTTTCCAAAAGCAACATGGTAACTTATGTAATTTTACACTTATATAATTAGGGGTACTTATGTAATTTCATGTATAAGCGGGTGTGGTTTTGGGTGCGGGTTTGAGTAATCCCAAATCCGCACCCGAAATATCGGGTGTCACCCGAACCCGAACCCAAACCCAGTTAACTCGGGTTTCACCCGTTGACTCGGGTTCGGGTGCGGGTGGGGCCCGCGGGTTTGGGTTTGGCTGCCATCCCTAGTTACCTTTCCACAAATGCAAATATAAGATCCAGATAATGTTTTATCATGTTTCATTTTTTGGACAAGAAGATGAATAATTGAACAGAGAAGTCGATGTATGTCCAAAATCCATATGCTATGAACAATGCGTTTAATGTTTTCTTGGGGCACGCAAAGATTTCTAACGTGTTTATACGGAGCCGTCTGTTAATTGCAACAATATGAAACATTTGACATGTAGTTTATCTCATTACCTTTAAAAATTATTTTCCCAAGACAAGAGAAATTAGATTGAGCTTTGATTTGATCCCATAGTGATTTTATATAAGAGCGACATTGCATAAACTAGAGGTGGTTGCCGTCTCGAAGAGATAAAACATGCATGAAGTTGCAGTAGTTTAGGGTTTCCTAGCATAAAATTGACGGATATAAAGTGCTGCAGTGGATCATTTCATACGTCGTTCACCATGGACCGATGCATAAAAGTATAAAAAATTATAATAATTGTTGACAACATTTTTTAAATGTAAGAAATGACGATTCTCCTAGTCTGTATAGCTAAAAAAAAGCATGGACGTCAGTTCCATACGAGTTACATTTTATTTTCCTTTGTTTTTTTTTTCTTTTCAAATAGCGTATTGACTAAAATTTCATATTTTGGGGTGTATTTGATTTGAGAGAGAAATAGGAAAGAGAGGAAAACACGAAAAACAATGAATGAATTTAAACTACTACTCCAAAGTACGAACTCTAATTCCTGCATATTACTACATACAATGTCTTTATTTATGAGAACATAAAAATAAAGATAACCATTAACTTATACTCCCTCTGATCTTGAATATAAGCAACACAACAAAAAAATTGAAAGTCTTAAATATAAGCAAAAATTACTACATTTATTATAACTTTTTATAATTCTATAATAAATACACTGTTTTGTGCGGTTTCCAACATATCTTTACTTCACTCCACCAATTAATGCAACTACTAATGTCATAAACAAACTCAAAAGTAAGGGTAAAATTGGAAAATGAATAATTTTTCTCATTATTTAATGCACTTTATCCATTTCCTTAAATGATGTGTTTTTTTTAAAAATTTTTTTTGCTAACATACAAGATTAGAGGGAGTACATTTAAATAATAACATATATTATTGCTATTTCTTTTATATTTTTTAGAACAAAGACCATGTGGGTCATTGACAAATTTCAAACGGGACAATTCGGTTATTGAAAAAAATAAAATCGAAATTAATTTCTGACACTTTTATATTAAAGACAAATTTATTTCTATGTTATAACAAATTAGAAATTAATATTTATCTTCAATATATAAATGTCAAAAACTAATTTAAATTTTATTTTTATAAAAAACTCAATTATCTCATCAAAAAATTTGTTAAGAATCAAAATGAATATTCATGGTGTATTAAAAAAAAATGAATATTCATGGTGGACCATGTTAAAATTTGAAAAATGCTAAACAATGTCCCATGGTATTTGTTAAGGAAACTAAATATAGTAAAATTATCTTGAAACTTGTGTATTCAAAGTTGTAAAAGTGTAAATAGTTATATTAAATGCAAAAAAAATTTATTTTAATTCCTTAACTAGTGTCATTAGTACCCCAATAGCACTGGTTAACATGACCCTTAAAAATTTAAAAAACTTATGGAAAAAACACTTTTGAAAGAAAAGAAAAAGAAAAGGACATATCAGTAGTAGTACAATCAAAACAAGATTTGAATTTTGTAATGGTGAGAGAAATGAGCTTGACCACTAGCAGCATGAGGACAAAGAAAAGATCACAACTTTTCAGAGAGTTAGATTACAAAACAAACAGCTAGCTAGCATCACACAACATTACTATGCTACAATTCTTTTTCACCTCCTCTCACTCATACAGACACACTCCTCTCTCTCCCCATCTCCTTCACACAGTCACTGTCACCTACACACATACTCATGCTAATCTCTCTCTCTCTCACAGATTTCACACATCATCACCATCTTTCACTAAAAACCAGTCCATTGCTTGTACCATTTTCATCATAACATATCTATCTAGCTATAGCTACTACCTACTATTTACAACTTTAAACCAAAACAAAAAACATAACAAAAATATAAAAAACACAACACCTTAAAAACTCTACTTCTTTGTTCTTTCTTTCTTCCATAACATCACCACCACTATGTCTAAAATCATCATAACCACACTCTTCCTCTTTTTGTTCTCATCAACTGTTTCTTCTTCTTTCTACCACCGCCGTATCCTCCACCAACCACTTTTTCCATCTATCTCTCTTCCACCAACACAACCACCATCTTCATCACCACAAACACAACCAAAACAACAACAACCAAAGCTTCCATTTTCTTCCATGTCTTCCTCTTCACCACCACAATCTCTTACTCCACCTTTCTTTCCAACTTACCAGTCACCACCACAACCTCCTTCACCACCTTTCCTCGCCACTTTCCCAGCTAACATCTCTTCCTTACTCCTTCCAACACCTCATACTAAAACCCATAACCACCGTTCCGCCGCCGTTCTCCTCATCTCCCTCTCTCTTTTCTCCATCCTCCTCCTCACCTTATCTGCTTTCTTTTCCTACCACCGTCGTCATCACAACCACAAAACTTCCTCCACCACTGCAAACGACGATACTGCTTCAAGATCAGATAGTCTCCGTTTATTCCCACCGAACACCGCCACTTCTGACTCCGTCGACAGTAAACCATCATCTGGGTCGGAGATATTCCACCTCGGAACCATATCAAGCTCAGAAAACATAAAAGTTACTGCAGAATCAAGCTGTAACGGCAATGCCGGTTTCTCTCCGTCGTACCGGCATCTTACAGACTCACCGGAGCTTCGTCCTTTACCTCCTCTACCACGTCACAATGTCAGAACATCGAAGAATCAACAAAAGAAAGAAGAACACATAGCAAGAGAAGATGAAGAGCAGTTTCATTCACCGAAAGCTTCTCCTTCTTCTTCACCAGTGGTTTCTGTTTCTGTTTCTGCTGCTGCTGCTGCAACAAGAACATCTTCATACCCTTTTTCACGTTCACCTTCTCTCAATCTTAGTCCTATTGAAAGTACCAATTCTTTTCCACCTCAGAACTCTGCATCTCCAAGTTTTTCTGCTTCCTCTTCACCTATGGAGAGGGAAGATTTGGATGGTAAGAATGTTCAAGTGAGCAAACTTTCTGCTCCTGCTCCGCCGCCTCTGCCACCGAGGTTAGTGGCTTCTCAAGATGTTAATGTTGATGTTAGGATTGAAAATGAGGAAAGTTCAAAGCCAAAGTTAAAGGCTTTACATTGGGATAAAGTTAAGGCCAGCTCAGATAGGGCCATGGTTTGGGATCACTTGAGACCAAGTTCATTTCAGTAAGATACATTTACTAACATCATTATCATTTGACTTTGTATGAGAAACTAAATTCTTTTCAACATTATAGTATTTGTTGTTTTTTTGTACAATTGAAACTCACAAGTGTTTTATTCTATTCTATGTAGTAGTATATGGTGTTTTCATACTTCATTATTATGCTGTTTTTTTTAATTATTATAGTTAGGGTCTGTTTGTTTGGATTAATTTATTTTTGAGCTTATGCAAACAACTTATACAATTTTTATGTATTATTATAAGTTTGTCAAGATAGTTTATGATAAAATAGCTTATAAAAATACAATTTTCACTAGTGTGAACTTGTAAAATAGCATAAAACCTAATTTATATTGCTCAAAAATAAGCTAATCCAAACAGACCCTTAGTATATGGTGTTTTGTTTTCATACTTTTTACTATTATGCTGTGTTTTTTTTTAGTTATTATTATATTTGTGGTATGTTATTTTATACTACTATTAATTAATTGGGTTGAGCTGCAGGTTGAATGAAGACATGATTGAGTCACTTTTTATGGTAAATAATTCCAATTCCAATGGAAATTCTGCTTTGGCTGCTAAAGATAATGCTCGGAGCCAAATAACCAATGCTGCTCCAATGCCGCCGGAAAATAGGGTGCTTGATCCTAAGAAGTCTCAGAACATTGCTATTTTGCTTCGAGCGCTGAATGTAACTATTGATGAAGTTTGTGAATCCCTCCGGGAAGGTTATACCGAATCACTATGCATTTTCTCTTACATGGACACTGTTATTAGTATTATGTATGTGTATACCTATCTGTGTTATTGCTTGTGGTTCCGTATCTGCCTCACATGCAAAGTTTAAGAAAGAAGTAATCTCTCTTGCTTGGAATAAGCTAATTATGCTCTATTAGTCCTTGTTGGACAATACTGTTTATTGTCGTCTTTCTCTCGTGTATTGCAAGCAGTTTTATAAATTGGTGATATATTAAAGCTTGCTTTTGCTTTGAACAGGCAATTGTGATACACTGGGAACAGAACTTCTAGAAAGTTTATTAAAGATGGCCCCAACTAAAGAGGAAGAATCTAAGCTGAAGGAGTTTAAAGATGAATCGCCCTTCAAGCTAGGCCCGGCTGAGAAATTTCTTAAAGTCATGCTTGATATACCTTTTGCATTCAAAAGAATGGATGCTATGCTCTACATTGCTAATTTTGATTCAGAATTAGAATACCTGAAGAAATCCTTTGATACTCTGGAGGTACTTATTATTCTTCCATTTTTGTCTATTGATTTCACTCCAATGTAATTATCGGAGTTGAGTGACCCTTCAATATCAACCAAGCTAAACATTAGCTAATATTTTAAAAAATTTAATCTTGATATGCACTTGAAATTTTATGATGTACCTGCAGTTCTCATAGTTTATCTTTTGCCACAGGTGGCTTGTGAGGAATTAAAGAATAGTAGAATGTTTATGAAGATACTAGAGGCAGTTCTTAGAACAGGAAATCGAATGAATGTTGGCACCGATCGTGGTGACGCACAGGCATTCAAACTGGACACACTTTTGAAGTTGGTTGATATTAAGGGAACTGACAGAAAGACTACTCTTTTACATTTCGTTGTACAAGAAATTGTCAGAACCGAGGGTTCTCATGTATCTGGTGCTGACCATCACAATGTTGACTCCTTCAACAATCATCAGTGTACTCTTCAAGATGAGGTTGACTCGAGGAAGCTTGGACTGCAAGTTGTATCAGGTTTGAGTGGAGAACTCACTAATGTTAAAAAGGTAGCTTTTATGGATTCAGACACGCTGAGTAGCGATGTTGCTAAACTTGCCAAAGGAATCGAAAAGGTGTTGCTAGTTGTAAAATTGAATGAAGAGTCACCTTTGAAAGAAACCAACCAAAAATTTTCCGAGGCTATGAAAGGTTTCTTGGAGAGGGGTCAGGAAGAGATTTTAAGGATCCAGGCGCAAGAGAAAAGTGCCATCTCTTCAGTGAAGGAGGTAACTGAGTATTTCCATGGTAATTCGGCAAAGGAAGAAGCTCATCCGTTTAGGATATTTATGGTTGTGAGGGATTTCCTTTCGATACTAGATGGCGTATGCAAGCAAGTTGGTAAAGCAAATGAGAGGACTTTAGTTGGTTCGCGGCTAGATGTAATGCCTTCAATCACTACACTGCCATCAATTTTCCCCGAGTTTAATGGTAAGCAACCATCTGGCGATTCCTCAGAATCTGATTAGCCTCTCAAAAGATCCAATCCAGTTTGAACAATGTCTTTGGACATTTTGTACATGTTTTACTACCTAGATTATATTACTAGTTTATAAGTACCCTTCTCTGTCTGAGCTCACTGCTCAGTCTCTGTCTGAGCTCACTGCTGAGTGAATTGCTTCTATCATCTATGCATTGTATTCATATAAATGATCAATGACAGAAGTTTTAGAATAGTTTTTTCTAATCATTATTGTCAATTAAGGATTGTGAATAACCAACCAATGGTGGTATACGGTGCACAACTTAGGAATATTTGTGCCCATGCAAAAATGGCAATCATAGCAATGGTGGCAGCAGAGCATGGTAACATTTTATGTTCACCAATCCAGACTGCCTATTTGTGTACCAATGTGATGTGCCATTTTATGTTCACCACCCATGACTGTGTACATTCACTGAAATCAAAACCGTCTGATTAAAGATCCAACGGTTTAAATTTAATAGCAGAATATTTCTGATTTTAATCGGACGGCTCTAATGCATTGACTGAAAAAAAGTAGGTATACTTACCAATACAACAGCTATGCTGAGTAAGAACTCAAGTTACAATTATACAGGTGAAAGTGTAATTTGATTGGATGATGACAAAGGAGGTATTTGAGTTCACATTGGTAGGACTATGAGCAGAGTTCTTTTGGACTGTAGTATCACTGTGTCAGCCAGTGTATGTATAAATGGCAACCATAAATTAGGTCAAGGACGATAATGTCATCATTCATCTGTCTCCATTAATGTCATTATTGGCTGTTGAATACTGATCTGATGTGTCTCTGACACATAAATGACCAAACAACACCAATTTAAACTCTTGGGAATTAATGGAGTGTCTCATAATAGACTACACATTTGTGGCTTATATCATGCTTAATTTAACAGTGTTACGAACCGGAAAATTCGTAACTTAGAGAATATAGAAGAAATGGATAAAAATGCAGAAATATAGAAATTGTTGTATTACTTATGACAAGTGAAAGATAAAATGCAAAAGGATAGGAATCCTAATGCCCAAGAGCAAAGCTCCTTCAAAGAAAGAGGATTCTCTTTCTTTGCCTAACCATATTGGTTCTAGCAATAATCTTGCATACCCATTACCACTCACTCACCCACCATTTATACTACTAAGAGGCATAACAAACTTGCCAACTAATCACCCTATCCCATTCACTAATTACTCATATATCCTCACTATTCTCTTTATTACAATAATAACCCCTTTCTTATATATCTCTTATAATCAGGTACCTATCAATACCCACCCCTTCAAAACAACCTTGTCCTCAAGGTTGAAATTTGTATCCATTAAAATTTTGCCTCTATCAAATACAAAGTTGAGCAGCAATTCATGAAAAATAAGTAAGCCACTCCAGCCCCAGCAGTAGTCACAAGTTGTTTTTGTAGCTGCAATAGGAAGATTGAGTTCTCCAGGGTCTTGTCTCATTAATCCAAAAGGTAACCACTTCTTGCAGATTTGCAGTGATTGTGTGATAACCTCTAACTTGTAGTTTCCAGCATCAAATAAAATTTCACAAAGCTTCCCTCTATCATACACAAAATTCAGCATGTTGCAGTTACTTTCTACTATCAGCATGACAAAAACATTTGTTATAGCATTTTCCAGCAACATGGTAAGACAACTTGATATATCCTCCATAAAAAAGAAATCTATAAGAAAAGATAACAGTGAGGATACTATATCTCTTTTTCTCTTCATTCCATTAATAGCAATAACTAACATATCAGTTGCACAAGATTCTTTCATTACCTTCCTCACCTTCCAATAATAACAATACCTCAAGACCTTGATGTAGAAAATTGAGGTGGAGCACACATAAGTACATAGAATAGTTACTGACGAAATGAACCAAAAGATGCGGGTGTTCTTTGATTTGATGCATTGGCTCACCCATGGACACCAATGATCTAAACATTCAACACCATAATGAGAAGGATAGTGAAACATATAAGTGTCGCAATACTTCACCTTTATAAGGGACTCATTAATCATATCTTCACCTATTAGAAGGAACCCAAAGTCTACTGTTTGCATCCTCTTAAGTTCAATTGAGACAAGCGAGTGTTGATCAAATGCATCCTTACAGACAAGTGTCTCTCCCACAAATGAGACCAGGACAAGATTGAAGCAAATCCACTTTGACATTGTTCTCAGCAATGGTTCATTCTGCAAATGACTTGGTGTATCAAATAGAAACATATTTGAATCAACCAATGAAGCTTCTTTTGCCACAACAACATGATCATTTTCATAATGCTTAGCTAGCATGAGAGTTTGAAGGCTAAGTGCATGTGTCAGCAACTGCTTAACAACTCCTAGTTGAAATGTGTCATAAGCATTTACCATGACTTTAATCTTGTGTTGTGGGCAGCAACAATCAATTTTATGTAAAGTAGTAGAATTCCCAACTCCAATAGATACTACAACATATGGTTTACTTAGCTCCATGGCAGCATGAGTATCCATCAATATGTCAAAAGAATGATTAGGAATTAGAATAAGAACAAAACCTTTTTTCATTGTCACATGCATTAATGTGGACATCCTTGTAAATGAAACTAATATTTTTCTTTTAGAACTAGCTGCCACGAATTCAAATTGTGTCTGAGCTATCTTCTTAGCTTTTATTTGGGTTTGACACGTTAGTTTAAAAATTAGCTCCAATTCTCTAACCTCAAGTTGGGTTTGACACATTAGTTCCAAAATTAGCTTCAATAGACAGCTATACAATCTCCACTGTTTTTGCTCTTGGACCCAGTCATTAAGATCAATTTGGGCCTGACCCAATAAAATAAGAAAATTATTCAACTTACAGATTGTCGAGATTACCCCTTTGTCTCCCTTTCTCAGATCCGCAAACCAAGGAGAGCCTTCGACGACAACGGCGCCAGTCTTTACTAACGGCACCTCGACGGTGGTTGGTAGCAATTCTTCGTCCGGTGGCTTTGGTGGTGGTGCGATATAAGAACAATCCACGTGCCTCTTTCGTAAATTCTCCTTCAGCTGAATCGCCTTTCTCGATGTTTGTTCCCATGGTGATTCGTCCATTATCCCCTTCCACAATGACTCCTCTGATCGTGGACGTACCGAAATCCCTGTGTTCCAAGCTTGGTTAATCACTCCGACCACGATAAGAAGATCTGGATCCGGTGGTTTTGGTTGCGGCGGAACAGTAACTACTGAATCGGAGTGTTGCAGCTCTAACGAGTCCGATGGCAGTTCCGACGGGTCTGGTGGTAGCTTGGTCGAAATCACATCCTCATACCAAGAAGCATCTCGATCTGGTGGTTTTGGCTCGGGAAACACCTTAACCGGTAAATCCAACGGCGGCGGTGTATCAACCACCATCGTATGATTCTTTGTGACACTCACTCTCGTGCAATCTGCTTCTATCTTCTTAGCTGCTTCATCAAACTCAGTCATCGATTCATTGTTATTAGTTTCATCATTACCCTTGACACTCGTTTCTACCACTTCTATCACAGGTTTTACTCTGATTTTCGTTTCCATCCACACATTTGCTTGTGTTTCTGGATTTTCCAACACTATTTTCTTCATTTGAAACCCAAACCTTATAATCAAAGCTATGGAAAATGACTTCCAATCAGCATCGATATTGTCTTGGGTCCAGGAATAAAACCACAGCATTGCTTCTTCGCCCTCCATGCTCATGAAAGCCCACTGCAGCATATGTGATGGGTGAATCTTGTTCTTCTCAAAAAATGTTTCAGCCGCAGTGATCCAACCAACAGGATTGGTCCCCATGAAATCTGGTAATTGCTTCTTCATAGTCCAAACGTCATCCATCACTGGCTCCTCATCGGATCCGGTAGGTCGGACCATTGTTACGAACCGGAAAATTCGTAACTTAGAGAATATAGAAGAAATGGATAAAAATGCAGAAATATAGAAATTGTTGTATTACTTATGACAAGTGAAAGATAAAATGCAAAAGGATAGGAATCCTAATGCCCAAGAGCAAAGCTCCTTCAAAGAAAGAGGATTCTCTTTCTTTGCCTAACCATATTGGTTCTAGCAATAATCTTGCATACCCATTACCACTCACTCACCCACCATTTATACTACTAAGAGGCATAACAAACTTGCCAACTAATCACCCTATCCCATTCACTAATTACTCATATATCCTCACTATTCTCCTTATTACAATAATAACCCCTTTCTTATATATCTCTTATAACCAGGTACCTATCACACACTTCATTTATGGAAGCATAATGAGGGGTGGGGTGGAGGGGCTTTAATTTCACACTTCAAAAATAGTAGAAGTATTTTTTGGCTATTGTGAAAGGAAAAGTTCCTTAGAATTCCAGAAAGAATTAAGCATGCTATTGATATTCACTTTCCTAGTTTATTGCACAACTAGTAGTACTAGTACTATTTATTTAGACATAATCAAGAAAGTAATACAAAGCATTGTGTTATCTATCTCTATAATACTATCCTGAATGAAGAAAATTAAGAGTTCTCAGCATCCATGCGTTCGAGCACCTTTTGTGCTTCCTCTTCTGTACCAGGAACAACGTTTCGAATCCTCAATCCATTTTTAATGGCTACAGGGTCAACACCAAATGTGAAGTAGAATCTGTTGGATACCTGTTTCAAGAAAAACATGTAGTAAAGTGAAATTATTTAATAATGTATGAATGTGCAAGTCTTGAATGAGAATAAGACACCTATTTTTGTATTTTTTTTAATCTTAGATGATGCAATAAACGTCACCTAAAATTAACACACAACTGCGAGGCCTGAGTTTGAACCCAGATGAAGTTATCCAACCTAACAATATTTGCATTGTCAGTTAAGTTAGACCTTTTTTTTTTGATGGAGTTAAGTTAAACCTTATAGACACTTACTTTTGTATTCTAATCCTTAGATTAGCATTAGATAATGGATAAATCATAAAACAATGAGATGTGCTATGAGAACACAAAAACTAGACATCTCTGCCCAACACCTTAGCTGCACCTGTGGCCCCCTTCGGCATGGAGTAGGGATCCTCTCCATTTTATTATAGTTTTGAAACACATCAATGATATACTAAATGCACGTTTTCTGAAAATAGTTGATATTATTTGAATATTTATACATCAAAACTTTAGTAATTGTAATGTTCATTTCTTGCACGCAAACCGATACAGTGAAATAAAATATTTAAAACTGGAAAAGTGGGTCTGACCATATAATATACGGTGTCTGATGTTATTATTTGTGTTCCACAAATATTATCCTAAAACAAGAGATTGATTCTTAAAATAAATTAAGTTTCTCAAAATGATCTTTAAAATATAAAATTCAGAATAATAAGTTTCCCTGAACAATTTTGCAGCCTAAGTTAAGCAACTTATGATAACTGATGTGATCAGTGGTTTTCAATTTAAGGATTGATTTTAAAATCTCATTAGTTTCAAACACCAAATTGTGTAATCTCAAAATACTTGGGACTAAATTGGCAATTTCCTACTTAATGATTTGGGATTCTTAAAATAGTTTGACAGCACACAAATTAGTAAATTACTTACATTTTTCTTATTGGGGTGCGGAGAGAAGGAAATTTATATGCATGTAGAAACTTTTAACATGTAATAGAGGGCTAAGACCAGTGCTCACCTCGCTAGACCGAAGTTCAGGCTTTGTCACGTGCGCAATTACTTCGACATTCACCAGTGGTCTAGCTGGATTGTCAAGTTCCGTGTACAGAACACAAGACTTGAGACGAAGAAAACTTCCAACATCCACCTGCATCATCAAGTTGTTTTCAGTTCAAAGCGCTACTTAAAAATGCTAATATAGTTGTTTTCTACGAAAGTCACGTAAATGAGGTGATCATGATGTCTGTTTCTTTAGAAGAGAGTTTCGCTGTTGAAAGATAACAACAGAAGCTACTGCTGATTATAAAGTGTCCTTGTTGATTACTTACAGGTTTAAAAAAATCAACATGATCAACTTCCAAGAAATGAGGTGCTGCACCAGCAAAGGAATAAGCCGTTGCAAATGCGAGTTCAAAAGCTCTTCTCATCAAAAATCCCCCAAAAATACGGCCATGGGTGTTTCTTTGCTGTGGCTGGCAGATAAAAGAGTTTTGTAGGCAAGTGTCCTTCATAAGTATGCTGTCTCTGTCTGCTAATGCCGGCATGTCGGAGAAGATACGCCCTTCTGCTAATAGTGCAATGAGCCTGGCATTGTCTCCACTCTCTCCATGTTTTTGTTCTTCCTTCTTTTTTTTCCTTGATTTGTTTCCCTGTTCTGCTTCCTCCCAGAGCAATTTTTCTTTCTCAGTTTCAGGTGAGACCTTGTTGATTGGAACTGCCTTACCCGTGTTAGAGTCACGAGCCACAAATGTGAAGTTAGCTACAATTGCAGGTGAGTTTGAAATATCCGAATCCCCTATCAGCAAATTTCAATGTATTGTTAGGGAACAATCAGGCTAGACCAAAAGATAAGCATTAAATTTACAAAGACATGATTTGAGCATATAAAACTACAACATAATGAACTAGTTTTTGTGCTAAATTTCTTTGTGATATTTTGATGTTACTAATAAATTGAAATATACTAAGGGTCTGTTTGGCAAGGCCAATAAATTATAAGAGCTTATGTGCTTAATTAAGTCTTATCCAATATTTAGAAATGAAAAGTATCAATTTGATCTTAAAAAAATTCATATGTAGGATGTTTTAGTCCCTAATATGGACTAAAATGTACCGTAAAAATTATCATAAAAAAGACTGATTTGACTAACATTTAAGATTTTTAAAGATTAAATTGCTACTTTGCCAGAAGACCAAATAGCTTTTTGTGTTTTTTTAAGGACAAGTTTGAACCTTATTTTCCTTTACAAAATTATTCTGATAAGTTTGTAAGAATAGCAAGCCACAGTATCTACTATTTGTAATAGGATGCAGAATTTAACAGACATAATACAGAATAAACTTTTGCCAGTTTTACATCATCATTCACCAATTTAAAAAAGAAACTAAGACTAAAATTTGACATTTTTCAGATTAACAAATAACTACACTCTACCTGTTTACTAGCAGTACAAACTATACACTATACCTGTTTATCTAGGGATCGAATCCAGTTGTTGAAGTTCTTACATATTGCATTCTTACTATAACTACCACACTTTGACAATCACTAGATGCTTCATATAAAGTGAATGTAAGCATGGGTGAATCAAACACACAAGAAAGGCAATTGATCAAAATTCATGACACAAAACATGTAACATGTTAAGCGTTTGCTTGTAAGCACTTAATGGCATAAATGGTCTTTTTGCCAGAAGACAGTGATCTCGACGTTTAATCAAGATCAAACAGTTATGATTCTAAGCTCGCAACTTGTCAAAACCACTATGTGAACAGTCTAGTTTCTATCAAACGGTTAAGATTACATTGACCCATAAGAAATTCCCACCAATGACAATCCAGGATAACACCCATTTTTTAAAATCTGACTAGACTATTCCATTCTAGTCCACATCATTCCATCCTATACCACTAATCCAAACATATCCACAACTATCCTATACCACTAATCCAAACATATCCACAACTATGAAAACAATGGTAAAGAAAGCAGAATAACATGTATCACTATTAACTATGGACTAGGAAGCACGGATACTGACATAGACATGACACAGACACGTCGACACCGATAACAATTTGAGTAAGTGACATAATTCAATGTAATCATATGTGTTTGTGTCAGTGTTGGACACCGGCGAGTGTCCAGCAACTCGACACGCCTAATCCAAGGAGTGTCTCCGCAAGCTCATAGATTATGCAATTAGTAAGTACCATTTGGTGACTGGATCATTTCCAATTGAATTTCCATAGACGACCTTCCAACCCAAGTAACAGCACCAACAATAGCAAAGTCAGCATCAATATGAATTGGTTTCTTAAGAACCATCTTATCAACAGCAGCAGTAACCAATAAAAGAGGCCTTGTACTACCATCTTCATTACAACAATGCTATTCACACAACACACAAAAATAAAACATAAATTTTTTTAGAATTTATCATCAATTTCAACAAAATAACCAAAACCCACTATTTCAAAATCAGTAATAAACAAAACCCAGAATTCAATTCCAAAAAAGGAAAAACCTTTAATGCAATTGTTCCAGCAAGTGCATCAAAATCCTCAACAAGCTTCCCCATTCTAATATGATTCCAAGGGTTTCTATATTGCTCACGAAGAATAAGATCAGAAGAGAAATTATACAAAATACTGGTTCTACTTTGGGAAGGAGATTTGGGATCAAGTGAAGATGGGTCATGGCAATTACTATTACCATTAATGGGTTTTTCAAAAATGGTGGATCTTGCTTCCCATAGAGCATGAGTAGCTGGGGAATGATGCATCCCAGGCCATAAACTGATGGGTTTGCGGTTAGATGAACCTGCATCGATGGGATTTGGAAGTGATGATGATGTTGATTTTGGGTGTTTGGAATCAGTGGATAGGGATTTGGTTTGATTGAATGGATAGAGAGAATTGAGTGTGAATCTGAAAATGTGATGAAATTGAGATAGTTTTGGTTTTCTGAATGTTTGCATTGCATTGCATGGAAGAATCAATTGATGATGTTCTGAATGAATTTTGTTGTGGAGGTTATCATGTGCCTAATATTCCATTAATACTCCTAAGTGGAAGGGTGGGAAGAAAATTTTTACCATAAGTTTTTAGAAGATTCAATTACTTCTAAATAAATTTAGGAAAATACTAACGAGTGCCCCTGGGGCACTCTTTAAGACTTTAAATAGAAAGTTTTTTATAGAATTTTTATGGAAATGCGTAAAATCAACGTATTGAAAATTGTAATATTTAATTTTTAAAATAAAAAGTTTCTCTAAATGGAATGCTTAAAGAGTGCCATGGAGGCACTCGTTAGCAAGACCCATAAATTTATCTCACTTGACATTTTTCTTCTTCTTAGGATCCATTTAGTTGGAAGAAAAATAATATAAAAAAAAGAAAGAAAAAAAATACGGAAACTGATGTGAATATAATCTAAGATTTAATTTAAGTTAATTTTTCGATTTTTGTGTTTTTCTTACTTCTCATTTTCTTTCCTTTTAATGAAGTAGACTCTAAGATAAGTCTATCACTAAACATATAAGACATTCATACCACAATCATTTATTTGACCATTTTACATATATTAATAAGGGTCATGCTAACTAACATTTTCCTATTAATAAAAGTGTAAAAATAGTTGAAAGTGCGATTTCTTTGCTAAATTACTACTCCCTCTGGTTCTATAAATATTGTCTTTTAGATTTAGAAGTAGGTGATCTTGATAATTTTTATAATTGAAAAAATAACTTAAATGATCGGTTTGATGAAAACAACAGAAAATAAATATGCATTTGGAATTAAACCATCATTAATTAGGTTGTCGTCGTAAAAAAAAAGAAGGTCATGATTATAAAGAAAATTATTTTTGTAAGAGTAATAAAATGATGATAATTGTACATAAAATATAAAACACTATAAATAATAAGAATATTCTTAAACTCTAGAATAAGATTTTTTTTTAAATGTAATTAAAAAGAGTAGATAAAAGATAGGCAAAATTACACGTTTGGTCCTTTATCTTATTTTTTTGTAACACTTTAGTCCTTTATCTTTCATTTGTAACACTTTGGTCTTTTATGTTATATATTGTAACATTTTGGTCCTTTATTTTTTATTTGTAACACTTTAGTCCTTTATCTTTTATAATAACATATAAACCATTTTTTCATATTTTTTTTAATTAAAAAAATTCTAATTTTTTTTTTGATAAGATACATTTTTATTAAAATTAAATAAAAAAACAATTTTGATGAATATGTTCATCATCTTCATCAATTCATTCGTATCTTCGTGTTCTTTGAAGGACCAAAGTGTTACAAATAAAAAATAAAAGAGCAGAGTGTTACAAAAAAGATAAGATAAAGGACCAAAGTGTTACAAATGAAAGATAAATGACCAAATTGTTACAAAAAAAAAGATAAAGGACTAAACGTGTAATTTTGCCTAAAAGATATGAATCATCTATTGTCTATTTTCCTACATCAATGTCTCATGCATCATTCTCTCTCTAACAACGGTACACTTGGTAGTAACTCTGAATAGGGTGAATATCGGTTGGATCCGATCGAACGTCCGTCCAAAAAACTCAATCTGATGAATAATCCTAGAAAAGTCATTATCGTCAGTTTAATAAAACGGTTAGATTGGATGACGGTTTGGCCGGATCAGTGATTTGGTTTCGAGAAACCAAGAAAACCCATAAAAATTGTTATATATGTGACAAAGAAAAGAGAGAGGCGGTCAAGTTAGTGGTGTTGTGAGATAAAATGATGCGAGAATTCAGAAAGAGAGAGATATCAAAATACATAGAGGTATCATACAAACTGATTGATAAAAATACACAAATCCCAAACTGGATTTAATGTTGTCATAACAAAGTGGTTAACAATAGATTTCAATATGAATTTGACATTTACATTTTATTAAATAAAAATATTTCACATGTTCAAAATGGTAAAGACAGTTATAGTTTGCAAAAAAAATTCACATGTTTAAAAATTATAATTTCATTTAACTTACGGTTGAATGGTAACCATTTAATTTCAATAGAAAAATTGTTTTTGTGGAATCTTTCTTTATAAGTTAAACAATTCGATCTATTTAACAAAATTAATATCAGTAAATGATTGTTAACCGTAGTTTTCTATAACAAGCACTAAATCCCTAATCATCGACCTTAATCCCTAGATTGTTGTTTCCTTCATTCCCAGTCCCTAATCCCTATATCTTGGATGAAGCATCTCATGTACTCCATCAAATGACAAACCTTCTCTTCTTTCTCTTGTTGAACATAGTCCGTTGTTTTTCTCTCAGGTTCGTTGTTCTCTATCTGAGCAAGTTGTCTTTTGAAAAAACAACTATCAATTGTCAGTCCCTAATCACTATTGTTGTTTCCTTCATTCTCAGTTCTTAATCCATATTGTATCATTGCTTTGTTTTGGGTCTGTTTTTGTTGGTTATGAAGATTAGTAGAATGACATGTTAAGTTGAGAATTGAAATATAAGATTTTGTATGTTTTTATGATGTTTTGTTTTGAGAATTGAATGTTGGTTTTTTGTTTTATGAGTTTGGACGAGTAGATTTGTTTCATACATTTAACTACCTGCCTCGCGATCTTAATTTCATCGATTATACTAGTGACATTGGATGAAAAGAGTAAGTTTTTCTATCATTTGTTATTGATTCTTGTTGTTTAATTTTGGGAATGGAGATTTATTATTGATGTGTGTCTGTTTATTAGTCATCAGCGTGTGAGGCCGATAATTGTTGATTCGGGGTTGTAGATGAATAAGAAGCAAGATGTGTTTTGGGTTACACAGAGGAGAACTAGACCAACTGCTTTCAAACTTTTCACGGGTGAAGATTCTTTTTCCTGTCTTACGGGTTTCTTTTCCTTTTTTCTTTTTTAGTTTCCCAATTTTTGTTATGGTGTATATTGCTTTATGTTTGCATAATAGTATTGTTAATTTTGGTTTAGCTTCTATCTTATGGAGCTTTTCATTTGAATTAGGTTTACAGTTAATCACTTGCTGAATAGTCTTTATAAGCTTACTTATTGGTGTTCATAAAGAAGCTAAATGAGAGAGCTTATGAGAAAATTGAGATAAAAAATTAATGTTAACTTATACAAGAAGTTATTGTTCAAAAATATCATAAGTTTTATAAATTATTCTCATTCATATAATTCATTCAATAGTGACAACATCCATACATCAAATTTTTTATTAAAGTACTTGAAACTCTAAAAGAAAAAAACTAATGTAGCTCAAACATTCTAAAACTAAAACAAACATTAGTAGAGTGGCTAAATATACAAAATATTACGTCAATATAAGTTCACAAAATATAGACATCGACAAAGAAAAAAAAAGTTAATTTATTTAATGTTATCTACTTGTGCATTTTAATTTTCTTACTCTTGTATGAATATCATAATTGTTATTTAATAAGCCATCAAAATGAATAAATTAATATTTTAAAAAAAAGTTTGATAGTCGCAAAATGGTTATTTTCTTGTAGTGTTGTTTGTGTTTGAGAAATTGCGATGAAAACACGTCAAACGTTGTTGCAACAACATCATATATTTCTTCAGCAACAAGTGCAATTGTTGTTTAAACTTCAACAACAAATATGTTTAAACAACAACAATACTTCCCTATTTCATTGCATACCCGTCGGAAGAAAGTACTGATCTTTTCCGTACAAGTCATTTCTCTTCATCAATGACACGACAAGCACTCCTTGTAGGAATGTGGTACTGCTACAGTCATCCTGGTCCATAAATCACTTCCCAGCTTCACAGACACTTCTATGCTCACGTATGAATGTATCATCATCATTATCCTGATGATTCCTAAAAAAAAGTATTTTCTCTTATTGACTGGAGTGAATTGCCACAATTAACATCTCTACAATATTAGTCTCACGAGAATCAATCTTTAATGTCAACAAGATATGCATAAGATTTATATTATAGTCTGTTAAAAAAATATCTTTATGATTAAGTTTGTTTATTCTAAGCCTTATAATTAAGGGATTTAGTTTAGATTTAAATATATTCAGTTGGTTATAAATAATATCATACTATTTCATTCTCAATCATTATCAATGATATTTATATTTCTTATTGTTTTCCCCTATTTTTCACCTAAGTACCACAAATTTCAACATGTTATGAGAGCTGTGGTATTATTCTTCGCATTACCTTTTTTTCATAAAATTCCTAGCCCATTAGAATTTCCTGTCTTACGGGTTTCTTTTCCTTTTTTCTTTTTTAGTTTCCCAATTTTTGTTATGGTGTATATTGCTTTATGTTTGCATAATAGTATTGTTAATTTTGGTTTAGCTTCTATCTTATGGAGCTTTTCATTTGAATTAGGTTTACAGTTAATCACTTGCTGAATAGTCTTTATAAGCTTACTTATTGGTGTTCATAAAGAAGCTAAATGAGAGAGCTTATGAGAAAATTGAGATAAAAAACTAATGTTAACTTATACAAGAAGTTATTGTTCAAAAATATCATTAGTTTTATAAATTATTCTCATTCATATAATTCATTCAATAGTGACAACATCCATACATCAAATTTTTTATTAAAGAACTTGAAACTCTAAAAGAAAAAAACTAATGTAGCTCAAACATTCTAAAACTAAAACAAACATTAGTAGAGTGGCTAAATATACAAAATATTACGTCAATATAATATTACGTCAATATAAGTTCACAAAATATAGACATCGACAAAGAAAAAAAAAGTTAATTTATTTAATGTTATCTACTTGTGCATTTTAATTTTCTTACTCTTGTATGAATATCATAATTGTTATTTAATAAGCCATCAAAATGAATAAATTAATATTTTAAAAAAAAGTTTGATAGTCGCAAAATGGTTATTTTCTTGTAGTGTTGTTTGTGTTTGAGAAATTGCGATGAAAACACGTCAAACGTTGTTGCAACAACATCATATATTTCTTCAGCAACAAGTGCAATTGTTGTTTAAACTTCAACAACAAATATGTTTAAACAACAACAATACTTTCCTATTTCATTGCATACTCGTCGGAAGAAAGTACTGATCTTTTCCGTACAAGCCATTTCTCTTCATCAATGACACGACAAGCACTCCTTGTAGGAATGTGGTACTGCTACAGTCATCCTGGTCCATAAATCACTTCCCAGCTTCACAGACACTTCTATGCTCACGTATGAACGTATCATCATCATTATCCTGATGATTCCTAAAAAAAAAGTATTTTCTCTTGTTGACTGGAGTGAATTGCCACAATTAACATCTCTACAATATTAGTCTCACAAGAATCAATCTTTAATGTCAACAAGATATGCATAAGATTTATATTATAGTCTGTTAAAAAAATATCTTTATGATTAAGTTTGTTTATTCTAAGCCTTATAATTAAGGGATTTAGTTTAGATTTAAATATATTCAGTTGGTTATAAATAATATCATACTATTTCATTCTCAATCATTATCAATGATATTTATATTTCTTATTGATTTCTCCTATTTTTCACCTAAGTACCACAAATTTCAACATGGTATGAGAGCCGTGGTATTATTCTTCGCATTACCTTTTTTTCATAAAATTCCTAGCCCATTAGAATTTCCTTTTATTTTGTTCCACCGTTGTTTATTCTTGTTTACTGTCTTTGCTTTCTATTCTAACATTATTCATATGTTACCTTGCCATATACAACCCACATGCCACTTTCCATGAATCATTTACCTTTAGCCACAGTTTTTTTTTTTTTTTTTTTTACTTTTCCAGATTGATCGTCAGCTTCTCTTAGTTCTTGTTTTGATGGTTTAATTCCCCGTTTGTGATACTTTAATCCGCGGGTCCCCTTTTTTTATACTTAAATCCACGGGTCCACATTTGTGATACTTTAGTCCGCAGGTCTCCGTTTGTGATACTTTAATCTGTGGGTCTCCGTTTGTGATACTTTAATCCGCGGGTCTCCGTTTGAGATACTTTAATCCACAGGTATTTTCACATAATATTTTATAATGTATTTAGATAAATTATTATCAATAATATTTATGTTTCTTATTTTTTTTTTCTATTATTTCACCTAAATACCACAAATTCAACACAAGTCATTTGACTTAAGTGGTTAATGAGCTTCACCAAATGAATGATCGTTTGGAAGAATATGAGCTCGATTTTTGGGTGAAACAATTTCTTAGTCAAACTTTACTAATGTCGCAGCCGAACTTTGAATTACTAACTAGGACCCCTGTGGACATGGACCCGAAACTCGGTCCAACTCGCAAAAATTGAGACTAAAAAGTCGAACCGAGTCGGGTTGTAATGTAAGCGCATGCTGATAAGTCTCGAGTTCTATTGCTTTTTGTTGGTCAATGTCTTGGTAGTACAAATCTGAGATTATTAATATTTTGTTTTTCCTTTATTTCTACATATCTCTAAGATTGATGATAGTTGATACAGGTTTTTAGTTGTGTTCGATTTCTAAGTTTTTTGGTTCACTTTTTCAGAAATTGTTGTTAGATATTTGAGATACTATCCGTGAAAACCATTTTTTTTTTTTGAGGGACCGTGAAAACCAATTTGTGAACCCGCAAAACCGAATAACTCGAATCCGCCTAACCCATGTGACAATTTTTGGTCAAAGTGGGCCACTATGTACAACCCTAATAGGTTTGGTTCGAATGGATATTTTGGACCCGAACCCACCTGACCCAGCCTATTATCCACCCCTACCCCTACGAACCGAAAAATTAAAATAAAAATATTAAACTAAATGGGAGCACTACTATAAATAGTCAACGTGATACCAATGTTTATGCTCCATACATTGCATAACTTGAAAACTCAAAAACAGTGGTCATTGGTTATCTCTATCTATCTGAAACCTTCTCTGTTTTTTCCATCAGCACTGTACCTTCTCTGTTCTTTCATTGAAATCCAAGGCAGAGTAAATCTCAAAATTCTCTCCCTTTTCTTGTCTTTTCCCACCTACAGTACAAAATGGTTGAACTCAATATCATCAAGAAGAAAATGTGGATGTTTTCACATTAATCTACTTCCCCTTTAATCCATTCAAGTTTCTTTCCTTTGAGTAATGGAAGTTATGACCAACAACAAAACTATCAACAAACAAAACAACATTCATCTTCAAAAGCTTTCATTTTGGTTTGCTCCAACTACTCGTCCACCTGGTTTTCTTCTTCTCTTTCTCAAGTAGCACCACCACCACAAGTTTAAGAACTATGGGTGGTTACACCTTTTATGACAAAATTTCTTCATCTGGGTATGATGATTTAGGCTTGTTGAATCAATCTTTGCATAACTTTGGAGCTTCTAATGGTGTTTCAAGAGATGGGTTTTCACCATCATCAAATTTAGAGAGTGAGAAGGAAAATGTGGTGAAATATGATATTTCTGAGGCTAAAGCTTTAGCTGCTTTGAAGAATCATAGTGAAGCAGAGAAGAGAAGGAGGGAGAGAATAAATGGTCATCTTGCAACATTGCGTGGTCTTGTGTCTTCCACTGATCAAAAGGTTTTTCTTTTCTTCTTTGCTTTCTGTTGGAATTTTTTTTTTTTTTTAATTGTTGCTAGTTTTATGATTTCATTTTGATTGTAAAATTGTTTTAGAATTTTCTCAAAATCTTATGTTTGAAAATTTTGATCAAACTAGCACATAGTCTTCCATAATAACCAGATAGGTAGCAGTGATACTTCATATCGAAAGTGTGTCTTATGTTTGACATGTGTCAGTATCTAACACCAATATGTATAATTTCAATCATTTCAATTTAGTTTAACTATTAATGATGTATAAATGTGTTTTCGTCGGTGCTTCATAGATAAAAAAAAAGTATGACTAGTTTATGTGAAATGCATGTGTCGAAGATATAGTTAATCGGTAATTAGGAGTTTTTGTTTTTTTACATCAAAGTCTATTTATAGACATCCACTAACTACTAACAAATACTCTTAATTATCGGCTAAATATATCTTCAACAACATGTAACCATGAGACGAGTTAGGGAAGTAGTAGATTTAATAGGAAGTTGAAATTGTGTGAGGAATAAATATAGTCTTGATTTGTTAAACCAGTTTAAGTTTTAAGAAAGATGACAATACAAGCTTTCAGGCAGAGGTGAGAATAAAAAATAATTGGTCAAGGGAAAAATGTACTCCCTCAATTTTTTTTAAGTGTTGCGGTTTGATTATATATATTGTTCTAGAGTTCTAAAAAAAAAAATATATATATATATTGTTCTAGAAATAATATAAAATTATTGATGTAACAGCTTAAGCTTAAGCTTTTGGGATAATCGGTTACTTGACATAGTATCAGAGCATTTAAGTGGTCTAGAGTTCGATCCCTGCTCTCCTCGCTTTCTAATTAAAAAGTGGACTTTAAACATATAGTAGGTGGGTTTATGCATTATCCACGCTTCAAGTCCAAGTGGGCTCTTGCGTGAAGGGCGTATTAGAAATAATATATTCTCTATCCTAACAGCTTAAATTGTTGGGATAATCGGTTACTTGACAGTTCATATAATTGTACTTTGAACATATATTTCCCTTTCATGACTATTTGATAATTTTGAAAGAAAAATAGAGCTCGGTAGGTTGGTTACAACAAGTTTAGAAATTAGAAGTGCATTATTGTAATAATTGTAATTAAATTAAGGGATTTTGATTGCATCATTGTTGTCATTGTACGGTCAACTTGTTGTGAGAGTTACTAATTGTTAAAGTCAACTATCATGGTGCATCACTTTATTATGTAATGTGCAAATTATTTATTCTGTATGACAAACAATCTCACCGAATCTTATAGTTCATGATAATCTATTTTTATAGGATTCTTATTCTATGCTCCCAATGTGGAAATAATTCATTAATTAATTATTATACATGTACTACAGTACTATAGTATATCAAATAGTACTTCCTTTGATTAGCTCACATTAACAAAAAGTACAAAACATTAAACACTATAGAATGTCAACTTTGATAAGGTATTTTAAATTTTAATTTGATTGTCTTCATCAAAATAAATAGTATAATGAAAAAAAGAGAAGAAACATTTTCATTACAATCAGATATTATATTGATTAAGAAATTGTTTTCAAGTTTTGTTGTCGATATGCCAGTTGTTTTTGTGGATGCCATGACATGACACAGTCAGTTTCTTGTGGTATTATATATGACATATTCTTGTTTAGTTGCACCGCCATTTATCTTAACTTGTTGCCTAACTCATAATGGTGATGTGGGACAAAGAATATAGTACTATTGTATTTCACATGAACTAAAATTTAATATAAATTAATCAAGTGATTGAGTTCAAGGAGTTAATGAGCTTCCTCAAAAGAAATTTAGGTTTGGTTCTGGAGAAACAATTTTTGTCGTACTTTACTTACTTTGTGATCGAACTTTGGATTACAGACCATCTTTTATCTTAGAACCGGATGATATATAACATAAAAAATAAAAGCTAAATTGAACTTTTAAGCCCTAGCTTTCACGTGAATCATTGTCCGCGTATACATTGACTTGTTGATATTGTCCACTTGTGCGTTGATTTGGTTAAAATTAATGGGGACCGGCCTTTTGCAAAAGGGGTCAAGTTAAACGACAAAATCGCAAGTTTGTGAAAGCTAGGGGGTCAAAAATGTAATTTTGCTAAAGAAATAATATAAATTTTATGAGTGGTTTTATAGAGACAAATAACATTTTTTGTTTTCTTTTTGAGAAAATGAATGTGGAATTATTGAAAACTATAAAATGTGCTAAATTTGATTTTGTGGGTCAATGGTTAAATTACACTTTAGATGGACAAAGCCACATTACTTGCTAAAGTGGTTAACCAAGTGAAGGAATTGAAGAAGAATGCAATGGAAGCAAGCAAAGGTTTTCTCATTCCAATGGAAGATGATGAAGTGAAAGTTGAACCATATGATATTGAATTAGGATATGGATGCATGTCTTACAAGGCAACTATCTGCTGTGATTACCAACCTGAGATACTATCTGACATCAAAAAAGCACTTGATACACTTCAACTTCAACTAGTGAAAGTGGAAATGTCAACATTGGAAAACAGGATGAAGAATGTGTTTGTCTTTACATGTTGCAAAGGGGATAATCATAATAGTGTTGATGTTGAAGCATGTAAAAGTATTGCAAATGTTGTTCATAAAGCACTAGATTCTGTGTTGGAAAAGGCTTACAACTCAATGGAGTTTTCACTCAAAACTTCATATCCAAACAAGAGGAGAAGAATGTGCTTTGCTGAAACATCCACTTCCTCATGCAACCATGGTTCTTGTTGCTCATGCTAATTAGGGTAATCGTATTCAGATTTGCTGCTGTAATAGTAGGCTGCAGTAATGTATTTGGACCGTCCAATTTAAACTTAACGGTTAAAATTGATTTAACTAAAAAACACATTTTTCAATCTTAACCATCTGATCTAAGAGTAACGGTTGAGATTAAAAATTGTGTGCTACTGTGTGTAATAATGGCAGCAACAAATCCTCATCCAGGGTGACCATTTGATTTTGTTATTTTGCTGTATCATGCTACATATTTATGGAAATCTGGATTGTAATGTTAAGAACTGTAAAAATAGCTTATGTTAAGTTGCTATTAGTATATGTTGAACACTTGAAGATACATTTTAATAAATTATTAGTGTCCAACATGTGCCAAAAATGTTATAATTTATTGCTACAAGAAATGGTGATAAAAAAGTAGGAAATGGTTACAAGAAAATCCTCTTAATTTTCTTATAGTTGCTAAATATAAGACCTTTTGAACAAATTATGGAGATTAAAAAATTGGACTGTAATATTAAATTTGTTAATAATTGATATTATTTTTACATTTTTATCCTTCAAATGAATTAATATCTTTAAGAATATTCATTACAAATTGTAAAAATATATATATTATAATTAAAGGTATATTAGTAAAAAAAATATCTTTAAAAAATTTAAAAAGATCATTGAAAAAAAAAAGGAAAAAAAAGATCAAGAGTAGTAACAAAAAAGTTAGGTGGGCTGTAAGGTAACTATTTGAACTAAATTGGTGGGATGCGCCGGCCCGTGCAATGGTGCAACACATGGGCGACACTCGAGAGCCCAAGTAGCAAGCTACTTTAGCGGACTCTCTCCCTTAAAAAAGTAATTTAATATCGTGTGACCCAATGGGTCACATATCAGATATTAAACTGATAAGAACAGATACTACACTTGATCTTAGCCAAAAGGCCGAGAAAGGTATGCTTTCAAACTTGAACAAATTTTTAATTTATAACAAGGCTTTCCTTGCTTTCCATACTTTTGAGCGATGTGGGACTCTTCTTCATGCAAAAACAACAGTCACTTTGCAATCAAGTCTAAATATGTAATAAAAAGAAACAAATTTCCTATTAATTTGACACAACAAAAAGAAAGCTTGAAGGTTGAATATATTGAATTACTGCAAGGTGAGGGAGAGATAGAGCAGTGATAAGGATGAGCAAATGATTCTAATGCAAAGATGTGTGAAGAAGTTTCACACTTTCACTTTGGGAACTGGGAAGAGAAAGAGAAAGCAGCAAAGGATATTGAAATGTTGATTAAAGATGTCAAGGTCACAAAGTTGATGAATTAAATTGGGGTGGTGTCTGTGTTAGTGTCGATGGCTTTGTCAGTGGTGGCTAGCCGGCTGCGAGTTGGAGTGAAAGCTTTGATATAGCTAGCTAATGGAAGTTACAAGTAAATTTCAGATTTCTTATTTTCTTTGTTCATGTTGCTGCTATATATATGCATCTCTTTGCAGTGTTATAAGTTTAATGTGCAACTTTGACTTCAATTCAAATTTGAGTTCTTAATTCTTTAGTGTTAATGGCTATTATATAAATATATGAGTAATTGGTTAATGAATTATAGTAAGTGCAGAACCATAAAATTAATGATTAAATTGGTTGTCCTCAATAATTTTAAGCAATTAACTAACTATTATATTTAAAAAAAAACTAGGATCATAAGGTGAGAGGAGACGTGTCAATGAAATTTGAAGCAAGCCTCTGACTTGAAAAAACACTTATAAAATATTAAGAACACTGCTTGATTTCCAAGAGTATAACATGTTTTGCTTCTTTCACTGATACTTCATATGAGAAATTCAGGAGATGATGAAGAACTTGGTTAAAGAAAGTTTGGTTAGGAATGTGGAAACAATAACTCAAAAAGCAAATGCAGACAAAGAATCTTCCAAAGTTAAAATCTTAATTTATCAGCATAACTTCATTTCTTTCATAGTTTGAAGTTGACTCAATTTGCCAATTCATGACCCCCTCTTGATTTGTGCTATCTTTGATGGCAGCCAATATAGAAAATGATGGAATGTGAAAACACCTTCGTGAAATAAATCACACATTTCCTGCCACAACATGTTCTTGATCATCTATAACTAATCAAATGTGTGAGCGGCTGGCGGCTGCACTATCCGATCTTTCAAACACAACAAGACTTCGTGTTTGAAAAATACTCTTCCAGTGTCCATACTCAAACCACCAGGCTTATACTCATTCTAAAATAATCTCTAAAATTGCTTTGATAATAAGTTAATTACACCACAATTATAAACCTTGCATTTGAGATATAAGCACAATGCAAACTTCGGCATGTACACTAGCAAACACTGCGAGGGTTCTTAGTACATATTTCTTATTACAATACTTTATGGTTAATCTCTTACGAATCAATAATCATGCAAACCATTTTGGCAGAAATAATTTCCCTGTTAAACGATGAGCACCAAACATATTAATCTGCCTTTTGGACAAAGGCTACGTGTATAAGTATAAATGTTTCCCCAAATTTTAGAATAACTCCCATGTACCAAGCAACCATGTACACCAAATTGCCTTAGAGGAATGGTATCAGATTCAGCTTAAGTCAATTTCACCCACACAAAAAAACTCTGGTTTTCATTCAAGTGATCCCCTAACACGTACCGCCATGCGCAAGATGGGTGCCTAGTGGTATCATGTTCAACTATTCATTCTGATTCCATTTGATCAACAACCACAAGCACCCTCTAAAAGTATCATATCGAGACTTCATTTCACAATCCACATGCATACACAGGCATCTCAACTCTCAAGGATTTTTAACATTGAGCCATAAATCTTTGATCACTACTCAGATTCTTTGAGCACTACTCAGATTTGTAATAGTATTCAAACTATTTATTTGAAATGCTACACATTCTAAAGTGGTTATTAACGTGAAAGCAAAACCTCGTAAAAGAAAATCAAGCGCACCATATGCATTATACGGAAACATTCTTCTCATACATTTCGCCTAACATTAGCATTTATTTTTCATTTCATAATCTGTTACAAGGTAATTGTGTCACTTTAGAGAATGATACAAAAAATAGCCTGGTTCCTACACTAGACCTTTGAGGGACTGAACCAGCATTCAAAAGTCCTGCGTCCTAACCTCGGAGGAAAAGTGCAACACGGTGTTGGCCGATCCACTCCAAATAGAAAATGGGACAGGAACCACCTCAAAAATCATTAGAAAAAACAAGGCAATAACAATCACAAGGTTTATGTCAACAACAACAACGACAAAAACATACACAAGGTTTGATACAGAAGTCATGAAAATCAAAATAAGAAAACAAAGAAAAACTTAAAGATGTATTAAACAAACAACAAGTTAATTTGGCCTGAAAGGTGACTAATGGGGAAAAAACAAAAGAAACACCAAACTATATAGCAAAGCAACCTGCCTATACCTTCGAAGATATTTATTTATCTCCTCTAGAACCCTAACAAAAACACCACCACATACACAAGTGCAGCACAGTGCAAGACAAGGTATAAACAACCAAAATATTCAATTGTGCTTTTTATCTTCATATCCTACTTTTAGCTAAAGAGAGACATAAAGATTAATAATTGTTGTTTTGCTTCATCCCTTACCTTGCTTTCCTTTCTTACAAGCTTTGGCAATCAATCACGACGCATAAATACTTTTTTTGTTACTGATGGCATGTTAACAACCACTTGATTGATGTGCACTTGACAAAGCTCAAATGATTATTACACGAGCCAAATCAAAATTGTAAAATCATGAACTGTGAAAATTACAAAACATCCTCTTTGAATTTCCCTATATTGAAAAAATATTTTCAGAAACGGTAAATTCTTAAAAAATCATCATTATATGTTTTTGTATATAACTTATAGATTTACGCACGAAAATAAATGGCATTGCAATTGCCACATCAAGTTTGAGCTTTGGTTCCCACAACAAACAAGGCAAAACAATCACCAAAGTAGGTGTTTACACAAGACTTGACTAAACCGATTTCTGATATGACTTGATGCGAAATTAGTTTACAATCAAATCAAAAGGATATTTCCAAAAAAAATATATTTAATCATAACAAAAGCTCAGCCATTATCAACATATACTAGCAAATAACAAGGTAAAAAGATAAAACATCAAAAATAAATTAAGGTATCACCATTACAATCACGCATAGTACATACATGCACATAGAAGCATAGACAGCGATAACACATTTCAAATTCAATGTAATAATGCACCTTGCAACTTGATCAAGAACTTGGCAAGCTAATTGAAGAAGTAAAAAACCCCCGAATGAAAAGTTCAACAAAAATTCCACTTAAGTACTACATTAAAAAACTACCCCAAGTTATGTAAGCTAACTAGCACCTAGAGCAAATAGCACCATAACACATAGAAGCAGAGGTAGTGAAGCAGCAACAAATTACAGCAATCCAGGTAACCAAGACCAAAAATTTCATTGTCTGCATGCACGAAATCAGCACAACCATTTAAAGCACTAGCGCCCAAGAAGCCATCACAAAGCTGAATGAAACACCTATTCAAAACTCAAACAAATAATTAACATTTAAAAAATACAGTGAACTGTCAAAAATCATCATAATCACTCAAAAATTAAATACAAGTACAACCAACAAACAAATAAACTTCAACCAAAGTTCATCTTCAACCATGGAACAAAATATTTTTTGCAAAAAGATATTGAACCCAGTTAACATTGCCAATAAATTTGTATAAGCATATGGATAAGATGGAGGAGCCATCAAATAAGAGGCCTTTGTCACAAGCAAACCCAGAACAAACTCCACTAGTTTAAAAACCATCAACTTGCAAGTATATCAATTAATAGCAACACACAAACACGCGTGTAAACCAACAAAGCTTTCAAGTTAAGTGAAAGACATTAACACAGATTGGAAACTTTGAATAGATAATCAAATAAATAAGTGAACCTAAATCCATTTTTTTCAAAACACAATCGAAAACTGAATGCAAGTAATAAACTACAACAACACAAAACCATAAAACTAACAGAAGCAAACGCATTGCCTACAAAACCAAACACAAAAAACTACCTCAATAATAAGGCGGCGGCACGCCTGGGTACATTCCACCAGGAGGAGGTCTCTGCATTGGCATAGGCTGCTGTGACGGGTAACCATACTGCGAACCATCGGAATATCCACCAACAGAAGGAGGAGGTGCTCTTTGACCAGAAACAGGTCCAGGTCCAGCAACAGGCCCACCATATTGAGGAGCACCCCCACCAATTCCAGGCCCATACCCACCAGCAGAAGGAACCTGATTACTATAAGGTTGCCCATAACTATTAGGAGGAGCACCATACTGCGGCATCATTGTAGGATTAGGAGCATGATAATTAGTATTAGAGTTATCCACTGGATAGCCCGATGGGTTTTGTGTCCCGGGCTTGGGCTTTTTGTTATCAACAGCCAACTTACAAATCACTTGATGACCATCAACGATTTTGTTAGATTCAACAAGTGAAGCCCTAGCACCTTCTTCTGTTTTGTAAACAAAGAAAGCAAAACCTCTCGTTTTACCACTCGCTTTATCAAACCCTAATGGACCCTCTTCAATTTCACCATACTTAGAAAACTCACTCAATAAACTCTCAGCTGATACTTCAAAAGGAACGTTACCTACAAATACCTTACGAGCAGAAACATCGCCACCGGTAGAACCAGAACCCGCCGCCGCAAGCTGTGTCACCGTCATTCTTCCATCGATTTTCTTGCTTGGTTCTTTTAAAGCGAGAATAGCACCATCAACGTGTTTGAACACGACGAAACCGTATCCCTTAGACCTACCAGTGTTTTTATCGAATATCACGATGGCTTCATCTAGTTCACCGTAAGAAGAGAAAATTGAACTGAGTGTGTCGGTGGTGGTTTCGCCTGAGAGACCACGGACGAAGAGTTTACGGCGAGAGGTGTCACGGTCGGCGACGGAGCGAACGGCGTCGAGAACGTTAGGGTGCTGAAGAGAGGCTGATTGGAGAAGGTCTAGTAGTTGGTCTTGAGTGAAGGGTTGGAGAATTTTGCGGATGTCTTCGGAGGTGAGAGGGGTGGTGGTGGTGGTGGTTACGTCGGCGTCGGTTGAAGGAGGAGGAGAATTGGCGTCGCCGTTCTCTTGAGTTTTGCGCTTTTTGGAGAAATCCATTGGGAAATTAGGGATTTGAAGCGAAAGAGATGAAGTTGGGAGTAACTAGGTTTTACGAAAAGTGAACCAGAAAATATATAACATCATTGTCATTGTATCACGAGCATATATATATAACATTTTTTTAGGTACAAATATAATCCTTTAATTAAATTTAATTAGAAGAAATATTCGTATGTGGTTATTTATATGCTTAAAAAAAATGTATTGTACTATTTGACAAAAAAAAAAAAAAACTATTGTACATAAAAAAAAAATCAATTGTAATTTTTGCTTTTCCTTTTGATGCAATTATAATTTGCTATTTTTTTAAGACAAATTATAATATGGATTAATTCTTCAAGTGATTTATGGTGGACAAGTAATTAATAACACTATGACGAATTCGAATTTCACAAAATTTATTATTGGATTAAAAATTTATATTAAATAGATCATCTATAAAAAAAATTAGATAAATAAAAAATTATTTGATATATTATTGAGACCTATTAAGATGAACAGTTTATGGATTTTTATTAAATATCATTAATCTTGATAGATTTCAATAACATATTAAATATTTTTCAATTTTATAATTTTTTTTATGGATGATCGATATTCTATATGATATAAATTTTCAATTCAACGGTAAATGTTGTAAAATTCGTATTCGTTATAATAATATTAATCGTTTGTCCATAATAGAGCACTTATAAAGGTGATTCACCGTAGGATCAACCTATTTTTCAATAAAAATAACTGTTCTTGTGTAAACTTAAGCATGAGGTGTTTTCTTAGTAAAGTTATATTTTTAGCCTCCAAAATTGGTTGTACTTTTTTTCCATTTTAGAGCATTGTATTCCTATCTTAATACTACTTTCTGCATTATTGAACCCTTAAACTATTTTAAAATTGTGTCCCAACTTTGTTCTATCTTTCGAATATTTTGCTATGTTCATGTCTCTTGTATATTGCTTTTGTAATATATATATTTTGTAGGCAAAATTGTGGGAAAATTGGTGAGTCGATAAAAGTCAATATCCCTTAGACATTTAAGTTGAGGCTTTATATGATATTGATGACTGAAATTCAGGCCAAGACCTAGTTAAAGTCGTGAAGGTGGTTTAAGTCCACCAAGTGATGGAAATTGCTAGTGGTATCAATGGAATAAGTGAAGAGTCACTTCATTCTTTTCAAAAAATAAGCACATGTAAGACATGATCAAAATTTATTGTCTCGTAGAATGGAAGAAGAGTCATGTGATGGTATGATTGGTGGTGGTAGTAGCACATGTCGAGCTAGAGGTGATAAGAGTACAGAGCATGAAGCTACTATATTGAATGATTCTTCCTCCTCAATTGAGTACAATCATATTGTAATTTTGGTTTTGTTGCACCATTTGAAGGTAGTCAAGGTAATTATCCATATTATCAATATATGCCAAATCCAAACACACCATATTATAACGACGTTCCTATGAATTACATTGAGTCATCAATAAATTCTTCATATAATTACCAACAAATAGAACCACCAAGAAGCTTTGAATTGTTTGATTATGTCTCTTTGGAAGAAGTGGAAATAACAATGATAAGGTGACAATAGAAGTTATGATCATACACACCGTTCTACCATGTGGTGACTAGTTTTGTAATCAATAATTTTTTACTAAACTTTTCTAAATGCATTAATAGTTTCTTATTATGTAACAATTTAATGTAGATAATTTGTCGAGCACTTTGTTTAAAAATATGATATGAGTGGTTGTTAATTAATTTATATTTAATCAGTCAAAAATACAATATTTAATAAATATATTATTAATGCTTAAAAAAATATTATTAATAGTATAAAACATACTAAAAAATCTAATCACGGAGTGCATATCCCAATATTGTTAGATAGATGCTTAATGTTAGATTTTTTTTTGTTTATGGGTTGGGCCATTAAGCCCAAATTAACACGTCCTCTCTTTCTTTCTTTTTTGGGATTTTGTTTCTCTTGAAGCAAAAAAGTTTTATATATAATACTTTTTTAGGCATAACATTATATATAATTTTTATTTTCAAATTATATATATTATTTAAGTGATATATATATATATATATATATATAACGTAAAAAAAAACTTTATGAATATATAAAAGTACACTACTTTTTGTAAATAAATCACACATGAGACACAATATGCTATTGATTTATAGAAGTGGTAAAATGTTCTATTTAAATATGGGATAAAAATTTATATGCGGAATAAATTATAATCGATAAAATATAAGTTTCTAAGCATAAAAAGGGTTCAACTGCAAAATCATCTAATCGATAGCACGATACGGAGTTTGAACTTTGTATACTTCAATATTTATTAATCTTAAGACTAAAATTTGTAACCACTAGACAACTTGATAAAAAAAATTGAGTATTTTTTTATAAAGATGAGAGCAGTAACTAACAAGTCCTTTAATTAATAAATACATAACAAATTATCGTTGATAAAATTTTACACTTCAAATATTTTTATTTTTTCACAGTTTTTAAGACTTTATTTCATACAAGGGGAACAAATAAAAAATAAATCACCGCTAATAAAAAATTTAAACTTCAGATCTTTTTATTTTTTGACAATGTTTTAAATTTAAACTTCAATCATGACGTTGGACACTAGCAATTTCGACATTTCTACCGGTAATATATAAATTGAATTCTTATTTAATATAAGAGCAATGCTAAACAGTACGGGAAGCGCTCAACGAATTTTGACGACAGTAGGAAAACACTTACCATACAAGGGTATTCTAGTAATAAAGAAAACATGTAATGGATAGATTAGTAATTACAAGTATTAAACAGTGTAATTCTTGCTTTTCGTTAAAAGCATTTCCGTACCAATAAGCATTTGCCTTAATATAAAGTTAAAAAAATGATTAATCAAATCTTTATTACTCAAATTATTGATTGGATTACTTTTTTTTATCTATACTAATATATAAAGGGGATACAAATTTTTGGGATGGCTTTTTTATTATTCCAATTTTACCCTTAAAAAATAATTTCCACATAAAAGTAGGTTTTCAGTTTTTTTATAGTAAAAAACAAATTTTTTTTTTCTTAATAACTAACCACAACAAAAAAAAAGGAGCTTACGTAGTTATCAATTAACAAAGTCCAATAAAAAAGGAGATTAAGTAGTTATTTATATTTGCACAGTACAGAATATCGATTACACACGAAAAAAAAAGAATATCGATTACACAAACGGGCACGGAACGTGCCCGGCGGCTAGTATAGAATAATCACATTGTCCCTTATAAAAGTTTAATTGATAAAGTTAAGATATCATATATTGAAATAGTCAAAGTTTATTTATCAAATTCTCAACTTCTGCACATAGTATATAAGACTGGCCACTAATTTATTGACTAATAAATTAATCGTATCATATTAATAAACCAAATGATCTCAAATTAATAAAAAAATGTAAATATTTAAATTTATTTTAAATTATAATAAATAAAAATAATTTAATTGCATTTTTTTTGGTCAATTTGTCTAATGGCTACCAATCGACTTATGTTTTTCAGGGAATTGCAAAATTTAATCGGAGAGAATATCAAATTATATAATTGTATGCAAACATTTTTTCCTAACATAAATTATTTAATTTGTTTAATATGAGTAGAATTTACTTCAAACTCCAACAATGAATTGATCCAAGTGGTAAGAGTCTTGATCTCCTTAATCATGTGGTCAGTGGTTCGATTTCTTACTTATGCGTATAGAGAAAATTCACTTGGGACAAGAAAACCCACCTTGTGTGCTCCACAAATTCCTCGACGGAGATTAGTTATCGTTAACGACGGTAAAAACTTCGTACAAATATCATGGTAACTCAAAAAAAAAAAATTACTTGAATCGATCAACAATAAACCGGTTCTAGTGCTAAGGGTTTTGATCTCCTTAAACATATGGTCAAAAGTTCAATTAATTCATGCATATCGAGAAAATTTGGTTGCAAGGAAAAAACTTATCTTATGTACTTTCCGACGGAGATTAATCTTTACGAACAACGATAAAAACTATATCAATATCTTAATAATTAAAAAACCAAAAACAATTTTTTTAAAATCACCGTGCGGACGCACGGGTCTGGACAGTAGTTTTGTAATCAATAATTTTTTACTAAACTTTTCTAAATGCATTAATAGTTTCTTATTATGTAACAATTTAATGTAGATAATTTGTCGAGCACTTTTTTAAAAATATGATATGAGTGGTTGTTAATTAATTTATATTTAATCAGTCAAAAATACAATATTTAATAAATATATTATTAATGCTTAAAAAAATATTATTAATAGTAGCTACTAAATATTTCATATATTTTTTTACCAAAAAGAATAAAAAAATTATGTATATTATTATATTTACTTTAAACATCTTATAATAATGAGAAAAATAGTTTAATGTAAGTTATTATACATTATATGATAATATAAATAATTTTTTATAAGATTTGTACATTTTTGTGATTAATTTATATTCTGACAACCATAATCCATAACGCAACATTCATAATCTTAACGCGACCGAGATCGCTATTTAAAACCTTGCCGTTATTGCAACAAGGGTACTCCATGACGAAGATGGTAAGTCATGGTTAGTACTTAGTAACGAATTCTTGGGGCGAGGGTGGTTACATGAAGATGCAGATTGCATATGGCTTTTTCCAATTTATTTGGTTTGTAGAGTGTAGAAGAAATGCAAACAACTAAATTCTGTTTCTCCAAGTAGAAGTGATGACGTTCTTATTATTCATTGATTTTGGTAGCTGAATTATTTTCTATGTTATTTCAAGATTTTTTTTGGCCTTTTTGCCAACAATAGATCTACTTTTGCCAATGAAATCAAAACATATATTTGCTGTAAATTGTGCACTACATTAGATATTTTGTTCATGCTATCATTCATATTTTCCTGATTGGAAAACTAGGAGAATTTTAAGTAATCAATTCAGTAACATTCTTTAAAGGAAATACACAAATATATAATTAAAAGTCGTAGTCTATTGGATTTTCTTCAGAATTCAAATAGTGTAAGACATTACATGAGCTAATTTAAGATCATGATATCTTAGATGCTCTACAAACTACATTCTAGCCTTATATCATTGTTTTTTGATCGAGCATACATGGAGCACTAGGGGAAATGCCCGTTTAGATCGACTTATTTTTGAGTTTATATAAAATAAATTATCAAAATAAATAAGTTTTTATGTATTATCCATATGCTCGTCACTGAAGTTTATGCATAAAAAACAACTTATGAAAATATTATTTTCACTAGTAAAAACTTATAAATTAATATAAAAATTTATTTACTTAAGTTATTTTCATAAGCTAAATAATAAACTAATCCAAACATACTCTAAGTATAATCAATAAGAGCTTATCAATCTAATGTAAACTTAATTTTCTCTCTTTATTAATTACCAATGCTTAATTATTTTGAGCTACATATATTTAAAAGAATATGAATAGAAGCTTATGGTGTAATAACACATAGACCTTGAGGGGTACCAACCAGGGGCGGACCTGGACATGAATAATTGGTGGGGCTAAAAAATTCAGATATTATTGAAAAAAAATTAATCATGCTAATTTAGTTAGACAACAAAAATATGAGATTGCCAATAATACAACATGTATATTCAAAAAAGAACAACAAACCAGAAAATTTCTATTAAAAAAACAAAGAAACCAACAAACTATATTCAAGAAACCACAAATTTCTATTCGAAAAAAAAAACTATAACTATTAAATTATGCATATCAATATTGTTTGATGCTTCACAATATCCTACTTTAAACCAAAATATATAGAACCCAAAGTTATACTAGCTTATAACTTATTAATATTTATTCTAATTTTACACATATTATCTTACTTCAAAAAATTAAATATTAATCAAACATAAATTTTATATCATTTCATATTTAATTATATGTTATTTCAATTAGTAATTTTACTCAATACTAGTTATCCATTTTTTTTACCAAACAAATTCAAAGTTGATTATTATAAAATTTAACTATATAACTTAAAATAATATTTTAAGTATAATGAAGGACTTTAAATTATCAATAATAGACTAAGAACTAATATTTAGACTCATACTTAAACTAATATGTGTACGAGAGACTTACTGACATTAATAATAAACTCAAAAATAATATTTACATTAATATTTGTAAATATGTATATAAAATTATTTAAAAGTATTTATAAAATATATTTATTTTTGTTTTTTTAAAAAAATTGGACTAGGCTGGTGTGGCTATAGCCACACCATGCCTTAAGCAGGTCCGCCCATGGTACCAACCTCCAAATTATGTTTATTATAAGACATTGTATTTGAACAAAGCTACCAACATGGGGATGTAGCTCAAATGGTAGAGCGCTCGCTTTGCATGCGAGAGGTACAGGGTTCGATACCCTGCATCTCCATATTTGTTTTTAATCAATTATTTTGTATGTGTAGATTATTGGGTTTTAAATTATTTGGCCCAAAAGATCTTTCTTCTTCTTCTTTTTTTTTTTTTTAATTAGTTGGGCTGATATGACAACCCAAGGAAAAATGTGCTTGATAGATAAGAATAATTTCGTGAAAATTGCTATTTAGGCCCTCCACGTTTGCTCAGGGGCCCCCCAAACAGACTAAAATGCCCCTACAAAAATGTTTCGGTGCGTGTTTGACGAAGAAACTGAATTTCGGTGCGTAGTTGACGAAAGGAGAGGAAACATAAGATAGCTAGCATTGGCAGGCACAATATGCGAATGAACCGCAAATTTTCGTCACCTCGTCACCGAATCCTGGTTTCGGTGATTGCGAAACGAAATTATGGGCATTCGTATTGTAGGTACCGAAATTACCCTATATAGCATGACAGTACAGCCCTGTCCTATCATAATCACTTTTTCACAAAACATTGAATAGTAGATCTCTGGCGATTTTTTTTCGTTTTGAAGGCTTGATCTCAACTTTGAAGCATACATAGAAGGTACCCACACTGATTTGGAGTATTAAAACAGGTATGGGAAGGTTTATACGGTTTATTTTGAATTTTTTTGATTTAGCAGATGCACACGATTTTGTCAGTTGGACGACGAAATCTTGTGTTTCGTTTCGTAGGCGACGAAATGTTGTGACATACAACAAATTCAGCATACTTGGGTTTGTTTTGTTTAATAATTATTCATATGTTATGGTACCATGTATATTGATTGTTTTTGTATAATTTTTGTGAAGGTGTTGTTATGGTCGATCCTCCGGCTCAATTGAATCAACCTAATGATGTACCCGGCACAATATTTAATGGAGCGGTTGTCGCACCCGTCGTACCACAAGCTGTAGTTTTTGCACCTGACATTCCCCAAGGTAATGTTGTTGAACCTGGTATTGATGAAGCAGAGGATGCACACGGCATTTCCGTTGACACCGGAAGGTATTTTTATAATGCCGCAAAGTTTAAGGTCCGAGATGACTTGATTGAGTGGTGTAGAAGGGAGGCTTTAAAGGCTGGTTTTTCCATGGTGATCGAAAAATCTGATAATGGTAACCATAATAGGAAGCCGTATTTCATTTTGGGTTGCGAAAGAGGCGGTGTCTACAAAGAACCGAAAAGGAAATTGAAGAGAGATGACACGGCAACAAGGAAATGTCAGTGCCCGTTTAGGTTACGAGGATACTTTTTCTCGTCTCAGGAATGGAAGTTAAGTGTCGTGACTGGTGAGCATAACCATGAGATGGCGAAAAATTTGGAAGGTCACATTCTTTCCGGACGTTTAAAACCGGAGGAAAAGGAGTGTGTCCACCAGTTGACAAGGAACTTGGTGGCTCCGAAAATCATTCTGAACACGTTGAAGGAGAAGAATAAAGATCTTAAGACAAATATGAAGCAAATCTACAACGAGCGTCAACGATACAAACATGAACTTAGGGGTGAAATGACTGAAATTCAACAACTCTTGAAGTGTCTTGAAGCTCACAAATACTTCCACAAGTTTAGAACCAATGGTGAGTCGACAACTTTACAGGACATTTTCTAACACGCTCACGCCGAGCGGAACTGTGTGCCACACTGTCCCTCCCACCTCTCTGTCGAGTAACTTCATCAGTCATTCCTACAAGTACATAAAACAATCAAAATATAATCAACCATCATACAATGTTTTAATTTTCAAAATCAATCATCATCACTAATCAAACCTATATCAGAACTTAATCAAACCTATATCAGAACTTAATCACTAATTTAAACTTCTATTGAAATAACTTAATGAAAACTTAATCACTGATCAAAACTTAATCACTCAATTCAATCCAATAATCAAACTTAATCAGTCACAACAATCAAAATGATGGAACACAAAATTCATAGAAAACCCTAAATCATTGAACCCTAAATCCCCAATTCAGTTTCAAAACCCTAAATCATTGAACCCTAAATCCCCAATTCAGTTTGGAAACCCTTAATTCGTAGCATATTGAGTATGAAAATCTTAATCAAACCTCTACAGCGACTGTAATCAAATCATAAATAATAATCAACAACACAAATTCGTAGAAAACTTACTAGCGATTTCGGATTTTGCGAGACGAAATCCTCTTTCTCTTGAATGCGTCTGCAATTGCGATGGAGAAGACGATTGATTGCGATAGTGATGATGTTTGAGCAATTTCTCCTTTTCGAACCCTAGAAATCGCACAAACTCGTCTTAATTTTGTTTTTGTTGAATCTGAAGCGTAAAGAATTATCTGATACACATATACACTGGTTTCGTCACGTAGGTACCGAAAACCAGCGTGTTCGTTTCGTACTCACCGAAATTTGGGTTTCGTCGTTCACGAGGCGAAATGTTTGTTATTCTGGTGATGTTGTACAGCAGCCCTACGATACATAGACATTAGGGGCGCCTGTTAACATTATTTCGTTGTCTATGTTCCGAACCAAATTATATTTCGGTACCTACGTGACAAAGTTTCTGCACACCATTTTTAGGGGCATTTTAGGATTTAAGGGGGGCCTCTGAGCAAACATGGGGGGCCTAAATAGCAATTTTCTAATTTCGTTTATCAATTTCTTCTCCAATATGACAAAATAAATTAACCTTATGAAGAAAAAAAACAAGTTCTTAGATAAAATATTTTTTTTACGTGCCAGAAAGAAGGATTATATGGTTCTTAGATAAAAACATCAAGAATAAAACTGATTTAATAAGTTCTTAGATAAAATCATGTTCATTGAGGTTTAAAGTTTGAATTCTAAATTTCTTCACAAGTTTAACTATATGGTTATTGGACAAAAAAATTCATAGATAAACTTGATTTAAGTCCCAAAAGAAAAAAACTATAATTTGAGACTCGACCTAAGATTTTTTTCTGATAGATACTAATTAGAGTTCATTCAATTGAATGAAGTCTAATTAGTATCTACTAGAAAAAAGAAAACCATAATTAATTTGACTAACTTTTCTAATTAATGTTTTAAAAAATAGAATTATATTTTGTAAAAAATAAAATAAAATGGGATTGTATATTTTAATTTCCAATGAATTTTTTAGAAATGCGTCAGGGCTTGTTTGGTTCAACCGAGTGGGAGGGGAGGGGAGGGATTTTTAAGGAGGGGAGGTCAGGTAAAACATAATTTATTATGTTGACAAAATTACCCTGACTTTTTTATTAAAATTTTAAATTATCCTTGTTGGAATATTAAAATTTTAGATTTTTTTTTACAACAAAAAAAATTTAGGTTTTCTACTCATTAGATTTTTTTTTTGTTATATATCCATTAGATTTTTTTTGATGTAATATATGGCCAAAGTTATTATACATAAGCAATATCCTTATGCATGGTGCATAAGTGAATCTTAGCCACCAGATCCCACGGACACGTGTCATAATCGTAGCGCGGATTTAATATACATACCGGAACAGTTGAGAAAAAGTGTTCCGGTATGCATAAAAGTGTTCCGGTATGCATAAAAGTGTTCCGGTACAGTTGAGGAAAGTGTTCCGGTATGCATAAAAGTATTCCGGTACAGTTGAGAAAAGTGTTCCGGTATGCATAAAAGTGTTCCGGTAACCTTATGCATACCAGAACAGTTTATAGAAAGTGTTCCGGTATAACCTTATGCACGGTACATAAGCAATTGCTTATGCACCATAACCGGACCCGTAATATATCCATTATAATTTAATCCTTATTTTGAGTTTATAAGATTAAGGATAAAAAAGTAAATTACTTCTCTCCTTCCCTCCCTCCCCTCGTTAAAAAGTTGAACCAAACATAAAAATTTAAAATATCACCTCCCCTCCCCTCACCTCCCCTCCAAAACCCTCGAACCAAACAGACCTAAATGTTTTAGAAATTAAAATTATAGTTTGACTAATTTGACGCATCAATATTTGTTGAATGAATTCTAATTAAATTGAGTCTCCTTTTCATAAAAATCAGAGAATTAAATTAATACAAAAAAAAATTGTTGAATGAACTCTAATTTTTACCGTTAATCTGTGTTGAACTATGAAGCACGGACACCAACACGGACACCGGATACGACACGAACACTGATACGGCGACACCGATAATAATTTGGAAAAATGACATAATTTAGTATAATCATAAGTGTCGTGTCGGTGTCGGACACTGACACAGACACGTGTCGGATACGGACATGCCTAATTCGAGAAGTGTCTGTGCTTCATAGGTGTTGAATACGCAGAGTCGAGAATTAAAACTTAGTTAATTCATTATTGGTCATAAATCCTTAATTTATTCTTCATAACAAACATTAACTTATTTACGTTGACATTAATAATTTTAGACGGGACATCATCATCATGCATAGTAACAGTAATTTGATAGTAATATATCAACCGGATCCCACGACATTAGCCATATAAGTTTAATTTAACACGATTACATTTAGGGAAATAAATAAATATTCAAGCACATGGAATATCATATGAATCCATTTTGTCCCGTGACATGCTGCAGAGTGCTAGGGGTGTGCATGGTTTAAAAACCACACCACACCACTCCAAATTTATGGTTTGGTTTAAGATCCAAAACCATTTTAATAAAAAATTGGTTATTATATAAAACTAATTTGGATATGGTTTATAACTGGTTTAAAACCAATTAATAACCGATTCGTAATTATAATTTGGTTACTTACTTGAACTAATTTTAAATCAATTTTTTCCTTTTCATTTTAATTTTTTTTATTATTGGTTTAAAAAAACAAATTTGTTTAATTTTAAAAAGAAAATATAATTTTATGAAATTAATTGGTTTATAATCAACTCAAAAAGGTTTTTCTTTTCTAAGCCCAAACATATTTCAAAGGCCAAAAAATTTAATTTTATCTAAGCCCAAAATAATACTATTTTTTAAAAAAAAACAAAAAAAAAAGTTTTTAAGTTATTTAAAAAATAATAACTATTTAAATAAAATAATAATAAAAATGGTAATTAAATAATTTAATATTAGTGGTGGTTGGTGGCGGCCGGCCGCCGTCGACCACCGCGCCGGTCACCGGTCACCGGAAAACTGCTGTCGGTCACCGGAGCACCACCGTCGGCCACCGCGCCGGTCGCCGGAGCTCCGCCACCGGCCACCGCGCCGGTTGCCGGAGCACCACCACCCCTCCACCATCTTTTAAATTATTTATTTATTAAATTATATAAATGATATTAAATTTGAATGTTTGGGCTTTTTGTACAATTGGGCCTCAATTTCAAAACCAATTTCAAACCAATTATGAAAAATTGGATTTGGTTTAGAATTGGTTTTTTTTAATTGGATTGGTGTGGTTTTTTTTAAAAATGGATTAGGATATTAAAATTGGATATGGTTTGGTTAGTAATTTGGTTAAGGATAACCATATTTTTTGCACACCCCTACAGAGTGCAGACGAGTGGAACACAAAATAACAAACCATTCAATCCTCAATAATAATGTACTAGTGAAATTTGATTTTCCCATAAATAAATAAAATAAGTCTATGTCCCGTGAGCTTAGAAATTAGAGTTCAAAATTTTAGACATTTTACCACTGAAGATTATTCATCTTTAAGTACAGATTTTTACCACTAAAGACTATTTGAAAAATAAAAAATAACCCTCTAAATATCAAACCCCACCTCAAGAACAACTAACTTAAATTTGAAATTTGAAATAATTTTTTAAAAATTTATGTTAAAATTTGAATAATTTGATCTTAATTCCACAACTACAAACGTTTTGACTATGTAAATACGGAAAATTATTAATTTTATTTGATCTCATTTGCTCACAAGTGATATCATATATTATATTCTATCACTATTCACTATGCTAATCCATCCAAGAACCCTCCAAACTCAATTAATTAAGAAAATTAAAATAATTGTTCTATAGCACCCTCCATGTGAACCCTCCATCTGTCACTAATTATTGTGTTTACTCTCTCCATCCTATATATACATGACCAACTATCACATAGATACAACACAAGCTATTATTCTCTTTCATAGTTATTGGACCCCTAAAATAGGACCATATGGGTTTCAATATCTATACATTGCTTTTGCTCTCTCTTTTTAGCCTAGCTTTGTTTGTGTCCATGCACCAAGTAAGAGCAACAAAGTCACATAATGCTCCTCATACTTCAAAAAGGAGAAAAGAATTGACTAATTGTAATTTGTTCTATGGAAGTTGGGTGAGTGACCCTTCTTCTTCATATACTCTCTATGATTCTTCTAGCTGCCCCTTCCTAGAATCTCAATTTGATTGTCTAAAGTTTGGAAGACCTGATAATCAATATCTTACATACTCTTGGAAGCCTAATTCATGTTCCTTACCAAGGTATTATTATTTTCCATGTCTATAATTAAATATTAAACTCTAAGTCGCCTGATTCGTTTCTGGCCACAGTTTTCTGCTGTTGCATAGAAAAAATTGTTGTAATGTTCTATATTTATATCCGTAATGTTCTATCGTCCCTTTTAAAAAATTCGTCTTATCCTAACAAAATATTACTCTGATTTAAATATAAGTAAAAGTTAAAATGTATTTAGCTGAAATTTAGACCAAATACATTTGACTTCTGTTTATATGTAAATTCAGAGTAAATACAATATTTGATTAGGAACAACAAATTAAATGTTATGTAACGTAATTAGTCTAATGATTTTTATCTCATATGGTATAAAATACAAATGAAATGTAATGAGTAATTTTTTTGTGTGGTGTAGGTTCAATGGAGAGGATTTCTTGAACAAATGGAAGGGTAAGAAGATAATGTTTGTGGGTGATTCATTGAGTCTAAACATGTGGGAATCATTGTCCTGTATGATTCATGCTTCGGTACCAAATGCTACTACAAGTTTTTCTAGGAAAGAAACAATATCTACTGTGATCTTTCAGGTAATAGTTGTTCTACTTTGTCTTTCTCTCGTGTTTCAAATGTTAATGATTAATTTAATTTTTTTTTTGTGTGAATATAATATTTCATGTGTCTTCAATTTTCATTCTATTGTGTTTGTTTCTTTATTGTATATTTGTGCTTCTGTGGGTTCATTCCCTTTTATTCAAGTTGTGGATTATGACACACAAGAAAATCGTGTCAATGAGCACTGAAGGAGCCAAATAAATTATGCTTATTTTTAAAGTTGTATGGTGGTTAAACTTTCACATTTTTCTTGTCAAATTTTTTTTTTAACATTTTTAAAGTGAATAACTATAAATGTATAATATTTGGAGTTTAAATATATACAGGGGCGGAGCCAGGAATTAAAACTTGGGGGGACCAAGGGCAACAAGCATAATTCCATAGAAAAAAATAAATTTTAAGTGCTCAATATATACAAATAATTTAAGAATTTATAAGTAAATAAAACAAGTGAATTGTTTTTTTTCCCTAAGGGTCTGTTTGGTTCGGGAGTTTTAGAGGGGAGGGGAGGGGAGGTGATATTTTAAATTTTTATGTTTGGTTCAATTTTTTAACGAGGGGAGGGGAGGGAAGGGAAGGGGAGAAGTAATTTACTTTTTTACCTTAACCTTATAAATTAAAAATAAGGATTAAATAATAATGGATATATTACGTCAAAAAAATCTAATGGATATATAACCAAAAAAAATCTAATGAGTAGAAAACCTAAATTTTTTTTGTTGTAAAACAAAATTATAACCTAAAATTTTAATATTTCAACAAGGATAATTTAGAATTTTAATAAAAAAGTGAGGGTAATTTTGTCAACATAATAAATTATATTTTACCTTGCCTCCCCTCCTTAAAAATTCCTCCCCTCAGCTTCTCTCCCTAAAAATTCCTCCCCTCACCTCCCCCCCCTAAAAATTCCTCCCCTCTCCCTCGGTTGAACCAAACAAGCCCTAACTATTTAAACACTTCGGTACTTCAGAATTTACTTAGATACCGGTATTCTCATAGATAAAATTCAATGTCATTTTTAAATGCATTTTGTATGAGATATTGATACCTAACTAAATATTATGGGTACTAAAAAGTACCTTTTAATAATCCAACAATTATGATTACTATAGATGTAAAAGTTTAATTTCTCTATTCATAAATATAAATAAAATCTATGGTAAAAATGAGAATGATCTTTTATTATTTTAATGTGTCTATTCTAATATTCTTTTATGTGATCAAATAAGACTTTTAATTGGTAAAAATAATACACTTGTGCATGAGAAGCAAATAAAAAAATTCACATACATATGCCTAAAGCCTAATTCAATAGTAGTGTAAAAAAGTTGAAAATCTAGGGGGGACTGTGGCCACCCCTTGCCCCTGTTGTGGCTCCGCCCCTGAATATATATATAATATGATGTTTTTATCAACCGAGCTAAAATCTCACTAGGACAAATAAATTATGATTTAATAGCAGGCCTTTATATTCCAAAATAACTATAGAGGCCTCGAAAAGTTTGATTGAGAGAACAAATTAGAGATTGAAATAGGTTAGAGTGGTGAAATGATATTTAAGATAAACACTTGTATTTTAACTCTTAGTTGTGATGTGTGGGTAAGTAACTAAGGGAAATTATACGATACAATCACAAGTTGGATATATGAAATTCATATAAATATATGATTTGTTGGGACATATGATATCAGGTGATCGACTATTATTGAGTCACTCAAATTACGTTATAGATGTTTAACCCTATGTGTTTGAAAGATAATTTAAGAGTCTTACATTAAAGGTAAATTATGATATGCAATGAAAATATATTTCTAAGTGTGTCTACTATTGTGCGCTCATGCTTTAGCAATCAGTTTTAACTCATGCTTCTCGCATTACATATAATTATATTTCTAATTGTATTGTTACTTTAATTATGAATAAAAAACCATAAGTTTGCTTGCATGAAAAAAGTGTCTACTATTATTGTCTTATCGGTTAGTTTTGTAAGACTCGAGTTTTCAATTTAAATTATAAGAAAGATTGGTGAAATTACTATAGCCTATATAGCTATCACTTTCGTTTTATTTTATTTTTAATAATAATTTCTCTTGTCCCAAATATTTTAAATAAAGATTAATAAAAGAAATTGATTCACATAAATGATATCCTAAAAATTTGTTGGGCTGTAAATATCTCTATACACATAATTAATTAATTCAAAATTAAATTCAAACACAACACCATGAGTGCCTTGCCTATATAAAGTCCTTGATTATGTGAAGCAAAAAAACAAAAAAGTCCTTGATTAAGAAAATGATTTTTTTTTTGGTCTAATAGTCTAAGAAAATGATATTTTATATGGGGTGGATTCTAGGGTGGGAGACCCAAAGTGGGAGAGCTAAAATACCTGTTATAGCAGGTGGAGCATGTAATTAAAAATAATTATTTTTTTATATTTTTTTTTTACAAAATTTATACTTTCTTTTTAAAAACAACATAATTTATTTATATTTTAAAATTTATATTTTAAAGTTAGAATTATTGACAAATATCCAGAATAGGTTATATTATTTTCTATAGAAAATCTGATTCTTCCTTGTTCTTTCATTTTTCATCTAAGATTATTTTGTAACTCTATCATATTTTGCATCCTGACTCCTGGAATCTTGTAGTAAGAGAGAATGCCGAAAAAAATCATTGAGGTCTCTATCCTCGTTGTACAGCTACAATATGTGAATTTGAGATTTGTTTTTAGATTTGAGTTTTAAGGTACTCTTTAACATTGATTTCTATGTTAAGAATGTCCAGAAATAGTCGGGTTTTAATATGGGTTAACGGGTCTATTTAGACCCGATTGGAGGTTGAAGACAAGCTTTTTTTGTTTAAAAAAAATAAATAAATAACGTGAATATGTGTATATGGTCGCTATAAAAATTTTACTAGTCATCAATTTTGGTACCAATCAATTTTGGTGGCTCATGGGGAGGAAGATGAACACAACAACAATCATAGTGCAGAGCAAGAGTATAAGAAGCAAATCTTTTGCCCCAGTTTTTTGAAATTTCTGGGTTTGTCGAACTCAGTTATCAACTTATTGTTTATTAGTAAAAATTTCTTTCTGGATTTGTTCATCTTCTCCATGTTGCCCGTGTTTGTTAATTTTTTTGGAAAACATATCATATTTTTTATTTTAGAAAACTACTATTATTTAAGTGAAATAGATTATTAAAGTAAAAAAATAAATTAAACATTAAACCTGCTATTTTACTGTAGCAACAAGTTCTCTGTACTTCATCACAGCCATTTAATTATTTTTCAACACATCCAATGGTTAAAATCAGTCTCCCACCGGTGAGAGACATATTTCAGTCTCCCACGCTAGAATCCACCTTTATATGGTCCTATGGAGGAGTGAAAGTCTTCTTTCACGGTTCCCATATAGTCACGGACTAAAGAATATCCGATCAAAATAACTTTTCACACAGCTAAGCTTTATATATTCTTTTTTAGAAAAAAGCTATTAATTAAGAACTATTTTTTTTTTTTGCTTTCGCACCGGTTCTGACCCACCAAAGGTGAACGACTAATCCGGCTCGTGCGTAGAGGCATGCGCACTGGCCAAGCGTTGTTCCCCCTGGGAATCGAACCCGGTATTCCCCGGGCACGTCCTTGGAAGGAGCTATTTGATGCAAGAATTTTTCTTTTTATGTATGGTTAGTCAATTATTGATCGGTTAAATTTTTTAATTTTATAGATTCTTCCCATTTTAATATAAATATTTTTTACTAAATAATAATATTTTTTTTAGGAAAATGCTAAAGATCGCAAGAAAAGATTCATGAAAGGAATGCGAATGACATGGCTAACTTAAATACTTCCTCTCTCTCTCTCTCTCTTTTTTTTCTTTCTTTTCACACCTCTTTCTTCCAAATATAGAATCAACTTAAAAGATATGTTTATTTATCATGTTTTTTATCACACCTTATTTTAACTAAGAAGTTAAAGGGGGAGACTATTTTAACTAACACTAAACAATTTTAAGAATAAATTTGTCCATTAGCAAAATTTAGACATTGTTTGACTGATGTCATGTCTCAAATCTGAAATTGAGTTGCTTCATTTTTATCTTCCATAAATTAAAGATATATTTGAATAAGACTTGACAGGCTGTGAGGGAGAGGATGCCAACTTGTGATTAGAACAATTTACAAGTTGCAAGCTATCTATCTATCTATCTACAATTATTTTCATTCCTTATTTTGGTTTAATCAACATCAGTCACGGAAATGCCTTTGTTATTATTATATGATAATAATGTTTAAGCATTATTTATGCCAGGTATGTTGTCAAGCCACATATTATATTATATTTTGCAAACAATAAACTAAAAACCACTAAAAATGGACATAGATAGTGTGGGGAACTTAATTAAAGAAAATCTTTGATAACTAATTCACTATTAATTATTATGTATCCTTTGAACATATTTTTTGTTAATGACTAATTTCCAGCTAAGAATATGAGTATTTCATCTAAAATACATTTATTGTTAGACAATGCTAACTAGTGTTTTGGAGTATTAGTTGACATGACACATTAAAAAAAAAAAATTCTTATTCATAAAAGTTATATAGTCAAACGCCTTTAAAAATTTAAATTTAAATTTACTTAATGCAGATCAATCTTTTTTTAAAAAAATTTCTGATTTTAGTTCCTCAACAACGATCGTTAGTTGGTTCAGTGGTAATTGGCGCTGAACTTGGTAGGGAGGACAACGGTTCGATCCCCCGCAACAACGATCGGGAGGGGGCTGAAACCACTTGATGTCAGAACTGACCCCCCGAACCATATTCAACTGGTGGTGAAAAAAAAAAACTAGTATCAAGAGGGTACTAGTTAGAAAAACCCTTATTTTTATCAATATAAGGTTCAGATGCATTACTTATAAGATCTAAGTCTATTTCCACTAAGACAACATAGTGTTGATTGAAACATTCTGTTCCCCCGATTTGGAGGGGCTGAAACCACTTGATTATAAAACTGACCCTCGAATCAGATTCAACTGGTGGTGAAAGCCAAAAAAAAAATTCTCTTCCACTCACGTTTCTTTTATCCCACTAAAATTCAAATCTTGCCCATGTGAAAAAAGTTTGAAACGTATTTTCCGAAACTTTTTATGCATGGATAAAAAAGAAATTTTAGGGAGAGGAATATATTTTTTTTATGTTGATTTGAGATCAAGTTCAACTTGTTTAGAGTGTACCACCAAAGAACAAAACTTGTTTGAAGGGTTTTAGCCATTTTTTTGGTATATGATAGAATTTCACCTGTTAAGGTGACTAATTGAAAGTATCAGAGTTTAAACTCCGATTACCGCATATTATATACAATGTCCCAACCACCGAAGCTGTGCTCACGGAGACAAATTTATTAGTCATTTATTATTATTTTAAATTTAATCTGAACCGCGCAAAATGGAAGTGGAAGTGGAAGTATATATGATAATGATAGTTGATGATTTTGTAATGGAAGTATATGGTAATGATAGTTGATGATTTTTGACAGGACTATGGAGTAACCATACAGCTATACCGTACACCATATTTGGTGGACATAATTCAGGAAGATGTTGGTAGAGTGCTTTCGCTGGATTCCATAAAAGCTGGTAATGCATGGCTTGGCACTGACGTATTGATCTTCAACTCTTGGCATTGGTGGCTCCATAATGGACCTGCATCACAAGGGTATACTTTCTTGGAACCGGATTCCTGATGTAACTATTTTACGCAGTTTTCAATTTAAATCGTTAATATTAGATTGGATGATAAAAATCGAAAATTGAATCTTTTAAAATAAAACAATCTCAGCTATTGATTTTACATCAAACGGATAAAATTGATTACAACGTCCTGCTGTAACGGCAGAAAATCTATTTCCTACTTTCTTTTGCAATAAGTTTTTTATTTGAATTCTGTCGAACAAATTCAAAAACTATTATTTTTAGTCCTAAAATGTTAGCTTATTGAGCTACGTGGCACTATGTGTCGTGATTCTATTAGGCCACGTGTATGACACCACGACTAAAAACAACAATTTTTGAATTTTCACGAGAGCTGGTTTCTTGATGCAAAAACTGACTCCCTCAAACTTGATGTTGTTGATATTATTGCTACATTCAGGTGGGATTATATTAGAGATGGTCCTAATCTAGTGAGAAACATGGATCGTTTGGATGCATTTTATAAGGGATTAACAACTTGGGCAAATTGGGTTGATGCAAATGTTGACCCTACAAAAACTAAACTCTTCTTTCAAGGAATTTCCCCTACTCATTATCAGTTAGTAAATCCTAAATAACTTTTCACAAAATTCTTTTTATATTTCACAAATTAAATGATTCTCCTTTAATACAGAGGCGCGGAGTGGAATGAACCAAGGAAGACATGTAGCGGCGAAGTTGAACCATTACCCGGGCCAACATATCCGGCGGCTCTTCCTCCCGCGACTGATGTAGTGAACAGAGTGTTAAGGAACATGAAGAAGCAAGTTTATTTGCTTGATATAACACTTCTCTCAGAATTAAGAAAAGATGCACATCCTTCTGTGTATACTAAGGATCATGGCAATGATTGTAGTCATTGGTGCTTACCAGGATTACCTGATACTTGGAACATACTCTTAAATGCAGCTCTAATAATGTGAAGTTAGAGTTTTATTATGAGTAGATATTAATTAATATAATACTATTGATTCTTGAAGAATAGAACACAGTGACAATCAAATTGTTACACATGTTCTGAAAACGATAAATACTACCTTCGTTCTTTTTTATATAGATCAAATACATCAACTATTCAATAAATTTAAAAATGATTTATCTCTTATCTCTTATATTATAAAGGGAACAAAGATAATAATTTACTATGAATTGCAAAATGCAATTAAATTTTACCATTGATTGATGCCTACTTTATGTTGAATATTTCATGTTTGCAATAGTTTACAAAATTTTAGTTTAATCAATTTCATGTTTGCTAGACACCGCCACTCCCTCTCTTCTTTGCCTTTGTAACATAGTTGCCAAATTCGTGTGTTAACACTTAAACTCAACCCAATTTAACCTTTTTATGTATGATATTCATGTTAAATTATGGTAAAATCGGTTTTGGGTGAAATGGAGTTCAAAGTGATTTTGGACGAGTTAACTCATGGTAAATTTGGTGGAATCACGTAAAAATGGACGAGTTTGCTTAATTTCACGAGTCTATCTTTTCAAATTTTTCTAACCCAATTTTATTCCTTGGCCCATTTATGAAACTTTTTTCATACACATCTTTCCTCAATCTCACTTTCTTTGGTCCATTTAACAAGTAACGTACGAAACTAGTGAATTTAGCTAAACAAAACTCGAGTCTAACAAACCTTATTTGAAACTTCATGTAACCACCACCTTCTCATCTTCCTTTCATCCCTTCGTAAATCCCACCACCTTACCCATGTCATCTCTTTCTTCTTGTTTTTTTTCTTGTCTCAAACACACGTACGTAGCTTTTTTAATGGAGGTTCTTACAACTTTTGGGTAACAACAAATATGGTTTGAGATGAAATAAGGGTGGAGGACATCCTCAAGAGTGAGGATTGTCTGTGAATCTCATGCATGTTGTCGTCTATGCTAGATTTGTATATATAGTGGTAGCTTTGAGGATTGTGTTTATTTAAGTTACAAATTGTAATTTTACTTCTGTTGAAAGTTGTGATTTTGTTTATTTAGGAGCTATCAATTATCAATATCAGAAGTTCATTAACAGGAGAAAAGATTGACAGAGAAAAAAAAAAAAAAAAAATATATATATATATATATATATGACGACCATACAAGAATCATGGCATTGTAATATCTAAATGTACAATTGATTATACAACAGAAGCTATCAATTATCAATATCAGAAGTTCATTAACAGGAGAAAAGATTGAAAAAAACTCTCTGCATAAGGTGAAAGTTAATAACCGACATAAACAGCAGCATTAACAATGTAGCAATCTTCATTCTTGTCACCCATCTCTTCCACAAGCACCCCACTTGAGCATATCAAACCACCATCCACAACTTCAACATTCAAAATTTTTCCACTGCAATGTTAGGTAGGAGGAAGAAAGAAAGTTCAATAACATATTATAAAATGTTATTATGTTGTGATCTTAACTTTGGAAGGTGAAAATACCATTGATAAAATAGGATTATCCACATAATCGCACATATAGAGAAATTAAAACTTATGGAAAGGAAAAAATGGGACTAGTTTCTGCTGATGCGAGTACTCACTAGGGAAATGCAGACTTGACTTTCTCAATATCAAGAGATTGTTGGAGAGAATGAGGAACCCCTAGCTTGATCTGCAATTTCATCTGACCAAAACTGACACCAGGAATGGAACCTAAACCAAACTCATCTCATTAGAAATTTAGAATTGAAGATACAATTTTGAACATCATTTGTCAAAATAGATGTTCTAAAAAGAATTATCAACTATGAAATATAAAAAGTCTCCACTTGGATTCCAAATAAGTGGCAATTTCAATCATATTGACCATCCGAGTGTATGATATTTTCCAGAACTACATATTATCCTGAGCTAGTGAGGTATGATAAAGTAAAACTTATTACCTCATTATTAATTACTCTCTATAGAAATGGTTTTTACGAATAACAATCAGAAACCAAGGTATAGGTTACAGTTAGAAATCTGTTAAATAACAATGCAAGACAAACATGGCTTAAACTCAGTATGTGTATTGCAATAGTTACATTCATATTTTTATTGATAATATTTAAGTGCCAAACATAGGCATGCATCAGACTTTGAAATCATGATGACTTTCTCCCGTACATAGCTCTCATGTTTATAACAAAATCTCCATTCTCTATCTTCAATATTTTGCAATTCACAAACACAATACTTAGTAATTGAAATGACAATGTAAATCTGGAACAAGCAAATGGAGATGAAAGTTAAAACATCATCAAAATTAGTTTTCAATTTGTTCTTATCACACTTAATCAGGAATAGAGAGGGAAAAGAGATATCTTTGCCACATAAGCTACAATGTAAATAAATGCTTCTATTGGCTTTTTATGTTGGGAAATTGACATCCCACATAAACTACCTGGACCAAGAAATTTGAGACCAAGACAGTATTACAACATCTCAAAATGAAAGGAGTGAAGATGAACCAACTAGTATGTATCGCAATTTGCAAGTTGCAACTTCAATACGACACATAATCATGAAACATCAGATATTCATGATACTTGAACATCTGTTAAAATAATAGAGGGATGCTATTTATTTCAACTTTTTTAATCGCCGGAAGACTCACAAATAGTGAATTAACTAATGACCTAGTGTCTTTGTTAGAAATCACGGAGGGTATAGTGAATAATATAGTTGCATGTTTCCATAACTGCATTTTCAACAGAATCGTGAAACAATTTCCATCCAACATCATTCTAAAAAGTAATAGGAAATGACATTGATTTGCAATGAAGTCAAGTTCCTATACTTCATCCTATCGATATACTCTACATAATAATTCTACAACCTTAACTTTGATTTGCTTCCATACACAATTGATCATATCATATAGATAGATAGATTTTTTTTCTCAAAATAGGTCATCGAAAGGATCTTGAAGACCCACCAAAGTAGAAAACCGAGATCTTTCACAAAATAGATTCCTATTCGAAGGGTGCATAACCTATGAAGTACTGACACAGTCACGAACAACAAACATGACACAGACACATTGACCCTAGTAAAAATTTGAAAAAAAAAATGAATTAATCAAACTTAATCACACATGTCAGTGTCAGACACCTACACGTGTCAGACATCAGACACACCTTCCATCAGAAATATCGGTGCTACAGAGTGCATAACCACATGGATAAGCTCACACTAACCAGCCAATTTGTATCAAGGTGAAGTTCCTATCATTCATGCAAGACTTAATTTTTTTCCTATTTTTAATTTCACCTATCACAACAAACAAAATCCTACAATTGCATCTTATTTTAACAAACAAAACCAATCAACTACAAAGCAATGCAGAACCCTCATCATAAAAATAACAATTATCACTAAATTCAAACATTAAAACTAAGACACATTAATATATATATATATATATATATATATATATATATATATATATATATATATATATATATATATTACCTCTGCGAAAAGCGGGAATTGAATTAGAAGAAATAGCATCTCTGCAAGCTCTCATTGCCGCAGAAGTTATATCCTGTCCGTGTTGATCGTAGCCGACACCCATCTCCACAAACAAGAGATGATTCATTGAATCGGTGGATCCTTCAACTTGTTCCATGGGCGCGTTTGTAGCTTTGATTTGAATGGATTGATACTTTGATGATCGGTGATTTGAGAAAGAAAGAGGTTTGTGGGAAAAAGTGGGAGTGATGAGAGAAGTGTGTTTGGTAAAAATTGGAATTTGAAGATTTAGAACAAGTGAACTATATTCAGTCATTTTTCCACCAAGTCTCTTTCATTCTTCTTTCTCTTCACAAAAACTGTTAAATACGGATTTTCAATTAGTATTTAATTATTTTGTTTACACAAATTATCTTTATTTGTATTTGTAGTACAATTAAAATTCTAATTATTAGATTGTATTTTAAAAAAAATAAAGCATGCTCACAAATCTGCTCAGCTGACATTCTAATGTCGGATGTTATGATTGGAGTTCGAACTTCAATCTCTCCAATTTATATGCATCTGAGTTTATAATGACTTGTCATTTCGTCTATCTAATAAAAAAAATATTTATACAAGTAAATTGATCTAAGTATTACAAAATTGACTCACTAGTTCTAAAAGACATCAATGTGTCATGGAGTTATCTTGATAACTATTTTTTTTACAAGAAGGATAAGGAAAGAAAAGGATAACAAAAGAAATTAACTAAAAAATAGGGTCCCACTAGTATCTGCCGAGAGGAGGAGATTCATTTCATCCGATGGAACTGTTATAGGAGAATAAGGTTCAGGGTTACGAGCTCCAATTTTAGTTAAGTAGTTTGTACAGTTGTTGTCCTCCCAGAAAATATGCACCACTCTCAGGGGCCGGGGAGTGTCGCGGCCCGTCCCAACTTTTTAATTTTTCAATATATTTAATTTTATTAGATATTATGTTTTTGACTGTTATTAGATATTATGTTATTTATACACATTAGCGTCAAACAATCTCACAAGTTTTCTAGTGGTGCAGTGGTTGGGTAGCGGAATTTCAACTTAACAATCCCGAGTTCAATTTCTGCTTACTGCATTTTTTCCTTTTAATTGAATTTTCTATATTTTTTTGGTAGACTTGAATTTTCTGTGTTCCGGAAACTGGAATTGCAACCGCTACACCAATGCCACTAAAAGTTTTTATTAAAATTGTTTAGTTATTGATTTGGAGTTTCCAATGCCACTAAACTAAAAAAGAAATACTTGTATTGGCCCGATTGTGTTTAATAAAAAAGAAACACTGTTTATGGTCCAGGTTCCAGCAACAAATTTCATGTTTTTCAACTATGTAAGTCAAACCTTTTTCGACTACTACTATGTTTAAAAGCTCTAAATGAACCAAAGAATTCAAATAAGGAAATAATGGCAAACACATACTGCTCACACTTATGACAAGATACACAAAAGGCATTGTTATGGAGAATGAACTCTCATTCAACGTTTTACTCTTTCACCATTTCTTTTTGTCTCTTCTACCTATGGACTCATGTTAACCATCTTTTATTCTATTGAATTATATGTTAATGCTTAACCATTATTGGTGTTAGGACCAGGTAGGATTAGACGAAGTGATAAAACACATCACTGAAATTCATTCACAATTGTAAATTATGAGTTCGAACTCGGATGAAGATATTTAGCATAATGATATCAATATTACTAGTTAGACATAAATATATTAGAATGTTGTAATTCAAGCTTGTTAATAACTGTTTTGTAAATATCTTTTAAGTTAGTTAGGTTGTTAGAGTTTGTAAAAGTTAGTTAGTTAGTTAGTTAACTTGCTTTACTAGTTAAGTGTCACAAGTATTATAAATACTTGTATTAGTGCTTGTAAATTTTTAAAAAAAGAAGTTCCATTACCCCAAGGTGGATGAATAAAATTAGTTTGTTTTTCTTATTCATTCATTAGATTTAGCTTCATCTTGATAGTGTAGAAACACATTGTTTCTGCAACTGTGTGTGTGTTAACATCTTCTGTTCTGTGTGCATATAGAACTGTGTGGATCTGCTCTGAGTGCATATAGATCTATGTGGATCTGTGTTTAGTGGCTGCGCTAACAAGTGGTATCGAGAGCACCGGTTTCAATTCAAAGGGAAACACGAGTGACTGTAAGGGGAATTCATCAAAGGGAAACACTTGAGTGAAGAGTGTGATTTTCTTCAAGAAATTGTGTGAATTTCTTCAAGAAATTGAGTGAATTTCTTCAAAGAAATCAAGATGAACACAAACGGTTTTGGTACGAATATCTTGGTTCTTGATGGAAAGAATTGGGATAGGTGGAGTGCAGTTATGAAGTCATTGTTTGGAGCTCAAGATTGCTATGAAGTGGTGATGAATGGCTATGAAGAGCTAGCTGAAAATCCAAATGATGCACAGAGAAATGCTTACAAAGAAATCAAGAAAAAAGACTATAAGGCCATGTTCTATATTCAACAAAATGTTGATTCTCAACACTTTGAGAAGATTGCAAAAGCTACAAAATCAAAAGAAGCATGGGATATTCTGCAAGCCTATCATAATGGCGGAGAAAAGGTTAAGCAGGTGAAGCTGCAATCATATAGAAAAAGTTATGAGATGATGCAGATGGAAGATGATCAAAAGGTGAGTGATTACTTCTCTAAACTACTTGCAGTTGTTCATCAAATGCAAACTTGTGGAGAAAACATCACAGACAAGATGGTTGTAGAGAAAGTTCTTAGATCTTTGAATCAAAAATTTGATTTCATCGTGGTGGCTATTCAAGAATCACATGACATAAGTGAAATGAAGATTGAAGCACTACAAAGCTCTTTATAAGCACACGAGTTGATGGTGATCAACATAAGTTCTGAAAGAACAACTCAACAAGCAATGCAGGCTCAATCTGGTGGGAAAGATAGCAAGAACCACAAGAACAAGGGCAAAGGTAAATCAAATTGGTCAAAAGATTCAAAGATCAAGACTGAGGACAAAACTGAATCATCAAAAGGAGGTTATGACAAGAATCAAGGCAAGAAGAAGTTTGATAAGAGCAAGATCAAATGTTATAACTGTGGCAAGCTTGGTCATTTTGCAAATGAATGTAGGCTCAAAGATCAACAAGATGCAAATATGGCTGAAGATAGCAATGATGCTAATGCTGTGCTTATGATGGCCACAACCTGTGATGAAAATGCTCAAAATGAAGATTGGTACTTAGATTCAGGTTGTTCAAATCATATGACATCACATAGAGAATGGTTAACTAGTTTTGATGCAAGCCAGAAATCTAGCATCAAACTAGCTGATGGCAGGAAACTTGCTGCTGAAGGTATTGGTAACATAGTGATCAAGAGCAAAAAAGGAGGTAAAGTAATCATCTCTGAAGTCTTTTATGTGCCTGATATGAGTTGTAATCTACTCAGTTTAGGTCAATTGGTGGAGAAAGGTTTCTCAGTTAACATGGAAGATAGTGCACTGAAGCTGTTTGACAAAATGAAGAACTTGGTGTTGATGTGTAATTTGTCAAAGAACAGAACTTACAAGTGTAAAATCTCTAGTGTGGATATGATGTGCATGTCTACAACAATAACTGATGATATTGAAGCACTATGGCACAAAAGGTATGGTCACTTGAACTTTAGAAATTTAAGTGACTTGAATTCTAAGGAACTAGTATATGGTATACCTAAGATTAGAGTCAAGCATGCATTATGTGATATATGCATGAAGGGCAAGCAGAGTAGATTACCATTTGTGAAGGAGACAAGTAAGAGAGCTTGTGCTGCTCTAGAAGTGATACACTCTGATGTATGTGGCCCCTTTGAGGTACCATCACTTGGTTGAAGCAAGTACTTCATCACTTTTGTTGATGAATTTACTAGGATGATCTGGTTATTCACTATAAAGCTTAAGAGTGAAGCTTTGTCAGTGTTTAAAAATCTTAAAATTTTAATTGAGAAGGAGAGTGAGAAATCAATTAAAATCTTAAGAACTGATGGTGAAGGAGAATATACCTCAAAGGACTTTGAAGATTTCTGCAAGAGTGAAGGCATAGCTCATGAAGTTACACCACCTTATACTCCACAACATAATGGTCTAGCTGAAAGAAGAAACATGACCTTATTGAATATGGCTAGGAGTATGATCAAGCAGAAATCACTTCCTCACAAATTCTGGGGTGAAGCAGTCACAACAGCTGCTTACATTCTTAACAAATGCCCTACAAAGAAGTTAAAAATGGTACCAGAAGAAGCTTGGTGTGGAAGGAAGCCTAGTGTGAAGCATCTAAGAGTGTTTGGCTCATTGTGCTACAAGCATGTGCTAGATGTTAAAAGAACCAAACTTGAAGACAAGAGTGAAATTATGATCTTGATTGGTTATCATCCAACTGGTGCTTACAAATTACTTGACCCTATGACTAATAAAGTACATATTAGCAGAGATGTGATTGTAAATGAAGCTGAACAATGGAAGTGGGAGGTTGAAACTACCTACAATAGTGAAAGCAGCTATATATTTCCTGATTCAAGTGATGAATCTGACAATGAAGCAGCTGGAAATGTGGATGATGGTATTAACAATGATGTGATTCCTGATAGTGATGATGATGAGAATGAGGAAGTCACATCTCCACCAGTGATAAGGCAACTACCTCAAAGAAATAGAAGTGTTTCAAGCAGATTAAATGATCACATAGTCACTTCAGACAGTGCAGTGAATGATGATGGTGATCTAATCCATTTTGCCCTCTTAGCAGGTTCTGAGCCTATTGATTATAAAGATGCATTGAAAAATATAGTGTGGAAGAAAGCAATGGAGGATGGACTTCACTCTATAGAGAAGAATCAGACCTGGAAGCTAGTTAACTTGCCAGACAAGAAGAGAAAGTTTGATGTGAAATGGGTGTTCAAAGTAAAGCTTAACCCTGATGGCACAATTTCAAAACACAAAGCAAGGTTAGTAGCTAGAGGATTTCTGCAAAAACATGGTATTGATTACAATGAGGTCTTTGCCCCAGTAGCAAGAATAGAAACTGTCAGATTAGTAGTAGTACTAGCTTGTAAAAATAACTGGTTGATGTACCATTTAGATGTTAAATCAGCATTCTTAAATGGTCCTTTAGATGAGGAGGTGTATGTGTCACAACCACCAGGTTTTGAAATTGAAGGTAAGGAAAAAATGGTGTTTAGATTGTATAAAGCACTATATGGTTTAAAGCAGGCACCTAGAGCTTGGAATAAGAGGATTGATCAATTTCTTATCCAAATTGGATTTAAGAATTGTGCAGCAGAATTTGGTGTGTATGTGCAAAGCTCAAAAGAGGAATTAGTCATCATTTGCTTATATGTTGATGATCTTCTCATAACTGGTAGTCAAAAATCAGAAATTGAGAAGTTGAAATGCAAATTGAAGGCTGAATTTGAGATGACAGATCTAGGTGAGCTTTCATTCTTCTTAGGAATGGAATTTGTAAGGGTCAAGAATGGTATTGTGATGCATCAACAAAAATACATATGTGAGCTGCTTGAAAAATTTGAACTGAATAATTGCAATTCAGTCACAAACCCTTCTGAAACCAACTCAAAGCTAAGTGAATGTAGTGAAATGGAGAAGGTTGATCCAACTCTATTCAGACAAATGGTTGGCTCATTGAGGTATTTATGCAACAGCAGGCCTGATATATGTTATTCAGTTAGCATGATTAGTAGATACATGCATGATCCTAGAAAACCTCATTTGATTGCTGCAAAGAGGATTTTTAGGTATATTAGAGGTACTCTTGATTTTGGTCTGCATTTTCCAATTGGCACAAACAGTAAGGGGAGTGTCTTAATTGGCTATTCAGATAGTGATTGGTGTGGAGACATAACTGATAGAAAGAGCACATCAGACTATGTTTTCAAATTCAACAATGTTGCAATATCTTGGTGCACAAAGAAACAAGCTGTGACTGCTCTCTCATCATGTGAGGCAGAGTACATAGCAGACACATTTGCAGCATGCCAGGCATTATGGCTTGATTCAGTGATGAAAGAATTGAAGTGTGAAGCAAGCAAGCCTTTACTACTCAGAATTGACAACAAGTCTGCTATAAGCTTAGCAAAGAATCCAATTTCTCATGGAAGAAGCAAGCATATAGAGACCAAATACCATTTCATTAGAGAACAAGTTTCAAATGGAGTGATTGAAGTGCAATATTGCCCAACTGAACTGCAGCTTGCAGATGGCTTCACTAAGGCTCTCAAACTTGAGAGATTTGAATTTTTGAGGAGGCAACTTGAGATTTTTAGTTGGAAACAAGTTTGAATTATGGTGGAGTGTTAGAATGTTGTAATTCAAGCTTGTTAATAACTGTTTTGTAAATATCTTTCAAGTTAGTTAGGTTGTTAGAGTTTGTAAAAGTTAGTTAGTTAGTTAACTTGCTTTACTAGTTAAGTGTCACGAGTATTATAAATACTTGTATTAGTGCTTGTAAATTTTTAAAAAAAGAAGTTTCATTACCCCAAGGTGGATGAATAAAATTAGTTTGTTTTTCTTATTCATTCATTAGATTTAGTTTCATCTTGATAGTGTAGAAACACATTGTTTCTGCAACTGTGTGTGTGTTAACATCTTCTGTTCTGTGTGCATATAGAACTGTGTGGATCTGCTCTGAGTGCATATAAAACTGTGTGGATCTACTCTGAGTGCATATAGATCTGTGTGGATCTGTGTTTAGTGGCTGTGCTAACAAAATATAGGTGTACATGAGTTGAGTAAAATAAAAAAAATAAGTAAGGTCAAACCGATTGATCCAATTTAACGGTTTTGATTAGATAATGGATACTAGTGGTTTTTAAAATTGCAAAATCGGTGATCAAATGCATGTAACAGATTTACTTAGATTCAACCCATATAAAAAAACCGCTAAAATTTTGTCCGTATTCACCAAGATTAGAAACTAAATAATGGAGGAATATTTATACCTTGAATTGCTCAACCACAACTTACATTTTATTCAAAAAAACAAATCACACATATAAGGCAAACTACAAGTCACACACATAAGAAATAGAAAACAAACAACGACACACATTTTACCTTATTACTCCTTCAGACTTACTTCTTCTTCTAGTCTTAATTATAAATAAAAGTAGGTTAAAAAATTGATGTTTTTATTCAAAATTTGAACCAAATACATATTCACTTGATGATTAATTAAGGTTGGGGGAGTAGCATTCTAGCGAGGTAATATGCGACGAAGAGAGGGCCAATTGGGAAGGATTGGCTTTAATTTACCACCAATCATAAAGTCATCAGTTGTGTGTGGTGCAAAATCAATAAGTGCATATAAGTCTCCTTTGAAAATGTAAGCCTGATGATCACTTCTATGAGAAGCAAAAGCTGCATCAATTCCACTTGCAAAAACAGTGCCTCTCAAACCATGAAACCCATCTGTAATCTTTTGAACATGAATAAGTTTATTTGAATCATAATTTATAAGTGCATATGTATCTCCTTTGAATAAATAAGCTTCTTTGCTAATACTTGACTTGAAAGCAGCATCAATGCCTCTAGCAAAGACTGTATTCTCTAAGAAAGGAAATTTATGCTTTATTTTCACAGGACCTTCGAGTATTTTATATCATTTGTAGTTCTTGGAGCGTAATTTATTAAAGCACAACGTTTGGTAGAGAAAATGAATGCTTCATTATCATCAGTATCAAAGGCACAATCTATTCCAGATTCTGCAAACGGCGTACCGATAAGAGAAGGAAATCCTTCGCGAATACGAAGCGGACCATTCAAAATCTTGTCATTCGTACTGCCTGGAGCATAATCCAACAGGACATACTCATTTTTCATGAATATGTAGACTTCGTTTTTGTAAGATGAACGGAATGCAGCATCTATGTAACAGGACACACTCATTTTCTTTTTCTTTATCATTGCTAGTATTTTAGGGAGATATATATCTTGAGATTGATAATCAAGAGGAAGAATTATGGATATATATATACACACACATACATATGCTAGTAGTAGTACTCCCTCCATCCCACAATAAGCGGCACAGTTGACTTTTTCACGGATGTCAATGTATAATTTTGACGATTAATATTTTAAATTGTATAATATTAAAAATTATAAAAATTTGATATTTTTAACATCTTATATGCGGAGTAATATTTTTATTTATTTATTAATAAAAAATATGATTAAAGCAAAATATACGAATAATGCATATAATTAAACTGTGTCACTCGTTATGGAACGGAGAGAGTATTTTTTAAAAAATATTATTCATTTTGAATGACGTATTTTTGTGTTTTTTATTTGTTAGTTCAAATAACAAGCTAATGTCCGTTCATTAAAAAAAAAAAAGCCATTGTCTGAAACCAAAAAAATAAAAAATAATCATAGTCTTAAAACACAAGAAGAAGTCATAGTCTTATCAACTAATAAGAGAACTAGCTATGATTTATGATTTCCTTTAAGCAAAATTTTGGATGGTAGCTATGACTTTAATTTTTTCTATTACCCAACAAGAAAAATGCTAATTAGTACCACAGAGCACTAGTTGATAAACTAAATATAATAAATAAGATTTAACTTTTTAAAAGTGTAAATAGTTGAGGTTGTCTATTGTATTTAACTTTTTTAAAAGTGTAAATAGTTGAATATTGTATTTAACTCTTTTTATTAAAAAAATAGTTGAGGTTTAGTGGCAATTAAAAAACTGTCACTAGAAGTCAATCATCGGTAAAGAAAGACCTAAGAATGAACTTTCGATTTATCAAGGGACATTTCTAGCTTGTAGGAAAAAGTCTATTACTATCTGTTTATGAAAATTCAATATTTACCTAGAAATTTGCTGTTTTTCTGTAGAAAAAAAAAATCTGTAGGTACTTCTAAAGCTTTTCATGCGGAATAGGTGTTCTCAATTTTCATGTGAAATTCTGAATCATGATTTATTTATTTTTTGGATTTTAACACAAGTTTAATCTGGTTCGGGGGTCAGGTCTGACATCAAGTAGTTCCAGCTCCCTTCCAACCGCAGTTGCGGAAAATCGAACCGTGGTCCTCCCTACCAAGTTCTGACAACCGTGGTTCCAGCCATGATTTTTGTTTATAGAAACTTCAAGAATGATTCACTTAGATTTGATTTACTAATTTTGTATCTCCTTTAAGTGTTGATTATTCATTTTCATACGACAAGTTTTCTAACCCGTTAAGTATTGTTAATTTGTCATTAATTGTTGCATTTAGGATCATAGATCTTCAATTCAGTTAGAACCCTAAGATCTCTTTTATTATTTGTTATTGCTTTTTTTTTTATAAAATTATTTGTTATTATTGCTATTAAGGAGCTTTTAGGGTGCTCTAAAAAATTGATGTATTTTTGGTACATTTTATTTGTTTAATTATTAAAAAATAAATCGTTCAAAAAAATTATTAATAAATAAATAAAAAATAATTTTTTTGTTGTTGATATTTTTGCTATAATGATATATTGTACACTATACAATTTCAAAAAATTACAAAATAAGTATACATTTCAACAAAAAAAAATAAATCAAAATAAGTTAGTTGCAGCTCCCACCAATGATTTATCATTTTTTTAAGCAAAATTTTGGATGGTAGCTATGAGTTTACTTTTTTTATTAAAAAAGATATAGTCGAGGTTTAGTGGCAATTAAAAACTGTCGCTACAAGTCAATCATCCATAAACAAAGGACCTGAGGATGAATTTTGTATTTATCAAGGACATTTCTTGTTGGAAAAAGTCCGTATACTACAAGTCTACAACTACGGCAAGAGTTATGGTGTATAAGTGTATTTCTTATGCATAGTGTATAAGGTATTCTCCACCATCAGATTGTAACTGATTAAAGACCAACGTGCTAAGAGTAAATGATACTATGGTGAGTTGTGCGCGCATAGAGCACTGCGTACTATTCATCTTCTTCCTTTTGCTTTCTTCATTCTCGATTCCATTCTAGGTCTGCGAATTCCATTTTCCCCAAATTTTAGGTCTGCGATTCTAGGTCTGCGATTCCATTTTCGATTGATTCATTCCTTTCCGCTGCCGATCTCACATATCTGGAATCTCCCTTGTACTGTGTGATTTTTCGCTATTGATTTTTCGTTTTGATGATTCTTTGTACGTTGCTTTGTTTTTGAGTTTGGCGACGTCAGATAGTTTGAGATTGCAGTTGATTCCGATCTTGCGGAGGATCCAGTTTGATGATTCTTGAGTTTTTGATTCATTTGTTAGTAGTATTGGTACTGACACCATTGAACGAATTGGTTGCAAAATCTAGTTTATTACAAAACCATTAGACAATTATTTATAAAATATATATAAAATTTCAATAAAATTTTCTTTTAAAATATATATCACATCCCATCATTTATAAAATTTCAATAAAATTTTCTTAATATAATAAAGTGAATATCCAATTTGATCCCTTGTAATTCTTTCGCTGCTCAATTTAGTCCACACAAAATATAATATCACATTAGTCCCCCACATTTTTATAACAACAAATTTGTCTCTAATTCATCATAATATAGAGGGCATTTTAGTCCTCAAAAACAATGTGAGAGACATTTTTATATGAAAAATAAATTAGTTTCTAATTCATCATCACTGAGGGGCTACTTTTTCTCATTTTAAAAATATCATTTTTTTTATCTATGACTAAATTGGGCCAAGAGACAATTGTGAAAGACCAAATTGAATTTTCACTCTAAAAAATTAGAAGTGGAATATCTAGTAGTATCTATATTTTGTTAGGCAATTTTAAAATTTATGTTGAGTTTTCCATTGTTGTAAATTCTCTGTCAAGAGGTAGAAGATGATGTTGTATTTTGTAAAATTAATCAATTACATCCCTTAATTATCGTTAATTATATCAATATAGTCCTTGTTTTAAATAAATTACACTACTAGTCAAACAATGTTTGGATCTATGAGCATTTGACTCTAGTTGGTAAATAACTTCTTTTTCAAACTAGGAGATCCATGTATGTGTGTATTAAGTATGTGTTTGGTTGCGCGTTGAAACACCGGAAACGCACGTCTCAACCTCCCAAACGTGATTTTCCTCTTTTACAGGATGTTTGGCTAAGTGACCGAAAATTGATTTTTCTCTCCAAACTCGAGTCTGGACGAAGCTACAATTTGGAGCTTTCACGTTAACTAAAATCGATTTTGAACAAATTGGAAGTGTGTGTGGCATATATATCTTTCATTTTCCCCTGTTACCCCTCACTCCATCAATGCTCTGTGCGGTTGTTTTGTTTCACGCTAGGTTGAAGACAACAAGTACTGTATAGTGGGCTATTTGTTTTTGTCACCCGGCCCAATTAATTGCTTTGTATTTTTTTTTTTGACGTAATTGCTTTGTTACTTTGTAATTTATATTTATTTATTTATTTTATATCTTTTATTGTTGTGGGTTGTAGCTATTAGTTTCCTTTAAAAAAAATGTTAAAGCCTCAAACAAAAAAACAAGTGCTGGTTTTTTTATTTTTCAAATACTTGTCATTTTTTAAATAATTATTTTATTTTGATAATTACACTTAAAAAAATACATAATTTTTTTTTATTATGAAGACCCAACCTATTTTTTTATTTAGTTGTTATTTATTTATTTTAAATATATTAAAACCCATTCTAGTAAGACCAAAAAAAAAAAACCCATTTTAGTAATTACATATTCAAAAGCAATTTTGATTTAAACTATCCAAACAACATGGATTCGTGAGAATCACTTTTAGTAAATGTATCCAAACATAAATCAAGTTCGTTTCAATTCACTTTTAACCAAAATCAATTCTATCAAACTCAATTCTTGTCACCGCCAAACCAAACACATGCTAAATACAAGTGAAACTCAAAGGCCAAGATTGTTAAGTCATAACTCATAAGTAAATTGTGTTTTTTATAGTCTGGCAAAATAACAAAATAACGATTAATGAAAATAAACAAGTTCTCATCTCACCATAGCATATATTTATAGAAAAATCACAACAGCTACAAGTGCTAAAGTTACTGTCCTGTTTCTTTATAAATGAATAAATGATTAGATAAACAGTCCAGAGAATTTGCAGTAACAAGCCCCAAAGTGGAAGCAAATTAATTTGTTTATACTGATTCTTTCCCAAGTGATTAATGAATGGATGAATCATAAATTATATATAAATGTTTTCCACTTTAATGATGGCTAATAGTACTATTGCCATTATATTCACAAACTAGTGAAAAAGGAGGCTACTATACTAATTCTCTCTGGAGTTGAGTTTGCTCCTGCACTAGCATGCTGCAGACCTGCACAAGAATTTCTGTTGCTGGCCATGGCATTGAACATGACAGGACCTGGCTTTATCTCTCAATTCTTGGAATGCTCTCATTGTATCAGCATCAAAACCACTAGCAAACTGCCAAACATAACAACTCATTATTCAGAATGGCCCTTTACAAGGCATCAAATTTTTACCAAGTTTAAACATGTCGGGAATTTTTTTACCTGATGTACTCGGAAAGCAAATCTAACTCCTTGGACAATGAGTTCTTCTTCTTCCGGCCCACCACCAACGGTCTCAAGCTCACCGGAGACTCTCTTCATATACTTCATAGCCAATTTTACAGATGCCAACTTGATCTAACACAATTTAACGTTGCAGATGCAAAACATAAATGAGCTAAACAAAATTTGAGTTTTTACCTCATCGTGATTCAATATGAAACAACAAATATATGGTAATAAAAGACACGTGCACGAAGAATGATTAATTTTGGTAGGGTTAAGTTAGACGTAACATATGTTGTAAAATGATATTAGAGCTTGGTTTTCCACCTTCAAGATGATCCTAATTTTATTTTCCTTTTCTTTTTCATTGTTCAAATGATAAAATTCCCTCTTAAATTTCTCTTTTTACTTTCCAATCAAGATTTTTCCTTTCTACTTCTCTTTCTCAAAATGTTAATTTCCTCTTGTTTTTTTCACAAAATCGACAAGTCGAAAATCTTGTTTCACCTATCTTGATTTGAGATCTTCACATGCAAGAAGAATGATTAATTTGATGCTCTCAAAATAAAAACTAGAGATAGTATGAGAGCCGATTTTGTATGGTTGAGTTAGGTTCAGCCAAAATTTTAAAAACAAGCATAAGCATATGGGCATTTTAATTTATATTCTTATCAATTTTTAAACATAGAGAACTATAGTTCCCTTCAAAGTTTCCTAGTATACAAAGAGACCAAGTTGAAAAGCAGATGGTCCCAATAGATTGTGAAGATCTAGGGTCACATGTGTGCAAGCATATAAGCACAGAGAACAGAGGTTGAAATTTATCAGCAAAGTTAACAATTGTCTTGTCATTTTGCTGTCAGCAATTTGTCAAATATGCTGTGTAATAAACTTTATCATAGCAACTGTTTTGAGAACTATAGATATTTTACTTGGATCAGTAGACGGTTTATATTCGATAAACAATTCTTGCCCATTGATTTTTAATGAAAGCTTAAGATTATAAATGGTGCATGTAGCATAGAAAAGCTTATTTAAGCTTCATGAAAATTACCTTGGTGGCATAACCGCTATCAAGCAACCAATCTACAGGTATTTGGAATACTTTGAATCTCTTAGTTGCCGACTCTCTCATTCTAGAGATATTGTAAACCCCATGTTCTAATCTGCAACAACATTAAAAATAAATAGGGTTCATTAGTTTTCTATACACGGATTTTTAATTCACATTTTTGTATTAAATTTGAGTTTCATTTCATTATAAATAACAAGTTATTAACTTTTAATGGAGTTAGGTGTCATATTCTTATCAAAATTGAAGTTTCATTATTCATGTATTTACTTTTTATGAAGTTAGGTGCCATCTTCATCTTCATATCATGTCAATATGAAACCTAAAATAAGGTAGTACTAGCTAAATTTATCAAGTTTACAAAATTCACGTACTTCTCAAAGAGAGTTTGCATCTTCTTAAGAGCTGGACCACATAGTTGTCGAGGATCGTCACGGAAAGAAGAAGCCTCAGATTCTAGCTTCTTCAGATCACAATATCCAAATGCAGCTTCACGCATGGCATCAGCCTTCTGCTCTGGCCAATCGAAGTGTTTGAGCACCGCTCTTTCATCCACCTGTAACACCAAAAATAGAAAAGACCATAAATATTTAGTAACTTACACTTTTTTAGAAAATTTCAACGCAAATAAATAAATAGATGAAACGGTACCAAATAGGAGAGTTCGTCGTCAAGCCATTTGACAAAAGGTACAACGTCTTCAATGTCCGTAAATGCTGCACCTTCCACTTCTTTAATCAAGTATCTAATAAAATCTCCTTGTGTTTCTACATCATTTTTAATCTGTAAATAAACAATTATTATTCCACAGACAATGCCTGAAATATAGTTAATACAAAACCCTAAATTGACAGCTAACCTGTTTAATATTCCACTATGGTCACTTAGTACAAATCATCTAAAACCAAACCAAGTAATTGGATTTTCAAGCAGTTAATGATCTCCCCTAGAACGAATCCTTCAGGAAAACTCGAGTTCAATTCTTAATAGAAACAATTCTTATCTCGCTGAACTCTGGATTATCGGGGGAGTCTCCCTTAAGAACGTTAATTAATACAAAAACAAATCTAAAATAAACGGCTTTCTTTGACTTGGTTAACATATAATAATGGTGGGTTAAGGGTTTAATTAAATTGGAGAATCTTTACTATGATGATGAGTGATGACCACAAAATGCCATATTTTTGGGTATATTTACAATTTTGGACTTTAAATTCGAATCAGATTATTGTCTTATCTACAGAAAAAAAATCCAAATCACGAATTCAATTCAAATTAAAGCAATAAAGCAATTAAAGCGACTACCCACGTCAACAGATACTGACATAAATAACCACAGTGGCAAAATAGTAAATTACGCAACGAAACTCACGTGTACTTACCGCTAGTAAGTGAGTTGAACGGTTCTCGATCTCTCCGATCATGTCACGTGCATTTGCCGTCGCCGGAACCTCGGCAGCCGCACCGGAGTTCGATTCCCGTCGTGATTGAGAGTCCCTCCGCATCAATGAATGGTAAAACTCTACCACCTCCGGTACTCTTCTCACCTTCGCCGGAGCCATTCTTCCTCCTTTCGGCGGTGGTGGAGGAGGCGGAGGAGCAGGTGCAGCCGTAGGTTTAGACGCAGGTTTACGCGATGGAGGAGGTGGAGGTGGAGGCGGTGCTGCTTTTACCGGTTTAATCGGTTGCAAAACTGTTTGTTCTGTTTCACCATTGTTATTGTTATCCTCTGCAACTGAACCACCACTCGACGACGAAGATGACGATGAGGCCGAAGAAGAAGAAGAAGAAGACGGCTTCGGCGGTGGATTAGGAACCCTAGGCACACGAGATCTAACGTTAATATTCAAAACTGAGTCAGTACAATCGAGGAGTTCCTCCGAGTTACATCGAGAGTGACGTGTCCTTTCAATTTCTGCAAAATCTCTTTTCAAATCAACAATTTCATTTTGCTTCTGAATCACGATTGCATGATCCGACATTGTTTTCTTCAAATTTTTCATCAGATTAGACTTCACTGAAACTTCTCCAATCCCTAAAAACCTCTGCGAAGATGAAAATTGCTCATGCTCGTTATGTAACGACGTCGTTTTCTTCAGTTCAGCAATTTCATCTTCCAATGCTTTCATTTTCATTTTACTCTCTCTTCTTTCATCTTCCATTTGTAGCTTTAGTTCCTTCAACTCGTTCTTTAACTTCTCGTTCTCTGCTTCTGTTTCTTCTGCTTTCTTTCTACTTCTTTGAATCTCAGTTTCCCTTGCTGTTAACTCGTTCTCCAGAACCGGAACAATGGCGATGGACTCTTTTAGTAGTTTATGCTCGAGTAGCTCTGTTTTCAAGCGAGACTCGCTTTCACGGAGCTCCTCAACTAGACGGAGAAGCTCCGTTCCATCTGGAGGACGAGGCTGGACTTGAGCAGAGGAACGCGGGAAATGGAAACCGATGCGGGAGAATGAGGATTTGTGAGAGGAAGATTTGGTGGAAGAGGTGGTGGTGGTGGTGGAAGGAGAAGGTGGAGGTGGTTGTTGTTGTTGTTGTTTCTTCTTTTGTGGTGGTGGAGGAGTACTGTGTACATGCGCCGGTGATGGTGACTTGGTGAATCCCATTGCTACTTTAACTTTTCCGGCAACCATGGGTGATGGAAAAGGTTGTTGCAGTTGTTTGTGTTTAGGGTTGTGGTGTTGTGATTTTGAGTTTGAATCTCATGAGAGTGATGAAGGTAACAAGAGACGACGTCGTTGTCTAGTGTTTTGTTATGATAATGATAAAGGAAATAAAAGAGAAATTGAAGGCACAGGTAACGAGGAACGGTCTTCTCTTTTCTTCTTAGAGAGTGAAGAAAGAGATATTAAAATATTGGAAAAATTGTTTTGAATTGCCAACAATAAATTAAAAGGAGGACAAGGCTTTCCAGTTCTAGGAAATACTATTGAAGAATACTTGTTGAAAAAAATAATGAATGAAGAAATAAAGTAAATCTTTGAATTATATAAATTGAAGAAATATTGTTGATAATCTTTGAATTATAAATAGATGTGTAATGATATTTGAAATTTAATTTTTATTTTGGTCTTTAAAATAAAAGAAAATCTGTTTTTTAGATTCATTAAGTTTTTTTAATGTATTTAGTAGTATATAATATGGACCAAATAAATTAGAAACTCAATAAATCTAAAATAAAATCTTTTATATTAAGTATCGGAGGGAGTATAAATTAAGAGCATTTAGATATTAAAATAAGGATAGATATCTCAACTATGTTAGTACACGATTATTTCTCTCGTCCTCCACCTATAACTCGTATTATTATTAAAAAGAAGAAACAAATAACTTAATTACAATCTGTCAAAAAAAATAACTTAATTACAAAAGAGGATTACACTTTACCCTAAAAAAATGAACGAATGAACGTAGAACAATGAAGCATACCAACTCTTGTTTAATTCTAAAAGATAAAATACAAGTCCCTGGTAACTTAAGGCGAATGCACCTACCATCAGCATATAACGGTGCATGTACATACCCACTACTCCCTACAACAACTAACAAGTGATAGTGACTTCTTCAAGTTAAACAATTTAAAATCATGAAATGATACAAATAGTGATATAGCCCTGACACTGGTCTTATTAAAATCCAAAGCAATCCAGAACCAACTGATAGCTAGACTGACAGATGATCAATCAACGAGAATGAGCACCACAAGTCCAACAATTACAAAAAAAAAAACAGTGAACCAATTTGCACTACGAACAATTACTAGCGTCAACACAGGGAACCTACATACCGAGCTCTTTCGAGCAAAAACAGGTTGAATCAGGTCTTGATGAATCTAACTTGTGAGAGGCTTCTAACCGAACAATGCATATAGATCCCACCATGAAAACATATGACGACGATTGGACACAACCGCCAACACGAAAACAACTGCTCACAGCGACAACGACAACCACAAAACTAACATAAATGTCAGCGATGATTATTTCATCTCAGCCGGAACTACACAAACAGATCCAAAAGAGATACAAATCGATGAACTGCAACTGAAACACAATAGTCATAAACATCAAATCAGAAACAGCTGTTCTTAACTGCAATGGTCGAAACTGCTAAAACAACCACCACCGTTCACGGTGGAGGCCTTGACTGGAACAGACCCAAACAGAAATGAGACATGTAAGGGTTAACATACAACCCCATAAGGTGTGTTGCGGTCTTGTCTATATAACGACGACAATTATGATCCGCGACGGAGAAGGGTTAGGTTTTGGACGGAGGAGGTGTGTTTGTATTTGAAATTTATTTAAAAAGAGAAAAATTAATTAAGTGTTGAGACATATAAATTAAAAACAAAAATGGGAGGAAGAAAAACAAAAGATTAATTCTTTTCTAATTTTTTATTTTGTTTCATAAAAAAAGTACTCGAAATAACTAGAGTTCTAAAGAATAGAGAAGACTATGATTACAACATCCATATTTGTTAGGGAATCTAAAAATAATATTTTGGAGTTGAAAATATTACTATTATTTTTAATTTTTTTTGTAAATTACTATATTTCTTATTTGATTTTTAACTAATATTTATAGGACATTTGTTAGTGGGCTAGTATTTGAATATAATGTAAATTTTTAAAAAACATTTTAATACAAAATATTGAGCTTTATTTATAACTTAGTTGAATCAAAAATCAATAATATCCATAGATAATAATAATAATAATAATAATAATAAGTATATAGACCCCATAAAAAAAATAATAAGTATATAGAATACAATTTATCCCATAAGTAAGGGTGGACAAAAAAACCAAACCATTTTAAACCAATCCTGTTTTCTAAAAATTGAGAACCAAAATATTTGTGGACTATGAAATGGTTCTATCTTCTATGCTTCTCCGCCGTCATCACCAAGATCAATCACCACCAACTTTCATAGTAACTCTGTCATTGTATCAATATAAGTTCTATCGACCAAATTTCGACCAACACCAACCTCCATCGCAGCTTCTCTCTCTCTCTCTCTCTCTCTCTCGTAAGGGTGAGCAAAAATATGTGAACCGACCGAATCCATATTAACCGAGATTCAGTTAGATGTATCAGGCGGGTTTATACGAGTTTTTCAGGTCTACAGGTGACAAATAACATGTTGAAACGGTTGAATATGGTCGTATCCATTTTTAAAAATTTAAACATATTTTAAACCAAACCCAACCGAGGTTGTAAGATCTCAATTATTTTTTGTCTTATTTTAAGTATTGCAACATTGTTTCTTTTATATAAAAAAATTGCAAGTCCTTTGAACACAAAGCTCAGAATATATTGTATTATTGTAAAGTTAAATTGTGCCTATCATACGCTCCTTTTGCTCTCTCAAGACTTATAAATAGAAGGAGATACATGGAGACTAGGTCAAGAGTTTACACATCAAATTGGTCATTCTAATTGTTGAAGCAAAATCCAACAAGTCTACAAACTCTTCAAAAGCAAGTCACTTACAAAGTTCTTATATTCACATTTGTATTTTACAAATTGCTTAAAGCTTTTCAATCCATCATAACCATCACAAAGTGTTCTTAGAACACAAATCAATCATACACATTGTATTTGCTCAAATCTATCCGTTGAAGTAGATTGAGTGTTTGTATAAGTCCTTTTGAGTGAAGAAAGACAAGAAGTCCTTTTGAGTGAAGAAAGACAAAAAAGTCCATTTTGAATGAAGAAATACAAGAAGTCCTTTTGAGTGAAGAAAGACAAGAAGTCTCTTTGAGTGAAGAAGAGCATTGTGTAATTGATCTAGTGATGATCAAAGTTTTTAGTGAATAATCTCACAAGGATTGTGAGGACTGGACTAGCCCAAGTTTAGGTGAATCAGGATAATTTTCTGAGTGTTCTATACTTTAAATTGCTTAATCACTAAACACACTCACAAACAATCAATCAAATAATCTAACTAAGTCATATTAAAGTTGACACGAAAAACTCAAGTCTTTAACCTTTATTTGATTTACAAATTAACATTGAGTTTTCATAAATATTGATTGTCTAACTCTTAATAAGAAATATTGTCTTGAGTTATTTCTTTTAATAAGTCAACTGAGTAAAATTTAAAAAGGGCCACAATTCAAACCTCCCATTCTTGTGACATTCTTGCTACTTCAGTGTGAACCACCTTAACAAGTGGTCCACTATGGACAAGTTATCAATTATATTATAACGAATACGAATTTTACAAAATCACTGTCGGATTAAAAATTTATATCATTTAGATCATCTATAAAAAATTTGAAAAAATTTGAAAATTATTTGATATGCTATTGTGACCTATCAAGATTAACGGTGTTTAATAAAAACTCATAAATCGTTAATCATAAGGAGTATCAATAACATATCAAATGATTTTTAATTTTTCTAAATTTTTTATAGATGATCTATGTGACATAAACTTTTAGTATAATTGTTAATTTTGTGAAATTATTATTTGTTATAATGTTATTTATGACTAATCTACCATGAACCACTTGAAAAAATAGTCCATATTAAAATTTGTCATGTTTTCCTAAAATTGTACTCGTAAGTTCGAACCTTAAACCTCATGAGTCCAAATAAATTAAAATTAAAAGTTAATATATTTAGACAATTTTTTTGACAGAGATATATTTAGAGAATTAAAAATATATTTATCTATAAAATAAAAACTACAAAAATATCTTTTCGTCAAAAAAAAACCCACCAATATCTCCTTCATGGAATATTCAATATTGTAGTAAAAAAAATAAATCAATATTATCAAGTAACGGTACTTTTGTGTGACATTATTTGTTTAATCTAATTATTGTCTGAGATTGGCAACGGTTTGATTTTGAACGAGTCGTCAAGTAGCGTATTTCTCGCATATTATCGCGAGTTTTTGATCATGCTAATTGTCAAAAGGAGTCCACCAGAGGATACTGTGGGCCGGTTCGTTGAACAAGAGTAAAGGAAACCTCCAAATGATGATAGTGCAATTGTTTTTTGGGGGTACAAATAAATAACAGGTGCAATTCACAGAAATTATATTTGTACAAATTACAATTTTGGGACTCTTATGAAACTTATCTAAACATTACCAAGAATATAGAAGGAGGGAAAGAGAATAGAGAACTATTGTATTTCTTATTCACAAGTGTGTCATTACATGATAATATAAGTCCTATTTATAGGACAATATAATGGGCCGGTGGAATGGGTCAATGCTTAATGGACATCTATTAGAATTATTCATAACACTCCCCTTAGATGTCAATCGAGGATATGCCTCATTAAAACCTTACTAGAGAAAAACTCATTGGGAAAAAAATCCTAGTGAAGGAAAAAGAGTACATTATCCTTTGTGTGTGAACTGCTTCGTTAAAAACCTTACCAGGAAAACCCAGTGGGACAAAACCATGGTGAAGGAAAAAAGAGTGCAGAACATGTCTCCCCCTCATAAAGACAATTATATATGAGGTGAAGAAAAATCAAATAAGCTTCCATATTACATCGATGTTGACTTTGTAGAAAGACCTGACATATCTTCTTTATTATAATCTCCTCCGAATTTGCAATTTTTGCAACATGTCTTCATATTGAATTGTTGTGGGAACCCTTTAGAAGAAAAATTACAAATCTCTTGTATGTGATGAAAACTATCTTTCAATCAAAAAACATTCTTGACTCATCTCTCGGAACACTAAAGTTCTTCATCATTTCATGAGATTGTTGTTGTGATTTGTTTCACAAATTTATATGAGCGATTGTACCTCATGTAAACATATAGTTTGTTTGTGATATATACCATTATGAGGATAAGACAAATAACCTGCAAATATCTAAAATAACAAAATATATATTTGATGATATATTGACAATAAATAATATATCATAAATTTATTTGTCCCAAATTGAACTAAAATATGGTACTTCTTGACCAATTAGTTCTTCGTCGTTTAATCAATATCTAAAAGGACATTTGTTCACAATTTGTGACCTTACCACAATTAGAGTAATCAACTGCTATGATTTTCATATAGAATCATTTGAGGATATTTTCTATATAAGCTTTATGATTCACAAAATATTTTTTAAATACTTATTTTTGTAAGAAATGACAATATCTCATAAGCTCTTCAGGAGTCCTGATGATATTTTTATCATCAACATAAACACTAAATATAGCAAATTCATTGCCAAATATTTTCTTAAAAATAAACAAATTGTCATTTTCATATTTCTTATTTGGAAATATTCAACAAGAATATTAGACAAGGTGCATATATATTGTTAGAGTATATAAGGAGTCTTATTCATGTTTATTAAGCCATCTCTTCAATAATTTGATTTATATGTCTCACAAAAACTAAATCCTTCAAGGATTCTCATATAATCATCATTATTAAGTGAGTCATTCAAGTGCGTTAAAACACATATTTCACATAAAATGAGTATTTCATAAGTTATTCAACTTAATTAATTATAAAGAGATTTTTGAATTCACTTCAGGTGAATATGCCTCTTGAAAATCAATAATAGACATTTATCAATCCTTGGATAACAAGTCAAACTCTAAATTTTCTTTTCACGTGAAAAACTATTATTATCTAATTATTTCCATCTTTAGGTGTATGGACTGTTTGTCCAAATATCTCGCTTTGCAAAGCTATTTTAATTTTGTTTGACTTGCATCTATTTATTTATTCAATCATTTCATTGTCTATAATCCTTAATAGACTTTGATCCATGATCCTCATTATCATCTGTCACATATAGCGCTTTATTTTATGCAAAAATATTGTCAACGTTGACTTCATCTCGGTTCAATTGTATTTCATTCTTGACATAGTTTATGAATATCTTTTCTTACAGGTACCTGATAAGTTCTTCTGGAACTGAAAAATCAATTATGTCAAATGTTCTTTTGAGATTTTCATATCCTCACTTGGGTCATCTTTCTTTTTAGCTCCTTTTCTTATTTGAGGAATTTATCATTGAGACCGAATTGCTTACCATGCTTAAAACATGGTTAAGACTCATTTGCAATATTCAATTGCCAACAGAGACATTTATTTTTATTGGAGCATTAGCAGCTGATAGTTGATTTCATAATCTTTGCAAATGAGTTATCTTTTGAACTTCAGGTTCATACTGATTTCTAAGAGGATCAAGATGATATAATAATAATAATTTATTTCAAAGATTTTATTTGAACTTCTAGTTCATATTTTCAGCTGATTATTATCTCCCCCTAATATTGGGAAAACTAATTCACCAATTGATAATCAGCCTACTAGGCTATAAAAAATCTCTAATTATTGGCTCAAGACAATTTATAATAGTTAGAGATTCATATCAAAATTTATTTTCCCAATATTCTTTTACTATCCATTTAAGTACATTACATTGGAGCAATTGAGATGTACACAACACATCCAAGAATGCTTATATGGGAAATTTGGTTTATAAACCAAAATTCAAATAAATTAGGGGAAAACTTATTTATATAATAATTGTTGGCATGATGCAATTCAATATTTCAACATTTATGTTTGAATGTTCCCAAAATATAAATTAGAATTTATAACTTCATAAGTATCGGTTATGCAATTAACTTTAGACGTCTAAAAGATGGATCTTCAAGTCCATTTTTTTTGTTTAAACATACAAGATTTTTCATATCAATTTCAACTGGTATGCGATACTTATCAAATACTTTTTATAAGAATTGTAAAATGAGCTCTTAGTCAAATAAATAATCTCACAAACTTCTGGTTGTGAGTTGATGACAAACATACATGTGACCAATTAGTCGATGCATCAATTTAAATTATAAAAATCTAATTGATCCACATGATCATGATCGGTGTATTCATTTACAAATATCACCGTCTGTATATTTTAAAATAAAATATGCTCATTTATTTGATTTATCAACTTTCTTTGAAAATTTGTAACATGTAAAAAATATTAGAGTGAAGGAACTTCAGGCCCTTCAATACATATTAATAAAAAAATTGCATCATAATAAATCCAGGATGACCCAACCGATCTTGCCAACGATAAATTTAATATAATTTGTAAGCTTCTGGTTTACAATAACTTGTGCTTCAATTGCACTAGTATATTTATAAGTGTATTATAAATCAGATAAATAAATTGATAACTTTTTCACTACACTTATATATGATTTGTAAACTTCTGGTCTACAACAATTTGCAATTCAATTGCCCTAATATACTTATAAGTGTAGTATAAATCAGATAAATAAATTGATAACTTTTCACTACACTTATTTTATTCAAAACATGTCTCATAATAAAGAGATATATTCAGCATCGCTTTTATTCCTTGTTTCTACTGAATTGATTTCTTATATCACTATCTGCTAAACACGTATTTGCATTGATAAACAAAAATATAATATACATACAAAAAATCAACCAAACTATTTAATACTATTAAGTATCCAAATGAAAGTGATAAAACCAATTTAGAAGCTCTCTTCTTTCTCATATTCTAAACCCAAAACCTCGTAAAAGTATATATTGTTTTCGGTTTCCATTTTTTTTTCATGTGTATATATAAGGTGGTGATAATTAGTACTCCATTATAAGTAAAAAATCAAAACCAAATGGTATTAAAAATTATTCTGACCATAGAACAAAGTGTATTTCTTCAAGAAAAAAAACTTAATTAAATAATAGTATATTTAAATTCACTCATAGAAATTAAAAATATGAAAAAGATATATAATAAAAAAATGGGATCAATCTCAATAAAATTACAAATAGTCAAAACTCAAAAAATGTAAGGTTATTTGTTGTTGCCTCATAAATAAAATTGCATCATAATAATTGCTTACCATGCTTTACCAATACCTACAATATATAATATTGTAGGTATTGGTAAAAAAGATAAATCTACTCTATACAAAAATGGGATCAATCTCAATAAAATTACAAATAGTCAAAACTCAAAAAATGTAAGGTTATCCTTCAGGTATACATGTATACTGAATTCTTCTAGAATTCATAAAAAATAGAGTTGAGTTTTTAAGTTCTTCAAGAACATATTTTTATGATATAGTAACAATCATTTGTGCAATCCTTCAGGGATGCATGAGTATTGAATTCTTCTGGAATTCAAAGACAACAAAATTAATACATATAAGATAAACATGAAAAAAAATATAAATTCATTTTACTTATAGCTATGAATCTTTGGGATTCATTTTACTTATAGCCACGAATCTTCAGGATTCGTATTATTCATTTTACTTATACCTATGAATCTTCTGGATTCATATTTTAAAAGATCTACTACAATACTTATGAATCTTTAGGATTCATATTTCAAAAATCTTATCACGATACTTCTGGATCGTAAGTTATGAATCAATATCAAAAAAAGGATTGAAAAAAATATAGAATTAAAAAAAACATATAGAGACTATCGTGCTGATAACGTGTTATGAAACTTATCTAAACATTATCAAGAATATAGAACAGTAGAGATGAAGGAGAGAAAAATAATAGATAACTATTGTATTTCTTATTCACAAGTGTGTCATTACATGATAATATAAGTCCTATTTATAGGACAATATAATGGGCCGGTGGAATGAACCAATGCTTAATGGACATCTATTAGAATTATTCATAACAGAGACAATTTTTTCTCTCATACATTTATTGTACTTTTAATTTTTCTCATTCTCTACCACTTATTGTTTTTGTCCAAAATGAAGAAGAAATAAAAAATTTGTCTCAAAAGTTATCACAAAATAGATGTCAAAATATGATTACTCACAATTTATTAGTTTCATATTTACATAAAATAGTTTATTTATATATTTTGCCAAAAAAAAATAGTTTATTTATCACGCCGTTAAATATATTTCAAATGAGTAAAAAATATTAATGGTGAACACTCAGATACACATCTTATTTGGACATGTATCGATATACTGTTGATGTGTATAATTTTAATAGATCTACAACTAATATTTAATATAGAGAAATAAAAAATGCTATTTGTGAACCTATCACAATTGTTCATATATATATATATATATATATATATATATATATATATATATATATATATATATATATATATATATATATATATATATATATATCAGCAAATATATCTCTACACATTAAATAAAAAATGTACAGAAGAATTCACCAAAATGATGTTGTAAATGACAGAATATTAATTAAGCAGTCAGTCTAAAAGTATTAAATGTATTTTTTGTTAAAATAATGTTTTCCATTATTATTAAAATTGCATATTTTAGTCTTACAAAATTATTCCGTAAACAATTTTAGTCGTATTAAGAGCTCGTTTGAATTGACTTATTTTTGAACTTATGAAAAATAACCTATTCACAAATAAATAAGTTTATATGTTAATTGATAAGTTCTCCATAAAGAAAATTATATATTCATAAATTGTTTTTCACAAACTACTTTGACAAACTTATGAATAAGACATAAAAAATTATTTATTTGAATAAACTGTTTTACATAAGTTAAAAAATAAATAAATTCAATTATAAAAAATGTCTATTTAAATAGACCCTAAATTATCTTTTAGCTTTTAATTTTTTGAATAATTTTTTATAAATATAAATTAAATATTATTTTTTTAAAAGTTGAAAAATTAAGATAAAGTAACAAAATTTTGGACCTAAAAATTAAATATGATGCTCATTTTTTTGTAGAGGAAGTTTTTATAACAGTCAAAAATATATATTGACTTAATAGTAAAAACTAAAATAACTTGTAGATAAACAAAAAAACATGTTCAAGATAATAAATTTATTTTAACCACTCTTCTTTAAAAGATAATTTTTAAATGGTTTTAATTTAACAAGTGCAAACTAGTACTGTTCAAATCTTAGTTACGATGCATATGTCCAAAAGATAATTGAATATATTTAAATATTATTATCTATAGTTAAAAAAATATGAGAATATATGATTCAAACATATTTGAGTGTAGTTGGTAAGCTGTAACGGTAATATTTTGTTATGTACGTAAAGAAGAATTAAAGGAGTTGTTGTCATAATTTAGGGTGAGTTTGTTTTGGATTTTTTTGAAAATAGATTTTGTAGTGTTACATAATTTTGTGTAAAAAAAAATTTACAAAGAAACTTTTTATAAAAGCTTCAAATGAAAATTTGGTTTGAATAGTTATTCTTAAAATGTGATTTTAGGCATTTCATCATTTTATTGAACTTTTTTTTGGATATCAAAATTTCGAAAAAATTATTTAATTTGAAGCTATTTCAAAGAGATTTTCATAAAAATCATTTTTGAAATACATCTTTTTCAAAAAATTATGATTTTGACTATGTTTTGTTCTTCAATAACGTATGTTTATGTTATATGATGTCAAAATTAGTGTTTCAATTTAGAAAAAATGAATATAAAAAAACTTATAATATTTTGAAAAGCGGTTTTACAAAATCCATTTTAAAAAATACAAAGAAAAAATCTATTTTTCTAAAGCTAAAACAAACGCACCCTTACTCTCTTTGGAATGGATCTGCTAATTTCAGAAGCAATTTTTGGTTAGAAAATTTCATCAACTTTCTACTATAGTGTACTTGACATAGGCCACGTACGATATGGTAATTTTGGTTATTTTTCAACCACCACAAATATTATTATTAGGTGAGGAAGTTGTATGAATCCATCATGTGAATCATTTGCTTTGAAATTACACATGTATATATATGTTACATATCAATATCATTCTCATTGTATATATGCACCAAACAAACCAACCAATTAACCTATTCTATGATCTGCACCCCATGTTGTGTCTTCTTATTTTGCCAGCTTCAATTTCATGTGTTTTGTAGTAATTTATACGAATGATTGGAACAAGGAAATATATATAGAGATGAATCTAATTTGAATAATTGGGGTATGGTATGAATAAAAAAGAACAAATTAATGTGAAGGTAAAGAAATTAAAAGCTAGCTAGCATGAAAGGAATGTATCGTGGAGGTGGGCTTTAATTTTAATGAGTAAATAGGTAAGTGGTCCTCATCAAGGAGACCGAACCCTTTATTCATTTTGCTACACATTTATATATTCCATACCCAACCAAGCAAGACTTCATGTGAGACAAATTAATAATTGATTTAGGTTTCGAACCTGACTCTTGTATAAAAGATAATTCATTTAAGAGGAAAGAATTTGTATATCTTTGTTATGGACCACTACTACAATGGTTGTGGTGGATCATTAGTGAAAAAATATTTAAAATTTTAATGATAATATATATTGTTATTTGGAAATATAAAAATGGTCCCGTAGCATTAGTTATTGGTACAAAGTTTCCACCGCTATTAGCGATGATTAATCTCCGTCGAATCTGTATTTTCTTCATACGCATGAGCCAAAAATCGAACCCCTGACCATATATTTAAGGGGGCCAAATCCCTTACTACTTGAATCAATTCATTGTTGGTGTATTTTTATAGATATTAGTGACCATTAAAATGACAATAGAAGTACATATATATATATCATGCTAGCCCCAAAAAAATGTATTATATACTACTCTGTTTTTATAATTTCGTTTTCAATTAAATAATTTATATAGTTTAAAAAGTTTTTGGTCCTTAAAAAATTATCAAATTTCTTTTTCCATCTTTAATTTTTTTTTACACATATAGTTTTAGTCTTTGCTATTAAATTAATGTGTATTTTGAATTATTATTTTATATATACATGCTTAGAATATTATAAAAATTTTCTAAAAAAAAAACTTAAAATTTGATTTATAAGTCGAGATAAATAAAGGAACTTAAAAAAAAGAACTCAGTATAAAAAATTTGATTTATAAGTCAAACTGTTTTTGTAATAATTATTTATTTCCAATATAAAAATGATATCAAAATCTATTGACCAGACCACTTATACCGACACACTAATTTCGATAATATTAGGGAGGTTGGTTGAGAGGGTACATATAGATAAAATTTGAAACGAGTTTATAAAAGTGAGACTCTTCACTTTATAATTGAATTTTATAAAACTGAGTTAAACCCAACATAAAATTTAAAAACACGGTATTCTAGAATGTTGCAATAATGTTTTTTAAAAACAATTTTTAAAATTTATTCTTTGGTGGAGTAATGGCTAAGCCTACCGGGATGACAATGAGATAACTCTATGTTTTTTTATTTTTTAAATTTATGAATGTTCATATAAAGTGTCTATCATATATCAAGAAAAAAATAACAATGTAGAGAGTTCTCTATATATGAGACTGGCAGTGATGGTGATTTGGGCTTAGATTGTTTCCAATTTGGCTGGTAGCCACTAGCCAGGGAGTAAGGAGAGAGGGTAGGGACCATAGTCTCACATGGAAGTTAGGAACATGAAATATAATTAATTGCATTGTATGAGGAATCAGTCAGTACGTGATAGTCTTATTCATCACTATTATTCACTTGTCCCGCTCCTATCATTCACCCAAGTCAATTACGTGCTGTCACCGTTACAAAATAGTGCTCACATATTATTATTGGTATAGTAATTTGAAATTATTTTGATGATGGTGTTAGGCTAGTATTGTTAAAGTTGTGATCAAAATGTTGGCTTGATGTGATTTGATTGAGGATACGTTAATACGTGAGTTCGAGGGTAGTACTTACTTCTTACAAGTATATTGACGCTCAAGTCAATAAGTGAGCAAAAAGTAAGCAATACAAAGGAATAGATAGCGTAGATGGCCGGTGGTAAGACGTTTGTTTATATAGGCGCCATATTGAAGCTGTTGGGCCATTTTTGTGTGTTCGGACCTATTGTGTATAGTAAATTCAGGACCTTGGATCAATATAAAATGATAAATTTATTTTTAAAATTTCTTCATAAAAATTTCTCAAATTAAAATAGAAAGATGTCATTCTCATTGTACCTTAGTATAGATATTTTTATGGTTTTGGCTACCCGGGGTAACTTACCTCTTCCCTCTTTCACTCTCCCTTTCATTCGTCACTTTCATACCTTACAATTTTTGGTATATTTGAATTTATAAGCAAGCAAAATACATGATTTCTAGTTACTGCTTTCTATGATCCTTTCAATGATCCACACACATAGTACTCCGTAGGTACGTTAAATTTAAAAAGATATAAAATTTGCTTTAGGTGGCAAACAACTTTGTATCTTCCTTTGTTACCCATCCGGGGTATACGAGGGAGCTCTCCTAATAATTTTTTGCTGATTTTAAAAAATAAACCACCACATTTAACCGAGAATAAATATAATATTGGGTCATGCTAAACAGTGCCCTCGGGACACTAGTTAAGCATACTAAAAAAAAGAAATAAAAGAGAAATTTAATATTGGAAAAATAACTTTTTACATTTTCAAAGTGTTGAATGCACACATTTCGAGACAAAATTTCTATTTTAATATGCTTAACCATTGCCCCGGGGGCATTGTTTAGCATTTTCCTATAAAATTTTATTAAAAAAATATTAAAAATAAAATTGTCTATTTTTGGATTTGGTTCATACTAAATGCTCCATATAAAAAATGAAAGGGTTAAATATATTTTTGGTCCCTATAAATATTTAAAATTTCGTTTCTAGTCATATAAAAGATTTCAGGAATTTTTGATTCCTCAGATATTTTTTATCGAATTTTTTGGTCCATACTTTTCATTGAATTTGTGTATAACAATCGAAATTTCAATTTTTTTTTCCACAGTGATGTTTATACTTTATAGAAATCTCTCTTGCAAAAGTTTAAATTCTTTTAACAAGGAATGAATTAAATATGAATTTTTAGTTTTTTGCGTATAAACAATTATGTTAAAAAATTCTAAATTTTTGTGGGAGGAGTTCTTTTAATATTATAAACATGAATACAAAAAATCATTAAAAAATGTGAAATATACACGAGAGTTTGATTAAAACTTGGGCTTAAAAATTGTGACAAAAAAATATTGTAGACCAAAAGTTGCGAATTTTTTTTATATGAACCAAAAATAAAATTCGAAATATTTATAGAGACAAAAAATTAAAAATATAATGTCAACTGTGAATATTTTATTGTTTTTGGTCTGTCAACAACCCCTAACATTTTACAATTGAGTTTTTTTTTTTGTTTTTTGACACAATTGAGTTATTTAGACACATGAAAACCAACACCTTATACAATATGTGGGATTCAAGGGGGTGTGAATTACACTTGCTGAATTTTTCTTATTTGTATGCAAAAGTTCTTTTTCTTTTTATTTTTTCTATAGTTTAAAGTAAAGTGTGTATGTGATAGGAAGTTAATCCTATCAAAGCTATAATCTATGAAAAGCTAAGCTACTCCTAAGAAAACAATAAAGAAAGCAAGTAAAATAAAAGATAAATAACTTCATTTTCATTCATTAGGTTAAAATGTGTCAAAGACACTACATATATACTACTACTATTGGATAATATGTTAGATGGACCTAAAGGCCAAAATAAGCCCAATCTAAATAACCTAATATAATTAATACTCAAATAGCAATATAAATCTCACTCCTAAATTATTTAATTAACTAATAATTATTTAACTACTACTTAATAATTATTTAATTAATTACTACTAATCTTCTATCAGTATGCAAGTTCTTTTTTCTTTTTATTTTTTCTAGTTTAAAGTAAAGTGTATAGGCTGTTTTGAAAATCATACAATAGAAAATTAAAGTGTAAGATGAACACCAATAATTTTATATTGGTTAATTCCCCTTATAATAACTAAGGGTACGTTCGGTCCTTCCACATCTTGAAAGATTATTCATGATATTAGATTTTTGTATAATTAGTTCTATACCAAGATCTCTCTTACAATCTTCTAACATAAACACAAAAAAGTAACACCTCACATTGATTTCAACACAAACACCTTTGATGGACTTTGAACCTCCCCGAATCAAACAACATTGCAATCACCAACACTTTGATGATCAAAACAGAATTTGTAAGATAGGTTGAAATTATGTCGCTGCACTTGAATAGTTGCTATATACAGATATTGATACTCTCTTCCAATGAACAATATTCAACTATAATACAATTAGATTGCTCAGAAACTTTTTGCACTTTTTTATTTATTTTTTTCAACATAAAAAATAATTTTTAAATAGCAAAATTAATCATTTTAAACACTACATCTAGAGAGGTTTTAAGTATGCAGAAAAGTTTTAAGTATAGAAAGTTTGAATTGATGTTAAAATTTGAATGGAAGAGATGTGTTTAATTCTGAAAATAGAAAACCGTAAATACATGCTTGAAACCCTTATGAAAAGGTGTATATAAAAGGAGACATTTCATGAAGCAACAACTATATTTTGATTTTCAAACATGGTAATGGGTTACTACATAGAATAGTCCAAAAAATCTTAGTTTCAATTCAATGCATAGAAAAAATAGTTCTTCAAATATTTTTTAGAAGTATGCATATGAAAAAATTAAGATATAGTGGAAGAAGTTTTTTTTAGCATTCTAAAATAGGTATATATCATAGATTGAATTGTAAAGGATACCTTAGATCAATTCTATTACTGTTTGAACTTCCAATGCATATGATCATTTGAGCTAGCCTTCACCCTTTTTTTTTCTTTGATAAGTTTTTGTCATCACTGATGACAAGAAAATATATTGGATGAATTTTTGAGGTCAAATCAAGTTGCATTTGATGGATTTGGAGTTGAATGTAGTAATTTTGTTGGAAAGGCAAATGCATGTGAGAAGTTGGTTGAAAGTGAGATAGAACATTGTGCTATTGTGGTAGAAGAAGATTTGAAAAATAAGATTAATAGCATGAGAAGAGTGAACCATTTTGATATCTATGTGGCATTTGAGTCTTAACTAATGGAACTTAAAGAGAGATATCATTTGCCAAATAAGCATCAAACTTCTCTAAGGTGGGAGAGCCCATATTCCAAAGCTTTAGCGATTGGAGCATGGGAGCATTTGATTCTTTATGTGAAGTTCATTGATTTCTTATCAAACAAGAGGAAGAAGAAGGATGACAGGTTTTTTCTAACATATATGCCACCCTAACAGTGGTTGAGGCGTCAAACTAATGACGTTAAACAAGCGCGTGGCCTTTTAGGTCACGGGTCGTCAAACTATTGATTTTAAACGAGCGCTACTTGGGAGGCAACCCAAGGTTTTTATTTACTAATTTCTACTTTTAGTGTGCCTTGTTTGTGTTTGCAGGTTGAGCAAAGGAGTAGAGTCGAGACAGTTGGATGAGTCAGAGAGATGAGCCCAAGACTTTGAGGCCTATCAACAGCGGGAGCATTTCTATGAGGCAGACTTTGGCCTCGGAGAGAGACGGGATGAGAGCAGGCTTTCTCATCAGTGACTCTATAGTTGGTATTTGCTTGACTCCTTGAACTTGACGTTTATCATGTCTTTGATGAATATTTTTGTCTGTTTGAAAACTCATGCACTATTAAGATTTGTTTGTTCAGAAATATACGAAGTCTGTTAGGTTAGCGTCTCTGATACATGAATGTGTGATTTTCTTGTTGACTGCCTTATATGCTTGAATGCTATTAGAAAAGCTGAGGAAATTTCTCAAACATTGACCACTTGATAATCCGACCTAGCCGTAAGAATTCGAGCCCGAACACTAAATTTTTTCTTGTTATGAGAGATTCCACAGCTTAGCTAATTCTCTAGAACTTGCTTTTGTTCTCCTTCTTGATTGATTACTCTGAATTTTACACCGAGGCAAATTGTTTTTACCTTGAGTCTGTTGAAGCCACCCTTATAATGTTATATCTTTCGTTAACCCATTTGAGCCGAAAGAAAAATGTTATTGTTTGCTGAACCTAATTTTTCACAAAGATGAAACAAAAAAAAAAGTTTTTCTTGGAGTTCAGACACTTAAATAATATTTGAGCACATTGCTCAACATTAAGTTTTGGGTTGCTTTTGGTATTTACAACTGAATAAGTTTGGGGTGGGGTACTAGATAACTAAACAAAAAAATATAGATGCATATAGATGTTTATCAGATGAAAAAAAAGGGTATCTCATGATAAACCTCTCACAAAAAAAATATGAAAAGAAAAAAAAAATGAAAAAATGTGTTGAAAAATAAGTTCTCTAGTATAAATTGCTATAGTGTGGGGGAGAAAAGGAAAAAAAATAACTCCATTGTTTCGAAAAAAAAGTGATCTTGAAAACTCCAAATTTTTCTGCTTACCATCCAAAAATATCAACCCTTAAACCTTAGTCCTGTTATAATGCTCTAGTCCTCTAAAGGTGTGAATTCTTATGCATGTCGATCGATAATAGAATGTTTGCAAGCCTATGGTTGAATAACTATGACTGTGTTGATTGAGTGAACTTAACCATTTCAAACAGGAGAGAACGTAAGGGAGTGCAGTGATTATAGTTTGGTCAATATTTGTGAAAAGTTCTTTCTTTTTTTATAGCATTCGGTGTGCAAGTGGATTCATGATAGGGATGATCATATGAGTGTTGATTATGATGTTTGACTTTATTGACTTTGTTGATTTGAATAAAATTGTTGAGATAGTGCCAGGTTTTCCGATCGATGCAGATATTCCTTGAGGACAAGGAAAAGTTCAAGTTTGGGGTTGTGATGACTTCATGTCATTACTAGATTTCTAACCACATTTCAATGCATTATTAGGTACTTTTACTATGTTTTCTGCATTCAATAAAGAAGAAATTGAATTAATACAAGATTGCTTGGAGCACTAGAAAAAGAAGAAAATCAGCACAATTTGCATCATGACGTATACCCGGTATTATGACCATATCTAGAGTTTCGTAACTACGAATGAGGCATGACTTGCGGCAAATGAAAGCTAAGATCAAGAGCTACAACTTTCATGAAGACAAGAAACGTATTTGACTCACTTTGGCGCCGGGGCGCAATTAATTGTTATTTTCATGTTACATTCTAACTTGCTCCGCCCAGGCTCCGCGTCCAGGCGCGGGCACGTGACCTAGTGCTATAAATTGGATTTTTTGCCACAATAAGGACATAATTTTTATGGCGAAAAAAAGAAACTTTCCAGGCGAACTCAGGAGTGATCAAGCAAAGTTTCTAGTGTGGAAACAGATCAAAACCAAACTTGTAATGAATTCTATGTCTCTATTTTATGTTATTAATTTAGTTATGTCTAGCTAAACTTCTTGATTAGATCCTATGAGGATTTTAATTGTTATTTATCTTGAACCCATGTAGTCTCATATGATATGTTAATGAATTACAAACTTAGTTTCAGTCAATTATTCCTTGTTCTTAATGCTTTACATGATTTGGCCAATTATGTGATGATTACAGTTAATTGTTTACAATGACAATAGAAATAATTCATTGATCTAGGTATAGTTGTTCAATTACCCTTCACTTAAGACATTTTGGTTTGTTAATTGAGAATTCTAAGGTTAAAGTTCCAAAACCACAATTGATCATAAATCACTTAAGACATTAGGGAGTTGTGATCAAGGGAGACGATTATGTTACCAAGACATTGGGTATAATTACTTTTTTTAATCGAATCGTGAAACTAAATTTGTAACTTTGTTAACATGCATGAACTACCAAGATAATAATAATTAGATGAACCGAAAACATCCAATCGTCTTCTCTTTCTAGTTAAATCCTAATTTCTTGCCGTTTTATTCCGAAAACCCTAATCCTAAAAAAATCCCCCCTTTTATTTATGTCAATTAAATTATGTATGTTTCTATTAACTGCGTTTGATTCACTACAATCCCTGCGGAAAACGATCTTTATTTTACTACTTTTTCGACTATTTAGTACACTTGCGAAGTTTCCATCAATGAACTTCCCTAGAATTATTTGATCCACATAATTGGTTATTATATTATAACAATTCCATTTTTTTTAATTATTTAATTATCACCCATGTTTAATACTTTTCATTCGTATACGTATTCGTGAAATTGATCTAGATATTGAATGAGTATTGATCCTACCTTTTGATATACGGACTGATCCTACCTTTTGATATATGGACTGATGATAGTTATTCAACCAAAAGGGTTATTGTAGGATTACATAACTTACGAATTGTGACCTTTGAATTAACGTGTATCTTTAATGCATTCAAAATTTGCCAACTCACCTAAGGGATTAGGGAGTGTGTTATTAGTGAATAGGGTAATAAGGCACAAGAGTGATTATTAGTATTAGTATTTAAGAGTTAATTCGTCATAATGAATCAGACTTAATTTAAATTGTGAAATACAATAACAGGTTACACAAATATATATATACATATATACATATATGAGTCAAGATCCGTTGACACCAACTAGTTTGATACCAAATATTACACCTCTCAATAACGTTTTAACCGATATAAATTTTATAAAATTCACCGTTGGATTGAAAGTTTATATCATATAGATCATTTATGAAAAGTTTCAGAAAAATCCAAAATCATTTGATATGGTATTGAGATACATCAAAGTTAACGGTTTCCGTCTTTTTTTAAATGTCGTTGATCTTTATGTGTCTCAATAGCATATCAAATGATTTTGGATTTTTCTGAAAATTTACATAAATGATCTATATAATATTAACTTTCAATCCAACGGTGGATTTTATAAAATTTATATCGGTTAAAACGTTATTAAGAGGTGTAACATTTGGTGTCAAACTAGTTGGTGTCAACGGATCCTGACTCTCTATATATATATATATATATATATATATATATATATATATATGAAAAGAGAAGAGATTCGAAACAACCTAATTGTTCTTGTCATCTTGATTTCAATTGTTTCTTTTATGCTCTTAATTCCAACAAACTTAAAAACCCCCCTAACTCTATTGGTTTGATCCTAATTTAGTGATAATTGAATTGTTGCACACAACCATCCATGTGGAGATAATCTTACTTATTTACTTTATTACTTGAACGATTTTGTACACTCGCAAAGTACTTCATCAATCATCAAAATAGGAAATCTTCTTCACAAACGTAACTTTTTTTAAAAAATAATCTAAAAAAATATAATTAAATGCATCTCACTACTAGAAAATTCGCTTTTAGCAACCGATTTAGCGATTTAGCAACCTATTTCATTAAAATTTCAACATTCAACTAAATTTTATTATTTAAATTTAATTTTTTGATGCAATTTTAAAATTATTTGAAACACTTAAAGATTAACACAAAAAAATTAAATTATATTATCTTATCAAAATTAAAATAAAAAACAACAACTTTTTGAACAGATTAGGTTCACAGATTTGAAAGGACTGTTATCCTAACCAAAGAACTTCGTGTCTAAACCGGATTGGTTCCGATTGAACTTGAATTTCAACAAGTTTGAGTAAAGTACAAATTGAATAATTAAGTTCGGATCACCGCGTTGAACAAGACACCCCAACTCATGAACACCCCCGATCCCAATATATTACAATTTATATACACTTTCTAGTATGACTTGTATGATCACACAAATTCGAAATCTAAATTATTTACGCACACTCATACAAATATAATAAACTATTTTCTAGAATTACAAACAATATATATACACTTTCGAGCAAGACTCATGATCACAAAAATTGAAAATTTAAATTATTGAAGTACATTCACACAAATAAAATCAACTATACTATTCTAGGAAAATCAAATAATTGTCAAAATCAATTTTACATATCTAGAATCAATTCTATCTGCTCTAAAATTAAAATCAAAATTATCTCGATAAAAACTAATCAATTTTGACTCCACATTAGAATTTAACTATGTTCCTTCCTGGGTGTGACCACCAAAAAAAGTTATCATATGCTACACTTTATACTCCACATTAAACAATTACTATTAAGATAGCAACCTATATTTTGAGTGTGTAAAAGCTGCGCTGCCTATATGGCAATTAAAACATACAAAAAAACAAAACACTATATAAGTTGATATGCATGCATGTGATCTATCCTCTTAAGTCTTTTTCCATTGCTTCCTCTATATTTTGTATTTGCCTACGGTCCTGCATGAGACATCACTGTTACCTTTTTCCGTTTGCTTCCTTCCTTCCTATATTTTATAGTTCCCTCCCTTCCTATTATTTGCTTAATCAGTGTGTTGCTTTATTTCCTGTTTATACTTATACTTATATGCTCTCCCTCTCCAAATTTTACATTTTGATGTTGTAATTTTACAAACGATGGTGCTTCTGTCGTTTGTGGCTTTGTGCTTTTCAATAGGTCTCCTTTTCTCTTTTACTATCTTTTTGTTTTTTTTGCTTTTAATTAATTAATAAATAAAAACAAACAAATAAATACCCTAAAATATTTAAAACAGTGGAGGAGCCAATACCCTATGGCTCTGTTTGGTAAAAATAAGCTATAAGCTAGCTGATAGCTGAAAAGTTAGCTTATAGCTGATAGCTGATAGCTGGTAGCTTATAGCTGAAAAGCTAGCTTATTAAATTGTAGTGTTTGGTAAATCTAGCTGATATAAATAAAAAATGACCAAAAAGTACATAATAATTTAATTTTTAAAAAATAATAATATAACTCTTTTTTACACAAAAAATGTAATTTAATCTTCATCAATGTTTTCATCTTTGTTCCATCTCTCGTACCTATTGCCAATAACATTTTAAAGTGTATCATCATCATCACCTGTATAATAATAATAATAATAATAATAATAATAATAATAATAATAATAATAATAATAATAATAATAGAGATTAATTGCTATGTATCGACGGTGTAAAATATTTTTACACATGCAACCAACCAAATCACATAATAGTGCCACTTTAATAAGTTTGTAAGTTTGTTCCTAAAATATCTCAACAAGGAATTATTCTCTAATACGATCAATTATTTCCAAAAATATACAAATTTTGTCAATCAGTACAAAGAAAAACTTCTTATGCACAATTAGCAAACATATTTTATCAATCTACCAAAAAATACTAGAACTTTGCAATCAACCACAAGCTTATATATCAGTTCTTTTTTAAGACAGTAATGAGATTATCGATGCAGCAAAAAACCAACCGCAGCAGCTAACAAGGAAGAACAATCAGACATAAATTATTCGCGACTGCCTTATACGTCGATGCCTTAATTAGGACCTCTCGCCAATGCCACTAGCTATGCTCGGCCGCCTGAAACCATATTAGTTTCCAGCCCAAGCCATTCCGGCCAAGGCCTTTTGAGGTACTACCATGACAAAGTCATAAAGAGAAATAATTGTAATAATAATTTTTTGCAAAAGCAAATGAAATTGAATTAGAACAAGGCATAAGGCATGCCAATTGGCAATGTCAGTACACACATAAGGACCTGAGAACACAGGTCTCAGAAACAGAAAACAATTAACCTCATCACCATAAACAAAAAATAAAGATCCTTTAAATACATATGCCAGAATAATAAAATAAAAACTGCCTACTATCTATCATCTCCATATTAACTTGGCTATATTGTTGCGAGTCGCTTTCATTGTTGTTGATCTATCCACTGGAATTTCATTGCTTGTGTCACCATCATAAACATCCGGAAGTTCTTCGTCACCATCATAATCTTGGTTATGCTCGACCATAGTAAAGAGTAAGTCATCATGTGAGTTCATCCGAATATAATTATGTAATGCAAATGTAGCCATTATTACATCAATTTGGGTTTGTACACTAAATTGTGGCATTTGGCCAAGTATCTTCCATCTTTTTTTCAAAACTCCAAAAGATCTTTCAATACAACTTCGAAGAGAAGAATGCAAACGATTAAAGGCTTCTTGAGCATTGGTCGGGAGCTCATTTTCAAATTGAGACAGATGATACCTTACTTTAGGGTAAGGCACCAAATATCCTTCTTTATCAGGATATCCTTTATCAACTAAATAATATCGACCTATTAAAAAAGCAGGAAAAAAAATTATATTTTATTTCCAAACAAAAAATTAACATTAAAAACAATAAAATAACAACACCTTGTGGTGGCTTTGGAAAGTTTAATGTCGGTGTGTTGATTGCATGTAGGAAAACACGTGTGTCATGTGCTGATCCCTCCCATCCAACTGATATAAATGTGAAACACATATCAAAATCACAACTAGCCATGACATTGAAGGTAGGGATTCCTTTTCTCCCTCTATAACGCATTTGATCGGCCTCCGGAATACATGCAGGTATGTGGGTTCCGTCAATACATCCAATACAATCCTATGATAGCAAGTTAGATTGTGGTGCTCATTTTGACATGAAAATTATTATAAAAAAATTTTCTTAAAAAAAAACATAATTTGTATTTTACTATATACCTTAAAATAAGGCATGTATCGCTCATCATTAGCAATTTGAGGCGGCACAAATTGAAAAGTTGGATCCTTTGGTCTTATGACATCACGTGCAAGTCCCCGATAACCATTGCTCCTCCCACAAACAGCTTCCAAAACTTCATGAAATGCTCTACTGATTGTCTCACCAGAATGTTGAAACCTCTCTCTAGCATCCCTATTAGAGGCACCTCTTGCAAGTATATATACAAATATGGCCACTTTCTGCTGCACTGACATTCTATTACTTGCTTGTAATCCATATTTTGATTGTAGATCTTCACATAGTTTTCTAAATAAGCTTTGCTCCATTCTAAAGGCAATCAAACATCGAGCAGGATGCCCATTTAGTATCTCGTGCACCCAATTCTCTCCTTTTTGACGCGAAGTCATGCATGGTTCTTTGAAAATATATTTATAATAATATGTTGCAATTGCACCTATAGCACATAATGTCACATTCCAAAAAATTGCCTGTCTTTTTCTTTTTTTCTTTCTTTTGACACTTTTTCTTTTTTTCTTTCTTTCCGCATCCATGATGTACCTACTAGTAAAAGAACAATATAAAACATCCATGCCCATAATGAAAGAAAACAAATCATAAAAAATCATCCATAAAAATACACATAGTTGTAAACTTGTAATCTTATAATTCAAACAGCTCATATTCATAGAAGTTAAAAATAGCACATGTCCACTAAATTAACATAATGAAAACAACCTATTACAAATAAAGTAAAAAGACGATAAAACTCATTTCTGATTGGCCTGCATATACAACAACCAATCTTTCCTGCCACCATCATCCTCGATGTTCATAAAAATGTCACGTCTTACTTCATTCTCAATCAAAGCAAGTGCAAAACACCACAATCCACTCCCCTTTTCCAAATTTCTTTCATCAACCATCCTATTAATAACAGTGACTGCTGCTGCAATAGTTGAATTAGCACTATCATGTTTATCCGAACTATCATCAGAATGTAACATCTCCACAGCAATACTAGAGTTTGATACCAGTGCATCTATTTGATTGCTCAGTTTTGCTGCCCCTCCTGCTTGTCTTCTTTTACGCTTTTCCTTGACGATTTTGTTAGCCACCTTTGGAGTGTATGCAGTTTTTTTGTTGCCATTACCTTGGCTAGGTACTTGGGTTACTCCAACACCTCTGGTAGGTACTTGGGTAGCTTCATTAGCTTGAGTAGATCCTTGGTTAGTTCTCACACCTTGGGTAGGTACTTGTGTTTTAGTTGTTCCTTCCATGAAATCAGTCCAAAATGAACTATCATTATTAAATAAGTTACTGTAACGAGGATTATATTGATTATATTCAGCATAAGCATTCTCTGCGCCACTCTCATAATGATTCATGTCTTCCCTATCACTTTCTTTATTATCTTCTTCCTCAACATTTGTATTCAAATTCACATGTTCAACGGGTTGAACAGAATTAGGATCCATTGAGGGTGCAACATTCTCTATCCCATCTGCATAGTTGTCTTCAAACAATTGATTCCATAATTCCTCAAGTGAAGGATCTACTGCTTTATTACGAAACTTTTTCGCCTCAGGTTTCTCCTGCAAAAAGGGAATATTGATTCATTGAATTAGAGATGATATATTTTATTGCAACTTAATTGTATGAATATATGAAAGGAACTCACCTTTATCTTTCTATCCCACCATTCATCTGAACAACTAAGCTTTCCTGTAGCAGGATCCCATCCTAATCCAGTTTCTCCAAACCTTAAAAATCTCCAAATGCGCCAATCCCTCTTCATTGCATCATACTTATTCTTCAAAATTTTGAACCCACACTTCCTCTTAATGATTGATTCAAACTGTTGATTAATCTCCTTCCATCTAAATGATACACGTCCGTTCTTTCTAATGAACTTGATACAAAGCTCGGCAAAAACCTTTTCATACTCTATATTATCGGTCCATTTAAAAGCCACTCCTCCCTCAATATTATCGTTATTAGATGCCATCTTATAGCTTTATCAAAACAAAGCAATGGATAAATTAAAATTTCTATAATAAAAAGAAATTGATAAACAATTTTCTGCACCAATACACTTATATCAACACATAGAAGCAAAGCTTAATTATTTTTTTTAAAATGCACTAGAAGTGCACTAGTACACTTATGTCAACACATAACAGCAAAATCACATTTGAACACAAAATCACAATAAACAACTACTGTCAAGTGACTTAAGCCCCTACTCTCCTAATCTCCAACTTTTTAATTATTGATAATAGCCTCATTGTAATCAATATGGTGTATGTCATTTTCTACCTCACAAAGAAAACTAAATTTAAGAAAAAAAAGCAACATGAAACCGCAATAAACAATTTTCACCAGTTTTGTAAATAATTTCCCTTCTACAGTTTGTTTGACCCACTACAACAGTATACCCAAAAGGAAACTGCAATCTCTCCCTCACTTGCTCAGTTCACCGTCTCACCACACCATCGGACAGAACACCGCCGCCGTGACCTCCATGCATGTCTCTCTCTATTCCTCTAACATTTCTCTCTCTGTACTCTCTCCCTTTTGAATTTCTAGAAGAAACTCAATCTATTTATTTTTGCAATAAATCTAATAAACAAACACCAATCAAAACTCTCAAACAAATTTGCAATAAACAGAGGTAAAAAGACAATTTAATTGAAGAAATTAAACATAACTATCACAATTCATACCTTAAGTTTGTTCTGCTAAATGAGTTGAATCTTCATTTCTTGTTGTTGTAGTATTTTTTATATGAAAGCGGTGAGTTGATTGATGAATAAATATGTGTGAGGGTTGGCGCCAACAGTGATACGCGCGCGCCAAAGAATGAAACGTGAGTAGTGGAGCGGTTTCCTTTTTTTGTGAAAGTCAGTTTTCTAATTACACGAGGGCAATACAGTAATAAAATTAAAATAATAAGGATAGAAATGGAATAAAATATAAAAAGCTATAAGCTATAAGCTCAAACGCTACTTTTATTAGCTTCTCAAAAAACGCTATAAGCTAATTGAAAAAGCTAGTTGCCAAACACATTTATTTTTTTCAAAAGAGCTTATAAGCTAGTCCAATAAGCTATAAGCTAGCTTATTGGACTTACCAAACAGTGCCTAAGTCAAGGTGCAACTTTTTTTTTTGGTATTTGTAAACGAAGTGACAAACATGACCGGAATACACACACAACTTTGAGATCCCAGATTTGAACATAAATAAAAGTGGAGAAATGATATTCTTACATATTTTTTCATACACAATACATACACAAGGACATTTGTGTAATTATTCATCTTCTTTTTCTTATGAAAAAAGCAAAAAGTCTGTATAAATAATGTTTGCGTAAGATTTGTGTAACAAAACTGTGTCAAAATAACACTCATCATAAAAGTGTTCAACCTAAACATATTGACATTTTCAATTGAGCTAACATCGACTTATGTACAACTTTTTGATTTTAATTAGCAATAATATTAGAAATATTTCACTTTTTAAATTTATTAAAAAACTAATATATATATATATATATATGGGTCAGGATCAAATGACATCAATGTGTCAAACTTAGTAACATGACACCTCCGATAATTCTTTATCGGATAATCGTATTACAAAATCAACCGTTGGATTCAAAGCTATTATTATATAGATCATGTTTATAAAATTTAACATCAATCGGAAACCATTTGATGGGTTAAAAAGAAGGATAAAAATTAACGGTTTTGACGAAGTTTTGTAAGACGTTGGTTTTTATGCATCTCATCGACATATCAAATGATTTCCGATTGTTGTTAAATTTTATAGACATGATCTATATAATAATAGCTTTGAATCCAACGGTTGATTTTGTAATACGATTATCCGGCAAAGAATTATCGGAGGTGTCATGTTACTAAGTTTGACACCTTGGTGTCATTTGATCCTGACCCTATATATATATTAAAATTACTTTTTGCGACTATAATTATAGTAAAAAATTATGTGAGGTATTAATGTAGACAAAAGTAATATATTCTTAGCCTACAGTTTAATTATACCACCTACCAATGTAAGAACATGGGACAGTCTTATTTGTGCTCGAGAAAGTCTAATTTTTGCTGTCCAAACTGTAAGCTCGGTAGGACCCGCTTGTGTTACTCATATCGTTCTCAATTAGGATACAAAAAGTTCCTCGTGGATAATCATATCGCTCTCAACCATGGTGACTAAACAACACCGGTAGGAGCGATATGAGTAACCCACGACAGACTTTGCGAGCGTTTGAAAACAAAAAATAACTAAAATATAAAAAAACAAAACTAAAAAAAAACCCTTAAACTAACTACAAAACAAATAACTAAAAAAAAGCAAAAAAAAGAAGGAAAAAAAAAGAGAAGAATGAGGGACAAGAAGAGAATGATGAAAAATATGGCACATATGGTGCCTATTTATAGAATTCTTTGTGAATTCTGATTGGTTGATGTCATGGCACAACCACACACGTGGCCAATCACATTTGTCCATGTGTTCTTCAGTTTTGATTGCTGGGAAGTAGTTTTTTTGACAGTCGACCAGTTCGCTATGTAGTCAGGGAAAGTGTCGTCCAAATATTTCATTGTGCAGCATGCAAACGGTGTTATCAGAAATTTGTCCATTTATCACACTCGCTTTCCAAATAGCGAGAGGAATAAAAAGGTAAAGCCAGAAGGTGAGCAATTGTAACAGAGGGTGCGAGAAGAAGAGCTCACCAAATAATTGCAGTGAACATCTTGTAGCCAACTAAGGCCCATATTTAGTCTACAGCAAGAAAAGTTTTTCTTATACCCCTTGGATTATACCTTCACCCCTATCAAATAATTAAATATTTCAATTTTATCCTTTTTGCTATTTAACTTATTACACACTATTTTTTTTCTCTCATTTTTAATTTTTCCGGATCAAAGAATAAGTTCACCCCTACATAATATTTTCTATATGATAAAAGCTTTCCGTTTGACAAATTTATCGGAGTACTTATAAAATGTTACCGGGTTACACAAATTTGTAAAAACTAAAACCGAAGTTTATTCATTTACCGGAAAACTTATTGATTTTTCTAGTTTTTTCTTTTAAAAAACCTGAACACTTTTCCAATTAGTTCCGATTTGGCTATGTCCAAGAGATACAAATTTCCTTTCTCACTTAATCGGCCTATAAACTAAAACCACAACATATAAATAATTTGTTCCGAGGATACATTATAAGAGTCACATTTGTTGTTAGAAGATCCATTGTTGCTCCCGACCTAATGCTATTGATATTGTTGTTAAACATTTCATTAATCTTTTTTGGATGTTGCCCTTTATCATAATTGCATATACACCATTGACAAAACAAAACCGACACAACAATTTATCTTTTATTAAACCTTTTTCAATAAGTAAAATACATCATTAAATATGTTAATTAGCTAATCTTGAGCAAAGTTTTACTCAATTATAATTGTAGATACAACTCACCAAAACAATAACATCAATGCTTCAAACTTGTAAACATACATAAACACAAACACAACAGCCAAAACTATATTGGCAAACTATTACTCCCTCCTCCGATACTCTTTATTAAAAACAACTTATTTTTAAGATTTATTAAATAATTGATGTATCTGATCTATAATATATACCAAATACACTGGTTATTTAATGAACCTACAAAGTCAACTGTTTTTTTATAAAAAAAGGACAAGATGTAGTATTTATTAATGAAGTATTATAAAATTAACTTACTAAATTTTAGAACGCAAGATTTGAATAGTGTCCTCATTATGATCATCATTTAGCTTCCAAGTACCATCATTTTCTTGAACCATAGCTTTGTTCTCTACTACCCTCCATTTCTCAGGAATTTGATATTCATCTTTTAAACCATCATTACTTTTATTCACTAATTCAATATCACGATTCACTTCCAAATTGAACCCACCTTTACTACCTTGTGTTCCAGCAACACCATGTAAATAAACCTCCAAATTATGTGAACTAACACCACTTTTCAAATACTTAGAATTTTTTGTGTCGATTTCTAATTCTTCTCCCACTTTCGCGTAATCTATTACGAGAGTTTTTGGAACAATATCGGTTTCATTTCGAATAAACAATGCACTCAAATCTTTGTAGGTAGAGAAAATCTTTCCAAAGTGAGAGTTTCCAACACGAGGTGCAGCAAATGCAAATGTTGTTACTGGACATGCTTTTTGAGGTTGTTCATTTGGGATGTTGAAATCATTAGCAACTATGTCCACAGAATTTATAGTTGCAAGTGCAGCTCCCAAGCTGTGGCCAGTTATAGTTATGCTAATTTCTTCATTCTTATATTGCTCCACAAGTCTTCTAATCTCGTTCAGGACCTAATTTATATTTGTCACAATACAAATATTAAAAAAATATAGGACCTAATTTATTAATATCAAAATAAAAAAAAATTAATACTCTTTCTAATTCTTAATATAAAAAATATTACTTTTAGATTCATTAAAAATTACGTATTTGATCTCACATATTTTTAATCAATCTTCAATGAATCTTAAAAATAATTTTATATTGAGGACTAATTAAAAAAAAATATATAACTTGAGAATTTTTTATTTGCATATGGACGGGCCATGGCCCAGACCCTTAAGTTAAGGGTTTTTTGTTTTATATATAATTAGATTAGAAGCATAGATCAGGATTTGTCCCTTTTTTATACTAAAATTAATAATTAGAAGAATAGATAAAAATATATATTTTAAATTTAATTTATACACATTTATTTACTGATATTTATTCCAATTATAAATATATTTTATAAAAATGTATTCAATTTAAAGATCGATTAATATGAGAGATATCAATCCAACCGTTTACTAACAAGTGGCCAAATTTGAAATTAAAACTTATAGACTGACCCAAAATAAAAAATGACCCAAAACAATTCAAACATAAGACTTTGAGTAGTGGACATTCCAAAGTCTCAAGCATATTAATTGGTTATAACTTATTTTCTTAAAACACAACATTTGTCATTTTTATAAAATAGTGAAGATAATTTAAGAGTTTAATTTATATGTATGGTTTATTTAACAAAATTATTGTAATATATGTCCCTATGTAGCATTATGTAACAATATTTAGTAATTACCTGATTTCTGACACTAGAACTAGCATCACTAAATTGTAAATCTGGATTTTCTGAGGTATAAAGGGAGTAAAAACCCTTGTGTAATTCTACACGAGAGTCACCACCAAATATCAATGGTGCAGGATCCTTTGCAAAATCAAAATTTTTAACCCACTCTGAGTCTTGAATTGTTCCTCTCCAAGCAACAACTATGTCCCTCCTCCCCAATGCTGCTTTACCTGTCAATTATATATAGTTACAATTTGTTAGAGGTAGTTACAAGTTGTTAGTATTAGCTACAAATTAGTTATAAAATTTAGGTTAAATTGCATTTTTAGCCCTTTAACTTTTATAAACTTGCGGTTTTGCATCCCCGCAAATTTTAAGTGTCAACACACACGCGGACAATGACTCACATGTTATGTCAGTATGTCTTGTCAAGTGGACAGTGACTCTTATGCCACGTTTTCCTATATGTGGCAAGACATGCTGAAGTGGCATGTGAGTCACCATCATGTGTGCGTTGACTTAGTCAAAATTAGTATGAGTAAGCCTTTTGCGAAAGGGGCTAAAGTTAAGAGGTCAAAAGTGCTATTATAAAAGTTAGGGGGTAAAATTACAAGTTTGTGAAAGTTAGGAGACCAAAAGTGTAATTTAACCTAAAATTTATTAGTTTAGTTAGGTTGGTACATAAAACGTATCTTACTATGATGAATTCTTCGATATACATTTTATTTAGATGTGTATCGGCACATCTATTGAAGTGGATAATTGTAATTGATTCATAAATAATTTTTATTAATTTTTCTATATTAAATATTATTTGTAAACCTATCATAATAATCCACATCAGCAGTATATTAATACACATCTAAATAAGATGTATGTACCGAAATGTTCACTTCTTTCTATACCATGCATGCTTCTTAACTATAACATTTTTACCTTTCTCAGTGGCAACAGCAACATACCCTATCCAATTTGATTGTATACTCCAAGCATCCTTTGAAAGTAATGGCCTTAAGAGAAAGGCATCACTACCCTTTGCTTTGGAAGTTGCATACAAATACTTTGTCACAGAATACTCGAAAGGATTCCCTTTTTCCAAATAAACTTTGGAAAAGAAATCCTTTTTGGAATAACGACAATTACCTGCATACTTAGATGTTTTTTCAAAGTTGAAAGCATCATATGTAGCTTGAGCAAATTGTCCATAATGAAGTAAATACCTACGAAGATCAATGTTTAATGGATCCAACATATTTTTCCACTTATTTTGGCCACTAAGTTCTCTCCATGTTCTAGCTATGCTACCCATATCTAAATTCTTCCTCAAACTATTTGGTACGTATAAATATAAGCTCAATATAATTAATAAGCTAAGTATGTCATTCCTAGGATGGCTGCATTTACTTATATACACAAACCTACAGCTGGCCTTAAACTTTTTTTAATTAGGATTGCCAACTCTCTTATTTTTAATTAGTCAAAAAAAATATTTTAGTAAATAATTAATTAGTATATATAGCGTAAATCTAGAGTGTAATCCCGTAAATAAGATTAAGATAAACATTAGTTAGGACCTCATATATACGAAATAGGTTTTATGCAATTTTTTTATATTATTGTATTCTCAAACCTAAAATTAAAATTCAAAAACCCGATAGAATTTAAATTAAAACTTAAGACTACTGGTTATAAACTAAGGGACAATATATCTAATATCTATAACCTAAAACATACCTATTACAAAATGTTTTCAAAATTTATCCAATTTAATAGATCGATAATCGGATATTAAAATCTATTAATGTCAGTAATTTTGAGACCACCTTTTTTTTGTTGATAATTTTTTAAATTACCTTTAGTTCAGGTCAATATTAGACATTTGCATTAAACTAAATTTTATTCAAAATCTCATCAGTTAATTAATAAACACTCTCATTAAACTAAGTTAGGTAATTTGATTTCTCTTGTTATATTTTGGTCTCCATCTCGAGACCTACATTTTAAAAGTAAAAACAAGACTTTGTTTCGCACGTCTTTTTTTAAAATAAAACTTCATTCATAAACAAATATCTGTAAATGGCTACTTGGATCAAATAGATATATTCAATTATTAAAAAAATACAGTATATATTATTAAAATTGCACAAATATATAGCTGGAATGGAGTGTTATCATTAATATAATGTTTTCATGGCTACTTTTCTTAGGTTTTCTTAGAAAAACTACCTTATGATGCACGGTCTTTCTTTATTTAATTTTTTGGTCAATGCATGGTCTTACTTTAATTCGTTCATATAAATATTAGTAATTTATTTTTTTCGATAAGTAAATATTATCCGTAAAAAAGGTAAATGTCATAAAAAAATTAGTAATTTTTCTCTCATTAAAATTGTAGGTGCTTATCATTGATATCATCTTATCTTCATTTATGATTTATCTATTCACTATTTTATTTATTTCATTAACTTATTTATTTTAGATAAATTCAATAATAGAATCTATAAATTTCTACATATCAAACATTTTGTACACCACTAAAAAAGTTGAGGACGAATCCGCAACCCAATTTAAAACCGACAAAATCATTAACACAAGAAGACTTCACATCGTTTCTATATTAGTTTTCTTCTTTGTAGCTATGAACACTTGTTAGCATTATCTTAAATTAAGTACAATTATTTTATTTTATTTTATTTTCTTTTTTAACCAACGAGCATATAGACATCAAGGTTGGAAGACTTCACCTCATCCTTTGCCAATAACTCCTTAATATATTAATAAAAAAGGGGAAATATATATACAAAACTGGGGGCACATAAACCTAACCAAATGAGTCAAGCAATCAAATTCAGGAAAATCCTAACAGACTAGTTAGAAGTCTACATTTTGGTGAATGGATCAGTCATCAACATGGAACCGATCCAAGACGACTATTTCAAGTCAAGCACTCCAACATCCAATGATGAAGATATCAACTCAATATGGAATCGGCCACAAGGACAAATACGAATATCAGCAACAACCACATAAACAATCCCGAAAGTGATACATACAATGTCAACACTAACATGGCATAAAAATGGTGAATGAATCAGATGTCTGCACAAAAATGATCCAAGTACCAACCGCTTATTGCAAAACCCCAACAAGCCAAAACAGTCTTTTCGAGCCACATCTTGATGTCAAACAAAAGGAAGACATGCCCCAATTTTCTTTGACGAAGCTTTAACGGAACTAGGCTTTCGACAGAACAAATGCCACTGTGAAACTACTTATACACCAGATCAGATAAAGACAAATCGAACCAGACTACGAGGATGCAAAACCAACATTGTTATTGTGGAATACCCTTAACTGGTTTAGAGAACCCAAACCCTGATAGGTTAAACAGCCGAGGCAAGATGGCAGTGAAGCCCCTCCTGGTTACGCGACCCTCCCCTCCGAAAGCACTGAGTAGCGGTTGTGACGACAAGTTGTTCCAAACGTCACGAGCAGCAAAGCAAAACCCAAACCTCATGAGCTGACCAACGACAGACGGTTACAGATCCTCGACGACATCTTCTAGGCAGGGGACGCAGGAGACGAGGGTCGACGCTGGAGCGGAGAACATTCTTGTTGCACCACCACGTCGTGAAGCTACATCGCGACGATTGAGAGTGAAATGTTCGGCGGTTTTCCGGCAGAGTCAAAGAGCACTCGAGGAGGCAACTGGTTCGTGAGAGAGAGGGTGGGCAATGACAGGTCAGTTAGTTTGGGAGGAAGAAGAAAAGGGTGGTGGTGCGGAGGCTAGAACCCTAGCAGAGCGCCAATTATTTTGTTTTCTAGGTTTTTAAAGTATTGCACAAAATTTTAAATTGATTGTCCATTAGTTTTAGGGATAGCCAGGCTCATAAAGACGTCATTTTATTCTATTATTATCTTGAATATTGTAAATTTGTTTACAGACTTATCACTATTATTTTTTTATTATTAATTTTTGCTTACAAAAAGTTTCATTTTGTTTTACTAATGCACATGACTTATAATGAATAGGAGGGAACATCAAAATGCAGCCACCTTGGATTACTTTGTCATACCCAAAGTCAAATCTAGTACCACCCTCTCTTGGATTTTCCAAAGATGACAATTTTGAATTTACTAATCAGAAAGTTCCACAAAAGAACAGAGTATAATTTAGGTATTGATTAAAAAAATCCACAAAAAACAGAGCATTGGTTGGTAAACAAATAAATGATTCAATCTCAATCATTTTGTATAGAAAAATGTTTGAGACCATAGTATAATACTCCCTCCGTCCCAATTTATAAGAAAAAAAAAACTCATTTTTCATGTCCCAAATTATAAGAAAAAAAATTAACTTTTTTCTTTTTTATGAATTATTTTTACTTATTCCTGTAAAATTTGCTTTCTTTCTCATTTTCTCTATAACTATTGACCAATGAAAAATAATTTTACATCTTTCTATGAAACTTATTATAAGGAAAAGTCAAAGACACCTGCTTTAACTTTGTTATGATTTCTTAATAAGTGTGAAATAATTTTTTTTGCTTATAAATTGAGACGAATGAAGTAATGTTCGATAGTCGATATTCGAGGTAGGTGGTGTTAGTGTTCATACGGTGAAAATGGAGTGAAGAAGCTGCAATGGGCTGTGGAAAATAAGATAACAAAAAGACAACTTTAGGGAAATTTAGTTTTTTTTCTTTAATTTTATTTATTGTTAACACCCCAGCTCCTCGGAAAATGAGGTCTAATAATCTAAAAATCAACTCCGGCGAATTAAGTAGTATTAATATTGACGGTTTAGAAAAACGTAAAATTTAATAACAAATTATTTTATAATTGTTTTTGAAAACTCATTAATTATTTGAGTCTAATCATATATTTTGAGTTTTTTGTTGTTGTTGTCGTCAAGTAGCTAAATAATTAGATTAAATTTTATTTTTTATTTAAAATAAAGTATACTATTATACATTTCTTTCTTATTGTGACCCGTCTATTTTATCGTCACCTGCAAATATATGCTACAATTCTCTATTATTCAAAATAAATTAGAAAAAATTATATAATTTTTTGCGAAAAGAAACTCAAATTATTATTATTTTTGTTAAAATCAACAATTTTTTCTTTTATTTTATTTTTTTACTTCTAATAGTATAGTGACAAAATCTAACACACAAAATGTAGAGAAAATAAGTACTACGGGTCCATTTTAATATAACCAAAATTATAATACATATTTTATTTTAATTCAAAATAATTTGTTTTGGATAAATGTATGACTCACTATCATTACAAATGATTTAAAACCATTTTATAAAATATGAAGCGATACAAGTAAAATTCAGATCTTAGAAAAATTAGTTATAAACATAATAAAATATGGTAATTAAAAAATAAATTTTAAATTCTTAATCATGAAAGTAATAGTAAAATGTTCAAAGTTAATTATCTTGATAATAAAAATTATAAAGAAAATAATTGTTTATAAAATATGAAGCAATACAAGTAAAATTAAGATCTTAGAAAAATTAGTTATAAACATGATAAAATATGGAAATTTTAAAACAAATTTTATATTCTTAATAATCAAATTAATAATAAAAATTATAAGGAAAATAATTGTTTTTTTAAATGGTAGCTCAAAGTTAGAAGATATCATAAAAATATTAATTTATGTTAAAATAGATTATCTATTTTACTTTAGTTCTTAAGAGAGTTGTGTGCAATTCAAGCATCTCCTTGGCAGACATGTATAATTTACTCTTTAGTTTTTAATTATTAAGTGAAGGGAGTGTGTATTTTAATATAAAAGATGTAATTCAAGTTTCTTAGAGGAAAAGATGGTAACTACTCTTTTATTTATTTATTTTAAAATCTATTTTTTCTTTTAAAAAATACTTTATTGTTATGAAAAATAAAATAATTGTATTTAAATTGTCACATCACCTAGTGAATTGAATGGTCATTATAAAACTTGAGGCATCAACAAAATTAAACTTCAAATTCGGTGATGAGAAAAATATAATATTTTAAAATTTGAAATATTCTCTATTTTTCATATTTAAAATATAGATCCTATTTTTTTTTCATGATATTTTGGTACGAAGCTTTCACCGACATTAGCAATGACTAATCTCTACCAAAGAATTATAGGACACACAAAGTAGATTCTCTTCTTCCAATCAAATTTTCTTCATACACATAAGACAGAAATCAAATGCAATAAAATTATGGAGATTGAATAGTTCAATTAATTTAATCCAAAAGTTAAAATATGAAATGACCATAATTGAAACTCTGGTGAAAGAGCAACTACAATAAGACAACTCCCGGGATGTGGAGCTGGTTCATTGTTGTAGTTCTTCTGAGATTTGACTACATTATAAGGCTAAAACAACTTGTGCATAAATAAGATGTGCAGGTGCAACATGTTGAAAAAGATGTGTCAGACATCTTGATACTGGGTAAAGAACATGTTCAAGCAACATGTTGAAACAAGATATCCTAGACATTTGTGTAGGACATCTTGCCTCATAAAAACTTGATGAAAATTTAAACATATCCATTAGCGCGCGTATCTCTTCAAACTTGTTACAAACACGAATCTTCAAATGACAACTGTTCAAAAGGTCAGATAACAAAGTTTGTTATCAAGCCTTATGCTAGATATGATTGGGAATCATAACTAAATTAGATAAAGTTCAAATTGAATTTTTATCTTATGGAGTTTGTTTTTAAAACAATGTTTGTTTTAACAATTGAATTCCTATAGATTTGCATCTCAAGATATCTACAATTCAGAGGAGCTGCACATGTATATAAAGAGACTCAAGACTAAAGTTTAAAGCACCCGCAATAACTAAAGATTGTGAGCCAAAAAACCTTGTGTCCACTGTGCAAGGATATATCGGTGATTGAAGCTTAGATTCTAGGTATTTAACTGTTAGGTAGTTTTTGTTAATGAGGAATTCAACATATTGTTTGTAAACAACGAAGAAAACTACTATAACTTGGGACTAGTGATTAGAGGGAAGTGAGCTCTTGGGAAGAAAAACAAAAAAAAAGGTATACACATCAATGAGTTTTGATGTGCATTGTAAGACTAAGTATTAATTCATAGTAGTAGTTGTAACGCTCCTAATCGATTCGCATGCAATAATTAATTTAAATCATTCAACATACAAATCATCAAGAACATTACTTAATACAAGATACTAATAGCATGCATAGAATAACTTAATCACAACGGAAGCATATAAGATTCTCATCAAATAATTCATAATAGCTAAATCCAAGCATGCAAGTCATAAATCATATTACAACTCCAACTAGGTACTTCCATAAATGAAGCCCCATAACATAATCCAAAATAATCCAACGAGAATTAAAGATAAGATAAATAAGTAGCAAGGTCATACATAATCTCAAACAAACGAGGAATCTAATACTAGTCTAAGCAAGGTTACAAGTATCAGAGCATATCCTAAAACTCTAAGCTTCTAGGATCCTCCTATCTTTCACCTTACCAAGCTATACTAGTCCACCGAGCTAAACTCCAAAGCCACGAAACTACTCCTCAAGTGGAGAATCTGGACCCAAACCATTACACATACACAAAGATAGAGAGTTAGTTATAATTCAAGTTCATAATAATAAGCATAGTATACACTTATATTATGTAAACAATTATATCATAAACAACTAATACTCATATCATATTGAGCTAACAATATATAAATAACATCATGGTTCATCAACAAAAGCCAAGCATTCAAGTAAAACTCGTATAACTCGTACATTCACAAGATTACATTGGAAGACAACACGATTACCAAATACCAAGTATAGTGCACAATCTCCTAATGCAAGCTAATGAAAACACATAATGTATGTCACCTAGACATCTCTAATGCATGTGGTACCCGCATCAAATTAGGATAAACATATATCCATCGCATCAAGTCAGTTTTAAGTCATGGGGGACTTCGCATCAAGTTGACTCATGAATGCATGAATGTACACATACCATGTAATGATGATACCCTAAACAACTAACCATGAATAATAGGCCGCTCAACCCTATTACTCCTTCTCAATTCGCATCAAATTCACATCATCATATCATCATTTAAGGTATACATTCAAGCAAGATACAACACACCTAATCATCTTAGCTAATCATAGCTCATCATCTCAATTTTAATCAATTACATACATAAAAGCATTTCATCATCATACTAACTCAAGATTCAATCAATCCAAATCAATAACATGTTATAAGACTAAATCTAAGCATGTTATACACTCATAATCATCATACAACATCAAGAAATTTCTCAAAATCAGGTCATGGTCGCTGGGCGACTACCAGCGATGGAACGAGCTAAAAAAGGCAGACAGTTCATCGCTCAGAGCGAAGCCTGGCGACGTCTGGTCGCTGGCGGTCGCTACTGGTCGCTGGGCGACCACATGAAATTCTGGGTTCGCGAAGAACACATGAATCCTCGCTTGGAGCGACGGATTGGTGGCTCAGCGACCAAACCCAGATTTTCATGCTCTGCTCTCGGGTTCACATAGAACTCTCATAAAAATCACGAATTTCATGTTATAAACTTGTAAAGCTATCACATTTAGGCATACATATCATATATAGACTTAAAAGTACAAGTTCTAACATCATCAAACATCATTTCAAGTGGAAAGTAGAGATTTTTCCTCATTTTTCTTAAAACCCATTTTCAAATATGAACAACAACAATCTTCACATAACACACGAAATTGATGATTGAAATAGCAATTAGGATCATGTAATAACATAGTATCATCATGCAATAACATAGAAATTCATTAAATCACATTCCCTTGATTCCATAACCCACCAAAGAGATGAGAGGGTTTGGGTGTGGAGAATAGGCATCTCCCCCCTCTTTGATCATCTCACAAGAATTATAAACTACTCTCTAACCTTAGAATTGATGAAATTCTGATTCCTCTCCTTCTCTTGAGCTTTCTCAAATCTTCCCCTCTACTTCCTTCTCTTCAAAGTTTCTCTTTCTACCTCTTTTCTATTATCTTAAGTTATGAGCACTCTCTCACTATTCTCATAACTCTATCTAAACCTAGCTTAATTAAAGACCATAATATCCCTCTTACTAACATTAGGCCCATTAACACTCAAGCCCAATTCTTATCATTATAATTCTAACAAAACTTATTTTACTCAAAGCACTACCCTTTCCCAAAATAGCCATAATTCTTAATTAATTACTAACTCACTATCAAATACCATAAAAAAGGCTAATTAACTCTAATTAAAAAAATGAAATAAATAAATACGGGTGTTACAGTAGTTTTCCTTTTCTGGATTGGTATCCCCCAAAGTATGTGTGATTTGCACTGAACTGGGTAAACAATATCTTGTGTCGTTTATCGCTTTTATTTTACTTCAATATTTTTATTAGTATTGATCCTACCTACTAGTTGTCGAACCACTTGCCCGAAACATCTAACCAAATACACAGTTGTCCCAAATATTGTGTACGACATATGTCCTCCCAGAAAATAGAATTTTAGTTGCCTTGTTTAGTGTATTAAACACACCTCTTCTTGAGTTGGTGGTGGTGGATAATACTAAACATGCATTTGGTGGCTGGATGCGTGAGGTACACTTAACGTAAAATCAACCTATATAACTTTGTGGTTAATAATTTGATTGATATTTCACACTTGCATGCACATGGTGATTGGTATTTAGTTTGGAGCTTGGAGGTTCCCCCTGTGGTCAAAATTTTTATTTGGTGGATGCTTAGAGATTGCCTCCCAACTAGATCAAAGCTCATAACTAAAAAGGTACAACATGCCCTCAAACTTATACTAGATGTGATGGATATAACTAAAAAGGTACAACGGTTATATATATATATATATATATATATATATATATATATATATATATAGAGTCAGGATCAAATGACACCAATGTGTCAAACTTAGTAACATGACATCTCCGATAATTCTTTACCGGATAATCATATTACAAAATCAACCGTTGGATTCAAAACTATTATTATATAGATCATGTCTATAAAATTTAACAACAATCGGAAATCATTTGATATGTCAATGAGATGCATAAAAATCAACGTCTTACAAAACTTCGTCAAAACCGTTAATTTTTATCCTTCTCTTTAACCCATCAAATGGTTTCCGATTGATGTTAAATTTTATAGACATGATCTATATAATAATAGCTTTGAATCCAACGGTTGATTTTGTAATACGATTATCCGATAAAGAATTATCGGAGGTGTCATGTTATTAAGTTTGACATCTTGGTGTCATTTGATCCTGACCCATATATATATATATATATATATATATATATATATATATAATATATATGACTAATCCTCAAGTGTTAGAGTTTATGTCAAATTGTATTGTTGATGCTAATAATATGAGATAAGCTTGTTTCTTAAAAAAATAATAATAAGACGACTCTCATACCCAATTTTTTATATACTACGACCTTGCTAAATAGTGTACAACTCTGATCGCCTTGAAGGCCTAAACTAGTTGAATATTGATTATCCTTCGTTACTTTATTTTTGTTGACTTTTAGATAAAAAATAATGAAAGTTGTATTAACTTATTATTAATAAAATGTTTATGAAGTTGCTTGCATACAGATATGCTCTGGAATCTGGAGTACAGTCTTATATTTTGTTTGATTATTTCCATTTGGTTTAATTAATGAAAATGATTTATCAGCATAATGAGCATCTTAACTAATATTTTTAAATTTGTCAAAAAAAAAAACTAATATTTTTAAATAATTTGAGAAGCAAAACTATCAAGAGAAAAAATTAAACCACATTATTCTTTGTTTATAAATATAACCAACTACTTTGACTCAATTTTTTATAGAACTTGAAATTTTGTTTGACAATATAATTTTACTTTGACTCAATTTTTTACGGAACTTGAAACATTACTTTGGCAATATTGATGCATTGTTCTCTACTCGCCAAAATAAGGTTGGTATAGTATAGGCATATGTATACCGGACAATCAAGGCAGATTTGTTATTGTTAAAACGGAGTGGTTATCTCCAATTCTTGAAGTTGACATTGGAGAAGCCATTGGACTGCTTAGTGCTATATAATGGGTTCAAGATTTACAATAAAAAAATGTGGATTTTGAACTCAATTCAAAAAATTTATTACAAGATTTCATAGCTAGAAGGACGATGCGTATTAACTTGGTGTTGTAATTAGAGAATGTTTAGCTGTTTACAACTCCCATTTTAAATACTCGTGTGTTGAGTGTATTATTAGACAAGCCAAATTATGCGTTAACAAGAGTGGCCGCATCTATAGCTAATTTCTACATCTTTATTGATATCCCTACTTGTATTAGTAACGTTATTGATAATGATATGAACTAATTAAGCTTATTTCCATCCAAAAAAAAAAAAAACTACTATCATCTACTATGTAAATATTTCATGACATTAAATTTTTGTTGGGCCTAAACTTGTTTAATGGGCCTTGATCTTATCCTTATCTTTGTTGTAGCCTATATAAGGCATTGCTTACTAATGAATACAATAAGGATCTCTTTTGCACCTTACAATTGGTATCTAGCGCCAAAAGATCCAACGGCCACAAATCACCCATTCTGTTTCAAACGGTTGTAACCGTTTTTCCCACTCGTTTTTTTCTTTCTTCTTCTCCGTTCACTCTCCGATCTTCTTTCTCATTTCTTGCACCTACGATCATGGCGGAAAACACTCACTTTGTCCAACCATCCATTCCGAAACTTGATGGATACTATGAGCATTGGTCTATGCTCATGGAAAATCTACTCCGTTCGAAAGAATTTTGGCCATTGATCGAGACCGGTGTTGTCATCGCACCACCAAACGCCACGCCTGAGCAACGCCGTCTAGCTGATGATAGCAAACTCCGAGATCTTAAAGTCAAGAATTATCTCTTTCAAGCCATAGATCGATCAATCTTGGAGACAATCTTGGTTCGTGACACAGCCAAGGATATTTGGGATGCGCTGAAACGAAAGTATCAAGGTTCCACGAAGGTTAAACGTGCTCAATTGCAATCTTTACACAGAGAATTTGAGGTTCTTGCAATGGAGGAGGAAGAATCTGTCAATGATTACTTCGCAAGAACCTTGTCAATTGCTAACAAAATGACATCACACGGGGAAAGAGTAGAACAAGTAATGGTGGTTGAGAAAATCTTGCGTTCAATGCCGGCTAAATTCAACTATGTTGTGTGCTCTATAGAAGAATCTAATGATGTAACCTCTCTGTCTATAGATGAATTGCAAAGTAGCCTCATTGTTCATGAACAAAGAATGAAGGGGCAAAAGGAACATAATGAAGATCAAGCCTTAAAGATGGGGTATGCTGGTAGAGGTAGAGGAAGGAACTCTTCTAGAGGCCGTGGAAGAGGTAGACAAAGCAAAGAGCAGATAGAATGCTACAAGTGTCACAAATTGGGGCATTATCGCAATGAATGTCCAGAATGGGAAGGTAATACCTCTAACTATGTTGAATTGAAAGAAGAGGAAATGCTGTTGATGGCTTATAATGATGAAATTAGAAATCAGAGAGAAGAGATTTGGTACATAGATAGTGGTTGTAGCAATCACATGGTGGGTACCAAAGAATGGTTCTTTGATTTTGATGATGAATTTAGAGAATCAGTGAAGCTAGGCAATGATTCTAAGATGGCTGTGATGGGAAGAGGTAATGTAAAATTGAGTATCAATGGAAGAACACATGTTATCACTAATGTGTATTATTTGCCAGGATTGGGCAATAATTTACTCAGTGTAGGGCAGCTTCAGCAAAAGAATCTCTCTATCATGTTTAAAGACAATGTTTGTAAGCTGTTTCATGATGAGAAAGGCTTAATTCTAACAACTGAAATGACACCTAATAGAATGTACATAATTAGAGCACATGTAATTCTACCTAAGTGTCTTCAAGTTGTAACTGCTGATCAGTATTGGCTATGGCATAATAGATATGCTCACTTGAGTTCAAAAGGGTTAAAGACTCTGGCTAAGAAACAAATGGTGAAAGGATTACCTAATCTACAGAAATGTGAAGATAAGTGTACTGATTGCTTGGTGGGCAAGCAACAAAGAAGCAGTATTCCTAAGCAAGCAAATTGGAGGGCATCAATGAAGCTGGAACTCATTCATTCTGATATCTGTGGGCCAATTTCACCTCAATCTAATGGTGGAAACAAGTATTTTGCTACATTCACTGATGATTATAGTAGAAAAACTTGGATTTACCTCTTGAAAGAAAAATCAGCAGTCTTTGATGTTTTTAAAAGATTTAAGTCTTTAGTTGAAAAGGAATCAAGTTGTTCAATTCAGTGTCTTAGGATAGATAGAGGTGGTGAATTCACTTCAAATGAGTTCAATGATTTTTGTAGATTACAAGGCATAAAAAGACAATTAACTGCAGCTTATACCCCCCAACAAAATGGGGTATCAGAGAGAAAAAATAGAACCTTGCTGAATATGGTTAGAAGTATGTTATCTGCTAGAAATATGCCAAAGAGATTTTGGCCAGAAGCTGTCATTTGGGCAACTTATGTCATGAACAGATCACCAACTCATGCAGTAAAAGACATTACCCCAGAAGAAGCCTGGAATGGAATGAAGCCATCAGTGCATTACTTCAGAGTCTTTGGATGTGTAGCTCATGCACATATTCCTGATGCACAAAGAAAGAAATTAGATGATAAGAGCATAAGGTGTGTGCTTCTTGGTGTAAGTGAAGAATCAAAGGCCTACAAACTGTACAATCCCATTGAGAAAAAGATCATTGTCAGCAGAGATGTAGTGTTTGAAGAAGACAAGGGTTGGAATTGGCATGGAAAAGAAGCAGTCAAGCAAATTGATGATATATCAGTCAATGATGAAGTTGGTGAAATTGAAATTGAAAATCCAAATGCAGATATTGGAAATGAAGCTGGTATTGAGAATGAGATAGTCAATGACACTGAGGATGAAGACAGTGCACACTCAAATAATAATGAAGGGTCAGATTATGACAGTGAAGGTTCAAATGACTTGCCCCCTAGATCAAGAAATCCTCCAAGTTACTTAAGGGATTATGTGACCAACTCAGAAGCTGTTGATGATCAAATGCAAAATCTTGCTATTGCCATGTTCAGTTCAAGTGAAGATCCATCCACTTATGAAGAAGCCAGCAAACTAGATGTGTGGAGAAAAGCAATGGACAGTGAAATTCACTCCATTGAATCTAACAAAACATGGAAATTGACTACTCTACCTCAAGGAACAAAGGCTATTGGTGTAAAATGGGTATACAAGACAAAATACAATGAGAAAGGGGAAATTGAGAAGTATAAGGCAAGGCTAGTGGCAAAGGGGTATACACAAAAATATGGAATTGACTATGGTGAAGTTTTTGCTCCTGTGGCTAGATGGGATACTATTAGATCAATTCTTGCTTTAGCAGCCTACAACAAATGGTGTGTGTTCCAGCTAGATGTAAGAGTGCCTTTTTGCATGGAGACTTGGCTGAGGAGGTGTATGTAGATCAGCCTTTGGGATTTAATAATGGTGACAGTAATAAAGTCTACAAGCTCAACAAAGCACTATATGGCCTTAAGCAGGCACCAATAGCTTGGTACAGCAAGATTGAAGCCTATTTTAATAAAGAAAAATTTGTCAAATGCTCACATGAACCTACACTGTTTGTGAAACATAGTGAAAGCAACAAAATTCTAATTGTCAGTTTGTATGTGGATGATCTGATTTACACAGGCAATGATGAAATATTGGTCAAGTCCTTCAAAGATTCTATGAAAGAGCAATTTGCAATGACTGACTTAGGGAAAATGAAGTACTTCTTGGGTGTGGAAGTAAAGCAATGTGATCAAGGGATTTTCATATTTCAACACAAATATGCTTCTGAAATTCTTCACAGATTTGGTATGGAAGAATGCAACAAGGTATGCAGTCCTATTGTGCCTGGGTGCAAGCTTGTAAAGGATGAAAAAGGGAAGGCTTCTGATGCTACTCTATATAAGCAAATGATTGGCTGTTTGATGTATCTCTTAGCCACCAGACCTGACATGACATTCTCTGTATGCTTAGCAGTAAGATACATTGAAAGACCAACTGATATACACTTTGCAGCTGTAAAGAGGATTATGAGGTATCTTAAAGGAACAATGAACTATGGAATCATCTACAAAGCAAAGAACAATGGTGATTTAGTTATGCAAGGTTGGACTGACTCTGATTATGCAAGAGATTATGATGATAGAAAATCCACTAGTGGCTATGTGTTTACTATGGGAACAAGTGTTGTATGTTGGTCCTCTAAAAAACAACCCATTGTCACTTTGTCCACCACTGAGGCTGAATTTGTATCTGCAGCATCTAGTGCCTGCCAATGCATTTGGCTAAGGAACATACTGAGTTGCTTGGGATTGAAGCAAGAAGGAAGCACGATTATCAACTGTGATAATAGCTCATCTATCAAGCTATCAAAGAATCCCATCATGCATGGAAGATGTAAACATATTGATGTTAGGTATCACTTTCTTAGAGATCTTAGCAAAGATGGTGTGATTGAGTTGAAATTTTGCAAATCACAAGATCAACTAGCTGACATTATGACCAAGGCCTTGAAGATAGAAAGCTTCTGCAAATTGAGAGATAGCTTGGGAGTTTGTGATCTAGACAGCATCAATTAAATGTTTTTTACTTGTTCTTTCTTTTATGTCTTTCTGTAGTTTGATATTTTGTTTGTTTTTAGTTGATCTAGTTATAGAGAGATCAAACTAAGGGAGGGTTTGTTGGGCCTAAACTTGTTTAATGGGCCTTGATCTTATCCTTATCTTTGTTGTAGCCTATATAAGGCATTACTTACTAATGAATACAATAAGGATCTCTTTTGCACCTTACAATTTTCATACATATATGGCAAAGAGAAGGTAACCACCATTTAGTTTAAATCCAAATTTTGTACAACTCTATCATCATAAACCAATTATTAATTTCAATAAGACATTAAAAATACACAGAGGTTTATGAATAGTTAGAAAGTAAAATTACTAATGGTGATGAGCATCAGGTCCGCCGGGACTCAATCTTTGCTCCTCACTTTTTCCACCTTCTTCTTCTGCAATTGGTGGTTCTATGGATGTTCCTAATAACATGTGATGATGATGATCACTTACCATTGTTGGATTAAGTGGCCTTGTCTCACTTCCATAACTTAGAACCAACACTAACAAAATGCAACCCAAAATTCTTGTTTGGTTGGTCATTATATATTCGATATATGTTAGCTGAATTTAACATTTGTGTATGAAATATTATAGGTAGGGATATGGTATTTATATAGTTTGTATTAGAAATATATTATTTGTTACTGTATAATATGTTTGTGAATACTATGTCACTAAATTGAAGTGCGGTTGAGTGTATCTGATCATAATGAATAAGCTGAAATCATCATCATAATCTGTTCAATTTGGTGGCAATGCCAGCCAGACGAGTAAAACGGCTGCAAATTGCAAAGAAAGGAGGATCAACCAATTGTAATTTAGAGTTGATGTGTCATATCCACTTTACAACCCCTCCAAATTATGATATCACTATAGTAGTTTTTTCTTTTTCTTTCTACAATGGTTTACATGCATCATATCATTATTACGTTGCTGACTAGTGACCAGGACTTACTCTTTTAACCCTTTGATTTAATCGATGGTTATTAGAATGGTTATTAGATAAAAATATCAAGTTCAAGGAATTAGATTTCTGTCAGCCGTCTGATCTGGATTGATGGCTGAGATTGTTTAATAGTGTAATAACTTATATGTAATTTGAACCGTCTAATTACAAATCAATAGGTGTGATTGAATACAGCGTGAAGCTGCGTGTTTATGCTACAACAGCAGATCCAAATCCTAAGTTCAACAAGTGTGGTTCAATTAGTAACTACTATTGATATTTTTTTAAGAAGCCAAATAATATATTAATTGAAAAGCTCAATTAAGTACGAGTTGTATTTAATTGGGAAAATGTATATATATGAGGAGAGATCAAATTACACCGGTGTAACATTTGAGTAACGTTACACCGTTCAATAACGCTTTAAAGAATACAAATTTTACAAAATCCACCGTTAGATTGAAAGTTTATATCGTATAGATCATCTATGTTGAATTTTACAAAAATCTAAAATCGTTTGATATGTTATTGAGACACATCAAAATTAACGGTTTTTGTGTTTTTATTGAATACCTTTAATCTTGATGTGTCTCAAAAATATGTCAAACGATATTAAATTTTTGTAAAATTCGACATAGATGATCTATACGATATAAACTTTCAATCCAACGGTGGATTTTGTAAAATTTGCATTCGTTAAAACGTTGTTGAGCGATGTAACAGTACTCAAATGTTACACCGGTGTAATTTGATCCCTCTCATATATATATATATATATGTGAATGAATCCTCTCAATTTCTTTTTCCTCAATTTTCAGATCTCAACTTTCAATCAATTTTTCTTCATTTCTTTTATATTTAAATATTATCTTACATTTGTAATTCAATGGTCCATTCCCTACATTATTTCCCTCAATTTATTTTTCAACTTGAGAGAATCCACTTATATATATAGAAGGGATCAAATTTAACTGGTGTAACTTTTGAGTAATGTTACACCGCTTAATAATGCTTTAATGAATTCAAATTTTACAAACACATAAACCGTTAATCGTTACGTGTCTCAATAACATGTCAAACGATTTTAGATTTTTGTAACACTTAACATAGATTATCTATACGATATAAATTTTCAATCCAACGGTGGATTTAGTAAAATTTGAATTCGTTAAAGCATTATTGAATGATGTAACATTACTCAAATGTTACGCAATTTGATCCCTCACCTATATATATATATATATATATATATATATATATATATATAGAGGGCATATCATATGAGAATGACATCTTTATATGAGAATATGAGAATGATTAATAGCCTTCTGATCGAAATCCAAAGGTTAAAATTAAAAGTCCCTTATAAACATCACATGTAGTCAATTAATCCTCTTAATTTCTATTCATCTTCTTTCTTTGTTTTCCTTCATCGGTGCTTATTTTTCAGAGACCCATATTCCCAAATTCATCTTCTCCAAAATTCCAAACCCAGATTTTGATTCATTCCCTCTTTCTTTTTAACAACAATTCTTTTGTCACTAATCAGCAAACCTAAATTAAACTAAGCAAACCTAAATTTAATTAATTAAGCAAACCCAAAATTAGAGAACCGTAAGTCACTAATCACCCAAATTAAAAAGGAACCGAAATTAAAGAGGAAGAACTGAAGCTCCGTTGTCACTCTTGTTATCGCTGCTTTACCATTCTTGCCGCCGCTGATTCACCATTTTTCGTCATCGACACTCTATCGTTTTTTGTGCATCCCTTTCTATTTCACTCTTATCGTGTCGTGAATCTCTCAAATCTTCTCTCTCACGAGCCCTTATGCTGAATTTGTATAAATTGTATTACTGCCATGATTCCATGATTGGTGCTAGATCTGAAAATAAAATTGAACTTGTCTCTATGTCAATCCAACATACTAGATCTGCAAATAAATCAACTCAATTGAAATTTTGAGGTTTAATTGTTTTATATTTTATTTAAGCTTACATATGTTGATGTTTAATTTGTTATGCTAATTTGAAATTTCTTAGCTTAATAAAGTGAAAGCTGTGATTTTTCTAAGGTGAGTGGAATTAATTTTTCTGCAACGACTTGGTGGAATTCATAGATTGTGAGTACTGCTGAAGGAAGATGCAATCTTGTTTGATTTGAGAAGATGAAAGATTTTAAAAGAAATAATAGAATATGAGAAGGAACAAATTATAACTTTTAATCCTACCCATGCATTTAAATCAAATGGTTGAAATTTATTCTCATCATTCTCATATATATTTATATATATCCTATCAAGACCTAACAGTTGTGGGAATAAATAACAGCAAATGCATAGCCTAAGCGGTAAACACCAAATCATAAGTTGTTGTTTTGTCCGTAAAAAACTAAAGAAAAGCATTCAACACACAGCCACACAATAATTCCAAATTGCAAAGCAGAGGATGCGCAGGACACAAGCCACAGAGCAGCAAATACCGTGGGGATGATAAGACATAGTTTAAGGTATTAAAAATTGTTAAACCATGGGGTGATAAGACATGGTTTGGTGTATTAAATTATCTCTTCACAAGTTTTAAAATTATTTGATTATCCTTTAGTAAAAAAGTATCCAATTACGGATAAGCTATAATTGGATAAGCTATAATTTGATAAGCTATAACATATAGTTCATGCATAGCTAATGACTTCAGCTGATACATAGTAAATAAACTATATGAGATTGAAAAAATTAACGGTTAAATTTACTCATAAATATAAAATTACATAAAATGATTGTTTCCAGTAAGATAATAAAGATAAAAATGAAAAAAATATATGATGCACTATAAATTATAAACTCTTACACTAATTGAATTAACAAACTACTCTACTTTGATCATACGAGCATAAAGGCTAGCAGTTGGGCATTCACTATGGTATAACCTAGCTAGCAGTCTTGGTTTTGTCAAATGGCCACTAAAAATTATGGCTTTTGTACCAAGTAAATAACAAGAATGAATTGAAATAAAAAGCTAAACATAATTCATTGCAACTGCTTGCAGTTTCAATATTTGTTAATGTTGGTCGGCATTGAATAAGAGACCAAAGTGACCGACCCTGTCTTTAACATATCTGTATATGATAAATATGAGTATAGTTTAGTTTATTACACAACTCACTAGCTATTTACTACTGGCTCGGAGGCATGCATCTTTATTCTTTTTAAGTACATGGATCCAACTATTCTGTGGTTTTGAGACATGCAATTGTTAAGTACTTGGTGCTACTGCAAGAGGATTATATCATTAATTTCAAGGGAAAGGAAAATCCACTTTGATAAGAGGAAATCATTCCTATTATTATATTCTTTCCCTTATCCTCACATTCCTCTGCTTAACTGGCATCAGTCAGTGTGCCTTTCATCTTTCTCACACACTCAACATTATGGTCATTGACTTCAATATATCTATTTTTTAGGTACAGTTTAGCATATCCATAAAGTGTATATTCCACTTGAAGTTTTTTTTTTTTGTTTCTTTCTAAATGTCCAATACTAGTATACTAGTATTGCATATCATGGCTGATTAATATATATATATATATACACACACACAGTTATTGCATATCAATATAATAATATATCACTGATTCTCATTCAAAACCCACAATAGAGCTACTTTTAGAATCGCAATAGAATCTCAAATCTGAGTGAACCTTTGTACGAAACGCCTAACTTTGGACCATTCCTATGGCCCCCCAATTGGTTAGTTCATACCTCCTTACACAGACAATCCATTCCTAAGTAATTGTCTCAAATAATTTGGGCGTTAGTAAAGTTCTATGAATTAAGTACTAGTAATTTACCAGATATTATTCTTAAAATTAGGACAAATATCAGAGTGAAGATGTGAACGAAATTTAAATAATGCTGGTAACAAAGCACTCCATTGAAATTTACATGGATATCAACAAATGATGAAGATCTTTCATATAATATAAACACACACAAACAAAATGAGAATCTTATTTGCAATTTAATAAGACCCACTTGGTAAATCTCATAAACTTTAGTACCTAACAATAACAATGTATATTAAAAAGAGTACTAATTACTAACTTTTCTCTAACTACAAGTGTCGGTATAACTAAGTGAAATCAATTGGTAAAGATGATATATCTTCTTTCTTCAAGATCAAACTATCATATTATATTAAAAGTTACTTCTCTTTTAATAATCTACTTTTAAGGAAAATTTGAATCAATGGAACAAATAGAAATATTACAAAAGCAAAAGCACTGCTTTGAGTTGCAATATTCCTGTACCAGGAAGTTCCATGACCAAAGTAATTAAGCTAGCTACTGATAGTTCATTCTTATACAACAGTGCGAACAGCAAGGTTGAATAACAGAGATAACAAGCAACACAAATTAACAGAGGCCTATCCAAACCAGAAGCGCGATGGTTGTGGCTATTCACATTGATAATTCCTATGACCAAAATCTAAATGTAAATTATATCAATTATCAATGGTCTGGAGAATATTTTCTCTTATCATCTTTTGGTTTGATACTATGTAATCGTTATCGTTGATTATGTAATTGCAAATTAACAAAGGCAAAATATCTCTTATTTATTGGGATTAAAAGATTCATTACAAACTTAAAAGTTCTAACAAAATATTCCTTCGACCTTCAGGGTGGTATCAATGCCACCCTTCGGTGTAAACGAAGCCTTTTTTGTTGATAATTTTGCCTGTGTTTTCATTCTCATAAAATGATTTTACAGAGGGACTTTCATTTTAAACCATACACAGTTGATCTATCTCCTCCCATGCCCTCCAGTAGCAGTTAATTTGAAGTGATGGTGCGCATCTGGGCCTCCTGGACTCACTCGAAGTGGTTTATAGTACTGGTTTCTTGTCGCATTGCTCTTTCTAAAGCTAATGCTGAAAGACACCTTAGCACTTGTGTTCAATATTTTATCTATCTTTGACAGGCTTCTGTGTTTTGATCCTGAATAAAGGTAGTGCTTGACAGTACCAAGGAAGTGACCAGAGCTAGCAGGGAAATGAAAAGAAAATGGATCATGATTCCTCAGCGGCCGTGTCTCGGACACAGAGAATGAAAGCAACAGGAGCAAAGTGCAGAGACAGAAACTTAGTCTTGCCATTATAATTTCCCACCTTAAGATTTGGAAGAATGCTAGATAGACACTTTGCTATATTAAATCAAGGAATGAAACGTATATATAAGCATCATGGTTAGTCACAATTTTTTGTTATAGTAATCCAAGTGGAAGTCCAAGGACATCAAAACAATTGTCTGAGTATGCCGCGCAATTTGTTTTTGTATCTTAATGAGCACTTCCAACTAGAGCCAAAAGGCTAAAAGCTTTTATCGTCCTTAATATAAGTTAAATATATAAATATATACGAATCTCTGTTTGGACATATGTTAAAAAGATACATCTTGGATTTATATGTAGAGCCAAAAATTGTTTGTATTCGATCCTCAACCACATCATTCACCTCCCTAGTGCTATTAGTTGCCTACTGAGTGTGTTGCTATGTCTTATGTGAAAAAAAGAAATAATAAAATAAGGCTAGTCTGACTGACACGAGTATCCCCATTTCTCAGCCGAGTCTGCCTTCTGACCTTTGAAGAGAGTCCCATCTATGATGAGCAATTGTCAAACTTATTTTGGAGTTGAATAATATGATTACTAACTTAATCGTTCAGATTATGTATTTTTGGTGGTGTTTTGTGAAGATAACTGGTATGCATACTATCAATTTTACTCCTTGGTGTTTCATTTTTCTTTTTATAGAATTTAAGCCACAAAAGGAAGATGGAATGCAGTGCTACTTCATCCTTAATTATAAGCAAAAATCTATTTTTCAGATTCATTGAATAATTGAAAAGTAGACTAGATTCATCGGTTATTCAATGAATTTAAAAAGTAGACTTTTAAAAGGCTGGAGGGAGTATTTAATAAGTACGCCAGATTTACTAAAGGTTGCTTATTTAAAATAAGTTTGCCTTTAAAGTAAAACAGGCTTGCTTGAACACGGTAGTCAGAACTTAATCCAAGATTACATTGTAAAACTAATTCATGTTTACTCTGTTACTCACAACTTCTCAAAGTTGTTCTCAAGAAAACCTGAACAAAAAATTTCATAGAATTTTATTTGGCAGCTATTTTCAAACTTTCTTTTCATTTCCTATAAAGATAACTTTCGCTTAACAAAAGATAGCACGAAACACTAAGCATACAAAATGCTTACAAAATGACAAATTTACTTTCAAGTGTCCTCTGATGGAATTATTTTTGTCTAATAAACCATGCCTTGTAGGTCAGCATATAGTTTATAATATGACGGAGGAACAAAGACATTATAAGAAAGGGACAAGTGTGACTAGAAGAAGCTAATTTTGAACGGATGAAAATTCGACACACAAGCAAGGAACATGTACAACAGAAGGATTCGTTATTGAAATTGTTGTAACAATAACAGGATCAAGAGTTTACTTACTAATAATTTAGACCGTGAATATGATGATGCAGTTATGAAATTTTTCAAAATCAAATTATTTCATAATAAAAAATTGTAGCAGCAACTTGTTTTGACAGAGAAACTATGAGAATCTTGCTTCCTTTCCAGTAATTGGATTGACCATAGCGTTGTTTTTCTTTTAATTTGATTACTCATTGTGCAATAGAGTTCAAATATTAGCTCTTCGCATATAAACCGTCATTTCTACCTCATCATTGGTTCTCATGATCAAATGTCTGACACTGGAATCTTTAAAGACATGCAAAATCAATTGCGAAACCTTTTTCTCTTCAAGGTAGCACATAGAAGGAATTCTTGCCTAGGCTTCGGCTGAAAAGCTTATTTTTTGTAACGTAGCTAAAATGTTATTTAACTCCATCAACGCCTATATATGACAACAACGTCAAAATGGACTTATGAGCTGTGACATGCATCACAATAGACTTCGTACAAACTTTTAGAAAAAACTATAGACTTCGTACAAACTTGAAACCTTAAAATAGACCAAAAAGATGACAATTTTTTTACAGTTTTTCATCTTAAGGAAATGGCAAATAAGTCCAGGCAACACTGACCATAGAAATTTTATGAGCATACCCGGTACTTGAATTCAAATAGCGAATAAAACCCAACAAATGGCATAGTGCAGAATAGACCACATACCTTTGAATGCAACAATTTATTGCTGATCAAGTTTGAATCTCCTTAGACATCAATTGAGAAGCAAACCTCTGAACCTTCCGAATGTTCACAAATGTTAAGGAAATAACCAGTTTTAATTAATATTCTATATATAGGATGGGAAGATACGACTGAAAAGAAGAACAGAAGGATATTTTTTCTTCATAAATGGGATGATTAAGCATCAGCAAGTTATTGTCGTTGACAACGGCTCGCACTAATAACTCTTTTGCTTCCTCGTGCCTCTTTTTCAGCATGTTACAAATCTGCAAGAAATCACATTTAAAAAAAATCCACGGGGTACAGTTTTCTTTTTATTACAACGGATACATGGATGGGAAAGATCAATTCATCACCATCAAGTATTGTTTAAAAAACTCAAATTTAAAATCAGTGCAACTTGCAAGTGCATAAAATTACCATTATCACAGGGGATGAAATAATTTGTTTTTCTTTTCACAATAGTTTGATAATTCAGTAAATTGAATAATTTTTATTAGTTTAATTTATGATATAGACTATAAATGACAAAAAAGTTAAGATCACTCACATTTTCAAGTTCCTTCATATATGCTTCAGCTTTTTCAACATTACTGTTATCTTCCATGAGCACAGAATCAGGTATTTCCACTTCTGTTACTTTAATTTCTGATGGACTTCCAAGTCCAGAGGTTGAATGATAGTAGGCGAAGTCATTGGCCTTTCTTGCTCCCTGATTTTCATATATAAGTGAATTCGACTAATATATTTATGAAAAAGAAGAAAGAAAACTAGTACTAAAACTAACAACTATCACACTTAAATATCCCCAACTCTCCTTGCATTTATATGTAATCATCCAAATATAAGACAACAGAACAGATAAAATAATGCCAAACTTTGTTAATTTACCTGTTCCACTTTTTCTGAAGATTCTTTAGATTCAGCATTTCTGAAATTGTTAAGAACTATGTTACTCAGAAAAACCAACAAAAAAAAAAGAACAGACAATCTATGCAACAACAAAAGAAAGTAATAAAATCAATTTGTTCTGCAGGACCTGCTTCTAATTGGAGACTGAGAGAGGCGCTTTAGGGGCCTCAAGGATGTCATATCTGCTTCAGAAACCTACAAATTTGAGTCTTATAAGTGTTCTAAGAAATTCTTTAGGATAATTCTCTCCTTCAGCGGAAGGTACTCAATTCTCCGATTAGAGTAATATAGTAGTGAAGTTCTACAAAGTTCTTACTTTATTGTCTTTATCTTTTCTTCCATGGAAAATAATTAATAATTCCAGTTATGCAGTTAAGTGTGGGCCAAGGAGAATTTTTATGCACCAAAAAAGTATACAGTAGGAGATATTAGATGAAAGACAGTTGCAGCTATGGCCTTAACGGAGAATAAAGCAACAAAGGCATGGGTTATAGGCATCAAATCATTTAGGGTCTGTTTGGGAGGAGGGTTTGGAAGGAGGGTTGTGGGGGCTAAGTCTATATTTCAAAATATAATTGATATTTAAAAAAATTCAAAAACAACATGATAAATAATTATATAATACTTCAATCACACTTAATTGATTTTAAAAATAATTTAGTGTCCGTAACTTTAAAAGAGAAAAGTAAGTCCTCCCCTCCAAAAAACCCCTCCCAAACAGACCCTCAATGATAATTTCTTCCATCAATTGTTCAAAAGGAAAAAAATATCAAACCTCGATACTTTTCCGCTTCAAGAACGGGGTTGAAGGCTTTTTATTGTCACCACTGTCAGTCAGATGATCACTCTTGGATGCAGTAATAGCCTGTATCTCTTTTCTTTGTTCAGAACTACCCAATGAGTTTGCATCATTTTGGTGTAGAGATGTTGCTAACACTGAGTTAGCTCCAATGTTCCTGAGATAGCAAAAGACGTCATTCAAAATCCCCACAAGAGTTTAAAAAGGGAAACTAACTCGGTACAGACCTTGAAGTCTTTAAGCTAAAAAAAGCAGGTGTAATTTTGCCAGCTTTAAAAGAAGAAAGTTTATTCCCTTCTATGGAAGTTATCTTTGATTTCTGAAAGGACTCCCTTCCTGAAGGTTCAGGTTGAGAATTTACAGATATCTGGGTAGTAATTTTAGCTGTCTTCTCTGCTAAGCTACAAGGATTAACTTGAGAACTGAAAATTCACAAAGGCAAATGAATCAGTGATCATGGTGATGACCCTAGAAATGATATATATATTAAAGTTCACAATATCAGATAAAGACGTTTAAATTATTTTTACCAAATTGGCAAATGAAAATTCCTATAAATATCAAAATTATAAACCACATGAGACTACGGGAATGAGATCCAAATGTGTGTAAAGATGCATCATTTTTCAAACGAAACTCCATTTCTTTGGCTATAGAGTGTGACCTACTAAACTGCTCTCTATGAAGATGTCATATTAACAACTTAAATTTTCACTGTTTTGCCACAAAAACAACTTTGTCTGTAATTGTCACATCATTTTGGCAGTTTAAATCAACTTAATTAACCATTCACCAAATCATATGTGTCCTGAAACTGAGTTAATATCATGGTGGTAAAATGTAACTGCAGTGTTTTGTGGGAGGTACAAGAAAGGATAGGATATGATGCAAACAGTGGGGTTCACATCTACTTTATGTTTCTGGCCACTGTGGTAATGGTGTACAACCTATCATACTTTCAGTAGGTTATATAGATGATAAAGAACAAGATCGATGGGTTTTTTACACTAAATTGATCTGCTAACTCATTGGACGCATGGGTTTACATCAAGTTTAAATAAGCATAGGCAGGTTAGCAAAGCCAACCACACAAATTCATATCTACATATTATTATCTGGATTCTGGTATGATTTTTAGTTTTGACACCAACTTGCATAACAAAATTTGACGCTCAACACCAGCAGCCTTACCTCAAAATATTAACATTTTTTGCTGACATGCCAGTTTCTAGAAACGTGGCCTTTCTTTTATTTACATCTTCATGAAATGATTTCATATTTCCAGCCAACTTGCCTGCACTTGGTGTAACATCAAAAGCAATGCCCTCCCTGATCATGATCGGAAGTAACAGTCACATTCATTACTTGGGAGGTAACAACCTAACTTCCGCAGATATATCATCTTTGCAGTTGCAAAAATGGTGTTTATAAAATAAGAAACTCCTCGTATAAAAGAAATCCAAGAGCATATATATTACCTGGTATTACAACTTTTAAGATCATCTTTACTATCATGCAATGCTTTCGCATCTCTCGTTACTTTGCTAGAGCCTTGAAGTGAGTCGCTTACCATTTTGGTTCCAAATTTTGTCTCATTGGATTTGAAGTTGTTCCTGTTGAGGAATACATACATATATATATATAAAAAACATTCTACAATTGAGATCCCAGTAAATACATTTGTTGAGGTAAGAATAACACACCTTTCTTGGGTTATGGATTTCAGGTGTATGTCAGCATTCTTTTTACAGTCAGAGGAGACGACACTCTTTGTCCCAGCTGTTGATGAAGGATTCTTTAAAGATCTTTTGTTCTCTGGCATACTGAATATATTTGACTTATTAACTTGGAGTTCCTTATCTTTCATCAGCATGATTTTATCAACTATGGGGTTACTGCATTAAATGAGTTAAAGTTGTGAAGAACAATAAATACTTGTAAAAAAAATAACTATTATGTCCTCACGAACTTGTAGAATAGGAGTTTCAGCAACTCAGCTAACAATAGAAATAAGCCTACAAAGAAGTGATTATAAAAAAGGACAATAGCAGTTCAACCTGCTTGCTGTACCCACATGACACTTCAAAGCTGTTCTTTTATTTTCTCTTATGCTATTGTCACATGAATTCTTCTTCAAGGCATCAATTTCGGTAATATTTTCATGTCTTGAGTAACTCTTTTCGGGTTGAGGGTCATTAGTAACTTCTTCAGCACTGCTACCTAGATTAATTGCATCTCTAACAATGCCATCTGATTCAGTGGTAAGAGGTGGGGATGAATGGGCTAACTGTAAGTCTACAACATTGGTATCTACAAATGTTGCCTTATCATTAACCTCTTGTTTATCAGCAGCAACATTAGTTACTCTTGTTCCAGATAAAGAAACCTTCGTATGCTGTTCTGAGAAAGTATCTTGCTCTGAATCACTTTGACCCACAGACTTGGAAGGTACCATGTCCATGACCTGCTCAAATTTTGATTCTGTTGACCTTGTCTCCTCAGATAAGTCTTTTTCTTGATCCATTTCTTTCATACTTGTTATTTTACTTATATCAGAAGTCTGATTCTTAATTGCCATGTCAAGGTTCTCAGTGGAAGGAAATTTGGAAACAGAAACATCCTGTCTAGAAACTAGATTCCTTGAGTTACCAACTGAAGTCTCGGTGTCCAAAGATTCCAGTCTCTCTAATGCTCGAGGTTTCGTAGTGATATTACAAACACCTTCATCGTCATCATTGTTGATTTTAGGCTTTTTAGACCCTTCACTATCAGTTCCTTCTGTAGTAATTCCTTTCTTTCTCAGGTTACTCTCGTCATTACCAGTATCTCTTTTTAGTAAGTTTGAATCAAGATTGAAGCTATCTAACCTACACCAATAAAAAGCAAAATAATATGAGAATATGTGTATACCTTTATAATCACTCGAATTGAAGCAACAGATCTCAAAAATATCATATATGTGTGTTAAGTTGCCTTGAATAATTAACCTCACTTACTCGTTAAAATCAAAGTTGAAGTTAAACCCATCTTGTTTCCCTGCTTTTGCACAAGAAGCTTCTCCCTTTTTATCTGTAGACTGGGGAGACTTTTTTGGTGGGGATGTAAAATCAAGGTCTGACATGTCCACCTTAAATGATGACATTTTGCCAAAGTCGGTATCCAGATCGAAATTCATATCCCTACCAAAGATCATTTGTAACAGCTGGTAAGGAACTACAAACTTGCAAATACATTGTATAAGCATATATATGTATATCCAGATAATCTATTCCTTAAAAGAAATATTCTTTTGCATAAACAATCATAATCACTGTAAATCTGCATAACAATCAAATTATTGCACACTTAATTCATCTGCAATACTGACCATGGAATCTGTCTACCCAAAACATTTTAAAACAGAGAAGGTTTCAGAATGAAACCGATTACTGAGTCCTTGCTATCCATATTTGACTTTAAATAATTGAAACTAATTTAGGGATGCTTACATTTTTTCAAAGTCGAATGTCTTTTTCTTGCTTTTAGAAACAGTGTCAAAGCTAAAATCCATGGCATCATCATCTGCCATTGACATGGATTTCCAGGAGCCAAGAAATTCCTTCCCGAAATCATCATCTGCTTGAATTAAAAAAATGAATAAAAATCCAAAGGAAAAGTAATACTTATGTGACGTCATTGTTGTTGTTTAAGGACAACCTTCGACAAATGAAATGCTATGTGTGTGTTTACTTTTTCCAGAGTGGAGATGAGAATGCAATCTCACTAGTTTACAAGAAGTTGAGAGATATCTAAGAATATCAAGTCAACCCTTAGGATAAAGAAACAGCATAATAGATAATTTCCCTAAAGAAATGTAAGAATAAAAAAAATCGTTGCAAACATTATCAAGTTAAAGGAAATATGGAAGAATCTACAAGTAATACTCACTGCATAAAAAAGTAAAAATCAATATAGAGAAAAACCTAGCAATGAATTTTTCTTCTTAGAATCTTTGGGCGGGGATTCCTTCTTCTGTTCTGCCATTCCTTGAGGTTGAAAATTTTCCTGATTCACACATCAGGTATGATAAATCTGTAATATTCCAAATAAAAAATAGAGAATAGAAGTTTCTACCTTTAAAGCTAGCCACCAGCAAAATCAATACTGAACATTAAGAATTATAGATGTTTTAGGAGGTTACAAAATGAAAAGAAAAACATCCAGGTGCAAATGTCAAACAACAAGTCCCTGAGCTACTCTGATGATGAAATATTATGTCAAATATCTACTGAAATAAGACAAGATAATATGAACAATAATAACTAATTTGAGTAATAGAATATTGAGGATTATAATATACAATATCCTATCAAATCTATTCTCAACACAAGGAGAATTATAATATACAATATCCTATTGATCATAGTTCCAATATAAGAAGGCTTAAACTAAAGTATTATTGATGAAGTTTGCCTATGAACTATAACTGAATGTTGTAGGCCACTCTTTCGGTAAATCTGCCTAAACCAGAAATGTATTCATCTATATCTATATAATAATAATAAATTGCAATCAACCAATAACATATAACAAGTGCAAGTTAACAAGTTAAAGGAAAAGTTCTAAATGCTGTTTATACATACTTCAAAGTCTCATAGTCATGCCAGAAAGAAAATTATAAACAATATAACTAAACTAGAGTAATAGTAGCAAGAAAAAAACTAACCTAATTATGTGTTACGATACCAAAAAAAAGATTGAAACGCATTGTCTTCTATGTCAGATGTTGAATGTAAATCAGATAACGTTGAGTAGATCAAAACATATTACAGAAAAATCACAATATGAGGTCACACAAAGTATCAACAGTGGCGATCCACAAAATATTCAGATTCAGAAGTTCAATTGCAACCGAATTGATTCGCATCAACAATTAATAGGAGAGGTACAGTGAGAAAAAACTTAACAGTGAAGCAAATCGCACAATTTCATAGTTCGTTAAAAAATAAACAGAAACTGATCATAAATCAAGCACATATGCATGTATAATTGTTGCAGAAATTGGCATTAATTGAACTTCATAGATAGAAAATTGAAGTAAATCGATATAGCAAATGAAACGCAGTAACACAAAACACATACACGAAGTGTTGAGATTCGCAAAAAGAGATAAGGAATGAAATGCGTGAATTACAGATACAAGAAACGTAGTGGAATCGGCGGAATCTGATACCGTATGCAGTTGAGATTGAAAAGATGGAAGGGATTTGCAATTTCAGCAAGCGAATGAGAGTGACGATCGACGGAGATAGGGTTTTGATGCGGTTGCGATGAGAAGAGAGACGCGAGAAAATTCACCGTTTCGCTGAAATGAAAGTGAACGGGAAAGTTGTGAGAGCTTGAAGAGGAAACAATGGAAGTAAGAAGCATTGTGCTTTGGAATTGGATTTAAATAGTAACTGTTTATAAGTCTGCTCTTCGTAAAGGCGGGTAACAGACCAGAAAGAGAGATAAAACGTCAAGTTCTCGTAAGTCGGTAACTACTCGAACTCCTGATTTAATTGATACAGTTGACTGTTGCGTACTATTCACACATGGTGTTTTGATCTTATTTTTTATTAATAAGCAAAAATAAATATTAGCATATAAGATGTTGTTTGATTCGTCTCGATGAGTATTTTCAAAATATCAAATTTTTATAATTTTTACTATCATGCTATTAAAAATATTAACCATCAAAGTTATGCATTGACGTGAGTGAAACAGTCAACTGTGTCAATTAAATTGGGACGAAGGGAGTAACAATTTTTTTTTGGGAAAATGTGTTTTTCTAACATAATTTCAAATTACTTTGATTTTAGTATTTAATGTGGTCGTGTTATACAAAAATATTGACATGGTTGGACCACTGTCACGTGTTTGGAGGTACTGACTTGACAAATTACAGAGACGAAAACTAAAATTTGCATAAATTATAAAGATAAAAATCAAAACTCGCACAAGTTATAAGGATATAAACAAAAATTCGCTCAAATTGCTAGATTAAAATTTAAAATCCAAAAATGTGAAAAATGCACTCTTCAATTCTTCATCTTCTACCATGTCACATTGCCGCCACCACCACCATTAAAAAAATCTTCTCACTTTCTTTAACCTGAATAGACCATAAAATTTTTAACGCATGTTTGCAAAAAAAAAAAACATTTATTTCGGTGAGATTTTTTTGAAATTAACTTTGGATGTGGAGGGAGTGGTGTTAGTAGTAGGTTGAGCAGTTAGAAAGGTGGTGGTGTTAACAAAGTTGGTTGGATTGGGAGTCAAATGAGTGGTGGCTGATCTTAAGGACCAATTAAAGCTCAACGGTTGTCTTTATTTTTGTGATGATAGAAGGGCGACCCATGTGAAGTATCATTGTTCGTTGGTCTATTCAGACGAAACTGTCTCGTTCTCTAACATAAAACTTTAAAATGACGGTAACGGGAATATAATGTTCTATATTTTCTCTCAATATATGACAAAGGGACCAATCGAGCTAAACACTATGTTGGTTAGATCGTTCAAACTATATGTTCAAACTTGATCCGTTTGAGGATCTTCGAAGAAATCGCGGCTTGCATGGTTGAATCTGGAGAGGACGAAGTTGAAGCGGTTAATTTATATGATCCTTAGTTTTGTTTGCTTTTGTTAAATTTATTTTTAAAATTTACTATATGTTCGTTCCAAATGTAATATATCACTGTTTCTATCGAAAATGCAGTCATTTACATATGAAAAGACTAAAACTAGACAAACTAAAATTACTAAAATAAGAAAAAAGCATGGAAGAGAGGTGGGAGAGGTGTGTGAAAACCTGAAATCTTCCATTTACAGCAATTTTGGCTGCACAAATATTTGACTGAAGTAGAAGACTTGATAGTTGACCAGTCTGCTATTTAATTAAATAGCAGGCAGCACTGACAAAATTTCTAACAAAAATTTCATTCTTATATGTTAGGTATATTAGTGGGCTTAGTATTGTATTGGGCCTATATACTTTGTGGATAATCATGAGTCCATAATTGTTTGTAAGTGTTGGTGCCTATATAAGGCAATGGTGGTGTGAATAAGAAGTAGTTGGAACCCTTTACACAACAAGTGGTATCAAGCCCAAGATCGGGCCTGATCCAAAAACCGCAGTTTTTGCCCGTTGTAACCGTTTCTTTCTTCTGTTACCGTTGTAACAACCTTTCTTGATCTTTCTTGATCCTTCTCCGTCACGAAAACTCTTCTTCTCCGATCAATCTTTCTTCTCTGATTGCTCTCGTAACAATCATGACAGATAATCATCACTTTCAGCAACCGGCGATTCCCAAATTTGATGGCTATTATGAGCATTGGGCGATGCTGATGGAAAATCTCCTGCGATCTAAGGAATATTGGTCATTGATTGAGAATGGTGTTGTCGTAGCTCCGGCGAATGCTACAGCTGAACAACTTCGTAGCGCTAACGATAGTAAGCTTCGTGATCTCAAAGTCAAGAACTATTTGTTTCAGTCCATTGATCGAGCTATATTGGAAACAATCTTGGTGCGAGATTCAGCAAACGATATTTGGGATGCCATGAAGAGGAAGTATCAAGGGTCCACGAAGGTCAAAAGAGCTCAATTACAAGCTCTCCGGCGAGAATTTGAGATTCTTTCCATGAAAGATAGTGAAACGGTGGATGAGTATTTTTCAAGAGCTCTTGCAATTGCGAATTGAATGACTGCTCATGGTGAAAGAATGGAGCAGGTTACCGTTGTTGAGAAGATTCTTAGATCCATGCCATCAAAGTTCAACTATGTTGTATGTTCGATTGAGGAATCGAACGATGTCACCACCCTCTCTATTGATGAGTTGCAGAGCAGTCTCATTGTTCATGAGCAAAGAATGATGGGTCAGAAGGAGCGGAATGAAGAACAAGCACTCAAGATTTCCAATGCAGGAAGAGGTAGAGGGCGAGGTCGATCAGCTACTAGAGGTCGTGGAAGGGGAAAGCAGAGTAAAGAAAATGTTGAATGTTTCAAGTGTCACAAATTAGGGCACTATCAGAATGAATGCCCCAGCTGGGAAGACAATGCCAATTATGCTGAGTTTGGTGAAGAAGAAGAAGAGACTCTTCTTATGGCTAAAACTGATCAAGGACATAAGATTCAAGAAGAAGCATGGTACTTGGATTCAGGATGCAGCAATCACATGATAGGTAACAAAGATTGGCTGTTTGATTTTGATTCTAGCTTTAGAGACTCTGTTAAGCTTGGTAATGATGCAAAAATGTCTGTTATGGGTAAGGGAAATGTGAAATTGTTCATCAATGGAAAAATCCATGTGATAAGCAATGTTTATTATCTTCCCGGGTTGAATACTAACTTGCTTAGTGTTGGGCAACTTCAGCAAAAGAATGTGACTTTGGTGTTTAAAAATGATTTCTGCAAAGCTTACCATGATGATAAAGGGTTAATCTTCTCTACTCAAATAACAGCCAATAGAATGTATATCATCATTGCTCCTGTAATCATACCCATGTGTTTGAAAATGAACAAGCAAGACAAGACTCAATTGTGGCACAACAGATATGGTCATTTGAGTTTGAATGGTTTAAAACTGCTAGCTAAAAAGAATATGGTTCAAGGTCTTCCTGATTTGAGTGCTATGGAGAACAAATGTACTGACTGTATCATTGGGAAGCAGCAAAGAGATGCAATTCCAAAGCAAGCTAAGTGGAGAGCTTCTGAGAAGTTGCAGTTAGTCCACTCTGACATATGTGGACCTATCAACCCTATCTCAAATGGAGGAAAAAGGTACTTCATAACCTTTACTGATGACTATTGTAGAAAAACTTGGGTTTATTTTATGAAAGAAAAATCTGAGGCTTTTGAAACATTCAAAAATTATAAAGCACTAGTAGAAAATGAATCTGGGTGTATGATACAATGCCTTAGAACTGATAGAGGGGGAGAATATACCTCAAATGAATTCAGTGAGTTTTGCAACACTCAAGGAATTAAGAGACAACTCACAGCTGCCTACACACCTCAGCAAAATGGGGTCTCAGAAAGAAAAAATAGAACTTTGTTGAACATAGTTAGAAGTATGTTAACATGTAAAAATGTGCCTAAGAAATTCTGGCCTGAAGCTTTGAAATGGGCTACCTATGTCTTGAATAGAAGTCCAACAGTGTCAGTTAAAAATATTACTCCTGAAGAATCTTGGAGTGGAATTAAACCATCTGTGCATCATTTCAGGGTATTTGGTTGCTTGGCTTATGCTCATATACCAGACAATCACAGGAAAAAGTTAGACAGCAAGAGCATTAAGTGTGTCCACTTAGGCTTAAGTGAAGAAACCAAGGCCTACAAGTTATATGATCCCATTGAAAAGAAAATTATCATAAGTAGGGATGTTGTGTTTGATGAACTACATGGCTGGGATTGGGATAATAAAAATGAAAAAAGGACTGACAGCACCAACATTGATGATGTTAGTGATGATGAGTTGACTGGGAATACTCAACAGGATGATAATGATGGGCAAGATGAAAATGAAAGCACTGATGCAGAAGAGCATAGTGAAGATAGCAATGATGATAATGATGATCAATTACCACCAAGAGCTAGAAGAATACCAGGTCATTTAAAAGACTTTGTTCTTAATGATGAAGCAGAAGAAGATCAAGAACTTCATAACTATGCTGTCTATAGCAACTGTGAAGATCCTAACTCATATGATGAATCAGCTAAGTCTGAGGTATGGAGAAGTGCTATGAACTCTGAGATTGATTCAATAGAAAAGAACAACACATGGGAGCTGACAACTCTTCCTGAAGGCTCTAAACCAATTGGTGTTAAGTGGATTTACAAGACTAAGTTCAATGAGATGGGCAAAATTGAGAAATACAAAGCTAGATTAGTGGCCAAGGGGTACACTCAGAAGTATGGAATTGACTATAATGAGGTTTTTGCTCCAGTTGCTAGATGGGATACCATTAGAACTGTGTTAGCTTGTGCTGCAAGTAAGGGCTGGTGTGTGTTCCAACTTGATGTAAAAAGTGCTTTTTTACATGGTGACTTAACTGAAAACATATATGTAGAACAACCTTTAGGTTATCATAATGGAGATGATAGCAAGGTTTATAAGTTGAAAAAAGCTCTTTATGGTCTTAGGCAAGCACCAAGGGCATGGTATAGCAAAATTGAGTCTTATTTTGGTTATGAGAAATTTGAAAAATGTCCTTCTGAGCATACTTTGTTTGTCAAGTATGGCAGTGATGGTGAGATTCTAATAGTAAGCCTATATGTTGATGATTTGATCTTCACTAGCAACAGTCAAATTATGATCAACAAATTCAAACAATCAATGATGAAGCAGTTCTCCATGACTGATCTTGGTAAGATGAAGTATTTTTTGGGGATAGAAGTGAATCAAACTTCCGAGGGGATTTTCATTCATCAAAGAAAATATGCAACAGAGATCCTGGCCAAATTTGGAATGGAAGATTGCAATAAGGTGTGTAGTCCTATAGTGACTGGGTGCAAGCTTGTTAAAAATGAAAATGGTAAAGCTGCTGATGAGAAAAGTTACAAACAGATGGTTGGTAGCTTGATGTATTTGCTAGCCACAAGGCCTGACTTAGCTTATTCTGTTTGCCTGGTAGCAAGGTTCATGGAGAGGCCAACAGAAATTCATGTTGCTGCAATCAAGAGGATCATGAGATACTTAAAGGGTACTCTCAGTCATGGAGTCATGTACAAAAGGGTTTCTGATGATGTACTGCAGCTGAATGGTTGGACAGATTCAGATTATGCTGGGGATTTGGATGATAGAAAGAGTACATCAGGCTATTTGTTCATGTTAGGTGGTGGAGCTGTATCTTGGTCCTCAAAGAAACAGCCTATAGTAACTCTATCAACTACTGAGGCAGAATTTGTGGCTGCTGCCTCTTGTGCTTGTCAAAGTATCTGGCTCAAGAATATTTTGAAGCATCTAAGAGTTGACCAAGGCCAAAATACAGTGATATTTTGTGACAATAGTTCCTCTATCAAACTATCGAAAAATCCTGTTTTACATGGTAGATGTAAGCACATTGATGTAAGATTTCATTTTCTTAGAGACCTCACTAAGGAAGGAATCATTGAGCTGGTGCACTGCAGAACTCAAGACCAACTTGCTGATATCATGACTAAACCTTTGAAGCTAGAAAGCTACTGCAGTATCAGAAGCAAAATGGGAATGCTGGCCTTGGATAGTTTAAACTGATTTTTTCTGTATAATTGTCTGTTGTTTTGTTTTGTTTTGCATAAATTCAATTTAAGGGAGGGTTTGTTAGGTATATTAGTGGGCTTAGTATTGTATTGGGCCTATATACTTTGTGGATAATCATGAGTCCATAATTGTTTGTAAGTGTTGGTGCCTATATAAGGCAATGGTGGTGTGAATAAGAAGTAGTTGGAACCCTTTACACAACATTATAATATCCACTATTTAAATCGCGAGAGGATAAAAAGAAAAAGGAAAAATGTAGGACATGTAAAAAATACATAGTAACAAAAGAAAAGTCTTTCAAAAAATTCTCTAGAATGCCCCACCTGGTGTTAGGAACCGTAGTGTTGTCATGGCCTGCATTCATGTCAAACACTTTGCAACTGCAACAATTTAAAGCACCGATCCAATTAAATAATTTATGTGACTCGGGTTCAAATATGATATCGTACAATTATATAAGTTTAATATTTTAGTTGATTAACCATTTGATGTTAGAACTGATTGCGAATCAGATTAAACTAATAATAAAACTTTTTTTTTGAATAGCAAACGTGCATCGTGTATATATATATATATAGATAAATAAAAATACAAAGTGAGGAAGAGTACAAGTAGTACTAGACCCACACATAGGGGAAGTACATAAGGTACTCAACCCATAAGTAAAACATCAACCACCCAAAAAAAGCACTTAAACTCTAAAATACACCTAAGTACCACCACCCCAAAATGAAGCATTTCTACTTCAATTACATATTGACAGTACCAGGACACCAAAACATGGGGCTAGCTGCTACCTATTAAGACAATCAATAGGGAATTTCTCCCACTTATATGACAAGTGCACACAATCATGCTTCTTAGCTAAAAACCATTGGAGAGACCTATGCTTGATTGCTTCCACAATTTCATTGACCTTCAATTTCAATTCATCAAAAATAAAACCATTTCTTACTCGCCATAAACTCCAAACCACCGTTTGCCATATCAAGATTAACCCTTTAGCAAGTTTTTTACATCTAAAAGGGAGACCGAAAGATTCAAAAGAATGTAGCAAATTACCCGGCACCACCGTCGTCACTCCAAGCCAAGCATTTATCGCAATCCATACCTCCACCGCCACGGGGCATTTGCACAAAATCAAATTAAAAATAAATGAAACTAAGAAAAAAAATTCAAACCAAATTAAAAATAAATGAGGGCCGTAAATTTGGTAGAATAAAGTATTTATTAATAAGTAGGAATTATTTTGTACAAGTATTCAGATATTAAATAAAAAAATTCAAATTTTTTTAGAATTTCAACTCATTATACTACTTATTAATTAGATCCTAAATTGCAAATCCACCGTTAGGCCACAAAAATGTCAGAAACCGCATGGATAATAAAATCATAAAATGAGAAGGTTGCATTAGTAAAACAAACACTTTGACCCTACAGTTTGTAAAAAACAAACTGTACAACCAAGCAGTAACTTTATTCCATTAAATAATTTATTCATAATTTCCATACACAAAAAACAAAGCCTAAAGGACTTTATCTCATCACATGCATATGGTTACATAGTTACTGAAACTTGATGTGCTCATCAGCCTTTGGATCAGTAGCCACATTTTTCATAGCAGAAGTCATTTACATCAAGACAACGGCACTGTGGAGGAAAAGATCTTGTGCACCTGCAAAGTTTGCAAGCTGAGTGACATGTTTTTCCAATATCAGTGCACTGACATTGAGGAGGGATTGATTTTGAGCAAATGCAGTTATTACAGCAAGCTGTGGTTGTCGATTTGAGATCGTAAGTGGTATCACCATTGGAAAGCACCTGAGTGATGAAGGATGCTCGGTCGAAACGAGCTTCGATGGTTGCAGTGAAGCCCAAGAGGAAAAGAAACAAAGCTAATTTCATCATTGCATTCTTGTTCAACTCCATTCTCTCTCTCTCTCTCTCTCTCTCTCTCTTTTTGTAGTATATATATTATGTATCTTTCTTTGCCTTGTGAAATTGGTATGCTTTATGGGGTAATTTATAGAGGGCAACGAGGGGTTATATAGGTCTTTTTTCTATTATTTTTGTTCTAGAGATGCATTGATCACATGCAATACAATTTTATATGTGTTATAGACGTGATTATCCAAAACCTTGTAAATTGAAATGATAAGTTACATTTCCTTATAGATATATACTCTATTAGTTACATTTGCTAACCTTTGTTTTTTTTAGCTCTTTTATGCATTATTTTACATTCTAGAACACCTTGTGCTCTTAATATTAATATATTATTTGGCATTTTATTTTTAAAATAAAATTAACAAATGAGAAGCTGCATATTACGTACGTGTTCCTCGTGTCCCATATTTTATTTCTTTTAGCGTGAATCATGATCCTCTTGTCCCAAGAGTGGCAATACCAATCGGGTATACCCAGATTATTATTTTGAGTTTACGGTACGTATAGTTCAAATTTATAAGAATCAATTTTTACTTTGTTTGACATAAAAAATAACAAATAGTTGATTAAATTTGTAGTATTAAAAATTAGCAATTGAACTAATATATAAATATGAAATATTATAAAAAAAATAAGTTTAATTAATATTTTATTTTTTCTAATAAGATAATAGATGTAAATTCGAAATAAAAAATAATAAGTTATAAGCTATAAACTCGTGAAAAAATGTTACTAAATATGTTTCTTTTTCCTCCAATATGAGCGTATAAGTTATAAATCATAAGTCTAAAATCTGGTATTATTAAATAGCAGTGGCGAAGCCAGAAAATTTATAAAGTCCGGGTAAAATCTCAATTTTAAACGAAAAGTTTCAATTTTGCACAAAATTGACCCCTAAAATACTGAAATTTTTTACTGGAGCCCGAGCATGCTAAGCCCCTATCAAATAGAAATTTAGACTTTTTATGGCTTATATAGAGTTTACATCTCAGTGATTCATTGTTAGCAAACCAACTCCTCTGAGTGAGGAGTTATCTATAAACTAGCGGCCAAACGGGCACGTTTTGTGCTTGTTTGTGTGATCAACATTCTCTATTGTGTTAATGTAGATAACTATTTAACCTCATTTTTTATTGTGCTTAGTAAATTGATAACTACTTAACCTCATTTTTGGTTGTGCTTAATTATCAAGAAAAAAAAAAGAAATTTTTTTTTACTAAAAAAAAATTGAAAGCCAACTTTTGTGTCAAAATTATTTTTCAACATATATAAATATTTGAATCTGTGTTATAAAAAATTTGGATTGAGTGAAGGGCAAAAGTGACAATAAAAAAAGTCCACATCAAAAGAGTATTATATTTATATATTAGTATAGATAGATGTAAAGTTAAAAATAATTATTTGATAACATTAGCCTTAAATATTATTCTTCACTTTGCATCTCACATATATTATAATTATAACCCTTAATTGTGTTTATGTTAGTTTAAGGTATCAAAACGAAATAAAATTATGTAGTTAAGAAAGATAAAAAATGTATTTAACCTTTTTTTAACGAATTACAGTGTACAATTAAAAAACAATTAATTAAAGTTGCATGGAAACAAATCTGAAAGTGACAAATTAAAGACATTCAAAGAGAAGTATACTTTAAGAAAAATGCTAATTCATGCTCCTTGTTATGAATATTATTAGCGGATGTCCATATAGGTCATTGGTCCGTATATTTGGCTCATTATGTTTGTCTATATATAAGACATTTGTATCATTGTAATGTAACTCTAATCCTAGTGATGAATAATACAGACTACTCTTTCTCTCTTCTCTCACTTCTTCTCTATATTATTGTCCTTATTGACATCAGTTTATAACATGTTATCAGCACGAGATTCTACCAAATTATTTGCAAAGGTATGAACACATAATTTCCTTTCATTTTAATTTATTTTATCATGATAGTGTTACTGCTCTATTATAATTGCAATAGAAGCCTTAACCTTTTCATGTTAGTACAAAGGAAGAAGAAACTTCACTCACATCAAACCAAAATACACATGACACTATCCTCATTATAATGCTTTTTTTAAGCAACCGAATCATATTTACCTTTAATTATGTAATATAATATTCAAACCAACACAATTAATATTACCTTTAATTATATTTATTTCGGTAATTTATTTATTTCATATATATTTTCAGAAGAAATATATCTGTGCATCCCTGAAGGATTGCAAAAGATATTTTGATTATATTATAAAGTTCTTGAAGAACTAGTAAATTTAATCTATAAATTCCAGAAGAATTCAACAATTTCAGTTCCTGAAGAACTTGGAAATTTTATTTCTGAATTCCCGAAAAATTCAATAATTTTAGTTCCTGAAGAAATTAAGAAATTTAATTTATGAATTCCCGAAGAATTCAATAATAATAGTTCCCGAAGAACTAAGAAACTTAATTTATGAATTCCTGAAGAATTCAACGATTTTAGTTCCTGAAGAACTTAAAAATCTCAATTTTTATGAATTCCAGAAGAATTCAATAGTTTAATTAGTTCCTGGAGAACCAATAAAATAAATTCCTTTTTTTCTCAATGAATTTCAGATGAATTCAATATTCCTACATCCTAGAAGGATTGCGATAGAGATTAAATTTTGATTCACAATTTTTGGTCCAGAAGCACCATAGTGAAATTTTTAAATATGAATCCTGAAGATTCATAGCATACGATCCTGAAGCATCGTAATGAAATTTTAAAATACGAGTCAGATTCATAAGCCTACGCTTTTAGAAGTACCGTAGAATGTCTTTTAAAATATGAATCATGAAGATTCATAGCTATTTGTTTATTTTCGTAACGGATATAATATTGAAACAAAAAATTAAGAGATGGCAAATATCTCTATATATTACTAAACATATTTTGGATAAAATAAGTGTAATGAAAAAGTTATAAACCAGAAGTTTATACTACACTTATACATATGCTAGTGCAATTGAAGCACAAAATATTGTAAACCAGAAGTTTACAAATCATATTTAATTTATCATTGGCAATACTGGTTGGTTCATCCCGGATTATTATGATGCGAAAAAGATATTTTATAGATATTGAAGGGCCTGAAGTTCCTTCATTCCAGTAATTTTTATATATTACTAGTTCCCAAAGGAAGTTGATAAATTAAGTAAATGAGCATATTTTATTGATATATCATGTGAACCAATTATAATTTTAATTGATGCATCAACTAAATGGTCACATATGCTTGATTCACAACCAGAAGTTTGTGAGGTACTAATTTGGTTAAAAGCTCATTTTATTTAAAGCATTTGATAGGTATCGTATGTCAATCAAAATTGACATTGAACATCTTGAAGTATATGTTGAATGTTCAAAAAAAAAAATGGACCTAAAGATCCATTCTTTAAACGTCTAAAGTTAATTAAATGAACGATACTTATGAAATCAAAACTCTTAATTTATATTTTGGGAACACTCAAACGATTATGTTGAGATATTGTTTTGCATCAATGCCAATAAGTTGTAATATGAAAGTCCTCCCCTTAATTTGCAATTAAATTTAGGTTTTTCATATAAGCATTTTTGGATGTGTTAGTATGTTCCAGTTGCTCCAATATAATGCACTAAGATGAATTATTAAAGAATATTGGGAAATATATTTGATATGAATCTCCATACATTATAAAGTATTTTGAGATAGAAAAATTGGAGACTTATTTACAGCCATGTAGGCTAATTATCAAGTGATGAATTAATTTTCCCAATATTAGGGGGAGAGAATAAGTGACTGAAATTGTGAACTAGAAGTTCATATGAATCACTTGATATAAATTATTGTTATTATCTCATCTTGATCCTCTTACAAATCAGTATGAACCAGAAGTTCATAAGATAAATCATTTGCAAAGTTTATGAAATTAACTATCAGCTGCTAATGCTCCAATCAAAATGGATGTCCCTATTGGACAGACTTATATTGCAAATGAGTCTTAACCACCCTAAAGTGTGGTAGGCCAATCGGTTCCAAAGATAAAAATCCTCAAATAAGAAAAGGAGCTAATATGAAATATGACCCAAGTGAGGATATGGAAATTTTGAAAAGTGTATTTGACATAATTAATTTTCAGTTCCGGAAGAACTTATCAAGTACTTGAAAGTTATGAAAATAAAGAGATCGATCTTGACGAATTATGTCATGAATGGAAATTATGTCATAAATGAAATAGGATGGAACCGTAATGAAGTCAACGTTGACGATATTTTTATTTATATAATATAGCGCCATATATGATAAAATATAAGGAGGATCATGAATCAAAGTTTATTGAGAATTATAGACAACACGATGATTGTCTAAAAGAAAATATGCAATTGCGACGTAATTAAAGTCACTTTTCAAAGTGAAAGATTTTTGGACCAGCAGTCCATACACCTGAAGTGTAAAAATGATGAGATACGAATCAATTTTCGTGTGAATAGGAAATGTTGAAATACAAATATTAAAAGTTTGCCATTGAATGTGAAGAGAAATATTCACCTGAAGTGAAATCAAAATATTTCTCTTACTTGATTAAGTTTAGTAACACATGAAAAGTTTAAAGTGTTACAATGTATTTGTATGGCTTACTTGTTAGTGGTGATTAATTAAACTCCCTGAAGGATTTAATCTCCATGAGACATATATCTACAAATATTGAATAGATGACTTAATAAAATGGATAAGTCTATTTGTATACACATATGAGAATGACAACATTTGTCCATTTTTAGAGAAAATATTTGGAATTGAATTTGTTATATCATGATGATATAAATTTGATCAAAACTCCTGAAGAGCTTTTGAAATATGTTGATCAAAGAAAAATTTGAAATGAAATATGTTTGATAGTAACAAATATAATTTGTTGTCACTTGATGTGAACAAAGATATTTTCATATCTCAAGAAAATTATCAGTTACTTGAATTGGTTTTGAAGTACCATATTTTAGTTCCGTTGAGAATACTATTGCATTTTGCTAATTATATATGTATGTGATGATATTAATAAACTCAAAGATATTGGAACAAAGTCAAATATACAATTTGTATCTTAGAGATACAACAATTTCATCCAATTATGTGGAAGTTTTAACACTACATCCAGAAAGTTCAGAATGTGGTTTTGTTTAGATTTGTGATTCTACACATACAAGAAACTTGAAGAAGATTGTATCGCATTCACGACTAATGCAAAGAAGAATATTTTAAAGGAGAAGAATTAGATCCCTCTACAAAGTCATCGTCAAGCAAAACATCTAATCAACTATATTGAAGATTAATTGAGGTTCTTCGTCTCAGATATAAATGTCCTTATGAGGAGGAGATATAATTGTGTTCTGCACTCTTTTTCCCTTAACCATGGTTTTATCCCATTGGGTTTTTCTGGTAAAGTTTTTAATGAGGCAGTTTAAACACAAAAGATGTTGTACTCTTTTTCTTTCACTAGAATTTTTTCCCACTGGATTTTTTCTAGTAAAGGTTTTAATGAGGCATATCCTCGATGGACATCCAAGGGGGAGTGTTATGAATATTATTAGTGGATGTCCATATATGTCATTGGCCCGTATATTTGGCACATTATGTTTGTCTATATATAAGACATTTGTATCATTGTAATGTAACTCTAATCCTAGTGATAAATAATACAGACTATTCTTTCTCTCTTCTCTCACTTCTTCTCTATATTATTGCTCTTATTGACATCAGTTTATAACACTCCTTAAATACTAGTTAAACAAAAATAGTAAAAATATTTTAAAATTTGTATAGTGAATTTCTATGTAGTCAATTTCATAAAATTAAAAAAAAACTTTTTCAATACAACTTTTTTTAATTTCTTGTACAAATATTATGCGAAAGAGTGGTAAATACTATAATAATTTTTAAATAAAAAATGGGTAAAAATAAAATTCACTCTTACACTATTCCCTCAATGTATTAAAATTACAAACACATCACAATTGTTTCTTTTATTATTCATTTTGGTTCTTGAGTTTATTTTTTAAGTAGTCAATTTAGAGGAATTCTTGGTTGGACACAATTCTAAATAATTTTTATTTAAGCACACATATAAAAAGTTAAAAAAATTAATAGAAAAAATGATGATGTAATGTTAAATGATATGACTAAATTATTTTACATTTAAATTTTTTCATTTATGTGTGTATTCAAATGATTTTTATTTAGGGTTGTGTTTATATTAGAATTTCTCGTCAATTTAATCTTTAAATTTATTCTTTGTTGGTAATTTAGTCCATAAAATTACTATTAAATGAAATATTTTTTTTTGACACACTATTAAATGAAATATTAAAGATATATTTATGAACCAAGTCGATAAATTTTAATTCAACTGATAAAAAATGGTCAAAATTATTAGTTAGAATATTATGACCAGAGTTCGAACCCGAGGTATGGAGCTTTCCCAATAGAAATGTTTTTGTGAGCAGACATTGGTTTCGCCTTCTAGTTTTCGCTTCAAGCAATCGTCGATAGTCGTCGCGTCGGCTGAATCTGTTCTTCGTTATCTCACATTCTACGCTCACTAGGTTGGTTAATCTCTACCACTCTCTCTCTCTCTCTCTCTCTCTCTCTCGTTTTTCTTCAATAATTGTTAGGCTTTGACCCTTAATTTGATTCTAAGATCTTCTTGAATAACTCCAGATTTTACCAATTTGGATTTGATTATATATGAAATTGATGATAACCAATATTTGACAATTATGTCCCTCCAATCATGTATATGGATTTTAATAATCATTTTCTGGTTTTGATTTAGTTTGTGTACCAATCTAGTTAAATAATGTTCTTATTACTTCCTACTTTGATGTTCCCAAAAGTGTTAGACACACTTTCCCCTTGATGTATTTTGTAAAAATTTACTCTGTCTTTCACCATATGTATTTTGCGCGTGATCTCGTAAAAATAACAGCATGGACATGACAACTTCAGTTGTACTATGTTTGATTTTAAAATTGTTATTGGGACAAGACAAATTGAGGGGCAAAAGGGACTGAACAAAAAACTGAAATTTTTGTCTCTCAATAAACCACGGGACAATTTTTTGTCTAAAATATCAAAATAACATTTTATTCATTAAACATCGTACAAGACAACAAGTTGTTCATTATCTTAAAAGTTTGTTCTGTGTTGTTCTTTTCGGTACTTATCTTTTGCAAATCAAATAGACCCTTTGATTGTTCTGTATTATGTAAATGGAAGCTCGTATTAAGCTATAATTGCTGGTTGAGTTTCTGCTTCAATTTTTATTATTATGGTGATTAATTGTTTCATATTTTACTGACATGTATTTTCCTTCCATAGTTTATTTACTCATTCATTGAGTGGATTTGTTTCAAGTTTAGGTTATAATGGATGAGCTGCAACAGAAACAGAAAAGCAAGTACAGTATAATTGTTCCTACATATAATGAGCGACTCAACATAAGCCTCATTCTTTACCTTATATTCAAGCACCTTTCGTAATTTCTCCATCTCTTCACTCTATCTACTTGTTCTTCAATCTATATCTTTTTATCTTTCATTTTCTCGTATGTTTGTATGAATATTATTTATAAGTCGATAGATACTTTACTTTTTCGGAATATAAGCATGTTCCTATGAATCCTATGTGTGTAATGCAATTGCAAACAAAATGTAATCATAATTTATGTAATTTTTACAGAGCTATCTTTGATGCGACATGCCCATCTTATGTTATGATCGACCATTTTACGAATACTCCTTTCTGTTGCTCAATTTTAGGGATGTTGATTTTGAAGTTATTGTTGTAGACGATGGGAGTCCTGATGGTACTCAGGATATTGTAAAACAACTGCAGAAGGTTTATGGAGAAGATCGAATTGTATGTAGTGACATTTACGAATTGAATTTTCATATATGAATGACTAGTAATTTGCGATCCATTATATTCTTTAAGATCCATCTCACTCCCTTCGTATTTATTCTTTTGGTTACAGCTGTTAAGAGCGAGACCTGGGAAGATGGGTTTAGGTATGTAATGTACCTGATAATTTTGCTAAATGATCTTGATAAATTGGCCTTTGATCAGTTTGATGTGATTGATTTGCAGGAACGGCTTATATTCATGGAATGAAGCATGCATCTGGAGATTTTGTTGTCATTATGGATGCTGATTTATCGCACCATGTAAGTTATTTTGTTCAGTCACATGTAGACAATAGGTTGCAGTTGTGGAGAGTGATTAAACTTTAAAAAGGAATAAAAAATTTAGAAGGCTAGGATGATTTTTTTTTAGATTTTTAGTTTATATAATTTGTTAGTTGCAGTATTGTATTTTCTTTTTCTCTTTTTCTAATCTGTTTAGTTCTTCTGCAGCCAAAATATTTGCCGGAGTTCATTAGGTAAGAAAAGCTTTGAATACTGTCTTTCTTGTTTTCTTGTTACCTGACACAACATAACTCTTTCCTTTTATTTTCAGAAAGCAATTGAAAACCGGTGCTGATATAGTTACAGGGACTCGTTATGTTAGAGGCGGTGGTGTGCATGGATGGAATCTTATGCGCAAACTAACAAGCAGAGGAGCAAATGTTCTTGCACAAACACTTTTGTGGCCTGGTGTCTCAGATTTGACAGGGTCTTTTAGGTATATAACTTGATACCGGATATTAATCAGTTTCGTGAGTGTTGTTTGTCGCGGCCCTGTTAACTGGTTTTTGGATTGATGTATTGTTGTTCTTTGTAGACTTTATAGGAAATCAGTGCTCGAAGATATCATTAGTTGCTGTGTTAGTAAGGGATACGTCTTTCAAATGGAGATGATAGTAAGAGCATCCAGAAAAGGATACCATATTGAAGAGGTGAAGTTGCTTAATTTGTGATGATTATTTATTACGGGTTTAAGCATTTGATGATTAAATAAAAATATGATTATCTAAATCTTCATATTTAAATCAACTGATGCATATATTTAGGAGAGGATTTGAATGCTTGTTGCTTTTCTTTTTCTATTTATTGTGTTTGCTACATCGTCATTTCTTTCCGAAATTCTTGTTGAGTAGATGGCTTAGAGTTCCTAATGTACTTACCTTGTTCAAGCTTATCATCCTGTTCACTATTCACTTCGTAGCTTACCTTAATTTCGCACGTGTACAGGTTCCAATCACGTTTGTTGATAGAGTATATGGAAGTTCAAAACTTGGTGGATCGGAGATTGTTGAATACCTGAAAGGCCTAGTATATCTTCTGATGACAACATAAAAAGATACTAAATCATAACAACTTGTGTTTTTTTTAAGTCTAGCAAAAACTCGAAAGATATTGTAGTTCAAAAACCTAATTATTGAGGATGCGAGTTTGGCTGCTACAATGTTCATAGCTTGCCTTTTGAATTTTGTAGGAAACATCTGTGTGGATCCCTATGTTTATATCTATTTGGCAAATATTGATGATTAATCGATTTTTGTTTAGCTCAAGTGTGACTTATGCTGATCTATTTTCTGGTTTTTCCTTCTAGTAGCCAACAATTAATATGTTATGTGACTCCTAAATAGAAAATACAACTACTAATCAGTCTTAGGAGATTTCTTGAACACAATAAATTTTAAAATGTAAATTATTTCTTACACCTAGAACCAAAGAGTATTACTGTATATTTTTACACCTATAACTTTCATGGTAACTAGTAATAGACGAGTTGTAACATTACGCGTTTTTTTTATTTTAGTTACCAATTGTTAAAGTAACTAATTGATAAAGAATTTATATATCACTTACAAATTTATACAACCTAGAATTTATTTAAGTAATTGAATATTGTTAAATAGGAATGATTTGAACTTAATAAAAAATATATTAAGCATTTGCATTATAATTTTTTTAATATATGTATTATTCAGTCCAATAACATAATAATTTATCAAGTTAACAATATTATGTTTTGAACTTGGTACTTTTATACTCAGTCCAACTAATCTAACAAATAATAATTTATACAAATAATTTATCAATAACACTTCAAAAGGCATTTAGGAGATAAATAATTGTTTCACTCCAAAGACAAAATAGATTCATCAACAATGAAAGAGATCAATTTTTTATTTTAATTTTTATGCAGCAATGATGTAATTTAATTTCATTTTACTCGTCCATTCAACTAAATCACAATCAACTGAAGTATTTTTTTTTATATTAACTCTTTGATTCTTAAGAAGAAGAAAAAAACTGTTAATTTAGAATTCGATCACAAAATAATTAAAATCTAGCAAAAAATAATTTTAAAAAAAAAAAAAATCAAACTCTTTTGAAATAGTGAGATCTTTCTTCTTATTCTTGTCCTCACATGTCAAGCTTCTGTGAGTGACTGTAACGCACAAAACACAAAGGAAGAAGCTGCACTGCATAGAAGTTATGGCATCCACGTTGAGAACTTGTTCAATTGCAGTCTTTTCTTCACGACGTCACTCTTCCCCTTCCATTCATTCTCTCTCCCTAACCAAAGGTAAATCCTCTTACAAACTTCACCTTCATCAAAACCATTATTTATTTTCTCCATTTCTATTGTTTCGGTTGAGTATACTGCAAACCCATTTCATATATAGTATTTATTTGGGCCAAAGCTATGAACTTTTTGATCTTGAGGAGTTTTAAATTGAAATGGGAAGTGGGTTTTTCTGGTAATGTAATTCTCAACTATATTTAATGGTTTTGGCTTTGTAGGGGAAGCATTTCGGTGCAAATTTTGTGGTGGAATTGGATTTCATGGCCTTAAGGGAAAGTCTCAGTTTTCAGTTTTGAGTGTTGCCACTGACATTAACTCTACTGAACAGGTTGGTAAGAGATTTTCCATTGTTGTGCCCAATTTTTTGTTAAAAAAATAATTCATGTTCTAAGTCAAAAAAAATGTCATTAGTTTTAGCAAATCATAGATTGAAGACATAATTATTGGACCATGAGGGTTTTTCTATCTAAGTTTGTACTCCCTTTGTCTCGTTTATAAGCAAAAATTCTTTTTTCAAGTTTATTGAATAACTGATGTATCTGGTGGTCTATATTATGGACCAGATACATCAGTTATTTAATCAACGTGCAAAAAGAATCTTTACTTATATATGAGACGGTCACAGGAGTACTTAGTGCAGAATTTGATAGTGACCAAATGTCAAATGAAGAATATGTTTAGGCTTATATTGTAGTGTACAATACCTTGAAAGTTTAAACCTTGCCGGTTTTTAATATTCTGTTTTTTACTTTTCCATTTTTGCTTCTGCCATTCTAACAATTAATTTGAAGTGTCTGTATCTCAACTCTGTAAACTTAGCATATTCAGGCTTGGAGGATTGCTTCTAAAGAAAGTCAAAGGCCGGTGTACCCTTTTTCTGCCATAGTTGGACAGGATGAGATGAAGCTTTGCCTTCTCCTAAACGTGATTGATCCGAAGATCGGAGGTGTAATGATCATGGGGGATAGGGGAACAGGGAAATCTACAACTGTTAGGTCATTAATCGATTTGCTTCCTGAAATCAAGGTTGTTGCAGGCGACCCATATAATTCAGATCCAGAAGATCCGGAATTCATGGGGATCGAAGTGAGAGAGCGTGTGTTGAAAGGAGAGCAACTTGAAGTTGTCTTTTCCAAAATTAACATGGTGGATTTGCCATTGGGAGCTACAGAAGATAGAGTATGTGGGACAATTGATATCGAAAAAGCCCTGACCGAGGGTGTGAAGGCGTTCGAGCCTGGCCTATTGGCCAAAGCTAATAGGGGAATTCTATATGTGGATGAAGTTAATCTCTTGGATGATCACTTAGTTGATGTCTTATTGGATTCTGCTGCATCGGGTTGGAACACAGTGGAGAGAGAAGGTATTTCGATAGCACATCCTGCTCGATTCATCCTAATTGGTTCAGGAAATCCTGAAGAAGGGGAACTGAGGCCACAGCTGCTGGATAGGTTTGGAATGCATGCTCAAGTGGGGACTGTGAGGGATGCTGAGCTAAGGGTGAAGATTGTGGAGGAAAGAGCTCGTTTTGACAAAAATCCGAAGGAGTTTCGAGAATCTTACAAAGCTGAACAGGAAAAGCTACAGCAACAAATTACCTCTGCAAGAAGTTTTCTTCCTTCTGTTCAAATAGATCATGAACTCAAGGTAAAAATCTCCAAGGTTTGCGCAGAGTTGAATGTGGATGGATTAAGAGGAGACATTGTAACAAATAGAGCGGCAAAAGCTCTTGCTGCCCTCAAGGGAAGCGACAAAGTAAGTGCAGAGGATATCGCTACTGTCATTCCTAACTGCTTGAGACATCGTCTTCGAAAGGATCCATTGGAGTCCATAGACTCAGGTTTACTTGTCATAGAGAAATTTTATGAGGTATTCAGCTGAACATTACATCATGGTTATATTTTGCAGTTTCTCTGTGGGGATTTCACTAACTTTGATCGTGAGTAAGATTCTGAAATTCCAAGCCTTGGTCTTCTCTAGTTTCTCCTGTATGTTTAGTCTGCCAGTGTAAGATAGATCCTTTCACCCAAAATGAGAATTGATGAGGAAAATCATGAGCTTGAGGGGCCTCAAAAAGAACTAGACAATCAACAATGAACAGTTTATTGTAAACTTGATTCATTTATTAGCTTTGCAATGCCAGTTTATATTTTCTTGTAAGTATTTTGAATGAAATGTTTTCTACACGCATCGTATCGCATCTAAGCTTCATTAAAAAGTTAGAGGCTACGTTACTTTCGATATATGATTTACACCTGAAACAATTATCTTACAAGATATTCATGCACATGCTTATATAAATATTCACTGTAAGTTTCATTATATACTGTCTCATGTCATGTGGTCAATCAACAAACAAACGTATAGATATTAGTCATTTACAATTAGGACAAAATTTTTGTAGACTGTTTGTCTTGTTACTGAGCTGTGTAAGATTACAAAAGTGTTATACCAGTATAATTTGATCCATCATTTTAATTTATTGACAATATTCACATGACCAATTCTCACTGTCCCCGTGCTTATTTTTAGGGGGAAACAGCGCCACAAATTTTGTAGAACTGGCTATGCTTTTTCTTTTGGTCGAAACAAATCTATTCATCGCAAAATTCACAATGTAGATATTATATTCAACACTAACTTGGCAGTGTCGCAGTAGTGCTGTGCAGTGTTAGGATGGCAAATGGCATGTTTTTTGTCTCTTAAATCGTCATTTTTCAACAAAGCAACAGTAAAAATCGATATGTAGCAGCAAAGTACCTGGCCACTATATAGGAGACGACATATAATGTGCATAAACACTCAAGACCTAAAAGATAACAAGTCCTAAACAAATCAAAATTAGATACATACACTTGGTAAAATATAAATTTCCTTAAATAAAATCCTTAAAAACAGATTAAGATGTCAATATCTTAAATAGAAAATTGCCATCACATCTATAGATTAAAAATGATATAAACAAATCAAGTTCATTTTGCTTCATCTCTTTAATAGAATGAAGCTTTTACAACATTTTATTATACCAGATCCCGAAATGCCCGGCATTGTTTCCCATCCCTTTTCTATCCGATTGATTCTACAGATCATTAGATATCCTAAGTCCTAACACAAGATGAGCAGGAATATGAATTCCGTGTGATGGATAGTACCCTCTTCCTTTCTTTCAGACAATATAAATTATCTTTGTGACGAATATTATTGTAGGATGAAGAAAAGAACATATATATTGAGGACAATATGATACAAATAGATATTGAACTTAAGTCATTGAACTACCGTTGCTTACAACCTGTGGAATCTTGAATTTGGGATTCTGCTCTATGAAAGCCGGTGGCCGTTTGTACACAATTGATGCGGCCCTAATCAAAATCCCAGCTGTCAATCCCCATATAAGATATTTTTTATTCTCGATGTCATCATAATCAAAAAAATGTATCAAATACTTCTCTCCCATCCACTCTCTCTCCTCTTGAGTCCGATTTTCATCCTGTTTAAAGCAATTATGACATCAAGCAACTTGAAGATGAATATGAAAAATGAAGATGACGCAAGATAAAAATAAAACTAAGCATGGTACCTTGAGAAACATTTCTAAAGGTGCGTCAAATATTGATTCCACTTCTGCAGGATTCAAAACAGGTTTGAACGCTTTCGTATCATGGAGTAGGCTGATGACCGGAACTACTCTTAGAAGGTGCTACAAAAGAAACAACGATAGGTGAGAAGCACTGGTGAATTTTCCCCATTGAATCCTTTCAATCCGAAGCAGATGAGAAATAAATTAACGCAAAGGCATAAAAATATCGACACCAGGGAATGTAAACATTCATTGCCATCGATACAAATTTATAACTAGTGGTGACAGCAGACCAACTTCTGAAATGATCGTACTTGTGTCCAGACAATGAGAAGTACATCATTTCTAGTTTACAGTTTCCGGATATATTGGTGCAACGTATATAGATTTTTAAAAATATAGAAATGCATGAAGTTTCAAATCTGTGGCCATTATCCGACAAATAAATTTCCAATCATTTTCTCAAATTGATTCATCTCACCGATTTTCTAACAAGAACACATTTTGATCAGTCAGTAGTGTTGTTACTATCTTAAATGTATGAAGCGTTGCTATTTTGAACACTGTTATGACTGTTTATTCTGAGCACTACATTAATCTCTACAGCTTGTTTATATGTATAAATTTCCTTATCAAAATATCACCTCTATCTAGTTCAAAACATAAGTTTGATGTTGTGCACTCATTAAACAATGCTAAGTTCGATAAGCAATGTTGTTTCAGTATTTTTTTTTCCTTTAAGAGAGAGCAAAGGATGAAACAACCCACTGAATGCAACATTTCTTAGTTCATACATTCATAAGACAGTGAAGACACCTAATGAGTTTGTGCATATCAGGTTCAAATTCCTGAAAATAATAAACAGGATATAACTCTTGATTTATAGTAAATTATTAACAAAGGGTATGTATCTGATTCTTTAGGTCAAATCCATTCACCAATGGCCACCGCATTACCTTATACAGACATACATGATTTATGAGATAATTTTCATCCAAGACAACATTCACAATAAGGTTTATCAACAACGTCCTCAGTGCCTCAGCTGCACTTCATTTTTGTTGACAGTGAATTTGAGTTTATTCAAAATTTACACGTAACACACCGATAATATTCAAGAACGAAATTATTTTAATTTTATAGTCTGTTCTATCAATTCATCATTTCATAAACCATAACCCTCCCCATCTCCAATCTTCTCATCCTTAGAGCACACATTCTATAATATGTTCACTTGTTCCTCCTACAGCATGGAATCTCCTTTATGAGCTAAATATAGTACATAACTTCATTTTAAGATGCTTAAAAAAAATCAACACTTTCCAACACAGAAGTATTTCATCAACCAACCATCACACAGACATAATTTTCATAAAGGTGTGAAGGTGCAAAATTTACAGCAAAATTCCTAGTCATTCAAAAGTGTAGAATACTCAATTACACATGAAACCACAAGCAAACCATAACAACTTCAGTTCAGGTAGTGAAGTGTTGAACAGAAGAGATACCTTAGACAAGAATGGTTCAAGGACAGTAACAACATTGACAAGTTCTGGATCCAACCCGATTTCCTCCTTTGCCTCTCTTTTTGCAGTGTCCCCATCATCCTTATCTCCTTCCTCCGCTTTCCCACCGGGCAATGACACTTCACCTACACAAAACACACACCACAACTGTCAACTCATCTCCTTTAGATTCAAATAACCAAGATTGTAACAATTAAAATAACAAAATTTCAGTCCCGGAATGAGTAGCCAAGTAGTATGCGTTGGGACACAGAAAGAGTTCTATGTAGCTATGAAGCACAAACACTCATCAGTTAGGCATGTCTCCTTGTTCGATAGGAGTCAGTGCCACGGGCTCAAAGTTCAATTTATGCTACTAACATTTGAATTTGGATTCAGTGCGGTCACAGACTCCGTGCAATAATTTTTTATATTATTTAAATCTTAAATTACCGACTTTGAACTTTTTACCGTCCAATCAGACAGTCACAGATACTTGACCCCGCACGAATGCTTCACGTAGTCTGTGACTGCACGGAAACCTATTTCCTAACAAACTATTCTCTGACATTTGTCTATAAAATAAACAAAAAGTTACTGCCTTTTTGGTGTTAACCCTCTGGTTTAAGGGATGGAGTCCCTGTAATTCAGAGTTTGGTCACAGGGTAAATAAACTCTAGGCAATAATTGTTTGGAATCGAACTTGGATTCTCCTGAAGATTTCGTCCTAGAGGGAGCTCATTAACCGCTTGAGTCCAACTGTCTAAAAACAAGTATTGAATTTCAAAATTCAGCTGATACAAAATTATGATACACATGCAATGCAACAAAGTAACTAAACTAACCAGAGTGAGTAGAGAGCTTGGAAGATCGCTTAGTAAGAATAACCCTTAGATCTCCAGCATCACCTTCAAATAAACAAATCAAAACAGCAGCTTTTTTAGGTTTAAATTTATCTGGATTTTGAATTGTGGTAGCTGATTCAGGAAAACCTAATTGAGAAACAACTTTGCCACCATTTTCTTCAATTCTTTGTTCCAAAATATCCTCAGCAAAAGGTGGTGGTTTGTAGAGACGAAGATGTTGTGCCAACGCAAGAAGCCTCTCAGATCCACCAATATTAGCGTTGGAAGAAGAATCCATCAATTTCGTAACAGAGATTCGTGTTGGTATTAACGATGTTGTTATTGTTCTTAGAATGGAAATCATGTGTAATGATGAATATTCAAAATTAATACTGTAATAATAATACTCACCTACCATGTATTAATTATTATGCTTTCTTGATTTTAATTTTAGTTTAATTTTTTAGAAAATGATTTGTGATGAATCTTTGGCATATTGTTAAGTTAGTTAGTACTATCGTATAGGTAAGCTTCATGTTACTATGTCACAATAAATACATGTCTCAAATCTCAATTGCGTAAACTGTAACAATTGTAATCAAGGTTACCTATAGGTAAACTTTTGACTAAAAAAATAAAGAGATACGTCATCCGTTTTAAAATATAAGTCGTTTTAGAAAGAAAAAAAATTGTTTTAAATTATAAATCACATTACAATAGTAATGAAGTATTTAATGTTATTTTTCTTTTTATACTTTTAACTATTTATTACTCTTCCTTCTTTCAATTCTTTAATTTATATGGAGATTCTTTGATAAACTTATAATAATAATATATAAAGACTAATTTATTTGAATATGTTGTTTTGCATAAACTCCAAAATTAGGAAGGCTATTAGAGAGTATGCAATTATGGTAGATTTTGTCAAAGATAAGTTACCATTATATCTGTTTAGTTGATTAATTTTTGTAGTGAAACATCAATTATTGAAACTTTCGAGTTTTGATGAATATAAATTGATTTTCTCCTGTAAAAACATTTGATTTGCTTTGAAATTGTGTTAGTCGAAGTATTTGTCTGATCTTTAGACAACAAATTTACCTAACAAAGATAACTAACACTATACAAAAACCATAACAGTTGGTATAAGTTTAAAGATGGTTCTAAAAATACACTCCGACTACAATTTCAAATTGTTGCTACAAATTGCAACAATGAGTGTATTTTTTAAAATTAATTTATGTATGGTTTCTTGGTGCAGCTTCTAAGAATCTAGTGGTCTGGAGATTTTAATGTGTTTGGTCTCCTAGAACTCACTGAGATTAGTTATCACTCTTTATCCTTATTTTGAGCATATAGGAAGGATTTGAGTTGGAATTTCCTTGTGGCAATAACTACTTCGGTTCCATTATTTCGAAAAATCTTTTTCAGGTATAAAAAATAACACATCACACAATTGCGGATGCAATGTTGTTGATCCAGTAGCTTCACCAACTGCATTGCACACAATTGTGGTGTGATCTCTAATCACATAATATAATTGCATTAACATTTGCATTGGACGATTTCAAACATGTTCGTTTAATTCTCACCAAAAATTAAAATTTCAGAACTCCAAAAACTAAAAATCTTCCAATTTACAGAGTAAACCAACACTTTACTATGGTAGATAATAGTGGTGCCACTTGGTATAATTTTTGAAAAATAAAAATCACTTCACTTTGCAATAACTGCAATGTGCGTCGCAACAACCGCAATCGCAACTTTATATTGCTTAATTATTTTGGAATTTCTTTGTATTTGAAAAGTAATCTATAACATCTTGTAGGTTAAACTGGCATATCCTATCTTAAACTGCCCCTCCCTCTCAAAACATGTGATACATTGTCATATCATTTAATGAATTTTACTTAAATTACAATCACATCCCAAAGTCTCTCTTATAGTTGTAATTATCCAAAAGACCAATTCTATGGTGCACAAGTGAAACAAATATTTTATTATGTATAAATTTATTTTTATTAATGGATCGATAAGTTTTACTCTCATAATTAAATCAAATGAGATATGATATGACATATTAAGTTTGTATGTGATAAAAGATTTGTTTTATTTGTACATAGACAAAGTTTATCTATAAATGTATTTAGGTTATGTACGTCACTGTCTAAGTACTTTTTTTTTCAACATCATTATCGTGTTTGAACAATGTATTTATGTACGTCATTGTCTAAGTACGTATTCATTCTATGGCTGTAGGACATATCCTTGGAGTATTGTTGAACAAACAATGTCTAAGTACATATTCTCTGACTCTGTGTTTGACAATATCATTATCTTTGTATTTCATTGTCCGAGTACTTGTACAAAGTACAAACAATGTGTATGTGGCCACATTGGGAACAAGAGGAAGTTTTATGTGGCGCAAATACAAATAAATAGTATTTGGGCACATATATATAGAAGAATAAAAATTTAAAATATTTGTGTTTATATTAGACTTTCTTTGAAAACAAATGAAATATGATTGGTGAATTATGAAATATGATTCTTAAAATATGTCATTGACTTATGTTTTAGTTACTCTCTTAACGTGCAAATGTTATTGGTGAATTAACATGAGTATTGTAGGTGTAAATGATTGTGGGTGATTTTGTATAATTTTTGAACAATGTAATTCATACTTTATTACTTTTTTTTTTAACAAAATACTTTATTACTTATATATCTTTATTTTTACTAATAAATATAATCTCACCCTGCTATTTGTTATGTGTTGAGCTCTTGAGATGTCTTAGATGTGGGTGAAGTTATTATGCATAAGGGTAATCCTTATGCATGGTGCATAAGCCAATGAAAACACAACAGCTTTACTCGCGCGCCCCCTGTTATACTCGCGCGCCCCCCAAATTTCTCGCGCGCCCCCCAACTATCCAGCCCCCCTGGTGCACCCCCCAAATTACTCGCACGCCCCTCAACTGTCTAGCGCCCCCCCCCAAATCATGCTGAAACCATTTTGCATTGAGAATGGTTTCATATATTTGCACTATAAAACCATTAAGTGTATAAAATGGTTTCGGCTAAAATTATGAAAGTAGTTATAATTTATGAGTTGAGTTATGACTCAATCATAGAAGACAATCAACAATCCTTACCCAATGCACTTAATGGGGGGAGGGAAAAAGAATTTTAAGTGCATAATTATAGCGTTGTACTCCAAAACCATTTTATGCACTTAATAGTTTCGGAGTACAACTCTCGGAAACCATTCCAATAGCAAAATGGTTTCGGCTAGAAATCTGGGGGAGGAAGGAAAAAAAATTTGGGGGGCGCGCAGGAGAAATTGGGGGGACGCGTGAGTAAATGGGGGGCGCATGGAGTAATGGGCTGGACTTATGCACCATGCATAAGGATTCCTTATGCATAATAACCAACCCCTTGCAGCCTTTATAAATAAACACTATAAGAAGTTTATTTTTATAAAACTTTAGAATTTTTTAAAATATGAATTTTTAAAATTTTAAATGATAAAGATAAAAGTAACGCAAATTTTGAACGTAAAAATCAAATTTTAAGTTATTTTATTTTTCCAAGAATTTTATACAATGTTTTAAATATATCTGCAAAAATTATAAAAAAAAAACAAAACTTTATAATTTTATAAAAATCAAAACCATATATATTTTTTGTAGAATCAAAATTCAAAACTATATTTTTATTTTTTTCAAGAATTTTTATTTTTTTTTCATAAAAAGAATATAGTATAAAAATTATTTTTTTTAAAAAAGTAATACAAACAGCCCATTAAGCTAAGGGATTACACACACATGTAACCGTTGTGTCTGCGCTTCAATCCTACGCTATGTGCGTGTATTTGTGAAAACAATATAAAAACTCATTCTTTCTTTCTTCCTTTCTTCAATCTTACGCTAATTTGTGAAAAGAATGGTGTTGGGTGTGTCGCTTAACGATCAAGACTCTGCTATGCTCAAATCTGTGCTGATAATCTCTTCTATTTTGCTACGATAAATTTTCTCAACTTTCGTTCCTCATATATGCATGTTGATTCAAATACCCATTTTCTCCTACAACATTCAATCTTCTGCTTCATAAAAACAAAACAAAACAAAAGAACCTTAATTGCTAGAAAAAAGGTGTTCTTTTTATTCCATGATGATGACCCGTTTGTTTATACGGCAATGTTTTCAAACAACATTCAATCTTCTGCTTGAAAAAAGTTATAACTTTACCCATTTTTCTCATTTTTGATCGTTTAAGAACATTCAATCTTCTGCTTGAGAAAAACAAAATAACCTTAATTGTGCAAAATATGTTATTGTTATGTTTTGTCCTAAAAGAACCTTAAAAGACAGTTTTTTGTTTGTCGTGATAGGGGAATTTCACTCGATTTTGGAATTTTCATTGGAACATTCATATTTACGATGTAATTCATATTCAATCTTCTGTGAATCATTGTGTGATGGAATCTTTTTACATTATCTGAAAAAAGGGTGGAGTATATTGCCTTAGTAACCCTAAATTTGACCGTTGGAATCGATGAATATACTTTGTTTTGTAATTTTATAAATTTTGTAACGGATGAATCATAGATTCATAGATGCCTCAATTGTTGGATGAACTTAATGACCCTAGTCCCTGAATGTGAAAGCTAGTTGTTGCCTTAATTGCTACTAAAGCAATTGTCTCTATCGGTGTCCGCTTTTCTATTAAAAAAATTATGAATTTTTACTCATAATAATGCATGAATGGATATATATTCTGCTTTGATCGCCCTTAGTCCCTAAATTCAATTATGCAATTGCAATTAAAAGTGATATTGCATTATAAACTTTATGACCCTTGTCCTTAATGTTTTGTAAGTTTTCTAAGGGATGGATGCCTCAATGACCTTTGAGGAAAATGCGTTATGAATACTTTATTCATAATGGAAAAGTTTGTTGGTGGTTTTCAAAGCAAAGCAATTTTAATGTGAAATTTTATTCAAAAATTGGATGTTGTCTAATGTCTTTTTATGACCCTTACTAGTTGAGCAAAAAGTGTTCTATCCTAAGACCCTGTTTGGTACCAATATTTTGAAAGATAGAACTTTTTCGTTTGCTATGGTAATTTTGGAACTTTCAATCCAATATATTTGCATTGATACATGTTGTGATACCCATTTTTGATTTAGTCAAGAACATTTGATCTTTTGCTTGAAAAAAGGTAGAGCTTTGCCCATTTTTCTCATTCTTGATTATTCAAGAAATTCAATCATCTGCTTGAGAAAAACAAAAGAACCTTATTAATTGAGCAAAAGGTGTTTTGTACCTAGATTATGTTTGGTACCAATATTTTGAAAGATTAACCTTTTCATTTGTATTTTGTCCCTAAAATTTGACCGTTGGAATCGATGAATATACTTTGTTTTATAATTTTTGTAACGGATTGATCATAGATGCCTCAATTGTTGGATGAACTTAATGACCCTAGTCCCTGAATGTGAAAGCTAGTTGTTGCCTTAATTGCTACTCAAGCGATTGTCTCTATCGGTGTCCGCTTTTCTATTAAAAAAAATTATGAATTTTTATTCATAATAATGCATGAATGGATGTATATTTTGCTTTGATGACCCTTAGTCTCTAAATTCAATTCTGCAACTGATATTAAAATTGATTTTGCATTATGAACTTCACGACCCTTGTCCCTAATGTTTCATATGTTTTGTGAGGGATGGATGCCTCAATGACCTGACCTTTGAGGAAAATGCGTTATGAATTCTTTATTCATAATGGAAAAATTGGATGGTGGCTTTCAAAGCAAAGCAACTTTAATATGAAATTTTTATTCAAAATGTGGATGGTGTCTATTGTCATTTTATGACCCTAAATAGTGGCATGGTGTACATGAGCTCACTAACTCCAAATTCCACAATAAGATGGGTATACTCTACAAGATGAAGTGATTTTGCAAATACAAAAGGAAATACGTTCTTGTTTTTTCTCTTCTGGTGTGGTATGACTCTGTTCTGGCCCCTGTAATGTTGGACTTGCTCTGTTTTACTGTTCTGCTGTTAGCTTGTCCATATACTTCTTCTGTTCTTTGGTATAAGTGTGTGTGTGATTAATAGACTTTTACTTTACTAAAAAAGAAAGTGAACCTGATTAAATTTGGAATTCTCAATATTTTTAAAGATGAAACTTTTTAGTTTGCTACGGTAATTTTGGAACTTCCAGTCCAATATATTTGTATTGATGCTTGTTGATATCCTTTTTTTCATTTTTAATTAGGCAAAAACATTCAATCTTCTGCTAGAAAAAGGTAGAATCTTACCCATTTTCTTTCCTCATTCATGATTATTCAAGAACATTCAATCAAAACTTTGATTGAGCAAATGTGCTCTGTCCCAAGAATATTTTGAAAGTTTGGTTTTTTTTTTTGTTTGCTACGGTATTCATAGGATTTTCATTCCAAACTTTCGGTTTACAGTTGATACTTGTTGTGATACCGATTTTTTAATTTTTGATAATTCAAGAACATTCAATCTTGTGAAACAAGAAACTTTGATTGAGGAAACGTGTTCTGTCCCAAGAACTATCAATCTTCTGCTTATTGGAAATTTTATTCCAACATATTTTCCACATTTGGTTTATAATCAATACCTATTGGGAACAATGATGGGTTGTCGATTTTTTCATTCTTAAGTATTCAAAAACATTCAATCTCCTGCTTCGGAAAAAATTGAACCTTCCATTTTTGTAAGAGATTAAATGTCTTGATGCCTAAAAATATTGGATGAACTTAATGACCATAGTAATGAAATGTTAAAGCTAGTTGTTGCCTTAATTGCTACTCAAACAACTGTCTCTATAGATGACCTTAGTTCCTAATGTGCCATACCGAGGTTGTATCAGTCAATGTTTTTTACTGTATGTGGTTGTATAAGAACCAGATAGGACTAGATCTGTGTTGATAATTATAAATACAAGTCTTGGATTTAGTAATTGAATACATGTGAACTCTTATAAGTGGCCTTTCGGTTATGCAGCATTGAATCAATCAATCATGTAGGTGGTACAACTTCTCTGGTATGCAGCCTACAAACTTATTGTGGTGACTGATGACAGTTTTTTCAGACAATATTATAATGTAACAGGTATGCTTTGTATCGAGAACCCTGAAAGATATTCTCTTTCGTTTACATTTTTTGAAATTTCTTTCCACATATTTGCATTCATGGATGTTGAGATACCCATTTTCTCATTCTTGGTTATTTAAAAATATTCAATCTTCGTCTTAGAAAAACATAAGAAACTTAATAATTGAGCAAATGTCTTTTGTTTGCTTAGGTAATTTTGGAACTTTGATATCAATATAATTTGCATTGGCACATGTTGAGATACCCATATTTTTTCATTTTTGATTTACTCAAGAACATTCAATCTTCTACATGAAAGAACTTTACCCATTTTTTCTCATTCTTGATTATTCAAGAACATTCAATCTTCTGCTGGAGAAAAGAAGTGAACATTAAAACTCTAATACTGCAAGTCATTGTGTGACAGAATCTTTTTTCATTATCTGAAAAATGGGTGGAGTATATTGACTTAGTAACCCAAATTTGACCGTTTGATGAATATACTTTGTTTTATAAATATTGTAACGGATGGATCATAGATGCTTCAATGACCATGGGGTAAAATGCTGGACGAACTTAATGACCCTAGTCCCTAAATGTGAAAGCCAGTTGTTGCCTTAATTGCCACTGAAGCAGTTGTCTCTTTTTCCTATTAAAAAATATAGATGAATATTTATTCATAATACATGAATGGATATCTATTGTGCTTTGATGACCCTTAGTCCCTAAATTCAATTTTGCAACTGGAATTAGAAGTGATTTTGCATTATGATCTTAATGACCCTATTCCCTTGTTTCATAAGTTTTGTAAGGAATGGAAGCCTCAATGAGACAATGACCTCAGAGTAAATGTGGGAACAAGTTTTCTTAATATGGTAATTCTACGATTTGAGTTGCCTTTTTCCCTATATGTAGAATCAGATATAGTTGTTGTAAGTGCATTTTGGAATGAAGGAAAAGCAAGTGATTCAACCATTTTATGTGGCTCTCATTTGGTATAATGATTGTACTAATGTGTTCTTTGTGCAATTAACACTTGCTATCAATTACCTACGCATTGTGCAATTTACGGTGATGTTGTTGTATAACTACACCTCTGTAATTAGAATAACAAGAGGACCTTTTGTACCATGTTGTGTATTTGGGAGATTTGGTGCTGAGTGCAGTCTATTTTTGTTTTTGAGAATATATTCAGCCTAGAAGATATGCTGCTTTTCCACAATTTGTGCTGGAGTCTAGATTTTATGCTTATTAACTAAATAATATTTACATTATAACATTCGATTTTTTGAATATATATATATTTGCTGCTTTTACACAATTTCTGTTTGTAAGGGCACAATTCAAGTATCATGGCAACATGAGAATTTTGAGTTACGGCCTATTTCAATGATCACATATTATCGAGATAACAAGATGGTTGCTTTATGACGGGAAGTTCTGCTATAATTTGTTCGAATGCTTGTTTAAAAATTGATCAATTACATGAAAATAAGTAGTAGAGAAAGTGGTACTTTATGGCATGTATGGTTGATTTTGGATTTTGGAAGAGGGTTACATGGATGAGCCACTCAGACTTTGTCATTTAAAAAATGACAATGCTTTATGTCATCATATAAGTATATGGATAATTATTTGACTTGAAATTGTGTGATAAAACTACCTAAACATAGACCAAGAGCTATTGAATATCAAATTCATAAATCTGATTGAGATTAAGTTAGTTTGATGTTATAGCATCTTTAAATATTGACCAAAAGTTGTATAGAAATCCTATGGTCAAACTATAGGTATAGTTAAATATTCCCTTTGATTATACAATTAGTCCCTATTCTTCTAGGTACTGATTTTTCTGCAAATAGATATCCTATATTGGCTTGATTATCTATTAAGCTATACGGTAGTATGTTCTTACCTCAACAATTATAAGTTGCTTGAAAATATTATTCTTGTTTGAGCCTACAAGTGGTAACATCGGATAGGGTTGACATCCATAGCAGATTGAGGGGATATATACTTAATAATTAGTGACTATGCCATCAATGGAGTTCTTCAAAAGAAGGAAGAGATAATAGCCAAAACGCCATATAGTTATAAGTTCAAAAAATTTAAAAATTTTGTAATTTGGATGTTGGAGGTATTCTCAACAATTATAAGTTGCTTGAAAATATTATTCTTGTTTTGATAATTGAAGAACATTCAATCTTGATACCTGTTATGATATCAGTTTTTAATTCTTGATAATTCAAGAACATTCAATCTTTTACTTGAAAAAGAAAAAAAACTTAATTGAGCTTCAATCTTCTGCTTATTGGAATATTTGTTCCAACATATTTGCCCTGTCTGGTATTGGGAACGATGAAGAGATGCCGATTTTCTCTTTCTGGATTATTCAAGAATCTTCAATCTTCTGCTTCAAGAAAAATTTAGCCTTGAATTTTTTCAATCAAAATGTAACCGGATATACAAACCCTTTGTGAGGTAAAATCTTTTTCCATCATCTGGAAAACAGGTAGAGTATAAAGCCCTAGTAACCCCAAGTATGATCATTAGAATTGATGGATATACTTTGTAAAATGCATCATGAACTCTTTTATTCACAATGTACAAGTTTGATGTCATTCAATGCAATTTTTATAATATGAATCAATTCTTCCATCGTTTCTGAGGGGGCATAATGAATGCGTGAGATGAATCATAATCTTACATCTTTAGGTTTTGAATAAATATGTGGTGTCTAACTCATTTGCGTGAGATTGCTCTTGGCCCAATGTACCTATAATATCTGTACAAATCTATGATGTAATGTCCATGTAAAATTGTTTACATCATCAGTGAAGAGTAATTAATGTCTGCTAAAATAGCAGACCCTAAGAAATTTGAATTTTATTGAGCCGTTACTATCAATTTTCATCATATATAGAAATTAATCTTGATTCAAGAATAAGTTCAATGTTAAATACAAAATAGATGCTAGAATCAATTCAAATAGATTTTCTCAAAAAATGTGAGTGGACAATAGTATCCAAATTAATCAAGTATCTATGGAAGGTGGAATTAGTCTAGAGAGTTTATTATCAAAAAGAATAATGGAATTCAAACTCTATGAGGAATGTTGCCATATAGGTTGTTTCCTCCAATATCAAAATGTGACGAGTTTGTTATCTTTTCTATTGTGAGAGCATTACCACCGAGGTCAATTTAGGAAAGTTTGGACAGATTACCAATGCTATTGGGATTGTTAAATGACTAATCGAGAGTGTCTAGATTGGACATCACCCCAAAAGTGTGTGAAATAACTCCGTAGAAGGAGTTGTGACTTGATACTAAACTGCGCAATTTTGGAAGTAATAAGAAATTTAGACTTTGAACCATACAATATTGGCGAGATTTACCTTGTAGATTGCGCGTCACGGTGGAATGATATTATTAGAGAATAAAGTTGAGATGCTATTTAAGTATTAGCTTTATTTTTTTAACAATATAAAACAAAATATTAATATAGTATAATAACAAATATATTTAATTAACAAGATGATTATTTGTTTCATTGGTACGAATGTTTCATTAATGTATGGTCAATGGTCATGGATTCTAATATGTCATGGATCAATTTTTATTTTACTTTTTTTTAACAAATTTTTATTTTTTACAAAATTAAAATATTTTAAGGGCCTGTTTGGATTGATTTTTTTTATAATGGATTAACTTATTTTTAGGTTAAAAAAATTAACTTATAAAAATTAATAATGATTAAATCTCAACTAATTGAACTAATAGTTACTTAAGAATTTCTCATGGACCAAATTTATTTTGTTTTTACTCTTTAGCTTATAAAAAATATTTTATACAAATAAATAAACTTTTATATTAATATATAAGTTTTACGTAATAAAAGTTGTTAAGTCACAACCAACTGGACTAAAAGGGACTAAGGATATCAAATATTCTCAAGCTGACTATTCAACTTGACCATATTGAAACGAGAAACACTTAAATTCAAATTTCGACAATCAAAATATATAGTTAAACCTCATCTAGTTATATTATCTATGACTTAAGTAACTTTGTTCATATGAAATGATTGTCAAGTCTCAACTAATAATCTCAACTGTAACTAAAGAAATCAAAATTTCTAAATCAAACCCTTCAACTTTGAAACATAGTTCATATGTAAACCTAGCTAAGTATACTTACTTTCAATAAGGAATTCAAGTTTTCTCAATCAAGTCATTCAATATCACTTAATTGGACTAACAATAACTTATGAATTTAAATTTCGACAATTAAGCATGTATAGAACAATATAAAATGTTCATTTGCAAAACTTTAGTATATTTTAAAATTGGATGAATTAAATATGAACTTTCTAAATCAAAATATCAATATAAAAGTAGGAGTGAGCAAGCATTACCGACCCGCCCGAAAACCGTTCAAACCGATATAACCATTGATAAAACGGGCGGGCCGGGTCGGTGGTCGGATTGAAAAAATGGTAAAATTGACTTAACACGGATATACTATATGGTCGGTATCGGTTCTGTAGATTATTACCCAGCGGTAGTCATAACCGGCCGAGGCATAGGAAGAAAGTAGTGTCTATATGCCTGAGCTTATGACTTATAGTGTCTATTCACAATCTTCTCACTTACTTGTAGTCTCAGCTTTTAAAATAAAGCACACAACCCAACAATCAAAACTCACTGACACACGTTAATTTTTTACTTTTAGTTACTGCCACACGTTAAGTATTAGTGTATTGTATTAATTAATAATATTATTTAATTGCTTAAGAAATGAGAGGTCAGAAAGTTCACGTGACTTTGTGGAAAATGGATTGATAACAATAATAAATACTAGTACTACTCTATTAGTAATAGTATGTTAGTATTATTTTTCAAAACAAACCAAAATCTTTCAATTTTTTGAGTAGAAAGAAACACAGTAAAAGTAACAAATATTTTGACGTAAAAATTAAATTTTGAGTTTCTTATTTTGGGACAAACTTTTTATAATGCTCTATAGATATTTGCAAAATAATCATAATTACACACTAAAATTGCATGCGTATAAATTTAGTAGGGATAAAGACATCACATTTTTTTATGAAGACAAAAAAATTAAATTTAGTAATTTTGTAAAGACAAAAAAATTATTAAACCCTATAAAATGTTACGAATCACTATAAATTAACAGTGTTAAAATAAAATATATACACATATTAAAAATTATAAGTTTTTTTGTACAAAAAAATAAATGTATTTCAAAAAATTATGTATTAATGGTTAAACAGTAAATAAATATTAAACTTTGTAAACTAATAATATAAAAAAAATTGAAGAATATATAAGGAAACACATTTTAATCAAACGATAAAAAATTGTAGGATACACATTTTAGTAACTTATGAATTAAAATATTTGAATCTTATTAAAAAAAACATGAAAATCTAGGTTGAAAGATTTCATATGATCGATAATTATATTTATGTGAAGGATACATTTGTAAATATTTAAAAAAGTGTTTAAAATAAAAAGTTTAATAAAGAAACAAAATCTGCATTAAATATTTGTCACTTGTTAATCACCTCAGCAGTCCACATAATATGTGTACCGAAGAATTTTTTATTCGGGGAATGTACAAACACATACTATTATGGTATGTCCAGAAATACACTTTATATATAATGCATACTATTATAGAATGAGCATAAACATCCGTAAATATAATGTAATTTCCTACCAATTGAGTTAAGATCATGGAAAGACTCTAAAAATGCTTTATCTTCCCTTAAACCCAAATTAGAAATTACGATTTGAATCAATTAAATAAAAGACCGGTTCATAACGTAACTTCTGAACCCATTAACAAACAACATTAACAACAATTAATCACAAACAATTCCTAACATTAACAACTAATCACAAGACGTAATCAATTTCAACTTAATCAACAATTTTTCCAACAACTAAAATAACAATAACATTCAACAAAAACAAAAACAAAATTAAAGGGATCAACACTTACTTGTTGGGTTGAAGAAGAAATATGAAAGCAAACACGCTTGATAAAAATCAATATATGAACTTAGAGTAGGGTTTGGAATGTGAAGAACACCAACTTTGTCTTTAAAACCCAAATTAAAGCATAAATGGAAAGAATGTACTATTCTAGTTTAATATTGAACCAGTTCTGAACTTAGAATATGAATTGCAGCAAGCTGATTATAGATTCCGAACCAAAATTTTAGTTCAGAAGGTAACTTTTAAACTGAATTTAAGGGCAAACATGGATTTTAAAAAGCTTAAAAGCAACTTAAATGCCTAAAGAGTGAAATTCATAACAAGTATGTCACATTGATTTATGCTTTGTAAAAAAATATATTTTGTATTTGTGGCCAAAATATATTTGTATTTATGGCCAAAATATATTTTGTTGATACCGAAACACTTTGTAAAGTGTTCCGGTTTGTAAAAAAATCTAAAAAAAATCGTAAAAAATAAAAGGTTGAAAAAAATAATATAAACAAAGGGTAAAATAGGAATATTATAAAAAATAATAAAAGGAAGAAAAAAATTCCATGTTGCTAACCCCACTAAATTGGCCCAACCGATATGTTGGTTGTGCGATATATTCCTTATTTTCTCTTTATTAATTAAGATTCTATTCATTGGCAATATTGCTATGGATGTTAATACACTTTTAACTTCATATTCATATGTATGCAATATAATTTTTATATTTAATTAATTTATATATTATAAATTTTTTAACAACCCACTTTAATTATTTTATTTCCTAATTCCACCTCTGGGCATTCTGAGACAATATATGGTTTTATCTAATAATTTCGTCATTTATAAGTTGAGATAAGATTTAATAATAACATTTTTGTTAGACGTCGCTTGGAGAGTAAGAAATTATAGATTTTTTTATATAGTTGAGTTGACTTTAATATATCAAAGAGTAAACCCGTAAGAAGCTATTAGGTTTGGTCTAGTAGTGAGAGGTTTGGATAGTATGCATGAGATCCTGGGTTCGATCCTCTGCTCCGTTATAAATAAAAAAAAGAGTAAACCCGTAAGAATGTAAGAATGAGTCAATATGAAAATATGAAAGACAGATCATCATATTAAATTAAATAGCTCTTCATGAAACTGAAAGTGTTGTTTTACTTGGTCTATTCTCTTGCTGCAAAGTTTTGAAATTAGAATGGTCACATCTTTTACCATACGGAAATTATATTATACAATATGATAAGTATTATTAAATATATTAATTAATTAACGAACAATAATCCTGAGAGTCCACTGCTTAGAACTTTTACCAAACGGCAAGATTTTATAGCTAGCTTTGCATGCACGTTTCTTTGAATTATTAATTAATAACTGAAAAGAAGTTTTTTCTTTTTTTTTTTAACCAATGAAAAGAATATATATAATTTTCTCTTTTTTTTACAATAATTTTTCTTTGTTTTTTGTTATTATTACTATTTGTAGGTGCTACAGAAACCACAAACCAAATTAAAGACACTGTGTCTGAATATGAACAATTAACATTACTAAAGATCAAAATTAAATTAAAATATAAAGCTGGTTTGGTGGACCAGAATTAGCAATGAAGTATAATAATTAGTATAATGCCTTATAAAAAAAATACTTGAGATCAAACACATTCTATAATTCTTGACAAAAAAACACATTATATAATTTGGGTTTGTCTAATATGTGCAATATTATTGCACATATTAAAGTAACTAAAAGTAGTAACTTTTTATTAAAAATAATAACTATTTATTAAAAATTTATACATTTAATATAAAATGCACAAGTTCCAATACAAACTTACCATTTTAATCTTCTTAACATGTACAACTTTACACAGGATAAAAAAACCCATATAATTTTCGTCTAAATCATATGTTTGACGGAAAGTGCTAACATTGTGGACCGGTAAAAAGAAATTATAAATTCTAATTAACCTTCGATGATACTTGTAATAATATATATATATATATATATATATATATATATATATATATATATATATATATATATATATATATATATATATATATATATATATATATATGTAATAATTAACGTAGATTGGTGGTAAATTTTTTAGATTATCTATATTTTGAATTTACCTTGTGACAAAATCATACATATCTATATAGGTTTTTTATTTTTATAGGTTTTTTATTATCAAACTGATTATTGAGATAAACAAATTACTATGAACATTTATTCCATCAAAATTCTCATAATTTAAAAATTATGAGAATTTTGTAAAATTATAAGGATAAAAATATAATTTAGTTTAAAAATCATTCTCCTCCCCCTCATTAACCAAATATATATGCAATTAAAATCCTTAACTTGTCCTCCCCTCTCATCATTTCAACCAAACATATAAAAATTAAATGATTTTTTCTCCACTTCCCTCTCATCCCCTTCCATCCGATTGAACCAAACAAACTCTTAGTCTAATACCTTAATGTTTTGGATATAGATGTAGCGTCGCCATCACTTTTAATCCTAGAACAGTTAATCCGTTATTCCTCCTAATTCAGTTTTCCGGACTTCTCCCAACACTTATAATTATAATAACTAAAGTAAAAAGACACAAAACTATAGTATAAAATAAATGTATCGAATGTTAGCTCACCTTGGAGTAAATGTATTTTACCAAAAACTATCGTTGACAATAGCTCTTCCAACTTCATAACCGCGTATTCATGGACTAAAAAATCTGTTAGAATTAGAACAGAATAAAACAAGTAAAAGAAAAAGTTCTTACGTAAACAAAAGTTGCAATTTTTTAAGCTCTTTTTTTTTTTGTAACAAAAACAATTGCATTTAATTACATATTTTTTATTAAGAAGATACTTGTACGAATATTTTACTAGATAAATGAATGCATATTTTACGAGATAAAATGAATGCATTCAGTTGCCTCTATGATCATGCACACCAACTTAGTATCAGCTATTCATTATAAACTCATGCGCTATAAGTAATAAGAAAATATTTGAATATAATTTCCTTTTCCTTTTATTTTTTTTGTTTTCACCACCAGTTTAATCTGATTTGAGGGTGCATTAAGTGATTTCAGCCCCTTACCGATCGCAGTTGCGGGGATCGAACAGTTATTTTCCTTTTATTTTTACTTCTTTAACTTCTATGACTTAATTTTGAACGGGTCTGTATCAAAACTTTAAGTGCTTAATATCTCATATCATAAGTGATTACCCCATGTCCAACTTAGCGTTCAAACTTCAAAGTGGTCCAATATGTGAAGTTTCACAGCAATTTTCAGTTTGCCTACTAAAGTCTACAGCAACCGAAGGTTCATACTAGTTTTTGCAAATTATTTGTTGTTATGTGCTCTATTTCTTTCAGAATCGCGTTGATTTGATTTGGTTTCGTTTGGTTTCTACTTGTTATAAATGGTTAGTCTAGTGGTAAAAGGACAAATTTTGAATTCAAGAGATTCTGAGATTGGTCTTCTCTATCTTCAACTGGAACACCATCCCTCTTCCTAAATTTTTGTAACAAAACAAATAAAACCATAGTTGGCGATTGGACTAAGATCTAGAGGTTTTACCGGTTCTATTTTCGATCCGATTTTTAAAACAATTAACTTATAGTTTACAAGACAAACAAACCTTTTGTCTTGCCAACCGTGTTAGTTGTAGTCACAAGCACTTATTTTCAAACACAACATTATCTTTGTTGAGAAGTCAAAACTCAAACTGGCATAATTGACCAGATCAACAATCAAAGTTCCCTTGCCCCTACCCCACAGAATCCTTGGGATCCATCACATATAAATTCTCTCTTTCTAAATCATATATTCCCTCAAAAGTTTAATCACATATTGCTTGCATTACATGAAAGTTGAAACTTTGCCATAGGAGGAAAGAAGCATATTTCATACACAAAATTTTTCAATAAATGCATTTTTTTACTTTCGTTAGTCTTCTAACACAAGCAAGAACATGGTTCTCCTTTTTATTAATCTCCTTGGTTTTCATCAATGGCTACAAAGCTGAGGTTAGAAGTGGAGACACCAAAGTTATACCTATAGGTGCAATAATTGATGTTAATTCTCGAGTTGGGAAAGAACAAAGAGTAGCCATGGATATTGCTGCTCAAAATTACAATAATATTTCAAATACTTTCAAACTTGCTCTATATTTTCAGGAACCAACCATGGATTCCTTCAAAGCTACTTCTCTTGGTTAGTAACATCTAAGAAATAAAAAATTTCATGAATGTTTGGCACCAATTTAGATTAGCTTTTCGCTTAGAGAAATTTTGCAACTCAAACACGTTTTTTTTTAAATCCTCTGGTTTCTCTTTCAGACAAATTGAATCTAGATGCTCTCAATCAGTTCGATGTTAACTAAACTCATTAAGCACTTGAGTCTCGTTACTTAGTTATAACTCAAACAAGTATTTTAGTTTCTAACTCAAACACATATGTGTTTTTATATGAAAAACTAATTGAGAAGGCTTCTAAAATTGATTTGAAATTATTAGATAAGCTATTAATTACATTACTCATGGTCATTGTGAGATCATTTTAAAAAAATATTTTTCTTAAAGCATGTTGAAAATTTTATCAAAGCTAGATCTTGTTTTACTCAGCTAAATATGTAAATTAATGAAAGTGGACCTTTTTCTTGCAGCTGAAGATATGATTAAAAAGCAGAAGGTGGAAGTGATTGTAGGAATGCACACATGGACAGAAGCAGCTTCAGTAGCTGAATTAATACATGAAGCTCAAGTTAATGTTCCTCTTATATCCTTTGTAGCACCTGCAATTACTCCACCATTGATGGAAATTCGTTGGCCGTCTTTGGTGAGACTCGCTAACAATGGAACAGCATATGTGAAATGTATTGCTGATTTGGTTCATGTTTATAATTGGCATAGTGTGGTAGCCATTTATGAAGATGATGCATATGGTGGTGATTCTGGGATGCTAGCACTGCTATCCGAGGCTCTCCAAGATATTGGCTCGACGATTGAATATCGTTTAGCTTTGCCGTCATTAGCATATCTGCCGAATCCGGGAGAGTTTATTCGTAAAGAGCTGTTTAAGATAACAGAAAACACGCAATCTCGAGTATTCATTGTGTTGCAATCATCATTAGAAATGGGGATTCATTTGTTTAAGGAAGCTTCACAAATGGGACTAGTGGATAGAGATTCGGCTTGGATGATCCCCGAGAGCATAACTAATTTGTTGGATTCTGTCAATAAGTCAAGTATTTCTTATATGGAGGGAGCTTTAGGAATCAAAACCTACTACTCAGAAAACAGCAATGACTATACAAAATTTGAGGCTCAATTCAGAAGAGCTTTTCGTGACAAAAATCCCGAGGAAGACAACCGCGACCCGGGATTTTACGCTTTGCAAGCATATGATAGCATTCAAATGATTGGAAATGCAATAGATAGGATAGCTAGTGACAAAAAAACTTTACTACAAGAAATAGTGTCCAGCAATTTTCTTGGTTTAAGTGGAAAAATTAAATTTGAATCAGAACAGCTTTCGCAGAATCCTACCTTGAGGATTGTAAATGTAGATGGGAAGAGTTACAGAGAATTAGACTTGTGGAATCTTGAAAATGGATTCTTCACTAACATCTCGACAAAAGAAGGTAAAAATGGTGCTTCTAGGAACTCGGAAAGTTTAACCGGTGCAGTAATTTGGCCAGGGAAGTTGCTTACAGTTCCAAAGGGATGGAACCTACCTACTAAACAAAAGCCATTGAGAATTGCAGTCCCTGGAAGAACTGCATTTTCTAAATTTGTCAAGGTTGATTACGATGCGCGAGGAAATCCAAAATTTAGTGGATTTTGCATTGAAATTTTTGACAAGGCGTTGGAAGTTTTGGGGTATGATCTTCCTTATGAATATCATCCTATCAATGGAACATATCCTGAGCTTGTTCAACTTGTTTATAACAAGGTAACAACTTGCTCATTTTACTTTGAATTTTTCTGGAATCTGAAATTCAGATACAATCTATTTTGCTTTATCTTTTGCTTCACTGACCGATGATTCTTCTATGGTTGTGGTTTAATAATAATGTAGACTTATGACGGTGTTGTTGGCGATATGACCATACTGGCAGAGAGAATGGAATATGTAGATTTTACTGTGCCATATGCAGAATCAGGATTGTCGATGATAGTAACGGAAAAGTCCCAAGAATCAGCATGGATGTTTATGAAGCCCTTCACCTGGCAAATGTGGGCGGTAACCGGTGCCATCTTGATTTATACAATGTTAGTAGTATGGTACCTTGAGAAAGAAGACAATGAAGAGTTTCAAGGCAATTGGAAAAACCAAATCAGCACTTCTGTTTGGTTTACTTTCTCATCACTATTCTTTGCTCATAGTGAGTATCTATCTAATACTTAAAGTTCAACTAATGATTTACAAATGTGTACTAAATTTAACTAATGCCGGTTATTTCATATTGTAGGGGAGAAAATGCATAGCAATTTATCTCGCGTAGTGATGGTATCGTGGCTGTTTCTAGTTTTGATTCTTAATTCAAGCTACACCGCGAGTCTTTCTTCAATGCTCACGGTTCAACAACTACATGCAAATGTCACAGACATTGAGTGGCTGAAAAAGAACGACATGAAAATTGGTTGTGATGGAGATTCATTTGTTAGGACATACCTAGAGGAAGTCGAAAAATTCAAACCAGGGAACATCGTCAACATTAGTAATGAAAACAATTATGACCCTGAATTCAAAAACTCCTCAATTGCAGCAGCTTTTCTCGAACTCCCTTACGAAAAAGTATACATCAGTAAATACTGCAAGGGGTACTCTGCTTCTACACCAACCACCAGATTTGGAGGACTTGGATTTGTAAGTGACTAGAATTATACAGCTTATGATTATCTCTCTGACTCTATTTTGAAAATTTTCTATAAATTTGAGTAAACCAAATGTCATTTCTACAATACAATAACTTTGTATTCTTTGCATATATTTAATCTGTGTCGCTTAATTGCTTTTCATTCTCATGACACAGATGTTCCAGAAAGGATCCCCCTTGGTCAGAGATGTTTCTAAAGCTATTTTGGAGCTCTTACAAAAGGGAGAATTGAAGAAATTAGAAGATATATGGTTGAATCCCACAAATGTGTGCTCCAACAATTTGAATTCCAAGAATACAGAAAGTTTGAAGCTGGGAAGTTTCTGGATTCTCTATGTGATTTCTGGTGCCACATCTACTATTTGTTTTCTAGTTTCTACTATCCATTCCCTGAAATCTAGACAAACAGCCAATGATGATGCACAAGAAAGTAGTGGCACCCAAAATGATGTGAGCAGATGGAAAAGGGTGGTTAAATTAAGTAGGAAAATTTGTAGCAGAAAGCATAATAAAACAAGCAAGGTAAATGAAGATGTTACTGATTCTCCTTCAAGTACCCCTGAGCATCAGCAGGGAATGGCTCTTCAATTGCCAGAAATCATAACAGTCTCTTCACCACCAACAGAGTTGTAAATGACCCTGATCAACTAGGAAAGATAACCAACAATGAGTTTTTCATCCAATTATAGATCTAGGATGAAAACTACAAAAGGAAGCATGTGTAAATAGTATTATATTTATTTATTTATTATCCTGCTTCTGATCATTGGTCAAGTCTTGTGAGTCCTGTAAATTGCTTACTGTAATAGTAGAGCGCGGGCGCATTAAGCTTAACGCTGTTAGGGACACTTGTATAAAGAAATTACTCAATCAAATTCATATTTCTTTTTCTTTTTTGAAACACTTATTTCGTTTCATATTTCTTTAGCGGGCAACATTCTACAAATCAGAAATGGCCTTCATATAAATATACTAGTCATTAAATTACATGCATACATAACCATGGGGCATAAAATGTTCAGACAGGAAAATAATTAATAACTCCATTCTACAGAAACAAGCTTTGGAGAAAGTACAACTTGATGAAAAATGTCATCCTCTATAATCAAAACTTCCTCTGCCAAAGAATTTTAGTACATCAATAAGTCCTATTTGTATTCTGGTACAGTCTCGGTAAAATTTGTTATCTATATCAGAACTGTAACAGAATCACCAATACCCTCTACCTCTTCCTCTTCCACTTCCTCTCCCGCGGCCACCCCAGCCTCGGCCCCTTGTTCCACCTCTCCCTCCACCAGATACTCTGCCTCTCCCTCCACCAGATACTCCGCCTCTCCCACCACCAGATAAGCCGCCTATTGCTCTATTGACAAGTTGATTTTGCATAGCACCAGAACCTCGGCCCTTCTTTAATGCAATGTTGTTGGATCCATTGCCGGCAGTAGAAGGCCGTTTTGCTCTGCAGAAGTAAAATGTCTCAAGTTAGCACTTCACTCTTAATTATTTCTGTTGTCCAAATCCACAATAGATCTTTAAGAAATTGAGCTATGTATTTAAACTGATAGTTAGAGCTACGGATAAGACATAAGGTACTTTCAAAAGGGAAAAATAATAAAATATCTTCAAAAATAAAGACGGATACAGTACCCAACAGCTGGTATGGTGGTTGATGCAGTTTTGGTTGCTTCTTTCCAAGAAAGGTTGATTCTCTTGTCTCCAATAAAAGAAGGTGCTTTAGCGTGCAATGGCTGAACATACAAATCGAACAATTCAATAATTAAAAGGTGCAAGAGATGAAAGACATAACAAAAAATCATGATCATACATGCAATAATTCATTTGCTAAAGTAAAAAGAAAAGGTAGCATCCTTTTTACCTTTGTCATCGTCAAAATATTATTGCAGGTACGCAACCCAGTTGTGGCATTCTGTTTTTTCGTTTTCTGTAACATCATGTTAAAAATGTAAGTGTGATACACCCATAATACGGTACAACACAAAATGAACAAACCACGGGATAAAACTCACAATTTTTTCTTTTTCTTCATCAGTTTTAGCATTTGCCAAGGATTTGTTGTTTTCAGCCATTCCTTGAGTTAATTTCTTGATTGTAGCCCGGGTGAACTCCTCAACATTTTTCAATCTGCAAAAAGAAAAGGAACCTAAAATTTAACCATATTACCCCAAAACGACTAATAAATACCAGAGATGGATACAAAAGAGGCAACAAAGGAAAAACAACGAAAAGTGTGTCTACAACACATGTATTTACCATGCATAATATACCAATAATAATATTTAAAAATATGTAATAATACAATTAAATTAAAAAAAAACTAAAATAGTTTCTATTGCTAACTTAATTATTGAAAGTAGTAAATCTAATATATATAACTTGAGTAATTTGCTTTTATTAATGTGTCGTCGACACGTGCCTTATCATGCATAATGTACTGACAACAATTAAAAATATGTATTAAATTGTTGCAATATTTTAAAATTTCTACATAACTTAGTTATTGATCAGGTATTTTTTGTACAAGTTATCGATCAGTTTTATTATTGGTTAAGTTCAAATATATAAACTTTTTGCATCAAATTTACTCTTCTTGCGACTTATAAATAAATTTACAAAAAGTAATACGTTTTTCTTTACAAAAGGTTTAGGTGAGTTGGGTTCCAGGGGTCGTCCGGGAAGGCTCAGAGCGCTTCCGGGATGTACTTACAGATCACCCACCAAAAAAGTCCTTACACCGACAACGGGAGTTGAACCCACGCCCTTGCGGAGCATTACCAACTGAACCAACCTTCATCGGCACAAATAGTAATGCATTTATAAAAATATAAATATCATCTTCAAATATTATTTTAAATTAAACCCGCCAACGCATTGGTCATATTCTAGTTTTCCCCTAAACTCAAATGTCTTGGATTCTTGATGATGGTCCTTCATTAGTATGGTGGTCTGTATAAGAACTGTAAGCCTTCACAAAGGCTTCTTCATGACCTAATTTTGGAATTGAAACACCACCCATAAACATTTTGGATCCAAAATGACGTGCACACACACACTACAAACAAAATTATCAAAAAAATACAAACCAAAGACTAGGATTATTCTTTATTTATATATCATCAAAAGAAAGTCAATACCTCTCAGTAAAATCATTATACTGCTCTGAAAAGTCTTCTCCAAGCCTATCAGATGGCTGGCCAGTAACAATTTTGTAACCACATAAACTATTTGTGGCATTAGGAACCTACATAACAACCAAGTTCAATTATATGCTGCATATAAGTGATGCACGTCAGCTTGAGATTTTGATGCTGCTCGAGCAAAGGTTTACCTTATGAGCTAGGTGATGAAATGTGTACAACAAGCACTCAACATATGTAAAGTTCATCTCCTCTCCAGTCTTCTTCCAAGTCATGTATTTCTGAAAGGAGCAAAGCACACAGCTCAAAGGAAGTCAAAACAAATTGTAAAATGAACCCTGAGATAGTGTTTAAATTTGATTTAATTTAATCCTCCAATAATTATTAACAACATTTAAGTGTATTATATACTCTTTAAATATAACTTAATTAATATGGAATATTGCTCTAAAAAAACTGGATTCATAATACTAACAATTTATTACACGAATGGACCATTTTTTGGAAGCAATACATGTCTGGACTTAAATATTCAAACTTTGGATATTGATGTGATCAATTGATTCAAATGAATTTGAAGGACTGTATCAATGTAAATCCAATATTTTGGTGATTGAACATTGATCCATCAATATTATGCAAGATAGAGACGCAATTTGAGGACTAATTTACAACTCAAACTTTACAAGATAGATCCTCACGCCTTAATAACATTCACTTCATTAAAAAAATGTAGGTAAGAGTAAGACTTAACCAAGTTAGCCACATAAAAATCCTACTTTTAGCCAGTTCACAATGTTCAACATCCAAATAACAGCATAAACTAGAACAAAGTAAACAAAATTGATGTTGTCATAGCATAACTGCTAGTAAACCTTCCAATCATGCCATTACTCAGGAAATGTTTACCTTCAGCAACTGAACAATAGAAGGAAGTATTTGCCGTGAATCTTGTGGCGTTGTGAAAGGTGAAAACTCTGCAAGGCTTCTGAGCAAATCTACTTTTCGTTCTCCCGGTAGCTGACATGAATAAAACCAGTTTTTCAACAAAAAGACCTTAACTAGCAAATCCAAGATCTATGAAGTTAACCAGACAAAGTAGCTTGGATATGATTTCGTTATTCATATTTGTCAGAAAAATTTAACGACACAGGTGACCATTGTGACCACTTATATAATAAAGTTAGAATAACATAATATACTGAGTTCAGAAGGGAAGAATTTGGAACTGTGTCCTGATAGAAATAGCCGAATCAAAAGTGTTTTTCTAAATATCAGTCAATTCAACAATTACCTGCCATAGAGTTACTTTAAATGATGGTATATGCAGTTTATAAATACTGGAAAATTATTTAAAAAAATAATTAACCTAATCTGAGGAAACTATCCCATGTGTTATATTGAAGCAGACTACACTCTACAGGGTAAACAAAAGCAGCCTTAAAAGCGCCTCTGTCAGCTGATGATTATGGACATAGTCACAGAAACCCATGAAGTAACAATACTGAATTTTCTTAACTATTGTATTGGATACATGATTATCAGTATCTTACAATCCACACAAGTCATATCTCGACTCAACAAAAAAGGGCCCAACCAATAGAAATTGTTGTGTATGTATCTATTTTGAACATGACAAAGCATGAATCTCAAGTATTGCAAGATTCACGTCCTTAATCACACAAGCATTAAAACAGGCAAAGTAATGCATCTCAAATTCAAAAAAGCTTGTTACGTTTTTTTTTCTTCATTTTTTTGAAGGACCAAAATCAGCCTCAAACAAATATGTCAACAAAACCGTGGGAAAGTAGAAGAGTCACACAAGATCACCTAGTCTACTGCTTCTGATCGATTTAGACCGGTTTAATGATATCAGATCTGAGTCAGAGGCTCACCTGATCAAATAAGAGACATGTCGGTCCGAGTTATACTCCCTCTGTCCCAAAATAAATGACTTGTTTGACTACTGACACGTTTGCCAATGCACAACTTTAATCGTTAATATCTCTAATTTTATATTATTAAAAATTATAAAAATTGTATATTTTGAAAGTGCTCGTCGAGACAAATCAAACAACATCTCATATGCTAATATTTGCATGTATATATTAGTAGAAAAATAAGGTCAAAGCAGGTCAAATGAATAGTATACTAAGTCAAAAACAGGTAATTTAAAATGGGACGGAGGGAGTAAAACACAGCTTGGGGATGATGAATGAGACCACAGTGTAGTTAGATTATGTCTTTTGGAAGGGTTAAACAATTGAACTTTGTCTAACCAGCCACTTTCTTTGTCAATTGATTCATGACTTGAAAATGGAATTATTTTGAAGTTTGTGTAGGATATATCATATATATGTTTTAACGCAAATCATTTGCTTTTGATTCGGATATTTATACCGACACGATATACAATACCAATATTTCTCGATACTCAACTAATGCTTATTAAGTATCCAAGTCAATTTTTTTTTCTAAAAAAATCTAGATCCGATATATTTGGAATAATTAAAGATGCAACTTACGGGGATTTCAATACAACTTACACCCTTTCATTTACACATAAAAACACAATCCATTTTTATGAATGACTTCTCTATGTTGTAACATATTTGTGTCTTTGGAAGTTTGTAGCAAATTTTCTGATCCAACTAGGACCATATACTAGTTTTATTATATAAAAGAATGTCTAAGAAATTGGACTTGGTTTGAACTTTTGTAATTGCAATTAATATATAATTACTGTGTTCTATCGATTTTTTTATGCATCTCTATATATGTCTTAGATGCATTATATCCTATGTTTTTCAAGAATAGCCTTATGGATAAATAATGCATCTAGTACTCAATGTATCTGTGTATCACCAGCAGAAACAGCCTCTCTGCTTATTTGGTAAAGGTTACACCTGATCCTCCATACACCCTACCCCACAGTATTAGAAGCTTCATACTGCCTCTAGGACACCGTCAATCATATAAAATACAACCTTTTAATTTACTGGTCAAACCACCCATAGTTGAGAAGATATACAATATGATGATAAAACTTTTAAGCAAATAATGTGAAGGGAACAAACCCTCAGTAAACCCAAAACAACTAGACAATATATTCCAGCACAAACCATTCATTCATATGCTAAATGATCTAGTTACCTGGTCAAAAACAGGTATTATCGTTTTGTTTATGAAGTTCATAAAATTGCTGCTGGATGCACCCCTCTGTAAGAAAAAAAATTGAGTTGGTTAATGAAAAACTAAACTGAAACGAATATGAAAAAAGATGAACAGTATAAACAGTACTTGCCACGACAATTGGAAGTGCCATGTGAAGGCATGATATCAACCTATCATTATGATCTGCATCTTCAACCTACAAATCACCAGTTAAAAAAAATAAACATAACATGAGACTCTGAAAAAATTTATTTATACAGTTTTAACTTTATGTGATCAACAGAGAGAAGAAAAAAAGTAATCACTTTGAATTCTGATCCTAAATCAGCTTGTTCTTCAATGATTTCAATCAGCTCTTTCATCCGCTCAGGAGGAGACTTTTCTCCAAATAGGCTCAAACTCTTCAGGAAATCCATAAACATTCTAAATTCTATACCAGTTACATCATCTAAACTCTGTAATGAAATGCAACCACAACATACATCAACTCCAATTATGTTATAAAAAATTAAACACGAATAAATTGACAAAAGAACTCATAAAAATTGAGTCAGAGCAATTGCGAATACCGTTTTAATTAGATCGGTTATGTGTCTTTCCATTTCCTCTTGGGGCTTTAACAGTTCAGCTTTAATAGGGAAAACCTATATTGAAGATATTAAGAATTCGGTATTCATTATTATTTTAAAACATGCGAAAAAATAAAGGGACCATGAGAATTGACAATCAGAACAAAACACATGTTTTCTCACCTTATCTCTAACAAAGTTTAAAACCTTTTCACGAATAACATCATCCGTGCTTGGCTCTTCAACACCTCTAATGTGCTTAAACAAAGCCGTCAAAGAAGCTGCATTCACAAATTTACTATAAGGAAACACCCAAAATGCAACATAATTATGAATGCCCAAAATTTGGAAAGCATATTTTGTGATTACTAACAGAAAAATCAAGTTTCCAAGGTTTAAGCCTAACTCTGCAAGTAACAGTTACAAAATTGTTGGACTTCACACTTAATCTCATCCTTGCTACCAAGGTTCAAATGTTTCAAGTTTTACTACCACCTAAAGGCTCCTCAGCAGTCACCACAATAACAAGCTGCAGGAGATCATCTTTACTGGAATCATAAAAAACAACTTCAAAAATATAATTATATAATTTAACATATGGAAAACTATTCAATCCTAGATAGATGTCAAGAAGGCTCAGCCCATTGCAAAAACCAATGTCTTCAACGAAAACTTTTATTTTTTTTATTTTTTTTTACGAAAACATTTTTTTAAAATTTAAATGTTATGCACACTGAATAGGTACTGGATAAGACCTTTCTTAGATTGGCCATTTATATAGCCTGTTTGGAACTGCAGCAGGAAAGTCCTTTTAAGTTTGTATTTTATTTTGGCATTTTTAAGTATTTATGTACACTGTTCGGATTTTTGTTTAGTTTGTATATTGTTTTGTAGTTTTTGCAATAGCAGTTATTCTGCTATCCACTTTAGCAGTTTTGGGGTCCAACGCTCCACACCAGTAATAGTTTAGATAAAAAGAGTAACCAAGATGTACTATTATCTTAATAAAAATAAAAATATTATACAATCAAGAAGACTGCGACTCCAGATTCATGTTTATGTAGTTTACTATCAGATAACAAATACTAGTATGTAGTTAATGTTGATGCAGTACTAAAATACTTTTGTTACCCAAATATATACAAAACCCAACACAGCATTTATACTTCTTCAGATCCTCAAGTAAACTTAAACTATGCCAACTAACTACCACAATATTCTAACAAAGCAATTATACTTTGACATAAAGACATCAAATTACCTTTCACATCCTGCCTCAGTAGAGACAAAAGAGCCTTATGCACAGCATCACGCTCCACAAATTCCTCTAAGAGAATAAAATCAAAAAAAGAAAATATATCAAAATGAACACCATATTCTCAAAGAATCCAATATCTTAATAAACCACAACTAACTTACCAGACCCAAGAATTTGCACAAGAATATCAACCATTTTTCCAATATTCTCAGGTGTATCTTTGCAGAAAAGAGGCAGTCCTCTTATCGCTTGCACCCGAACCTGTAAAGCAACAGAAAAAAAAATTGTAAAAAATACAAACCTCAGCACATATAAAATTCACAAAAAAAAAAAAACTACAACGAAAGGAACACGAGACAAAATTACAAATTATAGCATAATTGGCTTATTTTTTAGCTTATGCAAATAAATAAATTTTTATGTTAATTCATAAGTTCTGACTAATGAAAATTGTATCTTAATAAGCTGTTTTTTTTTTCATAAAACTTATGAAGAATACATAACAGCTTATTGGCTTGCATAAGTTAAAAAATAAGTGAATCCAAACAGGTGATTAATGACATACCCCAAGTTCATCAGCTTCAACCAAATCAAGATGACAATCGAGTGCAGAACTAGATTTTTCAGGAAAAAATTTGAAGAACTTAGGAATAAGCTGTGCAGATAGTTGTTTAGCCTTAACACTCGTTTTGGCTGCATCTATAATTCCTTCATAATCCGTCACGTTCTGCAAAATACACAAACAGAGAGTAATAAATCGAAAATCAAAAACCCTAATTGAAAGCAAAAGAGGAATAGCAGAAACAAAAACCCTAAATAGAGATTATAGTAAACCTGAGATTTGTCTTTAGCGCTGTTGAGTCGCTCGCCGTATTCGTAGAGTTTCTCGATGTAAACAGTTTCTTCGGATGGGTCAGTCATTGGAAGGTTCTAGAATAGAGAGTATAGTGTTTTTTAATTTGAAGGAAGAAGAAATAAAGAAAAATAGATAGATAGATAGATAGAGTAACTGCTACTGACCTGAAAATGAACAACACAAGGACAAGGGTTTCTTTCTCGTTTGATTTTGAGGAAATACCTAAGAGAGAGAGTGTTTAGTTATGTTTTTGTATACTACTTTGGAGCTGGGGGATTCAGTGATGTAAACCTCAACTTGATTTTCCATGGGAAATATTAATACGAAAATATCAAAACAAAATAATAATAATAATAATTATCCAAACTAAAAAAAAAAGTTATTATTACAAGTAGAAAATTATCCAAACAAAAAAAAAATCCAAACAAGAAAAAAAAAATTATTACAAAAACAAAGCCTACTGAAATTATTAAAAAAAATTTGTGGTTCAGTATTAACAAATTTCATGAAATTTAAGTGTAATTTTAGGGATTTAAAATATGCATCACAGATGAACTAATTCCAAACATGCTACATATCGGATTTAACCAATTCCAAAAAAAAATCGAAAACCCTAGAAATAAATTGAACAGATGAACTAATCTCTTTGTTTATGTTGTTTGAAGCTGTTGTTGAGTAGATTTCGACCATAAATGACGGTTCAAACGGTGGATGGATTTTGAGTTTTGGGGTGTTTTTGCATTTTTTGAAAATTACAACATGAAGGGGGGAGGTGGCAGATTCCTTTTATACGTTATGTCAGTACACTACTTAAGTAGTAGACAATTTTAACTTATTCATTACTTAAATAGTGGACATAAGTATTTTTGCAATTTTGTAGGGTTCGTGAGGAAATAGGTAGAATGTAAAAAAAAAAATCTCATAAATAAGAGAGTGGAACTTATATCTGCAGCCAATTGTTCCTAGGAACTTAATTGCCAAATTTTGAAGGATCTAGAAGTCTTTTTCCTTTATGAGAATTGTAAAAGATAAATGGTTCAACATATTAGAAGGTAACATTATCTTTCGCAAATGACAATTAACTTGTGCAGGAGAACAATCACAACACCTACAAAAATTTCCTGGTAAAAATCAGTTTAAACGAATAAGTTGTATGCAAATGACAAAACAATATTGGCATTTGCATTTGATAATATATACGAATGAGATTAAGTCTCAAATTTGTTTTGTAGAATAGAGTTAGTAATAGTTAATATTAATAAAAATAGAAAACACTAAAGTGACATAATTCATCCAATTTTGTTTTGTCCACAATGAAGGTGAAGATTTATCGAAATTATACATGCATAAATATTGGTTGTCCACAAAGTTGGAAGATTTGCAAGCTACGTATCATTTTTAACAATATTATAAGTGTTTTGCTAAAGAAAGACATAACAACCAAACTACAAAAAGTTAACAAATTTTATAAAATTGCCTAAAAAAACAAAATTTAAAATATCTTACTATGGTTGATAGTTTCCCTATCTTCCATCAATTCTAGTGTTGTCTCAAATAGTGACCGAGTTGTAAGCTTGTGTCAGGTTCAGCTGATTAGTAAGCTTGTCTAAAAATCAACTCTTTCAACTTTTGCTTTATTGTTAAAAATCAGTTCACACATGTCGAATTGAAAATGGTTACAAAATAGGCATGTCCAATGCTCGCAAGACATCCGTGAACTCAAAATCATGTGCATCTTTGTTGAACCTCTCAACTAGTTTGTACCTCGCATCATTCAAATAAAAAGACTGAGCAGTTTCGATAAGCCATTTCGCCTCCGAGTCAGTCAGCTTGCTGGTAAATACAACATCACCGCGGATCAGTACCAAGTCCTTGCTCTCTGCTAATTCTGTGTAATAGGACACAGTAAAGAAGGGAGATGCTTGTGTTCCTCTAGCTTTGTAATCTTCAAGACCAGTAAAAAGCATGACCGGCGTCTGAACTGAAAGAAAAGAATACTCGTGTAAGTGAGACAACAATTGAAGTGTAACGAAAGAAAACTTATATAAACACTCAATAAAAATAAACCATTTGTTTCAACATGCTTTACTCAAGTTTTTGTCGGTAATGAAGGTTTTTGGTTTGCCTCTCAGCAATCAAGGAGATCTATCACTCACTTTTAAACCATTTCCAATTGCTTCAAGATATATTTAAATTTCTGAAACTGCTATCATGTTAGATATATCTAAATTACATGCATAGATATAGCCATTTCGCTGTTGACAGTTGTTTAAGAATGCAAAAAAGATGTACCATTAGGAAATATGAAATATCAAGCAACTTAAAATAATAAAAAAAAAAAACTAGGATTTGGAAACTAGCTTTGGACCCTAGAGTTGCCGGTAAAAATCTGGGGAAACTCATAATCAGAAACAAAATGAAGGTAAGGTAGAGGGCATTATGTTATCAATATTGAAGATAAACTAGGAAGCAACTTTTTCTGCTACGGTGGTTTTCTTCTAAACTAACAAAACATGAGACTTCTATTAGTCTAACTTTAGGCTTATCGGTACTTTAAAATTACCATTTCTGGGAAGACCAGTTTTTACATTGGCCCCTTTGAATAGTCTATTTTAAAACTTCAACTGATGATAGTTGGACTGTACAAGTTAATCAACTTCACACTTACTGCAGGATTTCTATCAGTCCTTGTGCTCCCAATTGAAACAATTTAATCCAGCATTTTAACTTCAAATTTAAATATTCTGTCTTCCATCAGTCATGCACTGTTCGATTGCAAGGCACAACCACCACAACCCTTTCATTGTTAAAATAAATAAATCACAAACTGATATATTTTAGAAGTGATTTTTTTCTAAATAAACAAATCTCTCAAGGCATTTTTTGAATCTCTATATTGTATGATTTCAAAAATTCATCCTATAAAATAATTTTGGAATATGACTCATGTTTGTCAAATGTGTCATCAACCATGAAGTTCTAGTTTTTTTATTGCTTTTCCTTCTAATTTCTAATATATCTGATCTTTAAGGAAAACTAAAATTTGATGTTCAAATTCTTGTCTCTAAGAATATTAGGGTATTGTATGTTATGAGTGTGATTAGGTTGGACTTATACTAGTTGAACAAGTATTTGACCAAGTTTATTAGTAGACACGGGAGAATAAGGTCACAGCAAAATATCACAACAATTCAGAGTCGAGACTCTCTTTTCCGTTTTCTCTTTTCCATGTAATCCTACAACGTCGACAGTGTCCCTGAATGACCTTTTACCTTTTCTGTTTCCCATTCACTTCAACTTTTCACGTTCTCTCATATACTACTACCATATAATCCAAGGAACAGATATATGGCTGGCTTGACGGGAGAGTTAAGGACTTAAGTCCCAGCACAATACTAACATTTATCATTAAAAAAGAAACCCATATCCAATTTCAAAAGGGAAAAAAGGGTTTCTCTTTTACAAATACAGACCAGAAATCAAGTGCAACACAATTTTTAGTCACATTAACAACTATTGTATTCATTTGAATAAATGACATGAGAGGGTAAGTTTTATCAAACCTTGAACGAACATTGTTGTATAACCACTTCCCCTCCACAAAGGAATGACAAAATATCGGCTGTGAAGAACAAGTAAAGGTAAGAACATGAAATCTAGAAGAGCACAAATTCACAGCACAAGTATTGATTAATTAAATGAATACCATTCTTTAGCTCTATGCTCCAGCAAGTGATAAAGATTTGCTTTCATAGATAATCCAATATGACCTCTACCTATGTGATACTGAAATAAAACCATCCAAATCATATAATTAATAATAAAACTTTTTTTTGTATCAAGTAGCCTAGTGGCTAGAATTTCACCTTTTAAGATGAATAAATGGATGTACCAGAATTCGAACCTAGTCCTGCATATTACATGCAATATGCCTACCAATTAAGCTATGCTCACAAGACTAATAACAAAAACTTTATCAATACAAAATATGTCAAATGCATCCAGGGTCCTTCAAGTTTAAAGTTTATAACAAATTGCTCCTTTAAATTTTTTAACTACCGAAATTTGTCATTTAAGTTTGTAATAGGTTACACTGTTATAATTTTAAAGGGGGTAACAATGTAATCTGTTACAAACTTAAATGAACAATTTGGTACTTAAAGAGCAGTAACTATGTAATCTCTTTCGAACTAAAGACCAATTTGATACTTAAAAAACTTAAAAACGTTAAACTTAAAACCTCAAATGCATTTGGCCTACAAAATATTGGCAAATAACTATAAGACAATTGTGTCACAATATTTGAACAAACCACTATTCTCTGCGTTGTGCAATCGACAATAATTATCCTACAAAAATTACCGAATTCTGTATCTAGTCAATAATATAGACCAAGTACATTAGTTATACATTAGTTATTGGATGAATCTAAACAGTTAAATTTTGCTTATACATGAAACCAGTAATAAAGAACAAGTAATTGAAAATGGAAGAAAGGAGAAATTACATCATCCCAAATAGAAGTGATATCATCAGGATAACGATCCTTGAGTCGCTGAACATCTACAATAGAATCCAACGGTTTTCGTTGCAAAGGATTGAAACCAGTAGCGAACCTTGACGTTCTAAAGAATCCAATCGAACTCCATTTGAGAAAATGGCTGGGAATTTCCGGTTGATGAAATTTAGGGGAAGTTGTTCCGGAAGTGAAAGAACGAGTAGAAGGATCGTTGAAGAGAAAGAGGTTTTTTCTGGCTTTGGAAGCTATGGTCCTAAAAATTCTCGAGATTGAGGTTACGTTTTGCATTGCAGAATGAAGAGTGAAATATGAATTTGTGAATTGGCACTGTGGTCCGTAGCAGGGTTATCAGATTCAGGTGGTGGTGGTGGTGGTGGTGGTGGTGGTGGACTGGTGGTGCTTTTATTGGAGGATTTCGAATTTTCGATGTCTTTGGGGGCTATTTAGCAATTTGGTCTCAAACTTTACATCAAGATTTAGGGTGTATTCAATTAGAATTTTAATGGATTTTAAAAGATTTTTTTATGATGACAAAATTATGTGGTTTTCAATTAGGATTTTAAAAGACTTTAAAAAAGTCTAGTGGTATTCAATCAAGACTCTTTACAACTTATAAAAAGTCTTGTGGTATTCAAAAGTATTCTAATTTTGATGGATTGTTTAAAAAATAGGATTTTAATGGATTTTGATGGACTTTTTAGTGAATTTTGAGCTAAAAAAAGTTTTCCTCATATCATGAGATTTCCATGGATTCTCATTTTTTTTTTCACCTTTCCTCTTGTTTCTATTTCATGTTTCCTAATTATCTCATGTTTTTTATAATTGTTTATTTTCTCCCTACATCTCTTTCATGTTGCATCTTCATGTCCTGCCCAGTTGTTTCTTCTTCTCTTCTTTTTTAACTTTTTCAACAATCTCACAAACTTTTCCAAACTCTCAAAAACTTTTTACTTTCATCATCACTATACTGGTTTTTTCTTCTTCTTCTTCTTCTTCTTCTGTCAAATATGTTTTTTTACAATAAAATAAATTAACAAATTCTACATCTTTTTTACAAACTTTTGATTCATTACAACTTTTGTACAATTTTGTTTCTTCAATTTTGTTTTATTTATTTTTACGGAAAACAATCTTTTTTTTTCTTCTTCACATTCATATGCTTCATATACGTAAAAACATAAAAAGTGAACCTAGAGTTTTTTTTTTCAATATTTGGATTCCCAAATTATTGATTCTTTTAAAATTTTCCTAATATACAAAAGTTTCCTAATATATAAAGTATTATAAAATCTTGATTATAAAAAGTCTTTTGAAAAAAATCTCTCAAAATCCATTCAAATCATTTGTTAAAAATCTTGATTGTAAAAAAAGTCTTGTAAAAAAGTCTCAGGAAATCAATATAGTCCAACAAAATCTTATAAAATCATCAAGATTTTTTTTGCCAAAACTGTCTCATGAAATCTCAATCCAATACACCCCCCTAACAAGATAATTTTTCGGTGAGCATAACTAAATTAATTAAAATTAATTAAGATATTATATGAAATATATGGAGATTAAATTATCACCAATAAGAGTATCATAGAGAGTTTCATAAATTAATGATTTGTACCTAAACTTTTTTTATCGTTGGAGTTCCATGACGTGACATTGAGGGTATCAAAATTGATGATGCGGTATCTTATTTAAGGTACCGTATTACCGTATCATCAATTTAATATTATATTTTTTTATATATGAAATTTAAATATAAGGTATCACTTGCTATTAATGTATGATACTCACATTAGTATCACCATTGGAACAAAATATATATGGGTTGCATAAGTATTACATGACATTGTATGGACTACTTGTCAATGATATATAATACTCAAAGTGATATCACCATTGGAGATGCTCTTATAGTTCAAACCCTTTTTTAGTATTAATGCTTCGATTTATAGGGGAATAGGGCTCAACTTTTTTGAGCTTCAATAATCTACAGTTTGATCTCAATAAGTAAAATGATGACACCTCGTCATTATTTGTTAACCAGGGAACTTTTCAAAGTGAAATTAGGGGTTTTGTAATAAAAAGAAGTACAATTTGTGAAGAAATTAAGGGAATTAGGAGTTATCTTGTGCTACAAGGAAAAAGCCTAAAAGAGGGAGAAACAAGTTCAAAAAAAAAAAAAAACCAAAGCTCTTATGGAAATTCGCTTAGGCGAGGTACTCTTCGCGCACGCGAACTATGCGTGATGTCAACTCTGGACTCTCTAGAAACTTCGCTTAAGGCGAACATTTCCCGCGTATGCGAACTCTGATGATACAAACATCCTGGACCCTCTGGAAAGTTCACGCAGGCGAACCAGAGGCAAAGTGGCGCGCGAATTGTGAACCAACTTCTGGTCATTTCCCTTCTGGAAAGTTCGCCTCGCGCGAACCCGATCTCGCGTGAGGTGAAACCACATACCTTTCAGCTCAGTTTCAGACTTCTATTAAAGGGAGCTGAGAGCTCAGTTGCCATATTCAAAAAATTTGACGAAGAATTACACTATTGAAGCTTTTCCAGATCTGGTTCTTGATTTGTGAAGAAAAATGCAAATGATGATGAAGACTTCTCAAGCTACTTGTGCAAAATTCATCCCTATGATGTCTAGCTAAATTTGTATGGATTGGAATCTCTAGGAGAGTTCAAATTGTACCAATGGTTTTGTAACTTGTTAATCTTGTTCATGAATTGTATTAAGATTTTAATCAATCATTCTTTCTCTTCATGCTTTATGCTTTTTGGCCAGTATAATGATTATATTTGTTTTAATTGCTATGAGAATAGAATTTCACAATGGATCTAGAATTGATTGAACATCTTAGTGGTAGCTTAGAGATTTGAAACCGTAAGTTGTGATTAGAGGATTGTGTTTTGAAAACCTCAATTAAGCACAAATTATCTTAAGAGATTTGGAAATTTGTGTTGAATTGAGAGGATTGAGTTCCAAGAAATTGGACTCAACACCTCAATCCTATCTTAAGATCGAGATACAATTTGTTGAACATGTTTGTTGTTACGAGATTATGGTATATTTGAGTGATTCGGTTGAGATTCTGATCCGCTTGTTCCATCGAAAGAGTAACAAATTCATTGATTCCATTTACTTTTCGTTATTGCTATTGATTTTACTTGAAATCACCCCCATTTATGTTGTTAAGTGTTAATACTAGTTTAGTTCTATTGTCTTGTTTTGATTAGAGCAATCCCTGAGGATCGATACATTTTACTACTTGCGATCGATTTGTACACTTGCAAATTTATCGGTCATAAAGTTCAGTCAATAATTGTTTCTATTAAGAATCGAACTTATGCTCTATTGAACAATTCATTCCAAGAAGAACTCATTTAATTACCATTTAAATTCAACATCTTAATTTGTTGTTCGAACTCTAATATACTTATCTATCAATAAAAATACTCTATTGATACCTCTGATATTCTCATCTATCAATAAAAACACTTGATATACTCTCAATGTGTTTAATTTGTTTTCTTCTTTTAGATTTCAGGTTTACTTTTGTCACTCTTTCACAAGTATAGATAATCGCTATAACTTCTCTATCTTTTGCTTCCTATTTTTTTATTATTATAAAATTACATATTCTTTTACTTATTGATCCAATTTTTATTTTATTTTTTTGTTTGTTGCCGGTATGGATTTTGTGTTATAATTCATGCATTTTACTGCTATGGTAATTTTGTTTTTTTTTTCTCAGTTTGGTTTTGCTAGATTAATAATTTTTTCTACTTTCAACCATTTATGTTTTTTTCTATATTAAGATTTAATTATTTTTTAGGATAGGAACTTATAGAGTTAATATTTGACACGTATATATCATCGACAATCATATAAATTCAACTAATCAAAAGTTGACAAGAAAACAAGATAATGAAATTAAAACTCTTAATTATTGTCATATATGAGTAAGAAAAATATTTTAATATGTACAAAATCTAACATTTGCTGCCATCATTAATCTCTCTGTATTTGTTTGTAAGATTCAAGAATAATATGTACAAGGTTTCTAGATTTCAATATGGATAAAGTTTATACAAGTCCAATTTCAATTGATGGTCGGTTGCATAAAGATGGTTTTCAAGTAGGGATGATTTATAGTTCAACAATAAAGTGGGATGTTACCAACTTGAATTTGGACGAGGTTCTTGAAAATGGCGGAGTTAAATTTAAATTTTCGGTAGGGCCATATGTAATGGAGTTTGAAATTTTTTATGGGTTGTCATTCGTGTGTATGTGTGCGCGTGCGTTTTTGCATGCGCATGTAAAATGAGATATCAAATTACACTAATATAATATTTGAGTAATTTTATACATCGCCCAAGTTTGTCAATGGAGAGCGGATTTTCAATAACAAATAGCAGAGTACTAGAGGAAGTGATCAGGTCTATCTCGGAAGACCATGAGGACCATACTCAAGGGTCGTTTACTCTTGTACCAAGATGGCCAATATTGTTCTCCCCCAAGAATGGGATGATACTATGTACACAGACAACTGCAGCTTGTTAGTAATTTAACTTCTCATTTTATAGAAATTAATTATTATGCAAATTAACTCAAGGACTTATTATTGTATGTATTTGTTTGTGCGTAAATACAAGACTGCATATTATGGAGAATATAAGTGTAGTGGACCTGGTTCCAACATCGTTGGAAGACCTCCATGGGTATACAGATTGTCAAAAAAGAAAAATTAATGTTTGCGTCGACTCATTTATTAAAACGTTATTGAACTGACTAAACATTATTTAAAGGATAATTAGTCATTTATAGAGTTAATATTTGACACGTATATATCATCGACAATCATATAAATTCAACTAATCAAAGGTTGACAAGAAAACAAGATAATATTGAAATTAAAACTCTTAATTATTGTCATATATGTACAAAATCTAACATTTGCTGCCATCATTAATCTCTTTGTGTTTGTTTGTAAGATTCAAGAATAATATGTACAAGGTTTCCAGATTTTAATATGGATAAAATTTATCCAAGTCCAATTGCAATTGATGGTCGCTTGCATAAAGATGGTTTTCAAGTAGGGATGATTTATAGTTCAACAATACCAACTTGAATTTGGATGAGGTTATTGAAAATGGCGGAGTTAGATTAAAATTTTCGGTAGGGCCGTATGTAATGGAGTTTGAAATTTTTTATGGGTTGTTATATGTGTGTATGCGTGCGCGTGCGTTTTTGTGTGTGCGTGCGCGTGTAAAATGAGATATCAAATTACACTAATATAATGTTTGAATAATTTTATACATCGCTCAAGTTTATTAATGGAGAGCTGATTTTCAATAACAAATAGCAGAGTACTAGGAAGTGATCAGGTCTATCTCGAAAGACCGTGGGGACCATACTCAAGGGACGTTTACTCTTGTACCAAGATGGCCAATATTGTTCTCCTCCAAGGATGAGATGATACTATGTACACAGACAACTGCCTTATCATTCAAATCTCAGGTACGAAGACAATCAACAATGAAGTTGAAATTTCTCATTTTGCAATTTTCTCATTTTTTATTTGTGTATAAATTTTAATTACAATCAAGATGAGGGCTTCGATTAATAAACTTATATATATATTATATAATGAGAAATAGTTATTGATACGAAAGGTTAAATTGAAGAAATTCAAGAAGGCAAAATTGAATAGGGAGTTACCATAAAATAGGGAGTTATTGTTTTTTTTCTATTTAAAAGAATAACTCATGTTGTTTTCTGGCAATTCTTCTATGAATCTCTCGTAACATTTAGCACTTCTCTTATATAATTTTTAATGCAATGATATTTTTAACCAAATGTCATATGAATTATCTACTGTATTTTTCGTCCTTATTTTAGATCTTGATTTTATAGTATTATTGATATTATTTTTGGTCTTTATACAAAAAAAAGATTAATAATAAAATAGGTAAGTATATTATTACTACTTGAAAGTGTTTGAATTAATTAGGTAAAACTACACTATAGGTTATTTAACCATACCAAAAAAAAACACTATAGGTTATTTATCTTTTTTTTATTTTAAACTTTGGTCTTTTATAATTTTTTTAAACGTTTATGTCCTTTATCTTTTAAAATGTTTACAATCACATCATTTTTTCCATTTTTTGTTTAAAAAAGCTTAATTTGTATTAAAAATGTTTATATGGCAAGGTCATGTAGGATTATAAATAAAAATTTATTTTCTATTTTATTTTTTATTAAACTAACAAGAAACCAAAATTAATAAAATTGAATGTTTTTCATTCTCTTTAAATTTATGGGTTTCAAACCCGGAAATTGCATTTCCAACCTTCCATGCTATCTCCACTGTCTTAACCTTCAAATTCATTCTTTTTCTTCTAAGCTTGAGTGATGTTTAGAGTGAGATGGAAGAGGAAAAAAATATGGGTCTAGAGTTTATGATGTTGTTGCTTTTCAGGAAGTTGTCATAATTCATGGATATGGATGAGAGATTATCCGACTGAGAAGAAGAAAGTTTGGAGAAATATTGAGTTTGTTATTTTTGGGTCTTGCTTGATTTATCTATGTGGTTTATTGTTTGATTTTTGAGATTTTAGGGTTGTGGGTATGAGTATATTTTTGGTTGAAGCTGATGTTGAAGTTGAAAAAGGGGAAAAGATGAACATTCTTAGGTTTTTTTTTTTATTAAAAAAATAATAATTTTTTTTAAATGATTAAGTGAAATAAATTATAAAAATATAGTGATATTACAGCCAAGTCATCAACACATCAACATTTTTAAACAAAAAATAGAAAAAGGATAAGTTTGTGCAAGTTTTAAAAGATAAAGGACCTTAACGTTAAAAAACAAAAGTGTTAAAGGACTAAAGTGTTAGAAAAATAACATAAAAAACTTGTAGTGTAATTTTGCAAATTAATTACTATATTAGTTTTTTTTTTCATTGTCTTGAACCCTATACCTCAAACTTCTTAATTCTTAGTTTAACCAACTCAACCAACTGAGCTACCCATTCAACCATATCTATTTTCAATTAATTGTTCTTTATTATTATTTCAATTACATTCTGTAATGTTATAAGATTGACACAATTGTGTTATAGCCAGCGACGGAGCCAATAATTCAACTTAGGGAGACCAAGTTTAATGTAAGTATAATTTAATAAAAAAAAAGGGTTTAAGTTTCATGCACAATTTGTAACTCATTATTGTATTAAAAGAAGAATAGACAACACTGACAATTATATTCAAAATTTGGAAGAAAAAAAAAATATGAACGTCAATTACTTTTTTAGATGCAAGTTGAAATTGATGGATTGGTCATATAATGCACATAATATGCACAAGAACATATTTGAAGAATCAAAGTTTTTAAACCATTTAACTTCCCATGCATATTACTAGCTTCATCATATCCTTGACCTCAGACATTTTAAATGTTAAGATTAAGATGCGACAATGTTGAACAAATTCATTGCTCAACAATGGATAATATGGCATCTTGCACATGTATGATATCCAAAAAAAATGCTCTTTGTCAAATATATTCTTATCAACAAATCTAATTACAACTAGAGCCATTTGTTCTCTTATAGTTAATCACGAGATTAATAAGTACACAAAACATTTCATTGTCGATCTTTTCTTTAATTTCATTTTGTATCTTTCTAGCAAATACATGCAAATATTTTTTTTCGGATGGTAAGTGTCTACTTCCTTATTATAAGAAGCCAAAATCTTTATCATTTGAAGAAAATTTCTTCGATTTATATATCTCACTCACTCATCATATTTTTCTTTTTTACACAATTGTGTCATGGCGTTGTTATAGCTGTTATTTGACAATATGATATATATGCGGTATCGTAGGAGAGAGCAACTTTTCACACCCTCCAATACCAGTCACTTGAGGGCAAATTTTGTTGTTGCAAACGAGTCACTTAATGTTGAACCGAGGAAGTAGTAGTTTTATGCACTGAGGACATAAAAACAAAATCAATCTAACCATCATACCGAAATAAAACCAATTGAAGTTCAACAATGATCACTTAACTTATTGATGACCTTATTTCCTCTAGGAACATGCGGTTTAGATCCTCTCGTCTCATGTGGGATTTTTTTGAAAGGGTTATACGGATATACCGATGAATTCAAATACCTCTGAATTAGGGGATGCAGAGACTACTAACATTTACAATTATGAAATTTCTGAATTTCTTTTATTCGTCTATGTTCATTCAACATATCACATTTTATCTCTATCTCTCTTCCTATCATATTACATGACTCTATCTCATATATATTTCTCTCATGGAGTATACACTCATATTGATGGACATCAAACATTTTTATAAAATTTAATTTATAATTATAATCATATATATAAAATGAGTAATTGTAAGTGGTTTGGGTTAGGGTGCAACATGCCGGTTTAGTTTGACTTTTTGAAAGAAAAAAAACTGAACTAATTAAAAATAGTCGGTTCAATTCTTTATAATTTTTTCATACGAAATTTGAATTAAACTAATAAAAAAATATGTTAATTTGGTTCGATTAAGTCGAGTTGAAATCTATCAAAGAAACAATAGTATTATTTAAACTTTAAAGCAAGCACAACAAATAAATTATAAAATTTATAACTAAATTATATGCATATGCAATACATTTGCAATACTAAATATCAATGGTTTGCTAGACTAATGAGTTATAATTAATTACTTTTAGCAAACAAACAGAAAATATAACAATCATATCATTACGAATTTGTCAGTACACAACAAAATTAAAAAATGGCGAAAGTGCAACTATGATACAAAGTGTAAAAATCAAGGTATTTGATATCAATATAAATAGCATTTACAGAACTGACCCCAAAAAAAAAAATAGCATTTTCACTTATGAATGGCACCGCCACCGGATGAATGATCTCATTATTAAAATATACTCAATTTATTCCAAAATATAAGAAAAAATTTGTCAAACAAAGTTGGTGCATTTAATCCAAAATTTTAATCAAATATTCAACTTTTTTTTGACCAATTTTCTCTTATATTTTAGGACGGAAAGGTACATTGGTTATACTCCCTCCGTCCCATTTTAAATGACCTATTTTTGACTTAGTGTACTATTCATTTGACTTGTTTTGACCTTATTTTTCTACTAATATATACATGCAAATATTAACGTATGAGATGTTATTTGATTTGTCTCGACGAGTACTTTCAAAATATACCATTTTTATAATTTTTAATAATAGATAATTAGAGATATTAACGATTAAAGTTGTGCATTGACAAATGTGTCAGTGGTCAAACAGGTCATTTATTTTGGGACGGAGGGAGTAAGTTGTAGAGTCCATTACATTTTAAAACCATTCATATAACTCTTTCAAGTTTTTTTTTCACAAATGAGAGGATCTAAAAATATAAATACAAAAACCTATATTTATGCATAAAAAACAAAGAAAGTAACTAGTTTACCCTAGTGGAGATCCAATGAAAGGGTGTGTCACTTTCACATTACTAACTGAATGCCCACAATTGATGCTATGATAAAGTAGTACCTTCTAATGCTAGTCTTACAGAAGGAATGAATTTGCACTGCTAAAAAATGGTCCACCAGCTTTTTAATGCAGTCACAAACAAAACTCTCTCACTTAAGATCAACATGAAAAAGGAAAAAGGAAAAAAAAGTAGTATTTTGTTACTCTACATAGTGCACTCAAGGGGATGGTGAAGTTGGTGAACTCAATTAATTAGTCTGAATTCCTTCATTTATTTTATAATATAGTGCTTCTTTTGATAGCACATGCCTTGCATTTAATTACTTTTCCAATGGGCCATACCATAATAGTGAGTGTTCACTGTTGGTATTTTTTTTATTTGTTACATTTTATGGTGCTTATGGTTTTGAAACTAATTTTGTACAAATATTGAAAGTAGTGCAATAGAATAGTAAGTATTGTAAATTTTCTGTAGTTAAATTAGTGCCACTGATTTATTATTATTATTATTATTATTATTATTATTATTATTATTATTTGTCGTCAATTTGAATTGAATGGCTATGATATACACTGGACAACCTCCGGTGAATAATGCACCGAAGAGGATCCATGCTCGTTCAAATCAGAACTCAAATATATGCTATGTTACATGGATGGTGGCGTTTGGCCGAAATCCATAGCACAGATTATACTCGATTAGTGAGAATGAGACATAGTTTGATAGATGATGTGAGACTTACATAGTCTCAAAGAAGTGGTAGGCTCAAAAGTCTACTCCAAAACAATTCTATATAACTAGGGTAGTTCAAGGTCTTATTCATTAATCATTTCATGTTTATGCTATTAAAAATAATTAGTGATAAACCACAGTTTTTCTCACTGATAAGCTCTCTCACTAATTGTATCAATCTAGAGGAAACACAAACAACCAAAGATATAACATGGAGCAGTGATTCTCTCCCGTGGCTTTTTCACCGAAGACAATTTAATAATAATCTGGACCACTCAATTATGTTTAATAATTTTTGACGCAATTTAGTTGATCTAAATGGATGACTGAGATTCCACTGGACTCTTGTCACCGGAGCGGATTTGCTCCAAATAACATGATATTTCTTTGATAGACTATATTTCCTTCCATTTGACCAAAGATAAACTAATTATGATTAAACCAAATAAATACATGTTTGTCAGAAATTTGTTATCAGGTAGGTGAACTTCAAGTCATATTTCAACACATTACAAATTTGTTATCATGATCACCTTTGGAGTTTTATGAATTCTTCTTTTGGTATATCTGTCTTTTTCTACATTAGAAACCAATAAATATAATATATCATCTTCATTTTCCTCTTATATAAGACTCACGGGCTTTGATTCCCTCTAATTATTATATAAATTTCCATACCTTCCCATCATTTTTGATCTTACAGTTACACATTACATTACTCTCTTTTCTTTGTCCTAAACTCATGTCTGTCCCTTCTTCTTCTTTATTTGTATTCACTTTTTCTTTGTTTGTTTTCTTCATTTTGAATGAAAATTCATCATGCTTAGCAATATTTAGCAGCAACATTACACGAATTCCTCGCCAGCTTAGAGTTGGTTACTATGCTAAATCTTGTCCTCAGTTAGAACAGCTTGTTGGTTCAGTCACTTCTCAACAATTCAAACAATCACCTGTTTCTGGACCTGCCACCATTCGTCTCCTTTTCCATGATTGCTTTGTCGAAGTAAGCAAATTCCGCACTCAAAAACACATACAAATATGTTTTTATCTTTGCATGCAAGTGTTGCTTTCTTTTCCTTAAACCCAATTTTCTACTTTTTATCTAATAGCTAAAGGCCCTTTTGTTCCTGCGGGCGTAATTCAGTTGGTAGGGAGATTGCATATAATATGCAGGGATCAGGGTTTGAATCCTGACACTCTAACTTATTCACGTTAAAAAAATGAAATTCTAGCGACTAGACTACTCGACCAAAAATGAAATGCATGTTTGGTTGTGAATTTTGTGGTTTGGTGTACTATTTGTTCTTGATAGCTATTGAATGTGTGAATGCAGGGTTGTGATGCATCAATTTTAATAGCATCAAAGCCAGGGAGCAAGGAGTTGGCAGAGAAAGATGCAGAGGATAATAAAGATTTGAGGGTGGAAGGATTTGAGACTATAAAGAAGGCCAAGGATGTGGTGGAGAAAAAGTGTCCTAATGTAGTGTCTTGTGCAGACATTCTTGCAATTGCAGCCAGAGATTTTGTGCACCTTGTAAGTTATTTGTTCTTTGTTTCAATTCATATAATGATTATCAATTTGATTATCTGTTTCCTTTATTGAAAATCCTAATATTTGGTTTCTTCCTCCTAAGTCCTGACATTGTAAAATGTGGTCACTTTGGTAATGCCCTTCAGCAGTGCATTAAGTTTTGACATCACAGATACCTATTCACATGTATTACAAGTACATAATATTCCTAGTTTTGAAAGAGATATTGTTCTGCTCTTTATGCCACCACATTTGGTCTACTTAAAATGGAAACAGAAAAGAGCAGAAATCACCCAAGAGCGCTTAGATGAGATGATGCAGGTCTCTTCTAACTTAACCAAGGTCCTGGATTCAATCCCTGACTTAGACATGCAGTAGCGTTAAAACTCTTAAGGAGAGTTTGCCGCCCATTTGGGTCCCACAAGGCTCGAGGGATTAGTCTCTGCAGTTGAACTCAGAGAATACTTGGTTTACGCCGAGAAGAGCATAAATCCAATAATATGCTTTTCTTTATATATTTGGAGTGCAGGCTCAATTTTCTTCCTTTTTTCTTAAAATAGAGAAGAAAAAAACCTTCTAGAGAAAAAGAAGTATTTTGGCCTTTACAGAATAACATAGAAGTTTTGTGAAAATACCAATTATAAATAAAGAGAAATGGTTATAAAAGATATAGGTGCATGTGAAAAGGTGTTCTAGATTTATTTATCAATAAACTGGATATTATTATTAGTTTTTGGAAATAAATTTCTTTAAAATGCTAAAAGACAATATAGCTAAATACTATTTTTTTCCAACACCATGAAAAAAGAGCAAACAATTATATTGTATAATAAATCAATCTTTCCATTTGCTAATTTGTCAAGCTAAAATGACACACAATGTGCTAAACATTGTTACAGGCTGGTCTTGATTCTATATTAACCAAGTTATCTCTAGAGGTTAGAAACAGACAAGTTAATCTTGGTTTAAGAGTAATTTCCATCATTAAAAATACAAATATGACTCCCTATAATATTAATTGTAGTTTTGGAAGTTAGCAGAGTTACTGTTTCATACAAGGGTTCTGCATAAAGTCAAATTGAATCTGTTTTCATGTTGTCATATACTGTTTGTTTGGTATGTTATGCTCTATAACAGCCAAGCTTTTGTACTTTACATGTGATTTTGTTTAGGCACCAATTATAACACTTACTTCTTAATCTTATAGGTTCAATTTTCATTTATTGTCCTTTTCTATGCCACATCATATCAGATGGAAAAATAATCACATGTAGCAGCCTAGCACTATGAAAATAATACAAGTTAAATCAAACAAACCAAATAAAAACTAAAAACAAAACAATATTATGCTGAGTTTAATTTTAGTGTGTCATGTGACACAGGCAGGGGGACCATATTATCAAGTAAAGAAAGGAAGATGGGATGGAAAGATATCAATGGCATCAAGGGTAGGATCAAACATTCCTCGTGCAAACTCAACCGTCGATGAGCTTATCAAACTTTTCAGCTTGAAAGGCTTAACCACACAGGACATGGTTGCACTTTCCGGGGCTCACACAATTGGGTTTGCTCATTGCAAGAACTTTGTGACTCGCCTTTACAATTACCGGGGCAAGGGTCAACCCGATCCGGATATGAACCCTAAACTATTGCAAGCCCTTAGAATGTACTGTCCAAATTTTGGTGGAAACTCAGATATTGTTGCACCATTTGATGCAACTACTCCTTTCATATTTGACCATGCATATTATGGTAACTTGCAGAGCAAGATGGGTTTGTTAGCTTCCGACCAGGCTTTGGCTTTGGATCCGCGAACCAAGTCACTGGTTCAAGATTTTGCAAAAGATAAGCAGAAGTTTTTTCAAGCTTTTGTAGCTGCTATAGACAAAATGAGTTTAGTGAAAGTTGTGAGAGGGAAAAGGCATGGGGAGAAAAGAAGAGATTGTAGCATGCATATGTAAGAAGTGAGAGAGATACAGTTTATACAATTCTTGCATTTGGGCAAAGTTATTGTCCATAAAGACAATCTTTATGGACCGTCCATAAACCAATCAAAACACAATAAATTTACTCATTCGCCCCCCATTTTACTTGCGCACCCCCCATATTACTCACGCACCCCCCAACTGACTAGCGCCCCCCATATTTCTCGTGCACCCCCCAAATTTCTCATGCACCCCCAAATTATTTATGCACCCCCCAAATTTCTCACGCACCCCAAAAATTTCTCATGCACCCCCCGAATTTCTCTTGCACCTCCCAAATTTCTCGCACACCCCCCTATGACTTTTGCCCACCAATTTTTTTTTTGGTCCCCTCCACATTTCTATCTTACACCATTTTGCTGTGGGAATGGTTTCAGAGATATGCACTCAAAAATCATTAAGTGCATAAGATTGTTTTAGATTACAACCCTATAATTAAAATAGAAACAATAATTGTGATTTAATGGTTTCGATTGTCTTATATGAGAAACCAAAATTATTGTTAAATGGTTTTAAATATTGTAATGATTATAATTGTACCAAAAAAAGTAAAAAATAATGATTATAATAAAAAACCATTAAACCATTTTGCTGTGGGAATGATTTCAGATGGTTGTAATAAAAAACCTTTAGGTGCATAAAATTGTTTTGGAGTACAACCTTATAATTAGAATAAAAACAATAATTGTGATTAAATGGTTTAGATTGTCTTATATAAGAAACCAAAATTATTGTTAAATGATTTTAAATAATGATTATAATTGTACCCAAACAAAATTAAAAATAATGATTCTAATTATAGGTTGTACTTCAAAACCATCTTATGCACTTAATGATTTTGGAGTGTATATATGTGAAACCATTCCCACAACAAAATGGTTTAGGCTAGAAATGTGTGGGGACAAAAAAAAAAATTGGGGGTACAAGTCATCCGGGGTACGTGAGAAATTTAGGGGTGTATGAAAAATTTGGGGGGGTGCATTAGAAATTGAGGGGGTACCCAAGAAATTTAGGGGGTGCACGAGAAATTTTGGGGGTGCATGAAAAATTTGGGGGGGGTGCATTAGAAATTTGGGGGGTGCGTGAGAAATTTGGAGGTGCGAGAGAAATTTAGGGGGTGCGTGAGAAATTTTCCTCACTTATAGGGGGTGTATGAAAAAAAAGTATAGTGTAAATAGCAATCAGCTGACGTTTATGGTCAGTCCATAAATACCTTTTATGGACAATAACCAATCCCCTTGCATTTATAACTAGATTCATTGACTTCACTACAAGTTTACACAAAATTTTCCTATGGAGAAGCATTTCATGCATTTAATTTAAGCTACAAAGTCTCAGACTCCAATAAAGAATGAGTTGATCTAAGCAAAATATGAAAGAAAATAAATTTGAAAATTGTCAATAAACTAAAAATAATGATTCTACAGGTTATATATGAAAATTACGAATTTTCGGAATCTGTTCAAACTTCAAAATCTCGACACACATTGTTTAAGTAGCAATTTCAATCATTCTTTGTCTGGTAAAGATTACATGCGATGGAAAAGTTAAAATGCTGAAAAATTGTTTCTTACCTATCCGTGCTTCTCAAACTATCGAAAGCAGATATAAACGCCTGGCACAAATCTACAAGAGCACCGGCCCCTTTTTCTGTCTCCACCAATGCTGTCATTTGCATTTCTTTCGGATAATATTGACAATTGAGCCTGAAAACAAGGAAAATCCATTCTAATTTTTAAAAAAGAACTAATTTTAGAAGCTCCTCATACAGTTATGACAAGTAATAAATAACAAAAAAATAACAAAGGATAGAAATGGAAATTCGCTGTAATAATGTAGATCGCAGACCTATATCAAGGTGATTACTGATTACAGTTTCTGAATGTAGAAGAAGTGGAAATAAAGTAATTCGGAGCACGAAAGAAAATATCCTCGAAAGTATTACTTATCATTTTTTACGTCATTTTTGTCCTTTTTGGTCCTTCATCCATGTTTGTATATGATTTTTCAAGCATCAAATTTAATCATTCTTTAATACTTCAAGTAATCTAAATCATTGACAATGTAAGCAAACAAAGAAGAGTTCATTGAAGTTTGCTTAAATATAACAAATACAATTATTCAGGAACTTACCATCACCAATAGTTTCTCCACAGATACACGCGTATTCTTTAATACTTCAAGTAAAGCAAAAGATAGTGCTGTATGGCAATTTTTGGATAACTGAGATAACTGTTTTCAACCTCTAGATTTTTGCTAAGATCACTTTCAAGAAGTTGGCATAGTAGACTGATAACTTCAATGCAATCTTTCATCAAACTTTTGTAGTTTATATTTTCCTAGATCCCTATAAAAACCAGATCAGATATATAATACTTTTCATCGGACTGTTTGTCGCCAGCTTCACCAACACCAGCTAGTTTCTCATTACCACTCTATTTCATAGGTAAATGATTTCTGGTTTTTAGGGATTATTTCCTTGATTTTCCGTTTTTTGTTTCTGCGCCTACGAATCTATGTGAACTCAGTTCACCAAAGAATATGTAAATTAAGCTTACTTATGTTAAGGTAATCAATGTTACAGTACCAATGTTAAATTAAATCCGTAGCCATACGTTAAGTAACCAGATTTTAAATAGGTGTGACTAGAAAAAATCACATTATAAACAAGGTGATAATTTAAAACATCTGCAGTGCTTTAGTCATGAACAATCCTAACAGGATTACAGGAACTGACCGAGTCCACTTCTTCATATTGTGCTTCACCAACACCAGTGGCATTATCCGCGCCGACAATAAGGGGACACCATGCTAGGAACAACAAAAAAATAGTTATATTTGAAAGATAGTTCAATCGGCATCTTTTACTAATTGATATACCTAATGCAGAACAGGAAAAGAAGAAGAAAAAAATCAGGTTAGATGACTTGAAGTCACAACCAATTTTGGTTGAGAGTTAGACGACAATAGCGAATCATCTACACCAGATAAATATTCGCGAGGGAAATGCTAAACCCAAAAGGAATTCACACATTTGAAGGTATTAGTTACATTTAGAACCTGTGAATATAAAGCCTTAAACATCACATAACTTTTCTAAATCAACCAGAAGCTTATAACTCGCCACAATCAACTGTATAGAATTCCCAGTTCTCAGCATGTGGAAGACTGCTCCAAAAAATTTTCAACACAATTTAAAAATATATGTATACACAACTCAGAACACAAAATTCAATTTTTCTAACAAATACTATATAACCTGCTTTTATAGTTTAAATTAACCAGAAATTTCTAATATGAATCACCTCTATACTTAGAAATATTTCAAATAATGGTCATCTTCATGTTTGCGGTTGAAATAATGACTTGATTAATATCCGTTTCATTAAAACAACGAAATAAAGATGTAACTCGTATCAGGGACGGATGCACGTTGGCCACTATGTGGGCTAGTGCCTGCACAAAAATTTTGATTTTTTTTTTTTTATAGTATATATATTATACAGGTTATGCTAACTAGTGCCCCAGAATATTAGTTAAAAAAATTTAAAAATAAACTTCATATTAGAATAAATATTATATATACTTTTAAAAAATAAAATACACTTATTTATCATATTTAGTTTCTTAACTAGTGTCTTAGGGACATATTTTTTTTATGAACAAGCCAAAATGAAATATATAATACCAAATAAGTAGTTGCCTCAGCACAAGGTGTGCCAAAGAGAACTACGATAGTCTTACAAAGGTGTCAAAACAAAAGAAATAACATGAATACAAACACAAGTTACTTATATAGAGAAAGATACTTTTGTTGGCATTGAAAATGAGAAGATCATTAAGTATTTTCAGAACATGAGTTCTCGCATAGAACAAATATGATGTATATTTATGCTTTTTAAAATGAAATGTAATAGATATTACTTTTTTGAAAAATTGTTATTTAATGTTGCAATTTTATACATGTGGTGCCCCCACTATGCAAAATTCCTGGATCCGTCACTGACTCGTATTGAATTGACGTCAATCATGTCAATATTTTGGAATTGGATTAAATGTGGTCACAATGGGTGCAGTCAGTATCTCAGAACCGTCCATTCAAGATTTAACAGTTCAGATCTTTAGATAGCTTTTTATTCTGATTAAATATAAAATTCCAATGTTAAAATCTGGACCGTGTATGAACTCAATCGGACGGTCCTAGATTGCTAAATGCACGACTTGCATGCAATATGTGACTACATTCAATGCAGATCCCAATATTTTAATCGTAAATACAAAAAGAGTCGTGATTTTTTACTTTTGAGGACCATTATCGCCAGTCATTGTGACCGCATTTAACAATTGAAAGAGAGACTTACGAAGTTGGTGGTTTTCCATTTTGAAGACCAATTAAAGAAGCTCGAACAGCATCCAAAAATGCAATACCTGCATACATGAATGCATAAATAAAGTTTGAATTTTTCCAATTACCCACGAGTCAAAATAGGCTAAAAAATATAGTGAAGAATCAAGCATAGAAACATGAAGTAGTTAAGTTGATCGAGAGCATCTTGGTTAATTTCGGAAGAAGAATCAAACATGGTCAGAAGCATGTTGTCTTCAATCCATGCTTTGTTGCATTTTTCATTGATATTGACATTGCTGTTAGGGTTTTCCATTTTGGTTCACACTGAAGTTGTTGTTGTTGCTGTCTATGAAGTATAGACTCTCACACGAACAACACGACACAGACACTCTGACATCGATAATGTAAAAAAACATAAGATACCGACACCGCTGTATATATATAATAATAAAATTTGATTTCATTTATAGAATTATTATTAAAAAAATTAAAAATATTATAATCAAAATTAATATTTTTAATTCTTCATTGATAACATTGTTTTAATACATTTTTAACTTTTTTAGAGTGTCAAAGCAAAAAAAAGAAATTTTTTTTTTTAGTAAAAGTTGTTTGACTATTTCGACAAGTGTCGGACACTGCGACACGCCACCTCCTAAAGGTGTCCATGTGCTTCATAGGTTGCTGCTACTGAAAAATATTAACCGAAACAAATTCTTCCCGCCACAATTCTCAATCCGGCTTTTCTTGACGTGATTTTGAGATTCTACTTCATTACAAACTTTTCTTTTGAAGAAGTCAAAATGGAATATATATAAATATAAAAGAATCGAATAGTCCACTTAGCACAAGATGTGCCAAAAGAATTACAACAGTGCTACATAGTGTCATACCCTAATTTTGCCCCATGATATTTTTCACTTTTGCATTTTTTAGAAAAAAGTCAACAAAGTCAAAGTGTTGACTAAAAAGTCAACAAAACCCTTGTTTTTGATTAAAAATCAATGTTGACATAAAAAAATACATGGAATTATTTTTCTTGCATGATTTTGCATGACATGGTCATAAGTGACAAATTTTTACCATTTTGCCCTTGCATTATTTTTATTTTTTTATTTTATTATTTATTAACTAGTTACTTGTATTACAAGAAACCTTTTAAAAATTAATTTCTCAATTCTTTTTCTTTCCATTTTTAATGCATAAACATTTCACATAATTATGTTTCATCATGCATATTTTTATTATTGCATTTTTTTATTGTTATTATGTATTATTTCTATCTTTTGTTTTATTTCAAAAATGATCAAAAAAAAATCAAAGGAGAGGTACCAAAAATTTCTCATCCCCATTACACCTCACCATGGACTTAGAGCCTTCTATTTTTCAGCCCAATCACCACCAATTTTTGGAACAAAAGAGAATAATAAAAATAGTACAAATATCTTAATGATAAAATTCCATTATGCCCTCAATCCTTCTCACAAATCACCACTCACTTAACCTAATCTTTCCCTATATATAGAACCTTGATTTCAGTGCCCTAAAGGGGGGGGAGACTGAAAAACGGCGCAGAGATAAGGACCAAAAAACCACCATTTGTTCTTCACTTTTCATTTTTTGGAATCACAGAATTCTTGCTCAAACTCCTTCCTTTCTTGTTCAAACACCTTCATCCAAGTTCCAGAAGTAAGAAACACTCATTTATCAAGCAAAAAGGTGAAGGAATTGGAGCAGAGAGCACCACGGCACCAAGAAGAAAATCAAGTTCAAACCGGACAATTCAGAGGCCTATTCAGGTAGATTCTTACACCATTCGTCTCCTTTTTGTACTCTGATGCTTACTGCTGAGCTGGTTTGTGTAAATTTGGCTTGAATCGTGTGTTTGAGTTTTGATTTCAAATTTGTTTCCTCTTCGTTTTCGCGTTTTTACACTGATTTGTTAAAAACCATTTGTACTTTTGGAATCCTTGTAAAAATACGAACAAAACTGTGTAAAAATCGCGTGATTTGGTGGAGTTTTGAAAACTCCGGCGACCGGAGTTGTCGCCGGAGACGGCGAGGCTCGACGGAGAAGACGACCTAGCCGTGGTCCATCTTCTTCGCTGAGTTTAAATCTCAGCCGTTGGATCTGGTTCGTTTTTTCTGTGCGTTGATTTTTCTTTTTTAAGCGGAGCCGTCAGATCTCATTTAAATGAGATCTGACGGCGTTGATGATCTTGGCGCACGTTTTGTTTGATAGAGCGCCACACCATATCACTGTTTGGGCCAGTAAGCTTGTGGCCGTTTGATTTTGATCATACGGCCCAGATCCTTCGCGCTCACGACGCGCCTTGTTTTCCTTGCTGCACAGAATCTTTTTTGGTTGACTGCGCTTTTTGTTGTTGACCGGACTGGGCTTGGGCCTTGGGTGCAGACCCTGCTTTCTGCACCCCCCAGTTTTTACTTCTCTTCATAATTTACACCCCCCAGAATGACTTAAATGTTTTTTTAGCTTATTTGTAAAAGCACTTAAGTGACTTCTTAGCTTATTTAAGCTCAGTAAGTCACTGTTTATGCTTATATCATATTTCCATGTGTGATTTCTTTTTTAACTTATTTTTATAAGTGTTTTTTTTTATATTAAGCTATTTTGTGCATAAGTGTTTATTTAGGGTTTCAAGAAGCTCTTTAGCTTATTTGACCCTAATTCTTACACAACATTCATTATGATACAGTAGCTTTCATATGTGAATATTATTTTGCCTTTCCAACTTATTTTCATAAGTCATCTTAGTTTAAGTTGCTTTTAGTTTTTTTTTTAATAAGTGCTTAAGTGATCCAAATTACTTCTTTAAGTACTTTTGGGTCACTTTCTTTTGCACATATTTTTGTCTAACCCAAATTAGCTTAGGTCAATCATGTTTGCTTATGTTTGTTTATTTATCTCATACTTACATGTATTTATTTAATTGCTCGCAATTTAATTTTCGTACTATATTTAATTTATTCCTTCATGCATGTTTACTTAGCATTGCATATTTGCATCAATCATTTGTATCATTTCAATCTATACATGTGCATTTATGATTTGCATATTTCATGATTTACTTTATTATTATTATCTGTTTTGCTATTGTGTCGGCTCTGGTTCTCTTGGTATTTTCTTTTGGACTTTGCTTTTTCGTAATAAATTAATCAAACTTTTTGCAATAATTAATGGATGAAAAAGGGAGAACCTGGCAGTTGCTTCGTTCTTCCCCGAGTTGTCTTGGTGACCGGACAGTTGACTAGTCACTCAAGCTGCTCTCATTCTAGAATGAATTCTAAAATAAGCCAACAATCGTTTTTCTTTCGAACATTATTTCTTAATAATTAATCAAAGGCTTTTCATAAGAACTAAAGAATGAAAAGGAGAGAATCTGGCAGTTGCTTCTTTCTTCTCTGGGTTGTCTTGGTGGCCGGACAGTTGACTAGTCACTCAAGCTGCTCTCATTCTAGAATGAACTCTAAAATAAACCAACCCTCGTACTTCTTTCAAACATTATTTCTGAATAAACTTAATCAAAGGATTTCACAATAATGAATGAAAAAGGGAGAACCTGGCAGTTGCTTCGTTCTTCCCCGAGTTGTCTTGGTGGCCGGACAGTTGACTAGTCACTCAAGCTGCTCTCATTCCAAAAACAAGCGTTAAAAGTTAACCTTTACACACTTAAACTTCTTTTCAGAAAACAATGGATATACGCTTTATCCATTCCTCTGACACATACACAGCTTAAGCCTCCAAGTGGAGCATACAAGCGTCGTTGTATCAGCGGAATGCGAGTTAAGTCACATCCGTTAATCAAACTTTCCTTTTTTTAATGGATACGCGTTTTATCTATTCCTCTGACACATATACAGCTTAAGCCTCCAAGTGGAGCATACAAGCGTCGTTGTATCAGCGGAATACGAAATAAACGTTATCCAGTAAAATCAACCAACTACACAAGCGTTTTTTATCAGAACTACGTGAGTTTTGAGTTTCCCATTGCACCAGGGAATACGTAGGAGCGGGCTCCTACAACCGTCAAACTCAATAATAAAAAACCCTTTTTTTGTTAAAGTGGAAACGAAGTAGAGATTAGCCAACGATAGAGTAATTTAATCCAAACCTGCGCAGACAAACCCTAAACCACCTAAGCGGTTCCCATCGAGTACGATGGATGCGAGGGGTGCTAACACCTTCCTCTCGCATAACCAACTCCCGAACTTAAACCAAGGTTTTAGCGATATTTTCCTTTCCCCACACGGGATAAATAAACATCGATGGCGACTTCATTGTATGAAAAATGGAAGTGATTTTCCAGCCCGCTACAGCTGGCGACTTCACTGGGGACGCTTGAGAGTTAAGCCCAGTTTAGTTGGTTTGTTCGTTTGTTTGCTTTTTCAGGTTTGCAGTATCTTGCTTTATCTTTTATTTTTCTGTCAATTATATCTGCTTGGATTGGCTGTTTCTCTTCTTCTACTCCTTCTTTTATTTTTCTTTTTGCCCTTGTGGCGTGGATACTGTGAGAAGCTCTACACCCGAGCTTGAGAAAAGCTTAGGCTAAGCTAGGGGTCTTTATGTTGGGTCACCGGACAGTTGACTAGTGACTCCGGCATAATCACCTCGCCTAGAGTAGATTCTCTTGAGAATGTCAGGACACGGGACAGTTGACTAGTGTCTCTGATGTTTTCTTGGAGAGTCCGTGACTCTAGGGACCTTTATTACCCGGTCTAGAACCAAACCTTGTTACTAGGGACCTCTGTTTAGAACCCGTGTCAAGGTTGCTCAACGGCCTTACCTAGATGAGATTTCCTTTTGGGCACGTATGTCGTGAGCTTTGCAATAGCGACGTCGTATCCAAAGGGGTAATCCGTGATTTTAGGCACTTTGTCAAACTTAGAACAACATGTGAGGGGAGTGGGTTACAGGTAACTTTGAGCCTTTTTGACCCCAAAATGATAAATTAAACCTCTGCTACGTTGTGACTTTGAATGCTCCAAATGACATATTCATGCATCATGCACTCATGCATATTCATCCATCATTAAAATCATAAGGAAATTTTGATTCTTTCAGGGAATTAGGAGATTTTTGTAAACATCAAGGATATGGCTTTTGAAAGAAAGGGCTGTCATCATTTTGTTTTCAAAGTCCCAAAGGTGGAGAGTCTTTTGGCCATGGAAAAAAAATTGACAGCTATTAGTAGGACCAACTTTGAAGCTAATTTTGGGTCTATTTTGAGTCTCTTGCATGTGGAGGTGGACACTTCGGTATTGATTACTTTGGCACAATTCTTTGACTATCCTCTTCGTTGCTTCACGTTCCGAGACTTTCAGCTATCTCCAACCATTGAAGAGTTTGAGAAGATTTTGGGTTCGAGCATTGAAGGGAAGTTGTGTTATATGAGAGAGACTCCCATTGAGGCAGAGATTGTGAAGGCCTTGCACCTAGATCAAGAGGGGATTTCATCACTTCGAGCACCGAAAGGGATTGAAGGGTTTTTCAAGACCACTTTGGAAGCTAAGGCTCAGGAAGAACTTGCCAAGGGTAATTGGAGGGCTCATAATGCCATTCTGGCTTTGTTGGTGTACGGACTGGTTTTGTTTCCTAGCCGAGATAATGTGATCAGCATGTCAGCAGTCGGGGTTTTCTTAACAAGGAACCCAGTTCCTACCTTACTTGCAGATTGTCTTTACTCCCTTTGTGACCGGCGTAGTGCGAAGAAAGGAGGTCAAGTTCAGTGTTGTATTCCTTTGCTCATGAGTTGGTTTTGGTTGCATATGCCTGAGAAGGGTCCCTTTGTGGAAGATGCGTCAACCAATTGGTCTGAAAAGTTAAGTTCTCTGTCAGCTAGTGATATCCGTTGGTACTCTCGTAGTTTGGACACTCCCAAGATGCTCCTTAGGTGTGAAGGGTTTCCAAATGTCCCTCTTATTGGAACCCTAGGTTGTGTGAACTACAATCCGGTCTTGGCTACTCGTCAGCTAGGTTACCCTATTGAGGGTGAACCTGAAAAAGTGTTGTTGACTGAGTTCGTCTTGAAGCCTGAAGATAGTAACTTGGAATTGTGGGAAAAGGTTAAGAGAGCATGGAGAAAGGTGGATAAGACCTTAATGGGGAAAAAGAATTGCTTAGCCAAGGAAGCCTACACTCGATGGGTAGAGGGCCGTGTTCAAGAGATTCGAATGCCTTTTGCCATCACTACTCCAGTAACTTATGCCTCTCAAGAGCCTGAGCCCATCATCACCATCTCAAAGGAAGAAGCCGACGCTTTGAAAGATCAAGTTGCAAAGCTAAAGAAAGAGAATGAAGATTTGCAATTCAAGTGCTTTAGCTTTCAAGGAGAGGCAAAGAGTTTCAAAAGGGAAAGGGATGCAAAAGATGAAGAGATTCAAGCGTGCAAGAAGAGAGTGAAAGAAGATCAAGAAAGGGAAGAGAAGTACAAGGATGGTCTTGCCAGCTCAAACTTAAGCATCAAGGCATTGAAAGAAGAAATCAAGGGTTTGAAGCGTTCCAATGATGAAATGTATGCCACAGGGAACAAGGCCATGATCGCCCAAGGGGATTGGAGGAAAAAGTTTGAGGAGAAGACTCAAGAGTTGAAGAAAGTCCAACAAGAGTTCAAGAAGCTTAAACAAGAGAAAGAATTGGAGTTGCTAAGGAAAGAAAAACTTCATTCTCAAGAAAGGCGGAAGGATAAAGAGTCCATGCAAAGATATGAAGAGAGCCTCTCTCAGATCACAAGAGCCCATGAAGATCAAATGATTCAAGTGGCGGAGCAAATTGAACGTCTAGAGAAAGATTTGAAGTACCACAAGTTGGTCATCGAGATGTCTCTGCAGGAGATGGCTAGGTGGAGGATAGCTTTCCGTGAAATGCTGTTGGTGTCTACTTCCGTGTTGGATGAGATGCCTAGGATGTTGAGGATGGCCGAGGCGGAAGTCCCTTTTCTTAATGTTTCAGGAGCGGTCAAAGAGTTCGTGTGTTATTGCCGAGCAGTGGTGACAGCATACAAGAATGTCGTCAAGAAGGCCAAGAAGGGACTTTAGTATTGTATCTAGGATATGTTATGTATTGAGCTTTTGGGACTTTGAATCTTTGTATTTTTGTTTTCAATGACTATGTAAAGACTTGGTTTAAAAAGTTGAATGATATTTTGATCTTTCTATCCATATCCCGAAGTGTTTACATTAATTATATATTTGCAATTCCCTGAAGAATTAAAAAGTAACAAAAACAAAAATAAAAACATACACTTTACATGCATTTGCATTTGCATACATAATAAAAGCATCATCTCATTACCGCTCCCCCATCTCAACAGCGTTATCCTCGACACCTACATTGGACAAGAAGTGCTTCCAGTCTAGTAATGGAGAATTGGCAAGAACAGCATAGCGAACTAAAGGGGGAGGTTTCCCAGTTGGCGGCTAAGATGGATCGTGTGTTGGAAATGCTGGCTGCGCAGAGTCAGCCATCAGCTCCAGCAGTAAACGCAGAGACAGCAACTAATGAACCGGCCAGCATGGTGTGGCCTGTGTACGGTTTACCTCCGGGTTATACTCCACCGGGGTATGTACCTCTTGGGGATGGAGCTACTTCAGTTCCTCCTCCTATCAACAATTCAGGAATTCCAGCCGGGGCAACCCCAACTCAGCCCCAACCTACTATTGTTCAGCAGGTTCAGGAGGATCCTCATGATGTGTACCATAGCTCAGATGCTCAGAATAGTGGGTCGAAGTTTGATGGAACTCTTCCTCAGCTGGAGGAGGCAAAACTGAAATTCAAGGCTATTGAGGATCGTTTGAAGACGATGGAAGGAGGAAGTGACTCTTTGGATTTTTCAGACATGTGTCTAGTGCCCGATCTGGTGATCCCAGCCAAGTTCAAAGTACCGGAGTTTGAGAAGTATAAGGGCTTGAGCTGCCCCAGAAACCACCTTGTAATGTACAGCAGGAAAATGGCATCCTATGCCAACAACGACAAGCTGATGATACACTGTTTCCAAGATAGCTTGGCAGGGGCATCTTTAAATTGGTATATGCAGCTAGAAGGAAATCACATCCGGTCATGGAGAGATCTAGCCAATGCTTTCATTAAGCAGTACCAGTACAACTTAGACATGGCTCCTAGTCGTACCCAGCTGCAAAATATGACTCAGAAGGAGGGGGAGTCATTCAAAGTCTATGCTCAAAGATGGAGGGAGCTAGCGGCGCAGGTCCGTCCTCCACTTCTAGAGACTGAGCTGGTAGATATGTTCACTAATACCTTGCAAGGGGTTTACTTTGAGAGGATGATCGGTAGTGTATCCTCTGGCTTCTCTGATCTAGTCAGGATTGGTGAGAGAATTGAAAGCGGCGTCAGAACCGGCAAAATCCAAACTAACGCAAGTTCACCAAACAACACAAAGAAGCCCACCAATAACTTTGCAAGAAAGAAAGAAGGAAACACCAATGCTGTGGCTCACCACCAGTCAGTGATGCCAGTTCAATACATTCCCTACACAGCTCCGGCTCATCAACAACAGCCACAATATCAAGTGCCTCAGTATTCACCACCACCCCAAGGTTACCCATATCAACCGCAGTCACAACAAGCTTCTCCACCTCAGCAACAAGTTAGAAAAGTGTTTGATCCTATTCCTGTGTCATACAAAGAACTGTTGCCATATCTTGTTCACAGTAAGATGGTAACACTCAAGACTTTGAAACAGATGAATCCACCTTTCCCCGCGTGGTACAAGCAAGGTGCCACCTGTGAATATCATTCTGGAGCTGAGGGGCACTCCATTGAGAATTGTAGGGTCTTCAAAAATGAGGTACAAAAGTTGATCGATCAGAAGTTGTTGTCATTCAAGGAAGCGGGCCCCAATGTCAAGGGAAACCCTCTGCCCAACCACTCAGGGGGAGGAATCAACATGATTGAGGGCGCCGAAGGTTTGATTAAGGATGTGTCGGATATACGAACTCCTTTGAGCTTAGTAAAGGAGATTTTGCTCAGCTTTGACCAGTTCTCAAGCATGCATGCAGATTGCATAGAATGCGAGGAGAATCCAAATCATTGCGCAAGGATGAAGGAATGTCTTCAGGAGTTAATGGACCAAGGGTTGGTACAAATTGGTTATTCTCAGAGAAAGGGCATGGTGGCTATGATGGAACCACATGAGCATGAGAAGGTCATGAAGCCAATAGAGATAGTTTACCAAAGAGCCGAGGCAAAGTTGCAGCCCTTGGTGATTCAAACACCAGCACCATTTCCTTTTACCAACACTAAAGCTACACCTTGGATATACAATACATCAGCTTCAATACAAGGAAAACCTGTGACCCTGCCAGAGCCAGTGGTAGTTAGCATTGATGGGACCGGGGGTATGACTCGGAGTGGCAGGGTGTTTGCTCAGAAACCAGTGCAAGACAGTGCAAGAGGGCCAGTTACAACGGTCAATGAGAATGTCTTAAGCAAGACTCTTGAGGGGGGAGCACCCAAAGAAACAACCCCTCAGAGTGATTCAGATGAGTTCCTCAAGATAATCAAAAGAAGCGACTATCGAGTGATAGATCAGCTCGGTCAAACTCCGTCAAAGATTTCTATGCTCTCCCTGTTGATGAGTTCGGAGGCACATAGGAATGCTTTATTGAAACTTCTGCAAAAGGCCCATGTGGATCAGGATATTACGGTTGCCCAGTTTGATGGGGTGTGCAATAATATAACCGAAAGCCGTTGTCTAGGATTTTTAGACGCAGAATTGCCAGTTGAGGGGCATGCACACAACAAAGCTCTCCACATTTCCATGAAGTGTCAAGATAACACTATTGCAAGGGTGTTAGTGGACACGGGTTCCTCCCTCAATGTCATGCCCAAATCAACTTTGTTGAAGTTATCTCTTGTTGGACCGGTTCTCAAGCCTAGCAGTATGATCGTCAAAGCCTTTGACGGATCACAGAGAGAGGTTATTGGGGAAATTGAATTGCCAATGGTAATCGGGCCGCATTTATTCAACATCTCTTTTCAGGTCATGGACATAAATCCTTCCTACAGTTGCTTGTTGGGGCGTCCGTGGATTCACGCTGCCGGTGCTGTAACATCAACTTTGCACCAAAAACTCAAGTTCATAGTTGACGACAAATTGGTAATTGTCTCAGGGGAAGAAGATGCTTTAGTGAGCCACTTGTCTTCGTTCAGGTATATTGAAACGGAAGAGGGGGCACTTGAAACCCAATTCCAGGCTCTTGAAATTGCCACCGTCACTGTGGTAGACCAAGAAGAGGAAGACGTGCTAACCGCACAGTTTAAGACTATGAAGATTGCTACCACTTCTCAGGCGGATCAGAAGCCAAGGGCCTCCATCACATCTTGGAAGGATTTGAAGAAAGCCATGGAGGAAGGTGCTCTTAAAGGGTGGGGGCAACTGATATATCCCCATGAGAAGAAAGATTTGCTAGGTGTGGGTTATCAGCCATCAAAGGGGAAGCAGAAGGTTTTCGACTTTAACACTCCCCTCGAAGAGGTTTTTGTGAGCGCTGGGCTCAGGTCAGCTGAACAGATCAACATGCTAGAGAATGAAGAAAAGGCCAGTCAAGGAACCAACAATTGGGTGAATCAATGCCCTGCAAGCACCATTCTATCAAACTGGAAGGCTGTTGAGATTCCCCAAGTTTTTGTTATTTCAAAGTAATTTTTCTTTATTTTCAAAATTCCCCTTGCCGCGCCCGAGGCATGTGGATGAATTTGTAAGGGCTTATCTTTGTTTTTAACGAATGATTATCAATGAATGAAAGTATTTTATGTGCATATTTTGTCCTATTTTTTATTCTTTATTTTTTCAGTTTTAAAAAGATAAAAACAATAAAAATGGCAATAACTTCTTGCATATCATGACCACTTTGCATTCATCTAAAAATAAAAAAATATATCATGCAGAAATGAACCTTTGGACCATAACAATGCTGTAAATCTTCATGATTTCGGATTCCCGATCAATCTTGCTGAAGAGGATGAAGAGGAAGATTATGAACTTCCAGCAGAGTTAGCTCGGTTATTGGATCAAGAACAGAGAATGATCCAACCTCATCAAGAACCAGTGGATGTGATCAATCTGGGGACTGAAGAGGATAAGAAAGAGGTCAAAATAGGTGCAACCCTACAGTCAGAGATGAAAGAGGGTTTGGTCAAGCTGCTCCGAGAGTACGTGGACGTCTTTGCATGGTCTTATCAGGATATGCCGGGTTTAGACACAAGCATAGTCGAACACAAGCTTCCGCTCAAGCCCGAATGTGCACCTGTCAAACAAAAGTTGAGAAGAACTAGGCCGGACATGGCTCTCAAGATTCAGGAGGAAGTCAAGAAACAGTTTGACGCGGGATTCCTCGCAGTGGCCAAGTACCCCGAATGGATTGCTAACATCGTGCCAGTGCCAAAGAAGGATGGAAAGGTCCGAATGTGTGTAGACTACCGGGATTTGAATAGAGCAAGCCCAAAAGATGATTTTCCCCTTCCTCACATTGACGTGTTAGTAGATAATACTGCTCGATTCCCAGTCTTCTCTTTTATGGATGGATTCTCGGGTTATAATCAGATCAAAATGGCGCCCGAAGACATGGAGAAAACAACTTTCATAACACCATGGGGCACTTTCTGCTACAAAGTAATGCCTTTTGGATTGAAGAACGCCGGGGCAACATATCAGCGGGCTATGGTCACTTTGTTCCACGACATGATGCACAAGGAAATTGAGGTGTATGTGGATGACATGATCGCCAAGTCCTCATCTGAAGAAGAGCACCTTGTACATCTCCAGAAATTGTTTGAGAGATTGAGGAAGTATCAACTGCGTTTGAATCCAAACAAATGCACCTTTGGTGTCAAGTCAGGAAAGTTGTTAGGTTTCATTGTCAGTCAAAAGGGAATAGAAGTGGACCCTGATAAAGTCAAAGCAATCCAGAACATGCCCGCACCAAAGACAGAAAAAGAAGTGCGAGGGTTTCTAGGCAGGCTGAATTACATTTCCAGGTTCATCTCTCATCTCACAGCAACTTGTGAACCGATCTTCAAACTATTAAGAAAAGATCAAGCCATTGAATGGAATGAGGATTGCCAAGGGGCATTTGATAAGATCAAGCAGTACTTGCAAGAGCCACCAATTTTAATACCCCCAGTTACGGGAAGGCCTCTTATCCTATACCTACATGTGCTTGAGGAATCCATGGGCTGTGTATTGGGCCAACAAGATGAAACTGGTAGAAAAGAACACGCAGTGTACTACTTGAGCAAGAAGTTTACCAGCTGTGAAACCAGATACTCACTCCTCGAGAAAACTTGTTGTGCTTTGACTTGGGCAGCTCGCCGGTTGAGACAATATATGATTTGTCACACTACCATGTTGATTTCCAAAATGGACCCCATCAAGTACATCTTTGAAAAGCCAGCCTTGAGTGGAAGAATCGCCCGTTGGCAAATGTTGCTGTCTGAATATGACATTCAGTATGTATCTCAAAAGGCCATCAAAGGTAGTGTGCTAGCAGAACACTTGGCACACCAACCTTTAGAAGATTATCAGCCTGTGCGCTTTGACTTTCCAGATGAGGACATCATGGTTGTGAGTGAGAAACCTCCTATGGATGAGAATGAAGGACCCGAGCCAGGATCCCGATGGAAGCTTGTGTTTGATGGTGCTTCAAATGCTTTGGGGCATGGTGTAGGGGCAGTTATCATATCTCCTAAAGATACCTACACACCTCTTACGGCAAGACTATTGTTTGATTGCACCAACAACGTCGCAGAATATGAGGCATGTATCATGGGTCTAGAAGGAGCCATCAACTTGAGAATCAAAATCTTAGAAGTATATGGGGATTCGGCATTAGTTATCTATCAAGTCCGAGGAGAATGGGAGACTCGTCACCCCAACTTAATCCCGTACAAGGATCATGTTTTGAAATTGGCGGAGTACTTTGATGAGATCACTTTCCATCACATCCCGAGAGAGGAAAATCAGTTGGCCGATGCTCAGGCCACTCTTTCATCAATGTACAAGGTCACTTGGCCTAATCATGTGCCTTTGATAGAAATCAACCGCCGTGAGACGCCGGCATATTGCTTGGCAGCCGAAGTGGGGCAAGATGAGAAACCATGGTATTATGATATCAAGAACTTTCTTCAAAAGCAAGAATATCCCTTGGGGGCATCTAATGGAAACAAGAAAACTCTTAGAAGGCTAGCATCTGGCTTCTTCTTAGATGGGGAGTTGTTGTACAAAAGAAACCACGACTTGGTTCTCCTCCGCTGTGTGGATAGAAAAGAGGCTGATACACTCATCGAAGAAATCCATGAAGGGTCCTTTGGCACGCACATGAATGGACACGCTTTGGCAAGAAAAATTCTTCGGGCCGGGTACTATTGGCTGACCATGGAAACAGACTGTTTGAACCATGTCAGAAAATGCCATAAATGCCAGATTTATGCCGACAGGATACACGTCTCTCCAACTCCTCTGAATGTTTTGACATCACCATGGCCATTCTCCATGTGGGGCATAGACATGATTGGTATGATTGAACCAAAAGCTTCTAATGGACATCGTTTCATCTTAGTGGCTATTGATTACTTCACCAAGTGGGTCGAAGCAGTATCATACGCCAACGTCACAAGACAAGTGGTGGCTCAGTTCATCAAGAAAGAAATAATCTGCCGTTATGGGGTCCCCAACAAGATCATCACTGATAATGGTAGCAACTTGAACAATCAGACCATGAGGGAATTGTGCAGAAATTTCAAGATTGAGCACCATAACTCCTCACCATATAGACCCAAGATGAATGGCGCTGTAGAAGCAGCAAATAAAAACATAAAAAAGATTCTGCAGAAAATGGTGAAGACTTACAAAGACTGGCATGAGATGCTCCCATTTGCGCTCCACGGATACAGGACGGCAGTTCGTACCTCGACTGGGGCAACTCCTTTCTCTCTTGTATATGGCATGGAAGCAGTGCTACCAGTGGAGGTAGAGATCCCCTCATTAAGAGTTCTGATGGAAACCAAGCTAGAGGAAGCGGAATGGGTCCGATCCCGGTTTGATCAGCTCAACCTCATTGAGGAAAAAAGGATGACGGCCTTGTGTCACGGACAGTTGTATCAGCAAAGGCTCAAGAGAGCATTTGACAAGAAAGTTCGTCCAAGACAATTCAAAGAAGGGGACTTGGTGTTAAAGGCTATATTACCAATTCACAAAGACGTCCGTGGAAAGTGGACTCCCAATTATGAAGGACCATATGTAGTGAAGAAGGCCTTCTCAGGTGGAGCCTTGATACTAGCTACAATGGATGGTGAAGAGTTTCCACTCCCCGTGAACTCAGATGCAGTCAAAAAGTACTATGCCTAAAGAAAAGAAAATAAATAAAAGCTCGCTAAGTTGAAAACCCGAAAGGGCGGCTTAGGCAATAGAGAGCGTCCCGGTGGGCTGAAAACCTGAAAAGGCGGTCCAGGCAAAAATTAGGGACATTAAAAAAGGAAAATAGAACCCGCTAAGTTGAAAACCCGAAAGGGCGGCTTAGGCAAAAATGGGTATCCCGGTGGATTAGTAGTTCATGCTGAACAATCCAGGCAAAAGTTAGGGAAACAAATAAAAGAAGGCATGAGACTGCAAGATCAAGGTGAGTACGGGGCAAACTTCAGAAATATCTGAGACTTCGCACTCAACAACAAGATGATTTGAAGATTGAAATCATGGAGAAGGATGGCATTGTTATGTTTCCATAGAATTCATTTATTTTCATTGCCATTTATCTTAGCTCAACTATGCGGTCACCTCTTTGAGGGATTTGCTTCCGTTGTAAAAACTCCGCACGCTTTGTGCTATCAATAAAATTCTCCCTTTACTCATTGTGTCTCTCTTTATCTTCTTGCACATTTCATACTTTTATTTTTTTGATAAACAAATGTTAAAACTTTAAAAAAGTAAAAAGGGCATTTTGAAAATCAAGCGAAAATATTTTGAAATAAGAAAGATTAAAGAAAATCAACAGCATACAGTAAGGTGCTCACCTTGTTAACATGCAACAGACTGACCCAGCGTTCCGAGCTGACTAGGCAAGAGGCCTTTCCCACACAAATGAAGAATGTTTGGTATACAACGCCCAACTGGGATCCCTTTCCCCAGGGAAAGAGCTTCTAATGTCTCGGTGTCGAGATGAAACCCAACTTCATGCATCTTCATGCATCCATGCATACACGTTCATGCATCACCATGCATCCATGAATAAACACTCAAAGAGCCATATGTCAAATCATGGGCATAATTAAACACTGCATTAGTCTTGCATTTTTAGGCAATCAACAAGCATTCATTGCAGACATGCATTCATAGAAGCAGGTCCAAAATTCCAATTCAAGGAATAGCAGAGTTTGGTCACTTAGTTTTCAGAAGAAGCAGCTTGACTTTCCCCAACAATTTGGCTGGTGCGTTATTTCTTCAGTAGATCAGTGGCAAAATCTCCTCCCCAGTGAATCGCAGATTTCCCAGAAAAAATTCTCCTACGGGGATAACAAGTTTGATCACTTAATTACAAGAAAGTCAGATTGACCTTTTTCCAACAAGTTGGTTGGATAACCACGACAGGATGCATAAGCACATCATTTCAACACAGATAGATCTTCAGTGAGAGCTGGATGTAATCGACCTTCAGAAGAATCCAAGTACCCGTCGAGGCGACGATTCAACCTTCATCAGTCCAAGTACCCGTCGAGGTGACGACTTATTCAGAAGAATCCAAGTACCCGTCGAGGCGACGATTCAACCTTCATCAGTCCAAGTACCCGTCGAGGTGACGACTTATTCAGAGGAATCCAGGTACCCGTCGAGGCGACGATTCAACCTTCATCAGTCCAAGTACCCGTCGAGGTGACGACTTATTCAGAAGAATCCAAGTACCCGTCGAGGCGACGATTCAACCTTCATCAGTCCAAGTACCCGTCGGGGTGACGACTTATTCAGAGGAATCCAAGTACCCGTCGAGGCGACGATTCAACCTTCATCAGTCCAAGTACCCGTCGAGGTGACGACTTATTCAGAAGAATCCAAGTACCCGTCGAGGCGACGATTCAACCTTCATCAGTCCAAGTACCCGTCGAGGTGACGACTTATTCAGAGGAATCCAGGTACCCGTCGAGGCGACGATTCAACCTTCATCAGTCCAAGTACCCGTCGAGGTGACGACTTATTCAGAAGAATCCAAGTACCCGTCGAGGCGACGATTCAACCTTCATCAGTCCAAGTACCCGTCGAGGTGACGACTTATTCAGAAGAATCCAGGTACCCGTCGAGGCGACGATTCAACCTTCATCAGTCCAAGTACCCGTCGAGGTGACGACTTATTCAGAGGAATCCAAGTACCCGTCGAGGCAACGATTGAGGCGACGATTCAACCTTCATCAGTCCAAGTACCCGTCGAGGTGACGACTTATTCAGAGGAATCCAAGTACCCGTCGAGGCGACGATTCAACCTTCATCAGTCCAAGTACCCGTCGAGGTGACGACTTATTCAGAGGAATCCAAGTACCCGTCGAGGCGACGATTGAGGCGACGATTCAACCTTCATCAGTCCAAGTACCCGTCGAGGTGACGACTTATTCAGAGGAATCCAAGTACCCGTCGAGGCGACGATTCAACCTTCATCAGTCCAAGTACCCGTCGAGGTGACGACTTATTCAGAGGAATCCAAGTACCCGTCGAGGCGACGATTCAACCTTCATCAGTCCAAGTACCCGTCGAGGTGACGACTTATTCAGAGGAGTCCGAGTACCCGTCGAGGCGACGATTCAACCTTCATCAGTCCAAGTACCCGTCGAGGTGACGACTTATTCAGAGGAATCCCAGTACCCGTCGAGGCGACGATTCAATCTTCACCAGTCCAAGTACCCGTCGAGGTGACGACTTATTCTCAAGAATCTAAGTACCTGTGAGGCGATGGTTCACGTTCGAGAAAAACCCTGAGATAAGAGTACCAAAGATACCGGGCAGGTTTACTCTTTCCTCTCATCATTCATGCTGCTGCAAAATTAGGGCATTCCGTATTTAATTATCTTCCACCAAAAAGAATACGAATACCAGGGGCTATTCGCATTCTTATGGTTTAAGCTAATTAAATAGGGGCAGCTGTCATACCCTAATTTTGCCCCATGATATTTTTCACTTTTGCATTTTTTAGAAAAAAGTCAACAAAGTCAAAGTGTTGACTAAAAAGTCAACAAAACCCTTGTTTTTGATTAAAAATCAATGTTGACATAAAAAAATACATGGAATTATTTTTCTTGCATGATTTTGCATGACATGGTCATAAGTGACAAATTTTTACCATTTTGCCCTTGCATTATTTTTATTTTTTTATTTTATTATTTATTAACTAGTTACTTGTATTACAAGAAACCTTTTAAAAATTAATTTCTCAATTCTTTTTCTTTCCATTTTTAATGCATAAACATTTCACATAATTATGTTTCATCATGCATATTTTTATTATTGCATTTTTTTATTGTTATTATGTATTATTTCTATCTTTTGTTTTATTTCAAAAATGATCAAAAAAAAATCAAAGGAGAGGTACCAAAAATTTCTCATCCCCATTACACCTCACCATGGACTTAGAGCCTTCTATTTTTCAGCCCAATCACCACCAATTTTTGGAACAAAAGAGAATAATAAAAATAGTACAAATATCTTAATGATAAAATTCCATTATGCCCTCAATCCTTCTCACAAATCACCACTCACTTAACCTAATCTTTCCCTATATATAGAACCTTGATTTCAGTGCCCTAAAGGGGGGGGAGACTGAAAAACGGCGCAGAGATAAGGACCAAAAAACCACCATTTGTTCTTCACTTTTCATTTTTTGGAATCACAGAATTCTTGCTCAAACTCCTTCCTTTCTTGTTCAAACACCTTCATCCAAGTTCCAGAAGTAAGAAACACTCATTTATCAAGCAAAAAGGTGAAGGAATTGGAGCAGAGAGCACCACGGCACCAAGAAGAAAATCAAGTTCAAACCGGACAATTCAGAGGCCTATTCAGGTAGATTCTTACACCATTCGTCTCCTTTTTGTACTCTGATGCTTACTGCTGAGCTGGTTTGTGTAAATTTGGCTTGAATCGTGTGTTTGAGTTTTGATTTCAAATTTGTTTCCTCTTCGTTTTCGCGTTTTTACACTGATTTGTTAAAAACCATTTGTACTTTTGGAATCCTTGTAAAAATACGAACAAAACTGTGTAAAAATCGCGTGATTTGGTGGAGTTTTGAAAACTCCGGCGACCGGAGTTGTCGCCGGAGACGGCGAGGCTCGACGGAGAAGACGACCTAGCCGTGGTCCATCTTCTTCGCTGAGTTTAAATCTCAGCCGTTGGATCTGGTTCGTTTTTTCTGTGCGTTGATTTTTCTTTTTTAAGCGGAGCCGTCAGATCTCATTTAAATGAGATCTGACGGCGTTGATGATCTTGGCGCACGTTTTGTTTGATAGAGCGCCACACCATATCACTGTTTGGGCCAGTAAGCTTGTGGCCGTTTGATTTTGATCATACGGCCCAGATCCTTCGCGCTCACGACGCGCCTTGTTTTCCTTGCTGCACAGAATCTTTTTTGGTTGACTGCGCTTTTTGTTGTTGACCGGACTGGGCTTGGGCCTTGGGTGCAGACCCTGCTTTCTGCACCCCCCAGTTTTTACTTCTCTTCATAATTTACACCCCCCAGAATGACTTAAATGTTTTTTTAGCTTATTTGTAAAAGCACTTAAGTGACTTCTTAGCTTATTTAAGCTCAGTAAGTCACTGTTTATGCTTATATCATATTTCCATGTGTGATTTCTTTTTTAACTTATTTTTATAAGTGTTTTTTTTTATATTAAGCTATTTTGTGCATAAGTGTTTATTTAGGGTTTCAAGAAGCTCTTTAGCTTATTTGACCCTAATTCTTACACAACATTCATTATGATACAGTAGCTTTCATATGTGAATATTATTTTGCCTTTCCAACTTATTTTCATAAGTCATCTTAGTTTAAGTTGCTTTTAGTTTTTTTTTTAATAAGTGCTTAAGTGATCCAAATTACTTCTTTAAGTACTTTTGGGTCACTTTCTTTTGCACATATTTTTGTCTAACCCAAATTAGCTTAGGTCAATCATGTTTGCTTATGTTTGTTTATTTATCTCATACTTACATGTATTTATTTAATTGCTCGCAATTTAATTTTCGTACTATATTTAATTTATTCCTTCATGCATGTTTACTTAGCATTGCATATTTGCATCAATCATTTGTATCATTTCAATCTATACATGTGCATTTATGATTTGCATATTTCATGATTTACTTTATTATTATTATCTGTTTTGCTATTGTGTCGGCTCTGGTTCTCTTGGTATTTTCTTTTGGACTTTGCTTTTTCGTAATAAATTAATCAAACTTTTTGCAATAATTAATGGATGAAAAAGGGAGAACCTGGCAGTTGCTTCGTTCTTCCCCGAGTTGTCTTGGTGACCGGACAGTTGACTAGTCACTCAAGCTGCTCTCATTCTAGAATGAATTCTAAAATAAGCCAACAATCGTTTTTCTTTCGAACATTATTTCTTAATAATTAATCAAAGGCTTTTCATAAGAACTAAAGAATGAAAAGGAGAGAATCTGGCAGTTGCTTCTTTCTTCTCTGGGTTGTCTTGGTGGCCGGACAGTTGACTAGTCACTCAAGCTGCTCTCATTCTAGAATGAACTCTAAAATAAACCAACCCTCGTACTTCTTTCAAACATTATTTCTGAATAAACTTAATCAAAGGATTTCACAATAATGAATGAAAAAGGGAGAACCTGGCAGTTGCTTCGTTCTTCCCCGAGTTGTCTTGGTGGCCGGACAGTTGACTAGTCACTCAAGCTGCTCTCATTCCAAAAACAAGCGTTAAAAGTTAACCTTTACACACTTAAACTTCTTTTCAGAAAACAATGGATATACGCTTTATCCATTCCTCTGACACATACACAGCTTAAGCCTCCAAGTGGAGCATACAAGCGTCGTTGTATCAGCGGAATGCGAGTTAAGTCACATCCGTTAATCAAACTTTCCTTTTTTTAATGGATACGCGTTTTATCTATTCCTCTGACACATATACAGCTTAAGCCTCCAAGTGGAGCATACAAGCGTCGTTGTATCAGCGGAATACGAAATAAACGTTATCCAGTAAAATCAACCAACTACACAAGCGTTTTTTATCAGAACTACGTGAGTTTTGAGTTTCCCATTGCACCAGGGAATACGTAGGAGCGGGCTCCTACAACCGTCAAACTCAATAATAAAAAACCCTTTTTTTGTTAAAGTGGAAACGAAGTAGAGATTAGCCAACGATAGAGTAATTTAATCCAAACCTGCGCAGACAAACCCTAAACCACCTAAGCGGTTCCCATCGAGTACGATGGATGCGAGGGGTGCTAACACCTTCCTCTCGCATAACCAACTCCCGAACCTAAACCAAGGTTTTAGCGATATTTTCCTTTCCCCACACGGGATAAATAAACATCGATGGCGACTTCATTGTATGAAAAATGGAAGTGATTTTCCAGCCCGCTACAGCTGGCGACTTCACTGGGGACGCTTGAGAGTTAAGCCCAGTTTAGTTGGTTTGTTCGTTTGTTTGCTTTTTCAGGTTTGCAGTATCTTGCTTTATCTTTTATTTTTCTGTCAATTATATCTGCTTGGATTGGCTGTTTCTCTTCTTCTACTCCTTCTTTTATTTTTCTTTTTGCCCTTGTGGCGTGGATACTGTGAGAAGCTCTACACCCGAGCTTGAGAAAAGCTTAGGCTAAGCTAGGGGTCTTTATGTTGGGTCACCGGACAGTTGACTAGTGACTCCGGCATAATCACCTCGCCTAGAGTAGATTCTCTTGAGAATGTCAGGACACGGGACAGTTGACTAGTGTCTCTGATGTTTTCTTGGAGAGTCCGTGACTCTAGGGACCTTTATTACCCGGTCTAGAACCAAACCTTGTTACTAGGGACCTCTGTTTAGAACCCGTGTCAAGGTTGCTCAACGGCCTTACCTAGATGAGATTTCCTTTTGGGCACGTATGTCGTGAGCTTTGCAATAGCGACGTCGTATCCAAAGGGGTAATCCGTGATTTTAGGCACTTTGTCAAACTTAGAACAACATGTGAGGGGAGTGGGTTACAGGTAACTTTGAGCCTTTTTGACCCCAAAATGATAAATTAAACCTCTGCTACGTTGTGACTTTGAATGCTCCAAATGACATATTCATGCATCATGCACTCATGCATATTCATCCATCATTAAAATCATAAGGAAATTTTGATTCTTTCAGGGAATTAGGAGATTTTTGTAAACATCAAGGATATGGCTTTTGAAAGAAAGGGCTGTCATCATTTTGTTTTCAAAGTCCCAAAGGTGGAGAGTCTTTTGGCCATGGAAAAAAAATTGACAGCTATTAGTAGGACCAACTTTGAAGCTAATTTTGGGTCTATTTTGAGTCTCTTGCATGTGGAGGTGGACACTTCGGTATTGATTACTTTGGCACAATTCTTTGACTATCCTCTTCGTTGCTTCACGTTCCGAGACTTTCAGCTATCTCCAACCATTGAAGAGTTTGAGAAGATTTTGGGTTCGAGCATTGAAGGGAAGTTGTGTTATATGAGAGAGACTCCCATTGAGGCAGAGATTGTGAAGGCCTTGCACCTAGATCAAGAGGGGATTTCATCACTTCGAGCACCGAAAGGGATTGAAGGGTTTTTCAAGACCACTTTGGAAGCTAAGGCTCAGGAAGAACTTGCCAAGGGTAATTGGAGGGCTCATAATGCCATTCTGGCTTTGTTGGTGTACGGACTGGTTTTGTTTCCTAGCCGAGATAATGTGATCAGCATGTCAGCAGTCGGGGTTTTCTTAACAAGGAACCCAGTTCCTACCTTACTTGCAGATTGTCTTTACTCCCTTTGTGACCGGCGTAGTGCGAAGAAAGGAGGTCAAGTTCAGTGTTGTATTCCTTTGCTCATGAGTTGGTTTTGGTTGCATATGCCTGAGAAGGGTCCCTTTGTGGAAGATGCGTCAACCAATTGATCTGAAAAGTTAAGTTCTCTGTCAGCTAGTGATATCCGTTGGTACTCTCGTAGTTTGGACACTCCCAAGATGCTCCTTAGGTGTGAAGGGTTTCCAAATGTCCCTCTTATTGGAACCCTAGGTTGTGTGAACTACAATCCGGTCTTGGCTACTCGTCAGCTAGGTTACCCTATTGAGGGTGAACCTGAAAAAGTGTTGTTGACTGAGTTCGTCTTGAAGCCTGAAGATAGTAACTTGGAATTGTGGGAAAAGGTTAAGAGAGCATGGAGAAAGGTGGATAAGACCTTAATGGGGAAAAAGAATTGCTTAGCCAAGGAAGCCTACACTCGATGGGTAGAGGGCCGTGTTCAAGAGATTCGAATGCCTTTTGCCATCACTACTCCAGTAACTTATGCCTCTCAAGAGCCTGAGCCCATCATCACCATCTCAAAGGAAGAAGCCGACGCTTTGAAAGATCAAGTTGCAAAGCTAAAGAAAGAGAATGAAGATTTGCAATTCAAGTGCTTTAGCTTTCAAGGAGAGGCAAAGAGTTTCAAAAGGGAAAGGGATGCAAAAGATGAAGAGATTCAAGCGTGCAAGAAGAGAGTGAAAGAAGCTCAAGAAAGGGAAGAGAAGTACAAGGATGGTCTTGCCAGCTCAAACTTAAGCATCAAGGCATTGAAAGAAGAAATCAAGGGTTTGAAGCGTTCCAATGATGAAATGTATGCCACAGGGAACAAGGCCATGATCGCCCAAGGGGATTGGAGGAAAAAGTTTGAGGAGAAGACTCAAGAGTTGAAGAAAGTCCAACAAGAGTTCAAGAAGCTTAAACAAGAGAAAGAATTGGAGTTGCTAAGGAAAGAAAAACTTCATTCTCAAGAAAGGCGGAAGGATAAAGAGTCCATGCAAAGATATGAAGAGAGTCTCTCTCAGATCACAAGAGCCCATGAAGATCAAATGATTCAAGTGGCGGAGCAAATTGAACGTCTAGAGAAAGATTTGAAGTACCACAAGTTGGTCATCGAGATGTCTCTGCAGGAGATGGCTAGGTGGAGGATAGCTTTCCGTGAAATGCTGTTGGTGTCTACTTCCGTGTTGGATGAGATGCCTAGGATGTTGAGGATGGCCGAGGCGGAAGTCCCTTTTCTTAATGTTTCAGGAGCGGTCAAAGAGTTCGTGTGTTATTGCCGAGCAGTGGTGACAGCATACAAGAATGTCGTCAAGAAGGCCAAGAAGGGACTTTAGTATTGTATCTAGGATATGTTATGTATTGAGCTTTTGGGACTTTGAATCTTTGTATTTTTGTTTTCAATGACTATGTAAAGACTTGGTTTAAAAAGTTGAATGATATTTTGATCTTTCTATCCATATCCTGAAGTGTTTACATTAATTATATATTTGCAATTCCCTGAAGAATTAAAAAGTAACAAAAACAAAAATAAAAACATACACTTTACATGCATTTGCATTTGCATACATAATAAAAGCATCATCTCATTACCGCTCCCCCATCTCAACAGCGTTATCCTCGACACCTACATTGGACAAGAAGTGCTTCCAGTCTAGTAATGGAGAATTGGCAAGAACAGCATAGCGAACTAAAGGGGGAGGTTTCCCAGTTGGCGGCTAAGATGGATCGTGTGTTGGAAATGCTGGCTGCGCAGAGTCAGCCATCAGCTCCAGCAGTAAATGCAGAGACAGCAACTAATGAACCGGCCAGCATGGTGTGGCCTGTGTACGGTTTACCTCCGGGTTATACTCCACCGGGGTATGTACCTCTTGGGGATGGAGCTACTTCAGTTCCTCCTCCTATCAACAATTCAGGAATTCCAGCCGGGGCAACCCCAACTCAGCCCCAACCTACTATTGTTCAGCAGGTTCAGGAGGATCCTCATGATGTGTACCATAGCTCAGATGCTCAGAATAGTGGGTCGAAGTTTGATGGAACTCTTCCTCAGCTGGAGGAGGCAAAACTGAAATTCAAGGCTATTGAGGATCGTTTGAAGACGATGGAAGGAGGAAGTGACTCTTTGGATTTTTCAGACATGTGTCTAGTGCCCGATCTGGTGATCCCAGCCAAGTTCAAAGTACCGGAGTTTGAGAAGTATAAGGGCTTGAGCTGCCCCAGAAACCACCTTGTAATGTACAGCAGGAAAATGGCATCCTATGCCAACAACGACAAGCTGATGATACACTGTTTCCAAGATAGCTTGGCAGGGGCATCTTTAAATTGGTATATGCAGCTAGAAGGAAATCACATCCGGTCATGGAGAGATCTAGCCAATGCTTTCATTAAGCAGTACCAGTACAACTTAGACATGGCTCCTAGTCGTACCCAGCTGCAAAATATGACTCAGAAGGAGGGGGAGTCATTCAAAGTCTATGCTCAAAGATGGAGGGAGCTAGCGGCGCAGGTCCGTCCTCCACTTCTAGAGACTGAGCTGGTAGATATGTTCACTAATACCTTGCAAGGGGTTTACTTTGAGAGGATGATCGGTAGTGTATCCTCTGGCTTCTCTGATCTAGTCAGGATTGGTGAGAGAATTGAAAGCGGCGTCAGAACCGGCAAAATCCAAACTAACGCAAGTTCACCAAACAACACAAAGAAGCCCACCAATAACTTTGCAAGAAAGAAAGAAGGAAACACCAATGCTGTGGCTCACCACCAGTCAGTGATGCCAGTTCAATACATTCCCTACACAGCTCCGGCTCATCAACAACAGCCACAATATCAAGTGCCTCAGTATTCACCACCACCCCAAGGTTACCCATATCAACCGCAGTCACAACAAGCTTCTCCACCTCAGCAACAAGTTAGAAAAGTGTTTGATCCTATTCCTGTGTCATACAAAGAACTGTTGCCATATCTTGTTCACAGTAAGATGGTAACACTCAAGACTTTGAAACAGATGAATCCACCTTTCCCCGCGTGGTACAAGCAAGGTGCCACCTGTGAATATCATTCTGGAGCTGAGGGGCACTCCATTGAGAATTGTAGGGTCTTCAAAAATGAGGTACAAAAGTTGATCGATCAGAAGTTGTTGTCATTCAAGGAAGCGGGCCCCAATGTCAAGGGAAACCCTCTGCCCAACCACTCAGGGGGAGGAATCAACATGATTGAGGGCGCCGAAGGTTTGATTAAGGATGTGTCGGATATACGAACTCCTTTGAGCTTAGTAAAGGAGATTTTGCTCAGCTTTGACCAGTTCTCAAGCATGCATGCAGATTGCATAGAATGCGAGGAGAATCCAAATCATTGCGCAAGGATGAAGGAATGTCTTCAGGAGTTAATGGACCAAGGGTTGGTACAAATTGGTTATTCTCAGAGAAAGGGCATGGTGGCTATGATGGAACCACATGAGCATGAGAAGGTCATGAAGCCAATAGAGATAGTTTACCAAAGAGCCGAGGCAAAGTTGCAGCCCTTGGTGATTCAAACACCAGCACCATTTCCTTTTACCAACACTAAAGCTACACCTTGGATATACAATACATCAGCTTCAATACAAGGAAAACCTGTGACCCTGCCAGAGCCAGTGGTAGTTAGCATTGATGGGACCGGGGGTATGACTCGGAGTGGCAGGGTGTTTGCTCAGAAACCAGTGCAAGACAGTGCAAGAGGGCCAGTTACAACGGTCAATGAGAATGTCTTAAGCAAGACTCTTGAGGGGGGAGCACCCAAAGAAACAACCCCTCAGAGTGATTCAGATGAGTTCCTCAAGATAATCAAAAGAAGCGACTATCGAGTGATAGATCAGCTCGGTCAAACTCCGTCAAAGATTTCTATGCTCTCCCTGTTGATGAGTTCGGAGGCACATAGGAATGCTTTATTGAAACTTCTGCAAAAGGCCCATGTGGATCAGGATATTACGGTTGCCCAGTTTGATGGGGTGTGCAATAATATAACCGAAAGCCGTTGTCTAGGATTTTTAGACGCAGAATTGCCAGTTGAGGGGCATGCACACAACAAAGCTCTCCACATTTCCATGAAGTGTCAAGATAACACTATTGCAAGGGTGTTAGTGGACACGGGTTCCTCCCTCAATGTCATGCCCAAATCAACTTTGTTGAAGTTATCTCTTGTTGGACCGGTTCTCAAGCCTAGCAGTATGATCGTCAAAGCCTTTGACGGATCACAGAGAGAGGTTATTGGGGAAATTGAATTGCCAATGGTAATCGGGCCGCATTTATTCAACATCTCTTTTCAGGTCATGGACATAAATCCTTCCTACAGTTGCTTGTTGGGGCGTCCGTGGATTCACGCTGCCGGTGCTGTAACATCAACTTTGCACCAAAAACTCAAGTTCATAGTTGACGACAAATTGGTAATTGTCTCAGGGGAAGAAGATGCTTTAGTGAGCCACTTGTCTTCGTTCAGGTATATTGAAACGGAAGAGGGGGCACTTGAAACCCAATTCCAGGCTCTTGAAATTGCCACCGTCACTGTGGTAGACCAAGAAGAGGAAGACGTGCTAACCGCACAGTTTAAGACTATGAAGATTGCTACCACTTCTCAGGCGGATCAGAAGCCAAGGGCCTCCATCACATCTTGGAAGGATTTGAAGAAAGCCATGGAGGAAGGTGCTCTTAAAGGGTGGGGGCAACTGATATATCCCCATGAGAAGAAAGATTTGCTAGGTGTGGGTTATCAGCCATCAAAGGGGAAGCAGAAGGTTTTCGACTTTAACACTCCCCTCGAAGAGGTTTTTGTGAGCGCTGGGCTCAGGTCAGCTGAACAGATCAACATGCTAGAGAATGAAGAAAAGGCCAGTCAAGGAACCAACAATTGGGTGAATCAATGCCCTGCAAGCACCATTCTATCAAACTGGAAGGCTGTTGAGATTCCCCAAGTTTTTGTTATTTCAAAGTAATTTTTCTTTATTTTCAAAATTCCCCTTGCCGCGCCCGAGGCATGTGGATGAATTTGTAAGGGCTTATCTTTGTTTTTAACGAATGATTATCAATGAATGAAAGTATTTTATGTGCATATTTTGTCCTATTTTTTATTCTTTATTTTTTCAGTTTTAAAAAGATAAAAACAATAAAAATGGCAATAACTTCTTGCATATCATGACCACTTTGCATTCATCTAAAAATAAAAAAATATATCATGCAGAAATGAACCTTTGGACCATAACAATGCTGTAAATCTTCATGATTTCGGATTCCCGATCAATCTTGCTGAAGAGGATGAAGAGGAAGATTATGAACTTCCAGCAGAGTTAGCTCGGTTATTGGATCAAGAACAGAGAATGATCCAACCTCATCAAGAACCAGTGGATGTGATCAATCTGGGGACTGAAGAGGATAAGAAAGAGGTCAAAATAGGTGCAACCCTACAGTCAGAGATGAAAGAGGGTTTGGTCAAGCTGCTCCGAGAGTACGTGGACGTCTTTGCATGGTCTTATCAGGATATGCCGGGTTTAGACACAAGCATAGTCGAACACAAGCTTCCGCTCAAGCCCGAATGTGCACCTGTCAAACAAAAGTTGAGAAGAACTAGGCCGGACATGGCTCTCAAGATTCAGGAGGAAGTCAAGAAACAGTTTGACGCGGGATTCCTCGCAGTGGCCAAGTACCCCGAATGGATTGCTAACATCGTGCCAGTGCCAAAGAAGGATGGAAAGGTCCGAATGTGTGTAGACTACCGGGATTTGAATAGAGCAAGCCCAAAAGATGATTTTCCCCTTCCTCACATTGACGTGTTAGTAGATAATACTGCTCGATTCCCAGTCTTCTCTTTTATGGATGGATTCTCGGGTTATAATCAGATCAAAATGGCGCCCGAAGACATGGAGAAAACAACTTTCATAACACCATGGGGCACTTTCTGCTACAAAGTAATGCCTTTTGGATTGAAGAACGCCGGGGCAACATATCAGCGGGCTATGGTCACTTTGTTCCACGACATGATGCACAAGGAAATTGAGGTGTATGTGGATGACATGATCGCCAAGTCCTCATCTGAAGAAGAGCACCTTGTACATCTCCAGAAATTGTTTGAGAGATTGAGGAAGTATCAACTGCGTTTGAATCCAAACAAATGCACCTTTGGTGTCAAGTCAGGAAAGTTGTTAGGTTTCATTGTCAGTCAAAAGGGAATAGAAGTGGACCCTGATAAAGTCAAAGCAATCCAGAACATGCCCGCACCAAAGACAGAAAAAGAAGTGCGAGGGTTTCTAGGCAGGCTGAATTACATTTCCAGGTTCATCTCTCATCTCACAGCAACTTGTGAACCGATCTTCAAACTATTAAGAAAAGATCAAGCCATTGAATGGAATGAGGATTGCCAAGGGGCATTTGATAAGATCAAGCAGTACTTGCAAGAGCCACCAATTTTAATACCCCCAGTTACGGGAAGGCCTCTTATCCTATACCTACATGTGCTTGAGGAATCCATGGGCTGTGTATTGGGCCAACAAGATGAAACTGGTAGAAAAGAACACGCAGTGTACTACTTGAGCAAGAAGTTTACCAGCTGTGAAACCAGATACTCACTCCTCGAGAAAACTTGTTGTGCTTTGACTTGGGCAGCTCGCCGGTTGAGACAATATATGATTTGTCACACTACCATGTTGATTTCCAAAATGGACCCCATCAAGTACATCTTTGAAAAGCCAGCCTTGAGTGGAAGAATCGCCCGTTGGCAAATGTTGCTGTCTGAATATGACATTCAGTATGTATCTCAAAAGGCCATCAAAGGTAGTGTGCTAGCAGAACACTTGGCACACCAACCTTTAGAAGATTATCAGCCTGTGCGCTTTGACTTTCCAGATGAGGACATCATGGTTGTGAGTGAGAAACCTCCTATGGATGAGAATGAAGGACCCGAGCCAGGATCCCGATGGAAGCTTGTGTTTGATGGTGCTTCAAATGCTTTGGGGCATGGTGTAGGGGCAGTTATCATATCTCCTAAAGATACCTACACACCTCTTACGGCAAGACTATTGTTTGATTGCACCAACAACGTCGCAGAATATGAGGCATGTATCATGGGTCTAGAAGGAGCCATCAACTTGAGAATCAAAATCTTAGAAGTATATGGGGATTCGGCATTAGTTATCTATCAAGTCCGAGGAGAATGGGAGACTCGTCACCCCAACTTAATCCCGTACAAGGATCATGTTTTGAAATTGGCGGAGTACTTTGATGAGATCACTTTCCATCACATCCCGAGAGAGGAAAATCAGTTGGCCGATGCTCAGGCCACTCTTTCATCAATGTACAAGGTCACTTGGCCTAATCATGTGCCTTTGATAGAAATCAACCGCCGTGAGACGCCGGCATATTGCTTGGCAGCCGAAGTGGGGCAAGATGAGAAACCATGGTATTATGATATCAAGAACTTTCTTCAAAAGCAAGAATATCCCTTGGGGGCATCTAATGGAAACAAGAAAACTCTTAGAAGGCTAGCATCTGGCTTCTTCTTAGATGGGGAGTTGTTGTACAAAAGAAACCACGACTTGGTTCTCCTCCGCTGTGTGGATAGAAAAGAGGCTGATACACTCATCGAAGAAATCCATGAAGGGTCCTTTGGCACGCACATGAATGGACACGCTTTGGCAAGAAAAATTCTTCGGGCCGGGTACTATTGGCTGACCATGGAAACAGACTGTTTGAACCATGTCAGAAAATGCCATAAATGCCAGATTTATGCCGACAGGATACACGTCTCTCCAACTCCTCTGAATGTTTTGACATCACCATGGCCATTCTCCATGTGGGGCATAGACATGATTGGTATGATTGAACCAAAAGCTTCTAATGGACATCGTTTCATCTTAGTGGCTATTGATTACTTCACCAAGTGGGTCGAAGCAGTATCATACGCCAACGTCACAAGACAAGTGGTGGCTCAGTTCATCAAGAAAGAAATAATCTGCCGTTATGGGGTCCCCAACAAGATCATCACTGATAATGGTAGCAACTTGAACAATCAGACCATGAGGGAATTGTGCAGAAATTTCAAGATTGAGCACCATAACTCCTCACCATATAGACCCAAGATGAATGGCGCTGTAGAAGCAGCAAATAAAAACATAAAAAAGATTCTGCAGAAAATGGTGAAGACTTACAAAGACTGGCATGAGATGCTCCCATTTGCGCTCCACGGATACAGGACGGCAGTTCGTACCTCGACTGGGGCAACTCCTTTCTCTCTTGTATATGGCATGGAAGCAGTGCTACCAGTGGAGGTAGAGATCCCCTCATTAAGAGTTCTGATGGAAACCAAGCTAGAGGAAGCGGAATGGGTCCGATCCCGGTTTGATCAGCTCAACCTCATTGAGGAAAAAAGGATGACGGCCTTGTGTCACGGACAGTTGTATCAGCAAAGGCTCAAGAGAGCATTTGACAAGAAAGTTCGTCCAAGACAATTCAAAGAAGGGGACTTGGTGTTAAAGGCTATATTACCAATTCACAAAGACGTCCGTGGAAAGTGGACTCCCAATTATGAAGGACCATATGTAGTGAAGAAGGCCTTCTCAGGTGGAGCCTTGATACTAGCTACAATGGATGGTGAAGAGTTTCCACTCCCCGTGAACTCAGATGCAGTCAAAAAGTACTATGCCTAAAGAAAAGAAAATAAATAAAAGCTCGCTAAGTTGAAAACCCGAAAGGGCGGCTTAGGCAATAGAGAGCGTCCCGGTGGGCTGAAAACCTGAAAAGGCGGTCCAGGCAAAAATTAGGGACATTAAAAAAGGAAAATAGAACCCGCTAAGTTGAAAACCCGAAAGGGCGGCTTAGGCAAAAATGGGTATCCCGGTGGATTAGTAGTTCATGCTGAACAATCCAGGCAAAAGTTAGGGAAACAAATAAAAGAAGGCATGAGACTGCAAGATCAAGGTGAGTACGGGGCAAACTTCAGAAATATCTGAGACTTCGCACTCAACAACAAGATGATTTGAAGATTGAAATCATGGAGAAGGATGGCATTGTTATGTTTCCATAGAATTCATTTATTTTCATTGCCATTTATCTTAGCTCAACTATGCGGTCACCTCTTTGAGGGATTTGCTTCCGTTGTAAAAACTCCGCACGCTTTGTGCTATCAATAAAATTCTCCCTTTACTCATTGTGTCTCTCTTTATCTTCTTGCACATTTCATACTTTTATTTTTTTGATAAACAAATGTTAAAACTTTAAAAAAGTAAAAAGGGCATTTTGAAAATCAAGCGAAAATATTTTGAAATAAGAAAGATTAAAGAAAATCAACAGCATACAGTAAGGTGCCCACCTTGTTAACATGCAACAGACTGACCCAGCGTTCCGAGCTGACTAGGCAAGAGGCCTTTCCCACACAAATGAAGAATGTTTGGTATACAACGCCCAACTGGGATCCCTTTCCCCAGGGAAAGAGCTTCTAATGTCTCGGTGTCGAGATGAAACCCAACTTCATGCATCTTCATGCATCCATGCATACACGTTCATGCATCACCATGCATCCATGAATAAACACTCAAAGAGCCATATGTCAAATCATGGGCATAATTAAACACTGCATTAGTCTTGCATTTTTAGGCAATCAACAAGCATTCATTGCAGACATGCATTCATAGAAGCAGGTCCAAAATTCCAATTCAAGGAATAGCAGAGTTTGGTCACTTAGTTTTCAGAAGAAGCAGCTTGACTTTCCCCAACAATTTGGCTGGTGCGTTATTTCTTCAGCAGATCAGTGGCAAAATCTCCTCCCCAGTGAATCGCAGATTTCCCAGAAAAAATTCTCCTACGGGGATAACAAGTTTGATCACTTAATTACAAGAAAGTCAGATTGACCTTTTTCCAACAAGTTGGTTGGATAACCACGACAGGATGCATAAACACATCATTTCAACACAGATAGATCTTCAGTGAGAGCTGGATGTAATCGACCTTCAGAAGAATCCAAGTACCCGTCGAGGCGACGATTCAACCTTCATCAGTCCAAGTACCCGTCGAGGTGACGACTTATTCAGAAGAATCCAAGTACCCGTCGAGGCGACGATTCAACCTTCATCAGTCCAAGTACCCGTCGAGGTGACGACTTATTCAGAGGAATCCAGGTACCCGTCGAGGCGACGATTCAACCTTCATCAGTCCAAGTACCCGTCGAGGTGACGACTTATTCAGAAGAATCCAAGTACCCGTCGAGGCGACGATTCAACCTTCATCAGTCCAAGTACCCGTCGAGGTGACGACTTATTCAGAGGAATCCAAGTACCCGTCGAGGCGACGATTCAACCTTCATCAGTCCAAGTACCCGTCGAGGTGACGACTTATTCAGAAGAATCCAAGTACCCGTCGAGGCGACGATTCAACCTTCATCAGTCCAAGTACCCGTCGAGGTGACGACTTATTCAGAGGAATCCAGGTACCCGTCGAGGCGACGATTCAACCTTCATCAGTCCAAGTACCCGTCGAGGTGACGACTTATTCAGAAGAATCCAAGTACCCGTCGAGGCGACGATTCAACCTTCATCAGTCCAAGTACCCGTCGAGGTGACGACTTATTCAGAGGAATCCAGGTACCCGTCGAGGCGACGATTCAACCTTCATCAGTCCAAGTACCCGTCGAGGTGACGACTTATTCAGAGGAATCCAAGTACCCGTCGAGGCAACGATTGAGGCGACGATTCAACCTTCATCAGTCCAAGTACCCGTCGAGGTGACGACTTATTCAGAGGAATCCAAGTACCCGTCGAGGCGACGATTCAACCTTCATCAGTCCAAGTACCCGTCGAGGTGACGACTTATTCAGAGGAATCCAAGTACCCGTCGAGGCGACGATTGAGGCGACGATTCAACCTTCATCAGTCCAAGTACCCGTCGAGGTGACGACTTATTCAGAGGAATCCAAGTACCCGTCGAGGCGACGATTCAACCTTCATCAGTCCAAGTACCCGTCGAGGTGACGACTTATTCAGAGGAATCCAAGTACCCGTCGAGGCGACGATTCAACCTTCATCAGTCCAAGTACCCGTCGAGGTGACGACTTATTCAGAGGAGTCCGAGTACCCGTCGAGGCGACGATTCAACCTTCATCAGTCCAAGTACCCGTCGAGGTGACGACTTATTCAGAGGAATCCCAGTACCCGTCGAGGCGACGATTCAATCTTCACCAGTCCAAGTACCCGTCGAGGTGACGACTTATTCTCAAGAATCTAAGTACCTGTGAGGCGATGGTTCACGTTCGAGAAAAACCCTGAGATAAGAGTACCAAAGATACCGGGCAGGTTTACTCTTTCCTCTCATCATTCATGCTGCTGCAAAATTAGGGCATTCCGTATTTAATTATCTTCCACCAAAAAGAATACGAATACCAGGGGCTATTCGCATTCTTATGGTTTAAGCTAATTAAATAGGGGCAGCTGTCATACCCTAATTTTGCCCCATGATATTTTTCACTTTTGCATTTTTTAGAAAAAAGTCAACAAAGTCAAAGTGTTGACTAAAAAGTCAACAAAACCCTTGTTTTTGATTAAAAATCAATGTTGACATAAAAAAATACATGGAATTATTTTTCTTGCATGATTTTGCATGACATGGTCATAAGTGACAAATTTTTACCATTTTGCCCTTGCATTATTTTTATTTTTTTATTTTATTATTTATTAACTAGTTACTTGTATTACAAGAAACCTTTTAAAAATTAATTTCTCAATTCTTTTTCTTTCCATTTTTAATGCATAAACATTTCACATAATTATGTTTCATCATGCATATTTTTATTATTGCATTTTTTTATTGTTATTATGTATTATTTCTATCTTTTGTTTTATTTCAAAAATGATCAAAAAAAAATCAAAGGAGAGGTACCAAAAATTTCTCATCCCCATTACACCTCACCATGGACTTAGAGCCTTCTATTTTTCAGCCCAATCACCACCAATTTTTGGAACAAAAGAGAATAATAAAAATAGTACAAATATCTTAATGATAAAATTCCATTATGCCCTCAATCCTTCTCACAAATCACCACTCACTTAACCTAATCTTTCCCTATATATAGAACCTTGATTTCAGTGCCCTAAAGGGGGGGGAGACTGAAAAACGGCGCAGAGATAAGGACCAAAAAACCACCATTTGTTCTTCACTTTTCATTTTTTGGAATCACAGAATTCTTGCTCAAACTCCTTCCTTTCTTGTTCAAACACCTTCATCCAAGTTCCAGAAGTAAGAAACACTCATTTATCAAGCAAAAAGGTGAAGGAATTGGAGCAGAGAGCACCACGGCACCAAGAAGAAAATCAAGTTCAAACCGGACAATTCAGAGGCCTATTCAGGTAGATTCTTACACCATTCGTCTCCTTTTTGTACTCTGATGCTTACTGCTGAGCTGGTTTGTGTAAATTTGGCTTGAATCGTGTGTTTGAGTTTTGATTTCAAATTTGTTTCCTCTTCGTTTTCGCGTTTTTACACTGATTTGTTAAAAACCATTTGTACTTTTGGAATCCTTGTAAAAATACGAACAAAACTGTGTAAAAATCGCGTGATTTGGTGGAGTTTTGAAAACTCCGGCGACCGGAGTTGTCGCCGGAGACGGCGAGGCTCGACGGAGAAGACGACCTAGCCGTGGTCCATCTTCTTCGCTGAGTTTAAATCTCAGCCGTTGGATCTGGTTCGTTTTTTCTGTGCGTTGATTTTTCTTTTTTAAGCGGAGCCGTCAGATCTCATTTAAATGAGATCTGACGGCGTTGATGATCTTGGCGCACGTTTTGTTTGATAGAGCGCCACACCATATCACTGTTTGGGCCAGTAAGCTTGTGGCCGTTTGATTTTGATCATACGGCCCAGATCCTTCGCGCTCACGACGCGCCTTGTTTTCCTTGCTGCACAGAATCTTTTTTGGTTGACTGCGCTTTTTGTTGTTGACCGGACTGGGCTTGGGCCTTGGGTGCAGACCCTGCTTTCTGCACCCCCCAGTTTTTACTTCTCTTCATAATTTACATCCCCCAGAATGACTTAAATGTTTTTTTAGCTTATTTGTAAAAGCACTTAAGTGACTTCTTAGCTTATTTAAGCTCAGTAAGTCACTGTTTATGCTTATATCATATTTCCATGTGTGATTTCTTTTTTAACTTATTTTTATAAGTGTTTTTTTTTATATTAAGCTATTTTGTGCATAAGTGTTTATTTAGGGTTTCAAGAAGCTCTTTAGCTTATTTGACCCTAATTCTTACACAACATTCATTATGATACAGTAGCTTTCATATGTGAATATTATTTTGCCTTTCCAACTTATTTTCATAAGTCATCTTAGTTTAAGTTGCTTTTAGTTTTTTTTTTAATAAGTGCTTAAGTGATCCAAATTACTTCTTTAAGTACTTTTGGGTCACTTTCTTTTGCACATATTTTTGTCTAACCCAAATTAGCTTAGGTCAATCATGTTTGCTTATGTTTGTTTATTTATCTCATACTTACATGTATTTATTTAATTGCTCGCAATTTAATTTTCGTACTATATTTAATTTATTCCTTCATGCATGTTTACTTAGCATTGCATATTTGCATCAATCATTTGTATCATTTCAATCTATACATGTGCATTTATGATTTGCATATTTCATGATTTACTTTATTATTATTATTATCTGTTTTGCTATTGTGTCGGCTCTGGTTCTCTTGGTATTTTCTTTTGGACTTTGCTTTTTCGTAATAAATTAATCAAACTTTTTGCAATAATTAATGGATGAAAAAGGGAGAACCTGGCAGTTGCTTCGTTCTTCCCCGAGTTGTCTTGGTGACCGGACAGTTGACTAGTCACTCAAGCTGCTCTCATTCTAGAATGAATTCTAAAATAAGCCAACAATCGTTTTTCTTTCGAACATTATTTCTTAATAATTAATCAAAGGCTTTTCATAAGAACTAAAGAATGAAAAGGAGAGAATCTGGCAGTTGCTTCTTTCTTCTCTGGGTTGTCTTGGTGGCCGGACAGTTGACTAGTCACTCAAGCTGCTCTCATTCTAGAATGAACTCTAAAATAAACCAACCCTCGTACTTCTTTCAAACATTATTTCTGAATAAACTTAATCAAAGGATTTCACAATAATGAATGAAAAAGGGAGAACCTGGCAGTTGCTTCGTTCTTCCCCGAGTTGTCTTGGTGGCCGGACAGTTGACTAGTCACTCAAGCTGCTCTCATTCCAAAAACAAGCGTTAAAAGTTAACCTTTACACACTTAAACTTCTTTTCAGAAAACAATGGATATACGCTTTATCCATTCCTCTGACACATACACAGCTTAAGCCTCCAAGTGGAGCATACAAGCGTCGTTGTATCAGCGGAATGCGAGTTAAGTCACATCCGTTAATCAAACTTTCCTTTTTTTAATGGATACGCGTTTTATCTATTCCTCTGACACATATACAGCTTAAGCCTCCAAGTGGAGCATACAAGCGTCGTTGTATCAGCGGAATACGAAATAAACGTTATCCAGTAAAATCAACCAACTACACAAGCGTTTTTTATCAGAACTACGTGAGTTTTGAGTTTCCCATTGCACCAGGGAATACGTAGGAGCGGGCTCCTACAACCGTCAAACTCAATAATAAAAAACCCTTTTTTTGTTAAAGTGGAAACGAAGTAGAGATTAGCCAACGATAGAGTAATTTAATCCAAACCTGCGCAGACAAACCCTAAACCACCTAAGCGGTTCCCATCGAGTACGATGGATGCGAGGGGTGCTAACACCTTCCTCTCGCATAACCAACTCCCGAACCTAAACCAAGGTTTTAGCGATATTTTCCTTTCCCCACACGGGATAAATAAACATCGATGGCGACTTCATTGTATGAAAAATGGAAGTGATTTTCCAGCCCGCTACACATAGGTATCAATGCAAAAGAAAGAAAATGAAATACCAAACATTAGTCGATGCTCAAACAAAGCAATGAGTTCGATTCCCAAGTATGATAATTGGGAACCAGAGTAATATTTGTAGTCTTCAACCACCTAAAAGAGAAAATCTTGACTTTCTCTAACAAATGAGTCACGGGATTTGCCACGTTTCTGAACAAGCGATGGTTTCGTTCATTCCACATGACCCAGATGGAAGCGAGCCAAATGAGACCGACGAGCATAAAGACCTTCAGCCGAGTAAGTGAACTGAGCAAAGTGATATGGGAGAATGTGTGCATCGGCCGCCGAAAAATCAATCCAAGATCGAACTAGTGCCCACAAGGAACCAAAGGTGCTGCAGGAGAGAAAAAGGTGCTGAGGCGATTCGATGTCACCACAACCGGATATACAAAAATGACTCTCTGGAGAGATAATGTCGCGAGCTACCATGTTTGACTTCGTCGGTAGCCTGTCGCACAAGAGTCGCCACGCGAAGATAGAAACCTTCAAAGGAACCTGTTTGTGCCACACGAGATCTGCAGCCTCACCAATAACAAAAGAATCCTGATAAGTCAGCAGCTGATAAGCGCCCCGAACAGAATAACCTTCATCAGGGTCAGACTGCCACCGCCACACATCTGGAGTCTGCGACTGCATAGTAAAAGGAAGAAGTAAGGTCTGACACTCCCCCAACATCTCCTCCTCACACGCCCACAGTTGCCTCCTCCACACTCACGTCTCCCAGCCAGATGCCCACCCAGAGAGAACATCTCAGCTACAGTGATGGACTTGTTCTCTGCCAGGTCGAATAACCGGCCAAACCTCTCGCACAGTGGAACCCCTCCCAACCAGGGATCAGTCCAAAAAAAAGTATCTGACCCATCTCCATCTTTTTGGAAACACACTCTCGAACCACCCTCCCCTACTTCATTACAAACTTAATTTCTTCTTATTCAAAACCCTCTCTCTTCTCTTCTCCAATGATTTCTTTCTCTTCTACAAGTTTCGATTTTGTTTGATTTTATGCTTTTCTTGTAGTTATCTGGGCAACATCGGTTTCAATATTCTCTGAAGCTGTCATCGCAAGTTTTTAATGAGTTTTGTTATAATTTCATTAGTTTTGATTATTTAGTATCATCAAGCTGTAAGTCATATCACTTATAATATATTAAATTCTCATTTTTAAGTAAAAAAATCTAACAAAGAGTTTAAACTTTGCACATTTTATTTCTTTAAGTATTTAAATTATTAGAAGTTAGAGTTTGAACCTCACACATTTTAATTTTTTTATTTTTAAAGTGAAAATTTTAGCTATTAGATAACTTGACCAAAAAGAAATTAAACAAAATGAGAAAGGTACTTCATTTAATAATAATAAATAATAATAATGATAAATTACGACTTGGAATTAGTAAACATGATAAATATGCGAATAAAATGAGGTACCGGACTATCAGAAGAAATATGGGCACAAAGCCACAAACAAACAAGAAAAATGTCTTCTGTGTCAAACAAACAAAAAAACAACAACAAAATGTCATACAGTAATTGATAGCCGGCAATACTAATATTAATATATACTACTATGTGAAGTGCCGATATTCAAAAAATGGTGATGAATTGTGTTCGGCATGCATCTGATACCAATAATATGCTTTCAATATGTTTTGATACGTATATTGGAAAAATATCGGTTAAATAATTATTATTAAATAAAAAAATAATACCTGATAGCTATATATCTGATACGGTGATTATTTTTTGGATAGTATTTGTGATTTTTTTTTTATAGTATTAATGATGTCCTTTTTGTATAATGCTATTTAACTTAAGATGTATAGCTTAAGATGTACCGGTGATCATTATTTTTTGAGATAATATTAACTTAAGATCTTTTATATTGAAAGAAAATCATTATTTTTTATTTACAAACTAGCGGCCAGACAGAGCACGTTCCGCGCCTGTCTGTGTCTACTATGCAAACTTATGTAAAAAAAATACATTATGCTATGATGAGTTTGTCAATAAAAGTTTTTTATTGTTAAAAAAATGCATTATAGAATAGATACATGTAAGGGAGAAGTTGATAATTTTTTATTTGTGCAACGCTGGGTAGTTAGTAAGGGTAAAATAGGAAAATCAAAAAATTTACACCAAAATCTTCAATCCCTTTTACATATAGTTATAGATAATTAATCTGCAATTTTTACAAATATAAATTATATTTTTTTACTTATAAATGTCCAAATCATTATATTTTTTTCTTAACAAATACAGTATAAATTTATATTTTTACTTATAATTTGAAATAAATGGAGTACTATTGGATTTGTGAGAATATTTCATTTAGAAGCTAGTAGTACCAACATTTTTCAGATTTGATGTCTTGAATAAAATCAGATCGAGAATGAAATTTAGTAAATTAATTAAAAGTCTCAATTTCCATCCTCTTTCCTTTTCTAATTTCTGTTTGGCAACAAATTAAAGTAAGTTACAGTTTGATTCAAGAGATACTTCCAAAGAAGGCAACATGTTTTTTGATTAATGCCCTGTCGTATACAACAAAACAAGAAACATTTTCCTGTGCTTACTGCGTATAATTTGCTTAATTAACTTGTAACATTTTCCTAGGCTATTGAGAATGTAAAATTTTGAGCCTATAATTTATAGGTTATATTTGATAGCACATGATAAACATTCGAGGTATTGAACAACTTTTGTGATGTATGATGTTTGGTGGATAAAATTTTAGTTTTTGTCCTATCTTTTGAGCTTCAGTTTGTCCAGTACTAAGAACAATTTTAAAATGAAACACAGAACAACTGAAATTGTCATGTGAGTCATTTATTTTTTAGCAGAACAAATGCATCTATAATTTATAAGATTTGTGTGTTTGGTAATAATTTTTTTATTATAAGTTTATAATTTATTTTATTATCTTATTATTTTTTAGACAATATTTCAAATAGCTTTGAGTCACTTAAATTTTTAAAAATATTTTTGATTGATGACTTCTATAAAAAAAAGTGGTCATCAGTTTGGTAAATAGACTCAAAATATATTATACTTTTTAAAAATGTCTAATAAATATTTGATTGTAAAAATAATTTTAAAAATATAAACATATAATATAAACATTAATGTATTACATAATTGCCGTACAAAATTTGACTTATGTGACATAAATTTATAAAAATACTCTTTGGTGCCTTTCAGCATGCATGGTTTTCATTTTCTTAAGAAATTAAACAGCATGAGAAAGACACTATACATTAAATAATAAATTAAACAAAAGAAATTAAGAAGCAACTAACCCATGTGCACAACAAAAGAAAAGCCTAAATACTTGGAAATATAGGTTAAATTAGTAGACATGATAAATATGTGAATGAAATGAGGTAACGGTCTAAATAGAATATTGGCACAAACAAACAACAATGTTTTTAATTGATAAGCAGAATAAGACTTCAGATAAAAGCACATGTCAATCAAATACTAATTACGTAAATGTAGCTCCAGCTAACATAAAATATTGGTATATTAATAGTACCTGAATTTATAATATATGTTATTGAGACACATCAAGATTAATGGTTTATGCGTCTTTATTGAATACCGTTAATTTTTATGTGTCTCAAAAATATGTCAAACGATTTTAGATTTTTGTAAAACTCAACATAGATGATCTATACGATATAAACTTTCAATCCAACGGTGGATTTTGTAAAATTTGAATTCGTTGAAGCGTTATTTAGCGGTGTAACATTACTCAAATATTACACCGGTGTAATTTGATCCCTTATACTCCTTCATGCCATTGAATATGATGCGAGACTAATTCCTTGATGCCATTTCAATTGTACCAGAATGCTCATACTGAATTTAAATTCAACTCTACCAAACAAAGAAGAGTCGGTAGAAAAATACGGTACAAGAAAATTAATTAATCTAGTAGGAGTATCATTTGAATGATTCTAGTTGAAGAGTTGAGACTAGGTCTCACTAACGGAGAGAAAGAAACAATTATAGTTCTTTATTTAATTTTTTTTACCTTTTGATCTATTTGTGCATGAATTTTTAAGCTTAAATATGACATTTATATGCAAATATGGATGAAAAATCATCCATTTGAAGAGTCATAGGTCACAAGAAAATAAAATCAAATAGTTTTATTATATGACACAAACAAAATCACTAAAATTAAGAAAACACATAAACATGTTATCTCATATGTTAATATTTATTTTTATATTTTAGTAATAAAGTATGATCAAAATAGATTAGGAGAGTGTAGAAACTTGCTTTTTGATTTTGTTTTGCAGCCTCATGTAACCGATCAGTGGTTGTGGTGACATGATCCGGATGGTGGCTACCGTTCGGGGTGCGTATACCTTGCTAACTCGTACGGAGTTCCCGGAGGAGGTGGCGGCAACAACTCTAATTTGGCATAAACAGGCACCCTTAGGCTTTGTTTGCGAGTTTGGAGGGGAAGGGAAGGGAAGGAAAGGAAGTGCTAAAAAGGAAGAAACAAGTGGAAGAAGTAGAGAAGTTTGGGAGGGAAGAAGTTTGAAGGGTTATTTTTTCTTCATAATACAAAAACCCTCCAATTTGGGAAAACTCAAATATTGTATTAGATGGGGGTTTGGAGGGTTTGTATGAATTCTTCAAATTTAATTAATGTTGTTATAATATTCTTAAATTCATAATATATTAATCATAAGTATTTATTTGTCATTCTCTATAAAAAATGCTTTCTCAAAAAATGTAAAAGATTTCTCTAATTTTCTCTCTATTTTCCTCCCTCCAAAGCCCTCATCTCTCCTCCCCTCCAAACTCGCAAACAAAGTCTTAAAGGTGTCCATGTTGGCTTGGAGGTTGCTCCACGACAGGTTACCAACCAGAGATAGTTTGGTGACTGGATGCGGCAGTGAGGAGACAGCGCAACATATGTTTCTTTCCTGCCATGTTTTTGCTCCTTTGTGGGGTTTGATTCGGTGGGGTTTGATTCGGTCTTGGGTTGGTATTTCTTCGTTTGATCTGATGTCGATTTAGAATCATTTTGTGCAGTTTTCTTATTCGGCAGGTGGATCTCGAGCTCGACGCTCCTTCTTGTAGTTACTTTGGTTATGTAGCATGTGAGTGATATGACATGAACGAAATAATAGAATTTTCAAAGCCAGTGAATCAACAGTCTTCTAAATGTTAGAGAAAGTTAAAGTTCATTCTCTTTGGTGGATGAAAACTTGTAATATGAACATTAGTTTAAATTCTCATATGTGGTGATTAAACCTTTTTGTTTGTTTGGACATAGGCTGGCCGAAGTTGTGACTGTTATAGATACTTGCTAGTTTGTTTGACACACCTTATGCTGATGAGAGATAATTTGTTGTAACGGAGGGACATATATTGAATGCTATAACAACATGTAATTCAAACACTCGTTTACGTTATGATTCAAGAGATTTTCCAAACGAGGCAACTTGTTTTGATTAATATCCTGGAGTCTTTGTATACGACAAATATATACAACAAAACATGTAAAGTAGTGAACATCATTAATCTGAATCTCCCGGTGTGTATTTTGACCAAAAAACTAAAATTTCTCCCAGTCTGTATCTTTTGTTTAACCCAACCCAACCCAACATTGAACATTGTAGTCAAACTGTAACACGTCACTAATTAGTTACCCTACCCTTTTCTAATCCCTTCATAATACTGTAATAAAAAATAATAATAAAGTCAACCATAATTTTTTAAGGAAATAAAGTCAACCATCATTTATCTGACTCATCTCTATATAACCACTCTCAAGCATATCACAAAAAAACAAACTCAACCTCAACTACAATTACAAAGACAACAACGACTGCAACAATCACAACCTCAAAAACCAAACTAAAAAGACGGAACAAGTTTTCATTGAAATATTTCCAAAATGCCAAGAAAAAAATGATCCAAAAATAAAATGGCGGTGCAACTTTTAGAACAAACTGAAATTAGACTATTAAAAAATAGATTTTCAAATTAAGGAGACTAAAATTTCATTTTTGAAAATAGGATAATTTTCCCATGTTAAATGCAACCTGTCTAAAAGTCTTAAAACTTTTAAAAAATATTAAGTCTCCAAGAACTTCTAATTTTATTTCAAATAATGTTGAGTAGCTTATCTTGGAAATTATTTTTGATCGATGACTTTTATAAAAAAATGTACCAATAAGGTGAAATTGCAAAATATATTTTACACTTTCAAAATGTCTATGTGGATCTTTACTAAAAGACCCAATTATAATTTGGACGGTTCCAAACTTAATATTATTAGGGACGGTCTCTATACAAGTGCAAGATGTACCCTCTTATTTTTAAGGGTTTCAAATTTTTGGATAGGTGAAGGTCACAGTCAACTCCTTTTTAGACACACTTTTTTGTTATTTCAATCGGACAAGAAGGAAGTGGAAGTGTAGATCTAGTCTGTTTAAAAATTGCTACTAAATCACGTGATATTTTAGTATTATCTTTTTTATAATAATATTTTATTGTTACTAAATCACTTTAAGTTTTAATCTGCTATAGTGCCTATAGTAGTGCATGAAGCTTTATTTTTATTCCATACAATTCATTTTTGTCTAATAATTAAGTTAATATTTTCATTTAAACATTGTTTTGAAGTCTAAAATAGTTACATTTTAAAATATCTATAAATGATTGCTAAAATACAAAAGAATTTGAAGAAAAAATTTGTGAAAAATATAATATTTTGTCTAATAATTTTTATACATTTTAGGTGTTATTATATTTTATAATTTTTTATTTTATAATAGATATAATTCTTAATATTCGAGCAGGGTCTCTAAATAGTCAGGGACACTTCTGAATATTATATCTTCTAGGCTATACACACTTCACATTATAACCTATCGAAAAATGATTCATTCTAAACTCCATACCCACCTCCAGTGTTATATTGACTTGCGAATTGAAGTGTTTGCAGGTACCCCCACCATTAGATATCAATTCCATCTTGAATTTCGACCAAACACATTAATTGTCTAGACATTTCTTCCACTAATTCATTGTGACATTGAGTTTGGTTGAAAATATGGACATTGTCTATGGAACTCACAAGTTTAAGCCAGAAACAATGGTAAAACACAATGGTTAATACACCTTTTAATCCCTAAGCATACTACTACTCTAATTCGCTTTAAACGAGATATCTATTATAAATGACAAAATCGTGAAGAGTTTACATCGAAAATATAAAATATCTTAGAAAAAGTATTTTGTCATACTTGAGATTTGAACTAAAGTTGTGTTGAGCTGCTTAAATCTTCAAAATTATTTTTGATTTATGACTTTTATAAAATAAGTAGCCATCATGAGGTAAATAGACCCAAAATATATTCCACTTTTAAAAAATCTCTAATAAATATTTGATTGTAAAAAATAATTTAAAAATATAAACATATATTATCAATGTGTATTACATATTTGCCGTACGTACAAAATATGACTTATGTGACATGAATTAATAAAAGTACTCTATGGTGCCTTTCAGCATGCATGGTTTTAATTTCCTTAACAAATTAAACAGCAAGAGAAAGGCACTATACATTAAATAATAAATTAAACAAAAGAAAGAAGCAACTAACCCATGTGTGCACAACAAAAATAAGCCTAAATATTTGGAAATATAAGTTAAATTAGTGTACATGATAAAGATGTGAATGAAATGAGGCAACAGCTAATAGAATATTGGCACAAACAAACAACAAAATGTCTTTAATTAATTAATTGATAATAAAAGGCAAGGGCTGCTAAGCAGAATACGACTTGAGATGTACAATCCGTACATGTAACTCCAACTAACATAAAATATTGGTGTATACTATATGTTAATTTAAAGCAAAATTCAATAGTTGATAATGATACAGAAACCTCTGTTTAAATATAAGATATAAAATGAGTAAAAAATGGCCAAAATTAGTATAATACGCAAGCATGTTTCACCGGATATATTAAATAATTATGTATATTAAATAAGTACAATCGTATATGACCAAAACAAAGAACACTTGAGGAAAATTTTAAAAATACAATCAATAAAGCTTGAATAAAACTCAGAATTTTTTATTAATAAGTGTTACTCAATTGAGATGTCAATATTATTAGATTGGACGTTTTTATTCAGGTTCAATCCCAAAATCTCATAGTGTGTAAATTTGCCAATATAGATTGGACATTTTTGCTTAGATTTGAAATTAAAAACGCATAATATATGTAAGTTTCAGAAATATTTATAACTTTATCAATAGACAAAAAAATAAAAATAAATGTTAGGAGGTTCAAACTTTTTATATCACAACAAGCCTTTTAATTTATTTTGAAGAGAATTTCTCAACAAATTAAAGGGTATTCAGAAGAAAATATTCTTAGCATTGCTCTAATACTCTGATTGCTAGCTTTTTGTTAAAGGGTGTTTGTTCTGTACCGGACCTAAAGCTCAATACGCGAAGAGGATTGCTCTTCTCGCACTGTTGAGCATGGTTCAAGAAGGGCAAAGCCCAATAAAAATGGACAAAGTCAAACAGACTAAATCCCTTGAGGATTGTAACATTCGACAGCCAAAATGATGAACATTTATTGTTTATTATGGTTTTTCGGTTGTTTTCCGACAGTCAATAGTAGTTTCCATCAATGGTTTTGGCCTAGCGCTAGAACTATATATATATATATATATATATATATATATATATATATATATATATATATATATATATACTTCTCCTATATAGAGGAATCAGGTACATACTCTTTACTCTCTAAAAATCTTAACTTCACACTCATTTTAACTTAAGCGTCAAAACACCTGTAGTTATACAATTCCCCTTCCATTCACCGGAACGGAGCAGAGGATAACTGCTAAATATCGGACAAGATCGACTCTGATTAGATAAAGTCATTATTCAAGTTGGAGCCTCCAACCGACACATACATGCACTTTGTTTTATACTACCTCTATCCCATTTTATTAGAACTATTTTAACTAAAAGATACTATTTACTTATCTTCCATTGACCATAATTTTTTAATAATATATAAATATAAATATAAGCATATATGATCTTATTTAATTTGTTTTGATGAGTATTTTCAAAATATCAAGTTTTTATAATTTTTACTAATAGAGAATTAAATATATTAGTGATCAAAATTGTGCATCGATATACGTGCAGTAGTCAAACTATCTCTTATATTTTGGGACAGAGTTAGTAATTTACAAGCTTGCGTGCTTTATTAATACTAGTATATTAAAAAAAATAGTACATTACTATAATATTTAATTGGGTCATGCTAAACAGTGCCCCCGGGACACTTATTAAGCATACAAAAAAAGGAAATAAAAAAAGATTTAATATTGGAAAAGTAACTTTTTACATTTCCAAAGTGTTGAATACACATATTTTTATACAAAATTTTTAGTTTTATATGCTTAATTATTGCCTCGGGGCACTGTTTAGCATTTTCCTATTCAATTTAATTAATCAATCGCCAATTTTTTTTGGATTACTAACTAATCATCATTTTTCTTCGTACGAATTATTCAATGATTTCTGTTTCGCCCTATTCGCAGAAATTGTAGCATAACAAACAATGATGATAAGCACAAAGTATATGTTTTTGATATAGATAAGCACAAAATTTATACTATCAAAAAAGAATAAAAATACTCAGAATGTAATACCATTAAGGTAAACCAAATAAACTAGCTTATAATTTATAGCTTTTAGCTTATAAGTTAAAAGCTATATTTGATAACAATTTTTAAAAAAGAGCTTATAGCTTATTTTACTAGTTTATAGATTATTTTCCAAACGCTATTTCAAGTAGCTTATGAACTTATAACTTATTATCTTTTCTTCCAATTTTACCCTATTATTTTACTTGAAAAGAATTAAATATTAATTAAACATATTATTTTTATGTTATTTCATACTTATAAATTAATCCAACCGCTAATTTTACCAAACACTACAAATTCAATCAACTAGCTTATTCGCTATAAGCTAAAAGCTAGCTTATAAACTATCCGCTATAAGCTCATTCGTTATAAGTTAGCTTATCAATTATCCGCTATTTTTTGTCAAACAAAGCCTAAATATCATACGAGACTAATTCCTTCATGCCATTTCAATTATCAATTATACCAGAATGTTAGAATGTTCAGACTGTACCAAACAAAGAAGATCTAGTCGGTAGAAAAATACGGTACAATTAATTAATCTAGTAGGAGTATCATTTGAATGATTCTAGTTGGAGAGTTGAGACGGTCACAGTCTCACTAACGGAGAGAAATAAAGATTTATATTTGGGAACCTTTGTGGTAAGAAATAGACAAACTTAATTTTTAGCAACGATAGTTCTTTATTTATTTAATTATTTTGATCTATTTACATATAAATTTTTAAGCTTTAAATATAACATTTATATGCAAAAGTGGATGAAAAATTATAGATTAGAAGAGTCATAGGTCACAAGAAAATAAAATCATATAGTTTTGAAGATTGAAATTCATATGCAAATAGACTAAAAGATAAAAAATGAAATAAAAATGATAAAAGACCAAATTATTAGCTGAAATTAACTTAAACCCTGGTTCGGGTCTGATAATTCTGAGTTTGGCCGTGATGTAATAAAGTATGGCAAATAATTGTTCCTACTAGAAATCAAATTCAAGTTCTCCAAACAATTCATTTTAAGGGAAACCGAATCCATCAACGCGAACGGAAACATAAATTAATCTTAGCAGAGACCGAGTTTTAAAGTATTATTTGGTAAAAAAAAACCTAAATTTTATAAATAAAAAAAAAAAAAAAAACCCAAACTTTTTAAAGCACAATATACACAGAAATTTTAAGATAAATCCAAAGTTAATATTGTCAATCTATATATTTTAGGAGCCAATTTTTAAGTCAAACTTTTTGGACACTACATTTATTGTAATTTTAGTTTTAAGGTACTAATACATTTTTGTTTTGTTTTCACCATCAGTTGAATCTGGTTCGAAAGTCAGTTCTAGCATCAAGTGGTTCCACCCCCCTCCCGATCGCAGTTGCGGGGGATCGAACTGTGGTCCTCCCTACCAAGTTCGGCGCCAATCATCACTGAACCAACTAACGATTGATAGTTTTAACTAATACATTTTACCATTAAAAAATGTGAATTTTTGCGTAAAAAGGGGTTAGATCTAGATTTCTTTGAAACTAATGGAGTGAAACCATCTTCATTCACCTTCTTGCTGAACATTATCACTTTTCGCTAATGTCTGCCTAATCTTTTCCATATCTTCGTAAACTACCACTTGAAAGTATGTCGCGTCCCTTGTAGCACCCCAATTTTGATTGGTGATAATTTTATTAGTATTTATGTTCATTTAGTTTCATGTGGTGTGTTTTTAGTGTGCTATTGTGTCCTCGGGAGCTGATTAAGATGGAGGGGAATGGATTAGCATGAGTTTAGTTGTAGAAGTTAGAATTTGGGATTCGTATCTTAAAACGTAATTTTGACACCTTTGTGCTTTTAATTGGCTTCTTACACCAACATGAAAGTTGTAGCTTTTCTTCCCTAGCTTTCTAATGCATATCTACACGCTTCAATCGGATACTCGTAGCTTAAGCTATAATGGGCGCAGTTTTTCAAAAATCCTAGTAGTAAGCTTGTGGCGTGTAACGCAGGAGGACCTGCGCGAGGAGTACAGGAGGGGGGGCGCAACCCTGAGTCCTGTTTTTGTTGGGTTATTTTCGTTTTGTTTTGGCCTTTTTCATGTTTTCCAAGTACTCTATGATTTTCTCACGAGGGTTTGTCTATAACCCTGGGTTTTGGGATTTCTCATATTCTTTTAATTCTTTTCTTAAAGTATGATAATGTATTCCCTTGTTGATTTGTAACATAACATGAATTTCTCATACTTATCGTTAAACGTTGTTGTTCTTGATTTGATTAAATGATGAAATGTTATTGTTATTGTGATTATGATTAAATGTTAAAATGTTGATGTTGTTCTTGATTTGATTAATACTTCATCTGGTCTCATATGTAATCAAATTTATTTAAAAAACTCTCTTTTTAAGAAAATTGTCTAAATACATTTAAGTCATACATTTTTCTACTCTTACTCCTATATTTTGACTTGAAAATCGTTAAAAACATGAGAATGTGAAAAAAGTAGGGATATATTTGAAAAAGTAATATTTATTGTAATGATTAGATATTATTTTTGTTTATATTTGAGACTTGCAATTATTTTTTTGTCGCTTATATATGAGACCGGAGGAAGTACACATTGCCGCCCAACCTCTCAAATTCTCTATTTATGTCAATTTTTATTCCTTTTTCCCCAACCTCTAAGAGCGAATAATTTAATTTCATGAGTCCAAAAAAGTGAATTAGGCACTTAGCCAACCTAACAAGCCTCCACTTGCTTCTTCATTTTCAACTGATTCATTAATTGTGATCTATAGACAAAAAGAATAAGCACCTTTCTTTATGACTTCAAAAGTCAATGTGATTTTTTTTACGTCATTTAAGATCTGCATATATATATATATATATATATATATATATTTTTGACAGATTCGAACTTAACATATTTCATTATTTAAATAAGTAACAATACAACATCATTTAAGATCTGCATATATATATATTTAAGCTTTAAAAAAATTGATTTTTCTTTATATTTTCAAAAATTATTTTTATGATAACTTAATTAAATATAGTCAAAGTTATTTTTAAGTCATCTTTTTACAAATAAAATGAGTGATTTTGATATCCAGTAACTTAATGAGTGATTTTGATATCCAGTAATTTCAAAATTCATCTTAAAAATTTTAACTTAATAAAAATCATATTTTTCTTTAAAAAATAAAGATATATCTCAAAAAAGAGTTTTCATGAAAAGCTAATTTAAATATAGCTTCTTTTTTTAGAGTTTTTTTTTCAAGAAAATTGATAATCGAAAAGATTGCACCAAAATGATGAAATATTTAAAATGATATTTAAAGAGAGGCTATTTAAACTATTTTTCATATGAAACTTTTATAAAAAAATATTTGTTAAGAAAATTTTAACAAAAATATAATATAAAATAAAATTCATTTTTAAAAAGAACTGATCCAAACGTGCCATTAGTTATTGTTTGCAAGGTTTCAATTCTATTTTTTATGTATGTATTTAGTTCGTTTGATTCGTCATATGATAATAAATTGGAAAATGCTAAACAGTGCCTTCGGGGTACTGTTTAAGGAAACAAAAATAGTAATATTAGATTGGAGTTTGTGCAGTCAACTCCTCGAAAGTCTAAAAAAAATATTATTTTTAATTTAAAATTTTATTCTTTTGGTATTCTTAATCAGTACCTCAGGGACACCCGTTAACATAATCTTAATAAATTATCAATTGATAGACAAACAAAGCCACAAAAAATATGTCTATAAGGATTTGGGATGATAACTCTTGGAGCACATGTTAGCATTCTCCTTGAATTCCAAAAAATGAATTATGCACTTAGTCAACCTAACAAGCTTCCACTTGCCTCTCTGTTTTCTACTAATCCATTAATAAGTCAACTTTTTTTACAGCACATTAATTAGTCAACCTAACAAGCTTCCACTTGCCTCTTTGTTTTCTACTAATCCATTAATTGAGATATATTGACAAAAAGAATAAGCACATTTATTCTTTATAACTTCATATAAGTAAATCAATTGATATAGTCAAAAAAAGAAGTAAGGCCCCGTTTGTTTGAGATTTTTTCTCACAAAAATCTATTTTTTTTGTTAAAAAAATCACTTTTTTTATTTTTGATGTGTTTGTTTCAGATTTTCATAAAAATCATTTTGTTAAAAAAATCATTTTTGAGGCCAAAATGAAAAGCTATTTCCAATAGATTCTTTTAAAATCTATTTTTTTTAAAACATGGACCATGTGTTTGTTCTCAAAAATGATTTTTATAATGGTAAACAAATACAAAACAACTTTAGATTTTTTTTAAAATCTCTACAAAATAAATCTATTTTTTCAAAATAGATTTTTTTAAAAAAATCTATTTTATTTTAATCTCATACAAACGGGCCCTAAATCAGTTGATAGCCACAAAAAATTGTGTCTACAAGGATTTGGGATGATAACCACATTTTATATGTATCTCTATTAGAAGTGTTAAATAATTGTATTGGAGTTTGCTTGAAATAATGTTGATGCTATTTTACAACTTAGTATATGACAAAACTCTAAAATAATCGAAGTTTTTAATTATTCTTAAGGAATGAAAATGTTATTTTAATATATAATTTAACCAGGATCTTAATATCACGTAAAAACATAACTAGACATTAACACTTTTGGTTTTCTAGTACCAGAGACTGCGAGTTTTTTGCAAAGAATTCAAAAGGTTATGAATAGTAATGTTGTGTCCCCTAAAGCTAAAAATGTTATTTTTATGCGAATTTGTTTTGCTATTCAAAAAGGATTAGTGACGCAGCTTATTAACCGTTTGCCTTTAATTCATATGTAATTACGTATATTCATTAATATATATAAACTGACAGTTATATATACCATAGAATAGGAATTGCAAGCTAAGACAGAGAGAAATAGGTGTAATCTTCATTTGCATATGATTTAGTGGATTCTTATTTTTAGATTTTTCTGTCACTTATAAGTTATAAGATTCATTTTCAATTTTTATGGATATAAATTATTACTTTACCAACATAACTCTAATATAATTAAATTGCATTTTTTCTACAATTTGTAATAAATACTTTAGAAGAACATTAAAGCAATTTTTCTCAAAGAATAAAATTGTAAAAATAATACTAAATATTAACAAATTTAATACCTCGATCAATTTTGCTAATCTTCGTAATCTATGAAACATGGACACCGACACGGACACTGGACACGACACATACACTAACACGGCGACTCCGATAATAATTTGGAAAAATGATATAATTCGTGTAATCATAAGCGTCGTGTCGGACGCCGACACGGATACGTATCGGACACGGACACGTGTCGGACACGGACACGTGTCAGACATGGACACGCCTAATCTGAGAATTGTTCGTGCTTCATCGTAATTTTCTGAACGAAATTTTATCTTTAAAGATTATACAAGTATGTGCATTTGTGGTAATATTCCATCTTGAAGCTTGTAATATTTTTCTGACTTTATGACTTGAATAAAATCAGAGAATGAATCGATCAAAAATAAAAGTAAAAATTAAAGAATGAAAATGTGAAAATTATTTAAAAAGTAAATTTCAATCCCCTTTCTTTCCAGATTGGCATCTACGAGTGTTACATGAGTCGGATTTTCAAGGGTAGTAAGATTGGACGGTTTAAATTAAATATAAAATAATTTCAACCGTCAATTTTTTCTTTTGACTAAAAAATAACAATATTTATTCATTCAAATTGATAAAATATATCGATCGAAATTATTACATATTCAAATTTGCTAAAAACTAAAAATGATGAATCTACGAACAACAGTCACAGTATCCGAGTTAATAGCATAAAACGACTTAATGTCTGCAAATATGACAAAGCCTACAGTTGATATGACAAAATTCAAGTGTCTGGAATAGTCATGCCTCCGGATCTGTAACGTTGACGACTATAAAATCATTGAATCTACACTGAAACCGGATCGAAGCAAATCTGAACAAAACAAATACCGTACAAAGACAGGAAAATAAACAACTCCGCACCAAGACGGGAATAAAACAACAGCCGACGAAATCACCTTGGAAAACATTCAAATAAAACCTAAAATTAAATGTAAATCACTCATTTAATTGAAGAAAAAAAAAAAACAATTAAGAAGAGTGATTCTAGATCAAAATGGACGAACCAAAGAAAAAGCAAAAGAAAAATTAGGGGGTTGGCAAGTGGTGTGGCTGGCGGCTGTGCTCTCCCAATTGTTCAGTGTTCTGAATGGGTGGTGAAAAAAAGCATCAAAATGTTATTCTCCCGGTGTGTAAGCAAGTATTTGAATGCTCTAACAGAAAAGTAATTCAAACACTCGTTTACATTATGATTCAAGAGATTTTCCAAACCAGGCAACTTGTTATTTTGATTAATATCGTGACGTCTTTTTTTTTTTTTTTGATAATATATCGTGACGTCTTTGTATACGACAACAAAACATGTAATGTAATGTAATGTAAACATCATTAATCTGAATCTCCCGGTGTGCTTACCGCGTATCTTTTGCTTAACCCAACATTTTACTAGTCCAACTGTAACACGTCACTAATTACCGTTCCAAATAATAAGTCAACCATTATTAATCTTACTTATCTCTATATAAACCACTCTCAACCTCATCACAAAATAATCTCAACAACAACAACAGCTACAACCTCAAAAACCAAATCAAACCAAAGAACAGAAAAAAAATTTCATTCAATAATAATAATAATTCCACAATGCCTAGAAAGGGAATGAGAAGCGTTTTCTTCCATCCATCCACGTCATCAAAACTACCACCACCAACACCATCCTCACCTCTCTTCACTTTCTCAGACTCCTTAATGGAAGAAAACATCGAAACCGCAGAATCACTTATAACAAAATGGGATTATTCCAAAAAAATCATTACTCCTCTTTTCAGTGGAAACACTCGTTTAGAAGCCAAACAGTACCTAAACGCTGTTAAAGGTTTACAATCCGCTATGCAGTATCTTGTCACACGTGATTCCACCTCTAATTCTCTTATAAAAGCTCAATTCTTAATGCAACTTGCTATGAAAACACTTCAAAAAGAATTTTATCAGATTCTATCATTAAACAGAGAATATTTAGATCCTGAAACTGTTTCTAACCGTTCCTCAGTGGATCGTAGAAGCAGTGCTTCATTTTCCGATTATGACAGCGAAATCGAAATTTCCGACGACGAGTTTCGTGTCGCTGGAAATACGATTTCTGAAACGGAGAGAGTTTCTATGCTTGCTATGGCGGATTTAAAGGCTATTGCTGATTGTATGATAGCTTCTGGATATGGAAAAGAGTGTGTTAAGGTTTATGTTGTTATGAGAAAATCGATTGTTGATGAAGCGCTTTATCATCTCGGTGTTGAACGGTTGAGTTTTTCTCAGATTCAGAAAATGGATTGGGAAGTTATTGAGTTGAAAATCAAAACGTGGTTGAACGCTGTTAAGGTAGCAGTTGGAACTCTGTTTCACGGTGAGAGGATTCTCTGCGACGACGTGTTTGCGTCGGCGGGGAAGAGAATCGCTGAATCGTGTTTCGCGGAGATTACTAAAGAAGGTGCTATTTTACTTTTCACTTTCCCGGAAATGGTGGGAAAATGCAAGAAAACGCCGGAAAAAATGTTTAGAACACTTGATTTATACGAAGCAATCTCCGATAATTTTCAACAAATTCAATCGATTTTCTCGTTTGAATCAACTTCTAACGTCCGTTCACAAGCCGTTACATCTATGGTGAAACTCGCAGAAGCCGTTAAAACGATGTTAACGGATTTCGAATCAGCGATTCAGAAAGACTCATCAAAAAAACCAATCACCGGCGGTGGGGTCCATCCTCTCACGCGTTATGTAATGAACTACATCACGTTCCTCGCCGATTACAGCGGCGTGCTTTCCGATATCATTTTCGATTTACCACAATCTCCGTTGCCGGAATCTTACTATCAAAGTCCAATGCGCGGCGAGAATCAATCGTCTTCCGATATATCGGAGAAAATCGCGTGGTTGATACTCGTTCTTCTCTGTAAACTCGACGGAAAAGCTGAACTATACAAAGACGTAGCACTTTCTTATCTCTTTCTTGCGAATAACATGCAATACATCGTCGTAAAGGTTCGAAGATCAAATCTAGGGTTTCTTCTAGGAGAAGATTGGTTAACAAATCATGAATTGAAGGTTAAAGAGTACGTGTCGAAGTTCGTGCGTGTTGGATGGAATAAAGTGTTATCAACGTTGCCGGAAAATTCAACGGTGGATATGCCGGTGGAGAAGGTTAGAGAGAGTTTTGTGAAATTCAACGCTGCGTTTGATGAAGAGTGTAGGAAACAGTCTTCGTGGGTTGTAACCGACCCGAAACTTCGAGATGAAATCAAAGGCGCGATAGGTTCGAAGTTGGTAGCGAAATATGGTGGATTCTATGATATGAACCGGGTCGGGTTGGAGTCAGTTATCAGATATGAACCGGAAAATGTAGAGGGTTGTTTGTGTAATATTTTGTATGGAGTTGGAGATTCGGGCAGTGTTTCGTCGCATTCTTCATCGAGGGCGTCGTCTTCTTCTCGTGGTTCTAGTCGCGGGTGAAGTTGGGTGAAGTTGGAGCCGTCGCCGGTGAAGTGTAACGGTACTTTTTTGTAATATCAATATTCAACAATTTGATGTCATATTAGTATTTTTTTTATATCTAATTAGTTTTCAAGTAATTGTAAAAAATTCCGTCAAAAAAAAGTAATGGTAAAAAAGAAACATTAATTTCCATGTAAATTTAATTTTGTTGTTATGTTTCTTTACTTAAAATAAGTGTAAAAACTATGATTAAAAATATAAGCTTATGATGTAAATCTGTTACTAAAGAAATTTTTTAGGTTATAAGCTATAAAACATAAATTATAAGCCAGCTTTTTATCTTGACAAACAAACCATTGATATTTGTCCTTACATGTCTTGTGTTTAAGTGATTATGGACATTAAAAAAATTTCAAAGTTCATATTATTGGTAGAATTCTTAAGCACTCCTTCCTATTTTCTCTACATATATCTCTTATTTTCCTTTATCTCGCTCTTAATTTCAATCTCTCTTCTCATTAAAAAATACAATAAACAAAGGAAGAAGAGTGTGAAAAAAAGATAGAGAGAGAAAGAAGAGAGGTGTAGAGAAAATGAAAAGAGATGATCCAATTAGCATCCCTATGCTTGTTCATTAGGTTTTTTTTTTTAATTTTCCTTCTCCTATAAACAAGATATATATTAAAAAAACTTATAATATTGAAAAAAGATATATATTAAAAAAAACTTTTAATATATAGATATAGGTGTAAAATACTTGTTAGTATATTTTTGAATATTGTAAGCATATTAATATGTTTATATTCTTCAAGTCAAAAAATTACAATTCTTTTTTTTATCATTATGGACAGTTTCACATCTGTACAAAAAAAATTGTGATAGTTTTACATTATTGGTTTTTTTTGGACCAAAACTTTTTTTGACTAAATAAGTTTGACATTATTGTTGACAAATTAACCACTAATGCATCAGATTTTGAGAATCAAATCAAAATTAGAATATACTCCAATTCAATTAACCAAATTTCTTATTTTTAATGCAAGAATATTTAACGGCTTTAGAAACTTTATTCAAACTCTTAAATGGTAATTATTGCAATATAGAGAGTATTAATTGACCAAAAGATACTATACCATCTATAATTTATATTTTTTGACTAAATTTCATCTATAAATTAACAAGCCTAAATTAATTTTCGTTCAATCACCAACAAAAATTAAAGAATGAATCCATCAACATGTTTATCTATATTGCTTACAATTTCCTTGTTCTTTAACTCTCATTCCATTCCACTAAAATCAAGCTCCAAATTGTATCAAAATATCTGTCAAGATGCCGGGAATAAAAATGAACGTTGTTTGAAACTTCTAGAAGCCAACCCTCGAATTACTTCGGCAAAAGACTATCTTACTCTTAATAAGTTATTTTTATCGATGGCGATAGAGAAGGCGACAAAAGGCCAAGATTACCTTAAAACATTGATTAAGGAACACCCTTTTTCACAAGCCATCAAACAATGCTCAAACGATGATTATAATGGATTAGTTACATCATTTAGAAGTTCATTAAGTGAACTGGTTGATGATCCAATTTCTGCAAACTATGATGCAAAAGTTGCTGGTGATGGACCCGAAGCTTGCGATCAGGCCTTAGCTAAAGAAAAAATTGTTAATCATTATGTTTCTACAATGAATAATGAGATGAAATTTTTTAGTTTTGTTGCATATTTAGCCACAAACTATCTTCGATGATGAGATACGTGTTTTAGTTACTTTTAAGCATTTTAGAAAAAATGATGTGATAAAGAAATCGAGATCTATTTATTTTGTCAAATAATTTAGTGATTAAAATTTCACTTTTAAATGTGGGGGTAAAAAGATTTTAATTCCGGTCCTGCATTCCCAACCAACTGAGTTAAACTCACGAAAACGATATTTATATTTATTTCTATTCCATAAAATTTTGTTTTATTTAGATTTTTCGCTCTTTGTTTATCTTCATTTTATTTTAATATGGGCCAATTTAATTGGACCTTTTTTTTTGGAAGAAAAATATATGTCATACCTACAATTAACAATATTTTTTTTGGTTACAAGAGAGAATAAAAAAGAAAAAACAGAGATTACTCCCGATCAAAAGCTACTCCTCATCCTCAAGCATCAACCCCAAGGGAATTAGATAGTTGAGGAGGAGGTGTCTCTAAAACCACCATAGGAGAGTTCGAAGAAACTCCTAACTTGGCCAAAACATCTGCACATGTGTTCCCCCGGGAAGAGTGTGGAATATGCTTTTGCATAAAAATAAAAATAATATGCTTTATAATGTAAAAAATGATCCATAAATTCTTTTTTTTTAAAAGTCGATTTCAATCTAAGTATTAAACTTACCCCTTTTTTCCTTTCGAATACTCCTTTCGTCCCAAATTTTTAGTCGTTTTGGAGATTTGCACATAGATTAATAAATAATAAATATTAATAAGTTAAGTCATTTTAACTTCTACTTTATTAAGAAAGAGAAATTCCGTCAGATAACGTTTATCGTGCAAATGTATGAAATATGAATGGTAAAGATAACTTTTATGCTACCATTATTTGAAATTTGAAAATTGACAATAAGATCCACTTTTTGAGTATATACTTTTGGATTATTATATATAATCTTAACTAAAGAAAGACAAAGTTCAAAATTAGAATTTACGTATAGCATAAAAGTCATTTTATGATATTGGTTTTTTAGGACAGCATATTCTAAAACTGATGTTTATTAATATACTCTTTTCGGTTTCATATATAAGCAACAAAATAAAAAAATTGAAAGTCTTAAATATAAGCAAAAGTAACCTCTAATCATTACAATAAATGTCAATTTTCTAAATATATCTTTACTTTTTTCACATTATCATGTTTTAACGGTTTTCAAGTCAAAAGATAGGGGTAAAATTAGAAAAGTGTATGACTTAAATATATTTAGACATTTTTCTTAAATGAAGAGTCTTTTTTTTGTAAGTTTGCTTATATATGAGACCGGAGGGAGTATGTTATGTTCTCCATCATGGTGTCAAATAAAATTATCCATAAAATCATACGTTATATTAAACATAAATCATCACATTTTTATTTGAAATTTGATTGGATAAATCTCTATCTCAAAATCTTGTAAAGCACTATGAATTTCAAGTCTACTATTACACAAATTTATAAATAATCTCAAATGATTGACTTATATTTCAAAAAAGAAAGACATTTCATTATTTTACGTGTAAATATAGGGGGTACAATACCAACTACGGGGTATGATCAACAATTTTTAAAATCAAATTTGATAATGGGCCATTGTACACACATATTTTCTGAAGCACCCCCTCAGTTTTTAATTTCTTTTCTCCCGCATTTGTTAAGTAGCAAGTATGTAATATTGCAAAAATCAAAAAGAAAAAAAGTCATATTTTAAACTACCACATGACCAATTTTGATTTGCCACATGGGTGACTTTAATATAGCATCCACCAATCACAAACCTTGAAGAATTCTATAAAAGGGGATCATTGTGTTAGGAGAGTTAAAGAAAAAAATATAAACGGAAGCGCAATCTACAACATAAGAATATAACTTGAAAACTCCATATCTAGAAAATCATTGCTTAAAAGTTTAGGAAACAATCGGTGCTTTTAGCCACGGTTAACGTCTATTGTCAGGGCCGTCCCTATACATCTAGAGTCCCCGAACAAATTAGATAAAGAGGCCTTTTAAAATAAAATAAATTTAGTAAAATTAATATGTTTTTTAATTAAAAAATTAATTTTTAAAAAAGAGTAATCTTTTATCTGAAATACAATAATATTAATAATATTAAAAAATAGTCATATTATAATTAATAATAGCAAAATACACTTCCACATTGATATTTTTAAAAATTGAATGTTTTTAATAAAAATTGCAACTTAATTGTAAAAATTATTTTTATATTTTTTTTAAGAAGAAATTAATTCTTTATTTTCAAAGAAATTACAAAATGTAGTTTTTTTTTAAATATAAAAAATTAAAAACTTATTATAAGTTGTAAAGTTATTTTATTTATTTATAGAGAAAATTAATTATTTTGTTGCTTTTTGTATATTACTAAGACTATCAAATATCTTATAAAATAAAATTTTAAAAAGCTATCATGGGTGAGACTTGAACTCACACCTTTTGGATCATAAACAAACATGCAACCCACTTTACCAAACGCCTTTTTGTCTAACATTGTCTCAGCAAAATTACTTAACCAATATTTTGTATGTTAGACTTCAAAAAAAAATATGAGGCCCCCAAAATTTGGAGGTCCAGTGCTGCGGGCCTACTTGCACGGGCTCTGGGCCGGCCCTTCCTGTTGCCAAAAGTGAAAAATGGTATAGTGCAATATCGTGGTAATCCAATAAAGGATTACCGTACTTGTTATATTACAAACCTTACTTAGTTTTCGAAAATGAAATAAGATTTATTCAATACTCTTTTTATTTTTGTCAAGGATTAAATACTCTTTATTACTATGATTAAATAATATAACACTTAAGATGATTTATACCGCTACTAACTTTGCAATTTACCTCAACGAGATGTAACAATAATTCCACATTCTAAGAGCATCTCTTGATTGTTTTTTATTTCTTTTTATTTAAATAAGTGATATCCACAGTTTTTTTTAGGTTTCATTCAAGTTTTCTCTTTTCTGATTTTTTCATATCTGGTGTTGTTTTATCCTGTCTTAGTGCGGAGTTTTTGGTTTTGATTTCCCGTCAGTACGGTGTTTGTTTTGATTGTCTGTCTTGTCACGATGTTTGTTTTGTCCACGTGGCAAATGTTTATGGGCCATGTGATGCTGGTGCGAAGCAAGGGCTGTGGGACTCCTTGTCATTACGGCTTCAGTCGTTGGGCGAGAAGCGGGTGTGTGTGTGTGGGGACTTCAATGCTGTTCGTTTTTTAGATGAGAGGCGGTCCTTAAGGATTGGGTCGCACCCCCTGGACCATATCCCGTTTGGCCGCTTTATAGATGATACTTTGTTGATTGATCTTCCGTTGAGTGGGCGTAAGTTTACCTGGTATAAAGGGGATGGCCTTACAATGAGCCGGTTAGACAGGTTCCTACTCTCTGAGGAGTGGTGCTTGTCTTGGCCCAATTGCACGCAGGCTGCTTAGTTGCGAGGTATTTCGGACCATTGCCCCCTTATCTTGTCGGCGAATGAGGATAATTGGGGACCCCGCCCTTTGAGGATGTTGAAATGTTGGAGGGAGGTCCCTGGTTATCAGAATTTTGTGCGGGATAAGTCGCAGAATATGCATATCGCTGGCTGGAGGGGCTATGTCCTCAAGGAAAAACTAAAATTGATTAAAGGATCTCTTAGAGAGTGGCAGATGGCTCATTCTCAAAACTTACCGGGTAGGATTGACTCCTTAAAAGCTAGGCTTTCAGTTCTCGACGCTAAAGGTGAGGCGGAGGTTCTTTCGGATGCCGAGTTAGAGGATCTTCATGGTATTTCGTCAGATATTCATTCGCTATCTCGGTTGAATGCCAGTATCTGTTGGCAGCGGTCGCGCTCGACTTGGCTCAAGGAAGGAGATGCGAATACTAAGTATTTCCCCTCTGTTCTCGCCTGCCGACGACGAAGCAATACAGTTTCATCGATTCGGGTGGATGGGGTCACCCTTGAGGAGGTGCATCCTATCAGGCAGGCTGTGTTTTCTCACTTCGAGTCCCATTATAAGGCTAGAAGAGTTGATCATCCGGGGGTGGAGAATCTTGCCTTCAAACAGATGAATCAGGTAGCGTGTGGAAGTCTGACTAGACCTTTTCTAGAAGTAGAGGTTAAGGAGGCTGTTTGGGGTTGTGACAGCTTCAAAAGTCCAGCCCCGGACGGGGTCAATTTTGGGTTCTTCAAGGACTTCTGGGTGGAGGTAAAGGGTGACGTGATGCACTTCATATCTGATTTTCACCGTAATGGGAAGCTAACCAAGGGCATTAGCTCCACCTTTATAGCTCTAACCCCTAAAATAGACTCCCAACGTCTGAATGACTTTAGGCCTATTTCTCTGGTGGGAAGTCTCTACAAGATCTTGGCTAAAGTGTTAGCCAATCGGCTGCGCATAGTAGTACGCAGTGTGATATCTGAGCCCCAGACGACTTTTGTGAAGGACCGACAGATTCTCAATGGTATTCTTATTGCAAATGAGGTGGTGGACGAGGCTCGCAAGTCTAAAAAGGAGCTTATGCTTTTTAAGGTTGATTTTGAGAAGGCCTATGATTCGGTGGATTGGGGCTATCTGGATGCGGTTATGACGGAAATGGCTTTCCCACCCCTTTGGCGGAAGTGGATTAGAGAATGCGTTTGTACGGCCACTGCCTCTGTCTTAGTCAACGGTAGCCCCACAGAGGAGTTCCCCCTTCAACGGGGCCTGAGACAAGGGGACCCCCTGTCTCCTTTTTTGTTTCTTCTGGCTGCTGAGGGTCTAAATGTTATGATGTCAGCTATGGTTGAGAGGAATATGTTCACTGGGTACGACGTTGGTGAGCAGGAATCGATCACTATCTCACATCTCCAGTGAGCCGATGACACGTTACTTCTGGGGGCGGAGAGTTGGGCTAATGTTCGGACCTTACGAGGTGTTCTTGTTCTGTTTGAGTTAATGTTGGGCCTAAAGGTTAATTTTCATAAAAGTATGTTGGTTGGGGTTAACATCATAGATTCTTGGTTACATGAGGCTGCGTCTGCTCTGCGGTGTCGAGTGGGAAATGGGTCGTTCCTCTATTTGGGTCTTCCTATTGGTGGTGATTCGCGGCGCCTGGGTTTTTGGGAACCAGTGTTGACTTGCATAAGGAATATATTATCTGGGTGGAATAGTCGTTTTCTGTCTTTTGGTGGTCGTTTGGTTCTAATTAAATCTGTCTTGACCTCTCTGCCTGTCTACGCTCTCTCTTTCTTCAAAGCTCCTGCAGGTAGTATATCTTCTGATTAATTTTTTCTGGGGGAGGGGAGGGGAGTGAGGACTTTAGGAAAACATCTTGGATATAATGGAAACATATTTGTTTAGGTAGGGAGTATGGAGGGCTGGGGGTGAGGAAGTTGAGGGAGTTTAACTTGGCCTTGTTAGGCAAGTGGTGTTGGCGGTTACTGGTGGATCGAGGGGGCTTATAGTTTAGAGTGTTGGCAGCTCGGTACAGGGTGGATAGAGGGAGACTGAGAGATGGGGGGCGGAGAGGATCCTCGTGGTGGAGGGAGATTGTGAGTATTCAGGACGGAGTAGGAGGGGTAGGGTGGTTCCAAGAGTGTGTTGCGAGAAAGGTGGGGGATGTGTCAGATACTTTCTTCTAGACTGATCCCTGGTTGGGAGGGGTTTCCTTGTGCGAGAGGTTTATGCGGTTGTTCGACCTAGCAAAGACCAAATCGTGCACTGTAGCGGATGTTCTCTGCTGGTTGGGAGGTTGGCGGGGAGGCGTGGGTGTGGCGGAGGCAGTTGTGGGTGTGGGAGGAGGAGATGTTGGGGGAGTGTCAGTCTTTACTTCTTTCTGTTCCTGTGCAGGTGCAGTCCCCTGATGTGTGGCGGTGGCAGCCTGACCCTGATACAGGTTATTCTGTTTGTGGTGCTTATCACCTTTTGACTTCCCAAGATTCATTTACATTGGGTGCGGCTGAAGATCTTGTGCGACACAAACAGGTCCCTCTGAAGGTCTCTATCTTTGTGTGGCGCCTTCTGCGCGATAGGCTACCTACGAAGTCAAACTTGGTGGCTCGCGACATTATCCCTGCAGAGGATCAGCTCTGCGTGTCCGGGTGTGGTGGAGTCGAATCGGCTCAGCATCTTTCTCTCTCCTACAACACCTTTGGTCCCCTGTGGGCACTAGTTCGCTCTTGGATTGGTTTCTCGGCGGTCGATTATCACACGCCCCCTGCTCATTTTGTCCAGTTCACGTACTCAGCTGGAGGCCTTCGTGCTCGCCGGTCTTTCTTGCAGCTTATTTGGCTAGTCTGCGTTTGGGTTTTATGAAATGAACGCAGCCATCGTTTGTTCAGAGACGCGGCAAGTCCTGTTACTTATTTGCTGGAGAAAATCAAGATGTTCTCATATAGTTGGTTGAAGACTACACATGTAACTCTTGCTTCTAATTATCATACATGGTGGTCGAATCCATTGTTTTGTTTGGGCATCGACTAATGTTTTGTTTTTCGATTTGGCTTTTTTGTATTGATACCGTTGTAACTCTGTTGTAGTTTCTCTTGGCACATCTTGTGCTGAGGAGGCCACTTTTTTATCTTTATATATATATCTATTCCATTTTGGCTTGTTCAAAAAAAATTTGGTGTAGATTCAATGACTTTAGCATCATCAACTTTGCAGATCCGAATACATGATTATTCTGAACATTTGAATTTTGTCATATCAATTGTAGGCTTTGTCTTAGACATTTAGCTATCTTATGCTATTAACTCGGATATTGTGAGCATGTTTATAGATTCATCCTTATTAGTTTTTAGTAAAATTGAATATGTAATGAGTTTGATCGATGTATTTTCTATGAATTTGAATGAATGAATGAATGAATATTGTTGTTTTTTAGTAAAAAAAAAATAGCATCTCCAATAAGGGTATCAAAGAGAGTTTCATAAACTAACGATCTATACCTTACTTTTTTTATCATTGGAGTTTCATGACGTGAAATAGAGAGTATCAAAATTGATGATACGGTACCTTATTTAAAGTACCGTATCATATAAAAGGGCTTAATTCATAATTTGGTCCCTTATATTTATTTTAGCTCTCAATTTGGTCCCTTATGTTTTAAAAGGTTCGCGTTAGTCCCTTATGTTTTGAACGTTACCATTAATTGGTCCCTTCCGTCAATTTTTTTAAAACGCCATTATTTTTTGACACGTGGCTAACGGTGACGCCATATGGATTTTAAAAAAAGGCTTAATTAATAATTTGGTCCCTTATGTTTATTTTAGCTCTCAATATGGTCCCTTATGTTTTGAACGTTACCATTAATTGACCCCTTCACTCAATTTTTTTTTGACGCCGTTATTTTTTGACACGCTGCTAATGGTGACGCCGCGTGGATTTTAAAAAAATTAAAAAACTAAATTAACATATAATAATAATAATACCACTTCAAGATTAAAAAAATCAAAAAACGAAATTAAAACATATTAAAATATAAATCGATTTGGGGGAACAAAAATTTAGGGTTTGCTGAGAAAGTGAAAAGCGATTTGAAGATAGCGAATAAGCGATTGGAAGAATAAAGAAATGAGCGATTAGAAGATAGAGTTTGTTGATAACCCGTTGAACTTGTCGTAGAAGTTGTCGTCGATTGAGACGCCATGTTCATCAACAACAACACAAAAACAGCAGAGGATTGCAGGGACGGAGCGACAGTCGTCGAAGTACAGCGGATGACGCGTAGATAATTGCGCGACTGTCAATTCCGGAAGGGAGAACGAATTTTGACGGCGAAGATGGTGGAGATGCAGATGCGATGGAAACATTTGAACTCGACGGAGGTGTTGGAGATTTTGAACTCGACGGAGGTGCCGGAGATTTTGAACGTGATGGAGATTCTATAGATCTGAACGCGATGGAAATTGTAGTAGATTCAGTTTAGGGAAATGAAATACAAAAAGATGAAAATAAATTGAGGAAAATAAAATTAAAGGGGAAACGAAATAAGAAGAGATGGAAAAAAATGGAGCGAAATGAAAATTGGAAAAAAGAGGCGTGCTGAATTTCAGGGGTTTTAAACCCCGCTAAATTAACAAAGACGTTCCAAAAGTTAATTTTTCAAAAATTTAAGGGAGTTAAATGAAACCTCCGCTAAAAGACTGCCGCTATCCGGCGTGTTTTTTGTAGTAACATGCTTGAAATTTCACATTAATTGAAGTTGAAAGTATGATGTCAAAGCCACTTATAGATATATTTTAAAAAATATTAATATTATAATATAATTTGATTTGATACCGATATTTACGTGCGTACTAATTACATAAAAAGTTTGTACTATTAAACGCAACTGACGCTAGATAAGACTAACCTTATGTATAGAATGTGTTAATTTAATTTAGTTACCCCCTCCAATTTTATTTATAAGTAATAGTTAACAAATTTTTTTATTTAAATATAAGTAAAAATTAACAAATTCATCTTTATTTATATTTTTTTTTCCAAAAATACCACTACACATGCATTTATAATTTTTGAGTACTTAAATAGGCCCCACATGTACACATCACTCATTTATAATTTTTTAATAATAGTACCTAATAAGCACTAAATCCCTCCAACCCGGCACCTCTTAAAAAATTCTAAATGGGTCCTACCAATAACACATCTTATCAATAACTCTACATCATTATAAATGGGATCCACAAAATTAATATAGGTACCAATACTTATTTAAGAAGCAGTACCTATTAAAATAGTGCCATTTTGTTAATTGCTCCAATGGGGGTACCTATTAGGTACCGGTACTTAAAAAATAAGTACCCACCATTGGAGATAGTCTCATTTGTACGACTCTATATATAAGTATTCTAGCAGAATTAATGATGCATTGTTGGAGTACTCCACTTCTACAAGTTTCCAGGCTAATACTAACATTTTGATTGGTAAATTTCTTACCCTATTTTGTATGGCACTAAATTAAGGTGCAGGAGTACTTTAATAAATGTTAGTGATCATGACATGTTGGAGTAGTTGCTAATGACTTCTTAAAAAAATATATACTATAAAAAATATATTATATATGTTAATTCATGCGTAAACTTCATACTTTTTATTTAATTCTCTCAAATAAAAATTAAAATTTTCTAACAAAAGATTGATCAAACATAATTTTTTATGCACTAAAACTCTATTTGAAATAAAAATTTGAGTACTTTTTCTCAAAAAAAAAATATTTGAATACTTTGAAAAAATAAATTACACATTTTAAAACATCTATAAATTATTACAATAAAACATTAGAAGAAATGCTTCAAAAGTAAATTAGAAACAATATTTGAATGATTAATAATACAGAATTTTTTTTGGAACAATTTAAAGGAGGTTAATAATCTTGTAAATTTAAAATATCAACTTCAAAATAGAGGGGGTTTGAAACCCCAGCAAAATAGAAAGCATTAAAAAATTCTGGACATCCAAATAGAGGGGGTTTAAAACCCCCGCAAACCAGAAAGAAGTGATTTTCGCAGTCTATTTAGCGGGGGTTTAAAACCGCCGCTAAATTGTATACCTATGAAAAAAAATTTGAAAAATCTGGGGCGGGCCATGGCCCTGTCCAGCCCATAAAGGGCTCCGCCCCTGATAGGAAGGTCTTTTTTTTGAAATTGTAATAGATATTTCATATAAAATTAAGATAAAAAATACCGGTAACTTCTTAATAAGTTGCAGATAGATATATTTGCTAAAAAATAGGCCCGAGGGAGTAGTTATTTTTTTTAGGGTAAAATAACTGATACCTCCTTTGTAATGTGGGCGTGTTTTATTTTTTCCTCCTATAAAATATTTTCGTGCAACTCGCCTTTTGCAATATACTAACTCTTTGCTTTTGCCCCCTATACACAACACATGGCAGATGACTGTGCACTTTTACCACATGGCAATTCCACGTGGATTTATTTTAATTTTTATTTAACTTTAATGCCACGTGTCCTGACAATTGGTTTAAGTTTTATTTAAAGTTGAAGGTTTATGAAAATTGGTTGAATAAGGGAAATAATAATAATAAGAAGATTATTAAGATGTTGTTGGTGATGAGCAAAAAGAATTTGGTTGAATTGAAGGATGGGAATTGGACGCGAAAATGATTTTAATTTTTTGCCAGCACTTGTTGTCATTGAAAGACAAAATGATTGGAGGGATTTCTTTATGGGTAAATGATGTAGAATATGAAGATGAAAGTTTAAGTTTTTTTTTTTTAAATAAAATTTGGATTTATGGATTTATTTATTTATTTTAAATAAAAATAATAATAAGTTAAAAAAAAGATAATGATAAATTTTTTAAAATTTACATTTTTTTAAAATTAAATAATTTTTTAATTGATATTTAATTTGACACGTGTTAGGACACGTAATATTAAATTTAAATAAAATTAAAATAAATCCACGTGGAATTGGCACGTGGCAAAAGTGCACAGTAATCTGCCATGTGTTGTGCATAGGGGGCAAAAGCAAAGAGTCAGTATATTGCAAGGGGCGAGTTGCACGAAAATATTTTATAGAGGGGGAAAACAAAACACGCCCATATTACAAGGGGGTATCAGTTATTTTACCTTTTTTTTATTTGTAAAAATATTGTTCAAATATGGATGACCATTTTCAATAAATATGATTTACTCCGGATCTCATATATAAACATCTTTTTATTTTTTAAATTCTTTCAATAACAAATGCATCTAGTCTATAATACTGGTTAGATTCATGAGTTATTGAATGAACCTAAAAAATAAAAAATTGTTTATATATGAGACCGGATGGAATACTTTATTTTAAGTTTATCCTCTAATTCTTTCTTTTTTATAGAGTTCATTCTCTAATAATACAACTCACGTCACTTAAATAAATATATTTCCCATTACCAATAGTACTTAAGCCTATTTAGATTGATTTATTTTTGAGCTCATGTGAAACAACTTATGCAATAAAATAAGTTTTTATGTATTATTATAAATTTTCTAATGTAGCCTATGATAAACAACTTATGTATTTTTGTCCATAAAAACTTTTGAATCAACATAATTTTTTTATTTATTTGCATAAACTATTTTTGTAAACTTAAAAATAAGTCAAATACAAATAAACCCTTTTTTTCTTTGACGGTTTGCAAAAAGACTCTTAATACTATATGAAAAGTAATTTAGTAAACTTATTAGTAACCTATTTTTTAATCTTAGTAAAATAGTAAAAAATAAATTACTTGTGTGACGGGGCAGTAACATTAATAAAATATATAGTTTTATTATAAAAGTCATGCTAAACAATGCACGGCTATTAAAAAGGAAATGAAAGATATAATTAATATTGGGAAGACAAATTTTGGCATTTTTGAGGTATTAAATGTACAATTACACAATTTTTTTTTCTTTTATTTCTAATATGCTTAATCATCATTTACCATTTTCCAAATAAAATTAATTGTTTCACATTCTAAAGAAGTTTTTTCACAAAATTCAGGATATTCAGATAAGATCATGAGTGTCACATTCGAAATTCGGTGAAGAAATTGTAATTTATTAGACTCATCATTAATTAGTCTTGGATACGTATCATCATGTAGCTACTATTACTGGTTTGCAACCTACTTAAAGATGCACATGCATTAAATATACTACTAGTACACCAAGTTTGAAAACAAAAGCAGGGAATCAAACTGAACCACATACAGTATATATCTATAAACGCATTTTGCAATAAAAAATTGTGGCATTCATATGTTTATTAGCTAATTCGCTTTAATTAGAATAGCAAATTTGGTGAAGATGACCCCGTGAAGTTCGATTGGCGATAGGGATTAATTAATTATAAGGGCCAATAATAATCTTGACTTATTCCTCAAAAGAAATTCTTTTGGTCTCTTTACTATAAGTCAAATTCGAATTAAATTTTGGGAAACTGAAGAACCGCAAAGTGGTTGATGATAAAGTTCACATTACTATATATATATATATATATATATATATATATATATATATATATATATATATATATATATATATATATATATATATATATATATATATATATATATATATATATATTTGATATTGTTATGGTAAATGTTAGTTTTAAAAAAATGGAGGTTAAGAGGATCCATAAAATTAATACTTTAAAGTTTAGAGTTAAGGTATAGTTTCGACCTCACTTGTATAGTTGTTCTTAAGCCTAATATGGATAATTCCCTGGCCGTCATCTCATGACCCAACAGTAATGTCATAATTGATGATTCGACGAAAATTTTGACCGGCTCCTTCTATCGAAAGTATTTCTAACAAATGTGGTCAGGCGGCCTGTCCCATTGAAACAGTGGCAACAGCGGTGCAAGTGTATGGAGTGGCAACAACGGTGCAAGTGTATGGTTGAAGAAAGCTTTCGCTTGAGGTAGAGCATAACGAATTGGAGAGTCACACTTGAGGGGGAGATATTGTTGTGACAAATGTGAGGTGAGTTAAGTACCACATTGCTTGAAATATGGTTAAGATGTGGTGTCCAATTTACTTGTATAGTTGTTTTTAAAATCAATGTAGATGATCCCTCTGACTGCCCCATCGTCACCATACAGAAATCCTACCAAGATATCACGAATAAACCACTTAATTATCGATCCTCTAATGGTTTGTTATCCTCTCAAATTTTTTAATTTGTGTTAATTAGGTCTAACTCAATCCCTACAAAATTGGCTAGTAGAGTGAGGCATCGGTCTACCGCTTATAAACTCATTTAAGGTTACATCTCATCTAATCTCTTCTTCAAAGTAAAAGCTAGCATTCACCTTGCTCTCATGAATGAAATGATAAATTGATTGATGAAATTCAATAAAAAAAAAAAGGAAACAAATATTAGTTGTGTTTCTAGGAACTCACATATTCATTTTCTGTTATTTTTCTTCAAATTAGTATAAATAAGGTCATTGTTCCTTCGTGAGATGAGGAGTATAATGAGCTCTAATTTCAGTAAATATTGTGAGCCATCATAAGAGTAGAGTAGGGTAATTTTTAAGTATTGTCCCACTATCTTACTTTATTCGATCTCTTATTTAAACAAATATATTCATTTACACACTTATTAAGAAATTATTTTTTTATCTTGATTTTATGTGAAATATCTGCTCCAACATGTCTATTGAGAAGTCATTAGCAACTACTCCAACATATAATGATCACTATTTATTGAAGTACTCCTAAACCTTTAGTGCCATACAAAATAGGGTAACAAATCGTACCAATCAAAATGGTAGTGTTAGCATTGTAAAGTGGAGGACTCCAACTAGGCATTATTAATTCCGCTAGCATGCTTAATATATGGTTGTATAAATGAATAAATGCATGCGTAGGGGTTGGGAAACAAATATTAAACATTTGAATTTTTTGACTTTTGTTTATATTTGAAATTATAAAATTTTGTTGACTTTTGCTTATAAATACTACCTCCGTCATAAAATATAAGATCCGTTTCACTTTTTTATTTGTCCTATTTTATAAGAACTCTTTCCAATTTTTAAGTATATTTAATATTTCTTTTCATCGATACCCATAATCATGATACATCATTTTCTGCAATTGGTAATAAATACTTTGTAAAATTGTCAACTAATTCTCTCTCATAAAGGGCAAACTTGTAAAAATAATGTTAATAATCAACACATTTAATATCACAATTAACTTTCTTAATTCCCGTGATTTACCTAAAAAGATCCTTTATTTTGAGACGGAGGTAGTAAGATTGAAGGGAGTACATTAACCATATATTTTCGCTTATTCATTAAAACATTTTATTTTAGCCCAAACACTCACACACACTTAACCAGATCTTTGTCTTATGTAAACATACTTGCATTATGCAGCACCGCAATTTAAAATCATGGCAGCTGGAATGTAGGTGTACACGTAAAGGTTTTCTAAAACATAAAAAAGTTTGTTGGCATGTTAAGTCATATATGAACATATTCACATGCCCAAAAATCTTCCACCTACACACTCAACTCAACTCTCCTTATAAAACACCACTAGATTTCACTTTACCTCTTCCTCTCATCCCTCTCGATCTCTCTCTCTCTCTCTCTCTCCCAAATGGAGTTCCTCTCTTTATTCTATTCAGTTCTAACATTGTACGTTTGTTACCTAATCTGGAAACTATTAGATCAAAAAAGGAACCAAGAGTGTTACATATTAGATTACCAATGTTACAAGCCAACAGAAGATAGAAAGCTAGGGACAGAGTTTTGTGGCAAGTTAATCAAAAGAACAGAGAATTTGGGACTATATGAGTACAAATTTCTTCTCAAAGCCATTGTAAGTTCCGGAATCGGCGAACAAACTTACGCACCAAGAAACATCTTCGAAGGCCGCGAAGCATCACCAACATTGAACGACGGGATCTCAGAAATGGAAGAGTTTTTCAACGACAGCATTGCAAAACTCCTCACAAGGTCAGCGATTTCCCCTTCCGAAATCGATGTTCTTGTCGTCAACATCGCAATGTTCACGACTCTTCCTTCTCTATCGTCGCACATCATTAACCGTTACAAAATGAGACACGACGTAAAAGTGTACAATATCACCGGAATGGGTTGTAGTGCTAGTCTTATATCATTAGACATTATTCAAAACATTTTCAAATCACAAAAAAACAAATTAGCACTTTTGGTCACATCAGAGGCTCTTAGTCCAAATTGGTATACAGGCAATGATAGATCAATGATCTTAGCCAACTGCCTTTTCCGCTCTGGCGGTTGCGCAGTTCTTTTGACAAACAAAAGATCTTTAAAGAACAATAGTATACTGAAATTAAAGTGTTTAGTCAGAACGCACCATGGCGCGCGAGAAGACTCTTACAATTGTTGTCTCCAAATGGAAGATGATAAGGGTAGACGTGGCATTCATTTAGGGAAAACTCTCCCAAAAGCAGCAACAAGAGCTTTTGTTGACAATTTAAGGGTAATTTCACCCAAAATTTTGCCAACAAGAGAAATACTTAGGTTTCTTGTTGTATCACTTTTCAAGAAACTTAGTTCTTCTTCATCTTCATCTTCAAACTCTAATGATGGAACAATAACTAAAAAATCACCATTGAATTTTAAAACTGGTGTAGATCATTTTTGTCTCCATACAGGAGGAAAAGCAGTGATAGATGGAGTTGGAATGAGTTTAGATCTATCTGAATATGATCTTGAACCTGCAAGAATGACACTTCATCGTTTTGGCAACACTTCTGCTAGTAGTTTATGGTATGTGTTAGGATATATGGAAGCAAAAAAGAGACTTAAAAAAGGTGATAGAGTTTTTATGATAAGTTTTGGTGCTGGATTTAAATGCAATAGTTGTTTGTGGGAAGTGATAAAAGATGTTAATGGAGATGGAAATGTTTGGGAGGATGTTATTAATGATTATCCACCAAAGTCTTTGTCTAATGTTTTCATGGAGAAGTATGGTTGGCTTAATGAAGTTGAAGATCCGGACAATTATGAACTTCCTGATTTTCTTAAGGATTAAAGGTAAGAGAAATTAATTTGATTCATCATTGTGGAATGATATAGCAAATTAAAATAAAATGTATGTTGAGATATTTATGTCAAATTTTCAAAAATGAAAAATATATTTTATATTTTTAGCAAAAAAATTTAATAAATTTAAAAGCGATTTTTTTTTTTGAGAATAAAAAAAAAATAAGACAACATATCTCTTCATTATATTCGTCGTACAGATGTTTTAGTGAAGATGAGAGAGCTAACAACTTCGATAATCGATTTGTGCTTCATCAGTCTCCGCCTAATATGTCTTGTATAGAAAGTAGTCCTTTTTTTTTTTTTTTTTCATTTTTACTTTTCAATTAACCAAAAATAAATATATTGTACAGTAATCACTTTTCTTTCCTCATAACTAAAAATAAATACATTGTACAATAATCACCTTTCTTTCTTCATTTTAATCAAACATAAATACATAGTACAATAATCAGTTTTTTGTTTCCTCATTTAACCAAACATAAATACTTTGATTTCCAATATTTCTCAATGTGTACGTAGATATGTACGGAAATTAACATGTATGCACTATATATGCAGGAACAAGAAATTAAATACCACAGCTGATATATGTGAATACACGTCCTTTACATACTACATACATGGGCCGCAACTGTTATGTTGCTTTCTTATTAAATTAAATTAAGTGAATGATCCCTTCTTTGTGGTTTGATAGGTGTTGCTTTGCTGGATTATCATCAGTTTCCATTTTCTGTTTGGAGATTGCTAGCGTCTCAACTCTCAAGCTTGTGAAGGAGTACATAGTTTTGTCTTTGGTTACACGATCTGTCATATTTGTTGTTAGTTTGGATAGTCGGGTCATGTATTTTGTAACTTTAGGCAAGTCTCATGCCTTTCATTCTTTCAATATATATTTCTTGTTATTTCAATATATCAAATAAAAGTTTGTTACAAGTTAGTTGTGATTTTTTTTTTAAATTGTCAAAGTCAAAATAGTCAATTGTTAATGTTAATTTTAATATTTCTTTTACAAAGATTTGAACTCGGGTCTTTTTACACCTTAATATCTTTAACTCAGTAGTTCAAACTAGGAGAACTACTCATCACATTGAAATATTATCATGTTCTATATATATGTTTTTTTTTTTGGATTATCATGATATAGGTACAAAGTTAATTTCTATCGCTATTAGTGATCATTAATTTTGGTCGGGGAACTTGTAGACACATAAGGTGAGTTTTCTTCTTCCAACCAAATTCTTTTTGTACGTATGAGCCAGAAATCGAACATCTGTTCAAAATCCTTACCACTGAATTCATTGTTGGTATATTACCTATGTTATTTTACGATAGGAAAAAATTATTAATGTTTTTCTTTTTCATTTTTGTGTACTTAGATGAAATGAAAAGCCATTGAAAACTCACACACAAAAAGTGGAAGGATCGAGATTCGAACTCCAGTGATGAGGTAGGATTTGTGGACAATATTAATGTTTTTCTATTATACTTTCTATTATTTTAATTTCTCTTTTGCAACTAATAATTTTTTTTTAAATAACTCATAATAAATTAATTACTTTTCTTAGTTTTTAAAAATTACATTCCTGTATAGGTGGGTATATATATTGAGAAAAACAATTTGAAGTGATTAATAAAAGGGACTTAGAACTGCGACCATTTTCAATTTCAATTCAAAATACAGAAGATGACAAGGAACAACAAATACACAAAAACACGACGTCGTTTTAATGCCGAGTGAAACAAACTAATATATATAGTTAGTTAGTTAGTTAGTTAGTTAGTTAGATCAGAAAACACAGAGAAAGAGAAATCATATTTCAATGGAGGTTAAATCCAGCGCTCCCGGTAAAATCACAAAGTCGTGAAAGATCAGTGTTGGGGCGATGAAGTGTAACCACAAAGTCGAGACACCCCTCCTTCTAGCGCCAATTGTTCCTGCAAGGATTTGAGGGGTATGCAGAGTGTATAAATTGATAACAGTTCTTCTCTCTCTTTTTTGTGAAAGAAGGAACTGATTCCCTTTTTGATATTTATGATCAGTTATATATAGGAGTGAGATAGGAGATAGTGGAGGGGATAGTTAATAGACTATGTGGAATAGTGGGGTGATGGTTGAGTAGTGGGGTAGTGGTGTAGTTCTATGACATATTACTTTTGGGCCTCCTCTTAATTGGGCGGATGACCCAATTGGATGTGTTGGGCTTAGGCGAATGACACCCTAATATTTTGTCCGTTACAAGTTATAAGCTAATTGAATTAGTTTATCAAAATAAAATAAGCTAATATTTTTACACCTTAATATCTTTAACTCAGTAGTTCAAACTAGGAGAACTACTCACCACATTGAAATATTATCCTGTTCTATATATATATATATCTTTTTTTTTTGGATTATCATGTTCTATATATATTATCCTGTTCTATAACTCATAATAAATTAATTACTTTTATTAGTTTTTAAAAATTACATTCCTGTATAGGTGGGTATATATATTGAGAAAAATTTCTTCTCTTCCTTTAACCTTGGTCGTCACAACTTTTCATTTCTTTTTATCCATCTAATTGAGGTGGTTTAAGATCAATTTTGATTTGAAGTCACATATTCAAATTGTTTTTTTCTTTTTCTATTAGTTAAATAAGTGTGATTTCTACCTAGATTGTTTGGATTTTTGAGAGATTAAAAACAATTTAAACAAAGATATATAATTCTAATTAAAAAGCAGCATGTAATCATAAATTAAGAGGTATATGGCACTATCCCTAGTGTCAGGGATCACAAGCACAAATTTCCAGCCTAATCTAATATACTCTTGTCATGAGAAAATAATTTATAAATAAGTTTAAAATAATGGGATAGTAACCAATTTCGCCTAGTCTATATGGCACTACCCCTAAAAAGCGAACACTATAACTACAAAACAGAACACATTTTTACAGATTTTTGATTTTTTTTTATTATTTTAAGCAAAGTTTAATATAAAATAAAAAATAGATAATATCAAAATATCATTTCATATATATTAGTTCATATATATTAATCTGAACGGTTAGTTACATTTTGTACTCTAACCATTTTAATTTAAAAAAAGCAAAAAATGTTTAAAGTGTTTAGTTAAACGATTTATACTTTTAAACACTGTTCGCTAACCACATAACGAATGCATAATATTTCAAATTTCTCAAGGGGTGTCTGCGTCTTCACTCTCCAGGTAGGGAAAACAATTGCATATTTTTCACACACTTGTTTTTTAGAAGGTGAGGGTTACTCGCTTCCTAGGTAGCAAGGATGATATTTTCAAGGGGTGAAGGAGGAAATTTGGGGACACAAAAAGTAAGACTCATTTGCTACAATGTCAAATTCCTTAGGCTATAGATGAAGGAGAAGTTGGACTTTCCCATGAACAATCCGGCCCATTAATAGTGACAATATAAGACATAGTTATTTTAAAAAAATAATGAATGGTAAGGTTTTCTTATTTTATTCCAGCAATACATTTCACTAATTTTTTTTGTCACATATATTTAAATAGAGGATAGACCAATTGACTCCAAGAGTAAGTGTAATGGATTACTCCTAATCTTAACCATTAGTTTTAATTTTAATTAAAGGTTAGGATTGATTAATAATAATTGCTATGGTGAAACTTATTTGTTTGCTACACTAGAAAACCAAAACATACTAATTGATTGAATTAATTATAACAATTAATTGTCTTTCAATTCATCTCTCTGCTTATTTGTTTTACGCAAAACATTAAACAAGAATTAAAATACAAATATGATTGAATACATACCTATATAAATATTATATTCAATTTAATACATCCAAATTTTAAATATTGATGTTTGTAATCCAAGTTCTCATGTCCTCAAGAGGCTCTGAGGTTCAGAAGCTCTAGAGAGTCAAGAGGTTCTGGTAGTCAGTAGCTGAGCTTTAGGCTCAGAAGCTCTAACGGGTCAAGAGGTTCAGAAGCTGAGAAGCTCATGTTTTCAGGCTCTGATCATGCAGGTTCTGAACACTGCAGATTCTGTTAGTTAGTTAGTCAGTTAGAGATTTTTTTTGTTTTGTCTTAGGTAGTTAATTACAATTGCTTGGTAGTGAAGCAAGCCCCCACTTGTATATAATTACCTTTGCCTCAAGTGGATGAATAACAACTTATCTTTTTCTCTATTCTTTCTTTCGATTCAATTCTTTTTCTCTCATTCTCTCAATTACTCCAACAAATTGGTATAACATAGCCCGGTTCGTATTCATCGTTTTCGTTTGATTCCTTGATCAAGAATTGTAAGACCCAAGATTTCACTGTACAGTTTTTCTAAGGAACTTTAGTGTCGGCTAAGTTTTTAGGGTTTTTGGTGGAGCGGTCTTGTGAGTATCGTCACATTAATGAAATTTTTGCTGAAATGGAGCCTGTTTTGTGCTCGTGCGCTGGAAAGGCACAGACTTTTGGGCCATGAAAAACGGACTGTTACAAGAATCATGGCAAACAATGGTACAACCTCCACGCAATTCCTAGCAAATCTTCCAGTTTTCAAAGGCGAAAACTATGATCGTTGGTGTGCACAAATGAAAGTGATTTTCATATTTCAAGATGTTCTTGAAATTGTAACTGATGGAGTAGAAGAATTGGCTGCAGATGCTGATGAAGCAGCAAGAACTCGACACAAAGAATTGAAAAAGAAAGATGCTAAAGGCTTGTTCATCATTCATCAATGCGTGGATTCTAATATCTTTGAGAAGATAATAGAAGAAGAAACCTCAAAGGGAGCTTGGGATACATTGAAGAAAATCTATGGTGGTGATGAGAAATTGAAGGGTATCAAGCTTCAAGCTTTGAGAAGGCAATATGAGATGATGCAGATGAATGAACAAGAAACGATCTCTGAGTATTTGGCGAGAATGCTGGCCTTGACAAATTTGATGAAGTCTTGTGGAGAAGCAATGACTGATAAGGTCAAGATTGAGAAAATCTTGAGGACCTTGACTGAGAAATTCGATCACATAGTGGTTGCTATTGAAGAATCAAAGGATTTGGCAACTATGAAGATTGAAGAGCTGCAAGCATTCTTAGAAGCTCATGAACTAAGGGTTAAGCAGAGGAGTTCGAACAAGGCAGTGGAACAAGCATTACAGGCCAAGACTCAGAACAAGAAAGGAAAAGATAAGTGGAAGAAAAAGAAAGAGGATTCAGAGAATTCAACCAAGAATTCAAAGAATCAGAATGTAGATTCCACTAAAGATGCAAATCAGAACAAGAAGAGTTCCAAGAAGAAGATTGATAAGAAAGAAATTCAATGCTACAACTGTCAGAAATTTGGGCATTATGCAAGAGAATGTCGCTCTAAGAAGGTAGCCAGAGAAGACAAAGATGAAGCCCAATATGCTAATGGAGGTGGTAGTGATTCTGATGATTTACTCCTAATGGCAATCACAAATTCTGAGGCTGAGAAGTCAAATTTGTGGTATCTTGATACAGGGTGTAGCAATCACATGACTGGTAATAAGAAGTGGTTCTTGAAGCTTGATTATTCAGTGAAGAGGAATATCAAGTTTGCAGACAATAGCCAAATTACTAGTGCTGGCGTGGGAACTGTTCTTGTGAAAAGAAAAGATGGTCAAGAATCAACCATCAATGAGGTATTGTATGTTCCTTCTATGGCAAGTAATTTGATAAGCTTAGGTCAATTACTTGAGAAAGGTTATACAATGAAGATGGCTAATAGAGAGTTGAGAATTTATGATGCTAAGAGTAGATTAATTTTGAAAGCTCCACTGTCGAACAATAGGACTTTCAAAATTGAAATCAATGTAATTGATCATCACTGCCTCGCTTCAATTACAAACTCTGAAGGAGATTGGATGTGGCATCATAGATTTGGGCACTTGAACTTCAAAAGTTTGAGCTTGTTGAAGTCAAAAGAGATGGTACATGGCTTGCCTCTGATAAGAACACCTAGTACAGTGTGTGAAGAGTGTTGTGCAGCCAAGCAGACCAAAAATTCATTCAAGAATGAATTGCCCATGAGATCAACTCAGAAGTTAGAAATGGTGTACTCAGATGTTTGTGGACCTTTTGAAGTAAAGTCCATTGGAGGTAACAACTATTTCTTAACTTTCATAGATGACTATACCAGACATGTGTGGCTCTATCTTATTGAGAAGAAGAGTGAGGTATTCACTAAGTTCAAGAAATTTAAGACACTAGTTGAAAAGCAAAGTGGCTGTAGTGTTAAGAAATTGAGAACAGATAGAGGTGGTGAATACACTTCACTAGAATTTGCAAAATTCTGTGAAGAAGAAGGTATAGTGCATGAAGTTACTGCTCCTTACACTCCTCAACACAATGGAGTTGCTAAAAGAAAAAACAGGGGTATAATGAACATGGCCAGAAGCATGCTAAAGGGAAAGAACATGCCTCATAAATTCTGGGGAGAAGCAACCTCAACAGCAGTACATATCATCAATAGAAGTCCAACCAAGAAGCTGAAGAACAAAACTCCTTATGAAGCTTGGACAGGTCTCAAACCAAGTGTAAGTCATTTCAGAATCTTTGGCTCACTTTGTTTTAGACATGTTCCTGATCAAGTGAGAAGAAAGCTTGATGATAGAAGTCAGCAGATGATTCTATTGGGATACCACCCCACTGGTGCTTACAAGCTTTATGCTCCAAAAGAGAATAAAGTTGTGATAAACAGAGACATAAAGTTTGATGAATCAAAGGGTTGGGACTGGATTGAAAGTACTAGTGCTGAGAACACCAGTTCATTGCTCAATAGAAAGCTTGTGCTTGAGGAAATAAATGATCAACCAGAAGCTGATCAACCAGAAGATGATGCAGCTGGTAATCACGCTCATATTCCTAATGATCAACCTAATCAGCCTCTGAGAAGATCTACAAGAGATAGAGTGCAGTCAGTTAGGTTGAATGAGTATGATGTATTTCCAGATCAAGCAATAACAGAAGATGGTGAATTGATCAATGAAGCTATGATAGCTGAATTGGAGCCAGTTACATTAGAACAAGCTCTAAATGACTCTAAATGGAAGGCAGCCATGAAAGAAGAGTTAAAGTCTATTGAGAAAAACAACACTTGGGAGTTAATGCACAAAACAGCCAACAAGAGGCCAATTGATGTGAAATGGGTCTTCAAGTTGAAGATGAAACCCAATGGTGAAATTGCTAAGTATAAAGCAAGGTTAGTAGCAAAGGGTTTTCTACAGAAGCATGGACTTGACTTTAATGAAGTGTTTGCACCTGTGGCTAGGATAGAGACCATTAGATTAGTTGTTGCAATAACCACTTACAAGAATTGGTCTATGCATCAGCTAGATGTGAAATCTGCCTTCTTAAATGGACCTCTAGATGAAGAAGTTTATGTGAAGCAGCCACCAGGTTTTGAGATTAAAGGTCAAGAGAACAAAGTGTTCAAACTGAAGAAAGCCCTCTATGGCTTGAAACAAGCACCAAGAGCTTGGAATAAGAGAATTGATAGCTTCCTAATTAATTTGAAATTCACTAGATGCACAACAGAACATGGTGTATATGTGAAGGGTTCAAATCATGAAGAAATGATAATACTATGTCTGTATGTTGATGATTTGTTGATCACTGGATCAAACAAAGCTGTGTTATAGAAGTTCAAAACAGACATAATGAAAGAGTTTGAGATGACTGACTTAGGTGAGCTATCATATTTTCTTGGCATGGAGTTTTCAAAAACAAGCAGAGGCTGTTTCTTGCATCAGAAGAAATATGTTGCTGACATATTGAAGAGGTTTCATATGAGCAATTGCAACCCAGCAATTACTCCTATGGAGACTGGTTTGAAGCTGAGCAAGAATACATATGATGAATTGGTTGATTCAACCTTGTATAAGCAGATAATTGGTTCATTAAGGTACTTGTGCAACACTAGAATTGACCTATGTCATAGTGTTGGTCTGTTAAGCAGATTCATGGATCAACCAAGGATGTGTCACTTGACTGCTGCAAAGAGAATGCTCAGATATGTGAAAGGCACTAATGATCATGGCATTTTGATTCCAAACCAAAGGAACAGTAGTAAGAAGTTAGAGGCTTGTGGCTACTCAGATTAAGATTGGGGAGGAGATCAAGATGACAGAAAGAGCACTGCAGGTTATTTGTTCATGATTGGCAATGCACCAATTTCCTGGTGTTCTAAGAAACAAGGAATAGTTGCATTATCATCATGTGAAGCTGAGTATGTTGCAGCTTCATTTGCAGCTTGTCAGGAAAATTGGATTGAGATGTTACTATCAGAACTGAAAGCAGTTGAAGTAACAAAGATGAAGGTGCTTGTGGATAACAAGTCAACAATTGACTTGGCTAACAATCCTGTAAGTCATGGCAGGAGCAAGCACATTGAAAGAAGGTTTCACTTTTTGAGAGATCAAGTGAACAAGGAGAAGCTTGAGTTGGAATATTGCAACACTGAGATTCAACTTGCAGATATTCTAACTAAACCTATGGCTAAGGCTAGGTTTGATGCCTTAAAGAAACTAATAGGAATGGGATCGTTGGAGAACATGAATTAGGAGGTGTGATGTTTGTAATCCAAGTTCTCATGTCCTCAAGAGGCTCTGAGGTTCAGAAGCTCTAGAGAGTCAAGAGGTTATGGTAGTCAGTAGCTGAGCTTTAGGCTCAGAAGCTCTAACGGGTCAAGAGGTTCAGAAGCTGAGAAGCTCATGTTTTCAGGCTCTGATCATGCAGGTTCTGAACACTGCAGATTCTGTTAGTTAGTTAGTCAGTTAGAGATTTTTTTTGTTTTGTCTTAGGTAGTTAGTTACAATTGCTTGGTAGTGAAGCAAACCTCCACTTGTATATAATTACCTTTGCCCCAAGTGGATGAATAACAACTTATCTTTTTCTCTATTCTTTCTTTCGATTCAATTCCTTTTCTCTCATTCTCTCAATTACTCCAACAAATATATGCATATTCGTTCAATACCCAAGTTGGATGGATGTATTCCACTGCAATGAGTTATTAGTATATGTAATAATATGTAGATTAAAAAAATCAAAGAAACACTATGGGAAATTTGGAAAAGAAGGGATATGTGTTGGTCTTCGTTTCTATTGATTTTTTGATAATCATATTACTTTGTAAAACAAATTATTTAATTCTTATTTAATATTTTATGCATAAAACAAATAAGCAAGGGAGAGGAATTGAAAGACAATTAATGGCTATAATTAATTCAATCAATTCTATTTGAAGTATGTTTTGGTTTTCTAGTGTGGCAAATAAATAAGTCTCATCATAGCAATTATTATTAATCAATCCTAACCATTAATTAAAATTAAAACCAATGGTTAAGATTAGGAGTAACTCATTACACTTACTTGGAGTCAATTGATCCCTCCTCATTTAGATATTACTAGTAATCAGTAATTTTTTGTATATATTATATGAAAATAAACATTAAAATCCAATTTGGTAATTACACATTTAAAAGCTATTTTGATTTAAATTATCCTAACAACATCAAATATTAAGTATCACTTTAATTAAGTCAGTATATCTAAATATAAATCAATTCACACACACACACACACTCACTTTTAACTAAAATCAATCTTATTAAACTTAATTTTTTCAAAACCAATTATTTTCATGGCAGAACCAAACATATGCTAAAAAGAAGGAAAAAAACATATGGAAAATAAGCTAGAAGCTCATATGCTCCTTAAAATAGCATTTGGAATATTAGCTATAAGCTAGTAAAATAAGCTATAAGCTCATAATGACACAACCATTATCAAACATAATTTTTAGTTTATAACTATAAGATTATTTGTCTTCATAAAGAGAACCTTAATTATTTTGTAAAAGGGGAGTAACATTAAAAAAATTAAAGGTAAATAGACCTTTAACCCTGCAAAATAGGCAAATTTTGATTTACATTATGTCTAATTTCTTTTTTTTTTTTTCATTTACCCCTGTATTTTTCTTTTTAATTACCCTTTACGTTATCAGCGAGGGGGTAACATGACATGCCTAACAAGAGGACATATTGAAAGAAAAAAAAAATAAGCAGAAGCTAAATTAAAATTCGACTATTTTATATTAGGTAAATGACTATTTATCCTAGAATTAATCGGTTCACGTTGTATGGAAATTTTTTGCAAAATTCAGAATTTTTAGAAAAGATTATAAGCTCCTGTCAAAAATAAAAATAAGATGAATAATATTTTGACACATTTTTTAATACACAATATATACATAGGAAAAAGAAACAAAGGAAAAAAAAGAAGATGAAGATGTAAATATTACCAAACTGCCTCTATATATGTATTGTGTATAAAAAAATATGTCAAAATATCATTCTAACTCAAAATAAACTTTGTTTTTACTGAAAAAAATAATAATACTATAAGTGTCAGATTCCGTAAAAACAATAAAAATCACGAGTGTCACATTCGATATTCGGTGAATAAATCGTAATTTATTAGACTCACCATTAATCTTCGAAACGTGTCATCATGTAGCTGCTCCTATTGTTTTTTTTTTTAGAAGAAAGCTACTCCTATTGGTTGGCAACCTTCTTAAAGATCACATGCATGAGAAATACTGCTGTAGTAGTACACTACACTGTTTGAAAAGAAAAGATAAACAAGTTGAACCACATAAATGCAATTTTGCAAATAAAAAATTGTGGCATTAATGTGTTTATTAGCTAATGCACTTTTATTATGATCGCAAATTTGGTGAAGATGACCCCGTGAAGTTTGATAGGTGGGAACAGTCTATTGTTGATCATAGTGCGGCGATGGCGATTAATTAATTATGAGGGTCACTAATAATTTTGTGTTCATAAACTAGGATAGGATTAATCACACCGGTCTTTAATTATAAGTAAATATTATTGTTTAGATAGATTTAATAATTAATGTATTTAATTTACTTTTTAGATTAGATAGGGGTGCTTGTGGTTCAGTTTGGATCGGTTTTGAGGCAAAAATTCATTCGATCCAAAATTAATATTACTTGCAGTTCGGTTCGGTTTTGGATAACTAAATAAAAAAAATTCGATCCAATTTTGTGCGGTTTAATTTAGATCGGTTTTTAGATATTCAAATTACAAATTGAAATTTTTTAATTAAATATTAATATTATAATGACACGGTAAAATAATATATTTGATGTAAAACACAATATATAATATGTTAAAAATCAATATTTTGCAATGAAAATTATCAATTATATTTGAAATCTATGAAATAGCAAAAAGAAATACATTAAATTGAACTAATAAGTATTATTGAGAAAATAAAAATCAATAATTAATATATTAATACAATATATCATACTAATAAAAAGTTAAATAAGTATTAAAAAATATATAAGCGGTTTGGTTCGGTTTGGATCGGTTTTGAAAAATCAATCCAAAATCCGATCCGATCCGATCCAGCGGTTTTCACAAAAGAACATCCAAACACATCCAAAATTATTCGGTTTTTTGCGGTTTTCGATTTTTATTTGGATTGATTTGGATTTGAACAAAAAGCAACATTTGTTTATAATTAAGGACGAAGGAAGTACTAGTTTATAATGAGATACTTAAAAGATTGGGTCACGTTAACATGTGTTCATTTACCTTAAGAACACATGTTAAGATAGCTAAATATAAAAATTTTATATTTAATGGTATAAAAAAATTAATGCATAAAATATGGAATGTACCGTACTCTAAGGATACATGTTAAGCAAATTTTATTTAGAATCGGTATGATTAATACACATATGCTACTTTAATACAATATTGGACAGCCACGTAGTATATTTATTTAATTTTCAAAATAAAATTTTCTAAATTATTTTTTTATAACTGTTTCAACCGACTTCATTTTTTTGAGAGACTGTTTTACTATGACGCTGAACTACATACTTAGCATTTGGGTCGATGATCAGTTGATAACATGCAATCTCAGGGTCATTTATGTGCATCTCTAAAACACTCTAGGCACTGAGTTGTCTTTTCACCAATTTAGGTTTATCCAATTCAAATTTTGACGCATTTCAAGTAATCCTCGCCAAAGAGTATGATCTAAAATTCACCATCAGGAATAGGAAGGAAGGACTATAATATAAAAAAATTTATAGAGCCCAAAAAATGAAGAAGAGACATCTTCACAGACTAAGGAAGAAACATATACAAGACATTTAAAGAGGTTTATGGAAGAAGAAAAGAAGCAAGAAGGAAAATACATATACCCACCTGACGAAACCAGCGCAATATTCAGCAGGAAGCCTTGTACAAAGCGGGATGACTCAAGAAGTCTCCTAATACCCTGCTTTTACTGGGGAGGTGAACATTGAAGCAACATTATGTGATTTCGATTCTAACATAATAGTTCACCTCCCCAATAGCCAATCTGTCTGCAAGAGATGGAGTCATTAAATTTATTGGGGAGGTGAACTATTTTGAATAGATTCTTAAAGACCAATCAAGCTACTTTTGAAAAATTTGAAGCTCAATGTGGTAATAATGTGGTAATCCTATTGAGAGTACATATGAAGTGGAAAGACAGTTGGTTGAGATGGAGAGGAAACTACATGCCATTGTTGGACAAGTAGAAGAAGATAATAATGGCATAGATCTCTATGGGACACCCGAGTCTCAATCAATGAAGATTCAAGAGCAAGATCTCCAACAAAGAGAATATCTTAACAACAAAGCTGAGGAGAAATTAGAAATTGATAAAGTCATATATATGATATGTGCTTTGTTTGCTACTATCCAATAACTAAAGAGGGTATGAAAACAATATCCTCTGTTCCTGAAGTTTATGGTGTTCTTAACAAACAAGAGAAAGAAGAATGATGATATATTATTCTTGTCATATAAGACACCCTAACAGTCTACCACATTGAGAGTTATCATAAGAAAAACTCCACCGCTTAAAAACTTATGTTCATGTCTGAAGTTGAAATTTTAACAAACACACTCTTCATACTTAAAATTGAACATTTAAAGTGTGATTTGAGCGGCCCAATAGCAATTGACTCGACATATCTTAGATAAAATGTTAGTTGTTATGGCCATTTTGATATCTTTTTTTAAATTTTTCTTAGAAAGGCCAAAAAAAATTATTAAAAAGAAGAGACACATGAAATGCCAAGATAGTACAATCCATAGATGAAGTCCTTCCCAAAATAATCAACAATATATAGCAAAAAACAACTAGCTCTCCAATTCAAGATAACCCCAATGTCTAATATATAGCAGAACACCTAACCTGCTAAAAATATCATACTACCAAGGAATAAATGAGCAACCAATAAACTCTGCATGTTCCAATCCTACTCAATGCTACCCCTTATTCTAACATAATTGAGAGAGTAGTTTAAATAGAGAAGATCGGCCACATACAAGCTAAAAAAATTGGATATATAAGGATCTCGCTCGAAGCCACCAACGGTGACGAAGTTGCTTTATAAACAACTTCAACGTATCCGAGGCCTAACGAACGAGGATATCATGAATAAACCATTTATTTATCGATCCTCTAATGGTTATAGCTACCCTCTGAAATTTTAAAATTTGTTTTAGGTCTAACTCAATCCCTAAAAATTCAGCAAGTAGAGTGAGACGCCAGTCTCCCACTTATAAACTCATTTAAGGTCACATCTCATCTAATATCTTCTTCAAAGTAAAACTACTATTCACCTTGCTCTCATGAATGAAATGGTAAATTGATTGATGCAAATTCGATAAAAAAAAAATGGAAACAAATATTAGTTACCATTTCAAGGCACGCAATCATTTTCCGTTATCTTTTTCAAACTAGTATAAATGAGGTCATTGTCTTCCTTCTTGAGATGAGGAGGACAATGAGCTCTATTTTCGGTAAATATTGAGTTATCATAGAGTTTGGTATAATTTTTAAGTGTTGTCCCACCGTAGAATTTGTCTTATGTTAACCATATATTTTCGCAAATTCATTTAAAACATTTTTTTGAGCTACACACCCTTCGCACATGCACGCTTAACCGGATCTCTGCACTGGTTACAGAATCATTGAGAAGGCAAAGGGTTGAGCTGAATCTGATATGCAGATTCAACATATTTGCATTATGCAGCAGCTAGTACATAGGAATGTAGGTGTCACATACACAAAGGTTTGCCAAAACATAAAAAGTTTGTTGGGTGTTGATATATTGACATGTGAAGTCATATGAACATGTTCACATGCCCAAAAACTAATCTCTCTCCTTATAAAACACCACTCAACCTTGAACTTTACAACTCCACCAAACCCTCTATCTCTCTCTCTCTCCCTCCCTCTCTCTCTCTCTCTCTCTCTCTCTTTCTCTCTCTCTCTCTCTCAAATGGAGTTCCTCTCTTTATTCTATGCAGTTTCAGCATTGTACATTTGTTATCTAATCTGGAAACTATTAGATCAAAAGAGGGACCAAGAGTGTTACATATTAGATTACCAATGTTACAAGCCAACAGAAGATAGAATGCTAGGGACAGAGTTTTGTGGCAAATTAATCAAAAGAACTGAGAATTTGGGACTAGATGAGTACAAATTTCTCCTCAAAGCAATTGTGAGTTCCGGAATCGGTGAACAAACTTATGCTCCAAGAAACATCTTCGAAGGCCGCGAAGGATCACCAACATTGAACGACGGGATCTCAGAAATGGAAGAGTTTTTCGACGATAGCATTGCAAAACTCCTCACAAGGTCAACGATTTCCCCTTCCGAAATCGATGTTCTTGTCGTCAACATCTCAATGCTCGCGGCTCTTCCATCTCTATCGTCGCGCATCATTAACCGTTACAAAATGAGACACGACGTAAAAGTCTACAATCTCACCGGAATGGGCTGTAGTGCTAGCCTTATTTCATTAGACATTGTTCAAAACATTTTCAAATCACAAAAAAACAAATTAGCGCTTTTGGTCACATCAGAGTCTCTTAGTCCAAATTGGTATACAGGCAATGATAGATCAATGATCTTAGCCAACTGTCTTTTCCGCTCGGGCGGTTGCGCAATTCTTTTGACAAACAAAAGATCTCTAAAGAACAATAGTATACTAAAATTGAAGTGTTTAGTCCGAACGCACCACGGCGCACGAGAAGACTCATACAATTGTTGCCTCCAAATGGAAGATGAGCAAGGTAGGCTTGGTTTTTATTTAGGGAAAACTCTCCCAAAAGCAGCAACAAGAGCTTTTGTTGACAATTTAAGGGTAATTTCACCCAAAATTTTGCCAACAAGAGAATTACTTAGGTTTCTTGTTGTATCACTTTTCAAGAAACTTAAGATATTTAGTTCAACTTCTTCTAAGTCTTGTGGTGGAACAATAACTACAAAATCACCATTGAATTTCAAAACTGGTGTAGATCATTTTTGTCTCCATACAGGAGGCAAAGCAGTGATAGATGGAGTTGGAATGAGTTTAGATCTATCTGAATATGATCTTGAACCTGCAAGAATGACACTTCATCGTTTTGGCAACACTTCTGCTAGTAGTTTATGGTATGTGTTAGGATATATGGAAGCAAAAAAGAGGCTTAAAAAAGGTGATAGAGTTTTTATGATAAGTTTTGGTGCTGGATTTAAATGCAATAGTTGTTTGTGGGAAGTTATGAAAGATGTTAATGGAGTTGGAAATGTTTGGGAAGATTGTGTTGATGATTATCCACCAGAGTGTTTAGCCAATGCTTTCATGGAAAAGTATAGTTGGCTCAATGAAGTTGAAGATCCTGACAATTATGAACTTCCTGATTTTCTTAAGTGATTAAAGGTAAGAGAAATTAATTTCATTCATCATTGTGGAATGATATAGCAAAATCAAGAAAGAAGAAAATTTACTGGATTTCTTGACATTGATCAAGGTTATTGTGCATTGATTTTATTTATTCCTTATAATATTCATTTGTTGTTACGAATTACGATTGTTGAACTTCTTATTAATGGTTCATTACCCAATAAGGAGTTTTACTATTTTCTCTGTTTATTCAAAATTTGTAATTCTATTTGTAATATGGGGACTTGGTTGGTTTGTTTACTATTTTATAAATTTTTTTAGTAGAAATCTAACTCATGTTTTGTAAATTAGCCTTTTATAATTTTAAGATATTTATCTATCAATCAATGAAAACAAACCACATAAGTAGATTTGTATGTGGTTCCCACAATTAACTTGTAACTAACTTGTGGGTGATATGACTTATTTTCATTGGTTGATGGATAAATGCCGATAAATTATAAAGGGATAGAGTTGACTTCACCTTACTTGTGCTAGATGTCGGTAATTAATTGGTGCAACTAAACTTAATGTTGCTATTTTTAGCACATCTTGTCTTGTTTTTAAGGTTGGTCAATAGTGATAGTCAATAAAAGAAGTTTGCTCATGGAATTATAGTTTCCTTTAAAGAGATATATTGTTTCTTTGAGCTTAATCAAAGTTTTGGGGTCGAACCTGACTTTGAACATGTAGAAGATTAGCTATCTAAAAGTGATTCTTATTTTTTTTATGATTTAAATATTGGTTTAACTATACATTTGATTTCTAACATTTATTTTAAATTTTTATTTGGTCCCCTACATTTAAAAAGTATCAATTTGGTTCATTATGTTTCCTCTGTTTAGATTAGTTAGTTATTTCTTTTAGTTTTTTCACTAAAACCGCTTGAATTCTTCACATGGCTAACAGATTGCATATGCGGACAAACATAAGTAGAAACGTGAGGGAACAAATAAAAACTTAAAATAAACATAAGAGGTCAAATGTGTTGTTAAGCCGAAATATTATTAGGCAAGTGTCTCTCCACATATGCAGTTGGTCAGCCATGTGAAGAGTTCAAACAATATTAGTGGAAAAACCGACGAAAAAGGACTAATTGATGTAAACGGTGGAAACTTAAAAGGCCAACTTAATATGCGCGCCCAAAATAACAATTCTGTCTACAAATAAATTGTCTTGGTACTCTTTTTTTTTTTATACAATTGTCTTGGTACTTTTATTTACTTCTTTCATAAATAAAGGTTTGATGATGGGGCTGGAAAAGGTTTAATGATGGGGCTGAAAATAAGTTGAATTGCAATGATTGTTTGAAAATTACTATTTGAAAAATTGAATGGCCAATGGCAATTTATTGTACTCTGTCTGTCAAAACTTTAAACTACCGTTCCCTTTTCTTTTTCCTCTTTGGCATTGTTAGGTTTGCAAAAACCCTAGAAAGTAAATGCTCAATTGATCATGTAATTTTAGTTTGAGTAAAGCATTCATTTTTGGCCTCTTGAACCCAACATATGTGTCTTTTTCTAAAAGTATTTTCATAATTTTCCTAATAAAAAATAATCTTATTTTCTTAATATCATGATTATTTACAAAATTTGAAGCAAGTATATTTAAAAAAAGTTGTGATATTGTGTAATTTCAATGGAGTTTTAATTTTTTACAATAAGATTAAGGATGTAAATGAGTTTTTTTTTTTTTTTAAATACGGATGTAAATAAGTAGCTATGAGTTAGGTCGTGCTCACTTAGTTAGGATTCTCTTCATTTTTTAGTATTTTCATTTCTTTTATTATCAAAGTTTTTAAATATTTTTGAGTGTATGAACTAATTTAATGTCACATTTTTGCATTTATTTTTTCAAAACCATGTTTTTAACAGCAATAAAAATGTATATTATATATATGAATGAAAAGGATTGATACAAAGTAAAAGTAGTACTCAAACCAAAATAGTGGATAAGTACAAACTAGTACTCCACCAATTCCAAATACCACAAAAGGTTTCACCCCATCAAAAAAAATATAAATCCCCAATATACTTAACTAGCTATACATTATAAAGGATTAAATGCATCATTCATAATACAAGCACGAAGAGCGCGGTTTCTTTGCTAATAATTACTCCCTAGACATGCATTTAATCTTATTGACTGTCGCTTGGCCCTTGAGCCGATCCTGTGTATAGTATCAAGAGTATTAATTTTCTAAATATTGTATTTCATCTCTCCCAATTTATAACACCTTTATTTCACACTTATTAAGAAAACCAAAATATAAGAAATTTGGAGCATTATTTATTATTTTTGCTATTGAATAAGTTTCGCGGAAAGTTGTAAAAATAATTTTTACTAGTCATTGGTTATGAAAAAATGAGAGCGAAAGCAAATTTGTATTTAATTTCACAGGGAAAAGTAAAACGGTTTTTGAAAAAGATAAAAATTAATATTTTTTACTTATAATTTGAGAAAAAAATTGAGTTTTAATGAGATGGATCATTCATTGTTATTTGAATCTACTAATTAATACTCCCTCTGATCCATTTTAAGTATTATTTTTTTATCACTACACAATGCATAACTTTGATCAATAATATTTTTAATCATCTGTTATAAAATTATTAAAATTTTATATTTTGAAAACATTCGTCACGACAAATGGAACAATTCTTATATGCAACATTTGTTTTTCTATATTATCAAAAAATTATGGTTAAAATAGACAATATAAAAGTGCACAATATTCAAAATAAACACTTAAAAAGAAATGGAAGGAGTATTCATTTTGCAACTAGTACGGAACCATTTGCAAAAAGGGTAGAAATTTAATTAATGCAAGTCTACTAATGCCAGTTTTGCAGCTGAATTGAACTTGCTCCACGGACCACGGGTGATGGATGGGTCCATCGCTAGGTTTTTCATGAAATGAATGTGTCAAAAAAACCCAATCATATATGGTTTTTTCGAATAAAAGGCAATTTGTGAATCAAGTAATTTAATTATATGAAATCTCAGATATCGATATTTTAATTAAATTATTGAGTTCAAACTTAATAAACTCAACCTAAAAATGAATGAATTGTTCTAAACAATTCAAATTTGAATCTAGCTAGGATGAAGCCCACTATATATTATTATATGTTTATTTGTTATTTAATGTAGCGGAAGCTAGGCAGAAATTTATATTATAAAAAAAGTTTTTAAATTTGCACATATTAACAAGTTTAAAATAGTTAATTTGTATTGAAACTTGTTTATTTTATATTAAATGTATAATATTTTAATAGATAATTATAGCTTTTTAATAAAAATTTACTACTTTTAGTTATTTTAACATGTGCAATATTACATATGTTAGATAAACCCTTGATAATATCAGTTCCGGTATTAGTTACAAGACCTTGACAATTAAACTACAAATTGGTCTAAATATGTTGGGCCGGTGCAGTGTACATTGAAGGCATAATTAGGTTTTTGGTATCATATCATGAAATCAACTTCATTTGTGACAAAAGGAGATTAAAAACAAAAATGTGCCTAGAAATGTTTCGGTCATTTAAGAATAAAGTTGACCTCTTAAATCAAAAGGTACAATGTATATAATATAAATATATTGAATAAAATAGGTATATATATATATATATACTCCCTCCGGTCTTATTTATAAGCAAATGTTGCTTTTTAGGTTCATTCAATAACTAATGTATCTAGCTCAAATATAGACTAAATACATTACTTTTCCAATGAACCTTAAAATCAACTTTTGCTTATAAATAAGACCGGAGGGAGTATATATATATAAAACATAAGAAATAGCATTTGTGGTCTTTCTATATAAAATACAAAAATAAATAGTATTTCCTTCTTTGCAAAGCAGAAGACAGCAGCACTTAGAGTTAAAGCAATTCTTCACCTTTCTAATTCTTGTGGTCCGTTTTATGATAAGTCTTTCTCTCGTTCATTAATCGCCGCATGCTATAGTACATGAAATATATTTTTTATAAATAATTGATATTTAAAAGAGATTAACGAATATGAGCAGTCGTTGTAAATTAATTTTACACGAACAACCAATGAAAATGATATAATCTTTCATATCACATCAAGAAGGTGGGTTAAAATGGGGTGACGTGGCAGAAATCATTAATTGTGGTGATTTGTTGAGTGTGTAATGTTTTTATACTCTGTCTGCTTATATCCATTAAACTCTATTTAAAATTTATTGAATAAATAATATATCTTTTTTATATTATAGATTAGATATATCAGTTATTTAAATTGTTTCTTATAAAATAAATATAAGGGAATAGTAACAATTTGAAATATACCGTCCGTTATAAAATAAGTGTTGCTATAATAAAACACAATAATTTAATTTGATAAAAAAACAAAACACTATTTTTTTTTGGCTTTCACCGTCAGTTTAATCTGATTTGGAGGTCAGTTATGGCATTAAGTTGTTACAATCTCTCTCAATCGTAGTTGCAGGAATCAAATCATGATATTCCCTACCAAATTCAGCGCCAATCACCACTGAATCAACTAACAATTGATAAAAAACACAATATTTTAAAATAAATACTACTATTTGTTTTACTTTTCAACCCAACATTATTTCACTCTGCATTGATGACAGCTAATATTGGAACAATTTGTAGAATTATTACACTTATTAGTTTATTTATTATTTCTCTTTTTTATTATTTTTTAATCTATGTCAAAAAATTTAAACTATATTTATTTTAGAAAAGAGGTAGCATTCTTTTTTACACCAATAAAATAAGACGTATTTTTTTTTAAAAAAAAAGTAATAAATACATATAAAAATTTGTAGAGAATCTTATATTTAAGAATAAACTTTTTTCAATAAAGAATCTTATACTTATGAATGAGGATTGAGGAATGTACTTTGGATTTAAACCTAAACACTTTAGTGTGTTTCCGTCAGAAAAAGAAAAAAGAATTAGGAAGAGAACAATAGTAATGAAATAGTGTGACATAATTAGCGAAGAAAAGAGGTTAGAAAAGAGACATTGTAACGAATAAAATTGTCATTAAAGTGAGCAACAACATTAATGGTGCTTTGTGATGCTAATTAAAGTTCTATCAGATTGGGTGACTTATAGATATTAATTAGATCAAGTCAGAGTCGTTGCAATACTGAATTCCCTCTCTAACTCTCCTATCATTCATTATGTATCATTTTGCTTTACTCGCCGAATATTTAGCTATGGTTGTATAATTATGTAGGCAAACTTCGGTATGATGAAAGTTTAAGGACCAATCGTTAGTTGGTTCAGTGGTGATTGGCGCTGAACTTGGTAGGGAGGACCACGGTTCGATCCCCCGCAACTGCGATCGGGAGGGGACTGGAACCACTTGATGCCAGAACTGACCCCCGAACCAGATTCAACTGGTGGTGAAAAACCAAAAAAAAAAAAAAAAAAAGTTTAAGGAGATTTGTACCCAAAAAAAATGTTATAGAAAATGTACTTGCAAGTTGCTCTTACACTCAAGTCACTATAGGATGAACCGATAAGGTGAGAGGTTAACAATGAGAGAATAGATGCTTGGACCTTTTATATAATACTTCCTCATCCGTTCCTTTTTATAAGAGACAATTAATTTTTTAGAATCATTCAATAATTGATATATTTGATTTATATTATAGCACAAATACATTCATTATTAAATGAATCTAAAAAATCAACTGTCTCTTATAAAAAGGAACGGAGGGAGTACTTTTTGCGTCTCACAATAAATGTAATTGTAGAAATAATTTTTATCTTAAAATGAATATTATTCTCGTTTTTCAATAAAATATTTTCAATTGTACCCCATAATTATTACTCAATGTACTACTATATCCAAGGAAACAAAGGAATAGGAGTAACTCATAGGGGTTATTTAGTAAAAGTATTATTTTATTTAACAGTATAATTATATTTTTTAATATGTATGCAAAAACCTTAAACGATATTAATTTTGAGGCGGAGGGAGTACCATGTCTTAAAGCAAGTTTTGCTCATGGTATAAGGGTAAAATGTACTTTTGGTCCATGTAAAGTTTTTTTTGAACAAGTTGGTCCATGTAAAGTTAGCGAATTTGAATTTTAATTCCTGTCAAAAACAATTCTTCGATTTTGCCCATGTAATTTCAAAAAACTTTAATGTGGCCATGTCACACAAAATGCTGACATGGCCATAATCTGCTGACTGATTCATTGTCATGTGTTCAGAGGGCGCTAACTAGGCAAATTATAGGGACGCAAACCAATATTTGCACAACTTACAAGGACTAAAATTAAAATTCGCACAAATTACAGGGATGAAAACCAAAATTTGCTCAAACTAAATGGGGACAATAAATGTGAAAACTAGTTGTACAATTCTTCATTTTTTACCTTGTCAGTTGCCACTACCACCAATATTGAAGAACTCTTCTCACTTTCTTCAAACTACAGACCTCATAAATTCTTCATTTTGATCATAAGACATTTAATATTATGATCATCATTTTAATTCTGAAAATATATTCCATCATAATTTCTAAATTTTATCTAATATTTTTTACATATTTAGTATTAAAAAAAAAACCATCTCCTTCTGTCACTTCTTGTTATCAACACAATTATTATACTATGGTACCCGAATTTCTTACATTATACCATGACACAAACTCTGATTTTTATGATAAAAACGGGAAAGGGAAATCAAATTTATCGTAAAGCAATTTTTTTTAAGAGATTGTAAGAATTTTAAAAAATGATACTATAAAGTTTTTTTTTCTTTCAAAATTTGTCTTTTGAAAAGAAGATTTTTTTGCAAATAAATGATAAATAAACAATAATGGACAATATTTAAATATATTGCAAATAAATAAATAAACCAATTTCCATACATGTAATGTCATAAATTGAATATGATTTTTTTCTCAAATTAAAATAAATTAAAGATAATATTTACTTTAACAAATTAATTTAGTTTAATATTATGCTTTTCCTTTTTAAATTATAATATGTTATAATCAAATAAAATAATTAATTAGCTTTTCCTTTTACATTGAATTACCTACCATATAAACCATGAAAAAAAATTTCATGAAATCTCTTGATCTAGAAAATATTTTAATGTAGAAAATAGGTACAATGTATCAAAAAAATATAAGTGAGTACATACACATCAAATTTTACTATAAAATCATCCCTTCACACCTCATTCAGATGTGTCATTTCTTACTCCAAAGTCACAAACACATTGATCCTTTAGTTCTCTATTATCTCCTTTTGTGCTTTAGCCATGTCGAGCGGAAAGAAAACCCTAGGTCGCCAAAAGATTGAGATCAAAAGGATGACCAATAAGAGCAAAATGCAAGTCACTTTCTCGAAGCGCCGTAGCGGGCTTTTCAAGAAAGCTAGTGAGCTTTGCACTCTTTGTCGTGCTGACATTGCTATTGTTGTATTTTCACCCGGTGAAAAGGTATATTCCTTTGGTCACCCTAATGCTGATGCGGTCATAGATCGTTACCTCTCACAATCCCCGCATCAAAACTATGGCACCCTACAATTCATAGAGGCTCAACGTATTGCCAATGTGAGTCAACTCAATTCTCAGTTGACAGAGATCAACAACATGATTGACGTTGAGAAGATGCGTAGGAATGATCTAAGTCAAATTTGCAATACGATTGAGGCTCATTATTGGTGGGCTGGTACTGTTGATGGGATGAATCAGGATCAACTTGAATTTTTGAAAAAAAATTATGAAAATCTTAAGAATCATATTGATCAACATCCTAATAGGCATGTTATTCATGGCGCTCTTACCCAAACCCTCCCATTTTCTGTTGGAATTGGTTCATCCTCTACTATGCCTATCTATCATCAACCAAATCCTCAAGAAGCTCAGATGTTGTTGGCACAACCTATTCAAAACTCTATGTTGCAACCTCATTTCTTTGGTTTCAACAACATGGGTGGAGGAGGATATGGACCCTCTGGATCATTCTGTTGATTTAAGTATTGAAATTTGCCTTAGATGCCCATTAATATTTTCATGTTGATTTCAGTTAATTTTCATTATAGCACACAAGCTTAACTAGATTCATATGTATGTGATTTGGTTAAGACTGAGTCTTAGGGTTTTAAGTATTGTAATTGAGATTGTAGTCATGTTGAATTATGCGTTTTTTGAATAAAAAGGCATCTTTTTATTAATATTTTCATATCTCTCTATCTCTTTATAATTTTAATATTTTGAAGCTCAATACATCCATTTCATTCCTTAGTTGTTCTTTTAATTATCTAGTTAAGACTTTCTCAAAAGTATGATCTAGGGTGGGAAAAAAAAAAGGTGGTCATGAGCCAGGACGAAGCCAAAAATTGAATTTAGGGGTGCCGAAAATAAAATAATAAGGTAGTAAAGAAAAAAATAAATTTTAGAAGAATAACATATATAAAAAATTATAAGATAAATCCATTGTTAATATTGAGAATCTGCCTTTTATTGGCCACTTTTTTAAGTTGAACTTTTTACTCGCACTATTTTCTCTCACAATCCCCGCATCAAAACTATGGCACCCTACAATTCATAGAGGCTCAACGTATTGCCAATTCGAGTCAACTCAATTCTCAGTTGACAGAGATCAACAACATGATTGACATTGAGAAGATGCGTAGGAATGATCTAAGTCAAATTTGCAATACGACTGAGGCTCATTATTGGTGGGCTGGTACTGTTGATGGGATGAATCAGGATCAACTTGAATTTTTGAAAAAAATTTATGAAAATCTTAAGAACCATATTGATCAACATCCTAATAGGCATGTTATTCATGGCGCTCTTACCCAAACCCTCCCATTTTATGTTGGAATTGGTTCATCCTCTACTATGCCTATCTATCATCAACCAAATCCTCAAGAAGCTCAGATGTTTTTGGCACAACCTATTCAAAACTCTATGTTGCAACCTCATTTCTTTGGTTTCAACAACATGGGTGGAGGAGGATATGGACCCTCTGGATCATTCTTTTGATTTGAGGATTGAAATTTGCCTTAGATGCCCATTAATATTTTCATGTTGATTTCAATTAATTTTCATTATAGCACACAAGCTTAACTAAATTCATATGTATGTGATTTGGTTAAGCCTGAGTCTTAGGGTTTTAAGTATTGTAATTGAGATTGTAGTCATGTTGAATTATGCGTTTTTTGAATAAAAAGACGTCTTTTTATTTATATTTTCATATCTCTCTATCTCTCTATAATTTTAATATTTTGAAGTCCAATAAATCCATTTCATTCCTTAGTCGTTCTTTTAATTATCTAGTTAAGACTTTCTCAAAAGTATGATCTAGGGTGGAAAAAAAAGGTGGTCATGAGCTAGGACGAAGCCAAAAATTGAATTTAGGGGTGCCGAAAATAAAATAATAAGGTAGTAAAGAAAAAAAATAAATTTTAGAAGAATAACATATATAAAAAATTATAAGATAAATCCATTGTTAATATTGAGAATCTGCCTTTTATTGGCCACTTTTTTAAGTTGAACTTTTTATTACTCCCACTATTTTCATATTTGTTGAAATTTTGATCACAGCTCGTTCATTTTTCCATAAAAATTGCGACTTTTGCGTAAAAGAATAGGGTGAATTTAGTCTAAAAAAAGATACTTTGTCATTAAATTTATGATTAGTGCAATAAATCACCTATTTGGTACAATAAATGTGATTTATAGGGGAGAAACCATCCATTGAGATTAAATTTATAAAAAATATATAAATAGGATCCAAAAAATTGGTTGTGTCTTAACTTTTAAATTTTTTTGGAATCTATAAAAAAATATGGGTTTGTTTGAAAATCTGAGTTTATTTGATGTAGTTTATGGAGATGGAGATGAAGATAAGGAAGAAGGTAAGGAAGAAGATGAAAAAATGGTAAAAAAATAGTTGGTGATAGTCTATTGTTGGATCCAGTAGACCAACAAAATCTAATGGTCTTTTTTTTGAAAGAAGATCGAATGGTAAGAATTAAAAAAAAAAATACTGAGGTCTATCGTGGACCACCAATAATGTTGATTCACCTTAAACAATTTGGTTAAAAAATTAACAGAAGAGATTAACTTGACTGGCGGAGGCATAGTTAAGGGACTTAAAAGGAACAAAAATTAGTTAAGGGGCCAAAATAAAACAAAAAATTTAGTTAAGGGACCAATAGACTAATTTAGCCATTAAAAAAGGACCAATTTGTTGAGTTTAATAAAATAAAGGGATCAAAGGTAAAATTAAACAAATAATATAATAATATATTAGTATAATTTTTTTAAAAAAAAGTTTAGCCATTGTGGCATGATACAGGTGGAGATTTTCTACGAATATTCTTTTTTCATCATGGCACGATTGATCTTTGATTCATTAGGTATTTTCTGTGATTTTTTTTGTTTACAATGGAGCAGTGGATCGAACATATGACCTCTTGCATACTACCAAAATCTCTCACCGCTAGACCAAACCTAGTGACTTGTATTTTATGTGATTTACTAAATAAAAACTATTTCAAATTACATAAAATAAATCTAAAACTATTTTAAAAATATCATAGAAATTCTTGTCATCGGGTGCTTAGATTGTGTATCCTAGTATGAAGATATTAGAGAGAGATTCGTACCTTTCCTTCAAGAAGTGAATCCAAAAGGGCTGAGATTTTGCCTTATCAAAATTCCTTATTTCTTCCCTTGGAAGATCAACAGAAATGCTAAATCAAAAGAAACAAAAAGGCTCAAAAAGAAAACAAAAATTGCAGAAAATTTTCTTCGAATTTTTCTTACCCTATTTTTACGATTAGTCTCTGGTACCGGCATCAAAAACTTGACACGCTTGCAAGTGTACGGGTATGTCGTTGTAATAAAAAGAGTATCAAATTCATATGGACTAATGAGTAACATGGTAGAACTTTATTCAAAGAAAATTATATTGATTATATGAGAAGATTAGAGAAATGATTTTGATGATTATGGTGATTAGAGAAATGATTATGAGGATTGTTTTTGGATTTTTAGTGATCAAATAAGCAAGCAACAAGATTAATTTACTTATATTATAAAAGACCCCGAGATTATGGATTTATTCCCAACACAAATCCCCAATTCTTCTCTATGAGTTTTTGTTATGTGAAAACCTTCTTTTTAAATGCAAGTAAAAAGGTACCTTAGCGGAACGAAGCTACTTTCCTTCTCGCGGTGGTTGTTAAACATCCTAGATCATCGCAGCCCTACACCTTAACACCCTAACTGTTGTTTTTGATATTTGAAAATTGTTTTCAAAGATAAGCCACTGAAGAAATTACTAGGTTGAGTCGTGGACTAGGTCGCTCTCTTTAAGACATTTCGTGGCACTGCCCAAAATTGTGCAAGCAGACTATCAACCACGCCGCCTCCAGGATAAAACAGCCTAGTTACAACTGTATACCGATTTGCTACTGCACTATAGAAATCGGTCAAAAATTACACCTTCTTGAATGATACTACAATATCACTCGAATTGATACTACAATATCAATCTATAAATCACCGGTACTACGATACCCGTATTGATACTACAATATCAACTAATAATGACAGCGATGTCATTCCAATATGGTATTTCAACCATTCATATGGTAACTAAAACCATTCTTTATTCAAAGGAATTATGGTCCTATGACCATTCTTAATTTGGTACTATGACCATTTATAAATTAAGGGAACTAGTGATACTAAAATCACCCTTAAAACAAATCATACTAATATTACTTAATACATAGAATAAACTTCAGTTATCCGAAACATGCATTAGAAATAAAGACTAATGCAAAGTTTGCATAACCAAATAAATAAAATCAAATTATGCTCTTAATTTGTTCAATCTAATTTAGTACAGCATAACTCCAAGTCCAACACATACATCATAACATGTATGGTGATTAAAAAAAACTTTAGGTGTGGCTGCCATAAATACAATTGAAGACAAGTAATTTCTTGAACAAACTAAGAAACATGATGATTGTTCTTTTAAGAGTGTAAAAATTGAAAAGGGCAAGGAAACAACACCTCTAGTTAACGTTTTCCCAAGAAATCAAGCAAGGTGTTGAACTCTCTCCATCTCAATATTTCATGAGCATGGAAGCAATGATTCTATGTACTCAAGCGAAAAATCAAGTACTTATGCATATCCACCATAGTTGATATACCATGTATGATAGGATATTGTTGCGGCTGCTAATTTGTTTTTCCTTCTCATAGCCTAAAAAACCAATTCCATAAACTTACAGAATGTGTGTATATGTGTTACTTGAAAGTCATGTTGTTAACTTATTTCCTAAAATAATTGGACACATGGAGTTAAGGTGTGAGTGTGACTAATAGGTCGCACTTTTAGGAAATTAAGTTGCAAAAGCAGCAGCATGCACTAACCACTGATTATGTACGTGGCCTTTTTGTAAGTTAATCAAAATGTGTAATATATCGATATATGACTTAACATTTTTATCTAATTACACAATAATAAACTATACATTAATATACACATTAGTGTACACTAATTTAATTTATTTATTTTTCCAAAATACACACTAGTATGTTACACATACTAATATGCTCTAGTACTCCATGTGGGACTCAATGATTTTATTTTCAATTCACACATAAATATGCTTAATGTTCCAACACTAACACCTCCATGCTTGCAAAGATTCCATCCTTCTCACCATATTATGAAAGAAGAAGAAGAAAACGGGTGTAAGTAATCATGTTTAGTGTTATAACTTATAAGAACTTTTTCAACCTTTTACCTCAGTATTATATGACCATATATATAAAACTTTTTTAATGAAATTGAAATTAACAAAAAGGTACCAGTAAGTAGTCATTATGGTATAACTTAAAGGACGAATTTGTTATAAAAATATTAAAGAACCATTTTTTTTATAAAAAAAAAAAAACATAAAAGATAATTGCATTATGGACAATGCTCATAATTCGGGGATAGATTCATTGTTGTTACTACATTGACGCAGTTACAGCGTGGACCGCGATCTGATGCATAAGATCTTTAGTTGTTATGGGCAATGCTCATAATTCAATGTTATGATGATGTTAGTCCCCAGCAATTCAATATCATGATGATGTTAGTTCCTTTTAGGAACGACAAAGATGAGTAGCTATTGATTTTTGCAATATTTATCAACCAATAGGCACAAAACAAGAAGGTTTTTATTTTGATGTAAGAGATCAATCAATTTACTGCTTGGTCAACTATGTTTCTACAAAACTGTGCCATATAATGGAAATGATAAGGTACTATCGCTTTGAAGTACTATATCCTCCACCCTTGGGTTTTATTATACTGTACTATCACTATGTCTAACTTTGTTGAAGATATATATATATATATATTTTTGGCATGTTTAGATTGTTAGTTATTATTGGGTTAAATTTGTCACTTTTACTTACTACTATGTCACCCAAGTTTGTTGTTGTTTGCGTGGCTCTTTGGTGGTGTTTTTGTAGTTTGTGCTTTTGTGTTTCTAATTGCTCAAGTACTAAACAAGAGTACAAGACTTCTCACAACTAACTTAATCAAATAGAGTTAGAAGTGTTTTTACACTTGATATATAATTGGAAGTGTAGTGTTTACAATAAAATGAACGACTCTTTTGACTATAGAATTCCTAAGATACAAACTTTGGTAAAAAATTCTAAGTACAATTTATATTTCTGTTTTGAGAGAGCTTTGACTTGATTGATATTCAGAGACGTTTAATTTTCCTTCAAGTTTTCAACTCCTTATATAGGGAAGGTTGAAAGATTCGTTGAAGGTAGCTCGTTGCACAAATAGAATCATTGAGAAGCTTTGGTTCAAAAATTTAACTTGGAATTTCTTAACAAAGTTTGTATCTTAGAAATTCTGAAGTCTTTGGAGTTGTTCACCGTATTGTATTGCTTACACCTCTAATTGTATATATCAAGTGTAAAAATACATCTTTTTTTATTTGATTAAGTTAGATTGTGAGAAGTTTCTTGCTTGTGTGTTTGAGCAATTAAATTTTTTTTACTTGCGTGCTTGGGCAATTGGAAGTCTATTGTCGGTAGACTTATTTGAGAAGTCTCTTGCTTGTTTGTTTGAACAAATTGTTATTTTGAGTAGTTTTATAGTGGAAATATTTTGGAAGTGCAAACTGCAAAGAGACTTGACTACTCATGGTTTGTGAAAGAGAAGAAACTTGTTCACGAAACGACAGTCAATATGATCTTTCCAAGAAATACATTTTCACATTGAAGAAGAGACGTTTTGTGACTCAAATTACTATAAAAAATATTTATAATGCATGTCACAAATTAAAACAATCTATTCGGAATTTAAGAATAGAAATACAAAATCTAATGAAGTGTTTGGTTGAAGACAAATATATATATATATATATATATATATATATATATATATATATATATATATATATATATATATATATATATAGCCACAAAGATAAAAGAAATGAATCAATTTATAGAATTTTTAGTTGCGTGTGATTGGTCAAAATAATCTAACAGTCGTTTTCCAGTTGCCATTCAAAATTGACATCTGTCTAGGACATTGACGGTTATCAAAGACCAAAAATTACTTTTATAGTGAGGTGATAAAAGTAAAACTGAAAACACAAAAGTCACAGCAGAAGTAGGGAGGGTGCAAAAAGAAATTCTACTATGCAGAACCCATAACTTTTAACGAGCCCAATAGCTTTGGATGAAAATTCAAGTTCAACTACAAGGAAATTTTCTCTTCCCACCCCATGACTCTTTTTCCCCACCCCCGGATTTCCATTTTTGCCTCTAGTTTTAAACTTCGGAATGCGTTTCCCGAAGTTTTTTTTGCCTTGAAGACGAACTTCGGAATGTATTTTTTGAAGTTTTCAAAGAATTTGAATTAGAAAAACTTCAAAAAACACGTTCCGAAGTTTTTATACAGGGGTAAAATCGGAATATTAGGGGTTAAAAAGAGTCATGGGTGAGAAGAGAATATTTCAACTACAAGCATTCACTCTCTAACTCTGTAGTCTGTATCATCCATCATCATCTTGCCATGGAGAACGAAGCTAGTGATTCGAGTAACAAAGAACCTTCTTCCTTCAAGCTTCTTGCGTCATTTCCTTCTGGTCTTTCTCCCTCACAGGTTCAATCAATTTCGATTTCGTATCACTCGCTTTTTCCCTTAATAATCTACCAATTTATCTCTCCATTTTGAAGGTTTCTGTCCAATTCAACCACGCCTACGATCGGATCCCTCACTCTGACCTCACCTTAGAAAATACCATCTCTCAGGTTCATCGCATTCATCTATTTCTATATTCATTCTTTAGTTACTTGGATTTATTATTACGTTTATTTCTATGCTTATTATACCTCTATTGCACCGACACTTCTGATTGAAGCCGTGTTTTGTATCCAACACATGTCAATGTCCGACGCAACACATTGAATCATGTCATTTTCTCGAAATTTTATTAGTGTAGTCGTGTCAGTGTCGTGTCATGTCTTATAGCCTATGAAGCAAGCACGTACACATGACACTGACACCTCGACACCAATAATAATTTGAGAAAGTGATATAATTTAATTGAATCATATATATATATATATATATCGATGTCAGATTGTCAGACACCGACGGATGTCCGACATCAGGACACGTCTAATCCGAGGAGTGTAGTCGTGTCAGTGTCGTGTCCTGTCTTATAGCCTATGGAGCAAGCACATACACATGACACTGACACCTCGACACCAATAATAATTTGAGAAAGTGATATAATTTAATTGAATCATATATATATATCGATGTCAGACACTGACGGATGTGTGACATCAGGACACGTCTAATCCGAGGAGTGTTTGTGCTTCATAGCATAACTTATTAGTTTTTCTGTTATGCAGATATGGGAGCAGAGGAGTGTACAGAACAAGTCGCTGTTCAATGGAAATAAATTCAGGGTATGTGATGTGATGCTTGTTAATGAGATTTCTTATAGCATTTTTCCAATGGGTGAAAAACAATTTGAGTTGTATAACAACTTTAAAGTGATCCCACAATGCCATTGTTAAACAATCTTTAAGCAATTCATCCACATTTTTTCTATTTCTTTTTGTTCATTTTAGCTGAGGTTAAACTAACAAGTATATACTTTAAATAATAAGAAATCTTCTCTATCCATTGATCATTGCTAATATAAGGTGCATTGCTTAATTTTAAACAATCAAAGTTGATTATTTTACGCAACCAACTAAGCAACTTACACTCAAGTTGGTCTTAGTTCTTATAGTTAGTTATGTTAGTTTTTTTGTTATTCGTTTTCATATGAACTTATATGTATAAATAGAGTCCAATTGACCAAGTTATCAATAATATTTGTATCTTACGTTTCTATCTTTTCCTCTCATCTACAATTCTATCAAGAATTGTAATATGGTATTAGAGGTGAGTATTAATGTCATAATAATGTGTATGGTTTCTAAACCGGTGAGGTGAGTATCAATTAATGTCATAACGTGTAAGAAATTTTTATTTATGTGTGTTTGCCACATTGATAGCCCTATGTTTTGATTAACTATGTAATATATGTTTGTGTTATGGATCCGATGAGTAATAGGTGTTTATTTATTAATCCATATGCATGAAACATACGGCCCTTGATATCATGGCATGTTTGTTTTTACAAATTGTAAAGCAGTGGCTTCCAATCTTTCTTCTTTTTGGTATTTTCTCTTTCCCTGTAATATCATGTATCTGGGAGGCTTTATTCTCGCAAGATTGATGTTTGATGCCCTGACTGGATACTTTTCTAAGGACTATCCCTAATAGTGTGTATATCTTCTTTTTTGTTGAAAATAACACAGTATGGAGGGCAAGTTTTGCAGACTGGAGGTGAATCCGACAATGAACCACATGTATGCCTTCGACTAGGTTTGACAGATTATAGGTTGCTTCTCAGTGCCCCTATTGCAATTGTTGCATTCTTATTTATCATTGTTAGCAATATTGATAGGATTACAATGCTTATCGAATCTTGAATAATAATTGTAGTTTCATTATTTTATGTGGATGCTTTGGCGATCTTATATATTTAAATGCTCATGTTCATGACTTCCAATGTGCGATCATCACTGAAAGGTTAATAAGAATTAAAAAGTCATAAATTTGTTGGAAACTTTTGTATTTTCAAATTAAAATCTCAAACTTAATTAATGGTTATCCTTTGCTGAAAAAAATGTGTATGACATATTACAATGCCTTTTTAGTAATATTTACTCTTGTATGCAAAATCATATAATAGACTATTCTAGAAGTTATTTGCAGCAAAATGTCATATGTGCCGCTTAGTTATCTTTGGTGTTTGTTTGAAACCAACAGTGGATCTTTCCAATGCTGTCTTGACGCATAGTTTAATCTCAATGTTATTTTTTCCTTGTATTTTTGTTTGTTCTACTTTCCTTTGATTTTATAAATAATAGTTATTGTTAAACTTGCTCCAGGACCTTTGTTGGGACAAATTTAAGTCCTTTGTGGGAAAGGTTCCTTGTTCCATCAGAAGGTAATACATTTAACCTTTGCTCCCTTTTTAACTCAAGTACTACTGTTGTACTTACTCTATGATCTTATGCTATTAGCACCTAAACTTAGAGTTGTGTGCGATGATTTCCAATAGTAAATGTTCATGAAGGGAATAAGTGGTTGGCTGGCGTTTGAGTTAATTAAATCTAGAAGCCGCAGTAGGGTATCTTTCTCCCTCCTCTCCGTCCCTGAAGTAGAGGAGGTATAGCTGGATCTTTAAATCATTTGCCAACTGGATATTGATTGGTGATCTCAGCGTCAACTTGAGCATCTAACATATATGTAACCTCCATGTAGGTTTTTTTGGTCCAAACTCATATTGCTTTCACAAATATTTTATAGTTGTAGAAATTACATTATTCATCCAAGTCATAACTGTTTAGGTTCTACACTTCTACCTATCACCTTAATTTGTGTCTTGTTTGAATTTGATTTTTCCATTTGGTCATCAGAAGATTGGAAGAAAAGTGAAAAAGGATGGGATGTTGTTACATTTTTCTCACCTTAATTGTCATGTAAGTACATAGGATCGCTAAACAAGGAAAGAAGAAAGAAGCAATATTGCATATTTCTTGCTGCATGCATAGGTTTGTGTCGTGTTTATTAAGAAGAAAACATTGTTTCAGAGTTGGAAGATAGAGAATCTTGTATATAAGTAGTAGATATAGGAAGAGAGTGCACATATGGCAGTGTGCCATATGATTCATATTTTTCATTTATCTGCCAACAAGCACCATTAAGTTTCATCATATATTGTTCAAACATGATTACTTGAATATTGAATATTGATAATTTGATTTATTCGATCCCTTCAATTAAAAGTTATTGAACAATACCTGATGGAATCATACGGAACAATGTAGCAAAGTCTATATATTCTTTCTGCCTTAATCTTTTGGCTGTATCTTATGTCTCTTCAGATGATTCCGTTCTTTGTCAGCATACCTCCAGTCCACTAGGAAATGGTGCAGTGGTGGAAACAATTGACAATAAGATACTTGTATTACAGCGAAGTAATAATGTTGGTGAATTTCCTGGATATTTCGTTTTCCCTGGTGGCCACCCTGAGGTATTCCATAGTGCGATAAATGTTCTAAATCCTTTTATTGCTACTCTCTAGTGGTGCAGATGTTTAATTATTCTATAATGAAATGGACATTTAGTTCTGAAATTAGTCTATGATTTGTTTTTCAGGTCGGTGATGTATTGTTCTTCCTGTTTATCGATATTCGGACTTAAAATTCCTGTGTAGACATGACTATACATTGAATTCATTTTTTATGATTGACAGCCTCAAGAGATTGGTATAACGTCCCATCAATATGTAAAGGAGTTAACAGAGTCTATCAACGCCAAGGTTTCACAGGAGATGTTCGACAGCATAGTTCGTGAAGTAGTTGAAGAAATTGGAGTTCCAGCTTTATCCCTTGTAAGTTCATTTTTACTTGAATTTAACTAAGTGATAACCATATACTAAGTTTTTTTCCGTTAGTGAATTTCAGAGCCACCTAGTAGTTGTTATATACCTCATCTTTGAGTGAATTGATTGCTGATAAATATTCTGTTTCCGTTGCTAATCTCCTCTCACATGTTAGGAGTTGGATGGGATCAAAGATTGAGTATCTAATTTTCATCTTTTGTCACGCAGAGCATCCCGACTTTCATCGGTATATCTCGCAGGGATTTGAATGTGAGACCGGCCGCATTTTTCTTTATCAAATGCAATCTTGACTCAAAGGAAGTTCAGCAGTTTTATTCCAGTGCACAAGATGGCTATGAATCAACCCAGCTCTATACTATTCCAATGGTAAAAATCTAAGGCTTAATTTTATTGTGTTGGCATGAAATCCACTCACAATAAAGATGTGGTCGTTTTAATCTTTTGGGTGTTTACGTTAGATTATTTGCATTATTTTGGTAGCAGCATTTATAAGAGGCGTATATGAAAATGGCAATTATAAATTTTCCGTGCAAAATGAGATTTTTTGTTCAAAATTGAGATTTTGCCCAGGCTTTATAAATTTCCTGGCTCCGCCACTGTAGTGGGGTGTATCCATATCATGATGAAGTGATGATCACGAATAGCTACTTACGTAGAACTAAATGCTCGGTGATATTTTTTTATCTAGGTCATGGTGGGGTTTGTTTGGACTCATAAGCTTGCTATTTCAATGCCTAGTTAAATTGTTACTCACATTGATCATTTTGTTGCCTATATTTAACCAATGGTCATTATTGGTTTTGTATTTTTCAGATTGAGTTAGAAAATATGGCCTCTAGGATGCCTGGCTGCCACCGAGGCGGATTTGCTCTCTATAAACTGATGGTTGACACCAGGAAGGTTACTTGATGGATATTTGTAGTGCTCTCAGTTGTCCTGCATGGTTTTTAGTGAGTCTCTTTCCAGCTTAATTAAGCTTGATTCCAATATTGCGCGCTATTGAACCTTTCCCATCCAATGAAAAGGATTGAGACGGACTTTAACCAGACTGAAATCTTTCACCAGAACAGATGTCATATTTTGTTCAACAGAATATTAATATTATTGATACTTGTGATCAATTCATGCCCGAGATATATATAATACGTTAAAATATGCAATTGATTATTGCACGCAACTAACTGCATAACGAAACTCCTCAATCTTGAGAAACTCGGTTCGAGACCCGGCATGAGAATGTGGCAAGTTGGTTGGAGCAGCTGAGCTCCTATATTCTGTGATACTGTAGGGTTGGTTACTAGGAACTGACTTAAGGACTCTTCCCCAACCAAGCAAACCTTATCTCAAATCTAATTATTTGATAAGTGACTTGCATTTTTCAAAAAAAAAAAAAAGTTTTGACTCAGCATTTTTCAAAGTTTTAAATACACATTAGACCTTCATATAATTAAAGGTTGGTCCAAATGAATCAAAACCGTGTGTACTTGGTTTATAATTTGACCAGAAAAGATTTAGTCTATTCAATGATGTCTTCTATTTTATTTTTTCTTGGTTCAAAACATAAAATACTGTCTAGATGTTATATTAATATTTGCTATAGCTACAATGTGATCTCTTGTCAACAATGGCATCGAGATTCATAAGGTTAGATAAGGCTCTAAAAGGCCAAACTGCTTGTTTGGATTTGACTTATTTTTGAACTTATGTAAAAAAATAAACTTTTATGTTAATGTATAAGTTTTAACTTTTAACTAACAAAATTGTATCTTTATAAGTTTTTCCTCATAAACTACCTTAAAAAATTTATTATAATATATAAAAACTTATTAAATCCAGTACCAAATCATGATTTTATGATTTTTTTTTTTTATTTTACAAAATAGAACTTATAACATATTAATAGCATATCATTAATCAAGATGTGTTCAATACAATCTGGTATCAACCAGTATTTAGACACTAGCTGAAAATCATGATTTTATGATATTCACACATTTATATATATAATTTTTCATTGGTTCTGGTAATGAAACCTTTTTCAAGAATTAGGGCTTGTCATGATGAAGTGTATGAATGATTATGACTTATGAGTAGAAGATTACTAATGCATTTTTAATACACTTTTATATGACTTTTGTCAAAGGGTTCGATGACTTTTTCTTTTCTTTTTACTTTACACTAGTTTAGTTTATGGAAGTATAATTTCAAGATAATTATAGTTTTTTACTTGTAAACAAGTCTTCATGAAGAAGTTTAATGAGACTTTTAGAATAAAATAATAATTTCATTTTATACAAGATATTAAAAAAAGATGATAATAATTATCTAGAAGGCAGAACTTTTTGCTGCTACAAATTATTTGTTGAAATTGAAAGAATAGGAGTAAACAGCTGAACTTTGCAACGTTTTTTCTTTTTGAAGGTTCTAATTTAAATTGTCAACGCTAACATTTTCTCTATGTATCATTAACTCATGACCTTATGGCTGATCATTCAAAATTATAGCGGCGTTGATTGAATTTTTAAGTTCTGTGTTGTTATTTTAACATTACTAAAAATGATTTTAGATTAACTAACTTTAAAATATTATTCTAACTAAAAGTTACTCCCTCCTTCTCTATTGGTGCATTTTTTTTTTTCTCGTTGATTGTAAGGTGAAAAATGAATTCAATAATTTATTGGAGACTCAAAATTAATCGTAGAGCATAAAATTCAAATTTTAACTTCAATTTAGAATTAATTTTGGAGACAATCAAATTCTAGGACTTGTTTGTTGCATATTATAGAAATGTTCTTATATAAATTTTAATATTCCAAAAAATATCCTTATAAATTTTAATATTTCAAAAAATATCCTTATAAAAAGTAATTTTTATCAAGATAAACAAACACAAAATAGCTTTTGATTTTTTATAAAATCTCTAAAAAATAATCTCTAAATTATTTAAGACCAAAATCACTTATTTTTTAATCTATAACAAACGGGTTCTAAATATTCATATGATTGATTTTGTTTCGCAACAATAAAATACTGTAATAGACTCTTAAAATCAAAATTAAAAACCTCTAAACCTGCTAAAATCAAATTTTACTTCCTTTCAAATGTGAAACTAAACACTTCAATTATTAGCCGGAACAGTTTTCTGACGTCAAAAGTGCAGATAACTTGATCTGCATTTTCTAGCAATGACTTATTGGTTTTTTTTTTTTTCTTGAAGTAAACAATGACTTATTGGTATGTCAAGTGGAGCCGGTGGCTAACCTTATGCAGAATAATTTGCAATTTTTGGGTGTGAAAAATAAAACTTTTTTTGCTGCTGTTTAGTCCCTTATGGAATGCTAGTAATAAATATTTCCTCTTCATCTTACAATATGTACATTATTCATATAATTTATTTTTACTATATATAATTAATTTTAATAAAGATAAATTAATAATAATATATAAGTTATTCAATTTATTTCAATGAATAGTTTAAAATATTATTTTTTTATAATTGTTTTAATAAATAAGTAAAATTATTGCTGATTAACATTATATATTAGCGCATGTGTAACAATTATTTTAAGACGGAGGATGGTTTCCATTTTCAATAGTTGTGTTTGATGCTGATGTGCCTAAAAATTTTAAGACGGAGGATGCTGATGTGTTTTAAGGATGGTTTCCATTTTCATTTATCCTTCAATTTTGTTGACATAACATACTCTTTACATGAAATGATATGATACATACTTACAGGGCTGTCAAAATTAAAGGTTAAATGAAAAGGGAGATTAAATATCTAAATTTTTTTTGTACCAAAAAAAAAATCTAAATTTTTTAAAATAGAAGACTAACGTTGAGTAAAACAAAATAAGGGAAACACAATTGCGCATTTTGTAAAATAAGAATACCAAAATTGCATAAAATAAAATAACAAAGATCAAAATTACTTTTAAACCTTATTACATAGATAGGTGCTCAGTAGGTGGTAGTGTGGTAGTGTGGTAGAGTGGGTTTGTCATTTTCTTTTCCTAGTAGTGCTTGTTCCCATTGGAGTGTTTGAAAATGATGTAAATGTAATAACCAAATTATTTGTCTTATGCTACCTATCAATATATTGTTGGTTATTTAATGGTAAATGCTAACAAGTATTTTTGTATATTTATTAAAAATTTAAATGTAGAAATAATTTCTTAAAAATTGTGTAATTAACACTTCAAAAAATTAAATATTAATTTTTTAAACAACACTTTTATAGAATGAACCTTCAATTTAGTCCATGCACTATCAATCTCTCTCCAATTTGGTTCCTAAACTATAGAATATACTAAATTGGTACCTGAATTATTATCAATTTGGTCCCTAAACTATCATTTTCTTTCATATTTTCTAAAAAGTCGAAGGACTAAATTGATGTACTAATAATAGTTTATGGACTATTTCGTATATTTTTATTCCAATTTGGTTCCTAAACTATAGAATATACTAAATTGGTACCTGAATTATTATCAATTTGGTCCCTAAACTATCATTTTCTTTCATATTTTTAAAAAAGTCGAAGGACTAAATTGATGTACTAATAATAGTTTATGGACTATTTCGTATATTTTTATTCCACTTTTACTGTTTCCATTTTAGCAAGACCAAAAAGAAGTACTTAAGACCCAAAATTGTGTAAGTATATACTAGAAGTTTTCCATGCCCGTGAGAGGCTAAACTAGGAAGGCGATGGCCTCTTAAAGCCAAAACATTCATCTGGAAATTGTACTGTATAATTAATTTAATTTTTTTTTAGGCTTTCCCGTTTAATTTTTTTTACATAATAATAATCTTATTCTCACCTAATATTTTGTAATTAGGCCTACCTATCGTGTAAATTTTGGCTCTAAACAAGGTATGAACATAGTTACTGACTTAATGCCAAATGTGACTAGACAATGCTGTATGAAATCTATGTACATGACATGATATGACCAAACCAGATTCTTAGCATTATTTTGGGGCTATACTTAGAGTAAAAAATTAAAGTATACCACATATATTGAAAGTGATGAGTTAAGGTGTGAAAAGAATTTAAGAAATTTTTTTTTAAGAAAAGAGTCCTCACAAGACAATTTTAAACAGGTAAATTGGTTCTAATATAAAAATTCATAACATGATATTAGAGTTTTATTGATTCGAATTATCTATCATATTACTTACACATCAAGCAACATAATGTTTAATGCATTTAACTCTAAAAAGAATTCATAAACAATTTTTTTTAAGAAATACTATTGTTTTATAGAAATGAGTTAGTTATAAAAAGTTACAAATAAATTAAGTTGCACAAAATTTTGTAAAATTAATACATCTAAACAAAGTAAATTTTGAAGTCAGAGATAGATGAATGCATTATGCATAGGATAGTAGGGCTTTTGCCCCCACTAAAAAATTTTAATAGCAGAAAAAATCAAAAGAATATTTGTTTAATTAATTTACAAAAAGAAAATCTATATTCAGGTGCGTTCTGCACACACGTGCAGGATGTGCGACGACACCGGGCCTCCAAATTTTGAGGGCATCAACTCAAAATTTTGAAGTCAGATAATATTACTTATATATTATTTATACCCATAAAATATCAGATGTATATTAATAGATTAATTTTTAGGCCCTAAAATAAGAGTTATATATTGTTAATGTTCATAAAATATCAAATGAGTATCAATAGATTAGTTATCTATACTCGTAAATATAGTTCTAGTCCATTTTAATCTTTGCATAAAATTTAATCTTAGATTAGGATGTATTTTTTTAAGAAAATTATATGCAATTTAAATCGATAATTTTAAAAAATAATTATTAAAGGACCACTCTTATATTTTGCACAGAGCCTCCAAAAACTCGGAGACGCCCCTGTCTATATTTAGCCGCATGTTCTCATAAATAAATAAAACTTTACAAAATAAATAAATAAAACTTTATAGTGTTGCACGATAAGAAAAAGTTTAAGGGTCCGTTTGATCTGCAAAATGAAAGTACTTGACAGAACAGTACAAGACAATACAAGGCAGAACAGCACAGGACAAACATTTACGATATTAAACAAATTTTGTCTTGTATGATATTTGATGGAAAAAATGTTATTTTGGTGATTTAGAAAAGTTGTGCTGAGGACAAAAAGTTGTCCCGTGGTTCAGTGGGGGACAAGAATATCTGATTTTGTCCAGTCCCTTGACCCCCAGTTTGTCCAGTACCAGTGACAGTTTTCAAATCAAACACAGTACAACAGAAGTTGTTCTGTCCAATCCCTTATTTTTTAGCAGATCAAACGCACCCTAAAAAATAAAAATAAGAACTCCTATAGACTATAGTTGAAGGGATGTATACCAACATGGATTAATGGAGTGATTGTAGGAAGTATTTTACTCTTTTTTCAGTCAATAATCAACAACAACCAGAAAATTAAAATGCATATGCCTAGTCAATTTTAATTTATTAATTTCAATGTCAACCCAAAATTTATAGTATGGTCTTTGTACTAATAATAAGTATCCATCAACATCGTGTGCCAATATGACTTGAGAGTGACAGCAACGTTGTTCATGGCTGATGACATATCTCCAACGACCAAACGAGTATAGACTTATATGATTGTTTTTTAATAATATAAGACTCATATGATTTTTTATTTTTTTTTGGTACAGTAGACTCATATGATTTAGTATATAATAATAATATTGATCCAAAAATATGTGATATTGTACAAAATTGATTAGTATTATGATTCACGCGCAAACGCAGTGACGTAATTAATTCAGTAGTTAGGTAACTTAGATATAGCCAAACAAGATTAATGTATTTTATTAATTACAAGAATTTTAAATCCTAATTTTTTCTGATATATTAATAAATATATAATAATTACATATTGAAGCAACTTTGAGGACTGTTTGTCCAGCAGTAAAAGTTCCAGCCCTCAGTCCAACAATTGGCGAAACTTCAGTCAAATTCACACATGCATGCTTTCCACCTACCCACCCATACACCATAGCATCCGCCGATCTAAGAGTCGATCGTCGACTTTCTTGTGGGTCGGTCAAAAAGTTCACATGCGCCTATTTTTTCGCAGATATTCTTGCACGTTTAAAAACATCGAAAATTACATCTCGGACAAATTGTGCCTGTACTTGAAACCTGGCAGAAATAATCTCAAATTTATGGAAATTAATTTATGAACAATCAAATTCACTTGTCTTCTAATAAATTTAATTTTAAAGTTTACACTTGATAATATAACACTAGAATAATATCATTAATTAACAATTGAAAGAAATTCTGAACTATCTCGCCATTTTGTACGAATTGGTTCAATCAATACTTGAGAGTCACTTTCAAATTGATTTATTTTGAGTTTATATTATATTTTATACAAATAAATTTTTATATTAATTAATTCATAAGTTTTTATTAACAAAAATTATACTTTTATAAGTTATTCCATTATAAACTATCCTTACAAACTTATAATAATACATAAAACTTATTTATTTACATAAGTTTTTTTTAAAAAAATCAGCAAAAAAATTATTAAGAAAGCACTCTATGCATAAGAAGTGCAAAAGAGGCCCAAAAGAGATTTATTTACATAAGTTGTTAAGTTGTTTTGTATAAACTTAAAAATTAATCAATTCAAATGAACTAATACAATGAATTCATCTAATCTATTTAAGAGAATTTAAATTTAATTTTAATAAAACTAATTTTTTATCAAATTTTATATATCTCACACCAAAAAAAAAAAATGACCAAAAACTTTTTATAAAATAATAAGAGAATTTGTATTAAAAAACTTAGTTCCACGTGCACCCATTGGAATCAGTGTTACTGAATTATTTTCAGTTACTGTACCTTAATTTGTTTATTTTCAGGTCACAAGGTGTTGAAAACAGTTATTCGGCGGATTTGGATTTTGGAATGGCTGCTTGCTCGCTCACACCACCATATCATGTCCATGTGACTCACTATTTGATTATTCACATGATTTGTTTGGTGATTGGTTTGAACCAATTTTATAGACAAAAATAAAATATGATTTAAATTAGTTTAGATTGTCCTTAACATTTTAAATTTTGAATTGAATTGGATGACTCATCTTAATTGTAATTTTCTTGTTTTTGGGTTTTGACCACCGGTTGAATTTGGTTCAAGTGTCAGTTCTGGCATCAAATGGTTTTAGCCTCCTCCAAATCGCAATTGTGAGGATCGAACTGTGGTCGTCCCTACCAAATTCAGCGTCTAATTGTAATAATTTAAATTTGTTTAATAGTGACCTAAGAACAACTTTAATGATGATTACTTCCTAAAGATATTTTGTTATCTCGTAGAATTATGCTAAACTATTTTTTGCAAGTTAACTATTGGATTAAATCCAATTATTGAAAATTGAACTTGAGACAAACCCAGAGAAGAATAACAGAAAATGATCTTGATCCCATAGAATTACATTAGCTTGAAGCAACTTATTCATATTTTGTTTCAATATGGTGCTAAAGAATTTATATTTCTCACAATTTTATTTCACATATTAATATTTTATCCATTTATTATTATAGTTTTGTTGTAACAAAACAAACAAATAAATATAATGTTATTTGATTGACAATTTGTTCAAATTGTGTTGCTTCCCAAGGGAACCGTGATGCCATGCTGTCAAACTGCCTATTGCCTCCAATGGTGAACGGTTGAATAATTGAGTGACATGCTGGCGGACTTTGAAGAAAAAAAACCTTCACTTATGTTGTTTTATTGCCAATTATGCTCAAATTGTGTTGCATAATTACTAAATAAACGGTGAAGACATACTGTTAAACTGTCTATTGTCTCTAATGGTGAACGATTGAAACATTGATCAATGACACACTGGTGGACTGTGGAAAAAAAAACTCTTAATTGGAGACAAATCTGATTAATAATAATGGTGTTAATTAGAGACTCCAAATAAGAGATGGAATAGGATTTTTTATTGTAAATTGGAGAAATATTTATGAAAGAACCAAATTATGCTTTAATAGTAAAAGGAGGGGCAAAATAGTAAAAGGGGAAAGCGTTAAATGTGATTAGTGTGTGGAAAGAATGAAAAGTGATATTTTGACACATATTTTTCTTACACAATACATACATAGGAGAGAGAAACCAAAGGAAAAAGAATGATAAAGAGAAATAATATTACAAAACTGCCATTGTGTATGTATTGTGTAGGGGTGTCAATATTATCCGTTTGTCCATTATCCATCCAATCCATTGAAAAATTTATCCATCCAATCCATCCATTAAGAAAAAAATTGGTTAATGGATTGGATTTGATCCATCCATTTAATTAAATGGATGGATCCAATCCATCCCCTTTAATTTTAAAATCCAATGGATAATTGATCATTATTAATTTTAAATCAAATGGATTGTCTCTTTTTAAAAAATAATAAAATTCTTCAAAAAATAAATAATAATAATAATGACACTAAAATAAATAAAAAACAAACAATCAGTCAAAAACCCAAAAATCGGCCGAAAATCCAAAAATTGACCGAAAACACAAAAAATCGGCCGAAAAACCGAAAATTGACTGAAAACCCAAAAATCGGCCGAAAAATGGAAAATCGGCCGAAAACTCAAAAAATCGGCCGAAAATCAAAAAATCGACCGAAAACACAAAAATCACCCGAAAAACCAAAAATTGGCCGAAACTCAAAAAATTGGCCGAAAACCCATAAATCGGCCGAAAAACCGAAAATCGGCCGAAAACTCAAAAAATCGGCCGAAAACACAAAAATCACCCGAAAAACCGAAAATCGGCCGAAACTCAAAAAATTGGCCGAAAACCATAAAATCGGCCGAAAACACAAAAAATGGCCGAAAACCCAAAAATTGGCCGAAAACACAAAAAATCGTCTGAAAAACCGAAAATTGGCCGAAAACTAAAAAATCGGCCGAAAACTCAAAAAATCACCCGAAAAACCGAAACTCGGCAGAAAACCCAAAATACACCCGAAAACCAAAAAATCGGCCGAAAAACTGAAAATCGGACGAAAAACCTAAAATCAGTTTTTCGGCCGATTTTTTGTGTTTTCGGCCGTTTTTTGGTTTTTCGGCCGATTTTTGTGTTTTCGGCCGATTTTTTGGTTTTTCGGCCAATTTTTTGTGTTTTCGGTTGTTTTTGGTTTTTTCGGCCGATTTTTTGTGTTTTCGGTTTTCGGCTGTTTTTTGGGTTTTCGGCCGATTTTTTTTGTTTTCGGCCGATTTTTTGTATTATCGGTTTTTCGGCCGATTTTTTGTGTTTTCGGTTTTTCGGCCGATTTTTTGTGTTTTCGGCCAATTTTTGGGTATTCGGCCGTTTTTTGGTTTTTCGGCCAACTTTTTGTGTTTTCGGTTGTTTTTGGGTTTTTCGGCCGATTTTTTGTGTTTTCGGTTTTCGGCTGTTTTTTGGGTTTTCGGCCGATTTTTTTTTGTTTTCGGCCGATTTTTTGTATTATCGGTTTTTCGGCCGATTTTTTGTGTTTTCGGTTTTTCGGCCGATTTTTTGTGTTTTCGGCCAATTTTTGGGTATTCGGCCGTTTTTTGGTTTTTCGGCCGATTTTTTGGTTTTTCGGCCAATTTTTTGTGTTTTCGGCTGTTTTTTGGGTTTTCGGCCGATTTTTTGTGTTTTCGGCCGATTTTTGGTTTTTCAGCCGAATTTTTAGTTTTTCGACCGATTTTTTGCGTTTTCGGCCGATTTTAGGTTTTCGGCCGATTTTAGGTTTTCGGCCGATTTATGGATTTTCGGGTGTATTTTGGGTTTTTGGCCGATTTTTTATTTTTCGGCCAATTTTTTTAGTTTTCGGTCGATTTTAGGATTTTTTGGTGTTTATGTTGGGTTTTCGGTCGATTTTTAAATAATATTTTATCTACATAATATTTAAATTGAAAAATAATATTATTTCGATATTTTTATTTTATTGAATTAATAATTGAATTAATTTTGTTGGATGGATTGGATATCCATCCATTAAAATGATGATAATGGATGGATTGAATGGATTTTATCTCTAAATGGATGGATTGGATTGGATTTTTTTGATCCCATTTTAATGGATTGTTAATGGACAAATGGATTACTTTGATCCATCCATTAACAATCCAATTCAAATTCATCCAATCCATCCATTTTGACACCCCTAGTATTGTGTAAGAAATGTGTTAAAATAATATTTCTCGAAAATAATATCATAATTTTCGGTATCTCTCTTCTTACTTAGACACGCATTCTCTCTTCTTCACCATAGTCATCACCTTCAAATTCATTCTTTACCAATGCCTCAAAATCAAGCACATACATGAATGAAAACATAAACCCATCATCAAAGAATTACAACATCATACAATGTCAAAGATTATATTGATCAATTTTTTAAGGTTATTATCTTATCAATTTTTAGCCTAAAGTTCATTCTCTCATACATAACTTACGACTATAATTCCTCTAAACACAAAATCCAAGATGAACATTCAATACATCGGAAATCCTAACATTTTTTTTAGATAGACAAAATGATAAATTATTGAAAATCCACACACAAAGTGGAGAGACCGTGGTTCGAACCCCGGTCATAACATCTGACATTAGCAATTTTGATATTTCTATCGGTTGAACTAAGATTTATGGACAAAACATGTTAATATTTTCTAAATAATAAAAACTAGGCTTAAATGCAGTTTTACCCCCCTTATTTTGAAAGATTCGGAATTTTACCCCCCCTATTTTAAAATCCGGAATTTTACCCCCCCTATTTTATAATTATTTGGATTTTGCCCCCCTCATATACTATAAGAAAATGTGAAATTAACTACGACGGTATTTATAGCTAATTGGTAGCAATTTTCTAGTAAAACTGAGTTAGGCAACAATAATCATGTAATATTGATTCACAGCCCAATAATCATGTTGCTCATAACAGTGCTGGAATCTTTACTAGAAGCCGGATAAAACCAAACTCAGCTAAGCCACTTGACGTCAATGCCTAGAGTGAAATTGGATAGATATCATGACTAGTTGGAAACAACAATGTCAATATCATTAACGCAAAAGCATGGAAATTTACCTGTGAATCTATATTTTTACATCTTATGCATGGAACAAATATAATGATACCTGAAGCATCGAGGTATGCTAGCTCAGCAGCCTCATTAAATGTCAAAAATGGAACAGGTTTTGCTTGCGGACATAAATTTGGATCACAGGTTAGAAACACCATCAACTTCTTTTCATACCTGTTTAAGGGACCGGATTAACCATTTATGATTGATGCCAAACTCTGTTTTACTAGAAAATAGCTACCAATTAGCTACAAATAGCGTCGTAGCTAATCTCAGATTTTCTTAAGGGGGAAAAATCCAAAGAATTATAAAATTGTAGGGGTAAAATTCCGGATTTTAAATTAGGGGGGGTAAAATTCCGAATCTTTCAAAATAAGGAGGGTAAAACTGCATTTAAGCCTAAAAACTATAACTATCTATGATTATAGCTAATTAATACTTGCATTAAGTAACTTGCTCACTAAATCAATGTAGGTTTGGCGCCCATTCTCTGACCTTTTTTACTCGCGGACGTTCATACGTAGCCAAATATCATCACACCAATGTGATCCAAGAAAAAAATGTTATGAGCTAAAGTAATAACTTTTAAATTTACAAACTCAATTCAGACACAAAATTTATATAAATAAAAACAAAACAAGAGATATTATAATTGTAAGAACTAAAATTATAGTTAAATTTTAAACTTGTTAAGAAACTTTTTTTTTATTGAAATGCTTAAAAAAACTTTAAACAATGAATAAGTTATCAATTATTGGTAATAAAGAAAGAAAGAAAAAAAAAACAATTAGAAAAACTCTCCCTGAAATCTATCTATATTACTCATTGTTAGAAGTCTCACATTGGCTAGAGATATGACAAAGATAACTTTTATAAGTGTAGTGCAAACCTCAACTCTCAAGCTAGTTTTTGTGGTTGAGTATATGCCTCACAAATTCTAATATGGTATCAGAGCCTATCCTAGATCCATTTGTTGTTTGTTGTGGAGACCTCCCATATTTGGGCCATCCATTGTTGTTGATTTCACGCACCAAACCCAATAGTGCTGGGCGTGAGGGGGTGTGTTAGAAGTCTCACATTGGCTAGAGATATGACAAAGATAACCTTTATAAGTGTAGTGCAAACCTCAACTCTCAAACTAGTTTTTGTGGTTGAGTATAGGTCTCACAAATTCTAATAGCATGGATAAACTCACATGATAGTTTCAGAGATTGTCGGGTCCTCAAAATGGAACATATTAATATCAACATTCGTTTATGCACCGCATGCACATAACAAATTCCATCATGTGTTTATGCACTTAAATTAGTTTTATAAGGAACCATTTTCCATTTTAAAAAGGGGAAATTGTGAGGCCATTATTGTCCTTACGAATCTAACGAGCATTGACTAGTTAGACACTATTGTGGAGTGAAAAATTGGCGTCATTGCGGATAAATTGACTAAAGATTGTTTTATTCTCTTCTTCTTGGTGAGCCGTTCTAATATTCTTTTAAAGAGTGTTTTTCTTAGCACTTTTAAAAGGGTTAATTTTGGGTCATTATTTAACATATGTAATGACCAAGCGATCTTTAAGTTGGAACTTTTTTGTTTTATTTTGTTATTTCGTCGTCTATGGGCAATATTATTTGATTTGCCGTCTTAGTACGGTGTTCGTGTGATTTTCCATTTTGATACGTCTTTGTTTGACTTTTCGTCTTATTGCGGTGTTTGTTTTGGTTTATATTGACAGTTTAATTTTGATCAATTATTGATTCAACCAATAACAAAGTCGTCAACGATGCAGATCTCGAGACATGGTATTTCAGTTACTTTTATTTTTTCACATTATTTGTCGCTTGAGTATGTCGTTTTTATGCTATTAACTTGAATGTTGTGAGTTTGTTCGCATATTTATCCTTTTCGTTTTTAGTGATGTTGAATTAATGGTTGTAACGCATGTACTCTATCATTTTGAATGAATGGATATCTTGATTTAGTCAAAAAAGCAGAAGGATGGTGGTCGATAAAACGTCACTTTAAAACGGTGGTTGTGAAGGAATGGTATACCTGCAAGACATTCTGATGTGCAAGTAAGAAATTGCGTGGAGTGGGAGGTTTAGAGAGTAAAAATTAGAAATTTGGTCTCTTTGCATTAAGGGGGTATATATAGCCTCATATGGAGCATGACTATCAATGTGAGGGCGAATATGACTTTAACAAATAACAATGACGACTAAACAAACTATAAAAGATTTGACACGATAAAAGAATTGTTGTGAAATCAAACAAGAGAGCAACAAATAACAATGACAACTAAACACCAAGTAAATAAAGATTCAACCTAAAACAAATCTAGAACTTATGTGTAAAGGTAAACAGTCGGTCCAAAGAACAAAGTTAAAGAGTGTATAGGAACAAAGAAACCAATATTGCTTACTAGTTTGGTCCAAATTTATCTATGTTTGAGAGAGAGATTAGCTATTCGATCCACTATCAATGGACTTTTACAAGAGATACAAAAGAGTTGCAAGAAATCAGCCTTAAGATTTTAACAATAATAAAATTTATTTTCATTTCTCTCAACCTCAAGAGAGTCATTAAAGTGACCAATAAATTATCCGTAATTTTTCAACTAGAGCAATCCCTTGAGTAAAAAAAAAAACTAGAGCAATTTCTAATTTATATCATACTCTCTCTTAACCCCTCAATAATATTCAGTCAAGAACTCACCAGAGAAAACTTCAATTTTTCCTAATGATTTCTAACTACCTAAAGTGTTTATAATATGTTTTGCAATCCTAAAATCTCACCAAAAACACTCCACACAAGAATCTAATCTTCCTCTTCATGTTCTCTTCATGTTTAACAATTCTTTATACTTCTTGTCTATGAATTGTTCATTAATAAAATTTAGCTGATTCAAAAAAAAATCACAACATAATCTGAATAAACCAAGTTCAAAAAAGTGGCATGAATCCATTTTCAACACCTTGATTTGAATCATCATATCACTCTCATCACCATTATTTGAATTATCACCTCTGGAAACTAAAGAAACACATATTTGAACATTTGTACTTCTTTTTATTTGCTTTAAAAAGTAAAATTCTAACTACTAAACTACTTGATCAATAAATAAACAATATTTTAATAAAATTTATGTAAGTGGTTTTAATTCAATTTTAAAAAAATGAATTTGACATCCAACCTCCATAATTTTTACAAAAACACATCTAATAATTTTATTTTATTTTGTATGGTTTTCAATTTTTTAAACGAAAAAAAGAGAAACAAAGAAGATGTGATAAAAAAGTGTGGATAACGTGGACTAAAACTAACGATAGAGGAAGAGTCAACTTGTGCAAACTGTTTCTTAAACTCAAAGCACTCTCCCCACTCGCGCCACTGCGAATCTAACCGCGCGTGGTTCTTTTAATTCCTTTGTGGGACCCTTTCCTATTATTCTTAATTAATTCATTCTTGTCCTCTCCATTTCATTGCCCCACATAGGATGGCAATTTACCCATACCCAATGAGTACACACAAAAAATACACACAATGGGTAGGGTAAAAACCCGCATTTTGCATATGGGCGTGGGTATGGGTAATTATCCATAAAATTGAGCGGATTTGGGTGCGGGTACCTTAGTACCCACCCCATATACCCACATAATATATTTTTATTTATTTTAATTACATTATTATATAATAATTATATAATAATATATATAAATCAATTTTAAAAAATACAAAATATTATTATACTATAATACATTTTTAATAAAAAAAATTATTTATAACACATATAATGCAAATATGTCAAAGAGAAATGAACTTTAGCAAGACATTACTAATAATTTTGTTTATAATTTTCATGAATCAACATTAAAATCTTTGAAATTTTTTTAATTCTATTAAAATGATATGATATTTTATAATTGATGAATTTATTTTTAACAAAAATGCGGGTAACGGGTACGGGTATGGGTAGTTAGGTACCCGTAGAGTATGGGTACGAGGACAAAAATTGTCACCCACGCGGGTATGGGGATGGGGACTATAGTACCCTACCCATACCCTACCCATTGTCATCCCTAGCCCCACACTAATACTATTTAGTTTTGCCAACACTTTCTTTACTTTGACAAAACTTTTCACAACACTTTTGTTTGGGTAAACTCTATTACTTTCATTCTCTTTTCCTCTTTATTTTTGATTGATTGAATCTGCAAAATATTTCATAACTACACTTTCTGATTTCATCATCACTACCTTTATTTGGTTCCTGTTGGTGCTTGTATGTTTGAGCATTCAGTTATGCCTAATCAAAAAATCTTTCACGAAAGCTTACATTTGTGATGAATTTGGATTCTCTGCTGTCATTTTCTTTAAGCTCTCTTTGCCGTTATTTTATGTGTTTTTCTCTCTCATCATTTTTTTCTTCTTCATATTATAACCTTTTTATTCTTGTCGTCACACACATGAAATCACACCGCTGCAGTATTGTGGCAAGACAAGTGGTGATTCAAGTCTGTATGTGATACCTTGGTAATCACGTGCATAAATATAGTTAATTTAATCGTGAAGATAACTAATTTATAGCATGTTAGAAATTGTAGTTAATTATGTAATTAAATTAACCACAATTTTAACTATAAAATAAATTAATTATATATCTATAAAAGTAACTATATTTATGCACGTGATTATCTTATATATCTATATATAAGATAATCATGTGTGAAATTGTGGTTATCTTATATATCTATATTTATATCTTCTCTCATCAATTTTAACCACAATTCATTTTATTCATGTATAATTATCTTATATATTTATAAAAGTAATATATATATAAAAAAAATCAACTAATTTAACCATATTTTTACACGTGATTAACTTAGTACTATAGAGGTGTAAAAAAAGTATACAATCTCTGATTTAGATTCACATAAAGTTGTTATTTACATGTGAGTTTAGTGTCTTAACCTCTTTTGTTCTTTTTCTTCTTGTCCATTTCCTTCTAAACACTATTTACTATCTATATATCACTTTCTTTCTGCACTATATATTAATATATCATCATAGTTCTTTTTTTGTTACAGGGTGTCCTACACCAATAACATCTTATATTACTTAGTTCCCTAAAAGCTACCCTTAAATCTCATTGCTTTTTTAGTGGAACACACAGATATGGTAAGATTCTTCCTACCACCTATTTGATGAAATGTTTCAAACCATCTGTGATATGTATATTATTATTTTTTTTTTCTTTTCTTAACTCAAAGATGAAGAAAATGCAATAATTTTTATTTTTTTTTTGTTGATCAGAGCAATGATTTTTGAGGCAAACAGAATCATCAACAGGAGAATTAATCTATGGTATTGATTTTGATGAATCTCTTCTTTGAGTTGTTTTAAGTAGATAACAATTATTTGTGATGAAAGATGCTGATGTTGATTTTTTGTTTGTGTTTTTTTTTTGTTGGAATGAAGAAAAAGAAGATTTTGATAAACTAATTAAAGTTAAGAACAAAAGGGGTTGATTATTTTGGTGAATTGAATCAAATGGAGACAGAAGCAGAAACTGTGCAGCAGCAGCAGCAGCCTCAGGCTGCAGCACCAGTAAGGGCTCAAAGGAAGAAAATGACGAAACAATTGACAGGGAAGCGCGATGATACGCCTTTACATTCTGCGGCAAGAGCAGGAAATATGGCTTCTTTGAAGGATACAGTTGATGGTGCCGAAGAGGGTAAACTGCGCGAAATATTTAATAAGCAGAATCAAGGTGGAGAAACAGCACTTTATGTTGCTGCTGAGTATGGTTATGTTGATATGGTTAAGGAGATGATTCAGTATTATGATCTTGTTGATGCTGGAATTAAAGCTAGAAATGGTTTTGATGCACTTCATATTGCTGCTAAACAAGGGGATTTAGGTATGTATTTTATGGAGTTATTTTAATTGTTTGTTCTTTTGTGTTGTGTGAAAAGAGGTCATGAGTGAAGTCAATGTTTTAAATTGCAATTGTAGTCGCATCACGATCTTTAATACTACGGAGACTCACAGTAAAATGATGCTGATACAGCATTAATTACGATCGTGGGGACGTCGAAAACTTAAATATTGCAATCTAAATTGGACTTTTGTTTAAAACCTTGAGCAGAGTTTTATAGCACCAAGTTTCTCATTTTGTGGTTTTGTGATGTGTGTGTAGTTTTCAAATGGAATCTCAAGTCTTTAGGTATGTCTTTGATGAATTGTTCTTTTGTGTTGTGTGAAAAGGAGACATGAGAGGAGTCAATATTTTAAATCACGATTGTAGACGCGTCGCGATCTTTGATGGTGTAAAAAATCGCAGTCAAAAGCTGCTAATGAAGCAGCTTTAATTACGATTGCGAAAACATCGGAAACCTTGATGTTGTAATCCAAATTGTGATGTGTATGTGATATCCAAACGGAATCCCAATTCTCTTTTTGTAGGGGGTGACTCATAGCTTACCGATAAATGGACATGTCGCTCTCGTCTTATAAACTAGACCTAATTATTTAACCACAAAGTTATAATATGTAACCGTAAGCTTGAATAATAGAAAGGTTCTTAGTCATTCTACTACAGTTGCAGATGTAGGCACAATTGGCCGAACTCCATGATCAAATCTCATGTGTTATTTGTCTGCATTTTCGTATCAGATTATTTTAAACCATGGCTGTTGTTCTAACAGTTTTCTTTGTTGTAGATATAGTAAAGATCCTAATGGAGGCACATCCTGAATTATCAATGACTGTGGATCCATCCAACACCACAGCCTTACACACAGCTGCAACACAAGGCCACACTGAGATAGTGAAATTTCTATTAGAAGCAGGTAGTAGCTTAGCAACCATTGCTAGAAGTAATGGTAAAACAGCTTTGCATTCTGCTGCAAGAAATGGACATTTGGAGGTTTTGAAAGCGATACTACAGAAGGAACCCGGTGTTGTAACAAGGACCGACAAAAAGGGACAGACGGCCCTTCACATGGCGGTGAAGGGACAGAGTCTTGTGGTGGTAGAGGAGTTGATAAAAGCAGATCCGTCAACAGTAAACTTGGTTGATAATAAGGGTAATACAGCATTGCATATAGCAACCAGGAAGGGCAGAACTCAGGTATATTTGACTTTGCCAGCAATAATTCTGCTAACATTTACTTAAACAGTTATTTCATATATAAGGTCATGTTGACAAGAACTGGATTGTAATTTAGATCATCATTTTTTTCGTTAAACACGTTATCTCTTAGAATTTGGGATAGGCCTAACTCATCCCTAGAAAGTCGATAAAAGGCGGCCTTTATCTCTGTTCAAAGTGTGACCTTGGTTTTCCCAATATATACCCCCTTACGCATAACACTATTGGGCTTGGTACTTGCATAATGTGTTGTGTGGTCCAATGGATAGACTCTGATACTATCATCGAAATTTGGTTCGGCCTAATTCAAACTTACAAAACCAGCTTATAAGGTGATGAGTATCATTTATAAACTCCGCTAAGACTTTATCCCTTTTCAATATAAAACAGAAAACATATTTTTTTCCACTGAAATCCTACGAAACACGGACACGTCAAAACTACTAATGTAAAAATATGAAGCTGACATGCATTATACACGTATCAGACACCGACGCGTGTCAGACATGCCTAAAACATGATATGATATAATTCTTATAAGTAATAAAACATGATATGATATGATATTCCTCATGCAAAATTGATATGTATGTATTGTATCTATTTGGAACAAATTGTTAGATTATTCAGGATAGGTGCTAAATAATTTAACTCTTATAACTTTTGTTTATGCAGTTCATCAAGTTTATACTTGGACAGAGTGAAACAAATGGCATGGCAGTAAACAAAAGTGGCGAAACAGCATTAGACACAGCTGAAAAAACAGGAAATTCTGAAGTAAAAGACATTCTAACAGAACATGATATTCAAAGTGGCAAATCCATAAAATCTCAACCGAAAACAGCTGCAACCAGAGAATTAAAACAAACAGTCAGCGACATAAAGCACGAAGTCCACCACCAACTAGAACACACACGCCAAACGCGAAAAAGCGTTCAAGGGATTGCAAAACGTCTCAACAAAATGCACACAGAAGGACTCAACAATGCAATAAATTCAACAACCGTTGTCGCAGTCCTCATAGCAACAGTTGCATTTGCAGCTATCTTCACCGTTCCAGGCCAATTTGCGGACAATCCAAAAAACATCCCTAAAGGAAAATCCCTCGGCGAAGCAAACATAGCTCCGAACCCTGCGTTTATAATCTTCTTCATCTTCGACTCATTCGCACTTTTCATCTCCCTAGCGGTCGTTGTTGTTCAAACTTCAATAGTTGTTATAGAAAGCAAAGCAAAGAAGCAAATGATGGCTATAATTAACAAACTAATGTGGTTAGCTTGTGTGCTTATTTCTGTTTCATTTTTGGCTTTGTCTTTCGTCGTTGTTGGGAAAGATCAAAGGTGGCTTGCAATTGGAGTAACTGTTATTGGAACAACTATAATGGCTACTACATTAGGTACTATGTGTTATTGGGTTATTCAACATCGAATCGAAGCTTCAAATTTGAGGAGTATAAGGAAATCTTCAATGGGTAGCAGGTCAAGGTCTTTTTCAGTTTCAGTTGTTATTTCAGATTCTGAGATATTAAATAATGAGCGTACTAAAATGTATGCTATTTAGAAATAAAAATTATTATAATAAATTTTTCACTTTTGTTCTCTTTTCACTTGCCTAATGTTGATAGTAATATGCATAAATACTAATTGGCACCACTATAATTAAACTGATAGCATCAGCTATATCAGTTAATTATAGTTAGGTTTATGATATCAGTTATTAGTTAGTTTTAATTTCAGTTACTTTCTGTTATGACTTATGGTTGTCATGCAAGTACAAAATGAAATAAGAAAAATCTAAAAACCACAATTGGATATACAACTTGGTAGTAAAAATGTTAAAATGATTTTGTTTTACTGCTGAGCTCTAACTGAAACTCTATTTTTTTAAATTGAAATTTCATTAGATGTCATTCACCAGAACATAATTAACCACACAATTTTTAAATATTCAAATGCACACTTATATCCATTAATCATTCGGATTATGTTCTAATATACATGATTTTTAGATTTTTTTTTTGTTTACAATGGAGCTCAGGATCAAGCTTGGAACTTCATTCATACTACTTAAACCTCTCACCATTAGATTAAACCTAGTGACTTGATTTTTAGATTTTCAATATATGATTTTGGTTATTAGATACACGTAAAATATGTGGTTAACAACGTTAAAATTTAGAGTTAATTGTATTTACCGGATGATTGATGAGTTGTAATATCTTATTACATTCATTTCTCTATTTACATAAAAATTGAAAAACGGATTCTAATAAGTGATTTTCTCCTTCCAAAAGTTCTTCAAAGTCTTTTTTTTTTGGTTAAATTCAGTTTGTTTGCTTATTTTTTTCCATGTAAAAAGTAAAAAATGTTAGATCTTTGACCTCTTAAGTTTTTTAAAGGCATAAATTGAATTAAAATAAAAGTTAATCCAAACAGTGTTTAAAAGTTGAACACAAAAGCAAAATTCAGATCTACATAAATATCAAAAACTAAAAAGTAAAAACATAGTCAGCTAAAAAAAATAAAACCACACCAAAATTAATATAGGTAATAATGACAAAAAAAAACAACAAAAATTGAGAATCTTAACATACTCTTTCACTTCTAAATTTATGAGTCAAACAAGTCGAAGTATAATTTAACTTCGGTGTATACAATCTATATAGCTAACAAATTTTTAACTCATGTTCAATTATCATGTTGACAAACCAAATACAACAAATTAATTATCTAGTTGAGTTTTAAACTATGTTAAAAATTAAGTAATTAACTACATTTATTGTCTTTTTTTATTAATTTATCTATGGTCTTTTTTTTTCACCACCAGTTTAATCTAGTTTGAGAGTCAGTTTTGACATCAAATGGTTACAGTCACCTCCCGATCATAGTTACGGGGATAGACTGAATTAGGAAAGCAGAGGTTTAATCCAAAACTAGGAAAGAAAGCTATATCGAAGCTCAATGCCAAGCAAAGCCCTAGAGAGGCTACAAGTGAAGAAATTTGTTTCCACTAAGCTCCCTTAACCCAACACAGGATGAGACCCTATTTGATAGGACCGGATTCTTCCTATCAAGTTCAACGTCAATCACCACTATTGATTATGGTCATATTCTTATTGTAGGATTCGGACAAATCTCACTTGAACTATACAATCCAAAAGGGGTAAACGTGAGAAAATAAATAAATTTGGGGGATTTAGAGAATACATCAGAAGAAAATCTAATTAACATGAAGTCCTCAATTTTTCGTATATTCCAATTTCATCCTAGCAAACAAAACAATCGAGCGAGAGTGAAGAAACGGCCAAAACGCACCGCATTTGAGTAGTAGTAGCAGCAGTCACAAGAAACCGAAAAACAGAACACCATTTCATTTTCAGCGATCATAAAAAATACGCAACCGTATTCAAAATCTAAACACTTCTCAAACGCAAAACACATTGCAAATTTTCTTTGCGTCCTTGAAGATCCAATCATGGACGACGAATTGCTCGAGTTACAGCGACAGTTCGAGTTCGCCCAACAAGCAAAATCAAGTATCCGATTATCCGATCGAAACGTCGTCGAATTAGTCCAAAAATTGCAACAACTTCAAATCATCGATTTCGAACTTCTTCATACTGCTTCCGGCAAAGAATACATCACTCTCGTAATCTCTCTGCTTCGATTTCTTTTTTTTTTTTTTTTTTTTGCGATTAGGTTTTTTTCATTTCAAGTTTAACGGTTTTGATAATTGATAATTCATAACTGATAATCGATTGTGTTTTGTTACTATTTGTTTAATTCACTGTGTTATGATTGATCTTAATTAAGTGTTTGTTTACGTGATTAATTATGCTGTTAGGATCAACTGAGAAATGAGATGATTGCTGAGGTGAAAAAATTAGGGCGAATTTCTGTGATTGATCTTGCTGATGTTACTGGAGTTGACTTGTATTATGTTGAGAAATTAGCTCAGAATATTGTAACGGATCATGGAGAATTGATGTTGACTCAAGGGGAAATTATTACGGAATCTTACTGGGACTCAATTGCGGAAGAGATTAATGAGAGGCTTCAAGAATGTAGTCAGATTGCATTGACGGAACTCGCAGCACAGTTGAATGTTGGTTTGGATTTGATTGCTTCTGTGTTGGAGCCGCGCCTTGGAACTATAGTGAGTTTTATTTTTTGTGTTGTTTGGATGTGTTTTTGGAATGATAAATGGAAATTGTGATTTGATGAGGGGTGGTTTTGGAAATAGGTGAAAGGAAGGCTTGAAGGTGGACAGCTGTATACTCCTGCTTATGTTGCTCGTGTTAGTGCCATGGTTCGTGGTGCTGCGAGGGGTATCACGGTTCCGACAAATTTGACAGTGTTATGGAGCTCGTTGCAGAATTTACTGCAAGAAATGGATGGAGCTAGTGGTGTGGCTGTTGATGGATCTTTCTTCCAGTCTTTGTTTAATGGACTTGTGAAGGGAGGGGAGATTTTAGGGTCTGTTCGTGCTGGAGTGCATTGGACACCAGCTGTAAGTGACATTATTTGACATATATTCAATGTTGTTAAATTGATGCCTGAATTTTATGGTTTTCATATTTGATCTATGCCTTTGGAATTGTTCAGTTCTTGTTCCCCTCATTGTGTTTAATTGACAACAATTGGGAGTTTCCAAATTTTCTTGATGTAATTCATCTCTAGTTTATTACTCTGTAATCCTTTACTGATGATAGTGTCTTTAGGAGGTAGTGGCAGTAGTTAACTGTTGTGGCATATGCATTGATGCGATTGACTTAGTTCCCATATTAATTATTAGAAGTTGTTTATGTGTTTTTTTATGTAACGTGATAGGTATTTGCTGTTGCTCAAAAGGAATCTGTGGATTCATTCTTTTCACAAGTATGAACTCTCTCTTCTCTCGTTGTTCACTTTTGCTTAAGATGCCAAGCATTTTTCCTAGTGATCCATTGGTTTGTGCTAGATAACTTCCGCTATAAGTTTGTTTGAATTGACTTGTTTACTGAACTGCCCCATTTGTGTGCTTTAGAATTCTTTCATCAGCTATGATGTTCTGCAAAAACTTGGAATTCCCCAGCCCATTCAATTCTTGCAGGTAACTAAGTTGTTCTTATGTTGATTATATTTCAAAATAATAACCATTTGGATCATATATAGATATTTGTGAAATAAATACTGTGTACTATTTGTTTTCATAATGAAGCCTAAGTTTGCACAATCCAATTTAGTCCAGATATCCTGAAGGAAAACCTCTTGTTACGACATTTGTTCATCCGTCGATGATTGAGATGCTAGATGCTGCTATTGAGGATGCTCTAGAACGTGGTAGCTGGTAAGGGCCTTACAATAATCCCCCACCCCCGATCCCTAGTTTCTGTTTTACTTCTACCCCTTTCTACATTAGTAAGTTTAGTTGAACCGGGTTCAATACCTTCCTCACTGAAGTTATAAATTACAATCCAAAGTACTAGAATTATTTTCATGGATAGGTGTTGACTTTGTAATTATGTTTGTGACATTGTTTACAGAAGTTGTACTTAGTTATACATTAGATATTTTTTCAATGCATCATATCCTTACTGACATAATATTGCAGGAGCGATTCTCTTTCCTTATTGCCCTCATCTTTTACACCTCAAGATGCATCTAAAATGTTGTTCCTCTGTCAATCTGTACAATTGGCTCTTAAGGTGATACTAACCACCTCATTAATTTATGCTTTGCTCTGGTGATTCACATGTTGATAAACTTCTTTCTTTTTTGCAGTCTAACAAAGCACACATATTTGGGGACATTTATGTGTTGAGCAGCAGCTTTATGAAGGTTTGTTGTGGAATTTATTGTAGTCAATATAGACCTCAAGATAAATGAGTTAATTCTACAAGCCACATTACTGATTTTGTGGTACAAATGCTACTAATAAGGCCCAGTTCAAATATTGGTTTAGCATATTCAGTTAATAAACATAATTTTTTCGCTAGTATAGTCAAGGAGAACAAAAAAATTATGCTAGTACATTATGAGTTTCGATTATAATAGATTCAGAAGTGCTGAATCAATGACACATCAAAATACTGCCATGGTCACCAACTGACCATTCGATAGAACCACAGTGTCATGTAAAATGATGATATAAAATGACTGCAGTGTCATGAACTGTACAGAACTGTTGTATTAGATGCTTGATTAGTATGCATGCACCCTGCTGGACTTAAGATTTCTTTCCTATCATTTATTTTCTCACTGCATCCAGCTTTTAGTTTCTTTATCTTCTCTCTTTTATTACTTAAGAGCCAGCAGCCAAGAATTAAGTTACTGTTGAATAAAAAATGTCTTCCTGCAACTATTTTATTTTATCATTCGTTTCCTAATGCCTGTATTTTCTCTGTCACCCATCTACCAGGACATTTGTGATCGCATAGTGAAAGAATTAGAGACATTAGCTATTTCAAGGTCTTTGGGCATTGCAAAACCTGGTGATTTACCTATAGCCAATGAAGTAAAAGCAGGGTATGATTCAAGCAGGTTGAGTGAGTCCAGCGAAATGGCGAGTGATGGTGGTTCCAACAAGCATGCTGATAAAGGGTCAAAGAAGAAAAAGGGAAAAGCTGCTGGAAATGCATTAGCAAATCAATCTGAAAGTGGTCCTGATAAACAAGAACATACTTCCACAAAATCTAAGAAAAACCAGAGGAGGGGTAAGGATACATCTTCACAAACATTAGACTCAAAGTCAGGTTCTAGGAAAGAATCACTTAAAATGAAAGAGGATGATCTCAGTAGTCCCTCAGAAGAATGGATCATGGAGAAGATTACAGCCTTGATTCCTGATTTTGAAGAACAAGGTATGCTACGAATGACTTTGGATCTATTCTTTCTCCATATGCATTTTATCCAATTTATTGAATTATGTGCTATAAATTGATAGGTCTTGATGATCCTGAAACGATCCTTAGGCCTTTGGCTAACAAGTTAAGGCCTACAATAATCAATACTTGGATGGAGAAAAAGAAGGCATTGTTTAAAGACAATGCAGAAAGAATGAAACAATTGCTTGATAATTTGCAAAAGAAACTTGATGAGGTTTGACTGCTATGTAGTATCTTTTTGTATTTTCTACATCTATTCTGTCAATGTTTATAACCTTTTTTTTTGTCTTGCTTTAAAGGATACTTATCTGAACATGCCCTTGCGGTGATTTTTTTTTTTGCCAGTCTTTCTTAAACATGCAGCTGTATGAAAAAGCCTTAGAATTGTTTGAAGATGATCAATCAACTTCTGTAAGTCAAGTTAATTGAAATTTGAAGATATTATTTTCACTGTTGAAAGTTGAAACAAGAGTAAATTAATATGTATTTGATGCCCAGGTTGTTTTGCATAGACATTTACTAAGGACAGTAGCAGCTCCTATGGTTGATATGCTTCTTCATGACTTGGTATTATTTACATCAAGTTTTCTGTTGATGTTTCTTAAGGTTTAATAAGGTCTAAAAACACCATCGATTAATCATTTGCAGGACGAGCACAACAAATTAAAGAACGGAGTTGAAGTGCAGGAATCTCCAAATTCTGAGTCTATTTCGTTTAGTCCTGGAGATAGAGCTGCAATTGTAAGACATGAAAAGAAAATATGAAATGATAATGCTCAGCAGAATGATATTTATAATCAAAACGAATAAATTTTACAAGAAGTGTAGTCAAAAGCAAACATAATTTCACAACATGCACTGTATACTATGATACAATAAAGCTTTTTTTTTTATTAAATGATACAATGAAGTTTAATGCTACTTAGAATGTGGAACAATAATTATATTATGTTTCCACAGTAAGGATATTGCATTACTTGGAAAGTTATGCTTTTCTGTTCTTATGTTTTTAGTGTATCAAATCTTGAACTAGTCTCATATTTGCAGACTCTTTTTTAGTGGAGCACATAAAATGAATTGAAATATCACATTTATTATTTCCTTTTGCAGTCCAAGAGTTTTCCAGGACCTCTTGCAAATAAGGCTCTTGCTGTTGTAGAAGCATTGGAAGGAAAGGTTAGCATTTTCATTTCTAAAATTTCTAAAACAATTCTTTGTTAAAGGTTGCTCAGATTATGGTTAAGGCTTATTGTATTGGTTTACTCAATCACTTCTCAGTTCACGATTGTAGCTGGTTGGCTGGAAATATCTTGTTATAGCTTGAAACTTATTTTTCTGTTTGCTTTTTGAATGCTGTAACTAATATTTGAATATGCAATATAATAGAGAGTGGAAACATTCATGTCTGCATTCAGAACTGTGACAGAAGAGAGGTAATAATGTCTCTTTTTTTGTTGGTAGAACTTTATCGTGTTGCTTTTATAAGAGCTGTCCTGACATGAAACGTCATGTGGTTAACTTTTCCAGTGGGTTGCCTTTGAAAAAGCTTGACAAGAAACTAGAAAGAACACTTCTACATTCATATCGGAAGGTATTTATGCCTGCGTTTTTGTGAAATTTACAAGAATTTATTTGAGGCCAGATTCACACATAAATACTGTTAGATGATGTTGGTTCTGGCACTGAAACTATAATCTTGGTAAAACTTTAGAATAACAAGATATATTACTGAATTAGTTCTCGTACAACAATTATAAGATAGAACCAATTCCATTCAAATAATGATGAAGCTCAGCTCCGTACACTGAGACTGTTCTGCGAAAAAAGTAATGCCAATCAAATAGACACAAGACCATTCCACAACAATACAAATGAACAACTGGCTTGACACCACACACACTGACAACCCTTTTCCCCAGCTAGTGATTTTTCTATTCTTCCGCTAATCTTGCTGTCCCCACTTTGATACTAACTTAAAAGAGTTATAAAAATAATCTGATCAGTTAGTTATTAATTAACAATATAATCAGTTAGTTATTAATTAACTTATCTGATCAGTTAATTATAAGAACAATCTAACAAAGAAACTACTAAGGTGGAGTTTATGGTCAATTATGAAGCTAGTGTTTGCTTTACCATCAACCATTATTAAACATTTATTTGGCATTCTTTTCAATTTATGCTAGTTCTTATATCAGATATTTGTCAAGATTTCTTAAATTGTAATTCTCCCTAATATTAGAAGCAAGCCAACTCCAAATGGAACTTTTGGTCGTTTTTTCAATGTTACTCTGCAATTCAGATGATCTTAAACTGTGTCTTCTATCATTGTTATTATCAGGAATTGACATCTCAAGTTTCGGCTGAGACTGACCCTGTATCACTTCTACCAAAAGTTGTGTCTTTACTCTATGTCCAGGTACTTGAGTGCTTCTCCAACCCCATAAAAAAAAAAACTCTTATTCCCATTATTAAAATTGATATTTGTATTAATAGGTTCATCATAAAGCTCTTCAAGCTCCTGGAAGGGCCATTTCGGTTGCTATTTCTCACTTGAAGGTATGTTCTCTATGACCATTGGTTCAGTTATGCGTCCAGACAGCTGAATAACTAGTAATTGCACGAACCAAACCAAGTATTACTACTGACATGGTTACCAAATACATGAATTATCCATTGTCTATTAATTTTGCCTGTTGATAGTAAGTAATAAAAAATTGAGTTGAAGCCTGAAAATAAATGGTGATGCCAAATTTATTGCCATTGTAATTGAAATATGATCTGCTGGTGATATTTGACTGAGATAAGATATTTGGTGTTCAAATATCTCATAGATAGAGCATAGATCCTTTTTATGTATCCTCCGCTTGCAACTGTGGAGACTGATCTTCTAGAACATTAGATCCTTTACCTGAGCACAGTCTTTCCCATATTACACTTGAATGATTGTATAATGCAACACTAGTATTCACGAATCTTCTATGTTGCATTTAACCATCTAGGACTTAACATTTTTGGTTTCACATTTTATTTGTTAGGATAAGCTAGACGAGTCAGCATGCAAGATTTTAGCTGATTATCAAACTGCCACTGTGACTCTTTTAGCACTATTATCAGCTGCTCCTGACGATGTGAGTAATTTCTATTCCTCCATTATTCATATGTACATGTCCTTAATTTTGATCCAATGGGGTTTTGATCATTCCTCTCTAAGATATCAAAGTAATGCAAGTTATGTCTGAAACTGTTTTCTGTGAAGATATAAATCAAACAACACTTGGATTCTGTTTTACATTTCATACATCAATTTTCAAGTGCATTCAAATTAAAATTTCTTGAGCAACATTTCCAATGTCCTCATTGAATAGCTATAGATTAAAAAAATTCCAATTTCACATGAACTCTTTTGCATCTAGCTATTTAAAGAAAAAAATAGAGGAACATGTGATATACTTCTGAGGAGGAAGGGATGTAAAATATTTGTGAATGTTTTGATCCGCCCAATTCAATGTGTTGAATATTACTTTGAATAATTGGCTATAGGTATAGATTGTAAACTAATCTTATTTTCCCATTTTGTGTAGGAAAACAGTTGTGCATCTGATAGAATTGTGAGTAAAAGAGAGCTTCTCGAGAGCCAAATGCCAGCTTTAAAAAACTTGGTTTTGACCACTTCACAACAGTCATAAATATTTTTTCAAGTCGACTCTACCACCTTGATGGAACTCACTGTTGTAATTTGTAAGGATGGACGAATTTGATGTTAGTTGAGGATTTAATGTTACTTGGGAACTTGATGTTAGTTTAGGATTTAATGTTACTTGGGAATTTGATGTTAGTTTAGTCTATACTAGTATAATTTTCCTGCCACTAAATTTGGTTTTTTAAATCAAAGTTGTAAAATTAGAAATAAAAATTGAATTATTGGTGTTTACTTAGAAAATTGAATAATTTGCCCGAAAACTGTCCGTTCGCTACCCTTCTCAAAAACACTTTAACTTAGCATCAGCTCCTTTAACCTCGATAGCTTCTCTAGTAAAAAGCTCAATGTGATCTCTGGACATTTTCTCCTTTCCTTGCACCACAATGTTGAGTGATGCGCGACTCCTATGGGAGAGTGAACCTTCCATGAAGGACATTTTGCCAGTCAAGGACAACTGTCAAATATTCATCCTCGGTAATTTTGATAGAAACTTACTCACCTTTCAAACAAGGTTTGGTAGCTGAGAGGTAGGTATGTTGCACGAGTTAGACAGAGCTTGTGCATAGGTTTTTGCTATTGTCGAAGAATTTTTTTGCTCATCTTTTTGAGTGTGCAGCAGCAGCCATTGATGTAGAGAGGCAAAGAGGAACCAACAGAGGAAGATCCCAATAAAGAACAAAAACAAGCATAAAACCCACACACCACAACCATACACGACCAGGACACAACCAAAATGAAGAACACAGCAACAAGTAATGAAATCTCTAAGTTAGAAAGAACAAGAGTGGAACAGTTCTAGATGGAATAGTGCGACTCACCTAGAAAAACGAAACAGTGCAAACGGAATAGAGCAAACTACAGTGTCACCGAAAGTCAGAGGAGATAGAACCCCGATTGGGGATTTAGTGTTCACGGCAAGAAGAAAGTGAATAGAAACCTACGCCAGAACTCATAACAAGAAAGCGATGGCCAGAGCAACACCAACCACCGCTGGCAAACCGTGTCTCTTCAATCAAAAAACCACTACCCCAAATAGAAAGTTACGGAATTGCTAGTGACTCGTGATAGCTTTTCAAGATAATTAACGCTCACCATTATTCTTATTAGCTTTTACTTATAATTGAATCCGGTAAACGGAAATGATAGTGTAAGCGATGCAATTATTCTTTGATCACATTAAAAATTAAATAAGCTTAACCATTATTCTTATTAGCTTTGCTTATAATTAAAATTAAATCTTCTGAGTTCATTTGAAGAATATTCAAAATTTCAAATGGCAATTTAGGAGCAAAGAAAGATGTCAAGAAACTTAAAGGGAAATACCTCCAAAAAATTTCTATACAAATCTTTTTCACATTATTAGCAAACAAGTCTTATATCTACCACATTGTATTTTTTTTAGTTAAGTAGCCTAATATAAGTATCAGAGTTCGAACCTCGATCTCTGCATATTACATATACAATGTCCCTACCAACTGAATTATGTTCACCGAACATCAACCTCATTGTACTTTACTGAATTGAGTTGATTATAAACATACAAGAAGTCTTTTCCGAATTTAATTAAAAAGAAATTTTAGCTCGTCTTATTTTTCATCATCATTCCAAAAGTATTCACCTAATATAAGACAAGAAAACCATAATCATTTCCCCCTTTTTCCAAAACCATAATCTGCACGTTATCAGAACACCAAAACAACTCTTTAGCAGTCCTAAAAGATTATGATTCAGAGTATTTCATTAGGCCGAGAATAACACCCAAACACAACATCCAATTTTGATTCGGGTGTTTTTCTATGTACATTTCAACAAGTAAACAGAAAAATCATCTCAGATAGCTAGGTTACCCTAACGCCTACTTATCTTAGTTACTGTTTCTATGGGAGCTCGGAAAAGAAATTACACTAAAATGAAACACTAATGCAAAAATGTAATTAAAACCATATCGATGGAACACTGTTGCTATATGAATTTCTGAGGAATTAAATTCATAATCTGACACTTTAAAGGATTTGAGTCCCCCTTAATGTTGAGACCTTTCCAGCTTTTCATATTGGAGAATAACATTATCCTGCAAAAGAGGTTGTACATTAGCGGCCAACAATAGGGCAATGCTAGTTGGGGGAAACAAACGCAACAATATAACTTTGGAACAAGAGAAAAGGTTAAAGAACATCATGAATGTTGGCTTATTCACAAAAACCAACCTTGCGGACCGTTTCAAAAGAGCTTGGATCAAAACAGTGATAAGTTCCTCTCTCGTATGTGTTTGTTTTCACCAGTGGCTCCACATTGGGTGCTCTCGAAAACCACAATTGATACTCTGTGTGGTAATACCATTTTCTTCTGTTACTGAGAGCAATAACCCTTACTTTGTTAGATATAATTTAACTAAGAAAAAAAAATCAGATAATCATGATTTTAGGATTACTGTCAAAATATCTGGTTAAGTGGTTAACATAGAATGTTTAATGAGTTAATTGTGTATGAACTTGGTGCATGTTTCATTCCCATTTGGAAAACTGCAACCGTTTCAATCCAAAATACAAGACTTCTTTGGTTTATATATAGGTAATTTTGGGATATGAACAGAGGTATATTTATAGCTGCAAATCAAACTACCTTTAAATCTTTAATTAACTACTTATAGAGTTAACTGTTCCCAAATCATGCAAAAATTAAAAATATATATATATATATATATATATATATATATATATATATATATATTATAAAAGGAAAAAAATAAAAGAAGGGATGGATGGATTGAAGAAAATGGCATACAGCTCATTTGCAGCGTATAATTGTGCTTTGTCTTTCGGCATGCTGCAAAAAAGAGAATTTATATTAAATTATAATACCAAAAATGTCAATATAAAAGCAAGCTTCAGATTTGAAAAGCACCTGTAAAATATGTAAAACAATGTTTCCAGCGAAAACTTTGAAAAATAAAGATGCTGCAACATGCAACCGACAATTAGCTCAAACAAAGGTTTCAGAATAGGGAAATGACATTATAAAACATAGTAGCTCTGGATCACCCTGTACTCACATTTAAAGCAGGTGGTTGTTCAGTATAATAACATTGTGGCACATTAAACTCTGGATCACCCTTAGCTGGTTCTTCTGCCCATGGAGATTTAAAAGTCTTGTGAAGATTTTCTGATGAATTCAAATTTAAGCCAAGTGTGGTAAGATCAATTCCAAGAGCAAGAGATGCCAGGTCAAGATCATTCATCCTGATTACACTTAACAGGCCAAGCAACCCATATGGATCTGGTGTAGATTGTGCAGCTTGCATAGACTTCATGTCCTGGTCCCTAAAAGACTGATTTAGAGACGGCATTTGAAGATGAAATTGGGATTGGTTCTTATGCTGTTGATATTGCTGGATGAGCTGGTCGTATGAACCCATACCAGAAACTGTATTTGGAGAACTCGAAGGCCTAGATCCAATTCCAGGAGGTCCACTGGTCTAAACAAAAATCCAGAGTGATTTGAATGTCAGGAATACTTGCTTCAGAAGGAACTACATTATTTTAGTTTAAGCAGGCACCTCATTGAAAATTGGGCTGAAAAAAAGAGGGGGGCCACATAAAAAATAAAATAAAAGCTCCCCCATTTGGAGTGCAAAAGATGCAGACCTGTGGATGATAGGCAGAATGAGAAGATGGAAAAATATCTGATCCATGTTGATGGAGAAGATCCTGGTTATTTACAGATGAGAACGAGACACTGCCACTACTGACTGAAGGATTATGTTGCGGTTGGGTTCGGTGGGAGGAATATGTTCCCCCCAAACTGAGCCCAGCAGACCTCCCCATCTGCTGCTGATTGAAAGTATGGAAAATTGAGAAATGAGAACTTCAGACCTATTCAATATTATAGACATGGATCTAGCAAGACTTATCAATCATTTATAACATATAACTCACAGAGAAATGCTGAGATTGCATCATTGGCACAGCATTGTCATGATGTTGTTCTTTCTGGTGCATATCCATTGCATAATCTGCATTAACACCACCTGTACAGATAATATGGTCAGAAACATCTCCGGAAGTAAATTGAGCAACTTTCACTCAAGCACCAAAGTTGTCATTTCCATCATAACAATCAAAGATTCATCAACGCAACCTAAGTAATTAATTGATTGGCATCACTTATTGGCATTAAGTTAAGGCATCTTCACGAAATTTATAATTTAGGCTAAACTGTACTTTTGGTCCCTTACGTTTATTTTAGGTTTGAATCAGGTCCCTTACGTTTTAAAAGTTTTAATTTGGTCCCTCACGTTATCAACTTTTGCAATAGTTAGTCCATTAAGTCAAATATTTCACTAACTTCGTTTGATTTTTACACGTGGCTGACGGTTTGGACACATGAACGTTATTTTGGACACGTTGACACTATTTTGGACACTTTTTTTTGGGGCCAATTCCATTATTATAAGTAATATATATTATTTTTAATTTTTTTTTTTTACTTAGTTAGCATCTCAAATGGCACTGAACATGTCCAAAATAGTGTCCATGTGTCCAAACTGTTAGTCACGTGTAAGGATCAAACTGAATTAGTGAAAAATTTGACGGAAAGGACTAACTAATGCACATCTTGATAACGTGAGGGACCAAATTGAAACTTTTAAAACGTAAGGGACCTGATTCAAACCTAAAATAAACGTAAGGGACCAAAAATACAGTTTAGCCTATAATTTATAACATCATAGAGTACAGATGCTTGACACAACCAGGAGCATATATCTACAAGAACCTATCAAGAGCAACATGGGAATAAAAATACATATTAATAAAGCCAAGAACTGAAGGTAATTGTGTATCAGGTCCAAAAGACCTTCCAAAAAAGACCATTCATTCTACAACTCATTTCACAATTTCTAAAAGAAGAAACTTTTTAACCTTTAAAATGAGAATATGGTTATAAAATATAATTGCATAATAGATCAACCAATATTGCACACAATAATGAACAAAAAAGTCACATGTCTTAGCAAACAACACTGCACCTTTGAATCCTGGTAATGCAGGGAAGTCTTCACTCTGAATGCTAAACTCATGGTTTTGTTGACCAATAGGACTAACGCCAAGACCCTGATTCCGTAAAGAACCTGCAATTTTGTGTTTGTATCATTATTGTAGAAGGTGATCAAATATATCAAATATAAAATATAATTATATTCGCATACCCAGCTGCCCTTGAGATCCTCCAGCAGAACTAGGACGGCTTGTCAGTTGAGGGAACTCATTTGGGTCCAAAGGCGAACTATCATTGGAATTTACATCATTGAACATCCTCATAGTGTTCAAGTTATTTACTGCATGAATGTGACTTTGGGAAAACGGGCCTCCAGCACTGGGATATGAATTCCCAGGCATTGAAATCACCTGTGGAGATCCTGAATCAAATCAAGAAGATGTTGTCACCACAAAGTATCATAGTATAATTATGTAAAATCAACTCGCTATTACAGGGAAAACACTTATGCATTCAACATGTGTTAGGAACCTACGAACAGTAGAGTTTTCAGATAGAGATTATAAAAACAGAGTGAAAAGGAAAATTCATGCTTTGATAATTTTTATTGATTGCAAAGGAAGAACCCAAAGAGAGAGTCCTCCTTCCAAGGGTTGCTTCACCAAGGATTTCCCTTTACTATAAAGAAGTTAATGCTCAGATTCTAAATGATAAAAAAAAAACACAATGAATTATCCTCCACTCTCCTCTCACTATATAAGCTAACCGCCCAACTAGTTACGCAACTGACTACTCTTAATCAACTCCAACTACTTTGTGTAATTTTTGTTTCCTTTTATTCCTCTGTAATGAGTCTGATCATCCATGTGTCAAACCTAGGTTATCAATAGCATGCTACAGCGGAGGAGAGCAGTTTAAAGTAGACGCCAAAAACTGCAGCCTGTTGCACGCAAATAGGCCTCGGCGGTGGAGTCCCTTGACCCCAGTATCCTACACAGCAACTTTCTGACCAGCACCTGTTTTTCCGATCAGCATGTGATGTTTACTGGTTTCTGAAAAATCCATTATTTTGCTCAATAGTATCCAATAGCTGAATTGGTGAATTGTCTATGACATACAGAGCTTCCCGTTTCCAATTATTTTACCCAACGTGTCAACAAAATAATGCATGAACCTTTGAAAAGAAGTTGATACTAAATATGAAGATAGCATTGACATAGCAATCACAGTAAAATTACTTTCACACCATTTTCAGTGCATCCATGACTATAAAAATGCATACCTTGTGGAAGCACACTACTCATCAATCGATTCTGTCCTTGCATGCCTAAACCACCAGATCCACTGTTTGCACTCAAATTTAAACGAGAACCAAGACCAGGCATAGACAATCCTCCACCAGTCCTTCCAATATTCCCCCCACCAACCATATTTCCCAAAGAACTAGTGATTCGAGGGCCTGCATTTCCCGAAATCGGGGATACTCCCAATCCTGGTACAGCATTTCGATTTCCAATAGATGCAGGAAACCCAGGAATAGAACCACCAACTCCATTTGTACTACTACTAAATCCAAGGTTTCCTACAACACTTGTACCTCCTCTGTTGGTGACTCCTGAATGTCCATATGAACTTCCATGAGATAGCTGCAAAATACAATTGATACAGGTGAAAACCTTATAAATAATATAACAGTAAAAATAAAATGACAGAAAGTAGAGGGATAAGTATTATCAAATTTTCAGTTATTAGTTAGTACCCTAAATCTGTCTTAGAAAACACATGTGACACCAACACAAACCTGTGATAATGCAACAGGAAGATTGTTGGATGCAAATCTTCCACTTGAAAGGCTTCCTGTTTGTTGTTGAACACCCCCAGACGGAACATTATTTACTGTGGAGTTTCTTGGTGTGAGAGTTCCGGACATGTTGGGAACATTAAAGCTCCCATGAATACTGTGCAACCCTTGAATACCTCCTGCAGCAGGAACTTAGCAATTATATTAACTAAATAGAAGGAGAAAATGAAGTAAACCAGCAAATGCTCCCCACCAGTGTGATGAAAAATTGGTGAGGCTGCACCAGACTGACTAGAGAAAGACGTGGCAAAAGACCGTCCAGCACCATCTGGAAGATTTGAAGCAGATCCATTCAGAGAAGACTGCAATTCATATTCATAATAAAGATGTTACAAGGAATAAATCTAGAAGTGGAATCATCAACTTAGGACATATGAAAATAATAATAATACTAAATGAAGTTATTAAACAAATATTATCATTCTATTTGTGCATCCAACAAGCACGAGGGATGAAATCTTCAACAAAGACTGCAAATGTAAATAATAATGGACTTTCCTGACAATCTATAATTTACGAATCATGTCTAGAGGCAACTGCAGCATTTATCTAGTTTAGTAGTGAAATCCTCCAGGCCCCTGATCTCAATATTCTTCTCCATCCACGAAATGTAGTATTTAATAGATGTGTCATGTGACTTTCCTTTTTGACAGTTTGTCACATACTTCAAATCTCCGGAATCTCATCAATCAGAATGTTGGCAGAAAACAACAGGATACGCTCAAGATAAATGTATGAACCTTATAAATATCCATCAAAATTGTTGGCAGAGCATTCTAAAACCAGTATGCCCTCAAACATGAAACACGAAAATCTTATAACAAAAGGCATGTTCAGGTGTGGTCATAGATTTTATCATGTGATCCTCTAAAAATTCTCAGTCAAATGCATCTATGAAATAAATCATTTACCAATGGCAATGGTTACAAATGTTGATTGGTTAACATGAATCTAATAAAAATATATCGCCGGAATTCACAAGTCAAAATTGTGAAAAGGGGTAGTATGAATGCCAATACAAACCATCAACTTCAAGCAATGGAAAAGTAAAAAAAAAATTAATAAAAATGAATATGTAGCAACCTGGAAGCCATAACAGTGCAAAAGAGTGAAGGGAAAGATACAAAGATAATTTCCAAAAGACAAATTAAAAACAAGGATGAGGATGGAAAAAATTTAAGGTCGTGAGGAAATACATTAAGAAACCCCGACATTGCATTAATTTCAAATGGTCAAGCCAAAAGTCATCCGTTGCAGAAAACAATCTTCCTTTGTATTCAGAGTCTTCGGAACAATCTGAAGAGTGTTTCCTCGCAAATAACCAACAACCTAAATAGGACAGCACACCGGGAAAGACAATATCAGACACACGCAATACAATTGTAACCTGCCATCCATGAATACAACAAACTAAACCAAAATACAGCAAGTAGCAGACATATGAAAATTTAAGTAAAAGCCTAATTGATAATCTCTCTCAGTATAATATTGTTCTTGTCTCCAAACTAAATAACTTGAGAGTCATCCAGGTCTCACTATTCAATCCTTTATTATTTTAACTAAAACAAAATACCCCGTTAAACAAGGTCATTTCATTTCTCCATATAATTTATGCATAAGCATCACATATCTTCAAGACAAACAAACGAGAGACACAACCCATAAAATATACTAAACACATCATTTACTTCATAGCATCACTCTAAATCTAATAGTATCACTTAGAACCAAACCAATATCGCTGTTGTGGTTATGGCAATACTCCCAACCGCATCAACCAGTAAATGCAAAGTAATTTTCATCAAATGAAAACAACACAGCATTGCTAAATAACAGCCGAGATGCCACAACAGCCGCATTCCGTACTGTGAAGCCCAAACGCTCCTCAGATAAGACGTATTCTAGTGTTCGACACCGATACGACACTGACACTGGTTAAATTGAATTATGTCATTTTGTCAAATTATTATCAGAGTCAGGTGTGCGTGCTTCATAGATTGCTACAGATTTTGTTCAACATAATCACAGTTAAGTGCAACATTTTCTTTTGCATATAATTGTTGCTCCATCCTCGGTTTAAATTTGAAACCACGGAACACTCTACCAATGCAATAATAACCACCACAAACCCTAACTCAATTTTCAAAGCAAATCTGATTTCTCATTCCATTCATACAGTATATTCAAAATTACATAAAAATAAAAAATGAACCACGCAACATTGAAAACAGAGATTTCACAAACTTCACACAGCAGAATCAAATTATAGCATCAAATGCGTATACTGAAATTCAAACCGTAAGAAGATGAACAAGAACAACATGTAAAGCAGTGAGATTATCAAGTGGAAAACGCATAGTAGATCGAAGTAGAGATGAGTGAGAGTCAACTCGGACTCGGAGTCGAACTCGAAAGAGAGTACCTGAGAGAGAGAATAGTGAGTCAAAAGAGCGAGTTCTGGTGCCCTAACTCGAAAGCGAAAGCGAAAGCGAAAGCGAAAGCGAAAGCGAAAGCGATTGAGAAGCTATTGGGAATGAATTTATAAATATTTCTATCTCTCTAATCAAGCTGCGAAACTGATGTGCCACCGCCTTTGTTGGCAACTATAGTATTTCTCTTTTATTTATATTCGCCACCACAGTTTCACTTTTTGTACCCATTTTTTCTTTTTGTCAAAAAATGAAAAACTTAAAATTTGACAAAGTAGGAAATATCAAAATTTGACAAAGATAAATTTTTGTGTTTTGAGTAAAAAAAAAAAAGATAAACTTGTCTTTTGTGTTTGTAAAAAAAAAAAAATATTGTGTAAAATAAAGGTAAGACAAGTTTTAAATAAAATGTTACTAGACATATTGATTCGATAATAAAATTGAATTTGTGTATAATGAAAGATATATATTAGACAAAATCTTAAAATTTTGATGCCAAATTTTGTGTCAATTTGATTTTTATATGTGTAATGGTAGGAGCCTAAGAGGTACTAAGTTCAATTGTCTAATCTAATGGAGATGATATCCGACAAAGAATAATCAATTTTCGCAATTTTCTTTCGTCTTACTTTCTTTCCTTCAAAACAAACATACTATAAATTTCAAAAGAATGCATTGTAACACCAAAATTGTGGTCATCATAAACTCGAAAGACGCACCAACCCTCCTGAATCCTAACACTTGAATCAAAACATATAGTCTAATTTTGAGATAAAGATACGTGACTTCTGTCATTTTTTTTATTTTATTTTTATTAATTATTAGATAAAAAAAACTGACATGAAAGCTGAGTTACTTTAGTGACTTGTCACGTCAGCATTGACTTTGTCAAAAGTGGCCTTTTGCAAAAGGGTAATGATATGGGTCAAAATGCTATTTAAAAATTATGAGGCCAAAATTTCAAGTTTTAGAAACTTAGGGAGTCAAAAGTGCAATTTAAGATAAATAAAAGAGAATTGATATGGCACGGGAGTCACTCATAGATGTCATTCAACATATCGAGTTTTTAGAAGACCTGAAGTGCATCCTTGTATTTGGTGCACATTATGGATTAAAGACATCAAACATTCTAAAAATCTAAAAAATAGGTTTTTTCTTATTAATAGGACTAGAGTGAGTATTTTTTTTTTCTATTTTTATTAACATATTTATGAGATATAAACATTGGATGGAGTTGAATATGGAAGCCAATATAGTTGGGATCACTAATTTGCTCCGTAATGTCTAAATGCTCTTAATTTATAAAAAAAAAATGTATTTTATTGTTTCTTTTAAAGTGTAATCCAAGTAATTAGAAAAGGAGTATATTATTTGAACATCAAAAAATTAACATCTATATTTATCTCTAGGCTTATATGCATATTTATAAATTTAACTCTCTATTTAAAAAAAAATGCAATAATATAAGTAAAAAATCTGATAAAATTATAAAATAAAAAATATCAATATATCCCAAAATCGGGAAAAAAAATAAATGTCGCTAACAACATATTTTTGTCCAAAAAAAGTTATTATTTGTTTTTTTCTTATCTTTCTAATATTTATTTTCAAATAGAAAATATATATATTTTTAAAGTAAAATGTTATGAATTAAATTATTTTTTCTCTAGATAAAATGGTAAAATATAATAAATATTTACCAAAAATGACAGTATAATTGTAGAACTTTTAAATTTTTATATTAGGCCATATTTTTAATAATAGTGGGTTAAAATTCAAATTGAGATTAAATAGGGGGCTAAAATTATGGATATTAACATAAGAGACTTAAAAATCCAAATTTATTCAAAATAGGGTCTAAAATTTTGAGTTATAAAATATGTCAGTTATAATATAAATCCAGCCAAAATAGAAGAATTTAAACTCTATTTAAACCTTATTTAATATTTGTATCTCTCTTATATTTTTCACTTTACACGCATTTCAAAAATACACAAAAAAAAATACACAATTCAAGACATTGGACTCAATGAATTAATGAGCTTTCACTAGGAAAGCCAAAGTTCAATTTGTTATGGGACAAATTTTATCAAACTTTATTTATCTCACGGTTGCACTCTATATTACCATAAACATAAACCTCTTCTTTTTTTTTTTACTCATAAACCTCTTCTTTTTAAAACTAGGAAAACATGTCATTTTTCAGTAAGGGTTTGTGTAACATCTGCAACATTGCACATTTTAAAGTAACCAAAAGTAATAATTTTTTATTAAAAAAAAGCAATTATTTATTAATAGAAAGGTCACAATAAAATAATATGGAACATCACATGTAGTGGTTGATTAACGTTCCATTTGGGCCTAACTTGTGATTCCATGTGGGTGTTTTAAAACAAAAGAAAAAATTTAGATCAATATTAAAATAGTTGTCAAGAAAAATAAAAGCATCAATACTTTCTTCTTTAAATCTTTTTATTTTTCACTATTTTATAATGAAATATTGATATTTCAATGGACTTTTACGTGACACCAGAGAATTTATTTTATCACATAAAGAGAGAGTTGTTGCGAGAGTGAATAAAAACATCAAAACTAAACTATAATGTACTATTATTTAATTAGTTAATATGTATTTTAAAATAATTAAACAATAGTATGTACTATTATGTATTTTAACATTTTTCCTTAAAAAAACATTTTAAAATTTTTTATTAAATACTGTTAATCTTGATATCAAATTATTTTAAACTTCTTTAAAAAAAAAAATGAAAAATCTATAAAATCTAAATTTTCAACCCAACAATAGATCTAAAAAATTGGTATTTATTATAATATTATTTATAATTTATACATTATACATCATTTCAATCACTCTTTCACATTAGACTAAAATTAATTTAAATTCATTCATCGATTTCTATAATTTTTTTTCATCGTACCAAACATACCCTAACTCTGTTTGGATTGATGGAATATAATGGAATAGAGCGGAATGAAATGGAATAGGATGAAATGAATTTAATATCATACCACCACTTATCTTCAATTTTGTTCATCTCCTTTTTTAAATATCCAAACAATGCAACAAAATATTTATTCTATTCCGCTACATCCTATTCCGCTCCACTCTATTTCACTCTGCTCCGCTCCATTTCATTAAATTCCATCAATCCAAACGGAGTATAAATATGGTGTATTATACTGTATAAAGAATTGTTGATATGACAGTAGTAGTATATTATACTATTATACTACTACAGGCATGACTTTACCCACTATTTCCGGTTCATTGATTTGTTACTCATTGCCAGAGGAAAAGCAAACCTCACAAGCAAACAACATATGCTAATGCTTTACCCTTAATTGTGTACATATATATAAATAAACAAACACACATCCATATCCATCTGTTACGTATGCTCCTAATATAATACTTATACTAATAACAGTATTATATCATTAACTCTTGTTTTTATTGCTTCTCAGTGAGTTACCAACTCACATCTCTTTATTTATCATTTCCTCTATTTATCATTTATTTATTTTTCTGTCAGATACAATACACAAGATTCAGTCACCATGCTTTCACTTAAATTACCAGCTAAGCCACCACTTCAATCTTAAGCTGCTCTTTCAAATTTTGCACAAAAAAATATTAAAAAAAAAACCCTTTCACTCTCTTTCATATTTTTTCTCCATCATTCAAAAATATTAAAATAAATATAAGAATCTAGTCTAGTACTAATACTATATCAAATTGTTAAGGTTATTTGTTTCCATCAGGGTTGTTCTGTTTTTTCTTCTTCTCTCTTCCTTAGATCTTCTTGGTTCTTGTGTTCTCAAAGGTATAATATTTAAACCTTCAATCTTTAACTCTTCATTCATATTTTGTTCTTGATATTTTTTTATTTTTTTACCTCTTTTGTATTGTGATTAACAATAAGAACTTCATTAATTTCTTTTATTGCATGTAACAGGATTCAATACAAAGTGAAAAAGAAAGTTTTCTTTGAATATATCTAAACATGTTGGATTATAGACAAGGTTGGTTATTTATATTTATATGTGTTTTACCAATTTTTCCTTTGGTGTGTTTTTCTACAACCTTTGTTCCTATAGACAATTACCTTATAGATTGTGGATCATATACAAATACTTCAATAGGTAATCTCAATTTCACATCAGATAATTTCTTTCATAATTTCCTTTCCACACAACAAGATATTCTTGCAAATACTTCTTTAAAATCAACCACTGATTATTCACCTCTTTATCAAACTGCAAGAATCTTTAATTCACCTTCAAAGTACACATTTCCTGTTAACAAAAAGGGTCGGCACTGGATTCGTCTTTATTTCTTTCCATTTATGTATCAGAATTTTAATCTTAGTGCTGCAAATTTTGCTGTTACCACTCAAAACAATGTTCTTCTTAGTAACTTTAGTGTGCCGAAAAAAGATCATGTTATGAAGGAGTATTTGGTAAATGTTACCTTAGACACCCTTGTCATAACCTTTACCCCGTCGAATAATTCTATAGCTTTTGTGAGTGGAATTGAAGTTGTTTCTGTACCTGATGAGCTAATTGCCGATGATGCTATTGCTTTGAATCCGCGGAGAGAGTATTCGGGATTGTTGACAATGTCACTCGAGACGGTTTTTAGGGTTAACATGGGTGGTCCAAGTGTTTCCTTAGGTGGTGACCCGCTTCATCGAACTTGGGTTCCAGATACAAGCTTTCTTATACAACCTAACCTTGCTAGTAATTTTTCGAGTATAGGTGCTGTTAAATATGTAAAAGGGGGTCCAACAGAAAATATTGCTCCGCCTAGTGTCTATGGTACTTTAACAGAGATGAACTCGGATAGTGATCCGCGTAGTAATTTCAATGTGACATGGAAGTTTAATGTGGAACCGGAATTTCAATACCTTGTGCGACTTCACTTCTGTGATGTAGTCAGTAAAAGTCTTAATGAACTCTATTTTAATGTATATATTGATTCCTTGTTGGCTGCTAAGGAACTTGACCTCAGTGGGAAGACTAAAAATGTGTTGGCTACTCCGTTTTATATGGATTTTGTTATGGAACCGTCTGTCGACAATAAAATTCTTGTGAGTATTGGCCCTTCTGATGTAAATAATGACTATCCTAATGCCATTTTGAATGGGCTAGAGATAATGAAAATGGACAACTCTAAGAGCAGTCTCAGTGCATCAACAGCCGTGTTTTTGAGCAGTAATCATGGTTCAAATTCTAAGAAAGTTGGCCTCATCGTCGGTGTGAGTCTTGGTGTATTTTGTGTGGTGGTGGCATTGGTCGGAGTTTTCTTTGTACTCCGCAGGAGAAGAAGACAGTTGGCACAACAAGGGGATTCAAAGACATGGGTTCCTTTATCGATCAACGATACTTCTCACACAATGGGAAGTAAAGATTCGAAAGGCACAGTAACAAGTGCTGCTTCAAACTTCGGGTATCGCTTCCCTTTTGTTGCAGTTCAAGAGGCCACAAATAATTTTGATGAGAGTTGGGTTATTGGTATAGGTGGTTTCGGTAAGGTATACAAAGGTGAATTAAATGATGGAACTAAAGTTGCTTGTAAGAGGGGGAACCCTCGGTCCCACCAGGGACTTGCAGAGTTCCGAACCGAAATCGAAATGTTGTCTCAGTTTCGCCATCGCCATTTGGTATCATTGATTGGATATTGTGACGAAAGGAATGAAATGATCTTGATATATGAGTACATGGAAAACGGAACGGTTAAAAGTCATTTGTACGGTTCAGGTCTCCCCAGCTTAAGTTGGAAGGAACGGCTCGAGATATGCATTGGAGCAGCTAGGGGACTTCATTACCTTCACACCGGCTATGCTAAAGCAGTTATTCACCGCGATGTAAAGTCGGCAAATATCTTGCTTGACGAGAATCTCATGGCAAAAGTGGCCGATTTTGGACTATCAAAGACCGGACCGGAAATCGATCAGACACACGTGAGTACAGCTGTCAAAGGGAGTTTTGGTTACCTTGATCCCGAGTATTTCAGAAGGCAACAGTTAACAGAAAAATCAGACGTGTATTCATTTGGGGTAGTTTTGCTTGAGGTTTTGTGTGCAAGACCGGTTATAGACCCATCTCTTCCTAGAGAAATGGTGAACTTGGCAGAATGGGCGATGAAATGGCAGAAAAGAGGGGAACTTGCACGAATCGTAGATCCAACGCTTGCAGGGAAAATCAGACCGGACTCTCTTAGAAAGTTTGGAGAGACTGCTGAAAAATGTTTGGCTGATTTTGGTGTCGATAGGCCTTCAATGGGAGATGTATTGTGGAATTTGGAGTATGCTCTTCAACTGCAAGAGGCTGTTGTTCAAGGCGATCCTGATGAAAACAGTACTAATATGATCGGTGAACTATCTCCACAAATAAACAATTTCGACCACGAATCAGGCGTTTCTGTCGCGCAATTTGAACCTTCGAGTCTCGACGATCTTTCAGGTGTTTCAATGAGTAAAGTGTTCTCACAGTTAGTGAAATCTGAGGGAAGATGAATTTGAATGTTGCATTTAAATTCTGCATATTACATAACTTTTTATCGTTTTGGTCGCTTGTAGTCTAAAATGTAGTTATGTTATTCCTAGCTAGAGTTGTAAAGAAAGATCAAGTTAATGATGGCACATGCTTTGCTTATTGTTAACCCAGCAATACATTTCATGTTGAATATTTAGACAAAATCATAAAAGTCGATCAATTTGGTCTCTGAAATTCATAAAATACTGTAGCAAATTAGTCTTTTAAATTGATGAACGTCGAACAATTTACTTTCTCTGAAACGGTCTTGTTCAGCATACTATAATTTGTAACTATCGACGGCCAATTCGAATGTGATCTAAAGCATTCTAGGAGAGTTATGTGTTTCACATTTATATAAAAACAATGAAAACAATAAAATCCTATAAAAAATTCTACAAATGAAGATATAAAAAAAGGCCTACCTGATAAACTTCATTCTTCTGTTCATATTTTGTCAGCATAAAGATCCAAAAGATAGAAAAACTGAACATTTTGAAGCTGAAAAAACATAGTTCTACCATATCCTATTATGGGAAGGTGAAAGTGTTATGGGATAAACTAGCAAACTATGAGCGAATACCAGTTGTCGAATAACTCCCAAACTCAAAAAGCGCAGAGAGGCAAATGCATCATAGACGATGCTAACAATGGAACAGTGTATTCCAAATCTTCTTGCTGCATAACTGCTTCCATCTTTGAATACAATATATATTCTTCCATTCCATGATATAGGAGCGGGCCAGAAGAACTACGACAAAGGCCAAAGAAGAGCGAGGAGATGCCATGGCACTCGCAGTTCAATATATTATTGTAAGTGTCAATGCTGCAGAAGAAGCAAAGGATCGGTTTTCAGGAATGAGCTCTAAGCAATGGAAGAAGCCGATGGATATGCTTATGCTACACATGCATAAACCAAACCTATTCATAAATGACTTCGATTGCGCTAAATGCTTCGCTGACAAATTGCATTACAACAATTCAAAGAGCGAGCACAAGCGAGTTAGGTCATAATGAGCATATAACCAATAACGAACTGGAATCGATTCATTGCATTTTAAGAGATCTTTATAGAACTACTACTTGATCTTTCAAAGTTTATAATTTTAAAATAATTGTGAATAATAACAGAGAAAGTATCTTGAGCAAAATTGTGAATCAATAATAGAGAATTAGAGATATCTTCAGCAAAATTACAATAACAATGATTCTCTTTTATCTAGACCCTCTAATTTCCAAAAGAATTAAACTAGTAATCAAGAGTTCAGCAGAAAATAAATTAAATCTTATAAAAGATTATACACCAAAATCAACCTAAAATTCTTTCGAACAATTTTTCTTAAAAAAAACTTAATTAACCACTTGAATTTAATCTCTCAATAAGAATAACACCAATCTTTTTAAACATCAGAAGTACATATTATGTAAAACCTCAGTATGATTCTATAAATCTCACTTTTATCAAAACATACAATTTTCAAGAATTGTTCATGTGTTAATTCAATTAACACATGAACAATTCTTGAAGATAAAAAAAAAAAAAAAAAAAATTCAACAGCTGAAATAATAAGAGTTTTTGGAAACAAGAAAAGCAATACTGAGTTGGTTGTAACATCATCATTATCATTATCAAATTAATCACTTTTGTTACATTATCATCTTAATCCCAAATTAAACAGCAATTACAACCAAAAACAAAAGAAACCCTAAACCTAACCCTAACCCCCAAATCCATAAAGAGTTCTTCCTTGTCTCTTCAAAGCATAAACAACATCCATAGCAGTAACAGTCTTTCTCCTAGCATGTTCAGTATAAGTAACAGCATCACGAATAACATTCTCCAAAAATATCTTCAACACGCCACGTGTTTCTTCATAGATCAAACCACTGATACGCTTCACTCCTCCTCTACGAGCAAGACGACGAATCGCTGGTTTTGTTATTCCTTGAATGTTATCACGAAGTACCTTACGGTGTCGTTTTGCTCCTCCTTTTCCTAATCCCTTTCCACCTTTCCCTCTACCAGACATCTTCGATTTTCAATCGATTACAGAGAAACTTCAGAGATGAAAATTCACGAGAATTTGATTTGATTTGTTTGTGATAATTTTATCTGTGATGAAGATTTATTTGTTTCGGTTATTTATAGGTGTTGTTGTGGGTTGAGGAAAATGCGTGGATCCGGGGGAGTTGTGATGGGGGGTTTATGACCGTTGATGGGAGAGTAATGTACGGTTGAGATGTGAGATGGAAGTGAAAACGGATCGATGACGTGGATATATATTTATCTTTTGTTTTTTGAAAATGGCGCTTGTGGTTTTTGGAATAGTTGGCGGGTTGGGGTTTTTTCAGCGTTTTTGCGCTTTCGAAGGTGGAATGCCGCCTTGTGAAATGAAATCTTTTGTCGAAAAATAATGGAGAATATCATTGCAATCAAATATTTTTATTTTTTATTATAATAATTGCAATAAAAATTTATAGGATTAATAGATTTTTACCCTGTAAAGTAGGCGAATTTTGCATTATCCCCTGCAATTATTATTTTTTGAGAATACCCCCTGTAAAAATTTTTTTTTTTTATTTACCCCTTTTTGCTGATGTGGCAGGAAAAAAAAAACACAATAACCGGATTTAAAAACCACACTTTTTAAATCGGTTAAACAAAATAACTGATTTAAAAAGTGTATCCAATGGGGTAAATCAAAAAAATAAATTTTGCAGGTGGTAATCTCAAAAAAATTAATTACAAAGGGGTAAAGCAAAACTCGCCTACTTTGCAGGGGGTAAAGACCTATTAACCCAAATTTACACATTAAGATATTGCTACCATAGTATAATTGTATGTTTAATATCACGATAGATATATCAAAATTACGGTGAGTTGCAATAATTCTGACATATTCATTGTGATACCAAATATAGGTTAAAAATATTTCATGTAAGATAAAAATATTCTCCATTCTTTTAAGATATTACTCCTCACCTAAGAGATATAAGAATGATAACATGGATACATGTTAAAAAATAAATATAAAATTTATTATATTTTAAAATTTGTGCATTCTAATTTTTGACGCATTAAATTTTTTACACTTTTAAATATAATACTTATTAATATTATTTAATTAGTGTTTTTGAGGTAGTACTATTTAACATTTTTCTTTCTATATATTAAGATAATTTATCATATGCCCTTTGGGTCATGGTTATTAAGTGCACGTGGAAGATCGCGAGACCATATGATCTCACGCATTATACAAAGTCCACTATGCCAGAGCGGTTCAAAGATCGAAAGATACACCAGAGCAGTGGGATCGGCTAGGAAGATTGTGAAAGTGTGGTCGCAACGAGCTTCCACGCACCATTTTGATCTGATCTGTCAAAGTTTCGACCAAGTTTGCATTGATTCAACCCGTTTGTTGAACCAAAATGCATAGCCGCCATCCCGTAAAAGAACTATTATAAAGAAGAAACTCCTCATTTTGCATCGTAATTGAGATACGCATTCTAAACTTAAGGATTCAGTCAGTTTTAATTGACATGCACTGAGCCTTGCATTCCTTCTCCCTAATTCACTCAACTGCATCTTAATTCCATTAATGATTCATAATCATTCAATTATATTCCCTAAATTCATCTCTTCTAAAAATTATCCTCATCTAAATGAACTATTCTCATCTCTTCAACAATTCACAAACCAGTTCCGAAAAATCTTCAACTGTTCTCACCCTTTCAATTTTCAATCACGTCTTCGTCCATTCTTGTTGGTGCCTCCTCATATGCACCACCGGTTCTGAAAAATTCAAAAGGAGAAACAAAAATGATATAGCATGGAAACATGGAGTTTTTGTTGGAGGAACAAAAAAAATCAAATGTAACTATTATGGAAAAGTGGGTATTGGAGGAGATTATAGGTTGAAACACCGTTTTGGCCATACACAGTGTAATGTTGGTGCTTGTGAGTTTGTCCCAGATGATGTGAAAGTACAAATGTGGGAGTTTTGTAAAGCTTTGCAAGTCAAATGAAGTAATCAAGAAAACATATGATGATGCTGATGATGTAAGAGGAAAAAGCCCGGTAGAGGAAGGTGACAATGCTACACCAACAAATCGTTTTAAGAATTCGTTTGGCCCAGCCTTTTTAGGTCTTAAAAGCTATCTGGAAGCCAAAAGTAAAAATAAGAGTTTTTAGAAAAAAGCTAAAGTTGATTGGTAATTATTGTATTTTTTAGCTTCAAATGTCTTTTATCTATGTATTTTATTCATAACAATTAAGCAATTTTTTTTCTATCAAGAACTTTTTAATAATATGTTTGATCTAGCTTCTCCTTTTATTGAGTAAAAAAATTTAAAATAAGATGGGCCAAACGGTACTTAAGAAGAGGAGAGTGAGTACTCAAGCTACCATAAAAAACATCTTTAAAAAGAATTTGAGAGAAGAAGCTTGTTTGGAAATTGCATCATTCTTCTATAACAATGTCATAACCTTTAATGTGGCAAAGAGTGATGATGTTTGAGATGGTTGCTAGACATGGTCTTGGCTTTAAGCCATTTTTTATCATGAAATCAGCACCAAGTACTTGAAGCAAAAGACAAGACATAGGAGACAACAATGGCCATTGAAGAAACACAAACTTGTTTGGAAGAAGACGTGATGCACTATCATAAGTGATGGGTGGATAGACAAAAGGGGAACACTTTTGAACTTCCTAGTGTATAGCCCTAAAGGTACTATGTTTCTAAAGTTCATCGATGCTTCACACATAACAAAAACTGATAAGATATTTGAGATGATTGATCAAGTAGTGGAAGAAGTTGGAGAAGAAAATGTTGTGCAGATCGTGATCGACAACTGGCTCGTTTCTGACATTTTATGGGTTTTAGGAAAAATTTGAAAAATAATTTATTTCATTTAACATAACATGTTTTAGTAGCACAAAAGTAATAACATAAAAATAAACATTGATCGTTATTAGTAACATAGAACTAAAAAATAAATCCAACAATAATAATAATAAACATTACAAAATAGAATAAAAAAATAATAAATAAAAAATTACATAACAATATAGCACCCGAAAAATCAAGCAGAAATTGGTCGCTTGCAAACAAAAATGAAAGACAAAGATGTTATACAATAGGTGATGCAAAACTTCTATTTTTTTATTTGTTGTTTGGAGATCGGTCATACTAAGTACCAACAGACGTTGATATTTTTTTTAATACAATATATAGGTATATAAAAAATAAAAATAAAAATTGGTCCCCTATATACATGAACCCTGGGCGGTTGGCTCTAATGAGTATTTATTTGATTACTTATATTTACACCGTGATTGTTTTGATAATTCTAGATCTAATTTCTATAACAACTTTGACAGGACAATGTCAATTATGCTTATGTTAAAAAATAATTCTAGATCTAATTTCTATAATAACTTTGACAGGACAATGTCAATTATACTTATGTTCAAATTGCTTGAGGTTATGGACATATACTAATGGTATTATGCAGTACTGTTAAGTTCTTATAATTGGTTTAGAGGAATACAAACCAAATTTAATTCCTAGTGTAGGAGATTATATTGTCTCCTTCATTGGGCAACCCATAAGGCTAAGATCTTTTGTCCACAATACCCCAACTTAAACCTTTTTCACAATGTTTGGTTTCATTAATTATTATGGAGAAAATTAATCACAAGAAGATTGTGAGATTATGGTCTTGTTGCATAACCTTAAGGACAAATTTGATTTTGAAGGGTGGGTAATGTTATGAACCTAGAAGTCTAATTAAGTCTCAAGTTCAAAATAAAATAAAGTAGTGACTTATTTACATCTTAGAATAAATTTGTTAGTATTTTGTTATTATCTAGTTACTAATTATATAAGGGAGATCCTTATATAATCTTGTATTGGCTTATGCAATCTCTATATTATGTTAGTAATAAAATCATAATATTTGACCTTAAAATAAGAGAAAGCATCTTCACTAAAAGACGTGATCATTTTGACTCTTGGCTTGAATGCTACTACATGGAAATGTTAGATCAAACCTGCCAAGCACTTCTTGGCTTGTGCCCTGCCCCACAACTTACATGCTCGTTTACTATATTTGTCCTTTTCATAGCAACTACATGTTTAGGCTAAAATTCAATTAGAAGCAAGTGCACAAATAGTAATTTGACTCATGATATTTATGTAACTGTTCTCAATGTCCTGATTGTCATAATTTTTTTCATAGTATAGAACTTTGATCTTTTATTAATAAGTATCTAAAAGATTTCAGGGATGTTGATATGAGACATTAGAGTGTGTTTTTCTTAAGGTTTTAGATTTTATTTTCTCTAGTGTCAATTTTGATGGGTTGGTCCAAACAAAATTTTGTTTTAGCTTTCAATGGACTCAATAAGTAGACGGTGAAATTGGACTCTTCGAATTAATCGATCGTTGGGAGTGTCTAACATCCATAAATCCTAACTCAATTGATAATGTCTAACATCCATAAACATATGAGAGTTTCAGTGATATTTATCATTTTATCTACAAAAAAAAAAAGAAATCCTACTATATATGAGTGTGTTTGATCTGTTAAAATATAAGAGACTGAATGTGACACATTCAACTATACTATGTTTGATTTTAAAACTATATTTAAGATTGGACAAACCGAGTGTCAAACAATTGGACAAACACTGAAATTTTTATCCCTCACTGAATCACGGGATAATTTTTGTCATCTGTACAATTTTTTCAAAACCAAAATAACCTTTTGGCCACCAAATATCGTTTAAGACAAAATTCGTTCAATATTTTAAATGTTTATCTTATATTATTTTGTAATATATTGTCATTATGTATTAGTCTATCTAATACTTATATTTTACATATCAAATTGTTCTCTAACATTACAAAACTTTGATAATGTGAAACTTTCATACAACTTCAAATCTTCAATACATGATTTTTCATATAAATTTATATCTCTCCATTCGTTTACCAATGCTCTAAGCACACTTGTTAGTCTTCTCTTTTTTTTTTAAGTGAAAAGCCTTTATTTCCGAGCTTGAAGACAAATTGAGAGCACTTCACTATTTTTTTTCCTATATTTCACTGTGAAGAAGTGATAGGTACTACCGAAAGTGATTGCCACTAAAATATTTCTCATTTTCTCTCCTTCATATCTTGTCCTTTTCAAGACTTCACTTTTAATTAATAGTACTTCTTCATTCTTTTTTTCATATAAAAGCATAATCAATATCATTAATCAATAAAAAGATCATACATAATATAATTTCATAAATACAATATAGTATAGGCATCAAATCTAAAGTTCACAACTTGTTAAGGTTTTTATCAAACAATACAATGCTATTATTGAGGCCTAGTCTATAAAAAGATATAAAAAGGGCACTAATAAAATTCACCCAAAAGACTGAATGAAAGTCTAAGTTAGCACTTGGTCACATCCATGATTAAAAAAACTATATATTTACATTTCACATTAATTACATACTTTAATCACATGTCCACCACAATATTTAAAAAGTTAACAATAAAACAAATTAATACACGTTTAAATTCAGGACGAGATTTATAGAATTACAGTGAATCTTTATAATTTTATTCCAAATTATTTTTTTAGGATTTTACAAAAATCACATTTTTATTATAATTTTCCCGAATTTTCCGTCAATATTTTAAAATGTGCAATTATTTTTGTTAATACAACATACCAAAGGAGGAACTATGTTGAGGCTCCTCCTCCTCCTCATGAGCAAGATTTGAAGTAGGAACCAATGAATCAAATAAATTGTCCCAATTTTCATCTTCCTCATCTTCTAATATTTCATCTCCATTATTACTAATATGGCTCCAATATTGATTTGGAGGATTCATCACAATTTCATCATTCTTTGCAAATCTTCCCTTAATACGTGGCCTACTGTCTGCCAATGTCTTCCTGCAAACATACTGTTTCCCAGAACAAAACAAAATTAAGATTGTTTACTATACATTATTCCATTATATTCATGACTAAACAGTATCCGGGTGGAGCAATAAAATTATACAGTGTTTTGTGTTGGAGAGTAACACAACAAAATTGTAATCTATCAAGTAGAGACACTTATCGAATTAGTCGTATCCTGGTGTCAGACAATGGGTGTCGGACACCGACACGATACCGATGCTTATAATTATATTGAATTGTGTCATATTTTTAAATTATTATCAGTGTCGATGTATTAGTGTCTGTGTCGTGTTTGATATCCATATTGATATCCGTACTTCATGGATTGTAATAAATTTTTTTAAAGTTGAATAGAGTGACCATATTTACCAATAACCTCGTTATACATCCGATTCTAAGTATAAGAAAAAGTTGGTTAATAAAAGTTGATATTTGATTTAAATTTGGATCATCAGATATATTAATATCAATTTTTGTTTATTCAATTTTTTTATATATTTAAGATAGAGAAAATATAATAAGACAAAATTTGAGACAATTTTCATATTTTATATATCATAAATTTTGGTGGCATGATGCAATATGCTAAAACTTTTGCGAGTTGGTTTTTAGAGAGAGATTGTGATTTTCCTTAAATTGAGAATACTATAAATTTTTTTAATAATTTAAAAAAGTGATCGGAGTATTATATAATCATTTATCATATTTTTTTGACAATTTATTTTAAAATATTAATTATTATATTAAAATATAGTCTTGACCTTTATATATAAACTCTTTCCCCCAAGAATGGATCCTTTCAATTTCTTTTTCTTCAACTTTTTTCCATTTCTTTATATTTAAATCAAGTTTAAAATGAGACTGATTTAACCAATTGAACCATAAACACATTGTTCATGGTTCAATTATTTAAATGGTTTGATCACGATTTTATATTCTAGCTCAAACAATTAAGCTATAATTTATAGGTCTCGCGGTTTTGATGTTTGAATCTGTTTTTAAATATTGAATTCAAGTATATATATAAAGAGAGAAGCAGGGTTGTATTTTTTTTTTTTGGTAAAGAATTTCTTATATATTGCATAGTATGGTAATTATATATAAAATACTATAATGATAAAAATGTCTATGTTTAATCTTGTAAGTATACAATTATTCAGTTGTTAGCTATAAATGCATTGATATGCAACGGTCTGAGTTTGAATCATGAGATTCTCTCTATTTCTCCCGGCTTAAAGTGTGTACGGAAGTCTCACTACTAAACTACTACTTGACAGCGAAAAACTATATTTAAAATGACACAAAATTAATCAAATGAAAAATTGACAAAAGATTAACCTTAATTTTTTTGTTGTAATTCCTCTGGATTCTTTTGCTTTTATATCTCTCAATCCTGACCTTCTTTTCTTCTGGGCTGTAAGGACTAGCTGCTCTGCTCATTTCTTCTATTATCATGTTACTCTCTGTTGACAAAGGACTATCTGATTGATGATGATAATGTTGTTGCAATCCATTAACTCTCTGCACATACATATATGATGGCATATAATAAAACAAAAACTCCATTTAATACAATTAATTCATATGAAATTGGTGGTGTAAGTAATGAAATTTGATGTATTAATAGTGTGTTTGGTTGGAGAAAAATAGGGAAGAGAGAAATTGAAACACGGATTTCAATGCATGTATTTGGTCTATTTTATAATTCAAATACATGCATTGGTTTCCGTGTCTCAATTTCTCTCTTCCTTATTTCTCTCCAACCATTAAAAAAAATTCATTTATCCAAACTAATTTGTCATTTTTTTGCCACAAGTTATTTGACCTAAACAAAAGTTCATATTTTTTTTCCACCACTAGTTGAGTCTGGTTTTGAATATCAGTTCTGTCATCAAGTGATTCCAAACATTAAGATAAATCCAAGAGTTTTATAAAAAAGAAGAGATAAAACGCAAAATGTCTATAAATATTGCTAGTTAATTCCACCTCCACTTCTAACAAAATTATAATTCTTAGTTATCTGCTAGAATTTCACATGGTTATGGTTTTAAATAAAGGTTTGGTACCGATGTATCATCATTATCATATTTTTAAAAGACAAACAATTTAGACGTCAGAAAAGTGTCACTTTTTTGAAGCAATTAGAGACAAACAATTAAGAACTAAGAAAAGTGTCACTTTTTTCATAATAAAAAATCACAATGGTTAGTATTTGTTTTATGTTAATGTGTCATTATAGACCATTTTAAGCAGGCCGGGCCCACATCTTACGGCAGATGAGAAGCGCGGACTTTAAAATTTTTACTCTATTTTGACGATTCGAAAGTTTGAATTTTGTAATAATAGTTATACATTTTTAATGTTCAAAACATATTAAATATATATATTAATTAAATAATGTCAACATTTTTTAGAGCAAGGTTTTTGGTTCAATTTTTTTTCTTTCTTTTCATGATTTTAATTTTTTATTAGGGGTTAGTTTTAATATTTGAGCAGGCACTCTAAATAATCAGGAATGACCCTAATTTTAAGGGTATGATTTCTTAAGCATTTCGTCATCATATAACCATGGATGTCGTGGATAGTCATAAACTATTTGCTATTAGGTCTTAAGCTAATTATTAAGCCCAAATTGAGCCATATTGTTAAACTAGATTACTCTGGCCCTAGCTTGCATACTCAGGACATCATCCTCGCATTCGACACAACTTGAAGTCTTGAACAAGTCGGGCCACGTGCTCTGAGAAAGGCGCATAACAAGGAACAACCACCGAGTCAAAACCTCCAAGAAGTTGCGAACCTAAAGGCATAAAGGGAGAATAGGAAAACAAAAAAGTTACTCATTCTCAGATAAACTTCTGGGCTTTAATCACTGCACATCGTCAGCAAAGTCTAGTGATAATATGCTCCGACACAGTTAATATGGAAAGTTAAACACTTGAACTTTCAACCTCTCTTTTAATTTTTTTTGTGAGTAATCTAAAATTAGAAATTCATTCATAAAATAAATAAGTGAATTATTTGAGATTCAGACCTCGGTTTTAACTAAACTCACGGGATACATCTCTTATCATTTCGTAAGGTCTCAAAATATGAAAATTGGTTATTATCATTGTTAAAAATAATCTTAAAAAATGACTTGAAAATACGTTTATAAGCAAGGATAACCTGATCAAGATCACCGGTACTATAAACTCGTCGCACCGGACCATTCTCAGTGTCAAGCAATTCAGAAAACAGATTTGGAAAAAGGTGTTGATGATGGTGGTGGTGCCCATCATTCTTTTGTAGCGATTGGCTACTAATGCTCCTCTGCATCAACCGTTCCTCGTAATTACTCGGCGATCCCATGTAGCTGCTGCACCCGCTGCCACCACCATTACTGTAACTCACCTCCAAGTTGGGCTGTGTGACTGAGCCATACTCACCGAGTTGGTTATACTGCTGCTGCATTGGCAATGGAAAATGGGAGTGGGTATCAGTGGCGCGTGAGAATTTAAGGTTGAAGTTTGTATACATGGCGCGTAGTTGAGTTGAGGTGGGATTAAAAGGAAGAAAAGGAGTGAGTTATAGTGATTATTACTATTGTGATAAGTAGGAGTAGAAGATGAAACAGAGGAGAGTAAGTGAATGAGTGAAGATGAAAGGGAATTGTTGAGTACTTGAGTATTTAATACTTTTTCATGCCTCCAAAACACACACACAACAAGACAAAGCAAACACAAGCCCACCAATATCACTTTTTTCTTTAATAATTTTTTTATACATAATTATTTTAAATTCTATTTTTTATAAAAAATTTCAGCAATTTTCTTCAAATGTTTTTTTTTACTTGATTTTTATCTCTACTTTTTTTTTTTCTTTTCTAAAATGGCTAAAAGATAGTACTTTTTCGTTTCAAAATAAGTGTCACAGTTGATAATTGCACACATGTCAATTGTCAAATGCATAACTTTGACCATTAATACATTTATAAAATATGCATCAAGATAAAATCCAATAACATCTTATATGCTAATTTGTCTTTATATAATAGTAAAAAAATATAATCAAATTAGGTTATGTAAATAGTGCACATAGTTAGAGATAAGTAACAACAATGAAGGTTAGTGTGGACAAGTGAGTTAAGTCTTTCACGATATGCAAGTAGTAATGTCCGTTATATTATAATAAATAATTGTGAATTTCTTGTAGTGTATAGTTTTTAATTATGTTAACCTTAATGTCTCTCTCTCCCTCCCTCACTCCTCTCTCCATTGTCATGACTTTTCACCACGACTTGTTACAATCTCTTTCCACCCACATCTAGATTAATTTCAAAGTAGAAAGCGAGAAAGGGTTCCTTCCAATATGAATTTTGACCGGAGTTTGAAGGTTGAGCAGTGTGGTTATTTACCACTTAAAAGCCACTATCCTCACTTTATTTTTATTTATAATATTTTATATGCTTTCTCTCTCTCTCTCTTTGATGTGTGGTTTTGAATGTATTGGAGGTAAATTTGATTAGAGACGATCCACTCTCGAGAAAAATGGTTGTGTCAATTGTAAAAAGAGAGCAATAATAGTCTAGAAAGAAAAAGTGATGAAGAAGAAGTGAACAACACATGAGGAAGTTTTGTTCTCCTTACAAAAGAATTCAACAAAATTGGTTTTTATCAAAAAAGTTGAGGAAACTTTGTTCTCCTTAAAAAAGTTGACTGTAGGGCCTGAGGTTTGCAAGCGTTGTTCTCCTTGAGGAAGTTTGTTTTCCTTAAAAAACTTGACTGTAGGGTTTGAGATTTGCAAGCTTCCCTGATAATCCATAAGGTGAGGTTATTAATTCAATGAAATTGTTATGAATTTAATTTGAATGAATTAATAACAATTTGTCTTTAAATATTGTCTTTTTCATCATAAAAAATGGGAAGATTGTTGAAACAAAATTGACTTTGTACAATTACCTCTAAAGTTTTGAAGTATTAAAAGAATAATTTGGATATGCTAATATATGTTTAAGTGTGCATGACCATAGTTTAAAATTATTAATCAAGTCAAAAGAGCATATATAAGAGCATTTGAAATGTTAAAGAGAAGTTGAAGTTTTGGATCAAAAGCAGAATCATTAGGTCCTGAAACGTCAGAAGTTGAAAAAATAGTTCAAATTCTATAGACTTAGAAGCTACTTAAAGACTCAACTTCTGAAAGCCGTGTCAGCATCAGAAGTCTGGTCACGTGCATATACAAACAAATTCTTCAAAGAGCAACTGAATTAAATGTAATTTTTTTTTCAAAAAAAATTCAAATGTCTTTTCAACTATATTAACCATTTAAAATTCATTTGAAAATACATGACAACTAAGACATCAAGGCTTGTTGTTACATGTTCATTGGACCATAAACAGCTTATGGAAACTTGTCTCAAGCAAAGGCACATGCTTATTCCTTAAACGCAACCAATGATGAAGGTTGTTTTACCACCTACACATTTCTTGCCTTAAATGACCCCAAAACTGTCGAGATTTTATGGATACTTTGAGATTTTGGTTATTAATTCTTTCATGGTATAAAGTTGATTTAAAGAAATAAGTGTTTTTGTTTTGAAGCTCATTTTTGGAGAATATGAAGCATGAACGGGAAAATGGTCTCGAAATATTCCTAAAACTTTGTTCTTAATTCTGACTAATTAAATCACTTCTGTTGGTTCAAAAGAGGGGAGGGGAGGGGAGGGATTTTAATGAGAGGGAGGGGAGGGAAGGGGAGGGGAGGAGAGATCTTTTAATTATTTGTATGTTTGATTCAAAAGAGGGGAGGGGAGGTATAATAAAACTAAATTACTTTTTTATCCTTATAATTTTATAAGAGTTTCATCATTTTAAAATTATTCACTTTATAAATAATTAAATATAAGAACTCAATAGACTCAAAAACTCCACAAATAAAAATATTTATCAATCAAACCTAATAAATAGTATATAAAATTAAATTTTATACAAAAATTTAAATTAATTTTTTAATATAAATATATGCAAAGGTATTATGGAACTCAAATATAACATAACCAAATATTTTTTTTAACTCAACAAATAACAAAAAAAAAGAGTATTAACGTTAAACAAAATTGGTAAGAAAGACCAAAGGAAAAAACAATGAAAATATTGATCAATATCGACGTAAGAAAAACTAGTGTAAAAAATTTTATTAAAAAAAATTGTATATCTAGTTCAACACTTCAACGTGACAACAATAATTAACAAATTATATAATAATAATCAACATGAGAACGTGACAAAAATAAATTAGCAAATTAGCAACATAATAAAAAAATGTAAGTAAGGATAATTTTGGTATTTTAAAATATATATAAGGATAAACATGTCAATATAATTAAAATTGTATTAAGAAAGCTTGCTTCCCCTCCCCTCCCCTCCAAATCCCCCCGATTTGGGGGGAAGCAAAATTTGCTCTATTTTCCCTCCCCTCCCCTCCCCTTCCCTCCCCTCCAAAACCCTCGAACCAAACATAGACACTTATTAGATCACAAAAAGATCATAATACATTTAAAATATAATCAAGATATTAAAATTTTGCCTCAACATGTTTGATGTGATAATATAAGTTTAATTTATGAATTGACTTATTTTTAATCTTAATAACTTATACAAATAATGACTTTGTATTTTTAAAGTTGTTACACCATGAATAGATGCATGGAAATAGACCCCAACCGGAAAAGAATCTTGGCTAGAATAGGTGCATACAAGTTAGGAGACTTGATACTTGATAGCAAAGCATAACTAGACACAAATACAACGACTTCTTGATGCCACACCATGAATTCTTTTTAATAATTTGCATTTTATTTCGGAGTTTGCTAGGTTATCTTTAACATTGGTCAAAGGAGGAACAAAATTGTAGTAAGTACTATAGGTTATCTGTTAATTAGATCTCAAATTAATTAATGATCGAGATCAATAACAATTGCGTGTATTTACTACAAGAACGAATCTTAGGCCTTGCATATAAGAGAAAACATGAGAATTGCAAAGAGAGTCTCTCAATACCTCAGGATTAGGCCAAGTGGTCCATGCTAGACCAATTTTAATTAAATCTCAAAAAATAATTATAAATATAATAAAATAAATTAATTATAAATATTTGTTTAACTCAGAGTTGATCAACTTGAGAGATTGAACTCAACCAATTATTTGATTTTTATTACCTCGATCTGGTTAGGTTAGGCTTGTGGTAGCTAGGTAAAGAGTAATTAATGCAAGCCAAAATTTTATTATATCATGGTCTCTAGGTATCTGTGTTGACCTCTTCCGCTTCGGCTGTTGTACTCTCAGTGGTGTTTTGTTCCTTTGGTGTCTATTTTTCGCCACTACTGGCCTCATGGCGGTGCCTCTGTTGTTGCCGAGACTTGTCTGCTTTGGATTTTTGTTCTACCTTTGTTTTGGTCAGCGATTCGCCTGATGAAGCTGGTTCTGGATTCTAATGGGCCGAGCGCTTTTGATTCGAGTTCGGGAGTTAGCGTCTAGTTGTGGCAACTTTCTGGGTTGGATTGGTGACTGCTTTGGTAGTTTGAAATTTGTGGGGTGCCTTTCTGATTTGGGAATAGGAGATGATTCGTGATTAGGTTGTGTTTGTTTAGGGGTTTTTTCTTTGGGTGTTCCGCTTCTATATGACACCTTTGTTTTGTAGTTCTCTTACTGGTCTCTGTTCTTTTTGTGCGAAGACCTGATTATTAATAAATTTTGCCATTTAAAAAAAAAATGGAGTGGGGTTATGCCTACTTGTAAAGTTGAACTTTTAGTCTATGAAGAAATGAAGTGGGGTTTTCTACTTACATGGATAGTTTAATTGTTGTCAACATAGAGAAGACGACGAAACTGGTTATGGCCCAACACAACAATAACAATATCCTATACACAAGTTTGTGGTCTCTTGTCAACAGCATACAAACAGTTTCTCCACTCCCATCATTTTTTTTGCCCTAGGTATCTCTAATCCTAGGTGTGCAATATATCAACAAGACGTACTCACACTCAAAATGAAGAGACAAATTCATGGAAATGGATTCCCTGCAGTCAAGTAGTGACTGCAGGTGAATCTAGACCATCCATTTTTTTATGTCTTTTATTTATTTAGCAATCTTTAAATCTGGACCATTAAAGGTTACTAACTGCATGACTGCAGGGAAAAAGTGACTGCATGGAATCCTGGTCCCAAATTCATACAGAGAAAATATAAGATCACATGCATGCGATTAAAAACAATTAAAACAGTGGGAAACTAATACTGGGACCATAAATTTATTTGTTGTTTGGAAATCGTGTACGTTATTCATATAATTTATTTTGAACATAATTTTCTACTAATATATAAAAATAAATATTAATATATAAAACGTTGTTCAATTTGTCTTGATGAATATTTTCAAAATATAAAATTTTCATAATTTTTTATAAAAGATAATTAAAAATATTAGTGATCAAAGTTATGCATTGATCACTAATATCTATGTCTCTCTATTTTTTTATTATAGGTGAGAAAAGCGTCATATTATTGAACTAGAAAAAAACACAAACTCTCATAAAAAATTCCTTATCTGTTTTTATTGGATAGCGTTATGTTAATTATTATTATTAATTAATTTCTATAAGATTGTAAATATGTGTGTTTTTAGCATTAATCTTTTTTCATTAGCAATTAAAATTTTAACTATACAATTCAAAGTAAAATATATTAAAGTATACTATTTAATTTTTTTTTTTAGAGCAAAATGCTTATTTCATTTCATTCTTTTTGGTAAGAATGCTAAAAAGAATAGGAAAAAAAACTAAACTAAAAGAAAACTATTCACGGAGAAAGAAAGTTCTTATTGCATCGTTTTTGAGAACTATCTCATTTCATTCATAATATATAATAGAATAAATACATGTTGGAATATCGATATGGATATGAAAACTAGCTAAATGAAGTCGCCTTGGCTAGCAACACCATTTGTTTGTCTCCGAATAAACTTAACATATGCGTTAACAAATGGCTAGTAAACTTCTACGATCTCTAACAATGGACGGACTCGTTTTATCAATTTTATTTCAAGCTAGCTCTGGAGTTAGCTTGAAATCATAATATTGATGTAATAATATGAACACGTTGTAATTGAACGAGATACAGTAACATGAATTAGACGGTGCACCCAATAAGACACTCATATATATATATATATATATATATATATATATATATATATATATATATATATTAGTAGTACACATCAAAGAGCAACATCATCAGCTAGGCTAATTCTTAGACTACGATATAGGCACAAATAAAATTGGACTATCTATGTCAAGTCGTTATTAATATTATAGGTGGACAGTTTCTTTCTTCAATTGAATAGTTTAAGAGTAGTGCTAGATAGCACGACGGGTTAAGTGCACGACCACAGCACGACAAGTTCAAATAGCATGCATTTTGATTTGTTGTAGAATTTTTTTATAATTTATCGGTGGCTTTGTCACTTGTGTATACAAATGCACATATATCTATGATAAAATCCAGAGAAATATTATTAGTATCATACTACAATGCAAGGAGACGCTGGTGCTACAACTTTGGCTTGTGGTGGTACAAATTGCAATGATATCCACCGCTTCAAAAGCATTGGTGTTGCAGATTTCTCATACAATCACTGTGAGACACAAAATTAATTATTTTTAATTAAGATGAAAACAAAAAAGCTACATAAACTTCAATCGTACAATTCCGACGACAGAAAGTTGTCGTACAATTTAGCATTTCTCATAGTTTAATTTCTTGATGCGTTGTCATGCAATGCAATATAGATAGATAGATAGATAGATACCTCTGTCTCTATTAAGAGGTTCGTTTCAATGTCTATTCTACTTATCTACTTATCAAGATAAAAAAAATGAAGAAAGGGCAGCAAAGTGACATAGATAAAGTGATATATATATATGGTTTCTTAACTTTTTTTCTTTTTTATAAGCAAAATATTTTTTATTAAAGCGGGTACAAGGGGTACACCAACCCTTACAATAAAAAGAGTCCAGACCCAACATCATAGCAAGACGAAACTACCCACCTTCTATGAAGGGTTGCAGAACTCTCACCTAATCATGTGCTCGAAAGTCAGACAAAAAAGGAACAATAGAAACAAAAAGGAAACTCAGACACATGTATAAAATACAAGGTAGAAGCTAAATTTAGAGACCAACCAAACATGAAACACCTAAGCCATATGAGAGAAATGTCACAAATTTAACCGATGCGTATATAAAAATATTTGTGAAAAAATGTCAACTTATTAAATGAATTTCAGCATTTTGAGAGAATATATAATCTCCGCAGTTATATGTAGAAGATATTTTAGTTTATCGAAAATAAAAATTCACAAATTATTCCTCACTGGTAGCAAATATACGATTTGGCAAGCCATAAAAGTGTCCCAATATTCATACTAATTAACTTTTTCACAATTTGAAAAATAAATCTATATTGATAGAATAATGTTAATTAATAAGTTAGAATTAGAATTTTTAGATAGGAACAAAAATTAGAACTGATTCTATAAATTTTGTCAATGTTTTCTAGATCCATATTTTAAATAAGGTTTTTTCTAAATTACCATTTCATAATTTTGAAGTATTTATCCATCAACTAACAAGAACAAACTACACTACATAAGTAGATTTGTATCGTCCCCACCACACCTAACTTGTAACAAACTTGCGGAATACAATAATGATCCTCAAAGTTCAAACTTTCAATTCTTGGCGGCATCAAACTATATACACATGTCATGTTATACGGTCATTTTAGGTTGGAATAAAGTGCAAGTGGGCAACCACATTTCAGTAGGGATGAACATTTTAACCGGTTATCATGGATTATCCATAACCAAATCCATATCCAATTTTAAAAACCAGTTATTTATATTTGGGTTTTATAACCAAACCAATTAGTTTTTTATTTAGATATCCATAACCATGACCACAACCAAACTTTATGATTAAATTACTCAATTTCCAAAATTTATCCATAACCAAATTTTTTATTTCTCCCAAATTGAAAAGATGAACCCTAATCCCCAAACACAAAAATCGTACGAAAAACCGAAAATCGGCCGAAAAACTGAAAATCGGCCGAAAACTCAAAAAATCTGTCGACAACACAAAAAACGGCCGAAAACCCAAAAATCGGCAAAAAAATCGAAAATCGGCCGAAAACTCAAAAAATCGGCCGAAAACACAAAAATAGGCCGAAAAACCGAAAATCGGCCGAAAACTCAAAAATCGGCCGAAAAATTGAAAATCGGCCGAAAACTCAAAAAATCCGTCGAAAACACAAAAAATGGCCGAAAACACAAAAATCGGCCGAAAAACTCAAAAATCGGCAGAAAAACCAAAAATCGGCCGAAAAACCAAAAATCGGCCGAAAACTCAAAAAATCGGCCGAAAACACAAAAATCGGCCGAAAAACTGAAAATCGGCCGAAAACTCAAAAAATCGGTCGAAAACACAAAAAACGGCCGAAAACCCAAAAATCGGCCGAAAACTCAAAAAATCGGCCGAAAACACAAAAATCGGCCGAAAAACTGAAAATCGGCCGAAAACTCAAAAAATCGGTCGAAAACACAAAAAACGGCCGAAAACCATAAATCGGCCGAAAACCCAAAAAATCGGCCGAAAATCCAAAAAACGGCCGAAAACAAAAAAACAGCCGAAAACACAAAAAATCGGCCAACAAACCTAAAAACGGCCGAAAAACAGATTTTAGGTTTTTCGGCCGATTTTTGCGTTTTCGGGTGTTTTTTGGGTTTTCGTCCAATTTTCGGTTTTTCGGCCGATTTTTAGGTTTTGGGCCGATTTTCGGTTGTTTTGCCGATTTTTGGGTTTTCGGCCGTTTTTTGTGTTTTCGACAGATTTTTTGAGTTTTCGGCCGATTTTCAGTTTTTCGGCCGATTTTCGGTTTTTCGGCTGATTTTTTGGTTTTTCAGCCGATTTTTGGGTTTTCGGCCGATTTTTTGTGTTTTCGATTTTCGGCTGTTTTTTAGATTTTTGGCCGATTGTTTGTTTTTTATTTATTTTAGTGTTATTATTATTATTATTTATTTTTTGGAAAAAAAAACCAGTTATTAAACCAAAAACCGGTTTTTAAAAGTAAAAACCGGTTATAAAAGTGGTTATGGATATAACCAGTTTTATAACCGGTTATGACATTTGGTTTTAATGTCCAATTATAACAAATGGTTATGGATTGGTTATGGACGGTTATTTTGGATTGTCCAAGATGCTCATCCCTACATTTCATATACTTTTACAAATTTTGGTGGACGGTTGACAAATGATTATATGAAGCAAAGTTAATTAAATGTTTGCGCAAATGGGATTACTACATGATTGACAAGCATTTCGTCGTTTACATATGTAAGTGCATATATTCATCTAGACAAACCTAAACCCCTCTGAGAAAATAGGCTTTTTGGTTAATGAAAATCTATAATTGAATTATTATTGTATTGAAGTATATTTGTGTGAGCAGGGGTCAACTCAATCTTCTCAATAATAAGTTAGGCTTTAATTAACCACAAACCACTTATATGAGATAGTAACATTTGTGGAATGTTGAGTCAAAAAGAGCCAAGGGTGACATGGAATGCTTCAATCTCTACACATTTCATTTCACAAACACACTATAACGGATTGTTGCATATAACTTCTAAATCTAATGTCTTTGCTTAGTATAGACGTATAGTGCTATATATCATGGTGATTAATAATGTCCCAATTCATGTCTTGCAATTCACAACCAATGCAGCATCAATGACTTGTATTGATCACATTTTTTGGGTTGACTTGACATGTATAGATGTTTTAGGGGAGATTATTACGTGCTAGTGGAATAGTAGGAAGAGTGGAGAAGGTGGTTGATGAAATAGTGGAGGTGAGATAATAGGGAATAACAGGCGAGATTGTTGGAGAGAAAGAATGGAATAGTGGGCAGGGAAGGAGTTTAGATCCGACTTAGACTCGTCAGGTGCCCCATGTGCTCCTCGTATCCTTCTCAACAGTGCTCGCCTAAGCCGTGCTTGGGTTCTTGCCTCATCAAGAAAGACTGACCATGAATGCCATTCTTAAGGTCTCTACTAAGGGGTCAATAAATATTCGGGTCCATTATAATTATAGTGGATTATGCCCGTTTTAAATTCTAGGACCGTCCAATCCAAAAAATATGTGTGAAATAATATCTTTTGTCAAATTATTAATGGTGAGAAATTTAATCATTACATGTATTTTAAAAAACGTCTAACCTTTTTTCTTTATAATCAAATATTAACCCTTAAAAATTTATACCATTATTTTTAATGAAAACCTCAAATATATATTGTTTTAATTTATTTTTATAAATAAGTTAACAAAAAAGTAGTCAAAATATAAAAATTAACAAAAAAAAAGTAAAATTTTATGGGAATCGAACCCTAGACCCGAAGGTTATTTTTTTCTCTACAATCCACAACTCACCAATTGGGCCTGTGACATGCAATTGATTTTTCTCGCTTTTTAGTTTTCTATACTTTAACCTCCACACACAATTGCATAAACCCTGAGACATTCCCAGAAACCGCCACTCTTCACTGTGCCGTCATTGATCTCTGCGGTTATCCCCAATTTTCTCGCCCTCTCTCCGCCGTAACCATAGGCGAAGCTGAGCCCGGCCAGCCTGGGCACGTGCCCGGGCTCGGCCCGTTTGATTTTTTATTTTTTTTGAATAAAAAAAAAGAAAAAGTATAAATTGAAAGAAAAAAAATGCGTTTGAACATTCATCACGCGTTCTGAAAAAACAAAGTAAAACACGCGACCGCGACTCTTCACCGTATCTTCCTCCTCCAAATCCGTCGCCGCCGCCGGCATAGAAGTCGGAATCGGAGCTCTCACACACAGGCACCCACACCTCACACGTTTCTTGTTCTCTCTCTCGCTCATAGGTTTGATTTGATTTTTTTTGGGTTTTGATTTTGTTTGTGATTTTGATCTTTTTGCCTTTGTTGATTCTGTTTGTGTTTGTTTGTTGATGAATGATGGATGAGTTGATTTTGAATTTTGATTCTGTTTGTTGAATGAGTTGATATAATGTTAGGGTTTTGATTTTGTTTGTCAGTTTCTATTTGGAACCTTGATTATGTTATTTGTGTTGATTTTGACAATTTGAGTTGATTTTGGAACTGTTATTTGACAATTTGAGTTCAATTTGAGTTGATTTTGGAAGAGTAGTATTGATTGGCTTGTTTCTATTGAATATAACATTTGTGTCTGCATTTTGTTAACAAAGACACCACTTTGGATTTGTAGCTAGGATTGATTTTGATTGTAATTTACGTAATCAATTTATTTATTGAGTAATTGGGACTGCTGTAGCAATTGTGGAACATATGAGAGTTATTAGGACTGCTGTAGCAAATAAGTTTCCTTGTATGGCGATGTAATTTTGTTGTTCTTTTGTTTTCCTGTTTTTTCTTCTGCCGAGGCTGCTGTTTGGTCTTTGCTTCTTTTTGTTTTTCCTGGCTTCTGGTTGTGTTGTTATGGCCTGTTATTGTTTTTCTTGCTGAGGCTATGACTGTATTAATGCTCCTTCTTTGTATTCCTCTTGGTTCCTTGCATGCCTTATGCTTGGTTCCTTGTTTAGTAAAATCTTTGCTGTTATGAAAAAAAAGTTTCCTTGTTTGTTAGTGTTATTACCTTTCAAAAAGAGGGTTAGGGTTTGTAACCTTTCAATATTTCATCTATCCTTTACATACTGAGTTAATACTATTGTAGCATCTAGTTCCTTTCACTTTGGATTCATTCTCTAATTCTTTCATTGAGTAAAACAGGGACTTTATATACATTGTGTATTTAGAAGGTTTTTCTTTATATAATTTATGTCACATGTAAATTTGCTACTTGGGTTGAAATTGTGCCCAGGCTTTGTTTCTTTCCTGGCTCCGCCACTGGCCGTAACCACCTCCACTCACCGTCGCCTAACCCTAACCCCGTTGAATTTCGCGCCAAATAAACCTTAAATCCTCTCTTCATTATTCTCAGAACACAAAACACAATCAGAAGCGATGAATAAGCCGAAAAGCGATGCTGTAATCTTCACGAAGGAGCCTTACATCGAGGATACAGGACCAAGCAAAATGTGAGAAATTTATTCATCAACAATCACACTTTATTTATTTTTTTGTTTTGTAACGAAGAAAGCTTTGTTAATTTCGTATTTTTGTTTGTTGCAGAGCGGGTATTTCGTTTTCCACACTATCTGAAGCAGAAATCAGCAAAATAGGTGAAGTTCAAGTGTGGAAAACCAGTTACTATGATTCGTTTCGAAAGGCTGATCCTGGTGGCTTGTTGGATGCTCACATGGTACAGTTTGTTTGCATATTTTCACATTTTTAGGGACCTTGTTGAATCATCTAAAATTGTGTAGTTTTAGGGCTGGTTTGGTTAAGCATTAGCGATTATCATATAACTGCTTATGTTTAAATAATTTGGGCCGGTTGGATTGACTTATTTTTGAGCTTATGCAAATAAATAAGTTTTTTATGTATTATTATAAGCTTCTCATGAGAAGTTGTTAAAGGTAGCTTATCAAATAATAGATTTTTTCGAGAAGAGAGAGAAAACAAGGGTTAAGAGGTGGATGTTATTTTGTAATTAAAAAATCACTTTTAAATGTTGTATTGTATCCAAACAAACTAAATATTATTTTATTTAAAAAAGTGATTTTTATTACAATAAACAAACACAAAGTAAATACTACTTTTCTATAAAATCTCCAAATTATTGAATATCAAGTCACTGTGTTTTTAATCTGTAATGAGCAGACCCGTTAGTGTTGATGGATCCTAAGTATATTACATCACATATTTGACGTTCTTTAGATTTTTGGACTGTTGCGCCTGCAAAATGATTAAAAACGTACTCATTATTCATTTGTAATTTGAATGGATTTGTATTGTTTTTTCATTTACCAAAGAAGTTAGGTTGATGAAATACGTTGTTTCGACTTTCCATCTGTTTGATCATGTATTTTCCTTTCATAATGCACATGTCTTTTCCTAGAATGCTATAATAATAAGCATTTTTTCATGCAAATCAGGGCCCTGCTAATAAGCGTTCGGATTTTTCCTGTGCAACATGCCACGGGAACTTTGCTGACTGTCAAGGGCACTTTGGATGCTTACAACTTTCCCAACCTGTTTTCAATGTCGGATACTTAAATTCAATTGTGAAAATACTGAAGTACATTTGTAAGGTATCCATATCTTCAGATGTTCTTTATCTACTCTCACTCTCTAGAATTTGTTTTCATCAACATAATTATTCTCTCCTTTTATCTCATTTCTATTAAATTTACTTATAACCACTCACATAACATGCAAATATGGATGCCACTATTTCTGCATGTTTAGTCTTAGGAATCAGTCTTTTGAAGAACTGTTAAGTTTCTTTGTTGGAAGAATACTAACTCAAAGCACCATTAGACCTTCGGTTTGGTGGTCACTTGCTTGGTGATAAGGGGAGATTTTTTCTTGTTCGACGTTTAAGATCTGAGTCTCCTCTTGCACCAAGAAAAAAGCTCAAATTTATAAGAATGTTGATTTTGCTATCTGGATTCCAATTTGAGCTTCGTTTAGTTCATGCTTTTGTGGTCTGTTGCTTTTATCCACTTATAAAAAAAGCTGAGTTACTAAACACGATTGTTATTTTTCTCTAAAAAAGTTAGTGTTTATAGGCATATGTAGTACTTAGACAAAAGGAAACTTAAGAGAAAAAAAATTAAGATTCATTCAGAATTTGTTGTAATGCGTTAAACTCCAGTTACTATTTCACACTCATTACCATTGGAAACTCTATTTTGCCCATGTATTCTTTCTTTTCAATGTTACTTTTGTGCAATATGAAATTTTCTACATATTCTTTTTAGGTCTTAGCATGTAATTGTCTTAATTTTGCCTTTCTCAATACCCTGCTTGAACTATATGTCAATGTTTGGTGTTTTTTCCAGCGATGTGCTCGTATTCTTCTTGATGAGAATGAACGTATAATGTATTTGGGGAAAATGAGAAACCCTAAATTGGATGGGCGGCAGAAGACACAGACGCTTGAAAATGTATTGAAAAAATTGAAAAGTAAGAAAGCTATAACGTGCCCAAGATGTGGATATATCAATGGTATGTTTATGTTTAATTCTAATGAATTCAACATTAATTTGCTTACGAAGGTAGTATTTTGTTTACTTAGTTTCCTTATTCAGTAGAAACGTACTTGCTTCCACTTTTTTGGAGCTGATTCCATCTTAAAGGAAATCATGAATATATACTTGGTAAATAATTATTTTCCTTTTGCTTATTTATCAATAAAGCTCATCGCCTCATAACATATCGACTGACTGTGCCTTTTTAGCAGAAAGATATATATATATATATTCTAAAAATTGTGATATAAAGTCATTATATATAGAACTTGTACAAATGGGCCCTATTTGATAGCCATTATAGCAGTGGGGATTAAATATAATTTTATAGCTTAATTAATGCTGGGATATTTATTTTTAATGTATCTGTATGGTGATTTTGGTGATGAATATTGTGATACAGGTTCAGTGAAGCACAATAAGCCTACCCTAAGCATTGTTCATGACTGCTCAAATGCTAAGAATGAACTTGTCTCAGAGCTCGATTCAGCTCTTCCTCATATAAAAAATTACAGGGGACACAAAGACTTGCCTAAACGAAATCTTAACGCTTTCATGGTTCTTGACTTGTTTAAAAGGATGCACCGTGAGGTAGACATCTAATTTAGATGTTTTTGGGTTGCTTTTCCGTCTTTTTTCATTTTGAATAAGGGTTGTTGTGTTTTAAGACATTACGAATGCCAAGCAGAGGTTTGCTTTTCGGTCAAGCTGAACAAATTTGTTACTCTTTGTTGTAGGACTGTGAATTACTTTATCTTGCTGAAAACCCAGAGAATCTCATAATGAAAAACATTGCTGTGCCACCTATAGTTATTCGACCTTCAGTCATGGTGGATGGAGCACAGAGGTAAATGCCAGTTTTAATGTATTTATGTCTTTCCCGCCCTTTATCATGATTTGATTTGCACTGGGCCTTTTACACGTATAATAGAAGAAAAGATGGGGAGCAAGCAGGCTAGAGTATTTGGCCATGGGGAATTTTGCAAGGAAAATATGAACCCTGCTTGGAGTATGGTGGATATATAAAATTTTGGAAGAGTGTAACAAAATATGAACATGTGAAACATGATATTTGAGAGGACAAATGTATAATGAAATGAGAGGAAATTGTATGAACCCTACCCGGGGGTTGGGAAATCTACAGAGGCAAATAACCGAATTTTGGAGACAATTGGTTGCAAAGCATCTCGTATGCGAAAAACCATCTTTTTCTCAACAATATCTTTGTCATTTAATCCAATAGCGCTCCATTAGGTAGGATCAGATTTGATAAATGATAGGATTTAATTTAGTATACTAGCAAGCTAACAAGTATGAATATAGGAACTATAGTGAAAAGATGAATTTTATTGATATATAGTGATCAATCTAGATTCAGCACGAATCTTGATGAATATACAATGGATGGAAAACTGGAAATGAAATAAACAGTAAAATGATAGCTATGCAATTCAAGAAGCTTAGATTATCCCTATGCAGTCATAATGAATTCATGCATACCCACTGGCACTACCAATCATTAGCTTATCATATATTCATATATAATACTTAGATCCTCTTTCTCTCACTTTCACCTGTCCCGGTCACTCAATACCGACTTAGTTAGTCACAAGAATCTTAGAATATTCACCTTCATGAATCTCTTCCATCATTACCTTCTCCTTCATCATCATTTTCTTCAACATTAGGAACATCCAATCCATCTTCATGTGCAATTAATGTAATACTACTACCAACTTCTTCCATACGAATCTTAGAATCATTTGGGTCAACCATAACCACATGGCTCATACCATCTTCTTCAGCCCAACACCAATCATCATAAATTTGAACTCTTCAATGTTTGGAACTGATGATCTCCTTTCAACATTCTTTTTGGCCAATCTTGCATTTACCATCACATATACAAGATCTTCGAAGCACGAACTTCTAAACGGACACGTCGACACTGCCAATATAAAAAACACGACACCGCTACATATTTATAGAAGATCTAAATTGAGAAGCAAAATATATACATGTGCATCTAAGTTGAGCAAGTTATTTCATTAAATAAAGTTTTAAAACAAGATAAAATAATATTTGATCCATCTACTATCGAAAAAGCTAAAATATTATAATCAAAATGTAAAGTCTTTGATCCTTCATTGATCAGCATTGTTGTTTCGACACACCTTTAACCCTTGTGGATATTTCTTATATGTGTCTAAGGAAAGAGAGTAGAAGCAAAGGGAAAAAAATCTTTTGGGACACTTGTTTGACAAGTGATGTACGAGTATCTTACAAGTGTCGTACACCGATCTAAGGAGTGTCGGAGTAAAGGAAAAAATGATTCTTTTTTACACCTGTCTGAGCTGTCCGACACACATGTCAGATGAGTGTCTTATGAGTGTCGGACACCGCAACACGCTTAATCATATAGATGTCCGTACGTCATAGACAAGAAGATCATTCACAATCTTTTGCTTCAATCAGTTTCTTTTCTTGGTGTGGACCTAAACATTGCAAAATAAAATTAAAATTACGTGTTAAATAATGGCTATGAACAATTGACTACTAAATAATAATTTCCATAGTTTATTTGGACGAACAAATGTTAGTATATTAGCGGTTTGAATCCCAATCGTTTAACTTCAACTTCTTTAACCCTTAGCTCGAACCAGTTGTGCTACCCAACCCATCTAATACCAATTTCCATAATGAATTTGAAATCATACCATCTCAAAGGCACTTAAGTTCCACTCACAACCAGAAGAACTACAAGTCGAGCTTAACACACGAATGACGGAAATTTGCAACTGTCTGGCCTAATAACCATAAGTTTCCCACCACTATGTCGACATCCTGCTTCGAAGTTGAGCTATTTCATCACCAAAAAACCCTGCTTTTTCCTAAAATACTCAAGTTGGCCATCAGTCTTATTCACCACTTCCATATCTCCTCCCATCATCCTTCTTTGACAGGCATACATCCCTTGCTTAACTTCCCTATTCGCTTAAAAATTAGGTTGGTGGTTCAAAATTAGATTAAGACCCTACAACATGCAAATGTCTATGCAATTATTTGTCCCATCTTTTGTCAATAATTTTCTATAAGGGTAGGTAACCAGAGAAAGAAAAAAATTGAATTAGTTTACAAATTAATACTATATGCAACCAGTAGTATTTTGTAGTAAACTAATGGATGATATTTATAAACTTATATTCCTTTTTTTTCTTCTTATTATGGAAGGCTTCTTGTATCCTCTCTTCAGCAGTTAGTTTTATCCATTGCTTTATATATGTACCTTGTGGCTAGCTTATCGTTAGAATCGACTATACACAACATTAAAAGTAATGGTAAAGCATCCCTTATGCAACTTATCCGATTCTTTGGGAATTTGTTGAGACTTTTTTCCTGACAAACAACTTTTGTGGTAGACAACAAAGGGAAAGGTGAATGAAAACACTTAATTTTATATTATACTATTATTGTAATAGTAGTATAATATTATTTATATATATATATATGTATGTATGTGTGTGTGTGTGTATATATATATATATCTTTTAGCTTGGGTACTGTGTGATTATTTGGATGGGATGTGTGACATTGGGAGAGGTGAAAAGACATTGGGAGAGGAAAAAATAAGTAGAAAATTGGAATTAAGTTATCTTGCATCAGTATGGTACACGCAAAATAAAGAGAAAGTTGACTAACCCTAGGAATATGTCTCACTCTTTGTTAGATACCAACATCTCAAGCATTTAGTATAATCTTGTTTAGACACATATTACGGGGAAGGTTCGCCCACCGGTGGGTTAAATTATCCAAAGGCAAGCGCGACTATATTAGTCCATTCATAACCAATTTCTCAGGTTCCGGGCAGGTCCTCTACTTCTGCTCAGCCTTACTTAAAATCAAATATATAAACATTTTTGAAAAACATATATGCATGAAAATGGAATTTTAAAAAACTGGTTTTGAATTGGATCTGAACCAGTTTGAAACAATTTTTGAAAAAGGTAAACTGGTTTTATGACAAATGATTTGGTTTATAAACCATAGCTAAAATAGTGGGTTGTTTCATATGATTTGGTTAGCCATGCACAGCCCTAATTGTTTGAGTAGTTAATGTGATTTCTCACAGAATACATTGGGGCCATTCAAAATTTGAAAGTTGAACTTGGCGGGGAAATTTTGCAATAGTCACAATAGGAATGGAGGATCCATTTGTGTGAAGGAGTTGCACGAGCAAATGATTTGATGGCTTGGAGGATTCTAATTCTGATATCTATTCTGTTTACTCTGCTTGACTCATTTTTAAAAAAATTATATTATTGTTGCTTATGGTTTTACTCTTGATTTGTGGCAGTAATGAAAATGACATAACAGAGAAGCTAAAGAAAATAATCCACGCAAATGCTGCCATGCAAGATGAATCGGTCGAGTCATATGAGGTATAGTAGGACACTTTAAGTAATACATTTTTTTAAAGGTTCAATGGAGTTAATAAAATATTATTTTACAAAGGGTTTTTCTATCATGTGCAAATTTGCACATGTTAAGAAGTTTAAAATAGTAAATTTGTATTGGAACTTGTGCATTTCATATTAAATGTATAATATTTTAATAGATAATTATAACTTTTTAATATAAACTTACTACTTTTAGTTATCTTAACATGTGCAATGTTGCACATGTTAGACAAACCCTTTTACAAATTATGTTAGGATGAGTGAGTTGTTTGTATGGGGTCTCAGTAGAACATGCGTCTCTTTGCTCTCAGCTTGTTTGTTACATCTCATCTCTAAACTGACTGCTGTCTATATTGGTAGAATCAGTTGGAGATAGGTAAGAGGTACTATAGTTCTAACTATGTATACATCATGATAGATTTAAATTTCACAATGCAGTTACTGGTTCTTCTCTGAATATTCTCGTTCTATCTAGAATTCTACTCTAAACTGTCATGACCCGAACCTCTGACCGTGACCGGCGCATGAACTAATACATATTAGTCCGGCAAGCCTAATGATCATAATGATATTTATTGAAATTTTGATAGTATCCTCTGTATTTTTGACGTTTCCACAAATCATAATTCTGTTTACAGCATACATTATCAGTCAGAGTTTCAAGGAATACATATTTGAATTTGTCCATCCCAAAATAAAAATATTCCTAGACTCCAAATAGCTGCATATAAACAAACAACCCAATATGCACACACAAAACAGCCGTTCATCGAGGAGGCCTACCAAATGATGACACTGCTGAATCTTTAAATCTGCTAGAAACTAGCTACTTAGCTTGCTACTCAGCTGATGCGAATCTGGGAGAAAAAAAAGGTGAAGTGGTAGGTTATAAAGACTTAGTGAGGAGACAAACAACCATCACCAACTAGAAGGGAAACATTTTATATAGCTTGTAGAAATTATACTAAAGTTGCAACTTTATAAATAACACTTGATCCAAATCATTATAGAGATTGAAATAGAAATGAACATCTTTAAAAGCAAATATAGAAATCCAATAAAATAAAATAAAATCAAAATCGTGTGAGAGAACGAGAGACGGCTCCATCTTGTTGATAACCCTTTCCTCCCAAGAGTGGTTTCTCACATAGGGGCGGCTAATGGATAGCCCTTTTCCTCTCGATTCGGAAAACATGTCATAACCTTCAATTAGGAAGACTACAACTCGTTGATATCCCTCTCCTCCTAATGGTGACCTTACCTATATGGGTGACTCCATCTAATGGGTAACCCTCCTTAACCAACATTACATAACTAGGTGCATCTATAATGAACAAGGGTTCCCATATTGTAGTGAACTAATGTGGTAAGGAGCTAGTACACGAGTTTAATATTCACTTTTGAACAAGGAATTTAGGTACCCTTACAGGCTACAGCTAAATAAATGGAAATAGTAGGTACTCTGATTAAGGAAGAGGATGCATTTTATGCGCCTTCAATATACTAAAGGTAGGAGAACATGCTAAGGAGATATGCACATCGGGATTCAAGCATTGGTACACATGAAACGATAGACCTAGAAATAGTGTAGACTTCTTATCAGATAAATATCAGGTGAAAAAAGCTGTGGATGTCTAGAGACTAGAGTTACAATTATTGCGTAAAAGTTTGTAGTGGGAAACATTTAATGTTGTTAGCAAATATGCACCACAAGCAAGGGCGGAAGAGCACCACATGGTAATATTATGGGACAATTTATAAGGTCTATGATTAGGAAGACGATGAGTTTTATGCACCTTCAATAAACTAAAGGTAGAAGAACATGTTAAAGAGATAGGCACATCAGGATTCAAGCCTTGGTACACATGCAACGATAAAATTAGAAATAGTAAAGGCCTTGATTGTTACTGTTGTTAAAACTCATAATACTGAACTCTAAAATTTATTCCTGTTGTAATATTGAATTGAAATGTATACAATCTAGACATTGGTTTTTCGTTTGCTTGGAGTTCTGCCTTTATCTGCTTTCTTCTTGGATTTTCTAGAATGTAATTTGTTTTGTTTCTTTTGTGTTGATGATTTTGGTTTAGTCTGGTTATCTTATGCTTCAATTTGAGGCTGCTCAATACATAAATAGTGATGTTAAAGCATACAACCTGCAAGCGAGCAAGCCTTTAACCGGTTTTATTCAGCGCATTAAAGGGAAGCAAGGTCGTTTCCGTAGCAATCTGTCTGGAAAACGTGTTGAATATACTGGCAGGACAGTTATATCACCTGATCCTAATCTAAAGATTACCGAGGTTAGACATTTAAATTTTGCCACATGTAATTTTGGTCCTCTACATATGAAGCTCACGTGACAAGCCTATAACTAATAGAATAAATATTTATAAAATAAAAACAAAGCTATGCTCACTGACAATACTATAGTGAGAAAGTCTAATATAGGCACAAACACAAATAAATAGTGTTTAGGCACACACGCATAAAAGAGAAAAAATAAATATTAAACAATTAGTCACATCATCTTACATTAATTAATCATTTTATCTTTATATTTTTTTAAATCATGTGTGTGTGCCCAACACCTTTTATTTGGTGTTTTGCCCAAGCAAGTGTTCCTCTACTATAGTAGTTCCCATGAAAACAAGGATACAAGAAACTTCTCTCTTTTTCAAAGTTCAAGTTTATGCCTCCTAACTACTTCTATTTAGGTTGCAATACCCATTCATATGGCTTGCATTTTGACTTATCCTGAGCGTGTTACACATCACAACATAGAGAAGCTGAGACAATGTGTGAAAAATGGTCCCGATAAGTATCCTGGTGCAAAGGTGGTGAAAAATGCTGGAGGTGAATCATGGTTTGTGTTGTTCCAATTTTCCCTATATGAACTTAAGTCAAGCCAAATTTATCTTTTGTGCCAATTATCTTTTATTTAGAGCCAATTGTTTTTTGCAGGACTTTAAAAGTTAATCGTACGAAGCACGCCGATGAACTGAAATTTGGTGATATTGTTGAACGCCATTTAGAAGATGGAGACATTGTTCTTTTCAACAGGCAACCAAGCTTGCATCGGATGTCTATGATGTGTCATAGGGTAATTTATAAAAAAATAAATGTAGAATAACATCTAATTTGGATAGCATTGCGCTAACCTCTTTTTGGACATGCAGGCAAGGGTTATGCCTTGGAGAACTTTGAGATTTAATGAATCTGTATGTAATCCATATAATGCCGATTTTGATGGTGATGAGATGAACCTACATGTTCCACAGACTGAGGAGGCACGGACAGAGGCTCTTTTGTTGATGACGGTAAAATCAATGGATCCTGTGTGATATTTTGGATTGAAAGTTGACTATTTTTAATGCTTATAGGTTCAGTTTACTGCATAATTCTTTTATTAAACAACAATTTCATTATGTATATACTTATAGGTCCAACTACAATTCCATTTGATTTTGCTTATACAAAATAACCTTTTCAGCTAAATGCTTCCTTTCCAACTTTTTGATTGAAAGTTTCTTTAAATAAAATAAGCAAATCCCAAGATGTACTATGGTTAGAAGAATTTTGTTAAATTTTGTTTAACTACATCTTCATATAATCTTTGATTTGTTCAATAAAGGTTTTGATGGTCAGTATTGTAGATATAGACGTCACCTTTGGTACTTTGTAAATTTCAAGCAGAGGTTACTGACATTTTGCTTATTTTCAGGTGCAAAACAATTTGTGCACACCCAAGAACGGGGAAATTCTAGTTGCCTCTACACAAGACTTCTTAACCTCTTCCTTTCTCATAACTAGGAAGGATACTTTTTATGACCGTTCAACATTTTCACTTATTTGCTCATACATGGGGGACGGCATGGATCCTATTGATTTGCCAACTCCTGCAATTATTAAGGTGAGAATCTTAGATTGTAAATATGCTGCTTTTTTTAATAACTTTATGCAACATGCAAATTTGACCAATAGCAAATGTTGAATAATATACGGAGACTCTGATAAAGCAAGGTTGTCAGACTTGTGAGTCTACACAAACTTGTATAAAGGGTTTGCAAAGTCGACTTGTACGAATCTATGAAAAATAAAAAATGACTAGAAAATAACCTATGGAAAATAGGAGTCTACAAAAAAGTCATTATTTTGATGATAAAATTGTTGAAAAATATGTTTAAATAATACTAAACCGAATAAATAAAATTTTGAATGAATTGGTTAGGTTTAAATAATTTTGATTAAATTTTTTCAATAAAAAAGTTTAATTTTATTTTTGTATTATTTAAACTTAGTTTTTTTTGGGTCAAGTAGCCTAGTGGCTAAAATTTCACCTTTTAAGGTGAATAAGTGGGTGTACTAGGATTCAAATCCCTATTCTTGCATATAACATGCAATGTCCCTCTCAACTGAACTCATGGGGACATTTAAATTTAGTTTTGAATAATTTAATTACAAAAATAATAATATAGATATTGATTAATGACATTATTTTAATCCAACTCGGTTGTGCCATATCATAAAAATTGGACGGTACGAAAAATATCCCAAATGTTAGAAAATAGAGGACCAAAAACACGGTTTTATAAATGAGAGGACTAAAAGTTAATTTTTAAAAATAGGGGACCTAAAGTGCATTTAAGCCAATAAAAATAAAAAACACCAAAAAGTTTCAAACCCCAATTAGTTATCTCATTCGTTCTCAAGGTCGACAAGTTATGTTTTGTGCTTTTCTTTTTAAATTTAAAGAATTGTCACACTGGCTTTGAAATTTGGGTGCCACGTCATTAAATGATGCCAGCTCAGCCCAAATATTTGAGCAAAATCACTCCAAAAAAAGTTGGGGGCAAAAAATCGCAATACTTGGGGGGTCAGAAGCGAAACAGCAGTACCCATCATCCAGTGTGAATATAGAGGCAATGTGTTCCATATGGAGAATGTAATACCCCCTTTGCTTTATTTTCTTCCTTCTAAATAATTCAACCGATATTTTTTTAAAATTTCCTGCAATAATTGTGTTATGAAGAATAAACTAACAATAACCAGAGCATATTTATATTCTTTTATATCAGCGTTGTCTTTTCAAGCCAGGAATAGATTGGTAGCTTTGTTGAGTTTTTCATTCTTGATTTTATGAGCTGGATTAACCAAAACTTGTGTGATGATTCAATCATGTTTTGCTAATTAGACAGAGTATGAGTATATTTATCAGGGTCTTCATAGTCATGTCTGCAATTACTTTTTTGCAGCCAGTTGAACTCTGGAGTGGTAAACAGTTATTTAGCATTTTATTGCGCCCACATGCAAATGTGAGGGTCTATGTGAACCTCACTGTAATGGAGAAAACATACAAGTCAACGGTTGATGACAGGAAGAGACCAGTGAAAACATTGTGCCCTTCTGATGGATTTGTTTATTTTCGCAATAGTGAGTTAATCTCCGGACAACTTGGAAAGGCGACTTTAGGTTAGTCATTCTAAATTTACTTTCAACCTTTTTTTTCTTTGGAATATTTTACTTTTAACTTTCTGGTCATTTCATTTTATACTTGTATCCTCAAGAAGACTGAATAAATATTAACGAACTCAAATATACATGATCAAGTTATATTACATGCATATATTTGTCAAGAAACAGTCTACTAAACACTCTTAAGCTTTCCCTAAAATGTGTGAATTTTGGTAAGCAACTGAGTGGATTGGTGAAAATTTCAACAATTAGGTTAAGTGATAAATATCGGAGCATTTTTTATTGTGTTATTTAACCATTGAATGGCCACGTGGCTACTTATAGGGTGGACTATTAGAGTGTAGTCCGCTGATACGCCAAGGTTGAAACGTTCCGTCCCCCACCATACCAAACCACATTGACCATGCTTTCCTCTTCCCAGTACCTCCCAAGTATTGGCAAGTCTCGAAATGAGACAAATCGCAAGTCCATAGCTACCACAGAATCAGATGCAGTAGGGAGGTCACATTTAATGTTGTGGCACCCTAAACCCCTAGCACAAGAGCCGGTGCTTCTGATTTTGTGGTTTTAGAAATTACAATAAATCACTCTGGCTCCCAACCAGCAGCAGCTTTCACTGCTAGCTTCCATCTTTCAGCAATCAATCTCACTGCATCAATTTGGTCAAAAGTCGTAAACTTTTAAACCATGTGTAGCTCCTTTGGTCTTGCCAATGCCAAGTACTGTAATTTTGCATCTCTCCTCAACAGCTAACACCCATTATGGATTATGTTTTAAGATGCCAGAATGCAATTCAAAAAAAGAATTCTCACCAAAATGGGAGGCACGGTGTTCGAAGCCATTATGGTTCCTTGTGGATCCGTGGCTATGTTGTCAATCTCAGAGTGCGGCGCGTAGAGCCGAACCCCAAAAAACTATAACGTATAGCGGGATGACGGATATTGTGAAGACTAAAAAACCATGTACAAAGTAAACATAAATTCCAACAACATACATATTTCAAAAACAGAAAAAATGGACAAAATTAAAGGAACTAGAAACAGAGCAGGGCGAACAATGATGGGTCACAATCGAACTCGTGAGTTACAATATTAGGTCACTCAACCGATGCGAAACTACCAATGTACCCTTAACAAATTAACAAGAATTTCAAAAATTTGGTTTTCTTAGAATTTCCCCCCAAAATTTCTATAGCAGCCATCAAACCGCTACGATACCGAAATAGCGCTGCCATTGCTGCTACTCTCGTTGGCCCTTTGCGAGCCTATGGTGTAGCAGTAGAGGTCCGCATTGTGAAGCTACACTGCTATAGCGCGCTATTGACAACATAGATCTGTGGTGGCGAGGAGAGGGGGTGGGGGCTCTCTTTCAATATCACAGTTTTTCCCGCTGTCCAGTCATTCAAGCTTTTGAGCATTTTATTTATAAAAGTGAGTCTCCAATAGCGTTGGTTTGTTGGGCACTGTGCATCATACTTTAACTTATGCATGCTCTACAATACGTGCACCGGAAAGTATTAGCATCTACAATGTAGAGTTGAGAGTGGAAAGTTTTTGGCTAAATGCTTCAGTTTCATTTATCAATGTTTTCTGTGTTCTTATAATTTATGTGGACTAGCCATCAATTTTACTGCAATTCGTATTGAAAATGAGTCTGAATCAGTGGTCTAGTTAAAGTTTAACACTTCAGTAAGCTTAGTTTATGATAATAAGTTGTTGTAGTTTTAATTGCATATAAGTTGGTTACCTGCTTTCTTTTGCATGGGTTAAGGAAATGGCAATAAGGATGGACTTTTCTCTGTGTTACTAAGAGACTATAAATCAGACGCTGCTGCTTCTTGCATGAATCGTCTTGCTAAATTAAGGTAATTATGTTTGATTTAATTGCAAAATAATTGCTTACATAAAAATAAATGCAAGAACTTTAAAAAAAAAACCTAGATGGGTGGCTTCTCCGAGAAACAAGCTTGACTTAGCTGTTAAGGACTTGAAGTGCTTTTTGCAAAGTCAGGGTTTGATTTTTCTGGAAGGCACTTGTGAGCAGAGGTAGCATCAGTGTCCCAAGTTAGGATTGGTCTCATCCAAATAGAGTCTAGAACTCTTATGATGAGACAAAGCAGAATCCTATTAAAGTATAAAACTCTGTTGATGGCTAGCTGCCAGTCTTCACATTTTGATGTTGCATTTTGAATCCAATAGATGGATTGATTAAAAGTTTCATGAAGTATATGATCATTTTTTGCTCTGATGCAGTGCTCGGTGGATAGGTAATCATGGGTTCTCGATAGGCATTGATGACGTCCAACCTAAAACTAAACTGATTGAAAAGAAGCTGCGCATAATTGAGAAGGTTTACAAAAAATGTGATGGTTTTATAAAAGCTTTCAATGAAAGAGAGCTAGAATCTGCACCTGGTTGTGATGCTGCTCAAACATTAGAGTCCAAGATATTTAGTAACTTGAATGGCTTACGTGATACAATAGCGGGCGTATGTATTATTTTTCATAAATTATGCTATCTTTGTATTGACATATACTCCTTCCATCCTTAATTATAAGACCCTTTTGGAGATTTTGCTTGTCCCTAAATATAAGACCCTCTACAAATTTCTAATATTTTTATTACTCTTTCCAAATGTAACGCTAATAAATACTACCGATTTTTCTTGGTTGATGATAAGTCAAATTAAACATATCTATTTTAAACATAACTATAAATAAAAGAGTAATCTAGTAATAGTTGCACACAAAAGATACACATACCAACTTTTCTTAATATGCGTAAATGTGTCATAGGGTCTTGTTAATAGGGACAGAGAGAGTACTCTCAATGTTTTGTTTGTTTAAAGTATTATTTCATTGAAATATTTGTTTTTGTTTGAGGGTCCCCCTGAGCCCTATGAGAAGAAAAACAAATTTATTTTGATTCTCCTTGTTGATAATTTGTTATATTCCCAGGTTTGCATGCAAACATTACACTGGAGAAATAGTCCATTGATCATGTCACAATGTGGTTCCAAAGGATCTCCTATCAATATCTGCCAAATGGTTGCCTGTGTGGGTCAACAGTCAGTTGGAGGTTGTCGTGCTGCTAGTGGGTTCGTAGATCGGAGTCTTCCTCATTTCCGTAAAAAAGCGCAAACCCCTGATGTATGTTTAGTTCGTGATTTGCATCTCTCTTATGTAGTGTTTATGTAAAACCCAATCCCTACTCACCCTTTATTGCTTATTTTCTTCTTTAATTTCTACACTTTTTCCATATTGCATTTATGTTGATATCATCAGTAACTTGACAAATAATAGGTGGCTAACACGCAGCAACAGAAAATATTTGTTAGACATCATATCTATCTAGAATGGTTTCTTAGTTACTTTACATTTTTTTTAAATTTCCTTGGATGAAAGTTGTGAATAAGTCATACGAAAAATGGCTCGGCCAACTGTCGTTGATGTTGCCAAACAGGTAGAGTTTAGGGAATCAACAGAGAACAATAGCTTTTGCAGTAACTACTGAAGATCTAGAAGTGATCATAGTAGTCAATACCAGATAGCGGAGTGGCCAACCTCAAAACTGGGATAGCGGATAATGGGATAGCCGCTATTTGAATATTTACTTTTATCTATTTAATAACTATATATATATATTCCAGATAATTATTTTTTTAAATTATTTTTATGATTTATACTATATAAATCAGAATACTTTTATACTAAAAATGTTCAAGTAATAATTTTACTATTAGTATTATTATTATTATTATTATTATTATCATTATTATCATTATTATTATTAATAATATTTATCTATTATTTTTTGACAATAGGTATATTTTTATATTTAATATTTGGTCTTCACATCCACGGACACAGATAGTTATGAAACTAAAATTAAAACTGGAGATTTGAGAAGCAGATTATAAATATCTCTATCATCATCATCATCATCATCATTTTGAATCCTTGTTTTAGATTGACAACGCAAAGTAAATTATCTTTGTTGGATATTGTCTTCATTCCACATTATACATTTATTTGTGCATGACAGCAAGTAAATTTACTTTGTATATTCACTTGATCATTGAATCTGTACTGCATATTGCGGCTATAACTGTTACTTCTATTGTCTGTCTCTACATTGTTGTAAACAGTTGTTTTTTGGTTTTTCCTTCATTATGCATTACAGTTTGCTGCTGTTTCCTACATTTTAAACTGTTATATTACTCTTGATGCAGGATAAAGGTTTTGTTAGTGATTCCTTTTTCGATGGATTGTCAGCTACTGAGTTTTTCTTCCATACAATGGCAGGGAGAGAAGGGCTCGTTGATACCGCGGTAGTGTTCATATTTTGAATATATTATACATAAGATATTTTTAAACAATAATATGCTTTGATTATATGAGCCATACAGAGAAGTGTTATGGTAACGTTTAAGGAGACTATGAACTCAGATGGCGCGTGTGGGTGAAAACATGGTGCATTCACTTTGGGTTGTTGGGAGTTTAATTAATTTTTTTATCAGTGACTGGGACGAAAAACATTGGAGTCCATTTGATAGTTTTTTTGCTGCTTGTTTACAGGTCAAAACTGCAGACACTGGATATATGTCTCGTAGATTAATGAAAGCTCTAGAGGACTTATTTTTACATTATGATTACACTGTAAGAGATACCAATGGTGATATTGTTCAGTTTTGTTATGGAGATGATGGCATGGATCCAGCAGGCATGGAAGGAAAAAATGGAAAACCATTAAATTTTGATCGGTTATTTCTCAGAAGCAAGGTTTAAAAGCTTCTTATGTTGTTTTATTGAGTTTCATTATGATTTTCTTGACTCTTGCTGTCTTGCTATTTCCTGAAAATGTTGGTTCTAGTTGATAAGTTCTTCTGTTTCTCTCTGAACTCTACTTTGTCTATGAATTGTAGGCCATATGTCCTAGTGATGGAGATGATGTAATCTTATCTTCTTCAGATATGCGTAAAATACTTGACGAGAAGCTTTCAGAAGTTGGTATGTCCAAGTTAGAGGAGAACAATACTTCAGGAAATGATATGTCAGAGGTGGGCTTCTCTGCTGATTTCATAAAATCTCTACGATCATTTGTCGAAGAGAATACAAAATTAACAGAAACTATCGCCGAGGACGATCCTAAATATCTGAAGAACCTGAATAACTTTATTCCAAGGATATCCGGGATTAGTCGCAGACAACTAGAGGTATTTATGGTCTTGGCTTAATGTTTCTGTTCGGTTATTCCTTTTTGCGTCTATTTGGTCATTCTAATCTTGTTGTTTCATGAGTGAGTCTTAGCAATCTAATTTGCTTATGCTAAATATATTTGTTATTTTCCTTTTGATACTTTGTTCTCTATGTTGTGGAAGTGTTTTAAGAAAGAAATGAAAGGAATATCTAAACAGTTTAAAGAGTGCTAATTTGTTTGTTTTTCAATGATGGACACCTAACATGATTTTGGTAATTATAGAGTAAAATATTTCAACTGGAACTATTATTATAATGTAGCCAACGTTAGTATAACTAATAATAGTAATCACTTTATAATTTTGATAGAAAAAATCATTAAAACATGACAAACAAAGGGTTAGAAAGTTAGGAGCTGAATTAGTAGAAGGTTAAATTTCACTTTTGGCCCCCTAACTTTCACAAACTTCCAATTTTGGTCCCCTAACTTTCAAAATAGCACTTTTGTCCCCCCTAACTTTAGCCCCTTTTGCAAAATGTTGATTTTGACCAAGCCAACGCACACATGGACACTAACTTAAGTTAGTGTCCACATGTGCGTTGACTTGGTCAAAATCAACGCTTTGCAAAAGGGGCTAAGTTTAGGAGGCCAAAAGTGCTATTTTGAGAGTTAGGGGGCCAAAATTGCAAGTTTGTGAAAGTTAGAGGGCCAACAATGCAATTTAGCCTTGGTAGAACTTGCTTCTTTTGCTTCTCCATGGCAAAACATGTGTTTTGTTAATTGTGGTCTTGTAGGTGGGGAAGTTGTCATTATCATATTAGCAAATGGTTCGGAGAAGCTAAAGGGTTGCACTTTTATTCTTTTGTGTTGATCTGTTGGTGTCATTGACAATTCTTGTGCATTGATGTAGTAGTTAATATTTCATAATAAATAATTTTTTTTTCTCCTCCACATAAAAAGGAATTCTTTGAGTTCTACAACCTTTTTGAATAAGGTTTTGCCTCCATAATTTATTAAAGTTTCACGTGTTTGTTTTTATTGGTCTGATTATAATTTCCTCATGTATGCTCTTATTATTCAGGTGTTTCTGGATATTTGTCTATCACGTTACCGTTTCAAAAAAATTGAGGCTGGAACTCCAATTGGTGCAATTGGAGCTCATAGTATTGGAGAACCTGGGACTCAAATGACTTTGAAAACTTTTCACTTTGCTGGGGTTGCAAGCATGAGTATCCTTTATTTGACTATGCTGTCCACTAATGTTCTGTCAAATGCTTTGCTTGAAATTTTGGAATTCTGTTGTACATTGATTGGTTTTAAATGTTGTTCCTTAATCTGTCATTAGATGTTACTCTTGGAGTTCCTCGCATCAAAGAAATAATTGATGGATTAGCAAATATTAAGACACCGATCATCACTGCGATACTTGAGAGTGATGATGATATAAATACTGCAAGGATAGTGAAAGGTCGCATAGAAAAAACAACTTTAGGCCAGGTATGCAATTGTAGCAAAAGAATCTCTCTAAGCTTATACCCATATTATTTGACAGTTATATGTTTATTTATATGCTTAAAAATTCTACCCAATTAGTCAGTTCAAATTTCAGAATTCGCCAGTTTTTCTTTTAAAAGTTGTTGTTTATATTGCTCTTATTTTGGTAATGTTGTGTAATATTTTTGTATTTGTTGTTTATTAGCCATATAATTTGATTATTGTATTCAAAGCTTTATTTAGGCCCACTAGGTAGAGTTTAGTGAAGGGCTTTACACAATTATAAGGGAAAAAAATTTACTGCATAGCTTTTGTTTCGAGAGTAAGTTTATGAATATGAAGTTTGGGAACATGAAGCACAATTTTCAATTTATATGAATGTTGAAAGTCATATTCTCAATTACCATGATTATGAGAACCATCAACAACGGTAATATAATGAATATTGGAAGGTGTTGTAAATAATTTATTCTTTATAATTATTATTATTAGTAATTTATATTTGGCCCATTAAGTTAGAATTGTCAACATAAAGAGATTGTGCTTGTGAATTATTCACACCTGAAATACATTATTCAGTTTTCACATGGTATCATGAGCCTTCATTCTTGAGGACCCTACTTTCGCATAAAAACTCTAGCCACCTTCATTGTGGTTCTTGTTGATATTTAAATAATAATTTAGGAGTAGTTTGTAAATATACTCTAAATAACAAGGCAACATTGGTAGCCAAAAATTTCACTTAAACTTATGGTAGTCAGAGATATTTAGAGTATATTCGGAGCCAAAAATTAACAAGGCAACATTCTTAATTGTTTCTTTTTTGAGAACATTGTTTTTTGACTTGTTTGTTTGAGTTACCTTGATTGTGTTAAATAAATTAACAAATTTGGTTATTCAGTGTTTCTTTATAATTGTGTTTATGTTTCTTTGATTGGATTTTCTTATCAGGTAAATTTTCTTTAACATTGTAATCAATTTGTTAACTGAATTGTATCTTCAGTTGTCAATCATTATTTTTCCTATAATATATATAGTGATGCTTTGACATACCAACTTTGATTAAAAAACAACCCTTTTGCTAAGCCCTAATGCCGGACCACCCATCTTCTAGTGTATTCTTGAAATATCTAATCTCAAACACTATCACTTCATTCCATTCCATACTACAGGTTGCAAAGAGTATCAAGGTAGTTTGCAGTTCAACATCAGCTGCACTTTCTATCTCGCTGGACAAGGATTTAATCAAGGGGGCACATCTGGAGATAAATGCTGATTGTGTAAAAGAATCAATTTTGGAAACTAAAAAACTGAAGTTGATTGAACAGGTGAGAAGAGTACATCTTGTAGCTATGATTTTCTTTTCCATTTATGCCTCTAATATTCAAAGTTTTTGCTATGCAGAATATTAAAGTTTTGGATGATAAAAAGCTTCAAGTGGTTGCCCCCAAAGGGAGTTTAAAAGCTGCTAGCCAAAGTGAAGTCATTTTTCAACTTAATAATCTAAAAAATTTGCTTCCATCAGTTGTAGTAAAGGTATATATATATATGCATGGATGTATATATTTTACTTGATGATTGATACAAATACAGTGTTTGTTTTGTCTGGCTTTGTATATTATATTCTGATGGGAAAACACTTTTTTTTCCTTCTTTGCAGGGAATTAAAACTGCTGAACGAGTTGTCCTCGATGTAGGCAATAAAGATAAAGAAGTTAAGAAGTTCAAATTACTAGTGGAAGGGTTAGTTCATCTTCTGTATTTTGTTATGTACTTTTAATTTTTTAATTTTCACTACAGCATATGTTTCCTCCAATACCCTGTATACACCTTACTGGACAATATTATTGCATTAGTTTGTCTTGATCGATGGACTTAGCGTTGCACCTAAGGAATACTGAAGTGTACTTAATCAAAAATAAGTTATTTGAAAGTCATTTGTTATTAATCATAAGAGTAATTTTGACATGTGGTAACTTAGATATTCATGTTAGAGATTTTATGAGAGACTATTTAAATTGATGTCATCATTTGTTATAAATTATAAGAGTAATTTTGACATGTGGTAACTTAGATATTCATGTTAGAGATTTTATGAGAGACTACTTAAATTGATGTCTCATTTGAACTGAAGCTTTTTTTTAAAATGTTATCTTTTAAAAAAATTATAACAAACAAATGAAACAATATAAAAATTATTTTTAAAACAAGCTATCATAAAAGGGCCCATAAAGTGATGGATGGTCATAGAAGTAAGAAAATTACCACATATTCAGGTTAGTGTGGAAATCAGGAAGATGATCATAGAAGAGATTATCCTGCTGGACCGAAAGAATAACATGACAAGGGACAGTCGGGTGTTGCACGAATAAGGTGGACTCAGGGTTGGTGAAAACCACGACACGACTTTTAATTTTATGTTGTCTGCTTACGCTTTTAAGGAATAGCAATGAAAAGATAAAGTAAACTATTGTCGCTCTGAAGTAATATTTTGCTTTCACAGCATTCCATTGTATATTGCTGCTTGTTAATTGTCAACATCATTTTCTAATATGCATGTATTCATTTTTTCCCATCAGCAAGGGCCTTAAAGAGGTTATAGGAGTTGAAGGGGTTGATGGACATAAAACTATTACTAATCATGTCATTGAAATGAATAACGTTCTGGGAATTGAAGCTGCCAGAGATTGTATCATTGAACAGATACAGTATACAATGAAAGAACACGGAATGACTATAGACGTACGCCATATTATGCTTCTAGCAGATATGATGACTGTCAGGGTGAGTTATTTGAAAATTATGACTAACCAAAAAAGTTTAAGCAAAAAGTCCCATATATGTTTTATGATAAATATGTAAGAGATTTCTGCTGATTTATGTGATTTATCAAACTAGGGCCAAGTCCTTGGAATGACAAGACATGGAATTACAAAGATGGGCAGAAGTACATTGATGCTTGCGTCATTTGAGAGTTCAACGGACCATCTTTTTGAGGCATCCATGCGTGGGAAGCGTGACCCAATTGAAGGAGTGAGTGATTGCATAATCATGGGTAGACCAATTCAGATAGGCACTGGAATGATTGGCATCAAACAAAAGTAAGACTAAAATACAGTGTTTCGTTATGTGGTTATAGTATTGCATTTTCATGGTAGTCCCAATTAAACATGCATCATGATTTAACACATCGTACAAATTAATACTACTACTACTACTAATAATAATAATAATAATAATAATAATAATTATTATTATTATTATTATTAAATATAGAGGAGAACATTACCTCTCCTTTTTTTTAATCATAAATGCACATGTTGATCATGCAATTGATTTCATCTGGTTATCTCCTAATATTTTGATCAATCTGATATACACTATCTGATGCTTACCTCTTTTTTCGTTGCTTATTATGTTGTCATTACATCAGACTTTAGCTAACCTCTCTTTTTCTTTAGGTTGGATCCTCCGGTGTTGCCTCGAGGAGCCGTTCCTATTCTATCTCAAGTTTGAAGTTGTTTATTACCAGCCAAGAATGTGGATCATATAGATAGGAATGCATTGAATGTTTTGAGTTTTAGGTTGTTATATTTACTCTTTGATCTGATTATAATTGTCCAAAAAAGGTGCAGACCGTTATTAACATTTGCAGTGGTATTAGTATTAGTGTTATATTGCCATAACATCATTAATTTAACCGAATATTACTTGCACATCTGAAGAATAATTTTCAAATTATTTATATGACGGTTACTTTTATTTTTACCTATAAAATACAGTTCCTATATTTAGCCATCAACGTCGTATTTGATTTGATTTTTTAAAATATTCATCGTTAATTCTTTTGTACATCAAATGCTGGAGCTTGACGCCAAAAATACAAAGAACTTGACAATTCTCTTTCACCTTCAGCATGCTTTCATACATGTCAATCAACAAATACATTGTCACAGAAGGCAAATGCTATTATGGCTCACTTAAATAGGTGGTCTATTGTAGATCAATGAAAAAAATAAAATAAAAATATTAATAATTGTCGACAATATTTTTTAAAAGTTATAATTCATGATATTTTATATGAAATTTATATTTTTCACGACTTAAACAGTGATGTAATTGATATATTGATTTTTTGTTGTTTTAATCAAAAAGCTATCAATAAAGTCATTTTTTTATTATAAAGATCATTAATCTTTAGATCCAAAAAAACATTTATCATTATTGATGCTTTAAATATTTTTATCCACTGATAAAGTGGACCGTGCCCATGTTAGAATTTATTTGTAATAGAATAGTGAGTAGTGATGTCCCCTAGGTCTTACCTCAACTGAAAACTATTACCGAATTTATTAGGCTGGACGTCGTGATCCGGGTTCGAACTCGGGATCTCACAATTATATGAGTTTAATTTCAGTGGATTACCACTTCATTTAAGACAAAAAAATAAAATAGTGAGTAGTGATATTGAAACACACTTTAAAAAAGAATAGTTTAGAATAGGTTCTTTCTTTAAAAAAGCTCAACATTATTTTTATTAAAAGATCAAATGTTTAGATCATTTCAATACTAGAGCAACAAGGAGAAAATCATCTCCATATTATATAAATCTTTTTCATTCAACCAATCCTTACAAAAAAAATGTTCACCAACTCTATGTTACAAGACTTTCCTCTAAGTTCAGGTCAAAATACAGAAATGCCCAAAAAATAAAATCCAAAATTTGAAAACCAAGGGAAATGCAAATTATCACTTATTATTTACAAATGTGAATTAATTACACTCTTATAATATTTAAAGGTCCCTTGCATGCTTTTCATTTTGGATAATCAAACACAGTTATTTGTAATTGGGAATTATCAGGCTCTGATGAATACTTTCTGATGAAAGCTCTTCTCCACCAAATCTCAAATGCCTTCTGAATATTAGGACAGTCATCGCCTTTATTAAGAAATCTATCAAACCAATTGAGTAACAAAATTTGCTGTTGGAATAAAGGAAGTGTTAGTATAGTTTGGCTCAGTCCATCCTCAATCAATTTCTTATCAACGCCTCGACAACCTCTCCTCATCCATCCAAAGTCTTCATACAGAGCTTCGAGCCATGTTGACAACAAGGAAAATCGAATTTCTTTCGGCACCAATATGTTTCCCTTACCAATACCAATACATAGTTGTGCTGTGATTCTACTGATCTCATAGCGGTATATGATTTGAACTTTAGAATGAAGTGCAGCAAGTTCTTTCTGCTCTGCCCATATTTTCACGAATTCATCGCCCATCTTTTTGCCAATCAAAATGTCCACAATCCATTGAATATTGTCAGCTTCACGAGCTATTTCGCTCATTAAAACACTTCGGTCCGGCCTCTCATGCGTGTCACTTGCTTCAGACAGGCACAAGGAAAGAGAACTAATGCACCTATGACAAAGATGATAGAGTGTGTCTTTAGAAACATCAATTTTGCTGCTGTCACTAAATGCATTATCTTTAAGCAATTTAGATAGTAGAGATTTCATTTCCCTACGAGATTTGTCATCTTTAGCTTGTAGAACACCGCTCAGAAGGTTTGTGAAGATGTCATCGGCACTTGAAGCTGTAGATGGACTCGATGATACTCTGAGAAGAACTTCGGTTGCAGAGTCATGAAGCTGCAGATTACCTAATTGAGATATGACTTCTTCCTGTTCATCCTCAGTCCATGGAATAGCTTCCAAATATTCCAGACATGAAATAACCCCGAGATCAAACATGATAGCTGCTGATACCTGCAAAAGAAGGTAGCCAAAAAATTGATTAAAATTAATAACAAATCTCAGCCTAGAAAACAAAAGCAAGACCAAATGAAAAGAAAAAACAAATGAAAGTTGAGCTGATTATACATACTACCACTGCCCCTAAATATAGGACTGTCTTGGTCACATTTTCACATGTAAATTTCTTTATCAAAATAAGATTTAATTCGACAGAGCATATCCCTTAAACTTTTAATTCATATACACTACTAGTGTAAAAGCATTTTTTACACAGTCAATCAATCATAAATCGTACCATTAGATCATTATAAACATTTGACATTTATCATAAGCACTTCTAAAATTACACACACCATTGGTTGTGATGTATTGATAGTGTATAATTTTGTTCACGATACTCATCAAAATACCACGAATTATTCTACCTCTTTGTAATGCACTATAAATTAAACTCAAAGAGTAAACTTGTAAAAAAATTACCAATTATTAATAAATATTACAATCAAATGTCTTAATTCTTTTGATTTAATCAATAGAGTCCTATATTTAGGAAACAAGTCCGCTATAAGCACCCTGAACAAGGTCATATTTACTATGCATCAACATCTTTATATTCCCAAAACTATGGTAATGGAGACCAAAGAGCATCCAAATTCCCAACTCCACTGGGTTACAATATAGAACAATTACGGTATAAATTCACCACAAGGGCTACTAAGTAGTAAAGAGGTGGAATGTGGAAAACTTCCGTACATTTCACCTACGAAGCACGAACACTCTTTGAATTAAGGGTGACACACGGTGTCCAACACCGACACATAACATATAACTACAATTGAATTACGTAATTTTCTCAAATTATTATCATTGTCGACATATCCTATGTGCGACTTCATAGCCTTTCGCTCGGTAGAGATTATAACACAAAATCACTTCACAAACATAAATTGTGTACAAAACAAGTCAAAATCATTCAACATTGCTACTAAATTCAAGTATCATAATGCTTCATATAAATTCAATTCAATTAAATTAGGGTAACTAACAAATCAAAATATAAAAACTAAAAATACCTTGAGCAAGTTCAAAACTTTAGAAACACCACCACCTTCACCCATAAATCTCAACCTTTTCTTAAGATCCACACAATGCATCAAAACAACAGCTTCAACATAAACATCAACATCATCACAATCACTAATCTCAACAGAATGTGACATTCCATTCCCATTCCCATTTCCACGAAGCTTCTCTGCGAAGAATCTACTCTTATCAGCAAGAACACTCTTCTTCACATCCATCGATACTTTCAATCCTTCTTTCCCAACCACCGTCAATTTCACATCACCGCCGTTAAACGGAGCTTCTTCTAGAAGCTTCTTAATCCGATCTTGCATTTTACGGTGTTTCTCGTCGGAGAGTTTTGCGTTGGGGGTTAGTTGATGATCTTCTGACATCATGTCGAAGAGTGACTGAGTTTGACTCGGACGAGTTGTTGTGGATGGTGGTGGTGGTGGTGAAGGTGAAGAGAATGTTCTAGAAGGTGAGAATGAAGAGAAGGTTGGGTCTGAAATGAAACCTTGTCTTATCATTGTTGATACTTGTTGTGTTGATTTTAAGGAATTATTTCCACCCATTGAATTGAATTGAATTGAATTGAATCTGTATGTGATATGTATGCAATTGAATTGAAGAATGAAAGAAACTGAGTCACACTCTAACTACTACTGCTACTGTACATTATTCAGCTCTGCATTAGAGAGAGAGAGAGAGAGAGAGAGTAAGATTAGTAGCTAGTACTCTAGTAGCTAAGAGAATCCAAGACAAGACAACTTGCTTATTTTATTTCATTGGATGATCGAAGTTCGAACTCTGATTCTTGTATACATAATGTAATGTATCCGCCAACTGCGCTAAATTTATGGGAACTACTTTTAATTGTTTTAACATGTGCAATATATAATATGTTAGACAAATCTTCTTATATCAATCGTTAGTTGGTTCAGTAGTGATTGACACTGAATTTAGTAGAGAGGACCCAGAACTGACCCATGAACCAGATTAAACTGGTAGTGAAAAAAAAAAAATTTATTTATTTTCTGGGTTAATGAAAGTTAGTTGTGAAATAAGTAAATTTTGATTGTAAATTATTCATACTAAAATCAAATTCTTAATAGAACTAAATTTGATTTTTTCTATAAATTCTAGCTTAACCGACAAAAATGTCAAAATTGTTAGTGTTGGATGTCATGACTGAAATTCGAATCCCGATCCTTCATTTTATGTGTGTAAATTTTTAATAGTTTGTCATTTTATCTATCATTTTATCAGTTAAAAAAAAGATTAATTTGAATTCTTCCAAATCTTTTGTTATTGATTGCCTCAACATAAAAAATGCAAAAAAAAAATTCAAATCTAAAATTTTAAGAGGAGTAACCTTCAAAGATTCAAGTTTTTACCATCAAATCAATTCATATGAATTACGATCACATTACTTCAATTACTTGCTTAATAGAACTTATTTGCTTTCAAAAAGAGTGATTAATTATTTGCAAAAAAAAGAGTGATTAATTATGTTCATTAGCAAAAAAATATGATAAACCTGTTTAATAATATTAATGATGGGTAATTAAACTACTAAGAAACAAACAAAATAGACCTGTCTTCAGTGTAAGATAGTGAGTGAGATCATTACTTCCATGTGCTTGTGCGCACATACACATATGTCATCTACCCTACCTTCCCAATTCCTTCACTAATGTTATTTGGGTTTTGCTAACTAGTGCTCCTGGGGCACTCTTTAAACATTCCATTTATAGAAAAAAGATTTAAAAAAATTAAACATTACAATTTTCAATGCGTTGACTTTACGCATTACCGTAAAAATTCTATAAAAAACTTACTATTTATGGTCTTAAAGAGTGCCCCCGGGGCACTCGTTAGCATTTGCCATGTTATTTTAATGGTGGACAAAATATTATAGTATCATATTTCATCTTGATTAATACTTTATTAATATTTTACTTCATCCGAGTTTTAAAATTTTGGCTTTTTTAGAATTTTTCACACAGATAGAAAATAATAAAGATTCATAACTTAAAAGAATATCAGTGTACAGTAAGCTGTACCTTCTCTCTAAACTTTCTCTCCACCTTCTCTCTAACTAAACCCTAAGCCGCCGCCACTCATTTTTCCCCCAAATCCAAACGCGACGGCGCGATGTAGTCTCTGATAGTGGTGGTGCGACGAGCTTGCTTGGCTCCGTATCACCATGGCTCGTTTCTCCGGCGTCCTCTCTGTTTCCGTCTCACCTCCGGTCCGTTTTCCGTTTCCGTCTCACCATGGCTCGTGTTTCGTTTTTCCGTTTTGGGTGGCTCCGTCGTGGAGTGTGTGTTGTGTTGGCTCCCCTGTTTTGGCTTCACCTTGCCCTTCTGTTGCGTTTGATTCTGATCCTCGCCGGGTTCTGTTGTTTGAGGGTGGTTTTGGAAGAGGGCGGCGCCGCCGCGGTTCTGTTTTGGTGCTGCAGCGGAGCTCTGTTTGGGTGGTTTTGGGTTTTCGGGTTTGAATCAATTAAACCTGTTCTTTTGTGTTTGCTGGTGTTTCTGACGAAGGTCACACATTTGGTGGCGGTGCCGGAGGTTCTGTTTTGCCGGAGGTTAGAGGTTTTGGGTTTTGGTGTTCTGTTACTCGCCGGCGTCTGTTGTGGTGGGGTGCTCGGTTTAGGTGGTGGTGCTGTGCTCTGCTTAGGAGGTGGTGGTGGAGCTGAGGCGGTGGTGATGCTTTGTTTAGGTGCTGTGGCCGGAGGAAAGGTGGAAAGTGGTGGTAGTGGTGGTGGTGGACTGAGGTGACGTTTTTCTTGGTCTGGAGTTTTGTCCTGGCACGCCCGAAAGGGTGGAGTATGTAGACACTCCGTGTTGACGGAGTTTGTCGTTTTATCGTACTTCCGGGACATATTGGTGATGGAGAGGTGGTAGATGGTTAATGCTTCATGTGTGTGGATTCTCCTGATACAAGAGTCTCTGACCATTTATCAAATATGTTGAGATTTGCAGGACTCGTCGAGTCGCTGAAGGGTGTTCAAGTCTGTTGAGACTTGCAGGTCTCTGGTATTGGGCTGAACTCGACTGCATTAGACGTTGACTGTCGATTCTCTGACTACTGGAGTTCCTCATCTTTGACTTTCAGGGCTATTTTATGGGTCTGATGGGCCGAGTAATTTTAATTCGAGTTCGGAAGTTAGTACCTAGTGGTGTCTCCTAGGGTCGGGTTGGGGTTTCTCTAGTGGGTTTAGTGGATCATTTTGGTGTTTGGGAGGATTGGGGTATTGATTAGGTGTCAGTAATTGTGTTATATCACGTTACCTTTTATTGTACGTTTCCACGACTACTCTTTTCACTTCTTATGGAGGAGTAGTCTTTTAATAAAATTTAGCAGTTCAAAAAAAAAAGAAAAGAATATCAGTGTATATTTATTAAACTAATAAAACATCTTGAACTATTTCTAACATGAGGATTTATATTTGAAGTGTAGTCTAGTAGTGAGACTTATACTCTATAAGTGTAAAGAAATGGGAATACATGATTTAAACTCGAATCCCTTAAATAATAATTCTAGTAGTTGCCAACACAACCACTCTTACAAAACTATTTTTAACCTTATAGTGTTGCGAGATTGTAAATTAAAATTCTATAATTATAATAATAATTGTTTAGATCCGACCTCAAGTCCATATTTCTGAGAGATTGTCCGCTTTGGGGTTAACCTGTCACGGTTTTGTCCTTTGTAGAAAAGATGCATCCAAACGAGATATAAACTATCCTTTGTTTTGAGTACCAAGTGATGTGAGACTATTTTGGTGTATTCAGAATAGAAGCCCCCCAGTCGAGACTAAGAGGCTGAAGGGTGTCGACCCACAAGTCATTTCCCACAAACGGCGCCACTGTTCAGATCCGACCTCAAGTCCACATCTCCGAGAGATTGTTCACTTTGAGGTTAACCCGTCACAGTTTTGTCATTTGTATAAAATGCGTCTCGATTGATTTGAAAGGTGTGAGTGTTGTATATAAACTATCATTTGTCTAAACGATGTGGTACTATTTTGGTGTATCCAAAACAATAATAATAAATAAAAATAAAAATATTTATATTCTTATTATTTATATCTTCTATATTACTAATTAGTTATTTCATTCTAGTTAGGGCCGGGCACAAGCCCACCAAAGGAATGGAAAATTTGTTGAGATAGTTTTTTTGGTTTAAAAAGAAAACTGTACGTCCTTAATTATTTTATTTTGGTATTTTATAACTATAAATTGTAAATGTATTACATTTAATTTTCCTACTAATTGAGTTTTTTTTTTTACACAAATATTGTTCCTACTAATTGAGTTATGCTGACAAAATCAATTGAATATTTTTCTAAGCCTATATACTTATTGGTCTGCCCACTTAGTACATTTTAATAAAAATGATTATGTTTAGAATGATGTAATTAATAATTTTCCCAACATCTTAGTAAATCAGTGATGATAGGAGAAAATATGACAATAATTTACACACAAGAAAAATCACAATGTTCATAAATTTCAAATGAAACATTTTACATAATCTAGTTTATAAATTTGATTGGGCTAGCCTTAAGCCTTGACCACACCACTAAAGCATGTGCTGAAAATTCCCCTAATTCCTCAAGAAACCAAATAATGGAGATTGACAAAGAAACTTTTCAGAAGACACTCATATCCTCTTGCCCATTATCTATATATTTGGCTTCCTTTTCCATTTTTTCTCCATTTGTATCAAAGAGAGGAGCATCAAGCTCAGGAGGTTTCTGTAACACAAGAAATAGTTAATTAATGAATACATGAAATAAGAGAGAATGAAGGAAAAAAATGAACATCATACATATTTATAGCAATAATTTAAAAATATATAGTGCTTGCTACTTGTGCTGAAATTATTAAGTTACCGTGCATCTAACTAGGGCCCAATTGACACCTCTGAAGAATGAATGGTTTTTAATATCATTTGCTCCTCCCTTTGAACCCAATCTGCTACTTGGATCTCTTTGCAACAAGTGATAAATCAATTGTTTTGCACTCAGACTTACCTACATCATGACATTTAAGATTAGAAAAATGCTAAACGGTGCCCCCGGGGCACTGTTTAAATAAACAAATAAAATAATATAGTATTGGATTTTGTGCAGTCAACTTCTCGAAATTGTAAAAAGTGTTATTTTTAATTTAAAAGTTTCTTCTTTTGCTATCCTTAACCAGTGCCCTGGGATCACCGCTTAGCATGACCCTTAAAAATGGATAAGTGGGATGACCAGGGTTCAAACCTCGACCCTCTGCATATATAATGCAATGTCCTTTCCAACCGAGCCAAGTTCACGAGACTTGTAGGTTTACTTTATCATATGTAATCAATGTTTGAGATAATAGTCTCACCTGTTTACTTTTGGGAAATTTAAGATCCTTGTGGAGAATATTTGAAAATGTTCTTTGCCTATTCTTTCCTCTAAATGGTGTATATCCATAAAACATTTCATAGAGAAGAATTCCTGAAAATAAAAAAATATGCAGTCAAAATATAAAATGCATCAATTTTTCTTTTTTGGCTTTCCAAATTTGAGGTTTAGAAAAAATGTAAATACTTTTCTTAATTATGTCATAGCTTTAATTTATTATAATATTTGAAAATTACCAAGAGCCCACCAATCAACAGCACTAGTATGGCCAGAACCAGTTATAATTTCCTGCACAAACAACAAATACATCAATTAGAAAACTTATATCTGAAAAAAGAATCTTTACTTATATATGAAATCAAAGGAAGTAAATCTATAAACAACAAACCGGTGCTATGTATTCTTCTGTGCCAACAAAAGAATTTGATGCTCTCATTGGTTCAGCCATAAATATTGGAGCTTGTTGGCCTTTCTTCTTGTCATTTGTAGTTGGAATCAAAAGCTGTAAATAAATGAAATTAGACACATATAAGATTGTTTCAGTGGAGTCAAAAAGTTTGTGTGTGCGTGTGCGCGTGCACGCGTATATATTAAATGTACCTGTGGTTTGCAAGATGTTAAACATGACAAATCAAAATCTGTTAGAGCCACGTGTCCAGTGCTTTGTAGTAACACATTTTCTGGCTTCAAATCTCGATATATTATCCCTATTAAATTATTTTTTTTCACATGAGACACGAGTAAAATGGTAATTAATGTCACGTAATTAATAATAATTTCCTCTCACTTTCTCAATTTTTTAAAAACATTTTTTCATCATGTCATAAGTATTATTGACTAATAAGAGCTTTACCTTGACAATGAAGGTACTCCAATGCAACAACTACTTCAGAGGTATAAAATCTATTACCATCATAAGCATTACTTAATGTCAGTAACATCAATGTAGAAAAACACAAGTAGTTGATATTGTTGAAGAAGGATAATATGCTTTAATAGTGAGCATTGAAAACTATTTAGGGTCTGTTTGGATTGATTTACTTTTGAGCTTATGCGAAACAGCTTATGCAAATAAATAAGCTTTTATGACAGTATTATTATAAGTTTTTCGAGATAGTTTATGAGAAAACAACTTATAAAAATACAATTTTTGTTAGTGCGAAAACTTATTAACATAAAAGTTTATTTATTTGCATAAGTTATTTTTATAAGTTCAAAAATAAGCCAAATCTAAACAGGAATAAAAGAAAAGGTTCAGTAACACACAAGTGCGCATACATAGATTGAAAATAATATACCTCACTGCATCTTCCTTGAGAACCTTTGCTGGTTGGCGCTCAAGAAGCAAGAATAATTCTCCTCCAGGACAGTAATCAGTTATCAAACAAATATGTGTTTTGGTCTGCAAATTGATCAAGTTTTAAGGAACAAACAAATGCAACTTATGGTAAATTAAGTTATATTGTAATCATACTTTGTTATTTGGTAATTTAGTCATTAATACTAATTAATAACTATTTTATGTTTGAAGTGGTGGTGGATTTTCAAACCTGAAAAGAAGCATATAATGCAGGAAGAAAAGGGTGATCCAACATGTCTAGGATTTCTCTCTCTGTGCAAGCTCTATGCACCTGTGGTTATTGTCAAAAATGAACCAATAGGTTAGAAATTTAAAATTGACTAGAACCAAAGGATCATTTAATAAATGTATTAGTACCAAAGTACAAATTAAAAAAAAGAAGTCAAAACAGTACAGAACAACTTTCATTGTCGATGTGAGACTAACTACTCGTACGTACGTATTTAAACTCCAAGATTCATGAATACCTTATTTCGATTGAGCATAACATTCTTCTCCATAGCCTTCATGGCAAACTGTTGATTAGTTCCACATAGCTCCACCAGATGGACACTAAAGGAAGTAAAGAAGTTGAGATTACAAGGTTAGACTCTTACCGCAGAATTGACACCTCGTTGACGAGTTGTTGGATATTTGAAAAGGGAAAACATGAGAGAAAAAAGAAATACCTTCCGGTGTCGCCTGACCCTAAAGGTTTAATTGGCTTAAAATGCTTCAATCCTATTTGCTCTCCACCCTCCATGATCTGCAAAAACATGGTCACATAATCAATTGGTAAATGTGACATAATTTCAAGACAAAATGCTTCTGGTTCTTTAAGTTTTATGTTTGTAAGATAGGTCATTTAAGTTTTTTAAGTTACAAATATGTCCATTAAGTTTTATGTTTGTAACAGATAGGTCCTTTAAGTTCCTTTAATTAAGTTGTACGTTTGTTTCAAATAGGTAGTTTGACATGAAAATGAGTTGAATGTATTTTTCCTAATTTCAAATAGAAAAGTAATAATACCTTCTGAATAGCTTTCCAAGCAACATCATCCCTCCTATGAGGTTTAGGAAGAACCACTTTTGAGTGATTCATCCATAGATCTTCTGGTTTCTGAAGATAATCAAAAAGATTAAGTAACAAACTAAATTCAACAACTTTTCTGAGAATACAAATAGAAGGAAATATTTTTACCATATTAGCATCTGGTAGTTCTCTCAATGCATCATCAACATTTTCTGCAGTTTTTTTTACCTGAGTATGGATACCAAAATAACTTGTCACAACTTTGAAAATATTATATTTATACATAATAAATTGAACAAATTTTTCTAATGAAACCAAATTTGAGATTTCAATATTCATTAAACTAATGAAATATTTGAATAGAAACCAAACCAAATTTTCTCCCTCCTTTGCTGTATCATCTGCAATGCGGTTGTGAAGAGGCTCCACATGTTGACTACCATCAAGTTGAACTCCAATAAAATACTGTACCTCTCCCTATTAAATAAAGAACGAAAATGGAAACAACTTAACCTTGTTTCTACGAAGCACCGATGATGCAGATAATGTCACTAAACACGACACTCTGTATTGACACATTAATACTGATAATAATTTGAAAAAATAGAAGTAATTGAATGTAGCTGCAATGCTAATGTCAGTGTCATAATAGTGTCGGACACTGAAAGTGCCTTCAATATGAAGTGTCAGTGCCACACAACATACTACCGAAAACAAAAGTGATTTGGCAAGACATTAAGTTTTCAGCACCCTTGATAAGACTATCAAAAACTCTACCTTCTGATCACGCATTGGCTGCAAATGAAATAAGTTCCAAAACTTCTTACCTGGATTCCAACAGATAAATAAAATTTCAAACTCAATAGTAAAGTGGAAAATTATATATACTCAAGATAATTACACATGGATGTAAGATATGCGAGTAACAAATTGCGCCGCAATTTTTTTTTTTCCGTATTGAAATGGGTTCATTATTGAATAAAATAAGTGTAGACAATAACATTTTGTGACATTGACTATCCAGTAAAACATTTCATCATTAGATCTAAACATTGCATACTAACGATTCATATAATTCCTATAAAATTCCAACAAAAACTAAATTAAATTGGACAAAACTACCATTTTAGTCTCTTAAAGTGCAATTCGCTATCACATTGGTGCTTGAATGTATCAAATTACAAATACATCCCCAATAACTTATTTGATAGTAATTTTATAGACTAAGTTGACAAAAAAAAAACACATTTCAGAATACTAAAGAGCTTAGCTTACCACTCTTTGTATAATTAATAAGTTGCACAGTAACTTCTATTTGATTGTCAATAGCATGCCTAATTTTTTTCACTGTTGCAGGATCTGTTTCAGGTCCTTGCAGAAACCTGTATCACCAAATAAATACATGAATTTACAGTAATCAAAACATATTTAACTTAAATTATATATATGTATGTACCTGCAATTTCTTCCTAATATTTCTTCACGAGAATACTCTGTAAGCTCTAAGAAGCTATCAGATGCAAAGATCTGAAAAACCAAATAAACAAAAACTTAATCCTCATGCATAATGGTATATACATAAAGGAACACACGCACGCGCGCACACATACATAATGGTATATACATAAAGGAGATTATAGATATCTTACAATAGGGTTATCAGGGAGCCTTGGATCAGTAATGACGAAGTTCTTTTCGATACGTTCAAGTGTGGTAGCAAGATCAAGACCCTTTCTCTTCTCTCTCTTTTTCGTGATTTTGTCATCAAAACTATCAGACCTTTGATCATCCTCAGAGCTATCCTCATCAATAACTTGTTCATCATCATTGAAGCTTTCATTGTTTGATTGACTTTTCCTGATCAACCTGCAGAAACATATATTGATATTACAAAATGTATCATGATCCAACTATAAATTATGTATGCAATAATTAGCACACCCAAAATTTAGTTATATAGTAGCGAGTAACGCCTCATTATAGTCCTATAGAGAAAAAAATTGCAAAACTCAATTCAATGATAAAAAAAGTCCATAACAGTCCATCAGAATTATCGAGACTAATGTATCATGAGTTAGTAATTCTGATGGACTGTTTTTGAGACCTTTTTCTGAGACATTGGATATCATATTTTTTGTTAAAGACTAAAATAGAATTTACACTAGAGTATGATAATCAATCATATATCCTCCTTTTTTCCCAAAATTTACACTAAAGTTATAATAAGTAAAGAAAAACATACCCCATGAAAGAACGGCGACGCGAGTTGTTTTTGTTTTCGGGGAGCTCAGTGATGGAGTGCATTGAATTAAAAGTGTCACCTCTTGATCCAGAATGTGATTTACGTCTAAATGAAGGTAATGTACTCTCAGATTTTCTCCTTGAGGAATTAGATAGTTTTTTGTGTAGTTTTGTTGCATGATCATTATTATTACCACCACCACGTAGTACACTTTTTGGGGTTTTGATGAAGGGAAGATGGTTTGTTGATTCACTGAGTGAGCGTGGTCTTTTGCTCACTGCTTCCACCAACTCACTTACTGATGAATTTGCCTTCTCTTTCTGACGAGCTACACAATACACAGTTGCACATGTTAATGTTAATCTTAGTGTTTAATTACTCAAGTATAATATATAATTCACAATTTTATTCTTCTATTTCTAAATATCATTTTGGTCTTTAGTCTTTAAAATGTATATATGGCTTTTTTCCACATAGTAAGTTTTGACTCATGACCTTTATTACTTCCGATTTTATATATAAACAAAATTTAATTTTTTAGATTTATATAAAAAGTAATGTATTTAGTCTATATTATTGACTAAATATATTACTTTATTAATAAAATCTAAAAGATCAAATTTTACTTATATAGATATAGATTTGGAGTAGTATTGTTAATATGTTATAGTTATCGAGTACACTAAATACTTTAAAAGTCAAGTATCTTTACAAAAATCTAGTCAGGTTAGTCAAGTTACTTCAAACTTAAACTAATTAATTGTTAGTATCACATCCACAACTATAAATAATATTAGAGGTGTTTGTAGTTCAGAATTACTAAATATTAATATCACAAAAAGATCAACTATTTATCTCTTTTAATAATTGAAGCATAATTTTAAAAAGTGAATGTACATTATTGATAAATTTAATGCAATTTTTTTTTTAATTCTTGTATTTTTGTAAATAAGATTTTATATTTTAAAACAAAAATAGTAGTTTATTTTTATACATGTTAAAATTTAGTATCAAATTTATATGTTTAAATAATATGGCTTGATAGATAAATAATAATTGAAAATATGTAGAACAGTCTTTTTCTCTAAAAGAAATACAAATAATTAAGAAATTAAGACACCAATATTTATCGTCAAGTTAGTTCAATTTTTTTTTTTAATTTACACTATAGTTGATGATCAAACCTAAGACATCTAGTATTTACTATTTACTACACAAATCTCTTACTACTCGACTAAATTTAGTGGCTTAAATGATTTAATTAATTGATAATTCTTAAAAAAAAAATTATTAGGAAGAAAAAAAAGACATCAATATCAATACTTACCATCATATCGAATCAAGGATTCGGGCAATCCATTGGGACGTAACATCTTCTCCTTGGTCCCCTCTGTATGCTTGCTAACCTCTACTTGCATTCTACCATGCATACATACATAATAATCAATTACACATTCTTCTTTAGCTTTTTTCTTCACAAAATCATATTTAGTTAAAATAAAAAATCTCTTATTAACTATAGTAGTAGATTAAATAAATGGTTTAATAATTATAATATATTATTCACACACCCAATAAGCTTGAGGATTTTGCCATTTTCGTCCTTGATGGGAGCAATAGTAAGAAGGTTCCAAAAGGGTGTCCCATCCTTCTTGTAATTTAGTAACCTTCCACAATAAGTCGTCCCCGCTGCTAAAGCTTCTCTTATCTTGGCCACGTCATTTGGATCCGTATCAGCTCCCTGCATAAATCGACTTCTCCCCAAATCCAACCCAACCCAATTCATATTAGTCTCTTTTATAGTCTCTTCTATCTTAAATATAACAAAAAAACATTAATTGATACATTTATAGTCAAAAAATAGAATGTAAATTCTTAGTTAGAGTTTGATTGAGTAACATTTTTATTTAAAAAATTTGATTTCATTTTTAAATATTTTTAATATAAAAACATAATATAATATTTTTTTTTACCAAATATCACTACCAATATAAATTATAAATATGGAAATGTTCACAAAAGAAGAATCTATGAAACACAGACACCGACACAGACACGAGATACGACACAGATACTGACACAACGACACTGATAATAATTTGGAAAAATGACATAATTCAGTGTAATCATAAGTGTCGTGTCAGTGTCGGACACTGACACAGACACATGTCGGACATAGACATGCCTAATCCAAGAAGTGTTTGTGCTTCATAGAGAAGAATGATATACTTAGTCCAATTTAAACAAGACATATCAAATTTTTCTTATATTTAAGATGTAACTGAAATTTATATTTCTGCTTAAGGAAAGTCTTAACTAATGTATCTGATATATTAATTAAAAAAATTCAACATAGTAAGAACATCTTAAAGTTTGTATAGTCAACACTTAAAATATAAAAAATATATAATTTTCGATGCAAAATTTTTCATTTTTGATTCTTTAACTAATCCTTCCTCTATCCCAGAATATAAGGAAAAACTGATCAAATAAAGTTGATCCATTTTGGGTCTTGGCCCCGTTGAATACCAAAAAAAAAGTTGATGCATTTAGTATAAATTTTTAACCAAATACATTAACTTTCATTGATTAATTTTTATTTTTTTTTATATTTTAAAACAGAAGAAGTATTCAAATATACTAGTTAGCATGACTTTTTTTTCTTTCAAAAATTAGTATGAGTAGTAAATTAGAGCGACTAATTATAGCTTACCAATTTCTTCCAATAACCTCTTTAGAAGTATAACCCGTCATATTAAAAAACCCGGCACTAGCATACATAATCGGGTAATCGGGTTTGGTAGCATCCGAAACAACAAATGTTTGTTGAAATGCCGATAATGCATCTCTCAAATCCTCCGAAACTCTCGGTATTCCTCTTCCGTCATCGGAACTCTCACCGGAGCTTCTCATCGAATTATTCGAGTCTCTTCTCGAACCACCACCGGAGTTTCTAACTGCCACTCCATGTGGTTTTCCTGTCTCTGAATCAGTTTTCAGTACTAATCCCCATTCCGCTGCTCTTTGCGCTGCAGCGGAGCCAGTTTCGCCGGAAATTAACGGAGGAGGAGTTGTTTCCTTCAGCGCCATCCAGGAAGTTGCAACGGTGACTTCATCGGAGTTAATTGCGTCGCGTGTTTGTTGTTGTGGAGTTTCATTGGCGCGTGAGTTTGTTGTCCAATTGTTCCATGAATTGACTGAATTTGGATTCGAATTCGAATTCAAATTCGAATTCGGATTCTCGTTGTTGTTATTGTTGTCAATGTCAGATGAAGATGGATTGAAGACTTCAAGTGAACCTCGATGATCTCTTGTAAATGCTTCCATCACTTTCACTCTCTGTTTCAAATTTCAATTGTTATTGATATTCATATAAATAATTAACAACTATTCATGATACAAATTATACTTGATAATAAGAAATATAAGTAAAAGAAATTTTGCATTTCTAATTTCTAATATGTTTAACTATATAGATCAAGTTTATCTATATATATAAATGCATACATTTTTTGTGAGAAGAAGGAACAAATCAATTAATAAGAGATGGATAGTGTTAGTTGTTACAATGGCATGGGTTTTGTGATATGACATGATATGTGAGATAGGGACTTTTAATTATACAGTCAATTATGAGTTGTCTGGGTGGGGATTGGTTCAATATTCTCTTTCTAAGTTTGAGTTGTCTAAATTTTGAATTCGGATTTTTGTCGTCGGTCATATTCATGCATTTTAGACGTTAGTGATGATTTTGATCAATATATCTATCCAAAATTATTTAGATCGAAATTTTAATTGTATAATTTTGATCGTTCAATCCTGATTGACGGCAGGGAGCAATGTCCCTAAATTTTCTTGTTTTAGTCACAATGTATGTTGTTAAGACAAAAACACCTTAAACATTTGTCTAAAGTAAACACAAGAAATGCAATCATTTCCAATTTAGAGAATCCAAATGCATGGGGTTTCTACTTAGTTATTTTAGGGGTTTGGATCTTAATCTTATCTCATAGTGTATAAGTGAATTGCAATATTTTGGTATAAATAAGTGCCACCTTATTTAAGTTGTATGCTGTCCTAATTTAAAAAAGAACTGTTTTTTTTTTTTTGACGGTAATCTTATTTAAAAAAGAACTGTTGTATTGCTATATTTTTGGGAAAAGATACAAGTCCGTTATTTTAGCTAAATTGTTTCGTTTTTGGTTTTCACCACCAGTTTAATATGGTTCGAAGATCAGTTCTGACATTAAGTGGTTGCAGGCTCCTCCCGATGGTTCTAAGGATAGATATATTATTCATATAGTTTATGTGCATTTATGTATGTACTAAAATGAGTGGAGGAGGTGAACTTCAATGAAGCCTTTTAAAAGGGACACAAATTAATGTCGTGAAAGCTCTAAGACAAAGACAATGTCTGGGTTGTTTGTTGATTATTTGTGTTGTCACAAACTCAAAGTGTCCACACGAGGGCCAAATAAATCCCCAGAGGAGAAGACACTAAATGGAAAATAAATATAATAATAATTTGAGAAAAGCTAACTGTTTCTGTGATAGTAATTGATGGAAGCACTGTTTACCAAGATTGATTGTTTCTTTTGTATGGTAGTAGCTTGGAAAACAATTTAAAGAAAGCTTTTTCATAATCATTCTAATAGGCCAATAAGAAGAAATTCCTAAATTTTAGTAGTAAGATTTCTAAGGTGTTGGAATGTAAAGTGCAAAGTGAGTTTAAAAAATTGTTAAAACCAATAGTTTTGTTTTTTACTCTTATAAGTTTTCTATATTGGAGGTAAGCGTATTCAATAAGTGTCAGATACTAAAATATGAATATTACTCTCTGTTTTGAGATTCAAATTTTGGTTAGCTACATTTTGTGAGTCTAGTTTCGAAACTCACAAATTTAGGATATAATATGCTTTGAATCTGTTAACATATTTATTTAAATATTCTGAAAGTCTAAAAAAGTATTGAATAATATCTAAAGAGTATCTATAAAATGAAAATGATTTAAAAAGAAAATAAAAAGCTTCGAATACATTTGAGGATTCGAAACTTTTCATATTTTTGAGTATCTGGATTTCATATAGTATAAAGTTGAGAAGTCAAGTCATATTGTTGCATAAATATGAATATGAGATTGAAATTATTTCAGTGTAATGCATGTGAAGACTAGGAAATACCTCAAGTTGAACTCTGCTGAATCAAGAATTCAGAAATTGGAAGCTTGTATATGGATTGTGATTGTGAACTTGTGTGTATTCTGCTTATATTCCTCAACAAATTAAAGCATACATATATATAAACAAACTAGAAGTTTATTTCTAGAAATGGTTGATGAATAATTGTATTAAAGAAGACAAATGGAAGGAACATATATTATGAAAGGAAAACATGAATGATTGTCTCAAAGGTTTGGGTTTCCATACCTATGTTTCTAAATTTCACATGGCTTTTGCACCTATTCTATTCCTATAAATAACTTCAATCATAAACCTAAGAGATACCAAAATTAATTTACTGTGTTGAGAAACCAAACCGTGATATCTTATGTTTTGCTAACCTTTTTAAGATTACCTTTGAATCATTTATGGTGTCATTATTGGACAGTCTGGAAAAAGGTTGTCAAGAAAGAAAAGTAACAAGAACATAGAACGTGTACTACTGCTTTTAATTGTGTGTATGAGAAATATTGTGGACTTATAGCCGAAGACAAAAGCAAAACTAGACAACAAAATGTGGCACATACCTACTTATCACTCTTGGTCTAGAGAAAAATAGAATAATCGGAGATATCAATTTTATCTGTAAATGAAGATTTTTGTGGGGATTGTCCTATTTGTGGATCCAAAGATGGAAAATTTTCCTTGTGAGAATAGGGATGGAGTAACATTTATAAATGCATATTTAAATATTTTATAAACTATTTTTAATTATATTTTCACACAATATGTATATACATTTGCTTATATATGATGTTTATTACAATCACAAGACTCACAATAATATTTTTAATTTTTAATTTATTTTATATTTAAGCTTTACTATTTCTTTAACAACTAGTTTGATTGAAAATAATAGAAATTTGATACTTTCTTTTTGGCCCGACTTATTTTCTATTTTTTTTCTTCTCCTTAAAAATAGTAAAGAAGGAAAAAATTGTGTTTGACTTCACTTTTCTTTATTTTTTACTTCTTTACTTTATTTCTCTAATACTTTTAAGGAGAAATAATGTCAAATATAATTTTATACTTCTCTATTTCATTTAAGCATAAATAGAAAAGTAAAAAATAAGCCGGGCCAAACGGGACACTTCCTTAATACAGTGTTGCTTTGACATAATTAAAGAAGGTTCATGCTAAAGAGTGTTTCTGGGACACTTGTTAAATATACTAAAAAATAAATTTAAAGATAAAGTTAATATAAAAAGATAAATTTTTATATTTTCAATGTGTTTGTTCTTGCTAATGTTCCTGTGAGTGGGCCGGTTATATTTTGTGATTGGGCTCGACAAGATTGTTCATGGTCCTACGTATCCCTCTGGCTTGATGGGAATCAGAGCGACGTAGTTCTCTTCTTAAACCGGCGATGGGAGCTAATTGTGATGTATTAGCTGAATATGATTCACTAGTCAACAATAGTGCTGAGCTAGGTTTAACTTGTATGCTAGATCAAGAACTTGGGTTGTTTACTAGTATCGTGGAGTCCCTTTATATAGGAGTCCAACTAGGGCGGACTGGCAGTTGACGCCTTTGTTCTTATCCCTTGGGGAGAGAGAAAACGTGCTCCTTATTAACCGGGCGGTTGAGACTACTCCGCAGGCCAGGCGGGAGGCACGTGTTCCTATGAAGGTGTGGAGACTAGGTCCAGCCTTATCCATTTTTGTTGATCTAACATCTATTAAATCAACATGTCGATTAATCATGTGAGCTTCTATTTACAAGAACTGCATGAGTTTTTATTAAAGTTTAATCTATTTTGAAGTATTATGTATTGAAATTTGTACACACGAGACTATAAATAGATGATATACTTTTCACACGACCACAAGATTGACTATTGTACATACTTTATGCCATAAATAAATGGTGATTTATGATTACCTATGATGCCCGGGTGCGGGTACGGTACCGGTATCCGGTACCGGTACCGGTACGTGGTACGGCATTTTTATAAAAATTAAGGTACGGGTACGTCAATATTTTTTTTTTTAATATAATTATATAAATAAAATAATAGAATATATTGTAAAAACAAATAATTAAACTTAAACATAAAAAACACCATACTTTAAAAATAATTGAAATTGTTCAAAAACATCAAAATAGAAACTCAAAAAGACCAGTAATATCCATGTAGTCAAGAACAAAAATAATAAAAAGACAAGATTGATTCTCAAATGTTTCTCGGAGTACTTTATAAAATAGTAAACTGAATAAAAAAATAAACAAATATAAAAAAGAATGTGAACAGTTGTTATGAAAAAAAATAAAAAATAAAATTTTGTTGGATATGTACCAACGCGCGTACCGGCCAAGTACCATGCGCGTACCGGCCAAGTACCACTCGCGTACCGGGCTTAAAAAAAAAAAAAAAAAACTGGTTCGCCGTCGGTGCGTACCCATGGTGTACCGTACGCGTACCGGTACCCGGTACGTACCCGGTACTGGTACTCTTTCAAAAACGGAGTACCCGTGCATCACAGATGATTACCCTCTTGATGTGCTTGTCTAACGAGTACTAAAATGACTATTTGTTCAACTTGTTCAATTTCATGTGATATGAAGGACCAATGGTACACCTAGGATACGTTCACTTGAGTAAAAGTAATTAGTTATATTATGATAAGTCCTCTCATTTTCCTCAAACCAATATTATGAAAACCATTCATATAAATTATTGAGAACATAATAAAAAGTATTTAATCAGAGAACAATTGTAAAATATTATGCAATTTTTTAGTACCACGTAAATGCGTACAATTTAGTTTTTTGAGTACCTATTATTTTAATAATTAATTAAAATTTAAAAGTTTAAACGGTATGAGTTAAGGTTTTGGGATAAATTTAATGATACATTGTATCGGTATATATTTAAATAAGATATATAATTTAAGATTCACTTATAAGAAAAAATAGAAACATGAGTGACAACCGAGTGTGTGACCCTTTGTATTACTGATAATATAAAGACCCATAACATGTGATTGAAAATGTTTTGTTGTGGACAACATTACCTTTCCTTATCAAGATAACTTCGATACTTGAATCATAACTCAAGTTAATGGGGTATTGTATAATAATAATTCATGGGGCTCCCCTTGTTCGATTTAATTGTAGTTGTTTATATGTTGCATATATATCTAGCTAGTGTATAATTATTCATGGGGCACCCCTACTGCAGCTAGATTTAATTGAACTTGTTTATATATATTTGCATAATATCTTTGTATCTCAACATGTAATCGTTGCTCTTCATCATTTGTAGTGGCGACAACATCTAGCATTATTGTTTATTCTGATTCTAGTAGCACATGGCCACTTATCAGTTTTTTATTTTATTTTTATTAAATAGTCTAATTGCTAAATCCAGTAAAAAAGTGAGAAATTCATACTTCGAATTTCAACCCCTTCAAAATATATCTCTGCAATTACCAATTAAGTTGAATTAATTAACTGACCATTAATAAATTTCTTTTAATTTTTTTGAAGCAAATAAATTTCTTTTAATATATCTAGCATAATTGTGTTTGTGAAATGGAGATTCATTTAAAAGATTAATTGATATATAACTACAACAACTCTATTAGCTCGACGCATGTCACTAGAGACCTATAATACATGATCATGTTTGTCTGTCAGTTAAACTTTCATCTAGTTTCACGCGGTAATGTATATTAGTTGTTGATTTAAAATCGGATGGTCTAAATCATACAGTCAAATTATACAATAAAATAATCCCAGCTATCAATTTAAATCTAACAGATGAGAATTATAACTGTGTCACGCGCGGAAAATCAAATTCCCTACTACTTACATGAGTATAACAGTCCATAATCCAACCACGATTGTAAAGGTGGTTAAGGCACAGATCCTTATATATAAACAACATATTTAATTGTAATACTGAAGCCGTTCATTCTGTACGTACTATAAACAGTTCGACATCTAGTCGACAAGCTAGATCATTTAAGAGTTATAGTAAGAACAATATACAATATACATCAAATGTTGTCCTAATAATTAATGAATCCTGGTATCAAAACGTGTGTTATGCTATGTTCTTGGCCACTAATTTAATTTTCTTTAATGGCTCTCACAATATTTTGTTATGATCGGTCATTGTTTAGTCAATTTGAATTAATTTTTCAAAATAACGATTTTATAACTTGTGACAACATGTGATCCTACCGTCTCAAAAATATTAGGTGTATGTTCAATAATATTAAAGTATGTTCGAATTCACAATTAGGATGGTAATTGATAGAGTATGGATAGGGTACTATAGTCCTTATTCTTATACTTGCAATTTGAAAAAACATCTGTATCCATATTCTCATACTCTGAGTGGATGACTACCTTTGTCTTCGTACCCATACGCAGTGGGTACCTAAATACTCATTCTCATACTCTAAGTGGGTGACAATCTTTGTCATCGTCCCCATACGCAATGGATACCTAAATACCCATACTCGTAACCGTTACTCGCATATAAAATATCATATTGTTTTAATATAATTAAAGTTTTTTTAAAGATTTAATGTCAACTCATGAAAATTATAAACAAAATTATTAGTAATATCATGCTAAAGTTCATTTCTCTATTGACATATTTGCGTTATTTTATAAATAAACATTTTTATTAAAAATAATAATAATATTGTATTTTTTATAATTGATTTACATATATTATTATATAATTATTGTATAATAATATAATTAAAATAAATAAATATATACCAAGTGGGTATGAGGCGGGGTGGGTACTAAGGTACCCGTACTCACTCATACCCGTTCAATTTTGCGGGTAATTACTCATACTCATGTCCGTAGTCAAAATGCAAGTTTTTACTCTACTCCGTTGTGGGTATTTTTTATGGATATCTCCTGGATATGTTTCAAATTGTCATCCTTATTCACAGTAAATCAATGTGATTTTTACAAAAGCTATTAAGTGTGGTTTAAATAAAATCTTGGTGACTCACTATAAAATTTGGTAAATCCAGCCAGATCTTGTCTGTTGCATGCTCCGACTTACCCTTAAATGAATTACAAAATAGCCCACGCATATCTTAAACCACCTCCTCCTATAGTCCAGGCTCAGTCTCCTGCATCTCAACATCCTCCTACTCCCTCCTCTTGTTCCTCCTTTGGCTCCTCTACCTCCAAAGGCTCTGACTCATGCTCAGCACGGGCCTTTGGCACTCATTCTTTCCTAAAAGAGGCAACTGACTATTCATCCCTCTTCCCTCTCAAACAATTCACTACTTTATTTAACTTATCCATGGATACACAAGGTTAACAAATATGAAGGATAGAATCAACAAATATCATCCAAACATCAAGATCAGTATGGTTCAATAGTTAACTAGCAAACAAAACCAGTTAAAAAAAATAACGCAAAATATATTGTAAATCCAAACAAATGTGCATTAATCTCATGTTTGTTGTTTTAGATATTTACTTGAAAGGTGATTTCAACTATAAATGTTTTTTTTTTTAAAAAAGGGAGTTGGATTTAATGAGGTTTTCACGTTTTGGGGTTGCAGAGGTTTTGTGGAAAAATGTGATTTTTTAGAAACTGTTGAAATAAGGGAGAAGGTGGTGGGGATCGTGTTATATAGGACAATAGTTGGCATTTCAAAATGCAAACTCATCAAATAGTTTAAATTTTAAAATGTGAATTGGTTCAAACGAGGTTCGTACGTTAAATAGCGAACCCATATTTTTGTTAAATAAGGGTGTTATTTCATCTGGGGGTGGGGTGGCATGACAAGTACAAACGTTGGAGTTAGGATAATAATATTTTTTTTTTCATTTGCAAGATAAGTAGCGAACATGGTATTTTGGTAAAGATAAATGATATTTTGACATTTATTTGAGACAACTTAGTTGACAACCCTCTCATACAAAAGTCATTTTAATTTTTTTAATAACATTTTGGTAGTCTTGATTTTTGTGCCAATGCTCATATTGCCTTGTATTTTTGGTTGTCCACAAAAGTTGTCAAAATATATGGTTGTACAAATAACATAACTCTTTGGTAAATTCATAGAATGCACAATTACTTATGGGGGGCATGAAAAGAAATTCTCATTGTAATACATATTGAGGTTAAATTGGGTCAAGGCCGACCCAAGAACTAAGTAAAGGCTTTAGGCCTCAAATTTTTTAGAATCCCTTTTCATGCCCCCCACATTTCTTATGCGCCCTACAAAGTGACAAAAATGTCCCGGCGAAAACGGTTTACACATTATACAATAAAAGTTGAAAAATCTAATCATTTTACCAATCGTCACTTGTCTCACCCTCCTTCACCCCATGAAAATATTTTGAACGAAAGATCGTTCGCACGTTAACATGCGAACACCCGAGCAGGGTTCACTTTCTAAAATACGAACAATTCCTCTATATATGTTTGATCTTCAGACACAAACAATATACACTACCACCAACTGCTTTCAAAGTCTTTCTCATTGAAGAATACCTTGAACCTTATGTCTTTAATTCTATCAAATACTTGCTTACTCTCTATAACCCAAAATATTGAATTCAAACCATCGTTTCTCTCTAAGAAAGCATTGCAGTACATCAAAGAAGCAATTTTTGTTTGAAATTCTTTGAATTTTTCATTGGTAAATGATTTTTGGAATTGAGACTCAAAGCCAAAACGACTTATACAAGCAATTATTGTATTGAAAGAATCAAAACCAGCCTTGCTTTCTTTTTCAATTTTATCTTTCAGCGCATTGTCATATTGCTCAACAAATTGCTTCAATGTTGTCTTTGAGTTCACATATCCATCAAAGAATGAGTTCATACTTTCACTTCTTTGTGTAGTTGACATTCTAGCCCAAAATGTGTCTCTAACATACGTAGGAACCCAACGATGGTAGGATTTGGCTTCAAAAGATTCTTTGATTTGCTCTCATGCTTTCTTGCACGACTACATGCTAGAGTAAAATATTTTTTTCCATCATCTGCGCTTTTTGAATTGATTTTACTAATTCCAAAACCGATACATCGAGCATAATTATTGTAATATTCGATAACTTCTTCTTCGGAACTAAATGTCATCCCAACCTTAGGTTCTTCATCTTCATGAGCAATATTTGCTTCATGATTTAAACAAAAAACTTAAATTACAGCAACATAATTTCATCTAACTGGTAAAAAAAAGGTTCCCAATTAGAAAGATTATACTCACTCTTAGGGAATCAATTTAAATTGATGGTTGGGGCTGGAGTTGCAGAACTTATAGTTGCCCAACGAGAATAGCGGCGGTGAATACAACAACCGCAGCGACGGTAAAGACGATACGGCGACAAAACAACAATGATGAAGGCTACGATGGAGATGGCAACCACGACGATAGAGATAATTTGTTTCAATTATGGTGTTGGCGGCAACTTGTGGTGAGATTTGGTGGTGCTACATTGCTTTTGGCGTGGTGAAAAAAGAGGGAAGTTTCTATTCCTGCACAAAATATGCTAATAGTGAATGTTGTGCAAGATTTTCTCATGCAATTAATTAAAAAAAATATGTGCCGGTGCCATTGTCTGTTGTAATCTGTCGTCCATGTAGCATTACTCATAAAAAATTTCACTTTTTATTAAAAATATTTGTTTTATAATAACTGTAATTATTATATATTTTTCTAAACTTTAATTTTTTAATTTTTTGACAAAAAACTTTCATTTTTTTTTTTTTTTAACTCAAAACAAACGATATTCATTTATTCAAATTGTTGGAGTACATTGATGCAATACTTAAAAATTGTATGCAAAACACACTCCGGATACAATTTTCAACCTTGCTTCCATTTTAACCGCATTCAACTTCGCCTCGTCACATGACAAATTTCACTTATTTTTTTGACAAAATAACAAACTTCACACATAGAAGAACAAAAAACAAATGTTTACTGTGATCCGAACAATTCTGAGATTGAACGTCCTTCTCACCACCGTCTTTCTCCATTCCAACACTTGGAAGCAAAAATAGTAACACAACAATCTCCAAACAAAATTGAAGAATCTGAAAAAAAAAACCAAAAAAAATTACCTCAGCTTTACTAGAAAAAACAAAAACAAATGTACTCTTCATTCAGGCAACGCATCATCACTTGGTTGATCCTAATCATGATAATACTATACATTCTTTACTCTTCCAATCTTCTATTATTAACCAGCGAAAAGCGCGATTGTTCGACCACCGTGCATTTAGATGCAGCCACAGATGAGCAACTTGAGATGATTGGTACTGGTAACAGTTCCACAACTGCATCCTCTATCGTTGAAAATGAATTTTCTAATGAGAAAAAAATAAAAGTAAACAAAAAAAGAAAGGAGGAAGAATCAGATGATCAAGATGAAGAAGAGTTTTCTATTGACGACTTATCTCAAAGACAAGACACAGAGATCAAACACATTGTTTTTGGGATAGCAGCTTCGTCGAATTTATGGGACATAAGAAAAGAATACATCAAAGTTTGGTGGAAGCCTAATGAAACAAGAGGGGTAGTGTGGTTAGATCAAAGAGTGAAGATACATTCAGATGAAGATTTACCTGATATTCGAATTTCGGGGGACACTACGAAATTTAAGTATACGAATCGTCAGGGACAAAGATCTGCTTTAAGGATTTCAAGGGTGGTGACAGAGACATTGAAACTTGGATTGGAAGATGTGAGATGGTTCATGATGGGAGATGATGACACTGTGTTTATGGTTGATAATGTTGTTAGAGTCCTTTCTAAGTATGACCATAATCAATTTTATTATGTTGGAAGCTCCTCTGAGAGTCATGTTCAGAATATACATTTTTCTTATGCTATGGCTTATGGTGGTGGAGGATTTGCTATAAGTTACCCTTTGGCTAAGGAGCTTGCGAAAATGCAAGATCGATGTATTCAACGTTACCCTGCTTTGTATGGTAGTGATGATAGAATGCAAGCTTGCATGGCTGAGTTAGGCGTTCCATTAACCAAGGAAGCAGGTTTTCACCAGGTAATTAACAATTCTAATAAGTTTATGTCTCTCTATCAACACTTCTAAATAATTAGTCCATTGGGTAAAGGTCCTATCTATTTCACATAAAATAAATTGAGAACTCTATTAGTATAGTTTAGAATGTATAAAGTGCACATTTTTAGAAGAGAAAAATGCTAACTTTTAAGAAGGATTATTAAACAAATCTTGCATGAATCCATGTAACTACATTTTAATTGCATTATCATTTACCCAACTTCCATTTGTTCTTCCAAATACATGTTTTGATATAGCATTGCTCTAATAGAAATGTTGGCATGAGTAAACCATAGACCTAAACTCATTATAATGAAGTTCTTTCTCTTTTTTTTATAAAATAGAGAAAATCTCTTGTAATATAAATTACTAGGAATGATAGGTGACTTTGATTCTCTATTTTTGAATGGAATTGAAATTTGCCTATGTATATATCTTTCTTGATTATGCAGTATGATGTGTATGGAGACCTATTAGGCCTTCTTGGAGCACATCCTGTGGCCCCTCTAGTGTCATTGCACCACCTAGATGTAGTGCAACCAATATTTCCAAAGATGAACAGAGTACAATCTCTGCGGCACTTAATGAAATCTGTGAAGCAAGACTCTGGTAGCATAATGCAACAGTCAATTTGCTATGACAGAAACAGATATTGGTCCATCATAGTTTCATGGGGCTTTGTGGTTCAAGTTCTGAGGGGAGTGTTGTCTCCTAGGGAATTAGAGATGCCAACAAGAACCTTTCTTAATTGGTATAGAAGAGCTGATTACACTGCATATGCATTCAACACAAGGCCTGTAACCAAACACCCTTGTCAGAAAGCTTTTCTTTTCTATATGAACAGAACTCGGTATGATCCAGTTAAGAAGCAAATTATCGGTACTTATTCGCGTTACAAATCTAAACCTCCTCATTGCCGGTGGAAAATGGACTCACCAGAAGATATTGATTCCATTGTAGTTTCAAAAAGACCAGATCCTCTTCGCTGGCAAAGGGTAAGAATGCTTTGAAACTCAAATTACTACTACATCTTCGAAGCACTATCACATACACGGATACTTGACACGTCACTCACACTAATGTTGACATCGATAAGAATTTAAATAAATAGAATAATTGAATGTAACCGCATGTATCTATGTCAGCCACTAACACATATTAGACACCACACATGCCTTCAATGTGAAGCGTCGGTGCCACACACAAAAAATAATGAGATATTATCAAGCACTAATTGCTTTCTTTTCATTAAATTACTACTTTATCCGCATTTGATATAAACCATTCTAGTGATTAAATTATAAACTATTTTTTGCAGTCACCAAGGAGGGACTGTTGTAGAGTTCAACCATCACGTCGTTACTCACGTAAGGGATCAACTTTGTACATATGGGTTGGAAACTGTCGAGCGGGAGAAGTTAGTGAATTGGTGCTTAAAAGTGGAAGTTGAGCTTCCAAATTCCCATCATGTAGTTTCTTAATCTAATTTCTTAGCTGTATTTGCATGAGAAAAAGTCTACAGAACACAAATGGAAATCGAACAATTGCATTGTTCATAATGCCACAAGCTACAGTTATTAACCTCTATGTAATTGTAAACTCAAGAAAGGAGACTAAATTACATAGTTTTTTTTGGAATGCTTTCTATGTGAGAAGTTCATTATACTTCCCAAATGAAATGAAAAATTGCCATAGTTTGATTAGTTTCATTTCAACAAAGCACAAATTCAAATGAAACCTCTATTCTATGTGACTATGTCCAAAAAAGAGAATTAACTCGAAAAAAATCCAATCGTAATTTCTTTACCAAAGAACACGGTTCTTCAATTAGGCGAACTCGCTGGAGGCAAGTAGATTTCTTCATCACCAGAAAGATCTTGTTGAGGAATTGAAGGAATTGGTGACGATGCAGCAACAGCGAGTATTGTAAGATCAAACCGAGTATGATCGTTTGAAATCGGTGTATCAAACGGTCGTATAGTTGTTATAGTACCATCTTTGATCTCCACATCTACTGTTTTCAAAATATCAACAGAATTTTATCAAAATATTGAAGTTAATCAAAATCATTTTATCAACAAATTGAAGTTAATCAAAAGATCACAATAAAAAAATTGAAGTAAATTTTGTCAAAAAATTGAAGTTAATCTAGATCATTCTATCAACAAATTGAAGTTATTGAGAATATCATATTTGATCGATACATTGAAGATCGTTTTAACGAAATTAAGATTTAATTACACTTAATCTTGCTTATTAAACTTCAACATTCGTTTTCAGTCTCTGTGATTATTTTTTCGCTAATCAGAACTTAATATCGCTAATCAGAAATTTTGAACACAAGAATGTCGCTAATTAGGAAGCATAAAGAATGAAAGAACAAAAAGAAAAAGCGCGTGAAATATGAGATGAACGAAAGCGCGTGAAAAGTAGGTACCTGGAAAAGAGAACCACCAGAGAGTGAAGATACAAAGCAGCACAAGCATAGGAATAGCGTGAATCATCTTATCCACCGGCGGTGAACGTGATCGGGAAACGTCTCTCCTTCCGGCGACGGTACGGTGGTGATAAAGTGGAAGTGCGTCGAGAGAATCATCGTCGGGGTTCCTTCTTCGCTTTGCGTTTTGCTGTTGAGGTTCGGTTGCGATGTTGATGGCTCTGTGATCTTCGGTGGAACATCGAGAGTTTGAGGTTGAAGATCTTTGCATCATTTCGAAGAACAGAGAGAGAGAGAGAGAGAGAGAGAAAGTGATTGAAGAAGAAGAAGAAGAAGAAGTTTGGTTCGTTAGGATCGTAACAGAATTTTGGCGGGAACGGGATCTTCGTGCTACGCACGTGCTTTATGCTCTCACAAACTAGTAGTGCGTTCACTCTTCTGCAAAATGTTTAATTTTGTATTTGTGAAAAATGATTTTTAATTAACTAATTTTGTTTTTTATTTTGTAAATTTTATTTTAACTAAAACAATGGAATGTGTATTTTAACTAAGTAGATATTGGCCCGATTTACATCAGGGCCAATATCTACTTGACGTACATGTCTAATCTTGCCTAGCTTTACAAAGGATATATCCAAAGCAATATTAAGTATTAACCCTAATCTAGTAATCTCTCTTTTCAAAAAAAAAAAAGAAAAAACCCTACTCTCTCATTTTTTGCTATTGCTATGGCGGTGAATTCTTCTGCAAGTGAAAGAAAGGTTAGGAATCACATACCCAATAATCTTGCATTCTATGTTCTCTCAAAACTTCCTTTGAAATCTTTGAAGTGATTTGGATGTGTAAACAAAACATGGTCTTTCTTGTTTCAAAACCATTGTTTCATGAAAATATTCCGCAATAATTTTGTATCTAATCCTCACCCTTACTACAATGATACATCTCTCATCCTATAGAAATATGAGAATCGCTCGAATTACAATCTCCAAATCTATTTCAACCAGAAAACGACCCTGACTATTTACTTGCTGCCATTTGTGGAATCATTCTTTTTAATCAAGCAGACACGCTATCATTGTGGAACCCAACTACCCATGAAATCAACGTCATTCCTCACAGTCCCACTCAAGTATATACCACCTTATCGGGTGGCTTCAATTTTTATTCAAGGGTTTGGTTACGACCATATTAAAAACGACTTTAAGATTATTAGGTGTATACATTTTACTCGCATGAGTGAGGACGATCTTGAACTTGCCAATGTGCGACGGGAAGATTTGCCATGGAATGAAATATCCTACGAACCTGTGTGGGAGATTTATAGCCTAAGGTGTAACTCTTGGAGGAAACTTGATGAATGATGTCGATATGCCTCTGCATTGGCGGTTTCAAACATTGTACATCGATGGAATGTGTCATTGGTTGTCTCCAAGTGATAATCTTGATAAACATTTCTTTGTGTCATTTAACTTGAACAATGACATGTTTACTACAACAATTTTACCCTTAGACGTACCTACAAACATAGTTACCAATTTTCTTTTAAAATTTGTGCAAAGACGCTTGGTGGTGTTAGTTAAATGGATCCATTGCTTCGATTTCATGGTATACATCAGACCATACTACTTTTCACATATCAATTTTGGGTGAACTCGGCGTGAAAGAATCATGGACTAAACTTTTCGTTTTTGGACCATTGCTCTACGTTGATTGGTTTATTAGAGTGGGGAAGAATGGTGATATATTTTTCAGAAAAAAAGATGGTCAACTAGTTTATTACTACCGAGAAGACTGAAGAACTTGGTGTTAAAGGAAGGAGTCATAACTATGGTATTGCAATTTACAAGGAAAGTCTTCTCTCGATTGGACTAATAAATCATTAATTAGTTTTTCGTGTTTTTGGCTTGTAGATTTATGATTGTAAGTGTTTATTAGGATTTTACCTTGTTTAATAAAAAGTGGTTTGTCAATCACCCTTATCATAAATAGTATGAATGTTGTTGCTTTCTTATCAATTTTATTTTAATAGTCAATTCTCTTTCTAATTACAGACTGATGTGGTTTTCACTTTCATTGTTAAACTTATTGAATTGTCAAAAATTTATAGCGAAATAGCTGATATGTGGACAAAATAATGGAGTAATCTAATGAGCAGCTAATATTTGTTTGAATTTCAATTAATTAAACTTGCCACCACTACGTTTGTGCTATCATTTTTTTCTTTTATGTTTTATGGCTCATAAAACATCGATGGCGTAGACTCGAGGGGAGGTTGAGTCAGCAGCTAGTTTTATAGCTTCCGGCGCCTCCACTGTTTCCCTTTGAAATAAACACCAAAACGAACAAAATGATCCACACAAGAAGCCGCGTTTGTGTCCCGAACCCCCAACCAGCGAAGACAATCGCTCGATCCACACGAAGGACGTCACCGGGCATGATTTAAAAAGATCGTCGCAGCTTTCATCAGATTGACAGCACAAAACGCAGGATATTGCGTCATCCAAAGCAATAATACCTCTTGATTTTAGAGTGTCCATCGTTGCAATTCTCCTATGCAGCACCCTCCAACCAAAGACCATAATTTTTATGGCGCTGCCCACTTCCATAACAGATTTTGCGCCTTTCGAAGGTCTCCTGGTAACTCATTCTGCATACAGCGAGACACAAGAATTTTGTATCCTGATTTTACAGTGTAACCAACTAACCATGCACAGGATCATCTTTCCATACCCACTTGTTTTTGGTTCCGACCATTGGGAAAAATGAAGCTGGAACTGAGTTCAAATCGCCGCATAGAGCCTCCTCCCTAGCAAAGAGGGCCTGCCTCCAATTCCAGCGCCAACACCAAACATTGCCGTCTCAAAAATCCATCTCGGCCACTGACAGCAATTTATCGACGGAGATAGAGAACAATCTAGGAAATTGACTCACCTACCCACTTTTACAACCAGAACCGAGTACCTGAGCCACTGACTATCCGACGGCACACCGAACTATCAAACCACTCTGAGCACTCCAGAGTACAATGATCCAACAATTTAATATATCTCCCCCAATTCGACTCTGTGGAACGATAACCCAGACTGATCATCGGAAAACCAACTACCGAAAGAGTTCCCATACTTATAGAAAAGTAATTTTTATGTTTGAATTTTTTCACATAAAAATGGATAGAATAACTTGACAAAAATAAAAGTGAATTTTAAGAAACAAATTAAATTGTGGAAATAAAAAAATTAAAATTATAGTTTTAAATTAGAATAAAGTAAAAAGTATGCAAGTATTTTAAAATCAATTTCATACTTCCAAACTTCTTTTAGTACAACATCTAAAATTATTTTACCTTGTTTTAAAAGTGAAATCATCATAATTAAGAACCATAATACTCATACAAATATTATAAACATTTCCTCTATACAAATTTTCTCTCTGTTTTCAACACATCCAAATTCATGGTTGCTTTCAATTTTGACAATCAATCATTATAAGAGTAAGAGCCATAACTTGAAGAAAAATCAAGTAAAGACACGTTTTATTTTATATAACTTGTGCTCTAAAATTCTGACCAATGAATATAAGAAAAAACAATATACTATAGAAGAGACCTAAGGATAGTTACATTTGAAACAAAATCTAATAACAGACAAATACAAAGTAGTTTCCTCCTCCTAGGTTACTGTACTGGTTCATGAGATAACATGATCGAAAAGCTATTTCTAGCTAGTTGTAGAGCTTTTAGCTTGATCACTTTTGGAAGAAGTGATTTCCTTTAGAGATTTGACAATATTTGGCCTATTATGAGGCTCCTCTTCAACACATTTTGCTACAATACCAACTACTTTCTCCAATTCTCTCACTGGATATTTACTTTCTAGTGATGGATCAACAAATTCTTTAAATTTGTTTATATCACTAAAGGACGATTTTGCCTGCAACAAACAAATAAGTAAATAAATCATTTTTGGTATGCACTTTACATGCAACTTAAAGTCTAAGCTAAAGCTATTTGACATAACAGTGTCTATAAAGGTAACATAAACAATAACATACCATTTTCACCAAATATAGATTATCCTTGTTTTCATCAAAACATCTTTTACTGGTAATCAGCTCCAAAAGAAGAATACTGAAGCTGTATACATCTGATTTGAATGACAAGATGGGTCGCAGTATCCTGGGGTGCCTAGAGGCGCTGTTTGAACCATAGTCACTTGATTCCCAATTCACGGTTCATGGTACGGGTTCAGGTACGCCGTATGTAACCTCGAAAGAATTCGGTACGTAGGGGTATAGTTTGTACGCTATTTCGGTTCGTGGTACGTTTTAATATGTTAATCAATAAACTATAAATTAGAAAACTTATTTAGTTAAAACGAAAACAAATTATATGATGGAAAATATTAACATAGTAGTGAGTTTGTAAAACAAATTAGTTAAAAGACCATGAGATTAATTGATTTTTATTCGATATTTAAATTCGTCATTATATTAACATAAAAATTTATATATTGCAATTTTTTTTTTTTTTTTTTTTAAATCTTTTATTGTAGACATAATCTTCTTTTCTAGATAAAACTCACGACTATATTTCTTTAGATGCTTTTTGCATGATTCTTAACATAAAAACTATGAATTTCTCAAATTCATGATTTTCTCAAAAAATTTTATATCAATAAAATATGAATTTTATGTTAAGAACCCTACGAAAAGCACCTAAAGAAATTCACCTAAGTATTGTCTATCTTTTCCTTTTTTTTTCCCACACATCTTCTTTTATTAGGTTCTTCTATTTGTTTAAGTTGTTGTAACTTACTTTTTTTTTTTTGATAAGATGTCGTAAGTTAGATTGAGTTACTATTTTTTTATGTCTATCTTTTATAATGGTTTTTATTCCTATTTTTATGCGTAAATTTTCTTTTATGGGTACCGTTTGACGTAGCTTGTTTTAGACTTTTTTACTCAATGAAATGAGAAGCTATACCAAACAGATTTTTCAGAAGCTCTTGATAGAAAAAAATTTGCTTAATTTTTATGAGTATAATACATAGATAAAAGACTTTTGAAGTTAAAAAAAAACAACAATTACCAAACAGCTTTAACTTTTTTTCTAAAAGCTCTTATTTTCACTTTTAGCTTTCAGATAGCTTTTAAGACCTAAAAAAGTCGATTTGAACCGTCCAATCTGCAATCAACAGTCAGTAGAGGTGGGTAAAAAAACCAAAAATTTGAACCGAACCGTAAAACTAAACCGAACCGTAAAAATAAAAACCAAACCGAACCAAAAAAAACTGAACCATAACCAACAGTTTTAAAATCAAACTAAAACAGTTCAGTTCATGACTAACAGTTCGGTTTGATTCGGTTCAGTTTAATGATTTGATTCTTTAGTGAAAAATTAGTTATGATTTGGTTTAAAACCATAAAACTGAACCACTTAAACAGTTCGGTTCGGTTATGAATTTTGGAAACAGTTTGGTTCAGTTCGGTTCGGTTTTCTTCCAGAACCAAATCATGTTCATCCCTAACAGTCAGGATTGAAAACGGTGTGAAAACAATGTGAAAGAAGACACCAGCAAACATGCATCCATCCATTACATATGTATAAACTAGATTTAAGAAAGGCCAATATGCTAGAATTCAAATGTCACTCATATATTAAGATAATTTCTTTTTGGTGTTGGGGCGATGGGTCCGGTGGTGCTGGAGTTGGGGTGGTAGTTATGGGTGGAGGTGATGAAATGGTGTCGCAGTGGTGAGGTGTTGAGATGCTGACGTGTTGGATCGGTTGGTGGGTGGTTGATGTCGTGCGTGTTTGGTTTTACTTGATATTTGATTCTCTGATCGTTTTCAAATTTGTTGAGATTTGCAGGATTCCTTTTGAGTCGCTGAGGGTTTCCAAATCTTTTGAGATTTGCAGGTCTCTTTGTATCTGATTGAACTCTGCCGCATCGGTGTTGACTGTTTGGAGGTGGTCTGCAAACCGAAACTTATCTACCTAGTTTCCTTTCTATCGGTGTGCATCAACTTTTGACTGAATGAGCTGTTTTTTAGAATCTGATGGGCCGAACACTTTTGATTCGAGTTCGGGAGTCGGTGTCTAGTGGCATCTCTATAGGTTGGGTTGGTGTTTCTCTAGTGGTTAGGTAGCCGAGGCGTGTCTTTCTAAGAATGGGATTAGAATAGACTTCTTTTAGGTGGTGTCTGTTTTGGTATTTTCATTGGTGTTCCGCTTATATACGGCGTTTTGTTTTGTAGTTCCTCGTTTATGGATCTCTGTTCGTCTTGAACAGATATCACATTATTATTAATAATATATTTTCCGTTAAAAAAAAATCTTTTTGGTGCCCTGAGTTTTCTAGCTATTCTGCTAGGAAAGTGATATTTACAGCGAAGGAAGTTATCCCAAAATCTTCACGAAATATCATTTCATTGGCTTGACTTTTCAAACTTACCCCAACTATGTATGGTTATGCGGTTCATGAAGTTTAAGCAAGCAGGTCGTGATGTTTTGCGAAATAAAAATTCACTAGAAATAGCACTGCTGTTTCTGCTAATTTTCAATTTTATCCTTCTGTTATTCAAACGATGATTTAAATCATCACGAATCCGTTATCAAATTGAAGTTGCCACAACTATGTATGGTTATGCGGTTCATGAAGTTTAAGCAAGCAGGTCGTGATGTTTTGCGAAATAAAAATTCACTAGAAATAGCACTGCTGTTTCTGCTAATTTTCAATTTTATCCTTCTGTTATTCAAACGATGATTTAAATCATCACGAATCCGTTATCAAATTGAAGTTTCTAAGAATGGGATTAGAATAGACTTCTTTTAGGTGGTGTCTGTTTTGGTATTTTCATTGGTGTTCCGCTTATATACGGCGTTTTGTTTTGTAGTTCCTCGTTTATGGATCTCTGTTCGTCTTGAACAGATATCACATTATTATTAATAATATATTTTCGTTAAAAAAAAATCTTTTTGGTGCCCTGAGTTTTCTAGCTATTCTGCTAGGAAAGTGATATTTACAGCGAAGGAAGTTATCCCAAAATCTTCACGAAATATCATTTCATTGGCTTGACTTTTCAAACTTACCCCAACTATGTATGGTTATGCGGTTCATGAAGTTTAAGCAAGCAGGTCGTGATGTTTTGCGAAATAAAAATTCACTAGAAATAGCACTGCTGTTTCTGCTAATTTTCAATTTTATCTTTCTGTTATTCAAACGATGATTTAAATCATCACGAATCCGTTATCAAATTGAAGTTGCCACAAATCTGTCATCAAACGGAAGTCCCCACAAATCTTATTATTTGTAATACAAGTTTACATGTTCTGGCTTAGTGAGTCGGGATCGTGTTTCTTGGCTAAGTGAGCAACTGAACATAATAATTGTTGTTTATCAGTAATAACAGTTGTGATCATGATACGAGAGTTTGTTTTTTCTGTTTGTACAACTTTAGGCAATTAGTTTGTTGCTTAGGGAATAAGTAATACATTGTGGTGTATAAATACAATTGTAATTCTCCAATTATGCGATACAAGTTATACTTTGATGTTTTTACTTTATTCAATGTTTATACAATTTTGATGTTTATACTTTATATCCGAACAAAATTTCTGAATGTATACATCAAAATGTGAACTTCTTGACATAGTATTTAGGAAAAAAAAATTATAAAGAGGGGTGGCAGTACGCATAGGGACGCCCTCATAGACCATTTATTATAAGATCATTTGCAACAAAACTGAATTTCCACAAGGGGACTACTCCATTTGAGACTCCGCGGGACGAAAATATCACGAATGTATTTTTATCACCATATTTACTGTTAATACAATATTACAATCAGTAGTTATCCTCATATTTTAGTCGCTATGTGCAGAATACAAACATGAACAAGAACAAGGTTGACGACACATTACAGACAAGAACATGGGTCCATTTGAGAATTTAAGCTCACAACCATAAATTGAATCTAGAGCATTGTCTTGGAAGTTTGAAATTAAACGTCTGTTTGTCAGTTTTTCAGGTAACAAAGATGCCAACCTACTCGTAGATTCTTCTATAACACAAAACTCCAAGCTTCTTCTATAACACAGAATAAAGGCTAAATTGCGCATTTGGTCCCTTACGTTTATTTTAGGTTTCAATTTGGTCTCTTACGTTTAAAAAGTTTCAATTTGGTCCCTTATGTTTATTTTAGGTTTCAATTTAGTCATTTCCGTCAGTTTTATCCTATGTGGCAGACGGTTTGCATACGTGGCTTGACACGTGGACACGTTGACACGTGTCTAATTGAAACAGTGAAACAGTAAAACTGATGGAAAGGACCAACTAATGCAAACGTTGATAACGTAAGGGACCAAATTGAAACTTTTTAAACATAAGGGACCAAATTGAAACCTAAAATAAATGTAAGGGACCAAATGTGTAATTTAGCCCAAAATAAATCATACATTTAAATAATAAACTAATCCTAAAATTTACAAACAAATCCTAAATGATAAATCCTAATATTATCTTGTTCTAAATATAAATCTAGCCTATATTTAAATATAAAATCTTCAAGAGATAATTAACCATTAATATTCTTAACATTCTTCATTGACTGAATATCTTTTCTGCATCCAATTTGAGATTTGAGTTGAAACTTATTGTTTTTGTTATTCATAACACTCCTCTTTGACTGAATATCTATGTGCATCCAATCTAAGATTTGAGTGTTGATTTTTGTTGTTGTTGTTCAACACTCTTCTTTGACTGAATATTTTTGTGCATCCGGTATGATTTTTTGTAAAAGTAGGTTTTGTTAGCATGTTAATTATTTATCTTCATATAATACATATGACCATATTTTTCATGTATTAGTTATGGGTTAGGTAATACATTAACATATTTTATATAACAAATATTCTTATGGTTATGGGTTATTGGTTATCTACATCTTCATGTAATACATGAGCATATTTCATGTAACATATGAAGATTTGTGGGTTATTAGTTTCAACTTGATTTCTTCTTTTTCATCTTCTTCTTCATCATCATCTTCATCTTTTCTCCTTTTTTCATCTTCACAGATCCTCTGATGGGTTTATGTTTTTTTTATATGGACAACGTCTCCCGAGATATAGTATTATATATATAATTTTTTCATATTCTTGTTTTTTTCTTTCTTTCGCGCCAGTTTCCGACCCACTATAGGTGGGCGACTAATCCACCTCGTGCATAGACGCATACGCACTGGCCAAGCGTTGTTCCCCTTGGTAATCGAATTCGGTATTCCCCGGATACGTTCTTGGAAATAGCTCGTTGCCACTATTCTTGTTTTCCTCTTTCTCATTATTATTTATAGTTATGTGGCTTTATACATAGACGGACATAGAAGAAAATGCAACATTACACATCTTTTAACCATTTAGAACAAACTCGTACAAAACTTCATATAAAAAAAAGAAAAATGACAACATAGAATGGGTTAGTGTTGCATAACAATATATGAGTGATTTTTGGGAATGAGTCAATAGAATGCATTCTATTTTCATTGATGGATGCATGATGATAATATTCAAAATTAAAAGTAGAAATAACCAGAATTATTGAGAAAATTTACAACTGTGGGATAATTATGGGTTGGTATTAGAAGCATTTTTTATAGGGTTAAAATGATGAACTCAAATTAATGTGGCGGTTATGACCATTATGGAAAGTCCTTGTACTTTTATTTAGTCTCAATTAATATAGTATTTTGTGGTTACGAAAATTTGTTCACATGATTAACACACATGTTTGATAAAAGATAAAAAAGTAAATTACTTAAATAATTTATAGATTTTGAAATAATTAAATGATATGTAGTTTTTTTCATAAGTGTGACCAAATAGAGTGTCTAAATGTTTGTTACCATATTTGGTAAGGAAAACGAGGGTATTGTGTCATTCTACACTAAAAATATGATTATTTTTCAAAATATTAAGCGACTGAATTTGAAACTCACCGATGAATAATGAGAAGTTTCATATTCAAACACTGACATATAGTACAATGTCCCGACCAACTTATGTACTTTTTGAAAAGCCGTTCTTATCTATTAGAAAATATAGTTGTCCAATCTAAATTTAATGTAGGCTAAGTTATTCACCTCCTAATTACAATGTTTTTATATTGTCAAAAAATAAAATTATGATGTTTTTATCATAATTTAGCATTGACTAATCTCATGTTGGATATTGTGACTAATCTCCTTTGTAGAACTTGTTGGACATACAAAATAAATTCTCGATTTTCAAGTTTCAATTTAATTTTCCTTTTATGCAAGAGTCAGTAAGTGAACCTCTCATTATTAGCTTAAAAGATTGAAATTTCTTTCGACTTAGATCAATTGATGGTAGATTATTATAGGAATGGTAACAAATTTCAATCAAAGGTTCACTTGAAATTTCTTTTGACAGAAGAAAAAAAGTTGTTTAATTTTTATGAGTAAAATACATAGATAAAAGACTCTTGAAGCTTTTGTCAAAAAAAAAAAAAAGACTCTTGAAGCTATAAAGAAGTCATGTCAAATCATACCATTAGCTTTTCTCTAAAAGCTCTTATTTTAATTTTAATTTTCAGATTGATTTTAAGACCTAAAAAAATCGGACAAAACCATACCTATATATACTAATGTAAAAAGCTTTTTTTTAGGTAAACAAACTCATTATTTCACTCCATAAAACAAAAAAAAAAAAAAAACTCATTATTTCATTATAAATTAATTGGATCAAGAATACAATTTGGAATGAACTCAAAACTTGATAATTAGTCGTATATACAGTCACTCTAAGAAACCTATGTGTTAACATCAGCTTGTTCCTTAAAAAACTCTACCAACGAATTTGAGCAATACATATATATTCTTCTTGAGCCTAATGCAATCCTAAATAATATCGGAACAATGACTATGGAAACATCTACCAACGTCTTATATTATAATCTAACTCAAAAATCACATTGTTAATTCTCAATTCCCATGTGTTTACATTTACAACATCATTTATTTAATAGGTAAATCACATTCTATCATATACACAATTTTGATGTTTATAATTTATATCCGAACAAAATATTATCATAATGTCACACCTGAATGTGAACTTCTTGACATAGTATCCATAGGAACGCCCTCATGCATATTATTCATACTGCTTATTTGGGTTCAACCATTTATGATAAGATCATTTGCAACATAACTGTATTTTCACAAGGGAACTGCTCCATTTGAAACTCCGTGGGACGAAAATATCACAAATGTATATTATCACCATATTAACTGTTAATACAATATTACAATCAGTAGTTATCCTCATACTTTAGTCGCTATGTGCATAATACAAACATGAACAAGGTTGACGACACATTACAGACATGAACATGGGTCCATTTGAGAACTTAAGCTCACAAGAGCATTGTCTTCAAGTTTCAAATTAAACGTCTGTTTATCAGGTAACAAAGATGCCAACCTACTCGTAGATTCTTCTATAACACAAAACTCCAAGCTTCTTCTGAGAGGTGAAAGTGAAAAGAAGCTAGATGCAGTTGCTTGAACGAAATCAGTCAAATAATGATCAGCTTTTTGATTGGTACTGCTGTGGAACATCACTAGAATTATCCATAGATACAAGGTCCTCGCTTTCTTTATTTTCTTCATCTTTAGTGTCAGACCTGAGGGGGAAAAATTGGACACAAATTAAACCAGTACTTATACAGGGAAACATAAAAGTATAAAATGAATGTTAAATACAATTATATAAGTATGCCGCAACATACACTATTTGTTTGACAAATTGTCCCTTAACACGTGGCCGCTGGTCTGCCAATTTTTTCCTGCTGTGATATCTAACCTGAAATATAAACAAATGATTTTAAATATTGAACGAGACAAATTTATGCTGGCATATATTAATGATGAAGATCATGTCACTGACTTGAGCATTACATTTATACAAGGAAACTTCAGAAAGCTGAAATATAAAATCCCAGAAATGAGTACAGAAGAAGAGAAAAAAGACAATGGCAACATATAATTTTCACAGGATGCTTGAAAATTAGTTGGATTTTTTTATCAGAATACATAGGATCTCAACAAGCCATCAAATTAGATATAGAAATTATCGGAACACATGATGCTACGATCTTCAGCAACACACATTTTTAACCAAGTACTTGAAAATAGATTACCTTCTTTTCAAAGCATCTTTCTTTTCTCTTTTGTCGAAATTTTGTCAAGGCAGCCTCTCTCAATGCAATTCGTTCTTCATATGACACACTTCCAATGTTTATTTTATCAATGCCACCAACTCCAAAGCTCCCCGGTGCTGCATCGCCATTTTCCACATTTGTCATTTTGACTGTCAAAGTGTTGCTTCCACCCTGTCCATTGCTCCCATGATCACTCTCAGCTGTACTTCCATCCAAGCCATAGTTTGCAGCAGCATTACCTTCTTCCGGCCCTCCAAACACATTTGATGACATACATTGCTGAGCAACTTTGGTCGTGCTTTTATGTAAGAGATCATGAACTGATTGGAGATCCTCTGCAGCCTTGTGGGCGATGCGATTACAATGTTGAAGTTGATGGTGAATGTGCTCGACTTGGAATCCTTGTTCAGAGCCTCCTACATGTCCTTTAATGATTCCGGCACATTCTTCCTGGGAAGAAGTCTTCTTCTGAGATGCAGAGATACTATTATTTTGCACGGTTTGGAGTTCAGAAGAAATAAAAGAGCCAATCCCTCTGGCAGACTCGGGTTTCTTGTCAAAATTTTCATGTTTGCTGCTAAGATATATATTAGTGTAAGCCAGGTCATTGATGTTGTTGCTCCCATTAGACTGTTGATTTGGAGGAGTGGCATTTGAATGAGATGTGAAGTTCTGTATTGTCTCTGTATTTGGTGCAACTGAGCTATTGTCTAGCGGGGAGCAGCTTCCTACATTTCCAGTTTGAGCCTGATAAAAGAAGTACAGATTACATAAGGTTTGCCCAAACATTGAGGTTTGGTTCTACACACTATTCTCCAGCACTTGGTACTGGCATTTGTTCGTCACTTCAAATATCTAAAACCACTGAAAAATAACTAATACATATAGCAAGTTGTGATTTCTTCATGTTAGTTATGAAGCGACTGAGATTTGGGATTTAATTATAGAAATAAAACACAATCTAAAATTTTCTCAATATGTAAATCTCCTGCTAAGCAAGGAGTAAGTACTCCTAAAATTGGGAGTTGGGTCTAACTCAACCCTACAGAATCGACTTTCTTAACCCCCCTCTCTCGCCCAACACTATTGGGCTTGGTGCGTAGATATAAATGGTGGATGGCTCGAGAGCGGAAACCTAATAGCAGGTGGGCCAACGGATTTTTGAAAGGCTCTGATACCATCTTAGAATTGGGAGTTGGGCCTAACTCAACCCTACAAAACCGGCTTGTAAGGTGAGGATTGCCTCTTACTTATAAACCAATGTCTAGGGCAACTCACATCCAATGTGGGACTTCTTAAAAAGGAGCATAGAACATTACCTGGTAAGCAGAAGCTGTATTATATCTGCAGAACAAAGAAAAGAAAACACAATTTAATTAATCTTTTAAATGTTACTAGCCAATCTAATGCTACACTGCATGCTTCCAATAGAAGGTAAGGTGGTTATATTTCCGATTTCCTCTTACTTGGAGAATGCTGACAGATCTGAATGTCTCAAAACATTACTTTCATCACCTGTGACATGTTCAGCGTCTTTTACTTCTCCCATCCTTTTTAATGATAGGTCAAGTGATGGATGCTGTTCGAAGCAACAACTTGCTTTTGTTTTGGCAAAACCAGAAAAACCATTTGAAGTGTTCAAATCTCTGCTTTCAGCCTGTGGACTGCTGCTATCAGTAACACCAACATTCATAGGCTGATTTTCCTGCATCCTGGTTTTATCACTGTCATCCTCCAGTTGTACTTTTTCACAGACATTACTCTGTCCTTTAATGAGCTGAATACCATCAATATCAAACATCTTATTAACCCCTTTACGCATTGGATTGTTAGACAGTTCCTCAAGTGGGTGGTTTTCTTTCATGTTCAAAGATATTCCCATTGCTAAATCTTTACCCATTGCAATCTCATCTGGAAAGTAAATAGGTGTTTAAATGGGTGAAATATCAAAATCAAAACAGACACGTCAAAAAAACAGATAAGGACACTACCAAGGCATACCAGGATGATCAATTGGTTCATGGCACTCTTTTTCTGAGGCATGGACCTGCACACTACTACTGTTTTCAGGCTTTGTATAAACCACTTGGGCACACGTGCTATCAGGAGTATCATGAGATTGAGCTAGATTTGTAGTCCATGAACTCTACACAATAGGAGCTTTAGGTATTTAGATGAATAAATAATTTAGGGGAAATCACCACCTAGGAATTCCTAGAGAGAATAAATTATAACCATATGGTTATAACCATATTCAAAAGCAAAAACAATTTACTAGAAACGAAAGAGAGAAAGCACAAGAGGGTCATAAGACATCAACCAAAAAAAAATACAAATTACAACAAAGAAAATTGAAAACTAGTAAATAAATAAAAAAAGAATAACATGTTTTTTTCTTCCAAAGTTGACCTCACTTGCAAGACTGATAAGAGTCACCTAGAAATTTAAAACCCCATTTTCCAGCAGCTTAAAACAACTATATCAAATCTCTCCAGTTTAGTATTCTTTTTTCTAAAAAAAATACCATATATAGAATTACTATTCTTTTTAAACTCAACACATGCTGGAGTTTCAATTCTGAAAACCATAAAACCGTCACTTTTGATAGATAGATAGATCAATGACACTGATGCAGAGTAATAATCGTATGCTTCTTGTGTTTACACTACACTCAAAACTAACAAACAATTATGACATTTGGATTTTGAAACTCATACGCATGAATAAACAATGATATTGACACATGATATTGCTATAGAATTGGCTTTATATGGGGTACGATACCTAACTGGTTTAATTGATAAAAATCGACACATGTGAGATCTGTGCAATACCTGAGTTCCACTTCCTTTGTCACTGCCATCTCGAGTACTCAAGCCTCTGCTTCCATAATCATTCTCATCATTGCTACCACTATTGTTGTCATATGCACAAATGCTTCTCGACTTTGCAAATTTCCGGGTGTTTGTCCCACTTTCACTCCCACTATCACTAGACTGAGAAAGTGTGTTAATCCATGTTAAGGAATGTCATTGATTGTTAGATGAATTAATTTCATATCTAAGTTTGTTAATGAAATGATTCATAAGATAAGTATCATGCTACAAAAATCAGATAAGCTATATTATTTCACTAATACTACTTTAAGACGTAGAACTCTGAAAAAGAAACTATGAAATCTCCTAGAAAGGAAGTAACGGAGTAATTATCTTTTGCAAATTCCTTAATTGATCCTTACATTAATAAAGGAACGATTTTAATATTTGAAGACTGAATTGGATACTTGAATATTCAAGTCACTCAAAGATACGAAGACCCACAAAATAAAAACATGATGCTGTACGAACAATTGGTATATTTGGATACTTGTTCATAAACTTAAAATCTTGTTCACTTTGTTCCAAATGAGCTGGGAAACAACATTCACATTTTTTTTATCACATGCCTGAGACAGAAATGTAAAGCAACTCACACTATGGCATCTTCTCCAAACATGTTGCCAGATGTTTTTAAGTTCATTCCTCCGGATAGGTTTCACTAAAAAATCAGCTGCGCCTTTTGACAAGCACTTAAAGACTATACCCATAGAATCATGAGAAGACATCACTGCAAGCATTTCAATATGTTCAGTAAAACAAAACACCAAATGAGCAATAGACCAATCAATAGTCATTGAAAATATGTACTGAAATCTGTTACAAAGCATGGCTTTGGAATGACACTTACTAATGACAGGAATATTCTTCAGAGAGATGTGGCTCATGATCTTGCACAAAAGACTTATTCCAGATACAACAGGCATAGCTACCTCTGTTAGAACAAGATCAATGTGATTTTCTGGATCTTCTAGAGTTTGCCACGCTTGGAGACCATTGGAAACAGCAGTGACTGTAAATACCAAAGGTGAAATTTATCAAATTAGCATGCAATATAAAATTTTTCTTTGATGATTTTTGTATCTCAATCATATTGGTAGTAGTTATATTATTATATATAACTTAAGTTAAAAGGCACGATTAACAAAAAATTAACCAATACCTTCATAACCACAATTCCTTAACAGAGCACACACAACATTGCGTGTTGAATCATCATCGTCCGCCAGCAGAACTTTTATTGATGTAACAGGGAGAAATTTTTCCCAATATGTAACTGGATTTCGAGGTGGTGGTTGTTGCGAAATCTGCAACCTCTCATGGATTTGAACCGGTCCCTTCAACCCATTGTTTTCATCTTTGGTTACTTTACTAAATCTTGTGTCATTTTCAGTCGATGATTCTGAGCCTGGCCCTTCCTTAACTACTCTATTATTTAGACTCTTTCTGTCAATAAGCACGTGATTTTGTTCTACCAAACTCTTTTTCCCAACATTATTTTTCATTGTATCAACCACACTCAGAAAATAACAAGGTGAGGACTTATCAGGAATGCACAAATCCAATCCCCTTGTCGAGTGAATTGTGGATACTCCATATCATAAGCACTTCACCCATCAATTTCTGCAAACACAACGCTATCTATCAGTCAACCTGATACTTTTTCCATTGTCGTGATTCTAAAAGCGAAAAGACCCTATACCCGGGGTTTGCTCCATCCGCAACACCGAAACAAATTTATATACACGCACCCCCACACTTATAACATAAGTACTTATCGTATAATCACTTATGTATAAGCTAATTCTATAAACTATCTTGGAGAGCTTATGGAAATAATCTTAAAAACAACTTAGTGACACATCATAAACTATTATCATAAGTTCTCCCAAACAGTCTCACAGACATATCGTAAACTATTTCCATAAGTTCTCCAAAACAGTCACACAGGTGTTTATGTCAGTAGATAAGCTCAAATAAGTCAATCCAAACACGAACATATGAAATAAAATCTAATCTTGATGATAAAAAACATTATTGTGTCTCAAAAAAGTTTAGATAAGTATAGATCCATACCTCCAAATTCCAGTACTCAGATAGCAATTAAAAACTTAATAAAATTTCACCGAAAATTTAATGAAACTACAACCTGTTCCAGCATCAAATGACTCTCAAAGCTTCTGTCTCAACAGAAAGCAACAAGGTAATACTTTACATTTCATACCGATATATCGCGATTAATGAATATAATCTAAAACATCATCATCTTCATTTCTCTTACAAAAATAATTATCTTAGCAATTTTAATCCACCTTGAATAACACCAGATTCACTGAATGACACTTCAAAACAGAAGAGTAAAAAAAAATAAAAGAAAGATTGTTCAGAAAAAAATTAACAATTATAACAATCCAATGCAACAATTAAACTTATAGTTATATTAACACTCTTTGCAGAAATTTGGGAATGAAACAAAAATAAGACAATAATAAATAACTTAGGAAAAAAAAAAATCAGAAATTAAATTATGTTTTCTATAATAAAAAATCAAGACATCATACTCATAAGATGATGAAACAGATCTTCAGAGCTTAATCTTCAATCACAAGCTCCATGTAATAACTTAGAAAAAAATTTATCTAAAAAAAAAGAGAAATAATAATAGTCAAAGCTCGAAATCTAGTTTCCAAAAAAAATAAGAAAACAAAACAGGAGATTTTAATTTAATTTAGTTAAAAAAAATTCTGTTTAGAATGAAGGAAATTATTGAGTAAATAAGAATCTAACATTATTTTTGTTGTTTTGTTGTAAGAGAAAATTGGAAGAGAAAAGAAAAACACTTTTTTTTTTTGACTGGTAGAGAAATAGGTAAGAGAGAGAGAGATAGAGAGATAGTGGGAGAAGATATTATTGTGAAGAAGGTGACGTGGAGAAAATGGAGGTGTGAATGGTTTGGAATTCCATGTAGGATGTGACGTGGCGACATGTGAGCCTTTGATTTTGATGAGGTGGATATTGTATAGTATCAAAATCTGAGATGTAAGATGATGGAGGAAATAGAATGTGATGCGATTTTTTATGTCTGGATCTCACCATGTGGTTGGTTATACGGGTTCTTGTTTTCCACCCGACCCGTTTTAATCACAGTATGTCATGTCTGGGTCAAAAAATAAATTATAAATTTGAGATGAGAACTTTGCAACTCTTCAAAATTTAAACAACTATTTTTTACTTTATTTTAAAATTCGTTTTAGGCAACGTTGAGCCGGTCATGCGAAGAGGAGTGATAACAACACTCTCTTTTGAATATTCTTTTTAAAATTTACAATAATAACAACTTTATATGATCTATTTTCAATGTGAGAAATTTATATTGATTTCAACCAATTAAAAAGTGGTTGTTAAAAAATATGTTGAATAGAGAGTCTTCTAGCATTTTTTGTTACCAAAACCACATAGCTTTTTTTTAAAAGGCCCTAACTCACCGTCCGCGGACGAACCTAGCGCAGGAACCCTTAGGTCAATAATATTAAGTTGTATTGTTAGTTTTTATTTAAGGTAAAAATCGAACTCTTTACCTAATTATCACCTCACTCTCTAACTCATTCACTTCCACCACCCAATCACATTTATATCTTCTAGACGCAAGTTATTTTTGAAAGCATACTTTTAAACAATAGTATAAAAAATGCATACTTTTAAAGTATACATTTGAAATGTATAAAATAAAAAAATAAAAAATTACTGTATATCAGCATACGTGCATCCAAAGTGATTTATGTATTTTTGTTGGGCTTAACAAAAATCTAGAGCATTATTAAAGAATTTTTTTTAAAAAAAAATATATTTTGAGGCCATTAGAATTAGTTTTTCATTATAAGGTTAAAAATATTTCTTTTTTAACAAAATAATTTTTTTTTAAAATTCATAACAAACCACTATTAAATTTATAAAAAGTGAATTTTATGAAAAAATAGAATTATTTTTATATATCTTAAACAACTGCAACTTTTGTTTGCTAAAAATAATTGTAGAAGTCTATTGGATTACTTGTGTATCCAAAGTGTTCACTCCATGTTGAGATTGAGTGTCTTTTTGAAATTGAGTGAATAGTTGAATATTTGATAGAAAATGAGATTGAGTGAATATATCTTTTATTTTGAAATTGTAAAGATAGATAAAGCTTCTTTTATTATCAATTGGTGGTTAATAGGAATATTATTAGAGTTGTTGGGGTTCAAAGTCTTAATTCTCCACTTTTATAAACATATGGTGTGCAAATCTAGCCACTATTTTACTAGAAAAAAAAAATTACAATTGTAGTCAAACTACTAACAACTTGGGTTCAAATATCATGCCATACTATTAGTAATTATTACTCCTTCTGACTTTAACATAATCCATTAAATTTATAAAATGGCAAAATTATTAGTCAATTTAGTCTCTTTTATGAAAGTTGTCACAGCCTGACTAATATGGATGGAGAATTTAAATCAATTTGTTATAAATGCAACTTAGCTTTTCTTTGCACCTTAAACCTAATGTTTGACAAAAGTTCAAAGAGGACTAAATTGATATGCAATTTTAAATTTAAATTATTTTGTTTTCCTTGGTAAACATTTGCATGATAATTTTGATATTTCTAATTTTGTAGAACTAAATTACTCACCTAGTATTCTTCATTCTTTAGTACAAAATAAAGGATAAAAAGTTGTAGAAATATATTTAATAAATTGAGACGCATATTTGAATCTGCAATTTCCTGTTTCTCGACACTTGTGTTCAAGTTTCGCCTATAAGCTCTTTTGAAAAAGAAAAAAAGTATACCCCATCTGTACAATTCCAATTTGCAATCATTAAAGTGCTGGTGATCCATGATTGAAATTCCTTTTTGTCTCTGAACTTTTTTTGTGATTACCTTTAGAGTATCTCTTTCTGCTTCACTAGAATAGCATATTGCTTTGGTTTGTAAGGGGTAACTAAAATCCAGAACCACATATATGCAGCACAACTTTAGTCAAGGAGATTCTTGTTGTACTGGTGCATGACCACAGATAAAGCTAGTGCAGACAAAATAATTAAGCAACCTCTTGCAATTTAAGCATTAGGTGGATATTATTCCAAAAAAAAAAGAAAACATTAGGTGGATTTCTTTGTGCATACTATCATTTAAGACCTATATTGTCTAAGATTCTTGGCAACTTCAATATGCACTATGGTATTTCTACAAAAGAAGGCAAGAATAAAATACAAAATTGAATATTTTAAAAGATTAAAAGCTTTAAAGCAGTAATTATTTTGAAACCAAAAAAATTGTTCTCAGTTTGCTACGTTTGCCTATTAATTTCATCAACACGAGTCTATTCTTGAGGGAAAATAAACTATAGACTTGTTGAGTGCAAAATCGGTCTAAAAATCTGAACAAATAAACATAATTAAGCTCCCTTTTCCACCTGTATTCAGCAGTGATACCCTATATGCATGATTTTTCGTGATGTCAAGAACAACACATTGCGGATGGAACTCAATGTTAGAAGCTATCCCAGATAGAGATCGCCATAGGTTCATGGAGTGACAAAGAACATAGGAGCTAACATTCTTTTCACAGATTACCATAACCCAGCGAAAACCTTGTTTGCATGATTTCTTAGTTTAGTAACGGTTCAGCGGATTTTTCTCTCATTTGTATACATAACAGTTATGGGCAAGGGCCATCCAAACCAAGTGGCAGCCCATTTCCTGATGCAATCACCAGTAAGTAACCATGGTCTGAACCTGGAACCAGAGTTTGGTCACCGAGTACCAAAGCCATTTCGGATTAGAATTAAGGTGTGGTGTGCTAATTTAGCGGTAAATGTTACACCAAAAACCTACCAAGAATCTTGAAGGCTAGAATATATCCTAAATTGCCTCCAAGTTTTAAGACAGTAGTATTGGGCTAATTTTATCAGAAACAAATTAAAACAGAAGTGCATCAATTGAATCAGATAAAGATAAACGATGAGAACGAAATCGCAATTAAGCACGTGGAAACAAAAACCACTATATTGTGGATTATCTAAACAACTTTTTGGATAACAACTATATTTCGATTTATACAATGTAAAGCCAAAGAAAAGGCTTCGAGGCATAGGCCCCTATTTATGTATATAACAATCACCAAGAAACAAAGGAAAAGAGAAAACATTTCCCTCTCATGACAACATAACTGGGAGAACCTGTCTTGCCGATCACTCGGACTAAACATTACAAGATCACATGCATCACTCATACTTGCAACTCCAAACCTCTAATAAACCTTCTACAACATTCTTTCTAGAATTAAATTTTTGAAACACAACTCCAAACCTGTATTATAACATTCCATAAAATCTCTGGATAAAAGAAAGGACTGTTGCATCAAGGTTATTCTGGCTTCTGCTCCTGGCAGAAGTTCAGAGACTCCTTCCATATGAGCTCCTTTATATCTTCTTCGTTCAGAGTAGCCTGTTCAAAATCAAAGACGAAAGGGGATGGACAAACAGGCTCCTCGTTGATCTCATGAAGGCTTGACATATATGGGTGATTCAGAGCTTCCTCGACTATGTAATCATAGAATAAAATCAAAATTACAAGGTAATGAACGAGAAAATGAAAGGGAAGGGTATTTAACATAAAGACACATACCAGTTATGCGTTTGGAGGGATCAAAAACCAACATTTTCTCAGCAAGATCAATTGCCAGTGGGGATATATCAGGAAACCTTTGTGCAAAGGGCTGTTTATCTACGTGCTGGAGCTGCTTAACATATTTCTTTGCATTATCACTTCGGAGGAACCCGAGATCTTCTTCATTTGGTAAACCTAACAACTGTTTTGGAAGATAATTATGAGGAATTTGTTGATAAGATTCAAGAAGGAAATGATCTTAGCATATAATACTTTTGTAAATCTGACAAGCACTAGCAGCAACTAATGAAGCGAGAGAACAAATACCTCAGTTATGAGGGACAATTGCTGAACATAATCTTTACCAGGAAATAGCGGCTCCCTTCTAAGTATCTCCATCAAAATGCAACCAACTGACCATACATCAATAGCAGCAGTATATTCTGAACAGTTCAGTAGCAATTCAGGGGCTCTGTACCAACGAGTCACAACATATTCTGTCATGAAGTCTGTCTCAGAGGTTGTTCTGGCAAGCCCAAAGTCACATATTTTGAGATCACAGTTTGCATTAAGAAGTAAATTGCTTGGCTTTAGATCTCGGTGCAAAACATTTGCAGAGTGTATGTACTTCAATCCTCTCAATAGTTGATATAGAAAATACTGCAATGACATTTAATAAGTTGTTTAAGCTTTACTCAATTTCAATTCCTTAGCTACACATCAAAACCATACCATTAAATACCATCGATACATTTATAATTATAAGCTAATAATTCACAATTAGCTTCTAGAGAAAATATCAAGGTATCTGATACTGAAAAATTATGTAAGGTACTTAGAAAATAATATATTGCATTATAAATCAATACAAAACAGCAATTGTCATCGTAACATATTGTAAAGAACAAATTTCTAATACCACTATCATAGTTAGGTTGCATTTACAAATTGGAAGCATTTTGTAATAGTATGTTCTTCCATTCCATCAAACAAGGTTATCTAACAATCACTTAATAAATTGCCAAACTTCAACACAATATGTTTTTTATGTACAATGCCGGGATTACCATTAGTCCAATCTCAGTGGCTTGCTTTGTTAAAACATTCGACCAAAAAATTGGCACTCGAAAGTTCTCGATTATGTATATTGCTTTATATAACATAGGTCATGTGGAGCATATCCCTTTACCCACCTCACAAACTCTAGTTCACAGAGAAAACGAGAACTCCATAGGACTTATAGGTGGTGTTTGTATGAAGCCATAAGGTTATACTCTTAGAAATGATATTCCTATGGAAACCTTAACCGAAAATGCTATTCTTGGGTACACTTAAAAACATGTTCATCCCTACCAACCGCATTTGGTACATCCATTTTCCCACAGGCTCACAGCGCACTCATCATTCAATCACTACTATTTTATTTTATTTTCACATTTCACGAATATCCATCCACCATTATGCACACTCAAAACTTCCCTCACTTGTACACAACTCATTTTCTCTTGTATTCAAATTTAAAATCGACGGCAAAGATGTTAAACAGTTAGTACCATTCACATTCAGCTGCATCTGGATTAGCTAATCAAAATCTTATTTACACTTACTCCTTCCAGTTACTATTATAAGTAAAATAATCACTTTTGAGATTCATTGAATGATATATACCAAATACATCAGTTACTCAATGAATCTAAAAAGTGAACTTTTGCTAATAATAATGACCGGAGGGAGTATCTACTAGCATAATCACAGTGTTTGGGAGAGCTTACGAAATAGCTTACATTCATATATCTATAAGTTTCTTCAAACCTATTTCAGTAAGCTCTCTGTAATAGTTTATAAAAACCGCTTACAAATTATATACAAAATACCACATTTTCTATTTGATTATAGAAATAGGACCTGTTTGGATTGGCTTATTTGAGCTAATCTACTGACATAAGTTTTGTGAGATGTTCAAAGGAACTTATGAAAACAGCTTATGACGTTCTTCATAAGTTTTTTTCAGCTTATATTCATAGGTTCTCTGATATAACTTATGAAAACAGCTCGTAGAATATATAAAAACAATTCATCTTCTGCTAATAAAATAGCTTATGTACGTAACTACATATAAGCTTATACACATGCGCTTGTGCTATAAGATCCAAATAAGCTATTTATCAAAACAGTCCTTTAGCTTATAAACAAGTGCTTAATGATAAGCTCTTACTGAATAAGTTCTTAAGTAAACTACTTATCCAGACACAAAGTGACTCGACATGAAGCAAAAACACACAAAAACAAATTACCTGACAGTGTTCATCAGTGAGAGCCTGATTAGATTGTATAATCTGATGCAGATCAGTATCCATCAATTCATACACAATATACACATCATTAAACTTTTCCTTATCAGCTGGCTTAATTATATCCTTAATTTTAATCACCTACACAATATAACACCAACACCAAAATTCTTAACCTAAAAATCAGATCAATTAATAATAAATTACACAAACAAAAACAGAATTAAATTAAATATTTGTACATACATTATCATGATCCATGTGACAGAGAAGTTTAATTTCCCTAAGTGTTCTCTTAGCATCAATTCTATTATCAAACGCATCACCAATTTTCTTTATGGCAACACCTTCATTCGTGTCGGCGTTGGTTGCACAGCTACAATTAGAGAATAAAATTGATTTGAAATTATTAAAATTAAAACAAAAAGAAGTAAAATTAGAGGTGAAAGAAGTATATATACCAAACGATGCCGTATGCGCCGCGACCGACAGGTTGAAGAGGAGGAATGTAGTTAGAAGTGACTTCAAAAATGTTGCCTAAGACGTTGTATTGAATGTATTTACCATCGTGAATCAGAGTTCCTCCTTTTGTTTTTGTTTTCTCAGATTCAGGAATATTTTCCATGGATCTTTTTTTATTATTCTGTTACTGTTATTGTTACTCTCTCTCACACAAAGATGCAAGAGAAGAAAGAGAGTGATGAAGAACCTTTTTTGTTTTGTTTTCTTTTTTTCAAGTTTTAGAAAGAGGGGGAAATTAGAAATGAAGAGGAATTTTAAGATTTGGGAGATGGGGTCAGTAACGCTTGCTTTTTTGGTGTTAGGTGTCTCCACTAAGCAAAATTCAATTTCAAATATTCAAGTTCAAATTTTTATTTTAAATTTTTGGTGGAATTTGTTATTATATGATTTTTTTATTTTTTTTTATCTTACACAAATAATATCAAAACGAACCAATCGTTAGTTGGTTCAGTCGTGACTGGTGCTGAATTTGGTAGGGAGGATCACAGTTCGATCCCTCACAACTGCGATCGGGAGGGGGCTAGAACCACTTGATGTCAGAATTGACCCCCGAACCAGATTAAACTGGTGGTGAAAGCAAAAGAGAAATAAAAAAATATCAAAACGAATGCATATAATTTTTAGATTTCGTCAATTGATACAAGTGATAAGAGTTATGGATGGATTTGATTTTTGACTTTGCAAAAATTTAGTTGGAAGAGGAGAATTCGACGTATGTGTTTAATAGATTTTTTGATAGAGTTTAATTATTGATAATGATAGTGAAAACTTTGTACTATTTAGAGATTATGAGTTCAAACTTAGATGAAAGTGTCCAACCTAATAATATTTACATACGTCTTGTTAACTTATTATATTATTTAGGGTTAATAGATTTATACCCCTTGCAAAGTATGCGAGTTTTGCGTTATCTCCTGTAAAAAAAAATTTGAGATTATTCCCCTGCAATTTTTTTTTATTTACCTTCTTTTGCTGACGTAGCAGGCAAAAAAAAAAAGAATAACCGATTTAAAAAACAACACTTTTTAAATCGGTTGAACAAAATAACCGATTTAAAAAGTACATTCAATGGGGTAAATCAAAAAAATAAATTTTGCAGGGGTAATCTCTAAAAAAATAATTACATGGGGTAAAGCAAAACTCGCTTACTTTGCAGGGGGTAAAGACATATTAACCCTATTATTTATTATTGAGATTAATTTTTTCTTTGTCAAAGCATTGTTGCCATTATTGATTATTAGGTACTGTTTGGCCTACCTTATTCTAGACTTTTTTACTCAATAAATGGATAAGTTAGGTCAATCAGATTTTTAAGAAGCTCTTGATAGAAAAAAAGTTGCTTAATTTTTACGAGTAAAATACATGGATAAAAGACCTTTGAAAATAAAAATACAAAAATTATCAATCAGCTTTAGCTTTTTTAAAAAATTTCTTATTTTTACCTTTAACTTTCAAATAACCCTAAGACATAAAAAAGTCAGGTCAAACAAAAATAAAAAAATTGGCTAAAAAGCTGGAAAACATTGAAATTGGAAATAATAGATAGGTATATATAACAGTACTAGGCCAAAAGGAGCAGTTCAATTTTGAAGGATTTTTTTTATAAAGATAACTTCTTTTATTTTATTAGTTTATTTTGATGCCTCTCGAGGAGTTTCTCTAGCCTTCTGCTTGTTTTCATTTTTAATCTTATACTACTTAAGCAGCAAATGTTATAAAAATGGTAAATTTGAGAGAAAACATTGTTTGCTACTTAAGTGAGAAATTGAGTTCGCTACTTAACTAGCGTCTAGCTGACATTCCTTATATATGAAATTTTCAAGATTTTATACGTCCGCTACTTAAGTAGAGAACCGAGTTTGTTACATAATTAATTGCACCCCATAGAAAAAAAAAATATTAGGAGAGAAATAGATGTGTCTCAAGAGGCTGAATGCTTTCTTTTATAGCCACTTGACAAATCTTTGACTGGTGCAAAAGGTTTTAACCGTCGACTGATCCACTACTTAAGTACCAGACAACATGTGCATACTTACTAAAAAACTACTCATTTTATGTCATTTGCTACTTAAGTAGCAAAGGGAAAATGGAAAACTTATAGAGCATGAGAATAACATGGGTTGACAAAAATAAATTTCACAAATTACTGTCACTCAAAGGGTTGCTCTTGGGCCTTGTTTGCATATCCTTTGGACTTGGGCCCTGCTGCTTTCAGTCAATTCTTCCGTTGACTTAAAAAGTAGCTCTACTTTTTTGCTAAGAGTGTGTTTGGATGAAGATATTTAAAATCCAAGGGATTTTGAGAATGTATGGAATTCAAATGCTTGAATTTGAATTCCTTTCATTTCAAAATTTTTTGTTTGGATAAAAAAATTAAAATTCCTTCATTGTCAAAATTCATTGTGTGGATGAAGTAAATAATGACAAAGTAATTCATTCTCAATTTTTATTTTGATCCACAAAAGTTTTCCAAATTTTTCCGTTGCCGAGAAAAAAAATAGAATTTTTTCCAATTTCGAGAAATAAGTTTTCGGAGTTTTTTCGATTTTTAGAAAAAAAAAATTCGTTTTTTTTTGCGATTTCAGGAAAATGAATACTCTGCATTTTTTCCGATTTCTTGAAAAAAGTTTTCAAAATATTTTCGATTTTGAGAAAAAGTCGGCAACATTTTTTTGATTTTGGAGAAAATTGTTTTCGGAGTTTTTTCAATTTTAGGAAAACTAGTTCTCTGCATTTTTTCGATTTTGAAAAAAATATCTTCGAATTTTTTTCGATTTCGAGACAAAAAGTTTTCGGCGCTTTTTTCGATTTCGAGAAAAAAAATCGTCGGAATTTTTTTCGATTTCGAGAAAAAAAGTTTTCGGCGTTTTTTCCGATTTCGAGAAAAATTCACCGGTTTTTTTTTCGGTTTTGAGAAAAAAAGTTTTCGGCAATTTTTTTGATTTCGAGTAAAAGGTCATCGGAATTTCTTTCGATTTTGAGAAAATAAATTTCGGCGTTTTTTCCGATCTCGAGAAAAATTCGTCAGATTTTTTTTCGATTTCGGAAAAAAGTTTTCGGCGTTTTTTTGATTTCGGGAAAAAAGTCGTCGGAATTTTTTTCGATTTCGAGAAAAAAGTTTTCGGCGCTTTTTTCGATTTCGAGAAAAAAAGTTTTCGGTGTTTTTTTCGATTTCGAGAAAAAAGTCGTCGGATTTTTTTTCGATTTCGAGATAAAAAGTTTTCGGCGTTTTTTCCGATTTTGAAAAAAAAAATTGCCGTTTTTTTCGATTTCGGAAAAAAGTTTTCGGCGTTTTTTTTCGATTTCGAGAAAAAAGTCGTCGGAATTTTTTTTGACTTCGAGGAAAAAAAATTTGGCAAATTAATGTGCAAAAAATTTTAGAATTCTCACTAATTTGAGGGTATTTCAAATTCTCTCATTTTGGGAAGTGGAAAATGACTTGCAAAATACTTGGAATTTTAAAATCCCTTGAATATTTTATCCAAACAATGGAATTTGGTGCAAGTCATTTGAATTCCCTCAAAAAATTACTTTCCCTCAAAAAATTCCCCCATCCAAACAAATCTTAATAGTTCCGGTTTATTTTAATTTTTAATTTTTCTAAAATTTTTATTGTATTAATCCTCCATTTTTAAGGAAGAGGCTTGATAATTTGAAGTTTTTTTTGTTGACAAATTGATGATTTGGGGTGCGTTTGATCTGCTAAAAAATAGGAGACTGGACAAGACAACTTCTGTTGTAGTGTGTTTGATTTGAAAACTGTCACTGGTACTGGACAAACTGGGGGTCAAGGGACTGGACAAAATCAGATATTCTTGTCCCCCACTGAACCATGGGACAATTTTTTGTCCTCAGCACAACTTTACTAAATCACCAAAATAACATTTTTTCCATCAAATATCATACAAGACAAAATTTGTTTAATATCATAAATATTTGTCCTGTGCTGTTCTGCCTTGTACTGTCCTGTACTGTTCTGTCCAGTACTTTCATTTTGCAGATCAAATGGACCCTTGAAGTTTGTCGCAAGGTTAATAAAATATAGTCAATAATTATTTTTTCAGAATCAAACTTAAATTTTCCAATCAACTTGAAATTAATCACTTAATTACATAGTTAAAAATTCCGAAAAAACAAAATTTTGAAGTGAATTCCATTATTACTTTAATATGGTACATATCAATAAAATGCTAAAATGGATATGGTTGAGAATCCATTTGGAAGTGCTTGTCATTTTCATTCCTATTTTCTATCCTATAAACAGTCACAATTTATTCTTTTCAATTATTGATTCAATTCAAAGCTTTTAACTGTACTAGTATACTTCACTTTTTTAATCAATCATTCACGAATCTGATCTTTCTCAGGTGCAAATTTCAATCAAGAATTAATGCTAATTTGAACCGAAGATATTTTCCATTTGAACATTTTTACCAGCCAAAAATTGATATATTTGAGCACATTGAAAAAATCCATAGTGATGATGTGTATGTAGCATGTGACTATGTGAGTACAGTTTCAATGTGAGTACAGTTTCAACAAAAATAGAAAGTATCGTAATTAATTATGATTTCAAAAATAAAAATAAAAATAGAAGATTTTTTTGTTATAGAAAAAGTTTTGCAGTGTTAAAATATTAATTTTTTATTTTGAATTTAATAAGTTTTATAGTATTCAATTGGATTCAACTCATTCAATGATAAATACAGAATAATTACATACGAATGACGGCAAATGGATGATAAATTGCGTCGTTAATCTTTTTTGAATGACAATCTTAATTTTTTTGTCCACAAATTTTAGCTCAACAAATAGAAAGGTTGAAATTGCTAGTGTTAGACGCCATGACCGAGGTTCAAACTATGTACCCTCCACTTTATATGTGTAAGTTCTCAATAACTTGTCATTTCGTCTATCTACCATAAAAAACAAATAATTTAATCATAATTTTTTAGTATTTGAAAAATATCCTTTATATTCAAAATCTTTTAAATTTGGATGGACCGTTCTCTAAAGTGGATTTCATAGGATTTGCCCCGGCCTTTTCAGTGATTAAAAAGTTTAGACTTTGTTTTGTAAAATTAAGCTATAAAATAGTAGAGATAGTTGAAAAGATAGTTTATAGCTGATAATTGATAACGCAAAGTTAAAAACTACTTAATTGAAGTTAAAATTTTGGTAAATTTAACATTTGTAGACACAAAATGCACAAAAGTATATAATTATTATTTATTTAAAATACTTATTTATTTATTTGAATGAGTGGGTGGGTGAGTAGTTATAATGATAAAATTGGAATGAAGTATAAGAAATTAGAAGTTATAAGTTCATAAACCTTCTAAAATAGTATATAAAAAAAACTATAAACTAATGAGAAAAGCTTATTACCAAATATATTTTTAATTTTATAAATCAAACATATAAATAAGATTTTAGAGATTAATGACATTCTTTTTAAGTCGAATTGTGTGGAATAAACTCGAATTCAATTTTTGGTAAGATTAATTTTTAGTTAGACTTTATTTGTCTCCCGATCAAACTCTGAATTACTAAACTATATTGCTTTGGTTACCCAAATGGTTAATACAATTTTTTTATCCCCATCTCTAAATTCTATATTTAAAATATAATAATTAGAGAATAAAATAATTATTAATTAAGCTTTGAACTAGCAACCTCAACTCAAGTGTACAAAACTATTAATAAAATTTTTGCTTATTTTTGATACCAAATTCGATACTTAATCTTACCAAATTAATATTTTTGCTTAACAATTCGATACTTGCCAAGCAAAAATATTAATTTGGTATCATATTTAACTAAAACATTAATCAAACTATTCATCGTTTGTTAAACCAAATTATAAAATAAAATAAAAAACTAGTGGAGAATTACTCCTCTGTCCCAAAATATAAGTAAAAATGAGTCAGCAAAAGTGAATGTATTTAATTAAAGATTTAGATCAAATACATTCTCTTTTATTGATAAACTTTTGCTTATATTTTTGGATAGAAGGAGTACTTTACAAAGAAATTGTCATTATGTTCCATTTTATTTGTTGTGCCAAAGAAACAGAGCAACGCCAGAACTCAGAATAGGGAGATTTCCTTGTCCGCCACTTTTAATAAAATTTATGCAACTTTTGGGTTGACCATCAATTGGACATAATCATGATTTGATATTATGATTTTGGCACACTTTTGTTCTTCACCCAAATTAAATAAAGTGGCACGAATAATAAGTTAAAACAGTTTCATCAGTAGCTTTCAGAAACATTATTAAAGGAAGTTGATTTGAACTTAAATTTTCTACTTTTGTGAATTTTGAAAAGAAAAAAAAAACACCAATTAAATGATTGGAAAATGTCTAAAGAGCCGTAATGGAGATAACATTGATGGAAATATAGGCTGATACGTTTCCAGCTTGTGTTTCAATGACAGGTAAGGTGGTCAAACTACCTGCGCTTGTCTGGTCAGACCGTTTTGCGGCTCTTTCTAAGAGACGGAAATGTAAATAGAAAACATGTCTGGGATTAGACTTTACTTAGCCGCTAAACTCTAGATTAATAGCCCCATCCACTAGTAATACGAGGATTAACACAATTATTTTTAAGGTGGCAGCATAATTTCAATAAAAGTAATTCCAGGGAATCAATCTGAAGAAGAAGATATCATGATTAGCATCATCAATTTATCCCTCACAATAGATTATAATTAATTACCCACCAAAATCTCACAAAAATTAGGTAATTAGGTTAATTAAATTCAAAACACAAAGGGAAGAAGATCAAAGAAAAATTAAACATCAAAATTTTATACAACAATCATACTTACCCATACATATACACTTATACAAATCAACATCTCTGCAAATATTATCCCTATAAAGTAACGTTATCATCAACAGTTTTTTTCCCCTTTCTATTTCATAGAAAAACTATATAAAAAAAACCCCAAACATAGAGACAAAAAAACACCCTTTGCAGAGACATAATAGGAAACATCAAAAGAAATACTAAGGATCAGTTATTATGATCGGAATTATATCCTCTCGGTATCGGCGGCGAAGAAGACGGGGAATGTTCTCCGTCTTCATTTCCGTTACCGATACTGTTTTTCCGTCCAATATCACCGGATAAAGAAGCAAAAGCCGTCGCGGATTTTACGAGACTCTTGATTACTCTGATCTTGACTAGTCCTCTTCTTGGTGGGAGTTGTGTTTGTGTGGCTTGAGGTTTCATGTTTGATCTGGTTTCTTCCATTTCTGTAGACATTTTTTGTGAACAAGAGAGAGAAAGAGATAGAAATGATTGTTGATGAATGAGTTGAGTTGAGTGAAGAAGAAGGAGGGTGTGATGGTTATAAAGAGGAATGAGTGTGAATACAGTGACTCAGAAACTTGATCACCAAGATTTAAAATGGGTATCTTGTGTGGAATATTCAAAGGTCCCACTAATTAATGTTCCTAAGCCAATGGTTAAAGAAATAAAAATAGACAAAAAAGAAAACACAACAGTTTTAAGGTTTTATTTAGTAAAAACTAATGGATATAGCGAATAATATAACTGATTGAATTTGTAGTATTTATTTAGTAAAATTAACGGTCAAATTAACTTGCTTATATAAGAATGAAATTACATAAAAAATAGTATATATAATTAATATTTAATTTTTTTCTATAAAAGGGGTGCATGGCGCAACGTGATTGGCCACGTGGCTGCAGTAAATAGTGTTCAACCAATGAAATTTGGGCAAAAATTTCTATAAAAGGGGTGCATGTCTGTGAAAAAATTTCACACCAACTTTCATTTCTTCTTCCTCCGTATACTATCGAGAGTGTAAAATTTTGGCCCATCACCGACCATTTCAAGTTTCGGTGTTGTCGGGTGTCGCTTTAAATGGGTTACGAGTTGGTCGGTTAGGTTTATTCGGGTTAACACATTGATAAAAAAAAAAGACACACACATATATAATACCGTAATAAAATAACTTATAGTGAATACTATCTAAATATTAGATCAACAATATGACAAATATATAATTTAACTTTGTAATAATACAGTCTAGCTTGAGTTTTGTGTGTAAATAACTTGTAATGTATTTTTTTTATAAAAGAAACACAACTTCAATACATACGATAAGACGGAAAAAGACTCGTGATTTTTATTATTATCATTAGTTTTACATTGCCTTAATGTACTCTAGTTACCTTTTAGACCTTTGTTTTGTAACAGTGCCCCAATGTAAAAGGTCGATTTCTGTTTTGTATTCGTATTGAATCAGTGAAAATGAAAACATAAACAAAAAATAAACAAACTATTAATGCCCACATCTGAATTATTCTCAATACTAGTCAATGTATTCAATTCTTTCATTTACCTCAATACTTGTCTAATATTGAAATTGAAACTACAAAGTACAAACCATTGCAAGTTTTGAAATCATTGACAAACAAAAAGGAAATAATTGAAAACATAATAAAGACCACATGTAACATTACTCAACTAGAGAATAATCTATCTCATATTGTACATGTCTAAAACACCAATCGTGCATGTAGGAACGCCTTTCTAGAGAAGTTAGAAGCGTAGTGCATTTTTTATTATCCTCTGAATACGCACCAACTTCTACAGATGAAGTATAACAGACATAAACAGAGTTGCTCTCATATCCCCACTTGTTCGGATTGCTCAGAGCATAACAACTCTTGTCGGGAGAATAAAATAATGCATTGTCTCCCAAAGTTTTAAGTTTGACATAACTCATTGTTGAGAAGTCTATCTTGTATACATCCTTTATTTCTTTGTACTTCAAATGAACTACTAATAGTTGCTCATCACAATTAACCAACGCAATGTGCGGGTAGTGGCCCGGCTTTGGAGATACACTGGGAGTACTCTCCAGTTTTAGAAATTTAATATCTGAAGAATTCAAACTAAGTACCCCTATGTTGGACTTGCTAGTGACAACATAAATTATATTATGGAAAACAATAAAGTCAAGAACCACCCCAACATCTTCCATTGTCCGATAAGTAATCCAAGCACAATTTCGAGATTGATAGACATGCACACTCCTAGGCCATCCACATAAAACCACCAAGACAAATTCCTCAGAGCATTTGCCAAAAGCAAGCAAGGCATGACGACAATCATCTATCTCATCAAAGGTTGTGGTATTGATTACCTTTTTTATTCTTGTGAATGGATTGATTAGCAAAATTGCATTCTTCCGCCCCATGATAAAATATCCGCTAGAAGACGTATAATATTCAAAGCGGTCCTTCAAATTCATCATCTTCCAGCAATAACATTTTTGGTCGGGTAAGCTTCTAAAGTAATATGATGGTACGATAGGTTTAGAAAAACAAATTTCAATAAGTAATGGTGCTTGGGATGCCAAGAAATTTCTCCAGTAAATTGTATAAGAAACCCTCCAACTCTTGCACACACCAGAAAAATGAAAGAGGTCGTCAAAATCTAATCTTTCGGAAATGATATATAGCACCTCCCAAGGAAGGTCACAATTCTCTTGTACTTTTTTCACCTTTTTCCCTTTGCATCACAACAATGACAGTGTTAGGTGATTTCTAAACATAAGATATTTTATTGTTTATCTGATAAATAATTTAATTTCCAATTTTTCATGGATCATGCCAATGTAGTTCTATGATCAATTTAGTTCTTCTTGAACAATGGAGTGTCGTAACTTAAACCATCAATTAATTGTGCAAAAGTTGATCAAATTAGTATCTAAATTAATCCGACATAGATTGAACAATTTAAATGTGACTAAATATATATATAAGTAGAGGAACTAATGATGGCATAACGGCAGAAAAGTATTAACATATGTTAAGTGCAAACAATAATCATAAACTACTATTTGTCAAAAAAATCATAAACTACTAACTAACCGGTCCTCTCGGGCGAAGATGTAACTTGATGTTCAGTTGGCAGGCAGGCGTTGAATCTCAAACTTAAATATTTATGCCCTTTTTGAAGGTGAATCAATGTTCCTTTTGCATCATCGCCGTTTCGGGGGATCTCCATCTTCATTGAGACGATGATTCCGTTCAACTAATAACTCCAAATCAGAATAAAAATTAAATATTTATTTTGTTAAATGTTCTTTTGATGAAAGTTATACATACATGTACTATATATAATAGCGAGGAACAAGCAAACGACAGCCTTTAACCCTATTTCAGATATTGTAGAATAAATCTTTTTTTTTATTATAAAAGCAATTTAATTGTTCCAAAAAAAACAATCAAATAACTTTGATCTTCAATAAATTTAAATAAGAGTGTAATCAATAAAGAAAAGTGATAAAGTTTAGGATTTGAAAGAGAGAAATTCTCGTTATTAACATTTTAACAACACAAAAGTACTAATCATGATAAAAGATAAAATCAAAATCAAAAGAGGAATAGGGTTCCATATGAAACTAGATCTACCTAAGCTAATAGGGTTCCGTAAAAACGCAGGAATGAAAACATGCGTGAATGAACACATACTTTGTAATATTAAAAATAATTGTTCTGGAACATCCAGATCTATGAAAAGGAGCAAGTGGTTCTGGAACAAAATATGTGAGGCCGCTTGGAAAAGAGTTACAAGATTGTGAATGAGATTTCTGATCTAGTCACTTAGCAATTCTTAGATGGGCACAAACCCAAGAAAAATGCATTTGGGCACACATACATACATAGAAAAAATAAAATTTAAATAGGTAAATGCTAACGAGTGCCCCCGGGGCACTCTTTAAGACCTTAAATAGTAAGGTTTTTATAGAATTTTTACGGGAATGCGTAAAGTCAATGCATTGGAAATTGTAATGCTTAATTTTTTTAATAAAAAACTTCTATAAATGGAATGCTTAAAGAGTGCCCCGGGGGCACTCGTTAGCAAGACCCATTTAAATAAAGTAGTCACATCAATAATTTCCTTTATCTTTTAATTTTTAAAAAACATGTGAGTGTGCCTAAATTTAGGCTTGTGTCTATACTAGAATTTCTCCTAGTCACTTTAACATATAAGATTCGTTCTTTTCACTCCCCCAAAAGTGTCACACGCGCTATCTGATGTTTCAATTTTACCCGGTCGTAAATAGTAAAAACTAATGAGGAAAAAAAAAACAATTTAACAGTTCGTTTGGGTTAACTGAACCATAACTGTAGTTCTATGTGTTTAACGGTTCGATTAATCGATTAATTAAACTATTAGTATATTTCAGTTCGGTTTTACTATTATTCATAATGGTTTGATTCGGTTTTTCGAACCATTGTTATAATTCGGTTCGGCTTTTAATCCGAACTGAACCATGAACAGTTCTAATCATAATGCAACGACTATCTTTTTACTTATTGCACTCATCAATTTATTTTATTTCATTATTCATTGTAATTATTTTCTATTTTAAAGTGCAAATTGAGTTCAAGTTGTTCTCTTTATGTTTATTTTAGGTTTTAAATTGTTCCATTATGTTTATTTTGTTTCAAGTTACTCCCTTATGTTTTAAAAGTTTTAAGTTGGTCTTTCAAGTTTCTAGAATTTGAATTAGTTAGGGACCAACATGAAACTTTTAAAACATAAAGGACCAACTTGAATCTAAAACTTAAGCGTCCAATATGAAACTTTTAAAACATAAATGACCAACTTAAAACCTAAAACAAGCATAAGGGACCAAATATACAATTAAGCCTTCAAAAATTAAAATGGTCTAAAATTTCACACTCGTCAAGGAAACTTTAAACTCTTTGTCATCCGCTACTTAATAGCGGACGTCTCTGCTACAAACACGAAAGCCAAGAATTACATTGCAACGTTATATTTCAATAAAAATAATTTTATTGATTTAATTACATTAAACAATATTTATAACAACATAAAACAAATTAATAAATTATATTAGATAGAAAAAGTACATCAAAAGTAATAAAATAAAATTTAATTTCAGATCTAGTCACTTTAATAAAAAGAGATTTACTTTTCGCATCCCCATCACTCTTTTTCACCCTCTAACTTTCCCATTTTGCCCCCATCGCTATTTGTGAAGCGAGTGTGTAAATGGCCAAAAATAGGCGCACCTTAGTTCGCTGCATAAGTAGCGAACTGTGTAGTAGTTCGCCTTCTAGAGAGCGAAAATGTCGGCAGTTGAAAATTTCTGTCCCCCATGCAGTCAAACGTTTTTACCACATGGCGCAACGTGATTGGCCACGTGGCTGCAGTAAATAGTGTTCAACCAATGAAATTTGGGCAAAAATTTCTATAAAAGGGGTGCATGTCTGTGAAAAAATTTCACACCAACTGTAATTTCTTCTTCCTCCGTATACTATCGAGAGTGTAAAATCTTGGCCCATCACCGACCATTTCAAGTTTCGGTGTTGTCGGGTGTCGGTTTAATAACATATATTTGAATGAATCTACAATCATAGATCATTGGTTATGAAATTTCAAATTAAAACCGACATACAAAAATAAGAAATATGATAATCATCATTTTGCATAATCTCTCAAACATATGAACATATATTTGTCCCTCAAAAATAAAATCAATCACTGTGAAATACTTGAATTTGGTAACAATTTTAGTGACAAAGAGTTTGAAATAGAATCAATTATACTTATTGAAAATCTATAACATATATAGTCGACAAAAATACATACAGATGCTTCCAAGCTCTTCAAGAAACCACCAATTGTATAAGAATAAGAAATAAGAAGAGAATATCATTGATTCGTCAAGTCCGGTTGCAACTGGTCTTAATTTGTTCCTTTCATAGCCTTTCTACACATCTGCAAATAAAATATAAATGAAAAAGTAAGCCTCGTATAAGTTACATATACATATAAATATAGTCCCGTAAAAATTTAAAAAAGTAAGTCCTGTATAAGTTACATAAAAAATAACATAAATTCCGTAAAAATGTAACAAAAAAACGCTCATGTATTAATATATCAATCATCTATAGATATTTTAAATAAAGGCTCCCAAGCAAACAAAATTGATATTTCATATTCCTTTTTTGTATGGGGGACATTGCATATTTCTATCTTTGAACAAATGTACATAAATTAAAAGGTAGAACAAATCAATAAAATTTGTTCAATTACTTTTGACTTGTACATAAATAGCATTGAAATGCCTATTGTACATAATTTGTTCAATAACATTAAATCACGTGATATTGTACATAATTTGTTCATCCTTTATGTTTGTACTTTATTGTGATTTTTTCTAATCAAAAGTATTGAATGTTAAAACAATATGAGAGGAGAATGATTGTGGGAATGTCACGTGTACAATTGTATTTAAAAAAAGACTCTCAAATAATACATATGTATATATATATATATATAGACGATATAGATATAGACTCATAGTTGCTAAATAATACGGTATAGTATACACAAATGATGGAAAAGATATTTTTTGTAGTTGGGAAAGAAATAATTTTTTAGTAAAGATTGCATTTTCTAAAACTCACTTAAGATCACTTGCATAAAAAAACCTCGATCAAGATGACATTAATCGAAATATGTAGTAAATATGTAGTAAATTACTAATTGTGAGAACTAAATACTAAATATAATCAAATGTAACGAATAACTAAACTATTTCTTCTACATACAAAATTGACCGATTACACATGATATTTAATCAATGAATTTTTTTTCGCACCAAAACATTGTTACAATTTTATTTTATGTATATATCCTTTTTTCTAAAAATACTAAAACTGGTTCTGCAAAAGAGCTACAATCACAAAAATTCAATAACCATCAAAATCAATAGAAAACAAAAAGAGGGGGATCCAAACCAAACTCTCTTACAATTAGCTAATGCAAAAAATAAATTACAATTAAGTAATGCATATCAATTTTAAAAAGTACAAATAATATTATAATGCTAATCCATGATAACCAAATTCAATTGCTTATATTTTTGTCTTAATAACAATCAAGTCATATTCCTTTTGTACACCTGCAAAATACATAATAAAAATATGAGTATTAACATACTCTTATAAAAATAAATATCTTGACATATTATATATAATAAAAAATCAACATAAATTGAGTTAGTTTTTGGAATTGGAGTTGTGGAAAAAATTGAGACTAAGAATATTGCTTCAATAAAAGAAAAGAGAGATTTTGAAAGGAATTTCAAACTTTCACAATGAACTATTGCGCGCACTAAGGTCATTTTTAATGTGTGTGTATATATATATATCATGAGGTTAGGAAAATCAATTTTTTCTTATATGTAGAGGGAAATTAATTTGTTTGACAATTCTGTGATACAGTTTTTAATGTGCATCAATGTGAGTTATAATTGACATAAAGGTTTACCAATTTAAAAAAATGCTTTTTTTTGGTGCAGGAAATATATGCTATTGTTGAAAATAAACTACTAAAGTTAAAGCATAAAGATAGAGAGAATGAGAGATTTGTATTCAACTCTTCATTTGTGTATCTTTACATCATAACAAGAGTCTTATATTTATAGGATACAAAGAGGAAAGTGAAAGACCAAATGCAATTAAGTTCCACTTCACTAGTGAAAGTTATAGGATAAGGAAGAGATAAAGATGGACATCCACTAAGACTTATTATTCATAACACTCCCCCTTGGATGTCCATCGAGGATGTGCTCGTTAAAACCTTACTAGAAAAAAACCCAGTGGGAAAAAATTCTAGTGAAGGAAAAAGAGTACAACATCCTTTTACATCATATATTTATTTCTCCCCCTCAACCATACAACCATCTCTAAGATGACAGCGATCAATCTTTTGTATTAGTTGTCCAAAAGTTCTACTCAGGAGCGGCTTTGTGAAAAAGTTTGCTAGATTATCACACAAACGAATTTGATGAACGAATTTGATGAATGTTTGTATCACCATTCTTTATAATGATTGTTGCATTAATTCTTCCGGCAGATAAACCACAATTCTCCGCTTCCTTGATTACATTGTTTTTCCAATATACAAAATGTATGCTTGAATTTGTTCTAATACCTGTATTTACAAATATTGACAAAAACAAAGTACCACGATACATATAATTAACAAAATACATTATTGTCATCGTTTGAATTAAAATATGGTGCTTCAGGACCAATTCAAGTTGCTCATCATTTTCTTGAAGACATGATCAATATTAACATCAAGTGACATCACAATCATTCTAGTACGCAATCAACTAGATTTGTCCATATCAAATAATTTTAATACATTTGCTATATAAGTTTTTCTTGATGCACAAAATCTCATTTAAATAATAAATTTGCAAATACAAACAAACCTTTCGCATGCGACATATGTAATTTCAAATCTTTCTATAATCAACATATTTTAGGTTCTCTTATAGAGATCTAATAATATCATCATAAAAACGTAAATAATAAATTTACTTCCAAATGTTTAAAATGGACATGTGATGTCATTTCTTCAATGTATCATAAAAATTAACTCCTTCAGAGAGTTTCACATAATCATCAATTCAAGTGAGCCATACAAATATACTGTAACATATATTTCTTATATATTTAGCATTTCAAGTACTATTAAAATTTATCAAACAAGGAAAATTTATTGAATTCACTTCAGGTGAATATGTCTCATCAAAATAAATTGTAGACATTTACGATCCACTTTTGGTGGACATATCAAACTCTATTAGTATATATTATATCAATATAATTCTCATTAGCGTAAAAATTCATATATATCTAATTAACTTCACATCTTCAGGTGTGTGGACTGCAGGTCCAAACAGTTCAGTTATATGAATAAAGTTTGATTTCACTGTAATTGTCTATTTCTATCTGCAGATATTTTCTTTATCTATAATCGATAATAGACTTTGATTCATGATCCTCGTTATCACATATCACCTATAGCGCTATCGAAAAATATCGTCAACGTTGACTTTCATTTTGGTTCCATTTCATTTAATTCATAACTTATCGAGATCTCTTTATTTTCATAAATTTCAGGTACCTGACAGTTCTTCTGGAACTTAAAAATCAATCATATCAGACAACTCTTTAAGAGTTTCTACATCCTCATTTGGGTTATCTTTCCTTTTAGCTCATTTTCTTGTTTGAGGATTTTTTTATATTTGGAACCAATTGGTCTACCACGCTTCATGCGCGGTTGAGACTCATTTGCAATATTCTATTATCCGACAAGGATATCTATTTTCTTTGGAGCATTAGCAGCTTCTATTTTAATTTCTTAACTTTGCAAATGAGTTATATTTTGAGGATCAAGATAAGACAATAATATTTATTTTCAAATAATTCATTTGAACTTCAGGTTCATATTTTTCAGCTGCTTCTTCTCTCCCCCTAATATTGGGAAAACAAATTCATCACTGGATAATCATCCTGCTGGGATGTAAACAAGTTGGCTCAAGACAATTTGTAATAGATGAAGATTCATCACTGGAGCAACTATGATATACACAACACATCCAAAAATGCTTAGATGAAAAATATTAGGTTATAAACCTAAACTTAACTGAATTACAAAATAAGGGGAGGTTCCATATAATAACGTATTGGCTTGATGCGAAACAAAAACTCAATATAAATTATCTCATGTTCCCAAAATAGAATTTTGAAGTTATGATTTTGGTGAAGATCTTCAGGTCCATAATTTTAATGAGCATATGCTACAAGATATTCAAATTAATTTTGGTCGACCAATTTCACAAACTTCTGGTTGTGAGTTCACTGAACATTTAGTTGATGTATCAATTAAATTCGTATAATATCTAAATGGTAATGGGTGATTTGATTTACAAATATCACCTACTCTCAAAATTTTTGAGAGACTCACTTTTTCAAATTTTCAACTTCCTTTGAGAACAAGCAATACACAAATTATTGGATTGAATAAACTTTGCCTCTTCAATACATATCCAATAATATAATAATTATTCTTCGCATCATAATAGATCCGGGATAACCCAACCGGTCTTGCCAAATACTAACTTAATATTATTTGCAAACTTCTGGTTTGCACTAATATATATAAGTGTAGTACAATCTAGAGGAAAAATCTGATAACTTTGTTTCTTCATGTTACATTAGCTCTTCAAGAGCATTCGATAATTTTGTAGTTCTTCAGGAACTATATCACAAATCATAAAAAAAATCATTTTTTGAATAATCATTGAGGGATTGTTTACTACACTCAATAAAGAATATTTGAAATATGTTTGTAAACTTCAAGTTTACGATAATAGAAATCATACATTTTTTTTTAGGTCAGTAATCAAACAACACAAATTATCAATAAGAATTATTTTTGAAAGAGAATATGCATATCTTCCATGTGATATTTATGAAATAGAAATCTTGTGGAATAAGAAAGAATACAATCATAATCAAATATATATTTATATAATATAAGAAAACAAAGCATATAATAGAAGTTTAAATATTACCTCATAAAAAAAATTCTTTAATCAAATAATGGAACAAAATAATTTTTTTTTTTTTTTTTACCAAAACTAATTTCACATCTCATCTTTAAGTTTATAATAATAAAATTTTATGACCATGACATATATCATATCAACGGTAAATCTATTACTATTACCATAACATCCAAATAACCACTCTTTGATCAATTATAAACATGACATTCAAATAAAAAGCATATTTGAGTAATATAGAAATACACATATTGTCTCTGAATTTTCTCTATTTTTTTTTTCTTCTTCTTCGGATCAATTGATCTTATTGGCATGGTATAAATGTAGTTCTTCAGGAACTCAAAATTAATTTTCTTAACAATAAACTTTATTTTTCTTTCAAATTAATATAATAATAAAGGTCAAATAGATCTTATAAATTTTTGTGTAGTTTTTCAAGAAGTAAATAACCAATCCATTCAGTTATTTGTACGATCCTTCTGGGATATATCATTACTGAATTCTTCAGGAATTCATAAAAACCGAATTCTTAAATTCTTCAAGAACTATGCAATATATTTTAACAATAAAATTAATTCTCTAATCAATCCTTCAGGGATTAATCCTTTTGAATTCTTCTAGAAGTCACGTAAATAATGTTGAGTTCTTCAAGAACTACTATTTTGAATTCTTCAGGAATTCTCAAAGAATAATATAAGTTCTTTAGAAACTATGTTTTTGAATTCACATAGAATGATATGAGTTCTTCGGAAACTTCATAATAATTCCTTTTTATTTTATAATATGAGATTAATCTTTATACAATACTTCAGGAATGTATAAGGAATAAATAAACACAATATATAGTACAATTCACATAATAAGATAATGAAATATCAAATTTAATTGACCAATAAACTTAATTGATCATAATAATACCTCCTTTTTGTATTATTTTTTTTTACCGCTAAAATACTAGAGTCACTAGCATCACACTAAACTAATTAAAGACTATATTACAAGTCCATAATCACATAATATCAATTCTTGATGGGGTTTGTCAAAAACAAATAATCTGGGTAATATATCCACACATATGGTATAGCAATATATAGAATTGACACAGTGAAAGTCATTACAAATTAAGAAGAGGTTTTTGATGAAAATAAAAATAGTTAATTATTAAGGAATAAATAATTGGTTCCTTATAGCCAGATCTACTAAACAAGTGCATCATCATCATCATATTATAAAATTCATTTAAGTAAAACTTCTCTTACCACAAAAATTAGTTCGAACCATTTGATCTATTAATATCATATTAGTCAATATGCAAAAAGGGAAACAAACAAATTAATTTGAGTATTGAGCCAACACAATAATGAAGTAGGCTTTATTAATATCACTATTTTGTTTGTATAACTCACACCAGTTACGAAATGAAAACAGGCTTATACTAACTAGCAAACATACAGAAGACTAAAATTACTTCATGAGACAATGGACTTATTATTCAATGCAATGCAAACATTATAAAGAGAAAGACAATTTACTCAATAGCCCCACATTACCAACAAAGGAGCCTCATTTTCTTAATCACAATAAACAAATCATGTTGTATACATATGCATCAAACCATTACAAGGATAAGGGGAAAAAAAACTCACCAGATAGCAAAAAGAGCCACGTATCCAACAATTTAGTTGGAGAAATCAAAGTGCGTTGTGCAATAATAATATGGCAGTACATTTTAACATACACAGTACATATAAGTAATGAAATCTTTTTAGAGATCCTAATCCATGCTTCATTTTTATGAATGAATAGTAATATAGCAATCAGAGGAAAACTAAACTACAGAGGATGCATACATAGTAGAGGCCTATATTATTCTTAAATTATTAAGCAAATAGAAGCTAAATTACATAACTACAATTACTTAGAAAATACAAGCAATGATTTACAAACATATAACATTACAAGTAATATCAAGAAGAACAAGCATGAATCAATATTACCTCAAGTTGGTTGGTATAGAGCTTCGTGCTGATAACGTGTTGGAAATAAACTACTAAAGTTAAAGCATAAAGATAGAGAGAATGAGAGATTTGTATTCAACTCTTCATTTGTGTATCTTTACATCATAACAAGAGTCTTATATTTATAGGATACAAAGAGGAAAGTGAAAGACCAAATGCAATTAAGGTCCACTTCACTAGTGAAAGTTATAGGATAAGGAAGAAATAAAGATGGACATCCACTAAGACTTATTATTCATAACAGCTATTAATAAATCAGTTTTTTACTTATTGCTTGAATTAAGGGGTTGAATATCGTGTAATGTTAATATAGTCATTGTGTAATAATAATGAAGATTAATACATTCATTATCAAATCAAGTAAAGATTCCCTCCAATCTTTCCTTTAATGGAGATATTCTTAAATGTAACTTCCGGTAAGAAAGGGGATAGATTATCGAAAAAAAGATGTGCGCTTTTTCTTGATGCGGCAGACTGCCTCTTTCTAGATAGATTCTATGGATGCTGATCTGTACTGTATATACCAAATTACGTAGAAAGGGCCAAAGAGGTACTCATTGCCACTAGGCTTGATCATGACTAGGAAATTTCGCTATTTATTTATTTATTTTTGTGTATTTTAATTACTTAGAGATAAGATTATGGAGAAAAGTGGACATTGATTAATTCATGTTGTAGACCCAACAAGCTACCGTCCAAACTATAAGTGTGCACTTTTTCTCCTTTACATGATTTGCCAACTCCATGATGCAATATATCTAGAATTATACTTGGCATCTATAATTCTAGATATATTGCATCATGGAGTACATTAATTAATCAATAAATAAATTTGGGAGAACACCACCACTTGATTCATTGAATCGCTTATATTATTTAATGTGAGTTAAAATGTTTTCCTTTTTAAGTTGATTTAAGATAAAATCCTTCGATCTTCAGCTCATTTATATATAAAATAAATTGATTCAAGATAAATATAATTTGTCTATATAAAGAGTGTTTTGAATTATTTTTTTAAAAAAGTACGGTGAAAATATGTGAAATCTAGAAACAATGATTGTGATTTCTTTTCCTATTTATCTTCATTTCAAAATATGACAAATTCTAATATGGAAAGTGAAACAAGTGGTCTATGATGGAAAATGAATATTAAACTATAGATTTATTTTTAACCCACAAGAATACCATACACTCTCCACATGTGATTTTTCTTCTAACTCAACTTCTCTCTCATCACGTTTTTTCTTCTGATAATTGTACTTCCAATCAATTATATTTCAAAAAAAAAATATTGTTTTTATAACAAAACATACTTTATAAAAGATATTAATAATTGTGCTTTTACAAAATTAACAATTGTGATTTATATATGCAGAAACAACCTTAAACATTTTTTTTTTACAAACACCTTAAACATTTATTTATTCACTTTGAAATTTGATTTTAATACTGTTCTTTGGACGAGACAATCTAAGGTTAAGAAATTGGACAAAAACTGAAATTTTTGTCTTCCACTAAATTATAGGATAACTTTTTGTTTTCTGCATAAGTTAATTAAAATTAATATCGAAATAATATTGTTTCCACCAAACATCATACAGTACAGGATAAAATTTGTTCGATATCTTAAACTTTGTCATGTGTTGTTCTTTCATGTACTCTCTCCGGTCACATTTAGGCTCTGTTTGGCAAAAATAACGGATGGCTGATAAGCTAGCTTATGGCTGATAGCTTATAGCTTATGGTTGATGGCTGATGACTGATGGCTGATAAGCTGATTGAAGTGTTTGGGAAAATTAGCGGTTCAACTGACTGGTAAATGTAAAATGACAAAGAAGGACATATAAAATCTCTTATAAAAAATTATTATTGAACCTATATCTAATTAATATTTAAGATACTTCAAATTTAGTTATTCAAATTTATTAATTTAATCTATCTTTCATATATTATTAATTTTTTTATATAGAATTAAATTTTATTCTTTGAAATTTTATTTTAAATTTATTTTCATTTCATTTATTACACTCTATATAAAATATTAAACATTACATTTTTTAGGTTTTTATAACAAATACATAAAAGATAAATCAAATGTACTAAAAAAAACTGTGACAATATACGTAAAATATTTGTTATAGTAATAAATACATGAAGAATAAATAAAAAGTACTAAAATGAATGTGTGATAATATAGTTATGTACAAATGCACCATAAAATATTGTTACATAAAACAATTTTTGTTTTGGCCTTTATATGTACAACAACCTTTTAAACAGTTATATAGTAGTATTTTAATTTTAATTTATTTCGGATTAAATCAACATTTATTTTCATTACTTTTATGTAGGATATTTATTTTCATTATATATAAATAAACTAATATTATAAATAAATATATATTTTTATTAGTGAATGTTATCTAATGCATTTTCTTTCATCTAGTCTAGTATATTAAAAATTGACGACGTCGTAGAATATAGCGTAAACTATACAAATTGAAAAATAGAAAGAGTATTTATAGTCGGAGGAACATAGCGTAAACTATACACTTAATTAAATTTCTTAAACACCGCGTAAATAAATTTTTGCCTATAAATATAGTCGGAGGAAGAAATATTATTTTGTTTGGTACTTACATTTTACATATCAAATTGATTCTCTAAAATTTTAGTTATTAAAATAGTATATTAAATCAAAATAAATATTAGGATTTCAATAGAAATTCATTAATTAACCCAAAAATTCAACAACCCATTCCTTCATCTTCAATATCATTGTTAAGCGTCCCATAAATCCTAGCTCAACTGATAAAATATGCCGAAATTGTTAGGCCGAACGTCGTGACCCGGATTCGAACCTGGGATCTCATAATTATGTGAGTTTAATTTCTAGTGAATTACCAATTCAACTAAGACAAAAAAAATATATCGCTAAGCACCACCACTATAATTATCAAAAACTGTCCAACACCATTTCATGATCTTTCTTTGCTGCAAATGAACAACGCATTCACATATTTGGGTTTGAAAACAAAGAATAAGCACTATTTCACAAAAACAAAACCCAAATCCAAAATAAGAGGGATGAATCGATTTTCCATATCTTTATTGTTCTAATTAATTTTATTTAATTATAAAAATCAATTTAAAAAAAATCATCCATCATCACCATCACCAACCCAGATTCATTACCGCCATTGTATCATCACTAACAAAACTTTGGACGATGTAACAAATTTACATTGAGACACATGAGGATTTGAGTAAATTCAATGACTAAATTACGATTTACTTTGGATGGCAAAAGTGACGAATTATGCAGTGAAGACGATTTCGATTTGAGTTGGCATGTTGACGATGGTTATGAATCTGGGTGGAAACATTAACAATTTCAGCTTTTAAGTTAAATAAATTTTGTTCACCTTTAAGTGAAGTACGGTATTAGAATTTCAGTCTTAGGAATATACTATCTCTGTCCGAAAATATAAGGCTCTTTACACTTTTTTACTTGACACATTTTATAAGAATTTTTTTCAATTTTCAAGTATATATATTAACTAATTCTCGTTTATAAAAGGCAAACTCGTAAAAATAATACTAATAATCAACATATTTAATATCACAATTAACTTTCTTATTATTATGATTTACCCAAAAAACTATTTTATTTTGGGACGGAGGTAGTAATAACTTTTAAGTTCCTAACAATATTTTTAAAAAATGATTTTAATCTTTAAAAAATACAAAAAAAAACATGTTTTTGTCTCTAAAAAACATTATCACCCTTATTTGAATTTTCATCAATTTTAACAACAAACAATAGAATATTTGAATTTTTTAACTCAATTGTACTTTATTTTTATTTACATATTTAAGAAAATAACATACAATATAAATAATAATCGAACTAACCTAATTTAATAAATTGACACATAAGCAAAATACAGGATAACTCGACTAGACCTAATTCAAACAAATTGTCAAAATAACAGCTAAACCTAGATTTACTCTTTTTGTCATCGATTTGATTGGTTTAAAATGCTTCTTTTTTCAAAATTAAGTTAAAGAGGTTTTCAAAAAACAGTGGCGGATCAAAAATATTTTGTCCGTGGGGGAAAAAAATTATTTTAAATAAAAAAATATAATACAAACTTTTATAAAATACATAATTATATTGACAAAGAAAAAACGCAATATATAAAAATATAATTGATATATAAAAAATTTCCATTTAAACATACTCCCTCCGTTACAAAATATAAGCAAAAAGTGGTCAACAAAAGTGAATGTATTTAGTCTTAATTTTGAACCAAATACATCAATTTTCTTTGACTCACTTTTGCTTATATTTTGTAACGGAGGGAGTAATATTTAAAATCTTCTACCCTTAAATGTATTTTTTTTTATTCCGTAAAAAAAACCATTTTTATATTCTTCAATTTGCTCTTTTTTATAATATAGTTTAATTCTACTTTATTTTAATAGTAAAAAAAAATCTACTCTATTTTTGTTTACTCTCACGAAAAATACAAAAGAAGTGTATTTTGATCAATATATTATAATCATTACGGGATAAATATTTGTGATTGATACTTAAAACGTCACGGGACAAGTGTTGATCACAATTACATAAAAAATAAACAAGTATTTTATTTAAACAAGACAATTAGTTCTAATCCATAAATAAAAAAACACGGGAAATTATTTATCATTGATACATGAAAAAATTGGTTAAATACTTATCACTGATAAATATATTTTATTATTAAAATATACATAGGACAATAATTTTAATATAATAATTTTTTTCATTTAATAAATTTACATAAAACTACACAATTTATAATTTAAAAATATTTTATAACATTTTTTTAAATATCAAGAAAAATTTAATAGACATGAGTTTTCACAAATAGTTTTTTTAAAACAACAAAAGAATGAATTCTCATCGATAATAAATATAAAAAAACAAATGACAAAATGTTTATAATTGATGCATAAAAGGAATTTAATAAATATTTTTTATTAATAATTATAATATATTACAAAAATCATAAATGACACAGTAGCTTTATTATTAAGGATTAATTTAATAAATTTTACAAGAAAGAGCGCAATGATTTCATTTATATTTTAACAATATTTTCTAACAAATTTTAATAGGGAACATTAAACATGATCTATCTTTTGGACAGAGTAAAACAAAATCATAATATAATTTTAAAATAATTTTTGTCTAATTAAAATGTTTTTATTTTTATTTTTATTTCTTTAACTATTACCTCAAAACACTATTTAATATGATCTATAATAATAATAATAATAATAATAATAATAATAATTAATAAATTTTACAAGAAAGAGCGCAATGATTAATTTATATTTTAATATATTTTAAATAGTCTTTGTGGTTTTAGGTCGGATTGTAATTTTATAAGAGTCTTTCGGTTAATTGATTGACTATTTAGTTGGCTTTAGATTAAATTGTACAATCATAAAATAAAAGTCTTTGAACATATACGAATGAACTATTTAGTTAATTTCAAGTTGGATTGTACATTCTCGATAATCTTTCGATCATCTAATATAATTTTTTGCTCAGTTTTTTTTTTGGAATAATTTTTAGTCAGTTTTAGGTTGGATCATATTTTGCACACAAAATAGACCTTTAGGATCCATTTGGTGCTCAAAATATGAGACATGATAGAATAATTGTATCATATCATGTCTGAATCCGGTGTTTGGTGAAGCAACACGATATGATAAGTCAATCTTGAAACTTATCATATCTCGTCTCTCTATTTAAAATTCTTATCCTAAATTTGAGTTGGATTACCGGCATGAAAGAATTGGAAAATAATTAAATTTTGTTTAAAATGCTGCATTTTAAACCACAAGATCAAATCTAGTGATTTTGTAATAATTAAAATTAAAATATCTCATTTTGTAGAGACCATAAATGCATTTAACTCTCTTTTAAATAAAACACATTTTGTACCAAACAAATATTGTCATGTCCATATTTATAAGAGCTAGTTTGACAAAATACGGGTATTAATAAAGTGAGTTTTAATATTAAATTGACTGATAAATTATATTGATTTTACATGTTTACCTTACAATTAGTTGTAATGCTTTGTATCAAACAAAAGAGAATTTAATGCTGTTAAAAAAATTAAGCAAAGTAAATAAGGGTAAGTTTGGAAAAAAATAATTAATGTCATTGATAATTGTAAAAAGGTCTTATAAAAATAGATTTTTTTTTTGTCAAACTAATTTTTATAAAAAAAGATGGAGGGAGTAAAAAATATAATTGCAGTTTTGGTCCCCCTATTTTCAATTTTTTGCAGTTTTGGTCCACCTATTTTAAAACTCGACAGTTTTGGTCCCCCTAACACATATTTTGTCTAAAATATGATGATAAAACATGTTTTAAATGAACTTTATGAAATATTTTTCTTACAATTACATCGATGTTGGTATTTTTTCATCATCGAATCATATATCACTCCGTTTAAATCATATCGTATCATCAATTTATAGTTAAAAGTTATGATAGGGGGACCAAAACTGTCAAGTTTTAAAATAGGGGGACCAAAACTGCAAAAAATTGAAAATAGGGGGACCAAAACTGCAATTAAGCCAAAATAAAACAAAACTCATTTATCCCTTATTTTAATTCTTTAATAATAACTTTTTGGTTAACAAAAAAAGTGAACAAGTGTGGCAGAGGAATATCACGTCATCTGTTAAAGAAAGAGATTAGATGTGAATGGGTCTATGTAAAATCTATAAGCCTCACATCATCCAACCATAAAAAATGTTTATCCATCATGATCCATCATGGACCATATGGTTTGATGGTCCATGGAAGCATCAGCCTTCAAAATATATATGTGCGGATGCGCTTGCAGATATTGGTTGTGAGTTGGGTAATACATTAATGTTTTGTAAGTCTTGTCCGACTCAAATTAGACATTTCATAGCAGCTGGTGCAATTGGGATGAGTACTCCCAAACTAGTTTCCTTGTAATCTTCTCGGGCTTAGGCCCTCCATTTTATCGAAAAAATAAAAAATTAATCCTTGTAAAAAAATACTCCCTCCGTCCCTTTTTATAAGATCGTCCCTTTTTATAAGAGTTAGTTTGACAAAAAATTTGTCTCTTTTTATAATTATCAATGACATTAATTATTCTTTTTTCAAATTTACTCTTATTTACTTTTCATAGTTTGTTTAATAGCATTAAATTATTTTTTGTTTGATACAAAGACTACAATTAATGATAAGGGTAAACATGTAAAATCAATATAATTTGTCAATCAATTTAATACTAAAACCCACTTTCTTAATATTCGTGTTTTGTCAAACTATGTCTTCTAAAAAGAAACGGAGAGAGTAGTTTACTTTCGCTTTATTACATGCCATGATTGTGTAAATTTGCGGTGTGGATCAAAATATAATATAAAATAAATAGAGCTCATGTTGACCTATTTGTTAGTCCCTCTATCTTTTAAAAACAAAACAATTTAAACACATCATTTGATTATTATTTTTATGGGTCATGTTAACTTGTGCCCTTAAAACACATGTTAAGATATTCAAAAATAGAAAGTTGCATTTAATAGCACAAAAGTATTTTATATTTAAAAGGTACAATACACAATTTACAAGAAAATATTGCTATATTTGTACTTTTAACATGTGCCTTAAGAACACATGTTAACATTTTTTTTATGTGTGTTCTTGAACATTTTTTTATGTGCGAGTATATGCCCGATGCCCATGTACCTATTTCTCTATCCTAGCTGTATCTGGGTTATGACGGCTTTAGTTATTTGAAAACGTGCTTCTAGACAGTAAACAGGCAGCTTCACTACAGTTGCTTGCCAAACACCACTTACTTTCTTTAACACTATGTTTAGTTTAAAAGAGAAATTGTTAAGAGATGGGTAAGAGACTATGCATGAAAGCTTGAATATCGGTGGGTGTTACAGCAAAAATGTGTAGTAATATAGGATTAATCTAATGGATTTGAATTATTTTTTATTTTTTTTATTTTTCTCTCAAATATAGGATTAATCTAACGGATTTGAATTTCTCTAAAAAAATTTCTCATGTTAATTGTATTATAGTAATTTTTAACTCTTCATTCACTTTTCTTCTCTCTCTTATTAAGTGTATTTTTGTTCTTTTTTTTTTTTTTTGACAAGAAAAAACTCAGTGCATTTCATTCATGATATTGGCTTCAATATAAGGTGGGCAATAATCAAATACTTGGTGACTAGCATTAAAACGAGTTGCCTGAGTTAAATCATGGGCTACTCGGTGAGCTTGTTCTTTATATTTTACCAACCATTAAATTAAGAAAATGAGAGATATCATTAGAGAAAAATTGGAGAGAATCTAAATCGCACAAATATGTGCATAGCCAGAGAAAAGTAATTGTTCTTGTAGCAAACATATAAAATAATTATTATTTTCTAATTAGTGAGAGGGAGAAGAAGAAGATACACACATTTTTATTTATGTTTGATATGGAAAAAACATTTTTTTTTTGTTCATTTAATTTTATTTTTCTAAAACATACACCTAGCCATTTTAAATCGGAGCAACAAAGTCAAAAATATATTAAAAAATATTGAAATATTTATTTGAGTCATCTATTTTTTTTCTTCAAAAACCTACTATCCATAATATTTTTTGAAGCCCTTAAAAATTAAAGGTCCGGCGCGCGCAATCTTCTCAAAGCCGCCACTGATTTGGAGTATAAATAAAACCTTTATATGTTGGCATTGACCAATGACTATTCTTTTATTACTCATAGCTCACATTTTAGCCACTAGTCTTCTAAGTTCTATATATCTTGTCTTGAATAAATTTTAGGGTTACACGCTACTAGGAAGAAAGCATGTTGGAACAAATTTGATGGCGTGAGCACTGACTCATTGCCAACAAACATGGAAGTCATCAATATGTGGAACAAAAATTCTCAATAAGGCTAGTCGATGACAAAATTAACATCATATATAATTCACAAGTGAGTCAGCAAGGAGGTTAACAGCTAAAAACAAAATCTAACACATTTAAAAGATACATTTTTTTCTTTATTTTTGTTTTGAGGAAAGTTGCTTCTGAAATTTTATTCTAAAAAGTCAAAATCTTTATTTTTGAACTTTAAGATAAATTTATTACATTTATTTTTTTAACTAGTTAGCATTTCTTAATAAAAAAATTGAAGAACTTGTTGAGAATGCTATTGCTATGTGAAAACAAACTTGAAGGGTTGAATTGATTTTAGGCAGTTAAGAAAAAAATTCAATTTAATTTAGTTCGAGGAGTTCTCATTTATTTTGTTTTGTACTTTGCTTCATATCTTAAATCAACCTAACTTTTAAGAGGACCTCCATCAAACTTATTTATATCGACAAATAACTGGCATTAGACAAAATAGGACCAGCAACTTTTTTTTTATCATCTTAGAGGAATAATTTTTTTATCATCGTTAGCAATTATCAGAGTTTATCTTGTTTGGTGATTTACGATGTTGCTCCTTTCCGTTCTAGTGAATGGGAGGGGATTTTGTACTTGCGGCCTGAAGGTGCTTCGACGCTTAAGTTAGTGAAATGTGTGAACAGGGGCGGATGCAGGTATGAGTCATTGGGGGATCAAGCCCCCACCAAAAATAATATTTTTACACTAATAATAGTATTAATATAATTTTTAAGTCCCCATGAGGTATGATTAGGTCTACTATTCACTCAATAAATTTAAACTTAACTATACACTTAGTCTAATACGTTTATTTTAGGTTTCAATGTGATCATTTGCGTTTAAAAAATATCAATTTGATCCTTTACGTTTTCACCGTTTGCATTAGTTAGTCATTTCTATCAGTTTTGTCACATGTGATAGACAGTTTGCATATACATATAGACACATGGACATTTAGAAGTGTGTACAATTGATATGGTGTTAGTGACAAAACTAACGGAAAGGACTAACTAGTGTAAATTGTGGAAACATAAGGGATCGAATTGATACTTTTTAAACATAAGTGACAAATTAAAACTCAAAGTAAACGTAAGGGACCAAATGTGTAGTTAAACCATAAATTTATCTTCTTCTTTTTTAACTTTTCACTACTTTAACTTCTCAATTTCCACACATTTTCTCTCTTAACTATACTCTTCTTCTCACTTAATTTATCTAATTAAGCATCAAAATATATGCACTATTTTTTAGTAAAAATTCATAACATATTTCTTTAGTCAAAATATATGAACTATTTTTTAGCCCCCACCGGTAAAAATTTCTGGATCCACCATTGTGTGTGAAGCAGAGATTTTAAGAATAAACTATAAAATATCTGACTCTTCTGAATAAGAGGACTTTATATAGCCCCTGACGCTGGGCCAAGACCGTTGATGGTCATATTAATGTCATCATTTCAACGTCGTATGTTATGATTGCGCTAGAAAAATCGTCCGTTGACTTCGGTTGCGTCTTCTTGGGTTACTCCGCTAATGGGCTTTGCTCAACGTGCGGGGAAGTGGGCTTCCTTGGATATTGGGCTTCTAAGCCCATTCCAGAGTAGAAGGTAACAAAAAAGAAGGGAATTAAAAGGAAGAAGAGAATATCTCAGAAAGAGGGAAGAAGGTAACTTATTACCAATTATATATTCAATGTCTTCTTTCTAAGCTTTCCTTTAATTATATATGCCTTGTTCACTTCTTAATATGTAATTTTCCTCCAATCCTTGCTCATGTGTCCTTACGGTTATAACAAACTTGTTGCCCTAATTTAATGACATGGTTTTCTCTATTAGAATCATTATATGATCATATTTAATTTAATGGTTAAATATTTTTTATTTGAAGTTGCTAAAATAATGAATGGTTAAAAATTAAATGGTTTATTATGGACACGTTTAGTAGACTCCATATTGAAAGTCACATATTTTATAAGGTGCTTGAATATAATGAGTTGATATTATAAGGTGCTTGAATATAATGAGAAATATAACTCAGTCTACTACTAACTCTATGAGATTAACATAGTTGGAAGGAAAGTTTCATTGCGTATGTAGGGTCGGAATTCGAATTTCGAATATCTCACTTATTTATCCAAAAGTAGAATATTTAGCCACATACAACTTTTACCAAAAAAATAAAACTCTATCTACTATATGATATATCTCTTGTACAATATTTCATTGTTGTTTTTTTTTTTTAGCATTAGCCCTCTGGTTCTTAGGGGAAGAGCTCCCAAGTAATTTAAAGTTTGGCCGCGAGGTTAAGAAAGTTTGGTCAAGAATTATTTCTTTTAGAAATTGAATTGGTGTTCTCCTTAACGATCAGTGTCCTAAAATAAGCTCATTAACTACTTGAACTTAATGTTTTGATTCATTTTTATTTTTTTTAACAATGATATAACTTTTGGCAGATTTAATCCATTTCTTTAATGGATATTTTGGCATTCTAAAATTGAAGTTTTGATATAATAAGTGTATTATGCAATTTAATAAAGGATATCCCAAAATTTGAGAAAAATAAATTTCTCAAATGAGTACTATGAAGGGGTAAATATCATATCAGACAGGTTTTGTCAAAAAAATCATATCAAACAGGTAGAGTGTATTAAATAAAATGGGTGTGCACAGAGTTATGATGAAAAAAATATGTTGCGCAATTACCTTTATTTTATCAAATACTATTTGGGCCTGTGAAAAATCCTAGCTGGCCCAATTAAGAATATGTTTTTATTTTCTTATAAGAAGATTCCTTGAAAAGATTTTTGTCCCACCTCTATATTTAACCGAAAATTTCTCTTTTGCCCCCCATGTTTCTTCTAACCCCCCCCAAAATTTCAAATTTGCCCTCATAAAAATTTTCGGAAAACGTTTTCCAAATATTCACAATTTTAGGAATCTATTTTCCGAACTCAAGTTATGCATGAAAATCTACGAAACAGGCACAAGGATAAAACACAGTTCGGAAAATATTTTCCATATGCAATTCAGGAAAACGTTTTCCGAAATTTATGTTTTTTCGGATAACGTTTTCCAAAGCCGGAGATATTTATAGAAACCTTACCTACTGTATTGTCACTTATTCATCCTCACTCAACCTTAACCCTTATGAGATGTGTTGCGTTTTTTGGTGATTTTGGGATCTACAATCAACATTGAAGCATTGACAAAGGGTTTCAACGCCTATTTCAGGATCTTCAAAGAAGGGTTTTGGTCGGATTGAAGAATAAGGGTTTTAGCGCGTGACAAGAAGAAGAGTTTTCTGTGAGAAGAAGAAGAACAAAGATTTTGTGTGATTGAATAAGAAGAAGAAACAAGGGTTTTTGTTTCTAACGTGCGTGTTTTTGTTTCTAATAAGCGTGTTTCTGATTTTGAGAAGATGAAACATTCAAGTTTATTTTGAAAAATAGATTCCGAAAATTGTGATTATTTGGAAAACGTTTTCCGAAAAAATTTATGAGGGCAAATTTGGATTTTTGGGGGGGTTAGAAGAAACATGGGGGGCAAAAGAGAAATTTTCTATTTAACCTTACCCTTACAAACAACATAATATTCTCATTTTACTCTTTTTAACATTTAACTTTTAACACTCTATTTTTACACCCTCGATTTCAACTTTTGTGAAAGAGACTATTCACTCCTCTACCAGTTTTTCGGTATGTAAATTGTTTCCCAATTTTAATAAATTTATCGGAAAATTTGTAAACATTGTTTTGATTTTTACAATTTTATTGGAACACTCTCAATAAGTGTTTCAAGTTGTAACGCATTTCCAGAAAATTATTACACTGGAATAGTTGATTTATAATGTATTTTGATTTTTTTTAAATTTCTTTTAGGATAAGGTATGGAGGGTTGATCTTAGGGATGACAAGCAAACCTAAACCCGCGATGTCCACCCGCATCTACACCCAAATCAACGGATGAAAACCCGAGTTGATTGGATTTGAGTAATAATTTATTGAATAATAGTTATAATTTATTAAAGCTGAAAATGAGTACAGCTGAGTCGAATTCATCTAAACTCGACTCAACTTAATAAAAATTGATTCAATAAAAAAACTCAGTTTAAATTTGATACAACTCTTTTTTCAACTTAATATTGGACCAACTAAAGTTAAGAGATTGGATCAAAATCTAAAATTGTTGCCTCTTACTAAATAAAAGTGACAACATTTTTATATCCTCTACATAAATTATTTGTACAAAACAAAATTTATTTAATACATTAAATTTTTATATTAAACGAACCATAGAATATAAAAAAAAAAAGAGAATCTTAAAGTAGACAATGTCTATTTTCTACCAGTCTATGCGTAAAGAAACAAGTTATATATTAAAATAATAATGGGAGTGCCTACTATTATATTAAATTAAATTAAAATTGGCAACGGCATAATAAAAATTGGAAACTTCTGCCGGTACATGACATCGCAAATTAATAAATTAACGATTATTTTTATAGATTAAAAATACTATTAGTTAATTAGTGTATTTTAGATATAATAATAGCATAAGGAAAAATACAATTTTATTGTTTATAATGATTACACTAATATTTTAACATTTTTTCAATAAAAAATTGAATATTGACTATTATGAAGAATAAAAATTTTAAAAATATCAAAATTTATAATTTTGACAACTTTGGTCAATTATATTTGATTATTATAATGTTTTTAATGATAGAAAAATAATTTCTCTTAAAAAAATATTCATTTTATTTATTAATTTGATAATCATGTACCGGTGCATTAGAAATTGTCTAATATACCATAGAACTTATCATAAAAATTACTTAAAGTAAATAAAATCCAAAACTTTGACAAAACATAAGGATAAGTGGTGATGAAGAACTATTAGTGAATGGTAGAAAAACAGCCACGTCTTCCTGGACATAAACATCGTACCCCTTGCCGACAAGGTAACATACCTATCAAGAAGCAAAACAAATCAATCTTATCTTAAATTTGGTTGTTTAATTTAAGATTGCAAATAAGGTGAGATACATTATCACTTTGATTGATTGGAACTAATTTATTAATAACTAACGACAATAGATTATTTAAGTATATTTGTATGTAAATTTTACTTATATATTTGTTGACTTTTATTATTTGTTGGATAAACTACTCACAAATTTTTAAGGATTATTTAGAAAAATTTTGTTGATAAGAGTTTTTAAGTATATTGCTTGAATAAAAATATTCGCTTTTCAACTACAGTGATTTTATTTAATTGATAAGAGTAGGGGTGGGTAAAAAACCGAAGCCCGTCTGAACCCAACAAAATCCGCCCAAAAATTAGAGATTTGGGCGGTTTATAATGGGTCGCGGGTTAGCGGGTTGAAAAACTCGGTTTGAGTTGGGTTGGTACGGATAAGTCCGGATAGAGGAAATTGAACCGACGGTGTCCGAACCCGCCCGCACGAGTAAATTAAAACGCTGAATCTAAATTCTTCCCACGTCTCATTTCACACTTTTTCACTTCACCTCAAACCCATGTAAACTGAAACAATCATGAAACATTTTAAAACGCAAAACTTGGTCATTTTTCATCTTATTTGTCTAACTTCGTTGAAATCAAATGATATATTTTTAATTTTATTTGAGATTTAAATTTTTTCTTACTTTTTATGTCAATTTAGTCTTTCGAAGACTTTCCTTTTGTGTTTGATTTATGATTCTCTCATCTCTGGTTGCATATTTTCTTGATCTAAACTCCAAATTTTGGATTTATTATTTTTTTTATTTTATGTTTAACCGCTTCAAACCGTCCAATAACCCGCTTAAACCGCAAGCCCGAACCCGTGGAAACCGCTCTTCATTTTTGGGTGAATTGGGCCTTACTTTTTGACTCTGCGGTTTAGATCGAGTGACGACTTTGAGCCCAAACCCGTTCATACCCGCCCATTACCCACCCCTATATAAGAGTAAAGTTTTCCAAAAGGTGTTAAGGAACGTTGCCTTATGAGGAAATAAATAGTGCTAAATTTGTGAGAATAAAATGAAAAGCATTATCGCCTCGTAAACCTCGTATAGCCTATTACCAAATTTTTTAAGGAGACATAGCTTTTGCCTTTTTTGTTTGTTTCCACGGGCACGTGTAGGTCGTCAATTTTGGCCTTTGGGATATTGGACATCCTAGCTGGAGGAAAATTCGCGAAGAAAGGTGGTAACACGTAGCTTTCATTCACCATTATTATTTAGTGAAGAATATTTTTGCGGTATGAATAAAAATTTTAATATTGTAAAATAATGTTGAAATTTTTATAGTTTATTATTCTCTCTGTCTAAAATTTTTGGTCCATTTAAAATTTTGCATATATATTTGATCTTATCTGAACCAGAGTCGACCTTGTCTAGTACCAGGTGGTGGTGTTCCTTTCCGTTTTGGTGAATGGAAATGAAATTTTTACCTGTAAATGCTCCAACGTTCATGTTAGAAAGTGTGTGAAGCAAATGTTTTATGAGTGTAAGAGAAATATACCTGATTCCTCTTCATGAGAAGAGTGTTAGAAAACGACCGAGGAGCTTTGATGGGCAATAAATGTCCATCATTTTGATGTCGGCCGTTACAATATAGTTGAATATTGTGACCGTTGACAAGGACACGTGGCTTTAGGACAACATGCAATTTGGTCAAGCTTGATGATCTAGGAAGGCCAAGCTTGACGCCTAAGTGGACCGAGCCCGACGTCGAAGTGGGATGTGCTCGACGTTGAGACGTACTTAGGCCCATTCCATAATAGTGGATCGACCTCGATGCCTATGGACTGTGATCGACGTTGAGTCGTATTTAGGCCCAGTCCAGAACAAAATTAAGAAATAATAATTATTGATATGTTAAGCTGTTTTTACTTTTACTTTATTAAGAAAAAGAAGATTCATTTAATGAATGATTTTCTCTAAAGTATAAATGAGTTTACCTTTACTTTGCTGTGATTTCATCGTCTTATAGTGCGATGTTGTTTGTTTTGATTTCTCATCATATGTGGTGTATTTCGTTTTCCCGTCTTTAGTGCGTTGTATTTTGTTTTTGTTGGAGTAAGCCCTAAAAGCCAATCTATTTTGATAGAATTTTCTTTTGTATCATGACTTTGATTTATATATTTAATATATATAATAAGACATTTCTTTATTATGTTTGTTTTCCAAAATAATAAAGTCCCTAGTATAGTTAATCTATTTAATGGAACATTAAGTGTAACTTAATCGTGAGACCCCGTTAAAAATAAGGACATTATTCTTAAAGTATTCATAGTCAAGTTTTAATATGAATTAGATAATATTAAAGCGCATAGACTATTATGTATTGAGACTGATGACTGCATCTCACGGGTCATGAATATGGAAATATTAAGTCTATACATAAGTAATAATATTAAGAGTAATATTTGTACTGGATTGATCCACCATGAGAATACTACATAGTATGTTATGAAAAGTGTCATAAGTTATTCTCATAGTGATAATGGTGTATACCATCCTTAGACCTGAAACAACTATGATCCCTAGATGTGGAGTCAAGTACTTTATTGCTATTCAAACGTTATCTGTAAAAGAATAATTACAAAGTTAGTTAATAGGTGTTTCACGAATCATGCTGAGGGACATGAGTGACCTAGATGGGATTTGCCCCTTCTGTTTAATTGGAGTAATATCTATAGGCCTCTTGATGGAATATGACTGATAAAATGCGTGGCCACGCCGAACTAAGTCAATATAAGATATTGAACTTATTGTTGCCCAGTATATTCTGGGATCAATTAGATAACTACGAAATAATTGTAACGGATAATTACGAGGTAAATAAATATTATTTATTTATATGATGATAAGTGAGACTTATTGGTAGTTAGATAATTACGGAATAATTATATCGGATAATTATACGCGTTTTGGTGGGATGAAAACTAGGATAAGAACGAGCAAGTATGACTTGCTGATCACACAAGAGACTCTATAAATAGAACTCTTGTGTAGAGAATATCCTTAACCGAATTTAGAATTTAGAATCCTAATTTTCTAAACCTCACTCTCTCTCTCTAAAGCCTCTAGTCAAGTTTCAGCTAGCACTGTGATTGGAGGAACTGTTCGTGTCAACTGAGTAGAGGCATCGCTAGGTTGCTTTGCTCGTGATTAGAAACTGTTTCTGTTTCTGCGCTTCAAGAGGAAAACGCATAAACTTATATTATTTGATTTGTGATTAATGATTTAATCAAGATCCGTTCATCGGAATTATTCCGCTAAGAGGATTAAAATTTTGAAAAACCCTCTTAAAATCCCATCAGTTTTCCCGTCTTGAAATTTTGAAAAACCCTCTTAAAATGTTGATCTAATATAGTAAGGCTTCCCCTCTCGACTCAATACTAAGAGACGTCAAGTAACATATAATTTAAATTTATTTAAAATGTATGTGAATATTTTTAAATCATATTTTGTGTGTGTGTGTATTTGTGGCCGTTGAGTTTTTATATTGTAAGATACTATATTGGTAATATTGATAAGGGTCAAATAAGTTTTTGATCCTTATAAATATTTTGATTTTTGTTTTTAGTTTCAATAAAAATTCATATTTAATTCACCTCTTATTAAAAAAATTAAATTTTTGCAGGAGAAACTCATATAGTAATGTATTAAACTTGACCACGGGAAAAAAATTAAAACTTTGAATGATATACACAAGTTGACTGAAAAGTATGGACCAAAAATCGTAATGAAAAATATTTGATGGACCAAAACTTGTTGAAATTTTTTATAGTGACTAAAAATGAAATTTGAGATATTTATAGGGACCAAAAACATATTTAACCATATTAATAAAGAGTATATTTAAAAATTAGTGTAAATATACTTTGAAATATATAAATAGGTCTTGTATTTTGTAACATATAGATCTTTTATCTTAAATATTTGTAACACTTTAGTTTTTTGTCTATTTTTCCCGTTTTATTGTAGACTAGACTTTTTACCCGTGCTCGCACGGGATTCATGGGGCACACTAATTCAATTATATAATATGTATATTAATAATATGTGATAAACTTAAATTATATGATATTAAGAATATAGCATTCCCAAACCAAAAATGATGCATCAATGTCATTATACCTCTTAATCACCTACGTTTATGTATAACACAGAGACCATAATTAAAAAAAATCCAATTGGGCGAACAAACGATAAGAATATAATTCATAGTTTTATAAACTAAATTTTTTTTTAAAGATACATTTGAAGTGATATTCGTAATGTTATCGGCATCGTCGACGATCAAAATCTTCAACTCATTTTTCGACGTGACTCTTGGTACAACAACACATAACTGATCGTGTGAAAATACTATTCGCGGAAGGTACACCCAACATGTGATCCAACAGTATGACTAACACCTTGTAAAACCTAAACCTCTTGTCAGTAATTCTAAGTACAAATTGAAACAAATGAGACCTCAACTCTATACAAAGAAATAGTAAAAAAAAAAAAGTAAAAATACTAATTAATTGATAATATAAGCTTTACATATGGCTAGTTATATAGTTTGAACAGGCAAATCACGATTTATAATTAGCTGTGTTCCAAATAAAGGCATTCGACACCCTCATAGAACCTACATGTATAAATTAAAATATTGTAATCAATATTAATATAACCTCATAATTTTGGACATATTCTTAATAAAAAAAATAAGTAACTATAATTGATTAATTTCTACTATAAAACTTTGAAGTCTTTCCAAGTTGCAATATCACAATTATAGAAGATGATAATTGATATATAGCTTGCAAGAAATTTTTGCAATTGATCTGCAAATTGATTCCAAAGAATTAATGACATGAATTTTGTTTCCTCTGCTGACACATGCTGGCCATATATAATAACCTTCAATATTATTTATTTATTTATATTAAGATACAATTAACGAATATATTCCAAAATAAATTACACTTACTCTGGATCTTTTAGAGTCAGGTCAATAAGTTGCATATTTTTACCGTTCTTGAAAGTTTCCTTGATTCGATCTTTCTCAATTACATGTTCAATAACGTCTGAAAGTATAATATAAAATTATGATTAAAATTCATGTCTATGATCACAAAAAAATTGGAAACTAAAATATTGAGTTTATGAAAATATGAATAGAAGAGATAATCACATGCTATCATTTGAAAATAGAAAACTGTGTTTATTGCTTTTAAAAAAATTATTTCATGCTATTTCCAAGCAATCCAAGCACAATTTTTGCAGATATTAGTTGTTAAGCAACTCAGATAATTGTCGACATGAGTAAATATATATTTATTTTAATTTTATTAGGATTCTGTGTAAAAAAAAAAAAAAGATTATCACTTTATCATATTTTTAGGGATTGACATGAGATTCAAATTAGAAAACTTTTCTCCTTTTTTGTTTTTTTCTCTTGTGAAGGTCAAATTTCTCTTCTTCATTATTAATTTTAATTGGATTTTATGCCAAACATAACTTATTAGGTTAAATGCATCCAATAATATTTTGCCACATATTATGTTTTTAAACACATGACGTGTCACATTCATTAATTGATGTGGCAACATAGTATTGGTTTAAAATTCACATATTATGTTTTTAAACACGTGTCACATTCATTAATTGATGTGGCAACATAATATTGGTTTAAAATTAGGTTCATATTAAGTTTTTATCGTAGCCATTGATATAATTTTTTTTTCACGTGTCAAAATCTAGACCATTCATATTAGGGTTAGGGTTTAGGGTGCCTCTAGTTACTCTCATTTTATTATATTAAGATGATGAAGTTGTTCATCATTTTTTGGATTTTCAATAAAAATATATTTAAAAAATAAAATTATCTGTATTTTTTAATAAATAAATGAGAAAAAGATGTATATGTGCACATTATAAGAGATAGGGTAAAAAGTGTTTTTCGCCTCTGTAAAATTGGCGAATTTGAGTTTTAGTCCATGTCATAAAAATTCCTTCTGTTTAGCCTTTGTAATTTCAAATTACTTAAGTTTTAGTCCTTAATGTGGTCATGTCATACAAATTACCATAGTAAGAAGTAATATTTTGTTTGATATTGCCATATTAAGAACTAATTCCTAAGTAATTTGAAATTACAGAGGCAAAATGAGAGGATATTTTTGACAGGGACCAAAACGGAAAAAAAAGAGATACAAAAATAATTTATTACAAATAAAAAAAATAAAAGATCTATATATTATAAATAAAAGATAAATGACTAAAGTATTTGTTTACAGTGAAAATTTGTAAACAAACGCTAGTCTAAGTATTTTGAAACTTACGAGATTGACTAGAAATCTCAGGACAATTTTATGCTTGTTTTTGTTAGAAAAATGACTTAATGTTCATCAAAATTCAACAAACATCTGTTTTCTTAACTTCGTTCAAGAACAAACAAAGACGTACTGATTTGAATCGCCTCAGAATCAATAAATCTTAAAGGAATGTAAAATTAAACGATACTTTACTGAAAATAAAATTGCATTAAACAATAAAAGCAAATACAATGAATAATGGTTCACAAAACATACACTAATTCTCTTCAATATTCTTTTCCTTCTAACGCTCGAGTAATCAGAATTTTCAGAGAAGTTATGAGTAATGATTTTGCGACCCCTTTTTCCTTCTAAGGAAATACTATATATACTTCGACCGTTTCCTAACTGCCTTGATGATCTGAACGCTCCAGATTGAGTCTCTGCAACCCACGTTCTTCAGCTATGAAAACCGCTCTTTTGCGCGCTTAGATCTTTGGACTTATCTCCCGTTTTCCTTTGGGCCTAAACCCTTTGGCCCAATAAAACAATATCTTCCCTTCGAAACTTGAACAAAACTCTGCTTCAACGAACTCTGCTAAAGTCAAATTTAGTCCAAGCTACTTCGCCTCAAAACGAAAGATCGAACCACCGCTCCGAAACACTACTTCGAATGCTTTGTACAACAATTATTTCAATTGGACTTCTGCTTTGGTATTGGATTACCATTTCACTTGATTGATCCTTATGTTGGAATTAAAAAATATATATATATATATGTGAAAATCTATCCCAACAAATTGCCCCCCAAAAACGGCACTTTCGATTAGATAACTTCGAATGAGATAGTGACGTTTTTGAAAAGACAGGTCATAAATGCTTCACGATTTCCAATGGCGGCATCATCAGAGACGAATCTTTTCCCTTTTTAAGCTACTTCCTCAGGGCAAGATCAAACTACACAGCGGGAGCAAGATGAGCACGAGGCCAGATTTCGACGGGAGATCATCGAGGGTGACATGTTCGATCTGTTGGAAAGAGATCCCTCTCTTTATGTCAACATTAAAGCTCTCTTCAGCAAACTCCAAACTCCCCAGACCGACGAAGAGCTCTTCATTCTAGCTAACCAGGCTGAAGCGTTGTTGGAGCAATATTCGAAACACTTTGATCAATTGCAGCTTAACTCCCAAGCCCAACATGCTAAGCTGAAGCTTAAGGATCAACATTTTGCGCAAGCTAAACAGCGCAATGATGAAGCTAACGCAATGAAGGCTGCATCTGCTGGTGCCTTTTTGCAAATAACTGCCTGTGAAGAAAATATTTCGTGCTGGAAAGCAGAAATTCGAGAGCTCGAAAAGAAGATAGCTGAAGAAGAAACCAAAAGGGAAGGATTTGCCTCTCAAGCTGCTGCAGTATCCAGAGTTAAAATTGAAGAGCTAGCTCAAGATGGTCTCAAAGAATATAGCCAAGGGTTATTGGCTGGTCGAGACGCAGATCATTTGGCCAGCGAGAACGAAGTCCTGAGGCGCAAACTTGCTAACTTTAAAGAACAGTATCAGCGTTTCAAGAACGCCAACAAGAAAAATTGCTAGTTAAAGCCTTCGATTTCTCTTTTGGATTTTTCTTTCTGATATCGAATTCTGATGTAAAAAATGGCTTACTTTTCTCGAATATGTTTTGTACTCTTTAGCCATTATTTTGGACAATGCTTTATGTCATTTTAGACATTTTTGTGTATTAATGGCAAATTGTCTTTTCACCATTTCCTGTATTTGAGTATTATTCTGCGCTTATTTTTACTTCGAGTAGAGTAGGCTTATATTTTTTCAAATACTTCCCATTTATACCCAAAGCACGTTTCTCAGGAGTTAACTCCTCAATCTCATATGCGCCATTAGAATAAATTTGAACAATTTTAAATGGTCCTTCCCAATGTGGTGACCATTTCCCAAAGACTCTATCTCTCTTATCCATGGGTAAGATAACTTTCCACACCAAATCTCCTACACTAAAGGTCTTACCTTTAACTTTTTTGTTGTAAGCTTTGGCAACTCTGACTTTTTGTCTGATCAAGACATCTAAAGCTTGCAATCTTTCTTCATCCAAATCAACTAATTCATCCATCATGAGGCTTTCATAATGTTCATTAGGAATTTCCATCTGCCTTTGTACCCTCATGGATTGCACCATGATTTCGACAGGTAACACAGCGTCATGACCATAAGTCAATCGAAATGGAGTTGAATTAGTGGATTCTTTAGGAGAGTTTCTACAGGCCCATAATACTTGATTCAAAGTATTGTGCCAATTCCTTGGTTTCTGAGCAATATGCTTTTTAATCAAACCAATAATAATCTTATTGGCTGCCTCAACTTGACCATTTGCTTGAGCGTAATATGGTGTTGATGTTAATAGCTTAAAACCTGTCTTATTAGCAAAATCTTGCATTTTTTGTCCAACGAACACTGTTCCTTGATCAGTGGTGATAGTTTCAGGTAATCCAAATCTATAAATGATATGATCTTGGATAAAACCAATCACAGTTTCTTGATCCACCTTTGGTAAGGCTACAGCTTCGATCCATTTTGTGAAATAATCAATTCCAACCAAAATGAAACGATGGTTTTTCGATGATGCAGGCCTAATCTCACCAATTAAATCCAAAGCCCATCCTCTAAAGGGCCAAGGTTTAACTATCGAATGTAATTCGCTTGCAGGAACATGTTGAATGCCTGCATGTCTTTGGCACTCTTGGCAGCTTTTAGCGAATTCTATACAATCTTTAAGCATTGAAGGCCAATAAAACCCTCTTCGAAACAATAGCCATTTCATTTTGTGGCCTGCTTGATGAGCGCCACATGACCCACCATGTACATTGGTAATGGCTAAAAATGCTTCGCTTTCGCCAAGACATTTCAACAAAATCCCCTCAGGGGTTTTCTTAAATAACTCATTTCCAATAATGGTATAACTTAAGGCTTTGTATTTTATTTTCCTATCTGTGCTTCCTGATGGGTTTTCCAAATAGACTACAATTGGTTTTCTCCAATCAGTATCACTCAACTTGTCAATGACAAAAATTTCTGTTACAAAACTTTCGAAATGCATGTCAACATGTTGAAAATTTTCAAAATTTCCAAAATTTTCCTGAAAATCATGTTCATCTGCCCCCAAATGTTTTGGCATTGACAATTGTACGCCTGAAGAATCGTTCGAAATCATCTTATCTTTAATTTCAATAAACTCTTCGAACTTGTCTTTCGACATCTTATAACCAGAGGCAATTTGTGCTAAATCATTTGCCTCCTGATTTTCATTTCGAGGCACATGTTGAATAACATAAGACTCAAACTGTTTTAGCAAAGAAAAAGCAATCACAAAGTATTTCATTAAATGCTCTTGAATACATTTATATTCTTTTGTTAATTGCTTAATTACTAATTCAGAGTCTCCTCTAATTTTAATATGTCTTGCCCCCAAGTCTAGAAGAATTTCTAAACCTGTAATCAAAGCCTCATACTCTGCTTCATTATTCGAACAAGACCCATTAATTTTGCACTTAAATTTTGTGGGGATTTTACATGGTGAGAGTATAAAAACACCAATTCCTGTACCATGTCTATGTTTAGATCCATCGAAATACAAACTCCAAGGTTCGATGTCAACAGACTCTATTGGAAATTCACTTACTGAATGGTCAGCAAGGAAATCAGCCACTATTTGGCCTTTAACAGCCCTCAAAGGTTTGTAAGTCAATGAATACTCTGTTAAAGCTAATGCCCATTTTCCAATTCTACTATGTAAAATTGGTTTCAATAACATATGCTTAATAATATCAAAATGGGAATAAACATAAACATCAACTGGCTTTATATAATGCTTAAGTTTGGTACAAGAAAAATACAAACAAAGGCAAAGTTTCTCTATTACAGAGTATCTAGTTTCAGCATCATTTAAAACTCTACTTAAATAATAAATAGCTTTCTCTACACCATTTTCATCTTCTTGAGCAAGCATACTCCCAATGGTTGTATCTGATGCTGAAATATACAACTTCATTTCTTTGTTTCGAATTGGAGGCATTAGAGTAGGAGGCTTTGACAAGTAAGCTTTAATATCATCAAATGCACTCTGTTGATCGAACCCCCAATGAAAAACCTCATCTTTCTTAAGTTTTAGCAGTGGAGAAAATGGATGCGCTTTTCCACTTAGATTCGAAATGAATCTTCTCAAGAAATTTATCTTACCAAGCAAAGATTGAAGCTGTTTCTTCGTTGTTGGAGATTTTGTCTCCATGATAGCCTTTGTTTTGTTCTGATTGATCTCTATGCCCTTTTTATGCACAACAAAACCAAGGAAATCTCCTGCATGTACACAAAAAGCACATTTTAGTGGATTCATTTTTAGTCCACATTTCCTCATTCTTTCGAATGACTTTCTAAGATGACTTAGATGATCATCAGAAGATGAAGATTTGACAACAATGTCATCAATGTATATTTGCATAAAAATTTCAATGAAATCATGAAAAATTGAATTCATTGCTCTTTGATATGTTGCCCCTGCATTTTTCAATCCAAAGGGCATCACTACCCATTCATAAGTGCCCAAAGCACCAGGGCAACGAAAGGCAGTTTTAGCAACATCATCTTCAGCTATAAAAATCTGATTATAACCAGAATAGCCATCTAACATACTCAAATATTCATGGCCTGCTGCTGAATCAATTAACATTTCTGCTACAGGCATTGAATATTCATCTTTAGGTGTAGCATTATTTAAGTCCCTAAAATCTATACAAACTCTAAGTGAACCATTCTTTTTAATTACAGGAACTATGTTAGCTAACCATTCAACATACCTGGCTGTTCTAATGAACTTGCACTTGAGCAACCTTTCGATTTCTGTCTTGATCTTTGTCATGATTTCTGGAGCGAACCTCCTTGGAAGCTGCTTCACAGGTCTTTTGTCAGGTCGAAGAGGCAATCTGTGTTCGACCAATTCTCTGCTTAATCCTGGCATTTCGTTGTAATCCCAAGCAAAGCAGTCTTTGTATTCCTTAAGCAATTCAACCAACTTTCCTTTCAGCATTGGATCAATATTGGCGCTAATATAAGTTGGCCTTTTAACAGAGCCATTTCCAATATCAATCTCTTGTAAAGGATCTTGAGCCTGCATTTTTTGACTTGAACTGATTGGATCCTTTTCGAAACCCAAAGGCTCTTCATCATAAATGCAATCCAATCTGTGGTTATTGTCAGCACTCGAAGCATTGGCATTTGTTGCCAATTTGTTTTCTACATTATCATTGGCTTCAACAGCCATATTATCATTATTTTCAATAGCTTCAATAGCCATTTTTATTCTATTCTCGGCAGCATAAGCCGTAATCCTGCTCCACTCTGGGGACTTAAACATCAGTATCATTTTCAATGTCTTCCCAACCGGAAGCTGGTACAGGTGCATACCTCATATGGGCTCCATCAACAGGTTCCCTCTCCCAACTAAAACCATGGGTAGGATGCAACTTAACAGAATGGTAAACACTGTCAGGACTTACCATGTTTGGATTGAAGGCAGCATCTTGCTCTCCACATGGAGCAATATTCGCCAGATTTTTATCGAAGTTTTGCAAGGTCACATTGCTTGAATCAGCCAAGTAAGCACTCTGATCAGCCTCAATATTTTCAACAAGGCCATCATCTCTCCACAGAATCAGCCTTTGATGAAGGGAAGAAGGGACAGCGCCAACCCCATGAATCCATTCCCTGCCTAACAACAAGTTATAGTTTGGCCTGGCAGCAATCACCATGAACAGAGTTTTTCTAACTGTGCTGCCCACACAAACTTCTAACTGTATGGCACCAAGGGAGTGGCCAGTTTTGCCTTCATAATTGGCTAGGACCACATTGTGAGAGTGTAAGTCAGTATCGAAAAGACCCAACTTCTTAAGCATGAAATGGGGCATGATGTTTACTACAGCACCACCATCAACCAGGATTTTGTTTACCCCCACATCATTCACTTTAGCTTTAATAAATAAAGCTTTGAGGTGATTTCTCATCCCTCCATCTGGCCTCTCGAAGATAGCATCCTGTGCCTCCACGCAGCCATTCTCCATGACATAATAACAAACTGGCTTGTGATTAGCCAATTCAAGAGCCTCAAACTCTTCTTCCACCTCTTCGATCTCTGTTGGGACATCATACTCCAGTGGCAAAACTGACACCACATTCACCAACACATCGAAATCAGACCCGTCATCTAGAAGATCATCATCTTCCATGAAATCTTCTTCTTTATCAGCATCCTTCTGATTTTCAGCCTCTGACTCTTTTATAGGAGTAAGCCTTTCCTTGGTTGGTCTTTTGACCATCTCAACTTTCTCTCTATCATCAGTCTTGCCCCCAGCCTTACCTTCCTGAGCAGCAAGTTTCTTCCTACGCTGGAACCTACGCCATTGGGTTCGAGTCATGGGATTCTTACCCTTATAGTTATTTCGATACCCATATTTGTTGGCTTCAGTTGCAGTCTGAGGATTAGGTGGTTGAAGAACCACTTTCGAACCAACCTGTGGTTTCGATCCAGCTACCACTTTTGATTCAGCAAACACCTTTGAAGTTCCAGCAGTAAACTTCACATTGACATTGCTAGAGCTTCCTTTCTCCATCCACTTCTTATCGAAGGCCACATATTGGCCACTGACCCACTGGTTTGTAGGTGCTTTGTTGGATGGTTTGAAAGTTCTTTGAGGACCAAGCCTCTGATGAACAGACAAGCTTTGATTGTGAGACTTACCCCAATCAATCTTCTGATATGGCCAGCTCTTCTTATTTGGCTTGGAACTTGGCCATTTTCTTTTGTGATCAGCATAAGGCAGAACCTTCTTCAGGTTTGTCACTGCCTCTTTATCACATACAGCACTGCAGCGAGGGCATAGCATGACTTCAGCGTTGTTCAACTTGCACCTATTGAGGAAATCCACTAATTCCTCTTCATCAGCAGGATAAGCTTCCTTCACCTTCTGGTCATACTCCCCTTCAGGTATGGCCTTGATAGCAGCAGCCACATCAGCTTCACTGATCTCGACCATGTTGCAGTCCAATATTTCAACCATACTAGCATCAGCAGTTGATAGTGGATGAGTATCCACTTTCATTGGTGGCTTAGTTTTTTCAGCAAACTTAAGTCTTCCTTCGTTCAATGCGCGTTGAACCAGATCCCTGAAAAGAACACATTGGTGAGTTTTATGGCCTAAATAATTGTGATATTTACAATAACCTCTTTTCTTTCTTTGTTCAATAGGAGGTATTTTCAAATCTTTTTGAACAACTATTTGACCATCAGATACTAATAAATCAAAAATCTCATCACATTTAGTAATATCAAAAGAATAAGTCTTAGTAGCATATTTCTCATTTTTAGGTTCGACTGGATTTTTTCCATTCGAAGGCCTCAACAATTTACAAGTATAAGGAGGCCCTGGTTTTAGTTCTGCCACATTGATATCACTATCATCAACATCTACATACTCATCCTCAGTTTCATATCCAAAATCATTATCATAAGAATCTAAAAAAGCAACATCTTTCTTTCTATGAAACTTAGAATTTCTGGCCTTTTCAGCTTTTAATCTTTCGATTTGCCTAACTCTATCAGCCAATTGAGACATGTCTCGAAGATATTGAGTATCTAATTTTTTCCTAATTGAATAGTCTAGACCACCTGCAGCCATTTCGACTAGTTCATGTTCAGGCACTGATGTAAAGCATCGAGCCTTTAATAATCTGAACCTATTCAAATAATCATCAACAGTTTCTTGTGTTTTTCTTTTAACACTAGCCAACTCTTTGAGACTTATCTTAGTTTGGCCCATGTAAAACTGTTCGTGAAATAATCTCTCTAACTGAGTCCAGTTATGAATCGAATTGGGAGGCAAAGTTGTGAACCAAGTAAAAGCATTTTTGGTTAATGAATTAGGAAAATATTTCATTCTCAGGTTTTCATTATTTGCCAAATTTCCAGACTCTGCTAGGTATCTAGCAATGTGTTCAACAGTTGACTCATTAGTATCTCCTGCAAACTTAGTATATTTTGGAACTTTCCAACCTCTAGGTAACTCTGTCTGCAACACATATTCAGACAATGCAGAAACAAAGTTTGGCCTTCGAGTACCAGTGTTAAGGCCATTTTGGTTCAGAATAGTTTCGACTAAAGTTGCTAAGTTATTAGGTGCAGCGAAATTGTTATTATTCTGAACATTTCGAACTACATCATCAGGGTCTTGATTCCTTCGAACCATTACCACTGGAGGAGGTTGGTTAACCTCATTTTGGTATTGGTATTCCTCTTGAGCCATTGGCACAGGCTCTTGCTGTTGCGTAACTTGAGGAAGTACATGTGTTGGCCTTGGGTTAAAGGGAGTGGCAGACATAGCGGGTAAAATCACTTGTGGTGCCACATAATTAATCCTAGGCTGAGGTTGAGGGGCAGGAGTGCCAAAAAAGTCAGCAATTCGACCCATTTGGTAGGTTAACATCTGGTAACTGTCGTTGGTATTTTGGATTAAAGGGTTGAAGACAGTTCCAATTTGTTGTGTTAAGAGGTTAACCATATCATGGTTACTTTCATCCATTTGTTGTCTTAAAGACAACACAGATGCTGTAGTTAGAGGCGTTGGGGTAACTCTAGGGGTAGTATATCTCTCAGGTTCGGAAGTGGGTATTGAAGCAAAACTCTGAGTAGGTGTTGGTATAAAACCATATAAAGGATTTGTGACCATAGGAGGTCTTGAACTACCCGAAACGGAATGAAACGCCATAGTTGTAATTGGTATTGTAGTTCCAGGAATATATCCAGAACCACTTGGGCTAGGAATTGGCGGAGCAGTTGTAATACTCGCCGCGTTCGAATCTGGAGGGGGAGAAGGACTACCCTCACTGCTCGAAGAACTTATAGCTTGACTGGTAGTAGACCCATGCATTTGATGAGTTCTAGCCATAATCGTTAATGGCAGTTACCAACACAGAAAAACTTATTCTACAGAAACAAAGCACAAAACCGGTCCCACTGGGCGTGCCAATTTGTTTACAGTGAAAATTTGTAAACAAACGCTAGTCTAAGTATTTTGAAACTTACGAGATTGACTAGAAATCTCAGGACAATTTTATGCTTGTTTTTGTTAGAAAAATGACTTAATGTTCATCAAAATTCAACAAACATCTGTTTTCTTAACTTCGTTCAAGAACAAACAAAGACGTACTGATTTGAATCGCCTCAGAATCAATAAATCTTAAAGGAATGTAAAATTAAACGATACTTTACTGAAAATAAAATTGCATTAAACAATAAAAGCAAATACAATGAATAATGGTTCACAAAACATACACTAATTCTCTTCAATATTCTTTTCCTTCTAACGCTCGAGTAATCAGAATTTTCAGAGAAGTTATGAGTAATGATTTTGCGACCCCTTTTTCCTTCTAAGGAAATACTATATATACTTCGACCGTTTCCTAACTGCCTTGATGATCTGAACGCTCCAGATTGAGTCTCTGCAACCCACGTTCTTCAGCTATGAAAACCGCTCTTTTGCGCGCTTAGATCTTTGGACTTATCTCCCGTTTTCCTTTGGGCCTAAACCCTTTGGCCCAATAAAACAATATCTTCCCTTCGAAACTTGAACAAAACTCTGCTTCAACGAACTCTGCTAAAGTCAAATTTAGTCCAAGCTACTTCGCCTCAAAACGAAAGATCGAACCACCGCTTCGAAACACTACTTCGAATGCTTTGTACAACAATTATTTCAATTGGACTTCTGCTTTGGTATTGGATTACCATTTCACTTGATTGATCCTTATGTTGGAATTAAAAAATATATATATATATGTGAAAATCTATCCCAACAGTATTATAAATAAATAAATAAATAAATAAGATAAAAGACTCTTATATATTTTTGCCTATATTTAAAAATAGAAAATATATATAAGCATGCTATAGTAATGCTCGACCCAATTACAAATTTTTTTAACATAAAAAATGTTGTCACATCATTTACTAATAAAAATATAACAATATATATTTCATTTAGGTACCGTTTAACTTAGTTTATTTCAAACTTTTCTACTCAATAAATGAAGAAGATATGTAAAACGGATTTTCAAGAATTTCTTAATAAAAAAGAATACTTAATGTTTATGAGTAAAATATATAGATAAAAAAATTTAAAACTAAAAATAACAATTATTAAACATTTTTGGTTTTTTAAAAAAATAAATTATATTTTCACTTTTAATTTTCGGATAATTTTTATAAAAAAAACAGACCAAACCATACTTAATGGAATTAGACCTTGAAACATCCTCAAATTCAAAGTTATTCACTGACTTTCTTAACATCATGTATTTTATCTTTTATGACATAGTCCGTTCACATCATGGCATATTCATATCGATCCAAGCATGTTACTATTACATTTTTCAATCAAAGCACATAAGCATGTCACTCCAATGAGTCACTATAAATGAGTGATATAGCTTTCTTTAGGCATATCCTTTCTCTTTTTTACGCACTGTAGCTACATGTTCTTAGTAAGGTGTGGGTTACCCATCTGAAAATAAGCAAGAACACATCACATAAAACTAATAGCTAGTAATGGACTAATGGTCCTACGTGTTGGAGAAACCTCTAAAAACCAATTTACTTTGATAATTTTATTTTTATACTCTAATTATTCTTGTGAATGCAGAATTTTGCACCCACCCCTGAAAACAAATCGGATAATCTTCTTCCACTATTTTCTCTATTCAGAGGTGGCCCAAACACATGTGCAGCATGTGCCGTGGCATCGAGCCTCCTAAAAATAAAGGCCTAAAAAAAAATTATATAGTAGTACACTATTATTAAATTAAAGGATCTAAAATTTAATATATTGTAGTAAATTGCAAATGTCCATTGTTAGATCCATAATCTTTTTTAATGAGTAGTAGTATTAATAAATTATAAGAGAATCCAAATCATAATTTACGTTCATATATCAATCTGGAAACCTCCCTTTGCATATTTTTAAATCAACCTAAGTTTAATAGAATTATTTATTCGAAATTAAAAGATATTTCTTATATCACTATTATTATTTGACGATATTGGTACACTTGGCAAAAGTAAATCAGTAATCAGTAGGTTCATAAATGAACCTAAAAAGCCTCATCTAATTGTTGCAAAGAGAATATTTAGATACATCAAAGGTATTATGAAGCTTGGTTTCATATCCCCTACACTTGTGAATAACTAACTAGTAGGTTGTTAAGTTGGTTAAGCTAGCTAGTCACTTAACTAACATTGCCTAATAAATTAAATAATGCTGTAACTATTCCTTTCATTAATCAATGATGAATTTGTGTTGCAACAATCTACTATATCTCTATTCTCCTTTCTAACCATAATGAAAGTTTATATCATATAAATCATTTGTGTAAATTGTCAGACAAATTGAAAATCATTTGATATGTTATTGAGATACATAAAGATTAACGACATTTAAAAAAACGCTCAAACCGTTATTTTTGATGTATCTCAATAATATATCAAATGATTTTAGATTTGTCTGACAATTTACACAAATGATCTATATGATATAAACTTTCAATCTAACGATGGATTTTATAAAATCTATATCGGTTAAAACGTTATTGAAAGGTGTAACATTTGGTGTCAAACTATATGATATATAAAGTCGTACTTTCTAAATACCATATAAATTTTGGAATATAATTAATCTTGTGACCTATTGAGTTGTTAGTCTTGTTGGAGAGTTCGGAAGAAACATCATATCAAAGGTTTCAAGTTAACAGAGACGTCACATCTCCACTCAAAACTTTAAGCATTAAGTTAACAAGTCATTTTTCTTATAAATCTAATATTCTTTTTATTTTTATATATATAATTGATGTGAAAGTTAATCACCGACACTTAAAATGCAACAAGTTTATTAAATATGTCAAATTACTCTTGAAACCCAACAAGTCTATTAAATATGCCAAATTACTTATTTAAAAACGTTACTATAAAATAGATTTTAAGTACTTGACAAAAAAAAATTATTTAAGGAGAACTCTAACCTTGTGCAAGTTGTGCCAATATACAATTTGTATGGAACGTAGACCGTTTATATGGAACGTAGGCTTCCCAAAAGATAACGGCAACGTAAGATACCAATATTCAATAAGATCACACTCAAACCTAACAAAAAACGTACTAGTAATAATTTACATGCCAAACTTACACTTTGAATTTTTGATAGATGAGACTTAAAACATATCTTGATCCAACTTTAAGGTTGAGCGCAGAACGTAATCCGATTTGAAATTGCCATAACCACCAATATATGGAAGTATTCAGTCGTGTGTGAATGCAAGTTTCGGGTCAACAATTGTAAAAATTGACCATATACAGTTCTATACAGTCGGGTGCTGTCTTCAAAAATTTATCTCTTCGTAATCAAAACCGGTAGAACAATTACTAAAATACAAGTTAATTTTTTTCAATTTCAAGCACATCTTATTTTTTATACTCTTTGCTTTGTTGTTTTCATCTATCTTTGGTAGAGGAGAGAAATGTTAAACTTGTAACATGTTGATAAATAAGATGTGAAAGATAATATTTTAAATTTATCTTAATTTCTACTTCTCATCTACTTGATCTATTATTATTTTGGTTTGATCTATAAATTTGAAACAAAGTAACCACATCTTTATTTTGTTGTTGTATCATTTGTTGCATTATGTACAAAATATTAGGCTATTTGAAGAATATGAATTTTTGAACAATAAAATTTTAAATGCAACAAAAAAGTTTCAAAATAATCTGTTAAAACATCTTCGTTATACCCTTCACTCTATAACCAAACACCTAAACAAACCAAAAATATAAATAGTCAGAATTATATCTAAATTAAAAAATTGTAATTTTTATCAGGTTAACAATTTTTGGCTCTACCTCAACCGAACCCGACCAATATTCAACCCTACCTAACATATTTTCATTTATAGTCGTATTTGAGGATATATGGTATGCCTACCTATATGTAACATAGTGGCTATTACCAAGCTTCATTACTATTTGACCAATTGATGGTGGGTGGCTACGTGGAGAAGGTAGAGAACACAAACAAATTACAGTATATAAAATAAAATAAAATAAAATAAAGCGCTAAACCGAGGCTGGTTTTGAGGTAATATTAATTTGTTTGGCCCAAAAGTAGAAATTAAATGTAGTGAAAATGACAATAAATGAAAACAAGCATTGTATTGCACCCATTAATTTTATTTATTTTTCGTTGAGGACCCCAAAAATAATTGAAAACACACAGGTCCTCCGATTATTTTAAACAAAATTATTTTTGTAATTTATGAAATAATTGATATATTTGGTTTATGTTATAAATTAAATGTAATATTTATTTAATAATTATAAAAAATAAATCTTTGCTTATAATCGTGATTGGAGAAAAAAATTAACCTAAAATATAGACAAAATGACACTCATTACCAATATTTATACACAAAATTATGAGATTCTGAGCTAAATCCCGAAAAAAAAATTAGATTGATAATACCAAAATTTTTTTAAGTGGTAATCCACTGAAATTAAACTCACATAATATCAGTTAAACTAGAACTTATGGGACGATAATACCAATATTTCTATATACACACAATAATTTTTTTGGATCAATTATATTCTAGTCATTAATATAAATTTTAATTTAAAATAACAAAATTATTTCTAATACACAATATAATTAATTTGATATATAGAAAAATAACAAAATTATATTTTTAAAATTATATTATTCAGAGGACATATGTTGTACAAAATGTTTGCAAAATACTCTCTCCGATCTCGAATATAGGTAACAAAAAAAAAATTGAAAGTTTAAAATATAAGCAAAAGTTACTACATTTATTATAACTTTTTATAAACCTATAATAATTATACTTTTTTTTTGCGGTTTCCAATTACTATATTCCACCAATCCATGCATACAACTACTAATCTCATAAACAAACTCAAAAACAAGGGTAAAATTGAAAATGTAATAATTTTTGTCATTAATTAATGCACTTTATCGATTTTCTTAAAGGGCGTGTTTTTTTTTTTTGCTTACATTCAAGACTAGAGGGTGTAAACAATATTCCCTCCGTCCCAATTTAATTGACACAGTTGATTGTTGTATATTATTCACACATGTTGTTTTAACCTTATTTTTCTACTAATAAACAAAAATAAATATTAGTAGCATATAAGATGTTGTTTGATTCGTTTCAATGAGTATTTTCAAAATATCAAACTTTTATATTTTTTACTATTATGCAATTAAAAATATTAATCATCAAAGTTATGCATTGACGTATTTGAAACAGTCAACTGTGTCAATTAAATTAAGACGGGTTGAGTAAATAAAAGCAATAACAAAGGCCGTAACGGACACCAGTAATAGTAATTCAGGTTATACCAATTCTAAGGCTAGCATGCACAACGGACTTAGGTCTCCCATGGTGCACAAGTAGTATTATCCATTAGATTATTATAGATCATCATTGACATTCTATATTGTATAATTTTTAATGGGAAATTACATTTTTAATTTTTATCTTATTTTGTTTTAACATTTAAATCATTTATCTTTTATTTGTAACAATTCGATCGTTTATCTTATTTTTTTGTAACACTTTGATCCTTTATCTTTTATTTATAACACTTTGGTCCTTTAAAGAAGATAAAAATATGAAATCTATACTATTATATAAAGGGGATACAAATTTTTGGGATGACTTTTTTATTATTCCAATTTTACCCTTAAAAAATAACTTCCACATAAAAATAGATTTTCAGTTTTTTTTAGTAAATAATTTCTTTTTCTTCTTAATAACTAAGCACAACTTCCACATAAAAGTAGGTTTTCAATTTTTTTATAGTAAAAAAAATATATTAAAAGGAGGTTACGTAGTTATTAATTAACAAAGTCCAATAAAAAAGGAGATTAAGTAGTTATTTATATTTGCACAATACAGAATATCGATCACACACGAAAAAAAGAAAGAATATCGATTACACGTGCCCGTTTGGCGGCTAGTAATTGATAAAGGTGATGAACATATTGATCAAAATTAGAATTTAATTTATATACACTGTAAGTGTAAAGTTATTTTGCACATACGTCCAATAATATACCAACACATCATGTATTGTGTTTAAAAACACATGATTTGTTACATTCATTAAATGATGCGGCAACACATCATTGGATGCATGTGTAAAAAAGTTTTACACTGACAGTGCACAACAATTAAACTTTCAAAATTATGAGTTTTATTTAATTTTAATAAAAAGGTAATTTAAAAAATATAGAATTCAACATTTTTTTAATTAAAAAAATATTATAAAAGGGGTTTATATGTGAATGTTATAAAAGATAAATGATCAAAGTGTTAGAAACAAAAGATAAAAGACTGAAATGTTACAAATAAATAAATTAAAGGACCAAAGTGTTACAAATAAAAGATAATGACCAAAATGTTATAAAAAATTAAAATACAGCACAAAAAATATAGTTTTGCTAATTTTTAATTATATTCATCCCATATTAATCTCTCTCTTTATTTCTCTCTCTCTATTCCCTCTCCATAGTGATGACCTTTCACCACCACGTACAATTTACATTTTCTTTCACGCCCAAATTCGGGTTTCCATTAGATTTTTTCTTTTCTTTTTTTTCTTTGTAGGTTGTTCAGAATTTTATCCACATCTAGAGTCCACAATTTTTTTTTTGGGAAAACAGTCATTTTTGTCCCTCAATGTGCAACTCGCTGTCATTCTTAGGGATGACAAAAATATTCATACCCGCGGATAAAATCCGCCATGGATACAGAGTGGATAGCTTAATGGATATCCACGGATAAAATAAATGGATATTTCAATTATCCGCATTTAATGGATACGGATGCATGTTTAATACTATCCGCGCCTGCGGATATCCATATCCGCTAAATAATTAGTAAAACTACTTTAACATCCCTACTTACATATAAATTCTATTATTTTTTTATATAAAAACATTGTATTTTTATATTTTGTCTTTCCATTATAATTTTTGAGAAAAAAAAAAAACTTCTCAATTTCTTACAATTGATAAAAAAAGAGCAAAATTTATGAATATTATGTGTTAATGTTTTTTCTTTAAGAAAAACTAATTTTGTTTTCAACAACAGTTCTTTTTTTTAATAAAAAATATCATCTATGGATATCTGTTAATATCCGTGGATTACCCGCTTAGCGGATATCCGCACGGATATGGAGCGGGCACGGATATCATATTTGTTTGACGGAGCGGACACGGATATCACACTATCCGCGTCCATGGATATCCATTGACATCCCTAGTCATTCTACTCCCTGAGAAAAAATTCGAAACTTTTTTGGTTTATTAATATCTTTAGTAAATTTAGTTTAATCTAGTTTGTCATCATCTTTTTTTAAGTTTGTTATTTATCTTTAGTTTGCTATTATCTTTGTTTTTTTAATTCGTTATTCATCTAGTTTAATTAGGATTGATATATTTTTAAGTTTTTTTTTAAAAAAAATATATATTTTACCAAACAACTTTTAGCTTAAAAATAAATTTGAAGCTAAAAAAAAAATTACCAAACAACTTTAACTTTTTTCTGAAAGCTTTTATTATCACTTTTAGATTTCAGATAGCTTCCAAAACTTAAAAAAGTCGGGTCAAACGAACGCTAAGTGCCAGAATGATGAAATATCTACAAATTTTGAGAAATAGGAAAATTTTGAATCACTCTTTTGAACAAAATTGTGAATTTTTTTTGTTGTAACCTGCAAAACAAAATTGCATGAGAAACCCTCCAAAATAAAAATAAAATTAAAAAAAACAAAAACAGATTTATTGAAAAATGTATAGTAGAGGAAAATTTGAAAGTATGTATCGAAGTCTTGGCTCACAGCGGCAAAGTCAGTAGGAAGATGGACAAAGAGGGATGGTGAGAGAAAAAGAAAAATTAAAATAAAAGTGTTCATGTGTGTGTAGTACATGATAAAATTTGTGGATTATCATAATCCAACCATTAAACAAACTTGTGCACCATGGGAGACCTAAGTCCCTTGTGCATGGTAGCCTTCGCCATTCAGAAAAGGAAGAATTACTATTTGAGAATGGCACTGTCACTGTATAACTACTATTTGAGAATGGGACAACCGCGAGAAAGAAAGAAAAGAGCAACAAAAATATCTAACTACTTTGGCTTATTAACAATATTAATGTTCCTATGCTAAAGTGTCTAATCCGGTTAAATAAAACACTTTTCAGTTTTTTCTTTTTTATTTTTGCAATTTTAATTCAATCAAATAATATAGTGGAAAACTATTGGCAGATCATTGAGTTTTTTCTGCAGGTTGCACAAAAATGTGATAAATTGTCAATTGACTTAGGTAAAAGTTTGTTTGATAAGAGAGGACATTTCTTCAAAGATAAACCTTATGTTCGCTCTCAGATACTCCAATTGCTTAAAGTGGAAGCCCTGATCCTCTTATATGTTATTCATTTCACAATTGAGCTCAAGAAAACTAACGTGATGTTCATGGTTGATTCAAATAATTTGGTGAATGACACAGAATTTAAAGAGGAGGATAAACATGATGATGGGTCTATTATTATAAATTTTAGGAGTATTTTATCTTCATATTTTCACAACTCTTCGGTGGAGTTTCAAAGGAAAAAAGTCTATGTAGTGGCTCTTATAGGGGTAATTACATATATTACTATTTTCCAAGTTTGTAATGATGTTCCGATATGTATGATGGGTTTGATTATTATTAATGAAATTGCTTAGTTTTGCTTTTGTCAAAAAAAAAACAATATTAATGACCGGTAACCGAATCAACAGGTCTTACACCATGAAAGAGAAAAATGTTTATATATTCCTTTCCCTCTTAAAACGGTTCACAAAGCAAAAGTGTTTGCTTCCCACTACTACCCTTCTCTCTCTCATCCATCACTTCGCGATGCTTTCACTCTCTCCGTCGACGATAATCTCATCGCCGATCAAATGAACTTTCGTTTTCTGTGACTGTGAGTTTCTTCCTCCACCTCTCCTTTTTCCGCTCACCGGCGTTAAACTCAACAGCCTCGTGATTCTGTTTTATTAATCTTCACTTTGATTTGTACTTCTCTCTCTATAACGACTTCTTCAACTGCTTATTCGATTCGATCATTTTCGATCGGAGAATCATCTTCGCCGCCGTCGGCGAATTTGAAAGTTAGTTCAACTTGTTCTAACTCAAATTTAACAAACTTCGGATAAAAGAACACTAAAAAGTAAAAATAAGCTTAATAGTTGAGTTTAATCGAAGATAATTGAAGATTAAGCACTATGTTAGATCTTAATCTAAACGATGATAACTCGACGGATTCGACTCAGAACATTAACTCACCAATGATTTCGGAGAATTTTCCCCAAACTTCATGGAATCAAATGGTGGAATCAGGAACATCGAATTCCTCAATAGTCAATGCGGACGGTTCAAGCAACAACGCAAACGACGAGGACTCATGTTCCACGCGCGTTGATGACGTTTTCACTTTCAGTTTCGATATTCTTAAAATGGAAGGTTCAAACGACGTCGTAACGAAGGAGTTTTTTCCTGTAAATGGAGGAGGTGATGATGAAGGTTGGTGTAATAATTGGAAGTTACAAGCTACGTCGTCGTTTCCGGTGAAGAATAGTTCGGTTGATCTATCGTTTAATCAGAATGAAGAAATGAAGATTGTTCAGCCTCAACAACAAGCTAAGAAAAGTAGAAGAGGACCAAGGTCTCGTAGCTCCCAATACAGAGGAGTCACGTTTTACAGAAGAACGGGAAGATGGGAATCGCATATCTGGTTTGTAAATTATGCATCTGATCTATATTATACGTCAGATACATTAGTTATTTAATGAATATAAAAAGTAAACATATGCTTTATGCTATATATGAAGTTTGATTTTGGTAATTTGTGGTTGAATTGAATTAAATCTGACACGTTTTATTTTTTGTGTTGTATTTTTGTAATATTATTTGGTGTAGGGATTGCGGGAAACAAGTCTATTTAGGTATGGGTTATTATTTTATGAATTAATTATATTATGTGAGTTACTATTTTAGGCATTGTTTGAGTTTTGACGAAATTCGTGTTTGATTTTTGTAGGTGGATTTGACACAGCTCATGCTGCTGCTAGGTAAATCTTTGAAGTTTGAACATATTTTCATTTCTTTGTTTAATTCATTTTTTATTGTTGAATTTACTTGGAAATTTTCTAATTTCAGAGCCTATGATCGAGCTGCTATTAAGTTCAGAGGAGTTGGTGCTGACATAAATTTTAATCTGAATGATTATGAGGATGATCTTAAACAGGTTAGAGAATTTTCAAGTATTTGATGAATATGATGAAACTAGTGGATCATATGATTAAATTTTACAACCTTTTCTTACGTAGACGAAGAATTTATCCAAAGAGGAATTCGTGCACATACTTCGCCGTCAAAGTACTGGTTTTTCAAGAGGGAGTTCAAAATACCGCGGAGTAACACTCCACAAATGTGGCCGTTGGGAAGCTCGAATGGGACAATTCCTTGGCAAAAAGTGAGGACCTGTTTTTAAATTAACTTAAGTAGTATGTTATGTTTGTGATTACAATGAGATATTAGGAATTCAAGTACCTAATGACCACCAAAAGCGATTCAGTTTCAGCTTAATTCTCGATGCATTTTTAGGCTCTTTATCGTGTTAGGAGAAACATGTCTATGATGTAGTAGTATGATGCATGTTTCTGAGAATTAAGAAACAATTGGCAAAGGTGTTTCGGTTTGGTTATAGAGATTGCAATGCTTTGCTGCAGGTATATATATCTTGGGTTATTCGACAGCGAAGTAGAAGCTGCAAGGTCCTAATCACTAATGAATTATTACATCCTACCTGCACTTAATTTATTACCTGAGTTATCAAGCTCATTAGGATTGCATGATTTTCTGAAAATCAGGGCTTATGACAAAGCAGCTATCATTAACAACGGAAGGGAAGCAGTGACTAATTTTGAGCCCAGTTCATACCAAGGAGAGATGAAATCTGCAGCCATCAATGAAGGTAACAAACACTATATAGCATAGATCTTATTTAAATTAAGGAATGATTTTTAGAATATTCATATGTTCTCTATGTGAAATCTTGTTTGTATTTGCTTTCTACACAGGCGGCAGTCAAAATCTTGATCTCAATTTGGGTATAGCCACACCAGGACATGGTCCTAAAGAAAATTCAGGGAAATTTCACTCCCCTTCTGTCCCTTACACAAGTTCAAGGGTATATATTTGACCTTTATATATAGAATTTACTTTAGGTTTCTTCTAATTTATGTGGAACCAAGGTTGATACTTGATGGTACTCTTTATACTCTGGAAGAAGAGCTCTTGTAGCATTCATGGGTTCGCTTCTAGCTAGTTACAACCTGTTTTCCTTTGACCTCCTTGATCTTTGAAAACTTTTCATGTTAAGTATTCTCGTATTAGTTCTTGATTTCTTCTTCAGCTGTCAATAATTGGCTGGGTTCTCTTGATTTGCAGATGGAAACCAATGTTTTAGGAACCGGTAATCCATCTTTGAAAAGGCTATTAGTAACTGAAGAGCGTCATTCTCTATGGAATGACGTGTATCCCGCTTTCTTTCCCAATGAGGTGATTTCACTATCTAGTTTTTAGTTTTACAACTTGAATCGATTGCATGTTTCTGTTGGGTACTACTTCATTAAACCTTCGCAATTATCCTTGTTAGTTACTGACTTCATTAATATACTAAAGAATGAATGACTTCTGAATTATATACTTAACACTAATAGATGATTTTTTATGTTTAGTGATCAACTTATAATGATTTCTATGAGCTTTTGGTACAATCTGTTGTTGAGCAGTGAAGGGAGTTTATCCATATTGTGTTTATATATAAATAAATGTAATAAGTTTAATATAACCAAGTATACAGACTAACATCTTAAACTGATTTTACAAATATGTCTAATAATTATATTTGTTATCTTATCACGTTTTTATATAAGATCTTTAGACACTTTACACGATGATAAGAGGATAACATGTAATTGGACATATGCATAATTGAATTGTACTTGATATTTATTTCATGTTAATCAATCTTTTAGACAAAATGAGTTGGTCCAAGATGTGCCTAAAATATGTGGAGTGATCATTTTGGAAATCAATAACATTGGTTCAATTTAACTAAAATGTGCCTAAAATATGTGGCATTCTGATAATATTTTCCTTGAACTTTCTGCTGCACCATTTTATTTTGGTAGCCTAACTAGAGGTTTCGTGCATTGAGCTTTGGTTTTAAAAGATTGTTCAAATATTTTGCAGGAAAGAGCAGATAGTATCGGCAAAGATCCTTCAAAAGGACTCCCCAATAGGGCGTGGCAACCTCATGGCCAGATCACTGCCACCCAAATGTTACCGGCCTCTGCAGCAGCAGCATCATCAGGATTCTCAAATTCATCTCCCTTTCCATCGTTGACTCCCATATTTCCACCAAGATCTATGAACACAATTCCCCATAGTCTCTATTTTACTTTGCCCAATGCGCCTAGCAGCAACGCGTCTCAATATTATTACCAGGTTAAGCCCCCGCAGGCACGACCCTAGCCTATCATGTACTACCAATGGAAAGCAAAACATAAAAAGTGTTTGCGTTCAAAATTCTTTATGTGATTCAGTGACCAATTTGTGTATAGTGAGACTTAACTAATGATTTATGCCTTGTGTTCGGATAAATCATCCGTGAAGAATTGCTATTTTTCTAGTGCACTGGTATTACAATGGTGCTGTTTTCCTCAAATTAGATGCTGGTTGTTTACATTCATGGTATTTACCTATTAATCTTTCATGATTGATAGATAGTTCATGATATTTGGCCACCAATCTTGAAATTATAGGCCCTGATTGTGCATCCAGAAGGCGAGGAAGAGTTGTATGTTATTCTTTGCAAAGCCCAACATGTTTTAATTGCATACTATTATTTCATTAAAATTTCTTAGTATAGAGCAGTGTTCAATATTTTCTAAGATATATATTTCAGACCGAAGCCCCTTCACCTCTTAGTATTTGAATAGATGCAGATGCAATTGAACAGATTAGGCACATATAAGATATATGAGTGAATAGTCAAATACTCCTTTGGATTGCAAATAGTCAAATACCTCTCTATAATATTTGAAATGTCAAATATTCTTTAAAATCGACGTCTGTCAAATTACTCCTACCTCAGTCTACTCAATTAGTGATGAAGACGTGTACATTAACTGCATATGCATCACCTACCAACATAAGTCCACGTCATAAGAGGGTAATTGACTAAAATTTGCATAAAAAGAAAGATGTGTTGGGTTTGGGCTCCCTTCCTATGTGGAGAAAAGTCCAAGTTTGTTAGCTCATTATGTCTCACTTGTATAAGTGGAGAGTGGACATACTAGGGTTGTAATGTGAGTAAATTTTGTGAGAAAACAACCAACAAAGAAAGAAAGGATGCAATTCCCGATTTTGATGATAAATCAATCTCACTAAAACTTCGATTCCCAATTCGTTAATCGTTGGATTTCGCTCAAATTTGGAGGACGGGGTCGCAACATCCGAGGCCAACTTTTTACAATTGGAATCTTCAAAACGAGTTCTAGTCTGAGAGAAATCGTCTTTGCACTTAAGAAAACAAAAACGGATAGGATTGAAACGTGAATAAATGTCCATCACTTCATTAAAACGATATTTCAAACGTGTGGCTCCAAGGAAGACACAGACCCACCCCTATTGGATAGAACATGGATCATAGAATGTGTGACAGGGCTTTGTTTGCCCATCTTTTGTTTGTCTGTAATGTGATTCAGTCTCAGTCCTATAATTGTTCATATGACGTGTGACTGACACTTTTGTACCATTTACTAGCAATTAGCAATACTACAAGGATGGAGGACCCCTCAAATAAACCAAACCATTGCTGCTGCTGATAATAGAGACAGTACCTTTGTCAAAAAAAAAATAGAGACAGTACCATAATGTTAGAATTAGGATTCTACAAAGTGGGACTCAACTTTGACAATGTAGTTTTCTCTACCAATCCTAAAGGTCATGTAATTTTCGGTTTCTTAATTATTTTTTATAGACAAATGTTAGTCGTTAATATATATTAATTGTTAGAGGGGGTGGCAAAAATGTTAGCAACATTGGATCGATTTTTAAACCTTTTTCGCATTTCAGATTTATCTTTATTATTATTTTATAGGCAAATGTTAATGTTAAATGTGCTAAAGTGAGTGTTGAAGTTTCACTTCTACCATCTTAAAGTCAAACATTTTGGGCGATCCATTGCTCTAAACAAACAAATTAATTAATCAAAACTAAAATAATGATCCAATTAAACCAAAAAACACCAAAACAACAACATTGGTCGAAAGAAGAAGGATGTTTTTGCTTACATCAAGGATAGGGTATGGAAAAGAATTAACTCCTGGCGTGGTAGAACCTTGTCGAAAGCGGGTAAAGAAGTTATGATCAAATCCGTGTTGCAAGCCATCCCGTCTTACGTCATGAGTGTTTATCTACTTCCGGAGTCAATAATCAAAGATATCGAGAGAATGATGAATTCATTTTGGTGGGGAGGGGGAAATGATAACAAAGGCATACGGTGGTTAGCATGGGATCGAATGACCTATCCTAAAGCGTTGGGAGGTATGGGCTTCCGTGACTTACATTCATTTAACTTATCGATGATTGCAAAGCAAGGTTGGAATATCATGACCAAGCCACATACTCTAGTAGCACGATTATACAAAGCAAGGTACTTTCCAAATTCCTCTCTTTTTGATTCACAAATTGGCCATAATCCTAGTTATGCTTGGAGGGGTATATGGAAAGCACGGCAAATTCTAATGAATGGGTGTAGGTGGAGCATTGGAGATGGTACACGCATTAAAATTATGTCGGAACCATGGTTGAGAGAGAAACAAGGAGCTTGGATACCGTCACCTCAAATACAAGGTGCATATGAACTTACTGTTAATGATCTTTTGCTTCCGAATGGTATTGAGTGGGACAAGGAAAAAATTGTATCACTTTTTCCCATGCATGTTGTGAATAGTATAATTGATATTCCATTGTTTACTATGATTGAGCAAGATAAATTGGTGTGGATGGATGATGCTCATGGGCAATATAATGTAAAGAGTGGATATAACTTGCTTTTGAAACATACAGGGAAGTGGACTGAAGTTATACACCAGGAGGAGTGGCAAAAAATGTGGAGTATTCACGCTCCACCAAAGGCAAAACACCTCCTTTGGAGAATATGCAAAGGTTGTTTGCCGACGCGTACTCGGTTGCAAGAAAAATGTGTACCGTGCACACTGAATTGTCCTCTATGTAACCATGATTATGAAGATGACTGGCATGCATTGTTCTTGTGTTCTGACAGTGTACAGGCTCGCCAATTTGCAGGCTTGGATCATATCATTAGCGCTCGAGTACAACAACACAGCAACGCAAAGGACATGATTCTCGATATATGCGCAAATGAAGATGTAAACACGGCGGGACAGTTTGCGGTCTTGATCTGGACGCTATGGAAGAATCGGAACAATAGTGTTTGGAACAATGAAAAGGAAACGGGACGAAGCCTTGGTATTAAAGCGCGGCAGCTATGGACTGAGTGGTATACGGTGCAGAATGTGCAGCAAACTTCAACAGTAGCAGTACAACAGCAGCAGCAATTATCATGGCAACAACCACCCTTAAATTGGTACAAATGCAACGTGGATGCGGGGTTCCATCAAGAGGTGAATAAGACGAGCGCTGGCTGGTGTGTGAGAGATCACAGAGGACACTGCATTATGGCTGGAACAACTTGGAGAGAAGGCCATTGTTCAATTCTTGAAGGAGAGGCAATGGCTCTCTTACATGCTTTGAAAGAGATGGAACAAATAGGATTATCACTAGTTATTTTTGAGACTGATTCAAAGAGTGTTGTGGATGCTATACAACATTACCGTGGTGGCAACTCGGAGTTTAGTTCGATCATTGGTCACATTCATAATGTATTGTTATTGAATCCAAACTTTATGGTAAAGTTTATTAAGCGACAAGCGAATATGGTTGCTCACACGCTTGCTCGGGCGGCCATTTCTTGGTCTAGTCGCTATATTGTTAACACATTACCTACTTGTATTGCTACTATTTTGAATAATGAAATGAATTAGTTTGTTGATTGTCAAAAAAAAAAGGATAGTAAATAGTTTATCTACACATGTAAAATGCATCAAAGGGAGGAATATTCATGAAGATCCAAAATGCAATTAAGATCCACTTAGTCATGAATATAGATTTCATAAACATGCATTATATTCATATTATCAATTTGAAGCTCAAATTAAGCTATAGGACTAAAGTATAGAACTTAATTAATCAATTTCATTACATTCATTTTAGCTGGGAATTTTAATATAATGCTAGATCACTTTTTTATTTTAATTTCATTTTAATATCACTTTGACTGTGCTTCGTCCTACGTTTTATATTGAATAAAAATTTATATGTAGTACTTAATTTATAAGAAAAAGAAGTGATTTAACATTATTAAAAATATTGAGAAAATGGTAAATTTTTAGATAATTGAGAGTTTGGTCAGATATCGATACTCATAAAATTTAAGGTTAAATATATTTTTTGTCCCTATAAATATCTCAAATTTTGTTTTTCGTCTCTATAATTTTTTTTAGCAACTTTTGATCCTAAAGTATTTACTATCATGATTTTTGGTTCCTGAAGTATTTCTCATGTTTAGTAGTATATTATATGAATCTCTCTTACAAAAGTTTTTTTTTTTTAACCAGAGATAGATTAAATATGAATTTTTAGTTTTATGCACATAAAAATTCTTAAAAAATTATGAATTTTTATGGGAGATGTTTCTATAATATTATAAACAAGAATACAAAGAAACGATTCAAAAATGCGAAAATATACAAGAGTTTGATTAATAATAGAGACCAAAAATTGTGATAAAAATATTTGAGGGACCAAAAGTTGCTGGAAAAATTTATATGAACTAAAAACAAAATTTAAAATATTTATAGAGATCAAAAACTTATTTAACCTTAAAATTTATTTGAAATTTAATTATTTTAAAATAAATTGATATAAAAATATGATATTAATTTTGTCTATAAGTACTGTTATCCAATTAAACTTGAGAATGCTAGAGTGTTCACCTTAGAGTGTTTATCATAAGTGTTAGAGCGCCTGCAGATACAATCCCCTCTATGTGGATTGCTCAACCGTAGACGCATCAATGGCCTATCCTCCCTGGTGAGTGGTTCCACATATTGGGGAAAGTGGATAGACTCGGATTGCCATGTGTCCTCGACGGAGGGGCACGTGTTAAATGCTTTTACTAACCCTAGCCGAGTAGGCTAGATTTTATTGAGTCGTCCCCAACATCATAATGGATTGGATCGTGCTCGACGGGGTCAGCTTTGGGCCCAATCAAGGTCTTGGTGAGAGAGAAATAATTGTGTGAACAGTGAAGACATGCTTCCTTGATTTACAGAGTTAATCTTGATCGTGATTTTAATCTGATGGTTAATATTATCTCCTCTCATCCCTCACAATAACTATTATTCTCATTTGAAACATTCCATATATATATATATATGGGTTAAGATCAAATGACACAAAGGTGTCAAAGTTAATTTGACACCAAATCTCATCCTTTGATTTTGTTTAATCCAAAGGTTCAAAAACAATCACTAAAATATTTAATGCTAACAAATCCCCACTCTTAATAATGCAGGATTCTCCAATTGGCCTTCAAAGTACTGTAGATCAATCTCCCTTCCTCTAAAAATCACGCAAGAGTGAATAAAAGCACTCCACGTCAGCTTATTTTCAATTTTATTTCAAAAAGTTTTTTATAGGGGGTGCCCCACTTAAAATCCCTATTACTTTAATAGAACCTATGTTTTTTTTACTGTTCCCTTCCTCTCTCATGCTAATTGCAACAATATCCAGAATCTCTAACACTTCCAAACCAGATTCAATTTTTTTTTTACCAAGATTCATAGAGATTCAAACCAAAACAAATTACTAAGATTCAAAAAAAAATAAATCCAATTAAAAATAAAAAAGTTTGAGAAGAAATAAAAAATTATTTACTAAGATTTAAAATACAAAAAGAACCAAACTATGCTATTTTTTTTTTAAACTGCAAATTTATATATATAAAGAGCAATCATAAAACAAGTAGTGCTAAAAGATCAACTCTAAAAAAGAGGATTACAAAGCAACCAAAAACCTGCAAGGCTACAAATAGCCAAAAACGAAAAACCAACAAAAGGGAAAAAGAAGGAGCTCCCTAAAAACAAGGCTAACAACAAAACACTAGAGGGAAAATACTCCCCCTGCTAAACAGAAACGCAGGCAAAAAAGCAGACCCCTCATTAAGAGTTTCTCCTTTGCAGACAAAGTACCGGCTCACAACTTTGTATTTTTTAGAGGTTTACAAAAGGACAGCGAAGGAAAAACAAAATGGAAACCCATTGATCCACCGCAAAAAGGAAACGAAAAACAAAACCGCAGATCTAGAGGTGGAAAAACGAAAAACGGAAACGAAAAACACAAACCCGGCAAAAGCAGAGCTGAGTAAAGCGGCGACGCACAATTTTTTTTATCCTTGACAGAGAAGGGATATAGGGTTTTAGATTTCTGGATTTTCGTTTGATTTGGGGTTTTGGAATTTGAATCTATGTTTACAAGTGGTAAAAAGGGGTTTAAATGAAATTTGGGATTTTTTTGGGATTTTAGGGTTCTTGGTAGATGACAGAGACCGAGAGAGAGGATGGGAGAGAAGAGAGAGAAAGATGTTGAAAAGTAAAGGAAAACCTGAAGAAAAAAAACAAATATCTACCTCTCCCTTCTGTTTCTCGCCACGCCCCCCAAATACTCCATGCGCCCCCGCCTTCATTTGTTGTGATGCAGATTTTTAGTACAACTGGGCCTTGGGCTTAGGCCCTACTTTATTCTATTCACACTTCCGGGCTTACTGTTGCACCCCCTTAGTTGTTCTATTTTATTTCGCTTAAATTTATTTCTTTGCACATTACTTCCATGTTATTTGCTATGTTTAAATAACATAAAAAATACAAAAATATAATAATAAAATAAATTTTCGTTCGAGTGAAAAAGGAAAAGTCGGGTGTCTACCCAAATCTTCCCCGAATATCTCGAAATAAAGTAGACAATTCGCTTTCGATCATATATTCATACTCTATTTAAAACTAATCTCAACCCATCAAGTAAGTTATTTCACGCCCATGTGCGGAAAAAAAGTCGCCAGTAAATATATCGGTTTAATGATAGATCTGATTTTGATTACCTTACTAAAAATAAATGACGTGAGTATTTGTTAAAAGAGGAGATGAGGGAGATGTAACATGTATCCAAAAGGAAAAATTAATTTATTTAAAGAATTATCTAGATAACGTGAGGTGAGGGAGAGGCTTAGTGGCATGATATTTTTTTAAAATGAAAAATTAAAATCCAAAGAATTATGAAAAAGCAACAAAATGTATTTACAAACGAGCTCAAAGTTGTTAGACATAGAGCTTTTGATGGCGTAGTTCAACAACAACTTCATTATTTTTTAATATAAGTATTTTTTAGATTCATTGAATAAAACATGTATTTGGACTATCTTAGCCTAAATGCATGATTTATTCAATAAAACCAAAAAATTATTTTTTACTTATATTCATAGCCGCATAAGTATATTTTATTACGATGTGAGTACTCATTGACGTTTAATAGGAATCATTTATTGTTCCATATCATATTTTTAAAAGGAAAATGCTACTTAGTATGAAAAAAATTAAGTAAGAAAGACAAGAATTATATGTGGCATAATTTCTCTCATGTATGGTTAGACAATTTTTGACTGGTCAAACCCCATATTTTGATGGATTCTTCTATTTCTTATGCAAATCTTTCTTACTAAATAGCAATGCCCATTTTTAATTTGGTTATAGTGGGTTTGATAGGCGGAATATGTAAACGTTATTAGATAACCGTGCAGAAAAATATTATATTGTCAAATCATATCATATTTTCTCATTATTTGATGAGTTTAATGACTGTGCATTGTTAACATACATTTTTCTAAATATGTCATTTGATATTCCCTTTACAGTGTATTTTGTAACGTGATAAAGAAGATATGAATAATTATTTTTTGGTAAATGTTTTGTACTGTTTGGTCTCGAAGTGAGACATGTTCAAACTTTATTTAGTACACCATATTTTTATTCACCATCAGTTAAATTTGGTTCAGATGTCAATTTAGGTTACCAAATTTTTTTATTTTTTTTTGGTTTGCACCACCAGTTTAATCTGGTTCGGGGGTCAGTTCTGGCATCAAGTGGTTTCAGCCCCCTCCCGATCGCAGTTGCGGGGAATAGAACTGTGGTCCTCCCTACCAAGTTCAGCGTCAATCACCACTGAACCAACTAACAATTTGTAGGTCACCAAATTTAGTTTATAGGATTTATATTGATATTTTGTTTCGTATCTTCTTCATTCTCATCACACTTCTTATTTTTCTCTTAATAAATACTCTCTCCGTCCCAAAATATAAGCAAAAAGTGGTCAACAAAAGTGGATGTATTTGGTCTAAATCTTTAACCAAATACATCAACTTTTATTAACTTACTTTTGCTTATATTTTGGGACGGATGGAGTATAACATTGATTGCTACTTTTTACTTAATTTTTTAAATGACATCAACATAACTAACAAAAAAAAATTTGTTATTAATGAACCCGTGCATTGCACGGGCAATGTCGCTAGTATCATGCAATCCGTGTCTCTAAAATCTTTCCATCAATAGAAAGAAATACTTTATAGCACAAAAAGAAAAAGAAATTATTTATTAGCATAATTTTTTTCGGTTTCTCTCTAAATTTGTTAGATTCAATTTAAGGACATACTCTATGCCTTGAACAAAAACAAATTGAAAAAAAACAAAACACTTTTACAACTGTTCTGGACTGGGCCTAAAGCCCAATAAGATTCGTGCAACGCGAGCAACACTAGCAACGTTCGAGCATCCATTCCCTACGAGCATTGTAACGGCCATAGGTACCCAAGCGTATCGTAACGGCCGACACCGGAATGATGAGCATTAAAGGCTCATCATGGCTTTTCAGCCGTTTTCCGGCAGCCAATTGATGGTCATTTATTGCCATCATTGGCCTTAGCCCAGCGCTGGGGGCTATATATACTCCTCATTTGAAGGAGCTCGGGTACATTCTATTCCCTCTGAAAACTTATACTTCACACCAATACTAACTTGAGCGTCGGAGTATAAACAGGTACACAACCCCCTCTCATTCCACCGTAACTAGGGGCGGAGCTCTGTTCAACGGACGTTGGTCGACTCTGATTCTTGTCAAGATCAGTGGCGCCGTCTGTGGGAATCAATAGTTTCCCCTTCTTTTCACCTAGAAAAAGAACAAAACTACCTAAAAACACCATCTTTCACGACCAATGGCCGGAAACGGTAACGATTTCACCGGTGAAAACCACCCAAACGTCAACGTGGGTCCAAACCACCAAGAGGATGGGCACTTCACCGCCGTAACCCCAACTGAAGCCTCTGTTGGCCCTACCATTCAACCCCAAGGGGAACCCTTGGACGTCCCATCACTAGCTGTAGGGACCCCAATGGAAGAAATGATGGCAACATTGATTAACGTCATCAACAGGCAGGGCACCATCATCCGCGATCAGAATCGCAGGTTAGCAGCGGTCGAAGAAGCGCGTGCAACGCGATCTTCACACCCAAGGCGATCCCCGCAACACTCCCCACGAAGAAGGGATCGTTCAGTGTCAAGATCAAGGTCCCCGAGGCGTCTGAGTCCTCGGAGGAACCGAAGATCATTGAGCCCTCGGAGGAATGCAACTGTGCATGTGAGGAACGAAGGTGGAAGGGTTCGACGCCACAGGTCGCCACCAAAGTCCCCTGAAAGGTATCGTCGCCACCGAACACCAGAGAGTGACGAAGACAGATATCTCGGACCCCTGTCCAAAAGAATCATGAGAGCACCATTACCCCCAGGCTTGGAAAAACTTCCGGTAATGGACACTTATGATGGCTCCACTGATCCCGACGATCATTTGGAGAATATTGAAGCAGTGCTCGAATGGAGGAGAGTTCGAGGAGCTGTTAAGTGCAAGATCTTCTCAACCACTTTGAGGAAATGAGCGTTGACATGGTACAAAGGACTCCCGCCTCAATCCATCGACTCATGGACCGAGCTGTGCCGTCAATTCACAGCTCATTTTACTGCGTCAAGGAAACATCCGCTGACAGTATCTGCCCTTGAGGCGATAGTTCAAAGGGATGACGAGCCACTGCGGGACTACATCGACAGGTTCAACAAAATTGCAGTACAAGTAAGAGTCGAGGACAAGATGAAGCTTTACCTCATGGATCGAGGATTACGTGCGAACAGTGATTTCGCCAAAGCTGTTGGAATCGTGGAGATTCGAACTTTGGACGCCTTCCTCGAAAAGGCACAAAAATATATTGCTTACGAGGAGAGGCAAATGGCTGTGGATGCTAGAAAGCCCAGGCATCAAGATGAGTCCGGACCCTCGAAACGAGGGACGGGCAATGGAAAGGAGAAGGTGCGGGAACCCAAAGCCCCACCGAGCAAGTTTACCAACTACACTCCGCTGAATGCTCCTCGAGAGCGAATTCTAGCTGAAGTCTCAGCGGCGGAGTTCAAGAAGCACGGGATAAGATTCCCCAAACAAATTCCTGCAAAACCGGGCGTGGACAAAGGCAAATATTGTCGATTCCACAGAAGTTACGGTCACGTGACCGAGGATTGCGTCCACCTGAAGGATGCAATCGAAATACTCATTCAACAAAATCTGCTCCAAAAATACAGGAAGGATCGACCGAGGGAAAACAATGATAGAAGGCAAGACGCCGAGGATCCACCTGCTGAGGGAGAGGCACGGGCAAGCCTACCCATCGCTTATGCTATTACTAGACCTGAGGACTTCGTTCGAGGTGAGGAAGTGCTCGGCCACTTGACCTCCCACTTGAACGGATCTTGGGAAAGTTTCCCCAAAACGATGGTGATATCTGGAGGAGGATTCAACGATAAGACCCTCGGAACAATAAAAAGAAAGTTCGAGGAGCTTGAGAGTGTGTGCTCGTTGAGCCCAGTGGCCATTGCTGAGATCAAAGAAGGGTCAGTCCCCTTGGCCTTCTACAAAGAAGAGATCCCCGGAGGATCCCCAAATTTCCAGATTCCTCTGTTGGTGCAAGCAAGGATGGCGAACTTTGACGTTCGAAGAATCCTGGTCGACCAAGGAAGCTCCTGCGACATAATGTACTCTGGATTGTTCAAAACTCTCCAGCTCACTGAGAAAAACCTGAAGCCGTATGTTGGCGCTGATCTTCAAGGGTTTAATGGAGCCACAACGAAACCTTGGGGATATACAGATCTGATCGTCACATTTGGCGAAGGAGAAGCTACCAAGTCCATCAATGTTCAGTTTTTAGTTGTCGAGTGTCCATCACTATACAACTGCATCATCGGAAGAACGGCGCTCGCTGACTTGTTCGCTGTCTCTTCGACCATCCATCTCAAAATGAAGTATTACACTGTCGATGGGAAGGTCGCCACATTGAATGGAGATATCGCTGCTGCTCGAAGATGTTTTGACGCCGCAGCGAAAAATATGAACACCTTGGCCACGCCAAAGAAGATGAAAACTGAGCACAAGATGTCCGCCATCAATACTGTTGGGGGACAAGGTTTGGTTGAGCTGGACGCTCGAACTTCAAAGAAGGAGCGTAGAGAAGAGAAAAAAGAGCTGCAGAAAGAGCTGAAGGAAATATTTCGCCCAATCCCTGATGGAGAGTTCGAAATAATTCCCCTTGGTGAAGATCCCTCGAAGGGAATCAAGATAGGAGCTGATCTCCCCGACTTAGTGAAAAGGCAATTGGAAGCTTGCTTGAAGGAAAATGCTGAACTCTTTGCTTGGAGCGCTGCTGAAATGCCCGGCATAGATCCAGAGGTTGCTTGTCTCCAGCTGACTATAGATCCTAAGGCTAGAGTTGTTGCACGGCGTCGTAGGAAGCAGTCTCCCGAAAAGGCGGAGGCTGCAGAAAAAGCTGTAAAAGACCTCCTAGAGGCAAATTTCATTTCGGAAGCCATGTATACTACTTGGTTGTCCAACGTTGTACTTGTTAAGAAATCTAATGGAAAGTGGCGCATGTGTGTTGATTATACCGATCTTAATAGGGCTTGCCCTAAAGATTCTTACCCTTTACCTAGCATAGATAAACTAGTAGATAATTCGTCAGGATTTAAATTACTATCATTTATGGATGCTTATTCGGGATATAATCAAATTAAAATGGCTGAAATCGATAAAAAGAAAACAGCTTTTATGACCGAATCAGGAAATTATTACTATAACGTAATGCCTTTCGGGCTTAAAAACGCGGGCGCCACATACCAAAGAATGATGAACAATGTTTTCCGAAATCAAATTGGTGATATGCTCGAAGTATACATGGACGACATGATAGTTAAATCCGAAGAGGAAAACGATCATACCATGCACTTGAGAAAAGTTTTCGAACAAGCAAGAAAGTATAACATGAGATTTAATCCCGAAAAATGTACATTCGGCGTGAAGGCAGGAAAATTCCTCGGATTCTATTTAACAGAACGAGGAATCGAAGCCAACCCCGACAAATGCAGAGCATTCTTCGAATACCCTACGCCCGACTCGAAGAAGTCTATCCAGACATTAAACGGAATGTTAACTTCCTTGTCACGATTCGTTGCTAAATCTGCTCAACATGCTCTACCACTCTTTAAACTTCTAAGGAAAGAATCAACATTTGAGTGGACAGAAGAATGCGAAAATGCACTTCAGCATTTGAAGCGAGCATTATCCGAGCCTCCGGTCCTCACACGACCAGTGCAAGGAGAAATTTTATATCTATACCTAGCAGTAGCCCACGAGGCTGTTAGCGCCGTTCTCATAAGAGAAACCGAGCAAGGGCAAAAGCCAGTGTACTTTGTAAGCAAAGCACTCCAAGGACCAGAATTAAGATACTTGCAAATAGAAAAAATGGCTCTGGCCATCGTGACTGCAGCAAGAAAGTTGCGACACTACTTCCTCGCCCACTCAATCGTTGTTCGAACAGACCAGCTCGTTAAAAGCCTCCTCGGAAGACCCGATATGGCTGGTCGAATGCTCAAATAGTCATTAGAGTTTTCAGAATTCGACATAAGCTATGAGAGCAGACAAGCTCTGAAAGCCCAAGTCCTAGCAGATTTCATCGCCGAAATGACCCCAACGGACACTCAAAGTAAGAACAAATGGACCATATTCGTCGATGGATCTTCCAACTCAAAAGGAAGCGGGGCCGGGATTATATTAGAAAGTGAGGATGGGACTCTAATCGAAGTCTCGCTCGAGCTGTCTTTTCCAACAACGAATAACCAAGCCGAATACGAAGCCTTTTTAGCAGGACTACGGCTCGCCAAAGATATAGAAGCCGAGGAAGTTAAAATCTTCACAGATTCGCAATTGGTAGCTTCGCAAATATCCGGGGAATACCAAGCAAAAGACGAACGCCTAGCAGAATACCTAACTCTGACAAAGGAAACGCTAGCGCAATTTAAATTAGCTGAAGTACAACATGTTCCCCGCGAACATAACATACGAGCGGATGTTCTCTCGAAGTTGGCAAGCACCAAGCGTAAAAAGGGAAGAAATCAATCCCTGATTCAAGAAACTCTCTCCAGACCCAGCGTTGATAAAACCCTAAACGTCATGCTCATTTGCGAAATAAACACGAGCAGTTGGATTTTCCCAATACTACGCTTTCTCGAAAGCGGGGAACTTCCCAACGACCCAAAAGAAGCAGCAAAAGTCAAACGACGAGCCTGTTCTTACGTGGCACTCGACAATCAGTTGTACCGACGAGGATTCGCCATTCCCCTGCTCAAATGCGTCGAGGAAGACAAAGTGGAATATGTTTTAGCCGAGATCCACGAAGGAATCAACGGTCAACATATCGGCGGGCGTTCTTTAGCTAGAAAAGCCCTTCGAGCAGGTTATTATTGGCCTTCGATGCAGGCAGACGCTAAGGAACATGTCAAAAAGTGTGACAAGTGCCAGAGACATGGAGACATGCACGTAGCGCCCCCGAACGAGTTAAAGTCATTGTCCTCTCCATGGCCCTTCGCATGGTGGGGAATGGATCTACTAGGACCATTCCTCGTCGCAGCCGGACAAAACATATTCCTGATCGTGGGAGTGGACTACTTCACCAAATGGATAGGAGCAGAACCACTTGCAAAAATCACAGCTTTTAACATACTCTGTTTCTTCAAACGAAACATCCTCGCCAGATTCGGCGTTCCACATTCGGTGGTAACAGATAACGGCACTCAATTCACTGATAAAAAATTCAGAGAATTCCTCGCCGCGTTGGGAATAACCCAACACTTCACTTCTATCGAGCATCCACAAACTAACGGGCAAGCCGAAGCCGCAAACAGAGTAATTTTGCGAGGCCTAAAGAGGAGATTGGGCGAGGCAAAGTGACAATGGGTGGAGGAGTTGCACAACGTGTTATGGTCCTATAGAACCACTCCACACTCCACCACTGGGGAAACCCCTTTTCGATTAACATACGGAACAGAGGCAGTGATCCCCGTGGAAATCGGAGAGCCAACAAGGCGAACCGAAACCCCCAACGATCAAGATCTCAACGACGAACTAATTCGAGAAGAGTTGGACTTGGTCGAGGAACTTCGCGAAAATGCGGCTATTCGCGAAGCATCCCTCAAACAAAAAATTGCTGCTCGACATGACAAAAGAGTGGTAAAGAGAGAGTTCGACGTCGGAAGCCTAGTACTGCGTCAAAACCTCAAAGATTCGAGCGAAGGCAAACTCGCCCCAAATTGGGAAGGCCCCTATCGAGTACGAGCAAAAACGGGGACCGGAGCTTATTTCCTCGAGACTCTGCGTGGTGAAGAGATCCCAAGACCATGGAACGCAGAAAAACTTAAGCAATATTACAGTTAGAGATTAAATTCAATTAAAGATGAATGCTTAGGTACGGGCATGATTCTAAAACATCGAGAAATACAAGAGGTTGCCCCTCGTCTCGATGAGGAATGACTCCAAGCGAGCACCATCGTCTTAGTACACGTTAGGCCACAAGTCCCAGCTTGCGATGGGAAATTGTTGCCGTGGTTAAATGATCCTCACAAGATCCTTCCTACCACAAAAGGTTCGGATGCTACTCCCGAACACTCGTTGAAGTTCCACAAACTCTTCGGGCACGGCGCTCAAGGATACATGTTATCCGAGCAGCGACCATTCGTTGTTGTACTTAAAGTTTGAAAGATAAATACTTAGCATACAAGTATTAAAACAGTCGAACAATGATAAGACAACATTCATAAAGCGCAAAATCATTCAGATAAAGAAGGGATAAAACGCGAATTATAAAACAAAGTGCATATTATAAAACAGCCACGAGGACTGCATAAATTGTCATTACAAAACCTGGCGAACAAAGCGCCAAAACACTTCACAAAATCAAAAGGCGAGCATAACGCCAACAAAATACAAGATTAATCAAGGGAAAATACAAGGAATCACTGATCGGCAGGGTTCTCGACGGAGGTTGGAGGAGGACTCCGAATAACGCCATCAAACACCTCTTTGCATTCGTCAAGGCCATCTAGCTTGAGCTCGACGCCTGCATTAAGGATCTGGATCTGGGCGACAGCATTTTGAAAACTGGAGGTGGCCATGTCGACCGCAAAATTCTGAGCTTCCAGGAGCTGCTTGATTAGGGACCCGCGAGAGGTATTGGCGAATGCCCCGTGAGGATCTTCCTTCTTCTCCTCCTCGTCAGGAATGCTCAATTTTTGAAGCTGCCCCTCAAGTCCAGCAACCTTCGTCAGCAGGTCTTCCTTCTCCTTGGCCAAACGATCGACCTCTGCCTCCTTCGTCTGAAGAGTCTGGGTGAGCTCGATTTGAAGCTGATACTTATCCTTATAAGCATCATAAGAAGCACCCAGCTCCTCGTAATCCAGACGAACCTTCTTCAAATCAGCCTCCATCTTCTTCATCCTCTTCTCCATTTTCGACCTCTCCTCCACGAACTGGCGCTCCCGAGCATTAAGAAAGTTTGCAACTTCCATCAACTTCATACAGTGCATGGAAGACTCGGCAATCACACCCTTCAGCGACTCCGGACCCATGTCCGTCATAATAGCTTGATCGGCCTCAGGGATGATGACTTATGTGCTCGCGTCGAATACCTCCCCTCCATGAGCAAAGAGTGCGGGCATCACAAACCTCCCCGCTGGAACTCCGGGGTTCAGACGATGAAGGCCTTGTGTCTGAGCAAGAGCACCCTCTATGCGAGCACTCTTTTCAGGCCTTAAGTTGTCACCTGAGGAGCTCGGCCCTCTCTTCTCGCCAACAACATCTTGGTGAGGAGATGCAGCAGCTGAGTTGGTCGCCGATGGAGGAGGAGTTGCAGCAGCGGAAGAACCCTCGGGAGGAGTCGGGGGAATGGATGAGTTGACGGGAGCAGAGGAGCTCGAAGCTAGCACCTTCCCCGCATCCTTGGCTTTCCGGGCTCGGGTGGCCTCCTGCATCTTTTTAAATTTTTCCTGATTGCTCATCATATCTGCACAGCAAACAAAAAACAACTTAGTAAAATCGCTAAAGATAAAACTATTCTACAAAACGAGCAAGACAGGAAAATTAAAACAAACATACCGAGCAGAGTTTCAACCTCGGCACGCGTCGAGCACGCGAGCAAAGCTTTAGTATCAATGAAACGCCTCGAAGTAAAGACGTTCCCCTGGTCATCCACTACAAGATTTCCTTCCTTGTCCGTCCGAACGACAGGAACGAACCCATCCACGAAGTCGCACATCCTCTTATAGTCTTCGAGGATAGCGGAATCCAACTCCTTCACGGATCGACTAAAACTGTTGGCCGGAAGAAGGTAGTGGTTCTTCACCCACCTGAAGGGAAAACGGCTGCGCTCGACTATGACGGGCGCTCCATTGGCACGCAACACGGGATGCCCGTTGGCATCAACTTTTGGGGTCCTTGAAACGATGGTCCTAAGACCTTCTTCACCTTTCGGAAAAACGTCATACCAATTATCTTTAAACCCTCGAACGGACTCCTCGAACATTTCGAAGAGCCTGCGCCTCTGGGTGAACGAAACCCATCCATGCTTTTCCGCATCTCCCTTGGGTTTAGAGCATTGTATCCGGAAGAGGTGGAAAAATAATTCGAGGGTGGGGACTATATGAAGGTAAGCAGTGACTATCTCAAAGGCGCGAAGAAACGCCAAAGAGTTCGGATGGAGCTGTGAGGGCGCCAGGCGAAGGTGGTTGAAAACACCTATTTCGAAGTCATTGAAGGGCAACCGATAGCCAAGCTCCTCGAAGGCTATCTGGTACATCGAAAACACCCCCCACCTCTCGAAGCGCTGACACACCCTGCTGCGTCTTCCGGGGATCATTATCTCCCAATTGTCGCGCCCAGGATCCTCGATCGTCGAGAATAAATACGAGGGCCTTTCGGGTAACCCGGAATATTTTGAGCGCGTGGTCCTCGGCTCATCCGCCACCCACGCGTAAGGATCAGGATCCGAGGGGCCAGCCGCTGCTTCATCCTCGACGATTTCATTTACGATTTCGTTTTGATGCTCTTCCGCCATTTACACCTGAAAAGCCGAGGAAGGAAACATGAATTCGACATTCAAACATCAAATCCACCCTTCCACCGACCGATCAAGTGAAAGGGCGAGGAATAGACTCCCATCAAAACGGAGCAGAAAAAAATCATAAGTTAACAAACCCCAAAATTGCTCGTGCACGGAATCAGTAACGAATCGAGGATCAGATGTATTTATGAGACGAGCATTCGTCAACCCATGAATGCTCGAATATCATTGGTGAATATTCGACACTTCTGGTACAAAAACCCACTAAAAAGGCAGTTGTAAAGGCAGAAAATCGCCAACAACCGCCACTTAGAAAGGGTAAACAAGCCAAAAAGCTGTAGTTTTTCCCAAAAAACTACCATTTGTGGGAGGGTAAAGGGTGCTAACCACCAATTACAAACCCTCTACCACCGTATTATCATCATCATCATCACCCATCATACCTATGGCAAATATCATCGCTACGCTAACCAAGTCAAAATAAACAGATAGCATACACAAAAAAAGGATAAAGCAGCTTACTTGTTTGTGGTAGAAGAAGATGAAAACTTGTCTGAGATTGGGATTGCTTGATGATACGGCGATGGAGAAACGGAAGTTGAGAGGTTAAGGGACTCTGAGTTTGATAAATGAAGTAAAAACTTCAAAAATCCCTCCTTTCTTTATTTATAAGCAAATCCCCAACGGATGCACCTATACGAAACAACGCAACGCCTCACAAATCCTAACCGTCACTTTGATCCAAAGGCAACGATTCAAAGAATCTAACGCTTCAGATCAAAACCTAAGGAACCCAAAGGGCGCGTAGATCTAACGGTGTATATTCAAACCTCGAAAAGCCCAACTGTGTAAATAGGCACTCAAGTACTCTTAATAGCCCTTACACGTGGCAGCAGAAGACGGTACGGCTTGTCCTTTCAAATGTCCCATCTTCTGCTCGCAAGAATCTCGGCCAAATCGAGAAAATCTCTCGAAAGTCCCTCAACTACAATCCACTAATCGCGGTCCTCACATCAAATCGGATACGCAATAAATGCTCGTAACAATCAACGGATCTTTAAGATCCTCAACAATAAATGCGAGGGTTCTGGATCGAATCCACGAGACCCCGATTCTTGAAATCCTCGAAAAAGAAACACGATGTGCTCAACAATATGCTACGAAGATGCATTGCCCGAAGACAAAATCTAGTCAACAGTAGATGAAGTCCAAATTATGATCGACACTTGCTCGACACTAAGTCATTACGCTCACGTTCGAGCGCAACGACTTAGGGGGCTCCTGTTCTGGACTGGGCCTAAAGCCCAATAAGATTCGTGCAACGCGAGCAACACTAGCAACGTTCGAGCATCCATTCCCTACGAGCATTGTAACGGTCATAGGTACCCAAGCGTATCGTAACGGCCGACACCGGAATGATGAGCATTAAAGGCTCATCATGGCTTTTCAGCCGTTTTCCGGCAGCCAATTGATGGTCATTTATTGTCATCATTGGCCTTAGCCCAGCGCTGGGGGCTATATATACTCTTCATTTGAAGGAGCTCGGGTACATTCTATTCCCTCTGAAAACATATACTTCACACCAATACTAACTTGAGCGTCGGAGTATAAACAGGTACACAACCCCCTCTCATTCCACCGTAACTAGGGGCGGAGCTCTGTTCAACGGACGTCGGTCGACTCTGATTCTTGTCAAGATCAACAACTATAGTGACTTCCACTAAGATTGTATGTTGTTCAATGAAAAGAAAATTCAAATCCACTGAAATGGAGTTTTTAAATTGTTTAGAGGTTGATATTAATATCCCTTGAAATGGATTATAAATTGCTAAGTATATCACCTATTAAGGATAACACACTCTTATGCCATTTTGTAATTTGAAGAAGCGTCAATTTTCAAGTAGTATATAAATCATAAATTAATTATTCATGTGTTCCTTGGAAGACTTTTTGTTCGCAACTATTGAGAACAACCCTTGCGGCCATGGATGTGTCATGTGTCTGAAGAATTTAGTGAGAGAACAAGGTAAAGGGTGGGAAGAATTATTATCATAATTAATATGTTTTTTTATTTAGCAGAGAGAAGGAGATACCAAATCCGTTATTAAAGGTAAATTTTTTTTGGTTACATAGCAAAGGAAAAGAAAAAAGACAAGAAACTAGGCTCTAGGAAAATGAACTCCTGTTGCATCGCTAAGGAGCAGCAAGAGAATGTCTTACGGTGGAGTCATGAAAGTAATAAGGTGATCGTTCATAGTGGATCCGAATTAAAGGTAAGATTTGGAGACATATCACATATTAAACAAAATGAATGGTTGAGATTTAGTGTCAAATTAACTTTGACATTTTGGTATCATTTGATCCTAACTTTTATATATATATATAGGATGAATCAAATTACACCGCTGTAACATTTGAATAATGTTATACCGCTCAATAACACATTAACAAATTCAAATTTTACAAAATCCACCGTTGGATTGAAAGTTTATATCATATATAGATCATCCGTGTTCAATTTTACAAAAATCTAAAATCATTTGATATGTTATTGAGACTCGTCAAAATTAATCTTGAATAGTCTCAATGACATATCAAATGATTTTAGATTTTTGTAAATGATAGGGTGAGGCTTATTTTTTTACTACACTAGAAAACTATGATCATCAAAACATTCTTAAAAGTTAAAATATAATAGAATGAGTTAGTTATGGTCATTAATTGTCTTTTTCTTTTTTTTACTTATGGTCATTATTTTATTTTTTTGACGGTATACTTATGGTCATTATTTGTCAAAACAAGAATTCGTCACTCTTGCATATATAAAAAATTAGAAAAATTAAAATACAAATGATTGATTAAAAACAAATAATTGGTACTGACAAAAAAATTTATTTTCTGAAGAAAATAAAAAAATTATTTCATAAGATAAAAATACAAAGGATTGTATAAAAATAAATAATTGTTACTATAAAATAGTAATAATTGTTCTTGACCAAAAATAATAATTCACCTGCTGAAGAAAAAAATCGTCGTTGTACAAGGTTCACTATTTAATTCATCGCCATTATTAGGAGAACTTGTTAAAATTTTTAATTGTATATTTCTACATAAAACATCCACCACTCTTCAACGATTTATTTCTTCAAGCCCAATTATTATTTTATTATTTTATTTTTTGTAGTCAAGTAATTATTTTGTATTGCTTTTGAATCATTTGTATTTTAATTTTTGGTTAATATTTTATGGGTAAAAAATGAAGAGAGGGAGAGATCTTGTTTTAAAAATTAATTACTATAATTGAATCATTTTATTCTATTTAAAGTATATTTTTATTTAAAGTATGTTTTGACGATCATAGTTTTCCAGCGTGGCAACCAAATGAGTTTCACCCTAACATTTATTACCAATAAATCCTAGTCATTGCTTGATATTAAAATTAAAGGTCAAGATTTTGAGTAAGTTATAAGACTTACTCTTGGAGTCAATTGATCTCTCCTCTATATATATAGATTTAATTTGTATGCACCGAGAGTGTAGATGACCGTGTAAAATTGCATATCAATTAAACTCTATATGTATATACAATAGATTATGATTTCTATGACAAAGTAAACCTAAAATCTTGCACAGTCATGGACAATATTCAAGAGTTGGATTGTTTCATTCCTCAACCTTCTTCCCAGGTAAATACAACACTGAATACTCTATTCATTTTTTTATTTTATTTTTTTCTCACTTTTGTTTCCTTTCTTCACATCTCTCTCTCATCGTGCACTCGCCGCCGGCGTACCTCTTTCCATCACCATTCGTTCTATCCTCACCACCACCGTCGTTCAAACAAATAATAATCTTCAGCTCATGCAAATGATTATTTTTTATTATTACTTACTTTCAGATACTACTTTTTGCAATCTTCAACTCATGCATTACATAATGATAATATAGTATAATTTTTGTTTAACTATATATGATTAAGATACTAGCTTAGGATTTTGATTTTAGTTTTAATAGCTATGACAATTGAAAATTGAGTTCCAATTTTAACAAATTCTGCTGATTCTGTTGAGCAGGAGGAGAAAGTGTTTCCTTCGACCGACGATGATATAATAGAAAAAGGTTTTGGAAGATTTGGTTGGTTAGAATTTGTGCAGTGCGTTCTTGTTTCATTTGCATCATTTTTTGATTCACAACAATATTTCATAACGATATACACCGATGAATACCCGACATGGCATTGCACAAATTCAACATTATGCAACTCACATTCTAATATATGCAATATCCCTAAATCTTCATGGTCATGGGATAGACCCTCACACAAAACAGTCATATCTCAATGGAATCTTCAATGTGCAAGTAGCTTCGTAACAGGTTTACCGCAATCTTCGTTCTTCATTGGTTGTCTTTTCGGTTCGTTTCTTCTCTCAACTTTAGCCGATACAAAACTTGGAAGAAAGAACACAATTGTTATGTCATGTTTTTCAATGTCTATAGTTTCAATTCTCATAGTTTTCTCCACCAATATTTGGATTTACTCTGCTTTTAAATTCGTCATTGGCTTTTTGAGTTCGTCAATAGGAACTTGTGTTTTGGTTTTGCTTGCGGAGAAAGTTAGTACTGAATGGAGGTTCACTGTTGGTATTTTCGAATACTTCTGCTTCACATTAGGGTATATGTCACTGCCTGGTATAGCTTATTTCAATAGATTTAATTCGTGGAGATATGTTTACGTCTGCACGTCGGTTCCTGCCATTTGCTACTCACTTCTCGCTTATATATTTGTTACCGAGTCTCCAAGGTGGCTTCTAACGCAAGGAAGACATCAAGAAGCTATGGCAATGCTCACAGGAGTTTCTTCATTAGAGAATGGTAATGATTTGACAGTAAAAATTGAAGCTCCAGTGAATAAACAAAAGGCTCCAGTCTTCCAACTCTTCTCATCGATGGCCGAGTTGTTTGGGAGACGTTGGGCTTTAAAGAGAATGGTGGCGACAATGGTGCTCGGTGTTGGAATTGGAATGGTGTATTATGGTATGCCATTAGCAGTTGGGAACTTAGGATTCAACATTTACTTGGCTGTTGTATTCAATGCCTTGACAGAAATACCTGCTTATGTGGCTACTTATTTCTTGGAAAATTGCCGAAGAAAACCATCAGTTCTTGTATTCTCAATAGCTAGTGGCGTATGTTGTATAATGTGTGTTGTTGTTGGACCAGGATTACCAGAAATTCGAGTCGGATTAGCGATGGCATCGTTTTTCAGTGCTTGCACAGCTTTCAATGTGTTTTTCGTTTACATTTTAGAGCTATTTCCAACAAGTGTGAGGAACACTGCATCATCATTGGTGGGACAAGCTACTGTTTTTGGCAATGTTTTCACCCCCTTTCTGATATCTGTTGGGAGGAAAAACGACATTTTCTCTTACGGCGTGTTTGGACTAGTTATCATGTTGTCGTGTTTTATGCTGCTTGGTTTGCCAGAGACAAGAGGATTAGCTCTTTGTGATACAATGGATCAACAAGAGAAGAAAGACGACATGTCGTCATTAGACATAGACAATAATATGTCATTATAAATTGGTAACATTGTTCTTATGTTTTTTATTTTCCTGTTGGATTGTAGTATTTGTTACTAGTTGATAAGTAATAGAAAAGATTTTTCTTTGACATTTGTATGAAGCTTATGTTCTGATAATTTTGAAGCTTATGTGAAAGATGATTCTATTATTTTATGTCTTCATAAAATTGGTGAAGCTTATTTTCATCATTTTCTATTGTTCAATCCTTTATCTCACAACTTAATACCACCTCTGCCTTAAAACATCTTGATTATTTTATGCTAAATCCACAGTTGTTTATGTTACCTACAGAGGTTTATTGTGATGTTGATTGTGGCACTGATCTTGATATCAGAAGATCAACATCTATCTTTTCAGTGTGGTTTGGTTCCAATCTTATTTTGTGGCAGTGACACATTCTAGTATTTGTAACTAATATACTTCAATACATGAGATTCTACTAGAATCTAACATGAATCGAAATCAGTAGCAAAATGCGCAAAAGAATTCAGCGATATTCTAAAACATGTCTTTCTAATGAATGTTTCTAATTGTATCAACAAAATTTCTTATTTTGCTGTCATTGATATAGTTGGAGGCTATCTTTTATTTTATAGGTCCTCTTTTTGGAAGTGGCCTTACCTCTAAACTTGTTCCTATTATTAACTTCAGCAGATGCAACACGGCTCATTCTATTATTATTTTTTGAATGCAAGTTTTGTTGTGTGTTCTTATGAAATTGATTAAGGACAAAGGGCTTTTATAGAACCCTGAATAAGCTTATTAGAAATCCATTTTGGAAGGAGGGTGTAGCGGTTATGTCTATATGTTGGAGGTTAGGGAGCATGCCAGCTAATTTAGCTCAAAACAGAACAAATTGAACCTATAATCTATAGGTTTTTGTTTTGAGTGACTCAAAAACAAATTATAGGTATATCCTCTAACACATCTGCAGATACTGCCACAATACTCTATTTAAAAATTAAATTTAAAATTAATATATAAATACACAACATATAAACATGACTAAATCAATAATATTAATAATGATAATTTTTTTTTTTGAAAGACAAAATTATTATTATTATCGTTATTATTATTATTATTGTAAATATCAATAGTTCATTGTACAAGTAGCAAGGAGTACAAAAAAACCAATAAGCTTGCACAAAAGCAAAATAGTTTGAGGCTCAACATACAAGGGCTCATCAATCCTAACTAAAGACACAAAATAGTCATGTCATCAAAACTCTTCAACAAGCTCATCTTGTAGCAATAGCAGACAATTATATAGCTCCTGCAGCTGACCAATTAAAAGCATAAAGCATTCATTCTTATACCAAAATTTTGGGACAAATCTAAATGTTTAACAACCTATTATATAGTAGGACACCATAGTGACTTTAGAACAGTGATAAAGACAAAAAGTACTAATGATAATAAATTAACATCATTAATACTAAATTAAGTATTTGAGCTTTATTAATATTATCTCAGAAAATGATGGTCATCGGTATATCTAAAGTTATACATCTTAAGTCAAGTATCACACAAAAACGACATCATTAGTATTATTCCAAAAAACATCATCAGTACTATCCAAAAAAGACATAGTTAGTTATCCATGTAACAACATAATAGTTTGACATTCACTAGGAAACACGTATTGTATCAGATATTATTTTTTTTATTTAAAAATAAAGATTTAACTGATATTTTTCCGATATGAGTATCGGAAAGTATCAGACACAAATCAGATATTATTATTTTATTTAAAAATAAAGATTTAACCGATATTTTTCCAATACGAGTATCGAGACGTATCGAACGAGTATCGAAGTACGTATCAGACACAATACTTTATCATAGCATAAGATGATGTAAATCAGTAGCAAAGGAGTATTAGTACATTCAAGGTGTTTTTGACTGTATTTTTTAAAAGGTCCAAAGACTACAGAATTATTGTGTCTTGCTTACGTTTAATGATTATGATAAAATTTGAGCTTGTAGCCCCTACTGCGTTATTTATGAATATTTCTCTCCTCAAAAGAATAAGTGACGCCCCTTGCTCGAGTGGATTCCAAAAACCCAATGGATGCTTTTTGTCTGGCATTAGAGTCTTGCCTTATGAACAAGGGGATCTTTGACTATTTTCTATATTTTTTACCATCATATATACTCCCTAGAGTTTGAATTTGCTACATTTATTATCTTTCTATTTGTTGTCTATTCAAAAAGAAAATAACTATTTTCTTTTCTTTTTTTCTTATATACTACCAAGTCATGCATGTAGAAATCACATGCAACTTTCTTGCTAAGTCGTGTTCTGGGTGGGAGGGATCCCTCCTGCCAAAACCACTCATACAGACAAAGGGAAAACTACCATAAACAGTAGCAACCCTGCATGAGGTACTTAATTCAGTAATACAGAGCACATTGAATGAAACGTAATTTAATTTAAAATATTTAAACAGCAACCTGAATAACCAATGAATTGAGAAAACAGATGTCATCCATGAACATATTTTACTTGTGTTCCCCCAACATTATGTTCATATACAATCCAAGATTTCCAGCTGCATCAAGAAATGAAGATAACCGACTACTAACAAAGTCATGCCCCTAGTTCATTCATGACAAGGTCCCTGCTGGTTACAAAAGCATAAAAACATCTAACTAAATGCAAACCAAACATAAGAGAACAAAAAGTGGAGTTGTAAGCAACTTTCAGCACCGTAGCTATATTAAGAGTGTGATCACACTATTATATTGCAATGGATATGCAAAATGGTTGACAGAAACTTATAAGGATATTGGAGGAAAAACGAATACAACTAACGTTTTTGGAAGAATATAAAAATAAACTACCAGTACCAGGTCATCCCTGCGCGCAATGGTATTTCTAATCACATGCACCTTTCTTGCTAAGTAATCAATTTAATCTATTAATCCACTTCTAAAATAATTTCTCTATAACTATTTGGACCAACCAAACACCCATACTTCATCCCACAAGAATAATTATACTAGGCCGAAAATTACAGGAATAAATGAGATTGATAAAATTGATTTTGAATCCAACAATTTTCATGCTCTATACTTTGAAGGAAAACACTCAACCAAAATCTACCTGCTAATTCGACCATGTTAGCATTGACAGTTGATACCTTAAAACCCCAAAACAGCTCACCTGCAAATCCAGAACTACAAGGAAAGAGGGGCAAATGAGTGCAGCGCTACAGAAAAGCAAACAGCACTGTCATTCTTGACATATCAAAGATATGAAACCTAGTACAAAAACAATTTTAAAATGTAACATTTTTTCCATAATCGTTTTGGCACCAGGTAGCTTAAGACTCTTATGTGCATGCAAATGAGCAATGCCATATGAGCCAATTAAACCAAGAAAACATTGGAACTAGTTATCAACTGCAGCCATAGATACACTTCTTGGGATCAGCATTTGGCAGCCCAATATACCAGTCCTTAGTGAGTTCCACCATCCACAGCTCCGCAAAGAATTTGTTTGTCCATTTCTGCTAGGTTACCGTTTCCAACAGTACACAACATAGCAACCAAAAATTCACATCCCAAATGATCTGTTGTAGATATCCCCAGAATTTGGCATCCGATATTTTGAATCATCATATCCTGGGTAAAACTTGTTCAATCCAAGTCTTTCATTCCTCAAAAGTTCGGCCACACCAAGACCATTCCCACTCTGCACCCCATTCCACCCATTCCATTGGCCATTTGACAAGATTGCATTAGTAGACTGCTGCATTGACAGCTGAGGGAAAGGGGCTAGGTTACTGACTTGAGATTGGTCTAACCTTGAAGAAATACCATATGAATCACCAAGTTGAGAAAATGTATTCCCGAGTTCAGAAAATCTAAGGTTTTGCTGCTGTGCGAGAGATCTTTGCATCAGGAATTGTAGTCTGGCTTCATTGTCGAAGTAACTTAATTGTGGCATGAAATTTGATTGTATATCCAGTGATTGACTGTTTTGTGCACCTTGAAGTCTCCCCTTGCCAACTGCCAAAATAGCAGGATCCATAAATTCAATGTCGCCTGTGCCACCAATATTTCCAGCTGAGAGTGTCTGGTGTGAATTTCTCAAAAAGGAAGAATTGTCAAGTAATGAATTCCCTGCCAAAAGGATAACAATTTTAGTAAACCAACATAAGAAAAACATGTGAAAGTTATTTAAAAAACAAAAACAACAAAAAAACTAACCAGATGATAGTGAGTCAAAAGTCTGCTCTGATCTCTCATGCGAAGAAAAACCAGGAGGTGGCAGCCTGCTTGGAATTGAAAATCCTGGCGGAGCTGAAACTTGTGCTCTTGAAATAGCTGTCAACAATAGCAAAATTAAGGTCATCAGATGAACTGAGACAACTGAAAGTGAAATAACACGCCAGGCAACACATAAATTATAGAGTTCAAACATGTAGCCTAAACCTTAAACAGAATCAATCAACTAACAGCTTCATCAGTTGCAGTTGTAATGCTAATAAGACACATTGGCAAATATTTCGTACAAAATAACCACACAATTGAATCCACTTACATACTACATACTTGAGCAACTTTTACTCTGCAGATCATAACTTACAAGCTCTTCAAAATAGTGAAAATAAACAATATAGAGATTTTACACAGAAGCACAATCAGTTTATAAATTCACTTCCAGTGAAACCTTTTTACTAGTCATTTACTTGATTATTATAAAGCCCAGTGATGGCTTTTTTATTTTGGACAAGGTTGACAACAATACTTTGATAACATTCTACTTTATGCAACACTAAGTTTATTTTCCTACTCACCTTTTACCACCTAACATTTAGCTCCATACAACATTGTAGTAGTCGTGCAGTAAAATTTTCCTATGGGTAGAGGTATATTATTATCATAAATCACACTCAAGCCATTGCTCTACATCGTCTACCCTATTTGCATCCTGGTTCATATATTCCTTTATCTCTCAATTGCTTTGCATGATGGACCCAAGGTACTTGAAATGTGAAACTTTTGGTATGAATGTTTGTCAGTTTTACCTCTATATACCAGAATTTGCATGTCCTTTGCTAAACTTACATTACATATATTATGTTTTGCTTCTACCTGGGAAAAACTCAAAAATCATGTGTTTCCATTGCTTGTCTCCATTGTTCTAGTGTTTCATTTATCCTGACTTAATTGTACAACAACATCCACACAAAAATATGCATCGCCTAGAAGTAGCATAAAAATATACCTAGAAGCAACCTAAAAATATAGGAAGTTAACCCTTTGGTGCACAACAGTAGCTGCTGAATAATATTCTTATTCTGTGTTTACACCTTGTGTTCGGACAATAAGTGTGACTCGTAATACCATATCTCTGATTGCTCAGACATAAGTAATCTAAACAGTTTTTTTCTCTAAAGACTAAATAAAACCTTTCATAAACTTTTTTAGGTACTCAATCATGTTTTTTCTACATCAATGAAACCCCAGTGCAGGTCTTTCCGAATCATCTATTAACTCTCCATCAATCTCTGTAGTATTATGTATATGGCTCGCATGTCAATCACTCTGGCATTAAATCCAACTGATTTTCTGTGATGAGTTTCATATCTAAATCTCTACTCAATTACTCTGAAAACTTCTGAGTATGACTTATATATGTTTGATTCCTCTGTGATTTGTGAAGTTTTGTATGTCCCCTTTATTCTTAAAGATAAGGATCCGTTCATTTGCCATATTAATTGTGAGACGCCTTATGTCTGTCTCTCTTAACCCTTCCCATTCCAAAAATAGGCATACTATCTAGTCCAATAGGCTTACCCAAGGTAATCAAAACCAGATCCAACACTGAACCAGTGTAGGCGCAGGTTCAACGGTCTGACTGGGGTCAGACAGGTAATAAATATATAATTTTTTAAAATTAATAATTTATAAATAGTATATAAATCACCATTAAATAAAATATAACAAACTATTCTTAACTATATAACATTAAAAAATTCTTTTGTCCCATGGACAAGTTTGAAAAAATACTACGGTATTTTTTAGTCTGAGTTGCAGAGTTGGTATTTTTGTGTGACTATTTAATATATATATATATATATATATATATATATATAAAATAATAATCTATATAACCAACTTATGTTTTACTAGTTTTATTAGATTTTATATGTTTTTGGCCAGTTGAATAACATAATCAACATGGAGCGAAATTGTCTCAAAAACAAGGAGCCCCACCACACTCAGCCTCCTCTTTATTCTCTCACCTTCAATTTCTTTCAGTGAAAAAGGACAATCATCTTCCTCTTTGTTACTCTTATCATTAGTCATTTTCTTCAACAATTCTTTCACCTCAAATGCTGAAATTCTCAATAGTACTAATAATTTAGATCCACTACTCTAGTGTTTTTAGTCTGTTGGAACTGATGACCTTCATTAAATATGGAATAACTTCCCATGTTCCATTTTCTTTGATGTCTTACTCTTGCTCTGTGGCGTATACATTTCCCTCTTCATCCTAAGTGAAACTTCACCTAGTTGAAGTCTCTTGTGTTTCTCTTCCAACTTCAACAAGCTTGTAGATACCTCTTCCCCTTCATTAGTATCTAAGGATTTACATTCACCTTCAAATACTCTTGCTTTAGCATTGTTACCACCAACTTGGTATCTTTCTTGGCTACCTTATGTTTTGTGACCATGTTTTATAACATTCTTCTAAACTTCTGATGAAGACCATCATCCATCAACCTTTCATATAATAACCCTTGACTTTCCTAGTGTATATCTGTGTACTTTCTCAATCCCTTTAGTCACCTCATTTCATGTATTGTTAGCACTTCCTCAAATATCCCAAAGCCCACCTTTTTTGCCTGAACCCTAAATCAAAGAGCCTTTTAGGATCGACTTTGGCTCATTGAGCCCAAGTAGATCATAACCTTAAGAGCAACCCGAACACAAAAATGCCAAAACTCTTCCTTCGAAAAAAAGATCTTAAGAGCGTAATTATGTCATATCAAATACCACATAGAGAACAAAAATAATCAGATAGCAAACAATTCCAATACATTCATCAATGGGATTTCAAAAAAATTGTGAAATACTCTCAATTTTAAAAGCATCAAACGAATAAAATGTGATAGAAAATAATATAAAAGCAAAATATGGATAAAAAATTATAATGATGTCACAGAAGAAATTTTCTAAATATATTCTAGTCAACCCTCAGGTAAGCACCACACAAGCAATTACTGAAATGTCAAAATTTTCGCATAGGAACAGAGATGACAAGATTTGTCACTATCAATAATATAAACAAAAGGCACTGTAGCAGGTTCAGGGAAGATAGTAATACTCACGAGAAAGCTTATTGGAAGAAGCAATGGAATGAACACTGCCTATATTTTCAGCTTCCTCGAAGTTACTGGTAGGAAAGCCATTTGCAATTCCCAAATTATCCATATAAAAATCTCTTTCTGCCAGATTCTGGTTGAGTGTGTGGCTCTTGGGCTGTTGCTGGCTGACAGCATAAGACGAATGCATATCAAAAGTTTGAATTTTAGATTCTTCTTCCTGCCTTGCAAAAGAGAACCTTGACTGATTGTTACTTTGAACTTTCCAAGAACTGGATTTTTTTAAAGGACTTGGCTGGCTATCAGCATTGTCACCCAACAACTTCACTATATTATGAGGTGATGTTATGGAGTCATTCCAGGGATCAAAATCGATGGACAGAATATTTGAGATAATGCTACTTTCTCCCTTATCAATTGCAGCATCACACCCAGCATCACCAACTAACCTTCCGATACTTTGCCTGTTTCTTTCATCATGAAGCAAACCATTAGAGCTGCCACTGATCAATTTCTCAGGATAGCCATTACAGAACATGCTACTAGACGAATGTAAAATAGATTCATCTCGAACTCTATCATCAGAAGATAGAGAACCAGCATTTCCAGCAGTACATTGTTCACCATACTGCATTAGACTAGGGCTAGAAAGTTTAGATACATTCAGGAAATTTGTGGCCTTGGGTAAATAAGAAAGACAAACTTCTGGATCCTTAAGTCTTTGATTATCAAAAGATATTACATCATCTTCGATATCAGCTGTATCTAATACTAATGGAGATTGAGAATTCAATATCCCTCCAAACTGTTCCTTTGGACTAAAAACCCCATTATCTGATGTGGAAATTTTACCAACCACATTTGTTGTTATTGGGTCTTTTAATCTGTCAACATCATATTGTGATCCTTCTTGAATTTGAGATTTAGTCAAGACATGATCAATAGGTGGGCTACTAGGTTTGTTTAAACCAAATTGTTCATTTGAGGTACTTGTACCAATGTTAATTGAGGAGAACTCAGTAGACAAATTCCTAATCACTTCACTGGTAGCAGACACTGCTTCCTCATGACCAGAGCTAAAAGAATGTCCAGTAATGTTAGTAGAATTTAATGTGTTTGCTATAGTACCATTGCCTCTATCACTATCCCGTGACAATGGTCGAGAAGACAGCTCGCTGTTCAAACTGACAGGTGCAGGAGAAACATCACAAGCAGAAGTTTTTTCGCCTGCATTAGCCAGACTGTCCATGCTATGATATTGTTTAACAGGTTTCGACAATTCCTTTTTCACCCTAGGTATTGTATTATGACTCCCATCACTCGATGGCGGCCTCCTTGAACCATCACAAGGTGCTGCAGAAGTCTGAATTGTCCCCGTAACAGCAGTAGAAAATGCAAGTGTGCCATTGACTGTATCAGATTTTGGCTTTGACAGAACAGATGGATTGGATAGACCTCCAACAGGGGATTGACAACTTGTAGCCTGTGTACCCCTAGCACACAAAAAAATTGGAACCATAACTTCGTCAGATAAGTTCAACATTGAAGGCCAAATACAAAACTATCATGATACATACCACGCAGCACTTGTGGGAAGAGGTACATGTCTCCCATTGATTCCATTTGGGGACGAACTTCTTACTGTATTTGTGGGAAGAGGTACAGAGTTCTGCTCCATAATGAAAATAAGATGCATCTTAGTATTCAACTCACAGAAGCAAAAATATATTTTGCTAGCAGAATAGCAAGTAAAGATCAAAATTCAGATGAGCACTCAAAAGAGACAAGACCAAATCTAAAGCCAAAAATAGAGGTAACACGAGAACATGAAAAAGGGCTTACAGTAGGATCATTTTTAACAATGGGTTTTTCTGTAGAATTAATGGAGAAATCATCTAGAGGAGGAGGTAATACATTCCCTGACCGCCGTTGCATACTGTTTGTGGTACCAGTAATTTGTTGAACTCGACTTCTTCAAAATAATAAGAATATTAGTGTATATTTATTTAGCATTACATTCAGTTCAAGCAATTATAATGTGCAAATGGGAAAGCATAATCTGAAACAGGAACTATTTGAATTAAAGTGAACTTCATCAAAACACAGAACACAATTTTGTTTTCATCAAAATGCACGTAAAGCAAAATGCCTATTTTCAGCAAGGATTTTGGCCCTGTTTCGATAAACTTATTTGTAGCTTATAGCATAAAAGCATATCATACAAGCAATTTCCAAAACACATGATAAAATAAAATCATTGTTTTTGTATAGTCTATAAGTTGTTTTCATAAGCTATCTTGGAGAACTTATGGAAATAAACTGAAAACTTATGTACATGTCATAAGTTATTTCACAAGTTCTCCCCAAACAGGGTCACAAGTACTTATGTATGTCAGTAAATAAGCTCAAATAAGTCAATACACAGACTCTTTATCATATTAAATCATAATAAGTCTTATATCAAAATTATAAGAATATTACCTAGTGTACGCTGAAATTATTTCATCTTTTGTAAAGCTATCTTCTTGAGAGCCAACCTCGTGCAGATATAGACAATCGGGGTTGATGCAAGGCTGATCAAGGAGATTACTACTCAGTTAAAAGCGTAATAAAGGCACATTTCAAAAATCTTTAAAGACCTAATTTTCATACCGAATTTCGGAGCCATGCATGACAATATTTTGTGGTTCCAAAACAAGCCCTGAAATGTACAAACCAAAAACATTAAAACACCAATAAGCAAGACCAAGAACATGAGTAAGTCGTGTCAATAAAAGCAGATATCTGTACCTTAAAGGTCTACCCTCCAAAACAAATCCATGTACATTTTGAATACACCGAATTGCTTCATCTTCCTTTGAATAAGTAATATATCTGAGACAAAACAAAACCTTGATTAGAAACTGTAGCATTGATACTAATATTAAATGTATAATGTATTACACAATGGCGGTCAAGCAAACTAATATAGCACTACAGCTAGTAAGATGGAGAAAGGGACAGATCCCTCCCCTTCGCATTTTCTTTAAACCCGTGCTATATATACTAATCTCCATGGAGAAATGGCACATTTCCTTCTCTTAAACCAAGTTTAAAAAAATGCATTTGAAGTGTTTTTGCTGGTCATAAGCTTCTTTCCTTCCCCCGAAGCTACATATACAGACTCCTAACTATCTAATTCATCTCAATGACAACAAAATAAAACGGTAAAAGGAATCTATTTACAGTAGCAACCAATATGCCCAACTAACAGAAAACAATAATGCCTATAAGGAAACAGCTATACCACAAACATGAGGAATGTACTTACACACTGCAAGTTTCATTAGGAAACTGTTGAATGATACCAGCTGCCGTTCGTGACATTGACACTTTTAAGACCTTCCCATACTGACCAAAATACTCCCGATTCTGGAGAAGCTGCAAAAATGCTGATATGATTAAGGATTCTTTAAGGACAACAGACCGAAATATTCAACGAGAAAAGGAGATAAAACAGAAACATTCAAATAATCAAAGAGCGGAGGAGGTAAAAGAAGTACATCTTCATCTGCCAAATTCAGAGGCAATCCAACTATGTAAACAAGGTTTCGCTGAATCACTCGCACACTACTGAGCTGCTTCCGCCCATCAGAAGATTTAGACTTGGCTTTCTGATTCTTCACCTTTTTCTCCATATTAATTTCACTCAGCAGTCTACAACATATATAAATTGACAAACATTAAGAGAAGTACAATATGAAAAGGTCTACTTTGACCTTTTATAAATAACTTGATAACCAAAAAGATCAAGAACTTATATTTTCCTTTCATGGCACTTCAAACATAAAACCTTTAGCAATATTAACATTTCCAAGCCTACATAAATAAGCTGTTAACAGACTGACCTTTCACACTTTGACGCTGTCCCAACAATCTTTTCCTTATCATAAGGAGAACGACATGCAGGGCATCGCCCATCAGTATCATCCTTCTCAGCCATGTCCATTATGTGGTGCCAACACCAGACACAGATCTGCAATCAAGTAGATATGAAACTGACATTCATCATAATGAACCTTTGTGATAAAGACATGTGGTCAGGAAGCAAAGCATAGATAACAGCGCCTACATATGACTAGATCCCAAGCACAAGTATATGTCCAAAAGATGAAGACGTAACTCTTCACTTAACTACCATTTCTACCTTATTTAAAGTTGAGAAAAAAATAAAATTTAAACAGTACTAACTATCATGAAAAGCAATCAAAAAAAACCTTGACAGCAGCTAAAAGGGTCAAGATTCAATACAAGAAAATGCAACAAACCAAAGAACAAGTGACGCATGAATAATAACATAAAAAATAAAAATAAAAACAAAGTTTTCTTATACAACAAATTATACAAAAACCTCAAAATAATTAGCTACTCCATATAGATAGAATCAAACCTCATAACCACATCGACAAGGTTTCAACTGCTGATCTGTCAAATCCATCTCTTCGGCACAGAGAGGACAGGTCCTTTCTCCTTCGTCACTCATGATTTCCCTGAACAAAAACTGAGTATACCATAAAACACAATGTCAAGAATATTTACGCAAATCATAAACAATATGCATCAGAGACATAAACCTGAACCATCCTAAGAATATAAGCAAATTGACAAATCCAATTATCAACTCAATAAACTACTTTGCCCCAAAAAAACAATGATCGATAAAAATAAAAATAAAAGAAACCAAAACACAGATGTGGCAGAGAAAATCATCATCCACCAATACAGCAAATTCACAATTAAGTGCAAATTCTTTATAATTTGTACGGCATTCACTTTAAGGGCACTGATACTATGAGCAATTTCCGAGGAAAAAATAATGCATTAGTAAATTGGTAAATTCCAATGCTAAACATAATGATAATAGCAGCAGCAGCAGCAGAAACAGAGAATCAATACAAAAATCCAGATAAACCCCTCACAACTCAACACTCTTTTCCACTTTAGCAGCAACATTTGATTGATAAACAAAATACACCAAATCTCATTCAAAAAAAAATCAAAAACACATGAAATTCAGCAAACCTAAAGCATCATATCAACTAAACAATCAACCAGAACAAAAAAAAAATCATATCAAATTAAAAAAATTCACAATCGATCAAAAAAATCAAAACCGTTTACGCAACAATAACAGAACAGAAATCTATAATGATTAAATCAAAATCCGAAATTAAAAATAAAATAAAAAAATCGATGAAGTAAATAGCAAACATAAATTCGGAATCAAATTAGGGATCGAAGATAAAAATCACGATGAATGAAGAAATTAGGGTTAGAAAAAATTGAGAGTCGAAGACTAACAGTGGTGAGATCGAGACGAAGACGAAACTGTGAGGAGGAGATTGTTTGAGAGAGAAAGCGCACGATAACACGAAGAGAGAGAGAGAGAGAGAGAGAGAGAGAGAGAGAGAGAGAGAGAGAGAGAGAGAGAGAGAGAGAGAGAGAGAGAGAGAGAGAGAGGGTGGTGTTTTTTTTTTTTTTTGCATTGAAGAGAGGGTGGTGTTTTGGATGATGGTGTTTTCGGGTTTTGGATCCTTTTTTTCTCCCTCTCTTTTATATGTAACGAGGGAAATTTATAAATAGCCTTCGATATTTGGTTAATTACGGAGAATACCCTTTTGTCTTTTTATAATTTTGATTTTCGAACTTTCTCTCTCTTTTCTGCTTTGTCGAGCAACACAACTGGTTCTGTTTAGTGTTTTGATTCTCTGATGTACACGTCAACCTTGCTGTGATGTATGTGGGGATCTAGATGTTTGACACGTGGTTTATTATTCGATCCTGCGAATGTGCTTGTGTATGCAAAATATATTCTAATAGAATACGGAGTAGAATCTAAGTAAAAATAATTATAAAATAGAAAAAAGTCAAATATACTTGTGTTTTTTTTTACCATATATTAATGTACTCCCTCCGTCACATATTATAAACAAAACAAAATTCACATTTATTAAGAAAAGTAAAATGTAATAATTTAAAATATGATTTTTTATGTTTTTTTAGAAATAAGTTTCATGGGAATATGTAAGTAGTGTTTTTATTGGTTATTGATTATGGGAAAAACAATAGAGAGTAAATTAAATACAATTTGTATTTTATGAGAATAAAAGCATCTCCAATGGTGGGTACCTATTTTTTTAAGAATTGATACCTAATAGATACTCCACTGGAGCAAAACTAAAAAAAGTACCTAAGAGCATCCACAATGGAGCTCCCCATTTTTTAGTACTTAAATGTACACATCACCTTTTAACTGGGTCATATGTGTACACATCATTTAGAATTTTTTAAGCACTCAATTCATCCAACCAAGTACTTCTTTCAAAAGTTTTTAATGGGTCCCGCTAATAACTCTACACTATTTATAATTGGTTGATAGTTTTTAATTATGGTGGAAAAAAAGAAAGAAAATGATAAGAACTGGAGAGAGAAAGTGCTTAAATAGGAATAAGTACTTATATAAGTACCATTTTATTTTTGCTTCAATGGAGGTACTTAATAGGTACTAGTTCTTAAATCATAAGAACTCCCCATTGGAGATGCTCTAATAGGTACTAGTACTACAATAGGAAGTGGTACCTAAATTATTTTTGTGGGACCCATCTATAATTGTGTGGAGTTATTGGTGAGATGTGGTATTGGTGGGACCCATATAAAACTTTTTAAGAGATGTTGGGTTGAATGAATTAAGTGCTTATTAGGTACTACTATAAAAAAATTATAAATTTGTGATATGTATATATGAGGATCATTTAAGTACTATAAAATGGGGAGCTCCATTGTGGATGCTCTAAGTAAAAGTAAAACTTGAAATTGATGAAAGTGAGTTACTTTTGCTTATAATTTGGAACAATAAAAAGTGATTTTTTTTCTTATAATATGGGACGGACGGAGTATTTGGTTAAAAATTTAAAGCCAATATGTTTAATTATGGGATGCTTTTTTATCATATTTCATTTGGAAATAATAGATTGTATATTTTAAATTATAGAATATAATGAAACGATTGAGGTAATTATGTTAAGAAATCATATAATTTATTTTTAGTTGAATAATATGCTATTTTAGAAAGCTAATACTATTTTTAAAACCAAAAAAAGTTAATATTATTTCAAAAAATAAATGAACATTTTTTACAAAATTTTAGCATCAGTTTTTTTGGTACAAATTTTAACGTTGATTTAGATCATAGAAATGTATTTAGGGTTATTTGTGTTGTAAGCATGAGTCAATTTGTAAAAACATCATATTATATATAAAAAATGATATGGAGTTGGAATTCTCTATTTATTTATAGGAGAAATAACGCTAATCTCTCTTTGAGGTTTCACTAAACAACACAGAGACTCTCTTTACTTTTAATAAATCATTCACCTCCCTTCGGAGTTAACAAACGTCTACCGTGGTCGGAGAGTGAGAGAGAGTTTGCAATCTTTACATATTTGATATTTCTCTCCAAATATCTCAATTTTTTTGTTGTATTCTCTAACTCAATCTTCATATAGAAACACTGTTTGTGATGCCCCTCTTGTCTAGCTTTGGTTGAATTCAAAATGTTAGTTTGTCTCTCGTATAGTTTTTTGGGTTTTTCTATCATGTGAAAAGTTGTACATGTTAAAAAATTTAAAATTGTAAATTTACATTGGAACTTATGCGTTTTATATTAAATGTATAAATTTTCAATAAATAATTGTTGTGTTTGATAAAAAAGTTACTACTTTTGGTTGTTTTAATATGTGCAATGTTGCACATGTTAGACAAACCCAATTTTTTTTATGATGACAAAGATTAAAATAAAAAACATATATAGATGAAGATGATTTCACAACATCTAAGTTGGGAAAATTAATAATATGTATTAATCAATGAAATAATTTTGTGGATTTGGTTCCTTCAAGCCAAACTTGATAGTTGCAATTGATGATTGGTCTTGCCTGAGAAATACAATCGGGTGATAGTTATTTAACGTCAAACAAATCATATGTGGTGCATGGTGAATTGTGGATGAGAAATAGTTGTTTTTAATGGAGCTAAACATGGAGATGTCTAATATCAGTTATCTGCGTCAGTGGATATCAACCCTAATGATCCAATCACCCGTTGTTGACTATTAACAGAGCAATAACGGTGTCAAGTTTAAAGGGGTGTGCGTTGCATTTGAAGAAAAACATAAGGAGGGTCATTGTTCATTTTAAAATTAGAGGGGGTCTTTGTGTTTTAGTGAAAACTCAAGGGATATTAGTGTAATTTTCTCTTATTTATATTAAGGGGAAATTTTCAATCACTATGTTACCTATTAAAAAGAAAAAAAGAGTTGAATTAATTGATGTATTGAGAAAGACTTGGTGTTAGAGGCCGAATTGCTATCTTGTGTTTCTCACTTTAATAAATATATATATATTGGTTCAAGTTGGAAAACATGGAAGTGGGACAAAGGAATGTGATTTGTCGAAATTAGTTATGTAAAATGAAATTCGACTAAACTATTTTGTGACGCTAAACTAACATGTGTGATAGAATATTTTGTAATTAAGTTTGATTTATGTAATAATGTTTGCAATTACTCGTTGTAACTGTATATACACTGGTTATTATCGATGCATACAGGGTATGAACCAGTGCATGATTTCCACAATTCATGCACTGGTGCATAGAACCTTTGAATCGGTTCATGACTCTTTTGACAAGAATTTGAAGTTGTATTGTATCAATACAAAGCATGTTGTACCGATACAAAAATTTGTTTCTAATAATTTTGAACCGTTACATGACAATCTTGCACCGATACAAAAACTTGTCAGATTTTTGGTTTCAAAGTTTTTTTTGTATGAACAGATGCATAGTTTTTCAATGCACCGATGCATGAGTATGTTACTCGCTCAAAATTGCTTTGTGTATCATAAATGGCACTTTGCAAAAATTAAAAGAGAGAGAATCTATGAAATAATTGTTGTGTATAATTGAGAAAAACACATAAAAGCCTTCATCATTCATCTTTTTCATTCTTCATCACTCTCACTATTGTCAATTGTACGATTGATCTGATATGAGTTGGTGAGTCAAGCTTGGGGATAACGTCCACGGTGGCCAATTGAGATTGGCTTTTGTGTTTGATTAAGGTTTAACGATGCTCAAGGTAAAATCCTAGGTTTTCACTTCAATTTGGGATTGAAGTTTTTGCGACAAGATTGTTCAAGATTCGGGTTAGATATTGAAATATTGGTGAAGATTTGGTACTCACAACGAAAGATCATTGAATATTTGAGAAGAAGCTTGAGGATTGATCTTTGAAATCAAGATTCAAAGTGTAGAAGTCACACCTCAAGATTGAAAAGTTTCTCAATTTGTTATTGTAATCATACTGTCTAACCTTGTGTATAAACTTTTTCAAATCATTTTTGAAATAAGAGTCTCAATTCTATTTTCAGGAATTGGGGGAGACAAACAACACTAGCGAGGACAAGAAATCCAGGAACTACCTAAACAAATTGCTCGTGTTCTTTTGAATTATACTATTACTTTTAATTGTTGTTGTTAATTGCTTTGGAAATTTGAGTGATTAACTTGTGTTCAAAATTTCTTTGTAATTTGCACACCAAGTGTTTGATAAAAACACTTGGAGTGATTTTGAAATTGTTTTCAAAGAAAACCTTGTTAATTACACGCCAAGTGTTTGTAACTATTCATTGATATTTGTTCAAACTTTGAAACCTCGAACATTGCGTGCTCATTATCAAGCAAGTTTTTCTCATTATGGCGCATAGTTGTAAACAGGTTTATTGTGATTTGTATATTCGATTTTGCAATTGATTAATTTCTTCTCAAAAGTAATCAAATATACACTTTAGCAACGCTTTTCACAATCAAGTCTAATTTTATGATTAAATCAAATTACTCTCCTATCCAATAGTTATGGGCAGACGTTGTCGATCCACGACCGCCTTTGCATGCAAATTGATTTTTATAAATATTTGAAGTTGATATCAACGTAGTATTCACCCACCCCCCCCCCCCCCCCCCCACCCACCCCCCAAGTCATAAGTCATATGTCTAGCAAGTGATATCGCGAGCTCCGGTTTGTGTTTACTAACTACTAGAAATATGACTCCCAAACTGAAAGGCATTATTGCAGATTATTTGTGCGATCAAATATATCAATTACAATATAGGAGTATAAAAAAAATGGTTAATAGGTGTTTAACTCATTTGTCAAAAAAAACTTTGTGTTTACTAACTACTAGAAATATGACTCCCAAACTGAAAGACATTGTTGCAGATTATTTGTGCGATCAAATATATCAATCACAATATAGGAGTATAAAAAAAAATGGTTAATAGGTGTTTAACTCATCCAATATGGATTATTGTAAAAAAAAACTCCTTCAATATGGATTAGTAAAAAAAGAAAAACTCATACTCAACCACAAAAGCTATAGAAAAAATAATATTTGGTACAATCTGTGTTTTCGAGTGAATGTCAGACCATTATATTGTTATACGGATAACTAACCATGTCTTTTTTGGATAGTACTTGTGATGTTTTTTGGGATAATATTAATGATGTTCTTTTTGTATAATACTTAACTTCAGATGTATAACTTAAGATGTATTGGTGATCATTATTTTATGGAAAATATTAATGAAGCTCAAATACTTAACTTAGTATTAATGATGTTAATTTATTATCATTGGTATTTTTTTACCTTTGTCACTATTCTGAAGTCACTACAGTGTCCTACTATATAACAGTTTGTTAAGCATTTGGGGTTGTCCCCAAATTCTGATATAAAAATGAATGTTTTATGCTTTTAATTGGTCTTCTGCATGAGCTATATAGTTGTTTGTTATTGCTACATGATGGGCTTGTTGAAGAGGCTTGATGTTATTACTATTATGCTCTTGTGCAAGTTTATTGTCTTGTCTGTAATCCTTGTACAATGAACTATTGACGTTTATAATAATAATAACAATAATAATAATAATAATAATAATAATAATAATAATAATGTTTAGTCTTTAAAAAAGTTATCATTATTAATATTATTGATTTTAGTCATGTTTATATATTGTGTATTTATAAATTTAATTTCGACTGTGAGAGTTATATCTATATTTCGTGTCATCACACTTTTATTAGAATTACTTCCAATTGATGAAATCTTTGTAATAAAAGATTTTACAAAAAATTTGTGTCATCACATATTTGTTCACGTGTGAATATATATTTTACAAGGATTTCATCAATTGGAAGTATTTCTAATAAAAGTGTGATGGATATGAAATGTGGATATAACTCTTGCAGTCGAAATTTAAATTTTATTTAAGCAGTGTGTAATTTTAATAGTGTAGTGAGAAGTGATCTCTGTTTACTATTCTACACCACTAAGAGATTCTCTCTTTCATGAAAAGAATTTACCAAATAAGTTATTTATCTTCTTCACAAGTTTAAAATTTGAAACTGCCAAATGGAGTAGTATTTTTGTGGATTTTACAATTTATATTTTTATATGCAATATAATTTTTGCATTTAATGTATGTATTAAAAAAATTGTCGCCTCCCAAACTATTTTTTCTGATGGTTCCGCCACTGCACATATGAGATATAAGAGATTAATGGTGTAGAGAATTTATTATTGCAACAAGTGACATAACGCATAATGACATATACAAATATTTTAATTGATATTAAATTTCAATCTTGACCCTAAAATAGTGAATCTATCAATAATATTAATTAAATAGTCATGTTAACTTGTGTCATAAGGGCACATATTAAGATACCTATAAATAAAAATATAATATTTAATGATACAAAGAATTTAATATTTATAGAATTTAATGATGCACGAATTAACATACTCCAAGTATGTTATTTTGGATTATTGTTTGACAAAATATGTTATTTTAAATTGGATAAATATGTTTTTGATCCGTGTAAGTATTCAAAGTTTTGTTTTACTCCCTCTAAAAATTCTCTTCTAGTTTTAGTCCATATTTTTAAATCAACTCATGCGTAGACTTCATATTTTTTAATGAAAGTTTTTATGAATGTTTAGAATATTATAACAATCTTCCCCAAAAAAAATTAGAATTTTATAAAAAAGTATAAATTAAATATGAATTTTTATGTTTTTGGAGCTTAAAAATTTATATTTAATTCATATTTTGTTAAAAAAAATTCTTTTTTTTTGTAGTGATTGTTAAAATATTATACACTTTTCTGAAAAATTTCATTAAAAAATACGAAGTCTACATATGAGTTGATTTAAAAGTATGGACTAAAAACGTTAATTGAAAATTTTTGGGGACTAAAAGTAGAAGAAAACTTTTAGAGGGACTAAAAACAAAACTTTGAATATTTACAGGGACCAGAAACATATTTATCCCTTTAGATTATTATGATATTAGTTTGTAGTTTAATCTTTGTCTAGAAAATTGTGAAGTATACAAGGTGAGTTTTCATTTTTCAACAATTTCTTTTTTATAATGTGAGTTAGAAATTGAACTTCTAACTACATACTTTTATCACTTAAATCAATTCATTTTTAATATTTAACATATACACGAGTTTTCTAACAACTTGAGAAATTAAAGTTAGACACGTGAAAATTTCTAAATAGCATGGTATTTTTTTTTTGTTTTGACAAAATAGTATGGTAATCTTATTCACAAACTAATTGTTAATTCACTTGTAAATTTATACGTGACTAATTTTTATTAGATGTCGAATAAATTATCCTCAATTGTTTATTGGTTTGGTTCAAAGATTTTTAGAAGCGAGGTTTTCAATGGTCATGCATGCATGATTTATCTGACATCACCTCAGCACAAAGACATTTGCACAAGATTTTAGTAATATAGCATTGTTCGGTCGGGTATGGACACCGCAGGGTGTAGTTTTTGAAATCCGCACCCGCTCGAATGAACTCAGATAAACCCACATTTTCCGTGTTTTCTCACCCGACACCCATTTCCAACCGCCCGACAATCCTATGGGTTATTCGGATTGTACGGGTTGCGGTCGGATCGATATATTCTGCTCAGCCCTAATATATTTGTGATATTCCAAAACCATGTTTTGAAGGGAGAGGAGATTGTCTTGCTATAAAGATCCCTGAGAAGTACAAAAGATGGTTTGGATGAATGTAAAACCCATCTTCTTGAGAGATTTTCTTCTTCTTTCAAAAGGTGTTTATTCACCCACAAAATGCAAGACTTGAGTTGAGAGCTATAACAGAACAACTAATGAATATGCATATTTTTCATTGATGTAAAAATTGAGTAATGATTTTACATAAGTAGTAAATAAGTGTTTATTTATATAAAAACTAAAATAAAGAAGTTTATAAAAAAAAACTAAAATAAAGAGTGAAAGGCCTAGTAAATGACCAAACAAATAAAGGCCCATTCTATTTAAGAAGCCCAATAATTGTATATTTATTACTAATAAGAGCCAACATCTAATCTATTGAGAGTTTTACTTTTGTCAACCTACTCAATTTCTCACGCACCCTATAAAACTATAAAAAATACTCTTGTCCGCGAAGTATCTGATTTTACGTAAAGAAATTCATGTTAGTAGGGTATTTTTTTTTCAAAATTCTCATTTTTATAACATCCGCTACTTATGTAGCAAATGTTATAAAAATGAGAAATTTTCATGTGGAGTGTTTTTTTTTCTCAATTTTTGTATTTTTTAACATCCACTATTCAAGTATCGGACATAAATTTCATGCAGGATATTTTTCCAAAAATTATTCATTCTTACAACGTCCGCTACTTAAGTAGTGGAATGGTAAAATGAGAAGCATGTAGGGTGCGCGAGAAATTGGTAGGATGACAAAAGTATAACTTATATATGGAAACTCTTGGGATGATGATTGTATACGATGATTTCAGGAAAATGTGAGGTTAACAAAAGAAACAAGAAACAAATTTTGACGCGTGAAGAGGAAAGATTGTTGAATGCGCGTGTTAAAGGAAAAAGGAATCACGTGGGTGCTCACTAAAAATGACATTTTTATTTCAAGTATTAAATTAGATCCAATGAATATAGTGATAACTTCTCCCGTCTCTCATTATAACATTTCCTTTCACTTGAAACATCTCATGTATAAGACGTAAATTTTTTAAGAACATATGAATGAAACGAGATTAAAAATTAAGGTTTCATAAGGTAGTTGATGAGTAGAATATAATTACTATCTTGTTGAAATATAGATATTTTTGCTAATTATGATTTAAAGAGGTCCGATTTTATCTCATACACTCCAAATATGGGAAGAACAAAATTGAGGAAATGTGATTGAATTAAATGGAATTGATGTCACTCTATTCCACTTCACTCCATTCATTTTTAAGAATTCAAACAATGGAAACACATTTCTTACCATCTCATTTCATTCTATTTCACCTTATTCCATCAATTCAAACAAAGTCTTATTCTCATTTTAATTTTCTCTTTCTCTCCATAGTCAATTAAAAATTATTTTAATATTTTCCTCTGAAACTTATTTATAAATATCGTACCATCCTTAAATATCTTCAGTCGAGTATCGTACTATCCTTAAATATCGCCTCATGATTCCTTTATTTCTCATGGATGAGGTTTGCCCAGTTTACCGTAAGGCGTGTTTGGATAACTTTGGGGAGCACATTGTGCATTGTAGAGAGCTGTCAGATTTCAAATACAGTCACGACTTTGTTCGAGATGTCCTTTTCGATGTTTTTAGACGTGCAGGAATATCTGCGAAAAAAGAGGCGTCTGTGAACTTCTTGACCGACCCACAGGAAGGAGATCGACTCCCAAACCGACTAATGTTATGGTGTATGGGTGGGTCGGTGGAAAGCATGCATGTGTGGATTTGACTGGAGTTTCACCACTTGTTGGATTCAAGGCTAGGACTTTTATTGCATGACAGACAACCCTCAAAGCTGCTTCAAGTAAAGTGGCTAAACATGAGAAAACATTTTACGACAATAAAACTGCTTTCATACAATTTGCATTTGACACTTTTGGCTTTCTAGCACCAGATGCCGTGAGTCTTCTGCAAAGAGTTCAAAAAGTTATGAATAACAATATTGTCTCCCCTAGAGCTACGAATGCTACTTTTAAGAGAATTGATTTTGCTATTCAAAAAGGGTTAGCAGCGCATCTTATTAAACGTTTGACTTTCATTCATATATATAAATTAATTTTTTATTAATTTTTTTTATAAAAAGCACAAAAATTCATACTTCAAATTATAATATTTTTTATTTTCTTTTGGTATACTGTTTTAATAAATATAATATATATATTTTATTTAATTCAGGACAAATAAAGCATTTTATACTGTTTTAGAAACTCGGCCCCTTCAAAGAAATAATAAAAAATGAAGTATTCTTTACTATTCAGTTTATTGCTCCAAAACAACAAAATAAATTATGCTTTCCATGATTTGTAGTATAGTTTGAGTTTTATTCCAATGATGTGCAGTGCATCATATTATCCATCAAATGAGATTACGTTTAGTCAAAATAATCAAATTATTTAATGAGGATGGGGTCCGGAAGAGAGTATGTCAATGGTGACATTAACATGACCCAGAAAGGGATCTTTCCAAGAGGAACGCGTTCACACTATTTTCTTGAAACGTATTTAATTAATGTTTGGTTTTTTTTATTGTTGGATTAAATATGCGAAATCAACGAATTTTGGTTGCTCTCATCTATGAAGCATGAATACCTTTAATATTAAGCGTATTACAGTGTCGGAAGAGTCATACAAGTGTCCTAAAAAAATTGTTTTTTATTTGGTTTGACATTCCTTAGATCAGATAAACGACAAAATCTTCACATTACAAGGGGGTGTATGACCAAATGCTTACCATTACAACAAAAATAATTGTTATTAGTAAATGCGCAACTTAATATGCATTAATATAGAGTTTTTTAAGGAGTTGCGCCTAAACACCATGAGAAGACTATTAAATTCTAAGAGCGACGCTGGAATATTAATTCCAACAATCTCATGACCAATCAAACATGTTAAATTTTTTACATGAATCATGATCAACTAAATAACTTAATTGCACATGTCAGATAAGCTAAATAAATACTCCCTCCGATTTTATATATAAGTAAAATTTGACTTTTTAGATTCATTGAAAAAGTAATATATCTAGTTTATATTATTGTCTAGATACATTACTTTTACAATGAATCTAAAAAGTGAAATTTTGCTTACATATAAAATCAGATGGAGTATATGATATATCTCATATGTAAATAATAAAACTATCATTGCAAGATAATTATATTTAGTTTGTTATAAAATTTAAATTAATATCTCTATTTTATAATTTTTAATAATTATTTTACTTTAAATTATTGTAATTTTAGTAGAATTTTAATTTTATTAGATTATGTAAATTACAAAATTACCCTTGTGAAAAACTTGTGCATATATTTAGAAATTAATTATTTTATTTTTAATCTATTATCAAATTAATTTATTATTTACATTTTATTAATTTTCATTTTTTCTATTTCAAACATATCTTATAGAATAATTCAGTAAATTATTTTTTTATCCTACCCTTCTAGTTATCTAACTCAAATTAAGGATAATTTTTTTTACTAAAGAGATGTGATAATATAAATTTTAAAATTAACTTATCATATTTTGCTATTTCATCAAACATTAAATTAAAATACTTTTATGATATAATATAATTATCTTATCCCGTCTTATCATAGCTGATCTCTAATTTGTAGTACCTATAGTATAAGTCTTGTGACATTTTCTTTGCCAAAAAGTCAACAATGTGGCTAATGTCATGACTCATCACCAACGGAACCCGTTTTCACGCATCTCAAAAACCAATAACTTTGTTTATTAAAAAATAAATAAAAAACCAAAAAAACCTTTCAAACAATTCTTAATTAATTCCATATTTTCCATTTCTGCCACTATCTCTCCTCCTCACTCACACTTCGACCAATCCAAACCTACCTCACCTACCCATCAAGCCACACCGTACATTTACACGTCCAGATTCATCATGACCGTCAACTTTCCAAATCCATAACAACCACACGATCGCAACTTATCCAACGACTCATAATCACCTACTAGAACATTCTTCCCTTTATATTACGTGCTCTTCATTTCTAACACACGCTCTTCACTCTTGGCTTGTGCTCTCCTCGTGTCATTCATCACTAGGGTTAAACTCAACCGTTTTTCTTCTCAGATTTCGAGGTTTGTTAGCTTAATTCAATACTCCAATCGTAGTTAGCTTAAATCAGTGTGTTTAGATCCATATTTTGGTCTTGTTTTTCTTCGATTTGTGATTATCTGATTCTGATTCTGGTATGTGATGTGATTTTTTGTTGCAGAATCGTAAGCTATGGGAAAATCTTACCCAACCGTGAGTGCTGATTACCAGAAAGCCGTTGAGAAGGCGAAAAGGAAGCTCAGAGGTTTCATCGCTGAGAAGAAATGCGCTCCTCTAATCCTCCGTTTGGCGTAAGTTCCATTTTCTGCTTATATTTTTTTTATAGAATCGCTTCTTTGTACGATTTTGACTTCGTAGATTGTTGCGCTTACTTTTTTCTGATGAATATTTTTGTGATTATTTGAGAGCGGTTTTTTCGGAGATTTATTGTAGTGATGATTTTTGTATGATTTTATTTTTGCGATGATTTGTTTGATTTTTTGTGCGATGATTTTTTGTTATGAATTTCGTATAATCTATTTTTTTTATGATTATGTTTGTGTGATATTTTGTTATGAATTTCGTATAATCTATTTTGTAATGATTATATTTGTGATTTTTTTTGTGATGATTTGTGTGATTTTTTGTGCGATGATTTTTTTTTATGGATTTTGTATAATTTGTTTTGTGATGATTATTTGTGTGATTTTTCGTGCGATGATTTGTGTGTGTAGATGGCACTCTGCTGGTACTTTTGATACGAAGACAAAGACCGGAGGTCCTTTTGGAACCATCAAGCACCAAGCTGAGCTTGCTCATGGTGCTAACGCTGGTCTTGATATCGCTGTTAGGCTATTGGAGCCTCTTAAGGAACAATTCCCTACTTTGAGCTACGCTGATTTCTATCAGGTAGTGATTTGATACTGGTTTTTGTATTGTTTTGTTAGATCTGACGTTATTTGAGTATTTCATTATTGTGGTTTTTTTGGTTGATGGTTTTTGTTGGTGATGCAGTTGGGTGGAGTTGTTGCTGTTGAGATTACTGGTGGACCTGAAGTTCCTTTCCACCCCGGTAGGGAGGTATGTTGGACTGGACCTGACAATTTAACTCAAATTATGATGGTTCTTTTAACTTTTTGGTTGTCTTTTTTGTCTGCCAATCTCATTGACATGGTGATGATTGGAATTATATCTGTGGATAAGTACTTTTTTATACAAAGTGTTTGGTTAATCTTTATAACATATTCTGGAATAGAGATACATTAAGTTATTTCTTGTTTGGAACTTCCTTGGATATCATGTTTTGTAATTATGCACACATTCTGTTGGTAACTGAAGTGTAGACATAATCACACACAGTAATTAATCATGTGTGATATTTGGAAATGCTTTTTGTCTCTTTTGCATGTTTTGTAATTATGCACACTAATTGGGGTTAAATTGGACATGAAAGTTGTTGATGTATCTTTCTTTCTTACTCTATTATTTTTTTTAAAATGTCGAGGCTAATACTGATCATTTTGTTTTGGAACTTTCAGGACAAGCCTGAGCCACCACCAGAGGGTCGCTTGCCTGATGCAACAAAGGGTCAGTATTTTGGATTTGTGATGTATATTAATGCCTATGATTGATTGTAGTTGTTTGGCTCATAATTTTATTCTTGTTATTTGTAGGTTCTGACCACTTGAGGGATGTGTTTGGCAAAGCTATGGGGCTTAGCGATCAGGACATTGTTGCTCTATCTGGTGGCCACACCATTGTATGTTAAAACTTGTCCCTTGTTCGAGTTTAGCATTAGTCACATTTGATATTGGCACTTGCTTTATAGAAGTTTTAAACTGCTTTGGTATTGTTTTTGGTTTTGTTAATGTTGCAAGTTCAAAAACATGACACTCCTGCCTTAAAAATAATCAGCAGACTGTAATTTTTAACTTGTAATTTGTTATGTAAAATAATGTATTCTCAATTGCTCGGTGGTGACTGGTTTTGATTGTGCTTTAATGTATTCTGTAGGGAGCCGCACACAAGGAGCGTTCTGGATTTGAGGGACCCTGGACTTCTAATCCTCTCATCTTTGACAACTCATACTTCACGTGAGTCCATGTGAAAACATTGTTTTCACCCATGCCCCCCTTTTTTCTAGATTTAAATTCTTAGTATTGACATTGTTGATTGATGATAAATGATTAGGGAGTTGTTGACTGGTGAGAAGGAAGGCCTTCTTCAGTTGCCAAGTGACAAGGCACTTTTGTCTGACCCAGTATTCCGCCCACTTGTTGAGAAATATGCTGCGGTATGTAATATTCCCATAATCTTTTCAATGAAATTATTCTCAGAATTATATTATTATTTGTCTCATGATGATAAGTTAATTAAATAATTTTCATTTGGCAACGATTGCAGGATGAAGATGCTTTCTTTGCTGATTATGCTGAGGCTCATCTTAAGCTCTCCGAGCTTGGGTAAGTCATAGTATCTATTAATTGTTGATTGTCAAAGCTTACACTTATCTGTTTTCCATTTGGAGTTGATTCATTTTATGTGTTTTTCTCTTGCAGGTTTGCAGATGCTTAAGCTAAGCGACAGTTGTGTGGTGTTAGAAAGATGGCAGTACCCTAAATCTTTACATAAATTTCTCGGTTGTATTTTGCCATGAAGTTTGATTGTTTTCCCTAAATCTTACATGAAGTTGCGTAGTAAATTTTGGATGTATTTTATCAGACATGATGAATGGGAAGTTTGATTGTTTTCTCTATTGTATGGCTATTTTCAATTTACTTTTTTTGCCCTTTAATTTTTTTTTCGCTGATGGAATGTCCAATTTATACTTAAGAACTTTTAAAAAAAAACATGTTTGTTTCAGAAAAATAAAATTAATAATGAACTTCATACTTTAAATTACACTGATGTACATTGAACAACATTATGTGATTTATCTACGATTTTAGGTCCCAGTAAGAAAAATCTTTCATTTTAAGTTGCACAAAAGATGATGACCTATCTAGTTATCTTTGTTCAAAACTTTAAATATTAGCTGTGCCTGCGAAGAAGTTCATGAATAGATCAAATTTTTGCCGTTACTATGAAAATTGGAATTCCCAACTTATTTAGCCATAAGCACGGTATCACAACAATAATGTTGGTCTGATTAAAAGAGCTAGAAAACAATTTAATATAAAAACAAAATTAATTTGTTTATACATTTGGTGATCGATGATTTCTTTATATAAGAGTATCTTGACATCAGTAAACTTCTAAAATTATTCACCCAAAAAATGAGGCGTCTTCTAAATATAGCTATAATGATTTTAGGAGGGTGGCGCTGAAGTTGCTGCAAAATAAATTGTTCATTTAAAGCAATGGAAGAGAAACCATCAGCATGCCTAGCGCAGCTAGTAGCGCTCAAAACAATGTCGAAAAGTGAGAGATAGCCACCATACCAAGTTCTTTGAATTGTCGCTCGAAGTATGATAGCCACTATTAATAACCTCTAAAATACTCAAACAACAATCAAACACAATATTAAATAAATGTCCCAGGCTCCCAGCCAACACCAAAGATGAAGAGCAAAGGAACAATGAAGGAATAAATGAAAAGTTGGTTCACCATATGACAAGCAAAGAACACACAGAGAAACATTGCACTTGATTATGCAAGCAATGCCAAACCACATAAGAACAAGGAGGAATTCACCATTACTCCCGGGATACCCAACTGCACAAAATACTTATAGATGTATTCTCTTAATTGGTGTATTTTCATATTAATTTGATAGAATTTAAAATAAATAATTAAAATTATTATTGAAAATTTAAAATGACAATTTTATATAAATAAATTATTTTTTACAAATGTGACATTTATTTTAATACAGAATGAATACTATCGTTCAATCAATTCATTATCTAAATTCATAAATTTTAAATGTAAATAAGCATTGGACGGATTCACATAGGTGGGCATGGTGTGGCTTACACCAAAATTTTCCCAGTTTTCTTTTTTTTTTCTTTTGATAAATTATTCCCAGTTTTCTTAGTCTTTGTATTAGGCAAAAGTTTTGACATGTTTTTGATATTTTTTGGACAGAATATAGTTTTATATAGATTTATACATTTTGAATATAAAAGAGTCATGACATTAAAATGAATATAAATTGGTCATTAGGGACTAAGAACAAAACATAAAATTTTGGGGGGACGAAAACCAAAATTCATTAGTTTTAGTGGGACGAAAAACATACTTAACACTTTTTTATATGCTTTCTAGAGACAAAACTACTTCTTCGACTAGTCTAGAAGTATCGAAAATTCAAATTCAAGTGACCCACAACCTGAAATTCTACCAAACTCTACCAATGAGAGTGTTAAAGTTGGAAGATTTATCTTTAGGTCCCTCGCGTTTCTTTTTTATCCCCTTACTGACATTTTTGCCCCTTCATGGTGTTTCGGTTTTTACGAACCAAATTAGTTATAGTTTCGGGTTTTCCAATTGATTACTTCGGTTCGTAAAAACCGAATTTTTTTGCTCATATTTTACAGAATTTCAAGGAGCAAAATGAGATTTAGGGGGGGGGGGGAGGGGGGGTTAAAAAAAACGCAAGGGACCTAAAAAGAAATCTTCTTAAAGTTGTTGTTATATGAATTGTTGGAATCTGGTCCAACAATTAGGCCTCAAATTTCAAGCTATCATACTGATATCAACTTCAGAATTATATTAGAAATGTTTGATATGACTCAAAATTTGCAAAGATAAAAGGACCTTTAGGTCTTTGTGCAAAACTTGTGGAAATAAATAAGTACAACATATTTAATATGGTTTATAAACATGTGAAATTGATTTTAGTTTTACCGATAGCAACCGCAAGTGTGAACGTGTTTTTTCAACTATAAAATATATAAACACGTATTTTTTAGTCACACCAATATCCGAATCCACATCTATAAATAAGTAAATATTCATAATTCGAACCTCGACTCCCTTTGATGATAAGCCAAATAACTCTATATGAGCTTACACATATCCGATGTAACTATTAACCGCGCAACCAAACTTCACTCGATACGGATCCCCCTCCCCTATCTTTATTAGAGAAGGGGCGACCCCATTTTGTTGGTGAAGATTTAGGCGACATCGTAAAAACGAATTATTGTTTGTTAGTGTTCTTTTTTTGACTGGGCGATCATTTTGCTTGGTTTCACCATTTTCCAAGTTGACTTTGGCATTTTGTATTTCTATGTGCATTTGCTCCTCACGTGCACATTATTTAAATCAGAAACACTTATAGTATAGTTTTGCAACTTGGCCAGCGATATATTACTTGATATGTCTGAAGTTCAATTCTTACAGCTAACATTGACTCAAGAATCACATTTCTAGTTAATGTTCTAAAAATCTAACCAGAAAGAATGAATCATTTAATTTGTTGAATTACGATTAAATTATTTTTTGAATAATCATATTGTATCTTTGTGGAGTTAACATTCTCTCCATTTTTTATCTTCTTTATTTTTATTATTACTAATGTTTTAGAAATATAAATACAATAATGTGATATTTGGTGGGTCAAATTATTTAATATATATATTTAAAAACTCTTTACTTGATGCAAGAATTGACCCATGAACCAGATTAAACTGATGGTGAAAAAACAAAAAAAAGAAGGAAAATCGAAAAGATAAATGGAGATAATCTTAACTCGTCTATGTGGTCCATAAAAATAGTTCAATTAATATTTTTTTTTGGTACAAAAGAGGGCTAGTTCAATTAATATCTACTAAGAGATATTATTAAATATTCCGCAACTATTAAGGAATTTTTTTTGAGTGATCTATCAACTACATACAACACCCGTATATATTTAAGTTCTTTAATTATTTGATTATAAGTTTGATCTCTATTTCAAATAATTAGTCTATGCACTTGCGTGTTACGATTTGATTTTAAAATATTGCTTTATCGTATTTTTGGCTTGAAAATTTGAGACTAAGTGAATGCTTATTCAGTCTACCTGAAATCCACCACAAAAAAAGAAAAGAAAATCTATCACCACAAAGACAAAGTCTATGAGATCCAATGGATGTTATGTAGTAACCTGACTTACAAAGAACGGCGACAAGTCAAAAAGGAAAATAAAAAATACTCGACAAAAAGTTTCAACAAATTTTATTTTTAGCCAAAACTTCAACATAATTTATGTTTTTTTTTTTTTCACCATCAATTTAATCTGATCCGGGGATCAGTTTTGACATCAAATGATTCCAGTCCTCTCCCGATCGCAGTTGCGGGGGATCGAACCGCGGTCCTCCATACCAAGTTCAGCGTCAATCACCACTGAACCAACTAATGATCAGTTAACTTCAAGATAATTTAGAATAGTGAATATGTGATCAAATTGTGGTTACTACCCAATTAAAAAACTTGTAAAATTGAACAAATTAGATTCGACCCAAACTCTAGTAGAAAGAGTTATATTCTCACAATCTAAAGAATTGATGTTAAAATTTTAATTAAAAAATGTATTTACATATAACCTATGACACAGTTCAAATATGTTTATTTTAAGCAGAAAGAATTAATGGTCTTAACTCTTAAGTATATAACAACGACAACAAAAAAAATCTTGAAAGAAGACAAAATAGGAAATGTTTAACTATTCAATGAAACTTATCGATATGTACATGAATGGGAGGAGAGGACATATATAAACCATGAAGAATAAGATACAAAGAAATAACTCGTTGAATTTGAAATAATAATCAAAATGTAAATGACTTTGGCGAAGGATTCCTGGTTAATTAAATTTGAATGCAATTATGCAAATTGATAAAGTAAGATATTTAAATGATAGAAACTAACTGTATATAGACATACGTTGGATATGCCTTGAAATTTTATAATATATTTTTTGTTGATTTTGTGAAAAAATTAGTTTTTTGAAAGATATCAAATTTGGATTCGATTTGTTTTTAAATTGGATATATTTAAAAACAATATGAGATTTGGTTTTATTTTATAACAAATTTGTTTTAAAATAATAGGCATATATTTTTCTATAAATAGAGAGTGTTTTGTTCATAGGAAAAAAAAAAGAGCAAATAGAGACAAGATATAGGGAATTGGAGTTTGCCTCCATACAAGGCTAGGGTCTTAGGATCCTAGGGGTTTGGGCAAATTATTCTAGGGATCATCTTGTGGTACACCTTGGGTATACTAGGTCAAATTGAGTATCTTGGCCACGAGAAAATATTCGGGATTTTTGGGTAGAATTAAGATTAATTCTTGTAACCCAATTGGAATTTCTTGTAAAGTGACTTCTTTGATCTAGTAGAACGGAGAGTTGCTCTTTCCCCCAGACGTACATTAATTAATACCGAATTGGATAAACAAATTGATTGTGTTCTTTGTCTTCCGCCGTTATTGCTTTGGATTATTGCATCATCATCTCTATCTCGCTTATATTTGGTTGCTTGTTACACTTGCCCCACACATCAGTTTATTATTAGTGTTGGTTTATCGTCGAATTCACAACAACATAACCTGAAAGGAAAACATATTAAAAAAATATGTTCTTACAATTTCTTTTTTATAAATTAAGACCATTAAAATTTCAAATAATTAATAAACATTAAATGATCCCTAATAGCATTAACCTTTTGAGTAGGGATGTCAATGGGGCAAAAAATAATTGAAGTGTCATTGGGGGAACATTTTCCTCCACCCCCGCCCCTGCAGGGGAAAAATCTCCGAACTCAGAGCTCTGAACAGATAATCCCACGGGGATTCCATTAACAGATGCAAATTGACATCCCTACTTTTGAGAGAGAGAGAGAGAGAGTTTACAAGTCCGAGTGTTTAATGGTCGGAGTAACTCATTAAATTTGGTGATCCAACTCAATTCGTATTTTATTCAAATACGTTTAAGTTTAGATATAATCTGAATCAACTCAATCAATCTGAAGTAGTTTGGTTTGAGTTACATATTGATGATTTTAAACCCATGAATCGGCGAAACCCAGCTTTTATAAAAACATTGTTATATTTTTAGTTTGATGATATTGTTAAAAATTTTACATGTTAAAAGATTAAATTTGGATGCTATACTTAAAAGTGTTGCATGTAAATTCATATGTTTAGTGTAGATTTTTTAAATTTGTATGAAATAAAATATCATTTAAAAATATATGTTTGTGGAGAATCTTTAAAAAAATAATATCTAATAATCCATTAATCCAATTAAAACCAATCCATATGTTTCTGAAATTTATTCAAATTCGACATGAACACACGAATTTGCATTTCAGAATTATTAACTTTAATTGAATCGAATAATAATATAGTTTGTGTTAACTCGACCCATGAACACAAACCATGTTAGATGTCATTTGAATAAAAAAAATTATAAATTTAAATTAAACTCCATTTATATAGGACTACATGTGTGTTTATTCCACATAAAAAACAACTTCTATATAACATACAAAAAAAGCTGCCCTTTTTGACAAAAAAAAAAAATACAAAAAACAGTTGTCCTTTCAAAAATAAAATAAAATTGTCAATACAAATTGCCTATATATGTGCCTGAAAACAGTTGATCAATTATTGGGAAACTAATCAATCATTATTTCTAACTAAAATAGTATTAGTAGTGTTATATACCTGTGCCATATTTATTAGTCTAAAACAAAAGAATCCATTTTCATTTATATTTATTGTTGATACGTAGGTATCAGTCAATTTTATTTTTTGTATATATATATAAACCCTGACTTATTTATTTGGTTAATGATGATATCATTTTTTTTTGAAGATATTATCGTATTTTATTATTTATATAAAAAAATATCACAAACCTTACCCCAAAAAAAATATCACAATTTCTTCATTCACTATAGATATACTATATTTATTTATATAAAAATGATATCATAATTTATTCATTTATTATAGATGGTAGTTGAAATAATTGAACGAACTGGGTCCGTAGATGAGAGGCGGCTACAATCATAACCGTCCAATTAAATCCAAACGCGTTGCGCGTGTACGCGTGACTCTTCGCGCGTTTTCGCACTTTCTTCGTAGCATCTACTACGAAAGATACTTAAAAACTTCAACGTGCTTATATTAACAAACCGAGTCAGTGGACTAAAGTGAAACTCAACTCACAGAAACGTTGACTCAGTATAACTCGCTCGTTCCAATTAAACATTATTTAAATTAAAATCACCGCCTTCTTCTTCAACACACCATCGCCTTGACGTTTTCTAGAGTGAGAAAATTTTCTTGAGAGAGAAAGTGCTGTTTGTTTGTTGCAGTTAAGCGAGCTAGCTAAAGTGAAGAAAATCAATGGCCGGAGTTAATCAAAACGGCGTCGCCGAGTTTCCGGCGGTTCAAACTCACGGCGGACAATTCGTTCAGTACAACGTGTTCGGTAATCTCTTTGAAGTTACTTCTAAGTATCGTCCTCCGATCATGCCTATTGGTCGTGGTGCTTACGGAATCGTTTGGTATTGCTTCGTATTCTTCTTTCTTTTTTTGGATTCGGATCGGTTTTTTTTTTAACCGATGAATTTGATTTGATTTAGATAGTATTCGATTTTGATTAATTTTTAGGTTTTGAAAATTAAGAAATTAATCTGAATTTTGTTATGTTGATTTGATTTTTGAAGTTCGTTGTTGAATACGGAGACGAATGAGTTGGTTGCTGTGAAGAAGATTGCGAATGCTTTTGATAATCACATGGATGCTAAGCGTACTTTGCGTGAGATTAAGCTTCTTAGGCATTTAGATCATGAAAATGTGAGTGATCTTGATTCTTACCAAGCTTTATTTAATTTAATTTAATTAATTAATTAATTATTATCGTATTTTATTTTGATTTATTTCATATTAGATGTTTTGTAGTACAAATTTTCAACTGTCTTAGCGCCTCAACCGCTATTATCTCAACTGATAATGTTAATATTGCTAGTTTGGACGTATTCATTTGGATTTGAATCAGAGACCTCGGAGTGTTCGAGTTTAAGTGATTCATTTATTGACAAAAAATATCACCTGATATCAATTTTTTTTTTAATTTGTTTCAATTTAATGATGGCGCTTACTGTAAAAAATAAGATTTAATAATTAATTAAGGTAAAATTATGTGAGATTTGGTTATTTGATATGATTCTCTTTGTAGCAATGCTACTTTCTGAGAAAATTTCCATAGAAAAATGATAGGAAGGTTCTTAATTAACTATCACTATTTATATTGTTGATAATAATTCATGTTTTGACTATTCAAGTTATACATGGAGGAATACAAGTATAGCACGTAATGATTATAGAAAATTTGGTCTCCATTTTTGGTGTTGTACATAAAATGTAGACAAATATGTGTGGTGAGTAGTGACACGTTTGTTGAGATTTAATGGAACCAAGCCATCTCTGTTGACAATGGTGGACCATCATAAAGAGTGACACCAATTATTTATGTAAAGATGAATTTGGTTCAATCAATATAAAGTCATAATAATAACTTGATTTTGAAGAAAATTTGATGACATGACACAAATTTAGTTATAATATATTTTTTTTCTGATAATAACAAGAACATTTTTACTTGGCCACAAATGAAATTTGATTCATGCATGCCTAATTTAATCACTTTTGTACGGCTTAAAGCTTACATTGTAGTTTAAGCCTTAAGAAATAAGATATCAAATGTGAAAGTCTCAATTTGATAAATGAAGATATATTTAATAATGGTTAAAATGTTTGTTTTTAAAACAGGTAATTGGTTTAAGAGATGTTATTCCTCCACCTTTGCGTAGAGAGTTTAATGATGTCTACATAACTACTGAACTCATGGATACTGATCTTCACCAAATCATTCGCTCCAATCAAAATCTGTCAGATGAACACTGTCAGGTTAGTGTGTTTTTAGTATCATAACCATCCTCTTAATATTTGGGCACTTGAATTAATTGAACTAATTGTCTTGCTGATGATTGAATGATCTTGTACTTGCAGTACTTTTTGTATCAGATTCTTCGTGGGCTAAGGTATATACATTCTGCAAACATAATCCATAGAGATTTGAAACCAAGCAACCTGTTGTTGAATGCAAATTGCGACTTGAAGATTATTGATTTTGGTCTTGCGCGGCCAACTATGGAAAGTGACTTCATGACAGAATATGTAGTCACAAGATGGTATAGGGCTCCTGAGTTGTTGTTGAACTCCTCAGATTACACCTCTGCTATAGATGTTTGGTCTGTTGGTTGCATTTTTATGGAGCTCATGAATAAAAAGCCTCTGTTTCCTGGCAAAGACCATGTGCATCAGATGCGCTTATTGACAGAGGTAAGATTATACAAATCAGCATAACTAACCATTTAAAATTGTGCATTTTCTTAAACAAAGCTTTTTAATGATTCGGATGGAATATTTGTCAACAAAAAAAAAAGATTCAGATGGAGTAAAATATTACATTAAATGTTTTTCCTAGTTTGATATTCATATAAATATTTCAAGTTATTTAATGTCATGAATATAATCAATAGTTTAATCATAACTAATTCTGGATGTATATGCTTACACTTGTTGTCTTTCCACAGCTTCTTGGAACTCCAACTGACGCTGATGTCGGGTTAGTGAAAAATGAAGATGCAAGGAGATACATCCGACAACTTCCTCAATATCCTCGCCAACCTTTAAATAGGGTTTTCCCACATGTTCATCCCTTGGCCATTGATCTAGTCGATAAAATGTTGACAATTGATCCTACCAGAAGAATTACAGGTAATTTTCTCACCCTTACATTCATTTATGTCTCTATAGCTAGATAAATGCAATATACAGGTTCATTTCAACATTCACGGTATCTGCATTAGCAATTTAGCATCAAAAGAAAGTTGGAGTAGATTAGCAACAGCTAAAGCTACACATCAAATAAATTTTGTTCAAATTTTCTTATCTGTTTGTTTAAATATTGGCAGTTGAAGAAGCACTAGCCCATCCATATCTTGAAAAACTGCATGATGTTGCTGATGAACCTATCTGCATGGAACCATTCTCATTTGAGTTTGAGAAACAGCATTTGGATGAAGAACAAATAAAGGAGATGATCTACAGAGAGGCATTAGCACTCAATCCCGAGTATGCTTAAATCAGAAAGATAGAAGGAATATGAAGTTAATAAGCAATTTTTTCATCAAATTCCCAGCAGTATAAAGGATTAAGTTGAATGAGAATTCAATATGTTGCCAGCTAAAACCCTCTAGGTAAGTTCAATCTGTGTGACTAGTTAGGTGCAATTATAGCTTAGGTACCAAGCAGTACCCCGCCTTATGTTGTAAAGTGTAATGTAATGATATTAAATTAATCCCCATAATTTTTTTAACCCTGTTTTGTTGGGTTAGTTGTATTTTTTTCTTTTTTTCCGGCCTGTTTTCTCGGTTGACAAAGGACTCGGCATGTAATTTTATTAAGTTATTTGAATTGTTGTAACTTATTGCTACCATAATATATGTTTTTTCTGCTATATTATCAGTATAGTGGATATGAATTCAGTGAACAAAGCTTTTAGTTAAAAAAACTTGATGCTTTCAGTTTCCTCTGACTTGTTGGCTTTCAAGTTTAACAATGTCAATAATGTTAAATTATTAATACTACTGGGCATAAATTACATATTGAAGAAACACAAATAATTTTTTTTATTGTTTATCATATTTCCTTCCACCACCTAAGGTTTTCGAGGCACTACCGAACATTAAATGTGGACACCTCTAAACCAAAATTTGAACAATGATTTGCCACATTAAGAGATATTAAACCCTTCCACAAAATTTTGTCAAAAAAAAAAAACCTTCCACAAAAACTAATCTCCCATTGATTTTGAAAATAATAGAGAATAGATATTATGCATTTCTAGATATAAAAAGTCTAAAAGTATTTGACTTTGTCCTTCAAATGTGATGAAAGAGCTAAATCTAGATCAAGTTTATTAAAAGAAAAGAAGCTAAATGGAATTAATTTTTTTATAACTATTATTGGTATAAAGTATCTACCGGCTTTTTTTGTCCAATCTCTACTACCGTCGAAGAACATAGTTGGTCATTTTAATAGTCTCTCTTTCCAATCATATATTGCTTAAAGAATTAGAGTCTAGTTCCAACATAAGTTCACTGGAATACCCACACAATCGTATAATCTGTTGGGGAACTTGGGGAAAAATCATATAAAAGAAACAAAACCAAGTAGTATCATTTACAATTTGAGAAAAATCAATTTAATAATCATTGCAAGGCATAATTGTGGCAACTGGTTAATTTTATCCACAGCACTTTGCTCCATAAAACGTGTTATAACTTCTAAGCTGTTTTAGAACTGGTTCACGCAGCCAGATTCCTGACTTGGTTGTATGAATTCTCAGCAACTTTGTGGTACTCAGTTCGAGACCGGCACTAGACAAAGAACTGGTTCACCGGCACTAGACAAAGAACTAGTTCACGCAAAAAAAAGAAGAAAATGTTAGTGATTAATGACAGATTTGTCATGATGGATCGGAATTCTGGATGTTATGTTTGGTAACTTTGGTACAATCAAATGGTCCGATCGCTTGATTTTTCTTCACCTGCAAACCAAAATTAAACAAAGAAATAAGTGATACTCAATAATACATCGTCAAAATAAAAAGCATATATAGAACCGGAAAGAATTGGGAAAAGTAGCATTAATTTTATTCAACTTTCTTATTAAGATGTTCCACCTAGAAAAAATTTGTTTATTATGAAGCTTTATTGACGTGACATCAATGGTTTAGAATGGAGATTAGGGAGATTTGTTTATGAAACTTTATAAATGACAAATGTTGGTGTAGGGCTAATGAAAAGGCATTTGTAAAGGATGTGAAATTCCACATATTTTCTATTTATCTTAATTCTAATGGCTTGTCTAATCACAAATATACGAATATCAAATTCCTAGTTCTAGTGTTAGATGTTTTGAAGTTAAGGATCAAATGCAGAGAACTTATACGCAAACAAATGAAATTTCAAAATTTTCCATTTTATTAGAGCAATTTCCGTCCCCTGCCCTATCCATTCTGTTTCAGGGAATATCGGCAAGAAACCAAGTTTGTCTTGTTTCCTTGAAAGTGAGTTGTGTATTATGTTCTTTCTCTTTTTCAAGTTCCTTTCCTTTCTTGTTGTTTGTACTATACATTGGTATGGGACTATTAGGTAATATTATATCCTGACATCCTATTTTGAAAAGGAGAAAGGAAAAAAAGTGTTCCCCCAACAGCCTTATGCTTGGAATTTGAACCAAATCTAGATACTGAAGAATGGACCTACCGGTGACCAAGGGCTCGGTTCATGCTGGGCTTTGTCGGGAGGAGAGTTTTGTACAGCACCACTTTTCATTGTTAAAATCTCCTGCAGACGCAAAGAATAAGATGAATCAAACATGGCAAAAATCACGGCAGTGCAAGAACTAATGGTCTATATGTAAAGTCAGGAGCCTAAACCTAAAATACAAGTTTGATTCAACTGCCATATGCAATTCAAACAATGCAAGCTATTCAACGCGAACATTCATAAATATGTATATTAAAAAATATTTTTTTTTTTGTTTTTGAAAGTATGAATCTGGTATCCATTTAATGAATGCAATATGATTTCATTAAAAAATAATTTTGTTTTTTTTTTTTGACAAAAAAAAAGTATGTTAAAGCCCCAAAAAATGGTAATGTAAGAGACTTCAGAACAGAAAAACAAGAAAATTGGCATGAAATACTGTGTCAGGCAAAGAAACTTAGTAATCAGGCATTAAAAGTATAGATGTTCAGTTAAGAAATCCGAGTCACCTCTCCAGCGGCTTCTATTGCAGCTAACCATTCCTCAGTAAATGGAGCAACATTTGGTGGAGGCTTCAATATAGGAACTTCCAGCTTGCTTTTAGTTGCAGTCTTCTCACTGCCACTCACAAAATTAACAATGATCACTCAATTTGCAAAGCTTCAAAACTCTCTTAGTTTTAAAATGGAAAGGTTGCCAAAGCATAGATGAATAAAAGTTATATGACGAAATAAGATACTCACAGATGGATTATTTTGCTGTTGTCTTCCGGAAAGTCAATGTTGCCTTTTGTCTCACACAGCATGTCAGTATTCGGAAACTTATCATTCCCACAGATATTAGTTTCAGCTACATCTGATAAATTTTTACTGTTCACTGAACTAACTTTGCTGCCTTGTGGGATTGTTGCGTTGACGGTTGGATCATCTGAAGCTAGTAACTTCGATTCTTCACTTAAACAACATTGCTCCTCAGATTTCGAAGCAACTACACTTGCCAAGGAATCTTCACTCACTTCAGTAGAAGAATAAAATTCAGCAAAAATAACTTTCTCATTGAGTTTCACTGGACTAACTTCACTGCCTTGTGGGGTTGTCGCATTGAAGGTTGGATTATCTGAAGCTAGTAACTTTGATTCGTCACTTAAACAACATTGCTCCTCAGATTTCCAAGCAACTACACTTGCAAAGGGATCTTCACTCAATTTAGTAGAAGAATCAAATTCAGCAAAAATAACTTTCTCATCGAGTTTCACTAAACTAACTCCACTGCCTTGTGGGATTGTTGCATTGAAGGTTGGGTTATCTGAAGCTAGTAACTTTGTTTTTTCACTTAAATAGCATTGCTCCTCAGATTTCCAAGCAGAACTCACTTCAGTAGTTGAAGAATCAAATTCAGCAGAAATAACATTCTCATTAGGTTGAACTTCAACTACAGGCAATATGTCTGATGAACCTTCTTCTGCACCATCAATTTGCAAAAACTCCACCCTTTCACCCACATCATGATTTCCATCTTTGTCTTCAGGCATATCCTGAATATGATGATTCAAAGCATTATGCTCATTACAATGGAACCTGCATACATCAAATGCACCCTCAACTAAATTTTGTTCTTTGATTTCCACAGATGAAGCAATATTCATTGGTACACAGTCACTATCCAAGTGCAATATGTTATTAACATAGTGGGAATCCAGAACAACAGCAGCACTAGGCTTTTGCAACTCAGGAAGATGAGAATCTTCATTTATATTATTATAATCTGCCAATGAAAACTGGTCATTAATAACTTCAGGACAGTGTTTACTGCTGCAGTCATATGCCACAGGTCTTTCATCGAAGGATTGCACTTCTGCATCTTCCACATGTGATTCCTCAATCTCTCTGTAAGTATGATGATTAGAAGCATCATGCTCATTTGTATCGAATCTGCATCCTACAAATGCACCCTCAACTAAATTTTGATCATTGGTTTCTGCAGATGAAACAATAATTGTTGGCGGAAAGTCACTATCCAAGTGCAGTATGTTATTAACACCAAGGGTATCTACGGTAACCACAGCACTATGCTTTTGAAACTCAGGAAGATGAGAATCTTCATTTATATTATTATCATCTGCCAATGAAAACATATCTTTAGTAACTACAAGAGGGTATTTGTTTCTACAGTCGTATGCCACAGGATTTTCACTAAAGGATTGCGCTTGTGCATCTTCCTCATGTGATTCCTCAATCTCTCTGTAAGCATGATCAAATTCTTGGACTGATTGAGCCGGCAGAGAATGCTGTAAAAGTCCAGAGGAATTTTCAGCTCCACTACCGATAGGATCTTCGATGCTTGAAATTAAATCAGCAGAAACTTCAGAAAACTCACTCTGCTGAAGATAGCGGCCATGATTTGGCACTCTACTCTCATCTTCGCAAGATATTTCATTAATATCAGGACATGTAAACATACTAGCTTGTTGCTCAATGTTTCCAGGGACATCACACTGAACCTCACAGTGTATTGAGGTATCAGTAGAAAAATTGTCATCTCTAATCTGTGATTCAGAAATGGTGCTGCTGTTATCAATTGGCATATCATTTACCCCAAAATCACAACCAGCTTTTGCCGCTGGACATAGTTGAGGTGTTAAGTGGAGATTTTTTACTTTATTCTCAGGAAAATGTCTTCTTTCTGGAGAAACAGTAGTTACATTAGTGCAGCAAGCAGTTACTGAAACAGTAATACAATCTTCAGTCAACCTATTCAATTCAAACTCCTGAACTTTATCATTAATTGCTTTTGAGTCAATAACCTGTTCATATTCCTCCTCAATTGAGCTTCTCGGGATGAAACCTGATTGATCATTTACTAGAAGCTGACTGTCGTTGATTTCAGCTATATTTGATTCATTCTCAGAGGCACCATTGATTTCTAGTATAAACTTTTCAGGAGACCCTTCGGAAAATAAGGTTGTCACATGAGCTGGCTGAGAAGTACTCATATCAGATATATTTACTTTTTCTGATGCAATTTCAACTAAACTACTAGGATTTGGAATCTTGAGTTCTTCCCCCTGTAACTGCTGCTGACAAACTGCCTCTAAATTACTTTGGGTGTTCTCGTCGCAATTAACTGAGAGATTCTCATTCAATAAATGAGCTTGTGCATCTCCATATCTGCCAAATTCACCAGCACCACAATTTACCATTTCCGTATTCTTACAAACGGTGCCTTGTTTAGATCCTTCAGAAACAGTTTTGCTAAAATTATCAAGGCTATAATTTAAAAGTGCAGTCTTGACACCATTGTATTCCTTAAACTCCCCAGAATGTCTAGAATCCTTAAAAGAAGTTTCAAGCTCTGCCTGTAGTATCAAACTTTCCTTTAAAGTCGGAAAGTCACAGGTGGGACCTTTGATTTGGTCTTCTTCATCTTGCCCTATGGCACTACGCACAGTACTTGAAACATTACTTGAAGTTCCCTGCATGATAGGACAGTGCGTAGACTGTGGTTCCTGATATAAAGACTGATCCCCATTTGACGAAACATCATATAATTTGTTATCCAGAGTGTGGCCAGCCTCTTTCTCCAACTGCTCATGTGTGTGACTCTGTGTGAGAAATTCCTTTTCATGTGTAGGGAATACCACATTCTCCATGCTAGAAACGTTCTCACTTTCATGAAGTTCTCCTTGATCCTTAGATTTTAAGTTGACATGCTCAAGAACATTTCCAACCTCTGCTTGCTTGCTTACTTTTACAAAATCCGAAGAATCACATTCCACTTCTACACCAGCCATCTGCTTATTGTCTATTTGCATGATTGGTTCTGACTTTACATCTGAAAGGTTTAATTCCTTAGTACAATTCTTTGTTGCTCCTTTGACAATTTTGGACCTTGCCTCATTAACAGAAATTGTTTCTGCCTTCCTTAGTTTAGGAATGTTACTCTCTGAAGATTTGCAAGGTATAGAGCTTTTCTGCAATTGGCCGAATGAACTGGAAGCTTTGGCCTGCAAAGCAGTAATAAGCATGGACATGAGATCAATATGTGAGTGTTATTTAATTGATGAATTCTCTTAATCCTAAATACGAAATAAGGAACCAAACAGAGCAATCATACCTGAGAAAAGAATCCAATTGAGGGAGATGGCTTCCTTAGGCCTGATGACTTTGTTGTTTGAAACAGTGTTTGTTGCTTTTTCTTACCAGTGTCAGAAACTCCTTGTGGGAAACATGCTTCAGACACCTTATTAGCTCCACTTCCTGTTTGATGCATTCGAGATTGTGGAAAACAAGCATCAGACACCTTATTTGCTCCACTTCCTGTTTGTTGTATTTTAGATGGTGGACGTGTTTCTGAAACTGAGTTATCCTGTGCAGGTTAACAACATTTCAAGCGAACAATCATATACTTAGTAGTTACACAACATGAATTAAATTGATGGAGTAAGTGATGAATATTTAAAAACTAAAGCCTCCAAGAGGATAAAGTACCCACCAAACGTTTTCCAGCCTGCTTGGTAAGAGTTCTACTAACAGAACATTTATCAGCCGGATCAACTTTTGGGATGCTTGACACAGTTCTAGGATTTTTTGACAGGCCTTCTACTCCAGCATACTTCTGAATGTTAGTGACTGTAGAAGAAAAACAAAATGAACAAAACAAGATCAATAAATTTTGATGATTGGTAATTTGAGAAAAACCTGTATCTGTGAAATTCATTCATAGAGATTACAAACCTCAAATATAATAGACCTAAATTTTTTAATTGATCCAGCCTCACATTATATAATGTTGATAATAATAGCATTCAAATATTATAAGTTTTATAGTCAGGGTTCAAAATTTTCATGGATAGAAAAAAAGAGGGATTTCACCCTTCTAAAGCTCAGGGCTGAAGTGAGAGATTCAATTTAAATGGAAAAGTGAAAAGTTAACAATTGGTTAAAAAAACCAATATTTGAGATTATAATCATATGCATGTATTTTGTCCAACTATAAAGTTGTTTAAATTTCATCATTGAATTTTGAATCGATGACTATAACTACTCACATATTCCTTTTAAAGTGTATTCCTTGCTTTACAAGGGTTAAATGTAGAAGGAAAGAAAAAAAGGATCAAACTGCAGAACTTACCAGGAGGTGCATTCTGATTTCTCTTTGAGGTACCTGAGCTCAACATTCCACTCCTAGTGGTTGGTGCATTTGCAGAAACATTGGATTTTGGTCCTGGTATCCTAGTCATTTTTGACACTTTACTCGGCGTTTTAACGGCATCAGTTCTTTTTAATTTTCAAAGGAGTTAAGGTAAACACTTGCATTATTCAACAGAAATGCAGACAACTCAATTCCATGATTCCATGAAACACACTATAAGACTCCACTCTAGCACAGTTTGAACTAACTTCTAATCAATAAAATCTCTTCAATTAAAATAAGTTTACAATTTTCCCCTCATGAAAATGTCTTTATAAGTTGATCAAAGGCTATTGAGAAATTAAATAAGAAAACTCCTTAAAGAAGGTAAAGATTCATAAGTTAATTTCAACTTATTCAATATAACCATTCTTTAAAAAGCTCGTAGTTACAGCAAGATTCTTTCAACATTATTTTTTCATAAGACTTCTTTTGACTAAACTGAATATTAATAATATATCATGCATCTAAACAAGCAGTGACAAGGATATGATGGTGAAGGTACTGGCCTCGGACAAGCACTGCGCTTATATCGATTTCCAACATTGTTGACAGCAAGCACCTTTTTCTTTGCCTAACAATCATATATGTACACACATGATAGAAATTAAGAAGAGTTTAACTGTGATACACCGTCACATATATATACCGATAGTGCAAAGAGTATAATAGACTAACCAGGGAAGCAGCAGGTGGCGTTTGTTTGATCGATGCACCAAGCTTTGGAGATAAGCCATAAACAGCACCAATCTTTCTATCTCTAATCGAAACACCTCCCGATGAATGCTTAAACAAATTTTCTTCAATTTCCTGCAATGCTAACGAAGTGGTAGCCGGTTCTTCTTCATCAATAACTTCCAAATTCGACTTTGAATTCGGAGTAGCTGTGCCACTAATCATAGATAGCTCCATCGGATTCAAAACACCTAAATATTAGGGTTTGAACATTAACATTAACCGATTAGTAATTAGCAATAATAATTAATAACACTAATCTAATTTCAATTTTCACAATTCATTGATGAAAAAATGGAACGAGAATACCTTGTTCGGTAAAGAAAGCTCGATCCCATGCCAAGCTCTTACGCAAGTTGAATCCACCTAATTTCTTCTTCCTTTTCTTCTGCTGAGAAGACTTCATGCTCGGTGTTTCAGGTTTACTGCAATCCGTGTTCTCTTTGTTCGCACTGTCTTTCGGAATCATCGAAATCAAATCTTCAGAATCAATTTCTCTTCCCTCTGCAATTCGCACTAATCAATCAATTCGGTTCGAAGAAATCAATCATTCATTACAAATCATAAAAAAAAAATCAACAAAAAATGAAAATGGAAAAACCCTAACTGATTTGGCGAGAACGAGATCTGAGAGAAACGAGAGGGGAGCATGAGAACAGGTTGGCGGCAGTAGGAGTGTCGGAGAGAAGAGAATCGTCGGCGTCGCCGGAGATTTCTAAGAGAGAGAGATCGGAAATGGAATCCACGATCGATTTCATTGTAGTTTTCTTCTTCTATTCTCAGTTGTCACTGTGAGTGTGAAATGGATTCGATTTTGCATCGATTCTTTTTACTGCGTTTTTTTTTGTTCTGCAAATCTTATCGCAATTTCAAACAAATAGCAAGCGGGAATCGTTTGTTTGGTGTAGCGTAACGGATTTACGAAGAATCATCTAACGGTAGCGAAGGATATAAATGTAATTCGCTATTACAGTACATTTTTCTTAATGGGCCTGTTAGCGTATTTCACTTCAGTTATTTTTGGGCTACTCTTTCCACCCCTTTCTTTCTTATGCGTCCCACCTCCCTCTCCTTAATTACAACATTGTTTTCTTCAAAATATCTCTTTTTGTAATATATTGAACTTTTATATATTTTGGAAGTGAGTGTTTTTTTTTCACCTCAGGTTCCAAGGGAAGGGGGCCGGTAACCAAAAGGTAGATAAAATCTAATAAAAAATTGTTCATCCTAAAAATAAAATAAACTTGGGTTATTTCAAATTATATGTATTTAGGAGGAGCTCATTATCCACTTTAACCCGACCACTTGGTTTAGAAGTGAGATTTTGAAATACAGTATAAAATTGTGTAAATATAGTTTCACGTGCTAAAGTAGTTTGTATACACCCTAACTTTTTTCACTTTCTTTCTTCCACTTCTTCCCCCTTTGCATAGTTCCTAACTTTAAATCTAGGATTTTTTTTCTTTCAATTTTGAATTTAAAGTTTTAAAACATGTTTATAAACTGTATATAGACAATAATTTTATGTTCAAAAATAGAAAACATGCAAAATGATTTTAATTTTTATGAGTTTCATGATTAGAAATAGACATAGAAGGTCCACAAATTCTTGCTCACAAATCCTTGCTCAACTGATAAAATGCTGAAATTGTTACGTCGAACGTCGTGACCAGAATTCAAACTCTGATTCATCTACTTATGTGAATGAATTTTTAATGGCTATTATCATTTCATCCGGAAGCATCAATGTCCTAGATCTAAGAAAAAGTGAACATGGCAACTAATTGGATGGATGATAGAGTCATAGAGAACTGCGGTTGGATAATGAAGCTGAAATGTATCTAAATTTTAGTGATGCATTCACCCACTACTATGGCTTGCGAATGAGTGGTAAAATCAGTGAATTTATGAAAACATGTGAACATTGAAACCATACTGTATCACATACAAGAATGTGTTACCTCACATTGATTTTTTTTTACAGTACCTCACATTGATTACTAGAACCAACAAATGTAATTTCCAAATTTATTTATTTTTACTTTTAATTCAATAAATAGATTGATAAAGTTCAATTTATGAACAAAAATATATTGATTAAAGTTCAACATAAGCAAAAACAAAATATTAATAAACAGTTAATTATGACAAGACCTTCTGAGAGGGATGAACAAACTTCAGTATTTCATGATTAAACCTTATAAGGAAATAAAAGGATGGAATTATAACTTGTAAAAAATCATTACAATAAAACTTCAGAGTGATGCCTACCCTCCCCAAGTTTACGTTGTGTGTATATGTAAACCGAAACAACAAAAACCAATAGCTACACTATGATGGACATCTCTTTACAGAAATTAGTCTAACAATTCTCTTCTCTAAGTTTCCTACTCTAAGTGATAAAATGTAAAAAGTGAAAATTCTATTACATGACATCAACGCCAGTTGGTGGAAAATGTCACACCAGCATAGCCATGAGAAAATGAGCCAGAATTCTGTTGCTTGGTCAAATATCAAGCAAACCCACCTCCATAGCCACTGAATTGGTTCCCAAAAAATTATCATTTTGTGTTCCATATATCTATGTATATATCCTTTGCATATATTTGTCAATAACCCAAGACAGACAAGAATTGATCAATTTTCATCATCTGCTAAGTTGGCAAAGGAAAAAGGTCTGAATTTGTAGCCATCACCATGGTAGAATTTATTTTGAAATTCAACCCAATGAAGTCGCAGGGCGTGAAGAAAAGCGCTCAGAGTCTCCATCATAAGTAGTATAAAAGCAGTTGCAAATGCAAAAACAACTAGTCCCACTAACCGAATGAGAAGATTGTCATACCTATTATAATTACAATCAGCGATGACATCAATTATTAAAGATGAAAAAGTGATATTAGGAAACATACTGTAAAGGGAGAAGTGGCTCGAACAAAATTAATTAACAGCTTCACCCAAATTGATTAAAGTAATTTTGTCAACCAGAAGTCTAATGACAATTACACCAAAAAACACAAACTATAGTTACAATGCCTGTTCAGAAAGTACTCTACATCATAAAAATATCTTATCGACTGATCCCTATATAAAGATTCAGTTTCTAACTATCATTAACAATGAACCGATGATACTCATTTTGTACTTCAACCTCAACAATCCTAATCTATAAAGCTTACTTTCACTGGTACAAGAAAATACTTTAAATGTAAGGTATGTTAGCTATTGCCCTACAAAACCAACTACAAGAGTATCTTCAAATAACAAGTTAAGCAATTTGATGATTAAATTCATATTATGATATTATTTATTACCATTACTCTTCCTCTTAAGTTCACATGGAAAAAAACTGCATTCCACTCTGACAAAAAATCAAGTGCATTAAGTAGACTTTAAAAGCCAACCTTTATTTAGCATTCATTGCAGCATTAACATTCAACCCAAACTCAGCTCTAAATTATAGTTTGTATACTATGGAATGCATAATGAAGGGGGAAATTGCACAGAAGATAATGAAAACAGGAATAACTCCGAAGTGTTTGGAAAACATAGTACGATGTGTCAAAGGTTATAAGTCACTCACCCCCATGCTAGTAGCAGAACTTTCTCATAAAAAACAGTAGAAAGCTCTGAGTGAGCCAAGCTGCAAAGTTTCCACAAAAATCAATCAAATCAAGAGTTTATAAAATAGCAAGTTGTGGCAATTAGGGAAAATCACGGCTGATCAAACCTTAATGCCCAAAGTCGGAGATATGATGCCGTATTTGAAACAGAACCCAGAACAAACTCAATGGAGTGAATCATTTGGTGAACAAAGACCTCGCTGAAATTAAAGTCATCATGATGTTGCATGGCCCTAGCAGAATCCGGTTCCACCTCAATATCTATCTCTGAGGTATGAAGAACACCGTAATTGCGTCCTTGAAATCTCTATAATATCATCACGATAAAGAAATAATAATCCTCATAAAGTATGTGGCATTGCTTTGTTAATAACTAGTGGTCAACAAAAACACATAACGGGCCAACTATCGCTAGAAACAAAAATAATCAGCATAGCCAATTGAAGTTGCAAGTTATATAAAAATTGTTTATTTTAGTCCAACAAAAACTGATCTTAAAATGGATCTCAGGGAGATTTGTTGTTCGACAACCATATGCAGAAACACAGTCTTAAGGGGAAAACTCAAACCGATAAGCATGTGTACATAATGCAGACATATTTACATGCAGTTAGAAAGTTTGGGAAATAAAAGTTATTAACTCTCGAGCAATAAAATCATACACAAGGGAGGAAAAAGTAGCACCTCATTATGAAGTTTCTTTAATATAAAAGGCTTTGGAAAGAGCATCCATGGAACTGCAATTAGAGCCAGAAGCAATAACAGAATCTGCATATCATGAACAGTAATTTCAAAAGATGAAAAACACTAAATATATCAACAATAATTAACTAAAAATTAAGAAAGGAACCAGAACCATACTTGAAGTGGCCTTTGGCCCCAGAACAACTCATTCTCACCAAGCTTGTCAAAGGGGCTTAAAAACATGTAAATCATTATATGATAAAGGTCTGCCTGAGAGCCAGTACACCACTTGACAACAATGAGAAGGGAAAGATACCCAAATAGACTGTTAAGGAAAATCATCTGCGGCACAAACTGATACCTAAAGCAACATGCAGAGCAAGTTAAAACATTTTACTCAAAGGATAGCTAGCAAAGTAATGGGTATAGGGGGAAGTTAGAAAAGTAAGACACCTTATATCCAGTGAACTGCCAAAGAAACGAGCATTGAAGTAGCTTAACATAATTCCTAAGTTCATATGCACCACACCAAACAGAATGGACATCTTCATCTTGAGAGAATTCAGAAAGGGCAATTCTGAACGACTTCCACGCCAGCTGGGATCCACACCAAATGGGTATGGTTCCCTGTATTTTACTAAGCCAGCAGTATGCGCATCCCTAATAAGAGGTGGAGAATGATGGAAAATCAAACAGCACCAAGTTAAAGCCTGGCTACAAAAAACATTTCATTTTATACATGCTCTGACAATATAAATACCCAAATTAGCTTCTTCTTTTTTTGAGATATTCTTATAATATTAAATTAGCACTATTTTGAAGTTTGAAAGGAACATAAAAAGAGCCAAACAGAAGAGTGCAACTATTCCAGAGAAGCAAACCAAACGAGTCCTATTTGCATAAATTTGAAGGTAATAATTTTAAGGGGATGTGAATCAAGCCCAAATAAACAGCACTTCAGTTTTTAAGAATAACAGTCATCGCATACAGGTGTTTCTCTCAGAACTTAAACCATATACATCTAATATTCTTCTCATTATGGTCCACAACTTAAGAGTGGAAAGTGATTTGAAATTAACATTCATATTTTATACATGACATGAATGGGTGAATTTTATTTTTTGGATAGGCAAATGTTAGTAAATTAATTGTTATGTTAATTTTCAGGGTTTGAACCCTAGACCTCATTCTTAAAACTCTTTCGGTGTCCCTTAGCTCACCAACTGTACATATATATATATATATAAAGAAACAAATAGAAGACAGCCAAATGAACTATCTCGGAACATGTAAGCAGACACACTATGTGAAAAGGAAAAGAGAAACATTCTTTGTAGATTAACTCAAAATAGATTTAAAGTAGTAACATTAAAATAACAACAAGTAATGCATTGCGAATCTAGGTAATTGAATTAAAAAAAAAATCCAGCTGACACAAATTATAGGCTGAAAGAGACAAATAGAAAACACCTGCATGACATATCTCGGCATTTGTAAGCAGACGCACCAAATATGTGAAAAGGAACCGAGAAGAATTCATTGTAGATTAACCCACAATACATTGAAAATAGTGACATCAAAAGAATCACATAGCGCCCACCAAATAGCATCTCCATAAAGCTTCCCAGTCGCTGGCAATCAAATAGGATTTTTAGGTCCTTAATTTTCCAAGAGCCAAACATAGGTAAATGATATTTTGTGTATATATTTGCAATTTTATCCATAATATATTTCATTTCAAGATATTAAAGGACAAAAACTTTAACATCATTAGCATGATCCTATTAAAAACCAGATGGAAAAAGAAGCATGTTCAAATTTGATATATCTCAATTAAGCATTTTATCAAAGATCAATCATAATAGATGCCGCATGTGAGGCACATTATGATATTTTGGTTAAATCTTCCATTGCTACTTTATTTGTGACACACTTAGAATGACAATACCTGATTACTGAGCTTTCTTTCATGTGCTATAAGAACCAATGCTCCAAGCAGCAGGCAAATTCCATGACCCCAGTCCCCAAACATCACGGCAAAAAGAAATGGGAATATAATAGTTGTGTAAACTGCTGGATTTGCTTCTTGATATCTTGCAACACTGCCGGATAAAATGGCTCGTTAGGAGGCTTTTCAATTTTTCACAGAACATAGCCATCTACTTCTAACTTCATGAAAGGTACCTTATTTCAACACATTAACTTATTTGTATCACTGCTAATATACAAAGTAAATATTTGCTCACCCATAGGCATCTACAATTTCTTGATATGGATTTGTGAAATTGTTGGTCCTAAAATATGTCGGTGGTGATTCCAGTGCATCCATTGAATGAAAGATTACCCCCACTTGAGAATTGCTGTCAAAAGTTGCACGTTGCAGGGCATCCTGAATCTGGAAAATCAGAAGATGCAAGCTTTTTACTAGAAAATATAAAACAAAAAGATGAAAGGTGTTTGCAACTCGATGAAAGGTGATTGCAACTCCTCAAAATTTAAAAGGGCACAACAATGACTAAGGATCCAATAAATTTGAGGGGGGGGAAACCTGTGCTTTTGCAAATATTGGACACCAGCCCTCTGCAACAAGACATTTTTTGGTGACATCAAAATTTAACATGTTCAGCGTATCATATACAGCCTTCTCTCTTCTTACCTAGGACAAGATGAAAAAGATGAGAGCTATTGGTTCATAAATCAAACAATGATAAAATATTAGGACTTCTTTTAAGCTACGACATAAACAGCATAAAACCCTTAGACAAGAAGTCGTTCAGAAGCTAACTCCTACCATGTCCATCCATTTTGCTAAATGACCTCCTACAGAAGATAGAGCCTTATTCCGATGCCTAATCCCAGCATCCAAAGTTGCCTCTAAGTCAGCAAGGCGTGATGAAACCTGTAACCATTGACTATATTTTTCAATTATAAATAAATCGTATTGTTTCTGTTGGAATATTTTGAAAGTATCTCACAATATCACTATTCTATCTTTAGCTATTTTAGAGTACCGTTGATGATTATTAATATCGGCTTTCATATTTTATTGCATTTCATGATTTGTTTAATTTTTTTAATTAGGATTAAATTGGGTTAAATGCATTCATCGTCTTTTGTATCACATTTAAACAATATCAATAATTATTTGTTTTATATTTTCTATTTTTCTACTTCCTCAAAGAAAACTAATATCAATAATTATTTGTTCTATATTTTCTCTTTTTCTACTTCTTCAAAGAAAACCTTATAATTTTCTACAGTTTCCAACTACCTGTTTTTATATTGTGTTTACCAATGGTGACACAGTGATATAAAACAGCGTCAACAATCTAAAGGTCCACTCACTCTACTTTTTTTCCCTTTCCTATGAATTTTTGTTGATACTACTGAATGATATTGCTGGAAAAGATCTCCCGAAAATGAAATCTTAAACATATTAAGAAACCTTTTGGATTGCAAGACAAGTAATCTGTGCATTAATTTATGATAAAGGCTGAGTAAAGATGTTGAAGTCCCTAGTATGCAACTTAAAAAAGCAAATTATATTATTTTTTTAACTTAAACTATAGACGCAAAAAGCTTTGTATTATCTGGAGATTAGAGCATAATTGGCCCTGGCCTCTGTTACAAACTTACAATACAATTTAAGAGGAAAATAGATAACATGTTCTTAAGCTAAGCATTTTTACCTCCCGAGTTATTTGTGTTTGTTTACTTATATCTTCAGGAACAGGGTAGCAATTTGCACCAAATGCTTCACAAATTTTCAGAATCTTTGTTCTTGCTTGCTCTCCAGAGAAAAACACAACAAACACAGTCTTCTCAACCTGAAAAGAAGTCCAAAACAAAGCATAAATTGGTGGGAAAATAAACAAAACAAACTAAATACAGATTAAAAAAAAAGCCAAATTATGCTTTTTTTTTTAATTGAGAAGAAAAAAACCATCTCATTTGAAATAGGATCCATAATTTGTTCATCAGCCGGTGCCTGATTGAAAAGCATATTGCCTCTTGTGGCACGAAACAACATCCTTTCAAACCTGAGAACTTTGGATTTACAAATTATCCCACTGATAAATCTTAAACCAGATTCGTTTGATTTTGATGGTCCAGGCACAATTTCCTGTACAAAAAAATTATTATAGTGAACTTGCAGGATAAAATAAAATTGAAAAACTAGTAATATAATTTACACTTTTAACAGTAGAAAAATATCAGCAGCAACAAGGGATACCACAAGTAACCTGTTCAAACAAAAATGGTGTCTCAACAAAGTCTCCATTTGAGTAAACATTCTCCTCCAGTTCTCTCTCTTCTGAAACGGCCTGGCCATGACTTGAAACAAGAAAACTACATGCCTGAAATATGCCCATACAACTATATTTTTATGCATATGAGAGAGAGAGAGAGTATATAGGAGGTATATTATATTAAAGAGCAGGATTGTATTAATTAATCAATTATGAATACAATATCATTTGATGGAGTAGATTAAAATCAGAACTATGTGGAGCAACAAATGAACTGTAAAACTCTAATAATCCTTCGGGCCTTAATTATAGGCAAATATTATTTTTCCTGATTCATTGAATAACGGATGTATTTGGTCTATATTAAAGACCATATCATTTATTCAATGAACTGAAAATGGAATATTTGCTTATAATTAAGGTCAAAGGGAGTAAGTAATAACTAATGTTAAGATATGATAAGAAAGACCGCAGTTTGCAAACTGTTTTCATACAGGAAAAACCATTTGCAAAATAACAGAGGGCATATGGATACCTGTAGTAATTTGAAAGCAACAAGAGAATATGCTCAGATCAAATAGCCGTGGAAAATACCTTTTGCAGTACAATCTTGAACTCAAGGAGTTCGTTATATGATTGCTGAAGTTTCTCACTGTTAGAGTTTATTTCAATTATCTCGTGTTCATGCTCAGAAAGTTGTGTCTGGTTTAAGAGAGAAAACCACAGAAATTAAGATGTCAGATTCAAGGCAAACAATCCCCACATAAACTAGTGAACTGCAAATAACCAGTATATTGCAGGCAACATGACAACATTTATATTGAACGAAATCACTAGGACAATAATCATGTTGATAGAGAAAAGAGAAGTAAAATAGAGAAGGACCTCTATATCCTCCAAGTGTGTATCTGATTGCAAGACAGAAAGGGAAGACATTATCCCAGCTTTATTGATCTGATCCATGAGGAACCGTAGCTTTCTTGACATTTCTGCACATCGCTTTACCTGTCAAAAAACAAAATGCAATTAATATGTGTTAATAGATCGATATAACTTTTGAAGATAGATATCAATATATCTAATCTAAAAAAACCAGTTACTATTAGCTGATAGAATACATATAAAATATCTCCTGATATCATCATCATTGTATCTTCAGAACATTTTAGAGTATTTTGGGTGATCTTGGTTGCCAAACTTCACTATAGTCCATGATTTTTTTCTTATCAAATTAAAATATTATGGAATGAGTATGTCAAAATAAGGTTCAGGTTTTTTATGGGTTTTTAATTTGTTTTCCTGCCGCTTCAAGCATTCAATTGTTATACTTGAACATCGATGAGAAGTTTCATTTTTTGGCTTGTTGATATTAATAACTGCTTCTCCAAATATTTGCACTGACGATCAGTTTCAACAAATAAGTCAATGTCAATACATTATACACCAAATTCGATTGGCAATAATTCTAGAAAAGGATAGGAAAAACATCAAACAAGCTATTTCCTAAAGTTTGAACCTATTTCTTCCATCTTTTGATATAAATCTGTAGAATGGAAAACTATAATCTGATTCACATGAAACAAACTGCTTTATGCAATTTCATATTATCTTAACAAGTAAGGTATTCAAAATCCCAACAACAAACAAAGTCTTAATCTTAAGATAAACAACATATTCATGTGTTAATGTTAACATTCCAAAAGGTAAAAATAAAATAAAGAGGGCAATGAAAAAGAAACAGGAATTCTTATACTTAGTGCAGTGTCAATTACCTGGTTAACAAATGTCCTCTGGAAGGGGCTCTTTTCAGAATTTAACTACAGATGAGAAAATATAGTCATAAGAAATGCAGTGATTAATCATAGAAGAATTTTATATCTCAAACATCCAAGAAACTAGAAATTTTACAACAACAAAACCTTTTCTAGCTGGGCCGTAAACCAGAAAGTTTGGGATATTAGAATTACTTTGCGAAGCCCACGTATGATGGTAAAGGAAAAAAAATCAAAACAAGATTTGAATATTTCCTAACTCACATGGTAACTAGCATATTGCCAGCCAGAATATCATTTGTAACACGATACAGAACTGCATGTATATGCTATTGCAAAACAGAATATCATTGATAATTAAAATAACATTCCCACTTTTAGTCTCTACCAGTGAAATGTTTGAGAGAATAGATCAAGCACAGAAAACATTGAAGTTATTGCATAGCCAGCATATCCCAAAATATTGAGATCCAACCAAGATTCTAGTCTCAAATGAGCTACAAATCTCAACACTTATATATTATGCAGATGGTTCTCCAGCAATTTTTACTTATATGGTCACATAGAAGCCCTTAATTACCAATTGAATTTACCATTATCAGTAGCAGTAGTATACACATTGACACACAATCAGAATCGATCTAATTAGGATTGGAAATCCCAGTGACATGAGAAAATAATCTAAAATAACTTAGTGGGGTCAGTTTGGTTTGAAAAAACATTTGTATTTTTATTCCGTGTTTTCACTTTTTTTTACAGAACTAACACTTTGTTTCCTATTTTCAAATATTTTTTAACAAATATTTAAGCCGTGTGTCAAATATTTGTATGTGAAATCATACATTTAGCAAAACCAGAAAATCATTTTCTAAAATCAAACATTTAGCATGCAACATTAACTTAAGCAACTCATTAACGCAACCAAACTGTTCACTCATCAACAACTATCAAAGCATTATTCAGAATTTCAGATTCAAATACCAAAACAATACAACAAAATGCTATGAAGCACAGTCATTCAGATTAGGCGTCTCTCGGTGTCCGACATGCATCGGTACATCGACACCGACACCGGCACAACATCGACATGTCAGTGTCTGTATCCGTGCTTAAATAATTATTTCAAGCACTTAACATCAAACTCAATCGCACAAGAAAACAACCTCTATGAACAAATCGACGCACCTGCACCAAATTCCAAAATTCAACACACGAATTCAACAATGCAGCACTTCAATCATTTCACAACGAGAATGCACACATTTTCCACACTCAATTCGAACAATACCACAAACTCCAATACAAATACCGACACACATTTTCCGCATTCAAATCAACAAATACCGAACCAAAAACAAAAACAAAAAGGCGCGAAAAACAAAATGCAGAATTTGAGAGAAACAAATTGAGATCTGAGAGAGAAGTTACGTCGCGAAATTGAAGAAGACCGAGTTGGCCTAAATAGGTAATGCAACGGTGAGCGGACTCGGCGGGAATGATGAGTTGAACGAAGGTCATCTTTTCGGAACGCATGAGATCCATTGGAGGTAATTTTTCTGTGAGATGATCCATTTTCTCGGGAATGGAAATTTTGATATAGATCTGAAATCTGAGAAAATAATAACCGTTTCCTTGTGTTTCAAGGATTGGTTAGTTTCGGAGGCTTTCAACTTGAGCACTCCGCTTCAGTTTTCTCGTCGCAACTGTCGTCATTACAATGGAACTGGAAAAATAACTTTAATTAATGTTTCTTAATTAATAAAGCGATTTAAAGGATTTTTATTTTGACCCAAAAACACATCTATCCAATCAAAATAAGGTAAAAAAATAATAGTATATTAAATTTACATTACAAATTATATTCCGACAAAATTACAAAGTCATTAACCAATCGTTAGTTGGTTCAGTGGTGATTGGCGCTGAACTTGGTAGGGAGGACTACGGTTTGATCCCCCGCAACTACGATCGGGAGATGGCTGGAACCACTTGATGTTAGAACTGACCACCGAACCAGATTCAACTGTTGGTGAAAAACCAAAAAAAAGATTAAAAAAAAATTACAAAGTCATTATAAATTAACATACATAAGTTATCAATCGTTAGTTGGTTCAATGGTGATTGGTGTTGAACTTGGTATGAAAGACCACGATTCGATCCCACAATTGTGATCGTGAGGGGGCTAGAACCACTTGATGTTAGAATTGAACCCCGAACCAGATTCAACTGATTGTGAAAACCAAAAAAATTAACATACATAAGTGCGGGTGAGTTGGGATTCAAATCTTAACAGGGATGTCAACGGGTGCGAGGATTGATCGGATGATACTTTGTCACTCTTTGTCCCGCCATTTAAAATATTCTTCATCCCCGTCTTCATTCCCCGCTTCGAGGAGTATTATTCCTATATCCTCATCCCCGCGGATCCCCACAGTTCTCGCGGATATCCATAAACTTTAAAAAAATTATCAAATTTCTATTATTTTCGATCAAACTAGCCGTAAAAAATATTGAAATTTAATTATAAAAAATATTAAAATATTATTATGGGTCTTGTGACGGTTATAAGCATCGTATATAAACAAATATATACACATATTATATGAAAATATAATTAAAAATAATTTATAAAGTTTTTAAATATAAATTTATAAATGTTACTTTAATAGTTTTCAGGAACGGAGTCTCCGCGGGGCAGATGATGAAATATCATCCCCATCCCCAAATCTCTTTCAGAGAAACTTTCTCCTTCATTCTCATCCCCACGGGGAAAAATTCCCCAACTTCAGATGTCCAAACGAGACAATCTCTGCGGGGATCCTCATTTACAGATGAAATTGACATTCCTAAATCTCAATCATAAAGTTCAACATAACAATTTTAACATTTTAATCTATTAAATTAAGACTATAAACTTATATTCCGCTACTTTAATTAATTTTATATATATATATATAGGTAAAATAATACATAATAAATTTATATGTGTATGATTTTTAAAAATTTATTATTTCATTCATAGAAAAAAAATTGTAATTTTTTGAAATTTATACAATCCTCTATGAAAACAAAATTTTATAAATATTATTACTTGACTACAAATTTTGTACATTTGTCAAAAAATCGTCAACGTGAAATCCATTTAATTTATTATTTACTATCATTTGATTTCTATGAAAAGTATCAAATATCACCCCAATAGAAAAATAAATTTAGCTCAATTTATAAGAACGTGCATTTTGAAAATTGATTCTTTGAATTTATTTTTTATCATGTTCTTCAAGTATGTCCATAACCATCCTTAAATTCACTTTTTTTCTTTTTCTCCTCTTTCTCTTTCCAAATTAAAAGAAAGTGGTAGGAGAGAAAATTACGGAAATCGATGGATGAACTTGGAATTAGAGTTAGTCCAAATTCATCCATCGATTTCCGTAATTTTCTTTCCACACAACCAAACACACCATAAAAGTTGAAAAAAAAAATTATCCTCATATTAATGGAGAGAATCCTCTCCCCACATTTTATTTAATTATTATTTCTTATTATCAAAACAATATAATGTAACACCATAGTGGTGTCACCACCATCGTGTTGGCTAGTTGAGATTGTGTAGAGGAAAAAAAAAATTGTCCACGTACACGTATAAATTTAATTAAATAAGCAAGTAATATTATCTCTAAAGTCAAAAAAGCTATGTATTAGACTTCAAGTGCAAATTACTTAATGTAATTATTTTCTACAAATCGTATCAATACTAATATAAATAAACGATGAAGTGGTAGCACCGACATTAACCAGAAATAAAAGGACATTGTTGATCCTTCATAGTCACGCTTTGGTGTTAGTACTTTGTACGGCATGTGGGTGCATTAATATTTATTAAATTAATATTTATTGTATTTATTATTTAATTTAATGAGTAGAAATACTTTTGGCAACAATACGTGCAACTTTGCTCCGTTTTTTTTTTTTTTTACAGTAGAAACTTATAGTATTTTGTTAATAATCAAATTCTGGATACATGTAATAATATTAGTAAGGATATGGAAGCTAGCTAAGCATGGGCTGCATTTGCTAAACAGTGAGCGACCTCATTTGCTTGCCTCCTAATAAACTCAACATGAAAGTTTGTGAAATAAAAATAAAATACATTCTTACAATCTTTAATAATATCTCCGAACCCAAATTCATCCCGTCGATTGTGTTTGAAGCTGTCCACCACACGTTTAGAGTCTAACTAAAAAACAACGTTATTTAGATGCACGTCTCTCATCCATTTCATTGCACTAAGTAGGCCTAGAGCCTCTCCGGTGTCAACATCAAGGATAGGCGAATGCCATTTTGTTTTTGCTAGTACGAAGTGGCCTTGGTCATCCCGAATACATACACTGATACCCACTCTATTGCGCGTTCTCGAAAAGGATGCATCGACATTGCACTTCAAGTAACCTTTGCTTGGTCTTGTCCAAATAGAGTTTTGCGAAGTTTGGTGTTGAGTGTTATGCATCTCCCGTACCTTTTCGCATTTCTCCAACCTGTAAGGAGTGATATTCCATGTTCGCATACATCTATCCTGGGCAATCTCTCATTCCGCCATACAACGTCATTTCTTTGTTTCCAAATTGACCACATGGTGCATGCGAACACAACCTTGCTATCCTCATTAAGTTGACCCATAATCTTGAACACATTCTCATTAACTGAGACTGACAAATCCCGTGCCTGCATTATGTTACTCCAAAGTCCAACCTGCTGCCAACAAAGTATGCTATTTTGACAAGAGAAAAATAAATGCAAACTATCTTCAATACTTGCATCACAAAGAACACAATTGTCTGGACAGTCTACACCTCGGTCATGTAATCGAACTCGTGTTGGCAAACAGTTCCGACAGACCCGCCAGAGAAATTTTTTTAGTTGGATGACATGTGTTATAAAAATAAAGGCAAAATTACACATTTGGTCCTTTATCTTAATTTTTTTTGTAATATTTTGGTCATTTATCTTTCATTTGTAACATTTTGGTCCTTTATCTTATCTTTTTGTAATACTCCGGTCCTTTATCTTTTATTTATAACACTTTGATCCTTTAAAGAACATGAAGATATGAAAAAATTGATGAAGATGATAAACATATTTATCAAAATTATGAGTTTTATTTAATTTTAATAAAAATGTATCTTAACAAATAAAATTAAGCATTTTTTTAATAAAAAAAATATGAAAAAAAAGGGTTTATATGTGAATGTTATAAAAGACAAAAGACCAAAGTGTTACAAATAAAATATAAAGACCGGAGTGTTACAAAAAGATAAGATAAAAGACCAAAATGTTACAAATTAAAGATAACGGACCAAAATGTTACAAAAAAAAAAACATAAAGGATCAAATATGTAATTTTGCCTAAAAATAAATCAAATGGTTGTGATTTAATGTATAGAATTAAGTATTTATTTTAATAAAAAATCAAAGAAAATAAAATAGGAATCCGCCCATCATTTTCCTCTCTTTGTTCATAGTTGTGTTTCATCTTTCATTAGCTACTGCACCCTCCTCCGCCGCCGTCCCCCTCCTCCTTCGGTCACCTCTGCGGCGGTGTTCTTCAAACCTCCACACACCGTTATGCAGTAGCTTATAGCTGAAAAGTTAACTGATTGAAATAGTTTGATAAAATTAGCTAGTTGATAAATATAAAATGACATGTATGTTCAATGGGTAGTTTTATTTTTAGTGAGTAGTTTTTTATCTTAAAAAAAATAATAAAATAAAATTAAAGGTTAAAAATGAAAAAAAGCTGTAAAAAATTATAAGATATATAAGCTCAAACGTTACTTAAAATAGTATTTGAAAAAAAGTTATACCTAGTAAAAAAAATTGTTGCCAACTACCTTTAATTTTATGAAAACAAGCTTATATAAACTAATATAATAAATTATAAGCCAATAGGATATTTGTGTTACCAAATACACCCTAAAATAAATAAGTGAAGTTTGCTATTTAGGCCCCCTAGTATTACTCGGAGGCCCCCCGTCGTGACCAAAATGCCCTTATAAACGAAGGAAACAAATTTCGTCACCTAGAAGACGAAATTATGTTAAAACATGGTAGGCTTGCATTGTCGCGCACATCTGGGCACAAAACACGCAATTTCGTCTCGTAGTTACCGAAACGCCAATTTTTTGAAATTTTGACACCTAGAAGACGAAATTGTGTGTTTTGTCACCTAGAAGACGAAATTTTGGTTAAACGTAGTAGGCCTACTTTGTCGTGCACATCTGGGCACGAAACACACAATTTTGTCACCTAGAAGACGAAAATGTGTGTTTTGAAGACGAAATTGTGTGTTTTGTCACCTAGAAGACGAAATTTTGGTTTTTTGCAATTTCGTTCCCTACATGACGATAATTTTTCAACCGTAAATTTAGGGGTATTTTGGGATTTTAGGGGGGCCTGATAGCAACTCAAGGGGCGTAAATAGCAATTTTCTAAAGGACAAAACTTACATGCATTGCTCTAGGTGCATTTCTTACTTTTCCACTCACAAAGAAGTAGTTTTTAAATTGAAAAACAGTTTTTTTTTTAAAAAAATAATAATTAAAAAACACAAAAAACCACCTCTTTGTGAGTGGATAAGTAAGAAATGTACCTATAACAATGCATGTAAATTTTGTCCTTTTCTAAATAAGTACTCCCTCCGTCCCTATATGTAAGCAAAAATTCTCTCATTTTTTTGTCCCAAAATATAAGCAAAAGACATCATTTTTATTTGTATTGTTACAAAAATACCCTTGTAATTAGTGTTTGGAGTACTACTTTTTTTTTCTCAATGCAACTTTTCGGTTTCCAATAACTCTATATGAGTAATTATTACTCCAAGAGTATCTTGCTTTTAAAATGATCAAGGGTAATTTTGGAAACTTAATTATTTGTTTTGGTAAAATTTAAATTTTTTTAATAAACGTGATTTTTTATTTTTTAGTTACATATAGGGACGGCGGGAGCAGAGCGTATGGCTTCGAACCTGGCCCAACATCAATTTCCCTCTATTTTTTTGGCGCATCAATTTCCCTCTTTAATCCCTTGTTTTATTTTTTATTTTATTTTTTTCCCCTCTCATATAAATCTAAACGCGGAGGCATCGCTGTTTATTTTTTCTTGCAAAAATATTGAATCCAAAGCAGTTTCTCTACTGCGCTCAATTTCTGTAAGTCATCTTATCATCGATTCTTTCTTAATCTCTTTCTTGTTTTTTATTTCCAATTCAATTCCATCATAACAATACTCAATTAGGTTAAGTTTTAGGTTAATTCAATGTTAAGATAATTAGGAAACTGTGATTTGGATTTCATGATTGTTTTTTTAAAGTAATTGGTAAGAATCGGTGAAAGTTTTGAAGTTAGAACACATTTATCTGATGTCAAATCCTTCTTATGCGTAATGTAGCAAGCACATTCTTTATTTTGATCATTTATGGTTTGCATTTATTCTTGGAAGAAAAGAAAGAAAAAAAAATTATGATAAAAGTGTTTGATAAAAAAAAAGAAGTGTTTGATAAAGGGAGTTTGTGTAAACAACTAATTTAAACACTCAGTGGTTAGTGTTTATCGTAAAAGAGCTTATGTATAAGTTGTTTCTATAATCGATGATTAAATGAGAATAAAGTCTACATTTGCTGCGATAAATTTATGAAAATAGGTTGTATCTAAATTTGTTTTTTTCAGGCTAGCCTCTTCACAGAATGGGGAAATCAGCAGCAGATGATAAGATTCTCAGTTACAATGATGTTGTGCTTAGACGATCTGATCTAGATATCCTCGGTGGTCCGTTTTATTTGAATGATCGAATTATCGAGTTTTATCTCAGTTATCTTTCTTCAGGCCATCCTTCTCGGGATATTTTGTTGGTTCCACCATCTATTGCATTTTGGATAATGCAATGTCCTGTTGAGGCTTTGGGAGATTTCTTAGAGCCCCTTCATTTGTCTGATAAGGCACTAGCTTTATTTCCAATCAATAACAATGAAGACGTTAGCATGGCTGAAGGTGGAGATCATTGGAGCTTACTTGCATACTACCGCAATGCGAATCTATTTGTTCACCATGATAGCTTCCGAGGCATAAACGCACCACCTGCGAAGAAACTTTACAAAGCTGTTGTTGGATACATGGGATTATCTGAATCGGGATCTAAGGCCCGCTATCTTGAATGCACTGATTCACCTAGGCAAAGGAATGGTTATGATTGTGGCTTATATGTCACAGCCATAGCAAGAGTGATATGCGACTGGTACGTAAATAGTAAAAAAACAGATGCAAATGATCTGTGGCTATCTGCTGTGAAGGAACAGGTTACTCCATCTGCTGTTTCCTGCATGCGAAGCGAGATCCTGGCCTTGATCAGAGATCTAATGGCAAGGCATTCCGAACATGCGAAGTGAGAATAAAAACTGGTTTCCACTGCTTCAAATTTTAAGTGTTTTTGAACCTTTGTCTACTCAGTTGCTGCTTAAGTAAATTTTATCTTAGCATATTGTTGGTTGTCAGGAAGTAAATACATATTACATAGTACAAAATATATTTTGGCATTTTTTTTGGAACCGTATGAAATTAGATTTTCATTACACATTTACACTTGAACGTAGGGACAAGTTTTCTATGTTACAATGTGATTGAATGTTATTTTTTCATGTGTATTGTTATGTTTTTTTATCTGCTGCCATTGTTGTGCTAGTTTGCTCTTGGTAGGTTTTATTTAACAAATTATACATTGTTAATTCTATAGACAATGTGGGAGCTAAAAAATGCGCACATCTTCTCCAATAGGGGTCTTAGATAATGTGTTGTTGGTGGATCACGTTAAGGAGTAGAATTGGAAATGGTTCTTGTTTCAGTTGAAGTTATCGGTGTCTCCTTTATTGTATCTCTCTTGGAAATAGGTTTTGGGTCACCTAATTGTGTAATTTGTTTTGGTTTCCCTCTATTGGCTTTGGATTGAAATTTTGAAAACCCCCTTTTATTTCCTTATTAATTTAAATCATTTTTGCATGTTAAAAAAATCGGAATCTCTTTTGCATAAAGAACTAGAGAACTAGAGGATGAAGACAAAAGGCTAAATGCATCTATAGGTCCTTTAAGTTTAACGTTTGTAACAGATAGGTCCTTTAAGTTTTTTAAGTAACAGATAAGTCCTTTAAGTTTTTTAAGTAACAAATAGGTTCTTTAAGTTTGTAATTTGTAACATTTAAGTCCTATTTTTTAAGTAATTGAAGGACTTATATGTTACAAATTACAAACTTAAAGGACTTATTTGTTACTTAAAAAACTTAAAGGACTTATTTGTTACTTAAAAAACTTAAAGGATCAATCTGTTACAAACATAAAACTTAAAGACTTATGGATGCATTTTGCCAAGACAAAAATAAAACTACCAAAAAAAGTGTTGGTGTACACTTTTCTGTTAAAAGAACAACATTAAGTGTCTCGAATCTACCATCATCTTAAATAGTGACTTTGCATGAGATGGCCATGACCATTTCTATTTCCTTTTGATAAATTTAGACAACTTCTGCTCTATCACCATTGCCTTCAAGGCGAGGGGATATGGCTTTATTTGTACTTATTTATCTAAGTAGATATTCTCTCCATTTGTCAAAAGATTTTGAAATATCCATTACTAAGGTCTTGAGATATAAACAAGAGGATCTCTACTCACTTATCATGCATAGAACTTCACTTCATATCTCTATCACACAAAACACAACATTGGCGATTTGTACGTGTGCAATCTGCAATGGGCTCTATTTAGTATGTTTTTGTGCTTAATATAAGAGGATTTGTTTTTTAATAAAAAAGACTTGTGATTTCACTTGTAGAGGATGGCTTTTTAAACATTATCTCTATTCACTTTAACAGCACACTTACAATAGCTAATACTAAATTACAATTGCTAATGTAATAAATAAAGGTTGTAGAGTGCAACTAGACACATGTATTAAGGGTGCAAAGTACATTTGATCCTAAAATCATCAGGACCGCTTGAGAAGTAGCAAATGGTAGAGGATGTGCAGACTCCTCTTGGGTACAAAAATGTGTTTACATTGTTTTCAAAAAGACATAAATACATGAGTTCCTTTAGAAGTATCACTTGCATTTAGCCATTGACATTTTAAAAATATCCAAGAGAATTGGTAGGGAGGACAACCAGGAGAAAATATTTGAACAAACTTGTGGCTTCATAATGTTGAATACCACCACCCATCAAAATTTTAAGGACCTTGTACATCTGATACATCTTTCTGTTTATCTGTATATTGGACCAATGTAAACTCTATATTTCCATCAACATGATTCAACGGCTGGATGAACTGTGCCGTATGAAACAGTAATTATATCTGCAACTGCAAGTCCTACACCATCGATAGTATAGAGCAAAAACATCAGAATAATGCAAGCTCCAAAATTAGAAACAGTAGCACAAGTAATTAAATAGGCTTCACAGTTCACACAATTACATGAATAAGAAATGTTGTCACGTAGAATAATTTCATAAACAGTTACCATGTAATATGGTTTTGGTAAGCTTAAACAAGAAAACAATCCAGGAGAGTTGATAAAGCTCATGCATGATAATTTAAAAGACAGCAAAGGATTAGCCATTCCCATCAAATTTAAATAGTCTTGGATGGTATTCAACACAGGCTTGGATCTGATTTATGCCAGTTATCACATATCAGCATGACAGTAGATAAAGCTTGATGCAATTTATGATTTACTCTCAACAGTCAAGGTATAGTTACCAAGTTCTAAAATTGGAGGCCCTTCACATTTAATAAATTTGATAAATTAATCTCCAATAAAAATATTTAGAAATGGCACTCACCACTTTTGGAGATTACTTATGCCATGCTAATGTCCATAGGATAACTCCCTAGCACTCGCAAGAATGTAGCAAACTCCTGCAAATTGCATTGGTATTAGAGCACTTACAGATAATCCTTTCAATATGCATCATAAAATCAAATTAAGTCACACCTTTAGATGCCTTAAGGCATTTTGTGCATTATGATCAGCCATTGATGCTTCAAAATCAACATAGAAAAGATAATCAAAGTACCTGTTTAAGATATGAACTGTGATCAGCACAGCAATTATTAACAAGCTAACATCTACGTAAACACAATATTGATAATGATTTTTTTTTATCACCAATACTGATAATGATTTAAACCAATTAAATGATGAATGTGTTAGAACTCCAAAAATGAACTATGGCTATGGCCTTCATAACATATACTTGGAATACCTATTGCTATTATCATCGGATGTTCTTAGAGGTTGCTTCCGCAAAGGACGACTTTCAATCTATAAGAAGAATTAATCAATTGTACAGTTAGAAATATATAAAAGCATACTCGCAAATGTTACATCCATAAAAGATATTGTAGCTCACCCCCAAGACGACAACTAACCTTGGAAAGATTAATTTGGCGCAGGGCAAAAACAGCAAGGGCCTTGAAAAGTATCCCAGGACCCTCTTCTAAAGAAAAAACTATGCTTGTCTAGAATTCAATAGCAACATTCAATATTGATGTCAGTAAGCATAAAACCAAACAAGAAGGGAGACGCATGACGTAATCAATCCAGTAATTTCAGCTATTTATGCTACTTGAGTGTACCTTAAATGGCCTGTCTATGCCTGGAAGTATAGGTTCTCGTGCCAACACTAAAAACCGGGTGACATTATCACTATCATCCTGCCAATGTAAATCCCATCAGTCATCAAATCTATGATATACATAAATTGTTTACCATGTAATTTAAAACAGAGCGACGCATAGACCCAAACCTGTATGTCTTGAGCAAGTATATTTAAGCCATAGATCTCTGCAGCAGCAGAGCTAGCAACAGCTCCTGCATCTTGTAGGTTATGGAGGGCAACATGCTATAATTTGTAACTATGTTAGGATAACTAATATTAATAAACAAGTCAACGGCAGCAGCATTAAATTATAATCTATCCTTTAGCCCAAGGTGCAATATATGACCATGTCTTCAGGGGCTGATATGATTTTGATAACTTTCCAGGCAAATTGGGATATGACCAGGCCAAGGATATTTTACTTACATAAACTAAATGCCAAAATGCTTTGAAATCTCAAACAAGCGTATTTCTTGACAATAAAATAAAGGGTGGGTATCGTTCCAAAGATGCCATGATCATTGTACCACAAAAATTTAAGGTTGTGTTTGATTCATCCCAAGGGACGGTACACACAGAACAATAGTGGTCAAAGTAACAAACAGTTAAGTCATAATACGATTCTTTGTTCTACAAGTTGTTTGGAAGTCCATGTGCAGCACAAACAATTATGTTTTATATACTTGTTCTTGATATGCATTTGTGCTTAACCAGTGCCCTAAGTACACATATTAAATAGAGCCTTTTAAAATCAAACACGAAGCAAAACAAATTGTGAGCTATCTTATACTTTATTTTTAAGCAAGTAAAACGTATATAAATGTGACCAACATAAACACTTGAAATGATGCAAGAAAACTAGCTTCTAACAAATTTACACTAACCTTTGCAGCACCGGCTGTATCATCAACTGCTTCTCTAACTAATCCCCACCCAGTCAAGGTGTTCTCACATTGTGCAAGAGCCTAAAACATCACCATCTTGGGTGAGTTTATAGTCGGAAAAATAAAAGATTAAGGCATAAAATATCAGAATCACACCTGAGGATGACTAAGAACACGCTTCAAATTCTCAAGTTTAACACCATGGTTGGCCATCAAACAATGATGGACTGCATATTTTACTTCTCCTACTATATGTAGTCTGTGCCTGAGTAAAAGGTCATAATTTCTGTGAATGCTACCTCCCAAAGAATTCTCAATTGGCAAAACTGCTCTGTCCACAAGCCACCTTTCTACAGCCTAACATGGAAATCCGAGATCAAGAAAAATAAAGAGACTACTGAAAGTTAGAACTAGCCATCTTGACAATTAAAAGGCGACCACCATAAGAAAACAATAATAAAAAACTAAGAACAAAGAACTGGAATATATGATTTGAATTTTAATTGGTTAGAGCTTGTAATGCAAAATTACCAAACTTATATTTGTCAACATATGAGCCAATAACACATTATTGCATAACATAAATTATTTAATCATGGTTTCCAGAGAGGTTGTGCTACTTATGGTCCGTTTGATTTGCAAAAGGTAAGTATGGGACAGAACATGACAGACTTTTAAGGTAACGAACAACTTGTTGTCTCGTACGATGTTTGGTGGACAAAATGTTATTTTGGTATTTTAGACAACTTGTATTGGGACCAAAAAGTTGTCATGTGGTTTAGTGAGGGACAAGAATATCCATTTTTGTCCAGTCACTTGCCCTCCAAGTCGTCGAGTCCCATGAACATTTTAAAATCAAACACAGTACGTTGTCCTGTCAAATCCCTTATTTTTCTTAGCAGATCAAATGCACCCTTATACTCACTAAACACTAAAATTGACATCAAAGTAAAATGAAAATCCATAAAGAAAACCAGTGCAGTACAAACAAGACCAATCACCCACTCAAGTACAATAACAAAAGAACTTGATAACGCAGCTTAGAAACAAACATATTACTGGGACAAGTTTAATTTTGATACACACCGGAAAACAATTAACACTCTCAACAAATCACAACCAATCATGTGTATGACTTTAGAAGCAGTTATTATTGAATTAAAACATTTCTAACAATCTAACAGTGTAATTTATTGCCGGTGTAAAAATTCAGCTAAGGGTAACAGAATATTTACTTCAAAAGCGGTGTCGAATTGTTCACAAGGAACAGCTTCACAATTAGGGTAGGCCTTTTGTGCTGCAGATTCACTGTAAGCACCACGAACTCCCTGAAAAATTATGCAATAATATTCAACTATATCAAATCACAAACAATATACAAAATTCAATTTTCAAAATTAGCTTCTATAAAATACTTCTACACAACAAAAAATATCCTTAAAAAATGACGAAAATAAACAAAATGTTAAAAACAGTTTGCATGCAGCAATGTAAGAAGCAAAATATCAAATACCTGATATGCAACACGAAGTCGTGAACCATCGGAAACAGCACTGGATGATTGATTCGAAGATAAAGGACCTAGAAAGGATCGCATAAAACGTTAGAGAGAGAGAGAGAGAGAGGTGAGGGAGAGGGAAGAGTAATACGCACGAGGAAGAGAGATCGGATCTTTGGAAACGACGTCGTTTGAGACAGCGGAGACGGAATTTGTTCGCAAATTGACGGTGTCGTTGAGGTCGTTATCTCTTTGACCACTACGAAGGGAAGTGTGAATGCGGAGGTTACGGTGTCGTTTTGGGTGGAGATTGAGATTTTGAGGTGGAAGAGGTTTAACGGAGTCAAAAGGGGGAGGTTGACGGTGGAGATTTGGTGGAGAATGGGATATGATTCGTGATGATGCCATTAAAGGCTTTTGAGGTTCGTCAGTGTTTGTTTTAAGTCACGATCGATCTTTATCTGTCTGTATTAGTAGTTTGTTTGTGCAAGTCTTAAACCAATTCGTGGGTTTTGTTGTTTCTCAGTATTTTTTTTTATACGAAAGACATGACAAAGTTATAAATTATAAATTCATATAAAGAAATAAGAAAATGCTACACTATTTAGTAAAAAAAAAATTGATGCAAAGAAATTGAAGAATTTTAAGTAGCGAATTAAGTTGCTTGAGCTCAAGTGGTAAGGAGTTCTTTTCAATGACGTACCTAGAAATACCAGGTTCGATTCTCAAAGAAACAACGTTGGGTCTGTACACATGCCTCTATGCACGAGTCGGATTAGTCGCGTACCTTTGGTGAGTTGGAAAACCGGTGTGAAAGCAAAAAAAAAAAACAAATTATCTTAGGGAACAATATTTAATACTTAAAAATTATAATCACTTTATCTCATGTATGATTAACTAGTTTTTTATATCAGAACGGACTTATGAAAAGATAAATTGAAGAATTAAAAGAAAAAAAAATAATAAATAATTAAAGGTATAATAAAAAAATAACAATAAATATTTAATTGGTAATGTCAAGCGACTTATGATTTGATAGAATTTTTTTCTTCAAAGTGATCATAATTTGACACAGAGGGAGTACATATTAGATACTCATGGCATAGGCAAAATTGCACTGCAAATTCTTTATTTGATATTTTTTTTAACATTTTTGTTTTTTATTTTTATCGTAAATGCTAAGTAGTGTTTTGGGGCACCTTTTAAGCCTTTAAATAGTAAGGTTTTATTAAAAAAAAAGTGTGAAGTCAACATATTGCGAATTGAAATATTCAACTTTTTGAATAAATTATTTCTTTAAATAGAATCTTAAAGAGTGCCCTAGGGACACTATTTAGCAAGACTCATCTTGTACTTGTAACACTTTTGTCCTTTATCTTATTTTTTTTAACACTTTGAACTTTTATCTTTTATTTATAATAATACTTTAGTCTTTTAAAGAATATGAAAATATAAAAGAATTGATGAAGATAATGAACATATTAATCAAACTTAGGAGTTTTGCTTAATTTTAATAAAAATGTATTTTAAAAATAAAATTAAGCATTTTTTAATATAAGAAAATATGAGCAAAATGATTTATACTTTTATATATGAATGAATGTTATAAAAGATAAATAGTGTTCGGAAGAACCCTAATTTGATTTATTTACGGTGGTAGGTAATAAAACCTACGTACGGATATTTCGCGCGCAAACCCTACTTGTCCTGTACTCTTCTCTACAAATGCAGTGACACCTGTTTGTTTTCCTCTGTACTTCTTTTTCTTCTATTCGCGCAAACTACGTTCGTTTTACATCATCTCCTTTCACTTTTCCTTCTTCACTATCGCTTTCATCCACTTTACAAATCACATCGTTCACTTCGCTTTTAGTTCTCCAAACGGAACATTCTAGAATGAAGCGTGCAAGAGCCACAGGAGATTCTAGCTTTTCTAGGGTTTCACCATCTCTTGAATCTGGAATCATCAAGAAGCTTCGGTTAGAGAATTTTATGTGCCATTCAAACCACGAAACTGAGTTTGGAAATCACGTTAATCTCATCACTGGTCAAAATGGCAGTATGTTCTCTATTTCTTTATTTTTCCTTTTTTAATAGGCTTATTGTTTGTTGAAATTTTGATTTTTCTGTTCGATGTTTGCTTCAATGTTATTTTGATGTGCAATATTTTGGGAAGTTTATGTAATGTACCTAGTAAGTAGCAAATCTAATGGTGATTCTTAGAGATTTTTTTTTGAAGGTATGTTTGGATGAAGGATTTTGGAGAAAAGTGTTTTGAATGACTAAGTGCCTGTTTGGATGGACTTATTTTAGCTCATATACTGACATAAGTTTTGTGCGATTGTTTTGGGGAACATATGAAAACAACTTATGATAATTTTTAGTTTTTTTTAGCTTATTTTCATAAGTTATCCAAAACTTACCAAAACGATTCGCAGCATATATAAAAAACAAATATTTTATCTTTTGTAATAAAAATAACTTATATAAGCTTATGCATAAGCATTTGTGCTATAAGCTGCAAATAAGCTGTTTATCCAAATAGTCCCTAAAAATCTATATTTTGGCATATATCTGAGATTTTTAATTGAAAGCATAACACGATAGATGATCATAAATAACATTTCAATCACAAATAATTCATTTTTTTTTTTAAAATTTATAACTACCTTAATTTAGAAAAGAAAAATTAGCTATTCTCTATCCTAAAAAATCTCTTATCTAAACAAACACACCTAAGGTTTTTGCTGGGTTCACAGTTGGAGTGCTCTACCATGATAATAGGGTGGAAACAGGTTTATGTAGAACTAACCTGTTCATAGCAGTTAGCATTATTTAAGATGGAATTAGCAGTGTAACCCATTTAAGCAACCCGGGGTGAAATTTATTGGAGTTCTTGAAGTTTGAACCATTAGTGTAAAAATTGACTTGATTAAAACGTCATGCCATAGTATGGGACCAGGACCAGCGGAAGTATGCAACACTCGGAATAAGTGTTGTATAATGGCTTTGTGTTTGACTTGTTGGGAGTTATGATCTGTTTAATTTCATCCAGGTCGTAGTGATTTCGTCAAATGATTCTTCACAAAAATTGTTTTCTAATGATTCCATGTTTTTTGCTTGGCTCTATCATTTATAGGTGGAAAAAGTGCAATACTCACTGCATTATGTGTTGCATTTGGTAGTCGTGCTAAAGGGACTCAAAGAGCATCTACTTTGCAGGATTTCATTAAAACTGGTTCTAGGTAAATACCATTTGCTCTCTCTCTCTCTCTCTCTCTCTCTCTCTCTCTCTCTCTCTCTCTCTCTCTCTCTCTCTCTCTCTCCCCCCCCCTCGCTCTTCCCCCCCCTCTCTCTTTGATTGGTGGGGTTTCTTCGTCCGTGTCGGGTTTTAAATGCATGTCGATGTTCACATGAATAGTTTGACCTTAGAGGTGGCTTTCGAGTCCAAAAGTTGTTTTCAAGAAAGAATTTCTCCTTGGTAAGACAATAAAATTTCGATGTGATTTATATTTATGGGCGAACCAACATACCTTGTTTTCTTCTCATGTCCTTTGCCAAGACTACTTACTACTATTCTTTTTAAATTGTAAGAAAGAATCTAACATACAATATTTGGTAGAATTGGTAATCTAAATAACAAACATAATATTTTTACTCAGTTCTTTATTCTATTGTCTTTCGACAGTAATGCTGTCATCCATGTTGAAATTCAAAACGAAGGAGAGGATGCTTTCAAGCCTGAAATATATGGTGATGTTATCATTGTAGAACGTAGAATATCTGAATCCACAAGCTCTATTATATTGAAAGACTGCCGAGGTGCGTTTTCTTGTGTTTGTACTAGAATGATGTAAACCATGCACATAGTACTTATTTATGTTTAAATGCTATAATTTAAACATTTTGTTTTGAGTAAACTATGTAGCGTCTATAGCTCATGTCTACGGAGATTCCATGGGTTTCTGTAGACTCATGTTTGACACTTCTGCTTAAAAACTTAAGCTTTTGGAACTGTTGTTTTTTGGAATTTTGTTATGTTTCTTCTGATACGTGCAGTGTTGCTGATGGTGGAAGGCCAAAAATCTGCCATATGTATGGTAATGCCATGGCAGGCATCCCTTCACAAATTGCCTATGGCAGTTGTTGAAAATTCTGCCATGCCATTCCTCCATGGTCGCCATTTAGCAACACTGGATACAGGTCAAAAGTTTGAACTTTATTGTGCAAATAGAAAGACATGAATTGTGGATCAATAGTTTATAGTAGGCGAATTTCAAGTTGAGTAGGTTTAAAGGGGTTCATAGTAGATATTTGCAAATTCTTGTAATTGCAGGGTAACATGTTGAGTCTAACTTTGATTGATGGATTTCCTTGTAGTCGTAATTCCCTCGTAAATTAATTATTTTAATCTGCTGCGATTTGAACTGATCTTTTTTTATCAAGCTCTATTATTCTTTATTGATTATGAATTTCGACTCTTGTTATTACTAATTCATAAAGTCTATATTGATTATAAAAAGATGTCTGTATTGAATTATTTTTGACAGAGAAGTCAATTTTGATATGTTCAATGTGGTTGTGTTTGTAAATTAAATATTACAGTAATTTAACACCGCTCATAATACTTTCTACAAATGATTGTCAAGGATGTTTACACACTTTTATGTTCTATATATGAGTTTGATGACAGGAAGGAAAGTTTTCAGTCGGAAAGCAGATCTACAAGAAATCATTGAACATTTCAATGTATGTTTTCTCTCCCCTATAACTTTGCTTTTTTAATTTGGAAATTGTTGCCGTAGTTAGCTTTTTGGTAACTTCTGAACACAGTAAAAGTTATTAGTACTCGCATGTTTGGTTTCCAACCCTTCTTTACTTGAAGAACTATCAAACATGTGACTAGTTAATGGTTAATAAGTCTTTTGAGAAGTTGGGAAGGCCTCTTTTGTGTATGTATAATAAAAATGCAAGTTTTTCTTTCACTTTGTTCTCCTAATAACCAAAATATTTGGAAATGCCTTTTATTTCTTTAATGAAAGTGGTGTTTTTTGTTCTTGTACCTATTGTTTAATCTTTCAATTCTGCAGATTGATGTGGAGAACCCATGCGTGATTATGAGTCAAGACAAAAGCAGAGAATTTCTGCATTCCGGGAATAACAAAGATAAATTTAAGGTGATCTCTTCATGTTTATGTTTTCTGTTTTTGAAAAGCTTCTTCAGAAGCCCTGCTAACACTTTATTAAACAGTTCTTTTACAAGGCCACACTACTTCAGCAAGTCAATGATCTTCTGGAAAGCATTTCTGCTGAAATAATCTCTGCACGTGCAATAGTTGAAGACTTAGGGTCTGCAATAAGACCTATAGAGAAAGAACTCAACGAGCTGCAAGTTAAAATTAAAGCGATGGAACAAATTGAACAAATTTCTTTAGAGGTTCAGCAGTTAAAAAAGAAACTTGCATGGTCATGGGTTTATGATGTGGACAAGAAACTTGAGGATCAAAATGTAAGGATTGAAAAGCTGAAGGATCGGGTTCCTTTGTGCCAAGCTAGGATTGATAAACAGCTGGTATGTATGCCTACATTATCTTCTCATAGTGAAGTTTTCATTTGTCAACACAATGTGAAGTTCCCTATGTTAACTTTTGCGATATAACTTTTTTACATGACTTTCCTATGGTGCTCTCCTTATGGGGCCATTTAAAAGGAATTCACTTTTTTTTTTGTTTTTCTTTCTGATAAAACCTTATTTTCTGCTCTCCTGTAAAATTTATTTATTTTCTAGAAAAGTAGTTAAAATGGCCATTGCACTTCGCTTGCTTTAATAACAAGTTAATAACATTGATGGGCATTTTTGGTCAAACTTTTTATGCTTATGCCTGAAGTATTAATTCTTCATAAAAGATCCGTTTTTGGTCAAACAAGTTAATGCTTGCATTTATAATGACATCTTTGCTTGCATTAGCATTTTGAGCAAGCCATTATGATTTATCTTGGTCCAATATGTTTTATTTCCTTGAATATGTTTCAGACATATTTCATGATAAAATTTTTAGTAACACAAGGTCCCATTTACTTATGAGAAAACATTTCTTGTTTTAATTTTCCATTCTTACTTTTAATCACAAGTAACTAGACCTGGGTTTATTTTATAATTAAAAGTAAAAACAGGAAAAGTAAACAGAAAACATTTTGTAAAGTAAGGTCTAGTTACTTTACAAAATGTTTTAACTAGTTACGTTACAAAAACTGGTGTTTTAACTCAAAGTATTGTCAACTTTAATAGTTTAATTGTTTGTCTTTATAATGCATATTATTACCACAAGGTTTGTGGATGGAGGAGATTCACATCCAATCTGCATTACTCCTGGTCTTTCAATTAATATATAACATTATTCTGTGTTACTAAGCAACCGTGTTCAGCGTTGTAGAGCTTTCTACCTATATTGTTATTATATTTGCTTGGCTTGAAGATGCTGCTTTTTAATTTCTGCAACAGATTGCCCATTATATGTAGACTCCAACGTCTTTATCTGTCATTGCCATCTTTACTCTTTCTTTTCTGCTTATATTATATTCTATAGAATTAAAAATTGGACTCTTGTTTAATTGCAGCATCTGCTTGAAAAATTAAGTGAAAGCTGCTCTAAGAAGAAAGCTGAAATTGACAGTATGATGGCATCACAAATTAAACAAATGAAGGAAAACTTGAACCATTCTATGTCCTTGGTATGTTGGAGCTTGGGGGGGGGGAGGTTTCCTCCTACATTTTTATTATGATTGTTGTTTACTTTTTAACTTCTACCCTATAATGTCATTTTATTTAATCTATCGGGTCAGGTTTACTTTATTTTTTACTACAACTATATTATGTTGTATTGTTGAGATAGAGACACAAGATTCTTTTGATATTATGTTAGAGTTTCGTAGTTTATCTCGTAAGATTAGTTTCTAATGTTATAGAGTATCTTTGATTATCTTTGAAGACAAGTTTCATGATTCCCTTATTTATTTTGGATTTAGGGGTCTTTATTCTTATAAATAAGGGTTAGTGTTTAGCCTGCTGTATCATCAGTGATCAAGTTATTTTCAGTAATATTTCACCGCTACTATATTCGAAGTCTTTATTACTTCTCTTCACCATATTTTATAAAACTCATAACTCCAACAAGCTACCAATGGGGGAAAATTATGCAGATGAAAATCAATTAAAACAAATATCATGAGTATCCTTATTACTTGGGCACTAATTATGTACTTTGAAACACTTACCCTAAATTATATATCTCATGTTCACCCAGCTTGTTATATAACTTATCTGACAAGATCTCCGGGACTCTGAAAACATCTTGCTTGTCATTTAATTGACAAAGAGAGTCGATGTCTCCAGATAAAATTTTCTCTACTGAAATGATGATTTATCTTAATGTGTTTTGCTGTGTCCAAAACATTTGATTTGAGATGATATATTTTTCTGCATTATTTCCAATAGTTTTTTATTTGGGATAAATATATTTTCTTAAAAATAACTAGGGTAAATATGTTTTTAGTTCTTATAAAATCACAACCTTTCAAGTTTAGTCTCTAAATAATTTTATTCACTTTTAGTCCCTATTTTGAAAACTTTTTTTACGAAAAATGGATGCTTTTATTGTCTCAAAGTAGTACCTCTAAAAAGCAAAATAGGGACTAAAAGGTGAATAAAATTTATTTGCAGACTCAACTTGGAAGGTCGTGATTTATAGGAACTGAAGATATATTTAACCATTTTCATTATTATGCTGTTGGTTTTCATTACATAGTTGTTTTGGTTGCTAATGCATTTACCCTTTTGCAAAAAATGAAGGCCAAAAAAGAAGAATTTGAACTTCAGCGAGACTGCAAATGCAAATCTAGCAAAATACATAAGATGGTACAACAGCTCAAAACACTTGAACTACAAGTGCAGGATATTCATGAGCAGCATGTGAAAAATACCCAGGTTCGACAAGTCCCTATTTTGTATACATTTAGACAATGGTTCTTTTTCCTTTCTCCATGTCTCTTCCATTATATTTTCTTTATGGTGATTTTGCTCAGTTTTACAATTTTATTTGTTTTTGTTCTCTTTCCTTTTGTTTTGTCTTGTTTGAGGGTTTTTTTATAATCCAACAACTTGAGTTGCTTGAGAAAAACTCTCTGAGAGTTAAATTTTATATAGAGATAAATTATTCCCAATTTAAATGCAACTCAAATACCTATATTTAGGAATAGATATGTGAAAATAGGAAGAGTTCTTCGAAATGTGCCTGAGTTGCGCGGCATTCTTGCTTGGTTAATTTATATATTTGGAAATTATAGTGATAATGATTGACAAATGAAAAAAAAGAAAAGAAAAGATAAAAAGTCAACACTACTTCCTAAGATACCTTGAACTTGTTCTAGTTACTATACATTTTAATTTTCTAATATATAATAATTCACAAAGAAGTTGGTAATTTGCTAGGAATCAAGGAATTGAATTAAAGGAACTATAAAAGGAATCAAACTAATCACAATATATTATTGAAAATTGTACAGAAGATAGGAATAGAGTCCCCTCAAGGGTTTTCTCTTTACAAAGTATCTCTCCTTTCTGCCACAACAATATCAAATATACAATAGGCCTTCCAATTTCATCCTTATTTCTCCTATTTATACATGATATCCCTCAACTACATATCTTACTAACTACTCCCTCTATATCACAATGAGTGTCATATTTGCTTATTTCACCGATATTAAGAAATAACCATAAATGAAAAAAAGAGAATAATTATTTTACCAAATGAGCAAATGTGACACTCATAGTGAGATGGATAGAGTAGTAAGATATGCAGTTTGAGGGAGACCATGCAAAGTGTTCCTTCTCGGTGTAGTCTGGTTATTACTTTTGGTTTGATTGATCATCAAATTAAAAGGGCTACTATATGATGACAATTCCATTAGTTTCTTACGTAAAATCTTTTATGTTTATTATTTTCACAATAATGCAGGCTGAAGAATCTGACAGGGAAGAGAAACTGAAGGGACTTAAAGATGAGGTTGATGCTGCTGAATCAGAATTGGAAAGGTTTTGATTTTACTTTTGTGGCTTTTCATATCAGTGTTGAAACCTGGATTTCAAGAAGTCCCACTTCATAATATATTAAGTGTGATAACACTTCCTGGATTTTTTTGCTCTAGATTGAAAAAAGCAGAGGCTACATTAATTGACGACATTGACAGCCAAAATATCGAAATCAGAAGGATTGCTAATAAGGTGTGATAACACTTTCTAATTGGCCTGTGTTGTGTCAGTGGTTTTAAAGCTAGATTAGTTGTTCATTATCCATTTCTTCTTTGATTAAGCAAATATTCATTTATGGTTTTGGTTTCTTCAATGAAGTCTTGAGAATTGTTATGTTTTATTCAAACATTGTTTATATCAGTCTTTTATTCTATCTATCTCTATGCTATCGACCTATCCTTCCTGACCATCAAATGTGCTCCATAGTCTTTATTTATGCAAAGAATTGATCCGATTCTATGGCCAAATCCACAAGATGCATCATTAATATTAAAGTTTACAACATAAATATATACCAGTGCCGCAGCCTAAAAGTAAGTTGCTGCTTGTTTCTGCGTGGTCTCTAAACCAGCAGCAAATAATTCAAATTATGTTTTGGAGAAGTAACTTTCCTTGTTTGTTTTAAAAGAATGTTAATTGTTATTTTGTTTGTACAGGGAGTTAAACCCATAATCTCCTTATCACTTCAATTCTATGTCACTCCCTCCCCCACACCCTCAAGCCACCTTATCACTCCCGTAAATTAAATGTTTTGAAGAAATTTGGGGTTGTAAATTGATATAATATACCTGCTTTTGGTAGATCCAAGATCATGAAAAGAAGTATAGTGATATCATCTATAATCTTCGTGCTCTTCAACAACAACAAAGCAACAAGGTATGCAAATCTTGCAGTTTTTCGTTTTTATGTTATTCATTTTGCTTTGTTCCATGACAAATTATGAAAGTGCCTTGCATGTTTCCTGTAAATGTTTCTTGAATTTGCCAATCTTATTTTGGAAGCAGATCGCAGCATTTGGAGGAAATAAAGTGATGAGTTTGTTAGAAAAAATTGAAAGATGTCATCAAAGGTTTAAGATGCCTCCCATTGGTCCAATTGGTGCCCATCTGGTATAGTCTGTGATGTCTTCATGTCATATCTTACACATTGCTTTCTGTGTATGTTTTCATCCCTCATTCTGATAGTCGAGGAGTTAAATTAAATGGCGTATCTGTCTATAGATGGATAAACTGATATATTATTATGATCTTAATTTCATTGGTTAGCAGTTTCGTCCGGTGAATTAATTTGAGATAAGATGGTTTATCTTTCTTCTTTTTTAGTATACGTACATGACTATTTCTATGGGGTTTATTTGCTAGATGATAAGATATAGAAGGCTCTATGCTGAAAATTATTTTTGTTAAACTCTTTTCCTGGGCTGCGTTTGTTAAACTGTATTAAAGTGTGGACTGCTCATGTTTAACACTTTCTATCCCTAATTTACACATTGATCTATTGCCATTTAAAAGTTTAATTTCTAGCTTCATTAGTTAGTTAAACTTTCCAAGGAGCTTAATCACTTAAGTTCCACACTAAGTTACTATTTTTTGGTATTTCTTTTTATGATTCAATTTAATAGAAGTTGCTAAATTTAATAAATGGGGGATTGAATGTTAATTACTTAATTTTCTTGTGAGTTCGTTAATATTTGGGATTGCTTTTTATGGTTTAACAGAAGTTGCTTAATGGTGATAAATGGGCGGTTGCTGTTGAATATGCCATTGGGAGATTGCTCAATTCTTTTATAGTGACTGATCACAAGGACTTTCGTCTTCTGAAACAATGTGCAAAGGAAGCAAACTATGGTCATCTTCAAATTATTATTTATGATTTTTCAACCCCAAGGTATATTGTTAGGTCCATTTCTATCTGCCTTTAACCATGCTTTTTTTGTGTTATATCTTGTTTCTTTTTTTAGATCTTGTGTCTAATTGTGATCAAAGTGTTTTACTCTCTTCTTAGGTTGATGATACCAGAGCACATGCTTCCTAATACAAACCATCCATCAACTCTTTCCGTTTTACAATGCGAGAATCACACTGTGCTTAATGTCTTGGTGGATCTGGTGATTGTTATATTTTATTGCTTATACTGCAGTTAATATCCTATTTCAAGGTTTTTTTTAATCACTTTATTGAAATATACGAGCTTTTGAAATCACTTATTCTTTTTTATTTTTGTTCTTTTTCCACTCTTTACCATATGCTGCTTTGGGTTGATAAGATTTTTTTTTGGGCAAGATTCTTTTGGTTTTCTTGTAAGCCTAACTCTTGTATCATAAGATTCATAACATGAAGTTATTTTATTTTTGAAGCTCTTCATCAATCACCATTAATATATATATATATATATATATATATATATATATATATATATAAATTATTGAAAATATTAATATTAATTTTATAGTATACTCGGGCCCATTTGTTCTTACTTCATACACTGTTCTACAGTGGTCGCTATATTGACTTGCCCATGTCCTTGGATCAATGTCTACTGACTAGCTTTACAAGATTTGGGAGAAGAAAAAAAGCCAATTTATTTAGGCAATTCTTTTCTTTTCTTTGTTGTATGTGGGTGGAATGTAATTCTCACATCTTTAAGGATATTTCTTTGGATGAAAAGCTCCTTTGGGATCACATTTTTAAGTTTCTAATCTTTTGTTATCATTTCTAATGTATTTGTTGCTTTCTAGGGAAATGTTGAGAGACAAGTGCTTGTTAACGACTATAATACTGGGAAAGTGGTTGCCTTTGAGGAAAGGATCCAAAATCTGAAGGAGGTCTTTACTGTGGAAGGATGTAAAATGTAAGTCAACGCTTTTTATAAGCTCTAGTAGATTTTATGTTACATGCGTCCTACCTGTGCATTTTTGTAAAAATAAAATGTGATATTACTATGGATTCAGAGTTGTGCACTTTTGAGTGAAATACAAAGCTAATTTGAACATCTACAATACAGATGACAAAATAGCTATTTTGCATAGTTGGAAACAGCTTGGGTTCCAATTTCTTTTGAAGTGGACTCTCAACACACACCCATGCCTAGGGCCGGACATCTAGAGTGATTCTAGTGACCCAATAATGTGTGACATAATGAATCTTTGATACCATCTTAACATTTTGGTTGTACCTAACTCAACTCCACAAAATTGACTTGAAACGTGAGAGATATCTACAACTTTTGAACACTTTTTATACCACAACAATATGACTACCCAATATGTGACTCAACAGGGCATTTAGAAGAACCAAGGAGAACATGGTCCCGTAAAATTGGGATAAAAACAAATCAGCATAGACTATCTAAAGAAACTTCGAATGCCGGCTACATGTAAAAACATTATTGCACAAATATTATAATTTTGAAGAAAACTGGTATGCATTAAGAAAAAAAATGAACACCTGTGTTTACAAGCGGTAGCTATTATCTATATATAGAGCCTTCGGATAGTGACAGCTGTCATAACAGAAATATGTAATCAAATTAAACGCAGTTCAGTTAGTTACAGTATGCATAAGATTAGAAAGGCAGTAATTAGAGTAGTAAGGTGCACAGTAAGGCAAGTAAAAGACTGAGTGAAGATACTCTTATACTCCTAGCAAGCTAATGATGGGCAATACCAATAATTGAGTGAAAGATCACAGACCAAACTTGGAACTATCGTAAATTGGGTAATTATGTAATCACAGTAAATAGGATAATGATAAATCCCTGTATTTTTATCACGTTGAAACGCAAGACCTGTTTGTGAGCATATGTAACATTTTCTTTCAATGCTGAATGTATTAGCATGCATCTTACTTCCTCTTAGAATTTGGGTCAGGCTTAACTCAACCCTACAAAACCGGCTTGTAAGGTGTGGATTGTCCCCATTTATAAACATATCTTCAGGCCATCTCCCATCCAATGTGGGACTCTTAACACCCGCCCTCAAGCCCAACACTATTGGGCTTGGTGCGTTATAAATGGTGGGTGACCCGATAGCGGAAACATAATAGTAGGCGTCCCAACAGATTTTAGAGGAGGCTCTGATACCATCTTAGAATTTGGGTTGGGCCTAACTCAACTCTACAAAACCGGCTTGTAAAGGGAGGACTGCCCCCACTTATAAACATATCTTCAGGCCGTCTCTTATTTAATGTGGGACTCTTAGCACTTCTTGCTGTTTTTGTTGATTCACTGTAAAAGTTTTGTATGGTCAAGAGCCTCAAACTGTGGAAAGTTATTAATATTATATACACATTTATGCATTTTCCAACCATAATGCAGGAACTATGTTTTCTAATTCAAGTTGTTTCTAGGTTTTCTCGAGGTCCGGTAGAGACAACTCTTCCTCCAAGGAGGAAGCAGGTATATGGTCGTCTAAGTAGTTCTGTTGAAGATGACATTGAGAAACTTCATAACGATGCATCTAACGAACAAAAAACAGCAAACGGCTATAAAAGCGATAAAAGAGATGCAGAGGTCAAGCTTGAGGATCTTGACAAGAAGATGAGGTCTATAAAGGTAAACCATTGAACAAGAAGATGAGTTATAGCAATTGACTTGTCCCAACAAAAACTTAATCTAAAATACACTTTGAAAGGGCACAGTTAGGTATTCTGCTCTATTAGTTTTCCCTTACATTTGTAGAAGTCTAATTCTGCTTATGATCTGATATTCTTCTCGCTTTCCTCATTAAATTTATAAAAAATAACTCTGGATCTCTTAAGTGCCTGCAAACCTATAAACAGGAAAGCCTTTATGAATAAACCTCGTTCTAATATCTACATAAAAGCAAAAACCATATTGCCACAAGCTTCAAAAACACATATATTGGGATGACCTTAAAGTCTTCCTTATTTAAATCCTTTATGTTGTAAATGATATTAAAAATATTCTAAAGAGGATAATAAAAGTGCGTTTCATGTATGAAGAAAAGAGTCATCTACTTTAATTTATTGCATTTTGATATTCCCATATTTATTGACGTGTACCTCATTTGTTACATTATTGTTTTCTTTTTCTTTTAGAAATTACGTATTGATGCTGGAAAAAGTTTTTCTTCTAAGAAGCTATTTTTGGAGGATGCAATGCTTCAACAAGCTGCTGAAAGTAGCCCGGCACCTTTGTCCTCAGTTGATGAGATTGGTGAAGAAATTTCAGTATGTTCTCTATCATCCATTCTCTAACAAAACATACTTGTTATAAGCAGTTATGTTAACAATTGAAGGCTCAAGGCACCATCATTCACACCGAAAGTATTCTGCTTGTTTGTTTGGGGGTGTGCGGGGGCTCGGGCTCGGTGTTGTCGAATCCAACTCTTTTGTAGGCGTATGCCTTTTCCCTACACTTCTGGTGGAAGGAGATAACAAGGAAAAAAGTAGGCGAGCATAAATTAAAGGAAACCCAAAGTCACGTCAAAGCCTCTATTTATTTGTAATATAACCAATTTTGTTAAATTGAGTTTAAAATAATTGGATCAATCAATATGGGTAATGAATTGTAGAGTAAATTTGTGCAACTGCTTTTGAATTTCGCTGAAATTGTTGAAGCATGTGAAAATCTTAGCGATTTTATAAAGTACTGTGGATATTAAATGGATTAACTCTCGTGAAAGAAGTCCAAGTTAAAAAAAGATGGTAAATATGGAGTGAAATCATAATCTAACAAATAGATACACTTCCTGAATTCCAATTTTGTTAAAGAAATGTTGCTTCCCTGAGATTTATTCTTACCTAATACTTTTCAAAACATGGTATACTGGTCCCTAGTGTGCATATGTGTTTTTTTGTTTACCCAAAGTTTAATTAATTTTTTATTCTAATTAAATGCTAGGAAATAAACAAAAAAATAAAAGAAGAGCAGGTGTTGTTAGAAGGCCTTGAGCAGAGGAGGCTTGAAGCAGAGGGAAAAGCTAATGATCTTAAAGACAATTTTGACAAATTGTGTGGTATGGTGCATTACTAGTTATTTCTTTGAGTTTGTTCATATGAAGTTATGTTGATTTAACTGTAGAAATGTTGTATAGTGCATAATTTAATTTTGTGTTAAAAATGTAGAATCGGTGAACACTGAACATGCTTCCCTTGAGAAGGCTGAGACTGAACTTCTAGAGATTGAAAGACAGATACGTTCAGCGAAGGAGGTATTTTTTCTTTATTCTTGTGCAGTCTGATGGTTCTATTGTTACCTAACCTAAATAATAACTTTCTTAAAAATATTACAGGCGAAGGATCACTATGATAATGTCATGAAAGACAGGGTCCTACATCCTATTAAGGAGGCAGAGGAACACTATCTGGAGCTTACAAAAAGGCGTGAGGTGCAATTTGATTTATATTAGTCATCTATATTTGTAGATTAAGTCATCACTGGCAAACGCAAAACCAGACTGAGCATTGAACCTGCGCAGTTCAAGTCTCTGATCGGGGTTATATCAATAACTAATTAAATATCTTAAATTTTCTAATAAAATATATAAGGAAATAGTAAACAAAAAAATAACATAATATTTGTAACTTGACACCATGAAAAATTAAACCCCACATAAAAATGTTACAAGTCAACATAATAACATAGAAAATTACACCCTAGATCAAATCAAATGTCATAAACATTGAATAACTGCCAATATTACTATACAAGTACTCCTGTAATAATGTTGATTTACATATTTAATTACAATTTCATTAATGTTCAATTTAATCTAGCAACTTATATAAAAACGGATGAAAGTTTATTCTATATGACAAAAAATGTTGCCGTTTTAGTAGCAGCTTGTTTGGCCGGTTTCACGCAGGGTGGTGAATAGGTTTAATTGGACCGGTCAAAGTGACTAATGTGGTGTTGATTACGTTGGTTGAGAGTCCCACATTGCATGGTGATATAACCTGAATAATGGTTAATGAGTTGAACCATAAGCTTTTAGATAGTGAGTCCTGAAGTTAGTTATTCACATAATGGTTACTGTGTGCTTGTGTCATATTGATGGAGGCAATATACTTTTAAGGGTTTATGCTTTCAGTCTGAGAAACCAGACCTTCAAGCACTAAATCAAGGCGCTCCTTAGTCAGATCGGATCGCCAACCACTATAAGAGAATCATGGCTTTTGCCGTGTCAGGAACTCAGACTGTGATCACCCAGAGAGCAGTTTTGCAACTCTTAAGTGTAGTTGACGTGCCTTCACTTGGGAAATCAACAAGGATTTATGCATTAATTTTCTGCCAAACTTAATATGTGTGAAGACAACCAAGATTATGCGACAGAATGGCGCTGGTGAGTGTTGACCGAAGGTAAGACAGGAGCATTTTGTCCTGTTGCCCTCAAACAAAATACTTGCTGAACAGAGATCAGAGTTGTGATCTGCTTTGGTGAGAAATCGTGGTGGAATGATATCCTATACCAGAAAATGATGCAACCTATGCGACTTGGTAATTTGTTATATTTGTTGATGCCATAGAACAAATTATGCAACCATTTTCTGGTATGTGATACATTGCACCGTGATTTCTCACCAAAGCATATCACAATTCTGATCTCTGATCAGCAACTGTCTTGTTTGAGTGCAACAGGACAAAATGCTCTTGTTATGTAAGAGCGGCGAATCCTATTTACATCACTCACACCCCTCCATGTGGTTTATTGCAGGCCCAATAACCACCTTTATAATTATCTTGTTACAGACAATGTTTGATGGCCTTAAAGCCTACAAATCTCCATGTAGGGATTGTAGTGACTTCAAGTTGAAGGACTACTTACTATGGTCGCATGAGAATCTGTTAAAATATTGAATAAAGGGAAATTGGAGTAGTTAAAGTAGTTATGAGTTGTTAGGATATTGAATTTCTTGATGTCAGTGTAGTTAGTAGATCTGTTTCTACTTTTTTACTTAGGCTTAGTAGTTGAACAGAGTCAGTTATGCTTAGCTGTATTTTTCAATTATTTTATGCGTGGCTAGCACAGTTTGTTTGCCTCAATCCTGTCAATAAATATTATCTGTATCATTTGCATTATGCGGAAATTCGTATTTTGTTGATATGATTTTCAAAACACTTCTGAAATTCTCTAAATCTAATATATCCTAATGCTTTTTTGATTAGTATATTTAGACCCTGAATCTTAGGCCACAGATATGTTTTTTGGTCTAAATTGTGTGACAATTGCATTTTACTCGTATATCTCATCCCATCATTGCTTCAAATTCATTGTTGCACATTTAAAAATTGATTTTTGTCCTCAATTGAAAGTTCATCTTGCTTATTAATGCTCTTATAGTTAATTTTGGGTGTGCCATTAAATCTGTTATGTGAGTTTCATCAAGTCTCTATGTCTGTTCGGATATTTTGTTTTATAAATAAATAAAATTGATGCGTTACTTCTTAGTCATTATAAATCATTAAAGATATAGTAGTAACTACAGTTATTGATATTAACCTTGGTTGAATCTGCAGGAAAATGTTAAAAAGGCTTCCATAATTTGCTGTCAGAATGAACTTGCTTCATTAGGAGGTTGTGATGGGATTACCCCAGAGGAAATCAGTGCTGAATTAGAAAGACTAAATCGTACACTTAGGCGTGAGAGCCAAAGGTATGACATTAAACTATTGATTCGCATTATCATAGTACAAAATGCTAGCATAAGCTTCTCTTTCTCTCATGCACATTGAATAGTGCTTTTCATTTTTTTTTGTTTCCCTCTGTAGATACTCCGAATCAATTGATGATCTACGGATGCTATATGCGAAAAAACAACGAAAGATTATGAAAAGGCAGCAAGTTTATAAAGTCCTTTGTCAGAAACTAGATGTATGTATTCTTTGGTTTTGTTATCGTACCATTAATCTCTTTTTATGGATGGTTGTAATTTGTAAAATTATTTGTCCTTGCTCCCCAAAGCATAAGTTTTTTTGGGATTGTTTTTTACATGGGTTTGTGCATCGTCTACGCTTAACCCGAAGTCGAAGGTCTTCGGCTTGAAGCTCTGTAATAAATATAAAACCATTCATGTGCTTCATATAAAGTTTTTTACTTGGTTCAGGAAAATTATATTAATTCTTGATGGAAATTTGCTTCTAACACTATTTGTTTTGCAACCTAATATTTTCCAAGTAGAATGAAATTTAATTCAAAGTAATACCGTTATCCATGAATATAATTCTATAACATGTTCTATTCTGAAGCTGGATTTCTTGTTGAATATAGTTCTATGCTTAGTAAGTTTAAATTGAGGGGGACTGTTAGAATCAAATTCATATATTATTAAGACCAAAAGCATAGATTAGGATTTCAATTCGCAATTTTTAATTTATTATATGCTATTATTGATAGAGGAGTGTTCAGATTTAGACACAATTACAAATTTAACATTTTTGAGGTGGTTTTATTGTTTATTGAAGGCTTGCCAGAATGCTTTAGAGTTTCGAAGGAGAAAGTTTCAGACAAATGCAACCAATCTCAAGCAGCAACTTTCTTGGAAGTATAAATCCTTTCACATATTTTCGTTGCTACGTTTTCCATTGTTATACTTTTTCTCTGAACCTGAACTTTAAATTACCTTCATGATCAGATTTAATGGCCATTTGAGGAAAAAGGGGATTAGTGGAGTTATCAAAGTTGATTATGAGGATATGACCTTATCGATCGAGGTAAATTTGGTATTCTTTTGCTCTAAGTTTTCTTTTTCTTTTTATCGTAATTAGAAACAAATTGGTGAAATGTTTCTTGAATTTCATTTCTGGTATCTGATCTAGAATGTTTTCTTATTTTAAACTGTTTATTTTTTATTAATTTATAGGTACAGATGCCCCAAGATGCATCAAACAGAGCTGTTCGGGACACAAGGGGGTTTTCAGGTTCGTTTCTTGCATAATGATGGATATTGTGCCATTATTTATAGGATAAACTATCAGTTATTTTGTCTCCTTTAGGATCAAAGCAGAAGGACATTAGAAACAATAATTGTATCATATGGTCTTACGTAACTTTGGGATAAGACATGGGACAAGTGTGTAATACAATATATGGATATAACTAATTCTACGAGGCACAACTCAGCTATAATAGACACATAAAATTATTTTAGGAAAAGAACATAAATCTTAATTCAAAAGAAAGAACTTAATATTTTATAGACAATAAAAATGCCATTATTTGTCCTAATTTTTTTGGTGATACTTCTATCTATAACTTAACTGTATTGTGATAAAAATTCTATAGTAAACTTATACAATCTTATATCTTTCGAGCAAGGGTGCAATAATAAGCCATCATTCACCTCTAATTATCACTTTATACTTAATCTTATGCAATTTATGTTTTAACCGTCATATTTTGTTGTGTGTGCATTTAATTTCTGATAAATAGGTGGGGAGCGCTCTTTTTCAACTCTGTGCTTTGCATTAGCCCTTCATGAAATGACAGAGGCCCCATTTAGAGCAATGGATGAATTTGATGTCTTTATGGTATGGCTGTTTACTGTTGATAGATTATTTACCATTATTATTTTGCAAGTGTATTCTTAACATTTAAATTATGTTGATATATAAATTTATCTCCAAATATATCTTAAGTTAGAAATTAAGCATCTAGATTACACTTACAGCTTACAAAAGCTTTGAAGTCTGTTTATTAACTACTGTGGGTCTGGATTTGATATTCAGGATGCAGTAAGCCGGAAAATTAGCATGGACACTCTGATTGATTATGCTGAGGCACAAGGATCCCAGTGGATATTGATCACCCCGCACGATACTAGGTATTTATTGGTTTTAACCCTAGACAATTTTTGTTTGTTGACAAAAGTGTAAACATGATTATTTGCTATGGTGACTGCTAGAATATTGGCATTCTTGTTAAGTGGTGCTTGTACTTGATTTACTATAAGTAAGTGTTAAAAGACGGAGCAAATAGGAACCAAGAAAAGTAATGGAAGATATACAGAAAGTCTAAATTTAAGCTAAAACCCTACACTTGCAATTAAAACTACTCGGTGTATGTTTGGTATGGTAATGAGTTTACCCACCGCCACTACAGTGTAATAGCATTTTAACATGGAAATTTAAAAGCTACAAAGTATTAAATTTGTACTCGTAGAAAAATAAATATTAAAAGAATCTTTAGTTTAGATAGTATCCTCATTTCAAAAATTTAGCTAGCAATCTAATGAGGATGATTTTATTATTGAAGTGACATGGTGAAATTTCTCTTTCGTTTTGGTGAATGAATATCTTGAACAGCAAAGTGAATGAGCTCTAAAAAATTGACTGTATTTTTGTGTTTGCATGTGCAGCTTGGTTAAGGGAGGGAACAGGGTAAAGAAGATGCAAATGGCAGCTCCCCGTTCGTGATCATGTGTGATTTTCTTTATTTATGGCAACTTAAGCCCATCTGTGAAATCTTTTTTGATTCAACATCTGTAATTTATTTATTTTTGCTTTTTATTAGGTTTCATTTCTAATTACATCTTTTTATTTTAAAGATGTGTTAGTGAGAGCTTGTTGAAGCAAACATACATTTATAGTCAGATTTTAATTAATGTAAATAGTTAAAATTATTTACAAGTCATGCCTTTTCCTTATTTCCCTCTGTTAGGAAAACTTTTGTTCTGCATGACCACAAAATTGATAAACGTTGATTATGAAACCTACTTTGAAATGGTATGCTTTAACTTGTAAGAAAATAAGATGAAATGCGCCATTTATACTTTCACTTAGTAGGACAAATTGAGAAAACCAAAGGCTAATGTGAATGTGTGCAGCATAATGGATGTTGCAGGACGTCCTGCACTTTACCTCGTCCTTAATTCCAATGTTTTACCACAATTATTTCTAGTTAGAGCACTCTAACTGTAAGAGTAATAGTATAGCCTATAAGAATACTTTGTAATAAGATAAATATCTTGTAATTAGATAAGAACTAGATAAGTTAGAATGGCTTTGTGCTGATGTGTTAAGTCATAAGATAAGGACTTAACACACAAGCCTATATAAACAAAGCCCCATCTATTGTATCATTACTATTCAGAATATGAAAAGAGAATAACAGAAAACAAAGATTTTCTGAGTTAGTTACAAAACAGTTATGCATTTTCAGTAAGACTTTACATGGTATCAGTTTAGCGCTGGCCTTCCATGGCGTCTCTTAGCAACAATGATACACCACCACCGTCACCGGAGCAACCGTCCGGTGGTATTCTTCGTCCACCTCCGCTGCAAACGCTTCGTTCCGACGACCACTTTGATCGTTCTAACCTCAATTTCACATTGCGAATCACCGAGAAGCTCTCAGAGAAGAACTTCAATCTTTGGCGACAACAGGTCGAACCCTATATCAACGCTCATGATCTTGATGAATTCTTGCAACCTTCTGCAATTCCTCCGCGTTTTCTCAACAACGAAGATCGCGCTGCCGCAACTCTCAACCCTGCCTTTCGCAAATGTTGCTATCGTGGCTTCAATCGACTCTCACGAGCGAGATTCTAGCTCGCTTTCTTGGTGCGAATCACACGTTTGAGCTATGGGGTAAGATCGTCTCTTATTTTCAAAAACAGTTACGTGCCAAAGCTCGTCAATTGCGCGTTGAATTACGCGCTACAACCCTAGAAATAGTACTGTTCAAGAGTATCTACTGCGTATTAGATTGATCATAGATAATCTTGTTTCTATTGGTGATCCTCTTCCCCTAAACCAACATCTTGATGTAATCTTGGAAGGATTACCACCAGATTACAATTCTGTGATTTCAGTGATTGAGAGCAGGTTTGACTCCATTGATATGGAGGAAATTGAAGCTTTATTACTTGCTCATGAGGCTCGTTTACAAAAGTCCAAGAAAAAGACTATAGATGATGCTGCATCAATCAACCTAGCTCAACAATCTAACACTGAAACTACACCTCCTGAACAGAATCTAGCTCCTCAACCTTCAGTCAACAATTCTCAGGCCAATAACCCCAATTATCATCCCTATTTTGGTAACACACGTGGCAGGGGTGGTAGAAATGGAAGGGGTAAAGGTAGATCTATGGGAGGCAGAACCAACACCAATAACAATGTGCAATGTCAGATATGTTTCAAAGGAAATCACACTGCTCTAGATTGCTGGCACAGGCACAATCAGCAGTATCAAGGCCAAAATCCTCAAAACAATCAACAGTTTCCTTTAGCTCCACCTCAAGGGTATTTTCAAGAAGCTTATGGTCCTTTTTCTGGCCAGAATTTTCCACCTGGCTTTGGTAGAAACTATGGTTTTGCTCAGCCAAACTACAACAATCTAAGGCCTCCTGCTGCTTACAATGCACCAGCTACAGCTATGCTTGCTAATGGATCAACACCCATCCCAAATGCTGCTTGGTATCCAGACTCAGGTGCCTCCTATCATGTAATTGCTGATGCTAGGAATATTCAAGAGCAATCACCCTTCACAACCACTGATCAGATTTTCATGGGTAATGGTCAAAGTTTATCTATCTTGGCTAATGGTTCTAGTGTCTTTACACCACCAAATCACACACAAACTAAACTTACCTTGAATAATCTACTACATGTCCCTACCATAACTAAAAATCTTATCAGTGTGAGTCAATTTGCCAAAGACAATAATGTTTTCTTTGAATTTCATCCTAACCATTGTGTTGTTAAATCACAGGCCAATAAGGAAATCTTGCTTCAAGGAAATGTTGGTGCAGATGGGCTATATTGCTTCTCCAACATTTCTCTCACACCTGCTAAGTCATCTACATTGTCTTGTGTTTCAAATCCTTCAGTTTATAGTATTGTTTCTAATTCTAGCAATAAAAACTCTAGTTTGTCTTTTAATTCTTTGTACCTATGGCACTTGAAACTTGGCCACCCAAATAGCCATACTCTCAAGCTAGCCCTCAAACATTGTAATATTCCCATTTCAAATAATAGCAATGATGTTTCTCAATTCTGTACTGCTTGTTGTATGGGTAAAGCACACAAATTACACTCACCACAGTCTCAAACCACTTATTCTAAACCATTAGAACTAGTCTTTAGTGATCTATGGGGGCCTGCACCCTCTACATCATCTTCTGGGTACAACTATTACATTTCTTTTATTGATGCTTACTCTAAGTTTACTTGGATTTATTTAATCAAATCCAAATCTGAAGCCTTAACTGTTTTTAAACAATTCAAAACCATGGTTGAACTACAACTTGGTTATCCCCTAAAGTCTTTACAATCTGACTGGGGGGGTGAGTTCAGACCTTTTACTAAATTTCTTACTGAACTGGGTATTGTCCACAGACTCATCTATCCCCATACACATCACCAAAATGGTGTAGTAGAAAGGAAACACAGGCACATAGTTGATATGGGTCTTACTTTGCTAAGTCAATCTAATCTTCCCTTACATTATTGGGACCATGCCTTTCTTACTGTTGTTCATCTCATCAATAGGTTGCCCACTGCATCCCTAAACTTCAAAATCCCTTACACAGTTTTATATCAAAAAGATCCTGACTACACTCTCTTTAAAACATTTGGTTGTGCATGTTTTCCTCTACTTAGACCCTACAATAGCTACAAGTTTGATTTTCGTTCTCATGAATGCATATTCTTGGGGTATTCCAACTCTCATAAAGGTTACAAATGTCTGTCTCCAAATGGTAGGATATTTGTCTCAAAAGATGTCTTATTCAATGAAGCAAGATTTCCATATTCACTACTTTTTCCCTCCACTAACAGAAATCACACTACCCCCATACCAGATATCCCTATTTCTCAATTAACTCTTGGTAATCAAAACATTCATAACAATTCTACACACCCTGTTACTACTCTCACTAACCAGGATAATCCCACAATACAAAACACCCTGTCCAGTGAATCATCATCAGATTCAAAAAATATTACTACTAGTCCTGACAATACTACTAGAAATACTTCTAACATGATTCCTGAATCATCAACCAACCCATCCATCAACCCCTCCACTCTTATCAGACCTGACAACAGTCACCCTATGAAAACTAGAGCCAAATCTGGCATTGTCCTTCCCAGACAAAACCCTACTTTACTCCTATCTCACACTGAACCTAAGACTGCTAGACAAGCTTTGACTGATCCTAAATGGCACTCAGCCATGAAAGAGGAATATGAGGCCTTACAGAAAAATCAGACATGGACTCTTGTCCCTTTACCTCAGCATAGACAGGATATAGGTTGTAAATGGGTGTTTAGAATCAAAGAAAACCCTGATGGGTCTATCAACAAATACAAGGCCAGGTTAGTTGCCAAAGGTTTTCATCAACAACAAGGTTTTGACTTTAATGAAACATTCTCCCCTGTTATAAAACCCATCACCATCAGAATCATATTTTCTCTGGCTATCTCTTATAAATGGCCTTTAAAGCAGCTAGATGTCAACAATGCATTCCTCAATGGTTCCTTAGATGAAGAGGTTTACATGACTCAACCTCAAGGTTTTGAAACATCTGACTCTACTCTAGTATGCAAGCTAAACAAAGCTCTCTATGGCCTCAAGCAAGCACAAAGGCAATGGTTTGATAAACTCACCTATACACTCATACAATTTGGTTTCAAGACTAGTAAATGTGACCCATCTCTGTTTATATTTACAAAAGAAAAACAAGTTGTCTATCTTCTGGTCTATGTTGATGATATTATCATCACAGGCAGCTCCACAACTCTTGTTCAGACACTAGTTCAAAAGCTTGACTCCGCTTTCAGTTTAAAACAGCTAGGTGATCTTGACTATTTCTTAGGTATTGAGGTGAAGAATCTATCTGATGGCTCTCTCTTACTAACTCAGAGTAAATACCTCAAAGACCTATTGATCAAAACAAATATGTTGGATTGTAAACCTATTGCTACACCTATGATGTCAAGCTGCAAGCTATCAAAAACTGGGTCAGATAATGTTACTGATGCAACCTTGTATAGGTCTGTAGTAGGTTCTCTCCAGTATGCTACAATAACAAGACCTTAAATCTCTTTTGTTGTCAACAAGGTATGCCAATTCATGTCTGCTCCTTTAGAATCTCATTGGACTGCAGTAAAAAGGATACTCAGATACCTAAAAGGAACTATCAATTTTGGACTAAAACTAGTTCCCACCAATATTCATCATCCCCTCCCTTTAAGAGTCTTTTGTGATGCTGACTGGGCTTCAGACCCAGATGATAGAAGATCCACATCAGGAGCAGCCATATATTTTGGTCCTAATCTAATCTCCTGGTGGTCAAGAAAACAACAGGTAGTAGCTAGATCCAGCACTGAGGCTGAATATCGTAGCCTAGCCCAAGCAACTGCTGATGTTTTATGGGTCCAAACTCTTCTCAAAGAACTCACAGTGCCATTTATTACTCCAACCATCTATTGTGATAATCAATCTGCTGTCTTGCTAGCTCATAACCCTATTCTACACTCAAGAACAAAACATATGGAGATAGATCTCTTCTTTGTCAGAGAAAAGGTGATAGCAAAACAACTCACTGTTGTTCACATTCCTGGGACTGAACAGCTAGCAGATCTTCTCACTAAACCTATATCTACAGACAAGTTTTTGCTAATGAGGACCAAACTCAATGTCAAGGAATCACACTGAGTTTGAGGGGGGAGTGTAAGAGTAATAGTATAGCCTATAAGAATACTTTGTAATAAGATAAATATCTGGTAATTAGATAAGAACTAGATAAGTTAGAATGGCTTTGTGCTGATGTGTTAAGTCATAAGATAAGGACTTAACGCACAAGCCTATATAAACAAAGCCCCATCTATTGTATCATTACTATTCAGAATATGAAAAGAGAATAACAGAAAACAAAGATTTTCTGAGTTAGTTACAAAACAGTTATGCATTTTCAGTAAGATTTTACACTAACATGCCTGTTTACTCCAATTTACACAATCCAAACTTACAAGGCATTACTCCAAAATGTATGTAGACAGCAACAAAATGTAAATTGACTTTTCAACAACAAAAAATCATATTCACATGGAAAATCATATTCGCAAAAATTGAAAATCCAAAATACTCACCTTAAGCCTGAATTAAGGAATGTTGGAGATGGCGAGTTCGTAGGAACACTAAATTGAAGAGAGGAACAATAGAGTTCGTCGAATTCGTTGAATTGTGAAATTATGGTTCTTAGAGAGTGGTTGTTGAGTTTTGTCGGAACGGTGCAGTGAAGAAAAGAACGGTGGTTCTGAGACGGAGGTGAAGTAGTGTTTTAGTTCTACCTTAAGCTAAAATTGTAGTAGTTTAGCCAAATTTTTTATTTATTTATTTTAATGTTTTAGTGATAAATTTATTATCCAATTTATAATTTATTTTTTAAAACAAAAACTATTTTTCAACAACGCATAAAAGATAAAATATTTAAAAATAAGATTCTTGTAACTTTCCCTTATTAAGGGAGGGGTAACTTCCTCAGCAGACATCCATTGATATGTATTGTTAGATTCCTGTGATTTAATTATGCAAATTAAACCATGGAAAAGTAACTAATGATTAACAAATTAAAATAGCAATGTTAACCATGGAAAAGTAACTATTGATATGTATTGTTAGATTCTTGTGATTTAATAATGATTAACATGAAATTAAATTTATTTTCATAACCTATTAATATTTAAATTGATTTAAATTTGTCATGTCACATAGCAATGTTAACATTAAACAATAAAAAAGAGTTTAAAATCAACAGCATTAAACAAAATGAGGTTTGTGTCATACCCTAATTTTGCCCCATGATATTTTTCACACTTTTGCATTTATTAGAAAAAAGTCAACAAAGTCAACACTTTGAATAAAAAGTCAACAAAGTCAATTTTTAATTGAAAAAGTCAAAGTTGGCACAAAAACACATAGAATTATTTTTCTTGCATGATTTTGCATGGCATGATCATAAAGGTTAATTTTTACCATTTTACCCTTCCATTAGTTTATTTCTTATTTATTATTTATTTTTAGTTAGTTACTTGCATTTCAAGAAACCTTTCTAACATCAAATTTTAAATCCTTTTTCTCATTTTTAATCCATAACCCCTTTTGCATAATCACATTTCATCATCATGCATATTTTTATTTTGCATATTTATTTTTATTTTATTATGTGTTATTTTTAATTTGTTATTTGTTCCCAAAAAAATCAAAAGAGGTACCAAAAAATTCCAAGCATTAACACATCATCATTTCTATCATTAGCAACCTAGAAGGTTCTATTCCTCTCCACCTCACCAAATAGTACACAAAAATTCCACATTATCCATACCAAAAAAAAATCACAAAAATCAATCATTTGTACTATACCATTTCTACCCTCATTCTCATTGATTCTAACCTAATTCCAATCATATATAAACCCTCACAAAACCTCAGAGGCGAAGCCAACAGAACCCTAGATCAGAAATCACCCAAAAAATTCATGAACTTTTCTCTCTTTTCTCAAAATTCGAAATCCCTTGAAACCACCTTCAAACTTCAATTTCTTCATCAAATAAGCTTCTAATAACTTCCAGTAGCACAAAACAATAAAAAAAAACACAAGTTCTAACCCATAATTTGAGAGATTCAAAGCTCAAAAAACTTCCAAAAATGTGATAATGGAGTAGGAGTTTCTAGCCTCTGTTTCTATCGTTTTTCAACTCCATTCATCCTTATTTCATCCCAAGAACCTTTTCCAATCATCAATTGAACTAGAATTTTCTTAATTTGTGATTTCCCAAAATTTCACTCAAACTTTATCTCCATATATCTCGAGTTCGAGACACTTTCTATAAAAAGTAATGATGGATTCATGACCACCACGAAAAATAGAGCAAGATAGAGCTTCGTTTCACGCGATTTGGCTAAGATTTGAGGTCTCACGAAATTTGTGAATTCATGTGTTGTTGTTGTTCTTCGTGTGAAGAAGAAGATGCACCGTACTCCTTCAGTTTGCCAGATCATATCGTGAGCGTTGGATCGTGCAGGATAAGTCGCAGCCGTTGATCAGAATCTCATATCGTGAGCGTTGGATCAATTAATGAAACGATCCTGCGCTCCACAACGCGCTTTTCCACCGTGCTCCTTACTGTCAGCGTAACACTGAATCTCTTTTTTGTTGACTTTTTTTCTTTCTGCAGACTCGCTATTTGTACCCCCATGTTTTGCTTGGCCTGAATAATTTGCACCCCCCCTGATTATGATTTTAAGTTGATTTTCAGCTTATTTCCAAAAGCACTTAAGTGACTAATAGCTTATTTAAGCTATTTTAGTCACTTTGCTATGCTCAAATTTTGATCTTCATTTTTGAGTTATTTATTTTAGCTTTTTAGCTTATTGTTTAGCTTTTTAGCTTAATTAATCACTTTTTAGCTTATTTTCATAAGCACTTATTTGGTGCTTGAGCTTTTTAGCTTACTGGACCATTTGGTTATGCTAAAATCATGTGTGATTTCTGTTTGTCTCATTTGAGCATTTATTTTAGCTTTTTAGCTTATCCTTTAGCTTTTTAGCTTAATTAATCACTTTTTTTAGCTTATTTTCATAAGCACTTATTTGGTGCTTGAGCTTTTTAGCTTATGGGACCATTTTGCTTTGCTTACATCATGTTTGATTTCAGATTATGTTCATGCTTCCTTAGCTTGTTATTTAATCACTTTTTAGCTGTTTAGCTTGTTTGCTTAAGTGCTTAATTATAATTAATTGCTTATTCTTATTTCTTATACTTGTCTTTAGCTCTTTAGCTTTATTTCAATTCATTCTAAGTCATCTCACTTACTTTGATTTAATTTAGCATGTTTATGTTATTTAATTCAGTGTACGCTACTTTAGCTTATACATTTTTATTTAATTATGCATCATATCTCATTCTTGTTCATGCATTTGCATTCATTATTTAATGTTTCATGCATTTTGTCATTAATTGGTTATCATCATCTTGAACTTCTATACCTCTCGTCTCTCTTGTATTCTTGGACCGTTTGGTTTAATTTTGAGTTTTGTTTTCATAATAAACATAGTGAAAAAGGGTTGATCTGACGTATGACTTTTCACACCCGGATAATCCCTATCCCTGACGTATGACTCGTGATCTTGGGATTATCCTCACTATTGATTAAATTAAGATTTTTATAATAAACAAGGATGAAAATGGGTTGATCTGACGTATGACTTTTCACACCCCGGATGGTTCTTATCCCTGACGTATGACTCGTGATCTTGGGACTATCCTCATCCTAAAACGTTAAAATCAACCAACATTCGCCTTTTCCTTTTTGAAATACTTTCTTAATCAAATTAAATCAAGGTTTTCATAATAAACCAGGATGAAAAAGGGTTGATCTGACGTATGACTTTTCACACCCGGATGGTTCTTATCCCTGACGTATGACTCGTGATCTTGGGGCCATCCTCATCTTAATCAAGCGTTAAAACTAACCTCACTCACTCAAACTTCATTTCAGAAAAACATGGATATACGCTTTATCCATTCCTCTGATACATACACAGCTTAAGCCTCTGATTAGAGCATACAAGCATCGTTGTATCAGCGGAATGCGAAATAAGCAACATCCGTTATTCAAACTCTTTTTTACAATGGATATACGCTTTATCCATTCCTCTGATACATACACAGCTTAAGCCTCTGATTAGAGCATACAAGCGTCGTTGTATCAGCGGAATGCGAGATAAGCAACATCCGTCATTCAACTCTCTTTTTCAATGGATATACGCTTTATCCATTCCTCTGATACATACACAGCTTAAGCCTCTGATTAGAGCATACAAGCGTCGTTGTATCAGCGGAATGCGAGATAAGCAACATCCGTCATTCAACTCTCTTTTTCAATGGATACACGTTTTATCTACTCCTCTGACACACACACAGCTTAAGCCTCTGATTATAGCATACAAGCGTCGTTGTGTCAGCGGAATACGAAATAAACGTTACCCGTTTAAAATCAACCAACCACACAAACATTTTTTACCAGAACTACGTGAGTTTTGAGTTTCCCATTGCACCAGGGAATACGTAGGAGCGGGCTCCTACAACCGTCAAACTCAACTAATAAAAACCCTTTTTTAATTTATTTGGAAACGAAGTAGAGATTAGCCAAGTGACAGATTAATTTGTTAAACCTGCGCAAACAAACCTCAAACCACCTAAACGGTTCCCATCGAGTACGATGGATGCGAGGGGTGCTAATACCTTCCTCTCGCATAACCAACTCCCGAACCTAAACCAAGGTTTTCGCGATATTTTCCTTTCCCCTCACGGGATAAATAAACGTCGATGGCGACTTCATTGTATGAAAAATGGAAGTGATTTTCCAGCCCGCTACAGCTGGCGACTTCACTGGGGACTATAGAGAGTTAAGCCCAGTTTAGTTGGTTTGTTTGTTTGTTTGCTTTGCCAGGTTTGCAATATCTTGCCTTTATCTTTTATTTTTCTGTCAATTATATCTGCTTGGATTGGCTGTTTCTCTTCTTCTACTCCTTCTTTTATTTTTCTTTTTGCCCTTGTGGCGTGGATACTGTGTGAAGCTCTATACCCGAGCTTGAGGAAAACTTAAGTTAAGCTAGGGGTATTTATGCTGGCCTCCCTGACGTATGACTCGTGAGCGCTGGCATAATCACCTCGCCTAGGGTAGATTCTTTTGAAAATGTTGGCCGTCCTGACGTATGTCTCGCTAGCGCCAGTGTTTTCTTGGAGAGTCCGTGACCCTAGGGACCTTTTGTAAACCGGTCTAGAACCAAACCTTGTAATTAGGGACCTCTGTTTAGAACCCGAAAGATTCCTCTTTGGACGCGTTTGCCGTGCAAATAACGGCATCGTTTCCAAAGAGGTGATCCGTGATTCAACCATGTTAAACTTAGAACAACATGTGAGAGGGGTGGGTTGCAGGTAACTTTGAGCCTTTTGACCTCAGAAATGATAATTAAACCTCTGCTTCATTGTGACAGAATCTGCTACGAAAGTGCATCCATGCATCCATGCACTCATGCATTCATTCATAAAAAATTCATGATAAAAACTTTTTTGCATAACATTTGCATAAAAAAATAAAATGATGAAGCATAAAAACTTTTGCATGCATTTGCATTCATACAAAGGACCTTTGTCTCATCTTCATCTGTCCACCAAACAGCTTCATTCCTGACACTGATACCGGACTCCAAGCATTTCAAGAGAATTATGGAAAATATGCAGAAGCAGATTGATGCCTTGAGAGGCGATGTGGACCAAGTGACTGACAAGTTGGACCGTGTTTTGGAAATACTAGCTAATCTCAGTTTGCCTTCAAGAAGTGGACGCCGCAACAGTAGGGGAAAATCCTCCAATTGATTCCCCATTGTCAAAGGTGGTATGGCCTTCATTCAGTTCATCTTCCGGACATACTTCTGCAGCTGCTCAAGTCACCCAAGAGCCAATGGCCACCAACACTGAATTCATGGTTGGCCAGCCAAGAACTCATCAAGTCCAACTCGGGTTTACTATGCCTCGAAGTCCCGAGGATCACAAGAACGCTCATCAAGGTGATAACGTTAAGGGAAAATCTATTGTATCCCCGTGTGAGGAGACTCGCCAAAGGTTCAAGGCAATAGAGAACAAGCTAAGGATGATGGAATCATTCTTGCCCAACAATGTCAGCCCACCTCGCTCTCACTCTCACTCAGCAGTGCCTGCTCGCACCCCATGCTTCAAGCGTCAGTATCTAGTAACTGTTCGACACCAACAACCCAAAAGGTTTCCAAATCAGGCAATGCAGATGCCTTTCCATCACCTCCAGTCAGGACAATTTACACAAAATCCAGGACAATAGCAGAATCAGCCAAAGGTCATTAAAAAGAGAAAGGTCTTTGATTCCATCCCAATACCTTATGGTCAGCTTTTTCCGCATTTGGTGCATAATAGGATGTTAATCCCAAGAGCTTTAAAGCCGATAACTGCGTCATTCCCTGCTTGGTATGATCTCAAAGCCAACTGTGAGTATCATTCTGGGGCTGAAGGGCATACTATTGAAAATTGCAGAGCCTTTAAACATGAAGTTCAGAGACTCATCGATCATAAACTATTGAATTTCAAGGAAGATGGGGCAAAAGCTGTCACTTCCCAAAATGGTCCGACATCACCAACTCAAACCCCATACCTCCAGTACCAGTATATGGCAGCTGCACAACATCAGCGACCTCAGGGGTACTCATTCCAAATGCTTGTGAATCTTGTGCCACAAAGAACTCAGCAAATACAACAGACCCAGTAGCAAGCTAAAAAGGTCTTCGATCCAATTCCTGTGTCATACAGTCAGCTTCTGCCATATTTGGTGAACAATGGAATAGTGGTGCCAATAGCTTCGTTACCAAGGAATCCACCTTTCCCCGCTTGGTATGACCCTAAGGCCAAATGTGCATACCATGGTGATGCTGAAGGTCACTCTACGAACAATTGTAGAGCATTAAAAAACAAGGTCCAGGAACTCATTGATCAGAAACTGTTAACTTTCAAAGAAGGTGAACCCAACTGTGAAGGATAGTCTGTTGTCCGGTCATGCAGGCCCATATGTGGATGATAATCAAGAGTTCAAGGATTGAATCAGGCCATGGAATTATCTTTAGGCTGTCCTGTTTTAATTTCTTTGTTTGTTAAGTTTCATTAGCATTTAAACTTTGTTTGTTTGCAATAGTAATCTTAATGAAATAATAATGCATGTTTTGAATCCATTCTTTCATGTCCATTCAATTTTCTCTCTTCTACTTCACAAAAGCAAAAAATATATACTTCTCAGTTTACTTCTTTCTCTATCATTTCTGTTTGAACAAAGATTGGAGAGAGGATGATGAAAAACGAAATAACCAAGTTGCTACAGTATGCTTTCAAATAAAACTTTGTTGATGATGTAAGGCATTGTTTCAAATTCCCAAACACCGGAGAAATAAGGGAGATAATCCGTAGTCAACCCCTTTGAGCCTAGAAGTTGGTGTTTCTTTCTATACGAAAAAACCCGCGATCTTAACCCGGGGCAGGGTAGTGTTCAATTAACTCGACCATGCGTTCGATTTTCAAAAAAAAAAAAAAAAAAATCAATAAGGTGTTCCTCATCACCCATCATCAAGGCAGTCACAATTCGCCAAACAAAATTCAAAAAAAAGTGAGAAAGAAAAGCCCGCTAAGTCAAAACCTCAAAATGGCTTAGGCAAAAAATTAGGGTATCCCGCTAGACTAAAAATGCAAAAGAATAGTCTAGGCAAAAGTTAGGGATTGAAAAAAAAAAAAAAAAAGAAAACAAATGTCACCAAGATTTACGACAAACAAAAATCATGTGACCAAAACAAAAAGCCAATGTGATTGCCACGACAAAAGGGAAACCCATCTTTGGTTCCCGAACCATCACAATCTCAAAAACCTCTTGGGACTTGAACACATGAGTGGAGTTAATTGAACTTAGGGCTGAAGATCATCACGAAGAATGGGATGGGATAAAATCAAACTTTGAGCCTTATATCCTTTTATTCGGAAACCGTGAACCAGGCCACGTTACAACCCTCAAAAGACCTAATTGAAGCGAGGTTTATTTTGAAAGCATACGGTAGCAAGGTTGTGTTAACCTGACTCCCAAAAATCTTTTGTTAATATCTTACTCTCTCATCATCTTCCGCAATATACATTCATTGTACATAAATACCATTTCAACTTCAATTTCAAAACTTGCATTATAATGGCATTAGAATCACTATTTCAAGCAAACAGGTTTATCTGCAAGTCAGCACTTGACAATATGGAAGTTCCAACTCTGAGCTGTTACCAAGCAATCAAGAAGAACCTTGGACTAATCTGGGGCAGCTATCTCAAGACTTCACTTAATCATGGGGCATATCCCTTAGAAAGGTCATTCGGCACAGACAGAGTGTCCTAAGATCGCATCATGGAAAGCGGTATCCAAACTCAGTTTTCAAGACCTAACAAATCAGATCAAGGCACTCCTAATCAGGGGCAAATCATCTTGGGATTCAACCAATCAAGAGTAAACCCTTATGACTATGGGGTAGATCACCTGAAGATCCTGATGGCTCAGCCAGACATGTTCCAAGGATGGATCAATCTAGGGGCAAACCACCTTGGAGTTTTGCCAATCAAGACCAAACTCTTGTGACTAGGGGCAGATTGCTTGAAGACCCTGCCGAGTCAGTCAAACATGTTTTAGGAATGGCTCAATCTTGGGGCATACCTCTTAGATGGGGAGAACCAATATCAGTAAGTTGACCGAAAGTCAAGGCAAAATACTTCAAATGCCCAACAGACTGGGGCAAGACAATATACACAGGGGCAGGTTCTCCCTATATCTTCAAGCTACTCAAGCAAAGTCTGGTAGATATCTGCAACCATTAAGTCCGGAACTGGTGTCGGGGATCAACATCAAGCCATCATTCCACAAAAAGCCTTGATACCCGAAATACTCACCACCCACCATAGGGGCACTAATCATTGTCATGCAAATAACCGTCATGCATCAGTCATGTCATTTCATTCATGCAAATAATTGTCATGCATCAGTCATCGTCATGCATTAGTCATGTCATTTCATTCATGCAAATAAGCGTCATGCATTAGTCATGTCATTTCATTCATGTAAATCATTAGCATGCATTGATCACGTCATTTCATTCAAGCATCAGGTATGCCCCATACCACCAGACCAATAACTCAGAAAAAATCAAATAGCCAAATCAAACATCCACAATCAAGAACCTAACCTTGCATTGACAATCCCAAAGTCCAATGATTATTGGCAAACACCACTCAAAGTCCAATGATTATTGGCAAACACCACTCAAAGTCCAATGATTATTGGCAAACACCACTCAAAGTCCAATGATTATTGGCACACCTTCAAAGTCCAATCATTATTGGCAAACACCATCAAAGTCCAATCATTGTTGGCACACCACTCAAAGTCCAATCATTATCGACACACCCTCAAAGTCCAATCATTATTGGCATCCACTCAAAGTCCAATCATCCAATGTAACCCAAATAAAACCCAGTGTTCATAAACACCCATGTTGAAACCCGACTTCTAATAGCACACAATCATTTCATACATGCATTTCATTCCATGCATAAATAGTCATGGTAAACATGCATTCATAAAGCAGGCTCGAAAGTTTTTCCTCGAAGAATACAGCTTTTGGTCCCTTAAGCACAAGAAAGGCAGTTTGACCTCTTTTCAAAGCAAGTCGGGTGGTAAATTGCCTCCCCAGCAGATTAGTTGAAAAACCATGTCTAATCTCCTCCCCAGTGAATTGCAAATTTTCTGGAAATATTCTTCTACAAGATGATCACAACAGTTTGCCCATCCCCAATAGGAAAGGCAATCCTACAGAATCCTGAGAGAAGGATATTCAGGGGAATCCGTAGGCCCGAGGGTGGTGATTTCTCTTCAAAGTGCAACACCGAGGTGTTACATTTGTTTGTCTCAAGGACGTACAACTCCTGGTTTAGGCGTTAGTTCCTTCAGATACAGAATCCTGAGAGAAGGATATTCAGTGGAATCCGTAGGCCCGAGGGTGGTGATTTCTCTTCAAAGTGCAACACTGAGGTGTTACATGTGTTTGTTTCAAGGACGTACAACTCCTGGTTTAGGCGTTAGTTCCTTCAGATACAGAATCCTGAGAGAAGGATATTCAGTGGAATCCGTAGGCCCGAGGGTGGTGATTTCTCTTCAAAGTGCAACACCGAGGTGTTACATTTGTTTGTCTCAAGGACGTACAACTCCTGGTTTAGGCGTTAGTTCCTTCAGATACAGAATCCTGAGAGAAGGATATTCAGTGGAATCCGTAGGCCCGAGGGTGGTGATTTCTCTTCAAAGTGCAACACTGAGGTGTTACATGTGTTTGTTTCAAGGACGTACAACTCCTGGTTTAGGCGTTAGTTCCTTCAGATACAGAATCCTGAGAGAAGGATATTCAGTGGAATCCGTAGGCCCGAGGGTGGTGATTTCTCTTCAAAGTGCAACACCGAGGTGTTACATTTGTTTGTCTCAAGGACGTACAACTCCTGGTTTAGGCGTTAGTTCCTTCAGATACAGAATCCTGAGAGAAGGATATTCAGTGGAATCCGTAGGCCCGAGGGTGGTGATTTCTCTTCAAAGTGTAACACCGAGGTGTTACATTTGTCTCAAGGACGTACAACTCCTGGTTTAGGCGTTAGTTCCTTCAGATACAGAATCCTGAGAGAAGGATATTCAGTGGAATCCGTAGGCCCGAGGGTGGTGATTTCTCTTCAAAGTGCAACACCGAGGTGTTACATACATTTGTCTCAAGGACGTACAACTCCTGGTTTAGGCGTTAGTTCCTTCAGATACAGAATCCTGAGAAAAGGATATTCAGTGGAATCCGTAGGCCCGAGGGTGGTGATTTCTCTTCAAAGTGTAACACCGAGGTGTTACATTTGTCTCAAGGACGTACAACTCCTGGTTTAGGCGTTAGTTTCTTCAGATACAGAATCCTGAGAGAAGGATATTCAGTGGAATCCGTAGGCCCGAGGGTGGTGATTTCTCTTCAAAGTGTAACACTGAGGTGTTACATTTGTCTCAAGGACGTCCAAGCACCTGATTAGGCGACGACTTATTCATCAGTCCAAGCACCTGATTAGGCGACGACTTGTTCTCAGAATCTAAGCACCTGGTTAGGCGACGATTCATCTTCATCAGTCCAAGCACCTGGTTAGGCGACGACTTATTCAGCAGAATCTAAGCACCTGTTTAGGCGACGATTCATCTTCATCAGTCCAAGCACCTGGTTAGGCGACGACTTGTTCTCAGAATCTAAGCACCTGGTTAGACGACGGTTCATCTTCATCAGTCCAAACACCTGATTAGGCGACGACTTGTTCTCAGAATCTAAGCACCTTTGAGGCGATGGTTCACATTCAAGAAGAAATCCTGGAATAAGGATACCAAGATACCAAGCAGGTTTACTCGTCTCTCTCATCATCACTCATGCTCCTGCAAAATTAGGGCATTCTGTATTTAATTATCTTTTACCGCAAGAATACGAATACCGAGGTTATCCGCATTCTTACGGTCCAAGCTAATTAAATAGGGGCAGCTGTCATACCCTAATTTTGCCCCATGATATTTTTCACACTTTTGCATTTATTAGAAAAAAGTCAACAAAGTCAACACTTTGAATAAAAAGTCAACAAAGTCAATTTTTAATTGAAAAAGTCAAAGTTGGCACAAAAACACATAGAATTATTTTTCTTGCATGATTTTGCATGGCATGATCATAAAGGTTAATTTTTACCATTTTACCCTTCCATTAGTTTATTTCTTATTTATTATTTATTTTTAGTTAGTTACTTGCATTTCAAGAAACCTTTCTAACATCAAATTTTAAATCCTTTTTCTCATTTTTAATCCATAACCCCTTTTGCATAATCACATTTCATCATCATGCATATTTTTATTTTGCATATTTATTTTTATTTTATTATGTGTTATTTTTAATTTGTTATTTGTTCCCAAAAAAATCAAAAGAGGTACCAAAAAATTCCAAGCATTAACACATCATCATTTCTATCATTAGCAACCTAGAAGGTTCTATTCCTCTCCACCTCACCAAATAGTACACAAAAATTCCACATTATCCATACCAAAAAAAAATCACAAAAATCAATCATTTGTACTATACCATTTCTACCCTCATTCTCATTGATTCTAACCTAATTCCAATCATATATAAACCCTCACAAAACCTCAGAGGCGAAGCCAACAGAACCCTAGATCAGAAATCACCCAAAAAATTCATGAACTTTTCTCTCTTTTCTCAAAATTCGAAATCCCTTGAAACCACCTTCAAACTTCAATTTCTTCATCAAATAAGCTTCTAATAACTTCCAGTAGCACAAAACAATAAAAAAAAACACAAGTTCTAACCCATAATTTGAGAGATTCAAAGCTCAAAAAACTTCCAAAAATGTGATAATGGAGTAGGAGTTTCTAGCCTCTGTTTCTATCGTTTTTCAACTCCATTCATCCTTATTTCATCCCAAGAACCTTTTCCAATCATCAATTGAACTAGAATTTTCTTAATTTGTGATTTCCCAAAATTTCACTCAAACTTTATCTCCATATATCTCGAGTTCGAGACACTTTCTATAAAAAGTAATGATGGATTCATGACCACCACGAAAAATAGAGCAAGATAGAGCTTCGTTTCACGCGATTTGGCTAAGATTTGAGGTCTCACGAAATTTGTGAATTCATGTGTTGTTGTTGTTCTTCGTGTGAAGAAGAAGATGCACCGTACTCCTTCAGTTTGCCAGATCATATCGTGAGCGTTGGATCGTGCAGGATAAGTCGCAGCCGTTGATCAGAATCTCATATCGTGAGCGTTGGATCAATTAATGAAACGATCCTGCGCTCCACAACGCGCTTTTCCACCGTGCTCCTTACTGTCAGCGTAACACTGAATCTCTTTTTTGTTGACTTTTTTTCTTTCTGCAGACTCGCTATTTGTACCCCCATGTTTTGCTTGGCCTGAATAATTTGCACCCCCCCTGATTATGATTTTAAGTTGATTTTCAGCTTATTTCCAAAAGCACTTAAGTGACTAATAGCTTATTTAAGCTATTTTAGTCACTTTGCTATGCTCAAATTTTGATCTTCATTTTTGAGTTATTTATTTTAGCTTTTTAGCTTATTGTTTAGCTTTTTAGCTTAATTAATCACTTTTTAGCTTATTTTCATAAGCACTTATTTGGTGCTTGAGCTTTTTAGCTTACTGGACCATTTGGTTATGCTAAAATCATGTGTGATTTCTGTTTGTCTCATTTGAGCATTTATTTTAGCTTTTTAGCTTATCCTTTAGCTTTTTAGCTTAATTAATCACTTTTTTTAGCTTATTTTCATAAGCACTTATTTGGTGCTTGAGCTTTTTAGCTTATGGGACCATTTTGCTTTGCTTACATCATGTTTGATTTCAGATTATGTTCATGCTTCCTTAGCTTGTTATTTAATCACTTTTTAGCTGTTTAGCTTGTTTGCTTAAGTGCTTAATTATAATTAATTGCTTATTCTTATTTCTTATACTTGTCTTTAGCTCTTTAGCTTTATTTCAATTCATTCTAAGTCATCTCACTTACTTTGATTTAATTTAGCATGTTTATGTTATTTAATTCAGTGTACGCTACTTTAGCTTATACATTTTTATTTAATTATGCATCATATCTCATTCTTGTTCATGCATTTGCATTCATTATTTAATGTTTCATGCATTTTGTCATTAATTGGTTATCATCATCTTGAACTTCTATACCTCTCGTCTCTCTTGTATTCTTGGACCGTTTGGTTTAATTTTGAGTTTTGTTTTCATAATAAACATAGTGAAAAAGGGTTGATCTGACGTATGACTTTTCACACCCGGATAATCCCTATCCCTGACGTATGACTCGTGATCTTGGGATTATCCTCACTATTGATTAAATTAAGATTTTTATAATAAACAAGGATGAAAATGGGTTGATCTGACGTATGACTTTTCACACCCCGGATGGTTCTTATCCCTGACGTATGACTCGTGATCTTGGGACTATCCTCATCCTAAAACGTTAAAATCAACCAACATTCGCCTTTTCCTTTTTGAAATACTTTCTTAATCAAATTAAATCAAGGTTTTCATAATAAACCAGGATGAAAAAGGGTTGATCTGACGTATGACTTTTCACACCCGGATGGTTCTTATCCCTGACGTATGACTCGTGATCTTGGGGCCATCCTCATCCTAATCAAGCGTTAAAACTAACCTCACTCACTCAAACTTCATTTCAGAAAAACATGGATATACGCTTTATCCATTCCTCTGATACATACACAGCTTAAGCCTCTGATTAGAGCATACAAGCATCGTTGTATCAGCGGAATGCGAAATAAGCAACATCCGTTATTCAAACTCTTTTTTACAATGGATATACGCTTTATCCATTCCTCTGATACATACACAGCTTAAGCCTCTGATTAGAGCATACAAGCGTCGTTGTATCAGCGGAATGCGAGATAAGCAACATCCGTCATTCAACTCTCTTTTTCAATGGATATACGCTTTATCCATTCCTCTGATACATACACAGCTTAAGCCTCTGATTAGAGCATACAAGCGTCGTTGTATCAGCGGAATGCGAGATAAGCAACATCCGTCATTCAACTCTCTTTTTCAATGGATACACGTTTTATCTACTCCTCTGACACACACACAGCTTAAGCCTCTGATTATAGCATACAAGCGTCGTTGTGTCAGCGGAATACGAAATAAACGTTACCCGTTTAAAATCAACCAACCACACAAACATTTTTTACCAGAACTACGTGAGTTTTGAGTTTCCCATTGCACCAGGGAATACGTAGGAGCGGGCTCCTACAACCGTCAAACTCAACTAATAAAAACCCTTTTTTAATTTATTTGGAAACGAAGTAGAGATTAGCCAAGTGACAGATTAATTTGTTAAACCTGCGCAAACAAACCTCAAACCACCTAAACGGTTCCCATCGAGTACGATGGATGCGAGGGGTGCTAATACCTTCCTCTCGCATAACCAACTCCCGAACCTAAACCAAGGTTTTCGCGATATTTTCCTTTCCCCTCACGGGATAAATAAACGTCGATGGCGACTTCATTGTATGAAAAATGGAAGTGATTTTCCAGCCCGCTACAGTTTGGTGTGGTGCAAATGATTCTATATTGTTTAGATGAATATATTGCCCGCAACTTGCCTCTCCAAATTATACAATGTGAATTTATGCAAAAGTATGATATCAATGAACATTTTATCCAAAATGGAATGATGCGTGGAATATGATTATTTTATCCAAAATGGATGTTTTATTATTGTTTTATATTATATTGTTGCGGAGATATTGAAGACCTAAACTATGATCTTTTTGGATTAGGTTTAGTGTTTTACTTTTGTGTCACAGGGGAACATCCGTATGAAAAGTTGAACAATTCATCCCTTTGTGAGGTGAATATTCGAGCATGAAGTCATTATGACCTTCAGTCGAACAAGGAAGCGATGGATATTATCAGTCGTTTATTAGAACCAAGTCCAAGCGATAGGTATATTTGTATTATTATTTTTTAGTCACAATAAATTGCCTTTTTAATTTTTTTAAGTGTTTATATATTTTTTTTTTGTCTTCTTTTAATCAATGAACATTTATCTAAAATGGATGTTTTATTATTATTTTATTTTATATTGCTGCATGTGATTTACCTACACCTAGAGCTGTCAATAAGACCCTATTTTAAAGGGCTCATTTATTAGACCCCTTATTAAGCCCCAATTTACTGGGTCCACTTTTAATTTTTTGTAAACGAATTAGCTTAGGTCCAACCCTATGTTGTTTTTTTAAATTGTTGACTCCCTCTTGGGGCTTTATTATAGGGCCAAAAAACACGCAAACCTAATTAGATAACACGTCAAATAGAAAACACAAAATGTAGAAAAGCAAAGAGAAAACACAAAACGTTGAAACACAAAACACACTATCTTCTACTTCCCGACAATCGGATATGATAAAATCCGTGCTTACGGAAGCTATTCTTGCACATGATTTTCATTTTAGCTTTGTTGAATATTATAAAATCCGTGTTTGGGTGGAATATTTGAATCCTTGTGCTGAAATGGTGTCTAGTATTACCATTGTGTCGGATATTGAAAAAATATACGACATAGAGAGGTCAAATTTGTCACGTCACATAGCAATGTTAACGTTTAACATTAAACAATAAAAAAGAGTTTTAAATCAACATCATTAAACAAAATGAGGTTTGGTGTGGTGCAAATGATTCTATATTGTTTAGAAGAATATATTGCCGGCAACTTGCCTCTCTAAATTATACAATGTGAATTTATGCAAAAGTATGATATCAATGAACATTTTATCCAAAATGGAATGATGCGTTGAATATGATTATTTTATCCAAAATGGATGTTTTATTATTGTTTTATATTATATTGTTGCGGACATGTTGAAGACCTAAACTATGATCTTTTTGGATTAGGTTTAGTGTTTTACTTTTGTGTCACAGGGGAACACAAAACGTTGAAACGCAAAACACATTATCTTCTACTTCCTGGCAATCGGATATGATCAAAATAGTGTTGATGGTGTTATAAAGGATATGTCTATCCTTTGGGCATGTTACACCTTCGTCAAAAAGAATATTAGTAATAGTTTGGGTCAACCATTGTTTAGACCTCAGAACCACAATGTCTCAGTACAAACCATATTTATCATCTGGACAATCTACCTGTAACACCCGTATTTATTTATTTCATTTTTAATTAGAGTTAATTAGCCTTTTTATGGTATTTGATAGTGAGTTAGTAATTAATTAAGAATTATGGCTATTTTGGGAAAGAGTAGTGCTTTAAGTAAGATAAGTTTTGTTAGAATTATAATGATAAGAATTGGGCTTGAGTGTTAATGGGCCTAATGTTAGTAAGAGGGATATTATGGTCTTTAATTAAGCTAGGTTTAGATAGAGTTATGAGAATAGTGAGAGAGTGCTCATAACTTAAGATAATAGAAAAGAGGTAGAAAGAGAAACTTTGAAGAGAAGGAAGTAGAGGGGAAGATTTGAGAAAGCTCAAGAGAAGGAGAGGAATCAGAATTTCATCAATTCTAAGGTTAGAGAGTAGTTTATAATTCTTGTGAGATGATCAAAGAGGGGGGAGATGCCTATTCTCCACACCCAAACCCTCTTATCTCTTTGGTGGGTTATGGAATCAAGGGAATGTGATTTAATGAATTTCTATGTTATTGCATGATGATACTATGATATTACATGATCCTAATTGCTATTTCAATCATCAATTTCGTGTGTTATGTGAAGATTGTTGTTGTTCATATTTGAAAATGGGTTTTAAGAAAAATGAGGAAAAATCTCTACTTTCCACTTGAAATGATGTTTGATGATGTTAGAACTTGTACTTTTAAGTCTATATATGATATGTATGCCTAAATGTGATAGCTTTACAAGTTTATAACATGAAATTCATGATTTTTATGGGATTTCTATGTGAACCCGAGAGCAGAGCATGAAAATCTGGGTTTGGTCGTTGAGCCACTAATCCGTCGCTCCAAGCGAGGATTCATGTGTTCTTCGCGAACCCAGAATTTCATGTGGTCGCCCAGCGACCAGTAGCGACCGCCAGCGACCAGACTTCGCCAGGCTTCGCTCTGAGCGATGAACTGTCTGCCTTTTTTTAGCTCTTTCCATCGCTGGTAGTCGCCCAGCGACCATGACCTGATTTTGAGAAATTTCTTGATGTTGTATGATGATTATGAGTGTATAACATGCTTAGATTTAGTCTTATAACATGTTATTGATTTGGATTGATTGAATCTTGAGTTAGTATGATGATGAAATGCTTTTATGTATGTAATTGATTAAAATTGAGATGATGAGCTATGATTAGCTAAGATGATTAGGTGTGTTGTATCTTGCTTGAATGTATACCTTAATGATGATATGATGATGTGAATTTGATGCGAATTGAGAAGGAGTAATAGGGTTGAGCGGCCTATTATTCATGGTTAGTTGTTTAGGGTATCATCATTACATGGTATGTGTACATTCATGCATTCATGAGTCAACTTGATGCGAAGTCCCCCATGACTTAAAACTGACTTGATGCGATGGATATATGTTTATCCTAATTTGATGCGGGTACCACATGCATTAGAGATGTCTAGGTGACATACATTATGTGTTTTCATTAGCTTGCATTAGGAGATTGTGCACTATACTTGGTATTTGGTAATCGTGTTGTCTTCCAATGTAATCTTGTGAATGTACGAGTTATGCGAGTTTTACTTGAATACTTGGCTTTTGTTGATGAACCATGATGTTATTTATATATTGCTAGCTCAATATGATATGAGTATGATTTGTTTATGATATAATTGTTTACATAATATAAGTGTATACTATGCTTATTATTATGAACTTGAATTATAACTAACTCTCTATTTTTGTGTATGTGTAATGGTTTGGGTCCAGATTCTCCACTTGAGGAGTAGTTTCGTGGCTTTGGAGTTTAGCTCGGTGGACTAGTATAGCTTGGTAAGGTGAAAGATAGGAGGATCCTAGAAGCTTAGAGTTTTAGGATATGCTCTGATACTTGTAACCTTGCTTAGACTAGTATTAGATTCCTCGTTTGTTTGAGATTATGTATGACCTTGCTACTTATTTATCTTATCTTTAATTCTCGTTGGATTATTTTGGATTATGTTATGGGGCTTCATTTATGGAAGTACCTAGTTGGAGTTGTAATATGATTTATGACTTGCATGCTTGGATTTAGCTATTATGAATTATTTGATGAGAATCTTATATGCTTCCGTTGTGATTAAGTTATTCTATGCATGCTATTAGTATCTTGTATTAAGTAATGTTCTTGATGATTTGTATGTTGAATGATTTAAATTAATTATTGCATACGAATCGATTAGGAGCGTTACACTACCGAAGATCACAGGAAAATTTTGCTTGTCTAGATACCCTCAACAATCACCCGGATCCCATATGATCATCTTATGCTCTAGACAATATAAGATCAAAAAGCCAAAGTCAACATCTCTTATCCTCTGGACCAACTCAGTAAAGAACGAAAACATCTGTTGATCAAAGGAATGATCATACAAAGAATGTTTTCTACCAACAATCATACCACACAAATCAACGTTAGTACAAGAGCGTGATTCAAAGACGACGACATCAATGCCAATTACACGAAAAGACAAAAGAAAGTGTGAGGTACAACACTTCAACTATCAACATTCTTACTATCAGCCAGGGGCGGAGCCTCTCATGAGATGGGCAGGGCCACGAACCGCCCCAAAGGTTTTAATATTTTATCATAGGTATATTATTTAGCGGCAATTTCAGCGCTATTTTGCAGCGGCTATAAAATTCCGCTAAATATGATATATGTTTAAGGATGTTATAGGGACATAGTGGGCTGGGAAGTACGCCCCCATTCTCGGTTTCTCGTTCAAAAACACTAAGAAATTTTTTTTTCTCTCTCTCTCTCTTCCCGTGTCCTAAGTTTTGTAGAGACTCCATCAACAAAAAATAATTGTAAATTCTATACTATTTTTCAAATGAATATTAACATACTTTGAACGAAGATTTATAGAAAATTTAAAGTTAAAATTATTGAAAAAATTCCATAGATTATAAAAATAAAAAATTATATTAATTTATTTTATGGTTTCCATAGATGTCATAAATCAAAGGTAATTACAATAATGAAAGCATGATGAACATCAATTAAAGGTAATTTTATATTATTTTGAATGTTGTCTATGTTTTTCTTTCAATTGTTCATGAGATTGATTTTATTTAATTTACTTAAGTATGAAAATATGATATATGTTTAAGGATGTTACAGGAATATATTGGGGTGGAAAGTACGCCCTCATTCCCGGTTTCTCGTTCAAAAACACTAAGAGATTCTCTCTCTCCCTCTCTCCCTGTGTCCCAAGACTTTGTAGCGACTCTATCAACAAAAAATAATAGTAAATTATATACTATTTTTTAAATGAATATTAACATATATACTTTGAACGAAGATTTATAGAAAGTTTAAAGTTTAAATTATTAAAAAAATTCCATAGATTATATAAAGTAAAACATTATATTAATTTATTTTAGGGTTTCCATAGATTTCATCAATTAAAGGTAATTACAATAATGAAAGCAAAATAAATATGATTACTTTCATAGTTGAAATTGAAATTTTAATTAGTCAAAGTATATTTTTAATAGTGGGTGGTGGAAAGTGTTTTTCATTTCTCATTTTACACCACTGAAAGATTTCACATTATCAATTTATATAATATTTGGGTTTCTACAAAAAAATATATTAAAGAAGCACTAATTGAGTGCTTTTTAAAAAAAATGACATAAAAAAACTCTTTTGGTTGATAAAAATATAAACTTTTGATTGTTTATTGAAGTAATAATAAGATAGTTTTTATTACAAAAAAATAAGGTGTTTTTTTTCTAAAAAAAAGATAGCAGCTTTTCATAAAATTAAAATATTATAAAAATTAGATTATTATTGTCAATAAGATTTGAACAATAGACCTTATACTAATAATAAGGTAGTTGGAAAGTAGAATTTCATATAATATTATAAAAATTGAATTATTGTTGTCAATGAGATTCGAACCACAGACCTCATGCTAAAAGTTCTGCATAAGTAGAAACTCTATAATAATGACACAGATTTTTTTTCTCGAGAATATACAAGTGAACTCCGTGAGAATCTCGTAATATATATAATAGAGATATGCCATTATTCGAGGTACTTTTGATTAAGAAAGAATTGTATGCAACTTCTGCAATATGTGCACGGTTTTTTCCATTTTATGCAAAACAAAAGAATATATATATACGCACTTCTATATGCACGGTCTTTCCAATGAATATAGGGTTACATGGATTATTAAAATAAAACTTCAAATATCTTCCCTCTCTAACAAAAGTGCTTGGAGACATAAGTCATTATTTTTTTTTTCATATCAATTCTGTGTCCTTCTAAATTACCTAAGACTATTCCATTGACTGCTAGGCATGTACTATATGTTTCTAAATTGAGATATTGTGAAACATTAGAAGGTTATTAAATTAAAACATTAGCAAATAGAATTCTGTTATTTTCCTAATTAATAGAACCAATGTTGTAATTAGCAACAAATGATGCTTTGATCATGTGTAAAAAACTGACCACGATACAAATTGATGACTTTATAGGATAAATAAAAGACATTCTAATTTGACTATTATTTTCAAGTAGATCCAAAACAAGAATGCATTGTGTCTTGTGATACATGATTGTTTTTTTGTGTGTGTCTACTTTCTCAACTTGATTGGTTTTTTCGGTTTGTTTGTTTGTTTTTTTACCAAAAATAAACTCCTACTTGTTATTGTATGATTTACATATGAATATTAAACTCCTAGCAGATAAACAAAATCAGATGACATATCAACCTCAACCAACCATTGAGATCAACAAAGATTCTGCGTGGAATTGAAAAGGTGGGAAGTGGGAACACTAGATTCTTTTCTTCATAGGAGTGCTACATTTTAAAATAACAATTATAATATTCTATTAATTAATTGCTAAAATTATACTACTAGTATTAATCAATAAAATATATTTTACGATTGTGGTAAAGGAGAAATTGTACCGCTCCAATGAGAATGATATATATATTCTTCAATGCATCTTTAATATTAATGGATGAGAAATGATAAATTGACAACCAATTGAGTTGTCCGACAACCTCCAAACATGGGCCCGCCACCTTTATGCTACCTCGGAATCCGCGCATAGAAAGGAAAAAAAGGTTGTCCAGCCCGGGACAACTAAAAGCTGTTGTTCAAATAACACAGCTCTTAATGGATATCAGAAACAGTTGAGAAGTAATGAATGACAATAGATATCAATCATTATGATGTCAGACGTTATAAAATTAACAACTTTTGTGGCCGTTAAATAGAAAAACGTGGCTTTGGACCAATATTATTTGGCCGAACTCGACACCTAAATGGATCGAGCTCATCGCCCAATTGGACTCAAGCTCAATCCAAAATACTTGTCATAATCTTAGTGAACCACCACACCATGATCAGAACTTTTTTTTAACAAGATCAAATCAAACAAAATGAGAAAACATTACCTATATTTTGTGTGCTTAGCAAATGTTTTGCAGAGTTTCCCACCACTTAATTTTTTTACTTTTGTTCTTTCTAAATGTTTCCTTTGACTGACAGTAGTCTGATACTATAAATTTGACCAGTCAAAAAAACATGACTGATCCCTATGATATTCATGCCTCATTACCCCACATACAATCCATGGCCCACCATTTATTTTTGTATCCCCAATATTTGGTCCATTTCAATATCCACACACCACCTTCCATTCTCACACACACGTTTTACTATTTCAATTAGCATATGATACTATTTCTATGATTTTAATTTTTTGCTTTCAATCTATGGTTTGCTTTAATACTACTAGCTTGAGACTATACTCCTAGTAGTTTAAAAGTGTACATAGGGTGCACCCAATTTCCATGGGATCCAAAGGATCTTCAAAGTGGGATCAATCATTGTTTTGTATTGTTTTTTCCATGAGTACTCCAAAAGATAGTGACACTACGTATACATGAATTATAGGTATTGTCTCATAGTATTTTCCACTTGCCACTCTAAAGTTTATCTTCTAAGCAATGGCAATCGAAAACAATTAACCCATTTAAAGAATGAGTTGTCCTAACTAGTTAAGAAAATAAAGAAAAAAGAAGTGTGTATTTATATTAAAGGTAGTATTTTTATTATTTATACTTTTAAAATATTGATTACACAAATTTTAAGATAATTTTATTATACCAGATTCTTTAACTAGTATTTCAGTGATACCATTTAACATTTTTTTTAAAAAGTAAATCAATACAAGAAATAGAAATTTTGAGAAAAAAAGATAACTTAATGTGTATGTTTACAGTAGCCTTAAATTTGGTCAACATAGATTACTATCCAAATTTTAAAGTGTAATTTTTGTCAAATGGTACATTGTGATTCCATCAAACTTATGTTCTTTAAATTTGTGATCTCTTTTCAATTATTAATAGATGTAAATAATTGAATAAAAAGAAATACACAAAATCATAGAGAACACAACAAAACCATGTAAAAATCAAGCGCACATATCACAAGTTAAGTTTTCTATTTAAAAAATTCTTGTGATATTTTGCTTTGTCTAGTACTAAGATTCACACTGAATGTATTAAAATCACAGTGATCTAATAATTTTTCCAAAATAACACTTTGTAATTAAAAAAATATAATAAGTCAAACTTCAAAATAAAATAAAATAAAATATAATAAGTCACTCTGATTCTAACATATTTATTATAATACTAGATATACACTTTAAGTTATAAATATAATTATGAATAGAGAATCACTATTTACTTTAGAGAATTGATGCACATTAAGGTATGACAGAAAATTCTCCAATTTCATCAAATGGGCCATAATTTCATATTATAGGTACTTGCTCAAAATGTGCAGATGGTCAAATTATCTTGTTTAAAAGTTACTTGTATTACTTTTATGTTAAGAAAATAAAAATAGAATGAAAAGTAAAATTTTATGTTAAAAATATCACTTTTAAAATTTTAAGTTTTTGAATACACTTTCTTCAAAATTATATTACCTCTTTTGTTTCTATAACTAGTACTTATTATAGACACTAGTTAGTATTTTCATTTTTATTTATATATATGCAGCTCATTGTTTTGCTATTAATTTTGGGTGGGGAGGAGAGTACTTAATTGAAAATTAATTTCCCTCTTGTTTATTTGATTTTGTTTTGACAAACTTGTTTATTTGAATTTAGTGTTCATCAATCATATGATTATATTAATATTCCGGGATTTGAACATAATTGATAGCTATGATTTGTTAGGTAATCAATCAGTTTTGGTGGTTTGAATGTTTATCTTATTGTAATTAAATAGAAATAAATTAATTAACAATGTGCCCAATGATTCGTTCAAATTTGGGATTAAATAAAAAAATGAAATGCAATGATGGCTTTTAACTGTTCTCTAGCTAATCATATTTACAGATCAGTTGTGGAAAAGAAGAGAGTAGTAGTAGTACTTCTTTTCTACCAACTAAACGACAAAGTGGCATGTCTATTGAAATGTATTTGATTAAGCTGCAGATGGATCGTTAAATAAACAAGAAGACCAAATTAATCATTCGGTTCTGCATTGCCAAATAAAGTTAAATATCCTACTAATACTATCATTTCCATTTTCTTTTTTTTTCTTTTTTTTTTGACAGTAATCAACTCATATGCTTTCATTAATCATTTCCATTTTCTATGTATGTTTTGGCTAGCTATTTGATTATTTTATTTTTATTTCTTTTTTGTTTTTGAAAAAAGTTCAACCGATCAGTCTTTAATTAATACTCCCTCCGGTCTCATATATAAGAAACAAAACAAAAAAATTTAAGGTTTTAAATATAAGCAAAAGTCTACTTCAATTATTAAGTTTTATGACATTATTCCAATTTCAACCAATAAATGCAATGTTTTACATTTTCCAAGAATGTATAATGTGTTTTTTCTCCTCGGTTAATGTATTTTAACTACTTTCTTAAAGGAAAAGCTTTTTTGAAAATTTTCTTATATACAAGACTAGAGGGAGTATATGAGATCTAGTAGTGTTACAATATGACATGTAAACCAAATAAGTTAGCTTATAGTTTATAAAAGTTTTGTTTGATAACAATTTTTAAAAAAGAGTTTATAGTTTATTTTACTAGCTTATAGCTTATTTTTCAAATGCTATTTTAAGTAGCTTATAGCTTTTATCTTTTCTTCGATTTTTACCCATATTATCTTACTTGAAAAAAATTAAATATTAATTAAACATATCTTTTTTTTGTCATTTCATACTTATAAACTACTTCAACCGCTAATTTTACCAAACACTACAAATTCAATCAGTTATCTTATTTGCTATAAGCTAAAATCTAGCTTATAAGATATCCGTTATAAACTCATTCGCTATAACCTATCTTATCAGCTATCTACTATTTTTTATCAAACAGAACCATAACTTAGTGTTACAATGTGTATCTTGACCGATTGATTGATGCATAACCAATAATAATACAACTATTTAATTTGATATGGGTTGACATCAATTTTGGCCGAAGCTGGTTCTCAGCATGTTATTTTAACTTTAAGTAATATTTTTTGGATTTTTTTTTATAATAGATAGAGGAATTGTATGTATTTTTTGTTCTCAAAAGTATTTTAAAGGCACTCACATTTTAAGTAAATAAAACTGTTGTGCTGATAAAATGGCTCATTGATTTATCTACAAATAATTTCATTTCGTGGAATAGTTTATCTAGTTCTACTTGGAACGATTTCAATCACAATATGCTAGGTTTACCTTTATATAAGTTTTGTTGTATATGTTTGAATCCTTGTTTAATCTCGACACTCTTTTTTCCTTCATCAAGGTTTTATCTCCCAATGAGTTTTCCTTGATAAAGTTTTTAATGAGGCGAAATATTTTTTACACCTTGGATTTTGGTCTAGTCTCCCAAAGTTCCTTTGTATCCTTTTTATTTTGTTTTTATTTAATTTATTTCATTAGGGTACTTCTTAGGTGACGTCTTTGGGGTGCCAATATAGTTGGGACGTCTTAGTTGTCACCTTTGTACCCTCATGACCTTTAAGAAAAAATCTTATTTCATAGCCTGATTCATTAAACATGGTTATTGATGACTAATTTTACTTAAGTTAAGGAAATACCTCACATCGTGTAAAAGAAATTCACAGTTGTCAAACATCTTATCATGAACCAAATTGGTACCTTGAACCATGCAATCTTTGTTGGTGAGTCATTGAACAAGGATTATCGGTGGTCGTTGATGGTGGTACCTCGTTGTTAAGGAGGAGGTGATACATGCACACATTTCGACGATTAAGTTAGTTGGCGCCGAAAGTGAGAGATATTTATTATTAGAGGCATGTTTATATAAGAGGAGAATTAGGGTTTGTAGGGACATAGAACATTCTTCTGCATATTTGTCCTTAGGATATGTGTTGTCTTATGATAGAGTGGCGCAATCGAATGGTCAACATGTCTCTATCAAGCAATAATTGTCTGTTTTTAGAGTATGTCTACCGTATGGACCTCCCAACTAAACGTGGTTTGAATAACTCAATCCAACTCACGGATAAGCTTTGGATGAGTCCAAAACACTATGTTTATCATAGAAAAACTAGGAAGGTGTTTTTCACCTACGTGATTCAAATAATTCAAATTATTGTTGTAATTATTTTTAAGGAACAATTTCCACATAAGCATGGGCGAAGCTACTCAAGGGCAAGCCCGGGCAGGTGTCCAGGCTTTCGCCAAAATGTTTTGGTATTTTTAGGGGTTAGTTTAGGGTAAAATTGAGATTTTCAGGGGTTAGATTAGGATAAAATTGAGATTTTTTATTCAATACTGAGATAAACTGAAATGTTTAAGGATTAGTTTAGGGCAAAATTGAGATTTTTAGGGGTTAGTTTAGAACAAAACCGAGATTTTTATTTAACACTGAGATAAACTGAAATTTTTAGAGATTAATTTAAGGAAAAACATGAGAAACAAAAATTTTGCCCAGACTGAATATAATTGCTGGCTCCGCCACTTCACATAAGAGAATATATTTGTGTCATTAAGTACATATTATTTTTGCCATGTTATTGTCTTATAGATGCTAAATTTCTACCGTTATTAAGTTATGACTAATCTCAGTCGAATAATATATGGAAAATACAAGGTGATCAGTTTCTCCATCTAACCTAATTTTTTTCACATGTAAAAATTAAAGATCAAACTTATAACCATTTACATAAAAAATTCAAATACTAGATATAATTTACGGGGACTATGTGGCATGTGCATCATTAATTCTACCTAGTAATACAGCATTATATCCCGCCGTATCTATAAAATGAGTGTCGATTAAGGTTTTGTTTCGTAAACTAAATAAGCTAGCTTATAGCTTTTAGCTTATAAGTTAAAAGCTTTATTTGATAACGGTTTTTTAAAAAGAGCTTATAACTTATTTTACTTGCTTATAGCTTGTTTTCCAAATGCTATTTCAAGTAGCTTATGAGCTTATAGCTTATTATCTTTTCTTCCAATTTTACCCCTATCATCTTACTTGAAAATAATTAAATATTAATTAAACATATCATTTTTATGTCATTTCATACTTATAAGCTAGTCAAACCGCTAATTTAACCAAACACTATAAATTCAATCAGCTAGTTTATTCGCTATAAGCTAAAAGCTAATTTATAAACTATCCGCTATAAGCTAACTTATCAGCTATCCGCTATTTTTTAATAAACAAAGCCTAAAATTCCAAATGTAAATGTATTTGGACTAATAATACTCGAGTAGGAGGACATATAGAATGAATAAATGTTTTTTTTCTCTCCTTCCTCTTTTGGTTTGTTATGCGTGCTAAATGGTACATACAAATTTTTTTATGAAAGCAATTGGTTTTTGTAGTGAAGTGACTATAATGGGAAATTATTTCCATAGAGTGACATAGCAAACAAAGGCTATGAGTTTGATCAAATAAGTGGGAGTTGAGTAAGACAAGTCACTTACTGTGTACATATTATTATTGATCATGAGCAGTATAAGGGACCACCAATACCAAATTTGAAGACCCAAAATAAGCAAAGCATAAATTGACTCATGAATGTTGATTGTTTGTGAGTTGAGTGTGTGGTGAGGTGTCCTACATAGTTAACCACCGAATCTTTAATTTTGTCTTTCAAATTATAACACTATCTATCAATTTCATCTTTGATTTGAAATTAATGAAATTTAAAAATAAAATAAAAATTGGTTTTTGATTTTAAACTTATGTTAATTATGGTCTTTGCACTCTAGTAGGTAACTCAATATATTTCTATAGGGTTAAGATATTTAGACTCTACTTAAGAGAGAGATTTTGGGGGAGGTAAAGAGAGAGAAAGATATGTAAATGTTTAATTTTATTTTTTTTGAGAGATTTTGTAAAGAATTATATATAAGAGAGTATATTTATTAGGGTTGAGTACGAATTCTAGACCCGGCTCGAAATCGATATAACCGACAATATATTAAAGTATTTAGTCAGGTGCGGATCGAGTCTCAGGTTAGCCATTGCAAAAAATCGGATATGAACGGTTGCATATAGGTGGGTGCGAGTCTCTTCATAACCAAAACCAACTGAAAACTATTAAGATGCTCTTTGTATGCTCTTTGTTTTGTTGCTTTTATTTATCTTTTTATATGAGAGAAATGTTATATTTTATAAGCTTATAGTAAACAGATGAAGGAAGTGTGTGAAATATATTCTAATATTTATTCTAGATTTATTTTACCTTGTATTCTCTTCTACTTGATATATTTTTGTCTTTAGATCTTAACCAAGTAACTACATCTCACCCTCTATGTTTTTCATTTAGTTCTTCTATCATTTGTTGCATTATGTACGAGGTAGTGAACTATTTGAAATTTATGAATTTATGTATGATGTATTAAACTATTTGAAATTTATGATTTTTTGGATAATGAAGTTTTTAGTCCCTGTAAATATTTCAAATTTAGTTTTTAGTCCTTATAAAAAATTTAAGCAAGTTTTGGTCCCTTAAATATTTTCTGTCATGATTTTTAATCATTGCTTTTCAGTCAACTCATGTATATCATTCAAAATTTTAATTTTATCCACAATCATGTTTAGTACATTATAAAAATATCTATTGCATAAGTTTACTTTTTTTTAAGAAAAGATGAATTAAATCAATTTTTTAGTATTTTGTGCATAAAAATTTATAATTAATCTTGTTTTAAAAAATTCTAAATTTTTGTAGGAGAGATTGTTATAATATTATAAACATGAATATAAAAAACAATTCAAAAATGTGAAAGTGCATAAAAGTTTGATTAAAAGTAGAAACTAAAACTTAACAAAAAAAAAAATAGAGACTAAAAATTGTGACAGAAAATATGTGAGGGACCAAGAGTAGTTGAAATTTTTTCTAAAAATGAAATTTGAGATTATTTTTTTTGTCAAGTAAGCTATTGGCTAGAAATTTCATTCTTAAGATAGATATGTGGGATGACCGGGGTTCAAACCCCAATCCTCTGCATATATAATGCAACGCCTCTGCCAGCTGAATTAAGCCAACAAGGACAAATTCAAAATATTTATAGGAACCAAAAATTTATTTAACCTATAAATTTTTAATACATTATAACATGACAAAAATTTAAAGAATTTATCTAAACTCTCCTAAATCTTCCATCAATACATTTTTTATGTGCTTGCAAATTACGGAGATTTTGTATTTTGAAAAAAAATGATCTCAAAGCCCTCCCCACTCAAAGTTCCATTCCTTCCACTTCTTCCATCATTTTTTCTATAGTTCTTTTTTTTCGACAATTTTTTTCTGCAGTTCTCTCCCCCCTAAACTCCCAAACAAACCATTAGACTCTATTAGCGATTTTTTAGAGAACAATGATAATAATGAGTGCTTTTTTTAATCAATAAATAAATGCTTATAATTAATATAGTTTTGGTTTTGAGAGTATTTAGAACAAAATAAATTGGATTTATGTCATAATATTGAATGGATATATCATGCTAAAAGTACATCTAGGGTACTTTTTAAATAAACTAAAAAAAAAAATCAAAGTAAAATTAATATTAAAAAAAATAACTTTTTACATTTTTAAATATTGAATGCACAAATTTTAAAATATAATTTTCTTATTAATATGTTTAACTAATGTCTCAGGAACACTGTTTAGCATTTTCCATTTTTCATATATTTTCATACACAAAAGTTTATTTTGTTTCTTTAATCAGTACACCAAGGAAACTGACAAGGCGACCTTGGGCAAGCGTAGACAACTCTATATAAGTATATAACCCGGCCTCCAAAATTTTCGAACCTTTAATTTTCAGTTCATTAATTATAGACAGTTTAATTCAATTGTTAATTACTCCATCTGTTCCAAAATATAAGCAAAAATAGGTCAACAAAAATTAATGTATTTGGACTTTGCACCAAATATATTAATTTTTGTTAATCACTTTTTACTTATATTTTGGGATGAAGAAAGTACTTGTTAACTGATTTATTATTAAACAGAAGAATATAACTATAAGGCACAATCCACATAATAAGAGCACTATACCAACAACAAAAAATGGAAAAAAATTGAATCACACAGTTCATCAACAATTCAGTCTATTTAAATAATAACTATTTTTTATTTTTGTGTATTTCTTATTAAGAGTCTATTTCAAATATGAGTTTTTCTATCATGTGCAAAGTTGCACATGTTAAGAAGTTTAAAATAGTAAGTTTGCATTGGAATTTGTGCATTTTATATTGAATGTATAAATTTTTAATAAATAATTATTGTTTTTAATTAAAAGTTACTACTTATAGTTACTTTAACATGTGCAATGTTGCACATATTAGACAAACCCTTCAAATATTTAAACAGAACTTTCAAGTAATTGAACTCAATTCTAAACACTGGTTAACGCATGAACAACTTTTTATTAGCAAACTAAAATAACTCATAATTTTATTTCAATTTTAATTTTTTGTTTTGCAATAACTCATATCATTATAGAAATACCTAGAGATGTAAGAAATGGCAGTAGTAATTACAAACACGTTTATATAGACATGATAAGTTGGTGGTTGAATTAAACAAAAGTACACATATGAATGCGTATGAAGGAGGCAGCGAATATATAAGGCAGGCCACACAATGTGTTCCATTCCATTCCATATATGTAAAACAAGAATTACAAAACAAAAATAAGAACAAAGATTGTATAAATAAAATGGAGGAACAGAAGAGAGTGTGTATGTAGTGTACTATACTATGTAGTGGAAGAAGAGAGAGAGAGAGAGATCCTACTATTACTATATTAATATGTCATTGTCAATAGTGTCCCCTTGCCTGTCCTTAACATCATTACAAGTCAACATCAAACCGGACATTCAACAAACGACCATAATCCCTTCCCTTCCATCAATTTCAATTAATAATATCTCATTGCTCCCTTTTTGGTCCCACTTCATCACACCACAAATCCAAAAACATCCACATTCTACACCGCCCCTCTTTGGACCAAATCTCTGTTTTTATTCGTCCTCAATAATAATAAATAGTGATCATATTATTAATTCTAACTTGTTTATTTTTATACTAGGAGACAAGTGTTTTGATGTAAGTGGTTGATGAATTATTTGGGATTATGTAAGTTTGAATTATATCTACAAAAACATTGTGTTAAGTATCGACTAAATTAAGTTCTCGTATTACTTAGAAAAGTGGAGGTTGAATAACTAATAAGATTACAAATTTAATGTCTTCAAATTTTGAGTGATAAAACTATCTAGATCACTTGTATTGTTATACTAAGCTTAATATAGATGATCTTCTGATGTCCCGCGTGACCCAACACATAAATATTGGTCAAGTATTACTCCCTCCGTTCTTTTTTATAAGGAACAATTTGAAAAAAACACACAAACCAAGGAATCTTATTTTTTTTATTAAAAATTCTAAAATTTTATAATCTATTCCAAAACTAACCTTGGTGTAATTAATGCATAGGGATTATGTTATTGAAATTAATGCATAATATTGGAATATATGAAGGATAAAAATGTAATTGTTTGAGCAATTAAGCATGGATTTAATGATTGTTTCTTATAAAAAGGAACAAATTTTTTTTCTAAATTGTTCCTTATAAAAAGGAACGGAGGGAGTACAATTTTTAGTTGAATTTAGAATTATAATGAGTAAATTCTTTTAGGATAAAGTATGATTATTTTAAATGTGATGGATGGAAACAATGAAGAATCAAACAACATCATGGTGTCTGAATTTGACTCACATCTTAAAAAATACGAGCTTACATTCTAACTCGATGTTAATCCATCTTATAAGTAGAGATGTAAAATTACAAATTACAAATGGTATACGTCAGAATGATCCATATTTCGATTAGAATATATAATCTTGTAATTCAACGAGTGTAAAACACAATGGATTGAGCTTCAAAAGCGTAATATTTCTACCAAATAAAAAATATAGGATCAGTCTATCTCAATGTTTTGAAAATCGGACTAGATCAAATGGCTGAATTGAAACCAGTAAAACAATTGAGTCGAGTTGAGCATTGTACTAGACATGCATTCCCGATGAAAACTGATATAACTCGATCAAAACTGAAAAGATTAAGACAAAATAACCCTGTTTTGTTTAAGTTAGGGGATTTAATTAGTCTAAATCACTAGATTATAAGCATCATCATGATCCGTTGAGTATGACATATATGTATCAGGAAGAGGTTGGGGCGGCCATGTGCTTGACACCTATATTATCCTTTGTATTGGGCTGTCATTTATAATTAGGAGGCACATTTGGGATATTGGAGACTCTTCGTCTCTACCCGTGTTCGTTGTAATGGACCATGGTCGTTTGCCACATGATTATCTATATCCCATTTGGATGGGTCTTGATGTTTGTTGGGCTTTTAGCCGATCCAAAAAATATATATTATTAAATTTTATTTACTTTTGTCAAACTATTTAATATTATTAGTGAATTCTACGGTCGGAAACGTATCTACAAAGAATTCCGTATCAAACTTTCTTATGTGCTTTATTGTTTGCTTTCGTTATTATTACTCTTACTATTTGTGCTTAACATGATCTAATGCAAATGATCAGTGGCGTCGCCACATTGAGGGGAGGGGGTTCAACTGAACCCCCTGGACTTAAAAAAAATACATATATAATCCTATATAATTTATATTTTGAACCCCCTCATTTTTCTATATTGAACCACTGACCCAATTAAACTCAAAACAATTTTAACTTACTTATTTTTAAATTTTATTCTCTCTTTATTAGGGTTGACAATGAACCTAAACAAGTTGAATAAAGTTTGAGATCGATTTGACAATTAATTCGTTTAACTTACTTGGTTCATGAATAAATGAGTCAAACTTAAGCTAAATATTAAGTCTGTTAATTAAATAAGCTGAACTTAGGCTATATATAGTTCGGCTTGTTTGGTTTTGAACTTGTTTCATGAACCAAATGAGTCGAACTTAAGCTAAATATTAAATTAGTTAATTAAATGAGTTGAACTTGAGCTATATATAGTTCGGCTTGTTTGGTTTTGAACTTGGTTAAAGAGCCAAATGAGTCGAACTTAAGCTAAATATTAAGTTCGTTAATTAAACGAGTTGAACTTGAACTATATATAGTTCGGCTTGTTTGGTTTTGAACTAGGTACATGAACCAAATGAGTCGAACTTAAGCTAAATATTAAGTTCGTTAATTAAATGAACTAAACCTGAGCTATATATAGTTCGATTTGTTTGGTTCACAAGCTGACTTGATTATATATATAACACTTAAAAATATATTTTTAAATAACACTTCAAAAATAATTTAAAATTTATATAATTTAAAATGGAGAATAAATATAATGAAAAAAAATTCATATCGAATTCTTGATTTTAGTTTCAAGTTGAAAATGAATTGAACCTAATGAGCTGAACCGAACTGCTCGCAAACTATAAACGAGTCGAACTCGAGCTGAAAAAATAGTTTATGTCAAACTCACATCCGTTCAATAAACGATCCGATTCTGATTTGCTTGGTTAACTAACACTTTTTTATAAGATACTAACCCGACTATTAATTTTGATAGAACATTTTTTTGGATGAATTTAACCTTAGGATAATCTTTTTTTAAAATATTTTCTATTTTTTTTAACTATTTATTAATTTTAAGCCGTTTTCAATAAAATTTTCCCATTTAGAAAAACAATTGCTTACTAGAATATAAAAAATATTTTAAAGCAAAAATTTTCTTAAAGTAAAATAGTCTGAACCCCCTGCTCCGGGTTCCTGGAGACGCCACTGCAAATGATTGTTACGTAGTATGTGTAAATGTTGTGACCACCGGAGTATCGAGTTTAATTTTTACTCATAAAAAACCACAAGATTATTATATATTTTAGGCGAACAATTTTCTTTTTACTAATAATATGTATATGAAGTATCAACCGTTATTATTTAATCTCCTAAAAAGAATCCATTGAGCATACTATATTACATATATGTTTTCCTTCTTAATCAATTTTTTTATATATTAACCATCTTTTTTTCAAGAAAATGGGCTTTGGTAATTCAAACAATTATTTTTATCAGAATTTTTTTTTGGAAACTCGGTATTTGATTGAAAGACCGACTAATCTGAGGGGACTAATTTCATCGTCTTGCAGGGTCCCGTTTAAAGGCAGAGTATTTTACTCTGTATATGAACTAGCCCATCGAAATTGACACCAGTGAAAAGCAAACTTGAGACCTTGAGAGGAGCAAACTTCAAGAACACAAACCACCACCACTAGGTCAACCCTAAATAAGTTTATTTTTATCAGAAATTAAATCCAAGCACTCTCAATCGATTAATTAAGAAGAACTCCTTAAATGCTTAAATTCAATGTATTGTTTTCCTAATCAAATTTTCTTTCATATTCAAATGTTAAAGATCAAATTGTGAACATTGATGCACAATGCTATAGCTATCAATTTATTGATGCCAAAATTGACAAGTTGTCTAGTTGTAGAAGCTATGGTAGCTTTCCCATAATATAAGTGAGTCACGAAATCTTACTCAACTTAAGATTCATTAAATTATTATTAAAGAAACAAAAAAAGTAACAAGATGTGAACGGGAGTGGACGAGGTTTGGTGTTTGTGGGCTAAGGAGTTGATTGTGAAGGATGTTTCTATGTAAATGGAGAGATGAATTGAAAATTTGCGTCAAGATGGAGGGAAGAAGAGAGTGAGTGAGTGAGTGTGTGTGGTGGATGTGTGGGGACCCTTTCTATTGCAGCAAGATTAAAAAGAGATGTGGGGTCCACAAATAGTTGCATCCACGCGAGAGGGGGTCCCACATAGGGTTACAGAGACACATGTATAGTGAGTTGTGTTTCTTCTCTTCTTTTTGTTTTTGTTGTATTAGTGTTGATTAGATAAATTAGCGTATTTTTAATTAACACAGTAAATTTAAGTAGTTACTCATATAACAATAAAAATAAAAATAAGGAGAACGTCAATGAAAATACCAAAATATACATTATTTAATAGAGGTTTATTTTTAATCTTACTCTTAGAAAAACACTCTTCAAGCTTTTAGGACACCAGATAAGACATCAATTTGATTCATAGAGATGTCACTGGACACTAACTCTCAATCTCGAATCAAAAGTGACCAGCTCATCAGTAGAAAAATAGCTCCTTGAATCAAACGTTAACGGGGAACTGGTAGAATGAGAACCTAGGCAGATAAGTCTCAGCTCGTAGACCGTCTCCAAACAGTTAACACGACGCGGTAGAGGTTAACCAGATATAAAGAAACCTGATATGTAATACAGTTTAAATGTCGTTTAAAAAAAAGTTTAAATATAATCAGAAACTCAAAAGGGATCCTATAATTCTCAATAGATTTAGAATCGATCAGAAAATCCAATATTATAGAAAGCCAATCACATACGACATCAATCACACACCGACGATGCTAAATCCAACACCATCGCATCAAGATCTCAACACCCAGTGGCGGAGCTAGCCCTAAAGGTTAGGGGGGGCCGCTATAGTTATAAATCGAATACTAAAAAATTTCTTAAAAAAATAAATTATGAAATAAATTTTACGTCAATTCATATGTAAACTTTATACTCTTTATTTAGTTCTTTCAAACAAAAATTTAAATTTTCTAACAAAAAATTGATCAAACATAATTTTTTATACACTAAAACTCTATTTGAAATAAAAATTTAAGTACTTTTTCTCAAAAAAAATATATTTGAATACTTTGAAAAAATAAATTACACAGTTTAAAACATCTATAAATTATAACAATAAAACATTAGAAGAAATGCTTCAAAAAGTAAATTAGAAACAATATTTGAATGATTAATAATAGAGAATTTTTTTTGGAACAATTTAAAGGAGGTTAATAATCTTGTAAATTTAAAATATCAACTTCAAAATAGAGGGGGTTTGAAACCCCAGCAAAATAGAAAGCATTAAAAAATTCTGGACGTCCAAATAGAGGGGGTTTAAAACCCCCGCAAACCAGAAAGAAGTAATATTACGCAGTCTATTTAGCGGGGGTTTAAAACCGCCGCTAAATAGTATACCTATGAAAAAAAAATTAAAAATCCTGGGGCGGGCCATGGCCCTGTCCAGCCCATAAAGGGCTCCGCCCCTGTCAACACCTCACCACCACAACACCACTTCATCTCTTTTATTAAGTAGTCTAATAGTTAGATATTCATCTTTTAAATTAATTAAGTGAAGGTTCAAAATTTAGACTATATAAAATATAATATTTATATCGACTAAGCTATTTTCACAGAAAAATCTTAAATTTATTTTATTGTACTAAGAAAACTTAGCAACCAATTTTTCTTATGCAGTATAATATTTTGAATATTTTGATTGAATATGAAACCGTTGCAGAACAGAATTTGGAAGTGTCTCGAATTTTATTTCTCTTCTCTCTGCGTGCAAGCAAACCTCATCCATCATTTTGTACGACAAAATTCATGATTAGTCATTACTCTCTCTCTCTCTCTCTCTCTCTTGGGATTGCTTTATAGTATATATAAGTACCACTTCACCTTTGTTTTCTATTACCTCACTTCACTTTGCATCATCACATTTCCTAGCTAATTAACCATCTCTCTCTCTATTCACTTTCCTCTCTTTCATTTCCTTTTTCATATATACATACACAAAAACCATATCACTTGTTTTTCTCTAGCTTCAAACTAAATTGTTTAATTAATTCTAAGTGTATGGGGATGGATCCTTCTAGTGGACAACACCAGGTGAAATATTAACTTCATATCATATACTATATATTATATCATGCATATGTATTAATTATTCATGTCTTCTTTGGTTTTTTTACCTTCCATCTTGCCCTTCATGGATTATTTTTACTATAACTTGTTTTTCGGATTTTTTTTTTCTTTCTTAAGATCTCAATTTGGAAGAGTGATCAAAGAACCTATATTATTTTCATTAATTTTTTATTTTCAAAGTTACCCTTTGGAATAAATAAAATATAGTAAAGCTATGTCCTTCTCCTTTGTTATTCTATACTATATAGTATACTATTCATGGTGTTTACTATGAAACATATATCTATAGATAGGACATAGAATTAATTGATGGAACAAAGTCAGAAAATTAAATTTAGCATCTTTATTTTGTGAGAGCCCCTCTAGATCTTATAAAGTAAAAAAAAAATGAAAATTTAATTTTGAGTATAATACATGTTGAGAGTGAGCCATTTATGCATTTTCTTTTAATTAATTTCTAATTCTATGCTTGGATGGAGAGTGAAAAATTGTTAGAATCACATTGTTCTACCATTATTTTGTTAAAAGTTTCATAAAAAACTTTTATAGATCTCAAAATTTCGAATATTATCTGACACTTTTTGTCTGTGTACTTAAATAAATGAATAAATGTATATGCTAGATAGTACTTAATATAGATCTCAAAATTTGGTATTTTCTTTGGTTTTTATGTCAAATAATGAACTTGGATATTTTGTGTTTTTGCAGCAAATGTCTAACCAGTCATTGGAGAACATGTTAACATGTTCTAAAACACAAGAAGACAAAAAACCAAAACCTCAACCAGAAGCTCTAAAATGTCCAAGATGTGACTCAAGTAACACCAAATTTTGTTACTACAACAATTACAGTCTTTCTCAACCAAGATATTTCTGCAAATCATGTAGAAGATATTGGACAAAAGGAGGTACATTAAGAAATGTTCCTGTTGGTGGGGGGTGTAGAAAGAACAAAAGATCATCATCATCATCAACATCAAAAAGAACACAAGATCAAACATTTCCAACAAATCCAAATCCACTCACTTGTTTCCCTTCATTGTCTTATGATACCAATGATCTTACACTTGCATTAGCTAGGCTTCAAAAGGGTCATCTTGGATTTGATCATGAACATGATTTTTCAATTTTAGGAAACCACACAAACATTAACACAAACACCTCATGTGCAATTCTTAACAATCATGGTATGAACAATTCTTCCAATAACCATGGATTCTTTGAAGCACTAATTGGATCTCAGAACAATGCTCAAAATCTTTATTACACTGGTGAAGTAGATAATGGCAATGCTAATGGTGAAATGATGTTACCCTATGATCATGAAATGAGCATTGCTACTACTCAAGCAGTGACAGTTACTACAATGAAACAAGAAATGTGTAATGTTAGGGAACAAAATGAAAATAGGGTTTTGTTGGGTTTTCCATGGCAGTTCAATAATTCTGACACAAACATGGCTGAAATTGACCACTCAGGAAGAAGTGGCTGGAATGGTCTCAATTCATCTTGGCATGGCCTTCTCAATAGCCCCCTAATGTAGACCATGGTTCTGAATTGCGGTCCGCAACTGCAATATAAAAGTTTTACAGGTCTCTGCAACTACGATCATAATCGCAATTGTGGTTGCATTAGCTACATTAGTCGAATTTTAATGCAATATCAAAGTTCGCAATGTAGCTGCAAGTGCAACCACGACCACAATCGTAATTTAGAATTATGACTTAGACACCATACCTTGTTTGTTAGGGATTTATTGTATTGTGTGTTATCATTTCTATTTTATTTTTAGTTTGTTTTCCTTTTTTTTTTAGTTTTTTTTTTCTTCTTAATTTTCATTTGTACCTTAAATTGTCAAAATTTTGTACTAGCTAATGTCTTTTAATTGGTGAATTTAATAGACTAATGGAATTTGAGATGTTTTTGGTAACCAAGTCAATGAAGTTGGAGAAAAGTAGATAAATATCATTATTTCCTTATTTGACAAATCAAGAAAAATAGAAAGAAAATACTATATTTTCCTTATTAATATAAAGAAAATATGAAAGAGTGATATGTTTCATGGTTGAATCATTCATTCATTAATGCAGCAGCACAAACCTGAACACCCTGAAATTTTACAGTTAGAATCAATTTTTCAGGAGCCTTGGGTTCTTAATTGTTTGTGGTGGTGATTTCAAGATATTCTACTTCTGCCATGATTTCATCTTATTCTCACCAGGTAGATTCTTTTATTTTTAATTTTTGGACAATAAGTTGGTAGATTCTTGTAACACCTTTGTACTAGTACTTTACTATTGGTTACATAAATGCATTATTAAATAGAATTAAAATATAATTTTTGAAATTTGAATTAGACTCTTATAATCTGACAAACTAATGTTTGAATATTAGTCGAAAGAACGGTTAATATAGATGTCATTTTTAATATTCGTCAATGTCATGACTATGATTACTCTCAACGGATAGTACTTATGAGAAACTTCAAAAAAATTGTCCATAAGTCATTATAGTTTGACAATGCCTATTTCGTTAGCTTAAACCCCTTCATTTTAGTTTGAATTTGAAACAATTATATGGATGTTTTAGTGACATTTGTTACGACAAAAAAATATAAGGTGAATTTTTCAGTATATATTTTATTTAGATAAGGATTGATATAACTGTTGAGGTGACATTTCTGATAGGTTCATAAATAGTATATTAATTTTTCTATATTAAATACTATTTATAAAATTATCGGAATTATCCACCTCAATTGTCTACCGATTCAAATAAAATGTGCACAGAACTGTCGATCGAAATATAATAAAAAAAATTAAATTGAAAAATAGTCACATATGCACTATATATACGTATAAGATATGATAGTGGAGGTGAATCAGCCGATAGAAATTTCACTAACTTCAGGAAGGATTTTGTTTTCTATTGGCACTGAACAGACAAAATCCAATTTAGGATTTGGGCGTGACAAAACCGTCAGTAATCAAGTTTGAAAATAATTTGAATGTGACTAAATAATCAACGACATTGATACATCATTGTTTGATTTTTTTAAATGGACTAGGATTCTAGGGCATAAAAAATTCAATGGAGTCAGATATAGAGAATCTGGTTTGTTTGGCTGTCACTCTTGGAATTTTTAATTTTTATGAAAATAGAAAATTGATGCAGCTGTATATCATATTGAAGTGAATGAGTCATTTTCCTTTTAGTTGAGATAAATTTATAGTTTTGAGAAATTGATATTTGATAGGAATGAAAGGGCGGAGGAATTATTTTTTAATTAGTTGATGATTGTTATTTATGACAATTAAATTTTTTTTAAAGGTTAAAATTTCATTTGAGTTGAATTTTGAAGGCTCACCAACTATTTTTCTTAAAGATTAAAATTTTGTTTGACTTGAATTTCGAGAGTATGCCAATTATGTAGCATTGTTATTCAAATTGATGGTGCGTTTAATATTTGACGGTAAAATGACACATACACATGCAATGCAATTTAATCACTTTTATTTTCTTAAATTATCGTCTATATTATAATGTTGCGTGTAATATTCATGTCCATGTCAGAACTTTATTGCTCACCCATGTCAAACCGTATTTCAAAGCTCAAAGAGTGTTTAACGAGATACTTATATATGGATCACTATGACAACTAATTCAAAGAGTGCAACTTTTTCAATTTGACAACCATTAGACTTTGTGTAATCTATAAATGAAGTGGTAAATACTAATATACTATTAAAACCTAATTACGAAGTTTTGAGTTCGAACAGTAGAATAGGCAGGCTACAGATGGGGCTCGTTCAGAGTCGCGAAGAGTAAGAAGATCAAAATCAGAGCCTGACCACTCCACTTAAGGTAAAGCTTTCCCATTGAAAACTGGATTGGCAATGGCCTAGTGAAGAAAAGCTATGATTTTTCTCACTCACATCTCTCTTTCTATTTCTCTCTCAATGGAAGCTAAAGCCATCTTGCTCTGTTTTTGGCGTAGGGGGAAGATAAGATACTTTTCAGTTAGGGGCTATTCAAAGAGTAAAAATATTCAAATCTAATAATATTAACATTGTCAGTTAAGTTAGGTGTTACATACAAACATTAAATTTTGTTTTTCGATTCAATATGTAGTCAAGTAACTAAACTCACACAATATAAGTGTGAATAAATAAAAAATTTAACGTTGGAACTCCAATCTCTCGAATATTATCTTTAATAACTATCGACTGAATTAGTTTTACGGATTGAATTGGCCATCATATTCACATTCACATCAAAGCGCAACAAACATTGGGCCTACTAGGGTTGGGGTTTCATTCAAGTAAGAATGAGGTGGAGCAAGTACAAGTAGTCAAAGTCTTCAACTAGCTAGCACTATCTATTGTTTATCTGACAAGAACATGGCACAAAAGCAATACTATATTAATAAATAGTATGTGCTCACTATCAACAGTAATTTCCTTTTAGTTTCTTAATCTATTGTTCAGAAGGGTACGTAATTTTAAATATGGACCCTGCAGTTTGAAGTACATTGGATAGAATTTTCTTTATATGGATAGGAAGTTTTTAGGGAACACAAAAGAAAAAGCTTATTCTCCTTCCTTAGAATTATCTACAAAATATTCTATACTTGTATATTTTTTTAAAAAAAACCTAGATCTCACAAGAATAAGTAGATTCTAATTTTCTTGGATAACAGTCAGGGACGGAACTAGGAAATATTATTAAGGGTGGCGAAAATATAATATAAGATATCGATTTATTTATTTTTGAAAAATTCGATATCTGATTTATGTTAACTCAGTATCTGGTTTAAGGATCAATTAATCCAAGAGATCTAATCCTACCGTCAACTTGTGGTGACCCTGTTTAAAACCAAAGTAAAGCTTTGCTCTGTATAGACAAATCCACCAAAATTGGCACCAAAGAAAATTAACCCGAGACCTTGAAGTAAGCACACTCTAAAGTCTCAAGCCAACACAACTAACTTCTACTATAAATAATTATATATATAAAAAAAAAAGTTTAATGACAGGTAAAAACTATATATCCTACAAAATGACAATTGTTATTAGAAACTCACACACAAGTAGAAATGCTCAAATTCAAACTCAGATCTTTGCATCCGACTTAACAATTTCCATTTTTTTATCAATTGAATTAAAATTTATAGATGAACAAGTCAAGTATTGCTTAGAGTATTAGTGGAGTCAGAACAAATAAAAAATACTACAACCTCCGGTCCTAAATATAAGAGAAAGTTGTTTTTTAGATTCATTGAGCTTTTAATGTATCTAGTCTATAATATAGACCAAATACATTAGAAACTCGATGAATCTAAAAAACAAATTTTCTCTTATATTAAAAACTGGAAGAAGTATTATATTAGACATTACTTTAATAGAATATATATTATAACATATTTTTCTTATAAGCATGTATATATTATAAATATGAAAAGGGGCGAACTTTAAATTTATTTATTGTACAAGGGGTGGCAATCACTATACATATGTATATGGCTAGTATAGTGCTTCATGGTTTAAGGGTGGCGGCAGCCCCATTTGACATACACCTAGTTCCGTCCCTGATAACAGTGTAAGATTTTCTTCATAGTTCGTACTCAACCATAGCCCAAAATGGCAATTCATAAATAGTTGAAAATTTTTCCCGCCACCCAAATCCACATTTTACATATTTAAAAAAATAAATAAAATATATATACTTTATATATAAAATCTATTGTTAATTAATATACATATTATATATATATATATTACTATTTTTCTCATTCGCTCAATAGTCGAACTCGAGACCACTAAACCATTTCAATATTTAGTTCAAATCAATTGAGCTACTCATCCACCTCATAAAATTATATAGTTTAAATGTATAATTTCACACAAAGTGTGTAGTTATCGTCAACTCTAAGATTTAGTCTAGTGATAATAATAATATAGTAAAGTTCAAAGGTCTTTCTTTGAACCGGAACATCATCTTTTCATCTTAAATTTGTATTAAGAAAAAAATCATATAGTTATATGCTGTCCAAAAAATATTTTTGGATATTTTTTATTATTTTAGAGTTGTTTTATATTCAAAACCAAAATGATACTGTATTGCAAGTGTAGCTCAACTATTATTTATCAAAGATATATTATTGCAGGGATCAGAATTCAAACTCCAAATTTTATATTTCTCAGCATTTACGTAAGTCTAACTACTAAATTACTTAATAAAACAGTTCATTATAACAAAACTTAGGTGGGCCAGGCCAGATACCAATCTTGAGATCTAAGTTCTTTGTGAAATAAGTTCACACACATGTAGGAGACAGACATATATACATGGAATATTAAGAACCTTATGGCCAAAGGGATGTAGCACATTGTCTTTTTTCTATTATAAAAAATTAAATTTGAAAAGCCCACTTCACAAAAGGCTTACTTAAGAATTAAGATACCCTTGAGCTTTATAAAATATGTTCATTAAAAAAAACAGAAAGATAATATGGTTTAAATCATCTGTCAAAAAAAATAAGTATTGAAAAACCTGAAGTTGGCAGTTGGTACACTAGAATAGAAAACATATAGTAGGGACAATGTATGAATCAACCAAACTGGACAGGCCCAAAATAAGAGTGTCAACTATGGCCCAAGAAATGGGACGTTAAGGCATGAGTGGGCAGGGCCGTCTCCGATAATTTTGAGGTTCTGTGCCAATAATAATAATAGAAAATATATTATTTTTTATAAAAAAACATAATATATTCAAATTGTAAATATATCAATAATATCAAAAGTTATTATCATCCTTGTGACTAACAAAAAAATGTCATATTCTAATCAATACATTTACTTTTTGGACCTCCTGTTTACTACTACACCCCCTACATACTACCCAAAAAAAAAAAATTTGAGGCTTCAGATTTTTTGAGGCCCCGATCTTTAGCACTGCCAGGCCCAAAACCGGCCCTGCATATATATATAATGAAAGGAAGACACAGAAAGATGGTATTTAATATATAATTGGTGATTAGTCACTTCTTCTCTCTTTCTCTAATATTCTCTTCTTCCGTGTAATTTATTTCTTTTCTTTTATCTTCTATTTCTCTTAACTACCAATTGCACATTCAAAGTTTATCTTAATTGACATTAGTTATCATCTCAATTGTTAGTATCATTACAGACAACTTCACAGTACAATCTAACAAAAATGATACAATTGAATTGTGAGTGTTTTTCGGTAATTATGTTTGATCAATTGAAAGTACACGGATCAACAAGCAATTACATATGGATATAGTATTTATCAAGATTGCGTGTATGTTTGATATTACAGTGGATATGTCAGAATCACGGTAATCTACCGTGATTTTTCAAAAGCTACACTCTGTAGTTTCTATAAAATCACATTGAGCCCCCGTGATTTTGATATATATATACCCAACATGATACCAAACATATAAACTGCTTAAATGATCTGACAATTACATAACATATTTTACACATTGAATTATTTTACTTGACAACAAAAAGAAAATTGTTTGATGTAAACAGAAAAAATAATGGAACGAAAAATAAAATAACAAAATTATGGGGGACAAAATCTAAACTCATACTAAACAAAATTGAAACCACCTCTAATTAGGAAATAGGAATTGTAATGTTCTGCTTTCAAGAGAAGTTTCAAGTGTTTTTCTAGTTTATATATTTGTAATTTAATTAGATGTAACTTCAAAAAATCATAGTATTCAATGAGAATATCATAAGTTGAGATAGTGTTAATATCTAAATCAACCTTTAGCTCTAGCTTTCAAGAACTTGACAAGTATTTTCATATCACAATTAACATGTTTGAATTTGAATTTTTGGCACCAATGAGAACTGAATTCACAGATTTAGTTGCAACACTTATATATATATATACAATCTATATTAGACATATTTTGCTACACTCAGCATGTTAATTAATTAGAATATGAAGAATCTATTTTTGCTTTTAATCCTGTAATAAAATTCAAATAAAATAATTAATATAACATCCATAAAAGTATGATAAAGGAATTAAATAATTAATAATTTGAAGTGGATGAAATGAAAATAATAATAAATAGAGTAAAATGTGATTTTCGTCCCGTAAAATTGACAAATTTGAATTTTAGTCTCTGTCAAACAAATTCCACCCTTTTTGCCCGTGTAAAATTTAAACTCCTAGGTTTTAGTCCTTCATTTGATTTGTCAACGGAAATTAGTCGTACATATCCGAAGATAAAAACTTCGTAATTATAATATTATAATAATCCAAAATATAAATAAAACACAACATTATTATATTACTTATAGCTAAATATAAGACCATCTTTACATTTTTCTTTGTTCTTTTTTATAAGACCATTTTAAAATTTTTAAGGATATTAATTATTTCTTTACCAATATACCCCTAATTAAAGTGCATCTTTTTCTACAATCTGTAATAAATATTTTAGAAAAACAAAATCTCATTCTCTTTCTTGAAGGATGAAATTGTGAAAACAATATCAATTGTCAATAAATTTAATACCAACATTCACTTTCTTAATCTCTGCAATTTTTTTAATGGGGTCTTATAAGTAGGGACGTAGTATAATATAACAATCATAGTCCAATATAACTTTTAAGTACCTATTATCTAAATTAAAGTATCAACTTTTTTTATAAAAAAAAAGTAGAGTTTAAAATTTAAAAATATCTAATTACCAACAAAGTTAAAAAAGGAATGCCACGTTCTGTATTGCACTCAAAAGCGCGAAACTACCATTTTTGAGATTTTTTTTTTCTTAATAAGAACAAAATTTTCATCACACACTCATTCCATTTCACCTTCACTCACTTTTTGCAACTGTATAATTTCTTTATACTTTTCTAGGGTTTCTCTCTCATTCTCTATAAGTTCCCTTTTTGTTTTTTGCAACCGACATTTTACAACTAGTAAAATACTCGTGTATACGTTGAGGTAATATTATTTTCTTTATCCTTTGTCATTTTTGTTCACTATTGATCAATGCAATTTCAAAATGTTATTAGAGCAACTTTAAATATATGTTTTTAAATTGCAATGGTAATGTGATTTTGTTGAAGTTCAAGAGCATTAATTTTGACAAAATTGTGATGATATGTCGTGTTTCTGACGAATTTATTGTAAACCTGAACATGTAACCGAAAATTATATTTATTGTTGTTGGAAAAGATTATAGTTTTATCGAAGTTCTAAATTGTCGCGTATCGACCATCTAAAAGAAAATTACGATGATAAACTGTGATTCTATAATTTGAACTTATTATAGATCTATCGAGTATCGACCATAAATTTGTGAATTATTTTGTTTTGTTAAGATTATAGTAGGAATTCTATTTGGTACAAAGTTTTAAGTACAAATATTGTCACAAATAGGATAGTATATGATCAATTAGAAGTATATGTGTGACCAAATAGATAATAATAAAAAATCATAGGTGAATTTGTAACATAATGCTACACATTTTGCTCTGCAATTCATGTGTAATTTGCTTGTATGATTAACATTTCATTTATTTATTTACACCTTTAGATTGATTCCTTTTTTCTAGTTGTGAATCCTATAAAGCACGAACATCGAACACGATACAGACACATTAACACCGATAATAATTTGAAAAAAATGACATAATTCAATGTAATCATAAATGCCGGTTTTATTATAAAAAAAATAAGTGTCTAAGTTGTGTTGATGTCCGACACTCTGACACGTCTAATCTGAGTAGTGTCCGTGCTTGATAGCTTAATCCAACCTATCATATACTTCACAATTAATTTACTTGTATGATTAACAATTCATTTTTGTAATGTTCTAGCAAATTGTCAATGATCTTCATGTTTCTATGGTTATACCAATGTAAGTTGTAACAGTGTGTCACTAATCCTTATTGAAGATGGTAGCTACCGGAACGAGTTTAACAGGAAGTGTTACCGACTGCATGACAGAAGATCAAAAACAAACTGTTCACCTTTGTAATATGAGAGATCAAGTAGCAGCTATTTGCCCTCAAGTATCATCATTAGAGAAAAATAACGATTTTCATCAATGCCATGGTAACCGGAGAAGTTCTACTTTGTTTGTCGAAGAGAATGAACATTCTGCTTCATTTCATTCTGGTGCCAACAACTGGTTAGCTTTTTGGCTGTATTTAGTGACAAGCTCATACTTTCTATTGAGCAAAAAGGTCAATTTTTTCGGCGGTTGCAGTGTAAAACCTGAAGAGAAGGTTTCTTTATCCGACAAAAGCATTCCAAATGAAAGATCAAACAATGTCAATGATGGTCTTTGCTACTCTGAGAGCTTAGGGTCTCCCCATAGTACTTGCTCATCCACCTATTATTATGTTTTATCAGAGATTTCAGATTTTGATAGAACAAGTTACTGGCATTCTTTACTTAGTCTTGAAGAGGAATATTCTGAATTGCTCTCAGATTCTTCAACACCTCTAAGCCGCAATTCTGATTCTTTGACCGAGATTTCAGACGCGGATATGCCTAGTTATTGGGACTCCTTGCTCAAACTTGAAGAGGAAGACAATAAGTGGAATTTGGACAAAGCAAGTTATTGGGATTCTTTATTGAGTCTTGAAGAAGAAGATTCTGCATGGCTCTCAGATTCGATGATATCTGAGAATCCTACTAGTCCTCTAAGCTCCAATTGTGATTCTTTCACCGATATCTCAGACATAGGCACGCCTAGTTACTGGGACTCCTTGCTCAGACTTGAAGAAGAAGACAATGAATGGATTTCGGACAAAGCAAGTTATTGGCGTTCTGTACTAAATCTTGAAGAGGAAGACTCTACATGGCTCTCGGATTCAATGATATCCGAGGACCCTTCTAGTCCTCTTAGCTACAATGGTGATTCTGAAACCGAGATCTCAGAGATAGGTACGCTAAGTTACTGGGACTCCTTACTCAAACTTGACGAGCAAGACAGTGAGTGGATTTCAGATTCAAAACAAGGACTGAAGTGTGTTCAAGTTGATTCTGATGAAAGTACATTATGTAGCTCACCTAGAAAAAAACTTGTTTTTGAACAAAAAGGCGACGAGGATTTTGATTCAGACATTGACATTCCTTCGGAATATTTTGATTTAGACCAAGAATTTGCTATTGAGACATTGGTGGGACTCAATGAATTTGATGGGCATGAGGGACTTGATTCTGAATTTATTGATGATGATTTTATGCTGCTGGAATCTCTTCAATAATTCACAAGCACATGATTAGGTAGCTTCCAAACTAAGGGTAGAGGAAACATGACTATGAATGCAACATGACTGTGGCTTTAAATTAAAGAACATGAACATGTGTGTTATGACATGGTGGTATACATTACATAGGGTTTAATAGAGTTTTTGTTTTAAATACAGTGACTTTTGTTGAAATTATTTTAACATTATCCTGCATATTGTTTTGATTGTGACTGAAAAATTATTGTAGTTCACATGGTGTTCCTGCCTAAGTAGTTAGCTTACTAGCAAAGCTCTTGCTAGTGCATGTGTTTTCATCAATGAAGCCCATATACACTGATATGTTGACACAAATAATAATTTGAGAAAATGACATAATTCAATGCAGTTATAAGTATCGAACATCAACGTGTATCTGATATTGTGACAACATATATGATTAAAAATAAAATACTTGAGAAAAATGTGTTTAATTTTCAATGTTAATTAATAGGTCTAGTCACTGCAATATTTTATTTTTATAGAAAAAAGATTTAGCGGCGCAACTTGTTGTCTGTCTACCTTTTGTTCATGTGTAATTATTTCATAAAAAAATAAAATAAAATGAGCACTGTAATGAGTTTTTAGTTTTATAAGAAGAAAATAGAATAAAAAATATCTGACCTGATACATAGGTGAACGTTCCTTCCCCTCCTCATGTCAACTCATTGTCATGTTCCGAAAAGATGAAAACAAAAAAGTGGAGTTGAATTCAATTGTTGAATGAATTTCAAGGGCAGGAGCAAAAGAAATTAAACTCAACAATTCTAGATTCATCAGAAAATTAAACTAAATCAATTTGTTGTATCAAGGTATGACAAAACTGATAGTAGTTTGATTAATTTGACCATATGACAAAATATATGTCGGGAGAGTGCAGGTTCGGCCTAAAGACTAAGCAATCCAAACAAGAGTTTTATAACTAAAATTTTGAGTCAAAGGTTTTAATAAAAAAAAACATACTATAACAAAAAAAAAAAAAAACATTTTAGCTATAAATATAATATAGTAAAATAATTATATTGTTGCATAGTTTAAATGAGCCTCATAATCTTCTTTGACCAAAGATTCAATTCATGGACTCTACATAATTTAATACTTTTAATTTATATTTTATAATAAGTCTTGTGTTTTTTTTAAAACCTTACTAAAAAATTTATTTAAATCTCTATACTGATTTAATCGGCCTAGTGGAAGAAACATAGTCACCTGGTTCACAATTCTCGCTTCGGTACGTGGTATGAGTTTGAGTATGTGGTACGTAATTTTGAAAGAATTCAGTACGTATGGGGTATACATAGTCGGTACCCTATTTTGGTTCGTGGTACATTATAATATATTAATCTATAAGCTATGAATTAGAAAATTTATTTAGTTAAAACAAAAAGAAATTATATGATGAAAAATATTAACATCATCATAGTAGCGAGTTTATAAAACAAATTGATTTTTATTTGATATTTAAGTTCGTCATTATATTAGCATAAAAATTTATATATTGCATTTTGGTTTCTATTTTTTTGTTCTTAATCTTGTATTGTACACATGATATTCTTTTTGGATAAAATTTAGGTGCATTTCATTAGATGCTTTTTGCATGATTCTTAACATAAAAACTATGATTTCTTCAAATTCATGATTTTCTCAAAGTTTGTTATATCCACAAAATATGAATTTTATGTTAAGAACCATACGAAAAAGACCTAAAGAAATGCGACTAAGTTTTGTCCTTTTTTTTATATAAGTTGGCCTAATCTTTTCTTTTTTTTTCCACGCATATTCTTTTATTAGGTTCTATTTTTTTAAGTTGCTATAACTTATTTTTTATTTTTGACCCTCCGTCTCAAAATATTTGTCGCATTTGACTATTGAACACTTGCCGATGCGCAATTTTGATAATTAATGTTTTTAGTTGTGTATTATTAAAAATTATGAAATATTGATATTTGTCTATATACATTAGTAAAAAATATGGTCAAAGTAGCTTATATGAATAATGCATATAGTCAAATTATGACAATTATTCTGGGACGGAGATTGTAAGTTGTTATATGATAGATTGAGTTACTATTTTTTATGTCTATTTTTTATTATGGTGTTTATTCCTATTTTTTTATTTGTATTTTTTTTCTTCCTATCTTCTATTTTTAGTGTCATTTCTTTATTATTTGGTACGTGTGCTTTGCGGATTCGTTCTCGAATTATCACGAACCAATACGTAAAAGTAGCACGAAACGGTACACGGTTTGCCAGCACTTTAGTAAATTACGTAACTATGGGAAGAAAGACCAATTCTTCGATATTACTTGTCGGTTCTATTCGGCGGTGGTGGCTTTGCTTTGAATTTCTTTCCACTCATTCATTTTGGCTTTTTCCTTTTATTATTCATGCTTGTTCCACTAGCCTCAAGCTCCATTCCCATTTTGAATCGACCTGCTGGTTACCTGCGAGATACTTTGGTTGGTGACGCATCTACCGGTTACCTACGAGATACTTTGGTTTTGTTGGTGATGCAGGAGCGTCAGTAGGGTTAATGGTGCTTGGTTTGCTGACGAAGTTGAAATTCGAGGAACCGTAGAATCTGATGCCGAAGAACTAGAATTAGTTGTTTGAGTTTTTATTCTCTATTGTTTCGGTTTTTATCTTAGTCAATAATTTTCAAAAACACTATTGAATGTATTGATGCTATTAACTGAATTTCCTTATTTCATCTCAGTGTTATTCTCTTCAACGTATTTTATATTTTTAGTCTCAGTTTTATAAACCTACGGCATTTGCTGCTCGGGTGCCATTGATTAACAATTTCACTGTTTCGAAGCAATTTTGATCAGCGTTGGAGTTTCAGACAATTTTTATGCACTGATCTAGGTGGTTCAATGTAGAACTTGTCATTGTTGCCATCCTTATTCATGATATACAAAGTTGATATACGAACATATCATGGAGTATTTATTTATTTATTTTCGTAAATTAAAGTATCTTCGTCTAGAGAACTAGAGACTAATCCATCAATCTAACTAAAATTCATTCGAATTAATCACACTCATCAACATATATTTTTTCACGTTTGCAAATCATAAATCAAACCCTCAATCAAGTTATTAAAGAGAATCGAACTAAAGCTTCTCGCATTTATTCGACCAATAAAAAAAAGCTTCTTGAATCTACAAGATGCGTTCATCGACAATTTACTTGCTTCAACTTTTAGAAATAGGTAGAGGTAGATTAGTTCTTTTCCAAGTAAAAGATAACAAACAGTTTCTGAACAGACAGAATTTACAATGCAATGCAAAGGTGAGTGGACAAAATATCAAAAAGACATAAACATCATAACATAAATAAAATTAGTACAATACCATATATATAGATATCACTATGAATCAGTCACTATTTTTGAGGCTTCTTCCATAATACTCCAATCTTCTTCAGCATGTTACCATTTTTCTTTCTTTGGAAATCATCATCAATATCTTCAGCATAAGGTGATGAGCACTTATAGTTATTATTATTGTCCAAAGACACAGATCTCTCGGTAAGCTTCCCGTTGTTTCCGGCCGAAAGCATAGCAGCAGCTGCTTCTGCAGCTTTCCTCCATTGATCAGATTGTACCTTAAGTCTTCTCAGTTCGCCTTCCATTTCTGAACTCGCTGCTTGTGCTGATTCCAACTGCTCGGTCACCCTTGCTGCTTTACGGTTACTTCTGTCTGCTTCCTCCATCACTATCCCGAGTTTTGTAACTGCGTCGCGTTCTGCAGCCTTAGCTCTCTCCATTTCCTCGTTCGCTTTGCCACCGTCTGAGTAACTCTTGCTGATTTCCAACTTCAGTGTCTCGTTCTCTTCGGATATGCTTTGCAATGTTGTTTCCTTGTCCATCATATCGGCTTTCAATTCATCCACACATTGTTCCAATCTTTTAAGTTCATTCTTAAGTCCATGTTCATTTTTTGATGACATGCTCTTTTCAAGCTTCGAGTTCAAATTATCGTTCTCTTCCATGATACCTTGCAACTCAGTTTCCTTGTCCATTAGATTAGCCTTCAACTCTTCAATATCAGTTTTCTTTCTTTGTAATTCAGCCTCCAACTCGCATTGTTTCCGACCTGATTCAGATTTTATCTGCTCCAACAACTCGTACGCATTCTTTATCTGCACCGTGCTTTGAATCTGTTCTTCTTGATATTTTGTCTCGGCAGTCTCTAAAGCAGATATCAACCGTCCAACCTCGGACTTCAAAGAGCAAATCTCTTCTTCAATCTGATTAGGATCCTCTCCATCTTTCAATATTTCACCTTCCTTCTCAAATTTACGATCATCTTCCAGACATTGATCAGAATGAATCGATTCATTATCGTTGATGTGTGTCTTAAGTTTGCTAACAAGTGTCGCTACTGTGTTCACCCTTGCTCTAGACTGTTCTAACTCCGAAGAAACGGAGCTGTAGCCATCTATTTCTTTTGCGACATCATCCCTTAGAATCTCGACAATTCTTTTCGCAGACTCGAGTTGCAACAAAGTTTCATCGACAACATCATGTGCCTTAGATTCAGACTCTTTGCAATTCTTCAGTTGGTTTTTCATATTCTCCATCAGAGAAAGAGATTCTGATAAGTTTTGTTTCAGGTTCAGTAGCTCCTTATCGGCTGATTCTGCATGTTGAGTTTGAAAACTCTCGCAATTAGCTACCAATTCAAGCTGCGCCTTTAGCAGCTGAATTTCATTAACTGCAGAAGCCAAAGCAGTTGAGTCAACTGAGAGATGCTTTTGAGAGGCCTCGAGCTCGGATTGCCATGCCCTATCGCGTTCTTCAGTGATTCTCTGGAGCTCAATATCACGAGCTTCTCCGGTAGCACAGAGCTCTAGATATTGCTTTTGAGACTCTTCGAGTTTTGCGGATAGGATTGAGAGTTGCTCCTTGGATTCCTCGGCATCTTGCTGAGCTTGCTTCTTGCATGATTCGGACAAAATAAGCTGGTCCTTAACCTTCTTCAAATCTTCTTTAAGATGAGAAATTTGAGATTCCAATTCAGATATTTTGCTCGGGCGCTTTCTCTAATGCAACATAGTTTATAAATGGTTAAAAAAAAAATACAACAAATTTCAAGACAATGAAAAATGTACCGAAAGCAATGCTAGCAATGTGCTATACACTATAGCTATATACACTATAGTTATTGAAAAAATATTATGAAATAGCCTGTTTGGATAATCAACTCAATTCAGCTTATTATATACAGTAAGTGTTTATTTATAAGCTATTTCTATAATAAAAGGTTAAATAAAGTCAAACTGCTTTCATATAAACTATAAATTGTTTTCATAAGCTATTTTATAGAGCTTATATGAAAATAAGCTGAAAACAACTAAAAGACATCATAAGCCGTTTTCACAAGCTCTCCCAAACAGTCTCACACGTGCATAAGCGTTTATTTAAAAAATGTTACCTCAGGAACCGGGCTTCTAGGTGATTTTCGATCAACGACTTTGGGACTTCTTTCCTTTGATATCTTACTAGTTTGAGTTGAAGAAGAAGATACAGAGATAGTGTCTAGAGTTGTAGTAGTCCTGAGTTGGCGCACGGCACGCGGAGAAACCTTCTGAGGCACTTCAGAAGAACTACTTCTGAAATTTGAATAGAAAAAATGTTACTAACAAATATAAAATCCTTTGTTGGAAATGGAAATTCATATCTTAATTCAATCATGGAATACCTTCTTGCCATTCCTAAAAAATTTATATCCTAAGTTCCTATTATCACACAAATGGCAATCTCAATTCTTTTATTATAGATGGTTTTGTATTTTATCGTAAAAATTAGTATACTCAATAATGTCTTCAAAAATTAGTTGTAAACTTCAAGATTTCGAGTTTTTTTTTGTTTTTGTTAATAATCTTAAGGTATCAACTCCTACTCATAAAAAAAAAGTTATAACTAGTTGTTTTTGTTCATTCAATAAACAAAAGGTGCCTTCAAAAAAGGGTAATAACTACCCCGGGGGGTCCAAATCTCCCATTCTACGGTTAAATGGAGGAACCTACTTCAACCAAAAAAAGGAAACACAATAATGACTAATGAGACATGATTATGCATTTAGGCAAAGGAGATAATAAAAGTGTGAAAACTTGACAATACAAGTACTATACTCCCTCGTTCCAAAATTAGTGAACTAGTTCGACATTTCACACATATTAAGAAAAATGTATAAATAAAAAAAGTTTGTTTTTTTAAGACTCGATATCCGACCCAAAGGATAGACTAATTTGAGGGACATTAATCCCACCTTCGACTTGCAGGGCATCCATTTAAAGCTAGTATGGATTGGTTCGACATAGAAACTAACACGAGAGGGTTCGAATCTGAGACCGTTTTAAGGTCCCAAGCCTTCACCACCGGGTCTAAATAGAAGATGTTGAATTAAGAATGATGTAAGCAATATTATATAGAGAGTAGAATTGGGGAAAAAAAAATTAATGTTATAATGAAAAATTGAAAAAGTAAGTTATTTAAGGACAAATTCTTTTTGCAAAAATAAGTCACTCATTTTAAAAATAGGGAGAGTACTATTTTGTGCACTAATTGCAGCATTTAAACATCATAGGAAAATAAATAACTTAGCAAAGTACAAAAATAACATTTATAGGAAAAAAAGAGTAATGGTCAAAGACTGAAAATATTTCAACATTACCTTGTCTTTGGGGTATGCATAGTAGCTTAATTCCCTTGAATCCAATCCAGTAAAGAGAAAATGGGTTGATAATTTGGGCCTCACTCACAGCTTGAAATATGAATGCACCCTGACCCACAAGTACTGTAAAACTTCAGAATAAATATCACAAAGACACAAGTTGAGGAGACAAAAGAATCCAATGTGAAGTATATATGAATTTATTGAAATATTTAATGGGTTCACGCATGATGGGGTGATCTCATTTTCACCCCCCCACCCCCCAGTTATAAATGCTGAATCTTTGCTCAATTGTACCATTTTTCACTTTAATGCTAAAATCCCTACTCAATTACTCTCTCTATAACATTGTTAAAGTTCAGATACATTGATTATGTAATGAACCTAAAAAATGAAATTTGCAGTGTGACAGAGAAAGTGTAATTTAGACAAATACTATCAAGTGTGTTAGAGGTACTAGATGAGAAACTAATCGTAGAAATATTCTCTTAAAAATTGTGTTCAGCATCTTAAAAAATTTTATTTTTTAAGACAAAACTCTAATTTCATTTCTAAATTTGTAAACTAAGGAAAACAAAAGTCAAGAATATTTGTATTTTCTAACAATATATAAAAATGTGTCAACCTAACCAAACCACAGGACCACACATGAGAGAAAATGTCCTCTTTCTACCAATTCATGCCATGATTATGTGGGACCCACAACTACAAAGTTGAGGAAATTAAATTACATATGTGACCAAGAAAATGAAAGATGCGCCCACCTAAAATAAGCACCCCATTTCAACTCATGATGGATGATCAATGGGTAATTTAGTAATTCTAATAATGAAATTTCTATTAACCCTCCAATTTAGCCGCAAAACATGGCATAAGAGAGGTATGATACCATGTGCTTTCACCTAAAAACGCTTAAACCTTCTAATTCTGTCTGCCAAATGATAACTTAGCTATAAAGTATAAACCATTGCAACAAGAAGGAAACAAACAAAACTAGACAAATTTTTTATTTTGTCTAATAGATAAAGTTGACAAATACAACTTAAACTCACACATATAAATGCAAAGTTCTGAATCCAAATTTAAAATGTTCAGCCTAACATTGTTTTTGTAAACTTTTATAGTCTCTTTTAGCACATTTTATGCTAAAGGGACTAATTGACTGATTGATATATATTTTATTTTAGTTTGTTCAAAAAAAAACAAATTCAGTCTAACAATATCAGACATTAATAGTTGAACTAGGGTTTAATAAAAATAAATTTGCTTGCAAGAAATAAAAGAATTTTAAATGGCAATATTTACAATTCATAACTACTCTTTTATTCATATATATGATTAGTCAATTTTTAATTGATCAATTTACTATTTTAAAAAAAAATAATGATATAATCTTTCTTAATTCTAATTTTTTAATGTACGTAGTAAATATTTCAATGGGAACATGTGGAATCAAATCTATTAGTACAACGAAACGAGATAAAGCATGCAAAGCCAAAGACATTGAAATCCGCTACAAAAGAAGATAATGGAAGAATACCAAAGACACATCTTTCGAGATTAAACAAATGAAATGTAGTAGTTCTAATTTATTTATTTATTTTCAAGAATTTATTTATTTATTAAAGTAAAAAAGATGTAAAAAGAAGAAGGGGTACACAAACAAACAGACAAAAGAATTGGTACGTTATGGAATCAAACTTTTTTAAAAAAATATTTTTGCTTTTAAAAAGTAAATATGAAATTTATGAAGAATAAAAAAATAATAAATATATATTTTATAGGTGCATTTTTGCAAATTTTACTTATAATTTTTTTTAAAATTGAATAATAATGTACTAGTATCTAAAATAGATGTTTATTTAAAAAAATTATAAATATTGATGAAATTATATTTAGTAACAATTTTGTTTCCCAAAAAAAAAAAAAAAAAAAACCAAATCTTTCTTTGCTTTGCAGAGTGCAGACCCTGAGCTTCAATATTACAGAGAAAGAACCGCATTATTGTCAGATTCTTTTATCAAAAAACTTTTTAGTTTAAACAAATTACATATCAATTTCAGGCAAAATTGCTTTATTTTTAAAAGATAAGCAGAAATACCTTTAAAAGAAGCATTTTTTAGGTTCAACAAATAAAAATCAATTTTTTTTATTTCTTTGAAATTAATTCATACAAAAAAATAAATAGGAAAATATGAAGCATTTTATGAGATTAATTGAAGATCTATGTATGTTTCCCAAGTGGCAACACAATGTGTAATTAAATATTTAACTATAATTGAAAATATATAAGCTGCATTTTGGTTGAAGGTAGAAACTATATGACATATATGAATGCAAAATAAATAAATAAATAAGAAAGTGGTGATAAACTTACTGAAGGGTGTTGTGTTCCAAAAGATGAAACTCAGTGACTCACTCACTCTTTGGTGTTTGTTGTATACTTGAAATGGATGAAGTTACCGTTTTGTTGAACTTGTTGTGTTATGGGTTGGTTTTGTTGAGTGGTAAGTGTAAGTGAAACAGAGAGAAAGAAAGAAGAAAATAGTACGGTTTTGTCGTTTAATAAGGAAGCCAGTATCCATACATACTGTATGTATTTCATGACGTGTCGTATATCCTATGGTACTCTTATTTGATCATTAATATATTTACTTATTAGTATTTATTATTAAAAATTATAAAAATTGAATATTTTGAAAATATTTATTCAGATAAATCAAACATCTCGTATGATAATATGTGCATGTATATATTAATAAAAAAATATAGTCAAAATATATCATATGAATAATACACTAAATTAAAATTAAATTATTTATTTTGGTATGGAAAAAGTAATATATAAGCCATAATTAAATTTAGCATAATAAGTGTGAAAATAACATAATGTCGTTTCTATAATTTTGAAGTCTAGAATAATATGAGATAGCATGAATTTGATACGGGATACAAATGAGGGATCCATACGCACAAGATAGAACTTAGAATTTAATTATTGATATTTACGCATATTGGATCAATTCATCAATTATCAACTATATCAAGTATTAGGAAATTTTTTTTTCAAACCTTACATTTAATTTTTTACCCCTACATACTTTAAGATATTCTCATTTTACCTTATATTTTTACCCATACTATTTTTTTATTTTTTGACTTTTCCGGTAAATATTATACACCCCTTCAAATGCACTATTCCGATAAGATTTATACTTTTTCGGTTTGTTAAATTTATCGGAACACTTTTCAAAGGTGTTCCGATTTGTATAATTTTAAAAACTATTTAATTTTTTTTACCGAAACACTTGAAAAAAGTATTTAGGTGTGTAAAAAAATTTCAAATCTTTTTTTATTACCCGTACACTTTTTCAAAATATACAGGTTTGTTAGAGGAGTTCTTACATAGGCACAAGCCTAAATTTTTTATTCTTAGGCACACATACAAAATTTTGAAAAATTAAATGATAAAAGAATTGATTAATACTAGTTGATATGACTAAATTATATATCTTTAATTTTTTTTCAACAATGTGTGTGTGCCTAAATGTATATGTGTTGGGGTTGTGCCCAAGTTAGCATTTCTCGGTTTGTTAATACTAATCTGGTTATAAAAAAATGGCAGTCACCGAAACAAACACAAAGAGCTCTGCATCTTCGAACAACAACTTACCCTCCACTCCACACCTCACCGTCTTATATCACAATTTGAGGACAATTTGCAAAGGTTGAAGAGTTCCGTCTTCGGTGTGCAACAAACTTAATAGCATACAAAATTTGCATGGCTGTATTGATAACTTGATTCAATTTCCAATTGAACAACAAGCCTTAGCACAAGACAAGAGTGCAATGAAAAATGTGACGATGACATGCTAGAAAGTAGAAACATCTCTTGGAATATTGGATATATATATATGCAGTAAAACTAAAGATTGTCTTTTGCTATCAAAGGAAAACATGAATGAACTACAGTCAATCATCAGAAGAAAGAGAGGAATTGAAACTTGATTCGCAGTCGAAAAATATTTGGCTTTTAGGAAGAACAAGAAGATGTCAATGTGTCTGTGTACCTGAAACCGGAACAAAAGAAATTTTGAAATTTTTTTTTACACACTGGAATACTTTTTTCAAGTGTTCCGGTAAAAAAATAAACAGTTTTTAAAATTATACAAACCGGAACACCTTTGAAAAGTGTTCCAATAAATTTAACAAACCAGACAAGTAGTGGATCTTACCGGAACATTGTGTTTGAAGGGATGTACAACATTCACCGGAAAAGTCAGAAAATAAAAAATAATAAAAAAATAATATAGTAAAATAAAGATAAAATGTGAATATTATAAAGTACGTACGTAGGGGTAAAGAGTTAAATGTAGGGGTAGAAAAAAAAAATTCCCAAATATTATTGTAGCAAAATCTGAATACAATGATGTGTACTCTAAGAAAATAAGAAGCAATGGAATTCTTTTTGTTGGACTTAATAGACCTCTAAAAAATATGATGAGTTCTTTTCCCACCTCTCAAAAACTCTTTTTCACCTCGAAAAACTTCAGTAAATGTGAACCAAAGTTTTTTTAGTGTAAATTTTACTCAAATTTGCACTAAAAAAAATTGGGTCGTGTTTACCGAATTTTCTTTGCCTTAAGGTGGTGAAAAAGATATATACATGGAGGGTGGGAAAAGAATTCATCAAAAAATATTATTTTGGGGCATAAATTTTGGACATATTATTTTGATATTTGGGCTTAATATTGTTCATTAGGCTTTGGGGTTGGGGCATAAACTTTGGAAAGTTTCTTTTCCAACCCTCATATTTCTTTTTCACCTCTTTAGTACGCAAAAAAAATCAGAAAATATGTTCCGAAGTTTTTTTCTAATGTAAAAATTTACACTAAAAAAATTCGAAAAACATTTTCTGAAAGTATTTACGTGCTAGAGGGGTGAAAAAGAAACTGTCTAAACTTTGGACTTATTATTTTGACATTTGGGCTTAATATTGTTTATTAGGCTAGTTTCTAACTTGAAAATTTCAACAAAAGTTTTCCGAAATTATTTTAAGGCAAATTAAGAGAGTGGGGGTAGGGGGAGAAAAATTACACTGAAGAAAAACTTTGACAAACATTTATCGAAGTTTTATGGGGTGAGAGGAGAAAAACTTCGACAAACATTTATCGAAGTTCTATGCGAGTACATTGGTGTAAGCCCAGAGATAGGGATGAAGTCAGAAAGTTATCGTTCTCGAGACTAAAAAATAGTGTATTTATTTAAATTGAATAAATATTAATAAAAATAGTGGATTGATCCACAATGAGAATACTAGATAATATGTTATTAGTTATTCTCATAGTGATAATAGTGTGTACTATTTTTGGCTTAATTCAACATTTGGTCCCTTATGTTTATTTTAGGTTTCAATCTGGTCCCTCATGTTTTAAAAGTTTCAATTTGGTCCCTTATGTTTATTTTAGATTTTAATTTGGTCATTTCCGTCAGTTTTGTCATTAGCACCGTTTAATTTGGACACGTGTCCAAGTGTCAATGTGTCAACGTGTCTGTCTACGTAAGCAAACTGTCTGCCACATGTGACAATACTGATGGAAAGAATCAAATTGAAATTTAAAATAAACATAAGAAACCAAATTGAAACTTTTAAAACATAAAAGACCAAATTGAAACCTAAAATAAACACAATGGATCAAATGTTGAATTAAACCACTATTATTCAACCTGAAACTACCATGGACCCTAGATATGAAGTCAAGTGTTATGTTATTGTTTAAACGTTATTTGTAACAGAATAATTATAAAGTTGGATGAAGGATACATCACTAAGATGAGATTTACCCCTTTTATATAACAGAAGTGTTTAAAATATGAATTTATAGAAATGACTTGACAAAAATATTTTAATTTATACCATCTATATTCTTTAAATCCAAATTAATTTATGCAAAAGAAAAATGACAATGTTTGTTTATGAACCAATGATATTGCACATACAAATGTCATAGTCTACCATTAATCTATGGTTTTACATATAATATTTAATGAAGATTAACAGTATATATAACAATTATTGTAGAAGAACCTCAATTTTTAGGCCAAAATTTCCTTAAAATTTTGAGGTTTAATGTTGTCGTACCCGGCATTTGATATTGGGCCGAGCTTAGACATAACTGAAAGGCAAGAAATATGGCACCAAAACCTTAAGCACCCACACCATTTCCACCGAAGTACCAAAACCCAAGAGAAATGCAACACAGGGCACTACAAATTATCGTGTATTCTCTCTTTATTGTTTTTATCGTTGTTATTATTATTGCCTATCTGCTTGATTATTGGTTGCCGTTCTTTTGATCCACACATCAAAATTTTATTGGTGTGATATTTTAGACGAATTCACAACAGTCTGAGAATATTTTTTCAAATATTACAATGTGTAATTTTGTTTACCGAAAAACTTGAATCAATTATTCCGAAAATATATTTAATTTCGAAAAATTTACACATCGAAATTATTTTTGGGAGTGAAGTGAAATGATAATAAGGGTAAAATCGAAAATAAAATATGTTTGCAGAGGTGAAGGTATAAATGTAGAGCTACCAATAAAATCCTTCTAAAGTAAAGATTTGATTGATCCGTGATAAAGTACATTAAGGACCAAAAGTAGTTGCAACAGTGGCATTGTTGCGATTAGCTAAGGATCTATTGTAGCGTAACTATAGCACATTCAGATTGAGACGCTCATAATACCATATGAAGTAAAGAGAGGTCATGATGAACAAGCTTGAAAGGAGAGTAAAACAAACTTGTTAATGATCCAAGAGTTTACAAGTTACATCTATCTATAGTGTAAAGGACTTGCAATCAAAACATACTCTCACTGGATCACAACCTTAGAAAATTGGAGGGAAAACTAGTTAAATCTCTAACTAATTATGGTGATATAGCAAGTTAGTTGCTCAGTAACTTCCTGCACAAGTTACTTTCATAGCTACTTGCTTACTTCAGGTCTTCTTTATTTGATACTGCAGTTTCTATTCATTCTTCTTCAAGGGATCAAGATTTGGTGCATTAAATTTTCAAATAGCTAGTTTTCATACTCTTTGAAATCTGGACCGTTGATCATGAATCAGATGGTACAGACTGATGCTGTTATAAAATCATTTATAATTATATCGACCGTACAGTATAGATTAGACAGTTTTAATATAATACAGTGTGAAAACTGTGGAAAAAAGTACAACATAGAATCTATTTCGCTTCTTCAATACATACACCCAACTCAATTTTGGATTTTTTTTATGCTTATGTGGCATTGTTGGTAAATATAGGTTAAACTACATATTTGGTCCCTTATGTTTATTTTAGGTTTTAATTTGGTCTCTTACGTTTAAAAAGTTTCAATTTGGTTCCTTACGTTATCAATGTTTGCATTAGTTGATCCCTTTTGTCAGATTCCACTGTTCCACTGTTTCAATTGGACACGTTGCACATGTCAATCCACGTGTGCAAATCGTCTGCCACATAAGCAAACCATCTGCCACATGTGCAAAAACTGACAGAATGGACCAAATTGAAACCTAAAATAAACGTAAAGGACCAAATTGAAACTTTTTAAACGTAAGGGACCAAAATGAAACCTAAAATAAACGTAAAGGACCAAATATGTAGTTTAGCCGTAAATCTATGTAAAAATAAAACTATCTTATAATCTTTTTCGTTTGATTTGCAAAACGGTAAGTACTAGACAGAACAGTACATGACAGAATAAGGTAAAATAGGACAGGACAAAATTGTACCGGTAAAAGAAAGAGAGATAATATTTTTTATTTTTGAAAATAAAATGAGTATTTTCGTATTTTTTATAGTTGTACTGTGGACAAAAAGTTGTCATGTGGTTTAGTGAGGACAAAAATTCTTATTTTTGTCTTGTCCCTTACTGCATATTTTGTCTAGTACCAAAACCAATTTCTGAATCAAACAAAATACGACAAAAGTTGTACGGTCCTCTGTTTTTTAGCAAATCAAACACATAAATATGGGCAAAACTTACACACTTTTTTTTACTCAACTTACACACACTGTTAAGAAATGAGAAATAGTAAACATATTATCTATATACAACTTTTTATCATCTAAATTCTACTATTTACATGATTAAATTTTGTAATATCACATGTTAAATTGAGTATAATATCGAGTGTGACACAAAGTTCCCATCCATCGATTTCACTAAAAAAACGAGTGCGGCTATGCTCCATTTCTTAATGCTCCTTTTGTTCCTTTTCCTTTTATAGATCAAAGACATGTGGAGGTAATAAAAATTAACGGTCGAGATTAGAGTTGTATTATAACACTAGTGTAGTTTATTATTTGTTTGGTAAAGAAAAACTTGAATCGCTTTTTCCATGTTCTTTATGGTTATCGCAGCCTGCTCCTCTTCCACTGCCCATCACCGCCGTCGTTCTCTCCGTTTGTCCCAGCGGTGTTGCTCATAATAACAGCATCGGTCAAATCCTTCTGCTCCACACGTGTCTCCATCGCTTCGCTGAAGCAAACATCTCGCCGCCGGAGCAAGCTTCTCACTGTCGGAGCAAAAGTCTCACACCGCCATCACGAAATAATATACTCTTAAACCATTCTTAATAGCGGGTGGAAGAATAATCCCAAAATTTTATTGCAGAATTGTTGTTGCTACCATGGAAAGAAATCAAAATCCCCTTTTCTACAAGATTCTGGATTATAGAAATTGAAACTGATAGAAATCAAATATGCCTCGAAAAGATCTGCCACTATGAATAAGGCAGAGAGGAGGTGGCGGCGGCGGTGGTGGCTGCGGCGGAGGAGGTAGGCAGGGGTGATGAAGAAGATGGAAAAAGCAAACAACGCACACCCAAACGCGTTTACCTTTTGTTTTGTTGTTTTTTAATTTTTAATTATTTAATTGTGGTCTTTAAATTATAGCCGTTAGATTTATTACTGCCACATGTCTTAATCTATGAAAGGAAAAGGAAGAAACGGAGCATTAAGAAATGGAGCATAGCCGCACTCTAAAAAAACAAACTGTTTGTGTTAGAGGTCGACACAAAACTCCAAAGAAATTAATAACGCAACTGCGATGAAGTTACATAGTGCTTGTGTCAAAGGTCGACGCAATGCTCCAAACAATATAACGCATTTACTAGGAAACCAGAATATCATAAACTTAGCTGAAATTTCATTGATGGCATTTACAATAAAGTACTCCCTATGTTTGATACAGAAAGAAAGTACTCACTATATTCAACAATGACTACATCACATCAGGAAAAAATACTTCCCCGTCCTATATTGTAAGCAAAAAAAATATTTCACGCTTATTAAGAAAAGTAAAAGGTGATAATTTAAAGTATGATTTTTTGTGTTTTCTTTTAAATAAGTTTTATGGGAAGATGTAAGAAGATTTTTTATTGGTTATTGATTATGGAGAAAAGAATAGAAAGAGTAAATTAAATGTAATTTGTATTAAATTTTATTAGACTGAATAAAAGTCAATCTTGAAAATGATGAAAGTGAGTTGTTTTTGCTTATAATTTAGGACAAGAAAAAGTGATTTTTTTTGCTTATAATATGAGACGGAGGGAATATTTGTCTGTACTTTGACAAAAAAAAAAGGATATTTGTATAAAAGAAATCATAAACCAAGAAAATAGATTAATTAAAGACAAATACAAAATGAAATATGTTTATTTTAAAATGATACACGTAGGAATACCAAAATGAAAACAAAAAAGATATATACACATAGTATTAGATATAAACAAAATACACATAGTATTAATTAAAAAAATAATTTAAAATGGTAGTTAATATTATATTAATTTTAAAAATAAATATATTTAGTATCTGATTCAAGAACCTATTTAAAGGGCCATTTAAATTCAAAGTTTTTTTTTGTTCTTTATAAGCTACCCCATCAAAATTGATATTATATTAAAAATTTAAACCGAATGTTTTAGAATAATTTTCTTTTATAAATATGTCACTCACTAGATTTGAATAGGAATGGAGAATAAATTAACAATTTATCAGAGTTCAAAATAAGCTATCAACAAGGATAATTTGGTGAGGAAGGAATGACTTATTTGGGCTTTTTATTTTGCTCAGGAGTAGTAATTATTGCTTGACACAATCAATTTTTGATTTCGAGAAAAATAAAATACACAAATTTCAATACAAAATTTTCAATGTATTTGATATATATTATAGATTAGATACATTAAAAACAAAATAAATTTAGAAAACTAATTTTTTCTTTTATTAATAACTAATATTTTAATACATTAACACGTGCCTTAAGAGCACAGGTTAATTTTCCTTTATAAGAAAACACAATTTTGAACCAACCAATACCAAAAGAGATATCTTGATCCAACCAAAAGTCCAAAACAAAATAAAAAAACAAGGTTATTTCAGTCATTTCATTAACATTAAATATACTCTCCCCAACGCGTTTACCAAGCAAGCTCCTAAATTAAGTAATCAATCAATAAAATTAACACACTTCAACCACCAACTCCATCTATAAATCTCAAGTCACATTCCTAACAATCACAAACAAATAAAATCTCTAGCAAAAATACTCCTAAGAAAAAAATGAGAACAAGTAACCACTTAATTGGAGTACTAAACTTCCTAACATTTTTACTCTCAATACCAATCCTAGGTGGTGGAATATGGCTAAGTAGCAGAGCAAACAACACAGATTGTTTAAAATTCCTTCAATGGCCATTAATCATAATTGGTATAAGCATCATGGTTGTTTCATTAGCCGGTTTCGCCGGAGCGTGTTATCGTAACACGTTTCTTTTACGTTTCTACCTTGTTGTCATGTTCTTAATTATTGCAGTACTTATTGGTTTCATAATATTTGCTTATGTTGTAACGGATAAAGGAGAAGGAAGAAGGTTGATTAATAGAGGTTATTTGGATTATTATTTGGATGATTATTCTGGTTGGTTAGAGGAACGTGTTAAGAGTGATCAATATTGGGGGAAGATTAGTTCTTGTATTAGAGATTCTAAAACTTGTAGGAAATTAGCTAGGAATTTTAATGGTGTTCCTGAGACTTCTGATATGTTCTTTCAAAGAAAACTTGCTCCTATTCAGGTATGTTTCTAAATTTTCATTTTTTTTTTTGTTAATCTGCATCTTTTTCTTATTTTAATGCTAAATTAATTAATAGTATTAGTACTAGTAGAATTTTTTTTTTTTAGGAAAATTTTTATGAAGGGAAAAGAGTTTAGGGATTTTGGGATTTTTTTCAGTAGTTTAATCGTCGAACTTGTACATTTTAAATGTATTAAAGTGAGATTAGGAATATGTTTGTTCCATAAAATAAAAAGTGAGGAATATGCAGTTTGAACTTCGACCTCTTTAATAATTAAACTCTGATTTCTTGGGATGATTTTTGGAATTTTAGTTTGGAGTTTTTAGGAATCACTCTAATTAAGTAAGGTCTTTAACATGTATGAAACCACTAGAAGAAGTAAAGTACTAAGCAATATTTTAAAAATTGGATTAAAGATAGAATCGGTGAGATTTTTTATACATGAGTTCAGTCGATTCAATTATAGTTTAATTTTATAATAAACAAATAAATAATTTAAAAGATAATAAATATCAAAATGCAAAAAATGAAATAAAATGATTTAATTGACCATACCAACATTTTAACTGATTTAATTTCATTTAATATTTATCCGGTTAATTCTATCAAACTACAGTATAACTAAAATCTAATTGATAGATGAACTAGCCAATTTTATCCAATTCAATTTTTAAAACATAAATTTTAACCACTTGAGCTACACATCATGTCAAAATATAATTGTGTTTAATGTTGTTAAAGAAAAGTATTGGTCGTTGCTTTGGAGAGAAATAAATTGAATAGCTTGAAGTGCATTTTGTCTCATTAAATTGGTAGATCTAACTCCTAGCCGTAGACCTTTCTCTGTATGGAACCCTATAGCTGTAGCATGTGGGCATGATGGGTTTTGACTCATCAATCTCCTAAAGTTGTGGCTCTTTATGTGTCTAATTTATTACAACCCCATGTTAATGGAGTATAAAATAAAATAATAGAGAAAAAACGACTTTGGCAAAAATGGCATAACTAACAATAATGTAGTTTTGATAATTGATGAACATTATTTAATTTGATATTGTAATGGCATCACTGTTTGATACCTAATGTGTCATCATCATATATGTGTGATATGTCTTGTTTGGAATTTTACGTATTTGTCAATAGTTTATATCATCATATGGAGAAAAAAAAATGTATGGTATTGTGACATGGTATGAGATATTATGGAAATGAGTTGTGACATATGATGGATTAAGGTAGGACCATATATATGGGACGGTTGCCACGTATAATAGATTTTAAGTTTTTTTTTAAAATTTTTCTTATATTAATAAAATAAGATAATTATATATAAATAAAAGATAAATAGGTAACAAGTTGCATCGGTCACCCTTTTAAAATTAAATAAAAAATTTATAAAACATAACTATGATGATTAATTTAGTATAATTACTTTAATTTGAAGGAAAAGATATGGGTATACAAAAAAGGGGGTGTGGTGATGGTTATGCAATTAAATTAGAGTGTAGTATTGTGTAAGCAATTTTTTAAAATTTGATTTGAAAATTTGTGTTTATGTCTTGGATTAGAAAAAAGTTTTGAAACTTGATCCCAAAGTTTTATTTTTTGAAACCGAATTTGAAACTTATGAGACAACAATTGTAGACTTCGATGAACTTCTATCTTTTCTACTAGTAGTATTAAATTTTATTTTGATATTCTTACAAAAATAATAATATTGATTTTGGCAATGTCACCGACCTTTTTTTCTTTATTGTTGGAGTAATTAACTATCATTTCTATCAACTTTGCGTATGCAATTAGACTATTATTGACTTAATTTTTTTTTAATGTTTGGGCTCTATTCAGTATTCACACCCCACCTTTATGCTTTTTGCAGTGGCAAACATGATGTGTATATCTAACCTAAAAGTTTGTCACATTAAGCTCCCCCAACTCACTTAGAAGAATGTTCTTAATGTTCTACTGGATACAATTTATACTCATACAGAATATTTTTCTCCCTTTTTTGGTCTTCTAAAATAAAAACAACATTATAGTTTTGTTAAATTGTGTAGTTTCATGGTGAGAATAATGAAAATGTATATACTCATGATTTTATTCAAAATTATATTATTGCCCTTCAAGTAAGAAATCGGACTATGATTTCTCTATTAATTTGTGCATTGTGTATATATTTTTTTTGACGCGGTGCATTGTGTATATTAGATGTTAAATTATTGGTAAATATTACTATATGTTAAATTATCGGTAATTAAGTGTAAATTATTAAATTAGTAATTGTGGATAGGTCAACTGCTTTGAAATAAGGATTAACAAAAATAAGGAGTTAAACATTCATAATTCAAATTTTGATAAAAGAATAAAATATTAACACTAACAACTAATTATTAATTTTGACCATTTTAAAAACAATGATACTTTAAAATTTTAATAATGAAAAACTAAACGAGGTCAATAGATTTATGATTAAGCCTCTGAATTTTAAAGACGGTCATAATAATGCTTAACGTATTTTTTAAAGGATTTCCCACGTTTTAATCTTTTGGTTGATAACTTGATAATGTATTAATGTTGTTGTTATCTTATAAAGTTTTGGTGTTATCCCCCAATTGGTCCTTTGATTATGTGAATGGACAGGTCATGTCGGCATGTAATCCATGCCACAAAACAAGGCCGCTGTTGATGGAATGGAACGCCCATAACATTTTTTTATAAGTGGATAGAAAAATAGGAAATTGAAACAAGACACATAAGATAAAGACAAATAAAAATTCATTTCTTTCTAAACCAATTGTCTTTGTTTGGTTGGGGGAAAAGGAGGGGACTATTTTGCATTTCATTGTTTTGATTCTCTATATTTTGGATGGGAGCTAAATGTCTTATATCATCCAACTTTAGGATGTGTTTGGTTTAATGAAAAGAAAGGAGGACAAAAATTATGGAAATCAACAAATGAACTTCGATTAAATTTAGTCCAGGTTCATTTATTAGTGTCTGTAGTTTTCTTTTCTTTCTCTTTCTTTCCGTCATACCGAACACAACATTAGTTTTTCCGAAAGGGATTTTCTTCGATGGATGTTCAATAGAGATGTCCAGTATTGATCATAGCCATCCAATTTTTTAGGGGTCCATTAGACCGAGAGTGAAATAGTGGAGAGAATCTTCTCACTCTCTTTGAGAAAACATCTCTAGTGGATTTTCAGTAGAGAATGTCTAGTGTCAATCATAGTCATCCAATTCTATATCCAGTGTTTTTCGCTTCTTCAATATTGAAGTGATTTGGTTTTGTACCAACATGCAATTGCTAGTAGTTTGTCTGAGTGGCAAAATACTCGGACACCTTAAATAAATGATCAGTTATTTGATTTTTAACTCATGTTTAAGTATGGTTGATAGGGAAGAATATGTCTTGTATATTTTAATATGTTCTCTCATAGAGATTAATCATTGATAAACAATTCTTGATACCTCAATGATTTGTAAATAGAGAAGAGTTTAAACAAACCATATGATTTATTCCAATAATGTTAACCCTTTTTCCTGTATCTACAGTCTGGTTGCTGCAAGCCTCCAACAGATTGTGGCTATATATATCAAAATGAAACAGTATGGATCCAAGGAGCAGGACTAATGGGAAACAATCCTGACTGCATTAAATGGAACAATGACCAACAACAGCTTTGTTATGACTGTGATTCTTGCAAAGCTGGTGTACTTGGTAGTCTCAAGAAAAGTTGGAGAAAAGTTTCAGTGATCAATATTGTTGTCATGATTATCCTTGTAATTGTTTACATAATTGCTTATTATGCTTATAGAAACAACAAAAGGATGGATAATGATGAACCTTATGGTGAAGCAAGAATGACCAAGTCACAACCTAGTGCTTTTCATCTTTGATTAATTAACTGCACTATGTGTGGCTGCTTTTAGTTATTTATTATTTTAGGATTTTGGGAATTGGCTTTGTTTTGTATCAAACCTTTGTACTATGTATGACTTTGGTTTTAAATGTTGTAAGGTGAAAGGTTTAATGTATTTATTATATTTTGTTACAGTTTATTAGCCTCTTGCTTTTGGTTTGAAGATACTGATTTTGTATTTTGTTGAAATTAAGTAGTGATATACAACTGTAAATGGGAAGAAATAGTTAATGTTTAACCATATTAAATAGCCGTTTGCCCTGAATTCCTGTTTCAGCTAGAACATTGGTATTTTAATTTCTCATACCTTTTTTCTATCGAAAATAATTTTATTCATAATATTGTCAAATATTGTTGGAGTCGCAGCGGAAATTTAACTTCTAATAATGATATGAAATATCACCCTCACTAAAGTTGAACACAAAATAATGTAGCTAGAACACTAAACTTGTATGAAGAAATAATATGTCTAAGAAGAAAGATTGAATTAATATATATATAAGTTGTTGTTACACTTTCACTTGATTTTTTTTTTTTGAAAGAAAAAAAAAATCTTTCACTTGATGTTATTACAAACATCTTGCTTAGTTTAAATAGGAGACCATATGCTTAAAATTGTGAGAACAACATTTGTATCATATCTTGTCTCAATCCAGTATTTGATGAGACAGTGGGATATAATAAGTTAATCTTATCATATCTTTGTAGTTATAATTCTAATACCAAGGATCTGTCTAGACAGTTCGTCTTGAGTATGCCTTTTCTAGCGGGTGCAGTCTCTATGTATTTTTTGAAAAATGTAGTCCGTTAAATGCATTTAAAGACGGAGGGGAAGACATGCAGTATTGAAAGGACGCTTGACGGTTGATAGTTAAGGTGTCTCCCACTCACATGTAGGTAAGGGGCGACACACCTAGCCTTATTCTAATGCAACTGTATTTTCAAGACATTTTCAAGTCGTGTGGTGACTTGCTTGGGCTTTTTTATGGTTTCATTGGTTAATGATTTCCTCCGAAATAGTATAAAGTAGAAATTTTAATTGGAGGGAAACTTTTTATATTGTCGAACTTCTGAACTTTTTGGTGATTCCCTGTTTCTATTCCTACCTTCTGTTAGCCTGTATTTTCGACAGACAGTAATGAGTTGGAGTGAGATGATAAAATCTCATTTATTGTATATCATTACGTTTTAATATTCTCTTGGGAATTGATCTCAATAGTAAATCAAGAGAAGATCAAGGTATTTGACATCAAAAGCTTTTAATGCATAAAGCTGTTTCGTCGAATCCTGGTTGAACCTGTCGAATTCGACAGAACCTTATTTATTTAAATAAGAGTATTTGGTTCGACAACTATATGCCTGTCGAATTCATATTTATATGTATATATATGTGTGTTTACTTGTATAACATATTGTGCAGTACGGAGAAAGCATACTCTGGACTTAGTGAAATATTCAAAAAGTGGATAACGTTCAAAAGCCTCACCAGGTGTCAAGAAATTCAAAAGTCGAAGACACGTGGAGATTAGTTAGACGTTTGTAGGTTTTTGACAGTTATTCTGTTCGTCTATAAATATTAGTTTTTCATAAGAGAAACGGGTCCACAATTCAATACACATGCAAATTCCTTAGAAATTCAGAGTACCCATGTCAACGAGCGAAATGAATGCGAATAGGAACATGTACGAATCTGTGTACCATCCTTTGTAAACATTTTTACATTGTCAAATGCAATTTACATTTCTTAAGTATTGATTACTTGCTTTTCATTTAAGCTTTCTGCAATTTAAAGCTTTTCTGCACTTTAAGCATTCTGCAATTTATTTTCATTGCATGCTTTTACCTTTTCAAAGTTTTCTCTTTAAACTTTATTTGCAATTCATTTACAAGTTTTCTGCAAATTTAACTTTGAAGCATTTTACTTTAAACCAAACCATTTGACTGCGTCAAATGCTTTTACTTTTTATCAACTTATCCGATTTAACCCAAAGATATGAATATGTTTTCATCATCTTCCGCACAATCCATATGTCCCAGGATTTACTAGTTGATCCTTCTTGTAATAATTAAACTAGCGGTTGTTTACTAAAAATCGGGGTAAACAAATTGGCACGCCCAGTGGGACATCTGGATTGTGTATTTTTATTTAGTGTGTTTTTGAAAAAATTTCTTACAAAAATTTGTTTGTTTGGTGTTTGTACTTTGATTGTGTGTATATTTGTATATGCATTTGAGGAGTGGTAAGTCTCTTCCAGTTTTTTCAAATATACCAAAGCGCCCTCGTTCCAGAATGGTGAGACCACCAAACAATCCTAATCCTAATAATAATAATAATAACAATAATGGGGCAGAAACAAATCCTGTTCCAAATTCGACAGGGCAACCAAATCAACCAGTATCTGGCAATCCTGGCGCCAATCCTACTGGTGGGCCAACAAGCCCTGCCCTGAATTCTACAACTTCTGAAAGTATCCCAAGCAATAATCCTAATGGTGGGAATGTCAATCCTGTAATAAGTTCCGGAACCGTTGGCGTAAGCGCCAGTGGATCAACAATGCCTGCCACTACTTCAAGTATGGTAGGAGGGTTTGTTCCTCCAAATACAAATGGTGCAATAATGACACAAATGAATGTATCATCTATGCCAACCAACGTATCACAAACACATGGATATACAGACGGTAGTCAAATTGGTGGAACTCCGTCGAGGCCTCCATGGTTGCCTAGAAACCCACAATATGGAATGCCAACAACAACGATGGCAAGCCTGTATAGTTGGCCTGCGATAGAAAATTCTCCCTCATCTTCTGCGATGGGAAATAGGGGAAATTCTCTGAACTTGACAAATAACTCTATGAATGTACTTAGGCAACAAATGGACGAAAGTAACCATGACATGGTGAATGCGTTGACCCAACAGATTGGCACAATCTTTAATCCTGTGTTACAAACAGCCAATGACAATTATTTATTGTTAGCCAATCAAATGGGAAGGATGACAGACTTTTTTGGTGCCCCTGATGCTCCAAATAACCAAAGGGTTCCTCGTGCAAACCCGGAGACTCAACAAGAAGTCCAAACCCAACCAGTACGCATTGAGAGAGAACAGCCAGAACAGGAAGTGGTTTTGGTTAATAGAAACCAAGATGCTGATAATGTTTTTAGGAATGTTCGACAAGAAAATGTTGCAGGGCAAAATAATTTGGCCAATTTAGTGGAAAATATCTTGGCCCAGAATGGTTTGAATATAGGGTTGCATAGGCCAAATTTTGTGTCAGCCTTGTCTGAATATGTATTGCAGGCAGAATTGCCAAGGGGATGGAAAATTCCCAAATTCACTAAATTTGCTGGTGATACTAATGAGTCTACTGTCGAACACATTGCCAGATACTTGGCAGAGGCAGGGAATTTGGCGAATAACGAAGATTTAAAAATGAAGCTTTTTCCCAATTCCCTCACTAAAAATGCCTTTACGTGGTTCACTACACTTCCCCCTCATTCAATTCATACTTGGACTCAATTAGAAAGGCTATTTCATGAACAATTTTACATGGGACAATCTAGGATTAGTCTCAAAGAATTAGCCAGTATGAAGCGCAAAACCTCAGAAGCCATTGATGACTATCTGAACAGGTTTCGCCTCCTTAAGGCAAGATGCTTCACCCAAGTACCTGAACATGAATTGGTTGAGATGGCTGCTGGTGGCCTTGACTATTCCATTAGGAAAAAGTTAGATACTCAACATTTGAGAGATATGGCCCAATTAGCAGATCGTGTTCGACAGGTCGAACGCCTCAGGGCTGAAAAAGTCAGAAATTCTAAGTTCCACAAAAAAGAAAAAGTGGCATACATAGAAACTTACGAAAGTGAAAATGAGTTCGACGATGGTCAAGATTACATAGAAAATAACGAGGTTAACGTTGCTGAATTAAAACCAGGCCCTCCTTATACTTGTAAAATGTTAAAACCATCAAATGGGAATAATCCTGTCGAACCAAAGAATGATAGATTCGTTTCTAAGACATACACTTTCGACATTACTAAATGTGATGAAATTTTAGACTTATTGGTCGCTGATGGCCAAATAATTGTACCAAAGGGTTTAAAATTACCACCTTTGGATCAACGTAAGAAAAGAGGTTTTTGTAAATACCATAATTTCTTGGGTCATAGAACCTCACAATGTGTTCTTTTCAGGGATCTGGTCCAGAAAGCCCTGCAGGAGGGAAGACTCAAATTTGGCGAAAAGCCAAAATCCAAACAACAGGTGGATGAGGATCCATTGCAGATTGCTGATGCTGCATACACAGAACCTTTTGAATGCCTGATGTTGGAAGCATTGAACCTCACTGAAGGGGGACAATTAATTTCCATTCCTGAGGAAGAATACGAAAACAAAGTGGAAGAGGTATATCCACAAGCAGGGGAAACTTTATTGGATTTCCTTCAACGTTGCAAAGAAAATGATGGCGAAGCTACATTATGTCCTCATTGTAGTGCCATGTTCGACAAGAAGGCTGCTGCAGGCCTCAACAAGTTTTTGCCTCATAGTCAAAGCAGAAACAATTGGCCAAATCAAAAGCCAACTTACTCTAATATTCTGAATAGCCAACAGGCACCTGTGCATCAGAGGTTGGGACCACAAAAATCATTTGTCCCCTCAAACAGGACACCTGTCAACCAATGGGTTCATGGAAGAAACGTGGACTATGGTCAAAGGAACATGGAGAAAGGGAACTCCAGTAACAGCAATCCCAAAAAAGATCCTGAATCAAGGAAATATGATTACAGGAATAATTACAAAGGGAAAAATCCCATGACAAGATCCCAATGGCGCAGATATCAGCGCCAGAAAAAAGTGGCTGCTCAAAAATCCCAAGTTACTGCTGATGGTAATGGGAAGAGGCCTTTGGAATTGGCAAAGAAGCCAATGAAAGAAAGGTTAGGCGAATCAAAAATGGAGTCTTCAGTTGCTGATAACGTCGAAGACGAACACATGGAAGCAGATGACTTTCTGGATTCTGAACCTGATTTCGACATAATAGTAAATGTTGTGTCAATTCTGCCAAGGGAGTTCGACGTCTGTTCTGAAGTGACAGATGACGAAGAGGAATCTGGGATGCAAATGGCTCTTCATAGGCCAGTTTGTTACTATGTGACGAGCAATGGTGCTTTGGAAGACCAAATGGCCACATTTGAAAGGCCAGACGAAGGCATGAAAAGTCACTTGAAGCCTCTCTTCATACAGGCGAAGGTGAATAATGTAGGAATTTACAAAGTCCTAATTGATGGTGGTGCTGCTGTCAACCTCATGCCAGAATTTCTGCTCAGAAAGATTGGCAAATCTTTGGTGGATCTTCATCCTCACAACATAGTACTTTCAAACTATGAGGGTGAAACTGGGTTTTCTTTAGGAGCAATCCAGTTGGAAGTGGTTGTTGGAAGCACTGTAAGGCCAACCTTGTTCTTGGTTGTGGCCTCTAAGGCAAATTACAATCTACTTCTAGGTCGAGAGTGGATTCATGGAGTAGGAGCAGTTCCATCTACCCTGCACCAGCGCCTCATTATATGGCGAGATGATGGAATAGTGGAAAATATTGAAGCAGATCAAAGCTACTTCAAAACTGAAGTCCATCATCTGACAAGGCACTCCTTCGACAAGAAATTGGCAACAATTTCACCATGCACTGAGAAAGACTTTGCACATCGTCTAGCAGGAAATGGTCACCATGCAATCAAACTGGATCCCACACATGGTTTCTTGTGGGAGAGAGAAGATGGAAACAGCGAGGATGGCGAATATGAAAGCCACAACTACCCAACTGGGTGGGATGTCAAAGATAACTACTATGTCTGAGTCCCAAACTTGGGCAAAGATTACGGCCTACATGGCTGAAAATAGAATCAAGATGGCTTTGGAAGCCAATTCATTGTCAGAAAATATGGCTGATGTAGCCAATGGCATAAAAATTGGCAAACAAGAGCCAGAATTGCAAAAGCTGGACTGCATCTATGATGACGAACCCTTAGGATTTGAAAAGGATCTAATTAGTCAAAGTCACAAGATGCAAGCACAGGATCCTTTGCAAGAAATTGACCTTGGAGATGGTCTGACAAAAAGACCAACATATATTAGTGCAAACATTCCTCCAGATCTGAAGGCAAAAGTGGTGCAACTTTTGATGGAATTCAAAGATTGTTTTGCTTGGGATTACAATGAAATGCCAGGTTTGAGCAGAAAATTGGTGGAACATGAACTCCCAGTTCGACCAGATAAAAAGCCAGTGAAACAATTACCTAGAAGATTCGCACCAGAAATAATGTCGAAGATCAAGGAAGAAATTGAAAGGCTGCTGAGGAGCAAATTTATCAGAACAGCAAGGTATGTCGAATGGTTAGCAAACATAGTGCCTGTAATTAAGAAAAATGGCTCTCTTAGAGTATGTATAGACTTTAGAGATTTAAATAATGCTACACCAAAAGACGAATACCCTATGCCTGTAGCAGAAATGCTAATTGACTCTGCAGCCGGGTTTGAATATTTAAGTATGCTAGATGGTTACTCTGGCTACAACCAAATTTTCATTGCTGAAAATGATGTACCCAAAACTGCCTTTAGATGCCCAGGGGCATTAGGCACATATGAATGGGTAGTAATGCCTTTTGGTTTGAAAAATGCTGGGGCTACTTATCAAAGAGCAATGAATTTAATTTTCCATGAGTACATAGACACTTTCATGCAAGTGTATATTGACGACATAGTTGTCAAATCCTCGTCAAGTGTTGATCATTTAGATCATTTGAAAAAGTCTTTTGAAAAGATGAGGAAATATGGATTAAAAATGAATCCATTAAAGTGTGCTTTTTGTGTTAATGCAGGAGATTTCCTTGGGTTTGTTGTGCACAAAAAGGGCATTGAAATAAATCAAAACAAAACGAAGGCTATCATGGAGACGAAATCTCCAACTACTAAAAAGCAACTTCAGTCCTTACTTGGGAAGATCAATTTCTTGAGAAGATTTATCTCAAATTTAAGTGGTAAAGCTCAACCATTTTCACCACTGCTTCGTCTCAAGAAAGAAGAAATTTTCACTTGGGGGCAAGAGCAACAACAAGCTTTTGACGAAATCAAGAGTTATTTGTCAAAGCCACCAATGTTAATGCCTCCAATAAGGAACAAGTTCATGAAGTTGTATATATCAGCATCAGATTCGACACTGGGTAGTATGCTCGCCCAGGAAGATGAAAATGGTGAAGAAAAAGCCATTTATTACTTAAGTAGGGTATTAAATGATGCTGAAACTAGATATAGTAGTATTGAAAAATTATGCTTATGTTTGTATTTCTCTTGTATAAAACTCAAGCATTATATAAAGCCTGTTGATGTTTTTGTTTATTCTCATTGTGATATCATCAAGCATATGTTATCTAAACCAATTTTGCATAGTCGAATTGGAAAATGGGCCTTAGCCTTGACAGAATATTCATTAACTTATAAACCGTTAAAGGCAGTCAAAGGCCAAATTGTGGCTGATTTTATAGCAGATCATTCTGCAATAGAAACTCCACAAAATTATGTAGAATCACAACCCTGGAAATTGTATTTTGATGGTTCTAAACATAAACATGGAGTTGGAATCGGGATTTTAATCATTTCTCCCTCCAGAATTCCCACCAAGTTCAAATATAAAATTAATGGGTTCTGCTCAAATAACGAAGCAGAATATGAGGCTTTGATAACAGGCTTAGAAATTTTACTGGACTTGGGGGCAAAAAATATTTTGATCAGAGGTGATTCAGAATTGGTTTTGAAACAGTTGACAAAAGAATACAAGTGCATAAAAGAACATTTGATGAAATATTTTGTCATAGCAATTTCTTTGTTAAAACGTTTTGACCAAGTCATCTTTGAACATGTGCCTCGTATAGAAAATCAAGAAGCCAATGATTTGGCTCAAATAGCTTCTGGCTATAAAATTTCTAGTGAGAAACTAGAAGAGTTGATTGAAATTAAAGATAAACTCATTATTGATCAACCTCCTTCCATGGAATTGTCAATGCCAAAACTTGTGGGGGCAGATGTACCACAAGACAATGGTCAAGATACCATTTATGATGGTGATGAAAATTCAGAAATTGGCAAAGGTGACAATCTTCAAAACTGCCATTTCTCCCTTGCATATTCGACATGCAGTCGAAATTGACATTTTTGAGGGGGCAATTTGTTAGCCTGTATTTTCGACAGGCAGTAATGAGTTGGAGTGAGATGATGAAATCTCATTTATTGTATATCATTACGTTTTAATATTCTCTTGGGAATTGATCTCAATAGTAAATCAAGAGAAGATCAAGGTATTTGACATCAAAAGCTTTTAATGCATAAAGCTGTTTCGTCGAATCCTGGTTGAACCTGTCGAATTCGACAGAACCTTATTTATTTAAATAAGAGTATTTGGTTCGACAACTATATGCCTGTCGAATTCATATTTATATGTATATATATGTGTGTTTACTTGTATAACATATTGTGCAGTACGAAGAAAGCATACTCTGGACTTAGTGAAATATTCAAAAAGTGGATAACGTTCAAAAGCTTCACCAGGTGTCAAGAAATTCAAAAGTCGAAGACACGTGGAGATTAGTTAGACGTTTGTAGGTTTTTGACAGTTATTCTGTTCGTCTATAAATATTAGTTTTTCATAAGAGAAACGGGTCCACAATTCAATACACATGCAAATTCCTTAGAAATTCAGAGTACCCATGTCAACGAGCGAAATGAATGCGAATAGGAACATGTACGAATCTGTGTACCATCCTTTGTAAACATTTTTACATTGTCAAATGCAATTTACATTTCTTAAGTATTGATTACTTGCTTTTCATTTAAGCTTTCTGCAATTTAAAGCTTTTCTGCACTTTAAGCATTCTGCAATTTATTTTCATTGCATGCTTTTACCTTTTCAAAGTTTTCTCTTTAAACTTTATTTGCAATTCATTTACAAGTTTTCTGCAAATTTAACTTTGAAGCATTTTACTTTAAACCAAACCATTTGACTGCGTCAAATGCTTTTACTTTTTATCAACTTATCCGATTTAACCCAAAGATATGAATATGTTTTCATCATCTTCCGCACAATCCATATGTCCCAGGATTTACTAGTTGATCCTTCTTGTAATAATTAAACTAGCGGTTGTTTACTAAAAATCGGGGTAAACACCTTCAAACACTATTTCTTTGGTCACTAAACTTCCTTCGATTGGTTTTCTCGTTAGAGTTGGGCGTTTCTTTTTTCCGATTATCTTTCTAGACTTCTTATACCTAGGTACTCTCTCTCTCTCTCTCTCTCTCTCTCTCATCTTTTTGTTTACACCTGTCGTAATTTATGATAAGTGCCCAACCTAGATAACTTCATAGATTTAGTAGACGACGAGTTTGATGATCCTATTCCTAGGAATGGGAGGAATGTTGGGGACCCAATCAACCGTATAGTAAATTACAAAAATATTTTTTAAAAAATAGTTTTGTTAATTTAAAATCTTAATAAAAAATGGTTTTAAAATAATTCAAAATACAATTTATATATAAAATAATAATAAGTAGTAGTATCTTTATGTAAAGAAAATGATTTTCATTTTACAAAAATAAAGAAATTAATTTTTATTTATTAATTTGGTTAAAAAAATCATATTTTGTTATCAATTCAACGAGTGAATAAAAGAAATTGGTTTTTTATTATAAACTGGTTTTGAACCGGTTTTAAACTAAATTGAACCAATTTTATAAAATAAACTGATTTTAAATACAAGTGGTTTTGGTTTGGTTCATGAACTATTTATTTCAATTCAATTTGGTTCGGTTTTGAACCATACACACCCCTGATAGTAATACATCTAGAGTGAGACGTCATGGACTTGGCGCAGATGAGTTTCTAGTAAGACGCACAATAACATCTTCAGCAGTATTCATATAAAGAGCTTTCATTCCAGGAGCAAACTAATCAATCATACCAATACTCTTTAACCTCTTAACACCGGTAGCACCAAAAGGTCCATCATGTACACAAGAACTAACAACAACCTTAGCTTTCATAACATTAGGATCCATACAAGAATGCTTATCACGATTCATCGATCGGAACCAAAGTCCAGTTTGTAACTAACACCAGCAACCTACCTTCTCCAGCAGATGTGCCAAGTAATTACTTTGAAGGAGATAATCCTCAATGAAGAAAATCATGAGCCTGAAAAGCTTTTCCATATCCTATATTTAGCCAATTGTGGCTAACTAAATTTCCGGAAATATTTTTCCAATCGTTTCGGTTTGCAAGATTTACGGGAAAGCTTAGTTCAAGTGTTTCGAAAAATGTTCAATTTAGTCACGGTTGAACCATGGCTAAATTTTCGGAACACATATTTTGAATTCTCTAGTTTGTAACTTAGATTAAATGTAGAGATGAAGTTAAAAAATAAAGGATATAGAAATATTGAATTGTTTGCAATATTGAATTGTTTTTATACTCACACTTTTCATTACGTGAGTATAAAAAAATTGGACCCCTAAAATCTTGGGCCTAAGGCCGTGACACTCTTGGATATAAAAATAATGTTTTCATATTTAATTATTTATTATCATGTGTGAAGATATAGAAGAAAATACATGATATGATAAATTAAATATAGAAGCATAGTCACATAATTTTCCTAAAAGGCGACGAACCGCGAATTGGTTCGCGCGTACCAATTCGTGGTACTTTTGCGAATTGGTTCATCGTAATTCTCTTCGAATTCTTTAAAACCTAAGTACCGGCGAACCACTCCAACAATCAAATAAGAACAAAATATAAAATGTTGAGACTGATTTAGATTTAGCTGTGAATATGATGGTTACAAGTATAACATCGTTTGTCCACTAGTACAATGCATCTCAATTTTATGATTAATATAAACTTTAGATTAATAATATTAATTAACATAAATTTAATCCTAATTAATATTTTCATCAAATATTTTATTTAATTTTTTATTAACAACGTACCGATTAGCGTACCGACTATGTATACCCCTCACGTAGAGCTGTAAAAATGGGCCGGGCTATCGGGCCGGCCCAGTAGCCCTATAGCTTTATACGGGCTGGGCCGGGCCGGGCTTCCCAAAAATATCATTGGGCCTTATTGGGCTGGGCTATCGGGCCTATGGGCCATCATGGGCTGGGCCAACGGGCTTTTGGGCCGGCCCATTAAAGAATTAAAAAAAAAATCTAAATATAATTTTACCTAAAAATAAGGAATTTTAGCTAGCATAAAATCTTTAGATAAAATAAGTAACAAAAGATGAGATTTGTTTTTTTTTTTTTTAAGGAAAAAGATATGATTTATAATTTACTTTTTTTTATAATTTATAATTTAATTTATGTATTTTGAATGGTTATGTTAAAAGTTTAGTGTATGATGTAAGTTTGAAATTTATTAGCTTTGAGGATGCACTTTATGAATCATCATCCACAAATCTCTCGACTTTTGCATGAATATTTTGAAATATTTATTATTTCATGAAATCATGACACTCACTTTTTTATGGATATTAATTTGTGTGCGATGCATATGTAGTTTTATTGTCTATTAAATTTTTTTTTACAAAAAATTTGTCAATTTTTCATAAAAAAAATTTGAAAAAATGTTGCGGGCCGGCCCATCGGCCCATTTTATTGGGTCGGGCTAAGTGGGCCGAGCCTTAATGGGCCTTGGGCCTTAATGGGCCGGGCCACTTAAGCCCAATAGATGTCTTGGCCCAATGGGCCCAGGCCGGGCCGGGCTGGGCCGGCCCATTTGACAGCTCTACCCTCACGTACCGAATTCTTTAAAGGTAGCGTACCGCGTACCCGAACCCGTACCGCGTACCGAAACGAATTGCGAACTGTGTGACTATAATAGAAGAAAATCACTACTTAACCAACTAATTATCCATTATTTTTTATCTATAGAAGAGAATCGAATTCACTTTGATCGTATGGTGTTGTCATTGAATGTCGAAATAGAGGCGCCGATAATGTTAGTAGAAGAGATAAGGCGCTGGTAGTAGTTACTATTACTGAAAATCACAAAAGAAGCCATGAACATATTCTCTAATCCATAACAACAACAATAACAATGGCTCCTCCTCCTATTTCAACACTTTATCTCCTCGCTTACAACTCTTTTCAAGCTATTGGTTGGTTCGTATCATTCCTCTTTCTCCTTCTCGTTCCTCCCTCACCGGAACTTATGCTTCTGCCGGCACCTTAATTAGTCAGTATATTACTCTTATTATTATTTATTATTATTCATCTCACACACTCCTAATTAATCACTAATTCAATATTTTTTGTTTTAAGGTTTTCTGCAATGTGCTGCATTCTTGGAAGTTATACACGGTGCCATTGGTAGGTTTTATTGTTGATTCAATTGCCTTCAATGATGATTACTTTTACTCATGAATGATTTGTTTGGAATTTTAGGACTGGTTCCCAGTGGTGCGTTGCTTCCTCTTCTTCAATGGGGAGGAAGGACTCACTTTCTGCTCGCCATTGTTCGCCGAATTCATGAGGTTCTATTCTATCCTATTCTATAAACCAATTCACATTCATTTGCTTCTTTCTCTATTGCCATTAGTTTACATTTTTTCTTTTTTGACTTAAACCAAGCTTTGAATTAATAAGACAGCCAATTAATATGTCTCGTAAGTACACAGTTAATAACTGCAAGGACGCGTCCCTGTGAGCTTACCTCAGTTGATAGGAACATCGCATTTTATATGCAGGGGCTGGGGTTCGAACTCCAGACACCCCACTTATCCAGTTTAAGGATGAAATTTCTAGCCACTAAGCTACCTGGCAAAAAAAAACAAACTGCAGGGATGCTCTGTGATCCGGGTTCTAACCCAAGATTGCACACTTCTCTCGCTCTGTGACCTGGGTTCTAACCCAAGACGACAAAGCATTACAATAATATGCTAAGCAGGAATCAAGGATACATCCCTTCCAACTTACGACCAACATACTTAGATAGACTAGCAAGGCCATGGGCCACTTTGTTACATTGCCTACTCAACAACTTAGAAATATAGTTGATCAATCTAGAATTAAAGGTTCAATTTCAGCAATCAAAGGTTCTCTATATAGAGGCAATTAACCACTGTTTTCAGCGTCAAGTTCAATGGTTACATTTTGGAGAGTTAATCTCCTCAACAAGCAATGATACCTTCTGAGAAATGACAGTAGGATAAAAAAACACTTTGGTTAAATACCTTTTGGTTTCTATACTTTCATATCAGCCAGAGAGAAATGCAAAACAACATCATCCGAGACTTCAAATCCAAGTGATCCAGGACATGGATCCCAGACAGGAAGAGAATGGCAGTCGGGCAGCGCATAAAGCGGTGATTAGTGTCTTCCAAAGATGAATTGCTGAGAGGACAACTCATGTCAAGGGTTATACCTTTTTTCCCCAAATTTCTTCATGTTGGAAGGATATTCTTAGCTAATCTCCACAGGAAATTCTAGGCACTTTTAGGGGTTGTGTTATGAACAACTTTTTAGTTGTTCATCAATATTTATACAGTAAGAGGTTATTGAATGAATTTAAATATCAGTGTAACTCTTCTAGTGTAATTCGATCCCTCCTGTAACTCATGTCTTTTGTGTGTGTTTTCTACAGGTCCAAGAGTTACCTTCTGTTTTTATCACTTTTCTTGCATGGAGCATAAGCGAGGTAATTTATTTACTTTTTATTGGATTGTATATAGTTCATTTATGTTGAGAATGACTCATCATATTCACCGATAAGTGGGAGATGATCGAGCAGCTCTGCTATCGAAAAACACAATCTTGTTCTCTGTAAACCTAATCATTGCATAATGGAAAAACTACGCGAGCCACTCTGCTGTCAGAGAAGTAGGCACAATTGGTCGAACTCCATGATCAATTGTTTGTCTTCTTGTGTGTGTTTATATATCTGTTTTCTTTAGACTCGAACTATTCAAACAATGACCTAGCTTTCTGTTTAAACTATTTTTAGTTATAAGACCACTTAAAGAAATTTATGATATGTAGTGTTGGTGTTAGCCTGTTAGGTACTCATAAATACATCACGGGAAAAGCAAATAAACACTATTTTATCATCTATATGTTATGATTTGTTTTAGCAGACTAATAATGGAAAAATGGCTTCATAATAACATGCGACAAACTCATTGTTCTTGGCTCTTTTTATTTGATTTCTCTGTTAGTGCTGTGCTTACATACAGACTTTCCTTTCCAACTCCTTTCCTATTATTATCATTTATTTCAAGAGAATATCAGGTGTTCAGTTCATGTTTTGTATTGCATCCTTTTTCTTTTTCGCTTTTTACCACACTCATGGTATGTTATGTTTGTAATCCATGAAAATTGTGTTATAGTAGGATTATAACATGACTTCAAATGCAATTTTGCTGCAATCTTTGGAGATGCAGGTCATTAGATATTCGCACTATGCTTTCAGTTGCTTGGGAAATTGTCCTTCTTGGATCACCTATATCAGGCATTTTTCTATCTTATATTCTTACTATTACTACTATGTATTCTCTAAAGTGGTGGCCATATGAGTTTAACAAGTTATATAGTAACACAATATTATTTTGAAGTATAAGCTTGCTTCGTTATGTTTTGATTAGGTATACTGCGTTTATTGTGCTGTATCCTATTGGAGTGTTTCCTGGAGAAAGTGAGTTCATATACCTATATCTCTTATAATTAAGTGTTTATCAATGAATTTTAAACTGATATTACTACACACTCATTCCATTTTTATAAACTAGTGCAACTGATTAATGAAATACAATGCAGTGTGGTTAATGTACCAGGCGCTTCCAATAATAAAGAAGAAGAATATTTATGCAGATTCCTTTTCAAGCCTCCCATTTAGTTATTATGATTTCGTTAAGGTAACTTTTTATATGCCATCAATTAGTCATGGTTACTTTTTGTTCTATAACCTCAGTCTTGGAAATTGGCTCAAATAGCATGTAGAAATTCATTCAATTCTGTCGCGTTGTTTGATTTAGCACTGATTGGTTTGATTATTTAGGTATACTTGTGACTTATCTGCACCTATGAATTGTTTTTTCTTACAATTGATGCTTCATTTCTCTTGATCAGGTCGTACTTGTAGTTTATCCATTCCTCTGGTTCAAACTATATCTGCATTTGTTCAAGCAGCGGCGTTCGAAACTATATAAACGCCGTGACAAGAAACGTGCATGAAGAGCATTATTCTTGGTTTTTATTAAAAGTCTAAAGATAATAACTTTCTGTACCAATGGAGAACTGATTCTGAAATTTATTTACATCTAATATATTTCCTTTGAATGGACAACAATTGTACCAAATAATGGAATTGTGATTAGCAATAATGATTAAGATCGTAGGAGCTGGAAGATTTGAAACATAGTGGCCTGTTTGAATTGACTTATATTTACTATCATACACACTTGTGAATTGTTTGGGAGAACGTATGAAAATAACTTATACGAAAATACACACTGTGAATTGACTTATATTTACTATCATACACACTTGTGAAATCAATTTATAGCTTATACGAAAATAGATTGAGTTTGTTATCGTGTGTAAATTTTTCTAACACGTCATGAAGTTTTTTTAGTGTAAATTTCAATAAAATTGACACTAAAAAGTGAAGAGGATCTAGCTTAGATTCAAAACAACGTGCTTTATTTACTGAAGTGAATTTGAATCCGAACATCCACACACACATATATTATCAAAGTTGGGATCCTCTCCATTTTCTATTTTTTCCATTACCAAATTTTTTAAATGTTTTAGGATGTATACAAGAGATTTGAACCCACTTAATATGATACTTTTGCACTTATTATCAATCCTCCTTATACATTTTTTAGTGTGTTTATTAGACCTACTCCATTGATAGCGAATAGTCAATATTGTATGATGATGTACTTTGGAAAATTGGGTCAAGTCATGAGAATGTTTTAAATCACGGTCCTCTTCGTTCAACATCGATCCCACCTAGCTAGCTCAGTGCCTTATACCTCACGACTTAAACTTTCACTCATAATTGATCAAAAATCTGTCATGAACTTGATTTGCATTTATTAAACCTACTATTTAACGCAGACCAATTTTTCATTGTTGAATTTGTTCATTAATTGAACAACAAGGATGAGAATGACACAATGTATAACATTAATAAAGCACTAAAAATTTACTTACACGTGTTAATAATTTTGTATAAGGTACGACCATTCAATTCAACATGATTTGTAGGAGGTGATGACATTCCTAATTCCTTGCATGGCAGGACAAGTGATGATGACAAAAAAGTTGATTAAGGTCTATTTGGATGAATTTATATGAGTTATTTATTGATATAAGTTTAGTGTGATTGTTTGGGAGAACTTACAAGTTACAAACATAGTTTATGATCATTTTTACACATTTTTGTCCGGCCTATTTTAATAAAGGAAAATGTTAAATAGTGCCTCCGGTGCATTGGTTAAACATATTAAAATAGAAATTCTGTCTCAAATTCCGTGCATTTAATATCTTAAAAGTATAAAAAGTTATCTTTGAGATATTAGTTTTAATTTTTATTTCCTTTTTTAGTATGCTTAACAAGTGCCCGGGGCACTGTTTAGCAATTACCTAGAGCTGGGTATGCGGGCTGATCCGCCCCGTTTAACCCGCCCCGCATAAGATATTAAACGGATCGTGCAAGTCCGTCAGCAGATATAAACGAGTTAAGATATGTAGGTCTGAGTTCGGTCCACGTTAGCATGCGGGTTAAACGGTTATCCCGCGATTTATTAAAAAAAATATTTATTTTTTTAAAAAATAACTAAAATATATTGAAATAATAAAAGTTAAGAAAACCACATTGTTATTAATTAGTATATGTTATAACATAAAAATTGTAAGTAATGCAACTAAAATCAAATTCAACTAGTTCTTATTGTTATTATTTCTCCAAAAAAATAGGATTGTGTTGTTATTTATATTTATAATTATGGTTTATACTAGGTTTTTTTTCTAGAGAAAAGTTGGATTTGGACATGAACCAAATTATAATTTATAAGAGATAAAATCTGTAATTAATTATATATATAAATAATAAACGGATTACGGACCAAGCCCGCGAATCCGCGGATTTAACCCGCATAACCCACGGTTTTAATGGTCCAACCCACGCGGATAAAAATATAAACGGATAAAAAAAATTGGTCTTAAGCCCGTGCGGACTGCGGGTTAAACAGGTTGGCACGCGGACCTTGACCCGTATACCCAACTCTAAAATTACCTAGTCTGCTTTGAAAATAGACCAATAATGAATTAATTTGTTCAAGTGGTAATAATGTAATAATTTTAATCTTCTAAAACAAGTGTTAGGAGTTCAATTTATAGTTCAATATAAGTTCCTCAACGGATATTATCATTAACGGCGATGGAAGTTTCGTGCTAATATTATTGTAACAAAAACAACTGAGAAAATAGTCCATATACCACATATATATAAAAATAGTTTATCTTTATTGTAAAAAAAAAAATCTTTGTTTTACCATTTTCTATGAATAGCTTAAGTAAACTTATACATATAAGTGTTTATGCTATAAACTTGTTTATCTAAATAGACTCTTGATCTCGGAAAGCGTGGGAACATTTCTTTGAATAAGTAGTAATTTCAAGCGGAACTTGCAATTTTGACGGGATAATTTCATATGCAATTGTAATATATTTATAACATTTTTTAATTTAGGATATTTCTAATCCGTATAGAATTTAAATTTTCTATGACATCAAAATTTTGATTTGAGAATGTACATTCTATGAAGTATGAAAGGTCAAAGATAATCATAATTTTTAACAATAATTTGTAATGCGTTCTGCATATAGTCTACTATAATTAAGGAATTTTGAATTCAAATGCAAGTTAAATTTAGTAAGAGGGAAAGGTAAGGCAAATCATATTAGGATGACTAACTCATTTGTATATTTCAAATAGACATAAAATTTATATATTATCAGTTTGGGTCGGTAACACTAATTGACGAGAGCAGATCCTCTCCCATTAATATTTTCTCATGTTCAATCTTATTCTTTTATTAAACAATAAAATAAAAATGTAGAAAGATAAAGTATGAAAGGTGGGGATGTGAACTTCTCCCTCTGCAATACAATTTAAAATTGAGAGGATCTCCTCTCCTAATTGACCTACTTTCTTTAATGTGTTAGTTTGAGCTCTCTAAAAAGACCGAAATAATAACCTATTTTTTTTAGAGAGACTGAACTTTAGAATCACATTACTTTCAAAGTGGTCAACATAGCTTATCAGATTGAGAAATAGATAAATATTCCTCTTACATCTCGGGATGAGAATTTATCTAGACGCAATACTCAATGGACAAAGCTTACCGTTGGCTTTGTTAAAGTAAGATGACTCGTACATAAATGAAAATTTAATATGTGGTGGCCTCATTACAAATCACCATGGTCACTAATTTGTGAAGGATTTTTTATGTAATTTTGGAACAGAAAATGTCTTGCTTGCCAAGTTATGTGGTATTTTATTTGGTTGTGAAATAGCTAGATAAATGCAATTGACTCAAGTCATCCTAAAAACTGATTCAACTCATGTCGTCAATATGATCAACAATCTTTTACTTCCATCATTCATCATCAAACTCTCATCCATGAGTTTATGTCTCTTATCCACCTTCTAGGTTGGACCATCCATATTAATCGCACTCACTATGCTTGTGCTCATATTGTTGCATTTAAAGACCACAATGTTGATTTCACACTTGTTATGCTAGATTCAATTCCTTCTTATATAGAAACTTAAAAAAAAATTTGTTCCTCTATAGTCGTACTTTAATTATTCTCTTATTTTCCTTTATGTATATATATAAAAGAATAATAACACTTATAATGAGATAGAAGGTGTAGTAGAATAATTTTAATTATTATGTGTGACCAATCTGAGACATGATCAAAAGTCCTTATGGAAAGTCATGCTTTAATTTCAAGGAGAGTGATAGTACATCACTACTCTCTCATTTATTGGAGAGCCACAATACCTAAAGATCAATAATCCCCTATAGTCCTATCTCCTTCCACACTCAAAACCTTGCAGCTTTCTATGAACTACAACCAATTTTGTTCAGTGTCTACACTAGCCACTACTATCAATAACAATATGAACATGTTTATTTTTAATAGTAAGGAAGAAAAAAAAATGACTTGGTTATAGTGGGAGTAAACCATAAAGTATAGTTGTCTAATGTTCTTCTTTTCTTAAGGTCCACACGTTAAAGACTATTTTGAAGGTTAGAGAGCACACAATGAAGAAAAAATGTTATAAACAAATTACAAAGGTCTAACTGCTTCCACCTCAAAGTTGAAACTTAGGATTATAATTTTCTAAACCGTGGAAAAAAAATAAAAGTCACTTGAACTCTTGAAGATAAGCTAGAATCTTAGTTACTATAGTATTAATAGTACATTTTTTTTCTTCAAATAGTACACCTATTTTTAGAACTTCAAATCCTATACTAATGTAGTAGTAATTAATCTTGATATTTGAAATTGATTAAATATTAGAAAGATTCTCTAATTTTCTTATTTGATGGTTGAGTCCAAAAACAAAGAGGTGAACGACCCTTCACCAACCTTGCCCCCCACTTTAATAGGGACCAATCAAGTCCCTTGTACACACATGTAGACACATAGATAGTACACACGCACGCCCATATATTAGGCAAAAAAAAAGACATAGTTATGAGAATAATATAGTATTATTTTATTTATAATTTGAATAATAAATATTAGTCTTCAATGGATGAATAGAGTCATTTGGTAGATAGGCTCTGTCTCTTTCGTGGTAGCAATGTATCCTAACTGCTGATTTGTACTAAATGAAACACTTGGCACAATCATATACGGTCAATATACTTACTCTATCTCAAATGAGATCATAGTAGTAGCCTTCATTGTCACAAATTTTTTCCCCTTACACTGTCGATTTAGGGTGCGTTTGTTTGGAATTTTTTTAAGAAAAAATCTATTTTTTTCTTAAAAAAATCTATTTTGTAATGTTGATGGTGTTTGTTATAGATTATTTTAAAAATCATTTACTTAAAAAAATCATTTTTAGGCCCAAAATGAAAAGCTATTTCTAATATCTTTTCAAGAATCTATTTTTTAAAAACTAAGAAATCTAAGTGTATGAGCTTCTTTTTAAAAAAAATAGATTTTTGTGATTGTAAACAAACACAAAGTAGTTTTAGATTTTCTTCAAAATCTCTACAAAAAAATCTCTAGATTTTTTTTACAAAAAATCATTTTTTTTAAAGCTTAAACAAACGCACCCTTAATCTGATTCGGAGATCAATTCTGCTATCGAGTGATTTCAGTCCCTTCTTGATTGCAGTTGTAGGAGTTCGAACTGTGGTTTTTCCTACCAAATTTAACGTCAATCACTAAATCAACTAACGGTTGGTTCATTGTCACAAAATTTAAGTTTGAAATTTTATACAAATTATATATTATTTAAATTTAAAAAAGTAGTAATACCCTATGAAATTATTCAATTACTAATTTTAATTACTCTAATTAATGTGTTTGTTTGGTCAAAAAAATAAATAATGTGCTTGTAAAAATAACAAGATTAAACTTCAGTTTCATCATTGGAAATTTAATTAAATTTGTTGAGTCGACTGCGCAATTTAATTAAACAATTAATGAATTGATAAGCCAAAGATTTTTCAAACAAGAGGAATGGAAACTTATGTTTATTTTTGCTTTGTCCTCTAGGCTGCTCTATTGTACGTGTTGTCTATTTGATATGATTTAAGGCCAAGTGGAAAAAATCGAAAACAAACAAATTATGAAGAGCTAATAGTAATGACATAATTTCTAGTTGATGTATATATGTAACTAATTTTTTTTTTCTTCTCAAATAGTCTAATAGCTAAATTTACACACTATAAATTTAGAAAAGTACATTTCGATGTTTAAAATCCCGGCTTCTCCGACTAAACTATCCTTATGAAGATGTTGTAATTGGCTTTTTTAACACATAAAATAATGTTGTAGTACAATTTTTTTTTTCTTTTTTAGACTAATGCATTTTAAAGTGGGAGATTTAATCATGGTAATAACATTTAATTAAGCTCGTATAATTTTTTGTCATTTTATGAAAGGAACTTTCCAAGTTACCGGGCAAGTTAGGCAAACCACAAAGATTTTTCTTGTAAAATGCAAAATCTGTTTGTATATGGAAAAATAATTTACTTGTGATGACTACTACCAATATTAGTAATTTATTTATTTTGAAATTGGTCATCAAAGTAGAAAAGTTAGGAAAAAAAAATCAATGAGAATGTGGTGTGTTTGGAAATGGTTTTCAAAGTTGAAGAAGAGTTTTCATACAATGAGCCAAAATCCAAACACCTAACAAAGAAGTGGGAAACCATAAGCAGCCACGTTGGTTAATGAATTTCAACAATGACATCATTTTATTTAATTCATGACGTATATGTTTCCTTCATATTTTTCTTTATAAATCCAAAACATTATTCCATTTCTTCATATGCACAAAAAAACATATAGATAAAAACAAAGAGAATTATATAATTAACATGGAGATTACTACTAATGACACTTCTTCTCCAACTTCTTCATCTAATTCACCACAATTAATAGCTCAAGCTCCTTCTCAAGTTGTTGTTATGAGTCCTTGTGCTGCTTGCAAGATTTTGAGAAGAAGATGTAGTGTTGATAAATGTGTTTTGGCACCTTATTTTCCTCCTACTGATCCTGCTAAGTTTACCATTGCTCATAGAGTTTTTGGTGCTAGCAACATCATCAAATTCTTACAGGTAAGGACTTAATTCCTTTAATTAATTAACATAATTGAGCTTACAATTATAAAAAGGACTTAATTAAGTTTGTTTCTAAATGTTCGATTCTACCGTTACACATATAATTCAAGCGTTGTCTCTGATGTTACAGTCTAGTGGTTTGACTATGATCGAACATTTTATGTGGGGTTGGAGTTCGATCACGGGTCTTCACACTTCTCCCTCATGTGTGTGTTAATTTGTGTATGTCATGTCCACCAGATCAATAACAAATGAAAAAGTTAAATAAAATTCAAGTATGGATTTGTGAGTTTTTGAGTATTGATCATTTATGAGATCATAGAGTTTGACATTTTTTTGAGTACTAGATGATGACAAATGTATCCTATGGGAATCTCACTATTATTAAGCAGTGTAGCATCGGTCTCACTATTGTTAAGGTCTATATGGTGTTTTTTTTTTCTTTCAATTTGAACAATGTTGAAAAAGTTTTAAGGCACACCAATCCTAGTTGCCTACATATTCCTTGGCATTAAAAAAAGTTTTAATCAAGGCACCAATCTTAGTTTTTTTAAAGCTAAGGCACCAATCTCAGAATTATATCCTAAGGGACGCACAAAATATAAGACTAATTTTCAATGAGCAAAAATGCATAATTTTTTATGGTAAGTGGCAAATACGAATTAATAAATTGTTGTAATCTGAGTGATAAGAAGCTCTAACTCTTAATATGTGGTAAAATATTCGTGTAAAAAAATATTATCATTTGAATCTGGTAAAACATGTCTAAATTGTTAGGGTGGACGCCATAATTACATTTTAAATCTTGTCTTTTTTATTTGTGTGTGTGAATTAACTTTGTCATTTCGTCTATTTATAAAAAAAATTATCATTTGAAAGTCAACTTTCGAATGCGTCAAAATCTTCAACGAATTGACTTTTGAAATTGCACTTCTCATAGCAAAAAAAGGGACATGGATTAAGTGTGGTCGATCACTTTGATGCAGTCAGTGTATCATAGTCGTCTGATTAGAATCTAATGGATTATATTTAAATGTAGTTAAAATATAAAAATTTTGATCTTTAAATATAATTCGTCCGATCTTAATCGAACAATTTTGATCTCATTGACTGCATGTGTAGTCACGGCTGCATCCGATAAGGGTAAAGAAAAAACACAGAAAAGAGAAACACATCAAAGTAAATAATTTAAGAGTGAACAAGTAAAAACACATGGTAGGATTTTGTTGAAGTGTCCAATCATGTGAAGCTCCTGCCCTTTTTAATTATGGTCCATGGTGCCCCATACTTTCCGTTATAATACCTCAAATAAATGCATCGTCAACCACCTAACAATACTACTAATAAATGACCTTCCTATAGTCAACTTAACACTCTCCAAAATTCCAAGTCTTTTGTGAACATTCTTTTAGAATTATAAGGGTTGAGTACCTCTTGTACTCCTTATAATTTAATTTTGCTTATAAAAAAAAGTCTTGAACTAAAAATAGAAACCTAATGACTAAGAGAAATAAATAAAAGACTTTTTCTATGTAAATGTTGTCAATTAAAACAAAATCAAGTGGCGGCCGGGATAAATTAGTAGTCAATGAGTTCCTAAAATGAATTGATAGAAAATATTTGAGTTCAAATTCTAGCTAAAGCAATATTTTACTTGTTTTTACTTACCTTACAAGTTACAACCAAACTATGAATTATAAGGTGTTAAAAGACTCACAATTGGATAAAAGATTATCTAAAGATATGTTTACAAATCGATTTTGTAAGAATGAGATCGACTCAACGCAATATTCTAAGATAAATACTTTTATTTACAAACGGAAAGATTAAGGATAAAAACATTATGACATAATTTTGTCTATTTTATTTCTCAAAGATAGAAACTTAATTTTGAATTTTATCATCTAATTTTTTTTTTGTGGTTGAAAAAAAATAGGAACTTCCAGAAGCTCAAAGAGCTGATGCAGTAACAAGCATGGTTTATGAAGCAAGTGCAAGAGTAAGAGATCCAGTTTATGGTTGTGCAGGATCAATTTGTCAACTCCAAAAACAAGTCAATGAGCTTCAAGCACAATTAGCCAAAGCACAAGCTGAAGTTGTAAACATGCAACTCCAACAAGCCCATCTTGTTGCTCTAATTTGCATGGAAATGTCACAAAGCTCACAAGAATCACCACAACAAATATCATTGGATAATAATAATTTTATTCAAAGTCCTAACCATAATAGTGGCCATCAAATTGGTTTGAACTTTTTTGATGAGAACACTAATCCAAACTCATTGTGGGAGCCACTTTGGACATGAAGGAGGACATGGCCTTATGTTAAATATAGTGACATCATTACAAATAGAAATTCAAAAAAAAGTGTTCCAATCATGATTATCTCCTAAGGAGAAATGAAGGAATTATTGATCAAATTATATATATTATAATTAATAAAAGTAACAACCAAGAGCTAGGATATCTTTCATGTAGGTCAATTCCTTGCAAGAAGAAAAAATGGGTCTACTATTAAAAAATGTTGAGTTGCCAACAATAATTAGAGATGAATAAAATAAAATTGATCTCTAATTTTTGTGTCTTTAATATATAGTGATGGAACTAGAGATAATTTTTATGTTTTTTAGCAATATTTAATTTGTTGTCACTAATTCAACATTTTGTTGTAGTACCGAGGAATGAATGTAATATGATTTCTAGTCTCCTTGCATAAACTAGGCATGTAAAGGAGAGACCCATCAAAATATAGTAGATGTTGTTTCACTACTTTGTGGTATAAATTAATCGGTTATGCTAACTAATGCTTTCAGGGTACTAGTTAAGGATACATAATAGGTACTTTTTTGTATTGGAAATAACACTTTTTATATTTTACTAACATTGACAACACAAGTCCCAATATAATTTTTCTATATTGGGTTATCTTAACTAGTGTCCCGGGGGCACTAGTTAGCATTTTCCTAAATTAATTAATTAAGTTGCAGAAGTTTTTAACTTTAAATGAAATATTGTTTTTAAGTTTAAATACAATTTTAGTCCCTAGTTTAATTGCAATTGAATTTTAAATCTCATTTTAAAATCCAAAATTTTAGCCCCATTTTTAAATCCATGACATTTGGACATATTTTTGCTGAAGTGTACATTTTTTTTGTTACCATAATATTGGTATAAAGTTTTCACTGCTGTTAGTGATGACTAATGTTTGTCAGGGACTTTTAGGGCACATAAGGTGAGTTTTCCCCTCCCAATCGAATTTTCTCCATACGCATGAGTCAAGAATCGAACCCCTAACCACATGTTTAAGAAGAACAAGTTCCTTATCACTTGAACCAATTTATTGTTGGTAGCGGATTATGTTTTAGTTTACATTCTAAATAACGAGTGTCAATATTTTATACTCAAACTGGACGTCAGCATCCATAGATAAAAACATCATTCTAGAGTTTGCTCTCTAGTATACTTTTAATTTGCCTCGAACAAAATATTTTAGCCATTAATTTGTTAGATGTGATGGAAACCAAGACTACATTTTTGTGCAGGTGTTATAAATTTTTAGAAATGCATTACAAACCGGACAACTTATTGTAAGTGTTCCGGTAATTATTGTTAGAATGTTTTTAGAAAAAGAATATACCGAAATACTTGTCAAACGTTTTTTGGTATATTTATTGAAACTGGAAAACATTTTATGTATCGGAAAACTAACAGTAGAGGGGTGAATGATCTCTTCTAAAAAAGTTGAAATTGAGGGTGAAAAGTATAGTATAAAAAATTAAATAATAAAAAGGATAAAATGAGAGTATTTTAAAATATGTTGGGGTAAAGAGATAAATGTTGGGGTGGAATTTTTTTTAAGAAATTGCTATCTAGGCCCCCATACATTACTCTCAGGCCCCCCGTCTTGACCAAAATGTCCTTAATAAGACATTTGTATCCTAGAAAACGAAAGAAACGAATTTTGGCACCTAGGATATGAAATTATGTTAAAACATAGTAGGTATGTCTTGTCGCGCACATCTAGACACAAACCACACAATTGAAGTAGCAATAATGTCACAAGAAATGGGGGTTTGAATTGTGATGACCATTTTAAAATTCGTTTATTTCAAATTGTATGCCTCAAGACAGTATTTATTTTTAATGGTTAAATTAGTTGTGAGTGTGTGTTTTAAAAGTGATAATGAAATGGTTAGAAAATAACACACGAGAGTTATCCTGGTTCACCGAAACTTGGATGAGTCCAGTCCCCACAACCTTGTGAGATTTTTCACTACGATACTCAGCTCAGAACCTTCTGCTTGGCACCAAATACTTTTAATCACTATCGGATCAAATACAAAATGCTCTTCTTCACTCGAAAAGACTTCTGCCTTTTTTCACTCAAAATGACTTCTTCTGCCTTTCTTCACTCAAAAACACTTCTTGCTTTTCTTCACTTGAAAAGACTTTTACAAATACTCAATCTATTTCAACGAATAAATTTGAGCATTTACAATAAGTGTGATTGATTTGGTTTGTGTTCTAGAAACACTTTGACTGAGTATGATAGATGTTTTGTGTTCTAATAACATTTTGAGTGATGCTTATGATTTTTCTATTAATCTCAAGTATGAGTATGACAATAACAAACTTTTTATTTTTACCAAATGTCTTTGAGACAAATGTATGGATAGATCTTTTGAAGTTTGTTTTGAAGAGTTTATAACTTGTTTAAGTTTTTGCTTTAAACAAGTGTTTCGATTGACAACAAAATTTGAGCATTTTGTCTTGAGAGAAATGCTTAGATTAATCTTTAAAGTTTGTTGGAAGAGTTTATGACTTGTTTGGGTTTTTGCGTTAAACAAGTGTTTTTCATTGACAACAAATTTTGAGCACTTTGTTTTGAGGCGAATGCTTTAGATGAACCTTTGAAGTTTGTAGTTACTGAAACGCCCATTTTTTAAAATTTTGTCACATAGGATACGAAATTTTGGATTTTGTCACATAGGATACGAAATTGTGGATTTTATCATCTAGAAACCAAAATTTCCTGGAATTTTGGGGGTCTGGGAGCAACATGGTGGGCATAGATAGCAATTTTTATCTTATTTTTCAAAATCCACATCTATGGGCCATTGGGCTTGTTGCGTGCAGCTCATCCCTATATCACCCTCATATTATACAAACTGTCTCCGCATCATCTTCCTCAACGAACAAAAAAACAACTTTCTCCAAGATTAATAAGAACCAAAATTTCTCTTTTTTCGCTGTTTCCCCGTCGTTCTCATGTTGGCCGAGTTGCCTTTTCCAGTGGGTGTGTATGTCTCAAACCATGATCTACTTCTTGTAGAAGCATTCCTTAATGAATTTAATGACCCTGCAATCTTCCATCTCGGAGCCTTCGGGACTCCAAGCGATTTATCTGCTCGTGCAGTTTTGGCTCCGCTTCTTCATGCAATCAATTTCAATAATACGTATACTAATGAAAAGCATTAAACACAGATGATAATTAAATAATTAATAAAGACTGAATTGCAATAATATAATAACTGATTACATAAAAGTAGTTCTAGGGAAGTTCATCTACTAAATCTAACCTAAGGAAATTAGTTACTCATATAAGCATAATTATAACAAGAGTTAAAGAATTACATATACGAAATAACCTCGTTGAAGCACGAGGAAAACTACTCCCAATGGTGGGAGATTGCTTTCCCAGAGAGCTTTTGGCTCTCCTTCCTTCTCCTCCTCCTTTGCTCCTTAGAGACTTGTAGGTTCTCTAAATTTTTGAATGAATAATTGTGAAGGAGAAGAACTCTATTTATAGCTTTTTGGACTTGGGCTTCAAGGCATATCGTGGTACGATGGATGCATCGTGTGGCCATCGTGGCACGATGGAAAAGATTTGTTTCAAATAAATTGCAGATTTGGTTCTTTTCTTGGGCGCTAAGTTTCCTCCCATCGTGGCCACGATATAATCTATTGTAGCCATGATGGCGTCCATAATTAAATTTTTGCTTTAACACGAAAGTTGTAGCTCTTTGTCTTATCTTTCCAACGCATGGTCACGGGCCTCGATCCGATACGCGTAGCTCTAGTTGTGTCGTTTTTGGTAAGATGTGGTATATTGAGCGTATTTCTTTATTTTTTGCCCTTTTTTATGCATTTTCCACTTTTCTTGCCTCTTGGTCAAGTAACTTCGTATTTGCTTGGATTTGGTCTTCAATCACTACTAAAACTACTAAAAACTAACCTAAAATACCACAAAAAACATCATATAATTGACTGTCATCAATGTTGATTGTAACTTGAATTGAGAAGGCTTTTTGCCATCTTCTTAAAATTTAGTTGCGACTTTGTCGTGTTTAGTAGTTCTTTCTGTGAGTGTTGGCGAATTTTTTGACAAATGCCATAGCCAATTTGTGAAGGGATTCCAACCATGGTGGAGCCATCCCATTGGTGTGTTTATATGGCAAGTTTTTTACCTTATGCCATCCACGATGAACAACATATGTTCTATGCTTGTTAAGTAGTTTTACCTTAGGTAAACCAGTTTTATATGCGTGTGTTTTTTATTGAAGAACTCGTATATGTCTCCTTTCCATAGTTAATGCATAAAGTTGGCACATTAATTCTACCATGTGTTGCTTCTCTGACCATAGAGAAGTTTTACTAAAATCCTTTGTTATTTCTTGTAGGCGTATAGCTATTAGTCAGTCGATACCAGTTGCACGGTTGGACATCTGCATTTTGTTCCCCTCTCCTTATAGTTATATCCTTTTGGTGTGCTCGATGCATGTTATCATTTTTTGACGTGACAGTTGCTGACTGGGTTTTAGAGTACACGTGTCAAAATTTGCTGACGTGGCATTATACACGTATCAAAGGAATCCTTGTTCAGAGACTATTTTAAAAAAAACTACCAAATTTAATTTATTCTTAAATAAACTACTAAAGAATCATATTTACCGAAGCAACAAGTCTCCTCACAGAGTCGGTTATGCTTGAGGGGATTAATCATCATGGAGACTTATTAGTATAATTCAAATTATATCATGTGAGTTTTAGAGCGACTTTAATTGGTTGATTGAATTTTTGAAGGTAATGTAATTTGATAGGATAAATAAAAAATGTCATCCTAATTTTAGGGGGTGTATTGGATTAAGATTTTGAAAGACTATTTTGACAAAAAAAATCTTGAAGATTTTAAAAGATTTTGTAAGATTTTATTGACTTTGTGGGATTTTAAAATATTGTTTTTAAAAGACTTTTTCAGTCACGATTCTTAATGCAAGATTCTAATGGATTTCTAATACAGATTTTTAAACATTTCACGCTACTTTATGAATTTTTAGGATTTTGAAAACCCTAATCCCCAATTTAATTTGATCAATTTATCACACAATTTAATAAATTAGTCGGGTCAATGGAGGAGAAACTATGTGTGATGATGCAGAAATAAGAGGGTTGGTAATAATTTGAGACTGACGGTGTCAATGGAGGATAATGTATCATATAGGTGGCTTTGGTGTAAATATATATACACGTAATACTCTTGATATCAAAAGACAATCTGTAGTAAAAGAAATATAGGAAAGGATGAAACTACTCCAACTACTATATTGACATCAATTGATCGTCGTTGTAGCACCTCTACTAGTAACCAATTGTAAATCCTCCATTGTTGCTGTACTTGTAGATTGCCATAGCATCCAGCGTTGGAATTGTATTGAACTACTATATCGAAATCAATTGATCGTCGTTGTAGAACCCACTAAAAGTATGCATGTCGATTACCATTCATGTTATAAGAAGCAACCCTTGTTTGCTGTTTTTGGCGCAAAAGAAAAAAGTCTTGGGAATTCATGAAAAGTCTTGAGGGTTTGGGTGGGATTGTTGAATGTGTGTTTTATGTGTATTTTCAACCATAAAGTCTCTTGAAATCCATTCCAAAGAAAAATCCATCGAAATCACTAGACTTTTGAATACCGATGGACATTTTTAAAGTGATGAGAAATCTTAATTGAATACCAAGAGATTTTGTTGCCTTAAAAAAAAAATCTTAATTGTTTTAATTGAATACCACAAGATTTTTCTAACTTTTGTAAAAGTTTTGATTGAATACCACAAGATTTTTTTATGATCAAAAAGTCTTTTAAAATCCTTTGAAATCTCAATCCAATACACCCCCCATTGTTTGGATGATAAATTTGAAGAATTTTTAAAATGAAGAGATTCTATCAAGTACTTTATAAAAATTAAATTTTAGTCAATTCAAATGTTTTAATTATACGTAGATGATAATATATATTCAGTTCTTCCTATGAAACTCTTTGCAAGAATTTTTCTAATGCATAAGAGCTTGAAATTAGTAATATGGGAAAACTTAAACTTTTTTTTCCTTGAAATTCAAATCAAACAATGCTTATAGAGTCTACATTTAATCTGGAAGAATCTAAACTCATGCAGACTCCAATGTGTCATACTTGTAACCTTGGTAAATATAATTAGTCAAGTAAAAAATAGATCAAAAAATATAGAGAGGTGTGATTGAATCTCTTTAATACCACTTCAAGACTAGACATTTTATTTCGTGTATGTTTATTTTCTGGATTTCAATTTGATCCTAGAGAATCACATATTAATTTTACCAAAACTCTTTGGTAGAATTTGTGCCCATTTGAATACACAAAGCTTGAGATATTAGTCTCTCCAATTTTGCGTGCTGGTTATGAGGGTACACCAAAATAAAAGAACTCACAAAAATTATCGACACACTTTATAATCATTGGAGGTAAAAACGGCTCTATACAATCATCATGAGATTCACAGGGAACAGGAGCTACATTGTAAAATAAGAAAAAGTAATATTAATAAAAGGTAATACAAATTGTGTATAAGATATATAATAAAATTTGAAAATGGTATGAAAAATAGTATACATCTACCACCGGTTGCAACAAGAAATAGAGAAAAAATTATCAAAGCATGAATAAACATGAGAATTTGAGCCATATTTTTTCTTCTTTGCGTGTGATAAATGGAAACAAAAATTGAACCACTTTATAGGAAAAAAAATATTCTTTGTTAACTTCAATTAAATAGTTTTTAAGCTATTTATAAAATTGGAATTGATGTTAAATATTTTTAATCAATATTTTGCGTCTAACCCTTCACTTAACCTTAGTAGATATATCACATAAAAAATCTTGATTATCATCAAAGTTCATCCCTTTTTTTTATTATTAAACTTCATTGTATATATTTTTTTATTTTAGCCTTTCGTAATAGGTAAGGGAAATCCAAAAAAGAAATCTACTAATAATATATTAAAAGGTCTACTATTAAAAATCAAATGGGGAAACAGTCATTTTGGTCCCCGATTCTGCAGCTCGCTGTCACATTGATCCATGACTTATGAAAAAATGCAAAATAGTCCCTGACTCTGCAGTCCGTTAGTCATTTTGGTCTCTGACTTTGCAGCTCGCTGTCATTTTGGTCCCTGACTCTGCAGTCCGTTAGTCATTTTGATCCCTGCAGCCCGTAAAAATACTAACTGATTTCAGAGTCATGGACTATTTTGTGTTTTTCCTTAAATCAGGGACCAATATGACAGCGAGCTGCAGAGTCAGAGACCAAAATGACTGTTTCCCCAAATCAAATTTCTCCTCATCAATTTAACGATAAATTTAAATACCGAATAAAAATCAATAATCAATAAATCAGTACAAATGCGTGAGTCTCTAAACTAGTAACAATTATAAATGTTGAAAAAAGTTTTTTTATAAATAATGCACCGAAGAGGTGATGACAAATTTATTTATAAAGGTAAAATAAAAATTACAAAATTTTATATCAAAGTTAATAATATTATATATATATATATATATATATATATATATGTGAGTTAATTAATATGTTTTTTCTCCCTACAACCAAATCCTTTTAAGAGAAGCATACAATCCTCCGATACACATGTGTAACCTAGACATGGCAATTATTTATCAACCCGCTGAAGTTTTACGTTTCAAGGATCATATACTTCTGGTGGATGCATGGATAGAGGTGGGGATGAAATTTCATACCAAATTAGAATGTGCCCATGCAATCAAAGAGCACCACTTCAAACAATCATTAGATTTTAAACATTTCTCCAAAAGTTTAATCAAGATTTACTTTGTATCAATCATGTCCATCTCTCACATCATGAGAGATTCAAGAATGATGAAAACCTGAGAAGTTCTATTCATCTTTATCATTTTGTTGCTATGAGCCTATGATTAAGTTAAATAGCTCATTCCTTACATAACTTATGAGGGCATGTGGAAAAAAATTGTGATAATTGATTTTTTTTAACTTAATCTCTTCTCTTGATTTACAAATTAAAAAAAAAAAATCAATCTTTAATTTTCACGATAGAAAATATTTTTAAACTTTGTAAAAATTATTATCAATATTGATTGACCAATTCTCCTCATAGTTTTACCAGTCAAAGAAAGCTACAAATACTCGAACCTTACACACTCATCTGCTTTAACTCAAGTTCAAATCAAAATTTCTCAAGTTATTTCTAAATTTCATTATTATAAATTTCTAATGAGTGATTTCATTAATTACTAAAGAAAAGGCCCCATGTTTTTTTTGGGCTTTAGTCCATATTTTTTAGCCTTTAATTCATGATATCTTCATAAATCTATTTTCGTCATTGATATTACCCGATCAGAGTTGATCTTATCTGGTGTTCAGTGGTTGTACTCCACCCCCGTTCCGGTGAATGGGAAGGGGATTGTGTACCTGCAGGCGCTCCGACGCTCAAGTTAGAATGAGAGTAAATGAGAGGAGTATATATAATCCTCATCACTGAGTCAAGACCATTGATGGAGGCCATCAATGGCTACCGGAAAACGGTTGAATAGCCATGATGAACAGTAAATGTTTATCATTCCAGTGTCGACCGTTACAATCCTCAAAGGATTTGGTCGCTGACTATCTTTGGGTGCAATTGGGCCTCGCCAATTGGGCCTTGCTCAGCAAAGGGGAAATGGAGTTCCCCAGTGTATTGGGCTTCTAAGCTCAGTCCAGAACAATCACCCTATCATTTTCTCACACGCCTTACGCCTTTTCTATTTTTCCTTTCTACTACTTAAATAACGGACGTTCTAAGAATGGTTTTTTTTTTTTAGAAATTTTGTAAATGTCGTTTGCTACGTAAGTACCAGACATTATAAATATAAAATTTGGTAGGGTGTCATTGGATGTATCCGCTACTTAAGTAGAGATCGAATGTATTTGGTAAATTCCTAGTGCGTGCGAGAAAATGGGCATGGTGGCAAAAGTAAATCTCTTAATTCATTGAGTTCTTTTTTTCGTGCCCATGGATTTTCTCATGTGTCCCCGAAAAATTCAAAAATACTCCTTCATTACTTAGATAGCAAACTCAGGGAGCGCAAAATCTAGAATAAAAACAGTTTGCATTATGCGAACTAAGTTCGCTATTTAACCTTATAAAATATGGGCGAAAAAACAAAGATAACGGATACAAAAATATTACAGTAGATTTTATAAAGTTTACATTTGGAAAAATGCTCTTTAGCCCTTATTTGCTACTCAGGCCCCCGTTTTGACGAAAATGCCCTGAAAACAAGTTTTGGAACTTAAATTTCTGAAAACAGTTAAGTTTGGAACCTAAATTCCGAAATATACTAATATGTTTATTTCGGAACATACAAACCGAAATGTATTTTTTTATTTTTTTTTACATTTCTCAACTTAAAAAATTTGGAACCGAAAATACCCTAACACCCAAATCACCCTAAAACACGAAATATGAGAGATGAGAAACAACAATCAGAAAATTAGAGATGAGAAACGAAAATGAAATAGAATCACAGAATGAGAGATGAGAAACGAAAACGATAATTTACTCGTTCGGATTTGGAATTTGCGAAACGAAATCAATGGAAGGGATTTAATAAACTCCTTCAATGATTGCTCTAACTCACCAAAGTCGCCAAGATGAAGAAGAAATCGCTTATCGTTTCTGCCCTAACTCGCCAAAATCGCCAACATGTTGCGCTTGAAGTGTTTGTTTTGAAATTGCATATTTTTGGGTTTCTATAAGTTTTTGTTTTGGAACGCAAGTTCCGAAAGTTGGCATGTTTGGAAATTAAAAAATTAAAATAAAGTTGATTTTACACTTATTTAAAACACACAATCTAAAATTTATCTCACTTCGGAACCTACAAACCAAATGTATCTATGCCCAAAATCAAGGATATTCTAAGATTATTGGGGGCCTATGAGCAATAAGCGGGGCCTAAAGAGCATTTTTCTTACATTTGCATCCTAAAATGCCAATCATTTTTTTCCGAATTGCCAATCCGAAAAACGAACACAAGACATTAATCTATTTTTGTCAACTAAAAATCAATAGTTTTAAGTCATAAAAATAGTTTTGAAAAGTTACAGTCAATGGACTCAACCGAAGACTTACACTTCTTGTTAACGGCGCAACGCCACGAACTCACGGCGGCGGAATCCATGGAAACCGATCTTGACTTCGCTTTCCGTCTCCAGTTACAAGAAGCCCTAGCCGCTTCTCTCACCGACCATCCTTCTTCCTCCACAGACGTTATTTTCGAAGAACCAATCATCGACGACGCCGTTTTCAACGCAACGTCTCTCCAATTGGAAGAGCTTGAAAAGATGGAGGCAGAAATGCACGACAGGGAGCAGAGTGAGAGAGTAATGCGTGAGGCGAAGGATGATCTCAACCGTCGGATTCATGATCAGAAAATGGCGTCGGAGATTCTCAATTTTTCTGAGGAAGATTGGGAGGAATGGGGGGATAATTTCGAGAAACCGTTTGGGGAAGGTTGTTCGAAGAGTGGTAAAGATGAAGGTGCGGTTGTTAGGGTTTATTTTAAGGGTTTAGTGAGTGAAGAAAGTGTGAGAGGTGAGAATTTTGCTGGAATTGGTGTTGCGGTTTGTGATTTGACTGATAATTTGATATTTGAAGTTTCTAAAGCTGTTGTTGGGAATGGAACAAGTAAAGTTGCTGTTGAACTTAAGGCTTTGATTGAAGCTTTCAATGCTGTTCTTGCTTTGGATTTGAAGAATGTTATTTGTTTTGGTGATTATTATCCACTTTTTCAATTTGTGAGTTTTTCTTACTTTCTTTTAACATTTTGTTGATTAATGATTGTATTCACTAATCATTATGCATGCACCCTAGTTTAAATGTAGATTAGTTTAACACAATGTTTTGTGTAGTTGTGTTTTGAAGAGGAGTGGTATGTGAGTATGTTGATAATTTGTAATGCATGTTTATTCGGTTGTTGAGATTCGAATCGGGAAGCAGAAGACATCTGTTATGAATAATAATATGCATGGTGGGATTGTTGGCTTGGTGGATGGGGTGGATGAGTTGGGGAGTGAAGTGGTAAGGAGGTCAGAAGTTCGATTCTCACCTTCCGTAAAACTAACAAACACTAACAATATTTTGATTACTTACCTTGGCCGTATCAAAAAAATACTCATATGCATGCATGCATGGTCAATAAAACATGATATTTTTAAGTAAAAGCGAAGGGCATACGATATTCAAAAGCATAAGGTGTATATGTTATATGAGAATGAGAATAAGAATCTCAAATAATGACAAAAGAAAAGTGGCTGGTTATACAAAGTTGGCAAAAAGAAAGTGGATGGCTAGACAAGTTTAGGTTTAAGTTGTATGTATTGTAAGATAATGATAGCCATGTGCATAATTCAGACAGGTAATTGTTATAAATGGAAGATTTGACTTTTGTCGTTTGTTTATGCTAGTTTATTGAATTGAGATTCAAATTGTGATTCGGAAAACTTAATTTTCTGAACCGTGAATTGAGATTCAAATTGTGAATTGAATCTTAATTTTCTGAACCGTGAATTCAAATTATGATACCTTACCAATAAAATGTGACATTTTTAAGTACAAACTAGTGACACAGCAAAACAATGAACTGATATATCATATTCAAACCTCAAAATAATTCAAGTCATAAATCAAATGAAAAAGAAAAGTAGCCGGTTACGCAAAGTTGGCAAAAAAAAATTAGATGGCTACATTAAGTTTAGATAGTGATTTATTCTTTTATTCATTAGAATGATTCGATATTCATTATAGTGAATTGGGATTCATGATAGTGACTCGAGATTCATCATGAGATTGATCATAATGAATCGGGATTAATGTCTAACACACTAGGGATTTGTATTGATTGGGTTCACTTTGGCATCGAATTGAGATTTGACTCACATGTATTGTAAGATACTAATAAGTAATGACCATGGTATTATGTGCAATTTATTGCTTTAGGGCCGTTTTGATTTTAACTTGGCTTGCTTGATTTCCATTTGAAAATTAGAATGCTTCTTGGAGAATGCTGTAATAGAAACTGTCATTTATGGAGTGAGAACGTGCTGGGGTTTTTGATAAGTCAGGGAGGTTGTGTCCTTGGACTGCCGTGTTGCTTGAATTGTACTTTGTTTGAGGCATGAATTTAAGATGATGGGAATGAGCGACTATGTGATAATGTTGTCTTTTTTGTGGAGGTGTTTAATATCTTGTTTTTCTTGTCAGCTAAGTGGAAAATGGCCTGCAAAACAGAGGAAAATTGCTACGTTAGTTAATCAGGTGAATCTGCTTCAAAGAAAATTTGCATACTGCAGTCCAAGGCTAGTGGCGAGACAGGATCTGAAATTTGCATTAAAGCTTGCAAAAGATGCAATTGTTTCTCAGTCCACAAGGCCTGCTGAATCTAGCAGCGTAAAGAGTCTGAAAGAAACTTGTGTCATTTGTTTGGAGGATGCCGATCATAGTCAATTTTTTTCGGTTGACGGTTGTCATCACAGGTATTGCTTTTCTTGCATGAAGCAACATGTGGAGGTGAAGTTGCTCCATGGAATGGTGCCAATATGTCCTCATGAGGGATGCAAGAATGAACTTCTAGTTGACAGTTGCCGGAAATTCTTGACTTCTAAATTAGTTGAAACTATGCAGCAACGAAAAATGGAAGCTTCAATTCCGCTTACTGAGAAAATTTACTGTCCTTATCCAAGATGCTCTGCATTAATGTCAAAAAGTGAAGTTTTAAACTACTCCAAAAGTCTTATGGGCTCCGAACATTCATTACCCAAGAAATGCGTAAAATGTCATGGTCTTTTCTGTTTCGGCTGCAAGGTTCCTTGGCACAGTGGTATGACATGTTATACTTACAAAAGGTTGAATCCTAACCCTCCAGCAGATGATGTGAAGTTGAAGTTTCTGGCGTCAAGGAGTCTTTGGAAGCAGTGCGTGAAGTGTAACCATATGATTGAACTTGCTGAAGGTTGCTACCACATGACTTGCAGGTACTCTAATATTTGCTTTGTTTTAATCTGTGTTATAATCATTCTTCTTCTAGGATCTCCTTTTTTTTCCTAACAATAAAAAAAAGTAAGGGAGCATGCATAATTCTCTCTAGACTTATTTTTATGAAGTTATCTGGCACCGAGTCACATGATGTGATGAGCAAGTATTGTTTGGGATTAATTTGCTTACTGGAGTTAGGAAAAATATATACCAGTTTGCGCGGCCTCACATTTTCTATTAATGGTTATCATATATACATATTATTATAGCATCCTATTATATATCATATTAATTGTTTGATATATATTACCAAGAACTCCCGGCGACACTTTTATGCAACTACCAGATCAAACAGTTGGATCCTTAATGATCTTCCTTATTTTTATATTTCTATTGCACGAATTACTGAAAGGAAAATTGCTCCAAAATAATAAAATGTTTCTTTTCAGAATGGAATACTACTAGTACTGGATGCCTTTTTCCGATGAGATTTTTACCAATGTGCCCAGTATTCAATGATTAACAATACGATGCTTACTTTATGTATGTATATACATTAGTTACTGCAATTAGCGGATTCTAAAGTGGATTGACACTTAAAAGTCACTTGACATAGTATGACAACCAATGTCACTGTCACCCCTTAGAAGTAGAAGTTCAATGTCACCCTTGTTTTTACTTTTTATGAGTGAGGCAGTGACTTGATCGGTATCAGTTCTACAAAAACAAAGAAAACAAATGAGTTGAGTTTTGAGGCACTTGGTTCACTTTCCCATATTATTTGGAATTGATACCAAACAAGTCATTATCTCAATTATTAGGACGAGGAGTATCGTGAGCTTTTACTTTCGGCTGTATGTCGTGAATTGTGGTTGGAGTTTTGAGTGATACCTATCAAAGTGGTCCATAATAGAATTGCCACCGAAATTATGTATAATTTTAAACTTTGGAGTATATTATTCAATTTTTGTTTTTTGGTAAAATATTGTTCAATTATTTTATCCCCTTGAAAGATATCAGCTCAGCTGCGCTAGTGTTTATACTGTATAGAGCTAACATTTACGACAATGTTTAGAAGAATGTTGTTTTGAAATTTTATGTGCATTGTGAGACAAAGACGTTTATAACTACACGATGGAAGTTAAGGTAAGATTATTTAACAAGGAAAATATGTCTAGTTAAGGTAAGATTATTTGACAAGGAAAATATGTCTAGTTCATAAACAGATTTCCATGAATGGAAATGCAAGTGATTGTTAATGGGAAGCATTATATTTTGGTTTGTTGCTAATTTGATTTGTGGTCCTTGTTAATCATTATATAGTATGTTTTACCTTGTTCTTCTAATTGATTGCAGATGTGGCTACGAATTTTGCTATAAATGTGGAGCTGAGTGGAAGGACAAAAAAGCAACATGTTCTTGTCCACTTTGGGAAGAAGACAATATTTGGTTAGAAGATCGCCATGCTGAGTCAGAGGAAGATGAAGATGATGATTTTTATTATTAAGTGACTCACAACTTGACTGTCTTGACTTAGTTTTGGCCTGTTGCTGGTAAATGTGATATATGATCATATTTTAAGGCAACACAAATTTGAAAGTTAGTAGTAAATATGAAGACTTTCTTTCTAGTAATATCTAATTCTATCAAAGAATCGAGAAGCGAGATAAAAGACTCCTCCTAAAAACTAAAATAAAATCTTCATATTTATTCTTTGATGAGAAAAATTTAGAATGAGGAGATGAAGTTTCAATCTAAGACCGTAAAGACCTTAGGATTCAAAGAATGTTTGTGACACTACCTCCCAAATTCACATGTCTTTTTTATTACCCGACCAAATCTTTGAAGTTTAAAATATTTTTTATATTTATAACTTAATGTTATAGAACTAGTATATGATAAACAAATTTTTTTTATTTATTTATTATTCTATCAATTATTACAACCACCGCCAACCACCACTTTCACCATTGTTCCACCAGAAATCATCACTATTCTTACAATTATTTTGACCTTTGGAAATCACCACTAAATACAACTCTGACAACCATATATCCACCACTATTCTTACAATTATAGATAACAACTTTTGTATTGGAAATGTGCATTGGTTTCATTTCAAAGTATAATTACTATTCGAAGCATTTTTAACATCTGCCCTAAAGACACGTGTTAGCATGACTCTTATTAAAATTTCTATTTTCTCCATTTCAAAATAAGTGATCTTTTGCAACCAAAAAAATATTGCTCGAAAGATTCATGGCAACGGCATTAATTTGATTTGTTGTCCCACATTCGTTAAAATAATTCAAATTTTAAGTGTTGTAACAATAAAGTTAAACTTAGGTTGTCTCATAGAAATCTTTAAATTATCGATATACAAAACATGATATAACATAACATAATGACAAAGGTCAAATAAAATTACATTGACGTAAATGATAAAATTACCTGTCATAATATGTTTAGAACGCAGTGTCCAAAAATATTATTGTACTGTCATAAAATTATTTACCTCGGCCTAAACCATTAAAGGAATTTAGGGTCAATAACCGAGCTAAAAAATCCATCATCACTTCTCATCCAAGGCATGATCCCATGATCTCAAGGAAACTCCCCACTCCACCACTCTAAATAATCTCCCCTCTAACCTCTATGACCATTTAGAGGGGTAGAGAAAAGTACCATTGTTTTATGGCCCTGACTCTGGTTCCTTGCCGATAGGGCACCTTCACCTATTTTAGCAGAAACATTTAGTGTTCATCGCGAGGCCCAGTAAAACTAGCTTGAGCCTCAAGATTCAGCTAGTGAGAATACTTTCATCGGTTTCCTTGCTTCTGCGAAGAAGGAATTCGTATGAAAATTCTCTCCATTCAATGTTCGCTAGCAAGGATAAAGCTATTGTTCCGGTTTCCAATTCGTCAAGCCCATCCAAGAGGTTTCATTTGTTTACTTTGGTTATTTTCTTATTTTCGCTACATAATATCCTGAATTTTAAACAAAGAACACATGTTTAGTCAAATCTGACTTTTGCTTTCTGTAGAAAACTTTCATGGAAGCTTTGTGTTGGCTGGCTTGGTGATAAATTGTGTAAGAAAAATGTCTATGGCATGACCCTTATGACGATGGTAATCTGTCAATTGGTTCTGGCCTTTCTTTTCGACACACTGCAAAATCTAATTATGTTAGATTATTCTAATTAGAAGACTCAAGGTATGGCTCTTTGCTTCTTCCGCTTATGGCTTGGGTTCCATATTGGTGGAGGAGACTACCCGCTTTCGGCTACCATTATGTTAGATTATTCTAATTATAAGACTCAAAGTTCCTTCATTGATGGTGTCTTTGCCAGGCAAAGTTTTGGAATTTTGGGAGGTTGTATTTCGTAATCATAAATAATGTCTGCTGCATTCAAGATCAGGTTTGATAGTCGTCCACCTAATGCGGTTGATCGAGCTGGTTCAACTGTTCCACAGGAAGACTGCATTTGGAGGATATTTACTGGACTCATTGACATGTTGGTTCAGCTACATTGACTTACTATTAGCAGACGAAGATGCCAGATACTTCTCGTTACACTTTAGTTGCTAATAACACGGCGCATATATGCCTAAGGATTTGCAGGTATTGTTGCAAAGAATTCACTGCTTCTGTTAAGTGAGGTTAACATTTTGGGCAGAGACTGCTTGTTACACCGCTTTAATTGCTCTATGCAGCAGTACAGTTTCCAGCTACTGGTTTACTCTGGCTCTCATTGACAAGATAGGAAGATTGACTATCCAAATGTTTCTGCTAAACCTATTTTATGAGTCTACTGGTTTTCTTTTTCCATTCTTTATGAACACTAGACTCATAAGGAAAACCGAATATAATTTGTGCTGATGTATTCGGTATTCCTTGATCTTTTTCTTTGCGAATTTTGGGCCTAATGCTATCTGCTACCACATTAGTTGTGCCGGCAATATTTCTTGCTAGATTCAAATCTACTTGTCGTGGAATATCGTCAGCATTGGATTGGAGTGTGTTTTGGTTCTCATATTTGGCACAAAACAATGACAAGAGTAAAAGGAGATGCAGGGTATTATATGCTAGAACCAAAATCTGTTGAAATTGAAATATCATATTATGCATTCAAGTAATTTGTTTTATAAAATGCAATACCTATACTAATAGAAGAAGATAGAAAGGGAAGACACAAAAATAAAACCCAAATATAATAAAAAGAAAAGATTATATCAAAAACATTGAAAGATTACATAGAGTTAACTAAAAGTAGCCAACAAGAATAATTCGTACTCTTACATGAATTTAAACCTATAGTATCATGAAAGAAGTTTAAAGATAAATGAAAAATATCACAAAACACGCCTACGACACAAAGGACATGTGCTAGATTTATCGAACCACTTAAGAATACAATTTTCGTGATAGACATGCAAACACGGACTAGGCAATCGAATAGCTTCCGACCCAACTGAAAGCTCCGCAAGACAAATGGAACATGTCATATCTTCAGAATTAATCGGTACTTCTTGAATTACAATTTTCTCAAGATTGGCATCAAATCGTCTATGAGTAGCGCCTCCAATGTCTCTTCTTCTTGTCTGAACTTGCCGGTTCACCTGACCGATGTTTTCATGAAGAATAAAGTGACCATCTTGAACATAATAAGCATAAGTCGCCGAAGAGGAGGCATCTTGGGTATTAACCCTAGGTTGATGATTTCTATCAACATTGGTATTATGTTGTCTTCTGGTAGCTCCATTGTCTCTTCTTGTCGGAACTTGCCGGTTCACTCTACCGATGTTTTCATGAAGAATAAAGTGGCCATCTTGGACATGAGCATAAGCCGATGATGACGAAGCATTCATTCTAGGTTGATTTCTATCAACATTAGTATTATACCTTGTTCTGGTAGCTTCAAAATGTCTTGTTTGCGTCGAAACCGAATTGATGTTATGTTGATTGAGCAAAAAGTGGTGATCAAGGACATAAGCATAAGCATAACCCTCTTGGGCAGTCATCAAGCTAGGATGATCATGAACCCTATATAGCAGCGTACCAGGAATGAGATAAGAAGTATAAGGAAACATACCATTTATGTTTCTATAACCTTGTTGCTCCATTTCTGAAATAAAGTTTCAATTTTTTTGCCAAAAAAAAATTTGAATTAAGAAAGGGTGAAAAAAAAGAAAGAAACTTTTAGATGAAAAAAGAGGAATAAGAGTGAAAAAAGAAACCTTGTTGTGGGTTTGTGAACAAGACAACCTTAGTTGTGTGAAGAATGTAATGTAATGAAATTGATCTATTTCTTAACAAGACAAGAAGATTGTACAAGATTAATTGTTAGAATGATGAATGAATGAGATAATTAGTATGAAAATATATAGGTGATGTGATTTTTAGGGTTTGTAACGGTAACAATTAAAATTATTGAACAGAACAAACTTGGTGATCAAGTCTCTCTCTCAGGATCAAGCGCTTGCCAGCGGGAATTACTCACTGTAATAATTTATTCTGCATTTTTTAATTTTTTATTTATTTATTTTAGGGTGAATATTTTTTTAACTCTATTTTAAGGTAAATAGTCCGTGGCATCTTTTGTATTTATCTATTACTACCTTTGTTTTTAAATAGTCCGCGGCATCGGTTGGACCGGGAGCCGGACCTGCATCCGGTCTGAGTCGGCCGCAAAACCGGTCTGCACATGAACTGGTTATTGAACCGGAAAATCGGCCGAAAACCGAAAAAACCGGCGGTTCAAAATCTGAACCGGTTTAAAAAATTACTTATTTTTTAATTGAAAAAATAAAAAAAAAAATCCAAAAATTAAGTGGGGTCAATCTCATACCACTAAAAGTCACATTAAATGATGACCAATCAAGTGGGAGACTTCAAATGCATTAAGAAACATCATAACAAAGACTTATTTATTACCAAGTGGGAGACTTCAAGTATGAGATTTCTCCAATGTGGGACTTCATAGAGTAGTTCATATACAAAGACACTCTATTTTTATTTACAAAACATATTTAACTTTATTTTTTATTAATAATTTATAATAAGATTAAAAAAGGCATATATATTTTATTTTATAAAACAAACTTAAATTTATATTTGTTGTAAATTACCAACAAATTTAAAGTAAATATAAAGAAAAAGCAACCAACTTTCTCAATAACTATTTTTTTTTTAATTTAAATTATACAATTATAAACTTTTATATGGACTTCAATTTTTAATAGTGTAAAATTATATATATTGTCTAACTTTTAGTTTATTATTATTATTATTATTATATATTATTTAAAATATAAAAATTATATTTAATTAAAAACGGTCCGACCCCGGTCCGACCTCGGTCCGACCATTGAACCTTGAACCGGTAAGTTCACCGGTTCGATGACCGGTCCGGTTCTGACAACCTTGATTTTTATAAGATCCTCTTTAATTTTCCAAGAGCATTATTAATTACCTTTTTACCAACTTACCCCTAATTATAGTGTATATTTTTCTACAATTTGTAATAAATACTTAGATAAATATTTGTAACTAAAAATAAATAAAAGATCTTATTAAATATTCTTTGACTAGAAAATCATGACACCTCAGTAAATTCCCATCTGATGTTATCATACTTTTCAGATGTCATAAAAGCAAATGTAATCTCAGTAGAAGTAACACTGACAAACTCAACCATTGGCAATCCTTATGTAAGCGGAATCCATGACAACCACAATGGGAAAAGTGTTAAATAGCTTAATCAAATTTGGAGATGAGTCCAGAAAATATCACTGACGATTTTAGTATTTGGAATCACTCTATAGCTATACACATACTTGTCTTTAACCAAACATTTCACCAGAAGTTGCATTTTTGTTGTTGGAGCCCATATAGTATGTCTGAATTTGTAGTGTGCGCTATAAGACCATCTCCAATGATGAATACTCATTTTTAAAGTACTGATACCTAATAGGTATCCCAATTGGATCAAAATACAGTTGAGTACCTAATAAATATTGCTTCTAAAATAAGCATCGGTACCTATATATTTTTGTGGGACTCATTTATATTGGTGTAAAGTTATTAGTAAGATGTAGAGTTATTAGTGAGATCCATTTATAACTTTTTAAGAGGTGCTGAATTGGAGGGATTGAGTGTTTAGTAAGTACTATAATTAAACAATTATAAATAAATAAATGATGTACCAAGACTCAATTAAGTACCAAAAAATGAGAAGTTTCATTATGGATGCTCTAAATATGCTTGATAGTAGTTTCACTCAGACGACGTCTCTTCTTCAGTGTCGACATGATATTTCTTGAAAGGACCATATTGTTTCTCATCTCACAAACAAGTTCCTTCTCTTCCAGCTTAAGTCTTTATGCATATTTACGACCATGTAATATTTGAGTCATTAGTGATTGTATTCTTCATTCACGATGTTAAGAATCCACAGACTACCGCTCAAAAGTACACTCCTCAATCTAAACGGAAAACTACATTTCAAGGTTGTTGTATCTTCATGTTGCTTATTGATGTATTTCTTATATTCAATACCTCTTTGCCACCCCATTACAACAAATGCTTTTCTATTCGCCCCTTCAATTATCAGATTTTGCAATATCAACTACAAATCTTATCTTGTATGCTTCATCATGAGCCTAAGTCATCATCATCTCATCTCATGTGGTAAACTTACTCTCAGCTGCGAACTGTACGTGAAAAACGTTAGGATCAACAACATTTGGCTCCTTGATTGGCTTCACCTCGATCTTTGGCTCTTTGATTGGCTTCACATCAACCTTAAGTTGTTTGTTTGACTTTACATCAACCTTAGGTTTAGGTTCTTTGCTTGGTTTTGTATTAACCATATTTAAAACAATTAAAAAAAATGCAAAATAGTTTTAGTATAAGTGTGATTCCCGCCTTAACTAGCGAAAACTTCTAATATGGTTTTCTAGCAATACAATTATTTTGCACGCATCTGGGAAAGGTTCACATTTTATCTTTTAAACAGTATTTCATTCAAAATATTTTTATGGAGCGAATGAATGGGACAAGTGGGGTATTTTGCCATATTGGTCATTTTGGAGTGCGAGAAGAAATCAAGGGTGCGAAAAAGTTTATGAGTCCATAATCAATCAAGGTGTAATATAACTTTAATTGAAAGCAATAAATGATCATTATCAAATAAACATATTATGTGTATTATGGGACTTGTGTTAGACAATCATACAGAAAAATGTCAACCACCTTAAAAAAATGCTAATTAGTATTTTAAAACACTAGTTAAAAAGTTTAATATAGTAAATTGTTCTTAAAATGTGTATATTTAATCTTTTAAAAATATAAAAAAGTTTCTTTTTAATATAAAATTTATCTCTTTTAACTTTTATCAAAACATAAACTAAATTGATAAATATTTAAGAAAGATAAAGATTAATTTTCTTTTTAATAAAAGATGAAGATTAATTTAAGATAATAAAAATGTCAAAAAGAACTATTTAAATTCGAGTTACACAAATGGAGGAGCAATTTGGTAGTTAGATATTGATGATTAATTAATTAAAAAACAATAGTTAAGAAAAAGGCAAACCACTATTTTGGTCCCCGAAAGTGTAACTCGGTCATATTAGTCCCCGAATATATAGAAATTGCAAATAAGTCCCCTATATCTCATTTGATAGTAGTTTTATGGACTAAATTGACCAATAATGAACATATTTGAGGACTAAATTGACTATCTAAAAACAAATTCAATGACCAAAATGACTGATAAAAGAGACATTTGTGGATCTATTAGCAATTTCTATACATTCGGGAACTAATATGACAGTGAATTACACTTTCAGGGACCAAAATAGTGGTTTGCCTTTAAGAAAAAGGCAGACCATTGGTGAGTGGTACAACATCTCCATCTAATTCTAATTCTAATGCACTATTTAGTAAAAAATAGCGGATAGTTGATAAGATAGTTTATAGCATATGAACTTATAGTAAATAATTTACAAGCTAACTTTTAACTTATAGTAAATAAGCTAGCTGATTGAATTTGTAGTGTTTAATAAAATAAGTGGTTGAACTAGCTTATAAGTATGAAATGAAATAAAAGAAAATATTTTTAAGAAGATAGGGTAAGATTAGAAGAAAAGTTGATGAGCTATAAGGGCATCTCCAATGGGGAGAACTTAAATGGTTGCTTAAGTTGTTTTTTGTGGGCCTAAATTGCCACGTTGCATTTAAGCAATTCATAAGCAATTTTCACCAATTTCACTCCAATGACAATTATAATAAGCAATCCATATTTGAACTCACCAATTAATATTTTTTTAATTACATTTGACCCCACCAATTAAGATTGAGTGGTTTTTTTTTTGACAAAAATTAAGATTGAGTGTTAAAATACTATTTTAATTGTTAAGCTCTGAGGAGAGAGAGGGTTGCTTGAGGAAGCTCCATAACCTATTTTTAAGCAATCTCACCTGCCTAGTCATCATACTCCAATGGTAAAAGTAAATAAGGGACGGAGCTTAACATATAAGGGACTGATAAGAACCTTGCATTGGAGATGCCTTTAAGATATAAGCTCTAAGCTACATAAAATAACATTTAAAAAATAATAAACTAGTAAAATCTATAAACTCCTTTTAAAAATTATTATCAAACAAAACTTTTAACTTATAAACTGAAAAAAAAAAAACTTATAAACTAAAAATTATAAGCTAACTTATTTACCTTCCACCCTAAATCCTAAAACCCATTCTTATTCTCATTTTTCTTCACTCACTTACTCACTCTCCAGAGTCACCACCATCACCACCTTTGTCATTTTCTTTTGGGTCCATTTCTTTGTCAATATTCACAATAAATTCTCCTTCATTTCCACCACATCACACCACCACTCAATTTTTTTTTCAAATAAAACAATAAATAAATACTTTTCTCTTTCATTATAAAATGTGGGTATCTCTGTGATCCCAACTTCCAAAATCATCATCATCATGAATCAAAGAGAATGGGTAAGATTCAAGGTCTGTGTAAGAGAATTCATGATTGGGGTTTCAGAGTTAACAGTTGAATTTGCCAAAGGTTGCAGAGACATAGTGAAACAAAGCTTAGTCAATGAAGATTCCTTTATTGTAAGAAAATTTGGAAACAATTCTTACATTGGGAAGAGAGTAAGAGAACCATGTAACAAGATTTTCCAAAAATTGAGTTTTTTTAATGATTATTTGCCTGAAGATAAAGACCCACTTCATGCTTGGTCTGTTATATTGTTGGTTTCTTTACTTGCTTTCTCAGGTTAATTTCAATGCCATTTGTTTCTTTTTTTGAGGGTTTATTATTAAATATCATAAAGTTTGAATCTTTTTTGTTTTTTTGAAGTTGTGGATTCTTAATTAATGCTATAATTGAATTCAATTTACATATTTTGATGTTGTGTGGAATGTATTAGGAATAGGTCAACTTAGGTATGGTTTTAAATTGGGATCGTAGTTGCGGTTATGCTGTGAATCATGATATTGTAACGAAATGTGGGTGTTTGTGACTGCAATTGTGGTGGCGATGTTGTTGTGAAGACCTCTAAAACTTTTACATTGTGGTCGCAATTGAAGTTGTAGACTTCAATTTAGAACTATGAATGTAGGTTTTAAATCGAGGTTGTGTTGTTCCCGTGTTTGATTTTAGTAGTTGATCTAGCTTCAATTGTGTTTGTGTTGTGGAGACATTAAAATTAGGGTCGGTTTGGGTTATTGCCGACCAATTTCTTAAATCCTGACTCTCAATGTTTTATGCTGGAATTTTAGAAGGATTTATTGTATTGTAGGTTTTAGGTTGTTTGATTTTTCTTAGAAGTTACTCCCTTCGGTCCTTATTATAAGAAGTTTGGTTTTTAGGTTCATAGAATGTTCGATGTATCTGATTCATAATGTGGATTAGATACATTAAACAATCTATGAACCTAAAAAGCAAACTTCTTCTTATAATAAGGACTAGAGTGAGTAATATTAATATATTATATGTGTGATGTTTGGTATCCTCGAGATTATCTGATTGACTGATTTGGTTGATTTATTTGCAGCTTTGTATGTAAATTTTGAGCATGATCCATCTGCCCCACTTGTGAAACAAGTATTTTTGCATCCTGCCAGTGCTACCCGCATTGTACTTCCGGATGGAAGATACATGGCATATAAGGAGCAAGGTGTTTCGGCTGACAGAGCTAGATTTTCAATTATTGCTCCTCATACTTTTCTTTCCTCGAGGCTTGCAGGTTTTTTGAACTTTAAAGTTTTGGTTGTTTCTTTTGAGGTTTTTGTGTTGACCCTTAGTTTGAAGCATTGTTGAAGGTTTCTATTTTTGAAATTGTGTTTGAAATTAGGAATTCCTGGAGTTAAAGATTCACTGCTTGAAGAGTTCGGCATTCGCTTGCTCACTTATGATCTGCCTGGTTTTGGTGAGAGTGATCCTCATCCCAAACGAAGTCTGGAATCGTCAGCAATAGATATGTCGTTTTTAGCCGATGCTCTTGGTGTCGACAAGTTTTGGGTTATTGGTTACTCTAGTGGAAGCAAGCATGCTTGGGCTGCACTTAGATACATACCTGATAGACTTGCAGGTATTAATGTCATTTTTGTCTTATACTATTTTTACTTAAACTTTTACCTTGACGAAATTTGGAGCTTTTATAGTCACTCTCTCGTTCATTCACCTTTTGACTAACAACTATAACGTTCTTATGATTTAGTAGTGTTCATCATTTCATTTTGTTGAGGACTTCAGTTTTTTCCCCTCACTAAAACATTTGTATAACTTGTTTAGAGCGAGTTAAAAGTAAGTTTCCATCATGTAGATGTAAATACCACCATTCTAAAAAACATTATCGTATAATATATGTATGTCGCATCAAGAAAACAGGGTTTTTCAGCGAGAATAAACACGTGCAAGCTATGTAGCACCACACTGTAATGGCATGTCTGGTGCACACTGTCGCGATACCGGTACATGTGGTTACATTTAATCATTTCCATTTTCTCAAATTATTATGGTCTCTAAGTGTTAGTGTCATGTTCAATGTCCGTGTCTGTTTCAGTGCTTCATACTAGTGTTCCAAGCATTATGAAATTGATCAGTCAGATGCCGTGTATTAACTCTCAGGTGCTGCCATGTTTGCCCCCATGGTGAATCCATATGATCTTTTGATGACAAACGAAGAGAGACGAAGAACATGGAACAAATGGACACGAAAAAGAAAATTGATGTACTTCTTAGCTCGAAGGTTTCCTAGACTTCTTTCTTTCTTCTATCAGCGAAGTTTCTTGTCAGGGAAGCATGGTCAGATTGATAGGTGGCTGTCTTTATCTCTTGGAAGTAGGGTAAGGGAAGCTTTGCTTATCTCTTTTTTGTCTCTTAGTCAACACGTACATATATGGCTTTTAGTGTTCTGCATTTCTATTGATGTACATTTTGGCCCTATTTGGATAAATTGCTTAATTAAGCGCTTATAGCTTAAATGCTATAAGCGAATATCATCTAAGTACCTATTTTTGTAACAAAAAGATAAAGTAAAGTCAAATTGTTTTAATAAGCTATCCTGGAGAGCTTATGTAAAAAAGTTGAAAAAAACTTATCGACATCTCATAAGCTGTTTCCTAAGCTGTCCAAAACAGTCTTACAAGTGCTTTTGACAGTAAATAAGCTCAAATAATTCAACCCAAACAGACCCTTAATGTTTGCCATCTATATCCTAGTTAGATGGATTGAGTACTAGAGGTACAACTGATTCTGATAAGAATATATGGTAGAGGGCCTATGCTCAAGGATATGATTCATTTCTGTTCTGCCTTTGCTCAAATATCAAAGTTGAAAAGCATAACTTATAATTATTATTGAACTTTTGTTGAAATCGATAGCTGTAAGACATTTTAAAATCTGTGTTTCCAAAAGTTGGTTCTGATAGATTAGGCTTTCCCAAGAGTTTTAAATACAATACTTGTACATTTTTTTCATGGAAGATCTCAATGCCCTTTTCAGGATAAAGCACTAATGGAAGATCCAATCTATGAGGAATTCTGGCAAAGGGATGTGGAAGAATCGATCAGGCAAGGAAATGCGAAACCCTTTGTGGAGGAGGCTGCTTTGCAGGTATCAAATTGGGGTTTCAGCCTTTTAGACCTCAGATTGCAGAAACGAAAGCTCAATAGGAATGTGCTTAATTGGCTTAAGGCAATGTTCACTGAAACTCAGGAGTATACGGGCTTTCTCGGTCCAATACATATATGGCATGTGAGTGCATCTATGTTTTGATCCTTTGACTCCCCTATATGAATGTTCATTTACATAAATCATTCGGTAATACTTAATCAGAATTTTCTGCATGCATTTTTCTAACAGTTTTTAACACAACCTTTATCAGCAATGATATTGTGCAAATATGAAAGTATTAGCTTTTATAGGATATACGATGAAGTATGTTGCATAAAAACATTATTCATACCTGGTTTTTTTTTTTGCAACTCCAATTTTTAAACTCCTTTTACACTTTTCGCTGTTTCTTTCCACTTTTTCCTTAAGATCACTTGTGACATCTTCTATCCATTCCCTCTCGAGGTTATCCACTACAGAGGGTGTGAAATATTTTAGGTTCCAATAATTAAGCATACTACATTAAGGATCCGAATCTCTGCTGTAAGGGAATCTGTGTGGCCACGCCGTTAGCAAGTCTAGACAGTCCTATCAAGATTGGACGGTTCAAATTTTGACTTTAATCCTTATTAAATCTCTTTAAATCCTATTTACCAAGCTTAAATTAGTCGGTCCAGATTTGCTGTCTACGTGCCTATACAGATTTCTTGACCGCAAAGAATCAATCTGGATCCGTATATGTTTGTTTGCATGCTCTAATTCAATTTTCACATATATGACTTCTTTTTGGTAATGTAAAAATATAACTTATTGCAGTGCAATTGTTAACAGGGAATGGATGATAAAGTGGTTCCACCATCAATGACTGATTTTGTGCATCGCGTACTACCTGGAGCAGCAGTACACAAACTCCCATATGAAGGCCATTTCACCTATATCTACTTTTGTCATGAATGCCATAGACAGATATTTACTACACTTTTCGGAACCCCGCAAGGCCCTCTCATCCTCAACCATTCTTTAGAAGTAGATCCAAATACCCTAGAAGCCAATGTTGAACAGCAAGAAGTAGTAGCAAGTAGTGGCGATAGTGCCGCAAATTAAAAATACACAAAAGGATACAATGCTATTTGTTTTTTTTCCGTTTTTCTGGCCAACATCATCGCAATTGTATGATGTGTATATACATATAGTTGAGCTTCATCTCCAATGGAGCAGCATAGGAAAGAAAATAAATCAGTGTTTCTGTCCCTGTTTTTGGGCTGTTGAACTGGTCTGTTTAACAAAAAAGTATTTTGAGTGATGCTTTGTGCAATTACTGCAACAACTCCATTACCTCCACCGTCCTCATAAACAAAACTCAAAATTTGCTTTTGATAGTAGTCTGATACTTTTGTTTCATTTAAAAAATGATTTAGTGCATATACTTTTGTTTTCTAAGTTATGATGAGAATTGAGAGCAATTGTGTAGTTAGTGTAGGATTTTGATTCTTGGAGCTATGCCTGTAGCAATTGTTGTAGCAGGATTATCATTATGATGGTAATGAATTATAGCATTATACCATGATTATTTTTGTTACACCATTTTGGAGCAAGTCTTTCATAGTATCAAATTTTAGGTTCACTTAAACAAGGAAGTCGGTATTTGTTGGTTTTGTAAGCCAAATTTATCACAAATATAGTTGAAAAGGTGTTAAATACTTTAATAGAATTCAAATGGGCTTAGAAAATATCTCTGATAGTTTCAGTATCAACAATGTTTTCGACCAAACATTTCATCAACTGTTCCATTTCTAATCTTTGATCTCGGATAGACGGTCTAAATCTATGGCGTGCATTATAAATTTGATTGATAGTAGTTGTACTAAGATGACTTTTCTTTTTTAATGTCGTCAGAATATTTCTTGGAATAATTATATTGTTTGTCATCTCACGGATAAGGTTGTTCTCCTCCGGTTTTAGCCCATTGCTCAAAAGATAACTCCTTAGTCTAAACGAACAACCACATTTTGGGAATGTTCTGCCTTCATGATTCTTGTTGATGTATTTCCTAAATCACCACTTTTGACATCCTAACACAACAATTGCTTTTTCTATTTTCCCCCCATTATCAGATTTTGAAACAATTGTAAATGTTAACTTATTTGCTTTACCTCGAACTCATGCAATCATCTCATAAAGTAAACTTCCTATCAATGTGAACTATACGCAAATGTCAACATTGGGATACACAACCTTAGGTCATCCCATTAGATAGTTAGCATAACGTGAATACAATGATTAATGAAACATGCTAAATGGATTAAGGGTAGTCATTCATTTCATGTTCTCTACTCTCATCATCTATTTTTCATGGAATGTGAAGGTGCGGCGTCTAATCTTCTCTAGTACACAAATATGTTATAATATTATATTTATTGATCTATTGTCTTATATGTTAATTTTAACAATGGTATGAGAACCTACCAAATACATGTTATGGCTATTGTTACATGAACGGTATGAACCCTATTTTGATTGAATCTGTATTTGAAGCAATCGATGTATTATTTTGTTTTGATTGAATGTTTAATGTTTTGGAATTCTTTTATTAGGGTTTGTATAAAATAATAAAGGCTTAAATGACCTTTTGGTCCCCGTATGTTCGCAAATTTTTTGTTTTAGTCCTTGTATCTTGTTATGTTGCAAATAAGTCTCTGAATGTACAAAATTTGTTGGTTTTAGTCCCTAAAGTTAAAATTTGCAGGAAAATCTGAAGGAAAATCTACACGAAAACTGTTTGCATAAGCTTAAAAATAAGCTAATCCAAACAGACCATATACTACTAATTTAAATGGGGAAAAAATTGTGTATACCGTAATATAGTACTAATTAAATCCTACATTGGTAAAAGTAATAAAATTAATTAACTCTTAGGGTCCGTTTGGTGGGGAGGAAAGAAATAGGAAGGAAAGAAAATTACGCAAACCAATGAATGAATTTAGACTAACTTTCGTCTTGATTCATTCATCGATTTCTGTAATTTTATTTTCTCCCTCTTTCCTTCCTTAAAACCAAACAGACCCTTAGGTCAATCCCACGTTGTTTATAATATCATACATTGGTAAAAGTATTAAAAGTATTAAAATCATACATTGTGTTATGAATATTATGAAAAATTTTCCCCATACCCCAACATTTAACCCTTTACCCCAACAATTAAATTCGAATTGACTAATATACCCTCATATATAAAGTAAAACTGTAAAAAAATAATTCATTTTCACCATTTCACAAAGGAAGTGTTCCGGTGTTGTCGAGAAAAAAGAGAGAGTGAGTTTCGGAACTGTACCGGAACACTTCCGGTTTGTCCTTTTTACCGGAACCGTTTCATTGAGTTTTTCGGTTTGAGAATATGCATACCGGTTTGTCCTTTCAACCTCATATTTTCCTCCTCTGTCACAACCCAAAATCACCTTTTCGTTTCTTCCTCTTTTTCCAGTTCTTATATCTGACCTAGTAATAATAATACTGACTCTGTTTGCAATTCCAAGCTCCTTAGCCCATTGGACAACAACTTCTCGTGTAGCAAATTTTTCATCAGTTGTAAAAACATCTGTAGTATCTACTGACGTTTGATTGTTATCGTTTGTTTGAGCCATATCTGTTCAGGAAAAAATAAGAAAATAAAAAAATAAACAAAACTATATTAAAACCGGAACACTTTTTATAAAGTGTTCCGGTAAATAAAAAAATTTCAAGTCTCTTAGGCAAACCGGAAAAAAAATCGCTCTCAACTACACACCGGAACAAAAAAAGTTACCGGAACACTTGTTGGCCAATTTTCTTCCCGGAAAAGTCACAAAAAGAAAAAATAAAAAATATATTAATAGTAAAATAAGGGTATAATGGGGATATTTTAAAAAATGTTGGGGTAAAAGGTTAAACGTTGGGGTATGAGGAAAAATTTTCGAATATTATTAGTGGATGTCCATATAAATCATCGGCCCATCTAATTGGCTCATTATATTTACCTATATATAGATATTATGTATTATTGTAATGCAACTCTAACCTTAGTGGTGAATAATATAGACTATTCTTTTTCTTATTCTCTCTTCTCTACCAAATTATTATTACTAAGGTATGTATATACATGAAACCTTCCTTTAATTTTATCATGCTGCGTTACATATTGTTCATAAGGTTTGAAACAAAACAACTTGTTTAATATAAAGAAACTAAATTATCCCTCACCTATTTGTCAATACTATTTCAAAATATATTTTTAATTATGTTTTCAATTTCATAATATATTTAATCACATATTCCATAAGAATATATTCACCCTGAAATACTAATTTGGTCAAGAGCTCATTTTATAATATGGTGGTGCCATTTGGAGTGTAGCCACCACAACAACAACTTCCACAACTATTATTATTCACGGTGACCGGCGACCTAGCTGAGTCAGTCACCCTTGAATGTTACGCTCCAAGCTCTCCCACATTCTCCTACCTTCTTCTCCTCTCTCTTCTTTCAAATCTAGAACCTTCTTTTTTCTTTCATTCTCTCACCCTCACTTCACCCTATCTTCCTCACTCTCACTACCAATACCAATGCCTCGCAACCAGGTACATTCTTCCATCTTCCTTTCAATTTCGATTCCGTTTTTTATCCGTCGATTCAATTCTTTTTCATTATTCGATTAGAATGATTATTGCCGGAGTTGAAAATCTGTGAATCCGTTCTCGATAACCGTTTTTTTCCTATGATCGGTGATAATGTTCAATTTTGTGAATTCGGAATTTGTTACTTTGTTTTGCAGCGAAGTGAAACTCACCAACAGAGATGGAAAGAGAAGCCAAAAACTGAAGCTATTGGAAATGTGGAATCGGTTACTAACAAGCTTTCTGGAATTCATATTGGTGAATCTACTGCGATTTGGAAACCGAAATCTTATGGAACTGTTAGTGGAGGAGAAACGGTAACTGAAGTTAAAAGCACGCCGGTTGGCAGTGGTAGTTTGAGTAACATATCTAGAGCTAATATGTTGGAGAAGTTTACTGTGGATAATTCCACTTATGCTCATGCACGAATCAGGGCGTCCTTTTACCCTAAATTTGAAAATGAAAAGTCTGATCAAGAGGTATATGATTCCTGAGTTGGTTTTTTATGTTTTGATTTTGTGATTGGATGTTATATTGTTGAAATTTGTCATCTAAATATTTGAACCATGGTTGTTAAATAGAATCTATAGTGGCGCTATATCGCTATAGTGTAGTGAAATTTAGAAAAACTGTTATTGTTATGCAATGCACGATTTAGTACTAAATGTCGTTGAATAGCAGCTTTAGTGGCGTTATAGGACTATTGCATAGTGAAATTTTAACAATCTGGGATTGACAACACTTTTGAAGATTATAATTATATTATATTAGATAATCAGAGACAATTTTTATGGAAGCATGTAGTGTAGGAGTTTAGGATGATGGGAGGTGTATGAAGTTGATATTGGGGAGAGTTTGAGGGAAAATTGAGAGTTGAGACAAATGGTTATGAATTGCTCTTGCATTCAAAGTTAGTATTATGATAGAAACTAACTGATATAGAAGAAAATAAGGAAAATCACTTTGATAACGCAGATCTTCGAGGGTCTGCACCTCCCAATGCCAAAATGGCCCCTTTCCAATCAAATCCCAAATACCCTTTTTTGTATTACCCCTTCTATTTATAGGCAACACATCTATATTACAATTATTTTCTGCATAAACTGCCTATTCTTATCTAACTGTGGTTCCATATGACAATTATTTTCTATAACAACTGCCTACTAATAATAACTAACAAGGCCCATTATTATGGTTATCCTAATTAAGGGCCCATATCTAACATAGTACTACAAGTATTTATAGAGTTCGGCATCAGTTAATTAACCCAGTTTCAGTTACGGTCAACTAACTGAAGTTTAATTATTTACCATAACAGTTATGACTAACTAACTGCGGCACAATAGTGACGGAATTAACAATTCTAGAATGGAGCTTTATCTCATGAAAGCTATGAAGCACAAACACTAGGCACGATACTGACAGTCTGATGCTCACACATAGACATTGGTAATAATTGAATACAAGTATATGTGTCGGACACTCGAAGTGTTGGTGCTACTTGTTTGTGTCTGAATTCGCTTTGTAAGATTTTTGACTGAGGATTTCATTCTTCTGGGTAATAAGATCATTTTCTACTTCCTGCATTTACCTATGTGTTTGTAGTTTTGAAGCTTTTACTTATCAGTATTTTATGTTCCTGCAGACAAGGTCAAGGATGATTGAGTTGGTATCAAAAGGTTTAGCTACATTAGAGGTATGGTGGTTGTAGTGTTGTATTTGCAAACAATTTTGTAACTTTAGTTTTTATTTTTTTGTTGCAGTTATCTGCATACTAGTTGGCTGAACTTTGATTGAATTGTTTCAGTGGTGGGTTGATTTTATTGACTTGTGTGTGCAGGTTTCACTTAAACACTCTGGCTCTCTTTTTATGTATGCGGGTCATGAGGGTGGAGCTTATGCGAAAAACAGTTTTGGAAATATGTATGCTCACAAGAGATTAAGTCTTTCTTTATGTTCCCCCTTTCTATTTAGCTTGCGCTTAATGTTTTCTCTTCTTTGTCATGATTGATGGTCATGAACAAATGGCAAATAGCATGAAATTATCAGAATGGTTTTTTTCTAGGAATATGATTGTTGTTGTGATCCGTTTCTGAATGCATTTACTTAATTATTCCACTTTATGTAACTTGTTTGTTTGTTGATTATGCCTGTTTTTCTTTCTATGCAGATATACTGCTGTTGGTGTATTTGTTCTTGGGCGGATGTTTTGTGAGGCTTGGGGAACCGAAGCTTTAAAAAAGCAGGCTGAATTTAATAATTTTCTTGAGGTGAAATTTTTCCCACATTTATTTCTTTGGGCTGTGTTTTCCGACCACCTGCAAGGTTGATGATTAAAGTGTGTAAATGATTAGCTTATTAATAATATGATAGCTTTTAAATACATGGTTTATGATCACTTTGACAGAAGTATTTCCCCCCTTCCCATTTCCCAACACACTTTCCGGTTCATGTGTTTGTTAATTGAATTCACTGTATAACTATAATTTGATATACTGTAGTATTCTATTGCTACCTTCATTTAATTTATTATTAGTTGTGTTCAAGCTGAAGAAATGAACTTTACTATTATCTTCTCTTTCAGAAAAACCATATGTGCATATCAATGGAATTGGTAACTGCTGTTCTTGGAGACCATGGACAGCGTCCTCATGAAGACTATGGTAAAATTCTTGTTATTTTGAATAGTAGTGTTTTTAGATTCATTTGAAAAGCACATTCCAAATTGGAAAATGCATTACAAAATGGAAAATCTAATTCATATTGTTACCTACAAAAGGATGAATTTTACCGTGTCACTGTCTGAGTTATTTTGACCTGGAATTGTGATGTTGTAATATTATTTCTTATCATATATTCATTTGTATTTCTTGCTCTGAGCAGTGGTGGTTACAGCAGTCACTGAATTGGGCAATGGAAAGCCCAAGTTCTATTCAACCCCTGAGATAATTGCTTTTTGCAGAAAATGGCGATTACCAACAAATCACGTGTGGTTGTTCTCAACAAGGTGAACATTTAGTATTTAAATAGATGTTCTTTATTACTCAACTTTTATAAATGACTCGAGTATGATATTATTTTTTTAAAATCTGGTTTGTTGAAAGAATTTGATATACTGAAATTAATTAGTGTTTCATTAGATTTAGAAGCACTGAATACCTTTTGTTTATGAAATGTGTAATTATGTGATTAAAATCTGATGGTTGGTATTCTATTTGTTAAGTTCTTAGAGATTTCTTGTGTGTGAGATCAGCTTTTCTTTGTATGTAGTAATATATAATATAGTATAATATAATAGTAAAACTTTTTTGATTGAGAACCTTTATTTAAATGTAGAAAATCAGCCTCTTCCTTCTTTGCTGCTTATGATGCCTTATATGAGGAAGGTACTGCAACTTCTGTATGCATGGCTCTTGATGAAATTGCAGACGTATCTGTACCAGGTATGAATGTTAAGTTAGCACTATTTATTTAACTTGACATTGTGTCTCATTCCCCACATATGAAGAAATGGTATTTGATCGAAAATGATTTTTTTTAAAATGAAAATAGAGGAGGAAGAATATTATGATGATTATTATTGATTTATTTAGGGGTCGTGGGGAGGCACATGCACTTGACCATGTATGTCTTCGGTGGGTTTTGATAAAAATCTGCATTAGCACCCATAGGATGATAAAAAAAAAATGATGAATCTAAGAATATGTTATGAATGCCTTTCAAAAAAAAAAATTGAAGCTTTTCTCACCAGCTTTGACGAGATATTCGTTGACTTAGTCTTCAACGCTTCCCCATCAACATCGCTACTAATGTCCTGATTTGTGTCTTGTGGCTGTTTAAGAGTATGAATTCATAGATTACAAGCTCTGGTATTCTATTTACTTTTTGGTAATTTATCCTATGTGATAAAGAAGAATCTTTATGGACTATATCAATTCCACTTGATGTATTTGTTTATGGGTTTGCTGCATAATAAACAAGAAACATGTGAAGTATTTGTTAACAACTTATTTTTATGCCCTTTTATTTGATGTATTTGTGAAGTTTTTGAATAAAATTTAACCTGATGATGTGATTAGAACAAACTCGAACATGATCAAACCCCCTCCCCCAAAATAAAAAACTTCCAACCTAAGCCGGTCCAAATGGATGTTTTAAAATTAAGTAGGTTTGTAGTTGTTGATTTCTTCTAGTTTCAGTTTTATCCCACACTGAATGTTAATTTCATATTTCAGTGTTTCATTTTCGTGCATCGCTCGTCTCATTTATGCACTCAATTATCTTTGCTTGAGCTTTTTGTGAAATTCACTGCATTTTTACATATATTTTTATAACTGCAGCTTCAAAAGACCATGTGAAAGGCCAAGGTGAAATTTTAGAGGGTCTTGTGGCTCGTCTTGTGAGCCATGAGAGTTCAAACCATATAGAGAAAATTTTGAAGGAATTTCCTCCTCCACCTGCTGATGGAGGTATGCTTATTGATTCTCAAAATATTTATTACTATTTTCTTAGTTGATGCCATGATGTTTATTACTATTTCTTTGTTTATTTATTTATCAGCATATTCATACATATTCAATTTCTTAGTTTATGCATTTTCTTACTTATGCCCATCCTTGGGGTCTTTAAACCGTTATTTAGTTCAAGGTTCCTCAAAATCAGATTATAATTATAATTGCAAACAAAATAGCCTCCTCACTGTACAACCATACTTTTCTGACACGCCAAAATAGCCTCCCCCCCCGTACATATTGCAGTTTTAAATAATTTCAGTTTTTCTTTTCTATTTCAGCTGCCCTCGATTTCGGTCCAAGTCTAAGGGAAATTTGTGCTGCCAATAGATCTGATGAAAAACAGGTACTGGGTAAACTTTTTTTACCATGATTCAGAGTTGTGATATTGCAATTCTTGATGTGGATATGGACCCCCTCAAATTATGCTTATATTGTCATCAAGTCAAATCTTGGAGAGACAGTGACTAAGAGACAATATGAGAATCCTATCTAGCAGGAAGTTTGGGTTGCCCGCTTCCTTGTTCCAGGGTGTTGTGTCTGTTCTGTTTCTCCAGAACAATGGATTCATCGTTTATGAACAAAATTAGGTGGACCTGAATCCAGATGAATTTAAAGTAATTTAATATTGTGATTTGGTATGCTGCTGCAGCAAGTGAAAGCGCTTCTTGAGAGTGTTGGTAGCTCATTTTGTCCTGATTACTCGGATTGGTCTGGGACTGATGCTGCTGATGTTCATTCAAGAAATGCGGACAAATCTGTTCTTCCAAAGTTTTTACAAGCCCATCCAGCAGACTATTCAACAAAAAAATTGCAGGTCAGTCTAGACTATCAGATTGTTAACGTTACAAATGGAAATTTTTTAATTTGACTATATTTTGTGTACTAAATTCTGTTCATGTGTAAGTTTGTAATATGTACCGAATTTTGATGAATTATTTCTCTGTAATATGAAATAGTATACTGATAGTCTTTTCTTGATTTTAATTGATCGCTTCGTGTTATGATTATTATTTTCCTCAACAAATGATTCAAAGGTTCTCCCAATTCTCAAGAAGCACTAACATTTAGATTAAATTTTCCCTTGCACTTTAGATTGCATTTCTTTCGACTAAATGCTTTACTGTCTTCTGTTCAGTTCATAGTCATAGCTTTGATTTGGTTTTGAATCAGGAAATTATTCGGTTGATGAGGGAAAAACGCCTCCCTGCTGCATTCAAATGTTACCATAACTTCCACAAAGTTGATGCCACATCAAATAACAACCTTTTCTACAAAATGGTCATTCATGTGCACAGTGATTCTGCTTTTCGGAGATACCAAAATGAGATGAGGTTTACTTTCAATCTCATTGCTCGTTTAATTTTCTAAAAAAATATTTTAGAACCTTTTTATTATTTTGCATCATACATTTCTATGATACCATTCTAAGTTACAAAGTGTTTGTCTCTTTCAGGAAACAACCAGGATTGTGGCCACTATATCGAGGTAAATATTATATTTTCCTTTCTTTTATATAATGTCCAGTTCCTTTGCCTGAAAACTGCGAGCTAGTGTAGATGCCTAGATATATTGTTATCTACATGTAGTGATCTTCATTGCTATATTTTCAGGGTTTAGTGGTTGCATTTTAGAGATGTAAATGGTTTGATTCAAAATGTGAAATAGATACTTTTAACCTCTTCATAGAATATGGTGCATGTGTTTCAAAATTGAGGTTACTTATTGAACGGGGAAATATTTTTACTGCTAAAAATTTCCTTAGATTAAGCAAGTTTCATCTAAAAGTTTTTTCTAGAAGGGGGGTGGGGGGGTAGGAGTAGTTCATTTTCTTGATAGACACTTGTTTTGTTAATTGATGCTAAACTGGAAGCATTATTTTTTTCCTTTTGTAATTTCCCCCTTTTGTGGAGAAAAGGGATAAAGGAAGGATGACTTTGAAGATGAGTAAAATTTAGTGGGCCTCGTCCACATATGGCTTGATACTGGAGTCGTTGGTTTTGGATTGTCTTAAAGTTTATTTAGAAGTTACTCTGAGCTCACCTTGTGCAAACCTAATGAATGCATTAGGCTTTTTTTGGAGGGAGGAAAGTAGAGAGAAAAAATCGAGAAATCTTCCACATTTTTTCAGAGAGTGTTTTTATCGGGAATGATAAGGGAATGCTTTTGATTAATATATTTTTAATTTTGTAAGTTAGATTAAATTTGAAGAATTGATGTAAACCCTCCAAAAACCTCCTCCAATGCAATTTTTGAGTTCCTCCAAATTAGGAGGATTTTGTATTATGAAAAAAAAATGAATCCCCCAAAGCTCTCCCCTCTCACAGTCCTCTATTTTTTTTCACTTGTTCCTTCCTTTTGTCCAGAACTCTCCCTTCCCCTCCAAACTTGCAAACAAAGCCTAAGTAATTTGCTCTTTAAAGCTCCAATAGAAAAGTGGGAATTTGAGTTATTAATCCTGTTGATAATTTTCATAAACATTAGCATTCAGTATCTTTGAATGTTTGATTTGCAAGAACTCTTGACAATTTTGGTTCAAACTTAAATTCTGAGGAATTTTGGGTACATGGATTATTTTATATTTCCCTCAACTATTACTGAAGTGGATCCTCAGGGTATACTATCTTGTGAAATAAAACGCAATATAAATGTTTATATATGTATGCAAAACATATAAATGCTGCTCATCATTCTTATTGATTTATACAATTTCTGGTACATTAATGTGTTTCCAGGATTTTTTGTTGATATCAATTTATTCAAGGCAGACAAAGAGAAAGTCACTGAAATTTCTAAGGACAATAGTATAAATGAAAGTGGTAGCAGCAGTACCGAAAAAGATGATTTTGCTGACGAAGATGCAAATTTAATGGTCAAATTGAAGTTTCTTACCTATAAGGTATACATCCATGTTTGAAATCTCTATGTTAAGAGTCCCATATCAGAAATTGGGTTGGGCCTAACTCAACCCTACAAAACCGGCTTGTAAGGTGAGGATTTCCCTCACTTATAAACATATCTCAAGCCATTTCTCATCCAATGTGACACTCTTAACACGCTCCGTCATGCCCAACAATATTAGTTTTATATTGCTTTAAATCAAGTTTTGATGTCATCTTATTTCTCTCTTTTGTTACTACGAATGACTCTTCATTCAGTAACTATGTCAAATATTTGATATAGGCCATTTATTCTAATTAGTATATTATCCTTATTATTGTTCTTATTCTGGTTGGTTTTCCCAGCTGCGAACCTTTCTCATTCGAAATGGATTGTCAATTCTGTTTAAAGAAGGTACATGTGCTTACAAGGCATATTACCTGAGGTAAGCTGCGTTTCTTGCGCATTTCTGTGCTTACACATGGTGTCAGCCAAGGTTGTATCCGAACTAATTTTCTTTTTTCTTGCTTTTATTTCAATGTCGCAGACAAATGAAAAAATGGGGAATCTCTCCAGGAAAGCAGAGAGAGCTTAGCAAAATGCTTGATGAATGGTATAGTTCTTGAATCATTGTTCTGGATGACCGCCAACTATAGTTTGGTTTCTGCTTAGTGTCCTTGTTCTTTCTCTCTAGCACTGTCCTTTTTATCTTTTTTCTACTGTGGTTGATGCAGCTGGTTAAGTTCTTTACTCTGCTTTCAGGGCTTTGTATATAACAAGGCAACTTTCATCATCAATATATCTTAGTGAAGCTGAACCTTTCCTTGAACAGTTTGCAAAACGTTGTCCACAGAACCAAGCTCTAATAGGTTCTGCTGGTAATTTAGTTAGGACCGAAGATTTCTTGGCCATTGTGGAGGGAGGCCAGGATGAAGAAGGCGATCTTGTATCAGAGCGGGATATAACACCATCAGGGCCTAATATCTCAGTCAGAGACACAGTTCCAAAAGATGAAGGGATGATTGTATTCTTTCCCGGTAATTCTTTCACTATTCTTATTGAATTCTCAACATTTATATTTGCTTGGTCAACATCTTCAAATTTTCTTGATAACCAAGAGACTTCAATTGTGTAATTATACTTCAAATGTGATCCTTAAGAATAGGTTTCCTCGTGTACAGTGATAAGTGAAGTATTATGAAATATGCTTCCAAGTTGATTGGTTGACTGTTGCTATATTTTGTGAACTGTTGTAAAGCATGGAAAATAAGTTCCAGTCACCAATGGCGTTAATTGAGTCAGGACTAGAGTAATTGACTGTACAAGTCTAATGATTCCCCCTTCCAGTGCCCTTTCGAGAACAAAGTTTTGCAGTTAATTTGCAGTTTCTAGCTTATTAGGTTATTGTATTTGTTTGTCAAAATACGAGGTTATCGTGTTTTTCATCAATCTATTTAAAAACAAGAACTTAATTATGAGCAAAGGGCTGTAAGTTGAGTTGAAAGAGTTTCAAGGATAGTTGAAATATGACTTGCTGGTGTTACGTTTTAATGAGGTACAGAGGAGGTTTTGCATTAGTCTTTTTGCTGAATGATTGTGGTAGTGTGATTAAGGCATAGTTGATTCTGATGTTGATGCGAGTAGTTTCCTCTTTTGATTTGTTTAGCTTTTTTTTTTGTGTCTAAAACTCACATTCATGGGATTTTTCCTGCTAACAGGAATACCAGGTTGTGCAAAGTCTGCCCTTTGCAAAGAATTGCTAAACGCACAAGGAGGACTACTAGGAGATGATCGACCCGTTCACAGTCTCATGGGTGATCTAATTAAAGGTAAAATTTGTCCCAACATAGTTAAAAACGGAATATCTTTAATTGAAAATGTTCCCTAAAATGAGTGAAACAAGTATTATGCATTGCATTCTTACTTATGGAAGTTGTACAGATTACTGGAATTATATGTTGGTTTTTTTTTTAGGCAGGGCAACCTTAAATTGGGCTTCATAATGCCGATATTCTTGAACGAATATATATGGTTATCAATAGCTAATGTGTCTTGTGGAATATTGACAGGAAAATATTGGCAGAAAATCGCTGAAGAGCGCAAAAAGAAACCGAAGTCTATACTGCTTGCTGACAAGAACGCCCCAAATGAAGAAGTTTGGAGACAGGTCAGTGCTCTATATAATTTTGTTATGGCCTATGGGACTTATTTCTTCCATCCCTTTCAGTTTTCCTTTTTATTTTCCCCTTAGTTTTCAATTATATATTTTTTTTCTTATTCATTTTATTCATTTTTTTGCTTTTCAATTAATAATATAAAATAAGGTTATAATTTTTTTTTACTGTTAAATAAGATTATATATTAAATACTATAAAAATTAATAATAATAATAATAATAATAATAATAAATGACGATAATGATAATATAATCTATAATAACATTTATTAGAAGTAATTATATTTTAGATGAATAAAACTGTAAGAAAAGTCCTCATTTGGGGTAATTTATTTCTAGCATCTGGTTTAGTGTTTTCATCCTTTTCCTTGATGGTAGAATTAAAATATCGATTCTATTCCAAAAAATAGATTTAAAATATTGATTTTTTTTATGGTAAAATATTGAATAGTTATGGTTGATAGAAAAACAATAAAAAATAGGAGAAAACAAATTGCCTGTTCTTAAAAACAGTCTGCACTATTCTTCACTCAACTGTGCCAAAAGATATACTACCTCCGTCCCTAATTATAAGAGCATCTACAATGGAGCTCCTCATTTTTTAGTACTTAAATGTACACATCACCTTTTAACTGGGTCCCATGTATACACATCATTTAGAATTTTTTAAGCACTCAATTCTTCCAACCAAGTACTTCTTTCAAAAGTTCTTAATGGGTCCCGCAAATAACTCTACATCATTTATAATTGGTTGATAGTTTTTAATTATGATGGAAAAAAAGAAAGAAAATGATAAGAACTGGAGAGAGAAGGTGCTTAAATAGGAGTAGGTACTTATATAAGTACCATTTTATTTTTGCTTCAATGGTGGTACTTAATAGGTACTAGTTCTTAAATCATAAGAACTCCCCATTGGAGATGCTCTAAGACCCTTTTGGAGAATTTTCTTGTCCCTTTTTATAAGACCCTATTTGAATTTTCAACCACACTAATTGTTACTTTAGGAGAACATGACACAGACAAATGATAAGCTCACAGAGTAGTACATAGCTTGGAAGATCAAACCAGAGAAGGTGAGCTAGCGGGGTTTGCTGGAATACCCCTAGGTTGCCCAAAAACATCAGGTTTTGGCCTGAAAAATGGTAAAATCTGGAGCATTTTCTGTGAAGCTCAAAACAAAAGGGGCCTTTCACTGAAATTTGCCTACTGAGATGGCTATTAAACAGTGATGGGCTGTTGATGCCAAAAGAATAGGGAATCACAAGATTATCCCCCAAAAAGGTGGTAGAACACACCACTGAGGCAAGGTTGGGTTTTGTACTATGCATAGAGTACAGCTGTGGTTTCAAGGCGCGTGACCTCATCAGCAAGTATGTATGTGATGCACTGGCTGTAGAAGGAATTGCCAATTCATTTTAATTTTTAAGTGTCAAGTCTGAATAGATTAGTTTTGGTGTGAGTGTGCACCTGTGCATAGTAGAGTGAAAAAAACAATTGGGGAAAGGGAGATTGTACCATTCCAAAGTCAGGGAATATCCCCGTTAGGGCTTATGGTGATATTAGGAATGTTCGTTTAGAAATAATAAGATCCTAACAAAGATACTGATAAAGCAGGAAAAGAGAGAGAAAAGAAGAGTTATTTAGAATTATGTATTTTATTGTCAAAGGAAAAAACAGTAGGAAAGAACAATGGTAACCCCGTAAGCAAGGGATATGCCACAGAAACACCCCTTTCTATACTAGTTAAATCTCTAGTCTATACAAGGATTTCTCCACCCATTGTGTACAAAAGAGGCTCTCTATTTATAAGCTGCTAACTAACTATTAACAGAAAACTAACTTGGGCCTGTTTTCAACCCCACCAGCATTCTGCATTCCTCTTTTTTCTACAATATTTCGTCAAAAAATTCGATTTCGATATCCAGAATGTGGCTCTACCTGACTAACAAGTGATTCCGCTTAAATCAAAGTATTTGTGAATCACTTGCTTTTTTGTATTTGGTTTATCAATCTACTGTAGAATCACTCTTGTCTTTGTTATCTTTGTTTCTTCTACTTAATAAAAAATTGTTATACATTAAAAACACGTGTTACATATGCAGATAGAAGACATGTGTCGCAGAACCAGGGCATCTGCTGTGCCAGTTGTGCCTGAATCTGAAGGTTATCCTTGTTACCAATCCTGAAATTGTTTGTGTTAAATCTACGGTTGATGTTATTGTTTTACAATCTTAGTATTTTTTTCTCTTCACAACATAATAACCAATTTCGAAGAATCTGAAATTCTTTTCACTGGCGTAAATTGAATATTTATTTGAGTAAATTACACTCTCCTCCTTTCAGAGATGCTTAAATCACACTACTCTCCCCTCGTATGTTAAAATATACACTCACCCCACTAATTACAGCCTCTTTCAAGGGAGGGGATTATAATTTACTCTATTTATTTTGCATAGAAACGTGAAGAAAGATCTGACTTGGTTTATGATAAGAAGTGAGAGCTATGGCATGCTATTTTTTTTTCAATGAGAACTTGTCTTAATTATAGCTTCATTATTATCATCTCAGAGTATTCCTCCGCGTTTTACTGTGCAGGAACTGACTCAAATCCATTTTCCCTTGATGCTTTAGCTGTCTTCATGTTTCGTGTGCTTCAACGAGTCAATCATCCAGTATATATGCTTTGTTTTCGTGAATTATGATTCCCAATATTTACACATTTATTACATTTCACTAAATTCATTCGAACTTCAAAATTTTGAAGGGAAATCTTGACAAGGCATCTCCAAATGCTGGCTATGTGCTGCTAATGTTCTATCACCTTTATGATGGCAAGGTATTATGCTTCGTTTTTTGCTACTTCATTTTTGTTTATATTTTATTATTCTCTAAACTAGCTTTTCTGATGATTTTCAGAGCCGCAAAGAGTTTGAGGGGGAATTAATTGACCGTTTTGGGTCACTTGTGAAGATCCCATTATTGAAATCCGATAGGTACTTTCATCATTTCATGCCATCACCAGCATCATATCGTTTAATATTTAATAAAAATCTTGGTAGTATTCACATCGTATTTATGTATTGTTTACATTGACCAAAAGTATCCAATGGAATTTATCGCTCCCAGCTCCAAAATTTCCAAATGTTATCCTTATAAAATTTGGACAATCCTTATAAAGTTTGGAGAATCTTCATCTCTTGGGCTAACTTCTGTGATGAGATTACTTATTCTGTTGTGCTTTTTCCACTGTGCAGGAATCCCCTTCCCGAGGCAGTGCAGTGCATTTTGGAGGAAGGACTCAATCTATACAGGCTTCACACTAAAAAGCATGGAAGGTCAGTTTATGTAATTTCATTTGGTTAAGGTGAACATTGTTTTGCTATAATTTTTGCTTTCATATTGTATATACTGTTCAGTGTGTAGTGAACTTTTGACTGTTATAAGTTATAACTACAACTGCAGCAGTAGGATTTGTGAATTTTTCATCTCTATCTCTAATATACATATAAGGCATATGTTGTCACACCATATACTTCACCCTTTACTGATAACGAGAGAGAGTCGTGAACATACAGTTAGAACTTGAAGACAGAGAAATGTCACCAAAAAAACTGATAGTCAATGTGCTGGAACCTAGCTGCAGATCGACCACCAGTACTTCAGAAATTTCAAACAAGTTCTGACAACTGTGTTTCAAACTTAAGAGTTATATCCTTCTGTTTTTAAGTCAGAACTGCAGACTTATATTATTCAATTATTGGTCAAGTCTTGTTTTGAATTGTGAAGTGTTGAGATTTCCTCTGTCGATTATGAGAACATCCAAACTCCAAATCTCCGAGGCTCTAAAGTATAGCTTTACCCACAATTCCCCAAAGCACTGTGCTACAATCCACTCGAATATTTCCATCCAGTGGTGGTCAATATCCATAATTGTTGTATGAGTGACATAATATCTGCTGTAAACTGGCTTGTCTAATTTTGCCTCCTTGTCTTTGAGGTTTTTGGTGCAAAGTGGAAACTAAGAAGTTGACAATCTTAAATTGACCATTATTGATATAGGTTAGAATCTACCAAGGGTACGTACGCAATGGAATGGACGAAATGGGAGAAACAATTACGGGATATTCTTTCTGGAAATGCTGATTATCTTAATACAGTCCAGGTTAATATAGCTAGCATTGTTTTTTCACCATAGTTTTCTATTTTCCTTTTATCAACCGTGTTCATTTAACAATTTGATAACATAGGTTTTGACTGGGTAATGCTGATAATTATTTTTATAATCCTTAATAGTTTTGTTGACTGCTTTTCTTTGCTCTCAAAACATCTTCAGGTTCCATTCGAGTTTGCTGTTAAGCAAGTGTTGGAACAATTGAGAAACATTGCTAAGGGAGATTACACGCCTCCAGATACTGAAAAGAGGACGTTTGGTACCATTGTTTTTGCTGCTCTCAGTCTGCCAGTAATAGAAATTCAAGGTGTCCTGAATAATGTAAGGGAAAATTCTGCTCTTGTAGTTGCATTCTGTTCTCTATAATCATTATAGTTGTTGAAAAACTTATTATTGCCTGCTATAATTGATTAGTTTTTTGTGATGGAGACAACTGAGAAATTGTTAAAAGCAGTGTTTTAAAACCTGGACCGCGGTGATAGACATAGACCCAGTTAAGGAACTGGCCTATTGGGTCACTGGTTGGACAACATGACTGATGACCTGGTCAATATTAACAAAAGTAAAATTATTATGACATAAATTTCATATTTTAAAATAAAATTGTTATTTTTTTTTATGGAACGAAAACTTTAATTTTTTATTGATGAGGAATGAAAACTTTATTTTTAATTCATGTATTTAGACAATAAGATATAAGATATTACATTTTATTTTCCTTAAATTTGAAAGTTAATATTGATAACATTGTAAATTTCCTTTATTAAACAACATTATACATAGAAGAAAGGACATTAGTTAAATATTATGTTTGTACTGTATATATTTAAATGTTGACAACAGTAACAGGCCAGGTGGTAGATATGTGCCTTTTTCAGCGCTTGGTCACAAGCTCGAATCCCTCTCCCTGCGTTTTCCGATTTTTTTAACAAAGCAGGCACATTTATTAATGACCCATTGAATTGGCCAGGCTGAACCGGTTAAATGCCGAGTAGACGAGGATATAGAATAATTTTGCTATGTAAAAGTTATTCGATGTCTTTTAGCGGCTTCACAAGCCTATAACCAGCCATTTCTTTGATAGACTTTGACCATCTGTGAGCAGTTTTGCTATGTAAAAGTTGGTCGAATTCTGCAGTGTAGGTTGCAGGATGGAAGCTTTGAGAAATTAAGGATGCTTCTTAATTAGACCATTTATTTCACTTCTATCTTTAGGAAGATATTATTAATTAGCCTTCCCTTTCAGCATATATGTATTTTTATTTTATTTTTTATTTTCACTATTTTGTTGGCAATAGGGCTTTGTTACTCTCTTTAATATTTCTGTTTGAAAAATGCCATGAAATTTTATACATGACGATGCACACCCACACAGAGGACTCTATAGTCAGTTCATGTCCATTCACCCTTGATTTTCCTTGTCTGCAGCTCCCCAATCATCCTTTTTTCCCTACTTTTTATCAAAATGGGTTTTCTTATCCATGTATAATAACCTAGGATATATGAACAGTATCTAATGCAATAATATGTTTGCAGTTAGCCAAGAATAATCCGGAGATTGACGAATTCCTTAAAGATAAGCATCTAGAGAATCTTAATCGAGCTCACTTGACTCTTGCCCATAAAAGAAGTCACGGCATCAAAGCTGTCGCTGATTATGGTATGTGGCTGCATAAAAAGGCACCAGTGGAGTTGACGGCACTGCTCTACTCAGACAAAATGGCTGCGTTCGAAGCTTTGCCTGGCTCAGTGGAAGGAGAGAAGATAGTTCCGAAAAATACATGGCCCCATATTACCTTGTGGACTAGTCAAGGAGTTTCAGCCAAGGAGGCCAACATGTTACCACAGTTGTTTGCAGAGGGAAAAGCAAATCGGATCGACTTAAATCCTCCCATCAATCTGTCTGGCACGGTTGAGTTTTATTGAATTATTTTTGCTGCTCATCGTTCTAAAATATTTTACAAGATCACATATATTTTACTCATAAAGGTTAGTGGAGTAACAAGAGAAGATAATGGCGAAAGTTTTTGTAGGAGCCAACATTTTCTTCTGAGGAATATTGTATATAAGTTGTTTAGAAAGCTGAGTATGATTTATGGTGTATTATAACCTGGTTTTTGCCATGAGGTCTATATGTTATCAAACCATTAGATAACACCACAAAAAAAAATGAATTAATAAAATCATTAGATATTATAGTTCTCAAATCAACCATTCTAATTCTTACTGGCTAACAGGATATGTGAAATAATTACCGAAGTTTAAGCAATCCTTCTACACTTGCTTTACAGCACTTTCACTTTTAATTTTCAAGCAGAAATACTAACCATGCAATTAAATAAATTAACTGGGATTGTTTTGGAAAATCATCAAGTTGAAACAAACTAATTGACATATATTTAATCTATTGAATAGGTGAAATATATTTAATAAAATTCAGAAAAATGTGTTACACTACTTCTATCTCAAATCTCAATTGTAAGCAAAATTAATGGACTCACTTTTTACAATACTTTTCGTCTCAAATTAATTAACATTTTTTTTGTTACCATGATATTGATACGAAGTTTCCACCGCCGTTAGGGATGATTAATTTTCGTCGAGGAACCTGTGGGGCACACAAGGTGGAATTTCCCCTCCCAACCGAATTTTTTCCATACACATAAGTTATGAATCGAACCCCTGACCACATTTTAATTAACATTTTAATATATAAAGAACTTATTTTTCCTATTTCAATAATAAAGTTTTTTCAATGTGATGATTATTTTGTGGTGAACCCTCCAATACACATCTTATTTTTACATGCACCAATACATTACCAATGTGCACAATTCTAATTGGTTCACAAATAATACTATTTGATATAGAAAAATTAATAAGTGCTTCTTTACAAAAAAAAAAAAAACTTGATCCAATTATTTTTGTGCGTGCGTTGTGCTTTATGCTTCAAGATGTACAAATCTTTGTGTAGGTATTCTTTCTAATTATCATGTGGCACTTTTTCAAATGATATATTTTCTCCACAATTACCTTTTAAGTATTTGAAATTGAATCCTGATTCTTCTTCAAAGTGCCACTCATAAAAATTCACAACCATCTTTGCTGGTGCCTTTGATAATACATTAATATACATGATGACAATGTATTATTACAAAAATAATTGACATGCTACTACAACAACAATTCATTGGAAAAATGAATGAGACAATGCTTACAGTAAACCTAATAGGCCTATAAGTTATAATCAGTAAGATCGCATGCTGTTGCACGGATCCGAATAAGGGCGGGACGAGAAATGAGAAATTTCACGAGGTGTCATCAGGGGAAAACTTTTATTACGATAGATTGACAACCCGGTTGAAATATCATGCTTTTTTCTTGTTTTCAACCGTTATTGAGGAAGATAATAGCATCTTCAGAGATTCAGCATTAGATATCTAGACTTCTTTGGCTTTTGAATCATTGCTTGTATTGGCATTCATTCCCTTACTATCGGTATATGCAGGACAAACGGTTGCATATTGACAGAATCGACATTTCCAACGCTCCTCCTCGTGAACATAGGCGGCTTCTCGCTCTCCAAGCCAAAACTCAAGACAAGAACCAATTTGATTATTTAGCCACTCAGAATCATATGTAAATTTATCTTCGCAAAGTAGTGAATGATCTTTCTGATACTCGTATCTGTCATGAAGCAAACAAAACAATGTTATCCTTACAAATTCAAACTTTAAGTTCATGCAAAAATAGTGTTTGTAAAGAAGACTCTATGTAGTGCAATCAAACTGCTACTCATGAAAAATGATATATTTGCAAGGACTAATAACAATTTTTTTTACAAGGGCTAAACGCAAAAAATGGTATATTTGCAGCAAAAAAACATATTTAAACCTAAAATTATAAATTTTGCACTGAAAATTCTGAGCTTACCTCAACAAAAGCTGATCATTGGCAGGGGACAACATCATATAAGTATTTCTGTAATATCTCACCACGTCATCAAGGGTCTACATTTGCAAATAATGAAAAAGAAAAATATTTAGAAGGTATTCTTCAGTAATTAATTAATTAATTAATCAACTGAAATATTTTCACAAGAATATTTTGATAGTCTAAATATCCTACCCTGATCATAGATAAAATTAAATCCTTCGTGAATGCATTTCAGCGGAAACACCATATTAAACCAAAGACATCAAAATCAAGCATCACGCTAAAGCCTGACCAAGAATTGTTCCCACCTAGAATGGAACTCGGGTTTTCCGGAACAATTTATCATAGGGGGAACTCATTAACCACTTGAGCTCAATTACTTGGTTAGCACTCTACTTTTCTTCAATAGGATAATTCAATAGTTTATTTAATACTTAATTTAGCAATGAATGTTCGCCCATTTTTTTGTAATGCAACATCATTCAACCAACTAAATTATCATAATTCTGGAAAAATAAAAAGAATTCAATGATAACAATATAGAGGAAGGAAGAAACAGTCTCGTCTACTTACCGAAGCAGAAAATCCAGAGTCAGCACTTAAAACTTTTAGATCTTCACATAGAATACTTTGAGGGTTTAAGCCAAAATAAGTAAAAAAGTTTTTAGAAGGAAAGTTATCAGAAACTAAATTGTCCCACATGTACTTGTAACACATCAATTGAAGCCTGCCAAAAGGAAGAGTACCGTAAGGATTCAATCATACACATTGGCATGCAATTCCACATCAACAGAATTAAATAGATGGAAAAAGAATAACCATACCTTCCGTTTCTTCGTTGTGGTTCAGCGGGAAGTGTATCTCGAGCACGAGTCTTTGTGTCAATTAGTATTGGATTATGATCATTTTTGGATAATGGCATCCGAACCTCATCAATCACTCCAATCATCCATATATCTTCTGCAAAGCCTATTCTGGTATCAGAAGAATAGTTCATCATGATCTAAAACTGCCCCAAAACCCACCAGCAAAGACACGTAAGTTTCAAGTCAATTCTACGATTTTCTGTAATCTAGTATGTTATCAGTAACATCAAAAGCTTAATCGATACACGGTATTAGACTCTTACGATAAATCAATAAAAACCTAATTTTTTTCAATATGAACTTAAACCGATTTTTTTTCTATTTTCATGCTACATTAGAACTACACATGCTACAACTTGATTTCTAGTATTATGTTATCAAAATGTATTTAACTCATGACAAGTTAAGGATTGACTAATGAGACATCAGTTACTTACATTGGCAGTTCTCGAGTTAATCCTTCAAACAATAATTGATTCACACCACCTATAAAATTAAGAAACTTCAGGGCCCAACGATCTTCTTGTGATTGGATCTTTACTTCTACCCGTTTTATAACCTGCATATCAAAACACTATTATCACTCTAATAACCAACAAATTAAAATGATACAAAACATGACCAAATAGGACACACAAACCTTCAAATAATCATTAAAGTTTACAATCTCATATGAAGCAAACAATGAAAAACAATGAACTGAGACTATCTAAGCAATAACGAGAAACAATGATCGAGAATTGAGTAGTACCTCTGCTTCAAGTTTTGCATGTTGAGCAATGCCAGCTTTCATAAATTGATTGACCTTTCGGCCTCCAAGAGTGAGTGTAAATTCCATTTGTTTAGGGCACCATTCCTATCATAACATTTGATCAGGAAAGTTAAGTTGGTTATGATCTCTTATTTATTTCCACAAAATGGAAGCATAATAACAATCCAATTATTTTACATGAATTTCACAGGTTAACTTAACACCAAGTAAGACTTCACTTATAGAGCTTAGTATCTTAAAATAATCCATTTTACTTATCTGGGGTTAATCAAAACAGCAGAAATATCAGAAATCAAAAGATAAAGATTGAATGTTCATAGACTACTAGCATAGCTCAAGAACATGCCCCAAATGGAATAAAAAAAAAAGAAAGTAATTTCATCCAAATTTAATCAATCCAGCAAATAAAAAAATGTAATTTTATATATTCCATTCAACTCAATTTCATATTTTTCAATCGAATAAGAAGAAAAAAAAGGATGAAAAAAGAATGGTACCGTGGAAGTAAGATCAGTGACGGACAAAGCACGTTTGTTTCTAAAACGACGGAGAAACGAATCAGAAATATTGGGTTTCTTTTTTGAATTAATAAATTGAAGAGTATCTTCGATATCAGCAGCAGCACCAGAAGCAGCACTAGCATCACATGATGAAAGGTTTCGTTTTGATAAAAGGGTAATTGAATTAATAGAGAAAACATTGTTTTGATGAAGAAGACGAGGAGAAGAAGAAGGTGTTAATGTTGATGAAGAAAGAGAACGAGACAAAACAGAAGAAGAAATAGAAGCATAAGCAGCTTCAATGAAAGCCATTTCTTCGTCGCTTACAATTTCGATTGGAATATTGTTGTTGTCTGATGAGGATGTTTCGGCCATGTTTAGTGTTCCTTGCTTTGACCACACTCTTTGGAGAGATGGTAAATAAATGACCGTTGAATCTGTGTCTTTTTTGGGGTTCTAATTAGGGGTGGCAATACGGGCATGCCGCACCGTTTAGGCCCGACCCATTTAAGCCCGCCTAAAAGCAGTGCGGAGCGGTGCGGGCCAACTTAGGCGTTCGGGTTCAAAAACTCAAGCCCGCCCGTTTATTGGCGGGGGCGGGGCGGGCATGCCCGCCAAATATATATATATATTTTTTTTACAATTTGAATTTCAAGAATTTGGGTTTCAATAATTTGAACCTAGAAGACTAAAAACTCTAGTTTGTGTAGAAATTTTAAAACTGAAGCACAAAAATAGAAGCGATATGCACAGAGTGGGAGTCACATACACAACACCTATGAAAATAAACAAATGGAAACTCTAGTATCAAATGAAAAATGAACTTTCAAAGAGAAATAAAGTAATATAATAAGCAAACAGTTTTTTTTATCAAAAATAAGAAAAGAAAAAAAGTACTAAATTGGGCTTAAGATGACCAATTTTTATTAAAAAAAAATAAAAAATCACTATTACAATGCCCGCCCCGACCCGCCCCCACCCATTTTTTAAGCGGGCCAAACGGGTACGGGCAAACTTAAGGTACCGGGCCGAAAACCTCAGCCCAGCCCGCAAAAAATTACGGGTCGAACGGGTCGGCCCGGCGGGCTCGGCCCGTTTTGCCACCCCTAGTTCTAATTGCTTGTGGCTTTTTCTTACTACAGATTTCTTCAACCTTGTTTCACACAACAAAGACTCGCTGCTACCAAATTTACTATTACTACTACCACTCACACAAGAAGAGAGAACACAACCAAGCTTCTCCTATACTCTCTCTCTCTCCCTCTTCCTTCTCTTTTTAGTACATCCGTCCCGGAATTATTTATATTATTCACTTATCATGTTTTGACCATACATTTTTAATAATATATAGATATAAATATAAAAATATAAGACCATGTTTAATTTGTTTTAATGATGATTTTCATAATATCCAATTTTTATAATTTTTACTAATAAAGAATTAAAGATATTAGTGATCAAAATTGTGTGTTGACATACGTGCAATAATCAAACTAGTTTTCATATTTTGGGACAGAGGTAATATTTATTTTAAGGTAAATAGGTTGATAACCCTGTAACGTGGGTGAAGAGAAAGTCTAACTTAGACACAAACCTAACACTTCATTGTTAGGCGCACACACATAAAGAGAAAAAAAAATTAAAGAGAAAGAATTAAAATAATATTAATTGATGTGACTATATTATTTTTCTTTTAATTTATTAGATTTGTGTGTGTGCACCTAAATAAAATTTATTTGGGTTTATGTTTATAGAAGAATGTCTTTGTGGTTGAATTTTTTTTTCCCTGTAATTTTTTTTTCCTTTTGACTCTTCCTTTGTAATGTTGAATTTTTTGGACTCGCCTCTTGGGTGCACTTTTTAAATCGGTTATTTTATTCAAACCGATTTAAAAAGTGATGTTTTTTAAAAATGTTAATCTATTCAACCGATTTAAAAAGTGCAAATTCCTTTTGCAAGGGGCGAATAAAAAAAAAATTACAGGGAGAAAAACAAAACCCACACATATTACAGGGGGTCCGGTTATGGTGCATAAGTAATTGCTTATGCACCGTGCATAAGGTTTTACCAGAACACTTTCCATAAACTGTTCCGGTATGCATAAGGTTACCGGAACACTTTTTTGCATACCGGAACACTTTCCTCAACTGTACCGGAACACTTTTATGCATACCGGAACACTTTGATGCATACCGAAACACTTTCCTCAACTGTACCGGAACACTTTTATGCATACCGGAACACTTTTATGCATACCGGAACACTTTTTCTTAAGTGTTCCGGTATGCATATTCATACCGGAACACTTTTTCTCAACTGTTCCGGTATGTATATTAAATCCGCGCTACGATTATGACACGTGTCCGTGGGATCTGGCGGCTAAGATTCACTTATGCACCATGCATAAGTGTGCATAAGGATATCGCTTATGTATAATAACTTTGCCCATTACAGGGGTATATCAACCTATTTACCCTTTATTTTATTATTTGATAAATCAAACAAACAATATGGCCACAATTTATTTATATATTTTTTTCAATTATAAATATATCTATCTCAATGTTTTAAAAAAAAAGTATATCTATCTCATAAAAAATCATAGATTTGAAAAAAATCATAAACATAAAAGATTTAAAATGACGTAAAAAGATAAAGGATTAAACTGTTAATTGAAATTAAGTTAAAAAACTAAAAATGTAATTTTAACCTAATTCTTGAATTAAATAAGTGAAGAATTATATATGAATTTGAAAGTTAGGAAGGGTAATAGATTAAGATTTTAAACGACAATTTTTACATTAAAAAATCTTACTGATTTTAAAAGAATATGCAAGATTTTAACTCTATCTATTCTAAAATATAAGAGAAAATTGGTCAAAAAATTTTATATATTTAATTAAAATTTTTGACTAAATATATCAACTTTATTTGACCAAATTTTCCTTATATTTTAATATAAAGGAAGTAAATTTTAAAATTTTAAGAGACTATTAAGATTTGTAATTTAATTTTCAAAGGATTGGATCTTAAGATGTTATAGGATTTGGAATGACTTTATGGATTAATAGGATTTCAAAGGGCAATCAATTTAAGGAACATTGACTAGTCAGTGCATTAGAACAGATGAAAATTAATCCTTTCAATGTTTGGGAATTAGATTGGCAAATTTTTTAGATTTAGATCCTCTCTCTAACTAATCAATACAATATAGCTTAAGGCAACTCTGCACATATTGAAATTACTATATGTTGAAAATACTCCCTCCGGTTCTTATTATAATTTATAAGAAAATATTTACTTCTTAAATTAATTATAAATTTGATGTATTTATACTATAATTTTATTTAAATACATTTATTTTATAATGAATCTATTTATTTGTTTATTCAATTAGTGCTATGGTGAATCATCTTCATAAATGATATAGTAAGATGGTCCGCCGTGAATTAATGTTTAAATTTTTTAAAAATTCTAATGACTATTGACAATACTGCTTAAAAATAATAATTTTGCGACTCTTATAATCTTAATGGCTAAAAAGGTGACACAATTAACATTAGTTTCATACGAATTACTTCTTTAACTTCCATTGTTGTAATTTAACCGGTTATTTCACTCATAAAAATAAAGATGATAATTAACGTATACTTTTAAATAATAATACATGTCGTGGTTAAAATTTTAAATATTTTTTTAATATTGTTCCATGATAGATCCCTCATAAAAGTCATCCATATTAGAATTTTTCTAGTGACCACTCATACAAACAATTTCGAGACACCCACATTAATAGAAAAATAAAGTCAAAACAAATCATATGAATACTACACAAAATAAAAATTAAGTAATTTATTTTGAAACGAAGTATAATTTAAATTTATCCACACTCACATTTCAATTTCATTCCCCTTCCAAGTTCCAACTACTACATTACATTGTTTGCATGGATAAATAGGACAACATGTGTGAGTGTGTGTCATTGAAACATGTTTTTCATTACTCACTAACAAACTTGTCTACAAACTACATTGCCAGCAAAACCCTCAAAGTTCTACATGCACGACACGTGTCACTCTCTATTCTCTTCACATTCCCTTCATAAACCACATTCATGATCATCATCATCACCGCTCAAATTCCAAATTGTAACATGCTTTCATCAAACACAAAAATGATTAGAAAAATAACTACCCTTTTGTTCTTGTTACTCCTTGTTGGAGTAACCATAACAATGTGTGAAGATGAAGAAAAATCAGAAGGGTCATCATCATCAAGTAAATTGTTCTTGATGGAAAATTCTAAGAGTGTTGTGAAAACTGATGCAGGGGAAATGAGGTTGTTTAAAAATAATGATGATAAGTTTTTGGATAGAAGTATGCACATTGGTTTGATTAATATGGAACCAAGATCATTGTTTATTCCTCAATATCTTGACTCCAATTTGATCATATTTGTCCGTAGAGGTATTATTATATTATTACTATCTTTTTATGCCTATACACTTTTCCAATTTGATATGGTAGTGAATGAAGAGTAAATAGACATTTTAGTCCTTGATTTTTTTTGTAGTAGGTTAATTTAGTCTCTCCAATTTACTAAAATAGGAATTAGTTCTAATTGATGTAGCAAGAGACTACTCAAGTCAATTTTTAAGTTTTTAAGTGTTTTTGATTGCTATTTTACTTTTTTTTTATAATGTTGATTGCTATTTTACTAAAGATAAAAGATGTACTTTTATAGAGGATTATATTCTTTGATTTTCTATAATTTGAAAGGGACCCAATTCTGTTGTAATTTGAGGACTAAATTGATCGGTTTTAAATTGTCTACTTATTTATTGAATGAAAGAAAACATTCCTATAATATAATCTGCATAAAGCCATGAGGGGGTAGCAATCATGTTTGTCCTTTCTTTGAAAGAAAAAAAATTGCATGAACTAAAAACATGTAAAATACCAAAGATACAACAATCCCTCAAATTCCCTAATAAAAAGAAAATCCCTCAAATGTAGAGTAGTTTGAGAAGAATTTAAATTTCAAACATGATCTAACTTATTAGGGAACATTATCATCCTCCAATAATGTCTTACTTATATCTTTATAAGTGAGGGCAATCGTCATTTTATAAGTTGGTTTTGTAGCTTTAAGTTAGGCCTATCTCTCATTTTTAAGATGATATCAGAGTCTTTTCAATGATCAGCTATGCCACTTGCTATTAGGTTTATGATTAGGTTAGCTACCATTTATATCAGCACACCAAGTCTAATAGTTTATGGGCACGAGATGGTCCCCTATATGTTTAGATGGTTAAAAAATTTATTAGAAAAATAATAATTATGAATAATGTGACTCTTTTAACATAGTAGATGCTATGATTATCCGAAGAAAAAAAAAGATTCATATGTTGTTTATGAAATTTGAAGTCATTATGAACTTGGATGCAGGGGTAGCAAAGTTGGGATTCATATATGGAGATGAGCTAGAGGAAAGGAGAATACAGACAGGGGACTTATATGTAATTCCAGCAGGTTCTGTATTCTATTTAGTCAATATAGGTGAAGGTCAAAGACTTCATGTTATTTGCAGCATTGATCCCTCTACAAGCTTAGGTGACACTTTTCAGGTACATGCATTTATCAAATTTTTCACATCTTGAACTCACTTTATCCACTTTATTTATGCTATCTTTATAACCAAGTTTTAATGTCATTCTTTAATTTTATGCAGCCATTCTATATTGGAGGAGATAATCAACAATCAGTGCTTGCTGGATTCGAACCGGCTATTCTTGAAACTGCTTTTAATGTAAGCTAATGCCTAATGTAGTAATATTACAATTATTATTAATTAAAATTGCACTAATGAGTCCCGTGAGCTTCTCTCAGTTCGCAGAGATATTGCATTATATATGCAGGGGCCGAAGCTCGAACCCTGATCATCCCACTAATCCACCTTAAGGGTGAAATTTCTAGCCACGAGACTAATTAACAAAAAGAAAAAGGTTACACTAATGATCATTTTATATTATAACATTCTATAACGTTCTATGAGCGTGGATTTGAACTCTGTCTTTTGAAATTACAGTTTACGCTGCGAATTTTTATATTGTAGTAATTTTTTGGTCGATACATGGTTGCAATATCTTGCGGATACTTCTAAACCTTTATAATGTGTCAACAATTTCCGCTGCAGACTATAATTTAGAACTATTATCAACTTCATTGTATCACATAATTTCTTATATTAATTTTTGTTACTCATAGGAATCAAGAGCAAAGATACAGCGAATCATCAAGAAGAAACAAGATGGTCCAATTGTGTTCATTGATGATTCCCACTCTCCTAGCCAATGGACCAAATTCCTTAAACTGAAGAGTCAAGACAAAGTACAAAAACTTAAGACATTGGTACAAAGCCAAGAAGAAGATGAAGAGGAAAAGAAAACAAGTTGGTCATGGAGGAAGCTCGTGGAGAGTGTATTAGGAAAAGCGAACAAGAAGAACATAGAGAACAAAGACAGAGCTGATTCCCCTGACTCTTACAACCTCTACGACAAAAAACCCGATTTCAAAAATGCTTATGGTTGGAGCAGTGCATTGGATGGTGGCGATTATTCTCCTCTTAAAATACCCAACATTGGTGTTTTTAATGTCAATCTCACTGCGGTATGCAACCAAACAAGCCCTTATCTATTTCACTTGTTAAAATTAATTAATCCAAATAGATGTTCTCTATTTGTGATTTTTGTGCTCTATTTGTGATTTTTGTGCAGTCACCGACTCCATGCCGTCGTGAAGTCACGGCTTCCTAACTGTTTGATCGAGATCTGACTATCTGATCGAGATCAAACAGTTTAATTTGTGTTTTGGCTGAAACTTCACATTTTATAAAATTAGAATATCTCTTTATTATCTACCGTCTGATTAGACGGTCAGGAACCAATGACTGCATGCAGTCAGTGACTGCACAGAATCCGGAACCTAGTCACGGTCAAATGTGGTTAGTGGCTATGGCCGTTTTTAAAACCTAGTTATCATCATTGGTCTTATTTATTTTCATTCATTTTGTATGGTAGGGATCTATGATGGCACCACATGTGAATCCAAGGGCAACAGAGTATACCATAGTATTGAGAGGCTATGGAAGAATTCAAATACTATTTCCAAACGGAAGCAATGCAATGGAAACAGAAATCAAAGTAGGAGACATATTCTATATACCAAGATACTTTCCTTTCTGTCAAATAGCATCAAGAAATGGACCTTTAGAGTTCATTGGATTCACAACCTCATCAGAAAAGAGTAATCCACAGTTTCTAGCAGGTGCTGCATCACTTCTTAAGACCCTTTTAGGACCTGAACTTGCAGCTTCATTTGGTGTGAGTGTAGACACTATGAGAGATGTTGTTGATGCTCAACATGATGCTGTTATACTTTCTTCAACATGGGCTGCTCCTGGTGGTGGTGGTGGTGGGAAAAAAGAGGAAGATGTTTTGCATCTTCAAACAAAAGGTATTGAAGATATTTAATGATGTTGTTATGGTTGTTTTTTAATAGGTTGTTTAATTGTGTTTGTACCTTGGTTGTGCTTTATGTTATTTAATTAGTTGTGAACAAAATGTAATTTCTTTGTCCATGGAATCTAAAAATGTAATTTCTTTGAGCTCTACTATATGAACACAAAAGTTAAAGTGCACCAAACTGTGTGCCATATGATTGTGTCCTATTAGTGTTTGTAAATTTGTGTTTGTATGTTATACTCTTTTATTCCTTCTTAGAATGAAATGAATTTTGAATGTTCTTTCAATTTCATGATCTACTATGTATTTTGGAGTAAACAACCTATACATCTAGATTTTAAAAATAATATAAAACCATTGATGCGACTTAATCCCAAAAGCTGTTAGGATAGAGTCACATCAATGGTTGTTAGGATAGAGTCGCATTAATGATTTTATATTATTTCTAACAATAGAGTTTTGCTACAACTTGTTACGGCATCACTAGACAAAGAACAAATTAAGGCTCAAATAAACTGCGAAAAAATCTTGTTGCATGTTCAAAGCATCGGTAAGGCGAGCCATGTCAATAATGATATTAGTTTGAAGATACATTTTAAGAATGTAATTTACTATGATGACTACTTTTGATGTACCTTTTTTTATGTCATTATTCTTGGGACTGCAAATACTCGGGGTCTCCTCTGCTTAGATTCAAACATATATTATAAAATGATAATAAGAACAAAGAAGCATTTTTTTTAAGGAACCAAAGAAGCATGAAACTACACAATCATACTTTTTGAACTTTACAAAATTTTAAAAAGAGTTTTAATTCATATTGAGCTTAACATATAATATCATTGTGGCATCCATCTTTTCTCTTGTAGAATATTAAGGGTCCTAGTTTATTTTTTATCTTATACAAAATTATTTATGTAAATAAATGTATTATTATATATTTGTTAATCTAGTTTATGATAAAATAGATTATAAAAATACAATATTTATTAGTAAAAAATTATAAGTTAATATAAAACAATTTAGGCTTAATTAGTCTGTAGGTCCCTTAAAGATTTTTTTGGTTTTACTTTCGTCCCTTAAAGAAAATAAGTTTCAATTTGGTCCTTATTGATATCATTGTCAGTCAATATGGTCCTTTCCGCCTATTTTTTTTCCAGAAATTATTAACTTCTGTACAGGTGGCAAAATAGGTTGTTACGTGGCACCTGGACAGAAGTTAACGGTTTCTGAAAAAAATGGACAAAAATGATCATATTGACTGATGGAAATATCAATAAGGATCAAAGTGAAACTTATTTTCTTTAAGGGACCAAACTGAAACAAAAAAAGTTTTTAAGGGACCTGCAGACTAATTAAGCCAACAATTTATTTATTTATATAAGTTGTTTTGCGTAATTTCAAAAATAAGATAATCCAAACAGGTGATCCTAATTATCATATATCATTTTAGTTATTGACTTTTGCTATATTTTATTTGCCCAGTGCCTATTTATTTATATTTTAAAACTCTAAACATTTCAAACGTGGCCTAAAGATAATGCGCAGAAATATCTCATGAGCAATTGTCAGCTGACTAAGCAATAATCACCAAGAAAAGTATGGCCTAAAATCTAAGAAATGGATATCATGTTCTTCCTTCACCAAATATTAAGAAAAACTAATACTAAGAAATGGATATCATTTTGAATTAATACTTCTTACAACGCACACCAAAAGTCCTTATTGATGTGTGTGCCTTTTCTTAATCCTAGTGCACCTTCTACTCAGAGGTTCACTCCCCCTGAATATGAGAGCCCATCCACTTTCCTACGATTACTCAGCCTGAGCAATCGTCTAATCAAGCTCCTAATGAAATGATGTTGAATTAATCAATCCAACTAAAAAATCTATAACTCTATTCCTTAGCACCTAAGTTCTAGAGAAAGTTCCAGTGACCTTGCACAGTGGGCACAAGATCTTTGACTCGCAAGTTCTACATTTGCTTCTAGAGATATTTCAATATTTGCGGGTACTTAAATTTGTTGGTCGAGTCTTCTATTTATAGATGTTGCAGCTCTTCAGATTTGCCTTGTGTTTGAGTTGCATCACGATAGGAAGTTAGTTTTTAAAACAAACTTTATTTTAAAAAATAATCCTATAAGATAAGATTCAAGTAAATCTTTTATTGAGTTAGATGTGATTTTCGATCGCATCCAGCTCTTAGGTTTGTTACAAATCTCTTGTAACAATCCTTTAATCAACAGGCAATCATCTCATCGCGTTCAGTAGCGAACCTTAGAAAGATTCATGCAAGTTCATAAAATAAGATTGTGTTCTGCCTGTTTAGGATGTCTTATGCAGTTTGGGACATCCTGTTCAACTTGTTGTTCCAGAACATTTGTCCTGATATATTGTCAGTGTTGAGTAAGATATTCTAGTTGTGATGAGACATCTTATCCAACATGTTTCACTTTGCACATTAAATTGTTTTAGCATTAATGCAGCCAACAATCGGAACAATAAATATTATAAACAAAAGTGCTAAAATATACTATATGTCTCATATATTAAACGTGTTGTCACTTTTGATGTGGTTATTTTTACAACTATTGTTTTCATCATTCATCATAAATATTTTTGTTTTGTTTTGGATTTTCCCCCTATCAATTACGAAAGGTTAAAAGATAAGTAAAATATATAATAAAGTTTAATATAAACAAGCACATTTAGGAAAAAAAATTGAAAAAAATAATGAACTTTCATGATCATCAAAGACTTTTATTTGAAATATTTACCAAGATTAAGTGATAAAAACAGCATATTGATCAGAGACCTTTAACTTTAATTCTAATTTTATAAATGGCTTCTTGCAACTCTTAAGTGCTAAAGCAAATTTAATTGAAGTTAATAAAACATGAAAGATTTACTTATAAAGGGATCAAATATTTATTTATTATACGCAAAAGAGAAAAAAAAAATATGCCTCAAATTTTCCTATTTGTTTATGCTTTGATAACTTTTCTCTCTCTAAATCTAATAGTAACCAATGGTGGTATATGTCTATTTTAATTTTCACACATTTTTTTCTAGTTTTCTTGTTTATCTTATACACAATATTATATCACTTTTTAGTAACATTGGTTTTTAATTTCTTATTTGACATTGCAGATCGCATTCCTTGCAATTTTCACCGTGATTGTCCAATTGTATTTTTTCCTCAATATATGAAGTGCATTAATTATTCTTGCGAGTTGTTCTTTCGTTAAGTATACAATTAATTTTTATTTTTTTTTGGAATAGAGTATATAATTTTATTTGTACGTGATAATGTTTGTATTTTTATAATTTACCTCAAAATTTAATCTGTTTCTTTTGCCTTTCAATTTAATGACAAACTCAAAAACATTATATTATACATTCTTTTGTTTTTGGTCAGGTATATTTAGGGATGTCAATTTCATCCGTAATAATGAGGATCCCCGCGGAGATTGCTCCGTTCGGAGATCCAAAATTGGAGAATTTTTTTCGTGGGAATGTGGATGGAGGAAAAAGCACCCCCGAAAGAGGTTTGGGGATGTGAATGATATTTCATCCTCCGCCCCGCGGAGACTCCGTCCCCGAAAACTATTAAAATAACAATTATATATTTATATTTAAGTACTTTATAAATTATTTTTAATTATATTTTCACACAATATATGTGTATACATTTGTTTATATACGATGCTTATAACTGTAACAACAGTCACAATAATATTTAAATATTTTTATTTGTTTTATAACTAAACTTGAATATTTTTTATAACTAGCTAGTTTGATTGAAAATTATGGAAATTTGTTACTTTGTTTAAAGTTGATGCCTTGATGGATATCCGTGAAAACTGTGGGATCCGCGGTGATGAGGATGGAGGAAGAACACTCAATGAAGCGGGGAATGGGGAGGGGGAGGGGGAATATTTTAGATGACGGGGCAATGAGTGGTAAAGTATCCTCCGATCAATCTCCGCCCCGTTGACATTCCTATCTATATTTTACATTAATTCTTACATTCGTTTGATTACAATACTAGAATCCATACCTGTGTCAAGCACTGGTAAAAAAGTTACTATAAATGTTAATATTAAAATTCTTATAATTTTTTTTGGTCAAGTTAAAATTCTTATAATTATAAAAAAAAGAGTTATAAATTCAAATAAAAAAATTAACTAAAATTCTTATAATTATCAAATAAGAAAAATTAAATAAGTTTTTAGTGTTTAAAAAATTATTATATTTTATTTTTCGTCCCTATAATATTTTTGGAAAACTAAAGTTTTTTTTATTTTTTTTTTCTGGTGCATAAATATTCAATTTATATTTTTTGTACATAATATATTAAATTATGTGTGCAAAAAAAATATGAATTTATTGGTGAATTAAAATTATGATATAATAAAAAGATAAAGTGCAAAAATACACTTTCTTAATTTGATGTTACTATTCTAAAACGATAAATAAAAAGGAACATCGAAATATTAATTAAATAACTATTTCTAAAATTTCGGATGTTACAATATATCCGAGGTCCAAAGCTTACATCTTTTGGCCAACCCTTGGGGGTTCATTAATTCCAATTTTATAAATGGCTTCTTGTATATCCTAAGTGCTAAAATAAATTTAATTAAAGTTAATAAGCTTAAAAAAATTATTTATAAAGGGGTCAAGTTTTGATTTCTTTATTATTACAGCCACAAGAGAAAAAATATGGCTCAAATTTCCATGCTTGTTTATGCTTTAATCATCTTTCTTTCTCTATATCTTGTTGTAACCAATGGCGGTATATCATTTTTGACACCGTTTTGTAATTTATCATATACATAATATTTTGTCACTTTTTAATAACATGCCTTCTACATATTTAACATTGCAGAAAAAATTCCCTGTGTTGTTGACTCTGATTGTCCATATTTGACTTACCCTCTATATAACAAGTGCATTGATAACTTTTGTAAGTTGTTTTTCTACTATGCATATAGTAATTTCATTTTTATGTCATAATGTTTGTTTATTTTTATAATTTTGCTCAAAATTTAATTTATATTTCTTTGGCCCATCCTTTTTTTATGATACGCTCAAAAATTATTATTATTATTATTATTATTATTATTATTATTATTATTATTATTATTATTATTATGCAAGTATTCTTACCTTCGTCTAGTCATAAGGTGTACAAAAACAATGATGTCATTGCATAATTGTAGCTATTTTTGTGTGTTAACCATCCAATTTCCACGAGAAGGGGTCTAATAGGCCACAAATGCACAATTATATCAATTGTAATAAAAAAATATCGATCTCACAATGACCTACAAATATATGAAGTATATTTTTTTATATTGATATGCTTAATTAAAAAAATCCAATATTTCACCTTTTATGAAAAATCATTTTAAAAACAAATCTTAAAGTGAGGTAACTATAAAGTAACAAACGTTTCTCGAGATAATTGACGGACAATCCCCATTAGTGTATTTTAAACTAAGGTGGTCTCCATTACTCTATATATGGTTAATATTATCTCCGTTTCTTTTTATAAAAGACAATTTACTTTTTAGATTCATTCAATAATTGATGTATTTGGTCTATATTATAGCTTAAATACATTCATTATTAAATGAATCTAAAAAGTCAAATGTCTCTTATAAAAAGAAACAGATGGAGTACATCAAATAATTCACCTCTCGATTCTTCATTTTGATGCCTTATATTTTCTGAATAAGGTTGTTTAGAAATTCCAATAACACATTATAAAAGAATGTATTATGAAAAATATATCCTTGAATAACTTTCCATAATCCTAAGATGAAAAGAACTACTCACATCTAAACATGGTGAATATGCAACAAATAAAATAAATATAGTAAACTAAGAACAAGAAAAATAAATAAAACTCGAAATAAAATTGGCAAGAGTTTAACTTTGAATTACAAAGTGAAGTTTGATGTTTAAAATGAGCACAAGGCCTTATATATAGCCCAAAGTTCAACAAGAGTGACTTTCATGTATTTCAGAATTTTGGTGACGGTTTCCTCACCTTTTAGCTACCCCTAGACTTGATTTCAAATTGATTTTATTCTCAACATTAAGGAATGCGGCTAATATCATAAAATATATATATATATATATATATATATATATATATATATATATATATATATATATATATATATATATATATATATATATATATATATATATATTGAGCTTCAAGGTATCTTCAAATACACTTCATTGTTATGAAATGTTTTGAAAATGTCTTTTATTAAATGTTATGAAAATGCTAACTATATAACAAAGCTTTAAGTTTTAGTGAATACATTAATCATTATTAAAAAAAATCCTTCTAGTGAATAATCTAATTAATAACTGAATAAAAACGTTATAAATATTGACTTATTTTTAGAATATATAAAATTAGAGTAAACGATAAAAACTAATTGTTTTGTTGTTTAAAAAAAAAATACTATTTGTGAATGCCCAAACCTATAATCTTTTTTCTATAATCTTTTTATTGTTTATGTTTATTTATGTAATCTTTTTTTTATGTCTGTATTCATGTGTTGTGTTCCTATTTTTTATGCGTATATTCATCTTATTTTTAGATATTCTTTTTATAAAAATATTTATCTTGTTTATCTATATTTTTCTATAAGTTTTGTTCCTATTTTTATACATGAGTTCATATATAATTTTTTAATAAAATTACAAGGGAGGATACAAAATTTGAAATATTATTAACAATGATAAGGATAAATTAGTAAATTTGGAGGTAATCAATTTTATGATATTATATATTAGAAGTAGATATTTTATAGTGTGTGTGTATGTATATATATATATATATATATATATATATATATATATACCCAAATTCTCTACTCCAAAATTACCCAATATTTTGCATTCCTTCATTCTAGATTTTATTTTTGTAATCATATATATTGATTTTTATTGTTCATTCAATTTTGCCCTTGTAGTGATTTTATTATAGAGTTTGTATTATTCATTCAAATTTTTTTATAGGCAAATCAGCTAGGTATTAAGGAAGCGAACTACAAAATGCAATGCCAACAAAAAGGAGGCTACAACCATTAATTACAAAATAATCAACATAAACCAAAAAATCAATAATTATAAAGATACCAACTTTGTTGTTGTAAGAACTTTATGGTAGATAATATTTTTTCATTAAAACTACATGTACTCTCGCTCTCTCTCTCTCTTTCTCTCTCTCGCTGAGAAAGTGTTGCATATACTTTTTACATGGTATTATTTTTGTGAAGTATCGGTATGAAAACATACCTTGATAAACTATAAGAGTGTAGAAAACATACAGGGCCGTCCCTATAGATTTGGAGGTCCCGAACAAAAAAGATAAAGAGGCCCTTTAAATATAAAATAAATTTAATAAAATGAATATTTTTAATTAAAAAAATTCAATTTTTTAATGGAATCTTTTATTTAAAATGTACAATAATATCAATAATTTAAAAAGTAGTGATAGTGTGTTTAATAAAAAATACACTTAATTTTATAAATTAATTCTTTTTTTTAAAGAAATAACAAAATTTAATTTAAGAATAAAATAGTAAAATTATTTATAAGTAATAAAATGATTTTATTTTTAGAAAAAAAAAACTCATTATTTGGTAAAAGAAAACAATTTTTAAAACAATTTGGAAATGGAACATTTGTTAATTTTATAGTTCTCAATAGTATTCTAAAATAAATTTCTAAAAACAATGTGTCATATGGGAATTGAACCCAAGACCCCTGATACACAAGCAGAGTTGGACAAGCTCGCGGACCACTTAGACCATGCAATGTTTGATGAAAGATTTGCTCAGCAAATCAATTTAATAAGTATTGTAAATGTTGGGCTTGAAAAAAAAATAATGAGGCCCTCAAATATTTGAGGCCCAGAGCTGCAGGCCTGCTTGCACTGCCTCTGGGCCGGGCCTGAAAACATACGGAAACAATTTAGATATTCCAACCATGTTGACATCTTTAATAGACAATTAGGGTTTTTCCTAACAACAACATACTAACATGTTGCTTTCTTCATCATCAATTTTGTTAATCATATCGTCAATAAAAATCAGAGGGGAAATACCATAGATGTTTAATGAAGCTATAAAAAAAGGGACTTTTGGTCCTTTGTGTGAGTGCTTGTTGCGTATTGGTATTTATATGACCCCCCAAGATATTGAGAAATAATCACAACATAGGTCCAAAATTTGTGAAACAAATCCTCACCAAATTGACCATTTAATGGAAATGCACAATGTATCATGTGCAGATTGAACCAACGACCTCACATAATAGTACATATCGATCTATCTAGGAAGGGGGATAAGGAATCCGTGAATGGCTCAAATACCTCTTATGTTGCTTTATTTTAATCATACCTTGAGGATCAAAATCCTTCGCATTTTCACAGACAAATTGAAATAGATGAAAGAACAAACCCTTGGTCGCCATACTCCCTTAAATTCAGAGAAATGTGAAGGGGCGATTTTAAGATGATTCAAAACGGCCACCTCAATCTCTGTGAAAGGAAGATTAACATTCATTGATGCAAAGACGATTTCGAATATTGGCAAGGTGCATATATAAAAACGGATACAAATTCTCACTGAATCCCTAGCAAGACACACTTCCCAGTTGTCTGGGATGCCTACCTTCACAAAAGCCCCTTCTAAACCGTCTAGTGTGGAGTAAATAAACTTCATTTCCATAATGTAAGGATAAAACCATCGGAAGAAGAATGTGAAAAAATTTACTTTTTTTCTGCCATTTCACCCTAACTTGAAGAAAAGATGAAGAGAAAATACAAATTGAGAAAGCAAAAAAGCTTCATACAACAAAACTCCTGCATATTTATACTTTTTGGGGGGATTTTAAGATTATTTAAAACGGCCACCTCAAACTCAATGAAAGGAAGAGTAACATGCATTGATGCAAAGATGATTTCATACGTTGGTAAGGTGCATATATGAAAACAGCTACAGATCTCATTGTATCCCTAGTATGACGCATTCCCTAGTTGCCCGGGGCGCCAACCTTCACAAAGGCCCCTCCCTTCTAAACCCTTTAGTGTGGAGTAAATAGGCTTCATTTCCATCATGTAAGGTAAAATCCATCGAAAGAAGAATGTTAAATAGTTTGCATCTTTTCCGCCATTTCTCTATAACTTGAGAATATGATGAAAAGGAGGGAATACAAATTGGGAAAGGTTAAAAGCTTGATAAAACAAAACTCCCGCCCATTTATACTTTTTTGGGGGAAGATCAACTCACCAATATAGAAGGGAAGATTGAGATAAACTCAATGGCTTAGATGATGTCTTAGAAGTATAACTATACTCAAATGTCCTAGGCGCGCCACTGCACACTTATAGGCGAGTGGGAAACACGACACTTGGGGCTCCCAAAAATTCTTTTCACTTATAATCGAATTCCACGTCAGAGTGCACTAAGTGAAGCAGTTACAAAGCTTGAATTTCAGTACAATTAAAAATAGAATCGATTTACAACGAACTCAAATCAACTCCGGCCAACGAACGCATTCAATCTCATTCAAGGAAGATGGAACCCCATGTTTTATTGTTTTCGACTTATTGAACGTTCAAATCCTTACTATATTCATAGCAATGACTGGGGGGCAACTTTTTCGAACTAGACTAAAGTTCACAGTGTTTGATGGCCCAATATGTCCTTAAGTCCATGACAGCTCATCCATGTTATATTCAAGGCACATCGTGCTCTATGTTGCACTATAAATGAACCCTATATGAATTGCTCATTCTTCAATTCCACTCTCATAATAGGGCCTACCTATAAGGTTTTGCTATGCATATCTTCATGCATGTCGTCCATAGAAATGTTATATTTTTCTGTTGAACATATTGTAACACCAAGTGAAAAATGAATTCTGCAGCAAGCATTTACATATGATATATTTTCATCTCATAAAACTCTTCAAAGTTGACATCACAATAGGCAATAGCTCTACAATCTGCATAACATTTCAGGATCTACCACATGCATATTCACCTGATAAAATTTGTAGCAAATTGTTGGGGAGTCCGGGGAAGTTCAGGAGAAACACCATGGGCCAATGCTCTAGGACCACCAGAGACTTTGACACCACATATCCACCCAAAACATTAAGGCGTTAGGTTAATGGGTCACCTCTCTTATAAATCCAACATTCTTCCCATACATAGTCGATGTAGAACTTTATTCACTCAACACTTGAAACCCAACATTCTCCCCCAAGTGTGAGTTCCCCACATGCTATAGTTGATCCAATACCAGGATCCCTTCCCGCTCCCCCACCAAGCCAAACCATGCTTTGATACAACTGTTGGGGAGTCCGAGGAAGCTCATAAGAAACACCATGGGTGACTACGGTCTGGAAAGTGCATCAGTCTGTCGTCGAGTAATAATTCACACTCTAGGTGTTTAGAATGAGTTCGTATCCACAGGGATCGTGCCGAAGCTTCGTTAGCGTTATTTAAGTTTGTATATTTTGCATTCGCTTTGGGTTTTTGAAAAGGGTTTTATAAAAATAGCGTAATGCGTTGCAATAAATATAAATATAAATAAATAGATACATAGATTCAGAAACATAGAGGATAGGTATGTGATAAGTGCCAAAAAGTAGCTAAAACTACTTTTATATTTTAAGCACTTATTAACTATTTTGTAAGATATTCTTTAGTTTTTCCTCACTTAAATGTACATATTTGTTTAAGTCATTTATTTCAATAAAGTCTCCCTAAATCTCAACATTTGTGCAGAAATTTGAAGAAAAATTGCAAGTTAACTCGCCAGGGCGAGTAGAGGCAGAGAGCATCAAATTGGATATCTGATACACTCGCCAGAGCGAGCAGCAACTCGCCAGGGCGAGTAACAACTCGCCAGGGCGAGTGAAGGCGGTTCAAACTCACTCATGACGTGGCAGTAACCCTCTGGTGAAGAAAGGTCAACTCACCAGAGCGAGTTGGAGCTCGCTCAGCGAGTTCTAATTTTCAGAAATAGTATAAATAGAGCTTGCTGTCATTTTTCTGAGGGGAGACTTGGGAGATAACTTGTAATAGAGTAGCAGAAGCAGAGGGAAACCCTAGGAGCCAGATTCAAGGGGATTTGAAGGTGGATTCACTACAATAGTTGAGAAATCATCATTGATAAGTTTGTTCATCTCTTTTATCCTTAATCTTTGTAAAGCTACCATGAAAATGAGTAGCTAATCTCTCTTTGTTGGGATTAGGTGTAATTGACTCTATGTGTATGTATTTCTTTTGATCATGGTATTATATATGGTTTTAGTTTAGTTATCAATTTTGATGTTGTTCTTGAACTGTATGTTTTAATTCTAGGTTTTGAAATGGTATAGACGTATGCTTTTTGAATCCGAGACCTAGAACAATCATCTATTAAACTCTAAACTCTAGACATAGATTTAGGTTTAATATTCACTCTAAATATCAAGTTTTAAAACTATTGTGTTGATTAAATTGTCCGAGACATCGGAGTTTGAGCAATATGATATAGCCGGTATATTGATCGATCACTCGAGACATCGAGGGTTAATGAATATAGCGGGATTCTCATCGTGCTCTGGAAACGGACACGTACGTGAGTGATATGTGATAGAATTGATTGATAGCTAGAACCTGTGTAACTGATTCGAATGATACATGCGATTGGGTCGGTGAAATCTAATCCCAGCAATTCAATCTCTCTGTCAATTTACTACTTTTATGCTTTCGCAAGTTTTCGTAAACAAACGATTCAAAAACCCTTTGAATCTCTTTACTTAAAATTATATTAATTGTTGAACGGCATCGATATCGCATCAGTCCCTGTGGAGACGATAAATCTATACTTAAATTTGTACTTCAACAGTATGGTGGTTGGACTCCCTCCCTTCTTCATATTTGGCATGAACGGTGTATAACATAGTTAATCAGATTATTGTTCGGCGGTGACTTTTCCTTTGTTGTAGTAACACCTTACTGTTACACTATGTATATTAAAGTTTCCCTACATTAATGACTAAGGTACCTACGAGAGTCTAACCTCGTTGTGTCACATACCCTAATTACTAAGTGAGTTGTTTATTACACATGCATTATTAGCTTCACCAATTAACCTCTAGGTCCTAGTATCGGGTTATTCATCTTCTAAGTGCTCAGTTCATACCTAGTGCATGATTCCTCCTCTAACCGCTCAGTTCACGACTAGTTCAGGATGTTACCGTCTCTATACACCTAGCATTATTTACTACTAGTTCCGGACCATATTAAGTTAAACCCTAATATCAATTCTAAGGGCGTTCCCGCTTATCCGGCCAGATTACGAGATACGTTATTAAAGTGCAAGAAAGTAAATAACAAACATAATACTGAATAACATTTATTATAATTTTGACTCAATCACAGACTCCAAATATTCATATGGGAGTTTATCTTCTCCACCACAACCTAAGGCATCTATTACAAAAGACTACATATTTAAATTACAATAAAAGACTTATAACCTAAACATAAAAGTCTAAATAAAACATATCTTGCTGAGTTAGTTTTCCCATAAGGAGAGAAAACTATGCTCAATAGAGCTCCTCTGAACCTCTCCTTATAGTAGAGAATGTTCTACTATTTCTGAATGATTTAAATAATGAATAGGAGGCTCTATTTATAGTTTTCGTAATGGGCCTCAGCAAGACATCGTACTGCGATGGATCCATCGTAGTGCGATGTGAAGATTCGGTTCAATTTTATAACTGATCTTATACATTTCATCAGCTTGGTCGCAAAGTAAAGTCATCGTGCTGCGATGAACAGATTTTCTTCAGATTTATTCTTCTGTTTTCTTGGCCAGCAAGCAGCTTCCATCGTGGCACGATGGAAGCCATCGTGCTACGATGAAATAGTCATTTTCTTCACTTTTTGGGCTTTTTCTTGTCTTTTGGCATCTTGGACCTTGTCTTGATGCTTTTCTCTGCTTTTGTAGGGTTTCCTTTGTATTTGGGTTTGTCTTGGTCATTTTACTACTAATACTAATACTAAAAATACCATAGAAATTCCTGTCATCAATGGGTCAATGCTCCAGGACCACAAGAGACTTTGACACCACATATCCACCCAAAATTTTAAGGCGTTAGGTTAATGGATCACCTAACTTATAAATCCAACATTCTTTCCATACATAGTCGATGTGAGACTTTATTCACTCAACACTTGAAACCCAACACAAATTACATTGTTAGAAGATATATATAGAAATACATAATAGAAACTAATCTTGACAAATCCTGAATAAATCTACAATATATTAATAAAGACATTTGGTCCCCCACCATCAATTTAACTTAATTTTGATGATGTGTCAATTAATTGAATGACATGGCATTAATATTATGATTATGTGGAAGCCATGTCACAATTTATTATTTTTAAATTAAACAACATTTCAAATTTTTGTTATTGAAATTAATAAAAAGAAAATGCTAAATAGTGCATCTGGTATATTAGTTTTTTTTTTTTTGACGAACATAAACTTATATCATTTCATTAATCAATACATCGGAAATACAAAGAGGTAGTGTTACAAAAGTACAACGACGAGACCAAGAAATGGCCGCCCTTGCAAGGGAGTGAGCAACCATATTCGCTTGTCATTTGGTAAACTTAACCACAAAGTGTTGATCAAAAGCTAAAAAAGTATTAATATGAGAAACAAGCAATCTAAATTCAGAATTTCCTCCACGGAGATGTTGAATTGCATCCACTACACATTTGGAATCAGTCTCGAAAATCACATATGATATGCGCTGGTCCTTCATGGCTCTCATAGCTTCGAGTAAGGCTATAGCCTCGCCTTCCAAAACAGAATAATTCCCGTCCAACCATGTAGATTCAGCCATTATGAAAATTATGTTTTGAACTTGTGCATTCAATATATTGAAAGTATAAAAAATTGTCTTTATCAATATTAACTTTATGTTTTATTTATATTTTTTGTTTGTTTAACAAGTATATCGGCCGGTGCACTATTTAGCACGACCCTTAATAAAAATATGGGTCATGCTAAACAGTTCTTGGTTTGTTACATATTCTGGATTTTCAATTTTTAATTTTCTTGATTTATTTTAATCAAAATTAGTTGGAACTAAAATCATCAAAATTAAGTTGATGTTAAAGAAATAAACTAAGAATGCTAAAGAATAGAGATAGAGGAGATAAGAGCAATGTATTATTCTCTTCGTATCTATGTATTACATCATAACAAATGTCCTATTTATAGGACACAAAGAAGTAAGTGAATGGACAAAGGTAATGAATATTCACTCACTAGTGGAAGTTATAGGAAAGGGGAGGAATAAGATGGACATCCACTAACACTTGTACTAATTATTCATAACAGTTGCCAAATGGTAAGTAATCTGCCGTCTCATTTAAGTAGTTGCCAAATCATCAAAATTAAGAGTGAAATTGATAGTGCGGACCAAACGTCTTCATTTTGAAAATTTGAGGACTAAAATTGCGAACTCGGGGGTGCCAAATTTGAGGACTAAAATTAGTTCGCCTCTGAAAATTTTAAAAATACCTCCCTTGCTACTTAAGTTGTGAATTCATAGGGTATCAAATCTGGGGAAAAATAGTTCGCACCCAGTTCACATTCTAGAATGTGAACCTTAAAAAATAGGGGACGAAGGAAGGGGAAAAATACAAAAATATTAGATTTTATAAGTTTCGCATTCTAGATAGCAAACTTTTTTTTCTTCAAATTTTTGCTTTTTACACTCGCATCTTGCATTGCGAGAGGAGTAATATTGGAAGGCCGGGGGCGCACGTAAGACGCAGGGAGCGCGAGAAAAAGGACTCTTAAAGTGTTATGCAAATTTTTATGTGAGATCTTTTTAAAATCCGGAGTAAGATGGAATGTCTCTATGTGAGGAGGGGTGTGTTAAGAGTTCCACGCCATATTTAAAAAAGGATAAACATGAATTTATAAATAGAGACACTCATCATTTTACAATCTTCACTTTAATAAACATGTATTATTTTTTTTATTTTTTATTTTGTTTTGAGTTATTAATGTTCTATGTAGTATCACGTTAGATTGAAAGTGTGATGTAGTATAGTTATATTGTTGTAAGATTTATAAAAAGCTATTGTCATATTATTTCATTAAAGTTGATGCCTAATAATGGTTATATGTTTTTGTTTTGATTTTTATGGTATGTAGGCTGTATATCCTATTCTACAAATATGCAGAGAAAAACAGAGAAAAAATAATAAATTATATTTATTAAGTCAGTTAAAACTTAACCGAGTTAAAATAATACCTTCATAAGTCATGTCAGTTAAAGATTAATTGACCTAAAGCGTATTTTTTTTAGCACATAATGTATTTGTTAAGTCGACTTAAAATCTACCATAGCAATTAAAACTTGTTATGCCACCAAGTGTTAAGTCAGGTCCATAACCGACTTAAAAAGTCATTTTTACACGACTTAGCAAGTGTTTTCTACAGTAATTTATTCTCATCCCTTCTCTCAAGTACATATTTGTGCTGTTAGACACGGTATCCATATTTTTTTTTTGGTTTTTTCACCACCAATTTAATATGGTTCGGGTGTCAGTTCTGGCATCAAGTAGGACACGATATCTAGGTTTATGATCTTATTTGACAGAGGTTTAGTTGGGCTTAGATTATAATCTATTAAATTTCAGTTTATAAACAAATGTTTTATCACCTCTTTTATGCGATATTTATAAAAATATTTTTCTCTTCATTCATTATTGTTGTCTCTCTTTTGAGATTTGTCTCCTATCTACTATGAAAGGCTAAAATATATTTCTATATATAAATAATAAAATTTTATAAAAAAATAATGAACTTTGATGATCATCATGACATTTATGTGAAATTTTTACTAAGATTAAGTGATCAATTGAGATTTCTAAGGGATATAGTGATACACACAACATATTGATTAAAAAGATTTAATATTAATTCCAATTTTATAAATAACTTCTTACAACTTCTAAATGTTAATAAGTATTTAATTAAAGTTAACCAAACATGAAATTTTTACTTATAAAGCGATAAAAAAGTCCTATTTATTACATGCAAAAGAGAGGGGGAAATGACTCAAATTCTCATATTTGTTTGTATTTTCATAATCTTTCTTTCTCTATTTCTTGTTGTAACCGGTAGAAGTATGTCATTTTTTACACAATTTTTAAATTTTCTAATTTATCTTATATACAAAATAATATCACCATTCAGTAACAATCTTCTTTTTTTTTTAATTTGACATTGCAGCTCACACTCCCTGCAAGACTGATGATGATTGTCTAGAGGCATTTTTACCTCCAATTTTGAAGTGTGTTGATAAACTTTGTGAGTTCAAGCCATGGAAATAATTTAGTTTAAAATTAATCATGTTATCTCCAAGTGTATAATTAATTTTATTTGTACTTCATAATCTTCATACATTTATAATTTACTTTAAAATTTCATTTATGTTTCTTCATCCATTCAATTTTTATGACAAGGTCAAAAGTGTATTATTATATTTTGCAACTATTTTTACCTTCATTTGCTCTCGGAAGATATCATTTCAAACAAATGTCATAGCATAATTATAATAAGCGACTAATTTGTTCCTAAATATAAGTTTCTCTTGTGAAAATCAAAACTCGCTATAAAAGTAGGGGCTGAAAACATATTTTACTCTACTAACAAATACAACACTAATATGCTATATTCGTCATTGATATATAAAATTAACACGGGACGTATACTTATCATCGAAAATTAAAAACAAACACATTTTTTTATAATACTCATTGAAAAAGAAAATAAATAAAAAAATATTAATACATTATAGAAATCTCTCCTACAAGAGAGAGAGAGAGAGAGAGAGAGAGAGAGAGACAATGAAGTGTTCAAAAATATCATGGAGGCTTGGAAGAATATACTGGACTCAAATTCGCTGAAAACATATATGTGGATTTTGTCCTTATGTTCAGATAAGCGTGTGTACAGTTTTCAAATTTTGTTGAATATTTGTAGGATACTATTTTGGGCCCATTGAATGAGAAAGTAATGAGGGTTTGGACTGATCGCGCCATAAACTTTGGCAATGGAACCGTCCGAACCGCCGGTTTACTCGATTTTTTCCGGTTGTCCGGTTCTTATCCTGATTCATGTGCAGTCCGGTTTTCAGATCCAACCGAGCCGGAAATTAGTCTGGTTCACAGTTGAACCGATCTGACCGATCGGTCCGGTTTTTACAACTTTGGCAACACAACTACAAACATGATCGAGTCTACTCATGCTCAGTTGAAAAAATAAGTTGCAAATAGTTTGAGGGACAATTATATATAAAAATTGGGAATCCATCAGTCAGATGATGATATTGTAGATAATTGAAATAGTTGTGATTTAGATCCAATATCGATGTAGTAGAGTCCTAGCCTCCACTCTTCTTAGCACTACTAATCATTTTCCCTTAGTTCAAATCTTAAAAGAAGCAATGTATGTATGGAAAAGTTAGTTTGACAATTTTTATCTTGGGCTAATTTACTAACAAACATGAGACTGAAAGATAAATTTGGGAAATGAAGGATGTCGTTTAATTAAGGGTTAGGCTTGGAAACAAAAATGATTTTATACCAGTAATGGCTTAAAAAGAGTCATTTACAACTTTTATTTTATGATTACCAACTTGCATATGGTCTGTAACTGGCTAGAATCACTTGTCATGTGATTATTTGCATCAGAATCTACTAACCAAGTACGAATGGGACTGGCACTAAGGGCATAATCACCTTTTTAGACTATAGACAAGAAAGATTGTCAAATTCAAGAATTTTGTACGGTCTATTTAAATGTTCTGTTTTGAAGAAAAGCTGAGTTGATGAAAGTTGTTGCTATTGAATAGAATTACTAGCTTAGAATTACTAGTTTGATCAATTCTTCATTTTCCCAAAAAAAAAAAAAAGCATAACCATCAAGTCTCAAATGGTTCTTTTTCATTTTATTTTATTTTTTACAATAAATAGACCTGTTTTTTATTAAGTGGACAATATTAACACGATTATTTATATATATATATATATATTGCACGAAATGAATAGTATTCACGGTTTGAATTGAACACTACCCATGAAAAGTGCTTTAAGTGTAAAAAGTATATGTGACGAACGGTGTTTTCTAATGTATAATGTTGTTTCTTTGTTGGATTTCAACAAAGGAAACCGCAATGGCGACGGCTAAGGTTTATGCGGAAGTAAGGCTTCTAAGGTCGGGAGCTCTAATACTATGTAGAAAATAATAGGTGAATATTGTTATGTTTTATTCTTCGGTTCAAAGTTGGTTTAAATAGAAATGATACAATTAATGTTCTCTTTAAATTAAGGAGAAAATAGTTATAAAGTAAAATAAAAGGAAACAAATATAAAAAAATAAAAATAATAAAAAAAGGAAACAATGGAAATATCTAGAATCAGCTAAAAATAATAAAATAGGAAACTAATATTTGTATTTTTCAACCGTGATAATCATTAACATTTTTATGTGAGGTTTTGACTAAAGATAGGTGATCAATTGAGTGAATTAAAAGGGTACACGCAACATGCATATTGATTAAAGATATTTAAATATTGATTAAAGATATTTAACATTATTTATAATGTTAAAATGGCTTCTTGCAACTCCAAAGTTTTAAAAATTGATTAATTGAAGTTATACAAAGATTGAAATATGTACTTATAAAGAGATAAAAAATCTATTTATTAAATGCAAAGGTGGAAAATATGGCTAAAATTATCATATTTGTTTATACTTTGATTATCTTTCTTTCTCTACTTCTTGTTGGAACCGGTAGAAGTATGTTATTTTCACATAATTTACAATTTTTTTATTTTATCTTATAAATAATAATAATAATCTGGTAACAATTTTTTTTTCTTATTTGACAATGCAGCTCGCATTCCTTGTGAATCTGATGATGATTGTCCAGAGCATTTTCTACCTCCAGTTATGACATGCATTGATGGCTATTGTATGTATGAGAATGATATTTGTATGTAAGCATATAGTTTTATTTGTATGTATTACGATTTAATTTAAGACTTAATTTTTATTTCTTTAGTATTTCAATGATAACAAGCTCAAAAGTGTATTATATCAAGTATTCTTAGTTCTTACCTTAGTTTGCTCATTGAAGATATCGAAAACAACAATGCTATTGCATAATTATAATAAGTTACTTCAATAAATAAATAAATAGATGTAGTATTTTTTTAGATAAGCTAAGAGAAAAATGGACATAAAAAAATTTAGGCATCCTGCCACTCCCAAGACCTTTTCATCGTGTACAATATTCTTATGACTAGAGCTATCAAAGGGACCGGTTTGGAAGGTCAAGACATATAAAAGGGCTTAGGTGGCCGGTCCGGTAAGGACCAAGACCCGGCTCATCTAATCCAGCTCGATAAGCAAAGGTTTATATGGTTTGATGGACCGGCCCGACAAACTTTCATTTTTAAAAATAAAAAAAAATTAACAGATTTTTGAAAAAAAAAATCAATGAACAATAACACTACATATGTATCACACACAAATTAGTTGTTATTATTGTTTTTCCAAATAAAGATAATCATAACAAATTTGGTTTAATAATTATCTCCTAAATAACAAGTTTTATCTTTTGTTACTTATTTTATCTAAAGATTGTATGGTAACTAAAATTCGTTATTTTTAGCTAAAATCATTTTTAGAAAAAAATTTATATATACTTTTTTGATTCTATAAGGGGCCGCCCCAAAAGCTCGAGGGGCCAACCCATGATAGCCCATGAAAAATATAGGTCCGGGGGGCCAGGGCAATAAGGCACAATAATTTTTTTTTGAAGTCCGCCCGTCTAAAACTATAGGGTTAATGGACTGGCCCAATAGCTCGACCCATTTTTACATCTCTACTCATGACCACTAATTATACAAGCGTCAAAATTTTGTTCATTATAAGGCTTAAAAATAAAAAGAAACTTTTTTTAGGAATGAAAACAAATAATTTTATTTTGCTGGGACAAAAACCAAAACACACTATGATAGTAGAGACTGAAAATATATTTATCCATTTAAATATTAGTGACTAAACAAGTTCCAAGATTATTATACTATATTTAATATTTTTAACTAATATTCACGAGCACTCTTTAGTATTATACCCTCGAGTTAAGCATATTAATAAGAAAATTCAATCTTAAAATTTGTGTATTCAACATTTTAAAATGGTAAAATGTTATCTTACTAACATTAATTTTTTAATTTTTTTTTATATTTAACAAATGTCTTGAAATAACATTCAGCATGATACATTTTTTATAATTAGGAAGATGCTAAACAGTGTATTTAGTGTATTAGTTAACCAAATTATTATATAAATTTTTTTAAAAAAATTGTGCATTTAATATTTTGAAAGTGTAAAAAATTATCTCATTATTATTATTTTTATTTTTTATTTCTTTTTTAACATGCTTAACAAGTGCATCTTTAGCTTGACCCTTATAATTAGCACTCGACAAAATTACTGCATAATAGTAGTAAAGTAACTAGTAACTTGACTTTATCCCCCCTTTTGCCGTAAATGCTGAGTGGATAAGACAAAAGATACGTCACTCAAATGCTGAAGAAAGAAAAAACATTACTACCCTTTATATTATACCATTTCTTTTTTTTCATTTCTCTAAAAAAACAAAACAAACCAAAATGCAGAACATGTTAAATCTTCGTGTTACTCATGGTGTTCCTCTCTGTCTCTCAGGAATCACTAACCTGATGTTTGTAATCCAAGTTCTCATGTCCTCAAGAGGCTCTGAGGATCAGGAGCTCAAAAAGTCAGAAGCTGAGCTTTAGGCTCAGAGGCTCTAACAGGTCAAGAGGTTCAGAAGCTGAGAAGCTCATGCTCTCAGGCTCTGAGCACACAGGTTCTGAACATGTAGGTTCTGAACGCTGAGACTCTGTTAGTTAGTTAGTTAGAGATTTTTTGTTTTGTCTTAGGTAGTTAGTTACAATTGCTTGGTAGTGAAGCAAGCCTCCTTTTGTATATAAATACCTTTGCCCCTAGTGGATGAATAACAACTTTCATTTTTCTCTAATCTTTCTATTCAATTCATTTTCGTTCTCTATTCTCAAATTACTCCAACAAATTGGTATATCAGAGCCCGGTTCGTATTCATCGTTTTTCGTTTTGATTCCTTGATCAAGAATCATGACAAACAATGGTACAACCTCCACGCAATTCCCAGCAAATCTTCCAGTTTTCAAAGGCGAAAACTATGATCGTTGGTGTGCACAAATGAAAGTGATTTTTAGATTTCAAGATGTTCTTGAAATTGTAACTAATGGAGTAGAAGAATTGGCTGCAGATGCTGATGAAGCAGCAAGAACTCGACACAAAGAATTGAAAAAGAAAGATGCTAAAGGCTTGTTCATCATTCATCAATGCGTTGATTCTAATATCTTTGAGAAGATAATAGAAGAAGAAACCTCAAAGGGAGCTTGGGATACATTGAAGAAAATCTATGGTGGTGATGAGAAATTGAAGGGTATCAAGCTTCAAGCTTTGAGAAGGCAATATGAGATGATGCAGATGAATGAACAAGAAACAATCTCTGAGTATTTGGCGAGAATGCTGGCCTTGACAAATTTGATGAAGTCTTGTGGAGAGGCAATGACTGATAAGGTCAAGATTGAGAAAATCTTGAGGACCTTGACTGAGAAATTTGATCACATAGTGGTTGCTATTGAAGAATCAAAGGATTTGGCAACTATGAAGATTGAAGAGCTGCAAGCATCCTTAGAAGCTCATGAGCTAAGGGTGAAGCAGAGGAGTTCGAACAAGGCAGTGGAACAAGCATTACAGGCCAAGACTCAGAACAAGAAAGGAAAAGATAAGTGGAAGAAAAAGAAAGAGGATTCAGAGAATTCAACCAAGAATTCAAAGAATCAGAATGTAGATTCCACTAAAGATTCAAGTCAGAACAAGAAGAGTTCCAAGAAGAAGATTGATAAGAAAGAAATTCAATGTTACAACTGTCAAAAATTTGGGCATTATGCAAGAGAATGTCGCTCTAAGAAGGTAGCCAGAGAAGACAAAGATGAAGCCCAATATGCTAATGGAGGTGGTAGTGATTCTGATGACTCACTCCTAATGGCAATCACAAATTCTGAGGCAGACAAGTCAAATTTGTGGTATCTTGATACAGGGTGTAGCAATCATATGACTGGTAACAAGAAGTGGTTCTTGAAGCTTGATTATTCAATGAAGAGAAACATCAAGTTTGCAGACAACAGTCAAGTTACTAGTGCTGGCGTGGGAACTGTTCTTGTGAAAAGAAAAGATGGTCAAGAATCAACCATCAATGAGGTATTGTATGTTCCTTCTATGGCAAGTAATTTGATAAGCTTAGGTCAATTACTTGAGAAAGGTTATACAATGAAGATGGCTAATAGAGAGTTGAGAATTTATGATGCTAAGAGTAGATTAATTTTGAAAGCTCCACTGTCGAACAATAGGACTTTCAAAATCGAAATCAATGTAATTGATCATCACTGCCTCGCTTCAATTACAAACTCTGAAGGAGATTGGATGTGGCATCATAGATTTGGGCACTTGAACTTCAAAAGTTTGAGCTTGTTGAAGTCAAAAGAGATGGTACATGGCTTGCCTCTGATAAGAACACCTAGTACAGTGTGTGAAGAGTGTTGTGCAGCCAAGCAAACCAGAAATTCATTTAAAAATGAATTGCCCATGAGATCAACTCAGAAGTTAGAAATGGTGTACTCAGATGTTTGTGGACCTTTTGAAGTAAAGTCCATTGGAGGTAATAGCTATTTCTTAACTTTCATAGATGACTATACCAGACATGTGTGGCTCTATCTTATTGAAAAGAAGAGTGAAGTATTCACTAAGTTCAAGAAATTTAAGACACTAGTTGAAAAGCAAAGTGACTGTAGTGTTAAGAAATTGAGAACAGATGGAGGTGGTGAATACACTTCACTAGAATTTGCAAAATTCTGTGAAGAAGAAGGTATAGTGCATGAAGTTACTGCTCCTTACACTCCTCAACACAATGGTGTTGCTGAAAGGAAGAACAGGAGTATAATGAACATGGCCAGAAGCATGTTGAAGGGAAAGAACATGCCTCATAAATTCTGGGGAGAAGCAACCTCAACAGCAGTGCATATAATCAATAGAAGTCCAACCAAGAAGCTGAAGAACAAAACTCCCTATGAAGCTTGGACAGGTCTCAAACCAAGTGTAAGTCATTTCAGAATATTTGGCTCACTTTGTTTTAGACATGTTCCTGATCAAGTGAGAAGAAAACTTGATGATAGAAGTCAACAAATGATTCTATTGGGATATCACCCCACTGGTGCTTACAAGCTTTATGCTCCAAAAGAGAATAAAGTTGTGATAAGCAGAGACATAAAGTTTGATGAATCAAAGGGTTGGGACTGGATTGAAAGTACTAGTGCTGAGAACACCAGTTCATTGCTCAACAGAAAGCTTGTGCTTGAGGAAATAGATGATCAACCAGAAGCTGATCAACCAGAAGATGATGCAGCTGGTAATCACACTCATATTCCTAATGATCAACCTAATCAGCCTCTGAGAAGATCTACAAGAGATAGAGTGCAGTCAGTTAGGTTGAATGAGTATGATGTATTTCCAGATCAAGCAATAACAGAAGATGGTGAACTGATCAATGAAGCTATGATAGCTGAATTGGAACCAGTTACATTAGAACAAGCTCTAAATGACTCTAAATGGAAGGCAGCCATGAAAGAAGAGTTAAAGTCTATTGAGAAAAACAACACTTGGGAGTTAATGCACAAAACAGTCAACAAGAGGCCAATTGATGTGAAATGGGTCTTCAAGTTGAAGATGAAACCTAATGGTGAAATTGCTAAGTACAAAGCAAGACTAGTGGCAAAAGGGTTTCTTCAAAAGCAAGGACTTGACTTTAATGAAGTGTTTGCACCTGTGGCTAGGATAGAGACCATTAGATTAGTAGTTGCAATAGCCACTTACAAGAATTGGTCTATGCATCAGCTAGATGTGAAATCTGCCTTCTTAAATGGTCCTCTAGATGAAGAGGTTTATGTGAAGCAGCCACCAGGTTTTGAGATTAAAGGTCAAGAGAACAAAGTGTTCAAACTGAAGAAAGCCCTCTATGGCTTGAAACAAGCTCCAAGAGCTTGGAATAAGAGAATTGATAGCTTCCTAATTGATTTGAAATTCACTAGATGCACAACAGAACATGGTGTATATGTGAAGAGTTCAAATTATGAAGAAATGATAATACTATGTCTGTATGTTGATGATTTGTTGATCACTGGATCACACAAAGCTGTGTTAGAGAAGTTCAAAACAGACATAATGAAAGAGTTTGAGATGACTGACTTAGGTGAGCTATCATATTTTCTTGGCATGGAGTTTGCTAAGACAAGCAGAGGCTGTTTCTTGCATCAGAAGAAGTATGTTGCTGACATATTGAAGAGGTTTCATATGAGCAATTGCAACCCAGCAATTACTCCTATGGAAACTGGTGTGAAGCTGAGCAAGAATTCAGATGATGAGTTGGTTGATTCAACCTTGTACAAGCAGATAATTGGTTCATTGAGATACTTGTGCAACACTAGAATTGACCTATGTCATAGTGTTGGCCTGTTGAGCAGATTCATGGATCAACCAAGGATGTGTCACTTGACTGCTGCAAAGAGAGTGCTCAGATATGTAAAGGGTACTAATGATCATGGCATTTTGATTCCAAACCAAAGGAACAGTAGTAAGAAGTTAGAGGCTTATGGCTACTCAGACTCTGACTGGGGAGGAGATCAAGATGACAGAAAGAGCACTGCAGGTTATTTGTTCATGATTGGCAATGCACCAATTTCCTGGTGTTCTAAGAAACAAGGAATAGTTGCATTATCATCATGTGAAGCTGAGTATGTTGCAGCTTCATTTGCAGCTTGTCAGGCAAATTGGATTGAGATGTTACTTTCAGAACTTAAGGCATTGGAAGTAACAAAGATGAAGGTGCTTGTGGATAACAAGTCAGCAATCGACTTGGCTAATAATCCTGTGAGTCATGGCAGGAGCAAGCATATTGAAAGAAGGTTTCACTTTTTGAGAGATCAAGTGAACAAGGAGAAGCTTGAGTTGGAATATTGCAACACTGAGATTCAACTTGCAGATATTCTAACTAAACCTATGGCTAAGGCTAGGTTTGATGCTTTGAAGAAACTGATAGGAATGAGATCGTTGGAGAACATGAATTAGGAGGTGTGATGTTTGTAATCCAAGTTCTCATGTCCTCAAGAGGCTCTGAGGATCAGGAGCTCAAAAAGTCAGAAGCTGAGCTTTAGGCTCAGAGGCTCTAACAGGTCAAGAGGTTCAGAAGCTGAGAAGCTCATGCTCTCAGGCTCTGAGCACACAGGTTCTGAACATGTAGGTTCTGAACGCTGAGACTCTGTTAGTTAGTTAGTTAGAGATTTTTTGTTTTGTCTTAGGTAGTTAGTTACAATTGCTTGGTAGTGAAGCAAGCCTCCTTTTGTATATAAATACCTTTGCCCCTAGTGGATGAATAACAACTTTCATTTTTCTCTAATCTTTCTATTCAATTCATTTTCGTTCTCTATTCTCAAATTACTCCAACATAACCCTCTTGCCCTTTCCAAAGAGTAATTTAATTTAATTAAACACCCTTTTGATCTATGATCTCACTAGCTAGCTTGTTTTGTTTAATTAATTAACAATTATTATATCTTCTATAATTTTTGGTGGTGTAGGATGGCAGATCATGATCGTAGAAGAAAAGCTATGAGAAAGCAAAGATCAGTGCATGCAAATCAAGAAAAGGGTACTCAAACAAATAATGATGATTTTGTGGTTGAGATCAAAGGTGGTCATCATGATCAGGAAGATCTGGATGAAATCTTGCATCAATTGTCTCGTACTTATCTCACAGGTTTATCAGCAAAAGCTGCTTAATTAGTAGATTAATCACTTCATTTTCTGGATTATGTTGTGTTGTAGATTTTTATTTAATGTTTTTTTTATTATTACTATGTTGTTGTTGTAACATGTAATGTAAAAACATCTCTTAAATTATCACCTTTCCTTTTTCCTTTTATCCATTTTCTGAATTGTTTATTGTGAATATCTCCGGTACAAAGTTTTATTTTTCATCGTCCAATTATATAATGTTATATTAATATTTTATATGACATAGATCATCCACTATGACATAGATCATCCACAATTTTCTTAAAAAATTAAAAATAATTTGATATCTTATTGAGACCGATCAAAACTAACGGTATTAAATAAAAATTCATAATTCATCTCATAATCCATTAATCTTAATAGGTCTCAATAACATATCAAATTATTTTCAATTTATTTTAAAAAAAAATTTATGGATGATCTATATGATATAAATTTTCAATCCAACGGTAGAATTTTATAAAATTTGTATTTGGTATAATGTTCTTCGGTCATTTGTGCACCACGGAATGAGATGGGTACGTCAACTAGTTGACCTAAAAATTAAAGAATTGGAGATCCATAATTCAATTTAAAAAGAAAATAAAAACTTACTTATACATCATAAAAAACTTTCTCTACTAGTATTTTATATTAACCAAAGCATTATTTATTTTTTTTGGTAAACAAGGGAGTCTAAAAGACTCTAAGGAAAGAAATTACAAAGTAATTAAGCGAGGAGTAGCAACTCTCATAATATCAGCAGCAAAAAATAAATTAAGAGGAGTCGGACAAAACTCGTAATAAATCAAAAGACCTCCTAAGTCACACCTTATATTAGCTAACAAATCAGCACATTTTATATTAACCAAAGCATTATTTAAAATCAACTAAAAAGCTAATACTACTTAAATTCCGTAACATATTCTTGTGAAAACCTATCCTAATGATAATTCCTTCAGAGAACAGAATTTTATAAATTTGGATCCTCTTCAGCTTACTCTCTTCTGCACTTTGAAACATTGGCTTCTTTTGGTAACACCCACTAGGAGCATGTGTGAAGAGCAATGATGACTAAACGCAAACCAACCAATGCTCAACACTGAAAAACACTAACCAACGAACATGGTAGTGGCAACTCCGTAATTGGTGTTTCATGTTGGAATTGGATGCTAGTGTAGTGGCAACCAACATTTCATGGGTGAAAATTATGGTATTTTTTTTTAATTAAATAACCAAATTTCATATTTTAGTGTTAAAAAGTATTTCCTCCGATAAAACAAGAGTAAACTATTATTCCTTCATTCTTAATTATAAATAAAAGTAACATTTTAAATTCATTAAATAATTGATGTATTTGATTTAAATAACTTAATCCTATGATTTTAATCTTTTTTAAAGATAAAAAAATGAAAATCCAAAAACTATTCTTTGTGTTTATAATGCCAAAATTTCAAGTCAGCTCACTCGTCTTTTCTCTTTATCCTTATTGGCCTCTTGAATATTCTACTATTTACTTTATTTTTTGTTATTTATTCGTGTATGTAATATGATTTTACTGTAGTTTTATCTAACTCTATCATATTTTACTTTATTAGTTCTTTTTAGAGTGAAAGGGACTAAATTTCATAGTTAATCATCAATGAATTAGTATCTCAATATTATGGAAAAATGATGAGTAGGTGAAAATAGATTTTATTTGAAATAAATTATTGTTATTGTTTTTATCAATGTTTCATTTCAAGGAAAAATTGATGTCCCTATTGGACAATTTATCATTGCAAAATAATTAGTGAATTTCACTTACACACATAAGTTTGGTATATTTATTTTTTATTTCTAGAAGAAATGATAAGACACCTAAAATTTATGAAAATAATTAAGGGGTCTCAAATCTCAATAAATTATATCATAAAATATACTAATAAAACTTAAAGGTAGTGCAACATTGATAATATTTTTAAATAATTAGTATTCCCTACCATCTCAACATATAAGAAAAAATGAATCAAAGAAAGTTGATATATTTGGTTAAAAATTTGAACTAAATATATCATTAATTCATGAACAGGCTCATTAATTCATGAACTGGTGCATCTTGTTGAAATTTCAATTTCTATCAAACAAGAACTAAAATGAATCAGTGCATTAATTAATGATCCGGTACATCCTATTGAAATTTCAATTTTTTTCTTAAACAGAAATCAAGATGAACTAGTGCATCTTGTCTTGCAACAAATTTTGCAAAAACTCAGCTTATAGTTATACCATCCATTTATCACTACCCTATATATTCTAGCTTATGCCATTTTGCAAGTGTTGAGAATCTAAAAATAGACAATCACCTTGATCATCTTCTTTCATCTCTCTGAACTCTCAAATCCCTACAATCATCACTAGCCAATTGAGTGTGAAGAAATTGCATGTAAGATAAGGTCCAAGTTTGGGATTAGGAAAATCTCTATTGTAGGTTGAATTGTGATTGGAGAATCTCAAGAAAAACCATAGCATTTTCTTTCCAATTGTGATTTGGCAGAGTTTCAATGCACAACATTTCATTACCATTGGTTCAGCCAAAGCTGAAAGAATGAAGATGGGGTTCTTGCAATCAAGAAGCAAGTGGACATAGAATGATCTTGGGACTTGATCTTCAAGGTTCAAGAGAATTGAAGATTGTTCATCACCAACAAAGGTTGAAAAAAGTTTTCTTAGCTATTGTGTGGTTTTGTAAAATTGTTTTTTTTTTTTTTTTTTGCAAATCATTTTGTTTTTAAAAAATTAATTATGAATGTCAAGTTAGTCTATGGGTGTGTTTGGTAACATAGATAAGCTAGCTTATAGCTTATTGTATTAGCTTATAAGCTTGTTTCATAAAATTGGAGGTGTTTGATAAGAAGCTTTTTCTACTAGCTTATAGCTTTTTTCCAGATGCTATTTTAAGTAGCGTTTGAGCTTATAGCTTATAGCTTTTTACCTTTTATTCCAATTTTAACCTTATTATTTTTATTATTTTAATAAAAAACTACCCACTCAAAAAAAATAACTACCCACTCACATAATACTTTTATGTCATTTTATAATTATAAAAGCTAATTTACCAAACACTTTAATTTCATTCTACTAGCTTTTCAGCTATCAGCTAAAAGCTAGCTTATCAGCTATCAGCTAGCTTTTCAGCTATCAGCTAGCTTATAGCTTAATTTTACCAAACAAAGCCTATATATATTATTAGTCAAAACTCAAAACACTACTTAAATGATCTATATGATAATTTGTAGCTTCATATTAGTAGGGTTTTTTTCTTTCTTTTTTCCAAGTACTTTATTAAGCTGACAGAGCTCTTTTATCGGGGAATTAGACCAGCTATTAACGTCGGCTTATTTGTTAGTCGCATCGGGTCTGCCGCTCAATTGAAAGCTATGAAACAAGTCTGCGGTAGTTTAAAACTGGAATTGGCACAATATCGCGAAGTGGCCGCCTTTGCTCAATTTGGCTCAGACCTTGATGCTGCGACTCAAGCATTACTTATTCAATAGAGGTGCAAGGCTTACAGAAGTACTGAAACAAGCACAATATGCACCACTTCCAATTGAAAAACAACTTCTTGTTATTTATGCAGCTGTCAGTGGATTTTGTGATCGAATGCCATTAGACAAAATTGCTAAATATGAGAGAGACATTCTAAGCACTGTCAAACCAGATTTACTAGAATCACTAAAAGATGGACTAACTGGCGAAAGAAATATAGAACCAGATGCATTCTTAAAAGAAAAAGCGTGTCTAACAATAAGATTTAAATATATAACTTTAAAACTAGTTTCATGTTTAAGTAAAACGTGCTAACTTGCACACTAGAAATAATTTCTTAATATAACCATAGATGTGGAAAATTAAAACTAAATCATGCAAATGATAGAAAAGTCTATATATGTTGTAATTTGTTACTAATTTTCATTAAACTTGTACAAACACCACATTTTTATTTCACAAGGTATCATTTGTATGCAATACATAAATTAATCTCTTTGAAGATCTAAAACACATTTAAGAATTGTCTTTCATAAATGGTAATTATTCATACGCATGAAACAATGGTTGAACTCGTGACCATATGATTAAGGCACCCAAACTGTTTACCACTCAAACTCTGCCAAAAAATATTAATATAAGACACAAAAAAGTAACTAACATGGAGTATAATGCCTTGAGAGTAATCTTTCAGACTTACCCTTCTACTGAATGACCTTAATATCTTTTTATTGATAGGATAGAAGTCAAAGCACAGGTTAAAAGTTCAGCCAGTCTAAACTCTAAAGGCACCATCCTCAGTGAATGAACTTGAACTTTCACTTTCACCAGCTGTACTTGGCCGATACCACCATTCATTGCAAGAAGGGTAGGGATAGACTTTTTCCAGATGTGGCACAGAACGCAAATTAAGAACCATCCTGCAGTTTCCATAGAAAGCTCATTGCAAGACCATTCTCCATCCTGACTATGAATCACAAACACAGAGATGGGCACTGAATACGGCATTGACACTAACATGTCAATATTGATAATACTTTGAAAAAGATAAAAAATGATGTAACCACATATGTCATTGCCGTGTTAGAGTTGGACACTAACACACATTCGACACCAAACACATCTTCAATCTAAAGTGTTGGTGAAATATACCCTGGCCAAGACGGATGCAACTTTCAAGCATTATGGAAGGAATTCTCTAAGGTTGATAACCAATCTAATTTGATACGGCAGAGAATGCAAGGCAGTGATATTTATACAACCCTGTCTAACCATTATTCTGAAATTACACTACCACCAAAAGCATATTGCAAAGTCAATTGTCTACTCTCTATTGATCAAGAAGCTGTAACTTATTCAACAATTTAGTAAGATCCACTTTCAAGCCATAACAAATCTGATCATCCAGGTTCATTACAATGAGCTCACACAACTATGATCAGGTTTAGAAGAGATAGTATCTTTGAAGTTGAAAGAATGGATCCATACTCGAGTCAAGGTTTCAACCTTGAAGTCAACTACATTTCTCAGGAGAGCCCTTTCTTTGGATTCTAAGATCTGACAAATTCTGCACCTTATGAGTTGTGAGGAATCTGTGCCAAACAGATCCAATAGTTTACCAAGATCTTCCAGGTGGAATTAAAGCTGGACCTGAAATATATATATAGATACAACAATTGTAATTTTTCAAGCTGGACATGAAATATGCATAGATACAACAATCATAATTTATCAGAGACACTACATATCTCACTTAACGAAATTAGTAATAATGAAAGGAAAGCAAATTTCTCTATCAGTATTTTACGACTATATGATGGCATAATATGTTAAAACTTGAAAATACTGTATCAGGTTATAAACCCCATGTTAGTCACACAAATCCCTTGTTTAGGACATGCATTTTCTAACATGTTTGAATAAACAACTTAATAGCTTATAGCATAAGTGTTTATCATATAAGTGTTTATGTATAAACTATTTCTATAACAAAAGATAAAATAAAGTCAAACTGTTTTCATTTAAGCTATAAGCTATTTCATAAGCTATCCTAGAGACTTTCTGTTAATAAGCTGAAAACAACTTATGAACATGTCATAAGTTGTTTCCATAAGTTCTCTAACAGTCTCACAAGTCACAAGTGCTTATGGTTCAAATAAACCAATGACAGGCCCGTGCCATAATAACATTATGAAACTTGACACATAACATGCAAGAACTATGGCAAAAACTAATTATACTGATAAAAGATTTATGATTAAAGCACCTGAATCAATTCGGTTTTCTGAATTCCCATAATCATCTTCAAGCACATAAAGAAGCTTCCTGTAAGTATGCCCATCTACAAGGTCCTTTTCTTGCAACTCCTGCAGAAACTTCATGGCTTCTTCAACTCTTCCTCGTCTACATATCTCATCCAATACAGTCCTATATGTAATAAATTCAACTGATCTTTGCTTTTCAGTCATCTCCCATAGAAAATTTACCGCCTCCTCAACTTCTCCGACGAGTGCCAAAGAACTGACAAGCGAATTATAAGTTTTACTATTCGGGACAAAACCTTTGGTCTTCATTTCATGATACAATTCTTTGGCATTCTCTGTTCTACCTTTGGCACACAACCCATGAATCAAGTAATCATAAGTTAAAGAATTCGGTTGGCAATCATAAACCACACCCATCTGATGAAATATCCTCAACGCATTGTTAACATGAAGAGAAAGCACGTAACCTTTTATCATAGAATTTAATGAAAAAACATCAGGTTCTATCCCATCATTAACCATTTGCCTAAATAGACATCTCATATTTTCCACATACACAAGGTTTATATCGGTATTGTATCCTCTACTCACAAGTGCGCCAAAAAGAATATTATACGTTCTTATCGAAGGCCTAAAACTAAAATTAGGATTTTTACTACTCTTCATATGCTTAAACACAATAACAGCTCGAGTCAACTTCCGCGCCTCAGTGAAATAATATATAATCATATTAAACAACGCCTCGGAACCAATAGACGGAACCGCAAGCAATTGGTTGACAATATTATCCATTTCTTGGTACATTTTTGCATCACCAAGCTTCTTTACGGTAACATGAAAAGTGGACACATTGTGTCGAAACCTAGGCTGGTGAGACGCCCAATGAAAAAGTTCTAAACAAACTAACGGGTCGCGTTGATTAGCAATAACATTGCTTAATTCATCAGGAGTGAACCTTGGAAGAAGTTGAGACTGTGCAAATTGAAACTTTGCTTGGTCAAGAATAGGTTTGTTGGCTTTCAAAAACCGATTTCGAGCTCTTCTTCTATAAGACCTTGAAGGAGCTTTAGTTGAATAATAATAATAATTAAAATTTTCCCCAAATAGCTTAGGGAGTTTCTTATGAAAACATGGGTTTTGATTTGAGGTATTTCTTTTGAAGTGGCTACTACAATATTTGAAGCAATTTCTACCAAAAGATAACATTTTTGTGTGGTGAAGAATTCCTGAGTCACGACCTATTATGTAAAAATAACCTAAATTAAATCGAAATTTAAGGTGGAAAAAAGAATAAGAAGTGACAAGGGTACATTAACATTGGAAACCTTGTACCTGTTAATGTGATGGTCGGGAAAACAATCCAGAGAAGAAGAATGACACCAAACGCGATTCCTGAGACCAAAATCGATTCTCTAAACCGTGGATCTGGTCCCAAACGCGAGTTAGTTCAAAGCTACAAATTGTAGCTTTCACGGCAGATTAAAATCAAATTCAGGATGTATCCTAATTTCTCATATATGCCCTTCCAAAACTAGTCTTACAGACGAAACAGAGAAAAGAGGGGAAGAACATAATAAAATAATGGATAACTACACATTTACTCGTTTATTTTTAATTTGATCTCTTACGTTTAAAATGTTTCAATTTAGTCCCTTACATTTATTTTAGGTTTCAATTTAGTCTCTTCCGTCAGTTTTTGCACATGTGGCAGACGGTTTGCTTACGTGGCGGACGGTTTGCACATGTGGATTGACACGTGGACACCTGGACATGTTGATACGTGTGCAATTGAAATAGTTGATAACAGAAGGGACCAACTAATGCAAACATTGATAACATAAGGTACCAAATTAAAACTTTTTAAACGTAAGGAACTAAATTGAAACTTAAGTTACCAAATGCCTAAAATAATATTCAAACAACTGACCAAAGAAAATGAATCGAATATGTACCATTTCTTATTTGCTGGAGTAGCATTTCTCTAGGTTAGAGACAATAAAAAGGATTAAGGTCCAATATATTTAGGTCCCATTTAGCCTGACTTATTTTTTAATTTTTTTTTCTCCTTAAAAATAGTAAAGAAGAAAAAAATTGTGTTTGACTTCACTTTTTTTTATTTTTTACTTCTTTACTTTATTTCTCTAATACTTTTAAGGATAAATAGTGTCAAATATAATTTTATACTTCTTTATTACGTTTAAGCTAAAATAAAAAGTAAAAAATAAGCTGGGTCAAACGAAGCCTAGTTAATAGTTAATTAATTTATTTTTTATAAAATCGTAAAAAAAAATTACTAATTTTGTTTTTGGAACAATCTTTTATTATTCTTTTGGTACAGGTTAAGTGAATTATTTATAATAATATGAATAAAATATATAGTTATAAATAAATATTGTCAATAAAATAAATAAATAAAATTAGAGAAGAAACTAATTAGGATGAAGAAGATAATAATTGATGGGCTCTTTAATACTCATTGGCCAAATCTTTTCTGTTATTAATTATATTTAACTATTATGAGTCAAAAAATTATATTTAACTATTAATAATTTTTTTTTACGAAACTATTAATAATTTTGTTTAATATTTTATGAAAATACACAAATTAAACTTTATACATCCAAAAATAGACACCATTTTTTGTTAACAACTGTAAATACAGTACCAAAAAAAACACAGAGAGAAGAGTTTATTAAATTACAGTCCAAAAAGGTGTCTATTAAATTTAAATATTTTTATATTTTTCATTATAATAAATAGACCCATTTTTTAATATAATTATTATCAAATTTTATTGAATATATTTTTTACTAATATTTTAATTATTTATTAGATTTACATAATTATCTATAATGTAAATGAAATATATGGTTTTAAAATACAAGTTAAACCCATTTTGGTAATTGCACATTCAAAATCAATTTTGATTCAAAATATCCAAACAACATCAAATGTTAAGAATCATTTTTACATTAATGTATCTGTAAATGGGGATGCCCGTGGAGATTGCCCCGTTTGGAGATTTGAAATTGAGAAATTTTTCCCTGTGAGGATGGGGATATAGGTGAAAGTCCCTCCGAAAGAGGTTTGCGGATGGGGACGGTATTTCATCTTCCGCCCCGTGGAGACTCCGTCTCGAAAACTATTAAAATAACAATTATAAATTTATATTTAAGTACTTTATAAATTATTTTTAATTATATTTTCACACAATATGTGTATACATTTGTTTATATATGATGCTTATAAATGTCACATGACTCACAAAATATTATAATACTTTTATTTGTTTTAATTTGTTACTAAATTAAACCATACTCTAAGAAAAAATAGGTGAGAATGATTGTTCTTATTATCAGAATATAATACTCTTTTCATGGTTTCATATATCAAATAGTGTAATATTTTGTTTTCCTCAACTTTTCATGTAACATCACTAATGTTTAGTTACCTAACCCACTGGCCTTTGTTTTGGGGAAGAAAAGCACAATGGCCGGTAAATCAAATTATGAGATTACCATATATAACCAATATAAGCAAACTTTATACTGTTTAATTTGGCTAATGTTGCGGTAGACCACCTTCACAAATGGTCCATCGTGGACAAGTGATCTATTGAATATGAATTTAACAAAATTTACTGGTAGATTGAAAGTTTATATCATATAGATAATTCATTAAAAAAATTAAAAATCATTTGATATTTTATTGGGATTTATCAAGATTTACATTATTTAATAAACCGTTAATCTTGATGGGTCCCAATAATATATTAAATGATTTTGAATTTTTCTAAGATTTTCTATAGATGATCTATATGATATAAACTTTCAATCAAACGGTTAATTTTGTAAAATTCGTATTCGTTGTAATATTATTCATAACTAGTCCACTATAAACCACTTGATGAGGTGGTCCATATTAAAATTTACCTGTTTAACTTTATATGGTAATATCGTTTTGCTTAGTAAACCAATACAAGATTACCATGCTAATAACCAAGCTTTCTACGAGATTACCATGCTAATAACCATTGTCAATGAGTTCTAACATGACTAGTACTCAATAGATCAACAAAACGAGATTATTATAAGCAAAGTTAAACAATATAAAGTTGGGTTAATAGGCTTTTACCTCCTGTAAAATAAACGAATTTTGTTTTACCTCCTATAAAAATTTTCTTTAAGATTTTCCCCTTGCAAAATATTTTTTTTGGTTTATCCCCTTGAGTGCACTTTTTAAATCGGTTATTTTGTTCAACCGATTTAAGAAGTTTTGTTTTTTAAATCGGTTTTTTCTGTTCAGCCGATTTAAAAAGTGCACTCAAGGGGGTAAACCAAAAAACAATATTTTGTAAGAGGGAAATCTTAAAGAAATTTTTTATAGGGGTAAAGCAAAATTCGTCTATTTTGCAGGGGATAAAAGCCTATTAACCCTATAAAGTTTGCTTATAGTAATCTCGTTTTAAGCTTTGTTTTGGAAAAAACTTGACACATAAGCAAACATTCATTTTGATAAGTTTGTACTTGTATATTATTAAAATAAGATTAAAATCAAATAAGATTCGGATTCAGATTCAGATAAGATTAAAACAAGATTACCATAAAATTATAAAAAAGAGTCAAAGATTTAGTAAAAAAAGTGTAGTCAAACATATTTTTATTTAATTACTTTTGGTGAAAGTGTGGTCAAATATTACTATATTTTCTCCTTTATGTAAATACAAAGCATTAATTATAACACTATATGCATCAATAAGTACATATAAATTTCAAGAAATACACTCATTAAACATATAAACTTTCTTCTAAGAAACATATTATATCAAAAGATGGAGACTTCAAGAAATTCTTCTCTAACAATAGCATTCTTGTTGGCATTTTTAATCATTGCATCAGGTCTAAAACCAATTTTTTATTTGAAAATTTTTTAATTTTTAATTTTTCACTTTGTATGTTTACACATAAACTCATTGGCATTTTTTATACAACATTATTCTTATTTTCAAGCATCATTTGTGTATGTAGATATGCATATGGGAACACAAGCCAGAAAAGTGAGTGAGGTGTTGAAAGCAGATTGTTATTCAGATGCTGACTGTAAAAGACGTTGTTCACCACTTATAGGAACATGTGAAGCAGGTGTATGCGTTTGTGTACACCTTCAACCAACCTTTACATAGTAAAATCCCCTCGGTTAGAGGTTGAAAAATGGATTATTGTAACATGTTCATTGTATTTGAATGTGAAAATTAAATAAAATGTAATAAGAAACGGTCATTGCATCGTATTTTGTATTCAAATTCAAATCTTATACAAACAAGATGAAGTAATTGAATTATTTTAATTTGAACTAGCACAGTCAATTTTATTTTTCAAAATATCCAAAAAAAAACATTTTATATGCTCATTAAACATATAAACTTTCTTCTAAGAAACATATTATATCAAAAGATGGAGATTTTAAGAAATTTTTCTCTAACAATAGCATTCTTGTTGGCATTTTTAATCATTGCATCAGGTCTAAAACCAATTTTTTATTTGAGAATTTTTTAATTTTTCACTTTGTATGTTTACACATAAACTCTTCGGAAAACATAGGTTTTGATTTGAGGTATTTCTTTTGAAGTGGCTACTACAATATTTGAAGCAATTTCTACCAAAAGATAACATTTCTGTGTAATGAAGAATGAAAATGGTTCTTCTTGTTGCTGAGTCACAACCTATGTAAAAAAAACCTAAATTAAATCCAAATTTAAGGTGGAAAAAACAATAAGAAATGAGAAGGGTACATTAACATTGAAAACTTTGTACCTGTTAATGTGTCAATTCTCCCGTTAAAAAGCGATTCATGTTGAAGTTGATAATTGTAGCTTCGGCGGCTGTAACACCCTAGCCCACTTATACGCTAAAATTAAATATATTTACAATATATTAAAAGAAACTACTACTAAAATACCAAATTTGTCCTATCAAGTTTAAAAAAATTTCAGAGTTTCTGCCTTTAAATGTAATTTTAACTCTAAACTAAAAAAAAGATACAAAACAAAAATAGGAAGACAAAAAAAGATAAGCATAAAAGAATTCTTCCCATAAAAAATAGCATCTCAAACCACCTCTAAAAAAAGATATTAATCCAATATATTTAACAAAAAAAATTAATTAAAAGAAATTTACGCATAAAAATAGGAACAAAAATCAATATAAAAGATTCGCATAAAAAATAGTATTAATTTTTTCTTTGAATGAAAAAATAGTAACTCAACCAAACATATAAGAACTTATACATAAAAAATAAAAATAGGAACAAAAATCAATATAAAAGATACGCATAAAAAATAGTACTAATTCTTTTTTTTAATGAAAAAATAGTAACTCAACCTAACATATAACAACTTATATATAAAAAAATAGAAAAACCTAATAAAAGAAAATATTTATTTATGAGCTTAAAAAAAAGAACTTAAAAACAGAAACAAAAACACAATGATTTTAGCTTATTCTCCATTTACTCCATTTAGCTCATTGATGCACGACACGTGGTAAAACAATATCTAAGGGCTGAGATTTAAAAACAAATGAAACATGCTTCCGTTTTTATCACCGACGTAGCACTACCTCCGCCACGTTTTGTTGAATTCGCATCGTCTTGCATCTCGCTGCCATGTCGAAGTAGCGTTGTCTCATCACCTCGCCGCTGCGACAAAGTGGACTGTATCACCGTTTGAATCTCCTATGTTCCAACAATGAACACGTTCCTATGTGATTGTTAATTTATGTGGTTTTATTTTCCCCCTTTCAATTTTAGTACCCAATATGTGGAATTACTTCCTCAAGTGATGGATTGGGGGTTGAATTGAGTTCTGTCAACATGAGATATTGTTATGGTGGCTGTAATCAATTGTTTGATGTTAATATAAGGGATGCAATCTAAGGAAATAAGGTTGTTCATTGAAAACCATAAACTGAACCGAACTGTCAAACCGAACCGAACCGAAATTAATTGAACCGGACCATAAATTTATGAACCGAACCATTAATTCTGGACAGTTTATTAACTGTGAACCGAACCATTAATAACCGAACCAAACCATTTGAACCGAACCAAACCATTTGAAAAACTCAAAATTCTCAAAACACTTGTTTTTTGTTGGTTTTAAGTTCATATTTGTTATACTTGAATTTAACTTAACCATTGATGTTTATTTAAGTTGTAATGTTTAGTTAATTATGAAATTAAGAGGCCAAAAAAATGTTGTGATTAACAGTTCGGTTCGGTTAACCGAACCATAACTATAGTTATTTGTGCTTAATAGTTCGGTTCGGTTAACCATTTAGTTGAACCATTAGTACAGTTCAGTTCGATTTTACTATTATCCATAACGGTTCGGTTCGGTTTCTCGAACCATTGTTATGGTTCAGTTCGATTTGGTTCGGTTTTTTGTCTGAACTGAACCATGAACAGTCCTATAAAAAAATAAGGAAAGAAAATAATAACAATGACTAAAAAAACAAGTAAAAATGGTTCTCATCATGATTGGCCTCAACCAAATCAATGTAACAAGAAAAGGGCATCTATAACAAGAATCTGCAACAGTGGCAGCGGGAGGCGGTAGACTAGTGAGCTGTAATGTTGCGGTGCAGCGGAGCGGTGGAAAATGAAACCTCGGCGATGGAAACTGAAGCATGTTTCATTTGTTTTTTAATTTCAGCCCTTAGATATTTTTTTACCACGTGTCATGCATCCATAAGCTAAATGGAGTAAATGGAGAATAAGCTAAATGGAGGATACCTTGACTCATATCTCTATTTCTCTATTATATATATTACGAGATTGCCGTAGAGTTTTCTCGTGCATTTTTAAGTGTTTATGTGGCATTTAATTAGAGCTTCTCTGGCTTAGGTGTCATTTAGAGATTTTAACTTAAGGTATGTTGTTCGAATCCCACTGGCAACAATAATTGAATTTTTATAATATTTTAATAATAACTACATTTCTTTTTGTAGAAAAAATTACCTTATAATTACTAACAAAAGTATGTTGCTCAAATCTCACCGACAACAATAATTGAATTTTTATAATATTTCTTTTTTGTAAAAACTCTTTCAAATATTATATTTTTTTGTTTTCTCTTTAAAGAAACTTTTTCAAATATTTTTTTTTAAACTTACAATTTATTTTTTATTTATTTTTGTGAGAACTCTCTCAAATATTATATACTATTTTTTTTTTCAGAAACTCTTTTTTTTAGAAACTCTGAGAAATATTATATATTTTTTATAGAATCTCTAAAATATTATATTTATATATCAAAACTTACATGCATTGCTTTAGATGCATTTCTTGTTGTTCCACTCACAAAGAGGTGGTTTTTTCAATTAAAAAAACACAAAAAGCCATCTCTTGTGAGTAGAACAGCAAAAAATGCACATAAAGCAATGCATGTAAGTTTTGTCCATATATATATATATATATATATACACACTTTTTTTTAACTAAAGGTATTATCAGTGCACAACTGCAGAGATTAATCCCCTCGATTTAACAGAAATCTATCTAAGGGATTGACCTTTCCTAAGAAATGATTCTCCATATGTACCGGTCAGGATCGATCTCAAGACCAAATGGTTAAGGGGCCCAAGTATCTACCACCTGTGCGACACTATCTTGGTACATTTTTAATAATTTAATTTTGTAAAATGAAGGAACATTTAAATTTAGATTACTTTGAAACAAATTGAAATAAGAAAGTACATTATTTATCACTCAAAGAATTGAACCCAAAAAATAGCTTTCATTTTGATAAGTTTGTATATTATTAAGATAAGATTAAAATCAAATAAGATTCGGATTCGGATTCAGATAAGATTAAAACAAGATTACCATAAAATAATATAAAAGAGTCAAAGATTTAGTAAAAAAAAGTGTAGTCAAAGATATTTTTATTTAATTACTTTTGGTGAAAGTGTGGTCAAATACTACTATATTTTCTCCTTTATGTAAATACAAAGCATTAATTATAACACTATATGCATCAATAAGTACATATAAACTTCAAGAAATACACTCATTAAACATAAACTTTCTTCTAAGAAACATATTATATCAAAAGATGAAGACTTCAAGAAATTCTTCTCTAACAATAGCATTCTTGTTGGCATTTTTAATCATTGCATCAGGTCTAAAACCAATTTTTTTATTTGAGAATATTTTAATTTTTAATTTTTCACTTTGTATGTTTACACATAAACTCATTGGTATTTTTTATACAGCATTATTCTTATTTTCAATCATCATTTGTGTATGTAGATATGCATATGGGAACACAAGCCAGAAAAGTGAGTGAGGTGTTGAAAGCAGATTGTTATTCAGATGCTGATTGTAAAAGACGTTGTTCACCACTTATAGGAACATGTGAAGCAGGTGTATGCGTCTGTGTACACCTTCAACCAACCTCTACATAGTAAAATCCCCTCGATTAGAGGTTGAAAAATGGATTATTGTAACATGTTCATTGTATTTGAATGTGAAAAATAAATAAAATGTAATAAGAAACGGTGATTGCATCATATTTTGTATTCAAATTCAAATCTTATATAAACAAGATGAAGTAATTGAATTATTTTAATTTGAACTAGCACAGTCAATTTTATTTTTCAAAATATCCAAAAAAAACAAACAATTTGGTACAACAAAATATCCAAATCTTAAAGTTGAAAAAAAATAACAATAATAACAATATAGCAATAACTATATTAAGGTCTAATTAGAGACCTCTCATTCATTCTCAAAAAAATGGATTACGTGTTAATTATCGTCAAGCTTCTTTATGGTAACATGAAAAGTGGACACATTGTGTCGAAACCTAGGCTGGTGAGACGCCCAATGAAAAAGTTCTAAACAAACTAACGGGTCGCGTTGATTAGCAATAACATTGCATAGTTCTTCGGGAGTGAACCTTGGGAGAAGTTGAGACTGTGCAAATTGAAACTTTGCTTGGTCAAAAATAGGTTTGTTGGCTTTCAAAACCCCGATTTCGAGCTCTTCTTCTATAAGACCTTGAAGGAGCTTTAGTTGAATAATAATAATAATTAGAATTTAAAATAGCGTAGGAAAATTCTTCTGAAAACATAGGTTTTGATTGAGGTATTTCTTTTGAAGTGGCTACTACAATATTTGAAGCAATTTCTACCAAATGATAACATTTTTGTGTAGTGAAGAATGAAAATGGTTCTTCTTGTTGCTGAGTCACAACCTATGTAAAAAAAACCTAAATTAAATCGAAATTTAAGGTGGAAAAAACAATAAGAAATGAGAAGGGTACATTAACATTGAAAACTTTGTACTTGTTAATGTGTTGATTCTCCCCTTAAAAAGCGATTCATGTTGAAGCTGATAATTGTAGCTTCGACAACACTGAGAATTGATTAGGTTTGTTTCGATGTTCTTGGTCGATTCCGAACTCTAAAATCACGCAGTTAGATTATGGTTTTTGAAATGAGGATGTCACAAGTTGATTCCGAACTCATTTTATTTTGGTCTTCAAAATGAAAAAAAAACCTTTAAAATGAAAAAAAAAATACTTTAAAAGAGTGGTGTGTTAATTAATATGGTAAATAGATCTTTACTCCTACAATGTAGCCGTGTTTTACTTTACCCTCCAATTTTTTTTTAAAAAATTTCCCCTTACAATGTTGATAATTTTGTTCTATCCATATGTTGACAATTTTGTAAAACTTAACTGTTACTAAATTAAACCATACTCTTAAGTAAAAATAAGTGAGAATTAATGTTCTAAATGCCGGCATATAGAGCTGTAAAAATGGGCCGGGCTATCGGGCCGGCCCAGTAGCCCTATAGTTTTATACGGGCCGGGCCGGGCTGGGCTTCCCAAAAAATGTTATTGGGCCTTATTGGGCTGGGCTGTCGGGCCTATGGGCCATCATGGGCTGGGCCAGCGGGCTTTTGGGCCGGCCCAATAAAGAATTAAAAAAAAATTCTAAAAAAAAAATTTACCTAAAAATAAGGAATTTTAGTTAGTATAAAATCTTTAGATAAAGTAAGTAACAAAAGATGAGATTTGTTTTTTTTTTAAGGAAAAAGATGAGATTTTGTTAGTTAGGAGATAATTATTAAACCAAATTTGTTATGATTATCTTTATTTAAAAAAAAATAACAACTTAATCATTCATTATAAATAGAGAAGTATAAGAAGGAAATTATAAGTTTTATCTTATCTAAAGCACAAAGATATAGATTATAGTGCTACTATTCTCAACAAGGTATATGTCTTCTACTACTTTTCATCTAACTAGTTTCTTGCTCAATAATGGTATTTGTATGTCTGTATGTCAATTTATATGTCTCGAATATTTTATAACTGTATGTTTTATTTTTAACTTTGTTTTAGTAGGTTTCTTAGAAGACATATTCAATATATACCGCAATATTGAAAATCTCGCAAGTATAATCAGCCAAATAATTGGCTTCAAACTTGGTTAACAAGGGAGAGAATCATTAGAGCTCTAGAGGTAAGGTAATGTATTAATACTTAGTGGTTCGGTTCATTCAGGGACGAACCCAAAAATTTTGAGAAGTGGGGGCAATATGTATATTATACTATAGTCTATAATATAAGTAAAAATTAGTCAATTTTTTAAAGAGGGGCACATGTTAGTGAACTCAATATAGAAAAATCATCTTAAGAGATGTGTATTTAATTTTTTAAAAGTCTTTTTTTTTTTCAATGTCAAATTTCTACTTTTGTGTTCTTAACACGTGAAAACCTTTTTTAAGGGTCATATGCTAACTAGTATCCTATTTGATACTTAAAAAACTTAAGAGACCTATCTGATGCTTAAAAAATTTAAAGGACCTATCTGATACTTATAAAATTTAAAGGATCTATTTGATACAAACGTAAAATTTAAGGATACCAAAAGAAGGAATTTTTGTATTAAAAAAAACATTATTTATATTTTCAAAAAGTAGATTACACATTCTAATCCTTTCATACTTTATTATAAGAGTTTTAAGTCTGTGTTGATTGCTTCGTTATGTGAACAGTATGAGCTACATAAAATTTGACCATCTTATCTTATATACATAATGTTATAATTATATGTCCAATGTAAATTGACCATGATTTATATATGTTTGATATAGTGATATTGTCATGTTCGGTTGAGTGTATTATAAGCCAACAAGATAGAAAGAAACAAACATGACACTTGATTTATATATGTTAGATATTGTCATCTTATATAGTTATATACCTCCTTAACATTTGATTGCCTCTTGTTTCTTTCTTGTGTATAACTTATAAGTACTTCTTGTGCTTATCTTTTATAATATAATTTAAATGCTCAATTTAATTTTAATGTGTTTGTACTTTGTAATGTAGTCATGGAAGATGTTGATCCAATTTTGCAAACTATTAATGAAGATGGTGATTTGGTAATGTCACAATCTCCTCCGGCTGCTAATACGAAAAATGTTATTGAGGGAGACACTGTTGAAAAAAATACTAATAACAAAAGGGTAAGGAGATCTAATGTTTGGAAACATTTTACAAAGATTGGTAAAGTTGATGGGGGGCAAAAATGTACATGTAATGGTTGTAGGGGTATGTTTTCATGTGGTGGAAGCACTTCTCACTTAAAGCGTCGTATAAAGCTGTGTCATAAAATTCCAAACAGTGATGATGAGGAACTCATGTTGGATGATGAAGAAACATTATTGAAGAAGTGGCAATTTGATGATAAGGCTTACAGAGATTCACTTGCTAGAAGCATTATACGACATGATCTTCCATTTAGCTACGCCGAGTATGATGCAGTTTTGGCTACAAACAAGATATTGAATCCTGATTTTGTTCCCATTTGTAGAAACACTGCAAAAACCGATTGCATGCTTGTGTTTTCAAGTGAAAAGGAAAGGCTAAAGAGTGTGTTAGCATCCATTCCAGGTAGAGTTTGTCTAACTTCTGATGTATGGACAGCTGTAACAACACAAGGTTATATGACTGTCACTGCTCATTATGTTGATCAAGATTGGAAGTTAAATAGTAAATTGCTTTCATTTTGTCACTTGGATAATGCACATACAGGGGTCGAATTATCTGGAAAATTGTTTGGTGCTCTTAAGGATTGGGGAATAGATCGTAAAATATTTTCACTCACATTGGACAATGCCTCTTCAAATGATAACATGATAAAAAAATTGAAACAGAGGCTTAATTTGCAAGATGCGTTGTTATGTAAAGGTAAATATTTTCATGTCCGTTGTTGCGCCCACATCTTGAATCTCATTGTTCAAGATGGTTTGAAGGCGGCGGGTGATGCTTTGCATAAAATTCGAGAGAGTGTCAAATATGTGAAGGCCTCAGAGGGGAGATTGAGGGAGTTTAGAAAATGCATCCAAGAAGTGCATCTAGATAATGTAGAAGGTGGATTCTTAAGGTTGGATGTTTGCACTAGATGGAATGCCACATATATGATGCTTGAAAGTGCTATTAGGTATCGACCTGCATTCATTAGCTTGAGCGATAATGATAAGAACTACACGATTTGTCCAAGCACTGAGGAGTGGGAAAGAGCACAAACTATTTGTAATATCTTGGCTCCATTTTATAATATTACATGCTTAATTTCTGGGTCATCTTACACAACTTCAAACTTATACTTCATGCAAGTTGCATTTATAGAGATGGCTTTGAATAAAAATTTGAATAGTGAAGATGAAGTGATCAAAGATATGACCAAGAGGATGAAGGATAAGTTTGACAAGTATTGGAGTGAATATTCGGTTACTCTTTCACTTGGAAATGTTCTTGATCCAACATCAAAGTTAGAATTTTTGAAGTTTTGCTTTAAGAAACTTTACCCAAATAATTATGAAGACAAGATAAAAAAAGTGAAGGATGGTTTGCATGATCTCTTTGATGAATATAAAAAAGACATGGTTCCAACAAGCTCATCTTTAGATAGTTCATCAAGAAACACTCAATCTCACTCAGTTGGTCAATCATTGAAGAATACATCGTTTTTTAAGGTAAGATTTATAAATTGTTTCAAATTTTTATGAAAGTACTTATAGTTATTTCTATTGATGTAAGTCAAATAATAAAAGTTTAAATAATAGTGCATGTGCTAATTCTTTAATTAAAGTCTAAGTAGTAGTAAATGTGTCAAATAATTATTGTGTTGCTGTCATTAATATGTTAATATGGTCCCCTTAGAAAAGTTAAAATAAGGTAATATAAGTTAATTCCACTGTTATACTTATTTCTATTGTTGTTGTCAAATAATTGTTGTGTTTCCCTCTTAGTACTGCTTGCATTTATTTGTTTGCATGAATGGGGCTGATTATATTCTATTCAAGCTTAATTTAAATAGTTTTTGTTTGTCGAATTCTAGGAATACCGTCAAGAAATGATACAAAAAATGTCAAATGATGGTAAGTCTGAACTTGAAATATACTTGGATGAAAAATGTCTTCCGAATGATGATGTGGATATTCTTCAATATTGGAAGTTAAATAGTGTTCGATTTCCTCAACTTGCAATAATGGCGTGTGACATTTTAAGCATTCCAATCACAACAGTGGCTTCTGAATCTTCTTTTAGTATCGGAGGTCGTATCTTAAATAAGTATAGGAATTGTTTACTCCCAGAAACTGTGCAAGCTCTTATTTGTACACGTAATTGGTTGCATGATTTTAAAGAAATCGGACCTTCTGGTAAGTTTAATTAATAATCCTTTTGTTTTATTTGCAATTTGAATTTGCTTTTTAGTTGATGACTTATCAAATTATCGTGTATTATGAATTGTAGATATACCTGAAGTAGAGGAGATACAATTGTATGAAAAATCAAGTGGTCAAGATCAAGAAGAGACTTAGGCCGAGAAGTTACCTAATTTATAATTTACTTTTTTTTTATAATTTATAATTTAATTTATGTATTTTGAATGATTATGTTAAAAGTTTAGTGTCTGATGTAAGCTTGAAATTTATTAACTTTGAGGATGCACTTTATGAATCATCATCCACAGATCTCTCGACTTTTGCGTGGATATTTTGAAGTATTTATTATTTCATGAAATCATGACACTCACTTTTTTATGGATATTAATTTTTGTGCGATGCATATGTAGTTTTATTGTCCATTGATTTTTTTTTTTATAAAAAATTTGTCAATATTTTATAAAAAAAAAATATTAAAAAATTTGTCGGGCCTGGGCCGGCCCATCGGCCCATACATATTGGGCTGGGCTAAGCGGGTCGGGCCTTGGGCCTTAATGGGCCGGGCCACTTGAGCCCAATAGATGTCTTGGCCCTATGGGCCCGGGCCGGGCTGGGCTGGCCCATTTGACAGCTCTACCGGCATATAATACTCTTTTCATGGTTTCACATATCAAATTGTGTAATATATTTTTTTCCTCAACTTTTATTCATGTAACATCACTAATGTTTAGTTACCTAAACCCACTTACCATTGTTTTGGGGAAGAAAAGCACAATGTAGCTAATAACCATGGTCAATGAGTCCAAACACTATTAGTACTTACTAGATCAACAAAACGAGATTACCATAAGCAAAGTTAAACAATGTAATGTTTTAAGCATTGTCTTGGAAAGAGCTTGACACATAACCAAACTTTTATTTTGATAAGTTCGTATTTGTATATTATTAAGATGAGATAATTAAGATCAAATAAGATTAAGATTCAGATATGATTAAAACAAGATTACCATAAGATTATATAAAAGTGTAGTTAAATATATTTTTATTTAATTTTTGGTGAATGTGTAGTCAAATATATTTACTCCTTTGTGTAAATACAAAACATTAATTATAACACTATAATTCGCATAGAAATGCATCAATAAATTAAACAATAATTTTAAAGTACACTCATTAAACATATAAACTTTCTTCTAAGGAACATATATTATATCAAAAGATGGAGACTTCAAACTAATCGTTAGTTGGTTCAGTGGTGATTGACGCTGAACTTGGTAGGGAGGACCACGATCCCCCGCAACTACGATCGGGAGGGGGCTGAAACCACTTGATGTCAGAACTGACTTCCGAGCCAGATTAAACTGGCGGTGAAAAGCCAAAAAAAAATGGAGACTTCAAAAAATTCTTCTTTAACAATAGCATTCTTGTTGGCATTTTTAATCATTGCACCATGTCTAAAACCAATTTTTTATTTGAGAATTTTTTTTTTTTAAATATTTCACTTTGAATATTTACACATAAACTCGTTGGTATTTTTTATACAACATATTGTTCTTATTTTCATGCATCATTTGTGTATGTAGATATGCATATGGGAGTACAAGTCAGGAAAATGACTGAGGAGTTGAAAGCAGATTGTTATTCAGATGGTGACTGTAAAAGTTGTTGTTCACCACTTCCAGGAACATGTGAAGCAGGCTTATGCATTTGCGTACACCTTCAACCAACCTCTACATAGTAGAATCTCCTCGGATAGAGATTGAAAAATGGATTACTGTGACATGTTCATTGTGTTTGAATGTGAAAAATAAATAAAATGTTATAAAAAACGGTCATTGCATCATATTTTGTATTCAAATTCAAATCTTATATAAACAAGATGAAGTAATTGAATTATCTTAATTTGAACTAGCACAGTCAATTTTATTTTTTAAAATATTTTAATAATTTAATTTTGTAAAATGAAGGAACATTTAAATTTAGATTACTTTGAAACAAATTGAAATAAGAAAGTACATTATTTATCACTCAAAGAATTGAACCCAAAAAATAGCTTTCATTTTGATAAGTTTGTATATTATTAAGATAAGATTAAAATCAAATAAGATTCGAATTCAGATTCAGATAAGATTAAAACAAGATTACCATAAAATAATATAAAAGAGTCAAAGATTTAGTAAAAAAAAGTGTAGTCAAAGATATTTTTATTTAATTACTTTTGGTGAAAGTGTGGTCAAATACTACTATATTTTCTCCTTTATGTAAATACAAAGCATTAATTATAACACTATATGCATCAATAAGTACATATAAACTTCAAGAAATACACTCCTTAAACATAAACTTTCATCTAAGAAACATATTATATCAAAAGATGGAGACTTCAAGAAATTCTTCTCTAACAATAGCATTCTTGTTGGCATTTTTAATCATTGCATCAGGTCTAAAACCAATTTTTTTATTTGAGAATATTTTAATTTTTAATTTTTCACTTTGTATGTTTACACATAAACTCATTGGTATTTTTTATACAACATTATTCTTATTTTCAATCATCATTTGTGTATGTAGATATGCATATGGGAACACAAGCCAGAAAAGTGAGTGAGGTGTTGAAAGCAGATTGTTATTCAGATGCTGATTGTAAAAGACGTTGTTCACCACTTATAGGAACATGTGAAGCAGGTGTATGCGTCTGTGTACACCTTCAACCAACCTCTACATAGTAAAATCCCCTCGATTAGAGGTTGAAAAATGGATTATTGTAACATGTTCATTGTATTTGAATGTGAAAAATAAATAAAATGTAATAAGAAACGGTGATTGCATCATATTTTGTATTCAAATTCAAATCTTATATAAACAATATGAAGTAATTGAATTATTTTAATTTGAACTAGCACAGTCAATTTTATTTTTCAAAATATCCAAAAAAAACAAACAATTTGGTACAACAAAATATCCAAATCTTAAAGTTGAAAAAAAATAACAATAATAACAATATAGCAATAACTATATTAAGGTCTAATTAGAGACCTCTCATTCATTCTCAAAAAAATGGATTACGTGTTAATCATCGTCAAGCTTCTTTATGGTAACATGAAAAGTGGACACATTGTGTCGAAACCTAGGCTGGTGAGACGCCCAATGAAAAAGTTCTAAACAAACTAACGGGTCGCGTTGATTAGCAATAGCATTGCATAGTTCTTCGGGAGTGAACCTTGGGAGAAGTTGAGACTGTGCAAATTGAAACTTTGCTTGGTCAAAAATAGGTTTGTTGGCTTTCAAAACCCCGATTTCTAGCTCTTCTTCTATAAGACCTTGAAGGAGCTTTAGTTGAATAATAATAATAATTAGAATTTAAAATAGCGTAGGAAAATTCTTCTGAAAACATAGGTTTTGATTGAGGTATTTCTTTTGAAGTGGCTACTACAATATTTGAAGCAATTTCTACCAAACGATAACATTTTTGTGTAGTGAAGAATGAAAATGGTTCTTCTTGTTGCTGAGTCACAACCTATGTAAAAAAAACCTAAATTAAATCGAAATTTAAGGTGGAAAAAACAATAAGAAATGAGAAGGGTACATTAAAATTGAAAACTTTGTACTTGTTAATGTGTTGATTCTCCCCTTAAAAAGCGATTCATGTTGAAGCTGATAATTGTAGCTTCGACAACACTGAGAATTGATTAGGTTTGTTTCGTTGTTCTTGGTCGATTCCGAACTCTAAAATCACGCAGTTAGATTATGGTTTTTGAAATGAGGATGTCACAAGTTGATTCCGAACTCATTTTATTTTGGTCTTCAAAATGAAAAAAAAAACCTTTAAAATGAAAACAAAAAAACTTTAAAAGAGTGGTGTGTTAATTAATATGGTAAATAGATCTTTACTCCTACAATGTAGCCGTGTTTTACTTTACCCTCCAATTTTTTTTTAAAAAATTTCCCGTTACAATGTTGATAATTTTGTTCTATCCATATGTTGACAATTTTGTAAAACTTAACTGTTACTAAATTAAACCATACTCTTAAGTAAAAATAAGTGAGAATTAATGTTCTAATTGCCGGCATATAATACTCTTTTCGTGGTTTCACATATCAAATTGTGTAATATATTTTTTTCCTCAACTTTTATTCATGTAACATCACTAATGTTTAGTTACCTAAACCCACTTACCATTGTTTTGGGGAAGAAAAGCACAATGTAGCTAATAACCATGGTCAATGAGTCCAAACACTATTAGTACTTACTAGATCAACAAAACGAGATTACCATAAGCAAAGTTAAACAATGTAATGTTTTAAGCATTGTCTTGGAAAGAGCTTGACACATAACCAAACTTTTATTTTGATAAGTTCGTATTTGTATATTATTAAGATGAGATAATTAAGATCAAATAAGATTAAGATTCAGATATGATTAAAACAAGATTACCATAAGATTATATAAAAGTGTAGTTAAATATATTTTTATTTAATTTTTGGTGAATGTGTAGTCAAATATATTTACTCCTTTGTGTGAATACAAAACATTAATTATAACACTATAATTCGCATAGAAATGCATCAATAAATTAAACAATAATTTTAAAGTACACTCATTAAACATATAAACTTTCTTCTAAGGAACATATATTATATCAAAAGATGGAGACTTCAAACTAATCGTTAGTTGGTTCAGTGGTGATTGACGTTGAACTTGGTAGGGAGGACCACGATCCCCCGCAACTACGATCGGGAGGGGGCTGAAACCACTTGATGTCAGAACTGATTTCCGAGCCAGATTAAACTGGCGGTGAAAAGCCAAAAAAAAATGGAGACTTCAAAAAATTCTTCTTTAACAATAGCATTCTTGTTGGCATTTTTAATCATTGCACCATGTCTAAAACCAATTTTTTATTTGAGAATTTTTTTTAAAAAATATTTCACTTTGTATATTTACACATAAACTCGTTGGTATTTTTTATACAACATATTGTTCTTATTTTCATGCATCATTTGTGTATGTAGATATGCATATGGGAGTACAAGTCAGGAAAATGACTGAGGAGTTGAAAGCAGATTGTTATTCAGATGGTGACTGTAAAAGTCGTTGTTCACCACTTCCAGGAACATGTGAAGCAGGCTTATGCATTTGCGTACACCTTCAACCAACCTCTACATAGTATAATCCCCTCGGATAGAGATTGAAAAATGAATTACTGTGACATGTTCATTGTGTTTGAATGTGAAAAATAAATAAAATGTTATAAAAAACGGTCATTGCATCATATTTTGTATTCAAATTCAAATCTTATATAAACAAGATGAAGTAATTGAATTATCTTAATTTGAACTAGCACAGTCAATTTTATTTTTTAAAATATCCAAAAAAAAAAAAACAATTTGGTACAACAAAATATCCAAATCTTACCGTTGAAAAAAAAAAAGTAGCAAAATAGCAATACATATATTAAGGTCTAATTAGAAACCACTCATTCATTCTCACAAAAAGTGGGTTACGTGTTAATCATTTCATTGTGTTTGAATGGAGTAATCATAAATTTTAAAGGATTTAATTCTAACAATTCAAAATGGTTCAATTGAATTACTTATGTATTTAAGTGTGTGTGTTTGAGTAGAGTATAATATAAAATTTCATTGTTTATATTTTTGGGTCAATTTTATAAATTTGAAAATTTTGTGGTCAAATTTATAATTTGAAAAATAGGCAGGTATCAATTTGCAATTTTCAAAAATTTAAAGTAATATTTTGAAAATATATAGGGGTCAATTTGCAATTTTAAGAATTTTATATGGTCAATTTTTAAAAAGTGTCAATATGAAAATTTAAAACACAAACAAGGAAGATATTTCAATATAAAATTAACACATTTAAAGTGAATAAATTATAAGATATAAGTTGTCAAAAAAAGAAAAGAAAGGAAAGATAAGGTATACAAATTGTGAATAGAAAAAGAAAGAGATAAGTTATAAAAAAATACATGCTCATAAAAGAAATTTTATTTTAACATACTCAGACCGAGAATCATTGACCTGTAAATTTTGGTTAAAAAAATAATTAACTTATAATTTTTACTTTAAAAAGACGGTAAATTTTAAGGTGAGGGCTCTATCAAGTTCCTCACCTGTGTATCATTTAATTTCACCGTTGGATTAAATTAGCTTACTTGATCTAATATTTCATCACCACGCTGAATTCAAATATTTTTTCTCTCCCTTGATAATTCTCTCTCCACCGCCTGCACATAACCGTTTGAAAATGGAGAAAATTTAGTTGTATCAAACACAGTGCATAGAATTGATAGGAAAAAAAGCAACTGCCAACTTAGAAAATTGACTGAACCTTCCATTGAAAAAAGGAAAAGAAAGTTGATAGAACAATAAGAAAGTCGATATTTTTAAAAAGCATAATAATCAAAAGAAAATTAATAAAACTGCCAATTCAATCGAGGCAATATATTGTAGTTATTTTTTATTTGTAAGGACAAGTTGGTCATAGGAACTAAATTCCAACTTCACATGGTCATAGGAGCAAGAGTATTGTGCAGGAAGGTGATGGGGTGAAAGGGAAAAAGAAAAGTTTAAGCGATAGAGAGAGTGAACTAACAGAAGAGAGAGAAATTTGATCTAGTGTGGCGAAAAAATATTAGATTATTTAGGTTAATTTAATCTAACGGTAAAATTAAGTAATACACCGATGAAAGACTTATAGAGCCAGCACCTTAGAATCAACCTAAAAAGCCCATTGGTTCCAATTAAAAATAGAAGAAAAATTATGTTTATATTTTTAAATGTTTGATCCGACTATTTCCTGCTTTCTTCAAATCATGGTTTTTTTTATTGTTTATTATAACTATAAAAATGAGAATGGATTTTCTCAAATGCGAAAAAAATTGAGGAATTAATGTTGACTATATATATACTATTGGAATTGGATTATAGATATAAAATAATATTTAAATCTAAAAGAAATTGAGAGAATTTTTTTTTGAATCGGCTAAATTTTATTAAAGAACAATTCTCTAAACAAGAAGTATAAATAATTGTTGGATGATACAACGAGAGGCAAAATGATGAAAACAATTTAACCAATCAAAAGGTATATCGAACATCACCTCAATCCACCACTTACACATCAGTTGAAATTCACCAATGACCACCAAAGAAGACACAAACTCAACCCATAGAAATGTCACTGGACATTAACTTTCGAACTCGAATCAAAATTGTTCGGCCCACCGGAATCCAAAAGCAGCTCATTGAATCGAAAGTTGATATATGGACACCAATAGAAAGAAAACTAACAGTCAACACTGATACGGTAGAGTTTAACGAGATACAAGAAACATGCAAATCTCAACAGATTTGAAAACCATCAATGACTCAAAAAGAATTATGCAAATCTATATAGTTTTGAAAACCGTCGGATAATCAAATATCAAGAAAAACTAAACACACACGACATCAACCACACACTGACAACATCATATCCAACACCTCAACATCTTAACATCTCACCACCGCAACATCACCTCATCACCACCAATAACGTCGTTAGAACAAAACGACCACCTCTAACACCCAAATTCCGCAACCACCACGCCACCGACCACCACCGCAAGAGAGAGTGTGGTGGCGGACAGATATAAACCCCACCCAGAACCAGTCGCAAACATCCGACGAGAAGGAAAACCAAAACGCCCAAAAACAAATCCTCCCTTACTGCAAACAACACACCAAAACCGCCTGAACTGTAGAACCGGATATCCGGCGGCGCCAAAACCGGAGTACCACCGCCGCCTCCGATTTCCAAGACAAGGAGAGAGAACGCGACAGAGAGGAGCACAAAATCAAAAGAAAAAACGAAAAAAAAACCAGAAAAATCACAATACCTCTGGCGGTGCAAAGGCTGGACCATCACCACATCTGATTTCCAAGAGGAAACAGAACATGATCATGGTGAGACACAAAACAAGAAGAAAAAACGGGAAAAACAAACAAACCGGAACCAAAGAAGAGGGAAATCTGGCGCCGGTCAGGACCCGTGGTGCGGAGACCGACCTTTTCCTCGTCACACCACCACCTCCTCCATGTCTACATCGTGAAAAAGAAGTTTGGATTTGAAAGGGAGATATGTACATCTAAGATTCTAGATAGGTCAAAGAAATTTTGTTTTAGAGTTGATTGATAGTTGAGATGTGAAAATTGAGGATTTTTTTAGAGGGTCCATCCTCCTGTAAAATATGTGCTCTAAGTTAAGAATCATTCAAAAAGCGTATACAATTTATGTTTATACAAAACACATGCTTATAAGTTTTAAGTACCGTTTGACCTAATTTATTTTAGATTTTTTTATTCAATAAAAGGAGAATTTAGACCAAACAAGTTCTCATTAAACTTTTGATAGAAAAAAAACTGCTTAAATTTTATAAATAAAATACGTAGATAAAAGACTTTTGAAGCTAAAAAATAACAATTACAAACAACTTTAACTTTTTTCTAAAAGATTTTGTTTTTATTTTTAACTTTCAAATAACTTTTAAAAGCTAAAAAAGTCAAGTCAATTGATAGCTTAATCCAACAAATTTCAATTGAGAGTCCTCTAATATTTTTAGAGAAAGTTTTATTTGATCCTTAAGATTGACACATTATAATTTTTTTTTTTAATTATAGACAATAAAAATGTATTTAATAAAAAAAAAATACTACTTATTAATTTGACCAACTAATATTTCTTGATTATAACTTAATTAGTAGCTACTATAAATATAAATATTATTAGAGGATTGAAATTTGAACAATATATTTTTAATTTTTTTTCACACTCTATAGTCTATAGTGAGTAGTGTAAATCTAGCCACCACATTAATAAAAAAAAATTGACCAACTTGTTTTATTTTGGAGACTAGTCGATTATTACTAAACAGTCTGCCTTATTTATTGGTCTAGTGCATCTATTTTATTTACATAATATTAGACTAAAAAAAATAGTAAAGCACTAGTCAATCAAAATAAAATACAAAATGTCTTGACCAAATAAATAAAAAAATAGTAAAATGTCTGTTTTTATTTTATTAATAATTAATTAAAAAAAAGAAAAAGAAATTTGGAAAACGTGTTTTTGCTGCACCTGGGTGTCCGTGAGGCTGAGCACACCGAAACCCAACCCGGACGTGTTGCCGTAAACTTAACCGTAATTGATAATCGTGGATAGGTCCGAACTTTGTAAGTGGAGCGAGATTGGTTCTGAGTTTTTTTGGGTCTCTTTGGTCAAAAACAACAACAACCATTACACACGCAATCCACCCACCCACCCCTTCTCTCTCTCTCTCTCTGCCGTGATTCCAAACCCTAATCATCGCCACCATCTTCTCTTCTCTATCTATGGTATTACCTACTATCTCTCAATTCCAAATTCGATTTATTCTACTTTGATCTCTGAATTTTTTGTTACTTAATTCGATTCTTTTTCATTTTTTTGATTTCAATTTCATCAGAACGGTGCCACCAGCATGCTTTTAGCTTTGCTCTAGAAGTTTTTTCTTGATTCAGTTTCTGCTCAATTATTAGGTTTGAGGATATGGATTTGGTAGCTGGTGTTAAGGTATATATGATTTATTGATTTATGCTTCAATTTCATCATCATATAATTTTATTGCTTTTTGGCTTTTATGATTATCAATTTTGTTGATTTTGGTTGATTTTGCATGTGGCCTTGTAATTTTAGTTTAGAAAATGTTGATTTAGAAAATGAGTAATATGTGAGGTTTAGAGGTTAATGAGCAATTAAATTCTTTGTTTTTGAAGTTGAATTTAGATGGAGAGTGGAGGATTTTTTTTTATTTTTTTTTGTGTGCAAGAAAACTATGTAGTAAATATGTATTTTTTTACTGGTTGGACAAGTGTGTGTGATTTAGTTTTAGTTAACGCGGAAGCGATGTATTAAGGTGTTCGGCGTGTGTATTTATCTTTTGATTGTTTTATTTAAATCACTGTTTTTACATTAATTATAGTTTTTGTTTAAGTATTGGACACTTGGTGGATGCTATGATTTCGTAGTTGGATGGTTTATAAGTGTGTTTTATTATGGTGCTATTAAAGAATCGAAATGAAATATAATTTAATAGGTAGTGTGTATTTTAACTTGAGTTTTAGTTGCATTACTTCTGCAAATTTTCGACTATGGAACTTCTTGCTCTTAATCTCCTCAATGTTAGTTTTTATGTTAGCGTTGAGTTTTTATGCACTGATATATTAATAATTGGGTGTTATTGTGTGACTGACATCTCTTATAGGAAAAATTGACATATTTCCGTATAAAGGAGCTCAAAGATGTGCTGACTCAGTTAGGACTTTCAAAGCAGGGAAAGAAGCAGGTGAGACAATTAAACTACTACCAAATCTTCCATTGTTATTTGTTTGCCCTTTTCTACAAAACTTGAATGCTAGTAACTTTAGTTTCAAGTCCATGTGTTCTTTCCTTTCTAGTCCTGAAATTATTATGCTGTCTTGGAGTTTTTATATGATGTCTTGGAGTTTTTGGATGATATGATAATGCCAGTGCTTTGTCTTCTGTAGGACCTCGTCGATAGGATATTGTCCATTATCTCAGATGAACAAGGTAAACTTATTATACCCAGATTCAACCTTCGGGGTCTAATTCTATCTTTATGCTGCTCTACTATGCTTTGTTTGGGTTGTGATAAAAATAACTATGCATTGGAAGTTTCAACAATAAATGCATACCCAGATTCAACCTTCGGGGTCTAATTCTATCTTTATGCTGCTCTACTATGCTTTGTTTGGGTTGTGATAATAATAACTATGCATTGGAAGTTTCAACAATAAATGCATATGGAAATGTAGATGTTATGGAACATTTACTAAATTGGCTATAGTTGCAATGTTTTATATATCTCTTATCCCGTTGAAATTAGCAATTATAGTTATAGTTATCGTGGTAATTGTGTTCAGTTCAGCTTTGATGGAATGTTAGGCCAAGGCCCTAATTTTTTTTCTCTCACCCCAACAGTAAACCCTCCTTGTTGAACTGTTAAATTCAAGCTGTTTGCTTTCATCCGGGCATCTGTTTGTGCCCAAATTTCATTTATTTCGCCGTTCTCTCTTATTTGTAATCTTGATTGCCATAGTCTAGTACTACCTCCAGTCAGTCCTTTATATAAGAGACATGGGTCAACAGAGGTTATTGTATTTGGTCCTTAATATGGGTTATATTCGAACATATATAGCATTTATTGTACTGTGCATCTAGTTAATTTAATGATTTATTATGTGTTCGTTCATCCTTTCTCCTGTAAACTAAGCAATCTGTTGCGTTTGTCCCAGTATCCAAAATGTGGGCTAAGAAAAATGCTGTTGGGAAAGAACAGGTGGCAAAATTAGTGGATGACACATATAGGTCAGTTTTAGCACCTAGCTGCAATTGTTGGTGATATTTTTTACTTCCGGTATTAACAGAAATGATGTGGTACTTTGCTATTGGGTCCTTTTGGGTTGATTATACTGCTTTTGGCGTTGTTATTTTTTTATGGAGTTTTTGTATTTTGCTTTTACCCAGGAAAATGCAGATATCAGGGGCCACTGATCTAGCATCAAAGGGTCAGGCTGTGTCAGATAGTAGTAATGTGAAGGTTAAAGCTGAAGTTGAGGAGTCCTTTCAAATTCAATCAGCTACAAAGATTCGCTGTCTCTGTGGAAGTACATTGGAAACAGAGGATTTGATCAAGGTGAAACATTCAATATGTTTTTCGTTCTCTATGGTCCATAAATTCTATGCAACTGTACATGCATATATTTCTTTATTGATAATTAATGAAAGAGAAAAAGTAAGAAGATATGAGAAGCATATGCATAAATCGTGTGTTTCAACTACACCATGGAGGTTTCATTATATAGGCTAAGCAACAAAATCAATATACAATCTACACATTAATTACAAAAGAATATGCTAGAACATAAGAGAATAAGCTATTCCTATAGTCACAGAAACACTGTTTAGTTTAAATATCAACAATAATGATAATAATCTAACTTCATGTCCATCTTTTTTGTGATCACACATTATTCATTAAGACCTCCTGCATATTGCTTACATTTGATAACTTTGGGACTCAACTTTTCTCATCTTATTGCAGTGTGATGATGCAAAATGTAAAGTGTGGCAACACATAAGTTGCGTTATTATTCCAGAGAAACCTATGGAAGGCATCCCGCCAGTTCCTGATAAATTTTATTGTGAACTATGTCGACTCAGTCGTGCAGACCCGTATGTCATGTTTTCTTATTTTAGCTAATAGCTATATTATGCAGTGAGTGATAATGGTTTATTTGAATATTTTTTCTTCATGGATTAGTGCTACTTTTTTACTTTTAAATTTTGAATTAAGGATTTTACTGAAACCGTTTTAGTGAGGTTGTGAGTGTAGTATTCTCAGCTGGTGTAGTGAACCGGTCTTTGTCGTAGTGACTTGTGACATGATACCAATTACCAAGTTGCAACATTATAATTTTATTATTCATACAATGATATTGTTTCCCTTATGTGACCCATTAATAGTCGTAGAGTTGGTGAATATGTTTATGCTTACTCTTCTACAATAACAATTATAATCTTAATCTGATAATTATGTCAACATATACTGATTTTGGTAAATTTCTGGCTCATGATGTTGGTTTTGAATTATATAACTTTTTTTTTTTTAACAATTCAATTCTTTTGTATTCTTAGGGCCTATTTGGTTTGCAGCTTTCAATTTTCATTTCCTTTCCTATTTTCATGTTTTATTACAAAAATTGCACTTGTTTTCACCTGTATCTCTTGCTTTCAACTGTGTTTGGGAAACAATAAAAACAATTTCCTGTGGTTATTTTATCAAGGTTCTCTGTCCCTTAAATTATTTAGCATTCTTTACTTTGTTGTCACTAATTTTGTATTTTCTTCTGTTCTCTTTCTCCCTCTTATAGGTTTTGGGTTTCAGTATCTCATCCTTTACTACCTGTAAAGTTGACCACAACCAGTATTCCAACTGATGGGTGAGTACATCGTGTGGATTTATTGAAAATCAGACATAGTTGGTGCAATTGTGTTCACTTGTTTTGTAGTAAAATAAATGTCTTGTTTAATATATGGCTTCATTCTGGCTTGAGTACTAGATTTTGGGGGTTGGGCATTGCTAATAATTACCGAGCATTAGTGCAAGTTCCTAACTATGCTTGATTGTAAACTTTTGATTACTTTCTATAGGTGTTGTGCAAAAAGGTATTTAATGCTATTTTCAGAGACTGGTATTCCCATTTTCTACTTATGTTTTGTTGATTGAAATTCTATGGTGATTGAATTTGCTTTTGAGGTGGAATTAATTACCTCTGGACAGTATAATTTCAATAAGGGAATTTTTTCTCCTTTACTCTCAGATTTCCATGCTTTCTTAAATATATTTATTCAATGGGAGTAGGCTAGTAAACTTCATTGTCTTTCCAAGACACAATCAAATGACGCCGTGTGAACAATTGTCCGTCTATTGTTACTACCTAATTTTCAATACAGTTTTGTGCTTGGTTGGCCTAAACCATATTCCTGTTTAAATTGTTCAGTACCAACCCAGTGCAGTGTGTGGAGAAATCATTTCAACTCACAAGAGCAGATAGGGACATGGTATCAAAGCAAGAATTTGATGTTGAGGTTGGTTTGGATTTTCATGCTTGTAGGCAATACATATGTTTCTTGTTTTGTTTGCTTATTTTGAAAAATGACGTGTAGGCTTGGTGTATGCTTCTAAACGATAAGGTTCCATTCAGGATGCAATGGCCACAGTATACAGACCTAGCAATCAATGGTATGTTAATATTTTTTTATATTTCCTTTGCCTATTTTCTGTATCATGTTGTAGTTTTAGTTTTAACTTTAGTTGCATTTGATGTAATAAAAGACCAAATATTTTCTTGTGATTGCGTTGGAATTTGTTCTCATTAATAACTTTGACTATATAGGTCTTCCTGTTCGAACAACTAACAGACCCGGTTCACAACTGCTTGGGGCTAATGGCCGTGATGATGGTCCAATTGTGAGTGGTCATTTATTATGACTTGTATAAGTATATAAACATTCTTAAGTACAGATTCATTTACTATTTAAGTTTTTTTTATTGTTATATTTTATTTAACTTATTCTATTTTTCCTTTGTCAGATCACGCCGCATACAAAAGATGGAATTAATAAGATTTCATTAACAGTATGTGATCCTCGCATTTTTTGTTTAGGTGTTCGCATTGTTAGAAGGCGCAGTTTGCAACAGGTAGATTGTATTCTAAGCTTGATTTCTGAGCAAGCTAATTTTAAATGACTTTTGATTCCTTTAATCCAGCCTTGTGGTACTGAACACCAAGTTTGATGTTAAGTATTTCCATGTACAGTGTCAGCCCCAAAGTTCTGGATATTGATCCATATTGGTTGGTTTCTTTGAATTTAAAATAAATTAATAAAATTGAAAAACTTACAATGCTTTGTGGATGTGATTATTTTCTTGTCAATTTTGAATAACATCTGACCGTCGGAAAGCACAAATGTGTATGGACCTAGAGTGTTACTTCTACTCCAAAATTAAAATACTTGAATTTTTGTGTGGTTGTATTTTGGTCACCATTTGGGTTTAAGGAGTCCCTAAAAGCCCTGGACAATTCTCGTCTCCTAAAGCCCAATGTCTAAGTTTATATCGGAATCTATCCTAGATATATTATTGGGTTTGTTATTCCACCTGCCTTGTCCCCCCAAGCTCTAAATGTCCAGCCTTGGGTGTGAGGTGGTGTATTAAGATACCACGTTGACTAAAGATATGGCTGAAGTGGGTTTGGTCAATCCTTGTCTCCCAAGATTTTGGGTTTCAGATGGGCCCAAAATCCAAACTCTAAGGCATAACATTTAGACTTGTGTCTTTTCACATAATAGCTATAGCTGTTGTAAATATTTATCATACAATTGCTTCCTTTGCATGACTGTCATACATTTGTCATTAAATAGTTGAGTGTCTGTTATCTAGATCCTAAACTTAATTCCGAAGGAGCCTGACGGCGAGCCTTTTGAAGATGCTCTTGCACGTGTCTGTCGTTGTGTTGGGGGTGGAAATGCAGCTGACAATGCTGACAGTGACAGTGATTTAGAAGTGGTTTCAGATACTTTCAGCATTAACCTTCGTTGTCCGGTAAGGTTTCTGTGTCTTGGATCAAGTTTGTAATACATGGAATCCTACTAATGAGTCTTCTATTACCATTTATAGATGAGTGGTTCAAGAATGAAGATTGCTGGAAGATTCAAACCTTGCATTCACATGGGTTGTTTTGATCTTGAAGTTTTTGTGGAAATGAATCAACGGTCAAGAAAGGTAAGATTGTAATGAAAGACACATGATTTGTCCAATCCTCTCCAATGTGATTTTTGTCTGATGAAGAATTGAATTGTTTCTGCAGTGGCAATGTCCTATATGTCTCAAAAACTATGCATTGGAGAATATCATCGTTGACCCTTATTTCAATCGCATCACTTCTAAGGTAATTTCTTAATAAACAATTTCTATGTTCATAAATCTTAAATTTAAAAAGTTATATTAAAAAACTATGTTTATGAAGAATTGAACTGTTTCTTAATACATGGACCCTTATATCTATGTTATTCCAATCTTAAATTTGAAGAATACGAGATGTCATTTATTTGGTTTTCTGGTACAGATGATTAATTGCGGTGAAGATGTTACAGAGGTTGAGGTGAAGCCTGATGGCTCTTGGCGTGTTAAGGCAAAAAGTGAAAATGAACGTTTCGATTTAGGGAGTCTTGGACAATGGCACTCTCCTGATGGATCCCTCTGTGCTTCTACTGATGGAGATATCAAAAGAGTAGAAACACTGAAGCAAGTAAAACAGGAAGGTTTTTCAGACGGACCTGCTGGTTTAAAACTTGGCATTAGGAAGAATCGCAATGGAATTTGGGAAGTCAGTAAGCCCGAGGACACAAACACCTCTTCTGGTCATAGATTAAAAGAGGTTTTTGGAAATCCTGAGCATGTTGTTATTCCAATGAGCAGCAGTGGCACCGGAAGCGGTCGGGATGGTGATGATCCCAGTGTTAACCAGGGTGGTGGTGGGCATGTTGATTATTCTACTACCAATGGAATCGAGATGGATTCTCTGTCCCTCAATAATGTTGATTTAGCTCAGGGATATACTGCACTTAACACATCTACTCAGGTGGGTGGTGCAGAAGTAATTGTTCTTAGCGACTCTGATGAAGAAAATGATATATTGGTGTCTCCTGCTATTGCGAATAACAGTAACCAAAATGATACTGCAGATGGTTACTCCATGCCACCACCTGTAATGGTTGACCCATTTGCTGAAGATCCGAATCTTGGTGGAAATCCATGCTTGGGGCTTTTTCATAATGATGATTTTGGAATGTCTTCCATGTGGTCGCTGTCTTCTGCAACTCAGGCTGCTCCAGGATTCCAGTTGTTTGACTCTGATGCAGATGTATCTGATGCATTGGTCCATTTGCAGCATGGTCCTAGTAATGGTACCTCACCATTAAATGGTTATGCATTGGCTCCCGAAACTACTTTGGGATCTAGTAGTCTCTTACATGATTCCTCTGCCGGTCGGTCAGATGCCGACTTAAACGGTGGTTTGGTTGACAACCCATTGGCATTTAATGGAGATGATCCCTCACTTAAGATTTTTCTTCCAACAAGACCGGCTGAGTCATCTATGCAGAATGAATTGAGAGATCAAGCAAATCTATCCAATGGTGTCTGCACTGAAGATTGGTTTTCCCTTTCTCTTGGAGGTGGTGCTGGCAGCAGTAATGGTGATGCTTCCACTCAAAATGGATTGGATTCTAGACATCAAGTCCCAGCCCGAGACAATGGCACAAATAATTTGGCTGATACTGGTTTGTTTCACTTTGACCCTTCTAATTCATAAATGTTATTTACCTACTGGCTTGCATTTTTAGTCCCTTTGTTATCACTTGTGTGTGAGTTTGGTCCTTCAATTGGAAGTGGATTATGATTTTTAAACATGTCTCCATGCCAACAAAACTTTTGTTGCTAAAATAAACTTTCTCTAAGGCAAAAATACATTTTTTTTTATCTTGTACAGAAATCAATATCTGTAATTCACTTTAAGTTAAAAGAGTGATTTAATTTTTTTTCTTCGTTAAATACAAGAGTTCTCTCAATTAAATTGCATGATTTGATTTCAAACCATTAGATCAATAATATGAAATCAATGGTCAGAAATTGGCCTAAGATTTTTAGTCTTTCATGGGGCCATCAATTTAGGAGCTTGGTCAGATGATTAATTTGAACAGTAGTTGTTATGGCATCAGATGATTAATTGTGGAAACTGATCCTTGGTTGGAATATTTTCTACCGCAGCATCTGCTACAATGTCTTAGCCGTCCAGTCATCTACATTTTAAGATGAACTTTTTTTAAGAAAACATCAATCTCTTCACATGTTTATTTTAATATCCCATATTAAAATTGTCTAGAATATCAAATGGGACATACATAATTAGATCCGGATGCATTAAAATTACAGCACAATTTGGTACGTTACAACTGAGTTTCAGAATACATACAAACAAGCACATCATCATAACATAAAGACATAGTCGAATATATTAGGTCCATGAAAGAAATACAAAGGTAGAATAAATGGCAACTCAGAAGATAAACTTATAGAAAAAATTTCTTCGACATCCTACTCCATTGCTTTCTTTCCTCATTGTACTTGCTTATATGAAATTAAACATGTGAGGTGTGAGACAGTCACTTCGTCTCAGTGAGTTCCTACTATCTATCGTGGCCAAAGGGTCCTCCCTCTCAGCGGATCACTATAATTATAATCATGTGTAACACAATTAATTAATCTTGTCTATTTTATCTCTTGGGACACTCTGAGGTGAGCTGGTCTCAGAGGCCTGGCTAATCTGATCGATGTAAGTGTATCGAACCGGATCCTAGCTCACATTCATAAAATAACACCCTAATTAGAACACCTCATCCCCTGGTTAGTTATTTTCCATAGTGGAATACCTCATTCACTATACTATGATCAACTGTCTAAACTCGAGGTTCGCAAACAAATATTGTAGTCAGATTCATCAAATGAATCATACGATAAGGGGAAGCCCTATTCATTTCCAATCTATTTCAGTATTGTTAAGAAGTCCCACATCGGTTGCGAGATGGCCTGAATATGTGTTTATAAAGTAGAGGCAATCTTCACCTTACAAGCCGGTTTTGTAAAGATGAGTTAGGCCCAAACTCAAATTTAAGATGGTATCAAAGCCTCTCCACGATCTGCTGGGCCGCCTGCTAACAGGTATCCGATCAGGCCATCCACCATTTATATCTGCGCTTCAAGCCCAATAGCGCGTGTGTTAAGAAGTCCCACATCGGTTGCGAGATGGCCTGAATATGTGTTTATAAAGTAGAGGCAATCTTCATCTTACAAGCCGGTTTTGTAAAGATGTTTGTAGAGGCAATCTTCATCTTACAAGCCGGTTTTGTAAAGATGTGTTAGGCCCAAACTCAAATTTAAGAAGTATCAACACCTAACATCCATTCTAGGGTATTATGATTTTATCAGGATGTTTTGGAGCTTATTCATGAGAATCGTAGCCTAATCAAAGATTTAGAAATTGTTTTCATGCGTTGATAAGACTAATCCCATGTCCAAAATGCCTTAAAAATAAGTTAAAAAAAAGTTTCAGATTGTATATTATGCACCAGGTCATTCATCCCTTGTATCGATTCAAAATTCACTTCCCAGATTCTTGCACCGGTTCATTTATTAATGCACCGGTACAAAAAGAAATGTTCTAAAGTCAGAAGCAAACTTGCATCGGCTCAAGAAATTTTGCACTGGTTCAAAACATGACAGTTTTAGAAAGGACAGTTCCAGGGCTATTTTGCACCGGTGCATAAACCTTTTGCACTGGTTCATGATCTGTTTTGCAGAATAATGCAGAAAAATGCGATTTTGACCAAGTGTTCACCAATTTCAGCTTAATTCTTCATGAATAAACATCAAAAGATCACATGCAAGGATTGCAATCAATACATTGGACAGTGGGGAAAGATTTTCATCCAATAATTCATTGTAACCCTTAATCTTAATTCTTTTTCAAATTATAAACCAAATACCCATTTTCATACAAATTATCCCAAATGCATTCAAACCCCCGCTTGAATAATGTGGATGATGTTAACCTCCTTTATAGAAAGTCAACGATGTTTGCGTTTCCTTTATATGTACATCTGTATCCAGCAACTTCTTACCTTCTGCATTATTTATGGTTACCTTTTATGTTCTCGATCAGATAATTATTTACATATTGATTTCCGAGTTTGGCATTATTTCTTGATTAATTAATCATTTCTTCTTCCTTGTGCAGCTTCTTTGCTTCTTGGCATCAATGATGTGAGATCTGACAAAGCAGCTAAACAAAGGCCAGGTAGCCCTTTCACATTTCCTCGCCAAAAACGTTCTGTAAGGCCCCGCTTGTACCTTTCTATTGATTCAGATTCAGAATAAAGGTGCCAGAACTTGTGTCTCAAGTACTTTAGGGACTCTTAGCACCAGATATTGTATTTAGAATTTGGAGGCATTTTTGGTCCTCAAAACGTGGCAGTTATGTGTTGAGGCATCTCTCGTGGAACAGCTATAAATTAGCCCTAACGCCGCACCTGCCCCCTTTGGCAATGATATTGGCTGCACAGATTCTCAATTCTCTATGCTTGATATTGAAGTTGGCGGGTTGTGGTAGAGCTATCATTCTTTCAATTTTCAATTATCTATTGAGGGTATATTGCTGGTTTACTGTATAGTTCGTCATTCAATCTGGTAGTTTAAACTTTCTAATTTGGTGGGGGAAAGTTTCCCATTAGGAATATTTTATCTGCATTTTTGGCTCTGCGCCTGAGAGCAAATAACCTGTAAATGTTTAGTCTTCGAATTCAATAGTGAATTCAAAAAGTTTTTCTTGTTCAAGGGCATAACTTTTTCTGACTTGTGCCCATTTTTACATCTGGATTTAAATATTTATTTGTACATGATTAGTCACAAAAAATGCGTCTAGAATTGTACTTTTCATTGAGGATTAATACTTTGTTTGTCTATTTTATATTAGCTGATCTTGGCATTGTTCTTTCTTGACAGTTCTTTCTTGGCGTCTATAATTTTCATATTCTGTCCAGTTGATAAAGGAATGGAGATTGACAGCAGATGTGTAACTTTTCAAGGGTTATGCTAAACAGTTTCTTGAGCATCATGATTTGCTCTTTTTTTCCCCTTCATAATAACAATTCTGACCATTTTGCCCGAGTACCTGATACTCAAATCTTTTCTTTACAAACAAAATTAGTCGAAACGTGATTAGAAAAAAGATTTGTTGAACGTACTTGGTATATAAATAGTGTCTCAATATGAAAATACAATGAAGTTATTACGTCCAACATATAGATTTGAATGACATTACCTAAAAATTAAGCTCCTCACTCCACCGCAATAAGGCAAGAGTACTTCATTATGATCTTCACTCAAATCATAAAAATCTCTCAAGTTAGGACCAAATATGACTAATGGTTTAGCTTGAAATTCGGTTTCAATTTGAGACACTTTTAAGCTTGAGTTTGGCTCGTTTAAAGTTTACAAACAATCCGATTTGTTAGGTTTAGTTTGTTTAGTTCGAAACTTTACAAACAACTTCATTTGAGTTCATGACTCATTCGCTCAAACCACAATTCAGATGTCACAAAAATTAATTTTTTAATCAATAAATAAATTAGAATTTATACCAATTTTTAATAAGAAATGGGATAAGAATACTACGCATAATAATTAATACTACTATGAATATGATGCAACCTCCAAATCCAACCAAGGTTGTCAGAATCGAGTTTTTACCTTAACTCGTTTTGCATAGGTAAACTCGACACGTAAATTCGAATCGTAAACTCGTGCAAGTTTACCTAAAATTAAATTAATATTAAAATTATTATGTATATGACATATATACTAATATAATATTATAAAAATGTTAAAATTTCAAAAAAATTAACTTAATTATAAAGCCAAAATAGACCAAATATTCATATAAATGGCATATGTCAATAAACTTGCATCAAAATAAGAAGATTCATAGATTTATAACTTAATTATATTCTCCTAAAAGGCTACAACATCATCTTCATCACTGTATTCATCTTCAACATCATCAAATTCTTCTCCGGATGATAAAGGATCTTCAATATTAGGACCACAATCCAAATTAATTAAAGATGGAGTTAGAGGATTGCTTGAAAGAACGTTTCAGCTTCTAAACAAATTCTTAGTGGATTTTTTTTTTTCTTTTCAAAATGTATACGGAAATGTGTCTAATTGACCGAAAAATTGAAATTGGGCCAGAAATTTTTGAAAAGGTAAACTCGGGAAAACAAGTAAACTCGCCCGAGTTCACCCGATTTTAACGTTTTCACACTGAGTTAACTCGATTAAGCTCGTTTTTTCCACGATTTCACAAAAAATTGAGTTTACATGCGAGTTAACCCGTTTTTCATACCTAAAAACGTAAACTCAGATGAGTTTACGTGTTAACACGCGATTTTAACAACCATGAATTCAACTATGTCTTCCTTCGTCATATGTTAATGTTATTATAGATAATCTTATTTTTTTTCATTTTTCATATACATTCTGATGTAGGAAGAGAATTGTAGTCTTTTATATAATATTATTTTGCAGCCTAATACTGATAGGTGGCTTTGGAGGTCGATGAATTCAAATAATTTTACAATAAGGGTGCGTATATTTGTTTGACTCGAAGAGAGGAGGAGGAGGAGGAGGAGGAGGAGGAGGAGGAGGAGGAGGAGGAGGAGGAGAAGAGTATGAAGCTGAATGTTAATGTTTTGGTTTAAAATAAAGTGGTTCTGTTAAAAATATTGGTGTTTGCTTGACGCCGAATCAAATTTCTACTAGAGATAATCCTTTTAAAGGGGGTATTTTGAATATTGATGGTCAACTTTTTATCTTTGGTTGTGGTAATGTTGAAACTTTATCTCATTTTTCTCTGTGTATTGTTAGCCACACGAGGTGTGGTATGGTGTTGTTAAATAAATGGTTAGGTGTGCAATGCGCTTGTCATAATAATGCAATTGTTCATGCTTAACAATTTAATGGTTTACAAGTTCAATTTTTTGAAAATTAAGGATTGTTTTCAAACTATTTAGTTAACAACAATTTGGATAATTTGGAAGGCTCCTAATGATTTTATATTAAGTAATAAAGCTTTTGATATAGACATAGTAGTTTCTCAAATTAAAGTTTATGTTTGGTGGTGGCTGAAGATGAAAGTTAATGGTTTTGATTGCGCTTATGGCATATTAACTCTTTGCTCTATTTCCGTTTGCAATATATGTAATCTTGTTGTTTTAGCCTTTTGCTCTTTTATGTAATCTGACTCTGTTAGCATCTAGGACAAAAACAGGAAACATAACTCTTTTATATAGTCAGTGATTTGGTTGCTTAAAAACAAAACAAGAAACATAACTCATAAGCTCATAGGAGAAAAATAATTAAGTTTAACTTTTATTGTCATTTTTGTATCCTAACCAATTTCACACATCAGCATCCAGGGTGGCAGAAAACATCACATGTCAATAAAAGAAACAGTTAACAAATCTGATTAACAAGGACTACAGTGACTAACTGAATAAACATGGAAGGGTTTAGTTGTAGTTTCCTTAATAGTCAAGGACCAATATGATAACGCCCATCATTGATTGTTACCTGTTACAAAATCTTTCTTAAGAGAAAATAGGGTGTCAGTGAGCTATTTGAATTTGATTTTTAGTACAAATTAGGTCATGAGCTATCTGAACTTGATTTTTTTTACAAAGTACAAGAACCAAGATTATCATTCCGGCGGGGACATTGTGACGGCCTCTTGAACGTTAGATGATAGCTTAAACCGACACGACACAATTCTATCAACTTTCAATTGTTGAATTTTCCTCCAGCAAGTTCTTTGCTGAAATGCCTGACTCACATTAGTTGAAGCCGTCATGTAGAATATTGGCGAAAGGATCATAGTTTGCTGTCTGTACATCTCAATCTTCAGATTCTGTCTCCATAACTGGCAAAATGCTTAAAGCTGAAGCACCTAGATGCATGCCCCTAACAATACCTCCATACCCAACTTTAATCTTATGGCACAAAATCAAGATGGAATCCCAAAGTGCTGTTCTTCCCTGAAATAAATCTAAGCTGTTAGCAAACCAAGATAATAAATCTCATGAGCACATTATACCGATATTGTGAAAGAAAGGTATTAAAGGTTTAATAAAAGTAAGTAGTATCATAAAGAATACAGGTAGTTGGTTCATAATAACACGAGGCTACACAGGTTTTACCCACCTGAAGTGAAAGCTGCAGCTTCTTATCCCAGTACAGGGCAAAGATTGGGGGCCCCTGCTTTCCAACTACTAATACACATGATCCCGGGTGCAGCACAGAAGGGACTGAAGACACTACAGCAATGTACTTCTCCGGAAACCTTTCCTTTGGAGGAAGGACTCCCAAGAATAAGGGGTTTTTGCTAGACTGAGCTCCAGCATAAGACATAGAATCTACATGTAGCATCCACTTTGGATGTTCTAGGAAAGCACAGAACAGATACAAGAGCAAGTGAGAATCAGATGGTAGCTCAAGTGTCCACTTCTTATTCTTTTTATCATAAACTTCCCCACTACCGAGATACTCATAATTCTTCAAGCAAGTTCCTTCTGCAAGCTCTGAAAATTTAGACAAGTTAAATGCAAGCAATAAAATCAATATCAGATAAATGAAGTCCCACTGCAGAAAATCTGATGGTCACTAACTAATAAGATCAAAATTCTGTCTACCTCGGATCCTTTGCACGGTGTAATCAGCTCGAACATTGCTTTGTGGTAGCAAACCTTTGACCCACTCCCCTTTAACCAAGGCTTGAAGTCTTTGGTGTTCCGTGATAGCATCGACACAGTCCTGCATGATAGGAACCAAAGGACCCTGCTGTGGGGATTGTTGCATATTAGGTACAAATGACTTGGCTGTATGCAAACATGAACCAGCAGGAGAATATCAGAAACAAGAAGCTATCAGCAAATATAACCAAACTGGGAACGTAATATCACATTTAATTGATATACGAATAAACATACATTTGGAAGCCTCTATGGCCTGCACAAGAGTAGAATGCAACTGATGAAGCAATCCATCTTCATTGAGGGTAACTGCTGGTTGCCATTCTTGAGTCTTGTCAATTGATGGCAGTGTAGAGGGGGTTCCGGTAGACAGCATATCATTGCCCACTTGATTGACTGTAATTGAAATACCAAGTTTGGCAGCTGCGTTCATAACCTATGAATATGAAAATCTTATTAGTTGGTGCTCAATCATATTTGATTGTTTGTGTATCTAACTTGAGCTATTTAGGTGAAGTGAACAACTACTGAAAATCATTGGCGGATCTCTATAAATACCATAGAACTTCAACCATAATAATAGAGCACATGCCTCAGCATTATAAGACAAACAAAAGCTTGATCAGAAATAAGAAAATGAGGCATTTACTGATTTTCTTAGTTTAGTTGGTGATCCAAAATTGTGAGCTGAAGATTCAACAGAAGTAAAACATACTTTTTGGGGTAGTATTAACTACTGCCAATATCAATCGTAATAACCAAATAATAACAATATATTTCATACTCATTTTTGTTGGTATTTTCACACCATACCTTAAGTATTTTTTCTAGTTAATCAAATAAGACTCATTCTTGTAATACTTTTGAATGAACACATCCAAATATAAAACTCATTGTCTAAAAACTAATTTAATCCAAAAACAATTCCTTCAAAAGAAATTATATTTCAGTTATCTATACACACAAATCAGTGGTATGTCAAAACAATTCTCAGTTTGTTTGACAGTTCTTTTGGCTTAGAAAAGCGATGTGGATGGAAGAATCTTAGAAATACTATGCAAGCAAAACATTACTTTGAACATGAAACAAGAAATGATGAAGATGCAAATGAACCTGAACATGACTTGTCTCAATCTTGTGAAGCAAAGGATTTAGCAAAACAGAAGAGAACCATTGTCTGAGTCCATCACGCCACTGCTCAATTTGCGGATATACGCCCAAATGATCAAAAGCTTCAATTGCTTCTTCCATGGACATCGGTGAAGGAAGGTCACCACTTTCTCCCTTCTTAGGGGGAGTGTTAAACTTTTGGGAGCCAGGAGACATCCTCACAGGCCTCAATGGCGTATGTCTTTTAACTCCAGAATTACTTGCCGATCCTGTAACTGTATTAGGGCTCGGGCTCGGGCTCGCTATACCAAAACCAGGAACTGAAGGCGGTGGAGTAGACAGCTTCCCTGCAGATCCAGTCATTCTTTCATCTACTTCAGCTAAAAACTGTTCCAGCTCTTCCTTTGATGTTATCTTATTAGCAGAAGATGCTCTCCTACTAGACCAAGGGCTTGAGACTACCAAATCCACACCCGCCACACCCTGTGCAGGTGAAACTACTCCAGGTGAAAGATAAAAAGTTGCTGAACCGGGCGACCTCGAGAGGCTGCCAACTGGACGACCAGAAGCACCCCTATTAGAATTTGAACCATCAACATCACCACGACGACTAGGGCTTGAAATTGTCTGATGAAGTGGAACAAGCAAATCAGAAGAACCCGACTGCGGTTTAGACTTCGGCGGTTTTTTCAATGACTCAGGCTGTACCAAATCAACCTTCGGCTTAACTCCTAAAAGCTCTAACTGTTTTTTAGTAAGACACACCTGATTCTTATTACCTTTGTTAGAATTCAGCACAACCATAGTTTTACGCGAAAACAAAACTTTGAACAATGCCAACATAGTTCCAATGAAGACAAAACCCAACAAAATTTGCAGTGTCTTAACAAGCCAATCTGAAGTTCAATAAATCAACAACAAAATATAAATCACACCCAAATTTTCAAAAAAAAAAAAAAAAGATTAAAGTTGAGAACTTTACAAGCTGTAAAAGGGGAAACAAAATTGAGTTTGAAGATATCAATGAATCCATTTTCCCTACAATAACAAAATCAATGTAAAAGTTAGTAATAGCATGATGAAATTAACTGAATAGTGTTGAATATGAGTAATGAATGATGGAAAAAATTTGTACCTGAAGATGATGACGAGAAAGGCGAATGTGGAAGCGGAGAAGAAGGATAGGATTGAAATGAGAGTGTAATTGGAAGGTTGAAGACTGTTGGAGGTGAGAACTGCGGATAAATTAGGGTTTTGATAAACAGAGAATTTGGATTTGGATTGTGGAGGAGAAGTAGAAGAAGCCATGGTTGTTGGCTAGGGTTTTATGAATTGAGGTTTTATAATTTATAGTTCAAAATTCGAAGCTCAAACCATGTTCTTTTCTTTGCACTGTAGTAGCACTGTTGAGTTCTATTCATTCTTTTAAAAAACTAATTAGCAAAAATTGCATGCACTTTTTAATTTTTATATCTTATTTATTTCATTATTTGTAACAAATTTGTTATTTATCTTTCTTTTTTTAAAAAAATTGATCTTTATCTTTATAAAACTACACAAGTTAATTTTTTTTTTTGTCACATAGATGTAGTATCTTTAAACACGGACGAGTTTTTTTTTTGACTAAAAACACAGACGAGTTAATCTTTATCTTATTTATTTATTTATAATACTCTTATAATAGTTTGAAATAAAAGATACATGTGAATGAATTGAAATATTTTATAAAATAAAAAATAATAATGAAAGTTTATTGTGTTCATCTTCACTAATTTATGACAAAATACACATCAAAATTGCATCAATCTATATATATATATATATATATATATATATATATATATATATTCGTTTTTGTTTGCTTCAAACTTCTTCTAATCTTTAAAATTGAAATCGTTGATTTTTATTAAACTCTAAATTTACCAAACTTGAAAAAAAATAATTGAGGTTTAATGAAAATATTTCAAACTCTTCACATGTATCCATGTTTCAAATCCTCCATTATGTTTCAAATAAATAAGATAAAAAACTAATTCATGCATATTTATAAAGATAAATCACCTATGTGGGAAAAAAAGAAAAAGATAAAGAACAAATATATTATAAATAAATAAGTACACGTTTATAAGCATAAATGAAAGTTTGGAAAAACGAAGAAGATAAAAGATGAACTTGTTACAAATAAATAAGATAAATAATCTCTATTATAATCTTTGCCTTTACATTATGAAATACATTATTTCTTCAAATTATTTAATTTAATTTGTAAAAAAATAAAATATCACCACTTGTTTATGGGCGCTCACAAATACGAGTGACTTGTTCAACCTGATAATTCAATACAACTTGCATTTTAGTTGAACCATTTAAATGGGGTCGAATGTAAATTAGAAATAGATTGGTTTGAGTAACAAATTTATGATTATAAATCCATGAACCAACAAACTTAATTGATTTACAAAATTGTACATTTTTTATATTTGATAATATAGTTTAAGATTTTTATTTATTAAAATTTAAAATTTTGATATTATATTAGAAGTGTTTCATTTGATTTCAATCCGACCCAACCCATTCGTCGTGTTAGGCTGATTCAGGTTTGCCATAAAAAAATACGAGATTTGACATAAATTAATTATATAATTTATATAATTTGTTCAATACTTTCTTTATCTAAATTGATTTTGTACAACTTTATTTTTATTTTTGCTTTCGCATCGGTTTTCGACCCATTAAAAGTGGATGACTAATCCGGCTAGTGCGTAGAAGCATGTGCACTGACCAAACGTTGTTCCCCCTGGAAATCGAATCCGATATTCCCCGAGTACGTCATTTGAAAGAGTTCCTTGTCATTGGAGTCCAAACAACTTGGTTTATACGACTTTATTTTTTATTTACAAGATTTGTAAATTTGCTTCAATTTAAATTTAGTGTAGATTTGATGACTATAATGTCTTCAACGTTGCACCTTCAAAGACATAATTATTTCGGACATTGAATTTTGTAATATCAATTTTAGGCTTTGTAAAATTTGTTCAATACTTTAAACATTTTTTTTTTTGTGTTATACTGTCTTGTATTGTTCTATCTGACACTTAACTATTAGTTGTCGACCTAAAAATACGATAATGGCTATATTTATATTAATATATAATAATTACACATGAGTGAAGGGTAAACGAGCAATATGCTGCGCCGCTAATCATTTCTGGATGGCAAAACCAATCATTTTGAAAACGACATCCATAGACCTAGGAGGACAACATTGTTATGCATAATTTTTTGAACTCTTTGCAAAAAATCAACAACATTTGGTGCTAGGAATCCAAAAGTGTCAAACGTAAATGATATAAAAGCATGTTGATTGTCACAACACACTTTATCATGTTTGACCACTTTGTTTGAAGAAGCTTTGAGGGTCGTTTGTCCCACAATAAAATCTCTTGTCGTCAATCCCACAAGTGGGAAAACTCCAGTCAAATCCACACAAGCATGCTTCCCTCCTATCCAGCCGTACACTAGAACATCTGCAGGTCTAAGCGTCGATCTTCCTTATTGTGAGTCAGTCAAAAAGTTCACAGACGTCTCTTTCTTCAAAGATACCCCTGCACGCTGAAAAATATCACAAAGAACATCCCTGACAAAATCATGCCTATATTTGAAGCTTGGAAGCTCCCTACAATGAACCTCAAAATAACATTTTAAGAAAAATAACAAATTATTTAAAACTCATAAAACATGAATAGAAAGGATTGAGATTAGTATCGTTTGGTCTGATTTTTTTTAAGTTTTAAAAATTATCTGAAAGTTAAAATTGAAAATAAGAGCTTTTAGAAAAAAAAACTAAAGTTTTTTGGTTATTGGGGTTTTTTTTTAACTTCAAAAGTCTTTTATCTATGTATTTTATTCATAAAAATTAAGCAACTTTTTTTTATCAAGGCTTTTTAAAAATCTGTTTGCTTTAACTTCTCATTTTATTGAATAAAAAAATATAAAATAAATTAAATCAAATGATACCTTAGATTTCGCTCTTATCATAACATTTTCGATATAATGCTTTTAGAATTTTTAACAATTAAGTTAACATTCTCCTTTGGTGATATTATATAAGCAAAAAAAATATCTTTTTAAATTCATTGATTTATTAATATATGTGGTGTTTTTAGATTCATTGTTTTATTAATGTATATGATCTGACTACATACATTAAACACAACTCTATTTTTGAACAGGTTTCGTGAACGAGATACAACTGTATGATTCATCTCTGACTTGAAGATGGTTGTCCATCTCCATCCTTATCTCAAACTGCCAAACACACTAACACCAAATCTACTACTACTTTATAATAATAATCAATTCATTCATTTTTTTTATACTTAATATTTACTATTTTATTATCCTCTATTTTAGTATATAGACACAAATCTATCATATAGTAATTCCCATACCAATATAGAACATTAACAAGTTTTTAAATAACCAAATAAAAAACACAGACACAGTTGCTAAAGATGCTTAGAAGAAGAATCACCACAGCACGCTCCATTTTTTCAACAATTTTCAGAATAAATTCTTCTAACTCTCACTATGCTGCTTCTTATTCCACTTCCTTCCTCTTTGATGACACTCAGATACAGGTTTTACTAATACATCTTGGTCAAAATCATTCACCCCATTTTTCTGTATTCATAAAAATTTCAACTTTTTCATCTGGGGTTTATTAATTTGATGAAAATTATTGACCCCATTTTTCTACATCATACAAATTTGAACTTTTTTCATCTGGGTTTTTATAAAAATTTGAACTTTTTTCATTTGGGTTTACTTCAATTCTCTATTACTTGAATGCTTAATTTCATGTCATGCTTTTAATGGTTTCAAGTTTCTACTGCAGTTTAAAGAGAGTGTTGCTCAATTTGCAGCTGAAAATATTGCCCCTCATGCTTCCAAAATTGACCACACAAATTATTTCCCAAAGGTATGTTTCATATCTATCTTGGTTTTTTGTAATGACCCAAAATTTTGCTGACAAAATTCTAAGCTTATAGTGCAATTTTAGTTTAAAGCCTTAATTGCATGTTTAGTCCCTTATGTTGATTTAATGTTTCAATTTGATCCCTTACATATAAAAAGTTTAAAGTTAGTCCTTTTAGTCAAATTTTGGTATAAATCGTCCACGTAGCTAACAAATTTACATACATGGACAACTTAGGAGGGTGCCATGTGAAAATTTTAGATGAAATTAAATCAAAGTTTAATATAAACTTGAACAAAATTAACTCAAAGTTGAACAGAGAGGACGAACTTATGTTGACATAAGTAACACAAGGGACCAACTTAAAATTTTTTAAACATAGCGGACCAACATGAAACCTAAAATAAACGTAAGGGTGCAATTAAGCTTATTTTAAATAAAGAAAATAACTTATAAAACTCATTTATTTTTCAATCATCTCCATGAACAATATATAGTTCATAGTGTGATTAAACATGCTGATTGTGTTTTGATCTAATTTTAGGAGGTTAACTTGTGGAAAAGTATGGGAGAATTTAATCTCCATGGGATTACTGCACCAGGTAATCTTTTTTTATTTTACTCGAGTGACCACCCAAGTTGGTCATGAAATTGTAAACCGTATTATTATCAATATTCTAAAATAGTCTCTAGAATCGCAAATTGATAATCATGTTCGTCCCTCTGTTTGGATATGTGACATTATTCTCGCAGTTTCAAATTTATCTCGGGTATTTCCAACGTAATGTCATTATAGTCTTTGTAAATACTAATGGAGGGAAAAACCTGATTAACATTTTGTAATTACTAGAATCATTTTGGAATATTGATAATGTGGAAAACTGGGTTCATAAAGTTCTATAATTTCAAAAAATCAAATTGTATGGTTACTCTACTTTCCTTGGTTTGTTGCATTCGTTTTCTGATACGTCAAATGATTTCATTTTTAGATTTTTATGCTTTTGGTTTTATCTGCTATTGTGATTTTCGTCCGGAATTTTTTTTTCTCTCTGTATACTCTTATGAGATAGTGAAGATTATTAACTATGAATCAATTCTTTCTGAAACACATTGCTTTCAATGATAACACAAAAATGGCGTCGAGTGTAGATACTGTTTTATTTTGCAGGCTTAGAGTAGAATAGGGCCTCAATTTCTTTGAAATTGTTGTTCTTTAGGTGTTCTGATATAAACTTCTCATTAGTTTGCTTGACATCTTAGCAATTTGTCTACTTATTTGCAGAGGAGTATGGAGGGCTTGGTCTAGGCTACTTGTATCATTGTATAGCAATGGAAGAGATTAGCCGTGCTTCAGGATCCGTTGGTCTTTCTTATGGCGCTCATTCTAACCTATGTATCAATCAGCTGGTAATCAAAAGGAACTTAAGTCTCTTTCTTTGTTTGTATGCTTGATGATTTTCAAACGAGTTTTCAGGATTGCTACCTTTTGTTTTGTTTAGGTGAGGAATGGAAACCATGCTCAGAAACAAAAATACTTGCCACAGGTTCTAGTCTCTAGTTCTTCTTCCTAGTTTAATCTTATGTAATTATACTTTTTCAATGCAATATTTTCTGCATTTCCCCATTGCCGTTATGTGTAATGTTTGACTTATCAGCCAAAAATGCAATATTTTCTCCATCTATCCATTGACAGTTAAGGCTGACTTGTTTTTTTTGCTCTTCGATTTTGAAGCTTATCTCTGGGGATCATGTGGGAGCTTTGGCGATGAGTGAGCCTAATTGTAAGAAATGTGAAATTGAGTAGCAGTATCTTAAATATTTAAATATTCCAAGGATGCTAAGTGAATTTGTCTTTTCTGCAGCTGGATCCGATGTTGTCAGCATGAAATGCAAGGCTGATCGTGTAGACGGGGGATATGTACTTAACGGGAACAAGATGTGGTGTACTAATGGGCCAGTTGCTCAAACATTAGTACGTTTCTTTAAATTTTATTGCTTTTTTTTTCCATGCTATTTGCATTGTCCGTATTCTTGTTTGATTTTATTTTAGAATGTTAAAAGAGAAATGTTACTTCAATTTGTAATTTCAACAGACTTTTCGCGGAACAACATATCATTGTCATGACCTACGGGCCTGACTGCAAAATGACAGAAAAAGATCAATATGTCATAAAGCTTTATTTTTTCATGCATGCATAAAAAAATGCTAAGCATGTTTATCACACTGCTGGTTCCAAGTAAACCATATGTTTAGATAATCGATGCGGACCACATATTACATGTATATAGTATGAAGCCGGCTGTAATAGTCTAGATATATTGCATATACCGAGAATGCATAGCACACATTTAATTGTGTTGAATTGAATCAGGTTGTCTATGCAAAAACAGACATAACAGCAGGGTCAAAAGGAATCACTGCATTCATCATCGAGAAGGGAATGCCTGGGTAATTGTACTGAACCTTGACAAAAAGTTATCCGATATTGAGCATCAAGTAGTTCAAATTTTATTCTTAGTTTATAGTGGGCAAATATCCTTCTCTGAAAGTGAAGGAGGAGGAAAAATAGAGTCATGATTACCGATAAATAACATATAATTTATATCGGAGAATAAAAAAAAATATCCTCACATGGTTGAAAGGATGAGGCATTGCTTATATGATAAATCATTTTATTACAATGAAAATAAAAATAGAAGCGAAAGATGAAAACCTGACAATCATTGATGTTTATCTACAGATTCAGTACTGCCCAGAAATTGGATAAACTAGGGATGCGAGGAAGTGATACGTATGTATGCATGTTCCATGTGAGCTTCTCTATATTTAATCCATTTCAAACCACTTTTTTTTACTGATAAGATGTAACTTTATCGGCAGATGCGAGCTTGTCTTTGAGAATTGCTTTGTTCCAGAAGAAAATGTTCTTGGGAAAGAAGGGAAAGGTCTTGCAATTTCTTTTGTAGTCTTAATTATTATTATTAAAAGGAAATCATCTTTATATTATTTGGTAGGGCTCATTTGGATAAACTTAAGAAAAATGAGCTCTGGAAAATGATTTTTGATCTGGGTATAATCTTTAGGAATTTCTCGTATAAACAACTACTTAATCTTCCCCTATTTTAGAAGCTTAATGCAACTCTTTTCCTCCCAAATAAGTATTTATTTTTCAAAAGTGTATCCAAACAGTCTCATAGTCTGGCCTGCAAAAGTTTCTAATGAACTAGAGTCATTAATTTTTCTGTCGCTTTTTACAATGTATACTCTGATAAGAAAACTTATTGTTATGTTAAGTGTCAACAATATTTTGTTTTTGTTCAGGAGTCTATGTCATGATGTCCGGGCTGGATCTGGAAAGACTTGTTTTAGCAGCTGGTCCCGTTGGTATTATGCAGTCATGTCTTGACGTTGTCCTTCCTTATGTCCGTCAAAGAGAGCAATTTGGTCGTCCTATTGGCGAGTTTCAGTTTATACAGGTTCATTTCATCGGCTACATTATTTATTTTCTTCAGTTATCGTGCCATCTGTATTGTATGTGAATCTTAGCTCACTATTGATTGGTGCCTTTGTTATAGGGGAAAGTTGCTGACATGTATACTTCTTTACAGTCCTCAAGGTAGAAGGTTCTACTGCCATGGCACTATTTTGTCCTGCTAAATAAGTTTGCACGACCGTCTATAACATTCTTTATTTCAGGTCTTATGTGTATTCTGTAGCTCGGGACTGTGACAATGGGAAAGTTGACCCGAAGGTGCCTCCTCATATCTGTATCTTGTTATTATTGTGTTATCAAGTTATTATTTTCTCTTTTCATGAAACTATAAAAATCATTATTGCGCTCTTTTAAAAGGATTGTTTGCTATTAGTGAAACTCGTTCTATAATACTAGACAAGACGAGATAAGATTATGAATGAGAGCATTAAAGAGGTAGTTTGAACATGTGTGAAGAAGACCGGATATGTACTAAGGAGATTAGATCAAATGGAGAGTATCCTAATCGCTAGAGGCCGACAAACACCAAGAAAACTATAGAAAGAGCTATCAAGAAATACTTAAGTGGTCAACAGTTTGGCTAGAAATATGATTTATGATTAAACTATCATTCTTGAAATGTTATTGTTTTTAAAATGTCTCATAAACTTTAGCCAAGATCATGGTGGCTCGTTGTAATTCTAGTGGCTCTTCAATGCAAATCTCTATTATTTTTCTGTTTGCATCAAACGATTCATTGTAAAACATACTTTTTTGCTACTCATTTCAGGATTGTGCTGGAGTTATACTTTGCGCAGCTGAAAGAGCAACTCAGGTCGCTTTGCAGGCGATACAATGTCTAGGTGGGAATGGCTATGTCAATGAGTATCCAACCGGTCGTCTCCTTAGAGATGCTAAACTCTACGAGATCGGCGCAGGAACAAGTGAGATCAGAAGAATGATTATTGGACGCGACCTCTTCAAGGAGCAATGACATGCTAGTCCCTTTGAATTTTGACTGGAACTGAGCCCCTTGGAGATGATTCCATTGTAAGAGTAATTTTCATTAATCAAATGAGAATTGTGGTCACTAGCACTAATCAATAATGCAAGGAATAAAAGCTTCCATATCATCTTTGTATCTGATTTTTTGCTGTGAAAAAGCTTTGAAGCAATTCATTCCTCTTAGAAAATGATGATGGAAAAAAATGTCCAGGTCTGATATTTAAGTGGTTAACTAGTTCCCCCTAGAACGAATAGTTTAGGAGAACCAACTCTAAATTACCGGGACTCCCTTATCCTGGAAACCAGAAGGTTAATACTAAAATAAAAGTAATGGAATAATGTAACCAGGATAGATACTTTTATTTTAGAAAAGAGAGAATAATTATCCATGTAAGTTTGGTGAAATCTTCTATATATTTTTAAACCAAAGTCAAATCACATTACCAAGTTCTCACAAAATATTTTGAATGTTCTTCTACAATCAACTTTTCTAAACTGTAAGTCATATTGCACCCAAAACACATTCATAACAATATTAGTAACATTACACCATAATCAAGAGGTAATAATAATGGCTTATATTACATTTTGCAAACTGCCAAGACTAGCCCTTATTTAGCCCTTATTTAGTGCACTAAATTGTGTCAATCTTTCCAACACTGACCATGCAACTTTTACTGGGCTAACAAGCTCAAAGGGTAGTAATCAAACATACAGCATTAAAGTAAATTTAGAATCATAGATGATTAATTTGTACAGAAACAAGGCAAACACAAAACTCTAGACAACCCTTAAACTTTAGACTCTAACTACTTTTGGAGAATAATCTGGTTGACCAACTGAGGAAGACTTAGAAGGTTCCATAATCACTGGTGCTTGTTCCAAACAGCTATGAGTATCATCATTTGTCATCCCAAATGTCATCTTCTCAACTTCTTCTTTGGTATATATATGGATCTTGGACACCACATCACAAAACTCACTGCAATCAAAGCAATAAAACAACTGATATCAATTATCAAGTCCTTCTGTCTTATCAGTACATGAAGAAACAGTTTATGTTCATCACTGTTTAAGCAAGCAACTTATGTATAAGCTATTTCAATAATAAAAGATAAAATAAAGTCAAACTGTTTACATACAAGCTGATTTCATAAGCTATCCTGGAGAGCTTGTGGAAATAAGATGGAAAAAAACTTATGGATATGTCATAATTTGTTTCCTTAAGCTCCCCAAAATAGTCTCGCAAGTGATTATGACAGTAGATAAGTTTAAATAAGTCGATCCATGAAGAAGTAGAATACTTACTGCCATGGATCATCCCCCACCACCATTATGTCATTCTCACTGTCAGTGTAGAGGATCCTCCATCCCTTATTAGAATCTCTAAGAAGTCCTTCCATTCCAAATAGTTTCTCTAGTTCACTTAGAAGATCGATGTAGCCGCTCAACCTTGACAGATCGATGGCTCTTCCGACTAAGCTTCCTTGCTTGTGAACCTTCATTTAGCGTATATTATATAGGTTTGTAAAACATCAAACATTAAAAAAGAATCAGCATATCATAATATCTTTTTGTTGTTATCATCCCTCACCTTTGTGCAACTCCGTTTTGCAGTATTCTGGCTACTAGTTTCGCCAGACAAAGGAAACCCGAATAATTTGCACGAGTTTACCTTTCCCTTCACATTGTTATCGTTTGCAACATTTATATTAGTAGCCCCTAATGAAGCAGCATTAGTTATATTTTCCTGTAGCTTATGCTCATTTGAGAGATTAACTTCTTTTCTAATGTTCGCTGCCAATGTTGTCGATGTGTTAAACGCAACATTATCGCTTAGGAAAGTTGTCTGTTTTGAGCTAAACATGTTAACTTGATTATCTTTGTGAATATCTCCAAAAGGAAAATATGCAGATTGAAAATTTGGTTTGGTTCCCCAAGAACCAATATTGAAATCAACTTTTCCCGTAATCGATTTCAGTTTACATATTTCTTGACCTTGCAAGACCCTCGGAAAATTGTTACTTTCCATAAAGCCTGCATAACTGAAAGGATGAACACTCATAAGCTCAGAAGAGGTAACTACTTTTCCTATTCCAGTTGATGCAAGGTTTTGATGATGACTTGAAGAGCTCAACTCAAAACCCGGCTGGTTTGTTTTTTTGTCACATCCATAGTATAGTGACATAAAACCGGCATTTTCTTGACCTTGCAAGACCTTTGGTGATCTTATAGATTCCTCAAACCCCATCCTTCCACTGCTTCCTGCTTTCATAAATGAAACAAAGAAACAACATTACTAGGATTGAGCCGCGTTTAGAAATTTTGCGATCTTAGACAATATTTTAATAACATTAGTAATCAATGATTAGGGGAGCATACCATTAGGATTCATACCAGTGATGAGGTGATTGGGCGAGGTAACCTGCAGACCGGTCCGCGGTTTCTTCAGTCTTGGAGAAGACTGAATGCTTAGGGGAGGAAGAGGAGAAGAAGGATCAATCTCCCACGGAGATACTCGGTCTTGATGATTAGTCTCAATATCTTCATCCCATCTAACCTGTTCAATGTCACAATAAGGTTACATATTATAACCGTTAAATCATTAAAAATATTTGACTTTAATCATACATTCTTTAAAAGTCATACAAATGATAGTTGTGATTAGTTGACAGCATAAAATGTTTTACACCGTTTTACACCGGCGGTGCATCAAAATTATTCTCAATGTATATATATAGTCAAAATATACTGCATAGTAATTAAGCAAAATTTCAAATGTACCATTAAGCACCTCCATTTGGATTTAGGCCATCTATAGGGATCCAAGTCATTCATTCCAATCAACATACCACTACTACTTCTGCAAGATAGGAAGATAATATCATGTCAAGAAACTTTTTTTGAAGGAAGAAATCGCGTAAAGATTTAAATAATTATAATGTACATTACCTTCTTTCTGGCGATTCATCCATTTCGACTCTCGTTTTGAATCTTGTCCCTATGGTCACTGGATTCTTGATGCTTTTAACATATTTTTGATATGGAACAACAAATTCTGCATGACTTGCTCTATATCATGGGAAAGCCAATGAATTTATCAATTTATATTGCTACAAAATAATCACAATTTAAGGATAAATAATTGCAGTGTGCAGTTAAGTATTAGTACCTTGGACTATAGAAAACATGAAACATGCTTTTGGTGGATATAGCATTTGCCACAGAAGAAAGGAAATTAGGATAACAGTTTTGGTTACCAACAATTGATTCAGGAAGACCATTTCTTGGTCTAATAGCTCTTCTGATTCCTAATCTCAGCTCTCCATTTTCACTCCTACAAAGACAATAATAAGCTCTTTTGATTCCTTTCCTTGTTTGGTTGGAATCTCAAGTTTGATTCCATTTGCGTTCAATGATGGATTTAATTCATATACATTGTCAGTGTAACATTTTTACAACGTCGAACATTCATAATCATCGGATTATTAGAAATATTTGACTTTAATCAAAACTACTTCTAAAGTTATATGCTTATACCATCGGTGTATGTAAATCAAACTCTTGAAAGATTATTGTAACATGCCTCAAAATCGATGTTTTCTTTTGATACAGATAGAATGAAGGTATACCTTAGAAAGAGTACTGCATCACCAGAAACAAGATTCTTTTGGTTCACAAAAATGCTCCATCCAGTAGTGAGTAGATGCCGCCTTGGCTGACCTGACAAATTACCACATTATTTTGTGTAACAATTAATCAGCTTATGAAAAGTGAAAACCACAGCTTTTTCTTTTCTAATTACATTACCTCTATAAATATGTCGAAATTTCCACTCTACACCATGCAGATCTTTGGCAATAAGCTCTTGAGAGGGTCTCTGCAGCTTATAATCCTATAGTAAAAATAGAAGGAGCAATTCACAAATTAAAATAAAAATCTTCATTAAGTGCTTATAGCATAAATGACTATCATAAAAGTGCTTATGTATATAGCAAACGATAAAATAAAGTCAAACTGTTTTCATATAAGCTATAAGATGTCTTCATAAGCTATCCTGTAGAGCTTATGGAAATAAGCTGAAAACAACTTAGGCTCGTAGCAAAGTAGACTAATCTAACTTGAAAAAGATCATCGCTGAAAGATTTCATACCAAAGGTGGAAAACAGTCTTCAGCAGCTCTACGAGGCACAGAGAATCCACCATGAGTGCTGGTATCAGAAACAGTTAGTGTCTTGCAGAACATGTGAGGGGTTGCTTTTGTAGGTGACCCTCCGTCTCCCTCTTCATCGCCTTCTAATTCCCCAACTTCTTTTCCCTCCATATGCATCTCTTCAAACTGAAAAGTGAAAACAATCCATGTATTCAAATGAGTCATTGACAAACACAACACTGACATGTCAACACCAGTAATAATCTGAGAAAATAAAACGTAACTACATGAAATTGGAGAAACACCAATACTTTTTTCGTAACAAGAAACATTATAGTACAATTAGTATTATGCGAGGTTGGAATAAGACTCTCGCCCTTTATCACTCCGCTCCTTAACTTTCCCAACTCAACATTTTGGGCGAAAAACGAACAAGGCCATGATACATATTAAATGAGTCATTCTAATCAATACTAAATAAACAAACTTTCTTGGAAACTCACACCAAAGCATAAAGTTTTTCAATGTAAACCAACCTCAGCTTGAGGAAGCAAAGTAACTTGAGTATAAACTTCATCATTCTCCTTATTGGCCTATAAAAAGAAACAAAAATTTAATCAAAACCAAAAGAGCAATTTTGTCAACAAAAAAAAAAAAAAGTAATATAGACTATAGAGCATGTTAAATGAATTCAGTAAACACATTTTCAGATCATATCTCATTCAACGGGAGACTCTCAGAACAACTCAGAACATCTGAGTTGTTCTGAGAGTACTATAGTATAGACTATAGAGCATGTTAATACAAAAAATAAAAGTAGAATTGAGTGTACTCACAAGTAGCTGAATATTGACAACCCTGCAAAAGATCTGAGGCTGAAGATCATAGGTTGGTATCTCCAATGGTTTAAAAGGAGAAAAAGAAGCAAATTGTTCTAAGTGACCTTGTGGAAAATAAACCACAATATTTCCTTTCTTAGGAAGTGAAATAAGAGGGCCAGCACAAGCATGCCATAGCTCAAGATAAGAAGAAGAAACAAGTGGTGAAGTTGAACAATTTGAAGGAGACAAACAACAACCTTTTTCACATTCCTGAATACACAATGCATTCTTGTCAATTTCAGTCACTTCATGGTTCAGATCAATTTCCATGAACACTGTTTTTGTTTTCTTAAGAGTCTCAAAAATGGAATTAAGAACACCCCAATTGAACAAAAATTCAATCTTTATTTAAAGATAGAAAAGAGGGTGATTTTAAAAAGTGAAACTAAGAAAGTGGAAGATAAGATATAGTATCATGAAAATGAGGTAATTTTAATCATGAAAAGAAATTCATGTTCCAAACAAGGATTAAAGATGAGAAGGAAAAAGGGTAGAAAGAAAGAGTATTTATTTATTTAATTATCAAATAATAACAAGAAATTCAAAGTATGATTCCATTATGAACATTTGATGAAGGTACATAGAAGAGGGAGCAGAAGACAGAGACAATTGCATAGGAAGCACAGAAACAAAAGGCAAGTAAAGCCAATGTGGTAGTGACTTTTGGACTTAAACTGTTAGAGTCTTAGAGATGGAGTGAGAAATAGTGTTATGTGTGTTGGGTGGAGGGGACAGAGGTAAGACAGTACAGAACCAACCCTTCCCTACACTCACTCTCCTTTGTTTTTTTTTGGTTCATGAGATTTAAAACAATGATACAGACATCAGATACGACACATTCAATAATGTGTGAATGTAAAATATTTGTGTCGGTGTCTCCTTCTAGTGGCGGAGCCGGGAGTGGCCTGAGTTTTGTTTTGCTCCTTTGTTTATTTTGTTATTTTATTGTTGTTTATTTCGTAAGTGAATTTCTATATAAAAATAGTGTTATAATATGGAATTTTATTTGCAATTATAAGTTTCAATCTAATGATATTAAGTAGTGCCGACCGCCGACGCAATACATTAGGAAGCCTTAGAAGAATTTTGTGATGAAACCTTTTTTTTTTACAATAAAAAACTCATATCATTTTATTATATAATATAAGTTATGAATACAATATGGTATAAACTCAAAAACATGACGACGAGACTAAGAAAGGGTCGCTCTAGCTCTAGTATGAGCGATCCTATTCGCTTGACACCTAATGTGTTTCACCTCAAAGCCAGGATATAAAGACAACAAACATTTAACCTTATTAATAATAGAACTAAACTCCGACACCCCGGCATTTCGTCGACGGATTGCACCAACTATGTTATGAGCATCGGTTTCAAAGATAACATTATTAAAGCCTCTTTGTTGTAATTCTTTCATTTGCCTCTAGCAAAGCTATTGCTTCTCCTTCATGTGATGAATATCTTCCATCAATCCAAGAGCTTCCTCCCAAGACAAAATTGCCTCTATGATCTCTTACACACCAACCGACACTAATTTTCCTTGCATCCTCATGAATCCCCACATTAACGTTGCACTTATATTTACCTCTAGGTGGAGGCTGCCATGTGATGAAACCTTTTGAAAGTCCATAAAAGTATTTTAGTAAAAATTACTCAATTTTGGTTTAAACTTAATGTTAAATACGTTTTAGGATACAAAATTATTTATTAGAATATTAATTGATAATAATATCAGTTGATCTAATACGTGTTGAGACAATATTTATTTTTTATGAAATTTTGTTAATTTTAATTTGAAAATAGTAAAATATGAGGTTTGTATAAAGGAATTTATTTTACAATTTTAGAGGCCTAATGCTATTTTGCCTTGATAGTCTTATTCTTAGGACAATGCTGACATCAAGTTCTAATTTTACATAATATATTATTTTAAAGTATGCAGTTTAATTTTTTGACAATCAATTTTACACTTATTATGACTTAAATTTTTATATGTAATATAATTTTCGTATTTAATTTATATATTATAACTTTTTGATCCACTTAATTTTTTTTAACTCTGCCACTGTCTCCGTCTATCTAAATTGTAGGTACTACATACTGTAGTTTCGGTTTAAGTGGTAAAATTCAATTTAATAATTTGAAGAAATAGTTAAAATTTCCTGAAAAATCGTTATAAAATGAAAATTAGTGTCACTTTAATTAAAGATAATTTCCACATTTCTTTATTAATATTTTCTTTGATCACTGTGGTTGTGGGGTGAATAATTATGGTCCTACTCTAGACAACATAAATTTGATGTATAAAGCTAAATAAACAAACAAACAATCAGTGATGAGTTATTCTTTGTCTGTTTTTTTTATTCTTTTTCGAATTTGCAAATCATTTCATGAAATATTACAGTTTCAAAGGAAACATGAATCCATAAATGTATGTTGGTGAATTTAAGCCATGAATAATGGAGATGCCAAGAAGTAAACCACTTGTATTTTATTATATTCTACATTTTTTTCCTTTACAATTTTCAACTTCCTTTACAATTTTCAACACAAAACTTTGTGTAAGTTACTTTTTATTTTTTCAATATTTTACATTAATATAATGCATATCTATACTTATATTTATATATAAAAAGAATATTTCTTTTTGGTGTAGTAGTAGTACTTTCTAGTGGGAAACTCTCTTATAATATTATAAACATGAATACAAGAAATCACTCGAAAATGTGAAAGTGTATAAAAATTGATTTTTAAATAGGGACCAAAATTTGTGACACGAAACATTTGAGGGATCAAAAATTGCTAAAATATTTTATGGGAATAAAAATATTGCAAACTAGACTCAAATCCTGATTGAAAAATGCGTATGTTATTTACTATTTGACACTGCATCAAATAAGATATCTCTAATGAAGGGAACTTATAAGAAAAAAACAGAATTGAAAATTTGTATATATATTATAATAAATATTATATTGAGTTTAAAGATGGTAGACAGACGATGTAAAGGATGTTTACACGGACAACCAATAAGAAATCATCGTTTTTACATGTCATACACGTAGTTTCAAAATAACCATACATAAGTGGGGTGATGTGGCAAATTAGTGGATTTTCATTGGATGTCTGTGTAAAAATATTTTACACTGACTGTGCATATCCATTAAATCCTATTATATTTTAGAAAAAAAATTATATATGTGAATTGAAAAAAGTTATATGGTGATGTCAATTGTAGCATTGGTTTGGGGTGAGTTTGACTTCATCACCACCAAAATAGTCCCACATCGCTTGATACTCGAGACAAATAGTAGTTTATATACAACACACACACCTTTCAAACCAATCGAGGCGCCTTTTCTACAAAGGACAAAATCGTGACTGGTCCTCGACTGGGGGGCTTCTGTTCTGGATACACCAAAATAGTCTCACATCGCTTGGTGCTCGAAGAAAATGGTAGTTTATATACAACACTCACACCTTTCAAACCAACCGAGACACCTTTTCTACAAATGACAAAATCGTGATGGTTCAACCCCAAATCGGACAATCTCTCGGAAATGTAGACTTGAGGTCGGATCTGAACACTTTCGATCATAATTATATCTATGTCATAAAAGAAAATTATAAATTTGAAACTTGAAAAATTATATACAAATATGGATTAAGGACCAAAAAGAACTAAAATGATACGAAAAAGAAGAAGATAAAAGAGTAAATCATTACTTAAAATTAAGTTAAGAAACTAAAAATGTAATATTTTATTTAAGAAACATTTTCAGTTAAAATTAATTAATGGAAAATTATTTTTTCTCAATGCAGAAGCAGAACCAGATCTTATCTAAATTTTTTATTCATTTCTTTTCATTGCACTACTCACACACTGCAATGTTTATCCAGCCATAATAAACTGTCCAAAAACAAGTTAGTAATAGTTTTCTGTTGATATGATATGATTTGGAGGCATGTTATATGAATACCCGACAAGCAGAGCAATATATACAGTTGCTCGTTTAATATGTGAGACAAGTTGTAAAATGCATCGTGGTATTGGTTTTGGCAACCTTCCAAGGAGTCTTGATTATTTGGAAGTTCTGCTTGAATGTTTAATATGGACTTTTAAAAAAATATATATATAAGAAAAAAAAGAATAATTCTCAATTTAAATTGTAAATAACAAAAAATCTTCATCCTTTAATAAACATAAGAAATATTCATATTATATTGTGTGGACTAATCGCCGATGGGCAGTGTGATTGATCAGTCATGTTCTTGACATTTTATGGACCTTAGGCTAAATATAAGAAAAAAGACTTATTTCATTTAACATAATACACATTAATACATATAGTAATAGTTTTACAAAATATAAAAAAAAAATCTACTTGAAAATTCATAAGAAAGGATTTCTTTGAGCATTTTGAGTTGCAAAATCATTAATAATTAATGACATCAATATAAATGCCCTCCAAGATATCTTTCTCAAGAAATTAACAATTCGATCTAGGCACCTTAGAATCACAATTTGTCACTGTTGGATATTGCCTTGAAAATGATGTTGTTGCATGAAGCTGATGTGCCCTGGTGAGGGCTCAACAGACAGCAGGTAGGACGTGTCCTCGTGAGGGCGCCAGGGCGCAGGTCTGCGGGCGCCAGGCGCAGTGGTCTCGGGTGTTGGCGCCAGGGCGCGGCCACGAGCCCTTGTGAGGGCGCCAGGCGCGGACCCGCGTGGTTATATAGCTGTTTTGCGTTTTCAGGGGTTTTAAGGTGTTTTTTAGGGTTTCTAAGGCCAACATACATACTAGGGTTAATAGAGAACATCTTGGGAAGACTATAGGGTTGGGGAAACATTCTATCACCTTGGAAACACTTGTTGATTGAATCTCTTGGTCACGGGGAGAGATTCGAGACTAGGGTAGAATTAGGAAAACTCTAATTCTTGTAACTCTTGTGGAGAATATCATTGTAATCAAAGTTTCTATTGATAGTGGAACGGAGAGGTTGCTCTTTCCCCCAGACGTAGGTTAATTAACACCGAACTGGGTAAACAAATATTATTGTGTTCTTTATCGCTTTCACCGTTTATTCTTGTTGGTTGATTATTATTGCTTGGTCCATTGTTGTTTGGTTGCTTTGTTTGTTTTGCCCCACACACTAAAGGTTTATTGGTGTGGTTCTATTAATCGAATTCACAACAATCACAATGATTTCGGTTATATTATATCCTCCCCCTACTTTACTCTAAATACACCAAGTATGTTTAAGAACGGGGTATTGATTTGTATCTACGTACTCTCTCTCGAGTCAATTAAACACACCGCGTAGTGTGTTCATCTCTCACTCACTTCAATCCATACCTTGTTCTTAAACAGGTCTTCAGACCCTTGTTCTTTGATAGGTAAGAGTTTTAGGTCTATCAAGCCCTTACACTGTCGTGACAAGAGATGAACACGATCGTGTAAGGGCTTCATTAGTTTTAGGGCTCCAATTAATAAACACGATTGTGAAGATAGGTAATAGTTTTAGGTCTGTCACAACCGTGTAAGGGCTTGTCACGATCGTGACATGTCTTTAACCCTTGTTCTTTGATTTTCCACTCCTTAAGCAAAGTGTACCACAACACTTCCTCCTATGCGAAATGGCATTGACGCCATCTCCAACCCTCTCCCCCTACTCCCCACCCTTTTATGTACATGTACATCATCAAAATATTTTTATCGACAATCAAATCAAACAATCTACTAAATCTTATAGTAAGAGGTATCTCATTTAACCACTTGTCTTTCCAAAACGACTTTTGCTTACTATTACTTATCTTCCTACTAATGTTATTTTCAAACCACCGCCTAACACTCAACCCAACCTCATCTCTAACATCACACGCATCCTTCCACCAATTAGATACATTCCTCCCTCCGCCTCACATGCCCATCCTCCACGTCATATTTAACACTCAACACCTTGTACCACAGTCTATCTTGATCAATCAACAACCTCAAACTCCACTTTTCTAAAAGAGATAATTTAAATTCTCTAACCCTTCAAATCCCAACCTTCCAACATCTTTATTCAATTTATCTTCCTCACAACCTCACTCTCGCTCTTCCACCTTCACAAAAAAAATATAAAAGAGAGATTCAATAGAAATAATTATAAAGTTGAGAAAATTTTATATTTGTTTCTCTTTTTTATAATTAAAACACTATTGCATATTTAATATTTACAAAATAAATACAGTATATTTTTCACCCAACAAAAATAAAATCAGATTGAAAAGATTCCCTGACAAGGCCCTCACCACTCAGCAGTGCACCCATTAGCAGCACATCTCAAGTACTGATGACATGTCACTATTCATTTCTTTGAACGGGTGATCCTGTTCCACAAATGCTTCTTTTATATTTATTTTTAATTTTCTTCCTCACACAAATGCTTCTCTATATGCTGGCAGTGGCAAGTTGTAACATCAACTCTTGATAAGTTTTTGGACATATTAATTATGCGTACATTTTATTATCACTCTAAATTTGCCGAAAATGTAGTGAACTATTGTAATTTTGAAAAAGTTACAAAACTTAGCATTTGCATGGACAAAACAACCATCATAACAAACACAAATTGATTATGGGTAATACTTAATTTATTGGCATTTTTCATTTTGAAACGAAGGAAGTATTAATTTATAGATCATCGTCGACCTTAAATAACCACCACCGTCGCTCAAGATGTTCTTTATATATCATCATCAACTACCGTTGATCGTGAGATTAATTTGTGGACTTGAGATCGGATCTGAACAGTTCTAGACACTAAAAGTTTATCTGAATTAATTGTTCTTGCGCATTCTTAAACAACAATGACTTACAATTTGATATAGACATGTAAATCACCTAATTAAAGGCTAAAGTCATGCAAGTTATTATTACACACAAAAAATAATCATGCAAGTTTCATAAAAAAGTTGATTTAGTACGTCCACATCAAAAGTAGGGTGGGCTTGATTTTGCTTGGTCTGCAAATACGAATATGGTAAAACAAAAAGAGTGTTTGTGATTTGCTTTAGATATACTAGAAATAAATCCGTGCGTTGCACGGATTCGATTAAAATGTATATTTAAAATATTTTTATAAAACAAAATAATAATTATTTTGAGAACAGTTAATAAAAGCTAAGTGGATACTTTATATATAAGATTTCACATGTTTGATGATATGTATCATAGTTTAATTTATTTTGGTGTATCTTTTATTCTATTTAATAGGAGCAAAGACAATCATGCTTGCAAAATTCTTTTGAAACATAGATGAACATTTATACTAAAATTAGTTGAAGTGAAGCTCTGGTTAATTATATAATGTGGTTAATATATATGGTGGTTCTGTGTTTTTCATCAATCGATTTTGTTGTGTTAAAAAACAAAATCAATCGATCTTGTTTCGAAAATTAGATATTAAATAACACAGTTTCCTACTCTCCTCTAAGTAAGGTCTCATATATTTAATAAAGTGCAATTCTTATGCTATAATATTGATTTCTTTGGAGTTTCATATCAAATACTTGTGGTTAATATATATGGTGGTTTTGTGTTTTTCATCAATTGATCTTGTTGTGTTAAAAAAAATCAATTGAGCTTGTTTCGAAAATTAGGTATTAAATAACACAATTTCTTACTCTCCTCTAAGTAAGGTCTCATATATTTAACAGTGCAATTCATATATTATAATATTGACTTCTTTGGAGTTTCATATCAAATATTCACTTGGTGAAATTTTATCCCGACTTTATTGGTCTAGATTTTTTTATTCCATTGTTAATTGGCTTACATCTTTTAGTTACTTAATTCATATTTTTTTGTTTATATTTTCCTTTTTCTTGTTGAGATTTATTGTTTGTTTTAGTCTCCTTTTTTAATAATATTTGAATCAATATAAATAGTTTTTGTCTCTCTTTCTTATTTCACTCCACAATATAGTAGAAGTAACTCTTTTAATTGAATTTCGTAGGCAATAAGAGAAAAGAAAATAAGAACAAAGTATATAAGTATTATATCAATTTTCAAGATAATTTGGCCGGTCAATATAATAGGGTAATTTTAGTCTATATCCAACCATACAAATTATGGATTAATCAAAACATATATGAAGTATAAGAAATATAAAATGGGTAAATAATAAAAGGGTGCAATTGAATATACAATAAAGGATAACATATATTTAAATGTGCGGTAATCAGATTTTTTTTAGCCAATGGTATGGTTTATCTTTTCTTTTTACTATGCTAAATTCTTTTCTTTGGTGATTATTTTTTTATTTGGAGAGGTTTATTTTCCATCTTTTTTTTGTCTTTTTTATTTAATAGTATTTAATTGGAGTTTTTCAATTTTGTTATAGATTAAATGTATTGAGTTTTTAAACTTGAGAAAAGTCTTAATGATTATGTGTCTTTTAGCCTTTGTACTTCCATTAGTGTAGAAATGTAATTTTTTTTATTCGTTATGTACTCATTGGGCATAGAATAGTGTTCTCAATAAATTCTTTGCAATTTAAAAAAAATAAAAAACTTAATGAGTATTTCTCATTGATTTATCCACCATATGCCTACGTAGCTACCAAAAAACAAATGTATTCATGTTAATGATATGATATAAAAGCATATGATAAGAAAGCTCTTGAACCGATATATTACTAATGCTTTCAATTATATTCTCACAAATAAGCTTTAAAATGTAGAAGTTGAACAATAATAAAAATGAAACAAAAATAACCTTGATTATTGGATATATAAAAGAGTGGGTGAAATTTAAATAAATCTTCATTTATTTATGTTTTATGATTCATCTTTGGTCTTTTCTTTTTCATCCTTTGGTTTTTCTCGGAAAATTACGCACTACATGATGTAACTATTTACTTTACTCATCTATGTAAGGGCTCTCATATTATTAAAAGATAATTCTTGTTTTGATATTAATTCATGTTAATAATATAATATAAAAGCATATGATAAGAAAGCTTTTGAACCGATATATTTAACAAACATGAAGAAGTCATATATATTGCTAATTAATGTTTGCAATTATATTCTCACAAACGATTTTTAAAATATAGAAGTTGAACAATATAAAAAAATGTAGAATACTATCCAACCTGAAAAGGAAAAAAAAACTTTTAATCACATTCAATGAAATATAGAAGTTGAACAATATATATTTCTTTCATCTATTAGCATCATATCTTCGGGCAAAATTGATTTCTTTCAACCTGGAAAAAAAAAGCCTTTTAATCACATTCAATGAAATATATTCGATTCAAAATATGGAAATTTTATCCAACCTACATATGAATGAATGGGAATAGGAGAAGTCATACAATAGATATAGCAACTAACAAAAGAAAAAACATAACAAGGATCTTCCATATTCTTTTTCTTATGTGTGTGCGTAGAACATATTTTTTCTTGATGATAGCCAAGATAAACACTTTTTTCCATCGGAGACATGAACAAATATTTATAACTTTGGACATTGTATATTTACGTGAAGAAATCTGATTTCAATTTTGTAAAAAAATGCAAAAGATAAAAAATGAAAATGGAGATAGATGTTTGGGAAGAGTATTGCTAAAGATATTTATATATAGTGTGGGAAAACATGTATAAATGGGTGAGTGAGTTATTTCATTAAAGTATTATAGAGAGTTATGAATATGAATAGAATATGCATTATTTTATTAGAGCATAAATTCCATTAGTTACTTATGTTACGAATATGAACAACCACAACATGCATAATATACTATTATATATAGACTATAAGTTAAGTACCATAAATACGGTGGGTAAATTTTATAATATCCCATACAATTCTAATAGAATTCTAAAAGTTAAGTACCATAAATATATACATGGCTATTATTATTAATTTTTGTTGTTGAATTATTATCATTATTATTTATATTTTTTTAGATATTAGTTGGTAAAATTTCAATAGGGATGTGGAGTTTTTTAGAAGTGCCAGATAGGCAAAATACTTGCATAGGAGCTAATGAGGAGCTTCCTTTTATAAGTAATTAAAGATTTTGTAACCGGTGTGTTGCTTAAAGTAAATCAAATATATTTACTCAAGAATATTTAGATGAAAGAGCGCGAGTCTCTTATAGTTTAATTATACGGTCTTGAATACGATTCTTGATTTGGATATGCAGCACCGTTAAATTTTTAGGGAGAGCTTGTCACTCATTCGGTTCATACAAAATTTGAGGGATTAGTCACTGCAATCACGTGCAAAAGATATCTTTGGTTTACGCAAAAAAAAAAGTAAATCAATTTTTCTTTTTTTGGTGTACAACGGAGCCAATAATTGAACTTATGACCTGTAGCATATAACCAAAATCCATCACCACTAGATCAAACCTAGTAGTTTTAACTCAAATATATCAAACTTGTACTTTACATTTTAAAAATAAAAGAAAGCTAATTTTTTTAATCAACCAAATTAATTAGTAAAAAATTATTAGGCTAGTATTGCTCTTGTAATAAGAGATTTAAATTCAGGTCCTCTATTTTTTTTTTTTTTTAACTTTTAACTTAAACCAGTTGAGTTGTAATCAATTCTTCCATCGAAGCTGAATTGTTAAACCAAATTATATATGAGAATGTAACTAAGATTGTTGGCATGACTCGAGAAGTCTGAAACGACAATAGTCTAAACGTTAAGACCCTATAAGAAGCTATATTAAAAAATATTTACACAAGAAAAAGAAAAATTCACACAAATAAAAAATTTGACCAATTAAAAATTTGGTAACTATACATGAAAAAAAAAAGAATTATTACAATTTATAAGTGTAAAAAATTATCAACTAAAATTCTTCTCTTTCTTAAAAAAATTCCTCCAAAAATACTACCAGAGCTCAAATTCAAACCTTATAAACCTAGTAAACTAACAAAACTCTTGAAGTTAATATTCTTTCATTTCTAATTGGTTAATTATATTATTAGGATCATGTTAACATGTGTCCTAAAAACACATGATAAGCTATCATAATATAAAAATTATATATTTAATAATGTAAGAAATTTAATGTCTAAAAGTAAAAATATTCACAAATTTCAAAAAATAATTTTTATATTTACTTTATTCTTAGGACACATTTTATATTTTGAAAAGAATGATTGTACAAGTTCCAATGTTAAATTGAGAAGTGCTACCGTCAAACTCTCAAACACACTCCATTCCTCACACTCTCTCTAATTGGGCCACATCATCCTTTTATTTTAACACTTAACTTATTAACCAGTTCAGCAAGTCACATTTACGGAGTATTCCTTTTTTTTTCTTTTTCTTTTCTATAAGCAACAAACAACACCACAACCACGATCTTTGCCATGGTTGACGGTGCTTGATGCAGCGGTTATAAAGTTTCGCGTCACCAAATATGGTGGTTGGAAAAGATACAGTTCAAATGATGCTGTGGGGATTCGACACACACAACAACGAAGATGAGAGGTATGGACACCGTCGACGGCTTTGACGGCGTAATGTAAGCAGTGCCACGGTGATCGATGGGTTTTTGAATCGCTCAATTAGAATAAAAGGAGACAACAACAATACAATTATGTGGTGTTAATACATGGCAGATCTGATTTTGAATGGATGTGGTGAAAGAGATCAAGGTTTATGGTGGATTAAGAGATTGTTCAAACGTTTTATTATGAAGAGATGAGCAACAAATGTGAACTTGAGTGGTTTGATGGAGATGGATTAAGAAATGGATGAAGTGCTGGTACTGGTTGTGGCATGGTTTTAGTTAGTAACAATGGAGAAGTGGCGGTTGGATGGAGAAGAAGAAAAAAAAAATTAAAAGGGAAAAAGAAAAAAAGCTACATTACCTGAAGAGCCGGTTGCCAAATAAAAAAAAGAAAGGTGGATGACGTGGCCCAATCAGAGAGAGTGTGAGGAATAGAGTGTGTTTGTGAGTTTGAAGTTAGCATTTCTCATGTTAAATTACTATATTAAGTTCCTTAAGCTTTGTTTGCGAGTTTGGAGGGGAAGGGAAGGGAAGGAAAGGCTAAAAAGGAAGAAACAAGTGGAAAGATTAACAAGTTTGGGAGGGAAGGAGTTTGGAGGGTTAATTTTTCTTCCTAACACAAAAACCCCCCAATTTGGAGGAACTCAAAAATTGTATTGGATGAGGGTTTGGAGGGGATTTGGAGGGTTTATATGAATTCTTCAAATTTAATTAATGTTGTCATAATATTTTTAAATTCATAATATATTAATCATATGTATTTATTTGTCATTTTCTATAAAAAATACTTTCTCAAAAAATGTAAAAGATTTCTCTAATTTTCTCTTTATTTCCCTCCCTTCAAAACCCTCCCCTCCCCTCCCCCTCCAAACTCGCAAACAAAGCCTAACTAGTGCCCTGGAAACATTAATTAGCATTTTCCTTATATTATACCCACACTTGTTAACTTTCTTTGTTCTAATGGGTCAATCTTTAAAAGAGAGATTTATTGCTGCAAGTCAAACTTCCCTTTTATTTTATCTTCATCATTATTGTGAATAAAAAAGCGGTATGAATAATGTATGTTTAAGGAATCTGATGTCTTACCATGCATGTGACTGTGTTAAGCACTTTCTCTCGAGTGCTGAAAATTATATTCTTTTTTATGCATTTATTATTTATTGAAAAACACTTTATTATTATTTAAATAAATTCAGTTTGCACATATTATTTCTAACTCATTTTAACTTCCAATTTTATTAGTTCTTGTCTTCTTTTTGCATAATTTGTTAGTTAATTTATTGTTATGAATTCTTTTAAGGTATATTTAGTGGAAAATTAAGTCTACGCGGAACTGCATACAATCAACAACTTAAAACTCTGATTAAAACCAAAAGCTTTAGAATTTTAAACAATTTTTTATTTTTATTTAATATCAATTATGAAATAACATTTGAATCGGTTCGATTATTATTGAATGTCCTAAAATCTATTAATTGCTTAACTGTACTATTTTTCGAATGGACAAAACTTATATGCATTGCTTTAGATGCAGTTTGTCCTGTTCCTCTCACAAAAAGGTAGTTTTTTATTTCTTTTTAATTTAAAAAAATAGAAAAAAACTGTTTTTAAATAAAAATAACCATCTCCTTGTATCTAGCACAGTAAGAACTGTGTATATGGAACTGTACATAAGTTTTGTCCTTTTCGAATTCCCAGAATTTTTAATGTCCATGACGCAAAAAATATAATATAATAACAATAAGGTCATGCTAATTACTCTCTCTAGAACATTAATTAAAGATACAAAAGAACAACTTTCACGTTGAAATTAATATTTCTTTTACATTTTAAATATTAACTACATAAAATTCAATATAATTTTACTATTTTAAATATTTTTATCTAATAAAATACAAATATTTGTAAATTGCCCTAATACTGTAAAACTATTTTGAAGAGCCACATTCAACAAACATCCATAATTACAAAGTTGATTCATGATTTGTTCACTTTTTCATTTTTCACGAAAATTAAGGATGTTTCTCTTGGGAGTGCACGTGGGCAGTAAAATCCTCTTTACTATATTTTCCCCCACTTCTCCCGTGGTTTTATCTAAACTCTTTTTCAGGTTAGAAACAAAAAAAAAAAAAAAAAAAAGCTTGCAACATTATGATAAAGACAATGACATATGCATAATGACTTTATTAAAGTCATACTATATAGTACAAAGTGTCTTCCTATAATAACTATAATATAACTGTTCAATTCTGAACAAAGAGGCTGATACCGTTTTAATTTGTCTCTATGTTCATTTATAAAGTGGATTATTTTCTTCTCAAATTTCTACATCTCTCTCAAATATGTTTATTTATACTTTTTTTTTTGTTTTGTGGAAAAGGTCTATATTTGTTTGGTTATGCTATTATGTCAAGTGTCTTCCTTTAATTATGATAAATAGTGCCTACGGCAATGATTAATAAAATAAAGATGGTAATATAATTTTAATCATTTTTTTTTGAACTTCTTAAGAAAAATCTTTTTTACTTAAAACTTAGCTTTTGTTTCTTTAATCAATGTTTCAGAATTATGGTTTAATATGGCCTATTACTTTATTACGATATCTTACGAGTATATTTATTAAGAAATCTAAAAGTGATAGTTTTATATTAAAAACAATATTTTAGACCTTTTAGAAATTAACTTCACAATTTCAAATAAAATACAAATATTTGTAAATTGCCCTAATTTTTGTTGTCTTATACCTTTAATTTTTAATGGAAAATGCTATGATAATCAAGTATTTAGATGTAGATGAATTATTTGTGAGAATTTAAATTTAAATTCTAATTTTGATTGAAAAAATATTTAACAAGGCTTGCATACATTTTGATCAACTTTAGAATTTTGGTTACAATATTTTATTATGTTTATTGAGAAAACTAATTTTATGAATTATTTATTTGTAGAATTTATAGTAGAATGAAAATTACATTAAAAAACATTAATAAGATTTAGTGACAATTACAACTGTAGGTAGAATATTTTATGTTTACTATGGTATATATTCTAGGATTTACTTACTGTTCCGTCCGTAGCTACATGTCGAAAACATATAGTGACAACTGACAACCATCTGGCAATGACAGGCGGATGAATTGTCGTCGGGAGTCGGCGTACATAATGCACAACCACTATGGCTGTTGGTCAAAGCCAAAACATGATATACCTACGAAATTTAGACCTTTAGTGACGGTTTTTGTTTCAAACATTTCGCATGTCTCCATGTTTCAAACCCTTTATTATATTACAAATGAATAAGATAAAGGGTAAATAGGTTGATACCCCCTGTAATGTGGGCGAGTTTTGTTTTTTCCCTCTGTAATTTTTTTTCTTTTGACTCGCCCCTTGCAATGTTGAATTTTTTGGACTCGCCCTTTGGATGCATTTTTTAAATCGGTTATTTTGTTCAAACCGATTTAAAAAGTGATGTTTTTTAAATCGGTTAATCTGTTCAACCGATTTAAAAAGTGCAAATTCCTTGCAGCCAAGGGGGGAAACCAAAAAAATTTACTTTACAAGGGGCGAATCAAAAGAAAAAAAATTACAGAGGGAAAAACAAAACGCGTCCACATTACAGGGGGGTATCAACCTATTTACCCTAAGATAAATGATTAATTCTTGTAAAGATAAATTACTTATTTGAAAAAAAATAAGATAAAAAATTAACTTGTGAACATTTATAAAGATAAATGACCATTTAAAAAAAATAAAGGACCAATCTATTACAAATATATAAGATAAAAGATTTGTATCATAATTTTATCTATACCTTACAACTTACACGCATTTCAAATACATAAAAATCAAAGAATATCATAATCAATAAACATATAATTTTTTATGTGTTCATCAAATTATAATTTCTCTAGTATGTTGAGACAATGTAGTAATACATGTTCATTATAGTGTGTGATATCAGTTGCTTGTGTGATAAGCAACTAGTCTAGGTGTAACTCTTGATAACTTGTTGTACAAGTAACTGATAGGTAGTTACTTATTAGTTACTTATTTGTTGGTTATCAAGTTAGTTAGTGGTTAGGGATAAGAAAAATAGTTTGTTAGAGTTAGTTTTAGAAAGTTAGTTAGAAACTAACTATGGTTACTTGTATGTGAAGTAACCAAGTGAGTTAGTGTTAATGCTAGGCCTATAAATTGTAAACTTTGATTTTTTGGCCCAGTAGGGGATGAATAGATTTCTCTTTTCCCTTATTCCATTTTCATTGTTTTTCTCTCAATTTCATAACTGTGATCATCATTCATTCATTCATTCTTCATTTTCTTCCTTCTTCCTTAAAATCAATTCTTCCATTAATCCTTTCACAAGATATCAAAGAGTGAGTGTGTGTAGTGAATCTTGTGAGCCAAGAAACTGTGATTGTGACATTGTTGAGTGTGTGTGAAAGTTTCTGCTGCACCAACATCTGGCATCAAGAGCCTGGTTCTTGATCAACCATGGCAACATTCAGCAATGTCCAATTACCTGCAAATCTGCCAGTTTTAGATGGAAAGAATTATGATAGATGGAGCAAGCAAATGAAGGTCGTGTTTGGGTATCAAGATGTAATGGAGCAAGTGACCAATGGTGTTGTACCCTTAACTGATTCTTCAACTGATGCAGAGAGAGCAACTCATAAGGAATTAAAGAAGAAGGATTTCAAAGCTTTGTTCATCATTCATCAATGTGTTAGCCCAGATATCTTTGAAAAGGTTAGTGATGCACAATCTTCAAAAGAAGCCTGAGATACTTTGAATGCTGCATATGGAGGTGATGAGAAAGTCAAGAAGGTGAGGTTACAAACTCACAAGAGGCAGTATGAATTGATTCAAATGGAGGACAAAGAAACTGTAAGTGATTTCTTTACTAGAATTTCAAAGATTGTGAATGCTATGAAGAGTTGTGGTGAAACTATATCTGCTCAGAATATAGTTGAGAAAATCTTGAGATCTTTATCTCCAAGATTTGATCATATTGTGGTAGCCATAGAAGAATCTAAGGATCTTGCTAGTATGAAACTTGATGAGTTGCAAGGATCCTTAGAGGCACATGAACAAAGGATGGATGAGAGAAATTCTGACAAAACAAAGAAAGAAGTGGCATTGCAGGCTCAGCAGAGCAATAAAGATAAGAAGGGAAAGGGAAAATGGAATGGTAATAAGAATAAGGGTGGAAACAGTCAAGAATCTAGCAGCTCAAATTCAAAGAATAATAGTAACAATGGTGGAAAGGGTAGTTACTATGCTAATCAGAAATCTGGTGGTTATAATGGAGGCAAGGGTGGCAAGAAGAAATTTGATAAAAAGAATGTGCAGTGCTATAATTGCCAAAAGTTTGGTCATTTTGCAGATGAGTGTAGGGCTAAAGATGATTCAAACAACACTGAGGCAAAGTTAGCTAGAGGAAATGATGATGATGATTCTGTCATGCTACTTGTAACCACTAAAGATGAAAGTGACAACAAAGAAAAGTGGTATCTTGACACTGGCTGTTCTACTCATATGACAGGAAGGATTGGTTTGTTAATCTCACAAGCACCAAGAATAACAATGTGAGATTTGCTGATGACAGTACTGTAGCAGTGAAGGGTGCTGGTGATGTTTCCATCAAGAGAAAGGATGGTAAGCTCTCTCTAATTTCTAATGTACTGTATATTCCTGGCATGAAGTGTAATCTTCTAAGCATAGGGCAACTGCTTGAGAAAGATTATAAGATAGTAATGGAGAAGAAGTTACTAAATGTGTTTGACACAAAAGGTAACTTGTTGCTGAAGGCACCCATGTCAAAGAACAGAACTTTCAAAGTGGAGTTGAAAGTATTGAATCATATGTGTTTGATGACTGCATCTAATAAAGAAGAGTGGATATGGCACTACAGAATGGGGCATTTGAATTTCAAGGACCTAAGTTCAATGCATCAGAAAAACATGGCGACTGGTTTGCCTAGAGTTCATATACCAGAAGAAATTTGTAAAGAATGTGTGAAGTCTAAGCAACATAAAGGAAGTTTCAGCAAAGATGCAGTGAGTAAGACAAAATCAACACTTGAAGTTGTATACTCTGATGTGTGTGGCCCAATGCAAGTAGATTCTTATGGAGGTAACAAGTACTTTGTCAGTTTCATAGATGATTTTAGTAGAAAAATGTGGACTTACTTGTTAAATAAGAAAAGTGAAGTGTTGGGTATATTCAAAAAGTTCAAACTGCTTGTAGAAAGACAAAGTGGTAACAAACTCAAAACCTTAAGAACTGATGGAGGTGGAGAGTATGTATCACATGATTTTGCTGATTTTTGTGAAAGTGAAGAAATAATTCATGAAGTAATTCCACCTTATACTCCCCAACAAAATGGGAGTGCAGAAAGGAGGAATAGAACTATCATGAATATGGTAAGGTGTATGCTGAAGGGTAAAAATTTACCTAAGGAGCTATGGGGTGAAGCTGTGTCTACAGCTACATATACTTTGAATATGTGTCCAACTAAGAGGTTGAATGGAGTTACACCAGAAGAGATATGGTCTGGAAACAAGCCAAATGTAAGTCATATGAGGGTGTTTGGTTCATTAGCTTATAAACATGTGCCAGATCAACTAAAGAAGAAGCTTGATGATAAATCAACAATGATGATTTTAGTTGGTTATCATCCAACTGGAGGGTACAAACTCTATGATCTTGTGAACAAGTGCATAGTGATCAGTAGAGATGTTGTAATAGATGAACTAAGTGAATGGGATTGGCACAAGCATGATAAAAGAAATTCAGCTAGTGTAATGATTGAAGAAGTTGAAGAACAACAATCTACACCACCTGTTACTGAATTAAGAAGATCTACAAGGCATAGAGAGGTGCCTGCAAGATTACTTGATTGTGAACTCAATGCAGACAATGAAGTGACAAATGATGGTGACTTAGTTCATTTAGCCTTCATGGCTGAATCTGAACCAATTGATGTAAGCACTGCATTGAAGGATGAGAAATGGGTGAGTGCTTTGAAAGAAGAACTGGACTCAATTGAAAGAAATCAGACATGGGATTTAGTTGATCTCCCTCACAGGAAGAAAACAATAGATGTGAAGTGGGTATATAAGCTGAAAGTAAACTCCAAAGGTGATGTGACAAGACACAAAGCAAGACTAGTAGCAAGGGGATTTCTTCAGAAAGAAGGAATTGATTATGGTGAGGTCTTTGCTCCTGTAACCAGAATGGAGACTATCAGGTTAGTAACTTCAATTGCCAACTTGAATGAATGGAACATGTATCAAATGGATGTAAAATCAGCATTTTTGAATGGCCCTATAGAAGAAGAGGTTTATGTGACACAACCACCTGGCTTTGTTATAAAGAATCAGGAATCTAAGGTGTATAAATTGAATAAGGCTCTATATGGATTGAAACAAGCCCCAAGAGCCTGGAATAAGAGGATTGACAAGTTTTTATGTGATATAGGCTTTGTCAAATGTGTCACTGAACATGGAGTATATGTGAAGAAAGATGTGGATAAAGGCATTATAGTGCTGTGTCTTTATGTTGATGATTTGCTGATAACTGGTAGCAATGATAGCTACATCAGTGATTTCAAAAATGATTTGAGAAGGGAGTTTGAAATGACAGATCTTGGCCTTATGTCTTATTTTCTAGGCATTGAATTCTTAAAAACAGAAAATGGAATTCTAATGCATCAATCTAGATATGCAGGAGAGATACTCAAGAAGTTTGAAATGGATAAATGCAATATTGCTTTATCACCTTCTGAACAAAGGCTACAATTGTCAAGTGATGTAGATGAAAAAGAAGTTGATTCAACTTATTATAGAAAGTTGATTGGTTCATTAAGGTATCTGTGCAATACAAGGCCAGATCTTGCTTATAGTGTTGGAATAGTAAGTAGATTCATGGAAAAGCCTAAGGCATCACACTTAATTGCAGTTAAGAGAATATTAAGGTATGTCAGAGGCACCATTGATTGTGGAATACTATTTCCAGCATCAGATAGAGGAAGGGAAATCAAGCTTGTTGGTTATACTGATTCAAACTGGTGTGGAGACATTGAAGACAGAAAATCAACAGCTGGTTATGTGTTTTAAATTGGAGGAGCTCCAATTTCTTGGTGCTCAAAGAAAGAACCAGTGGTTGCCTTATCATCATGTGAGGCAGAGTACATTGCAGCATCTCTTAGCACTTGTCAGGCAATTTGGTTGAAGAACCTAATTGAAGAAATCAGTCAAGCAAAGATTGAAGGTGTGAAGCTCAGGATTGATAATGTGTCTGCAATAAATCTAGCTAAGAATCCCATTGCACATGGGAGGAGTAAGCATATTGAGTTGAGGTTCCATTACCTTAGAGAACAGGTTAATAATGGCAACCTAACCTTAGAGCATTGCAGGAGTGAAGATCAATTTGCAGATCTGTTTACAAAGGCTGTGACTGTAAAGGTATTTCAGAAGCTAAGAGATCAGATGAGAATTGAAAGTGTTAAGAACATGTATTAAGGGAGGGTGTTAAGACAATGTAGTAATACATGTTCATTATAGTGTGTGATATCAGTTGCTTGTGTGATAAGCAACTAGTCTAGGTGTAACTCTTGATAACTTGTTGTACAAGTAACTGATAGGTAGTTACTTATTAGTTACTTATTTGTTGGTTATCAAGTTAGTTAGTGGTTAGGGATAAGAAAAATAGTTTGTTAGAGTTAGTTTTAGAAAGTTAGTTAGAAACTAACTATGGTTACTTGTATGTGAAGTAACCAAGTGAGTTAGTGTTAATGCTAGGCCTATAAATTGTAAACTTTGATTTTTTGGCCCAGTAGTGGATGAATAGATTTCTCTTTTCCCTTATTCCATTTTCATTGTTTTTCTCTCAATTTCATAACTGTGATCATCATTCATTCATTCATTCTTCATTTTCTTCTTTCTTCCTTAAAATCAATTCTTCCATTAATCCTTTCACAAGATATCAAAGAGTGAGTGTGTGTAGTGAATCTTGTGAGCCAAGAAACTGTGATTGTGACATTGTTGAGTGTGTGTGAAAGTTTCTGCTGCAGCAACATAGTAATTATTAATACCTAAGTTTAGTCAAAAAAAAATTTTTAATACCTAAGTAGTGGAGGATAAAAATAAAAGTGATGTTGTATGAAAGGACACTGAGTGAGTAATTAGTAGTCATGATCATGAGTGTAAAAAATGAGCTAGCAAGCACACCACAATCGAGAGTACTCCTTCCCTTCTTCTGGTCACTTTCCTTCATCCTTGGCCTTTCTTGCTATTGCTAGGCAGTAGGCAGACACAACACAAATTTCCTTTATCTTTCTTTTTCTTTCAACTTTAATCAATAGTTCGTACTTTGCTGAGTTGATTTTGTCTTTGCTTGGTTGTACTAATTATGTACAGTTTTTTCTCTATATATTATTATATTTACTTTAGTCTTATTAATCGCCCGCATTCATCGTACCCCTATAGTGATGATCATACGTCTTTGTCTTTTTTTTGTTTGTGACTATATCATACGTCTTTGTCTCCTTAATTACCACATTAATGTTGCATTCGTATATTGATTTTAAGTTTAATTTATTTACATATAAATAATTAATCAATTGATTTGAACTCAAATGTGAGTGATCGTGAACACCGGTGATTCCACAGCCCAACAAGCCCGAACACTTGTTTAGCTTTTTCAAAATTGTTGGTATTTTTAGGAGTTAGCTTAAAACAAACCTAAGATTTTTAATGGTTAGTTTAAGGCAAAACTGAGATTTTATATTCAAAACTGAGATTTTTCAGTGGAAAATTGAAATTTTGTCCAAATTTTGTAAATTTTCTTGCTCCGCCATTGACTATGACTATTAGTTTGTTTCACAATAATGAGAATTCTAATTAGAGTTGGTTTATGAGGCTATTATAAGCTATATTTGAAACCATGATATCAATAAGACAATGAGCCGCAATCCACACATCTCGTAATAACATCCTAAATAACTTTCTCGTCAAATTACCTATGTGGTTCCATCACTACTAGAAAAAGTTGAAATACCGACGGAATTTAGAGACAGAATATATTTCTTCTTTAATAGAGATGAAATTAGAGACAGAAAAAGCAGTTAGAGACAGATATATTTATTTTAGAGACAAATATTTTTATTTTAGAGATAGATTTTGTCCGTCTCTAATAGTTCAAAGATGAGGAAATTACCGACGGCATCAAATCTGTCTCTAGCATGCTTAGTGACAGAATTTTTGCATTTTAGAGACAGATTTTGTCCATCAGTATTTAAGACTTTTCTAGTAGTAAAGGTTTTTTTTTTTTGGTTTCCATAGAAAACAAGGCATGCCCTATTTATTTACTTTCACTACTAACTTACTAAATTGAGTGTTGAAGTGTTTGTATACACTACTCCTATGTACTCAAGACCTCATAATAATGTTGTCTTCCATTGTACTCTTGAGATTCGCCTTGAAATATAGGTACTGCATGTGAGGACTGAGGAGGACCTAACTAGGCCATGTATGGGGATTGACAACAAAAGAGTACTATTACAGTACATTTTTTGAGAATCAATGTTATAATTATAAGTAAGTTTTAAATACCAACACTCTTCAACCCATAGATGCACATTTTAACTAATTAAGGACAAAATCACAAGAGCTTATACCATATCTAAAACAGATTAAATAACAGTATAGCAGATATATGGTTGAAACACATTTAAAAATTAAAGTTTAAATTCACTTTTGGTTCCTCTATTTTTTCTTTTTAATATAAAGTTTTAGTTCTTCTATTTTAAAATCTAACTATTTGGTTCCTTAATTTTAATTTTTATTCTTCAGAATTTTGGTCCCACTTATCATTTTGGGGTCATTTTTTAAATGATGTGATCTATTTATTTATTTACGACATGACAACGCTAATTAAGTACATTTCTGCCGATATATATGGATATTAAGACCAAAATTTCATTTTTTTTTATAGAGAATATTGGAATAAAAAATGCATTTAGCAAAAACATTATTATTCTATGCTAAGTGTGTCTCCTAAAATTGAATTGAATCCAAAAATAGAGCACAAAATAATTCTGACTAAGAGTAGCCTAATCTCAACTTTTAACAAATTGAACTATTTGTCAAAAAAAAAAACAAATTGAACCATAATTCAAGTCTCACTGATTTGGTATGTAAATTGATAAAAAAAACATTGTGTTGAAGTTGTACTTTACTTGATTGACATGTATCCTTTTCATATTAAATAAATGTGCATGCAAATGCAATATGAGCTTTCGATATATAATTGGCTAGCTGAATAATTAATTTGTCAAATATTAAGGATTGTATCATATCATTGTATTCCATGAAAAGGTTTACCCTATGGTTTGCTTAGTTACCAAAACAAAACAAAGATAGTGGGTCCATGAGAGGAGACAAAGGGTATCCCATGATCAGTGACCTGCGATTGGGGGCATCACAGCTACAAACAGGTGCTTTAACAAAGTTGAGTTTATTTGGACAAAACATCATGTGGGAAATAAAGGAGGTGCCATGGTCATTGTCTTTTTGGATATCAATACTACTAGTTTCAGGAAGCATAATTATGGATGAAATTGATTCTCATGGTTTGAGACATTAATATTAGATTTGTGTCAAGACAAGATCTTTCATTATCACTAAATCGTGTTAATTAAGGATACTTAATTAAACCGGCCTTAATTGGCCCATGCGGTTATTTTTTTAGCTTAAAGATTAAGAGGGTGGATTACATTTTATTTTTGGTTAACCAAAGATATCTCATGCGCGCGATTGTGCGGAGATTAATCCCTTCGAGGTAACCGAGATTGATATTCTTCAACAAATATTTTTTCATACGCATTGGCCGATGATCGAACCCAAGACCAAATAGTTAAGAGGCCCAAATATCTATTACACACTATGTTGGTGGGTAGGTTACATTTTTTTAAAGTTTTAAGATAATCATATTTGGGGTCGTATTAAACACTAAATATAGATATCTGTTATATTGTAATTCAAATATTAATTTGCTACATTGCGAGGGACTAATTTCGTTTGTATAAAAAAAATTAAAAAGTTAATTGTATTTGAATGTACATTTTATTAATTAACACAGCAACAAATCCAAAAATATTATTAATTATTAATAAAAAAGAAAAATAAAATGGTGACGGGAACAAATAAACCCACAAAACATAGTTAACAAAAACAAAAATTACGTAAAGAAAATCTATCCTAAATGAAAGCGGACAGTTGAACCCACTATACTAAGCCATCAACAAAGAAACTTGCATTGGCTAATCTATTCACACAAGTATTTCTCCTCTTATAAATGAGAAATTCTACGTCAAAACATTCTAATCAAATTTAAACAATTTTTCAAATTGATATTTCAAAGCCTCCAAGGGACGAAGTTGATGCTAGTAAAAGTTTGAACAGTTAAAAGAGAATCACACATTTTCTCCATCCTTTAGCATGTGCACATTCTGCTCAGACAAACGTTTTAACTTCCCTTAATTCTAAGATATATTGCAACATATACCTTAGAATTAAGGGAAATTGAAACGGCAAAAAAACCAACCTAAAAAGGTACTAAGAGCTACAAGAAGAGACATCGAGTAAAAGAAATTAAGTGAGTGATATGTTAGAAATTAAGTCAAGCATGTCCTTAGAAGTTTTGAGAAACAAATTAAGTCATATTCTTGTTCGGAAGAATTGTTATTGGGCCTCAATATATATAAGGCATGCTTGTATGCATTGTTGAATATCAATTAATTTGTGAATGAAATACAGGGAAATGGATTAAATGCAGTCAACTTTTCTGTGCAGCCATTTTATAGCCGTCCGATCACGATCGGATGGTTTAAACAAATGCAGTTGATAAATAAGTTTTTAAATTATGAACGTCTGATCTTGATCAAACAATTATAAATGGCTTGACTGCACGACTGCACAGAAAATATGACTGCATGGAATCTTGGTCCGAAATATAGTGTTGAAGTGAAAATGCTCTTCCGTTCTACCCTTGTTTCAAATTTATATGTCCCATTGATATCATGACATATAAAAAACACACGGCTTTGTTTTTTCTTTTCCAATCTCGTAATAAAAGTTGTGGTACTGGTAGGATTAACTGTGAAGAAAGCTTTGGCGGTGAGAATTATAATTTGGTGTCAAAGAGGATTGAAACTGATCATAATAATTTAATTGTAATACCCTTAATTACATGCTTTATCTATTAATATAGAACTAAACAATGGATTAATTGAAGAGCCGGGATCAAGGAGCAGACACCGCAGCAGAGGTTGCCGCTGTTGAGGATCCGATAGTTTTTCCACCATATGCATCACATGATTCATTCATGTAGTTGAGTCCTTTCCACTTGTGTTGCCTTCACCCTTCAAAAGTCCATACCTAGCAGCAACCTTTTTCCATTCCTTCTGCTCCTTCAAGTGCCCATGCCTTGACAAATACCTTTTAAGTTCAATCCGAAGGTTCCTAGTTGGCTACAAATATATATCACATACCAAATTATTAGCACTTACATTTTGTAATCACATATACATATCAAGTCACATTACCAACTAGCCAAATGTATAGGTATCAAATAGTCAATTGGTGATAAAATGGTACACTGTACACTTACGAACCTTTCGCACTATGGGTTGTCTAATGGTGTTGGTTGAGATATTGGAGTGTGCTTCTTTCGAGGTTTCAGTTTCAATTCTTCCTAATGTCATCTGGGGTCCCATAAGTAAACAATAGTATTAAACCTCTTGAATTAATCGGTCCTCGGACCGAATACCAAGTTTTCAAAAAAGTATATCTTTACTTTTGTTAATGTTTAATTTTCATGATTAATCAAATGGACCTAAAATTTATGGCGGAATCTAGTATAATTATCTTGAATCCAATCTAACTTTTTAGTTTTAATTAAAATCCAAGTTTGAACCGATCATTAGTTGGTTCAGTGGTAATTGAAGCTGAATTTGGTAGGGAGGACTACAATTTGATCACCCATGACTGCAATTGGGAGAGAGTTAGAACCACTTAATGCCAAAATTAACCCATGACTGGAATGCGGTCTAGTGGGCCGGATACTGGTGGTGAAAACAATAAAAAAAATAATAATCTAGGTTTGCAAATTTCCATAAATTCAAACACTGACAAACTTTATGACAAGAAAATAACAAACCTCAGCCTGAGATTTGAAAGCAAGATTGAAGAAGCCATAAGCAACAAAGTGTTTCCCAACAGACTCAGCCAATTTGATTTGTCCAATCCAATAAGATGAAGTCTCAAGCCTATCAAAACGACATTTGCTACAATTTACAGCACTGTAAAACGGCGTGGCTTGCACATTACTCTTCCCTCTAACATAAGAATTTGTTACCGGAGTTTTCGGCTCTGCGGAATCATTTTCATTCATTCTTATTTTTTCTGCAAATTGTTGTGGGAATGTGTCACTTCTTTTGGTCTTTATGGGATTGAGATTTTGTGGTGATTGTTTTTCAGTAGTTTGTTTTGCTTGAATAGGTTGTTTGGGTTGTTTCTGTGGAATGGTAGTTTTTGGTTTGGCTGTAATGTTGTTTGAAACTGGCTTTTTTGGAATATTCACGTTTGTGTTCCAAGCCGTGCCAAAAGCTCTTTTTTGTCTGAAACTAAAGTAGAAAATGGAAATTGAAAAATCAAATAACAAGTTAATGGAAATCATCATTTTAAAACACAATATGCCGTAATGCTAAAACTATGACGAATGCATCTATCGTCATTGATGCATAAATAAAGATAGACCTCGGATTGCTTGCGGTCAACAATCATCTGCATTTACACATTCTTCACATAGTCATAGTTGTATCAAAATCGACTATTTAAAAGTATGTAACTTAAAATTGGAACCATCCGATTTTGATTCGTCCATGTCAAATTTGTGAATGTAGGGTTACCAACAAAATATCAATTTAAATTTTACTTTTTTTCTCCTTACTATTTTGTTATCATTGATATTGTGAAGAATCACAATGAAACTTTATTTTAGGCGACAATACAATTTCAACAATATAAGACTATTATGTCGTGATTAGATCGCAATCACCGACCTTTATTTAAAACCATAGCAAAAATGGTGAATTATAAAAATGGTTAGTTATTTACCTGAATTGAGATTGTGGTTCATTACCGCCGGTGCCCGTTTTGGATGCTTGGTTGCGCTTTTGTTTCATTTTTTGTTTCGAATTGTTGGCATTTTCTATTAACATATAATAATTGAATTAAATTCTTAGTAATGAAAACTGAAAAGGGAACATTAATTGGAATTTATAATAGAAAAATAATAATAGGATTAAGAAAGAAAATGATCATTTGATGTTACCTGGAAGTAGCGTAGGAAGAGAATCCATGAAAAAAAATGTAAAAGAATTTAATGATTCTCGTTGCATTGTAGGAAGAGTGGACAATTACGAGACTTGGAAGTTGTAACCGTTACACTGTGTAACGTACAACAGGTTCTCTGCTTTTTCGTTTTCTAAAATTTAATTTTTGGTTGTTAATTTTTTTTTTATATTTTTGGTCGTTATATTAGACTTAAAGATATTTTTAGTTTTACATTGGTTCATAAAATAAAAAGTTTCATTTTAGCTAGTTAAAGATATCACTATTTGCCACATTGATCCTTCCGTGAATTTTTTTTTTCTTTCAAAAATACTTAACTTTATCTAAAAAAAAAAGACTAACCGATATAAATTCATCTTCTTCCTCAATTTTTCATCATCATATTTATAAATTCAAATTGAGATTTTATAAAAGTTAATATTTTTTCAATTTTGGAATTTATTTTTCAAAATTTGTTTTGAAATTTTAGGTTTGAATGATGAAGTTATGAAAAAAATGATGAAGGAATATTGGAGGAAGAAGATGAAGAAATGATGAAAGAATGGAGGAAGAAGATGAAGAAATAGAAACAAAAATTTGTTGGTGATGGTGCACTGTTAGATCTAGTGAATAAGCAAAATCTAATGGTTGTTTTTATTTTAAAAAGATCCAACAGTTAAAATTAAAAAATATATTGAGGTATATGGTGGACCACCCACAATGTTGATTCACCTAATACATTTGTGGTTGATAAAATAACTGAAAGGATTAATGTGATAAACAGTGATATCTTTAAAGGACTAAAGTGAAACTTTTTTATTTACGGACAAATGTGAAACCAAAATTATCTTTTAAGAGACCACCAACAGATTAATTAAACCGTTATAATTAAGGAGGAAAAATAAAGAGAGAAACGACTATTGGGCCTTGGTTGCTGGCCCATGAGAAGAAACCATGTTAGTCAAATTTATAAAGAAAGAGATCTACTTTTGTCACCCTACTCTATTTCTCGCGCGCCCTATAAAATTATCAAAATATTCGTATTTTTTATGTAAGTACGGACTATACGTTTAAAATTTTAAAAATTTCATTTTGAGAGGATTTTTTTCTTTAAAATTTTCATTTTCATAACATATGTTATTTAAGTAGTAGACAGAATCCGCTATTAAGTAATGTATGTTATTAAAATGAAAAATTTTCATATTGGGGGGGGGGGGGGGTTATAACGTCTTCTACTTAAGTAGCAGACAAAAATTTCATATAGGTTGTTTTCATGAAGGGTGCTTTTTCGAAAAATTACTCATTACCTAGAGAGCAAGAAATTGATAGGGTGGCAAAAATAAAACTCAAAGCTATTGTCCCGTGTATGATTTTTGTAAGCTAGACGCTCCTTATTCAACTTATATGGATTTTATGTGTTTGAATTATTAGAAAGAAATCGCAGGGTAGTTAGCAAATCGGAAAGGTCCTTGCCTCAATTGCTAGACAATGTCAAACTTTATTCTTACCGATGGTTGAAGAAAACAAGCATTAATTTTGTTCCAAACTACCATAGCTGGTGGTCGAGTCCGTTTACATGTTTGGGCATCGACTAACTATACTCTTTCATGTGGTTTCTCTGATTGTCATCTTTTGTAAACTCTTGTAAACCTTTTTGGCACACCTTGTGCCGAGGAGGTAATTTCGCTAGTTAGTATATATTTCATTTTGAATTGTTCAAAAAAAAAAATTATATTATTAATAATAAATTTTATTTAATTCCTTTTATGTATTAATGATAAATATTTTGTCTTGTCTTGTGGTTTTTTTTAATATTTATTATCGTTGAGAATTCATTCTTGTGTTGTTTTAAAAATACTATTTGTGAAAACTCATGTCTATTGTTTTTTTCTTGATTTTTAATATTGATATCATATTTATACTAAAGTATAAAATTTACTCTTTAAAAAAAGTAGATTTACTTAGAGTAAAATATTTAGAAATATGTTATAAAATATTTTTTAAATATAACGAAAATACAGTAGATTTTTTTCATATAAGAGTAAACAAAAATACAGTAGATTTTTTTATATAATAAAAATATACTAGTAGAATAGAATTATATATTACATAAAAAATAGAGTAATTTGAAAAAATATAAATATTTTTTTTACGGAATTCAAAAATTTAAGAGCAGAAGATTTGAAATACTCCGTATTATTAAAAATTGATGAGAATAAATTAGGTGTTTTAGTAGTAATTCTTTTTAATATATTGTGTTTTGTTTCTATTTTTCTATTCTTAAACTTTTATCGTAGACATAATCTTAATTCTTTTCTTTTATATATATAAATATTGGCCTAATATTTTTTCTTTTTTGTCCCAGATATCTTCTTTTACAGTACTATTTTGGATGCGTATCTTTTATCGTGGTTTTTGTTCTTTTACAGTACTTTTTTTTTTTTGTATTTATCTTATTCTTTCTATTTTTTTTTCTATAATAGTTTTAGTGAAATTACAATAAAAGATATAAAACTTGAAATATTATTAAAAGTGAAAAGGACAAGTTTGGTTTTTTAGTAATAGTTCCTTTAATATATTGTAAGTAGACTTTTGCAAGAGATATCTCTATAATATACTAAACATGGGTTGCCTTAATAACATGAACTAAAAATCATGACGAAACAAATTTTAGGGATCAAAATTTGCTAATTTTTTTTTTAGAGGAACTAAAAATCAAAATTTAAAATACTTATAAGGATAAAAAACTGGTTTAACTCTGAAAAATATATATAATGAAGTGCTAAAAAAATGATATAATGAACTTTGAAGGTCATAAAGATTTTTATGCGAAATATAGGAAAAGTTTAAATGGTCAATTGAGTGAGCTAAAGGGGTACAATAGACATTGACTTGAGACAATTCACATTAATTCCAATTTTATAAATTGCTTCTTGCAATCCCGAAGTGCTACAATCTATTTAATTGAAGTTAAAAAGCAAAAACTTTCTATTTATAAATAAAAAAGGATTATATTTATTCCATGCTCAGTAGACAAAATATGACTAAAATTCTTATGTTCGTTTATGCTTTGAGTATCTTTCTTTCTCTATTTCTTGTTGAAACCATGAGAAGTATGTCATTTTTCTCACTATTTTCAATTTTTTCTAAACTTATTTTATACACAATATTATATCAACATTGAGTAACATTATTCTTTTTTTTTCTTATTTGAAAATGCAGCTCCCCTTCCTTGCGAGTTTGAAGATGATTGCCCAGAAACGATTAGTCCTATATTTATGAAGTGTGTTGATGGTTTTTGTGAGGTCTGGATCAAATAAGCTTAAAAATAATTATGTTATTTCTGAGCGTATGATTTTATTTTTATGTGATAATACTTGTACTTTTATAATTTACTTCAGAATTTGATTTATATTTCTCTGGCCTTTTGGTTTTTATGACAAGCTCAAAAGTGAATTATTTCATTATGCAAGTATTCATACATTGAATATTGATTTTCTCATAGAATATGTCTCACAAAACAATGTCACTAAATAATTATAAGTTTAATATTTATTCGGCATCTAAGTTTAATATGTCCGTATTTTATTATTAAAAAAAAAAGTATGTCCGTATTTTAAAAAATATTGAAAAGATATAAACTTAAACTTTTTTGCCATAAGTTCTTGCAAATATTTGATTATATACTCATCAAATAATGTAATAATAGACATATAATTCATTACATCTTTAAATCCTAGTACATGATGTTTTTTGAAGAATTACCCTATAGATGATTTAAGATTCTCTAGTTTTTTCGGTCAAAAGAAAAAAAGATTGTCTAGATTTATCAAAAGAAATAGAGAGGCTCACTATTATATTTCTGGAGTTTGCTAATTTAGACCCATTTAAAAACATGTGGGTCTAAATAGTAATGTGCACCTTATCTAGTTATCTAATAGACAAAAAATATCTTTGATATTTAGTTATTTTATACTAGTAAATTTAGGGTTAGTTAAGTAAATTTTATTAAATAATGTGCACTCACTTTGCTAATTTAAACCCACATAATTATAAACATATGAATCTAAATAAACAATCTAGGAAATCAAGAAAAATATACAGCCAATATTAAAACAAAAACTATCACAAGCCAATTCTTCTTTTTTGTTACTTTTTTTGGGAAATTTTTTTGTGAGACTTTGTAATTTGATTTTTATTTTATAATTGGGGCAACACCAACATTATTTATTTTACTACTAATTTTACCTTTTACTGGTAGATTTTGAAATTTCTTTTCAGATGTTGTTTGATCATAATATTTGTGAAGTTTAATTCTTTTTGATAAAGAAAATAATAGCGTGTTTATTTTAAAGTTTAATCCTTACTCTCCCACTTTACAAAAAAAAAAAAAATTCTTCCATCATAGATAAATAGCATTTTTTTGTTCTATATAATTTTTCAACAAGCTCCATGTGTGAGAAGAATGAATCATGTGAATTATAAAAAAAAACATAAAAAAAAGAAGAAGAAGAATGAATCATTTGCCAAAACAAAGTTGTTATGTTATTTAGAAAACGGTTATATATTGAGGATGAAATTTACAAAATGTCCAAAGTGATTTTAAGTGGATTCTAAATTAGTTTAAAACAATGGCAAGTGATTTTATTGTCCAAAGTGAAAATATGCACATTGCTAATTTAGACCCACATGTTTTTAAGTGGATTTAAATTAGCAAATCCCTATATTATTATAGTGTAAAATAAATATGAATGCATACATTTTTTGTACGAGGAATAGTAAAAGGGGCTTTATACACAAAACTAAAGTAACATAGATACCTATGTATTCATAAGGAGAGAGAGCTTTAGTACTTTAGAGCTCGGCCATAAGTTAAGTAAAATTTGATCAAAAAATTATTCCATATAAAAATTATATCTGAATTCTTTTAAAATTCGTCCTTTAATAAAGATATACACATATCTCTTTTTAAAAAATAAGAATAATCGTTACTCCAAATTAAATACCACACCTGCCAAGACATAAACTTTAAAGTTGCACTTGGGCATTTTAAATTGACTCATGAATTTTTTAATTCATTTATTAATTTTCTCATGAGATGTTACAATATGACACATAAAATGTACATCTAACTTTCACGTGGATCGATCACACATCAACTCCAAATCACTCAAGATTTTAAGGATTGCAATTTACTAAAGGGAAAAAGCACACAATTGTCCTACAGTTTTAATTCTCAGCCATTGATCAAATAGTTTAGAATAATGTAACTCTAACATTGCTCTAAATGATCTCTTCTCTGCCATACATTTTCAATCAGATGATGATCACAAATACTGTAAAAAGTGTATTTTTTGACGGCAACAAATCCTATTGTGAATTTTAGTGACTCTTTAAATTCATTTATTTCAATGTCAAGGGAGACGATAGAGCAAAAACAACAACTAAATTGGATTGAAGATGCACTTGAACTCCCGAGTACATGATTTGTTGTGAAAATGAATTAATTGATGTTCATTTAATGTATGGAAGTTGAACCATTGTGATTAGAAATGAGAAAAAAGAATAAACACATTGATCTTGAATGATTTGAAACTAAGAAGTGTGAATTGAAAAATGTGGGAATGAGTCCCTGATAGAAGATTATATGGTAGTTAACTAAGTAATTATATAGTAGTAAATTAAATAATTTATGAGTGGAATTTATATTGTTATTTTGAGTATTGATTATATTATGTTATTTAGATTAGACTTTATGGCTTTTAGGCCTGACCTTTAGGCCCATTTAGGTTATGATATATCCATTAGGGTTATTATATATGTAGTGCTTTTGTCATATTTAGAAGGAATGAACAATTAATTGACAATTGCAATCCTATTTTTCTTATTATTTTCCTTGCCCTAGTTTTATTGCTTAGCTTTAATTGTTTGCAATCCTATTTTTCTTATTATTTTCCTTGCCCTAATTTTTTTGCTTAGCTTTAATTGTTTGATAGTCGTAGAGCTCTTTTTCAGTCCCACATTAGAAAGAACACTCTCTTTAGTAGTGTTTATATAGACTATAGTGACTATCTGGGGTGTGTCCCAAGGGGTGCCCTATTTTGTAAATGGTCGACCACACACTACCCTTGACCATCACACGCGCATGCGCTGCCGGTGTTGGGATTAAGCTTGGGCCTATGTGATGTGTTTTTTTTAGTCATGAAATTAATTAATTTTTTATTAATTAATTTAAAGGTAAATATGGTTGATGTATCGACCGATGTTGAACCAACGCCAGCTCTTTCTAATCAGTTTCTGATTCTGAATCGAATCTTCACTAATCCACTTATTTACGCGTTAATCCTTTGTCCCCCACGAGTTAACTCCCCGTCTGTTCCGTTTTGGTACTGTTCTATTTTAATATATTATCAAGTCTTCTTCTTAATTTGCGTCTCACTTGAAAAATCATTAGAACAAAAAAATAATTCTACTTTCATTTGTGTTTCATTGGTTGGACATTGATATTGTTGTATCAGTTAGATTGATATCGTCGTATCAATTTTCGAGTGGTTTTGTTGAACCATTCATGAAGGTGTTACTTTTCCGATCAATACAGTGCAATAATCGATTGGTTAAGTTGGAATTGGGTTGTTTCATCCTAGGGACGGCGCGGTTCATTTGGAACTGAGCTGTTTTATTAGAAAAGGGGTCTGAACTGTTACAAAATTTGCTACTGAATTTGCATGCACTCTTAACAACTATGTATGGGACCCATCATTGCTACTGAATTTGCTTCGAGTAATGGTTGGAATAATCTCTGGTTAGATACAGGCTCAAAGCTTGTATAGCTTGCTTTTTCGTCGGGTATTTTGGTTCCTTGTAGGCTTATAAACTGTCGGAGCAACTATGTTTGCATTGGTCGAAACATGAACTTGTTTCTTTCTCACATTTATGGGAAGCAAATTCTTGTGCTGATAGCCAGTGGCGACTCCAGGAATTATGGATGTCAATGAATATCCATGGACGCAGATAGTGTGATATTCGTGTTCACTCCGTCAGACAAATATGATATCTGTGTCCGCTCCATATCTGTGCGGATATCTGCTAAGCGGGTAATCCACATATATTGAAGTATCCGCGGATATTAACAGATATCCATGAATGATATTTTTTTTTTTAAAAAAGAACACATTATTGAAAAAAAAAATACTTAGTGACAAAACATTAACACATAATATTCATAAATTTTGCTCTCTTTTTCTGTCAATTGCAAGAAGTTGAAAAGTTTTTTTCTCAAAAATTAAAATGGAAAGATAAAATATAAAAATACAATTTATATATATATATATATATATATATATATATATATATAAGTACTAGAATTTATATGTAAGTAGATATATTTAAGTAATTTTACTAATTATTTAGCGGGTATGGATATCCGCGGGCGCGGATAGTATTAAACCTGCATCCGTATCCATTAAATGCGGATAATTAAAATATCCATTTATTTTATCAGTGTATACCCATTAAGCTATCCGCTCCATATCCATATCGGATTTTATCCACAAATATCCGCGGGTATGGATATTTTTGCCATCCCTACCAGAAATAATATTAAGCCTTGACATAATTTGAACACAAATAAATAAATGTTTATGGATTTAAGTTTTTCGGATCGAAATTCAACCGAATCAGACCATTTTTAACTAATAATATATATTTTTTATATATTGAAATTAGAATAAAAGTAATTAATAAAGAAAAGAACATAAAATTAACTTAAAGAAAATAAAACCAAAATAAACAAAGGTTTTTTTTGAAAAAAAGGGGCAACCGAGAGTTGAACACAAGTCCCTACCAACGGACCGGTGCACATGTTTGTGACCAATTAATGCTTCATTAATATATATTAAAATAACTCTTTAAATTAGAGTTCATCTTCTTCAATCTCCAAACCAAAATCAAAAATTGTATTTTTCATTCTTGTACCAAATTGGACAAGTAAATATACCATTTTGCTTAGAATTTCATGAAGATTATGAATATACATTTAAATTTTATTAATTCTTACTAAAATATTCAAATTTTCAGATAGCTTACCAAATATTGGCCTCTATGTTACCTCTATTACTTGGTGGAATTCTCCTCCATGTGAAATATTGGTATATTTGCATTGTAACAAATTTGGTTTCCCTATATTTAGGTTCATCAAAGCCTTGAGGAATTAGGCATTTGTCCCCTCTTTTGTACTATTTTCTCTTTTATTATATATTAAACTCTTAAAAATACAAAAATATATTTAACTCTTTAATTAATATTGATATTTGAGCTTTTGATTTTGATCAAGAAAATAGGCTCATAAATCATATAATTTTGTAGTACTTTTTTTTTTGTGGTCAAGATATAATTTTGTAGTATTAGTTTACATAAATATTTCTCCTAATTTTTCTGATCTAACCATTTGTTTTATTAATTAATCCCCTTTCATTTCAAGTTACCATTTCTAAATCTCTCTTCTCTTTCTTTTTTCTCCAAAAGCTTCTCTTCCATCGCAATTCCATACAATGGCGAGAAGCGCTTCTCAATCATCCCAATCCGCGTCATCCGCCGCCACAACACGACCAGGTGTAATGGCACCACGCGGCTCCGCTGCCGCTACAGCCGGAATGCGCCGTCGTCGTCTAGGAGGTGGAAACACAACCAGCTCAAGCTCTGCTGGAGGAGGATCCAGCGGCGGAAACAACATGCTCCGATTCTACACCGATGATGCACCTGGCTTGAAGATTTCACCGACGGTCGTTCTCGTAATGAGTCTCTGCTTCATTGGATTCGTTACCGCTCTCCATGTTTTTGGTAAACTCTACCGCTATCGATCTGCTGCTGGTGCTGGCGCTTGATTCGATTCATCAATTTTGAATCTGATCTAACGATTTTTGGATCTGAATGCTTAATATTCTGAAACATGCATTTTTTTTTTTGTTTATATTTAATATTTATAAGGTTAATTTATTTCTTTGTAAATTTTCTTTGGATCTTTTTTTCTGTTAATGGAAATCAATTTTGGCCTATTTTTTTTATGTGAAAATTGATCTATGCAATTCGTTCATTTAATTGTTTATTAATTATGTTTATTTTGATTCATTAAGTTGTTTTACTTTATTTTATTGCTTAAATTTCCTTTTATATGAAAGTTTGTTAACCGTTTTTTCTGTTATAAATGTACCTTGATTGCATTTATTTTGCTGTTGATTGTGCTGCAATGTATCTGAATTTGAATCGGCTATGAACAACTGGAAATTATTCTTGAACAGATTTTACTTATCATGCTGCTTAACTCTGCATGTCTCTTCCCTTAGAACCAACTAGAGAGTTAAAACTTGAAAAGAAAAACAGATAGTGAAAATGAGAATTTAATTTACTAAACTTACCAATGAAACTATATTAAGTTTATAATAATAATTTATAGGCTGTTTAATTGGAAGTGTGTGTGTGTGATAGATTTGGATTAGTTGTCGTAGATAAATCACGTGGTTTCACAATGTTTTGAATTTCAGTTGTTAATATATAATCGGACGTCTCAAATTAAATATAGTAAATGTAACACTAAAAAATCTCATATGTCTGATTGGGATTAGATGGTTCAGATGTATTACTGCGTCATGCAGTAACTGCACCAAATCTAATTCCGCGACAATTGTATTTGAATATAAGGAAAAAGTGCATTAGTCGAGTCCATGTAGAAATTGATTAAAGAGGATGAAGAAATGGTTCCTCGAGTTTGTTTTGGTTGATAGAGGATTTGCTTGAGTATTTGATTATTTTTTTTGTGTTAATGTTGATTTTTATTTTTTCAACCCTTAGATTAATCTAAAGGTTAGAATTTGTTAATCGAGAGAGATTGATAAAAAAATGGGATTAAGAGCATCCAAAAGCATTATTAATGAATCTATCATTGAAGTTCTTGAACATTAACTTCATCAAGGGCATCCAAAAGCATTATTAATGAATCTATCATCAAGAACTTCAATGATAGATTCATTAATAAGTTCTTGAACATAAATGCCCTTGATGAGGCAAAAAATTTGATTGCTGAACAAATTGTAGTTCTTGAACATTAACTTCAACCGGAGAAGGATTAGAGGGCCTAAGTCATGGCATACATGGATAAGACGTTTTCTTTGAACCGCAAAATTATGTCAAATTTTACATGAATTGATGTATGACGAAGATGATTAAGATGCAAATGTTGAAAATAAGGTCAATCTTGTTGAAGCATGGATTAGCATTCAATCTCTCATTCACCTATAATTTCCATTACCATTCTTGTTAAAATCATTAGGTTTGATCTAGTGGTGAAAAATTTAGGTAATATGCATGAGGTCTTATGTTCGATCTTTATTGACAACATTGTAAATAAAAAAGAAATACCCCTGCATTTCAGTATTTAGTTTGACTGTTTTTCTTTGGAGTTTATGTAATTGTACTTTGACCTTACAAAACAATTGTCACTATTTTTTTCCATCATCAAATGACATGATAATATGTAACATACATTTCTTATGCCTCATTTTCTTTTGATGTGTAATCTTTTTAAGATCTTTCAGAAAAAATGTGTTTCTTACTTTCGTGGGCATGCATTGAACTTACAAGTTAGAGATATCAATTTGAAGAAAAGTACCTTTATTTCTATTTTATTGTAAATAACTTTGACATATAAAATCAGAATTAAATAAGCTCTCACGATGACAAAAACAGGTTATCTTATTTTATTTCTCAAGTTTCTATTCATACAATATTGTCAAGTTTTTATCCTTAGTTGTATGAATTATGAATAGTAAATAAATTGGTCCTTATTTATGTTTTTTAAAATACAAAGTGATATATTTGAGGTGTACTCATTGGAGCTCTAGATAGAAAATGCTCAAATTTTCATTATCTTTAAAAGGTATTGCAGCCATTTACACAACTTAAAGTAACCTATTGGTTTTTTTATATTCCAAGACCAAACAATTATAAACTGATTATTCTAAATATATAGAAAGTTTATGTGTATGACTAGCCTATTGTTTATTTTATATTCTACCTATATGTTGTGGCTTTTCATTTGTATGTAGTGGTTTGAAGTTCTTTATGGAGTTTGAGTCGTCAGGTAGTATCATATGAAGACATAAATTGAATTTGTTTTGATGATATGAACTTATAATAATAAGCGTGTTGTGTGTAATCTATACATATTTGTTACATTTTTCAAATTTTAATAGAAGAGGTGAAAGGAAACTAGAATTGAAATACATGATAATTGGAAGAAGAATTGGATAAGGAGAGATCTTCAATCTTGTTTCCAAGCCTTCAAATCTTGTTTCTCCATCATGATTCTCTTGATTTTAAACTCCAAAATGATGCTCCAAGACCCTTTTTACTTCCTAATTCGTAACCCCTTCAAATGGGTCAAATTTCCCTTTAATAGTGTCAAAAATGGGTTCAAATTTCGCCTCGCGCGAAATAATTTCGCCTCCAGCGAAATTTCCAGAGGGTTGGGCGCAAGGCTGCAACATTCTGGTAGCAAGGCTGCCAGCCCACTAAAAGACAAAAAAAAAAAATAGCATTTTCAGTTTTTCTTCATTTCCAAGCTACCTTTCAATCTAAGTCTTTTTCACCTATAATATGATCAAAACTACTTCAAAACACCTCTAAAACACCATTTAAAAAGATCTTAAAATGTAGAAATGACAAGAGTCACCAGATTAATAATTAATTATACACGATTTCTAATAAAAAAGACTATTTAAAACTAAATTTCATTTTCAACACTATAGCTTCTTTGTTGCGTTTGCAAAGAAATAACACTATTGAAAGAAAGATGATTTAATGCTGATTTGAATTTTTTGTTTTGTCAAATAGCATAGTGGCATAAAGTTGATAAAGAGGATGACCGAAGTTAACTTAATACAATGCCCTACTAATTAAGTTAAACTCATGTCTCTTTTTATGTGAAATACATAAATTTAATGTGTCACTAAAATTTCATGTGATTTCATCCACACGGAAGACCACATGTGCATTTTATGCGCACAAAATAAATGAATTATTTTGAATCATGTGTTACCATTTCTATAATGTATACTTTTTTTAAAATATTCTCGTGGCTAGAAATTTCATCCTTAAAATAGATAAGTGAGATAACCAGAGTTCGAACTCCATCATATATAATATAATGTCCTACTAATTGAGATAAGTTTATTAAATTCTTATAATATTATTTTTAGGTTTAATAATAATATATTTGTTAATTCATTAAATCCAGGACTTTTTTTTGAATGAAATCCATGAATTATTATTCTCATTAAGTGCAGAGGAATAAATAATTAATTTACAAAATCTTTTTTTTATAGAAGAAACAGAAAGCACCACTTAAACCTTGACAAAAAATAATCACCACTTAAACTTAAACACACAAGCATATAATCTAACAATATCGAAATTGCTAGTTGTGTTCAACCTTATGATATAATCTACCTAATCATATGTTACCTTTGTTTTTTAAAATAGCATAATTATTATAATTATGTAGTGACATTGTTGTTTTCGATTTGACTATTTGAGCATATATTAAAATTAGGTAAGAGTACTTGTGTATAATAAAATACTTTTGAACTTGTCATAAAAATGGAAAGGCTAGAAAAACATGCAACAAATTATTTTGAAGTAAATTATAGAAGTACAAATAACATTATGAAGTACAAAAAATTACACTTTTCCACTTAACATGATTATTTTTCTTAAACTTAATTGTTACACGAACGAGAAATAACAATAACTCTCAACGCACTTCAAAGCTACAGGTAAATTATTTGGAGGCACTGGACAATCAATGTCAGAAATGCAAGGAATGCTAGCTGCATATTATCAAATAAGAAAAATGAAATTAATGTTAGTAAAAGATGATATACTACATAATAATATTGTGTATAAGATAAAGTAGAAATTTGAAAATGGTGTAAATGACATACTTCTAATGGCTAGAATACTTGTAGTGGTTAGAACAAAAGGTAGAGAAAGAAAGATGATCAAAGCATATAGAAACATGATAATTTGAGTCATATTTTTCCTCCTTTTCATGCAATGATCTATAGTTTTTTTTTTTATCACTTTATAGGTAAATATTTCATGATTGTTAACTTAAATTATGTAGTTTTTAACACTTAGAAATATCAAGAAGCCATTTATAAATATGTTATTTGTATCCTATAGGTACCAAATAAAATTATTTGTATCCTTTTAGCTCCTCAATTAATTACTTAATCTTGGTAAAGATCTCACATATAAATATTCATGATCATCAAAGTTGTTTTTTATTAAACTTCATTATATATATATATATATATATATATATATATATATATATATATATATATATATATATATTTTAGCCTTTTGTAATTGATACGGGAAAATCTCAAGAGAAAAAAATATTAATGAATGATGAATAAAAGTAGCATAAACAACGCATAAAAAAAAGATGACCTCATATATATTTATTTATAAACTAAAAGTACTATAGGATTTTGTTTTTCAAAATTTTATATCAAAGTTAATACATATAAAATTTGGAAATTGTATGAGTTAAGCAAGTGTTGTGTAATCTTACGCGAGAAAAGAAAGAGAATTGATTAATTATGTGATGTAATATATTAATAATTTGAGTCATATCACACCCATAAGAAGCTTTATTTTTCTATATTCCAATGTCATTAGAATTGTCATCAACACTTATATATCTTTTGTGGGATTTCTTCCTTGAGTAATAATCACACTCATAAGAAGCATCTTGATACCAATCCATCCCATCCAATATACTCACATATGATCATTTAAATTCTCACATGGCTATCATGGCCATTATTTGCTTGTTATATGTCGAAGTTTTTATTAAAATTTATTAGAACTATTGTTTTTGTTTATTTTTTATTTTTAGCTAGGGATAAATGCTTGAAAATTAAAGAAGAGTGATTTTGATATATTTTATGATGTCTTAAAGATCAAAACTTGTTTTATGGTAGTATAGAACGCCTCCCTTAATCACTACAAGAAATATGATTTTTTGCAACAACTTTTTTTGTTAAAAGTTGTTACAAGTCGCTGGCAAAACTACCCAAGATAGTTTTGCCAGCGACCTGTAACAAAAAAAGTTATTGCCAAAAATCATATTTCTTGTAGTGAATGAAGAAAATGTGAAAAATAAATGCAATTCAAATTTGTTCGTAACCAAAGGATCAAGAAATCGTCACTAAAAGCTAGCACATGAAATTTCAAGATTTTACTCATCCTAAGAGCCTACCACGACCACTCGACCACTGTTGTTGACCGTAGCAGGCAAATCAGTTAGTCCCAGTTGTATGCAGAAGACCCTGCCATAGTCTGTGTCAGTGTCTCACGGTCGTGGCAGGTCTGGAGGCAATTTGTATCTCTTCCGTTCTTGCTTAAATGTTTGTTATCTATAATAGTAGCTTATGACTACTGAAGTTCACGAAATTGATGGTTCTTTTGACTATAAATAGAACCTCATGCGAAAATAACTTCACACCTTTGTAATTCATTCTTAAGTTTATAATATATTTTCTAGTTTTTACTTTTTACTTTCTTGTTTTATGTACTTAGTTTAGTTAGCAGTTACATACCATGTGTAGGTATGAGTAGTTCTCTTTTTTATCATAGAATTATGGAAAGTAATTCAAAAATATTATTTTCATAGTCCACTCTTTTATGCTTTAGTTGATTGGGATTTTCAACAAACTTTATTCATATCATATTGCTCGTTATCTAACAAAATCTTATAGTAAGAAGGCGAACGAAAAGAGGTGAAGTTGACGTATGCTCTGACCTATATGATATGTTTAGGTACCATATGCATAAAGTGACATAAATGTTCTACATATTGATGTGAGTTGTCTCCGTTAACTATCGGTAAGAAGGGATACTTGTCACATTGAGCTTTGTTTATAAATTGATTTTTCATAACAAAAAAAGATTGAACTTGGAATTATATTTTTGTGATGAAACTCTTGTAATTCTAAAGTGAGTATTTAATTCATATATTAGATCTCTTTACACACATCTTTAGAAAACCAAACAAATCAACCACATTCCTAAATGTGATAAGTGTTTTCTATATAGTAGAATGGTTTACTAAATTATTTTGTGTTGATCGATATTCTATTTATTACATTGATACTCTCGTTCACTTGTGAGTTTATCAAATTCTAATGTTTGAAGGAGACCTGCCAAAGTCACTATAAGAAATTTTGTTATTATTCACCGAAAAAGTCTTTGATAATTAATAAAAATCGTGGGTAACGTCGAATTAATGACAAATTATCCACGACCACGAGATGGTGGGAAAAAGTCTCGTGGGTAATGTTTACCCACAGTCAAAAAGCCATATGGAACTTACCATCGGCTACACCGTGGTTAATTTGTGGGTAAGCATAATTATTTTTAGACTAATTTTCTCAATTTATCCACGGCTAAACCATCAATAGCATAATGTTTTACCCTTTTTTTTTTTCCATCACCAGTATCTGGCCAACTAAACTGCCTAATCTGGTTCAGTTGTTTGCGAGTTAGTTCTAACATTAAGTGATTTCAGTCCCTTTCGATCGCAATTATGAAAAATCGAACCATAATCTTTTTACCAAATAGAACATCAATCACTACTATATCAACTTACCAGTTATCTTTATTCATCCTTCTATCCATCTATTGGGTTGAGAGTAACGGTTCAATGATTATTGTAGGACAATTCGATAGGAAATTAAACTATTGTAAAGATTTTGAACCTGTATGTTAGGGATGGCAAAAAGAGTCAACCCGCCCCGCCCCGTCAAAAAAGGGGTGGTACGGAGCGGGCAAACTAGTGGTGGTGGGTTGAAAATCTCACCCCGCCCCTTTTCTTGGCGGGTTGACGGGAGTGCTCCGTCAATAAAACTAAAAAAAATAAATTGATAAATTTGCAAAAATATCGCAAAAATTTGTAAATAAAATAAAATTTAAAACCATCCAAAGAAATCAAAATATAATTATCAATCATAAGATGATCAAAAAATAAAATTATCAATCAAAACTTCAAACATCCATGATTTATAAAACCAAAAAAACCATAATAAAACCTTAAAACAATTCTCAATTTAAATACAAAACAAACAAAATTTGGATTCCATTTAAATCCACAAAAATGAAATATATATTAACCCTATTAGGTTAATTGAGTTGACTTTCTACTTTATAATATGAATCAAAAATAGAAAAGTAATCTATAATAGGTTGAGATTTTAAAAAAAAAATAAAATTAGTTAGACATGACGGGCCAACCCATTCCGCCGTCGTCCCATCTTTTTGCGAATTAGGTGGGATGAAGTCCACTACTTTTGTGGATTGAAAATGTCAATCTACCTTGCCAAAAATGGCGGATTAAATTTAAACGGTCCGATCCAACGGACTTGAGCGGTTTTGGCATCCTAATGTATGTATGTGTGCACGAGGGCGGATTCTAGCGTGCGCAAATGGAACATGTCTCTCACTGGTGGAGAGTGATTTTAACCGGGTATTGAAGGTTGTTCCGGTTCTTTTTATTTATTTTTTCTAGGAATATATAATATTGTAAATCCTTCAATGTTGGGTTTTCTAAATTCAGATCCCGCTTCATGCTCCACCTCCACCTCTTCCATAGTAAAAACTTGACACGCCGCATTCAGATCTGGTCTGATTTCGCCTAATACCGGCGATCTACACGGACTCATCGGGGGTGATAAACCGTCAGTGTTTTCCACACCGCCGCCGCACTTAAAGACGACGTTGAAGAATAAAAACGGAATTAATAATTAATAATAAAATCAATCTGTTGATTAGAACAAAACTTGAAGAATAAGAAGAAAATTTGAGTTCGAATTAATGATTTGTAATAGAAGAAAAAATTAAACTGCATGTGTGGATCTTGTTGTTCATACGGCAGGAGCTTGAGGCTGAACTCAGTAAAAGAGCTATGGTAACAAAATAAGGGAGAAGATTGAAGAGATGAGGCGGTGAAATCAAAAGGTTGAAGAAAGTGAATTTGGGGTGTTGATGAATTTAGATTTTTTTTAACCAACACAAGGTTAATTAAAGAATAAAAAATAATAATATTGTAAAAAAAGTAATACTGTAATAATAATTAGTAAACCTGCTATTATACTGTAGCAACAATTTTCAGATACTGCATCACAGCCGTCTCATAATTTTTCAACGCATCCAATGGTTTAAAGTCACTCTTCACGCATGAGAGATATGACTTGCTTGCCCATGCTAGAATCCGCCGTGCAGGAGAGCTAAGTTACAGCTTGCTTCAACAAAATTACTTAATTAACTAAAGAAAGAAACGATATGACAAAAAGATCAATCCTCCTACAACGAATTTCTTGAGAAATGTGAATTAAGGACACGATGGAGACTGACTATATGACTCATAATAACTCACACACTGTAGTTAGAAGAGACACTGAGACAATGAGAGATTGAATCGGTGGTTATTATATTGACACGTCATATAATACTATTCATCTCCGCCCTTTGATCTTTCTCTCTCATTCATTCTGGCAGTCATTTTGTGGGTCCAAACCCAACAAGTGAGTACTCACGGACTTCACCACCACCCTCTCATCGAGATTATTGATGTCTCTAATAATACAATTATGGCATAATCATTTTCATTCCTTGCTGTAAAGCTCACTCGCTTTTTGTTTGCTTTTTTTAGTTTTTACTTTTGAGATTCACTTATGAAAAATTTGTAAAAGAATATAGTTTGATAAATTAATTTTTTGTAGATAAATTTATAGAAATGATTTATAAATTAGCTGATTCAATTAATTATAGTGTTTTATTCAATTACCTGCTGAATTAATTTACAAATATAACATGATATAAAATTATATTTATATATGTTTAATTAATATTTTCATTCTACCGAATTCAATTTTATGTTTTTTCTTTAGTCAAATAGTCTAGTGACTAGAAATTTCACCCTTAAGATAAATAAGTGGGATGACCGGGGTTCGAACTCCGATCTCCTACATATATAATGCATTGTCCTACAAATTAAGTTAAGCTTGACTTTATGTTCTCTTAATTTATATATAATAATACCGTGTGATCGTTACAATTAAATACATACACCAAAAAATAAATAATGTGTGTCAAATTATTTTCCTCTTGAGTAAAACCGTTTGCCATGTCCCTTGAGAAATGATAAAGTTGTAGGAATATTAGATATATTGCGGTGCAAGTAAGAAGTTAGAACTATTTGGTTATCAATATTTAGATCCTGTTTGATCTAAATTATTTCAAATTTTTCTACTTAATAAAAAGAGAATTCAAATTAAATAGAAAAAAAAAAGAATTCAGATTAAATAGATTTTCAAAAAGTTTTTGATAGAAAAAATTACCTAATTTTTATGAGTAAAATATTTAGATAAAAGACTTTTGAAGTTAAAAAACAATAATTACCAAACAAATTTAATTTTTTTTTGATTATTTTCACTTTTACCTTTCAGATAACTTCTAAAATCTAAAATATCCATACCAAATAATATACTTTAGAAATTGTTTATTAGAACTATTTTTAAAATTAAAGTGAATTACGCCCTAATCTATTTAAAAATAATTCTCACCCGATATTTATAGTATGAATATATTTTATGTATTATTATATTATTATATAGTAAACTAGTAAAGGGACATGCTCTTTCAATCTATAAAGTAACTTTGAATGTTGAAACCAACTCATATCTTGTACTCTGGGTCTGGGTCTGGGTCCACGTTAATTATTCACGTAATTATATTCACCTAGCTAGTTAATATTAATACTACAAATTGGTGTTTTAATATTTTTAAAAGCCTATCTATAGTAGTTGAGATTTTAATATTCTCAAATTTCTTCAAGTGTTTCACCTTAATTACTTGAAGATACGTCTAATAGACAATTTTTTTTTTTTGAAAGTAACGTCTAATAGACAATTGTTCTTTCAATTACTATTAGACATATTATCAAGAGAGTGGAATATATTTTATTAGACTAAAAGAAAAATTTAAGGTTAAAATTTGATATTTCTCAATTGTATTTTTCTTTCTCTCCTTTATTGCTTGTTGTTGTTAAACTTCATTTGAAAAAATTAGTAGTTCATATTCCTCTAAAAAAATAATTTATTAATATTCCATTATATGCGCTCTAATCTTATCACATTTCATCGAAGTTAATAGTTCTTTCGTAATGCACACCACCAACCAAGTTAAGGTTATAGATTTGTCTTGAGCACTTTTACTTGTCAAGGTCATTAGTCAATTTAATTTTCTTCAATAGTGTCTTATTTGTTCATAAAACAACAGTATTAAGTCTTAATTGGGTACTTAGTAGTTAACACTAGCTACTACTTATAGAGAGAGAAGGGAAGAGAAGTGGTCCAGCTGAGTCTATGGCTCTGACTGACTTATAGCAGCCGTGTTAGATAAGAAGAGGAAAAAAAAAAGATATTTATTTACAAATATTATTTTTTTATATAAATATTATTCTCTTCTTCTCTCTTCATTCAACTCTCATTTCCTACAAACTATGACTTTTGCTATCATTGCCATTCACATGCAGTAAAAAAAAAACCTAGCTATATATTTCATTTTCTTCTCTCAAATATCATCTTCTTTTTCAACTCTCAATTTAAGTTACAAAATTTTCAATAGATATTATATTTTCCCATCATCAAGTTGCTAATTAAGTGCTTAATTACTAGTTGCTTGCTACTAGCACAAAGCTTTTTATTTTTTTGTTGTTTTTTTGTTTTGTTTTGGAAGTGCTACCTTCCAACTTGAAACTACTTTTAGTTTTTGGAATTTGCTATAGGGTCTAACTAGTTTAGGACACACAATTTTTCTTCAATTCAAAAATGATGTCTAAACAACCCTTTTCAACTTCACCTCATTCAAACACCATGAAAGCTTCTTCATCAAATCATGTTCAACAATCAAACACAAACCCTAATCCAAACTTACCTAAGAAAAAAAGAAACCTACCAGGAACACCAGGCAAGTTCAATTCATTCTCAATTTTCTTATATTTCAAATTATAAATAATTAAATTCATTGTCTATTTATTGATATTTTTTTTTATGATTAATTATAATTTAAGTAAATATCTACACATGAATGAATCCAGATCCAGATTCAGAAGTGGTAGCTATGTCACCAAAGTCATTGATGGCGACAAATCGATTCTTATGCGAAATTTGCAACAAAGGTTTCCAAAGAGATCAAAATTTGCAGCTTCATCGACGAGGACACAATCTACCATGGAAGCTAAAGCAAAGAAGCAACAAAGATCAAGTTAAAAAGAAAGTTTATGTGTGTCCTGAGAAGAGTTGTGTGCACCATGAACCTTCAAGAGCTTTGGGAGATTTGACAGGAATAAAGAAACATTACAGTAGAAAACATGGTGAGAAGAAATGGAAATGTGAAAAGTGTTCAAAAAAATACGCAATTCAATCTGATTGGAAAGCTCATAGCAAAATTTGTGGAACTAGAGAATACAAATGCGATTGTGGCACCATTTTTTCCAGGTATATATTTACTATACATATCTTAATTTCACCGCTACAATCACTAAGAGCCATTGAATCAGAGATAGAAAAAATTTGTATTTTCTAAACTCAGATCTAATGGCTCATTAGTGACTGCAGCGACACAACTCCTATAGATAATCCTAACAAGAACGGAAAAACTTGGTGATTAATTATATTTAAAAAATGTATAATTAGTTCATGATTTTAAATTACAGTTATACCTATAGTTATACTGCAAACCTTTATATTATGGTCGCAATTGCAGTTGCATATGCTTAATTCAATAAATTTAATGAATGCATGGTAGATATAATGGAAGGAATATTTGTTTGGAATAAATAATAAATGAAGATTCTTAATTGTTATTCAACTAACTATCATTAATTAATATATTAATTTATTAATGTATGGTTATGGTAACAAATCAGGAAAGACAGCTTCATAACTCATAGAGCTTTTTGTGATGCATTGACTGAAGAAAGTGGAAAGATAACAACAGTTCCTGCAGCTTTAAGCAACTTTCGTAATGATCATTTGACAAATACTCATCAATCTCCAAGAATCCCTCAAATTTTTCCTGGTTTTCAGTTTCACTCAGAATTTATCAATTCAGCAAACTCATCATCATTATGGCAGCAAAACCAAGCAAATAATTCTCACTTACTTCATCAAAGTTCTGATATAATGCAAACAATGGATGTGTTTGGATCACAAACACAAACACAAACACAGTGGTTGAATAATCTATCATTACCAATGTTACATGGAGTAATGAAACAAGAACAAGAAGAAAACAAAGATTTGTCTCATAGTGTAATAAGTTCATTGTACTTGAGTCAGAATCAACAAGGTGGATCAAATCACATGTCAGCAACTTCACTGTTACAGAAAGCATGTCAAATTGGATCAACAAGGACAACTATTAGCAATGATAACAACACTGTCTTCAACAATGTGAATCACTTTAACAACATTGTTCATGATGTTCATCAGAAATTTTATAACAAGCAAGATGAAAATGTAGAATTGAATGAGTTGGTTAATTTAGGAGGAAGTAGTAGAACTAATGTTGAAGCTAGTGAGTATTTATTTAATGATTCAAATTCAAATAATTTGTTTGGAATTGTGAATGGTACAAAGGATTTGGATCATGTGGTAATGTCGGTGGATAAAGAGACAAGAACAAGACAGATACATAGGTTAAAAGAGAAAAACCAAATGGGTTTAACAAGAGATTTTCTTGGGGTTGGAGATGATGATAATGATGATGGTTCAATGAGTAGAACTTTTTTACAGCATGAACTTGGTGAATTTAATGGAATGGGATCATTGGGAAATAATTTGCAGATTCAGTATGGTGGTGGACATTATTGTTAGACATTGGAATTTGAATCAAAGTAGCTCAAAGAGCTATGAAACTAGCTAGTCATAGTGAAATTGTATAGGATATATACTACCTCCTATTCTTATTACAAGAAAAAAGTTTTCTTTCTGGATTTATAGAAGGTTTGATGTATTTAGTTCATAATATGATCTAAATATATAAAACATTTTATAAATCTAAAAAACAAACTTTTTCTTATAATAAGGATTGGAGGGAGTATCTTTATTATGTGGTGCTTGCTAGCTAGCTATATGAAATCCTATTTGCAAGCAACATGTGAACTTAAACAATATGAGATTAGGGTATGTTATACTATCATGTTCTAAATCGCAGTTCAATCATAATTTTGGTTACACACTTGTACTAGGATATTTGATGTTATGGTAAAATGTAGATGATTCGACCGCAATTGTGATTGTAGTCATGGTTTTGGGTTACAGGTTGCGAATGCAGTTGCACAGTCATCGCAGTTGCTATATAATGTTGTAACATGAAATGGTTATAAATTCTTAGAAACTATATAAAGTGGCATAAGTTCGCCACTATTCTGTTGTATTCAAGGTTTTTAAAAATGGTATGTTACTAAGAAAACAGCCGCGACAAAATGGGTTTAGCATCGACTGTTATTCTTTATGTTATTTATAATTAGTAGAGTGATGAAAAAAAATCACGACAAAAAGGGTGTAACATCTGTAACTTTATACCGTTAAAAATAAGAATTTTCATTTAATCTAAAAAAGTTGGAATTTGGGGTTCTAAAATTTAATTTATTTTGTGAAAAAATCTGAATGAACATGACCAAAATCTTCTAATGTATTATAGACTTGATTGAAGATCACATCGCCATTGAGAGAAGCGATGTTGTTTCATGCGTAGGCTGCCACAATTGCAGATGCATTCCCCAATTTGAAACATGGTTATAGTTGATGTAGACCTCTAAAAAATTTACATTGTTGTTATGTGTGCTTTTGTCTAACATGTACACGTAAAAAAGTCTTTTACCATGCACAAATTTATTTTTACCGTATATTAGATCAATAAATTTCACCGATTGATGAATATATCACATCACATGTTATTTGATTCAATTGTTAAAATTATTGACCCATTGGTTAGAATAATTAATTTTGAGCACAATAAAACAGTACTTATTTTACTTTTGCACCATAGACTTGATTGAGATGTTGATTCTAAGCAGTAAATAATACACACAGTTTCACGTAGTTTTCGATCTGAGTCTTGTTAACATCAGGTCAAACATCAGGTCAAACGGCAAAAACTCATAAGTTATATATCCAACTACAAAGTTAGATATAGAAACTAAATATTGAAGTATCCAATTCCAAAGTATAAGAGATGGTGCACTAATATATGGTGATGCACAGTGAACATATAGTTTCACGTGTGATAGAAATCAAAAAGAGATCTCGTGAAGGAAAGATATATATGGGGACCATTGCATGTTAGAAGGGACAAAAACCATATAAGTTGTGAACTGAGAGATGATTCCAATTATAAGGTACAGGGTGATTCTCTCACTCAGTTATAGAAGGTCCCTACCCTACAATTACACTAGCATATAGTCTTTCTATATAAATCCTAATCCTATCCATGCATGTCTTTTCTCTCGTAGAGGTAGAAATAATAATATTACATTAGTATAGTAATTTAGTTTCTGTTTTTTTCACTTAATAGTTATAGCCTTTTTAATATAAAGTTGATAGAACCTTTCAGTTTTGTACCATTTTATTACATATCTGGTAGTTGTGACCTGTCTTCCATTTTCATGCTCTTTCTTTCTACTGTTCAGACCGTGAATTATTCAAGTAAAATAGTATTATATATATGCTTTTTGTCATACTTTTTCTTTATATACAAAATTCAGATTTTTTTTTTATTTGAAAATTATATTATGATAATACTTTAGGTTTAAAGAATATATATGCCAGCAGTAGTAATATAATTTAACCACCGTGGATCTAATAATGGTAACTCGGTCTGTAGCTATTGATTCTGTAAGGGTAATTCAATTGGTAATATATATTATGAATTTAACCATTAAACTGCTTAATAAATAATAATAATTAATTTAACCACAGTTTTTAGATTGCCTTGAGTTTTGGTGTGGAGTGTACATCTGCTACTCCTTATTTTGTATTTTAAATTTTCTCTTATTTTTTCTTTATATTATTATAATATTATTTGCCATTAAAAAGAATAATTTAACCAAAGTTGGTTCAACAATTTTTAATATTAAGGATATGTTTGGTAAAACATTGCGGATAGTTGATAAGCGCTTTTAGCTTATAGTGAATAAGCTAGTTGATTGAATTTATAATGTTTGATAAAATTAGCGGTTGAACTAGCTTATAAGTATGAAATGACATAAAAAATATATTTAATTAATATTTAGTTTTTCTGCAGCAGTAGTTCTGGATTTCTGAGGGGGGTGGTGGTAGCACTGTGTTTTTTAGTTAGGCTGTGCTGTTTTGGCCCGATGTTTAGATGTATTTTTGGGCCTGGTTTGTATTTCTGTCTTGCAAATTTTATCTTCCCACCCCCCATGACTCTTTTTAACCCCCCAATATTCCAATTTTACCCCTGTACAAAAACTTCAGAACGTGTTTTCCGAAATTTTTCTAGTTCAAATTCATCAAAATTTCGGAAAATACATTCCGAAGTTCGTATTCAAGGCAAAAATAATTTCGGAAAACGCATTCCGAAGTTTAAAATTAGGGGCAAAAATGGAAATCCGGGGGGGGGGAAAAAGAGTCACGGGAGGTGGGATGAGAATCTTTCTCTGTCTTGTTTGTATTTTGGGGGGCATAATACTCCTTGTATTTTCTCCATCATGTGATATCTATGTATATTTATAAATTTTAGACTTTTAAAGAAAATGATGGAAAAAAAAACTCTAACTAGACATGTCACACGGATTTTATTTTTAAAGCTAGTAGTCTAGTTGTTAAAAATTTCACTTTTAAAGTGGATAAATTGGATGGCCAGAGTTTCAATTTTGAGCCCTGCATATATAATGCAATGTTCTGCCCCCTAAATATTTTAATTGATTTCATATCAATTGCGGCACACCGAATCACAAAATTTAATCAGAGTATTTTTTTTTGGGTATTGGTCAAGTTGAATGTATATTAAATTATTGTTTGTTATGTTGAATATTTATAAAAAATCTTTATATCCAAGAAATAATAAAGAAAAAGAAGACTTCTGTCAAAAAACGTTCACGGACACCTTTTAAAGGAGAAACATGAGTGAAAAAGTTGGCCGCTGTTAATTAATATATATGTTCACACTTTAGATATATAATAAAATTGATTAAAGTAAATAATTTAGTGATAAAAAAACAGACACAAGATTATTTCCTGGATTTTATTAAGATTTTGCACTAATGAATATATTTTGGAAATTCTATAACAGAACTGATTGTAAGGTGCATGGAATTGGTGACTGTGTTTAAATTGAATAATGATTAGAGTGGCCAAATTTTATAGTCTTTATCTGACACACATTTAGAACTAATTACAATTAGAATACAAATCCATATACAAAAAAGCAGCACAAGAAAAAAAAGAGAAAAAAAATTAGAATACAAAAGAAATGCATAACACTCTCAATATTAGAATAAATATAAATTCAGAGATAGATACAAATCTCAGATCCTCTAATCCACTCTGATACATAAATTTATAGTATTCACTCATTTCTCACAATTATTCCATAACAATTTATCATACTCATGAATAATAATATCATGTTACCTAATAGATAGAACATTAATTGGTAAATTAAAATCCTGTTATGGTTTATGCTATCAATGAAGTTAAGATAACAATTCCAAGACCAAGAACAAGGGAAATCCACTTTCCATTTGCGATGATTTTCACGGTACCAGAACTATTATTCGAAGAAGGCTTAACCTGAGATGATGAATCCGAGGAATCTGGTGATAATGGTTTCTCCTTATCGGCTTTTGGAGACAATGCTGAAGGTTCTGGTGCCAAAGATGGTGCCTTCCCTGGTGCCTTAGCTTTAGAAAAAAATTCGGTAGGAAGAAGTACTTTACCAACTTTATAAATAGCGAGATGTTTATCGGTATATATAATTCCGTCAATTGTAGTGTTCACTTCCCCTGTCGATATGTTCACACTTCCTCCGTAACTAATCACATTTAGTTCCACCTTTCCGGGTTTAGCTCCGGCAAGTGTTCTCACAGGGTTTGTTAAAGTATCGAAATTTGAGCTAGATACATAATCTGAGATGACGTGGAATTGTAACAGCTCGAGTTTTTGTCCATCGGAAAGAGTGTTGAGAAATCCTGCTTTGAGTTGTGAGAAAGCGCTATCATCTGGTGCAAGAATCGTTAATCCGCCTGATTTGATAGTCAATAGTTGTGAATTGAGTTGGCTGATCAATTGAGTTGTTTTCATGAGTCGGATTAGGACGTTATATGACTTGGCTGTCCTCAGGATTCCAACGATGTCAACGCTTGGAGTGTCAGGCGTGGCATCGGTGGGTGAAGGTGATTGTGGTAATGAGGGAACCAATGGTTTCGGGGCAGCGGCCGGTACTGTCGGGGAAGGTAGGGTAGGTTTTATCGGAGCATTAGCAGGTGATAATTGGGACAAAGTTATAGTGGTAGAATACAAAAGGGAAACTACTATTGCCAATGTCAAGGACAAGATATGAGATTGTTTCTTCAACATCATTTTTTGGATTTGATGAATGTTAAGGCTTTTTGCAAATGAGTACTAGTTTGATGCATTGATGATATGGGAGAGAAAGGTTTTTATAGAATAAGAGAATATGGTAGAGAAAATTGAGAGGTAGGTGAAATGTTTTGTATTAAAACATCAAAATGTGATTTGTGAACTTAATGTTGCTACCTGGCAAGGAAATTGAGGTGTTGCATTGCATCTATGAGTTTGTGTGATTGAAGGCTACACCATTCTTCTATCATAAATATTTAAATTTTGTGAATGTTGGTGATTTTGCTAGGCCTGTCGTTGCAAACTAATCAATAGAACGTTCTACTTTGTAAAATAAAACACAGCATATCATTATAAAACCCGCTTAGTTTAAAATTGTAAAAGTATATATATTATTTTTGTTGACAAAAATTGTAAAAGTATATTGAATATTGATATTTGTGAATTCGTATCATACAAGTATCGCAAATTCATGGAGGCATCTGGTCGGTGTGGGTCGGGTTTTGGGTTAAGGGTTGTAAAATATTGGTATGAACATGTTTTCATACATACGGATGCGGGTCTCTAAGTTTATATTTTGATAATCGAAACCGACCGAACAACGATTAAGATGCAAATAACTTTTTTTTCCGATTTCGAGTGCCTCTTCTTCCTCTGTCTATTCTAAAATATGTCAGAGTTTGTATATATTGAATCTTCATAACATAACAAAAACAATCATATAATACAAAATCCACCAAATCAACAAGCTTTGTATGTGTTAGTTTCAGTAGAAAGAACAACGACATGTATTCTATCATGTTTCTAGTCTGTGAACCCTGCAGCACATGCGGCATTTCAAGAAATTTAGCAAACAATAAACACCACAAAGTCTAATAATACATCCACTAGTCCAACACATTTGAAGTTTCACAAATGAAATACAGATTTACATGCTTCCACAAAGTCAACCTAACCTAGTGTTAATACTATGAAGCTTTGAACTACATGTTTGCAATACTAGTAGCCGTATATAATAATAATTGCAAAATGTAAAAATGCTGGCAAGACAGATAGAAACAATGTGCAGTGAATCCAAAGAAAATAGAACAATTACTGCATATGCAATTAATGTCCAAAATTTACCACACATTTCTTACCTGAGAACAATTACTGCATATGCCATTATATGTACAAATGTTCTCTCTTCATTCATGCAACTGACCTTCAGTATGTGGTCTAATGACATGCCTATGAAAAGGCGAAGACTTGAGCCAGGCGAAGTGACAGAGCAGTCCCTATGACTCTTTATAAGTCCCTTCTGCCGAGAGCATTGAACAAATCACATTGTACTTTTACTACAGTCAAATAGGACTAAATAAGATATAGAAAACCAAGGAGAATAAAAATTCTCTCCTGATTCTCCTACCTACATATTAACTCATACTCATGGAGACCAATCATATTAAATTCCAACTTTCAGCTGTCTCTCTCTCCTCTCTATCACACCTGTTCTAAAAACTCCAAAACAACTTTAGCTGACACTAATATTAAGTTTCAAACTAGTTACCACTATGCCTTAGATGTTGATGACTAATATTACTAATAGAAATTTTATGTAAAATCAGTTCACACCCTCATGCTTTCAATAATAATTATAAATTCATATGTCAAGTGATTTCAATTCAAACTGAATTATGACCACCTGTATCATTAGCAATTTGAGTAGATTAACTCTGACCTACCCCCTTTTGTTGGCAGTATAATTATTGCATGGCTGCTGCTCTTTCAAATGATTTTGTTAAACTAAGGGTGCAATTGTAAAGACAGACATTTAAAGTATGACTTATCACACTTGCAAAATCTCAAATAATTTAAAATCTCAAATATATTATATGAAACACGAACAATGACACATTGACACCGATAATAATTTGAGAAAATGACACAATTCAATGTAATTATAAGTGTCGGTGTCATGTAGGTATCCGACACCGGGACACGCCTAATCCAAAAAGTGTCCGTGCTTCAAATAAGATACTATAATAAAGATATAATCTTACCCTTCCAAAACCCAGCTCCCAAATATAGAGGAAAAAATTGAGTCGTTAGCCTTAAAGAACTAGCATAACAAAACAATTGATATAAGCTACCAAATTAATGTCCTGCATGTCTATAGAGAACCAACCTAATAATATCTTCCATATTTTCAGAGTAATCATAAAATAAGTCTCACAATAAATAGAAAGAGTAAACAAATGACAGCAGCTAAATACTTCAGAGCATTATGCATATACAAGTTTACAAACAAAGTTTAAAGTAAATTAAATTCACAATAGTTAGAAACATACCTTATGATGCATCAAACAATACCCTCAATTAAATTTCATTCGATCCGACATGATATCGTCAATTCAATTACATATTCCGTAAATTTAATGTTAGTATACATGATTCCGTCAATTCAATTAGCCACATTCTCAATGCATAATACCGTTAATTCAATTACATATTAGCCATCATTTCAAGATACAATATTGTCCATTCAATTCATAATAGCCGACATCATTCCGTCAATTCGATTAGCAACTATTTTATGACATAATACCGTCAATTCAATTTCAGAATAAATCTTTATTTCAAGACAAAACCGTCAATTCAATTTTATAAGCCAACACGATTCAATCTATTCAATCACCATTTTAGGACATAAAACGTCAATTCAATATTGTCGATTCAATCCATAATAACCGACATGATTACGTAAATTAAATTAGTAACTATTTTATGACAGAATAAAGTCAATTCATTTTCATAATCAGTCTTTATTTCAAGACACAAAACCGTCAATTCAATTTTATAAGCCAACACGATTCAATCACCATTTTAGGACATAAAAGCATAAATTCAATTAGATATCAACCACAATTTTTAGACATATAAAATACAATCAATTCAATTACTTACGACCCGCTACTTTAGGAGACTAGTGTTACTTCATAAATTTGACATAATACCGTCAATTCAATTTTATATTCCGTCAATTCAAATAAACCGTCAATTCAATACTAACCGACATGATTCCTCATTTAAATTAGTCATCATCTCAATGCATAATACCGTCAATTCAATTACATATTCCGTCAATTCAATACTAACCGACATGATTCCGTCAATTCAATATTAGCCAACATGATTCCGTCAATTTAATTAGTTATCATCTCAATGCATAATACCGTCAATTCAATTATATTCCGTCAATTCAATACTAACCGACATGATTCTGTAAATTCAATATTAGCATGATTCCGTCAATTCAATTAGTCAACATCTCAATGCATAATACCGTCAATTCAATATTAACCGACATGATTCCGTCAATTCAATTACCCATCATCTCAATGCATAATACCATCAATACAATACTAGCCGACATGTTTCCGTCAATTCAATATTAGTCATTATGATTCCGTCAATTCAATTAGCCGTCACTTCAATGCATAATATCATCAATTCAATTACATATTCCGTAAATTCAATACTAAACTACATGATTCCGTCAATTCAATATTATCCCACATGATCCCGTCAATTCAATTAGTCACCATCTAATGCATAATACCGTCAATTTAATATTAACCGACATGATTCCGTCAATTCAATATTAGCCAACATGATTCCTTCAATTCAATTAGCCATCATCTCAATGCATAATACGTCAATTCAATACTAGCCGACATAATTCCGGCACGATTCCATCTATTCAATTACATATTCCGTCAATTCAATACTAGCCAACATGGATTCCGTCAATTCAATATTAGCCAACATGGTTCGGTCAATTCAATTAATCACCATCTCAATGCATAATACCATCAATTCAATTACATATTTTGTCAATTGAATACTAACCAACATGATTACGTCAATTCAATATTATCCAACATAATTCCGTCAATTCAATTAGCCACCATCTAAATGAATAATACCGTCAATTCAATATTAATCGACATGATTCCGTCAATTCAATATTAGCCAACATGATTCCTTCAATTCAATTAGCCATCATCTCAATACATATTCCGTCAATTCAATACTAGCCGACATGATTCCGTCAATTCAATATTAGCCAACATGGTTCGGTCAATTCAATTAATCACCATCTCAATGCATAATACCATCAATTCAATTACATATTTTGTCAATTGAATACTAACCGACATGATTCCGTCAATTCAATATTATCCAACATGATTCCGTCAATTCAATTAGCCACCATCTAAATGAATAATACCGTCAATTCAATATTAATCGACATGATTCCGTCAATTCAATATTAGCCAACATGATTCCTTCAATTCAATTAGCCATCATCTCAATACATATTCCGTCAATTCAATACTAGCCGACATGATTCCGTCAATTCAATATTAGCCAACATGGTTCGGTCAATTCAATTAATCATCATCTCAATGCATAATATGTCAATTCTATTACTAGCCGACATGATTCTGACACGATACCATCTATTCAATTACACAATCCGTCAATTCAATACTAGCCGACATGATTCCGCCAATTCAAAATTATTAGATCCATTCAATTAGACACCATCTCAATGCATAATATCATCAATTTAATCACATATTCCATCAATTCAATTAGCCACCATCTCAATGCATAAAATTGTCAATCAATACTAGGCGACATGATTCCGACACGATATCATCTACTCAATTACATATTCCGTCAATTCAATACTGGCCGACATAATTCCATCAATTCAATTAGCCGCCATCTCAATGCATAATACCGTCAATTCGGTTACATATTCCGTCAATTCAATATTAGCATGATTCCATCAATTCAATTAAACCGACATGATTCCATCAATTCAATTAGTCATAATCTCAATGCATAATACCGTCAATTCAATTACATATTCCATCAATTCAATATTAACCGACATGATTCCGTCAATTCAATATTAGCCAACATGATTCCGTCAATTCAATTAGCCATCATCTCAATGCATATTACCGTCAATTCAATACTATCCGACATGATTCCATCATTCATTATTAGCCACCATGGTTCCGTCAATTCAATTAGCCACCATCTCAATGCATATCACCATCAATTCAATTACATATTTTGTCAATACTAACCAACATGATTTCGTCAATTCAATATTAGCCAACATGATTCCGTCAATTCAATTAGTCATCATCTCAATGCATAATACCGTCAATTCAATATTAACCGACATGATTCCATCAATTCAATATTAGGCAACATGATTCCGTCAATTCAATACTAACCGACAAGATTCCGTCAATTCAATATTAGCCAACATGATTCCGTCAATTCAATTAGCCACCATTTCAATGCATAATACGTTCAATTCAATTACATATCAGCTATCATTTCAATAGACAATATTGTCGATTCAATTCATAATAGCCGACTTGATTTCGTAAATTAGCCATCATCTCAATGCATAATACCTTTAATTCAGTTATATATCAGCTATCATTTCAAGATACAATATTGTTGATTTGAATTTAGAACCATATATGTTCAATATATTTTCCATTCAATTACTTTATGTATTTTTATTCAATGTCATTAAAACACAGAATCAGCATATCAATTTATCAAATAATTTGAATCATATGTATCAATCAATTATGACATTTTGCATCAAAAATCCAAACAAATTATCAGATAAACTTAAAGTAAATTAAATTCATAATAGTTAGAAACATACCTTATGATGCATCAAACGATATCGTTGATTCAATTTCATACTGCATTGAGGAAAGCAGTGTCGTTGGCGGTTTTGTTAGTGAGAGTTAGACTCACTTATGAACCTTATGCAAGACACAAACCACCTTATGCAAACCCAAAAGCATGCCATAAATAGCATAGGAAGAGTCCACATTGGAGTTAAGTGATAATATACGATTCAGCTCTTTGGCAGAAACATCAATGTCTTTTGAAAGCAAATTGAAAGAAATCGTTGTTTCTATCTAAGCTTTGTTGTTCTCTTGGGAGAACGAAGAGTGAGTCATGGCGTGAATAAGAAGATGGTGATCAAGCTTTAAAAAGTACAAACCCTAATTGTTTCTGGGGTTTTCAAGCGCGGAAGAAAATGGCGAGACATTAAATTAAATTAAATAAAAATAAACAAAATAGAAAAAATAAAAAAGTACAAACCCTAATTGTTTCGGGAGGGTTTCGAGCGCCGAAGAAAATGGTGAGAATGAGTGTCCTTGCAGGGAGAAAAACAAAAGATAAAGTAAGAAAAAGTGTTTCTATTAAAGGGAACGTTTCGATTTTGAAAGAAAAAAAAAATGAAACATGGGGAAAGATTGTGTTGAGGAAGGTGGCGAGTGACTCACTCAAGTTGAAAGAAAGCGTTTTTACAAGGAGAGGTGACTTTATGGTACTTGAGGCAGTTTAACAACGGATTATAGCCGTTTACTTTTTGGTAAGGTTTTTATAGCCGTTTGTTTGAGATTATATATTTAATTTTATAAAGTAAAATAATCGCAATCCCTAATTTGAAGATTCATAGTGTATTATTTTACTATAATAATGCTATGGTGGACCACCTTCATAAGTGGTCTACCGTGGACAAATGATCTACTGAATACGAATTTTACAAAATTTATTGGTAGATTAAAAGCTTATATCATCAACTTCAACACGACAATATGTCCACATACCATCAACTTCTCAATAACTACTCTTTCGAGCCAAGCATTTTAGTGTCAAACATAGTGATTGATGAGGACAAATACAGATATAAAGGTGGGCACCATTGCGGTGGAGTAAATCTGAAACCTTGAAATATACAAATCTCAACAAATTTAGAAACAACTAAAGAATCAAAGGGCAGGATCACTAACTACAAACAGAAGCAGTCATTTGAAATCCAGCACCACCATCGTGGAGAACGGAACACAAGGCGATACTTGACAAACAAGGCCAATCCAAAATACATAAACACATCACCAAAACAAATCTTGAAGTAGCGAATAGGACCAAAGTGGTACGCGGTGCCAAAGCAAACCGGAATGCTGGTGGCCACTTGAAACAACACAAAAAGGGTTAAGGGTGATGTTGCCGTCAGGAGACAAGCGCACTGTGCAGCACATTAAGCATTTTATATTTTTTAAGTCATTTTATATTTTTTAAGTCATTTTATATTTTTTTTAGTTTATTCAAATGTTAATATTATCAAACACTACAAATTCAATCGCTTACTAAACACTACGTTGGAGAACATCATGAGTTAAGTACCACATTAAGCATTTTTTTTTAATCAACTGAATGTAAAACTCCTAACAAAACCCATTTAACATCAACATACAACAGCTCTGAAATATTGGCAATTGTAATTGCAATGTGGAACTCCAACTTCAATAGAAAATACTCCCAATTTTCTAGAAAAGGAAGATAATTAGAGAGTTTTCTTGGCAAAGAACTTTTCAAAATTTAATTACAAAACAATGCTCATATACAAGCAAATGAAACAAATAGGATAAGATAGCATCACCATAGCATATAGTCACGCAAACTTTCACACACCTCTCATTCTCAAAGTATACATCATAAGCTACAAATTCAAAGACAATACAAAACCAAAAATAATGTAACAGAACGTGTGTTCTGATAAATGAAACTCAAAATAATATCCACTCGTCTCAATATCAAGTTTGCATGATCACCACCAAAGCTAATACAAGTCCAAGTGACAAAAACTTTCCATACACAATCTTCACAGAACCAGATTTCTCTTCAGTTGGATTAATTACCTGCGACGAGTCCGTGGATGTATCCTTATCGGTTTTAGGCGCCTTTGCCATACCAGTTGAAGGTTCTGGTGCCAAAGAAGGAGCCTTTTCTGGAGCCTTAGCAACGGAAAAGAATTCCGTAGGAAGAAGCACCTTGCCAACTTTATAAATAGCAAGATGCTTATCAGTATATATAATGCCATTGATTGTAGTGTTCACTTCCCCCGTCGATATGTTCACGCTCCCACCGTAACTTATCACATTTAGCTCAACCTTTCCGGGTTTGGCTCCCGCAAGTGTTCTCACAGGGTTGGTTAGAGTATCAAAATTTGAGCTAGATACATAATCCGAAATAACGTGGAATTGTAATAACTCGAGTTTCTGTCCATCGGAAAGTGAGTTAAGGAATCCTGCTTTGAGCTGTGAGAAGGCGCTGTCATCTGGCGCGAGAAGCGTTAATCCACCTGATTTTATAGTCAATAGTTGTGAATTGAGTTGGTTGATCAATTGAGTTGTTTTCATGAGTCGGATTAAGACGTTGAATGACTTGGCCTTTCGGAGGACTCCAACGATGTCAACTGCGCCTGTAGTGTCGGGTGTGGAGTCACTAGGTGACTCTGGTAATGAAGGTACCAAAGGTTTAGGGGCTGCAGCTGGTTGGGTTGGGGAAGGTAGTGTAGGTTGTATTGGAGCATTAGCAGGTGATAATTGGGATAAAGTTGTTGTGGTGGAATACAAGAGTGAAACTAGTATTGCAATTGAGAAGGAAAAGAGAGATTTACTTCTAATCATTTTGATATTTTGTTAAAGGAGGGTTAAGATGATATTGAAGTTGTCAAGATTGTAGGACTTGTACTTTGCAATGAGCAATTGATGCAATGATGATAGTGAGGAGTTGGCTTTTATAAAGGCTTGGAGAGAATGACAAGTTGGTGAAAGTATTTGTTATAAAACCATAATTGTGCCTTTGTGAGTTTAGTTTCGGTTGATAGGAACATCACATTATATATGCAGAAGTCGGAGTTCAAACTTCAGACACTCTATTTATTCACTTTAAGGTAGAATTTTTATCTAATTGATAGGAACATCATATTATATATTCAGGTTCAAACCTCTGACACTCTACTTAATACCTTAAAGTAGAATTCTTAACCCTAGGCTACAGAAGAAGAAAAAAAATCTTAATTGTGATTTGTTAACTTCTTGGTATCTTACATAGATTAAGATGTTGCATAGGTCTCATGCTGTCATTTATCTGACAAGGAGGTTGTGGTGGGGCATCAATGAAGATTAAAACATTGGAATATGTGAGAGCTTAGTTGTAATTAGGGGTGGGTAATAGGCGGGTATGGGCGGGTTCGGACTCAAAGTCGTCACCCGGTCTAAACCGCAGAGTTAAAAAGTAAGGCCCAATTGACCCGAAAATGAAGAACGGTTTCCACGGGTTCGGACTTGCGGTTTAAGCGGGTTATTGGGCGGTTTGAAGCGGTTAAACATAAAATAAATAAAAAAATAAATCCAAAATTTGGAGTTTAGATCAAGAAAATATGCAACCAGAGATGAGAGAATCATAAATCAAACACAAAAGGAAAGTCTTCGAAAGACTAAATTGACATAAAAAGTAAGAAAAAATTAAAATCTCAAATAAAATTAAAAATATATCATTTGATTTCAACGAAGTTAGACAAATAAGATGAAGAATTACCAAGTTTTGCATTTTAAAATGTTTCATGATTGTTTCAGTTTACATGGGTTTGAGGTGAAGTGAAAAAGTGTGAAATGAGACGTGAGAAGAATTTAGATTCAGCGTTTTAATTTACTCGTGCGGGCGGGTTCGGGCACCGTCGGTCCAATTTCCTCTATCCGGACTTATCCGTACCAACCCAATTCAAACCGAATTTTTCAACCCGCTAACCCGCGACCCATTATAAACCGCCGAAATCTCTAATTTTTGGGCGGGTTTTGTTGGGTTCAGACGGGCTTCGGTTTTTTACCCACCCCTAGTTGTAATGAACCATATTAGATGGATGAATGTAATGTGTTGCTTTCAGTTAGAACTAATGTACAAATCTATCCCTTTTTAGCTCAAAAGAGTGAAAATACCACGGTTATCAGATTGTTCTGTTCTGCCTATATTTTGCCCATCAAATGTTATGTTTTCGTACATATGGATAAAGAATATTATTCAATTTTTTGTTAAATTCATATACAATTTTTAAGGCAGATAAATTGATTTTCAAAGTATGGGGCTCAGAATAATTTTTTTAAAAAGGAGATGATATTTTTTAATTGGATTGCTTGACGAGAATAATTTTGAACATTATTTTGATATTTTTTAATTGCATCATTCTCAAATTATTATTCTCTAAATTGGATTGCTTGACGAGAATAATTTGACGCATTCATGCAGTTAGTGCATCCGTAGTTGTTCCATCGAAATCAGATGATGTAGATTTAAATTTTTTTAAAATAAAATAATACCAAACTTGAATTCCAATCTCATTTAACAATGCAACAACTACAGATAAAATTAGTAAGATCACAAATTAGAGAATAATAAGCAATAGATAGATTTAGTACGATCACAAATTCAAAGTATCATAAAAAATCAAACTTTTGTATACAATAAAAATGATTATACAACAAAAGTAACACAAGGATTCACATCCTCTTTATAACAAGAATATACAAAAAATCAAGAAACAAATTGAAAATTTTAAATAAAAAATGACATGGGTGTGTGTGTGACTGACATAGAAAACTCAAAATGCAGCTTCAAAATGCAAAACATTCATCAACTTCACATCATTGTGACAACGACAACAGACGCTAATGTTGTTCCAAGAAATCCACACAATCTCTCTGTTCTAGATTTACCTTGATCCTGATCATTTTCATCTTTATCAACACTTGAAGAATTCTCCTTAGCAGCTTTAGGAGCCTTAGCACTAGCGACGTAGATGGAGCCAAATTAGGAGCTTTGGCTGTGATGATCTGTGAGTTGATGCTGCTCATGATTTTGTTGTTTTTAGGAGACAGATTACCACAGAGAATGTTTTCGCTTTAACGAGGATTCTTGTCATGTCGTCCGGGACTGAATCTGTTGAGTCTGGTGATTCAGGTAATTTAGGGACTAATGGTTTTGGTGATAGTGCTGTGGGAGTTTTTGTTGGGGATTTTGGCGATGATGCAGGTGCTTGTGAAACTGATAAGGAGGTGGAAAAGCGAAGAAAGAGTAAAAAAAAAAAAAAAAAAAAAAAGTGAGTTTGAAATAACTTTAGAAGAAAGAGTTACAAAAGGAGTTTGAAGAACGATGGGAAAGGAAGAGTTGAATTGAAGAGGATAGAACAAAATAAATCGACAAGTTGCATTTGCAGCACGGGTTCCCCAAATAACACAAGTGTTCGTCTTCAACGGATACGGTTGAACTTAGCAAAGGGCTCATCACTTGTCTTTAGTGCTGCTTTGCATGCTGCTGCTGGTGTTCCAAAGTCTCAGAGTCTCATCCACGGAAGCAGTTGCCACCGTACACCCATCTGGACTCTGTGTCATGTGCAGCACCCTCGAGGTATGACCATTGAGCTCTGCCATCTTCACCATAGAAGGATACTTCCAAAGGGTAAGCTGGTTCTCAGTGAAACCATGTGAGCTAAGAAGCTCACGCTCGTTCTTATTCCACAGCAGAGCACATACATGCGATCCTGTGTCAACAGAGTTCATTCTCGCACCTGTGTGGGTGTTCCACATCTTAATGCAATTATCACCTACACCTCCACCAGAAGCCAATAGATTACTTTGAAAAGGACACCAAGCCAGTGCCTTCACAGCAGCCATGTGTTCCTCAAACCTATGAAGGCAACGGGTAGGTGAATTTAAAGAAACCACAGACCTATCCCATATGTGAACAACATTATCGTTTCCACCACTCGCTAATTGTTGTCCCGAGGGTGACCATTTGAGCCCACAAACCTCCTGATCATGTCCCATGTAAGTTTCAACAATGTGTGATCTCACTCTAAGATCATTGTTTACTATTTTACCATCCATTCCTCCAGTTGTCAGAATATGACTATTCCAAGCCAGTGAACCCACTCTTGCTCTGTGTCCACCTCTCAATGTCCTTAGCTGCATCAGTCACGAAAATAAACATGAGAGTTGAAAACAATTCAAAGAATAGTTGAAGGATAGTATATTTGTTTACTTCGAGTGTTGATTAACAAATATTTTTTATGATATTTACCTGTTTAGTAGCTGTTGCATCCCAAATCTGGACAAGGGAATTGTTCAAACCAACGGCTAAATGCCGCCCATCTGGGGCCCAGCTAACACTTGTAGCAGGACCATCTTCATCATCCACAGTGACAAGTTCTGAACTGGAGCTGTTTGAAGCATTCCAAAGATAGACACTATTTTCAAGGGCGATACTAATGACATTACTGCTACCCCAATCTAACAAATTCAAGCAAAAGTCGTCTACGATATAAGGGGCATCCAACATCCTCTCACAAGTCTGCAAAATCATTTTCACAAACACATTCAAAACACGCAAAATAAAGAATTGAAAGAATTTGATTAATGATTAATATAAAACTCAATAATTGTAAAAAGCTAGTAACTAACCTTAGGAATGTGTCTTTTGGGCTTGGATGATCTGGATTGAGGAGGCGGAGGAGGAGGGGAACGAATTTCCTTAGGGGCTGGAGGCTTGTTCTTGAAGGCCAATATTCGGGTTGGAATGTCACAGGCTTCGGCGAGTTGTTTCTGGTAAGTTGACATCACAACTGGATTCTCTTTTCCCTCTTTTCCACCCTTTGTACCTTCCGTCAGCATGCAGTGAGCATAACCCAAATTCATCGCCGATCTATTTGGGATGAACCTGTCCAACTGTTCCAACAAAAAACAAAAACCCTAGGGTGAGACATTCATTCTGAATCAATAAAACCAAAGGGACTAAATCGATAACTATAAAATACAGACACTCCTCGGATTAGCTGCGTCCGGTGACATAGACCCATATGATTACATTAACCTATGTAATTTTATCAAATTATTGTCGGTGTCAGTGTCCAAGTCGTGTCCGGTTTCTGTGTCAGTGTCTGAGTTTCATATATATATAGATAAAAACCCTAAATTGATAAAATAGAAGGGAAAATAATTCTCTATTTTGATAAAAACCCTAAATTAAAACAAAATTAGAATAAAAGGGAAAAATGACATTTTATGTTATTTGTGTAAATGACGATAAAGCAGTAAACCCTAAAGTGAGAGAGAAATGAATTCTTACGTTATCCTTAGAGGAAGAAGAATTGATTATGTGAAAAGGGTATCTCCTAGAAGCCATTAATAACGAAGATCAAATAAAGAAGCCTGCAAAATAAGAAAGAAAGTGAGATGAAGAAAGAATTTAAACGGAAAGAATGAGAAAGAAATAGATATATTGAATTGAATGGAATCTGCAGCGTGTGATGTTTGAACAAGATCGATCATAAAGACGGAAAGAATGCTTTGGTTTGAATGGTAGTAACAGTGAAGTGGCAGCGTAAGTGAAGTGGCAACGTATTTATACTTTTCGAAAGCAGCGTGTTTGGTACGCAATGGCGGTTGGGCTTGTGGACTTGTGGGCTTCCTTTTTAAAAGATTAGATTTGTCACTCTATCTATTTTCTCGCGCGTTCTACGATTTTCCCAAAATATTCCTACTTAAATAGCGGATACAACTCAAAAATACCATATCATAATTGTTTTTTATAATATTCAGCTATTTAAGTAGCATACTACATTTTTTTTAAAAAATATTATTTTTATAATGTCTGTTACTTAAGTAGAAAAAAAATAAAAACAGAGACACGAGAAAATGATAGGATAGCAAAAGTAAATTTCCTTAGAGTTTTTTTTTGGACCGGACTATGGATCCCTTTGATTAAGATTTTTGAAAATTTCTATTTTTTTAAAAAAAAAAGTCTATTCTATTAAGCAATGGATAGAATTAGAAAGATCACAAATTTGAAGTATCATAAAAAAAATCAAACTTTTTTATACAATAAAAATGATTATACAACAAAAGTGACACAAGGATTCACATCATCTTCATAACGAGAATATACAAGAAATCAATAAACAGATTTAAATAAAAAGCAAAAATAAAATAAAAAATGACATAACATAGAAATTTCAAAATGCAGCTTCAAAATGGAAACCATTCATCAATTTCACATCATTGTGAGAACAACAAGAGACACCAACGTTGTTCCAAGAAATCCACACAATCTCTCTGTTCCAGATTTACTTTGATCCTGATCATTTTCATCTTTATCATCACTTGAAGAATTCTCCTTAGAAGCTTTAGGAGCCTTAGCACTAGCAGCAATAGATGGAGCCAAAGCAGGAGCTTTAGATTTAAAGAAATCAAGAGGAAGAAGCACTTTATCCAAACGATAAATTGCGAGCTTGTTATCGGAGTAAACAATGCCAACAATGGAAGCATTAACAACACCAGTTGAAATACTAACATTGTTACCTAATGCATTAACATTAAGTGGAAGCCTTGTAGGATCTTTACCGGCTACCGTTTGAACAGGGTTGCTTAAAGAATCGAAATTTGAGCTTGATACGTATTGGGGTAAGATGTGGAATTGTAAAAGTTCGATTTTTTTGTTTTCGTCTAAGGAATTAAGGAACCCGGCTTTGAGGCTTGAAAAAGCAGAATCGTCCGGTGCAAGGATTGTTAAGCCGCCGTTTTTGGCTGTGATGAGCTGTGAGTTGATGCTGCTCATGATTTCTGTTGATTTTAGGAGACGGATTAGGACGGAGAATGTTTTCGCTTTTACGAGGATTCTTGTGATGTCGTCCGGGACTGAATCTGTTGAATCTGGTGATTCAGGTAATTTAGGGACTAATGGTTTTGGTGATAGTGCTGTTGGAGTTTTTGTTGGGGATTTTGGGGATGATGCAGGTGCTTGTGAAACTGATAAGGTGGTGGAAAGGAGAAGAAAAAGTGAGAAAAAGAAGAAAATGTGAGTTACTTGTTTCATCTTCTATAGTTGCTTTGTTTGTAGTATTTTAGAAAGACTTTTTTTAATGGTTTTGATGGTTATGGAAGAATGTGAATGATGAAATATTGTGTTGGATGATTGGGGAGTGTGGAAAAGAGGGATTATAAAGAGGTTAATTAATGAAATGATAGGTTAGGTGAAATGTTATATGGTTGTGAGATTAATTTGTAGTTGTGTTATTTGAAGGTGGTATATCCCATCTATCATTGACAATAAGGATTTTTTATCTAATTCTTACTATTTGGCATCTTTGCAAAATTGATGCATCAGGTGATATAGAAGATGATGAGATACCTTATTTTTTAAAATATTATGTATTTGGAAAAAGGGAATGGCATTGCATTGAGAGGTTGTAGAGTGGACCTGGAAATAGCAAGGTACTCTGCTCCAATTTTGATCTGTATATCCATAAGGTGTAATGTCAATGAAATATTGATATAAGTCGGTTTGATGAAGAACTAACATCTATGCCTTAATAGATTTGACGCTTGGTGGACTGTGGACTGATATAGAAGACCACACCGTATGCAATCTACTACACTTTGACCATTTAAGTCATCATGATCTCCACTTTAGCATGCCCAACTTAGTTCGACCATGAGCTCCATCTCCGGCTCAGCTTTAACTCAATCACGAGCTCACCCTTTAGGATATTTAGTTCCATCTCCAGCCCAACTCAACTCAATCACGAGCTATACCTTCAGCATGTTTAGCTCACCTAGACCATTCAGGTCTTGGTAAACCCAACCTCCATCACAACAAGCTGAATGCGATCATTCAAGTCTTGTTGAGTTCAATCCTTAGTTCAACTATGCAAGCTGTTAGAACCTCGTCTTGCAATCAACCATGTATCTCGTATGAAAGAACATAGTGACATGACCAACACACATTCCAGCTCCACATAATTTGCACGGACTGACGGACAAGTGACGTGAGCTATGCATGCTTTAACTCCGTGTGTTATGTACGGACAAATTGTTTATGGATTTCAGTATCATAGATTATTGGGCGCCTGGACTCCTCAACATTCATTGCATTTTTTAATATATATGTAAAAAACTTAAACAACTCTGATCTTTAAGCGGAGGAGTAATTGTTAGTTTCTGGTTGAAATAATATTATTTGTACTCTCTTTAATTTAATTTGTATTTGCATTATTTTTTTTTTATTTTTTTTATTTTAAAAATAACATAAACATATGTTTCAAAATAAAAATAAAATCAAAGCAAATGCAACCAACTTATAATTTTATTAATTTTATTTGCAAACTTCAAACCCAATCCAAGGAATTGGTAACATAAAGAAGTACACATTACACATTAACATAAATGTGCTTTATTATCACATCATATATAAACTCCCTTTTTTCTTAAGAAGATGCTAATTAACTACTTTTGTATTCCTTTAATGATAGAAGCTACCATTTTCTCATGATCAGGGAGATTTTCATTGATGATAGGGGTGTCCTTGAAATTATTAAACCATGAATACAGGTGTGGGAATTTCTCTCCATCTAGGATCTTCACATTAATGATATCTTCAATAGTTACAAGAAACTTCATAGTTGATCCAATAGCTATGTCCACAATGTTAATAGTGTCACCCCCAAATAATTTCTTCTCATAGCTAAAGCATTGTTCTTCAACAACTTTAAGATGTTCCCAGATTTTCTCTATGTTATTCTTTCTCTCTTCAACACCTCTGCTACTGAAGAGTCCACCAACTGCAGGAATCTTTAAAAATTGACCCCAATATATTATTATCATATATATTAAAAAATTTAAAGCAAGTATTAATATCATCATATATTCATATACATAGGGAGATAGTATTAGAAATAATATAAAACTATTGATGTGGTCAATTCTAACAGCTTAAGTTTTTGGGATAAGCGGTTATTTGATATGGTATCAGAGCCTCTATGACTCAACGGTCACGGGTTCGATCCCTCCTCTCCACACTTTCTAATTAAAAAGTGGAATTAAAAAAGTATACAGTGGTCGGACCTATACACTATCCACACTTCAAGCCCAGTGGACTCTTGTGTGAGGGAGCATAATAGAAATAATATAAAATCATTGATGTGGTCAATTCTAACAGCTTAAGTTTTTAGGATAAACGGTTATTTAATAGATAGATCAAGTGAGAATTTTATGTGGGTGTAAGGAGTGGCGGAATTAGACTAAAAATTTAGGGGGTGGGCCACTATTATATAAATTGAGTACTAAAAAAATGACACAAAAAACTTATGCATATCATTCGAGAGTGTGTCTAATATCAAGGATATTTAAAGTTATTTTGCTTAATAACTTATATAACAAATATTAAATTTTACTAACTTAACCGTCAAAATTAAAAGTTGCTATCGAGTAGATGGGATCTATACAAATTTTTAAAATATTTTAAAACTATTTGATAATTTCATTCAATAACTTCAATTGAACGTACATAAAACAATTAACAAATACTATTAAATGTCGACTATTAGGACCAATAATAAATTTGGTTCATGTGGTAAGAGTCTTGGTTCGATTTCTGCCTCGTATGGAGAAAAAAAAATGTCGACTATTAGATATCAATATGATTAATATATACTATCAATTAAGAAAATGAGTGCAAATGATCAAGGATTCAAAATTGAAAAGGTTAAAAAATGCATAAAATTTTATTAAACTTACAATATCATCAGCATATTTAACCCAAAACCGTGCCTGAGCTCTCTCATAAGGATCAATAGGAAGTAATGGATATTGTGGCCATATCTCATCAATATATTCAACAATGATCATAGACTCACAGAGAGGTTTTCCATCATGAACAAGCACTGGAGTTTTCTTGTGCACTGGATTGTATTCAAGAAGTTGAGGACTTTTGTTGAAACGATCTTCTTCTATGTTCTCATATGGTATACCTTTTAGCTTAAGAGTCAATACTACCCTCAAAGTAAAGGGACTGTACCAAAATCCATGTAGCTTCACCTCTGCCATTTTAATTGATTTGTGTTATCTTATAAGTTGATTAATCTGTCTGTCTTTATATATAGATATAATTAGATTAGTTGGTCATTCTGTCTTGTTCCACAAGCTCCAAATTTTGGAAATAAAATATGGAAGGGGCACTAGTTAAGGATACTTCAAATAATAATAATACATTAAAGTGCGTGCAATTAATGTTTGAAAAGTAAGAAAATTATTGTTTTCAATGTAAAAATTTCTACTTTTGTATTATTAACTAGTGCCCCCGGGGCACTAGTTAGCATGACCCATAAAATATTCAATTGGTCAATCTGCCTTGTTCAACAAGATCAAAATTTTGGAAATAAAATATTCATTGCTTAGAACTGATATAATTGGTCAATCTGCCTTGTTCAACAAGTTCAAAATTTTGGAAATAAAATATTCATTGCTTATATAAATAATTGATAACTTGTTGTATAGTTATCAAGTAGGATAGATTAAATATTCAAGAAGCTTCTTTCTTTAATTTCAACACTTCATCAAGGCATGATGATATAAGGTATGAGACTAGATAGTTTTTTCGGTGACTTGATGGTGGCTGTGAGTTTCGGACACAGTTGGGAAAGGTGCGTGTATATATATAGGCGCGAGAATATATGTGGATATGTATAACAACCTTGTAGGCCCCGCAGCAACCGCCGAGACGGCGTATGCAATGTTGTAAGCAGTATATGGTTCTATTGTGAACAATATCAAAAGAATATTTATGATTTTCAATCTTTGATACTCTTAGTAAAATCTAATTCAATCTTAATTCTCTTCTAATTACTTCTGCCTATTGTACCACTTGTACATTATGGTGCTTATTAATAAAGTTTTGCAGTTTAAAAAAAATAATTCTCTTCTAATTACTTGCCGCCCAATTTTTCTTTTATTTTTTAATTTTTTTTTTCTTTTTTGTCAAATAACCTAATGAAGAGTATAAACTTTTTTGGTTTTAATCTTTTATTTAATCTTTTTGTTTAGTCTTAATAATATCATACAATCTTATTTTCTGAATGGTTGGCAACAACATGGAGTGTATGGAAACTTAGAAATCAACAAACCGTTGGATTATAATTGAGGTGTAAAGTAAAATCATAGATGACTATCATATCACAATCATCAATTTAGTCCTTAAACTATTTAAATTAATTAATTGGTCTCTAAATTATTCTCTCAACCATCAAGCAATTGTAGGCTCTCTCTCTAACAAATTAGGGTTATCCCGTGTTTGGCAATGAACCTAGAGATGAACCTAATGTAAATTTTCTATAAAGAGTCGGCACGAGATGAAAAAAAAAATCATGGTATATTTTAATTTTATGTGTACGGTCCCAAAAAATCTTAAGACCATGAAAAATCAAAACATATTTTCCTATTAAAAATGGAGTTTATAATTATTTTATATTTATAGGATCACTATATAGTTTCGGGGATGCAGGTGAGATAAAGAATCTATCTCATAATAGTATAAAATGGGAAGCGAAGTAATACTCTTAATCTCGCTTTATTCTGTAACATCGTTAAATATATATCATGCAAAACCTATCTCAATTTTACCTTAGAATTTTAAACCAAAATAATCAAATAATATATCAAAATAAACATATAAATAATGTTAAAAAAGAAAATAATCCCGTGCACGGTACAAGTTAACATACTAGTAATATATTAAATTTATTGGAAAGATAAAGTGTGTGCAAAATAATAGGATTTTATTGGTGAATTAAAATTAGGGTATAATAGAAAAATAAGGTGAAAAAATTAACTTTCTTAATTTGCTGTTACTATTCAAAACGGACACTTAAAAAAACGGAGGGAGTAATGGACTATTTAAAAAAAAAAAAAAAAGACTTTGGTGATCATCAAAATTATTATATATTTGAGAAATTTATTAACGTTAGTGATCATTTGATCAATTGAGTGAGCTAAAATGATACACACAACATAGTTTTATTTTACTTTTTTATTTTTATGTGAGATATTTGTTAGAGTTAAAAGATCAATTGAGTGAACTAAAGAGATAAAACAATATATTGATTTGAGAAGTTTAAAATTAATTCATATTTTATAATTAATGATGACTTCTAGCATGTCCTAAGTGCTAAAAACTATTTATGTTAATGTCTTTAAAAAAATTATTTATCTGAGATGTAGACAAAGCATGTAATTTTTGTTTATATAGCGATAAAAAATTTACATTTATTATTACATACAAATGAGAAGAAAAAAAATATGGCTCAAAATATCATGTTTGTATATACTTTCATCATCTTAATATCTCTAGTTCTTATGCTAAATAGTGCCTTTGGTTTTCCAACTCCAAGTAAGATTTTTAACACAGCAGCTCCCTTGATTGCTATAATAGGTTTTGGTCTAGTTCCTCAAGTTATAGAGTCCATTTGTTCTAGCTTTTTATAAGAATGATTTTTATAGTTTATTAATAATTTGCTTATTAAAAAGCTTTTTTTTTATAAGAATGATTTTTTTTTTATTAAAAAGCTTCAAATGAGAAATTTGTTTAAATAGTTTTTCTTAAAATATTGTTTTATGTATTTCAATTTTGTTATAAATTTTTTTTAATGTTATTAGAATTTCAAAAAATCTCTAAAATAAGAAATTATTTTAAATAGTTTTTCATAAAAATCATTTTTGAGAGATATTGTTTTTTAAAAAATATGATTTTTATTAAGCTAAAATCTTTTTTTTGAAGCTAAAATCTTTTTTTTGAAGCTAAAATCTCTAACATGAATATTTAAGTTACTAGATGTCAATATCACTCTTTTAATTTATAAAATAATGAATTTAAAGTAAATTTTATTGCATAAAAAAACTTTTATTATTTTTAATTAATTTATCATAAAATACATTTTTTAAAATACAAAGAAAAATAATTTAATGCTAAAACAAATGGGCACATTGTTTCATCATTTTATTTTAATAAATTTAGTAGGGTGTTGCAAATGATATTTATACGTAAGGTTGTCAAAACCGGACCGGACCGGACCGGCCGGTCAGACCGTGAACCGGTGATGTATCCGATCCGGTTAGGCTCGAAAACCGGCTTGCAGGTGAATTGATAAAAAATCGGTCGAACCGGTCCCGAACCGGAAAAACCGGTGAACCGGCCGGTCCAAACGGTTCGATGGTTCCGTTTTTTTTTTTAAAAGGAGGTCAAAACAACGCCGATATATATATATATATATATATATATATATATATGTATATAACCAAACGATGTTATTTGGTTTTATTTTTAAAAGAAAGATTAAAAACGGTGTTATAGTACTATTTTGTGTTATTGGACTTAGTTATTATATAATTTTAAATTTAGTTTGAATTAGAAATTTTATGTCTAATGTACTAAAGTTTTAATTTTATATTAACTATATGACATTTCATCTTTTTTACATTAGACATTTTATGTCTAATGTAAAAATAAGAAATATTAAGTAATTATTTATTTATTTTTATTTATATATTAATTAAAATATATATTTAATTAAAAACGGTCTGACCGGTTCGACCCCGATCCGACTGGTTGAACCTTGAACCGGTAAGCTTACCGGTCCGGTTCTAAAAACCTTGTATATATGTGGTGGTTTTTGAGATTCCAACATAGTTGAAATATCAATTTTGCCATATGATATCTTGCACTATAATTTTTTCTTTAAATAAAATGTCGGAAATATGTCATTTTTCACACAATTTTCTAATTCATCTTATACACTATATTATACCAAAAAATATCACCTTTCAGTAACCTTTTTTTTTCTTATTTGACAATGCAGCTCCCACTTCATGCAATGTTGATGATGATTGTATAGATGACATTAATAGGCATTGTGTTGATAATATATGTCAGATGATACTTATCTATGGTGATTAAAAATAATTATGTTACCACTGAGTATAATTCTATAAACATAAACAATAATAGAAGGAATGTTTCTATCAACAATAAATTGATCCGAATAGTAAGCATTTTGAGTCCTTTAAAATAACATCGGAAATTAGATTTTATTCGGTAAATTTTCTTCTTTTATTTCGGTCTCTATTCAGTTTATTTTCTATTGAAGTATATTTCTCTTTATTAAATTTGTAATAGTTATGTACATCCAGAAAAACCACGATCAATATACTTTTATTAATAAAGCAATCAAGAAACGCATTTCATTACTCATTAAAATTCCTTTATCATGAAAGACAAAGAAAGAATACAATTAAAAAAGAAAAAGTGAATTAAGACATATTAAGCTTAAGTGGTTAATGAATTTCCTTTCGGACAAATCGTTCAAGAGAATTCAAGTTTGATAATCGATGTTAACAACTTTTGGCCAAGTTTACTTGCTTAAGAAAAAAGTGAAGTGTGAGTCTTAATAAATTAATGTCACTAATTAAAACCCAGCAAAAAATCACTAAATTAAAACCAAGCAAAAACCACATAACCAAAGATTGCTGAAACAAATTTAGAACATTCATCAACTAAGAATTATAATGAAAATGCTCTTTATATAGATAGAGTTAATTATGAAATGATTAACAAATTAACTAATCTCTAACAAAATAGTAATTTGACAACAATCATATAATGAAATTCCCTAAAAGCTTCATTATATTCGTGCATTTTTCATTCATTTGGATGTACATACATATAAAGGAACAAATTTGTATTTAATTGGTGTTTAGTAAATTCATAAACTAAACATGGACTCTAATCCTATTCATATATATATGAAATCACAATAAAGGTTAAATATCCGTCACAATCGGTGTCAAGGATTTTGCGATTTCAGCTGTTTCGTATGTTGCGTTACGAATTACGGCGGTCACAGGTAATTTTGCATAATAACATAACTTCTAGATATTTTTATTTTTTTTCATATGAAGCTTTCTCAATTTTGCATAGATTCATTTTTTCTTATAACACCAGCATACATATACAAACTGACATATTTCATATGAGAATTAAGAAATAAAGAAAAATTAACACATAACCAAAGAGCACTATATATAAATCTGCAAAATGTAGATTAATTAATCTTCTCCAGATGCATAATCTTTAACCTTTTAATATATAATCTTCTTCACCATGAAAATAATGCTACTATAATTGTAGCAACTGCAACCGGAACAGACATTAGACACCGCTGTTTCACACTAGCAGCAGCAGCAGAATCGTCGTCTCCTGCAACTACATCGTTATCCGCGGATTTCTTCTTAGACGACGATGACTTAGCCTTTTCAGGTGCTGGAGCCGGTGCAGGAGGTTTAGCAACGAAGAAATCGCGAGGAAGAAGTACCTTATCGACTTGGTAAACCGCGAGTTGGTGATCGGTGTAAACAGTGCCACCAACCGTGACATTGACAATACCTGTTGTCAAGTTCACTTGGTTTCCTGAACTTGTTATATTAAGTCCTAATCTATAAGGGTCATCACCAGCCTGTGTTCTCACAGGGTTACTCAAAGTATCGAAATTCGATGTGGATACAAATGTAGGTAACAAGTGGAATTGAATGAGCTTATTCTTTTGTTCATCGCTAAGCGAATTGAGAAAACCAGGTTTGAGGCTCGAAAAGGCATTGTCATTTGCCGCAAACAAGGTTAAACCACCATTCGAGTTTAATAACTGAGAGTTGATTTGGGTGGACACTTGTGTTGTCTGGAGAAGACGGATTAGCGTGGTGAACCCTCCGGCCTTTTTGAGGATTCTGATTATGTCTGTTGGACCTGAATCATCTGGTGCCGGAGCAGGTGATTTCGCGGCTAAAATGGTAGTGGAAGAGCAAAGAATCATTAGAAGAAGTGGGAGAGAAAGAATTTGATGTTTCATCATCACCATATTTTTTGAGAAAAGAATGGTCTTTGAAGTGAGTGTGTTAATGCATGTAAGAGTAATGTTATATAAATATAAGTAAACATGAAAGGGTTTCTTTTTTTTTTTCTTGAAGTTTGGTGAAATGTTTAATTATACATCAATGAAAGGTAGTGTGTCAAAGGCTACTTTAATTATATATTTTGCTTGGGAAAGAAGAAAGGGAAAACAGTGGTTGTGTGTGTGTGTGAGGAGGCAAAAAATAAAAGAAGAAAAAATTAGCACTATTGCTTAGAATTTACTTGTAAATTGTAACTCTTTTGAAATAGAAAAACAATCAAGTACTTGCAGTTAACTCAAGGAACAAGTCACTAGAATTTTACTTTTAATATACATTTTGATTAAGTTTTCATGATATTATTAGGTTTTGAGTGAGAAACATGATGTTAGTTACTTGAATAATCTGTTGATGTTAGCCTCTGAACTAAGGTGTATTAGTAGTGCTTATTGGTTGGTGTTTATTGCTTGTGGGATTCTACTAATTATGTTTATTAATGTTTGTTGTGGAAGAGTGATGGATTAACAGATGATAATGGTTGTAGAAATTTCTCTTACTGTCTAGTTTCTAAAAAAACTGTGTTACTATATATATTGGTTGTAAAAAAACTGTGTTACTATTTGATTATAGTGGAGTTATTTCTTTGGTCTAGACAATCCGTAATTTTTTACTCTTATATTGAAGATATTCTACGTTAGAATAGAGCTGTCATTATTTATAATTTTTACTCTTTTATTGCTATTATTGTTAGTGTTGACTATGCTGGATAATTTGGTTGTTCAGGTTCCACAAAAAAGTGACAATTTAAACGCTTCGGAATATTTCATTGTGCACTCTAGTTCCATCAGTAACAACTGTTGAAAGGTCTAATTCAAGCAAATAGTTATTATTAATTTAAGAAATTGGTTGCAGAAAGCAATCAATCACCATTGACATTTAACAATCTTGCAATCTGGACCACAGTCTCTATCACAGTTTCAGGTCTGGTTACCTGATTTTAGACAGTACTTTAGATAGAAACAACTTTTAGTTTAGCAGTTCATTACAATACATTGTATGAGTGTTGATTTTCAATTTGTGAAAAAGAGGTTCTTAGTTTCTTAATGAAAAAAGTTGATGTTTAAATATGTTTTTAGTTCTTATAAATATACCATGTTGCACGGTACAACCATAGCAGAGGATCCAAATCCACGAAAAACTTTTTCTTTTTTTAAAAAAATTTGCAATTAATCTGACTTTGTCTTATAAGAAATAGCTCAATTGTTCATTTCATTGATGTGTGATAATTGAGAAGTGAGAACAACTTCTTGTATTGTCAGTTAGAAACCAAACTTTTGAGTCAAAATAGCATCATAACACAGGCATATATTATATATCACTTTTTTTTTCCTTTTCAAATCTTCTTTTATTGCAATGGGATGAACAACTATACACTGTTCCCTTCTAGTATACAACTATAATACCATCTTACTTAAGCTAATCAAGAATCATCTTGATCGTTTAGATGAGTCCTCGCTAAGTAGTAGGAATGCTAGAGAAGCAACATGTCTATGTACAAGCAGCTTCAACAGCTAAACTCTTTGTTACTCCTCTACATGGATTTCCAAATGTACTTATTGATACTCCAATATTACAACTGCTTGATCCAATGCAGGCCTGTTAAATGTTCACCAGATTCAGTTTAGCCAAAAAAAACGCAATATAATCTTTATATACACCATCAGTGTTAAGATTTTTTATACTGTCAATCAATCATAACCGTCAGATCACTAAAAACATTTGACTTTAACAGTAATTACTTACTTCTAAAGTCAAACTTATGATTTGTTGGCAGCGTAAAAACTTTTACACATTGTGTATAAAAACTAAGCTCATATAATAATACCTTTTGCACAATGGATAGAGTCTTATTGCTACTGCATTGTCCGTGGTTGAAGTTTCCACAAGTTCCATGAGGCGTTCCGAAGCTTGCAAATTTAATGGAAGAGATCACCTGATTAGGATAAGGGCATTCCAGTGACAGTACAGGACCTACCTTTCTTCCTGAATCTGTATCCGAATTCCATCTGTCTACAGGAGGAGGGTGAGATTCGGATACATGTGAACAAACACTTTCTATTTGTTTTGTAGCGAAAGATATTTTTGTAGGATCGCCTCCGCTCTCCTCAAACAATACAAGAGTGTTGCTGTCTGGTTTCAACCACGATCGCGGTACATGATATCTGCAAGATCAATGACTCAATGAGTATCTGAAAGGTTTGCTTTATTCAAACAATAACATATATATACAATCAAAGCGCATTAGTTTTCAGGTGCGATCATACTAACACTAATTAATTACTTTTCATGTAGAATAGAATATCTAACACTCACAATGTCTGTGATGGTTTTCCACAGTTCTTGAGACATTTGGATGAAAAATAGGTTCCTTTATAATTGCATGACTTAGTACAACCGGAATTAGAAGCGACATATGTTGGCCAATATCGCCCGATGCTCTGACCGTTCACCCAAGCTTCGCCTTTTCCCATCCCCGTGAAGTCAATTGCAACCGGGTTATTGCCGGAGGGAGCAACAAAGTTTGTCTACAACAGCATATATCAACATTAGTTAACTGTAGAAAAAGTTAAGAATTTTAATAAATGCTCTATTCTTAATAAGATTACCTTGTACCAAATCAAAGGTTGATTTTTAGGTAAGGTGGATTTTGAATTCCACTGTCCAACACTTCCACTAGACAGACCTAAATCTTCACCTTGAAGGCCAACCTGCATTCATGGAAATACAGCGATGTAATCTGACTTCAATAAAATCTAAAAATGAAATTCATTTCATTTGTATCTCTTCAGTTAATTAATTGACCAAAACTCAAAAGGAGGAACAAAAATAGGCCTTAAGTTACGCCGAGACTAACCTGATATGTCCACTTCTGTCGCGAGAGATTAGTGGTACTTCCATTTTTCGGAAATTTCAATATTACTGGACCAGTGATCCCCGCACCCACCAAGTCATAAAAAGCTCCATAGTTCTGTGGTGCATAAAATTTCACCTTAGCTGATGTATAGTAATGAGAAAGGACAAGATGATGCATAATAAAACCAAGATATTATCGTTGTAGATGCCGTATTTTATAATCAGAAAAATAGGAACCTTTAATCCCACTGTTAAACTCAGGAGATCGATCGTGTTCTTTCCAACTACAATTGTAATAGGGATGTCCACATTGACCTTAGCGTTTTCGCTGTTGCCTGCTTTACTCCCTGAAAAAAGTTCTCGGTCATAACATATCGAAATTTTATTACATAAATTCATAAAATATTTCATTTCAAGTAAATAAGGATATATCAACTTTTTAAAAAAAAAATTACCTGCAAGTTTCCCATTGATAAAAGCATGAAGGGCATGACCAAGGGATTCAATGTGAAGTACAGGTTGCTCACCGGCATTATCTTCAGCAACAATGCTTCAAAACAAATTGAAAACGGTTAACATCGGCCGGAGATATACTCCTCAAAATAGAGCTATCTCAGTTCTCGATCATGGAAACTCACATACCTTAACGAGTACCACAAGTAGTCACTTCTATCAGCCGTCGTATTTATTTGCTCGAGTAATCCAGGTTTTGAGAATGCATCAGCCTTTGAAATACCAACTGGTTCACTAATCCAACTCCATCCTGAACTTGAACGGTCCAAAGAATCAACCTCTTCTTTAGAAGATTTAGTTGCGAAACTTGAAATCATAGATGCAGAATTAATCTGTCGTACGAAAAAACAACTTAAGTTTATGCTACTTACATCCTGAACAAAATAATAGAAGAAAAGATAAAGACATACCTTTGCAGTATTAAGTACAACATTCTTGCAGTCTGGTAAGATGCTCACAGACCATCCAGGCAAGTGATATGAATTGCCATTAAAACTTACCGTTGCATCGGATGTGCCATTGTTGGCAAGGAAAGCGGAGCATACAGTTCCTGTCTTGTAAACTGCAGTCTGAGATTTGAATAGTAAATCTTTAGAGATATAAAAAAAACCATTCATGTAACTAAATATCTTAAAACATAAACAAGAAATTGTGATCAAAACTTGAAAGATTTGAATAGCCTCTTCTTACCTCTAGATTTGGACCAGGAGATGTAATTGTTGGATCGGTAGCTATCAGTGCTTCTTCACAAAGCTTTATGGCCTTATGCAAATCTTTAAGATGACCCCATTTGGGCTGTCTAATAATTCCTGCATCAGGAAGTAACAAATTTCGTTACATAAATTCATATAATATTGTTCACTGTGATTTTAATAGTCTTCTACATATAAAATAATCATAGAATATTGAAAGTTGAAAGATTCCATACCATACTCATCAATCGGTGCATCATAATCATAACTAGTAGTAATGAAAGGTCCACCAGCTGTTCGGCCAAAGTTAGTTCCTCCATGGTACTATTTCGGAGTAAGAAACGAAAAAAAGTCGTGGTATCAGTTGGTATAATATATTGCATAGTAACTTTGAGCTTAAACTACATGCAATGTTGTCAAACGCGGTTTTCATAAATTAGCAGTTTGTTCAAATTTTGCTATGTTACAGTGCTATAGCACCGCAACAGCCGCTATTTGATACTAAAAAGCGTATCACATACAAATTTTGAAAACATTGACTACATGTGAGGTTACATTACCATGTAATAATTTTGAAAAGTTCCGCCTCGCTGAAAAAAGCGTGCAACAGAAAATGCGATATCTTCTACAGGTCTATAAGGCGCAGCCTCTCCAAATGCAAGAAACCTATGGTTCAAAGAATTCAAAAGGTTACAAGAGGAAAATAAAATGGAGATAATTAATCAACCGGATAATATTTTTTAGTATGATATACAAATAACAAAATGATTTAAGTAGAAAACATGCTACTAACCATCCGGTCCAATTCTCAGTCCACATTTTCGGTTTCTTGTCAGAGTTTGGTGTGAATTGATCGCAATAAAAATCATTGCATGTGTTAATCTGCGAGTATTTAAGTTACGATATTATGAAATGTAACAATCGAGTAGGATGATTGTAGACATGAACATGATAAGATAGCTCTATCATTAAGACAGATAACACCGTAAAACAAAACTGTGTGATAACCACATAGCGAACTATAATTTGGCCTTTTACTTAAAAAAACGATAATCCAGTAAAACAAAAACTGCATAAAACTATATGGATAGCTGAAAGGAGAAAACATACAATTGGATCAGGTGCGTTTGCCTGCTGGCACATAACCCAAGGAACACCTGTATCAAGAGATGTAGCCATTGATGCTGCCCAATTGATGTATGGTTTAGCAGCAGGACCATAGTCTGCTGAAATGAGTTCATACTCATTTTCAATCTGACATAAAAAAAAAGTAAATATTTTCATATTAAGAATCTACCAAATAAATAACTGAGCATCGACACTCAATAATGTACTAACCTGAGATAAAATAATTGGTCCTCCTTGTGATGCATAGAGATTCTCTTGCTTCATCAAATCCACAATCTTCGCGGTAAATCGCTTCATTTCTGCCTTGAATGGTTCATTATCAGTTCTGAACTTAATTCCAGGAATAAAATGCAACCAAAGAGGGAAACCACTGTTTAGGAAGCAAAAAATAAATTAAAGTCAAAGATTATATATGATTATGAAACTTCCCTTAAAATATACATTTAAAAGATCCAATTTTACCCGTAATTCCATTGAGCAGCAACGTATGGACCGATCCGGAGATGAACATATAGACCTGCGGCTGCTACTGCTTTCACAAATCCAACTAAATCTCCCCTTCCTTCAAAATTATACTGCCAATGCAAAATATATATTCCATCATTAAGCCTTTTGATAGAAATTGAGAACTAGTCTTCACAAATTCATGCTTTTAAGTTCTAAAAAAACTATCTGATAAACAACTTATTCTTAAAAGAACTATCTTTTATGCTTTTTAAGTTTGCAAAACTCACATGATGCAATGTAAAGACATAACAGGTAAGATAGAAGAATAAAATGAAAATGGAAGAGATCAGAACCTGGCCTCGAATAGGTTCGTGTAAGTTCCAAAAAACATAAGTCTCAATCACATCAATTCCTCCATCTTTGGATTTCTGAATAAGGTCTGGCCACATCTACAATAACAAATACTACCATTGTTAATTAAGTTCATACATCAAAGACAAATCCTATAAGGAGTGTATACCTACGAAGCACAGACATAAAGGCAAACACCCAACACCGGACACAACACCGGTAATAGTTTGCAAAATGAAAATGATTAAATGTAACTGTTTGTGTCGTGTCTTGTTGGTATCTGACACAGACATGGATACCAAACAGGTATTCAGACACGAAACCAAGCATGACTCCTGGCATCAGACACATCTTCAATTTGAAGTGTCGATGTTAAATATGTGTATATACAAACAGAAAACACAAGAGAGGAAGAAACCTGTGGAGTGCTACGAGGATAATGAATAGAACCAGATATTAAGACCCTGCGTTTGCCATCAATGACCAATGCTCTATGATCATAAGTAACATTGGAACAAAAAGAAGCAAGTACATAAACACCAAGAAACCAAACCAAACCCAATACAATTTGTGTCACTCTCATAATTATCTTTTTGGAGTTTAGAAACAAAAACAAACACAAGTGAATGAAAGAATGATTCCTCCTTTGTTCTTGCTTCTTGTATTTATAGGCTTAAGTTATGTTTTTAAGACACATTTATCTTTAAGCAATTGATTACAGGAATTTCTACCACATTTTTAGGATAGTTTTAGGTTTACTTTAAGTCATTTTAATAGTTTTTACTAGCCAATAATGGAAAATAACTAAGTAATCAAGTTACTTGACGAAAAAGCAAGAGTTAGAAGTCATTTTAATATTTTTAGAGTTTTTACTAGCACACTTAATTAATGCTTTCAAAATTTCCAACTCGTCTACGAGAGTAGCGAGTGTCTTTGATTGAATAGGGTGATTTTAGTATGCCAGAGCACAGTGAGATCTAAGTGGTTGTGTGTGTGTGTGAAGAGGCAAAAAATAAAAGAAGAAAAAATGAGTATTATTGCTTAGCACTTACTTGTAAATTGTGACTCTTTTGAAATAGAAAAACAATAAGTACTTGCAGTTAACTCAAGAAATAAGTCTCTAGAAGTTTACTTTTAATATACATTCTGATTAAGTCTCTATGATGTTAGTTACTTAGTACTTAGTAGTGCTTCTTGGTTGGTGTTTATTGCTAGTGGGATTCTGCTGATTATGTTTATTGTGCCATTATTGTTTGTTGTGGAAGAGTGATCGATTAACAGATGATTGCTATAAAGGTTATAGAAATTTCTCTTACCGTGTCTAGTTTCTAAAACGAACTGTGCTACTATAATAGTTAGATGTTTTCGATTAATTTCGGACAGAATTACACTAGGGATCCTCTATTTTATTTATTTATAACACTTTAGGCTCAAGTGGTTAATGAACTCCTCATAAGACGAATTGTTTGGGAGAACCCGAATTCGATTCTTAATGGCTAGATTTTGCTTACCTCACGGTCAAACTCTACATTACTGAACCCCTTCACTTGAGAATCAAACGGTTAATACAAAAAAAAAAAAAATAGTCATAGTTCATTTAAACCACACTTGATTTTATTTTAACTTTGATCCATAATATGATTTGTTTTATCATCTTAATATATCATCATAAAATCAGGTTAGATACTTTTGTTCCCTTGTTGTGTGTGCATAGCATAGCCATGAAACCAAGGAATGCGAAAGTTTGAATTAGTATCTTAAAACTACCAGCAGATTAATTACATTAAATTCCTAAACTCATTCACACAGAATTTGTTATTATAACCAAGGCATGTAAGAACTGCTGAGAGGTCTACTTCAAGTAAATAGTTATTATTCATTTAAGAAATTGGTTGCAGAAAGCCATCACCATTGACATTTAACAATCTCAGTTTCAGGTCTGGTTGAATATCAAAGTTGATAGACATATCTAAGGACATCATGAGTCTGATTTATCAATGAAAATGGAATGTTCACAAACAATAATAAACAAAAGAAAAGTAAAACAAATGTGTCTTCATTTTGTGATATGGAAAGGGAAAATGAGCTTATCAGGTGCTGGAAAATTGAAGGTTTCAAAGAGGGTAAATAAGAACTACTAAACATTTAAAGTAAAAGAGTGTTTGCATCTTCTTTACTTTCAGACATTATCATATGTTGTTGACCAACCACATAGATAATTAGTTTGAAACTCAAAATCAACATCCTGAAGAAGTAGCATTTGCAATGGGACTTTCCAATGTGCATGAAGCAAGAAGGATTAACACATCCGAAGCTCAGTACTTGTAAAATTGTGAAGTACCTATACCGGATATGTACCAAGTAACACTTGTTTTTAAACTTTTATTCTAATGTTTTGTGTGAATTGAACAGTTTAGTTATCGAATGTCATAAAAAATAAAATAAAAACTCATGATGTTGTGCAAAGTACTATTTTTTAGGTGATCCACTTAGAGCCTGTTTGGCCAGGCGTTAGAAGAAGAAGGAACTTTTTTCAGGGGGGTGGGAATGGGATGTGCACTTTTCGCCGCCTTTCCCTTCCTTGCACATCGAAGAGAAGGGGGAAATACTTCCCATTCATACCATTATAAGCTTTCCTTTCCTTTTCTCTCTATTCCCCTCTACCTAAAAGTATCCAAACATAGCTTAAGTGTTGGTTCCACCCTGTAGTTAGTAACTACATATATGTTTTCTATCTTCCCCTGGAAAGTTTAAATGAAAATAACAGTTGCACCGCGCTAACAAAGCAAAGTTCGAGCACTAAGTATGCAGTCATTGAAAACAATCAAGCCATACAGGAATGGGAGCTTTAAATACACTACAGAAGTGTAAAACAGTGCATTACTCACCATGATTCATGTTTCCATTTCAGAATGTGACAGATTAAACAAAAGTACAGACTTAGATTCTCGACTATTTTACTTTACATTCCCTAACCTCCTCTATTCCCTCTTAAGTTTGTCTCTCTTAATGCATCCTCAGCTTTCACTTTCTCAGGAACAAAATCTGAACAAGCAAAATGAAATGCAGAAACCCTTTTAATTAGTGTTAAATAAATACATGGAAAGGTGAACATCAAATATTTCAACGGATAGCATTTAAACAGGGATAAGAAATTACCAGACAGAAAGTCATATCTACTTTGCTTACTGACAACACGTGCTGAAACACAAAGCAATCGTCCAATCAGTAATTGGGAAATATTTAATGGTCTCAATGCACAAGCAAGCACACAAATAAACATGCACAAGGATCCATTCCCATGGACTTACAAAGTAGGCCATAGGTCAATATTGGGAAATCTTTTGTTATTCATATTTTCAATTTTAACACTGCCAAGTGCCATTTTCAATTTTACCCTCCTCATTTTTGCTCTTATTGATAGAGGTTGAAGTAAAGCAAGCTAACAAAACAAAGGCTTACAGTGAATTAACTGCTAGTACCTAATTAATGGGTTAGATTCGTGACTTTTCTCAGAACTGAAGAAGTTCAATAATTTTACCATACCCTCTGCCATTTAAGCCTAGCTTAATAATACTTTACTTTTATTTCATTTAAATCAGAATATAGGTTTCTCGAACCAAGTGTTAGTGTACAGTATAACTGTAAACCCCTCACACTTCACATCACATTGGAGAAATACTCAACATGCAAAATGCTATATAATATGAACTGAATCTATACTAAAAACACATGACATGTTTTCCTCCGTGTGTATTATCACCCATGCCTCCTTGGCTCACACATAACTTGTTTGGCTTAACGTGATTCGTTGAATAGATTCCATAACATTTTTGTAGGAAAAGAACTGCATACTGAATTCATTCAATATTTACTATTCCTAGATTTGATTAGGGACAACTGCTAGATTGTAAGCCTCACTGTACAAGATCAAGACAAGTATGATATCCCCAGCTTTAAAGGCCAAATCCGTATGAAAAACACACCTCACCCACCCATTATTCATAACAGAGGTGAAACCGCAAGGCCTAATAATTCTACTCAAGCAGTTCAATTTCAAAATTACAAAACAACAATGTCACACTATAATTACATTGTCATATTTGCAGAGAAAACACAACAAAACTGGTAAAGGACCAATCACAAGGTAGAAAATGATCAAGTACAGTAAACGGACAGTTAAACCATACATAGAGGTAAAAAAATATTGGTAATCGATTGTCACATCTCAATTTGCTACTGTTCAATCAGAGTACATCTTTCCTACTCAACAAAAAAGCATTTATATTATAATTATGCTCGTCGAATGTGTGGTCAATCACCTCCGCCGCACAATAGTAAGTCTTGTTACCATGAGATTAAAGAAGCTACAAACTGCACCTTGAATTTGTCACACATCTGTCACACATCTAATATTAGATGTGTGACAAATTCAAGGTGCAGTTTGTAGCTTCTTTAATCTCATGGTAACTATTCCACCGTGAAAACATATACATAGCCTAATAGTTACAAAGAAAATCATCCTTTAAGGTCTCAGAATATAGATATACAGATATAAATACAAATTTTAACTGTGGATAAGCCACTAGATTTGAGCTAGTGCTAGTGTGGCGAGGGTTTTGACTAGTGTGAATGAGGCTATAGATAATAGCAACAAAAAATTCTAGTAGCAGATACATGCAGTAAAACAAAATTGATTATGGCTAAAATTGAGTTAAATTTGAAGTGATTTATGCTTGCATACATTCATGTAAAAGCGAGTTGAACAATAATTTGAGGCTAAAAAGCAATTGTAAAAGCAAAAACTTCAAATTCTAGCTATAAGTTATAATCAATTATCAACATTAATCAGTTACAAATGTAATGCAGTTCAACTACAACTCAATTGCTTGAAGACTAACCCTAACCTCCTATGAAGCACAAACACTCCATGGATAAGACATGTCCTGATGTCGGACACGCGTCAGTGTTCGACACTAACACATAATTACATTAAATTATGTCATTTTCTCAAATTATTATTGATGTCAACGTGTCAGTGTTTGTGCCATGTCTGTGTTTCCGAGACTAGCTAAACCCTAACCTCACTAAACTCACTAATTGACTAAATATCAAATCAAACATATCATACAAAAAGGCAATCACATAATTTCAAACAACATAAGCAACAAGCACAAATGTAACATCTTATAAAAATTAATAAAAAGACAAAAAGATAGGAACATTACATAGATGATTGTAACTCAGAGACTTCTTACGATCCTGGACAGAACAAACATAAGCTTCCTGCGCCAATTGTTCAAGAAACTTCTCCTACAAACAAAAACACAAACACTGAATTAAAAACACATAACAATAATCAATAAAAAAAACCATAACAAACAAAAAAATATTACAAAAATGTTGATAAAAATCTACCGCAGCTTTGTTAATAGCCAATACAGCTTCCTGAGAAACACGCATATCGCTAATTTCTCCTTTTAAAATCGTTCTGATTCGATTCATTGGAAACACATGCGTTTTCGCTTCTTCTTCATTTTCTTCATCGTCATTGTTTCTTTCATGATGTTTCTTTCCATTGACTTGTTTTCCTTTGGAATTTCCATTTGTGAAATTCAGCTTCTTCTTATTCTTCTTGTTATTGTTCTCTTCGTTCTTCTTCTCTTTGGATTTTTCCTTTTTGATTTTACTAGTAGGTGTTGAGGTTTTTGGATTTTTGGTTTTCTTATTGTTTTCTGCTATGGAATTGTTGGATGAAGCCATTGTATTGATAAGTGATTATTATGAAGTATAAGTAAAAGCACTTTCCTTTTCAATTTACACACACTGATTCTATTCTAGTTCTACTCTTAACGGTTTCAGACAAACGGAGCATTTTCCTTTTGTTTTTCATTTCAGACCGAACCGGGTTTGAAACGAACCGGTTTGAATTAATGCGGCCCAAGTCGACTCGCAAATCTGTTACAGGGCTTGTTATGGAACTGTTGCTATTTGGGAATGCTATTAGCACCCTCTTTTATCATAGGAGTGTTGCTTACAAAACTCTATACAATCCTAGAAAAATAAATACAAGAGTCTAAATCTAGAAGCATAAAGTAAATATTGTAAGATAATGTGTAGAGCCTTCGACTCTATTATCCCAAAGCAAGGTTACAGACAACTGGTTTTGTTTAAATGATTAATTAATGAGTTTTCTTCTTTAGGACGTATGATTCAGAAAAATTCGAGTTTATTCTTAAAAAGAACAATTTTAGGTAAATTTTATTTACTAGAAGGCCGAATGTCGGATTTAAAAAAAAAAAAAACAGATTATGTACTACAAAGTACAAACTACTCATTTGTGTCTTGTTGAGAGTCTATTATTCACACACATAAGTAACACAATTCAAAACATAGACTTTGGTATAGCTTATTATAAGCCTGAAGAAAAAAAATCTGCTTAGTAAACTTTTTTTCTCATGAGCTTACAACTTATTTTTAATAGTTTAATAGCTTATCATTTTTTTACAATTTTAATCCTGTAATCTTATTTGAAAGAATTAAATATTAATTAAACGCAATTTTTTACTTTTTTTCATATTTATAAGTTAAATCAACTGTTATTTTACTAAACACTACAAATTAAATCAACTGTTATAAACTTACTTAACAATTATGATTTATTTTTTTTTTGCCAAAATGAACCATAAACCAGGTGAGTAAATCATAAATCAATTATTTAGATATTTAGAGTTAGAAGTTGATTGAGTGTTATTGCTCTATAGCCAAAATTTCAATATGTAAATTTATTTTAAAATAATCTAATATAAAAACTATAGGAGTATGTAGCACAATGTTTTAAAAAAATGTCCGTTACTGCAAAAACAGCAGTGACAAAATGGTATAGACAACTATAATCACCATTTTTATAGAGTGAAAAACAATCACGGCACAATGTCGATATAGCTGCGACAAAATGCTCATAGAGGCTTTTTTTTTAATTGAAATAAAAAAAAAAAACAAAATCACATTTTTAGTTCAAATAAATATGAACGAACATAAGTTACAAAGTGTTATCTCATTTTAACTTTTTTCTAGTTCAAAACTTCTTATTTATCTTTAATTTAAGTTGTATACATATGTATATGTGATGGTATAAATAATTTTAATAAACTTTGTGTGATATTATTAATAATTCACACTGCAACAACCGTAATTTGCAATGCAGCATCCGTAATGGCTGAAATCACAGAATTCTTCATGCGGCCGTTACCGCAACCATTAATAAACGCTAATTAAAACGTAACCGCGGCCTTCATATTTGGTGCTTTCTTCCCACACAAAGTTTTCACATAGTCATAATCATAATTGGGTTTCCTAGGGTAGCTCCCTCACCAAGTACATGTGTGTCAATGAACACCATCATCACTTATTCATTGCTATCGGACTAAAGTCACTCATCACATAATTGATGTTCATCACTATAACTTTTTCTTTTTAATTTTCACCACAGGTTGAATTTAGTTCGTGGGTCAGTTATGTTATGTCCACACTACAATTTACAAACATGAAAAATAGTTTTTTTTTCCTATTGAATTTCTCTCATTTTTTTGTTTCAATTCTAACATTCTAACTATTAAATTTCTCTCTTTTTTATATTTTCATATTTGATGATGGAGATGCAACAATTGATAAAACTTGAGAGAATTACAATGGCGAGAATTTACTCCAACAAATATATTCATCGATTTTTTTTTTCTTCCCTTCTTTCTATCCAACCAAATGCACCTTAAATGAGAAACTATAATGTAAAAATATTTTCTTGAAAGATTAAATTTTGATTTCTTTCATATATTATGCTAATTTAATATATTATTTTAATAATTAAAATAATAATGTGAAAATATGTATTATTGTAATTAAAATTCAAATAAATAATAATAACATGTGTACGTAATAGTTATGTCTACATGAAATTGCCACATCATCCTAAAACTACACAAGGGAGACCAAGCTTTTGGCAAAAAAAAACACATGTCAATCTTTGAGACATCCCATTTTAAATATCTATGTGTCAATACTTCCAAATTTTTATCTTCTTATAGCATTCATTTTGAATCTAGCCAATCAAAAGCATTAGTTTATGTAACAACCAATCAAAATGTTGTGTTTGTTGAATAGCAATTGGCAGACCATTTTCTAACCAGCCCATTCCATAAGCCCAACCCATTTGGTTCTGTTCTGTCACTTTCATTGCACAATTCTGAATCTTTCTTTTTGACAAAAGCTAAGTCCTTGAAGGAACAAAAGCTTCACTCCAAACAAAAAAAGAATCCTGCTTCAGCAAGCATGCAAGACCCGTCTCTTTCATCTGTCTCTCTCAAAGCAGAATATTTCAGAGTTACTCTGTTGTTTTACTTCTTTGTTGAATGGATTTCAAAATTCAAAATTCAATTTCTCCCTCTCTTTTTCAATATCAAAACTCACTTTCTTACTCATCTCACTCCATTTTTGCTTGATTCCTTCAAACTTCTCTCTCCATGAATCAACCTCCACCGAAAGCACAAACTAGAATCGTTTCTGGGTTTCAAATTGCTTCTCCATCTGTTATTTCATGATTTAATTTCATCAATCTAATCCTCCGATCTGTTTCAAGACCCATTCACAGGTAATTTCAGTTTCGCTCCTTTTTCAAATCCTTGATTTTCTTCAAACACATTTTAACCCTTTTTTGTTTCGTGCTTTTTGCATAATTTTGAAATTCCTTCATCTCTCTCTTGACAAACCCAGCAACGATGAAGCACCGAACGTTACTGCAGTGAAGGTATGCACAGATTCGTTTTGATTTTCGAGTTCAATATTTATTCTATTGTATGTCATTTAACAATATTAGGTTTAGTTTGATGAATTTGAAGGTAGTTGTTCTCTCTCCCTAATTTTCTATTTTTGTTCTTGCCTTGGTGTGTAGAATTATAGGTTTCTATCTGCATATCTAATAATCTTATGACTAATATTAGTAGATTACATGTGAAGTTGTATAGTGTTATATAAAGCATGCTTTTGAATCTGCTTGAATGATAGTGTATACTATTTGAATGGTATAATAATTTCGTATTCTATTTTTCTTATCAGAGACATGATAGTGTATAATATTTGTAACATGAAGATAGTAAATTTGTGCAGAAATTGTATGAAATCAACTGTAATAATCTATTTGCACTTTGCAGGCCAAAAGATTTGTAGACTATTTGGCTACTTTGGCCCTCAATGAAGTTTTCATGCCTCATGATTATTATATTAGGTAAGCTTATTTACTCTGTCTTAAACACAACTTATATATAGCTTCTATGTGTTCTTTTAATTTAAAATTTTAAGCTTCCTGTTAAATGTTTTACATGTTCAAGAATGTGTTTGAATCTGCTTGAATGATAGTGTATGATATTTGAATGGTTTGTTTGCTTTAACTCCATGCTTGGGGTTAGATTAGATGTGTTGAAGCCATAGTCTCATTTTGAATCAGCTCCTTAAGTTTATAATGACTAGCTATTTATTTATTTATCCTATTTTTAGGTGGAATGAAAACCATATTGAATTACAAAGACTACCATATTCATTTATCTTTTTCCCAAAATACAATTCCTTTAATTTTTAGTCAATATCATGTTTGTGTATTTTGAAATTTGGATTCAATCATATAAGCATTGAACCGAAACTTGCAAAATTTCAGACTCATTCTCCTTCTCTTCTTACAAACTCGGTGACGGGAAATAATGAGGAAGCAGCGCACAAATGAAAACGGCAAGGTAAGCTTTTATCATCCTCTTGCTGGGTGTCTGCCTTTTTATTTACTTGCTTTTTGTTCTAATTTGTTGCCTAATTTATTTGTTATTTAACAAGTTAACCAATTATATTTTTGTTTCAAGCAGTGGTTAGATGATTTTTTGAAGTTTCTAGAGCAAGTCCATCTGCATCTTCATTGTTCAGAGGTAAAAACTTAAGTTTTTGTGTAATGATAATTCTTTTCATGTTTATTGGTCAAACTGTAGTTTCTATTATTCTTTGCACAATCAATTTTGAACACATTCATTTTCGGGTTAAATATGTTGTTTCAACTTATTACAGTGTTCATCTAATTGCCTCACTATTATCTTTTCTCTAACTAGCTTTATGAAACATGTCCAGTTAACCATAAGTGAGAATTGAGAAGAATTTTGTCTTTTGATTACTAATGTTTTCATTATGAAAGGTTTTTTAAAAAAAATTGTGAATATGATTTCCCTATTCGGCAAGTTGTGCTATAATTTCTCTAATTACATCATTTTTTGGTGCTGTTAAGAGTTATTGATGGATTTGGAGGTAGATCTATGTTATCTCATTCAATTCAACTCATGGCTTTGGAGTATTGTTTTTCACATTAGGTAGGTTACTTATGTATATATATTTTAGTATTAGTATTTTGTACTGATATTATATATGAAATGTTGATTGAAGCATAAACTAATTCTTATGTTAGTTTTGACATGTCTCTGATAATATATTTCATCGCATCAGTACTAGCTAACTTAAAGGGTAACCAAATGATACAAATATTTAAGTATAATATTTGTAACATGAAGGCTAACTTAAATGGTAACCGAAAATCCTTCTCTACAACATTTGCATATCCTTCTGTGCCTTTGTTTTTTCACAGTTTCTGACTTCTCATTTTATCATGGCTAATGTATTTTTATTTCATCTCTGATGTGGGGCTCAAGACTTTCAATTGATATTCTATTCCAGTTGTTTAAAACAATGGTTTCATTTGATTTGTCTTTTTCATTTTCAATTTTCTCCTAAATAGAATTAGTATGAAGTGTTTGATGGTTTATTGATTAAAGTGACATTTGTACAAATACCAGCATGACATGTTTGGTCACTCTATCTCCAAATTAAATAATTACAATAGTTCTGGGTAAGTTTATCTGAAGGTTGATTTCAATTACTTTTTACACACTCTTAGCAATATATGTCTTTGAAACATTAGTTTTGAAACAAAAATTAAAAGCACACTTATTTTTCTTCAAACCACCAATCAATTCAGTATTTGATATAGTCTACTACAATTGTAACTTTTAAATGGATCCGCCTTTAATATACATATGCCACATCCATTATGTTTTAATTGAAAAATGCATTTTTCTATGATGTTTGAAATCTTTCCCTTTCTTAGTTTTCACTCTCTTCCTTACTCATCTTCACAAATAAGACTCATTTTATTGAACATTTCTACTCTACCAAATTGCAGGTATGAACAAATTCAAATTTCTAAATCCCTCCAAAAATTTCAAAAACAATAGTAGCAATAGCTACTATAAAGTACAAAGATTCTCTCACACTTCTTTCTCCTCTTCCCCATACTCATTCCTTTCAAAATTCATATCCAAGATTCTCTGACACTTCTCTCTCACCATATTGTTCAAATTTTCTTTGTATGGATTTGACATGTATAAGCATCAAGATACTTTTGATAGGGTAAATTAATGTGGGCATTTTTTGAGTTTTCTGAAATTTCTCAAATATCAATTGAAAATTCGGTTTGGATTGTGGTGTTGTTTGATTCTGGTGTTATGAAGCACACTACATTGTAGTTCTCTCCTTCTCCTCCTCACCATTACATGTATATATGTATGATTTGACTTAGAACTGGGATACTTGAATTAAAAACTTTACCCGGCTACTACTTTATTCTTGGTTATATTTTGATTCAACAATATGATTAAGGTCATTTGTATTTGTTTTCTAATTATGTGGTGTTGCTTTTGCTTATGCAAACATGTTTATAAGAAGCCGAAATATGTCCAAATATTTCTAAAGTCTCAATTATTGGAGTACTCATTTGCTTAAAGGAGAAAATAGATCAAGTTTGTTTGAATAGTAAATAACTAATTTGTTTCTTTCGTATTTCTAATCCCTAATTTTGTATCTCTTTGTTTTTTTGTTCCAGTCTCTTTGGCTTTACTTTTTTGGAGTACTGATTTGATGCATGATCATATTTGCTCCAATAATACATTGAAGGGTGAGCTTCTTGAAGTTAGGGTGTCAGAGAAAAGACTACTGGATAAGATTCAAGATCTTAAAGTTGATTATGTTAAATTAATTGGTGATGTCCTAGAAAAGGTTGTAAAGCAGCAAGTCAGTGAAATCATGAACTTAGAGATTAGATCGAGGATGCCATGTTGGCAAGAAAACTATTGGCTGAGGAGGAGCTAAAAGAGAGAATGAGGATAACAGAGAGTTTAGAGAATGAAATCTTGGAAATGAGCAATGTTCTTGGCCAAATGAATGATTCAATTAAAAAACTAAGTGTTGATAGGGATGTACTATCTATTCAGAGGGATCAACTTCAGGGTCAGGTGATTTTACTCAAAGAAAGTTTTATTTTAGAAGGACCAACCATGGGTATAGTCACTACTTGAAGGTATATATATTTATTTTTACCTATTTGTAATATGTTATATTAGTGTTTTTCAATAGAGACAGTGTTGAAAAGTGTTGTAGTTTTCTCTTTTTAGAATTTTGCTTCTCATAATGTCAAGTGGATATATTTTCTCTCTTTGTGGATAGTATTTTACTTATAGTGGTTGTTGTGGTTTTCTCTTTAGTATTTGGGCATAAAGGATATATTGCAGAACATTGCTTTACATATTTTACAGGTACCTTTCAAATTTGAAGCTTGCTTTTATATTGACATTTTTGGTATTATAATTTAATATAAATCGTCTTTTTTGCAGCATGCCGAAAGACAAAGCACAATTATGAGCTGCAAAAGAGTTGTATGCCATTTTTTAAAACAATAGGATGATAGTAATTCTTCCTTATCATAGCAATATGAACTTCATATAAAATTTGAGGTTAATGACTATGGTGATTTAAAATAGTATGTGAATTTTCTACAATCTCAGTTGGTTTTTAGTTTGTGTATGCTGGTGTTTGCATCGTCTGTACTAACTTGATATGATGTTTTATGAATCTATGCAAGGATGGGTAAAGCAGTATCCAAAGAAGGCTTCTATTCTAAATTCTGCTGGTGCAGGAAACTGGTTTCATCAATTTTGAGTTGTTGATTTAATCAGGATTTCTCCATTCCCTTCGTAAGCAATACGGAAATGACTCTCTCTGCCAATATGCTTATGGTTTCAGATTCGTTCAAATGATGTTTGTTGAATTACAATTAGGATTCTTCATTTAGGTTGTATTACCAGATTGCTGGCTATGTGATATTTCATTTGGAGTTTATGAATTATGGTTAATTAGCTTCCAATACATCATTGATGTTGGCTTAATTACAGATTATTTTTTATTTTTAATTGTGTTGTTATTTGTTCTGATTCATTTGCATTTGATATCAAGTGTGGAGTTAAGGACATAATATTGGTTGTCATAGATATGCACAATGAACTAGATTGAAGAGCTTTTTCAAGGACAGTATTGGTGTATGTGTTAGGTTGATTGTACTGGTGTATGAACCACTGACATATTTAAAATCACTATAAATAGCATAATAAAGTACACATAAAACAAAATTTGTTCTTACCAAAAAACAACAAAAAAAATTGTTTACGCAACACTTTGAATCAAGAGATGAATATATATATTTCATATTATATATAATAATGACGCTGGGAATCGAAGCAGGTTTTGCCGAAAAGCTATATTGTGCCTGATAAATTTACAAATATTTAACTTTGCTAAAAGCTCTTTATCTATAAATTTTACATATGAAAATTAAGCAACTTTTTTTTTTATCAAGTGCTTCTTAAAAAACTGTTTGGCCCAACTTTTTCTCTTTTAGAATAAAAAGTCTAAAATAAACTAGACCAAATGATATCTAAGTAAAAATTAAGTTATATTTTCAAGTAAAAAAACGAATGTCAGGTAAAAGTTAATATAAATTTTTTTGGTATCTGAAACTTCTTTTTTATTAGTGGATGTTTGAAATAGGTTAGTTGAATTGAGAGAATGTGAAGACACGGATCAAATTGAGGGGATTTCCATAGTTTAGTTTTTTTATCAAATTATATTTTTATATGAAAGAGATTTGTTTGAATTAGTGTATTGAATATGAAACAATATATATTGTGGTGAATATAAAAAAAATTCTTCTAATATAACATAAATTTATTCTTTATGAGAAAAACAAACTTATTTTAGTGTATATATATATATAGGACAATTTTCTCTCCAACGGTTTTAGATTAAGAACTATGAATTTATAGGATATATATTTTCCTTAAATTCAATGAATTGACACGAATTTAAACTGTTTTTTTTTTCTTCTTATAAAGAGACCGTTATGACATTACAAAGAAATCGTTATGAACCACTGACATATACAACAAACACTAAATTAACACTAACATGTATGCATTTGTAATACTTTGAAAAATGAAACTGGTTGAATATAGTTGTTATGTCGGTGTCAAGCACTAAACGCTCCTTTTTATCTAAAGTGTCAATGCTACATGTTTGGTGCATTTAGGGTTTTCAATAGAATTACAAAGGCTAAAAAGTGTGTAGAGTTAGCACGGGGACAAACGGCATTTGTAATTTAGACAAGCTTTTATATATTCTGAAATGTTTTTGTATATGTCATTGTTCTTCCTAATTGATTGAGATTTTAAAAAAGATCAATTGAATTTTAAGCGACTATTACTATTTTTTTATATTTGAATAAAAAACACAAATCTAAATTGAGGGGGGTCTTATATAACATGTTGTTTGAGAGAGAGAGAGAGAGAGAGAGAGAGAGAGAGAGAGAGAGAGAGAGAGAGAGAGCATGTGATGTTTTATTTTATTTTGTTTTATATTATTATGATTTTCAATCAAATATAAGTATGATTTTTTTTTTGAAAGTAAGTATAAGTATGACTTTTTTTTTTGTTATTGTATATTTATCACCATACATGAAGAATCATCTACCTTGCAAGGATCGGGATGACTCAAGTCTGCAAACTACATGGAGAATATTTAAGAAAATGCCATTAATACAAATGTTCATGACAAATCATATTGATTGTAAGGATACATCCATGTGTTACAATCAATAATATTCAAGTGTTACAATCAAGACTAAATTAGACTTTTGGTCCCTTAACTTATTTGTTGGTTTCATTTTGGTCCATTAACTAATTATTGTTTCATTTTGGTCCTTTAACTATATTTCCGTCTGCCAAATAAGTCCTTTGCGTTAGATTTTATAAAAAAACGTTAATGTTCATCATCACTCATCGGCTTCATCACCAAACCTAGAAAAATCATAATCTTCATCAATTTAACCATGAATTTAGGCGATAGAATTTTGATTTTGGGGAAAATTGAACATTGAAATGTAAATTGGATTATTGAGTTTTTTAGTTTTCAGGGTTTAGTGATGAAGATTATGATGAAATTTTCCAGATTTATGGGTTTGGTGATGAAGATGATGATTATGAAGATAAAGATTAACGTTTTTTCATAAAATTAAACGGAAAGGACTTATTTGGCGGACATAAATATAGTTAAAGGACCAAAATGAAACAATAATTAGTTAAGGGACCAAAATGAAACCAACAAATAAATTAAGGGACTAAAAGTCTAATTCCTACAATCAATAATATTCATGTTCTTTAGAATTTGTTTTACAATTATTTACTTCATTATTTGTGTCTTTAAGTTATTTGCTCATATTTCAATATGATTACAATTTTATAAATATTTCATGTTCAAATTTTCTGTAGCAAATATATATATCCATATATATAATTACAATTCAATTTGTTCCTTAGATTAATTTCAATGTTGAAGAAGATAATCAACCACAAAGGTTTTGGGAGTTGCAAATTTTGGATCGTCATTTAGCAAACAATTCGATTTTGGTAATTTTCACACATGATATGTTTGATTTACATTTAATTTTTAAAATATATTTTCCAAATTCCTTTTCAAATATGTAATTTAGTTCAAAATTTTTCATTGTGCAGCATTTTCCCTATAGAATAACAAGAATTTTTTTACAACATGGTCAAAACCAAATTAATTTGGTTCTACATAACACAAACATTGCAGTCAATTGCAACATCAAAACAGACCCAAGGAATGAAGTTGAGAAGTTTATAACAATAGGATGGTTTCAATTTCTTATGAATGCTAACATAGAAGCTGGCTCAATAGTTAGGTTGACTCTTTCGGATCCGCCTGAAAATTTGATTATTGCCATAATTGATCCATAGCAACAATCTATCTTTAAATATTGGTTTCATGTAAGCTAAGTTGTACTTCAAACTTTAATGTATTTTAAGCTATTGTTTCTAATTTATATCCGTAGTTTTTTTATTACTTTATAATTGGTTATTATACATTGCGTCTATTCTTATGACAATTTCCGCATTCAATTATTTTTGTGTTCACTATTATTCATTATATAATTGTTTGCATTTAATAACAATGTTCAAGCAATATTCCTATAATTTGTGACCATAAGCAAATTCTTCCCCGTGCATTGCACGGGTGTGAATACCAGTAAGTAACATGGCAGCATCATCAAATTTGACTCAAAAGTGTGGTGGACCAAAACTTAGGAAAAAATTGAAATGAGAAGACTAAAAAGTGAGGTATCCACATTTAATCCATAAAAAAAAAAAAAAAAAGGAAATAGGGAATTATGGCATTTCAGGCTTTTTTTTCTTCTTCAAGTTCTCAAATAAGTGGGCGGGACACGTACACATTGTAAAAAACGTAGAATTTGCAGATTCATCTACCATTTGGTTCTTCGCTACTGAATCATTCACATTTTATAATGTTTGTTTGACATAGAGAAATATGTTAACAGCTTTACATTTAAATAAAAGATGGCCTAAAATAATTTAGAGATGGAGACAACAATATCATAAAATAATTTTTTAAAATTGAGTTAGACTCCATCAAAATTTTAACAACACCATGTATGAAACTAGGGATGTGCATGGTTTGGTTTTGAAGGAAAACTGAACTGAACTGAACAAAATTATTTTTAAAATTTATAATAATTGAATCGAACTGAACTGTTTGTCTTTAAAACTGGACCGAACCGAACTGTTAAAGTGGTTCGGTTTTATGGTTTTAAACCAAACCATAACTAAATTTACACTAGAGAAACTGAACCATTAAACTGAACTGAACCGAATCGAACTGTTAATCATGAACTGAACTAAACTGTTTCAGTTTGGTTTCAAAATTGTTAGTTATAATTCAGTTTTTTTTATTCAGTTCAGTTTAATCAGTTCGGTTTGGTTTTATGGTTTTTCTACCCACCCCTATATGTAACAACTAATCTCTAAAGAATCTAAAATAATCCTCGATTTTCTAATCTCCAACACATTCAGTGTTATATTTTCAATATAACTTCTTTCACTCACATCCAAGTACGTTTAAGTTCTCTTCATGTTTTAGATTTTTATGCTATCCATTCTCCCATCTCACACTAATGCATTTAATATTTTTTATGGGAATGTTAAACAGTGCCCCGGGCACTTGTTAAGCATACTTAAAAAGGAAAATAAAATAAAAGTTAATATTGAAAAGATGATTTTCTATAATTTCGAGGCATTGAATGCACAAACTACAAGAAAAAGTTTCTTTATTAGTAAGTTTAACTAGTGCCCCGGGAGCACTGTTTAGCATTTTTCATTTTTTATTTATTTCCATCTAAAATAATTAATACTGAATTATGACAATGAGTTTAAAGTGGTCAATAAATTTCTTCTAGAACGAATTATTCGAGAGAATTCAAATTCAATTTCTAGTTAGAATAATTTTTAATTAGACTTTATTTATCTTACCGCCAGACTCTTAATTATCGAAGTCCTTCTAAGAACTAGAAGGTTAAAAAAAATTAATAATAATAATACTAGTATATTTTCCATTTTTTTTAGCTTTCACTATCAGTTTAATCTGGTTTGGGGTCAGACATCAAGTAGTTTCAATTTCCTCCGATCGCAGTTGCGGAAGATTGAACTGTGTCCTACCTACCAAGTTTAGCGTCAATCACCACTGAATCAACTAATGTATATTTTCCATTTTCCTTTGCAAAGAAATAATGCATCGCCGGACAGACACCACTATCATGTTTTCTTGATAAATAAATTGACAAAATGCGGTAGCTAGTTTGAATTGCATAATGGAGCAATTTCATATGGTGGGCTCACCCGGGTATAGCTAACAATTTAATTATCTGAATTTTAATGTTTCTTTCTATATATAGATCCAATATAATCTATGGTGGTGAATAGAGTGAATACGATGCCGAGGGCAATTAGGAATGGTTTACTACATACCTACTACTACTACTACCGATCTTATTTTTTTGGGGATGAACGAGTGTCCACTAGCACTACGCATTTATATCATTCACTATCTCATTTTAATGCTTCCCCACTTTAATTTGTTTGAGATAAAGATATTGTTTGGTTCACATGATATTGTTTTTTTGTCTTGCTAACGAGTGCTTCCAGCACTCTTTAAACATTTCATTTATAGAAATTTTTTATTCAAAAAATTAAACAATACAATTTTCAATGCGTTGACTTTATGCATTCCCGTATAAATTATGTAAAAATTTTACTATTTAAGATCTTAAAGAGTGTCTCAGGAACACTCGTTAACATTTGCCTTATTTTTTTATGAATTAGATGTTAACTAAGCGCAACCGTAAAAATTGATTTCATACGTTGAATCAAAAAATTTAACACAATTACATTCTAATGATTAGATTCAAACACATAATCTCTAGTTAAGTTGAAAGAAATTTCTTATCATTTAATTTCATCCAAATGCTATTGCTGGATGCAATTTGGATTTGATTGATTAATTAACTAAATCAGCTCATTTAATACCTAATGGCTAGACTTAATATTCAAATAAAATATCCAAAGAAATTTGATTCACGTAATCTCTTACGATTTGAAGAACTAAATGAAGTCACGAAGTGGCTGTTTTGTTTTAATTTTTTAGATTTCGGGACGTAACTTACGAAATGGTTTTTATGGAACCTTAAGTTACTAAATGGTTTTCGCTCAACCGTGTTCACTTGCAATTTCATCAACTACAAATATTTTTTATTGTGTTACTTTTATGTTATTTTTTCTTCTATTATTTTTCAATCACATACTAGGGATTGTCTTTTGCAAATAAATCTCATGTTCTCACAATTTTAGTTACTAAAGAACCATGAGGGTGGGTATTGCCTTTGAAATAATTTTAGGTAACCATTGAATTTTAACAAGTATTGTCGGTGACAGAAACCCTCGATTTAAATCAAAGTTTTGTAAACAATTTGATTTAGAATTAGGAACTAAGTTGAAATTATTTCCAACTTATCATATGCAATTGAATGGTAAGTCGAAAAAAATTATTCAATCGTTAGAGGACCTGCTAAGAACTTGTGTTTGGAACACAAGAAGTTCGCACGCATTCTTAATATCGATTGAGTTTACCTTTAATTATCATTTAAATACAAGCATCACGCCTTATGAAGCTTTGTATGAGTAGAAATATTGTCATACACCTTTATGTTGGTTTGAAACCGGTGAGACTCGAATGTTAGAATCATATTTTGTGGAAATGACAACATACCTCATCAAGTAGTTGGAAGAAAAAAGAAATAAAGAGTTCTTATAAATATGGAGAGTTATATTGAATTTGATTCACCACAACAACTCTAATATTTTGTAAGTATTGCGAATTGTGTAGTTTTATGTCTCGAGAGGGTTCACACGAATTCTTAACATCAATTGAGTTTACCTTTAGTTATCATTTAAGTACAAACATCACACCTTATGAAACGCTTGTATGAGTGGAAATATTGTCGTACACCTTTATGTTGGTTTGAGACCAGTGAAACTCGAATGTTAGGATCATATTTTGTGGAAATGACAAGACAACATACCATATCGTGTAGTTGGAAGAAAAAAGAAGAATTATTATAAATATAAATATGAAGAGTTATATTCACCACAACAACTCTAATATTTTGTATCTATTGTGAATTGTGTAGATTATGTCTTGAGATGGTTTGCAATTTTGTCTTTATAATTTAGTAATAAATTTTTATTGAGTTCTTAAAATTTATTTTTACTTATTGTGTGAAGATTATTTTTAATTACTTTCAAAACTTTTTATTCCCATTTTCTATCTATTTTGTTTCCTACTTTATTTTCTTTTAACGCTATCTCTTTTTATCTTTTTCATGAGTCACTCTTGGCAATTTATTGTTCCACTCCCTCTAAATAACATTCCAATAATATTTTCTTCTGGCAAGCACTTTAAAATATCAATGGCTTGACCGTATGTATGTCAATGGACCCGTGACTTGCATCTCAATGAGATTCTATCATATAATGCCACCATTTTTTTTTTTGTATCTTAAAAAAAAAGCAAAAATCTATTAAATAAAATATAAGAGATATTCAAATTGTTTAAATTAAATTAAATGTGGTTCGGATTACATGCAGTCAGTGCGGTCAACGACCTAAAATCATATAATTATAATCAAATAGTTTAAATTTTAAATTAATTTTTTTATTTTTGTTTAATATAAAATTCTGAAATAATATTTAAACTGTCCAATTAATATCAAACAACCTAAAATATATATTTATTTTTTTTGATATTGTACGACCTAAAATATTTTTGATTTACTATATCCTACCTACCCAACTCCCACTTTAGGATAAGAATTTAGTAGTGATAAAGTGAAAGAATTGACTCGTTATATTTTGGTAACTCCTCAAACACTAAATTAAGATGAGAATTTTATCAACAAAAAATAAGATGGGAATGGAAATATCATAAATGGGAGAGTACTTACTACTTGCTAACTACCCTAACAACATTCATTTATTAAACCCGATAACAATATTAATTAATTGAAAATCCAATACAATAGCTACTAAAATGAGACAAAAATAGTGACCGTGTAGGTAAGAATCATAGGAAGAAGACAGCACCAGATCTGAGGAAGACGACGATGACACTGACAATTTTTTTCATTTTTCTTTTGGTTAGATACACTTACAAACTTTATAATATAAATTTAATTACCATATATACTATTCTTAGACGTGCCGTGCCATATTATACGTAGAATAAATACTCCCATATATTTGGTTATATCATAACTTAACTAGTGTTTTATTCTATATATTCTATATTTAGCGGATTTGGATCATCTAAAGTAAATAATGTATAGAGTGTGAAAAAGTAAGAAAATTAAAGAATTTGGATTTTGTATAGTCAGAGGGTGACTTTGCTGCGGTGTGTCATATATAAACTATTTGATTAAAATCAGACGGCTTAAATTTTTAGCTTGAATTTCATATTTAAAAATAGTTAAAATCTGATCTTAAAATTTGGACCGTCTGATATTAATCGGATAGTTCAAATGTCTTGATTAAATGTCGTGTGATTGCATAGAGTTCAATTCTGCAATAGTTGTTATTTTAACAAACTCATAATTTTTTTGTCAAAAAAAAAAAGAAGCAAACTCATAATTTTGTTATGATGTACCTATAATATAATATATATATATATATATATATATATATATATATATATATATATATATATTTGATTTATTAATTTATTGCTAAATTACCCACTTTACTCTATAAAATGAATTGTTTATTTTAGAAGGGTCGAATTCCCAATTAACAAACCGTTTAAAGCTTACATACACAATTATGAGATTTCGAATTCACATTCTTACAAAAACATCCAGTTTAATAATATTTCCTTATCAATTAATTGAGTTAGGTTTATATGCCATAACTACTTATCCTCAAAATCTATTACTTTAATATAAAAGGAATATTTTGTCTTGGTGTAGCAGTGTTTTTAATTATACTACTCATTTAAACTATTATATTTAAAATTTTATCATATTTATATTATTATTTAAATTTTGATTAAAAAATTAAGTGAAATCTCGTTATAAAATATTGGTCACTATACACAATTAAGCGCAATATTAGAAATGCAATTAAAACATTAGAATATGCATAGGTTTATTATTCATTTTAAAGATAAAATTTTTACGATTATACTCCTTAGACAAAAAAAAAGGGAAATATCTTACCAAAATGAAATAAATTGAAAACTTATATCTATTTAATTAGCTTTTTTTCTTCTCCCATTTGATTTGATTCTCTTCCCACTCTCCAAGCTTATATGAATTTGAAGCTACAATCACTTTTAATTCCATTGTTATCTTTTCACAAAGCGGTTAAGCAACAACCTCTTATACTTACACGCATGTGATCATAAAAAAGACACCACAAACTGATCAATAAATCCAACTTGCGAGGCATTCTCGTGTAAGATTTTATTTTTGTACCAAGAAAGCAACATTTTTTATCATTTTTATTTTATTTTTCTATTAAGAAAGCAACCCCATTTATTTATTTATTATTTTTCTTTTGTTTTTTTCTTCTGAACTGTGTTCTAAACCAAAAGTTATTATAAACTCTCACACAGAAGTGGACAAGCCGAGGTTTCAAATTCGGTCATAATCTCCGACCTAACAATTTTGACATTTTTTGTCAGGATTTGTCGGCATTTTTATTGCATTTACTTAAAGATAAGTGTGTGTGTCTTAAAAACATAACTTAAGTTAAGCCTATAAATACAAGAAGCAAGAACAAAGGAGGAATCATTCTTTCATTCACTTGTGTTTGTTTTTGTTTCTAAACTTGAAAAAGATAATTATGAGAGTGACACAAATTGTGTTGGGTTTGGTTTGGTTTCTTGGTGTTTATGTACTTGCTTCTTTATGTTCGAATGTTACCTATGATCATAGAGCATTGGTCATTGATGGCAAACGCAGAGTCTTAATTTCTGGTTCTATTCATTACCCTCGTAGCACTCCACAGGTTTCTTCCTCTTTTATTTATTTATTTATTTATTTATTTATTTTGTTTATATACATATTTAACGAGACACTTAATTGAAGACGTGTCTGATGTCAGGAGTCATGTTTGGTTTCGTGTCTGAATACGTGTCTGGTATCTGTGTCTGTGTCAGATACCAACAAGACACGACACAAATGCTTACATTTAATCACTTTCATTTTTTTAACTATTACCGGTGTTGTGCCTGGTGTTTGCGTTTGTGTCTGTGTTTGTGCTTCGTAGATATAGACTCTATATAGGATTTGTCTTTGATGTATGAACTTAATTAACAATGGTAGTATTTGTTATTTTAGATGTGGCCAGACCTTATTCAGAAATCCAAAGATGGAGGAATTGATGTGATTGAGACTTATGTTTTTTGGAACTTACATGAACCGGTTCGAGGCCAGGTTCTAATCTCTTCCATTTTCATATTGTTCTTCTATCTTTCCTTTTATGTCTTTTACATTGCATTATGTGAGTTTTGCAAACTTAAAAAGCATACAAGATAGTTATTTTAAGAATAAGTTGTTTATCAGATAGTTTTTTTAGAACTTAAAAGCATGAATTTGTGAAGACTAGACTTATATTTTGCATTGGCAGTATAATTTTGAAGGCAGGGGAGATTTAGTTGGATTTGTGAAAGCAGTAGCAGCAGCAGGTCTGTACGTTCATCTTCGGATCGGTCCATATGCATGTGCTGAATGGAATTACGGGTAAAATTGGATCTTTTAAATGTATATTTTATGGGAATTTTCATAATAATATTTTAATCCTTGACTTTAATTTATATTTTGCTTCCTAAACAGTGGTTTCCCTCTTTGGTTGCATTTTATTCCTGGAATTAAGTTCAGAACTGATAATGAACCATTCAAGGCAGAAATGAAGCGGTTTACCGCGAAGATTGTGGATTTGATGAAGCAAGAGAATCTCTATGCATCACAAGGAGGACCTATTATTTTATCTCAGGTTAATACATTATTGAGTGTGGATGCTCAGTTTTTATGTCAGATTGAAAATGAAAATTTTTACGTTTTTATGTCAGATTGAAAATGAGTATGGAAACGTCGATACACACTATGGTCCTGCTGCTAAACCCTACATAAATTGGGCAGCATCAATGGCTACATCTCTTGATACAGGTGTTCCTTGGGTTATGTGTCAGCAGGCAAATGCACCTGATCCAATTGTATGTTTTATCCTTTTAGTTATCTGCGTCGTTTTATGCAGTTTATGTTTTACTCAATTATCGTTTTTCTTTTTAGTAAAAGGCGAAATAATAGTTATCACACGGATTTCTCTATGCTCACAGATAAACACATGCAATGGATTTTACTGCGATCAATTCACACCAAACTCTGACAAGAAACCAAAAATGTGGACTGAGAATTGGAGTGGATGGTAGGTAGTGTCCTTTTCTATTTTTATTTTTTATTTTTTTTTGACAAAGTGTCCTTTTCTATTTTAATCATTTAGTTATATGAATTGCATACTCAAAATATGATATGATCATCTTTTTCCAGTCAAATTTTTACCCTCTTGTAACCTTTTGAATTCTTTGAACCATAGGTTTCTTGCATTTGGAGGTGCTGTGCCTTATAGACCTGTGGAAGATCTTGCATTTGCTGTTGCACGTTTTTTTCAACGGGGTGGAACTTTTCAAAATTACTACATGGTAATATAACCTCACATATAGTCAGTGTTGTCAAATAACGGCTATAGCAGTACTATAGGACAGCGGAATTTGATATGCTATTTAGTACAAAATGCTGTCAAATAACAGCCGTTGCAGCGCTATAACATTGTAGAATAGCAAAATTTGAACAAACTGCTGTTTTCTACGATTTTGACAATATTGCATGTAATTTAAGCTCAAATTTAATACGCAATATAGTATACCAACTGATGCCATGACTTTTTTGGCTGCTTGCTCCGAAATAGTACCATGGAGGGACTAACTTTGGCCGAACAACCGGTGGACCTTTCATTTCTACTAGTTATGATTATGATGCACCAATTGATGAGTATGGTATGCAATCTTTCAACTTTCATATTTATTTTTATGGTACAGAAATATAGATACTAGAAACTAGTCATCTTAAAGATATTATGTGTTATTTTCTGATGCAGGAATTATTAGACAGCCCAAATGGGGTCATCTTAAAGATTTGCATAAGGCCATAAAGCTTTGTGAAGAAGCATTGGTAGCTACTGATCCAACAATTACATCTCCTGGTTCAAATTTAGAGGTAATAAATTAGAGGCTCTTTGAACTTTATACCAAAGGCATGAATGGTTTTGTTCTATCTCTTAAAATTTACTGTTCAAATCTCAGACTGCAGTTTACAAGACAGGATCTGTATGCGCCGCCTTCCTTGCCAACACCGGCACATCTGATGCAACAGTTACCTTTAACGGCAATTCATATCACTTGCCTGGATGGTCTGTGAGCATCTTACCGGACTGCAAGAATGCTGTACTCAATACTGCAAAGGTTTGTCGTTATCTTTTCTTCTATTTTCTTGTTCAGGAAGTAAGTACCATAAACTTAAGTTTGTTTTTTCGTACGACAGATTAATTCTGCATCTATGATTTCAAGTTTCGCAACTGAATCTTCTAAAGAAGAGATTGATTCTTTGGACGGTTCAGGATGGAGTTGGATTAGTGAACCGGTTGGTATTTCAAAGGCTGATGCATTCTCAAAACCTGGACTACTCGAGCAAATAAATACAACAGCTGATAGAAGTGACTACTTGTGGTACTCGTTAAGGTATATGAGTTTTCATGATCGAGAACTGAGATAGCTTTATTTTGATGAGTATATCTTCGGCCGATGTTAACCTTTTTCAATTTGTTTTGAAGCTTTGTTGCTGAAGATGATGCTGGTGAGCAACCTGTACTTCACATTGAATCCCTTGGTCATGCCCTTCATGCTTTTATCAATGGGAAACTTGCAGGTAAATTTTTTAAAAAAAATATGATATATCGCTATTTACTTGAAATGAAATATTTTATGAATTTATGTAATGAAATTTCGATATGTTATGACCGAGAACTTTTTTCAGGGAGTAAAGCAGGAAACAGCGGAAACGCTAAGGTCAATGTGGACATCCCTATTACAATTGTAGTTGGGAAGAACACGATCGATCTCTTGAGTTTAACAGTGGGATTACAGGTTCATATTTTTCTGATTATAAAATACGGCATCTACAACAACGATTTCTTGGTTTTATTTTATTATGCATCATCTTGTCATTTCTTATTACTATATATCAGCTAATGTGAAATTTTATGCTCCACAGAACTATGGAGCTTTTTATGACACAGTAGGTGCGGGGATCACTGGTCCGGTAACATTGAAATTTCCGAAAAATGGAAGTACCACTGATCTCTCATCGCAGCAGTGGACATACCAGGTTAGTCTCGGCGTAATTTCATTTTTTGGTTTTATTGAAGTCATCAATTACAATACATGGCTGTATTTCCGTGAATGCAGGTTGGCCTTCAAGGTGAAGATTTAGGTCTATCTAGTGGAAGTGTTGGACAGTGGAATTCACAATCCAACTTACCTACAAATCAACCTTTGACTTGGTACAAGGTAATCTTATTAAGAATAGACCATTTATTAAAATTCTTAACTTTTTCTACAGTTAACTAATGTTGATACATGCTGTTTTAGACGAACTTTGTTGCACCCTCCGGCAGTAACCCGGTTGCAATTGACTTCACGGGGATGGGAAAAGGCGAAGCTTGGGTGAACGGTCAGAGCATCGGGCGATATTGGCCAACATATGTCGCTCCAAATTCTGGTTGTACTGAGTCATGCAATTATAGAGGAGCCTATTCTGCATCCAAATGTCTCAAGAACTGTGGAAAACCATCACAGACATTGTAAGTGTTTGATATTCTATTCTATATGAAAAGCAATTAGTTAGTGTCGGTATGATCGCAAACCTTTTAAGTGTATATATGTTATTGTTTGAATAAAGCAAACCTTTTAGATACTCATTGAGTCATTGATCTTGCAGATATCATGTACCGCGGTCGTGGTTGAAACCAGACAGCAACACTCTTGTATTGTTTGAGGAAAGCGGAGGAGACCCTACAAAAATATCCTTCGCGACAAAACAAATAGAAAGTGTTTGTTCACATGTATCTGAATCTCATCCTCCACCTGTAGACACGTGGAATTCGGATACAGATTCAGGAAGAAAGGTAGGTCCTGTACTGTCACTGGAATGCCCTTATCCTAATCAAGTGATCTCTTCCATTAAATTTGCAAGCTTCGGAACACCTCATGGAACTTGCGGAAACTTCAACCATGGACAATGCAGTAGCAATAAGGCTCTATCCATTGTGCAGAAGGTATTATTATATATATGAGTTCAGTTTCTATATAAAATCGGTGTAAAAGTTTTTACACTGTCAACAAATCATAAGTTTGACTTTAGAAGTAATGACTATTAAAGTCACATGTTTTTAGTGATCTGACGGTTATGATTGATTGACAGTATAAAAAATCTTAACACTGACGGTGTATATAAAGATTATATTGCGCTTTTTTGGCTAAACTGAATCTGGTGAACATTTAACAGGCCTGCATTGGATCAAGCAGTTGTAATATTGGAGTATCAATAAATACATTTGGAAATCCATGTAGAGGAGTAACAAAGAGTTTAGCTGTTGAAGCTGCTTGTACATAGACATGTTGCTTCTCTAGTCTTCCTACTACTTAGCTAGGACTCTTCTAAAAGATCAAGATGATTCTTGATTAGCTAAAGTAAGATGGTATTATAGTTGTATACTAGAGGGGAATTTCAATGCAAAACAGTGCATTGTTGATTGAAATAAAAGAATATTTGTAAAGGAAAAAAAAGTGATCTATAATATATGCCTATGTGTTAATTATGATGCTATTTTTGTTTCTAACTCACAATACAAGAAGTTGTTCTCAATTCTCATACATCAAGGGAATGAACAATTGAGATATTTCTTGTTAGACAAGTCAAGATTGATTCACTTGTAATTGCAACTTTTCTTTAAAAAAAAGTTCTCGTGGATGGCCGTGAGGGTTTGCACGCTACATATGTGCTGGATGTAAGAGAAAAAATATGGTATATTTGTAAGGACTAAAAACATATTTAAACATTAACTTTTTTTTCATTAAGAAACTATTTTGTTGGACAAAACTAGGTCACGGAACGAAACACCAAAATAAATTATTCTTCACGATACAAAAGAAAGAAGACATTAACATTAAACAACAACAAATATCGACGAAAATAACAATCATGGGCAACATTTTAGGCCCTTATTCATCCGGAAACAATACAATACAATGAAACAAAAATAAAAACATTTAACAAATTCTACAACAAAGAATCTCTTATTTTTCATGATTCATGATATTATCAGTATTGAGCAATTAGTCCTTGGCTAGTAGAAGGCCTTTGGAATCTGCATAGTTTGCAGGATGTTGAAAAGAGAGATGGAGTTTGGTACTTGTCTTCACCTCCCATCATCGGCATAGCGACACCTCTCTTCACAGGACTAACATAACCTGGCCTATAAGTTTGACCTAAAACCCCTTCAATAGAATCTGTAGGTTTCTTAAACTTGAACTGTGTCTCCAAATGAGCAAAAGCATCATCTGAAGGCAATTGGTAATTGTGAGCTTTGTTTTCTTTTTCTCCAATAGGTCTTACCCTTATATCCATTTCAAGCAAACCAGAAACTGTGACTCTAACACTGTTTGTATCATCTGTTCTCTCCACGACCACTTCTCGTTCATCCGTAGTAATCTTCCATTCAGCGTCACCGTCGGTAGGAATGGTTACTGATTCACCATCCCATTTTACTGTAAGAGAGTCAACATTGTCATTCCATTGAGTTACTCTATTGGCTGAAATAACAAGAGTGTGTGTGTCGAACATGACAGAAAGTGCTTGCACCCATGTGTAGTCGCGAGTCCTTCCCTGAGGCCGAGTACCAATGAAGTGTGCGTTGATTTGGAATTCATCATCTGAAGCTATGGCAAAGTTTCCTCCTTTGGCTCCGTGGAAATAGAACATCACACCGTCTCCACCAACAAAGCGAGGATCATAGCACAATGAACCATAGCCATCACAGTTTGCTCTTCTAACTGCAAAAGAAACAATATAAAGTTAGACTGGACGACTTATGTAATAAGTTAGAGCATGAGCTGTCCAATCTTAATCGAATAATTCAGAAGGGTAACTGCGTGATTGCTTGAATGCAGAGAATCCAAATCGAATATTATACTATAAAGACGAATATAAATGTGAACTTAAACTTACACTTGCAAGTGGCTTCACATTTGCTGCTGCAGTCAATGAAACAACCTTTCGCCTTCTTGTTCTTCTTTGGCTTCCTGGTATGGCACTCGGCTGGACACACAAGAGTCGCGAAATTACAAGCATTGTCTGCTTTGCAGAACGCTCGCTCTTGTCCTGATGGCAGATTTGGCAACTGTTGATAATTTGACGATTCCTCTTTCGTACTCTTCTTCTTTTTCGGAACTTTCTCCTTCTTCTCCTTTTTCTCCTTCTCCTTCCCTTCTTCCTTATCATTTCCCTTACCGTTCCCATTGTTACCGTTACCGTTACCATTGTTTCCGTTACCGTTACCATTTCCTTGTCCTTGAGCAATGACAGCTTCCATAGAGATAAGTAAGATAACTAAGGCCACCAAGATGCTCCATTTTTTTGCAGCCATCTTGGTGAACTTTCAAATGATATATCTTTTGTTACTTTTTTTAGTGATTTTCAATTGTTTCAATGATGCAAATGATATATAGATTGATGAAAAGGTGCATGAATTGAAGAAAATATATATAGAGAATTTGGTATATGCATGTTGAAGGACTTGAAGTTCGGCTTAAGATTTGCATGTATCCTTTTTCTATATGTACGCTTTCAAAGCTTAATATTTTAAATACCAACTTGATATTGACCAAATTAATTAACACACTAACTTGATGTTTAAAAAAGTTATTCCTTAATCATCAGCCTATATTGTTACTCACACATTATGTGTGGAGATGAGAGGTATTTTCCTTATTCAAATTTTTGTATAAAAAATTAAATGTCTTTCAACATTTTATCGTCTAAAACAGCATCCACAAAGGTAAAATATATAATAGACACCAAATTCCTCTAAAAAATTTAGTAGATGAGTCTCACTAATAATTCTAGGGTAAAATATCTTTTTAACCCTTTTAAATATATGAACTTTCAATTTTAGTCCTCTAAAAACATTTCAAATTTTAATCCCTCTAAATTTTCTATTGTAGTTCATACATTTTTACAAAAATTTATGTAACATGTTCTAAATGACTTTTATTTTGTAGGATGTGTCGTTATTGAAATTTTAAAATATCATTATTGTGGATGTTCTAAAATAAATATTTATTTAAGATTATATATTTTAGACACGTTATTTTTATATATTTATTTATTTAAGACTCAAATATGTTATTTTAATTATAATTTTAGAATTATATATATATATATATATATATATATATATATTAAATTATAAAAATAATTTGATAATCATAATGTTAGAAATAATATTTTTCATTCTCTCTAATTTTTTCATATGTATAGAGAAAAACCTTTTCATAAAATCTATTTTTTTATTTTTAAAATAATTTTATTTAGACACATGAGAAATTGGACAATTTGGCATTTTTTTTACTATAAATATTTTAAAAATACAATTAATATGTAGGTTTTATAAAAAAGTTGTATAACTTTTTCTTTTATCAATTGTATAATTTCTTAATGCAGTCTTTATTGTCTCTCATATCGATCAAAAACAAAACAAAAATTTTAATAAAAAAAATCATTTGTATATAAATTTCATATGGTATTTTCATTTCGTCTGCAGACAAAAAAATAATTGTTTTCTTTTATAGATTGAAAAGTATGTATGATGTACGTAATTAAACTTTGAATTATCGAATTTCTTTCTTCTGAGAATTATAGAGCTAATATAAAAAAAATACAAAATTGAAAGTGTGTAAATATAAAAGGCAATTTTCATTGAGATCTTCATTCCCAGATTAAATTGAAATTCCTATAACACAACATATTAAACCGTACAATTTAATTGTTCCGTGAGTTTGACTCAATTGATAAAACATTACATTATATTATATATATAGGAAAACAAGGATTGAATCTCGATCATTCATTTATTAACCATAAAAGTGAAATTTCTAACTAATATACTATTTGACAAAAAAATTGTACAATTTAATTTTTTTTGTTAAAAGACCTACAATTTAGGAGAGAAAGTATAAAAATGAAAGACATAAAAATGGAACTTTATTTAATCTCGAGGATGAATTCTACGATACCCGTTAACGTTATGACTACGATTATGTCTCATAACTAAATTTAGATTGGTAGATTGTGACTTAAGATATTCTCTTATATTCTAACCTTTGACGGTGAGACTTGAGAGCATTAGCAATCAATTTAGGTGTAGTAACGTGCTTTTATGTGTAAAGTTGAGGACAAGAAACTTGGATAATTGATGGCATGTGAGTTTTATATTATAATTTTTAATAAACAATCAAATTAGTCTATATTATTTTTTATAATCAATCATATTAGTCAATATTTTTATATGACACTCTCAAATAAGTTTTTAATTTTATAAATATTTTTGACTCTATACCAAAATGTTAAGTTGATCCTTATATTATTAAATTTTCGATTTTAAATATAAGCAAAAAAACTATAAATTAAATGTTACTTTTTATTTATATTTAGAACCAGACGAAGTATTTATAATCATTTTGTTTTTACAACTTACTATTAATTTTATTCCTAACATATTATTTAAAAAATTAATATGAATAAAATTTAATATAATAAAAAACTTTTATAAAATATTTATATTGTGTAATGTGTGTAACCACCTCCACCAGTTATTGATGCAGCTGAAAAGCCGTTCACCTTTGCAAACTCGTTTTCATAAAGTGAGTTGGCACTTGGCAAGGATAGAAATATGAAAGTATCTTTCATTCAAAGCTTTCAAATAAATCAATTACTTTGAACAAAAACATAACCAAATTCATGATTATATATTATTATTTTTGTTGAAGTTCGATTAGTAGAGTGATTGCAAACTAAGCTTAATTAAGTAGTCAAAAGGTTAGAAGACCAATTCAAAAGATTCAAACTAGCTAATGAATTATTATTTTTTGTCAAGACTAGCTAATGAATCTTTTTTAATAGAATCATTCTATTTTTTTTCAAATAATTTAGTGGTTAAAATTTTTACTTTAAACTTTAAAGTGGATAAATGAGAAGATTAGGGTCCGAACCTCGATCTCCTTGTATATATAATGCAACTACCAATTGAGCTAAATTTACGGGATAAAGATTGTATTTTTTATAGAAGGATTCTATTTCTTTTTGTTTATAAATACTTTAGTATATTCTCTATTTTATCATATAAAATTTAAAAGTTTTCGGCTGTACATTAAAAAAAAGGCTTGAATAAAAAAATAGATTGTGTGCATAAAGTTAGAATTCTCTCCATTTTTTATTATTTTTATTTCGTCCATTATTAAAGTTTGTATATATTTTAGGGTGTATATATGAGATTTAAACTCATTTAATATCACACTTTTGCATCTATATTTCAAAAACTATATAACAATGGAGGAAATGGATTAACAAACATGAAGAGGATCCTAACTCATGTGCATGGATGTTTACATTTTTTTTATTAATGGCTCTAAGTCAAACATTTTTAACTATGAAGTTTTTATGGTATGACTAGACAAAAGAAGATGCATCTTGTTTCTATAGGTACTTTCGATCAATTCGTATAAATCGACTATAAGTCTTGTACCTATAAAACCTCATAATTTCTCTCATTCCAATGTGAATGTCGTTCATTCATGTCCGTTTGTCTTGAAGCATCCCAAGGGCCTTTCTTTGAACATGTCTTGTACGATGATCAATTTTATTTTTTTTGCAACAACAAAAGAAGGAAATAAATTAAAACTTAGGCATAAGAAATGCCAAAAATATACAACAGAAGTCCCTCCCATACAAAACCAAATAGCCAATCCTAAAACCCAAGCTTGTACGGCGATCAGTTACTCCCATACAAACAAGTGTTCAAATATAAATTGAGAGAATTATTCATATTTAGTGTTTGGCACGCTTAATTGAAACCTTTGATAAAAAGAAATCTATATATGGAAAACAAAAATCTTCTTTTTTAAAAAAAAAAATAATACTTAAATTTTGAATTAGTTTTTAACCTACAAAATATTGGTACTCAACAAAACTTCAAAGAGTCATTCATAACTTTTTCTTATCTGGTCCGCTTTTAGAATGTAAAGGTAGTTAAATTGAAGTTTGGACTTTGGTCACATTAAGCTTATGTTTGGTATCACGGTGGGTATGTCAGAATGACGATGACTCACCGTGATTTCACAGAAGCTACAGAATGTAGCTTTTAAAAAATCACGGTAGATTACCGTAATTCTGACATATCCACCGTGATACCAAACATACACTAAATAAGGTATGACTATAAGATGATGACCTAAATATGCTATATATATGGTGATTGGCGTGGTTGTGAGAATACAAAATGAATGAAGTGAGGTACTATAGCTAGTAGAGGTTAACATGAATGAATGAAGAAGAGAGAGCTACGACTTCTATTAAGTATTAATCACGTGTTTATGTGCATCTTCCTTTACACATTCAAAGTCGTAACCATCATTCAACATGAAGCTACATGTCGAAGCTTCAGTTTAAACATCCGGTTACAATAACCATCTTAATAACAACTTTATTCTATAAACAATTATTTTATGTTTGGAAAATTTCAATCTCCATTTCTTTAACTTAATTTCATATAACAATTTAATCTTTTATCATTTTAACGTCATTTTTGTCTTTTTTAATCCTTCATCTATGTTTGTATACGATTTTTCAAGATTCAGTCTATGTAGAAGTTTAAGATATATTTATGATTTAAAGTGAACAAAGAAAAAACCTATGAATTTAAAACTTAAAATTCATATCCAAACATAAAAAAAAGAACTAAATTTTATTAAAAAAATGACTAAAATATCAACTGAAATTATTTTAAGAGATTAAAGATGTAAGTTTACTTTTATATTTTTAAATAAGTATTTTTTTGCAAATAATTGTGAAGATTAATTCTCAAATCTCTTGACATCAAACAAGTGACAAACTATTCCTAAAAAATTTAACATTAAACAAAAAATGAACTAAATAACTATACGTTTTTATTGTATAAACTAAATACTCGTAGGTACATTATTCAAATAGTTTCAAAGAGAACCATCTACAATTCACAACCTCGAGAGAATTAGCTACTTGTAATAATAACTTAACAACACAAAAGAGTTTTGGGAGTTATACATGAAATAGCACTACTAGAAAAAGTTGAAATATCGACAGAATTAGAGACAGAAAAAGCAGTTAGAGACATATATATTTATTTTAGAGACATATATTTTCATTTTAGAGACAGATTTTGTCCATCGGTATTTAAAATTTTTATAGTAGTGTAGTGACTAGTGATGAATAGCTAGCTTCAATCTTGTTTCCAATAGTGAAAAGCTTGTTCTTTGGTCTCCGGAATGCTCTTGACCGTTTTTGCTCTCCAAAATTCGTCACTCTTAGGGTCTGTTTGGCAAGGTCAGAAAACTGACTTATAGCTTATGTCTTATAGCTTATAAGCTAAAAGACTTGTTTGGTAACAGTTTTTATTTACTGACTTATAGCTTATTTTACTGACTTATAGCTTATTTTTCATAAGCTATTTCAAGTAGCTTATGAGCTTATAGCTTATAGCTTATCATTTTTTCTTCCATTTTTACCCTTGTTGTCTTAACTAAAATCCACTTTTACCCTTTATAATTTATTTTAATTTAAAAGAAAATAATTATGGGCTTAGAATAATACAAACTATCTCCATCTATATTTCTTTTATAAAAAAAGCGATGTTTGATATATATGTAGGATATATTCGGTATTAATGTAATATATAATACGTTTCTGTTTAAAAAAAAAAAGTAATACACAGTACGTATGATTTCGTTATCCATATCCGGAGTATCATATACTCCATATGTATGTAAGTTATTTTTTCCTTTTTGTAGGATGTTGTTTAAAAAAAATCATTTTTGTGTTAGATATTCTTAATTATATATGGGCTATGTATGTAAGATATTCAAAAGAAAAATTTATCTTAAAAAAATATTATAAATTACTAATATTTTTTATATAATTGTACTTGTGCAATTTTAAGATAGACAAATTAATTTGATAATAATATATAAAAAATATATTACATTAATAAATTTAAATTATTATCTTAAATATAAATTTTATTATCAATTAAGAATGTCCTTTTATGTCATTTTACATTTATCAGCTAGTTGACCGCTAATTTTACCAAACACTTCTATTAGCTTATCAGCTATAAGTCATAAGTCATCAGCCATCAGCTATAAGCTATAAGCTATCAGCCATCAGCTAGCTTATCAGCCAACCGCTATTTTTACCAAACAGAGCCTTAATTATGTTTTGAAGGTCTCCTTACATAGGCTTTGAAAACATGCAAAATCTTGCCACAATTCCTTCAAATTGTGCCACGAAATTTGCAATTTTTTCCACTTGGCAGCTTAATCAGCACTAACAATTGCGCCACGGGTCAGACCATTTGTGGCGCAATCTTTACATAAAGTTTCTCTTTTTTCACGGCTTCAAATCGTGTCACTATGCAGTTTGGTCACGGTGCAATTTTCCCAAATTATCCCATGTTTTGTGTTTTGTCTTCAAACTCTTTGTGATGTCTTTGTTTTGCTAAAATCTTCTCTTTTACCATGTAATCACACCTAAAAACTTACTAAAATACCATAAAATTGTTACCAAAACCCTAATATGACTAAATGCCACCACATTGCTGAATTTAAAATCTTTTCATTCCAGTCACAAAATAGGAGAAAAATCAAACCAATGAAGAATATAAATTAAATAAATTCCATTCTAGGGTATCAAAAGTTTTTTTTTAATATCAAGTTTCGGTGCTAAATTACCTGCAAAACTCTTCTTATATATGAAGCACATTAATAGATTCAAAGACCAAGAGAACATAGTAGAGATCAATGAAACACAGACATTCCTTGAATTAGGCATGTCCCGGTGTCGGACACCGACACGACACCGACACTTATAATTACATTGAATTGTGTCTTTTTTTTTCTTCAAATTATTAATTATCGGTGTCGACGTGTCAGTGTCTCTGTACGTGCTTCATAGGTAGAGATCGTCTCCATAGTGATTGCATGTTCAGCAAAGTAATTAAAAAAACTTTTAGGAAGAAAGAAAGAACAGTAAAATTGGGGGGATTTTAAGTTGATTGAGTAAGAAAAATAAGTTGCATAAAATTAAAGATAAAATGAAATTAGAGAAGAAGATTGGTTAGGGCTTGTTTGGTTCAACCGAGGAGGAGAGGAGAGAAGGTGTGGGGAAGGATTTTTAAGGAGGGGAGACGAGGTAAAACATAATTTATTCTGTTGACAAAATTATCCTCACTTTTTTATTAAAATTCTTAATTATCCTTGTTGGAATATTAAAATTCTAGGTTTTATTTTTCTTGACAAATTTTTTTTTAAGTTTTCTACTCATTAGATTTTTTTTTGTTATATATCCCTTAGATTTTCTTTTTTGACGTAATATATCCATTATAATTTTATCCTTATTTTGAATTTATAAGGTTAAGGGTAAAAAAGTAAATTACTTCTCCTCTTCCCTCCCCTCCCCTCGTTAAAAAGTTGAATCAAACATAAAAATTTAAAATATCACCTCCCCTCCCCTCCAAAACTCCCTAATCAAACAAAGCCTTAGGTTGTTTCGAAACTATTTGACTCTTAGATAAGCTAGCCTTATAATTATCTAGAATAATCTTGTAATGAGATAAATTTCATTAATCTCCCTTGTGATTTCATTTTGATTAACATATTTTTGAGCTTATGAAAAATAAATTATCCAAAAAATAATATTTAATGTTAATTCATAATTTTTCACTAACGAAAATTGTATCTACTTATATTATTTTTCACAAACTATCTTAATAAGTTTATGAATAATATAGAAAAACTTATTTATTTATATAAATTATTTTTTATAAATTCAAAAATAAGTCAATCGAAACATACTCTTTCTATCTATATATCTTAACATTAAATGGTATTGTTTGACCCACTTTATTTAAAATTTGTCTATTCAATAAAAGGGGAAACTGAGTCAAACAGATTTCCAAAAAGTTCTTGATAGAAAAAAAAATCTTTGTCTAGAAGTCCTAACTCAACTGGCAAATACCGAAATTGTTAAGCCAAACGTCATGATCCGGGTTCGAACCCGGGACCTCACAGTTGTGTGTGAGTTTAATTTCAGTGGATTACCACTTCATCTAAGAACCAAAAAAAAAAACTTTTAATTTTAATGAGTAAAATACATAAATAAATAATTTTTAAAACTAAAAAATAACAATTATCAAACAACTTTAATTTTTTCTAAAATATCTTATTTTCACTTTTATATCTTCTAAAATCTAAACTAAAAAATAAAAACGAATGTTACCCGGGAAGGGGAGGGACTGAAGGGAGTAGACTGTATTATTACTCACCCGATCGGAATTTCAGTTCAGTTCATTCATAATCCCAAATCCTAAATTGTTTATTTACTTTAATTCTTTTATTTTAATCATGTTTTGACTAATACCATCATTGAATTAATTAATTAATTTATTCCATATCATTCAATTTTTTCTAGATTCAGTCAAATTCAAAAAAAAAATTAAAAATATAAGCGTTTCTAGATTCAGTTTCCAATTTACCAATTAATTTCAGTTAGGGTTTCTCACTCTATACACACACTAGTAGAGTAGAAACCCTTGATTCATACTCAGAAAAATTCTACCTTTTTTTCTTCTTCTCAACCTCAGGTTACAGAATCATCCCAATTCATCATTTTCACAATCAAAAACAAGGTAACTTATCTATCACTTTCCTTTCTCCTTTGATGTTTTCTCATTTTTCTATGTAAATTTGGTATCTTTATTATTATCAATGTTGACCCTTTTTTTAATTTTTTATTTATTTTACTTTTTTTATGGAAAAAGTCAATGAATTGTGTTCCTGTGAGCTGAGTTTGCAACAAATGTTATAAATTGGAGTTATCACAATGTTGGTTGTGAATTTTAGTATTGGATTCAATGTCTGCTGTTTTCTCCACTTAGCTCAATGGCACCCTTTGGAAATAGCAGCTTGATTAGGGTTTCAAGCTCACTTACTACTACCTCTTAAATCAGGTATGAATTTCTTATGTTTCATCGGTTTTTATTAGGTTAGCGAATTTGAAGATTAGGGTCTGTTTGGATTGACTTATCTGAATATATGACATGTTCATAAGCTGTTATTAGTTTATTTTCGTAAGCTCGCTAGGATAGCTTAAGAAAACAGATTATATGAAGATAATTTGACTTGATTTTACCTTTTGTTATAGAGATAGCTTATGCATAAGCACTTATTTAATGAGTGCTTAGTTAAGTTGTTTATTCAAACAGGTCGCTGATGTGTAATTGTTTTTGTACAGATTTACAATTTTTTTTATTCTGCCTGGAAGATTTTTTCAATCAACTTAAGGTCTAAGTTCAAGATGTTAGATAAGACTCTTTCTTATGTGAAAGATATTTTGACCTGTAACTGCTTCGGATTTTTAAAGAGAAGGAACCCTCGAAAAAATACGCATATCATCTACAATAGTAATCTCTCCCGTGAGCTGTTGATAGATAGTGATTTTGATGATGATAATGATGAAGATTCCTTCTTTAATGATGAGAATGTTAACAACTCTAGTGGAGATGATGAGGAGGAGCAAAGTCGTCCCAAGCGATCGGAGGAAATTTTGGATTTTAGAGTAGAGAATGGTATGATCTGCAGACAGTTTCCTGTTAAAGAAACTCACAAAATTGACCGTACAGAGGTAATTAGGACAAAAAGTTATTCCTATATAAGTTTGTGTTTTTTTATTAATAATGTTGTATCTGAATGGTTATTTTTATAATTGTATTCAGGATGAAAATGGAAACAAGGCAGTAAATGAGTATGTTCGTGAGTATAAGATTGGTTCTGGTAGCTACGGGAAAGTGGTAAGCATAGTATTTAGTATACTGTCTCTCTGTCTCTCAAGGAAAGCAGTTTTTCTGACCCTCTTTCCATGAATGCTTTGCAGGCTCTTTATCGAAGCTCTGTTGATGGAAAACATTATGCAATTAAGGTAAGATATTTTTTTCAGTTTGGAAAGACAGATTACTTTATGGTAGGAAATATGGCCATTACAGGGCTGTAATAAGTAATGTGTATTCTGAATCTTTTGATAGCTGTTAATACCTTAATGGTGCAATTTTTCATTTATTGATCTGAAAATCTTCTGAATATAGGCCTTTCATAAGTCTCATTTACTGAAGCTTCGAGTTGCACCCTCAGAAACGGCCATGACTGATGTTCTTCGTGAGGTATATTTCTTCATTATATCTTTGATTTTTTTTTCATAGTCTGAATCGATAGTGGAAATATGATTCAAATATTCATGCTAAATTTTGTTAAATATATTGGATATTCCTTCACACCTGCAACTTTATGGGAACTCCTCCTATTGCATGGCACTTTTAGAAAGTAGACATATTCTTTCCTTACCAAATTGTCACCTTAAGGAAATTCCTTTTCCAAGGATTCATATCTTATTTTGCTTCTAGTTTGTGTATTTATATGATATATTATATTGTATACCTTGATTGTTCTAGCTGTTATGCTATTGTCCCTGTAGTTTGTTAACAGAAATTTTTTCTTTTCAGGTTTTCATTATGAAAATGCTGCAACATCCTAATATAGTCAATCTCATTGAAGTGATTGATGACCCAGAATCGGATAACTTCTACATGGGTACCGTTGGCTACTTTTTCTTTCTTGGTTCTGTTGTTTAGTTTTTGACTGCTACTCGAACAAGAATCTCCTTTTGGTCTTATGCTTAACTAGCTTTTTCTCCTTTTCAATACAGTACTTGAATATGTAGAAGACAAATGGGTTTGCGATGGTTCAGGTCGAGCTTGTGCCTTAGGTGAAGAGACTGCTAGGAGATACTTGCGTGACATAGTTTCTGGATTAATGTATCTCCATGCTCATGTAAAATTTCTTCACCAATCTTTTTGTGTGTAATATTGGCTATAAGTCTCTCTCTTGTGCACGCATGCACATACACATAATCACATCTTTTGCATAGCAATGGATATGTATCATATTGTGTATGTTAAATTCTCATACTCTTATTCATTAAATGCTTTGAAATAGTTTGATCATGTTACTGGGATTTTTAACTATATTTTTATTTGAAAAGCAGAATATAGTACATGGGGATATCAAACCTGACAATCTGTTGATTACTCGTCATGGTACAGTGAAGATAGGCGATTTCAGTGTCAGCCAGGCTTTTGAGGTAATGCAACTACTGAGCCTTTAAATGTTATTGTAAATACTTTAAATAAAACAAAGCTACCACTTTACTTGGACAATAGTGTATCTTCAACTGCAGCTTAGGCCAAACTTTTTGTTTGTGATACTGCAATATTACACACCATGTTTGAAAAATAAGAAATATAATTACCTATTTGATTTCCTATTTACCCGGACGATATGGAACTTCGAAAGCTGATCGATGCACTCTGATAATACCTGAAATGAAACACCATGACTTTATCATTTTGCAATATGATTGTCATTTTTACCTTTTGTTTGTTACATGGCCACCCCTTTTGACGCACTCCATAGTATAAATCGTGTGTAATATTAGACAGGTATTAGGATGTCCTCGGAACTAATATGGAGCCTATTTTGTTTGCATTTTGTAGGATGATAATGATATGCTTCGACGATCACCTGGCACTCCTGTTTTCACTGCACCTGAATGTATTTTAGGTTGGTATTTTCATTTTATCCTTGTAAAATACTATTGGAGAACGGTATTTATGAAATGCAGGTTCTAACTATTTTGTGTCTGTTGATATGTTTTTAGATATTACTTACAGTGGTAAAGCCGCTGACACATGGGCTGTAGGAGTTACTTTATACTGTATGGTATTGGGTGATTACCCTTTTCTTGGTGACACACTTCAAGATACATATGACAGAGTAAGAAATTTGGTTTGCTTTCTATTTTTATTTTCAGCAATAGATTTTGTTAATTTTGGATTGTTTTGCTTTTATTCTTCTTTTGAAACATGTTTTCAATTTTCATCACTTTTTTTACAAAATTTCTAACATTAGAAGGCATTTTGTAATAATTATAAGGAAAGCATATCCAACGAGAAAAGAAAAAATTCTGTCAAAAATAAAACTATAAAAGGAAACATGGCATTTAAATATTTATTTATTTTTTCAATCTAGATAGTCAATACTCCGATAGTACTCCCAAAGGATCTGAATCCGCGGTTGAAGAACTTGATAGAAGGACTACTTTGCAAAGGTAAACGACATTCACCATTTTCTTATCTTACATGACATTATATTTTCTTTGTTAATCCCCAATTGAAATTGCAGACCCAAAACAAAGGATGACGTTGGCTGATGTCGCGGCGGATAGCTGGGTTATTGGAAAAGATGGGCCAATTCTCGAGTACCTTTGTTGGTGCAAAAGGAAGAACTTGATGAAGGAAGACAATGATGAGAGCAAGCTCACCTATACTGACTGAATTTATTCTTATTTCTTAGGTTACATTTGTATATCTACAGTGGAAACCTCAGATATTGTTTTACCCTTTCTGACTGTACACCAGAATGTCATGCTTATAGAGGTAGGCTTGAAAGAATGTTTAATTTATGCCTCATGTTTGTAGGAATGATTAGAGGCTTGTTTTTATTTTTATTTTAAATTGTTTTATGGCTGGAAACATGTGATGTTTTGTACTACACAACTACATGCTTCTGCTTGTAGGCATATAGATAGATAGATAGATACAAAATCTAAAACTATACTCCAATATCATGCGGGTTGTTTTGTTACATACACTTCTTTGTGAATACTATATTTCTGCTTTGTAGCATGCCAATGCCAAACGTTGTGTTGCGGCATCAGCTCGTAGATAAAAATCTGAGGCTTTGACAGGTTGTGAGAAGAAAAGGAGAAAAGAGTGAAGTGGGAAATAGTATGATATAAGAGAAAAGAATATAGGATTAAAATGGATTTGATGTATTGTTTGATAGTATAAGGAAATGAGAGGGGTGTGTTAACAACCAATGTAAAACTTTGTCAAATCTCTGACATGGATCAGATACGTAAAAGTGCGAATGTTAGGTTTTGCCTAGAAGGAACATACTGTATAGCTTGAGTACAATGTCAAATGAGCAAGTAAAGTCGCATTGCTGTTTGAATGTAGTGAAAAATAAGCAAGGGTTTTCACTTTTTCATGAACGGGTGTGGGTAAAGAAAGTTAGTTCATGTAGGTCAAGAAAGCTATAGATTCATGGGCGAATGATGGGAATTGAACCCGCACATGGTGGATTCACAATCCACTGCCTTGATCCACTTGGCTACATTTGCCCTATACCATAGGATTTGTTTTGGAACATGGCATATAGGACTCTTACAAGAAAATATATGAAAATAGTGGAAGCTGGTTGGGAGGAGGATCAATTTTGTGCGTACAAAAACTAAGTGGGTGAAAATGCAAAAGAATTGAACATGCTCTGAAGAAAGTAGTTCATCGTTTAGAGCCGCCCAATATTAGTTCTACAGCCCCCAGTTAACAATAGTGGGATGACTTGTTCTCATATACTCCTATACTTTTTTTTCTTACTAGGGAATCAAATAGAAAGATTTGCTTGACCTATAAAGTCTTTTTTTTAAACAGGCAATATTAGTAATTAGTATTGTTAGTTTTTGGCTCAGGGTGGAAATCGAATCCTTGACCCCTTCATCTCCGCTCCCTGCCCTCAGGAAACAAGCCATCCTTATAACTCCGGACTATAAAGTCATACCTGGAGAGAGCTTGACTACCCAACATAGAGTTTTGGTTATTCATGCAAGAGTTACAAGGAGAATGAAGAGAAGAAAGAAACCACATTGGAACTGCACTAACCAAGTGGTGGAATGTGAAGGGTGAAAAACAGGATTTTCCAACACAGATTTTAGAGAGAGGTTTCAAGCAACCAGAAGGAATTGCAAACGATATGTGGGAGGGACAAGATGGCATATGAGATTGGGAGAATCAAGAGGGTTTTTTTGCAAATGATAAACATACTAGAGAGTTGAAGATGAGCTTTAGAGGTATATGACTTCCACCTGAGTAGAAGCAAGATAGTGTATGAATATAATTTTAGCAAAAGGTGTGAAACATTTCTAAGTCGAAGATCATATCGTACCACAAGTTACACAGTTTAAATATGAGATCTACGTTCTATAGTATAAAATGTCAGAACTAAAAGATGTAAATCATTGAATTCAAGTTGTGTGGTTGAAATAGAGGAAGATTTTCAAAGTGTTTTACGTGATATAAAAGTACCACTCAAACTAAAGGCAGAGTTTTATCAGACAACTATAAAATCGACAATCTTATGAGACAAAGTGTTGGGCTGTAAACAACCAACACAAAAATAAATTAGAAAATTATTTTTGTCATCCTATCTTATGAGTTACTCGCGCGTCTTATAATTTTTCAATTTTACCCTCCACTATTTAAGTAACGACAAAAAAGAGTAACAATTGAATAATTACGCACATGCCATCCGCTACTTAAGTTGCGGACTAGTTGGTGGTAAGACCTCCTGTTTCCGTCAAAGGTCTGTCACATGGCCAATTCTAATTGGCCACAGGTGCGGCCAAAATAGCTATAAATGACGGGTTCAGCCTCCTGAGGTTTCACACCTCTCTTTCTCTTCTTCACTTTCATTGTTTCTATTTGTAGCAAAGTTAGTTTGTTTAGTTTTTTATATTTTGTTTGTAAACGGCCGCAAAGTCAGTCGTTGGTTAGGCATAACGATTACTACGGACCCCTTAAAAGAGGATGTTTGTAATCATTTTACTAGCCGATATGTCCATGCCATTTGAAGTGGAAAGAGGTACTGAAGTAACCTTATCTTCTTCTAGAGACTAAAGATTTATCAATGGTGACCCCCACAGTTGTAAAAGGACCGGATGAGTTCAGATGGACATCCTCAGTGGCATCCTGAACTTATTAGATGTTGTTATAAATTGTGTTAGAGGATGTCGTTATTACTTTATTTTTATGTAATTTTTATTTGATTAAGTGCTCAAGACCACCAATTACTATATGTAATTTTTGTGCCTGAGAAATACATTGCAATTCCTTTTTCTTCCACAATTGTAATTTTGCCTCACTTGTTTTTATGCATTCTGTGCTGATACAATCTGTTACTTATGTTGCGGAACACCCTATAAAGAGGTGTTCACGACATAAGTGACAAACGACCTGTAATCCTGAAAGTTCTAAAAGAGGTATCCACTATCTTCAGTGTCAAGAATTATGACAGGAACTATCTTCGGATGAGTGTCATGATCTTCAACTATATGTTCTCCATGAACACGCTTGAGGTGCAGAGCCATAGCCGGTTGTGGTCGGTGTAAGTGCGTTCATAATGTAGGCGAACCTATCCTTACCACCGTACACGTTAAGATAGTGGACCCAGTTTTTATTCACCTCACTAGTAAGATCAAGTCGGACGATGTTGTGATCATCAACAGATAGGGTTGGGAATAGGCCAGGCGGCCTCCAGGGGCCTTCGGTCTGGCCTGTTTATTAAAAATGTCAGGCTCAGGCCTTGAAAAAAGCCTGTTTATATAAATATGTCAGGCTTAGGCTTTTAAAAAAGCATGTGAAGCCTCATAGGCCGACCTGTTTATATTTAATTATTATTATTTATATAATATTAGTATTTATATCATCTTGTTTGTATAAAAAATAAATATTATTTATATAAATACAAAATATTGATTAGACAAAATATATATTTTTTTTTTCACAAAGACAAATTATTCCTAATTACACTGATTAACATTAGTGTTTAACAAAAAAATTGTATTATGGCATACTTAATATGCTTTGTCGTAATCGTATTTGTTATTTTATTAGTTTTTCATTCTTGTGCTAATCATTTTATTAGCTTTTTCTTAATGTTGTAGAAATTATAAAAATTTAAATGTGAAATAGGCTTTAAGGCATGTTTAATTAGCCTATATATTTAAAAAGATTATATAAAGGGTTTTATGTAACACAGACTCATAAACAGGCTACAAGGCCAGACTTTTAGCAGACCCAGGTCAGGCCAAAAAAATTGCATTTGATAGGCCGTAGGCCAGGCTTAGGCTTAAAAAAAATTCGTAGGCCAGGCTCAGGCCTATCAAAGCCTTTTCTGGCCGTTCCCAATCCTATCAACAGATCTTCCAAGTAGGAAAGCAACGACACGAAATCCACAATGTCCATCGCCCTTTACATCTATCACGTCTTCAATATACTCGTACATAAACGGAGGCAACTGTTGGACTTCAACAGGTCATTGACGTCTCGGTGGTGCATGTATACAAGACTGATTTTTTTTTCCTCCACTCTACTGAGATGATGACCCTGACTGAGGTGTCAGGGTCCCTGAAATCGAAATATAAAAATAATTAAAAACAGTCAATATTTAAAAAGGGATTATTTTTATTAAAAAAAAAAGTGATGGTTTTCTAAATAAAAAACTCTAATTAACAGATTAATTAATAGATGGGCCTATGAGGGCTCCTCACATTGGGCTTAAGTGCAGAACAGTTACCATCAGATCAGTCCATTACCATTACCGTTACCAGTCGAAAGCAGAATAGAAAAATCATCGGAGCAAATAAACAGTGAAAATGGCGGCGACTCCGGCGAGCACTAAACTAATTGAAGTCCTACAAACACTCAGCGCTCAGGATTCCACCGTAGAAGTAAATCCAACGCCTCCACAACACGCACTAATTCACGAACTAAACGACGACGTTGTACCGAACGAGAAACGGAAAAGAGACGACGGTGACGAAAACGCCGACGCCGATGGAAAACCTTCTCTCCACCCGATGTGGAAGACTAGTCTCTGTTCTTACTTCAGGAAACATGCTTCCTGCAGCCACGGTGATACTTGCCGTTATGCTCATAGCGAGGAGGAGCTCCGGCAACGTCCGGATAACACATGGGACCCGACATCGGAGCGAGGGAAGAAGGCATTGAAAACCGTTACAGGCGAGAAAATTGCTGTTAAAGATGGAGTGATGATGACGGAGCTTGTTGGTGATGAAGTTGATGGTGAGGGTGGTGATGATGGTTTTGCATCCAACCAAGCGCTCAGTAAATGTTTAGTGCATTTGCCAATGAAATGGAGTTCCGAGAATTTGAGGAATTTTCTCAATGAGCAGGTAAACATGTTTCCGAGTTTCGGTTTTTTTACTTTGGTTTCACTTTGCCAAAATTGAAATGTAGAATTGATTTTGACTTAGAATTTGTACATTTGCTTATACTTCTAGGATTGATTTTAAGCTTTGAATTTATTGATCAATCCACTTTTACATGATTATATTCAAACATAAATAACTTTACATAGTCGCGATCAATTTTACAAAATCAACTGGTTCAAAATCAATTTTTGTCATGGTAGAACCAAACATTCACTAAAACTCGCGTAAAAATGATATATAATAATGAGGAGAAAAAAGACGAATGGAAAGTAGTAAGCAAGTCTTGAAAAGTCTCAACAATGATATGTTGATTGATCTTTTTGTTCACTTTCTCTAGGGTATACCTTTTAAGCATGCGAAGACAAAGAAAGGTATGGCGATTGGTTTCGTTACTTTTGAAGATGAAGAACAATTGAAGACTTCCTCTGAGGTATATTTGTTATGAATTACTATGGTAACGACTAATAATCCATATTGGATGTACTACTCTTTTGATTTGTTGTTCTTAAAACCGTAGTTTGCAATTGATGATTGATCATTGTTGATTTAATAGGCTTTACAAGGAAAACAAATTGGCAACAAAACGTTAGAGGTAGCTGATGTTAATCCTCGATCATTTGAGAAGAAAAGTAACTCTAACGTTCCTTCAAGTGGGACATTGGGTGATGAAACAAATGATGATAATTTGGTAATAGATGGTTCCGAGTCAAAGAAAAGAAGCTCCCGTGAAGTTGTGACTCCTCTGGCGCATTTATCGTATGCTGATCAGTTGGAACAGAAAAAATACTCTCTCATGCAGATTCTCAAAAAACTTGTTAGTCACGATTGTTTCTATTTTGTCATTGTACTTTTATATATATTCCTATATACATTTCTTAGACTGAACTATTAAATTGTTTTGGCAGCCAAGAAATGCACGTAAAGCTTGTCCAAATGGCGTTCCAGTTCCCGAATGGATTCTCAAGTCTAGGGAAATAGGTAGTTTTTTATATCTGTGGAGTTTGTTCAAATCTTCAAGAATAATTTGAAATTTCAATTTAAAATGTTCTGGAGTTTAAGATTTGAGATGCTAGTTTGAAATATGTGATTTAGATTTGTCTTCACGATTTCACTCCCTATGTCATCATTTCTGTAATCTGGTTTACTGTAAAAAGTATAGTAAGAAATTTAGTGGATACAGCTCTTTAGTGACTTCTTTCTCACACTGCAGGTGGTCTTCCATGCAATCTGGAGGGTATTATTGAATCACCAATTGTAAATGGATATCGTAACAAATGTGAATTTTCAATTGGATATTCTATGGAAGGCAAAGTAACAGTGGGATTCAGCCTTGGAAATTTTAGGTATTCTGCACCTTCTCTGTTTGTAGAGTGGCTTGCTTGTAAGTTCTTAATTGTATACTAAAATATTTTAATAGGGAAGGTGTAACAGCAGTTGAAGAACCAGTGGACTGCCCAAATATTTCTACCATTGCGTGTAAATATGCTGCTATCTTTCAAGAATTTCTGCAGCTCAGTGATTTGCCAGTTTGGAACAGATTTAAAAATTGTGGATTTTGGCGTCAATTGACGGTATACTTTCTGGATTCTGTGTTGAAAATTATGGTCATGTTGATTATTTTTTTTAGATATTTTTATTATGCATTTTTAACACTTTCTGAAACTAATTGTTTTTGTAAGGTTCGAGAAGGGAGGTCAAACGGGAATGTTGTTGATGGTGAAACTTTTGACGGTATTGCAGAGGTCATGCTTATTGTGCAGGTTATTTGTGAACTTTTTGGTGAATGTGCTGGTTATTATCTTATAAAAATGTTGTTGGTAACACCCTTTTAGTGTAAGGAGGTCGGTGGGGGTACGGGGTGATGGTTTATTGTTTAATATCCCTGTATAAAGGCTCAATCTGATTGGGAACATTTAGAATGAAACTGATTGGCCTCGGTGCTGGTATGTAAACATTGTAAATTTGGGGTATGGTTTTAGATGGGAGACAAGACCCCAGATTAATTGGAGCTTATGATTTCAGTATCCCTTCTTTCTTTTATATGCAATTCATAACTTGTTGCCTTTGTTCTTGGTTTTAGGTTTCTACTGCAAGTTTTGATAATGCACTAGTAGATGCTGAATTTAAGAGGCTTGCTCAGGCATTTGTTACAGGAGCTACCTCTCACTGTCCAACTTTACCCCTTACAGCTCTGATCGTTCAGGTATCTGGCTGTTTAATCCAAGTTTCTTTTGCCAGAGATTGTATATTAATATAAATTAGAACGATACAATGATGTTACTGTTCCAATGTTTGTTACTCTTTCTCTCCTTCTCCCAACATCAGTAGATTAGGTTCTTTTTTTGAGAAAAAAAATCCATAACATTGCCATCTATATCAAATATCTGAAGTGTTGAAGTGTTAGATATTTGATGGTTCCATTATAAATTTGGGCAGATCTAAAGTTTTAGATATTTTGTGGTTTCCTTTCAATTTTGATTGTATGTTATGGTGTAACTTAATTTTCTGAATGACTTCTGATAGGTACCCGAATATAAGAGATATATGAGAAAGGGTTATTATTGTAATAAGGAGAATAGTGACATATGAGTAATTAGTGAGTGGAATAGGGTGATTAGTGCCAGTTTGTTATGCCTCTTAGTAGTATAAATGGTGGGTGAGTGAATTGTAATGGGTATGCAAGATTATTGCTAGAACCATTATGGTTAGGCAAGCAAAGAGAATCCTCTTTCTTTGAAGGAGCTTTGCTCTGTGGGCATTAGGATTTCATCCTTTTGCATTTTATCTTTCATTTTCAGAAATAATTCTCTATTTTCCAATATTGGTGCATTATAATCCGTTTCTTCTATATTTTTTAAGTTACGAAATTTCTGGTTAGTAACAACTTCTGATGTGGAAATTGGTCTTACATGTAGGATCACCAAGGAATATCCAATGTAGCACCATCTGATGCACCATTGCATTCACTTCCCATAGCAATTGGGGATCCTGAGAGGGATGTAAACATTAGTGCCACAGATGTGAGAATCCATGATTATATCAGCAATCTCCGGTTCTCTATATCTCCAACCTCATTTTTTCAGGTATGAATGGCAATTACTGTTTTGCACTGGTTTCAACAGCATTTATTTTCTTTAAATATGAATTTTGGAGTCTACTGCTGCAGGTTAACACACTTGCTGCTGAGAAGTTATACTCCCTTGCTGGAGATTGGGCATGCTTAGGTCCTGATACATTGCTATTCGATGTATGCTGTGGGACTGGAGCAATTGGCCTGACATTAGCACATCGTGTTGGAATGGTAATAATCACCATTTTATTTAGGAAATTTATCATTCAATATGCCCCTTTGGTGGTATTATGTGATGTAGTCGTAACTTTTGCATTGGTTGAAAAAAAAAAAAGCTCTACAATTTAACAGCTTATTTTCCAAAGTTTTCCTACTTTTTTTTTTGGATTTGCTTTAAGAAGATATGTTTTGGGTTCTTTAAGGTGATTGGAATAGAAATGAACGCTGCTGCTGTATCTGATGCTCATAAGAATGCCGAGAATAATGGTATAAAAAACTGTAGATTTATTTGTTCAAAGGTGAGATCAGCCGTCTTGATTTTTCTAATACTGGTTGAATTTATACTGTATTTAGCCCATGTGAAAATTTTCAATTTGCTTTATGTTTTTTCCCTTGTATTAAAAACCGTAACTTTTGCATGCTTGCTTATATGAGGAATCAGGCAGAGCAAGTTATGGGATCTCTGTTAAAGGAATACGTTGATGTGCCCAAGGAACAAGCTGATGATAGTGATGTTCCTGAAGACAATGCCTGCCCAGATCCAGGAAATGGTGAAAGTGCATCTCACCATTCTGAAAATAACAATTCAGAAATTGAAAATGATGTTCCAAAGGGTAGCACTTCTGAAAATGGGAATACTTCCAGGAAACAGTTTAAAAATGTTGTTGCCATTGTTGATCCTCCTCGTGCTGGACTTCATCCAACTGTAAGAATCACTCTATAGTCTCTTCATTATATTTACACCAGTGATTACTACCATAACTCTAGTAATACATTTGTCCAAAATATGATAGAATTTCCGTGTATTTTTTATTTTTCTTGTTTTGTCTAGCTGTCTACCTTTTGTAAGACCGCGTAGAGACTTGTAGAGCAATTTTATTCGCCCTTGAAGTACAACATATATCAAATTTCAATTGCATTATGCGGTGGTTCCCCACATCCCCATTGCTCCTTTTGGTCCAAATTTCCCTCCCTAGAACCAAAAAGAAAATCATGTCCATGCTTTTGCTTAAAATCCAAGTATGTAATATTGTGATCCTTGAGTCGTTCACTGTGTGGTTTCTCATTGGTTCCTGTTCCACACTTCCTAGATATGGTCATTTATAGGTACCTTCTTTACACAGCATCGGTAATTCGGTGTAACATGTCTTTTATTGGAATACTTCTCTTCTTCTTTTTTTATATGATTATTAGAATATTTCTCTTGTTCCATTTGCTTGAAGAATATTATATTATTGGGCAGATTTAGTTTATTCTTTATTTATAAAAAAAAAAACATGTTATGCTTTCTCTCAAAAGCTGAATTTCTGACTTTTGAATTGTGAGCTTGCAGGTACTAAAAGCTTTAAGAACTCATACACTCCTGCGGAGGCTCGTGTTAGTTCCTGTTCTGAATTATGCTATACTCTTATTAGTATGTTATTTTCATTTTTCTAGGCAATCTAATTGTGTACCTTTAAATGCAGTTATATATCATGTAATCCGGAAAGTCTGGTTGCAAACGCTATTGAGCTTTGTACGCCATCCCCAACAGAAATTGAGAGAGGAAATAAAGACAACAGAGGATGGAGACGGATGAGTAGTGCTGGTCTAGCTCGGCATAGGGCAAAGTCTATGCCCATTTCAGAGGCCTTCAAACCCGTAAAAGCCATGGCTGTTGATCTTTTTCCACATACTCCACATTGTGAATTGGTTATGCTCCTTGAGAGGTAGGTGGACCAGAGTTTGGGTTGAAGTCTGTTTTATTTGCTAGGGCCTCAAATTCAATTGTCCAACAAAATTTTGGCTGCATTACAAGCTGCTACGAATGTTAGTTAGTTCTTATATATTTTCATCTTGTGCTCTTTAAACCGCGCTATAATTTCCTTTTTCCTGTATTCATGAAGCATTATCTGCATCTTGTATTTTTCTTGAGCTTGATTACTGCTGTGAAACTTGTTCTGGGTAGTAAATCTGACATTTCTTCTAATTCCTTTATGATACCTAATAGCGAAAATTTATTGTATTCTCTTTGAGCAACAGTTAATACCTCAAGATCTCCATTGTTCATTGTAGACAAAGTTAGTTAGACGCAATTGCTTATTCGGAAGATAAAGTTAGTTAGACGCACTTGCTTATTCCGAAAATGAAAACCTATTTTTATTTCAGAACTTATCCGTCCCTTTAGTGTGGTATAAGGCTTGACTGATTTTTTTTTTTTTTTTCATTTTCAGAACTTATTCTATTCTGACAAGAACACTGAATACATTCTGTTTTCTTTTTGGCGGTTTTTTAAGAGAAAAAACTTTTCTAACTGTTCCTTTCTAGAAATTTATTATTATTATTATTATTATTATTATTGAAAAGTCTAGACATTTATTAATTAGAAAAGTTGAATAAAAAACATAGTATGGTGGAAATGCTTTCTAGGCATTCAATTATGCTACTCCAACTGGACTAGTACTGTATTTAGGTAGCACCTGTTGGCTAGCTTTATGAAAGATAATTCTTACACGTTGGAGTACACATTCGTTAAAGAAAAAATTGCTACAAACGGAAAGGAGTACAAATTCATATGTAGCACTACTCACTGATGCAAAATTTCAACTTATAACAAAAGTGGCTCTGCCGCAATTGTGTAAGCTTTATATATAAGGTTTCCACGCTTTTGGAAGAAGATGTTAAGCAGTAAAAATAAAATAAATATAGAAGACACTACATGTAACTAAGATAGGTCTTTTACTACATAGTAACTAGTAGTTTTACTTTTCTGCACTTGTATATAAGGCATTTTATCTTCCTTTGTATTCAGATTGAACATTTATGCTTCAATACAATTTTCTCATTCTTTATCTCAACATGGTATCACAGAGCCATTCCGTTGCGTAACCGTTTTTTCTTTCTTCTCCGGCGATCTAACTAACTTCTCCGGCGTCTTTAACCAACTTCTCCGGCGAAGTCATGCCTCCTCGTGTTGCTCCTACGGATCCTGCTTTGGACAATTCCTCTCCTTACTTCGTCCATCCCGGTGATGGCCCCTCCACCGTCACTGTCACTCCTCTTCTCACCGGATCAAATTATCACTCGTGGTCTCGCGCTATGAAGCGTGCTCTCGGTGCGAAATTGAAGCTTGATTTTATTGATGGATCCATTCTTGTTCCTGCGGATGCTTTCGATCCATCGTTTCGAGCGTGGAATCGTTGCAATCAACTGGTTTCTTCGTGGATTTTGAACTCCGTCTCCTCCTCTATTGCTCAATCCGTCGTGTTTCTCGAGAATGCGGTTGACATTTGGACGGAGCTCCGTGAACGTTTTTCTCAAGGGGATTTGATCCGTATTTCTGAACTACAGCACGAGATTTATGCTTCGATGCAAGGTACTCGTTCTGTTACTGATTTCTATTCTGAATTGAAATTACTTTGGGAGGAATTGGAACTTTATCTTCCGATTCCGACTTGTACTTGCCATAATCGATGTGTTTGTGAGGCGATGCGTGCTGCTCGCCGGAATCACGTTCTACTTCACACCGTTCGATTTGTCACCGGCTTGAATGACAATTTTTCCACCGTAAAATCTCAAATCCTCCTTATGGATCCACTTCCTCCGTTAAACAAGGTCTTTTCTATGGTTCTTCAACACGAGCGTCAGGCTAATCTCGCTCCCGTTGATGAGTCTCAAGTCTTGCTTAATGCTGCTAAATCTGGAAAGTACTCTAAGCCGGGATCTCGTGTTTGTTCCTATTGTGGTAAGGACAATCACACAGTCGATAATTGCTTCAAAAAGCACGGTGTTCCTCCACACATGAAGAAATCTTATTCTTCTGCTAATGCTGCTTCTGAGGGAGGGAAAGATGAATCTACAGTTGCAGCATCTCCATCTATCTCTCAAGATCAGTATGATAAACTAATGCTTCTACTTCATAATTCTAATCTTGCTCAAGGTTCTGCATTTGCTAGCTCCAATCAGGTTGGTTCTTCCAAAATGACTGATCATTCATCAGCCATTTCCAAAGGTACAAATTGCTTTCTTTTCAATGCATGTATTCGTAGTAACTGGATATTAGATTCAGGTGCTAGTCACCATATATGCACTTCATTAAGTTGGTTCCAATCTTACATTGAAATCAATCCTGTTAGCATTCAATTACCAAATGGAAACTTAGCCATTGCTAAGTATTCTGGAACTGTCATATTTGATTCTCAATTCATCATCAATGATGTCTTATTTGTGCCTGAATTTTCTATAAATTTGTTAGCTGTGTCAAAATTGTGCCAAATACTCAATTGTTTGATTAAGTTTCAAAATTCACAATGTTCCATACAGGATCAGAAGTCATTGAGGATGATTGGTTCTGCTAGAGAGCATGAAGGATTGTATTATCTCAATCTTACAAATAAGCCAGCTTATGTGGCTGCTGTTGATGGCATTTTTCCATCCACCATTCCTAAACAAGCCATATGGCATTTTAGGCTAGGACATCTTTCTCTTAGTAGAATGAATAAGCTCCATTCAAAATTTCCTTATGTAGTTGTTGATCAAACTGGTGTGTGTGACATTTGTCACCTTGCCAAACACAAAAAATTACCTTATAGTAATAGTTTTAGCAAAGCTGAAAATGCTTATGATGTAATACATTTTGACATTTGGGGTCCTATTGCAATAAAATCCATTAATGGTTTTTCTTATTTTTTGACTGCTGTAGATGATTATAGTAGGTATACTTGGATAATTCTTATGAAAACTAAAGGTGAAACTAGACAGAATGTCATCAATTTTATTAAAATGTTAAAAACTCAATATAATCATGATGTTAAGATTGTTAGATCTGACAATGGTCCTGAGTTCCTTATCAATGATTTTTACTCATCTCATGGAATAATCCATCAAACAAGTTGTGTGGAATCTCCACAGCAAAATGGAAGGGTTGAAAGGAAACATCAACATATATTGAATATTGCTAGGTCTTTATTATTTCAGTCTTATTTGCCTAAGCATTTCTGGTCATTTGTTGTTTTACATGCCACTTATATCATGAATAGAATCACAACTCCTGTGTTAAATGATAAATCTCCATTTGAAATGTTATTTGGTACTTTACCTGACTTACATGAATTAAAGGTCTTTGGTTCTCTTGCTTATGCCTGCACATTATCTGCCCATAGAACTAAATTGTCACCTAGAGGTAGGAAATGTCTTTTTTTAGGATATAAGCAAGGTGTTAAAGGTTGCATACTGTTTGATCTTACTACTAAAGAAACTTTTATTTCCAGAAATGTAACACACCATGACCATATCTTGCCCTATCATACTGCTGCTCCCACTACACAGTGGCAGTATCATACCAGTTTAGAGATTACACCATCTGGTACTGACCCTGCTGATCAACAATTCACTAACCCTATATCACCATCTTTGCCCCCAACACATATTGATTCTTCTGATACACATCCTCCAACATCTGACAGCACTTCTAATCCTACTAATCCCATTGACACTACACCTTCACCAACTCATGATAATTCTACCCAGCTCACTCATGATATTTCTCCTAACATTATACCTACAAGGCCTGAAAGAGTGAAGCATAAGCCCTCTTATTTGTCAGATTTTGTGTGCAATACTTCAAACTCAATATCAGACCTCTCTTCTTCAGGTACTCTCTATCCTCTTAGCTCTTATCATTCTTTAAATCACTTGTCTGATTCCCATAGTGTCTACACAATGTCTCTCACACAACACACAGAACCTGCAACCTATGCAGAGGCTTGTAAATCAGATCATTGGGTACAAGCCATGAATTCTGAGTTGAATGCATTGGCTAAGACTGGTACTTGGAAGATTGTGGACATGCCACCTAATGTCAAACCCATAGGGAGCAAATGGGTTTATAAAATCAAACACAAGTCTGATGGTAGTATAGAGAGATATAAAGCTAGATTGGTAGCAAAGGGGTATACTCAAGTGGAGGGGCTTGATTTTTTTGACACATTCTCCCCTGTGGCTAAACTTACTACAGTTAGGATGCTTTTAGCCATTGCTGCTATCAAAGGGTGGCACTTACACCAACTTGATGTAAACAATGCATTTCTGCATGGTGACTTACAAGAGGATGTGTATATGCATATTCCTGATGGTGTGCAGAACAGTCAACCAAACAAGGTTTGTAAGCTTCTCAAGAGTCTCTATGGCCTCAAGCAAGCAAGTAGGAAGTGGTATGAGAAGCTCACATCATTGTTGGTTAGGGAGGGATACACTCAATCAACTTCTGATTACTCTCTTTTCACACTTAATCATGACACTAGTTTCACTGCCCTGCTTATCTATGTGGATGATATCATTCTGTCTGGGACAAGTTTGGATGAAATCAGCAGAATTAGATCCATATTAGATGATAATTTTAAAATAAAAGATCTTGGTGTTGTCAAATATTTTCTTGGCTTGGAGGTAGCACATTCTAAAGAAGGTATTAGTGTGTCACAAAGGAAATACTGTCTGGATTTATTACATGACTCAGGCCTGCTTGGTTCAAAACCAGCCTCTACTCCATTGGATCCTTCTGTCAAGCTTCACAATGATGATGGAAAACCTTTTGAGGACATTAGTCAATATAGAAGGCTCATTGGAAAATTACTATACTTGACTAATACTAGACCAGACATAGCATATGCAACCCAACAATTAAGCCAATTCCTTCACAAACCTACAATGACTCACTATAATGCAGCATGCAGAGTTGTTAGGTACTTGAAGCACAATCCTGGCAGGGGTTTAATATTTTACAGAAATTCAGATTTACAACTCCTAGGCTACTCTGATGCTGATTGGGCAGGTTGTTTAGACACAAGAAGATCAACATTAGGATATTGTTTCTTTTTGGGTTCATCTCTAATTTCATGGAAAGCCAAGAAGCAACAAACCATCTCAAAATCTTCTTTAGAAGCAGAGTACAGGGCATTATCTACAGCCACTTGTGAACTCATTTGGTTGCAGTATTTGATGAAGGACTTGCAGATAGAGTGTTGTAAGCCACCAGTTCTATTTTGTGATAACCAGAGTGCTTTACATATAGCCTCAAATCCTGTGTTTCATGAGAGAACTAAGCATCTAGAGATAGATTGCCATTTAGTTCGTGAGAAAGTGCAAAGTGGATTATTGAGACTACTTCCTGTGCCTACACAAGAGCAACTAGCAGATTTCTTGACCAAGGCTCTACCAGCACCTAAGTTTCAGAACCTTATGTCCAAGCTTGGATTGCTTGATATCTACCAAGCATCAGCTTGTGGGAGGCTGTTAAGCAGTAAAAATAAAATAAATATAGAAGATACTACATGTAACTAAGATAGGTCTTTTACTACATAGTAACTAGTAGTTTTACTTTTCTGCACTTGTATATAAGGCATTTTATCTTCCTTTGTATTCAGATTGAACATTTATGCTTCAATACAATTTTCTCATTCTTTATCTCAACAGAAGATTTGTTTGTTATTTCAAGTTGGTAATAAGTGAAGGTCAAAACATGATTATCTTAATTTGAATATTGATTAGAATAGTTTTTGATTGACTTACTTATCTCTAGGATGAATTCTAAATTATCGATGTTTCTTTTTCTTGACCACCAGATGTTTAAGGCCAAAAGAACTACTTGAATGTGCATGGCTTTGGCTTAGTTTGGTTAACTATTATTAAAAATTGAAAGAATGCGTGAAGATTAAACCATCAATTTGGTCCATAAATATCAATCTATCTTTTATTTAGTTTCTGAACTAATAAAATATACAAAATAGTTTCTAAACTATCATTAATATATTAATTTAGTCCTTCAACTTTTTTAAAAACATGATAAGAACTGATAGTTCAGGGACCAAATTAATGGATTATTGATAGTTCAGATACTATTTGATATATTTCTATAGTTTATGTACCAAATTGGAGAGAGATTGATAGTACATCAAGGACTAAATTGAAGATTTATTCAATGTATAATAACCTTGGCTACAAGTTGGGACAAAGTTTAGTAGATAATAATAACCAAGTACATAGCACTAGTTTGGGTTTGAAGCAAACTCCGTTAGTTGGGATTTTGTAAAAAAAGTAACTTATTTTGATCATATAGTACCGTGATGTGATCCATTTCTAGTAGTAATAATTTTATAGAAAAAAGTTAACTAGTGTCACTGGAACATTAGTTAAGAATAGTAATTATAATATAGTAATTTAGAAACGTGTATAGTTAATATATTTAAAATATAAATAATGTTGTTTTTAAAATAAAATTTTTTATTTTTAGTTCTTTCACTAGTGTCCCGGCATGATAAAATTCGCATTCAAGTTTGAATTACTGTGATCAACTGTTGGCCATTTGATTTCATAGTGTAGTGTTCAGTATTGTTGACTGAGCAGTCAAAGATTCAGTGGTTTAAGTTGGCAATTGGTGGTACTGCCAACACATGGTCATCATTAAATAAGTACATTGTTGGAAATGAGTCATCCCCAAACACTTTTCACAGAAGCAATTAGCTGACATACCCATTTTTTTAATTCAAAATTTGTAGACTTCATTTCATTGGAACCACTTTACCTGGACAGTTGGACTTGGACTAGTAGTAGTATCTGTCTGCCACTTTGTTATTTTGTGCTTCATTATATTTAGGAGCGTTTAGATGAAATGAAATAATATGAAACTTTTTTTAATTTAGGAGTATTTAAATGAATTTATATGAATTTTTTTTTAATTTAACTAATGTTATGACTTCAATTTTTGATTTAAACATGTTATGAATTATAATATTAAATTTTTTAGGAAAAGTTTAACATTTATTTACGTCCAACAAAATAAGAGAGATTAATTTTTATAATTGTACATAGAGAATATTAAATTTTAAAAAACAATAAAAATGTGTCATGGCACTATCAGACAAAAATAAGTTACTTTTTAACAAAATCCCATCCAATGGAATGGAGTTTGAGCAACTAATGGAGCAAGAAAAATACGGATTTCAATGAATCACTACAAGAAATATGATTTTTGGCAACAATTTTTTTTGTTACAAGTCGCTGGCAAAACTGTCCAAGATAGTTTTGCCAGCGACTTATAACAACTTTTAACAAAAAAAGTTGTTGCAAAAAATCATATTTCTTGTAGTGAATGAATTTAGACTAAAAATTAGACCAAATTCATCCATTGAAATCCGTGTTTTTCTCTCTTCTCATTTTCTTTCTCTTGAACCAAGCAAGGGCTTAAAGATGCATGACCCAAGAGTGATTCTACTAAAGGAATTGTAAAAAGATGCACAAGAGTGATTCTAATTAAAATATGATCCCAAACCGAGCAACATTTATATATGCACAACTCCAAATGAAATATATTTGGGCACATATACACAAATGGAAAAAAAAATAGTAAATAATTTAGTCACATCACTTAATATTAGTTAATTATTTTACCTTTTATTTTTTAGAATATATATATATATATATATATATATATATATATATATATATATATATATATATATATAACATGTATTAGTTATGGTTATTTCTAACCAAAGTATATCTCTCTCCCAAACCACTCTCTTCGATGAAAAAAAACAAGGGAATGCGGAGTTTTTCTATCTAAAAATATTAGGGCAGGGCATTTCTAGATAGATGAAATGCTCCTTTTGTTGGTTGTATACCGGATTCGTGATTACATACCTCTCTTTTAAAAGAGTCTCACTTTAATAAAAGAAATTGTTTCAAAATGGATGTTTATTCACATATTTCAAGATAGCATTTCTCTAATTATTTTACTTCTAATTGTATTTAAGAGTGTAAGTGGATCAATTTTTTTTGATGAAATCGAAAAACCAAACCAAATCAAAAATTAACAGATTTAATTAAGTTTGGATTAGAAACCAAACCAAACCAAATCGAAAATTAACAGATTTAATTAGGTTCGGATTAGAAACTACCAAACCGAAGAAACATAACTAATTTAGCTCGATTTTCGTATTTCAATTTAAAAACCCGATGAACCAAACCTCTCTTATTAATTTTTTTATAAATATTAGATGAAATAATATGATTCAGTGTATAACTATTTATGAAAATATTTTTATATCAAGTAAATAAAATTATGTTAGTTTATTTGGTTTTATATTATAAAATATTGTCTAATAAAATATAGAAATAGAATCATGTTAGTTTACTTGGTTTTGAGTATATTGTATAAATTTATTGAATTTGAAATTGTTTCAAAAATAGAGAGCAAGTAATAGTTTGTATGAAAAAGTGATAGTTTGAAAAATTTGTAGAAAAGAATACAGTAAAAAATATTATCGTATGAAATACATTTGATAAATGTAATATTTGAAGAAAAAAATTATAACCCGATCAACTGAATTGAACAAAATTTATGTGAATTTTTAGTTTAAAAACAAATTTGATTGCTCTGTTAATAGTAAATTTTATCTCAAATTACAGTTCAAGTGCTTTTTTAAAACTTTCATTCTATTGTTAAAAACTTTATCTGTTTGCTCTTGTTAAAATCTCATTGTATGCTTTATGAAAGTATACTTGTTTTTAGTGCTCAGTTTAAGTGTTCTTATCAAATTATTAAGTTTATTTGTTTAAGGTGTTCTTGCCAAGTAAAGTAATTTTATATGGATTAAGTGCAACTTGTAACTCAATTGAGATTTTATATTATAAAGTTACTTGTTTGATTTCAGTGGAATATATAGTTACTCTCTCCTCTAGAGTGGATCAATTTGGACCAAAATGTATAAACAAATTATCGTGTATTCTCTCTTTATCATTTATATATATATATAGATGATATATCATATGAGAATGACTATCTTATATGAGAATGGTGAGAATGAATAACAACCTTTAGATTAAAATGAATGGTTTAGATTTAAAGACTGTCACATGTATCTCTTCCTACTCTATCAATTCTCATAAACTCATTCATTCACCCTTTCATCTTCTACGATCCGCATATCTGCTACTGTTCATCTCGCCATAGAAACACCAACTTCTGATTAAAAATTACAGCTGCTCTTAATAATCACAAAAAGGAGAATAGTTTCCTATTCATTCATTCATGGGTACTGTTTATCCACACGATTTAGCTGTCCTTCTTTTTACTCCGCACATCAAAATTTTCATTGGTGTGATATTTTAGACAAATTCACAACAAAATTGATAATCAAATTAAAATAAGCGTGCGACTATTTTTCAAGTGGATTTTGCTCTCAAAAAAAAATTTAGACTTAGGCTCTGTTTGGTAAAAAATAGCTGATAAGTTAGCTTATAGCGGATAGCTTATAAACTAGCTTTTAGCTTATAGCGAATAAGCTAGCTAGCTGATTGAATTTATAGTGTTTGGTAAAATTAGCGGTTGGACTAGCTTATAAGTATGAAATGACATAAAAAGAATATGTTTAATTAATATTTAATTTTTTCCATGTAAAATGATAGAGGTAAAATTGAAAGAAAAGATAATAAGCTATAAGCTACTTGAAATAGCATTTGAAAAATAAGTTATAAGCTAGTAAAATAAGCTATAAGCTCTTTTTAAAAACGGTTACCAAACAAGGCTTTTAGCTTATAAGCTAAATGCTATAAGCTAGCTTATAATGTTTGGATTTAAATCAATTTGAATTAGATAATAGCGACGATAGTTAGTACATTTTCCTTGTTATAGTGCCGTGGGGTTTGTTTTTTTGAAGTTGTGAATTCATCTGCAACTAGGGAATGAACGATGAAAAGAGAGCATTTATGGTGCCATGACATCTCAACAAACATGACATCCTCATTTCCTTATCAATCATGGGTAAATGGATTGAGTCGGTGATAGATAGTGGCAAATTTCATTGCATGCGTATTATGATCCATGCATAATGCTTGAATATTGCTTCTAGTTCTCATCCATAAATTTAAGAGACACATCAATTACATATAAAGATCAAATTCTAAATTAATTAACCAAGCAATTCGATGAGGTTAATGGATATTTTTTTATTTTTTCAAGATTAATTATTTGAAAGAATTAAAGTTTGATTTTAGTATGAATAATTCTTTTTTACAATTTTATTTATTTTGTGGTTGAACTTTTATTACCAGAGTCTTATATATTGTTCTAAAAATCAAAAGATTAATATTCAAAAAAAATTTACTATTTTATTTTTTACTTTTTACTTTTCAATTTTAAAAGAATTTTTTTATTTCTATTTACACTTTGGAATGGATCATGTGCCGAAAAAAATTAGATTCTCTCCCTCATTTTCTTTTACATCTCTCTCCTTTCTTTCTATCCCTCTCTTAATTTCAATATATCTCTTTAATAAAAAATACTTTAAAATTAATCATGAGAGTAAGATTAAAAGAAAGTAAATGAAAGAGAGAAATATAAAAAAGAGTGAAGGAGAGAATCTAAATCCTATGGCCATGGCTGGCTTAATCCTACTTAAACTCTAAAGCTTCAAATACAATATGAAGGCTTAAAGTTGATTGACTCATAAGCTTCAAATGTGGCATTGTGTGTCTCTAAAGTAATCAATAAAACTTTTGACTATAGGCTTGGAGTTATTTAATTTAGTCAAATAAAACTATAATAGATAAAGATCACTCAAGGCAAAAGTAAAAGTAAAAGGTTTGATTATACTTCATAGATAATCATATGGGCATATCTGCTCAAAATGCTTCTCTCCAGCCCCTTGTTTGATACTTTAATTCAAAACCATGGGGGAAGCAAGAAAAGGTGAAAGGTATAAAAGGGACAATCTGTCTTTATAAAAATAATATATAGATAAAAGAATTAATAAAATGATTTTTAAACTGAATTTTTATTGGACTTTATTATTTTATGATCGAACTTCAAATTATCTTATTATTTTCTTAAAAATTAAGGTTAACAGCAAAACTTTCATAGATATAACCAAAGTAATTCGTTTTCATCCAAAAAAATACTAATTGATACGTAATTCAATATATTTTACACTAGGGATAAAATGTCAAATGTTCTCTACTATAGCTTATATGAAAAAACTGTTTTTTAAAGAGAAAAAGAAAGTCTCTTTGTGAAAAGAGAAAAAAGGGTAAGAAAGACACTTATTAAATTAATATTGTTTTTATGTTTAGTTTTTATACTATGGGTCCATTTGGATTAACTTAGTTTTGAATTTATACAAAACAACTTATGTAAATAAATAAAATTTTATATAAATTTATAATTTTCCACTAACGAAAATTGTATTTTTATAAGTTATTTTTCATTAACTACCTTGAAAAACTTATACTAGTAGTACATAAAAATTTATTTATATGCATAAACTATTTTGTTTAAACTCAAATATAAATTAATTTAAATAGACCTTATATTTGAGTTCAGACTATTATTATTAATTAAATTAAATAAATGTACAAAAACTTGTTTAGGAGTTTTGTTTGGAGTGTTCACTTATTTATTTTTATTGAGTGTTCATTTATCTAGTTATCTATTAATGCATATATCTATCAAAATAGCGTGACACAAATTATAAATATTTAAGTCTCTTAATTTTTTGTCAAAAATTTGATCATATATATATATGTAAAAAATATTTATTGAATGACATTTAAATTTAAATAGATTTTAATATTTTGAGGGGATTAGTTTTCGTTTTTATGTGTGGAGAAAATTTTTGGTTTAGAAAAAATAATAATGGTTTATAAATTATAGTGCATATATTTTAAATCTTAAAAAGATGGATGCAAAATGCAAAGTACTATAGTATAACTTGATATGAATGTACCAAGAAAAAAAAACTTGATATGAGAATGTGTAGGTGTTTAAATTAAAATTATTAAAAAGATCCAACTTTATTGATAAATATAAATAGTGGGCGCAGTTATATGATGCTCAATCATAAGGTTCCTAGTAAAAAGTTTATTATGTGCTGATTGATCCATTAATAACTACATTACTATATGTGGGGTTGGAGAGTAGACACCACTTTTCCTGATAATTTATTTTTCTTACAAGATCTCAAATTGATTTTTTGTTCTCTTTTTAGTTGTTCCACAAGTAGGCACAATTGCTGAATTTATTCATACTAAGAAAAAATCACTCTGAATTTATCTGCTAACTCTCTTTTATTTACTTCAAACAAATAAATGTAAGATTTTAAATATATTTACAATATTATTTTTTACATAAGACCTTTTTGATTAATACAAAAAATAATTTTTTATTTAAGACATAAATCTAGAATTTTAGCTTTATCCTTAATCGACCATGTGAGCTAGCTAGTGAATTTTTTCTTTCTTCCTAACTTTCTCTATCCTCCTGTCTTTAGCTTTACCATTTTGACTCTTTGAGTAAAGCTACATAAGAATATAACGTTTTTTTTTTAATTTATATTTTGGTGTTGACAAAAGACTTATATAATAATAAGGAAAATGTTAAACAATGCCTCTGGAGCAATGGTTAAATATATTAAAATAAAAAATTTATCTTGAAATATGTGCATTCAACACATTAGAAATGTAAAAAGTTGTTTTCTCAATATTTAAATTTTTCTTTTATTTCCTTTTTTGGTATGCTTAATCATTGCCCTAGGACACTGTTTAGCATGACCCTAATAACAATACATAAAACTTTATTTATTTATATAAGTTGAAAATAAGCTAATCCAAACAGAACCATAATATAATATAAGCCGTATAACAAAATAGGGATATTCATTATATTTTGATTTCTTCTAAACTATACTTCATAATTTAAGATATTTATTCATCAAACAATAAGAACAAATCACGTGAAATAAAAGTTGGTTACAAGTTTTTTTTCACCACCACTAGCCCACTCGACTGCCTAATCTGATTCACGGATAATTTTGACATCAAGTGGTTCCAACCTCCATCCATCACAGTTATGAGAAAATTGCTATCTAGGCCCCCATATATGTTGATCTCAGACCCCCCAAAAATCTCAAAATACCTCCACTTTTGCATCCAGGATACTTTGGTTTCTAGGAAACGAAATCGCAGAAAACCAAAATTTCGTCTTCTATATGACAAAACACACAATTTCGTCTTCTAGGTGACAAAATTTTAAAAAATGGATTTTTCGATAACTACGAGACGAAATTGTGTGTTTTGTGCCCATATATGCACGACAAGGCAGACCTACTACGTTTAACCAAAATTTCGCCTTCTAGGTGACAAAACACACAATTTCGTCTTCTAGGTGACAAAATTTTAAAAAATGGATTTTTCGATAACTACGAGACGAAATTGTGTGTTTTGTGCCCATATATGCACGACAAGGCAGACCTACTACGTTTAACCAAAATTTCGTCTTCTAGGTGACAAAACACACAATTTCGTCTTCTAGGTGACAAAATTTCAAAAAATCAACGTTTCGTTTACTACGAGACGAAATTGCGTGTTTTGTGCCCAAATATGCGCGACAATGCAAGCCTACTATGTTTTAACATAATTTTGTTTCTTAGGTGACGAAATTTGTTTCCTTCATTTTTTATGATACAAATGCTTATAAGGGCATTTTAGTCACGACGGGAGGCCTGCGAGTAATAATGAGAAGCCTAAATAACAAACTTCCAATTATGAAGATCGAACCGTAGTACTTCATACTAAATTCAGCGTCAATCAATCACCATTAGACCAAATTCAAAACCTACTTGTATGCACTAAATATAGGTTAAGTGTCGAGAAAATGAGGTACAAAGTCCGCGCGCACTGGAGACTAAAAAGAGTGGCAGCAAGCCAGCAACAGAACAGGCTACCCCACACACCACATACAATATCAGTACTGAATGATGATGAAGTGTCATTAATTCAAAAGCTTGGTTTGTGTGCTTAATAATCACATTACTCATTTTTTTCTCTTATCTATCTAACTCCATTTTCCACTCCTTGTCTCTTTCATTAATATTATTACTCATCTCTATCAATTACTACCATCCACTAACCAACAATATATAACTAAGTGGCACCATATATGTCTATTATTGCTTTTTTTTTATAAAATTTTTATATATATATTTCTTATAAATATTCCACCTTAATTCTTGGTTTTCCTTTTATTTCTATATTTTCTTCTCTTTGCAAATACCAAAATCATGACTTCTCAAGAAAATAAACATGTCACTCAGAAAGAACATGATGCTGATCATACTACTTCTTGCACAAGAACAGTTTTTCTTCCTGTTGTTCATAAGGTACTTTTTCTCAACTTTGCTTTCACCTTCTCTTAGTTTTTCTTCTTTTCATTGATGTTTTTTCTTGGTTTTAAAATTTAAATATTTTTTTGGAGAAAAAATTGGACCTTGATGTTTTTTTGTTTCCTTTACTTTGAATTATGTTTTTGAAAACATGTTCAACTTTGTTTCCACCATTGATGTTTGTTTGATAACAGATATCAGCTAGAAAGACAGAACTACTAATCTAAAATAAATTATCTCTAACTGATATCTGTTATCAAACATTAGTGCATATATTTTAATCTATAAGAATACATGATGTTTGTTTGTTTCCACCTTCATGCATATATTTAATCTATAAGAATATATTTTTGCATTGTTCTTTTTATTCATTGCAAAAATTCCATGTTAAAAACTATAGTACTTTTTTGGTGAAGAGGAATAGTAGGTCATAATTAGTTTATTTTAGCTTATTTATGCTCAACTTGTTTGAGCTAATTAAGGGTGAAAACTGAAAAGAGTTAAGATTTGGACAAGGTTCAAATCCTGATGAAGGGAAAAGGAGTAAATGTAAAATTTACTGAAAAAACGATAAGCTATAAACTCAAATTTTACTTCAAGTAGTTTTTCGAGAAAGTTATAAGTTGAGAAAAAATTACCAAACAGATCTATTTTGTCCATATGAGCTTATAAGCTATCTCGTATAAGTTCGAAAGTTTGTTTTGCCAAACCGAGTCATATTTTTATTTTTGTAATAGAAATTAGGCGTTTAATTAAGTTGCTTATCGAAACAGAATTGTATTATATTTTATGGATTTTGTAATGTAGCTCAGTTATATTTCCGGGCCTGCATCACTTATTGTGTTCATTTAATTTTATATTTATAGAATGATGATGATCCAATGGGGATAACCGAAGAAACCGCGCATGTTCCTCCAAGGAAGAAACAGAATCTTCTCCTAGAAATACCATCAAGAACACCAGAAGAGTGTTCACAAGAATTTGTTGCAATCAAAATGCCGATGACACCAAGTCCTACTCCAACTCCTACTCCCAAGAGAGTGAATTTTCTAATGACTTCTCGCTCGGTCGATGCTCCGACAAATAATTCTCCTGGATCAGGATCATCAAAAGGCAAATCAACCATAAGAAACTTGCTACCAAAATTGAGCTTTCGGTATAGGACACCAGCAGCAGATACTGAAAAGGCGAATACGCCAACTCTGGATGTTTCCTCTTCAGGTCACCGAGAAAAGCCTTCGATTTCAAGATCGTTGTCGCTTAGTAAAATATTTACTCCTAGAATGAAAAGAACTTCATCATTGCCATTAGAAGAAATTGGACATTCAAACCCGGAATCAACTCATGGTGGAAATGGAAGTGTTGGTGGTTCTCTGAGTGTAAGATTTTAAGCATTGCTTTCAACTTCGGTTATAAAATTACTAATGTTACCATCATTTTAACGGGTTAGTTTCTTTTGCAGAAAAAAGAGACTCGGCAAAAGATAGCGCGTTCTCTTTCAATGCCTGCCAATAACAACAAGGACAAAAGTATAAGAAGGATGGATTCATTTTTTCGTGTCGTACCTTCTACTCCTCGAGTAAAGGAAATAAACGAATTGTTGAGCACGTCCCCGACAAAGGATACTGGTATATACTCTCTCTTGACTCAATTATAAGAAGATGAAAAAAAGCTACTTTCACACTTATACTAGGACTAGTTAGTAACTTGCTTAACATGTTTTCTTGGTTCAGAAGATGAAGATGCTGACGGCGGCGAAGATATAGCCGAAGAAGAGGCAGTGTGTAGAATCTGTTTGGTTGAATTATGTGAAGGAGGTGAGACATTCAAATTGGAATGTAGCTGCAAAGGCGAACTTGCTTTGGCTCACCAAGAATGTGCCATTAAATGGTTTAGTATAAAGGGCAACAAGACATGTGATGTCTGCAAAAAGGAAGTTACAAACCTTCCTGTCACTCTATTACGGATCCAAAGTGCTCGGAATCGAATTAGTGGAACAAGTAGAGCTCAGCTCGAAGATATAAACGGGTACAGGCATGTCTACTTTTGTTTAATTTTTTTTCCATTTTCTTATGAGTACAATTCAAACTCGCTCGATACCCTGGAATTTACAACACTCTCACATACTACGCATCAACCACTTTTTTTTCATCAATGAATGAGTTATGGCTATGTGCTTCAATTATTTGTCTGCTCAATTTTATAGGGTTTGGCAAGAAGTTCCGGTGCTTGTCATTGTCAGCATGTTGGCCTATTTTTGTTTTCTCGAGCAATTATTGGTAAGAATAACAATCCTCTATTCAAATTTGCAATTTTTTTAATAGTTTTCTTACAAGACTATTGCACAAAATAGCTTCTGCTATTGTTAAACATCTCAAAAAAATAATCTCTAAATTATTGAATACCAAAATCGCTTCTGATTTTCTCCCTTTTGCAGGTTACAAAAATGGGAACTGGTGCAATTGCCATATCTCTTCCATTCTCATGTGTACTTGGTCTTCTCTCCTCCATGACATCATCAACCATGGGTAAGTCTGCAAAACATTGATAATTAACTTTAATTTGTGCTTATACTTAACTTTGCTAATTTCAATATTTACACGATGCTACTGCTAAGTTAGGTTTCATTCATTTATGAGAACCTTACATTATTTTGTTTAAATTTTTGTGTCCAGTGAAGAGCAGGTTCATATGGATTTATGCATCTTGCCAGTTCGCTATGGTGGTTCTGTTCGCGCATATATTTTACTCCTTGGTAACCGATTTCTGTGTGAACTATATTCTTGTTACATGTACTTTTCACTTCAGAAAATAATTGATCATACGCATCTTGAATCCTGATTCATTCTTATGAATGACTATCTAAACCTTCCTGCATTCTGATTACTTACAATATCCGTCACTTGCAGGTTCATGTGCAAGCAGTTCTTTCCATCCTTCTTGCAACATTTGCTGGATTCGGTGTGGTAATGAGTGGAAGCTCTATCCTTGTGGAGTTTTTCAGATGGAGAAGGAGATGGCAGGCTTCATCAGAGCAGCAACATGGCCCTATACCGATAACACAAGCAGGACAGCATCCGCACACTGTAAACACGCCACGTTCGGACCAATCCAACCATAGCCATGCCGTGGTTCAAGATCTTCAAAACTCAAATCAGAGCTGAGTTGATATTTTTGTGCTTCTCATGACAAAGCTAGCGGCTGCAGTTGGTTGATTTTCATTCCGGATTTGGAAGAACTTGTTGAATTTGGTTTTTTATAGTCAGGAGATTCCACATTCACACATTCGGGATATTAATAGCCATTTGATACGGTCCAAAAAATGCATATCTTAGTTTTTATTTTATAATTTAATATACCGAACTTGAATATGGACAATACGGCCCTAGATCTCCTGACTGCATGAATGCGGAGAATCCCTGACTGTAGTGGAGCCGGATCCGAACTTATTGTGTATAGAGTAGGGAGTTTAACCTTTATTACTACACATCTGCATGATATTTCATTGTACAGTTTATGAATATAGCTTTACTAGCTATGGCATTTCTGTTAGTTTATTTGTACTGATGAATATTTCAGTACATGAAAACTAGAAGGCTATTGGCTTTTTTATTTTTTTGTTAGGTTTGGGTGAGACAGAGTGATTTTGTTTTAGGTCAAAGTGGGAGTGAAGGATTCATGATGAAATGTGATTGTTAATTTGTTATACTTTGTCTTAGAGTTTGATCATTGATGAGCACTGCCAACTTCAATGATGTGGTTACTTACATAATTCCTAATATTTTCTAGGAAAAGAGAGCAGATTTTTAACATACATTGTGGAATGTTGCGTATGGAAAGAATATTACATTACTATTAAATTATTCCAATTAACAAAACTATTCATTGCATACCTTGTAGCACTGATAGGACACTGACACACATAATAATTACATACAATTAATTCACTTTTTAAAAATTATTATAGGTCCGTGTCGAAAAAAAAAAAAAAATTATTATAGGTATCAACATGTTGCGTCTGTGTTTGTGTCGGTGCTTCATAGTTAGTTTGACTAATGCAGTTTCTAGCAAAGTTCAATACCTGAATAATTTGCGATACATTTTTTGGCAAATGAAACTTTTGAATGATATATTTTCTTTTGAATAACAAGCTATCTACCCCTAACACGGCACATGCGTGTATATATATATATATATATATATATATATATATATATATATATATATATATATATATATATATATATATATATATATATATATATAATTGTATTCAATCACTTCTATTTTTTTAAATTATTATGTATTTGTATATCTGTATCGTATTTAGTGTCTGTTTTTTCAAATTATTATGTATTTGTATATCCGTATCGTATTTAGTGTCTGTGTTTGTTTAATTGAAGACAAGACCATTGCCTAACTTATGTGACACATTGAGTTTACCATATTATATAGCCAACATAAAGAAGATTGCTTTAAATTCAAGCTGACAAAGAATTGTGTTGTAAACTTTATCTATAAAATACAATGCTTTCCCTTTATTATGGGAGGAATTAAAAAATCGTATCCGTGCTTCATAGTGACAACAACTTGGTTTCATCTTTTTGGTTAAACAATGAATGTGGACCAGAAAAACTAAATCTGATAAGTTTCTTTCAATTACAAGAAAGAATTGCTTTAAGCATTTCTTCTGCTGTAAGCATTTCTCTTTTCTTTAACATCATTTACATGTTTCAAATATCACCTAAAGCTGTTTTTAAGTTTTTCTTTTTGTCACAACTATTGACAAATACACTAATATTACTCCTTCTTTTTTTTTAATTATCACAATATACATGCAAAATTTTCACTTTTTATAACCGTAGGATACACAATCTAAGTTCTTCTCTATTAATCAAATTTGTTTCATCCACAGGAGCTAAGTATTGAACTCGGCCAACTGTTGTTAAGAGGTTTAAGACCCTTTTCACTTCGATTAATTTGTTGTATTTTTATAGATAGACGAAATGACAAGTCATTAGAAACTCACACACATAAAATAGAAGGATTGGAAATCGAACCCAGGTCAAGACATCCGACCTAATAACAATATCGATATTTCTGCTAGTCGAACCCCGACCATGACTTAATTGATATGTATTTTGACTATAAAGTTCTTATATACCGCCAATCTAAAAACAAAATAATTACAATATTAAATACTCATTGTCCCAAAATATAAGAGAAAATTGGTCAAACAAAGTTAATGTATTTAGTCCAAATTTTTAACCAAATATATCAATTTTTTTGTTGACCAATTTTCCTTTATATTTTGGGACAAAGGGAGTTTTTGATTTTAATCATTAGGATTTCAAAAGTCTTAAGTAATATTGGTTGGTTGTTGACATTTCATAATTAATTAGTTTTTGTTGAAGTGGAAATTGAATTTTTGACCTCCTTATCACTTCTTAATTTATTCTATCTCCCATTATATAACACAAGAGTATCAAAATTAAACTATATTTCTAAATAAATTTTGATATAAACATTGTAAATATTATAATAATAATAATAATAATAATAATGCATGGCTTTTCGGACTTAGCATCATTCTAGACATATACTTTAAAAAAATAAGTGCTTTTTTTTTTCATTTTTCTTTACTCACATTTTTATTCAAAATCGACTTGTTCGAAAGTTCTGTTTCAAAAAAAAACTTGGTTTTGTCTCGATTTACATCTTAATTTTGGATATTATAACATTGATAAAGGATACAATATGCATTTATTGAATAACAATCATTTTATTATTGATTAAAAACGGATACATGAGTTTTGTCGGAGAAATTATTCTCTCATATGATTTTAGGGCAAATTTCTTTTAAGTCATTGATTTGGTAGAAGAGAGAAAAAGAAAAAAGTAAAAAAATAAATTTAATGGTGATGATTGAACAATTGAGACCATTGAAGAATTTTTTGTTTTCACCGCCAGTTTAATATGATTCGGGGGTCAGTTCTGGCATCAAGTGGTTTCAGGCCCCTTTCGGTCACAGTTGCGAGGATCGAACCATGATCCTACCTACCAAATTCAGCGCCAATTACTACTGAACCAACTAACTATTGGTGAGAATTGAAGAATTTTGTTTTGAGAGAATCTATTCTTGTTTTGTTGATATAGATGGGGATAACAATCACATATAACCATAAGATGACAAAATTAGTCACCTATCTCGTTGCAACCTACGCTAGCCATCAACCCTTAAAACGATCTGGATACACCAAAATAGTCCAACATTGCTTGGTACTCGAGGCAAAGAGTAGTTTATATACAACACACACACCGTTCAAACCAACCGAGACGCCTTTACAAAGGACAAAACCGTGACGGGTCAACCAAAGCGGACAATTTCTCGGAGATGTGGACTTGAGGTCGGATCTGAACAGTGACGCCGTCTGTGGGAACGATAAAATTCGTTCTCAAACCCTTTAGCCCCTTAGCATCAACCCTAAAGCGGACAATCTCTCGGAGATGAGGACTTGAGGTCGGATCTGAACAAAATAGAAATAGTTGACCGAAGAGAGTGGATTGTCTCTAGTGGAGACCTCTCAATTGTCCTTCTAGTGTGATCTCAACCAAACATCAGGAGAGAGAGTGTGTAATAAATAATAGGAAAATGCTAACCAGTGTTTCGGGGGCACTAGTTAAGAAAACCATATATAGAAAAATTGTCTTGCTATTTGTGCGGTCAATCTTTTTAAAGTATAAGAAATATTATTTTCAATGCAAAATTTTTCCTCTTTTGCTTCCTTAACTAGTGTTATGGAGGCATTAGTTAGCATGATCCTAAATAATATAAGAAAATAAACGAAATAAAAATTATGGGATCCAAAGATCATATATGCCGTTGCTCTCCCTCCGGTGACAATTTACACCGGAGAAAATTCACTCTCGTGATTAAATATCTCACCCTTCCCTCATTTTATGGCAGGTTGGCGGATTGATAATATGGCAGGCTACCTCTTGGATATTTTAAATAACTACCGCTTGAAATTTAATATACTAGTATGTTAGCCCGTGCCGTGCACGGGATTATTTTCTTTTTTACTATTATTTATATATTTATTTTGATATACTATTTGATTAATTTGGTTTAAAATTCTAGAGTAAAATTGAAATATGTTTTGCATGATTCATCAAAAAAAGAAATATGTTTTGCATGATATATATCTAACGATGTTACATAATAAAGCGAGATTAAGAGTATTACTTAGCTTCCCATTTTACACTATTATGAAATAGATTCTTTATCTCATCTTCATCCTCGAAACTATGTAGTGATCCTATAAATATCAAATAATTATAAACTTCATTTTCAAAGAAAAATATGCTTTGATTTTTCATGGCCTTAGGATTTTTTTGGACTATACCCATAAAATTAAAATATATCATGATTTTTTTTCATCTCGAGCCGACTCTTTATAGAAAATTTACAGTAGGTTCATTGTCAAACACGAGATAATTTTTATTTTTTTCAATAATATTTATTTTCATATGTTAATTTTTTTTTGAAGGTCGTCTTGTCTTTTTTTCATTTTATATTATTTAAAAGGTTATCTACGTTTTTTTAAGGCTCCGTTTTGATTGATGAAATATAATGGAATGGAGCGGAACAGAATGGAATATAATAATGTTTCATTGTTTGGATTTGAAAAATAATAATGGAATGGAGCGGAATGGAATAAGATGAAATGGATTTAATATAATACCACCACTTACCATCAATTTTGTTTCTCTCCTTTTTAAGATATCCAAACAATGGAACGGAATATTTATTCCATTCCGCTCCATCTCATTCCACTCCACTCTATTCCACTCCGCTCCATTCCATCAATCCAAACAGAGCCTAAATGTCTATGAGATTGATTACTTTTAGTTTATTTGAGTATGAAAATACGATATATATTTAACACATGACTCTGTAGGACTTCATAACAAAAAATAATTGTAAATTTTATACTATTTTTAAATGAATATTAAGATACTTTGACCCTGTTTCAATTCTCAAATTTTTTTTTCACTGTACCACAAAGAAGTAATCTTCACGCGTGAGCGTCAAATGGAAAAACCGAAAACCTATGTGTGAATCTCTCCACTCACATTAATAAATTAAGGTTCTTAAAAAGTTCGAACGAAGGTTATGGAGAGTTTAAAATAGCATAACTTATAAAAATTCAAAATTATATTGTAACACCCCAAATCTTATATTTTATTATATTTAATTAATTGATGTTATTTAATTAATTGTGTATGATAATTTGTATGTTTTATATGTATTAATTAGTTGCTACATTTATGTTTGCTAATAATGGGCTTTTATGGGTATTGGGCTTAATTAGAATGAATAAGAGTGTGTGGTAGAATTAAGGGTAATAAGGTAATCTAGTGAGTTAGTGGATTGTGTAGAGATAAGAGTGGCACTTTGATTATTATCTTAAAGGATAGAGTGTCTTGGAGAGAAAGTAGTGGCAATGGTGTAAATAGTACAAGAATTTGTGGTAATAGTAAAGTTGAGATTATGAGTGGAATTTGTAGTGAAATTAAGGGTATTTGAGGGATTTCATATAACCTAAGTTGGGGTTATATATAAGAGGGTTTTGTGAAGAGTAGTGGTGTGATTTTATTATCATAAAATAGTAGAGAAAGAGAGGTAGAGAGAGAAAAGAGAAAGAAGAGAGAAAGGGTTTGAGAAAGAAAGAAGAGAAAGAAGCTTAGAAATGGATGAACAAAGAGGAAGAACATGACTTGAGGATTGGAGCTAGGAGTGGTGGACTAGAGTTTCCAACTAATCAAGGTATGAGAGTAGTATGGTGTTCTAGAGTGATCAAGAGAGGGGGAGAAAGTCTATCTCTCTCCATCTCAATCCTCTCTCACTCTTTTTCTTTGGGTTGAGTTTGATTCTTGAAAATGAATGATTTTTATGTTATAGATAGATTATTCATATGATTTGATGAAAGAAAACTACAAACTTTGGGGTTTAATTATGGGAATTTGTTAGATGTTTGTAGGTTATGAGTTTTTATGATAAATTGATGAAAATAATATCTTTAATGGATGAAATGTTGTTAATTGGTGAAATGAGCTGTACTTCTATGTTTAGCATGATTATATATGTATAAAGTTGTAATCTTTGCGAATTGGTATGTTGAAATTTCAAGATTTTGAACTATTGCAGCAAAAACCCGAGAACAGGGTGAACTTGTGCTGTCAAGCTCGCTGCAGCGAGTGCAGGGCGAGCTGGCAGCGAGTTCACCTGTGTACTCTCTGACTTACTCCCTCCGGTCCTATATATAAGAGAATTTTTACTTTTTAGATTCATTGTGAAATGAATGTATATAGACTATAATATTGTCTAGATACATTCATTTTACAATGAACCTAAAAAGTAAAACTTCTCTTATATATAGGACCGGAGGGAGTAACTCGCTGCAGCGAGTTACTCAGACCGGAATCTTGTGTTTTTCTTGAAATTATGAGGTATATGCTTGTACTATGATTGTATTATGATCCTATGGTTATGTAATGATACATGTAACTATTGTATGAGCTCTTAAATAATGAATTGAGTTATATCATACATGTTGGTTAAGTGATGATTATTATGAAATTGTATGATGATTATGTATGTTGAAATGATGTTATGATTCATGATATCCTATATGTGGATGGATCATGATAATGAATTATGATGATGATAATCTTGTATATGTGTGATAACTTGAGAAGATTAATTTATGTGATTTAATTAATGGATGACATGTATTTCTAACGATGTGATTGAAATATATGTATATGGATTGTATTATCCTTTTATGATGAGTATATACTTTAGTAAGGTGACTAAAGTATGTGATAGATTAATTAATGTTATTTAATCTAAATGAAGTAGTTGTACTTGTAAATGGTGATTGAAGTACATAGTTGTTAATTAATAGAGACGTGCTTGTAAAAGGTGATTGAAGTACATCGATTATGATATCCTTTATAGGATGAGATGATTAAACCATATGTTTGGTAATTTAATATTCATGCATTCATATATGTATGATGAGCAGATACTTTGGTAAGGTGACTAAGGTATGGTAATACTTTAACGAGGTGGTTAAAGTATAGTTGGAATAAGTTTTTCAACGAATTGATAAGGTACCTCATGCATTAGTGAATGCTAGGGAGCATTTCATGAATAATTGGCATTAGTTTGCATTAGGAGATGAAGGTGAAATCATTATGTGAACTAATTGGTAATTGATACTATTGGTGTGCATTAATTACTATTTGTGTATCAATTGTAAGTAACTTAATGTTGATGATTCGCGATTGCTATTTGTATGTCAATTATGAGTAACTTGATGATACGTGGATTATATGATTTACTTGATACTTGATTTATGAATTATAAATGTATCTTAATTGTATAATCTTGCATCTTTATGATGCGAATGTTAGTAAGATTTATTATGTTATATTTAAGTGTATAGTATTCGATATACTTACATTTATTTTGGGATTCCTTACTAACTCTCTGTTTTGTGTACTTGCTGGACCTTTGGGGGTCCAGGTTCTCAGGTGTTGGTTATGACCAAGTTGCGGTGATGCTCTGCTCTGATTAGGACACGGGAAATGGGTTACCTTTCATGTATAGAGTCGTTGTTGTTTTTATTATTTAAAAGTGTATCTTTATAGAATTTGTAATTTTGGAAAAGAATTTTTATAAAACTATAAAATAGTTAGATAATTAGTTTGAGTGTTACATATATTAATTTATTTTAGATTTTCCATAGATTTTATCAGTCAGATGTAATCTAATGAAAGTGTCATGGACACAGAATATGGAAAAAACCCTTAGTCGAAATTCAAATTTTAATTAGTCAATGTGTATTTTTAATAGTGGGGTGGGAAGTGTTACACGTTTCATATTATATACCATTGCGAGATTCTCTCTATCTCTCTCTCTCTCTATCGTCTCCGTTGCAGGACTCTGTAGGGGCTCCATCAACAATAAAATAGTTGCTAATTCTATATTATTTTTTTAGTGAATATCAATAAAATTCTTGTGTTAAGTTATCATTATCTTCTACATACAATTTTCATCATCGGGATCACTTTTTATCGTGCTAAATAAAATTTTGAATAAATGATTCCCGTGATAAAATATCAAATTTGAAAATATGGATAATCCCCGCAGTCAGAATTCATAGTCAATGTGTATTTTTAATTATCCGGTAGAAAGTGCTTCCTGTTTTCTACTCTACACCACTAAGAGATTTCTCTCTCTTTCTCTTTCTCTCTCTCTCTCTATCTCTCTCTCTCTCTCTCTCTCTCTCTCTATCTATATATCTATCTATCTATTTCTATCTCTCTTCCGTCTCCATTACATGACTCTATAGATGCTTCATCAACAAAAAAAGTTGTTAATTCTATATACAATTTTCATCTTGGGGATCACGTTTCTTCGTGCTAGACAAAATTTTGAATAAGTTTTCCCCATGATAAAAATATGAAATATGAAAATAAGGATAATTCTCGTAGTTGGAATTCAAACTTTAATTCGTAAATGTGTATTTTTAATAGTGGGGTGAGAAGTACTTGTCGTTTGTCATTCTCCAACACTGAGAGTTTCTCTCTCAAAATCTTCTATTTTGTTTTTGTCTCTAATGAACATGATTTTTTCTTAAAAATAAAATGTTTTTACGTAAAAAAAAAAGTTTACAGATATGGCATAAACTATTTTTTGGGTTCAAGACTTCAATTCTTCGAGTGATCTTATCCATAAAAAAAATAGTGTATTTTCTTAGTTCAATTTGTTTCAAAGTAATCTAAATATAAGCGTTCCTTTATTTTACAAAATTAAAATATTAAAAATGTACCAAGATAGTGTCGCACAAGTGGTAGATACTTGGACTCCTTAACCATTTGGTATTAAGATCGATTCTGACCGGTGCATATGAGGAATCATTTTTTAGGAGAGGTCAATCCCTTAAATGGATCTCAGTTAAATCGAGAAGATTAACTTTTGCCGTTGCGCACGGATGATACTTTTTGTTTTAAAAAAAGTTTACTTCGATTCTGACCGGTATATTATATATATATATATATATATATATATATAATATTTGAGAGTTTCTATAAAAAAATATAATATTTGTGAGAGTTTCTGAAGAAAAAAAAGAGTTTCTACAAAAAAACATAGTATATAATATTTGAAAGAGTTTTCACAAAAATAATAAAAAATTTGAGAGTTTAAAAAAAATTAATATTTGAAAAAGTTTCTACAAAAATAAAACAAAAAAAATATTATATTTGACAGAGTTTTTTTTTTTTTAAAAAAAGAATATTATAAAGATTCAATTATTGTTGCCAATGAGATTCGAACAACTACCTATGTTAATAATTATAAGGTAATTTTCTCTACAAAAAGAAAGGTAGTTTTCCATAAAATATTATAAAAATTCAATTATTGTTGCTAGTGGGATTCGAACAACAGACCTTAAGCTAAAAACTCTGAATGACACATAAGCAAGAGAAGCTCTAATTGAATGACACATAAGCAATTATTATTGAGAATGCACGAGAAAACTCTGTGGGAATCTCGTAATTTTAATATAATAAAACGAGAGTAACGAGGCACCCTAAACCATAACCCTAATATGAGTGGTCTAGATTTTGACACTTGGAAAAAAAATTATATCAACGGCTATGATAAAAACTTAAATAATCAATTTTTAAACCAATATTATGTTGCCACATCAATTAATGAATGTGACACGTCATGTGTTTAAAACAAACAAAAAAAAATTGAGATCTGTCAAAAAAAATAGAAAATGGATAAACATTAATAAAACAAAAAAAAACTAATAATAAGTTACGAAAATTATGTATAGATCCGATATGTACAAAAAAAAAAGAGAAAAGGGATAAACATTAATAAAACAAAAAAAAAACTAATAATCAGTTACGAAAAAATGTATAGATTCAACTTAATTGAGGGTTATAAATACAAGCATCCTCAGAGTATTTTTCTCTCACTATATTTCTTTGTTATAATTTATATATTTGTCTTCATATAGTTTATTTTGTTTCTATATTTATTTTGAATTTCTATTTTGTATGTGTCAAATCTAAACAGTTTGTCTATGTTTGATTTGAAGTTTTTTTTTGTTCGTTTTGTTATAGTATTATTGCTAATCTAGAGATTTTGTTACGGTTCTATCAACATGAAGTTGCTATTGTTACACAACATCTATTATCATGAAGTTGTTATTATCGAGTAAGTTTTAAACTTTATGCAGCCTTATTTATTTATTTGTTTAATTATTATTTTTTTGTTTCACTCCTCTACTTAATAATTTATTGTTCTCTTTTTTATATGTTTTGATTTTTATTTCTCTTTTTGTTTATGTTTTTAGTGTAATTATACTATTCTATCATTAATTATGTGTTTAATAATCATTCACTTTTTATGCTAATTCAGATAGTGGTCAATGCATAGATTTCTTCTAACAAATTTTTTTTGTCTCTCTTATTTTTATGTTTGGTATTTTTTTACATTTACAGGTAAAATTATATTTAAGGGCAGAAGATTTAAAATATTATTAAAATAGATGAGGTCAAATTAGGATTTTTAGTAGTAGTTTCTTTTTATTTATTATTAGTAGATTAGTAGATTTATTATATGTGTGTATTTATCTTTTTTGTAAAAAAATTTATTGGTTTTCTTTTGTTTCTATATTTATGCATAGATTTGTATTACAATGAAGGATACACAATTTAGAATATTATCCTATTTTTATGAATAAATTCAACTATAATCTTTATTTTTTTGTTCTTATATGTTATGCATAGATTCATGTATAATTGTTTTATTGTATATATCTTATTTTTCCTATAATTTGTTTTAGTGAAATTACAAAGATAAATATAAAATTTAGAATATTATCTTATTTTTATGTATACATTCATATTTTTTTTTTGTATTTATCTTATTCATTATAAATATTTTCTATAATTTATTTGGTGAATTACAACCAAGGATATAAAACTTATAATATTATTAAAATGGATAAGGAAAAAATAGTAAACTTAGTAGTAAACAATTTTATTATATTGAAATAAATAAATAAATTAAAAGTATATAAAATCGAATGAATAAAAATAGTTGTCATTTATCGTGACATACACTAATACCAATCAATATTTTTTCCCTTAAAAATAGAATTTAATCTTGAGAAATTAAAAAGACATAACAATTGAATTTGTGTTTTTTTTTTTACAAGATATGCGTCTAAAAAAAATATGTTGACTTAAGAATAGGTCTAATTTTTTGTCGATTAAATTAATAATGATTTATTTTAATTAAAAATTTTTTTTTTTTAAGCAAAAAGTAGAGCAGAGGAAACCCTCTGCCCTATCCCAAATATATTAAAGATAAAAAAAAAAGATATTACAAAGAAAACCGGGGGGACATCAACCTGACCCAGTTAACCACACAATGTAGCAACTAAAGATAAAACATTAAAATCCAACTACAGGTGATTGTAGAACCAACCCTAACAGGTGAAAACCAAAACAAAACACAGACACATCGAGCACTATCCAGCGAACCCACGCACGGGCACGAAACCGAATAGCAAAAAATAATAATGTGTGAGCATTAGTTCAGGTATGGAACGGCGAATGAACGACTGCCAACACAAACCGAAACATGTACCGACAACTCCCTGCGATAAAACACAGCAAGCAACAAAGACTCTTTCGAGTCAAACTATCCGAATTCAGTCAAAGATTGAGACGGATCTAAAAACAACCCCACTCCTCGGGTGCGGCGGATGCAATCCAAAAGCTATGTAACCTGCAAATCTCAGCAGACTTGAAAAGGAATCAGGAAACAAAGCGAGAAAAACAAAACACCAGACAACTGAGAGAGGTAAGGCAGTCGCGAACAAATATGCATAAGAGCTTCTAAGCCCAATCAGCAACAGAGTAAACCCAGCAACTGAAGCCAGAACTCGAACCAGAGAACTCCAATCCACTTGAAATTCCATAGATCCAAACAGAATTACAACACGAACCGAAGTTCTGGACGTGTGAGAAGAGCGGAGCATACCGCGGCCAAGGAGGCGCCGGCGGCTGCTTCAACTACCCCAAAAGGGGTTGTTAGCGAACATCAAAACTAAAACCTTCACCTTTTCAGTGCAGAGAAGGACAGAGCACGACAACCAAAAAAGCTCTGCGATCGACGATGACGAACTAAATTGCTCACCGGAAAGGAAGGTGTGAAACATGGCGGTGTGGAGCGGAGAACTCCTCACACCACCAACCATGACAGCTACATCGTGAGAATTTATTTTAATTAAAAATAAATACAAATACGTAGTAATAGATATATATATATCCTTACGAAAATCAGTAGTATAAATATATATTTTTTGTCCAATAAAAATCAGTAGTATAAATATACTTTTTTTATGGAAGCAATAAGGATATATTTGAAAAATATATATTTCCATTTTTTTTTGTCGTTTGTAGTGTTTTATATTAATTCTAATTTGTAAGCATCAAATATATATCCCTAGATTAGCAATAATACCGTAACAAAACTAACCAACAAAACAATTGAATTGAATGATTGAACCCGTGCGAGCACGGGTAAAAAGTCTAGTAATAATAATCTTAATATAATAAAACGAGAGTAACTAGAGGCACCCTAAACCCTAACCCTAATATGAATGGTTTAGATTTTGACAAGTAGAAAAAAATTATTATATCAACGGCTACGATAAAAAGCTGAATACTATGTTGCCACGTCAATTAATGAATGTAACACGTCATGTGTTTAAAAACATGATGTGTCAATATATGATTGGATGTAATTTTACACCAATCCCTACTTTTGCTACCTACTAATCCATATTTTATTTATACCTTAAATTATGCATCTTTTAGGATAAATAGAAACCCTTTTATTTTTTTCTCTTAAGAGTGTATCTTTCACATTAATTATAGGTTTAAATTATGCATCTATTTTCACTTTTTCTCACATATTTACATTTTTCTTATTTGATGCAGATTTGACTTTGAGGTTCTATAAACGTATGGATTGCTATAAATATTTTAGGTGTTTACTTTCTGATTATAGTTTGTAATTTTCCATATTAATTCTCTATTCTTTTTTAATTTGATTTTTATTCTAATAGGTATGGATTCCATTTTATTTTTTTGGTAGTGTTTCATATTAATTCTGATTCTTCTATTAAAAAAAAGATTTTATTTTTTTTAAGTTTCTTATATTTTCTATTGGATGCAGGTTTTGCTTTGGGGTTCTATAAAGGTATGTGCTCTTATATGAATATTTTTAGGTGTTTGAATTTTGTTTTTTTTATTGGATCATATTAATACTGATTTTTAGGTTTTGTTGAATGCAACTTTATGGGCTGTTGTGGATGATGATTATTATGCAACCATTGCACCGCCTCAGAATGTTTGGACTGCTTCTGATTCTCATCACACCGAGGACAAACCAGAAATTTTTGAGGTTTCTTCATTTATTTATTTTTGTATCTATTTATTGTTATTTTTTTACTCTATTATTCAGTTTTTATTTATACGTACCTTGATGTTTTTTTCATTATTGTGTATCACCCCTTTTATGTGCTTATGCAATGATTGTGTCATGTTGGTGTTTGGATTCAATTGCTTTATGCTAGGAACTAGGAATCATATGGTGGAATCCAGATGTGTGGCTGAAATGATGTTTGAACTCTAATTTTTTTCTATTGGATTATGTTAATATTGATTTTTAGGTTTTGTTTGAATTATTAAGTTTCTTATTATTTGTTGATGTTGTTTTATCAAAATTTTCTAAATATTTTTCTGATATGTTTTGTTTTAATTTCTTGATAGAGTGCAATAATGCTTTCGAAGGTGTTTACCAGTCACAAAGTGTTTTGCAACTTTGATTTATCCTTTAGGAAATCAATTTGACGTATAAGTGAAAAAAAATTAATGGGAACATTTGTTTTTTTCCTTATATTTCAGTATTTTAATTTAATTTTGAATTAATTTGTTTATTGTAATGTCAAATTTGTTTCTTATTAATCAATAGTTTCCCATCATTTGAATTTCACCATCTTTTATTTTAACATAAATATATCTATCTTACTTATTTCTAATTTTTCTAATTATGTATCATATTAAACCCTAATTTGCTAAGTAAATTGGCGGGCTAATTCTAATTAATTGTACCTGATAAGCATGAGAAAGCAACAAAAAAAATTCCTCGATAAGCATGAGAAGAATAATTATGCATCATATTAATTAATGATTTTATTATTTTTAAAAAAATTGTTAACAAAAAAAAATGTGCCACACGCAAATGATATGTATGAGAATGCAACAAAAAATATATTTTATGATAAGCATGAGAAGGATAATTATACATTATATTAATTAATAATTTTATTTTTAAAAAAAGATTGTTAACAAAAAAACTATATGTCACACACAAATGATAAGCAAAAAAAGAAAGCAAATATTTCAAGTTTATCTTGCTTGAAATTTATCTCTCCTATTATTATTCCCGGATTAAAGCAAAAATTATTTGGAATTCACATCTAAAAGGTCAATAAAATTCTACACTATGGGCCCATCTGATTCGGCTTTTTTTTTTTGACAAAGTTTGAATTGGCTTATTTAAAACTTATATGAGCTTGCCTCAGCCATTCGGATATTAACATATTTTTCTAACTTTTATTTTAACTAATCTTAATTTTATCTTTGTCTTTTTATGCTTATCCATCTTATCTATATACTTTTGTTTTTCTTTTTCTTCTTTGACCGAAACTTTCTGTTTTTTATTTAAGTTATCTTTTTTTACTTCTTTTTTTTGTAAAGTAGCTTAATGTACGTTTTTTACTTTATTTATATAGATAATTATATATATAATCATGGTTTGATTCTTTAATTTTGTTTTTTGAAATTAAAATCATATTAACATTCTATAGTTGCCTATATAATGACACATCCAACCAATTTAATTTATATAAGTATTATTTAGTGTATATATCCAAACACAAAGGGCTTATTGAGCATAAGAGCTTATGATGTAAATTCTCATACTATAAGCTCTAATGCTATAAGCACTTGTATAAGCTATTCATCCAAACGGGCCCTAAATGCTTACTACTATAAATAATCACACATTATTAACATTTTCATTGTATAATTGAATTGAATGATTGAACCCGTGCGAACACGGGTAAAAAGTCTAGTAATATAATAAAACGAGAGTAACTAGAGGCACTCTAAACCCTAACCCTAATATAAATGGTCTAGATTTTGACACTTGGAAAAAAAATTATATCAACGGCTATGATAAAAACTTAAATAATCAATTTTTAAACCAATATTATGTTGCCACATCAATTAATGAATGTGACACGTCATGTGTTTAAAAAAACAAATTGAGATCTGTCAAAAAAAAAGAAAATGGATAAACATTAATAAAACAAAAATAACTAATAATCAGTTACGAAAATTATGTATAGATGCAAAATTCTTTATTCATCAGCACGTTTATCACACACAATATTCAATTACTCTTTTCCCGTTGCTACAGGTCCTAAATTCCTCCGTCTATTTTTCTACCTTTCTACCTATACCAACGGTTTTAACCGTCACGATGCTTCTTTCACTGTTATTTCCAACGGATTCACATTTCTTAAGGATTTGAATGCTTCATTAAACGCTGATGTTGAAGGTGTTGATACTTTGTTGAAAGAATATGTTATTAACATTGGTGAGGATCAAAGGCTTGATTTGAGTTTTTTTCCAAGTACTGAAAATTCTAATAACTATGCTTTCATCAATGGAATTGAAGTGTTATCCATGCCTAATGATCTCTATTACACACCAACTGAAGATAATGGTTTTTAAACTTTTATTTGAACTAATTTTTATTTTATTTTTGTCTTTTTATGTTTATGCATCTTATCTACACACTTCTATTTTTCTTTTTCTTTTTTGACAGAAACTTTCTGTTTTTCATTTAAGTTTTTTTTTTTTTGTTTTTTTTTTAACATAGCTTAATGGATTTTTTTTTTTACTTTATATATACTAGCCGCCAAACAGGCACGTTCCATGCCCGTTTGTGTGATCGATATTTTTTTTTGTTTGTTGTGATCGATATTCTCTATTTTGCAAATATAAATAACTACTTAATCTCCTTTTTTATTGGAGTTAGTTAATTGATAACTACTTAACCTCCTTTTTTGTTGTGGCTACTTATTAAGAAGAAAAAAATATATTTTTTTTTACTATACAAAATACTGAAAACCTACTTTTATGTGGAAGTTGTGTTTAGTTTTTTTTAAGGGTAAAATAGGAGTATTGAAAAAGTCATCCCAAAAATTTGTATCCCCTTTATATATTATTATATATATATATAATTATTATATTTTTAATCATGGTTTGATTTTTTAATTTTGTTTTTTGAAATTAAAATCATATTAATATTCTATATAAGTACTTTTTAGTGTACATATCCAAACACAAAAGGCTTATTGAGTATAAGAGTTTATGATGTAAGGTCTTATACTATAAGCTCTAATGTTATCAGCACATGTATAAGTTATTTATCAAAACGGGGCCTAAATGCTTATTACAATAAATAATCACACATTATCAACATTTCTATTATATAATTGAATTGAATGATTGAACCCGTGCGAGCACGGGTAAAAAGTCTAGTGTATATAATAATAGAGATTTAGAGGGCTAAAAATATATTAGCTCACTTGATATTTTTTTTTGTGTTTTTTTATTGTGGAATTTGATGGAATATATATTTATGTGAAGAAACTCAAATTTTTATTCTCATTATAAATTATAGTTATATGACTTTATATATAGAACTATATAAAAACTAGCCGCCAAACGGGCACGTTCTGTGCCAGTTTGTGTGATCGATATTCTTTTTTTTTAATTTTGTGATCAATATTCTCTATTGTGTAAATATAAATAACTACTTAATCTCTTTTTTTATTGGACTTAGTTAATTGATAACTATGTAACCTCCTTTTTTTGTTGTGGTTAGTTATTAAGAAGAAGAAAATATATATATATTTTTACTATAGAAAAACTGAAAACCTACTTTTATGTGGAAGTTGTGCTTAGTTATTAAGAAGATAAACAAAATTATTTACTAAAAAAAACTGAATATCTATTTTTTTGTGGAAGTTATTTTTTAAGGGTAAAATAAGAATAATGAAAAAGTTATCCCAAAAATTTGTATCCCCTTTATATATTAGTATAGATAAATCATATCTTTAAATAATAAACTAATCCTATAAATTTTAAACATATCCTAAAAATTCTAAATAGAACATCTATACTAATATATAAAGGGGATACAAATTTTTGGGATGGCTTTTTCAATATTCCTATTTTACCCTTAAAAAAAAAACTACAAAAAAAAAACTAATCACAACTTCCACATTAAAGTAAGTTTTCAATTTTTTTATAGTAAAAAAAAAATATATACTTTTTTCTTTTTAATAAGTAGCCACAACAAAAAAAGAGGTTAAGTAGTTATCAATTAACTAAGTCCAATAAAAAGGAGATTAAGTAGTTATTTATATTTGCACAATAGAAAATATCGATCACAACAAACAAACAAAAAAAATATCGATCACACAAATGGGCACGGAACCCGTTTGGCGGCTAGTAAATTATAAATTCTATTTTAAATATGGGTAGGGATCAAATTACACTCGTGTAACATTTGAGTAATGTCATACCGCCCAATAACGCTTTAAAGAATTCAAATTTTACAAAATTCACCGTTGGATTGAAAGTTTATATCGTATAGATCATTTATGTTAAGTTTTAAAAAAAATCTAAAATCGTTTGATATGTTATTGAGACACATAAAGATTAACGGTTTATGCATTTTTATTGAATACCGATAATTTTTATGTGTCATAAAAACACGTCAAACAATATTAGATTTTTGTAAAATTTAACATAGATGATCTATACGATATAAACTTTTAATCCAACGGTGGATTTTGTAAAATTTGAATTCGTTGAAGCGTTATTAAGCGGTGTAACATTACTCAAATGTTACACCGGTGTAATTTGATCTCTCCCCTTTAAATATAAATCTAAAATGGAAAATGTTAAACGGTGTTCCCAGAGCACTGGTTAAAGAAGCAAATATAGTAATATAGCATTGAAGTTTGTGCAGTCAACTCCTCGAAAGTCTAAAATGTGTTATTTTCAATTTAAAACTTTCTTTTTTTGATATCCTTAACCAGTGTCCTGGGGGCACCGGTTAACATGACCCATCTAAAATATATTTAAATTTAAAAGCTTCAAAAGAAATATTTAGGCATCATTATCGACACTTGCAACCAAGAGAGATTTAAATCTTGTGATGAGTGTTCTGTAACCGCCGCCGTGATACTATAGGAAAACTGGGTTGGATGACACGTGGCGTTATTTTAGTGCTTTGATTAATCTGATGGTCCAAAACATTTGAAATTCATGGTGCAGTTCCCGCAAAAAAAGTTAGAGAATCTATCAGCTTCCGTTACTAGCATGATATAATCATATAACGTAGTGAGTGTTTATGGAACATTGGTCAACATAGAAGAAGATGATGATAAACATATCTATACAACAACGACGATTTCTTCTCAACAATTCATTCTTAGTACCCAATTTCTCCTTTCGAGGTGCAGTTTAGTCACACCATCACTGTTAGTTTCTTCTTCTCTTTTTTGAAACATTTTATCAAACATTTGGTGGGTTATTATAATTAACCAAATTTGTGTTGTTATTAGCCTTTTTTACATATGCACACTTCAATTTCATGATTAAAAATTCTTCATTTGATGATATTCAGCAACAAAAATGTTTACTTTATGTGGTATTGTATTTTTAGTTCTCAAATTTAAGCCAAATTTAGTTCTGTACTATGAAGAAGAAGGGAACATCAAAATATATGCACAAGTAATTGTTAAAATAGAAGAATGAGAAGAAAAAAAAAATAGAATTTAGACTTGGAGAGGCGCCGTGGCATCCCCGCCATTAGAGGAGGAGGCACATTTAAGAAGAAAGAAGATAGTATCCAATAATTAGGATTAGGGTTGTTATTATGAAAATTAAAATTTCATGCTTATAAATTTTTATTTTCCAGTATTACTTTTTCATGGTCAAATTTGAAAAATGAAAACACATTACGTGTAAAAAGAGATTTAACATGTTGAAGTTTGAGATGGGTCTTGGTTTATACACATATTGTGTTCCTGCTTTTAGGATGGCAAATGTTATTTGTTATTTTACTGTTGTTGTTAGTACTGATTGAATCGATGACACTAGTAATTCAGGGGTTTGCAAGTTGGCGCTTGTTCAACGTTTGCAACAGAATCAAAGGATTAAAAGGGGTTTCTCCAAAAACATGGCTTGGAGTATGGATAGTGGTGACTTGGGTCTTGAAGTCAAGATTGGGGTTGTTCATCCTGCAACAGATGCTTATGCTGCAGAGGCTGTTGAAGCTTTGAAAGCTGGGAAGGTCATTGCAGTTCCGACTGATACACTATATGGATTTGCTTGTGATGCCTGGTATGCTATTTTAGTTTTTGCTTAAAATCTATTGCCTATTATAGCATTGAAATCATTCACGCTTCTTTTATCATGCTTCCTGTCATATATTGATGATCGATGTCCGAAGTACACTACTTGTTCAGAAATACACTAACAATCTAGGAGGGAATAAACATACCAAACAACTAGAGTATAATTTTGTGCTTTGCACATGTTAACCGTGTATGCTGCACAATCTTTTACACTGGTGGAATGAAAATAATTGGCAACCATAGAGCAATTAAATCCAAGAAAGAAAATAATTGAGTGCAGAACTGGAGTTACTCTTATGGAAATGAAGGTGATAATGAATGAGTATTTATTCACCTCGGCATTGGCAATCATGTTATATATTATCTAGAACTAAATCATGGTCCAAACCATTTTTCTATGTAATTCAAGGTGCAAAATTTTAAATTTTGACCAAAAACTGTGAATAGAGTAATAGAGTATGTGATAAACAATACTAGTTTATGATAATAACTAAAAACTATGAACAAGATAGCTGTAATATGCGATACAGGGCGGACATTTTTCCTTGAGTGAGTTGAGTCAATACAAACTTAGAAACACATTTTAAGCAACTATGCTCAATGGATAGAGGGTGGTCATTATTGTTAAAGTTTGACATTATGTGATGGTCATTATTGTTAAAGTTTGACATTATGTGATGAAATATGTTCTTTTTGGGCAAAATAAAAAAAGAAGTCATGCAATATGTTTTATGTGTTTAGCCAGTGTATATAAAATCTCATTTGCACTGCCACTGGCACAGTTTCCTACATTTAGACCTATTATTGTTTGGTTTCTTTTTGAATGATAACTACTAATTGCTTGTTACCTTTGGGTAATGATGGCAGCTCATTGGAAGCAGTTAACAGGATTTACGAGATTAAAGGCCGTAAACATACAAGTCCGTTAGCTATTTGTGTTGGTGACGTATCAGACATAGACCGTTTCGCCGTCACTGATCATTTACCTCATGGCCTGCTTGATTCCCTACTACCAGGGCCTGTTACGGTTGTACTAAGACGAGGTTTGTATGTCAAATGTCTTTTCTGTGCGAGTGTTTGTACAATGGAAAATTAATTTATAGATAAGTATGTTGAAAGTATATATTTAATTTAAATCAATTAACTCACAAAACTTGTTTAACATAATAGTCATATTTCTTCAATCCCTTTGTACAAGATTTCTTCTATGAACCTTTGTTTGTATTTTAAATATCCTATGTAATGTATGATTGTATGTTTGAATATTGCAGGAGAGTCAAGTGCTCTTGAACGATCTTTGAACCCGGGATTTGATAGTATAGGAGTTAGAGTCCCTGATTGCAATTTCATTAGGCTCATTGCCCGTGGTTCAGGAACGGCGTTGGCCCTTACTAGTGCAAACCTAAGTGGACAACCAAGTAGTGTTTGCATCAATGATTTTGAAAAACTATGGGAACACTGTGCTTCTGTTTATGATGGTGGTACGCTTCCATCTGGTCGTGCAGGTTCAACCGTTGTCGATCTCACTACACCATACAAATATAAGATTCTTAGGCCTGGAAGGTAACTCGTCTAAACTTCGTTTCTGCTGCCTTGTTTAAAACATAGACTGTACTATTATGTCAGATGTAAATGCTAAAATCTAGGATTGAAGGGGTGGGTTTTATGTTATAATATTTCACCATGGATATCTTAAAAAAAAGAATGATACTAATTCATCTCCACTTGCGAGAACTTACCTGTGCAAAATACATATGAAACACATTATAACTTCTGGGTTTTTTTTTGGTGTACAACAAGATATGCATAGATTGAACCAATGACCCTTCATTGCAATAGAAATCGAATTGCCACTGTGCTAGTCAACTTGATTTCTGTTTGAAGCTTTTGAAGTAATGAAAATAAATATAACTCTCAAAACTGCACATTTTTTTAGCGTCGAGGAGGTTACTTGTTCGAGAGAAACGGGTTCTTGGATTACTATGTACATTTTAAATTTTACAAATATGAATTTTATGTTGCATAAAAATTCATTGATTGTGTGCTTGTTCACCTGCTATATGTAGTGCGAAGGAGGAGACAGTTGCCATCTTGGAGAAGCATTTGTTTGTTGAGACAGCTTTAAGTTAGCTCAAACCTTTCTGCAGTGCAACGTCTTAGGCATAAATGTTTCTCTTGCAAAAGCCAATTCTTTAAGCTTGGACATGTGAGGAATTATCTCTAAGCTTACTTATTTCCATTAATTTTGTATAAGTTATGCCACAGGACCTCTAAGATGCATGACTGTATATTTGACATAGTTGGAAACAGACACATGTTGTCATGAGTTGCACTAGGCTTTGTGTTATGTGTTTTAAAAGCTCATTATATTCTATTATAGTTAAATTGGATTTTTGAGAACCTAATATGATGAAACTAACCATTTTATTTAATATTGATTTAGATTCCAGAGCAAATTCCATATCAGGTGATCTATCTGATATTCTCAAATTAGAGGATGCCAAATTGACTAGCACTGAAGATTCTAATTTCTAACAAATGTGCTCTAATATTGACCGAAGGTGATTCTGCCAAAGCACTCATCGTAAGTTGATTATCACTTGCAACTAGTTTATTTTTAACTTATATGCAATTTCAATTTTAAAATTTTATTAAAATTATAATTTAATCCCTCATTTTAAAATTTGGCATTAAATTAGGAGGTTAAAAGTCTGAATTTTAAAATGAGAGATTAAATTATAATTTTAATAAAATTTAAAAGTTGAAATTGCACTTAAGCTAAAAATAAACTACTTGCGAGTGATAGGCAGAATCACCTTTGGTCTATATTAGAGTACATATGTTAGAATCTTCCGTGCTTGCCAATTTGGCATCTTCTAATTTGGGAATATCAGATAGATCACCGGATTTGGAATCTGCTATGAAATTTAAATCAATATTAAATATGATTAGTTTCATCATAAGTTAATACTAAAGTTTTTTGAATGTTATAATCATCAAACTTCTTATCCGAAAATACTATATGTTGTTCATTATGTGGAATTCCCCGGTTCTCTAAAATTGTGTCCTTATACCACATTCCACATATGGTATTGGTATCTTGCACATCCATTGCAATAGGTTTCCCGAAACGAGTCTTCACATGGATCAAAATGTTACTATAAAATGTAGGAAAAGATCATAAGAATGTTAGTCACAATAAAGTGAATAAAGGATATATAAAAAAACAACAATGCAGAAATCCTAAAAAAATTGTTTTAAAAGCATAGTTGAATACTCAATTTTTTCTAAATAAACTTTATTTTTAACAACATAAATGAGAAAATCGTGAGAGTTGGTGTTGAGGAGAAGTGACAGAGGAGAAAATGCTCTCTAGTCTTTATGTGTTGAGAGTGAAGTGAAAGGAATGTTAGTGATGCAAGTATTTATAGGTTGAAGCTCGTTTTCAAAAATCTTATTTTATTGAAAATGATATAACTTGTAATGTTGTTAGATGCATTACGACCGTGCCAAATTGTGGACTACTGTTGTATTTGTAACAGAATGGAACAACAGGAAATGGATGATTTATCATTTACTCGTGCACCATGAATGAGAAGATACAAAAAATATTTACAAATGTATTTATATTTACCTCTTTTTAAAGGCACTAATGGCATTTAAACTTGGAATTTCTTATATTTAAGATCTATCTTTATTAGTTTTTGGAGTTAGGTTTGTAACGTTTTATAAAGTTGATTTGGTTATTATGAATTTTAAACATTAACTTTGATGCCAACTTCATCTTTTGTTTTAACAATCAACATCTTCTTTGATGCACAATTGTCCATCTTTTGTTTTAATAATCACATCTTTCTTTTATGCACAATTGTCATATAACTTTTTTTTTACACACATATAACTACGTTTTGTTGTTAAACTAAGTAATTTTTTCAACGTCACTTCGGAGATTAATTTATTGAAGTTATTGAAATTTATTTAAAAAACTTTAAATGTATATTTTTCATACGCATTGATTAAAATATAATTTATTAAATAATTAAAAGATTTAAATATTTATTCTTAATGAACAAGACATATCGTGTGTTTTTTGTCTATTACATGCTGAGGACAATGCACACCTCTTCTTTTCGTGTGATTTTAGCAAAACTGTGTGGCATGCGGTTTCGACATGTGTGGGAAAGAGCTTACCGGTGGGTGAGGTTGGGTGGAATCACTTCATGCTGTTTGGTGACTTGTTCAAGGTGAAAGATGACGGGCGGGTTCGTTATTTGATCTGGTTGGCAACCACTTGGAACATTTGGAAACATCGAAATAATATAGTTTTCAATGGCGTTCTCTCGGAAGCAAAGCTCGTTATTGATGAGATTAAAATATCATCTTGGGCGTGGTTTTCTAATCGATATGGTAGAAAATCTTGTATTCCTTTTTTTTTGTTGGTGTATTGATCATTTGGCTTGCTTTCAAAGCACATGACTTGTTCTCATTCTTTGTAAGGGATTGAGTACCTCTTGTACTCCCTAATAATAATAATATTATTTGCTTATAAAAAAAAAAATATTAGACCGTGATCCTTGTGCTAATATCTCATTAACATGAAGTCAACATTTATAAAAAATATAAAGTCGGTTAGACTAGATGAGTTACAATTAACAAGTTTCCCTTTTCTTTCTTTTTTTGACACAAACAAGTTTCACTTGTTGTATTCAATATCTTTTGTACTCCAAAATTTCTACACCGAGTTTAAATTGACAAATACAGAAACATTACGTGCATATTTTAAAGCATATAAAAGAGTTTAAATGGATTGGAAAAAAAAAATGTTGTAGAGTATGTGTCATCCAAACCCTGAGGTAAAACTAAATTTTTGGTCTTCAAGATATAAGTACACAACTTTTGTCAAAAAAAAATAAAAGTTTAAGTACACAACTTCGGGGAAGAAATCAAACTGCATGAGCATGAAATGCTCGCAAAGAAGAAACAACTTTGCTTTCAAGCAACTGCAAATTATGTTTTGATTTTTTAACCTTCTATTATAGTGGGAGAGTTTGAGAAGTAATTAAATAACAAATTTATACACAATTGAAGTATTTACAAGTGTGTGAAAGATATGTTCCATTAACATCTAATAAAAATAAAAAGAGTTTTTTTTTTTGAAAGTTAAGGAGTGAGATGACATGGAAATAATAATCCTTGTGTTTGTTTAGTAAACAAAATGAGCTAGCTTATATCTTATTATATTAGTTTAAAGATTGTTTGATAAAATAAAATGTGTTTGGTAAAAAAAAATTCTCATTAACTTATATCTTTTTTTTATATTCTATTTCAATAACATTTTAATTTATAGTTTATAGTTTTTTTTTACAATGTTTTTTTCATTTTTAACCTTAAATTTAATTTATTATTTTTTATAAAATAAAAATTTATACACTAAAGAAAATAACTCCCCACCAAACATACATATCCATTTATGTCATTTTATATTTATCAACTACTTTAAAAGTTAATTTTATCAAGCATTTTAATTTCATTCAGTTAGCCTTTCAGCTATCAGCTAACTTAAAGCTTAATTTTACTAAACAGTAGGGTTGGGAACATGTTAGGCCAGACTTTGACAGACCTGAGCCTGGCATACGAATGTTCTTCAAGCCTACGGCCTATCAAATGCTTTTTTTTTTAGCCTGTTTAAAGTCTGGTTTGGCCTTGTACTGTTTAAAAGCATCTGCTACATAAAGATTTTATATAGTCTTTTTAAATAGGCTAATTTAGCAGGCCTTAAAGCCTATTCCACATTTAAATTTTTATAATTTCAACAACATTAAGAAAAATTTAATAAAATGATTAACACAAGAATTAAAAGCTAATAAAATAACAAATACGATTACGACAAAGTCTATAATTTATACTATAAAAACATATAATTTGTCTTTGTCAAAAAAATAAAAAATAATTTCTAATTTATATTTTGTCTAATAAATATAATTTGTCTTTGTCAAAAAAAACAAATATATTTTGTCTAATAAATATTTTCATTTATATAAATAATATTTAATTTTTATACAAGATGATATAAATAATAATTATTAAATATAAACAGACCGGCCTATCAGGCTTTGCAGACTTTTTTAAAAGCCTAAGCCTGATATATTTATGTAAAAACAGACTTTTTTTAAGACCTGAGCCTGACATTTTTTATAAACAGACCAGACCTAAGACAAATTAGGCCAAAGTCCTCTGGAGACTGCCTGACCTATTCACAACCCTATAAACAGACCCCTTATGTCTTATAATGTTACATTTGCAAAAAAATAAATGTCACATTTTAAATTTGTGATACATTGTTTACTCTTTTTCTAATCCTACTCTATATTAATTTGTTCTTTTTCACCATATATTTATGACAATTGAGCTTAGATAATTTAGCAAAACCATCATTCTTTTATTTATTTATTTTTTATATTTATCATTTTTACTCAATAAGTGTAAAACAATCAAATACAATAATTAAACATATCATACTTTCGTGCCAATTTGGTTGAATGTTGTTCCTATTGAAACTCGGTCTAATACCTTTAATGGTGAGTTGCATACTCGAATAATTACAATTTTTATGGGACTAATGATATTAGTTGGACAGATTATTGATCAGCAGTGTGCCAATAGAGTGTGGATATGTGATAATTTCCAAACACTGCGTTACCCGATTCAAAATGTGTGGAAACTCATTTGCGATTATTACCTCTCTCAAAGATAAAACTATGTGTAGAGCTCTCAGGCGCTTTGTTTGAATGGTTGAAAACCACCGATTGAAGGTATTGTGAATCTATAAACGCTTGCATGGATGAAATGAGAGCTGAATACGGTGGTCTTATTAGAGGGAGTGAGGGGCAATGTCAATGTCTCGGCACGGTTTTAGTAAATCATTAAGCACCTGTAGTGCATATGTAGCTGAGTTGTGGGAAGTTTTTGAAGAGTTGAAGTATGCTGGAAGGTTAGGATTTGATGCAGTTGAACTAAATATTGTCTTACAATTACTCAGATTATTAAGACAGAGTTGTCTAGAAGCGTGTTGAGTGATAGGAGAAGAATGAAATTGGATTCTCTCCACTCCGGCGCTTTGTGTTCAGCTCTCTCTTATTTTTATAATTCAACGGTTGTTAATCAACAAAAGAAAAAAAGTATAGTGCGGAGGAGAAAGAAAGTGATCAGTAAATGACTGAGATGACGGTAGAAGAAAAAACATGAGTTTCGGTTGGAGATCCGGTGAAGAATATCCAACATTTGTTTGGATTTGAATTAGGAGGTAACTATGACACAATAACACATTCTTCAGATGTGAGCAACCATGTTTACTTGACGCTTGATAAATTTTACCACAAAGTTTGGATTCATTGACAAAACATTTTTAATGCTACAAATGATAGAACTAAATTCCAAGTGACCCACGTGTAATTTGTGAATAGCATCAACCACGGTCTTCGAATCTGTTTCAAAAATTACTTAATCTCTATGTTCCACTTCTTTCATTCCTTCAAATAATGCCATTGCCTCACCTTCAATTATGGAACAATTACCTTGATTCTAAGTAGTTCCCGCCATCCCAAAGTAACCCGGAAAATCTCTCAAAATCCAAACCGCACTAGTTTTATTAATATTGCTATGGAAACCGGCATCCGTATTGCATTTAAACCAGCCCATGGGGGGCTGCTGCCATGGTGCGAGTTGTTTTCTAGTCAAATTAAACATTTATTAGTAGCTAAATAGTATCATAGAGAATACTAGCCCTAAGATAATATTGGCAAAATTTCTCTCTCTTCCTTTCAAACTCCTCTCCCTTCTCTCTAAACCTCTCCAGCCGCCACTCACCTTTAACCCTAAAATCCAAATCACAACAGTTGCAATGTAAACATTGTGGACGGTGGTACGATAAGTGCGATAAGTGTGAAACTCCGCACCACCACAGAACCGTCCTTCTGACGTGCTCTGTTTTTCATCATCGTTCGTTTTCAGGATTGGATCTTCACGTTCCTCCTCCGCGTCGGAAGTGATGGTTGTTTCGCTGTTGTTTCTGGTGGTTGTTGGTTTTTGGTGTTGGTGTCATGGTTTTAGCAGATCCGACGGTGGTTCGATGTTCTTTCCAGTGGGTTTTTGGTTCGGGGGTTTATGTGGCTGCCTGTTCGCCGTCGGCCGCGTTTTAGTTCCGGCGTTTGGTTGTTTCTGTTTGGCGTGGTGTTTTTGTTTGCGGTGGTGGTGCACAAACTGTCGTGGTGTTCTATTTTGCTTGTTTCTCAGGCTCTGTTTTGTGTTCTCCGGCTCTGTCAATTTATTTGTCTTGGGTCGTGGTGTTTTAATGTTGTACCTCCGTCGTCATCTTCTGGTTTTGTTTCGGTTCAAGTGTTGTTTTCTGGTGATTGGTGTACTGTTTTGGCTGCATTGGAGACTTGGAGTTGTGCTGGTTGGTTCCGATTTGGTGTTATACGGTGCTTTTATGCGTTGCTGCTATTGGTTCTAGCTATTGCTCTGCCCGATTGAAAGGTTTTGCGTATGAGTGGTTTAAATTGGTGTGGATATCTTCCTGCTCTCCGGCGACACTGCGTTTGTTCCTAGAAGATTGACGGCGGATCTGGTGTGGTGGTTTTGGTGGTTATGTGGTATGGTGATGGTTTTGGCGGTTTGGATCTGATGGTGTGGTGAGGTGGTTTCATGGCGGCAGCGAGTTTCGACGGTGGTTTTGCCATAGTGTGAGGAGGTGCTGGGTGTTGGTTTTGTTGTTCTGGTTATGTTGTTCTGTTTGTGTGTGGTGGTGTTTCAGTTTGGCGTCCGCTAGTTCTTTGGGTGATATTTTGGCCGAGCTTTGGGTACAAGTGTTGTTGTTTTTCAGGTGCGCAGTAGTTTGGTTGTTGTGGCTCGGTCAACAGGTGGTGGGTGTTTGGGTTCCTGGTGTTGGAAGAGTGGGTTGCTACTGATTGTAGCTTTAAGTGGGTTTTTGTTATTCCGGCGGGTTAGGATGATAGTGAGTTATTGTAAGGGGTGGACCGATGTGGTTTTTGTTGTACTTTTTAATGGTTAAGGTGTTTTCATCACTTTGCCTTTCGTTGTAGGTTCCCGACGATCCCTTATACTTCTTGTTAAGAGGATTTGTCAATTAATAAAATTTAGTAGCCCTAAGATAATATCTTTGTAATATTATTTTTTTGGCTTAACCGATGCTTAACTTTTTACAATTGAAATAAACATTAATTTTCTGTATTTTTTATTTGGGATACAAAAGAGTCTAAATCAAAAAAGAGAAACTACAAATACTACCTGACAGAGGAAAAATACAAGCCTAATATCATCTTCTAACACTTACACCAACCGAAAAAACAGTTGGTGATAAACTAAAATATCGATACACTCTTTGGTCCTATATATAAACAAAGTTTGATTTATAGATTTATTATAAATACTCCATATTTTATTAACCTGAACCGAATCAATCAATTTACAATGGTGAAATTAAAAAAATACAAAAAAAATAAAAAATACACAATGATAGGATTCAAGGTAATTAAAATTCATGACTACAACGGATAACTTTCCAAGATCTAGTACGACTGAGAACGGAAAGAAATTTGCAATTCCTAAAATGGTAATAGTATCAAATCATTCAGAGATTATTGCGAATAATCAATAATAATCAAATTAAGGAAAAAATAAATCTAGATTTTAGAACAGTATATGAGCGCTAATTACTACACCTTTGGCAAAATTCATAGATGCAAATCAATGTATGCAACATAATCGAAGCTTCTACAGAAGTTCTCTCCTTGCTGTGTATCCATATTCAGATCTCTGAATGTTTTGCCGGCGCTTCTTATACACCATCGCTCCAATTGCAACCACACCTACAGCAGCGATCACTCCAAGCGCTATCCCCGCTTTCTTGCCGGCACTCGTTCCTCCGCCGGAAGATTTGCCGTCCGCATCGCGTATGCCAGTGTGACTAACTCCTGTATCAGCCGCCTCATCTGGAGATGGTGAAGGAGAAGAAGACGGAGAGTTTTCCGGTGAAGGTGCTGGAGGCGAATCGGGATGAAGAGAGTTCGCCGGAGTTGGTGTTGGAGCTGGCGGTGAACTTATCGGAGAAGAATTCGGAACAGGAGTAGGAGAAGGAGCAGATGATTTAACGGATGAATGCGGCGCCGGAGCCGGCGAATCGGCGGATAAAGCGATGTTGACTAACAAAGAAATGAGGAGAACAACAGAGAATCTTGTAACTGCCATTGAAAGAGTGAATTTGAATTTTGAATCAGAATTGGATCTAGAAATTGAAATGGCGGTTACTGTTACGGTTACGAATGAATGAGGAGTAGAGTGAGACGGAAACCGTTTGAAGAAAACGGGAAAGAATGAAATGGATCTGAAAAATGGAGAGATGAGACAGAAACGAATGAATATGATCGTGGGGTTTATAAAGGGTGGAGAATTAGATACGGGGTGAATCAGACGGTGGTGATTGAATGGGAGTTTTGCTGAGGGGTTATGGATGTAAAACACGTGGAAAGTGTGTGAATTTAGGAAGGTATAACGTAGTGTAGCTGAAAGTTGGAAGTTTCGTGAAGAAGTGAACGTGAAAATGGGACGCACTTGTGTTAGCTTGATACAGCTATCACTATTTCTCTGGCCTTTTTCTATTTTGGATAGGGAAATGAATCTTGTACTTTAAAAATTAGTGTTAATAAAACAAAACAACAATTTATCTATTAATTATGTGCGCTTAAGTGTGTAGATACGACTAGGGGTGGATAACGGGCCGGCTTCGGTCAGTACGGGTCTAAAGCCTCAAACCGATCCAATCCATGGGTGGAGAATAACAGCCTAATCCGGACCATTTTTTTGGGCTTCGATTTAGGCAAGTTCGGATCAAACGAGTTACGGGTCAAACAGATGGGGTTTCAGGTTGTTGGGCTGATAAGAGTCCAATTTATTTTTTTGCTCTTTTTTGTTTATTGGATTTTTTTTTCTTACAAGAGAACCATAGATCAATAAATAATAGAAAAGTAAGAAGGACACATTGTAAGATATGGAGATTATTATTTAACATGTAGATCTGAAGAGAAATGTATAGATCTGAACATTAAAAACGATAAATCAAAATGTTAGCCAAATATAAAAAAGACTTGTAAAGCTTAACATAAAACAAAACAAACTAATAAAAACTCTAACCTATGTCTTTGTATTCAGCTTTGCAATGAAGCATAACCTCTCAGTTCCTCAACCATCAACAACTATATATCCAGGTTGAAAAAAAATGAAAAAAATGGTGACATAACAGACCCTAATCCAAAAACCCTAAAACTAGAAATAGAAAAATATATCAAAAAAACAAAACAAAAAATATATAAACAAAGATAGAAATGATGAACGAACAAATAGGTGAAGAGAATCGATGGTCCAAAGTAGGGTTGAAGAAAAACAAAAAGTAGGTAAAAATTGGTTGATTAATATTTGTGGGTGGTGATGAGGCGAGGAAGACAAATGATTGATGGTGGAGGCGCGAAAATACCATGAGATTAGAAAACTTTTTTGTGTTAGGGTTGGTGATGGAAGAGAGTGTGACGGCGGCTGCTTGAATGAGAATGAGAGAAGTGAAGTGAAAACCCTAGAAAATACTATGAGTATGAGTTATGGCCAGCTTACCCGCAAAAATCCGAACCGAGTTCAGTGGATTGGGCCGGTTTGAGTGGATTGAGCCGGTTTGTCGGGCCTTATCCACCCCTAGATATGGGTAATATCAAAAAGAAGAAATAAGATCGAAATATCTTTTGAAATTAAAAATAAATAAATTTAAAGAATCGTTTAAATATTCTCAAGATCCTTTACACAAAAAATTGAAATAAAGTCCGTTTTCTTCTTTTATACAAATACAAATGATTAGATAAAGTCAAAGTCAATGTTTTGTGACTTCAAAAGAAAAGTGTGTGATCGTCAAGAAAAGAGTGTGTGATCGTCAAAAGAAGATCATTATCCTTTATAGACATCTCAGATGATTAAGAAATGTCAGGTTAATGTTCAACTCAATTGTTTATTAAAGACTTCCTCGATCCTTTAGATTAGGAATGAGCACGGATCCATGATTATACTTGAAACCGATATAACCGACAAAACTTTGAAGCATCTGGTTGGACTGAGTCGGACCTTAGGTCAACAATTGCGAAAAATCGGACATGAACAGTTGCATATGGGTTTCTAAAATTCTATTTCTTCCTAATCAAAATCGGACGAACAACCATTAAGATGCAAATTTTTCTTTTCTTCCTTTTCTCCCTTTCTTTTTCTCAATCTCGTATACTTTTCGCTTTGATATAAGATATAAATGTTATATTTTACAAGTTTATAACGCTTTGATAAAGGATGTGTGAAATGTATTCTAATATATATTCTAAATCTATTTTAATATATAATTCTCTTCTACTTGATTTATTATCCTCTTTTGGTTTTTCATTTAGTTCATCTATCTTTTGTTGTATTGTGTACGAGATATTGAACTATTTGAAAATTATGAATTTTTGAATAATGAAATTTTAGATGTAAACAAAGTTTCAATCTAACCTATAATGACCAATCCGTTCTACCCGCCACCCGTATGGCTGACATCCGAACAAACTAAAGATGCATACATTCGAAATTGGTTCTGAATTAAATGGTTGCAATTTTTATCGGATTGATTATTTTTGGCCCGAATCCGACCGAAAACTATCTATATTTAAACCTACTGTAGATCGCCACCTATATACATTTGGTAAAGAGCGATCACCTTCATAAAATATTGTGTGTCATCATCAAAATAAATAGAAGAATGGTGTGTGTGCCCTTATTGAGAGTGTGTTTGTGTGAGTGAGAGTGCTCAGTGCTCAAATGTGAGAGCATTGCATAAAAGTGTGAAGGAAAATGTTTCTTTCTCCTATAAAATTGTCATGGGTGCTTGAACGGACCTATCTCTTTGGACGGATGAACAAAGACAATCAACAAATTTGTTTGCATTTCCTTTTCATTTGTGTTAATATTTCCTTTTTAAAAAATTCAACATTAACCCACTGCCAGCTTCCCTAATTAGGCTTAATTACAGTTTTGATCTTTTTATTTTCACATTTTCACAAAATTAGTCCTCTATTTTAAAATTACACAGTTTTTGTTCCTCCACCGGATTTTTATTCTTGAAAATTATGATTTAATATATTTTAAGGGATATGACATATGATTTGATGATATAGATTCATCAAGGTGCATTAATTAAATTTCAAAAACGAACAATCTCTGGAATTGAAATCAAAGTTTTTATTGAGTTTTTTTTTTTGTAATTTCATAGCATAGCTGCACTCTCATTTAAAATATTTTAAATGGTGCTTTATCAACTATAAAGATTAAAACTAAGGATAAGAGAAACCAATAATCTAACACAAAAAATAAATAGATTGCTTGTAAAGTAAAATTTCGGGCCACTTTTTAATTCAGTCTCACAAAATTCTAATACAAAAACATTTGAAGTTGAAGACGCTAATAATACATATGTTAATATCATTTTTCCACTTTCCTCTCTTTACCTATTTGTCTTTTGGCCAGGTTAGGGAAAGTAGAAGTTTTTTCTCACTCAACCATTGTGCAGTTTTCTTTGCTGAGCAGCAAGTAACTCTCATCTTATCATCTAAGTCATACGTCCTTTAACTCTCATAATTCATCCTTCACATCTGTGCTGCTACTTTGACTCTCCTTGACATCAGAACTCCCACTATCGTCGGTTTTAGAAGTTGAGGTTGGTTTCTGAAGTTGGAATGGGATTGATGCGTGTTTCTTGATGAACTTATAAAAGGCCACCACTGTGCGATCTGCGTCAACAGTAATCTGCATACACAATGAACCGCATACATATTAGATCATCAAAGGATAAATTTAGGTTACGTTGAACCAGGATAGAATGGAGAACTCATGTGCTGGCGTTTAATATTCACTTACAGGGTCAGAATTCTTTTTTCCTGCTGGGTAGAAGAGGAGAGTAGGGAACCCATCAGACTGCAAAAGTGAACAAATACCGATTGAGTACACATGCATGCAAGCAAAATCTTGGTGAGTACACATGTAATGCTTAAATGAAAAATCCAAAACTTAACATGAGTTAGGACCAAATGTCACTTCTAGTTTAAATCGGGTTTTACCTTTGCCCTAGGATGCTCATTTGTTGTTCCATCCATCTTGGCTATTACAATAGAATCAATGCTACGAAGATGTTTTGCTAGCTTGTTGTATGTTGGTTCCAAGGCTTGGCAATGGCCACACCAGGGAGCATAAACCTAATATTAAAACAAACATTACATTAACACAAACAATTAAACAGGCTACACAAGAAAATATGACTTGAAAGTTGAAACTAGTAGACTAAAATTATACCTCAAGTAGAACATCCTTCGATTCATCCAATACAATTTCGTCGAAGTTATTGCCAACAACTATTTTCACATCACCATCATTCTGCCATCAAGTTAACAAATGTGTTAGAGATAAAAAAAAATATTGCCAACAGGATATATGTGGAAATAGAATGACTTACACTTTCGGGAATTGGATCTGACTTGAGGAAAGGTTTTAGCTTGTCTACAAGGAAATCTTCTCCAAATGCCTGAATAAAAACATGAAGACTTCAAAATTTAAGCCACAATCTCTTTAAAGCTTTACTAAAACATAGAAGAAAGCATTCATACATATTCCAGAACATTAGAAAAGAGTACCTTAATATTGTCAACGGTCACCTCTCCATCAAGCAAAAATTTTCTGCCATCATCATTTCCTGTGAATGCAAGTACCTACATTCAAATTTTCATCGGTTACCTTATTTACTTGGAATTAAATTTAAATTATCTAATATGTCAAGAATCTCAAGACACATCCACACACAAAAAGAAAAGGAAAAGGGGGAATTATTACTTTGGGAGTATTCCCAGAGATACCAAAATAATCTGCAACAGGCTTTCCAACATCTTCATTATCCATTTCCACATGAACAAAGACCAGCTGCAAAGGATCATTGTACAGTTGAAATATGTTTTTGTCCAAAAACCAAGATTCTTTGAGGGATGTGTGAAAACTAAATTTTATTCTTTCTTAAATGATGCATTGGATACATGTTTACGGGATGATGCATATTATTGTGAGCAAATTGTATGAACAACAAAAATTTATCAAATTTAAAATATCAAACGATTCAGCATAGGAAATATCAAATGCTATATTCTGATAATTTACAAATAAGGACAGAGTTACTAAACATAGAGTGAGGTGCACACCCAGGGAAACTTTGGTAAACTTAAAAACTAATTCACAAGTCACAACTACTCAAATTCAAAGCAAATTCACAAAGAGATTATATTCAAGACACTAACAATGTAAATGATTTTAGACATCCATCTAATCAAACCACACATGATGCCACTTTGTTGTGTTATTCCTAATCATCTCTACAAAAACTTACATGGTATGATATCATTAGATGCATGTGTAAAAAAATTTACACTAACGGTGTATACAAATTAAATTCATTCACAAACCTATATAACGCTGGTTTCAAAATATGTTGGTTTGTTAAAAAACTTGTTAACAAAATGGTTAGGACTTGAAAGCTAATAAAACTAGAACTAGTTTTCATTAAAGCCCAGATGTTACAAACACGAGATTTTACACACTCCATTGAACCTAGTTATGGAAAAAAGTCTTTTTCCCACAAGTGGAATCAGATACATGGAGCAAATGACAAAATTATGTTATTTAACCTACTCAGCCTCAAATAACACTGCTGGGCATATACAGACTAAATTTGTCAAACAGCACCATAGGAACGTACATACAACATTCATTAAGTTAATCACATGCCTTGCTAACTAATATTTGTTTACCCTTACTTTCCCCCAATTTATATCTAAGATCCACTCAGCCGCACACTGCATCCTAATTCCTAATTATAATAAACAGTAAAGCATTCTACTTAATTTGCATTTTTTGGTGAAACAAAGGCAAATACAAATTTGTCTAGACTCTAGAGAAAGAATGCAGTGACAGACAGACAGAGTACGAAACAATGGACTGCAAGGAAACATACCTTCCCCTTGAAAAACTTCGCTGCTTCTTGAAATACTGAAATAAACTTTGCTGTATCATTTTTAGTCACAAACAGCAACAACTAAAAGCAAAATTCAAAATACAACAATGTTAGAGGTTTGTTAAGATCCCATTTTGAAGGAAAATTTCTTCCTAGATTAACAATATAAACCGATAAGAGATAGAAGCAATTACCTGTTTCTTGATTGGACTTTCAAAAATCACCGGGGCACTTTCCCTTGTAAAAGTTGAGACCAACGGAAGCTTGTTGGAGGATACAAAGTTGGCTATTGCAGTTTTTTCAAATTGGCCATCTGTAGATAAAATATAGTAAGTTTACATCAAAATCTTAATGATGTCCTTTCATTATTCTTGAGGGAGAAAAGAGTGGAACAAGAAAACAAACCAAAATGGTTCAGTTTCTCCTCCTCTTTCTTGAGCAAGACCAGAGCAGGGCGCTTGACATTTGGGTCAATATGGAAAAGCTTAGCCACATTAGGAATCACAGTTTGGTAAAAATTTACGCCGTCCTCAAGTTTTGATGCTGCAGCTAGCTCATCACTCTCAGCACCCTGCAAATTATGACAGGAAAAACAAGGCATGAGACCTAACAACGGGTCAACCAACACTTTCATAGACTGAACCATCAAAGTTCAGATCCATTAGTTTTACTTAAAGAATCAACATTGCAAACGGTCCTTATAATACATGGATTAATTAGAAAGTAAACAAAACAGTATATCTGTTTTCTAACTATACGATAAATCTACCTCAGCATGATCTATATAAAGAAACAAAGAAAACGAATTCATCAAGCCATATTGAAATACGCATTTACATTACAAAAAGTTGAATAAGCTCTACTCCTAAATTGTGTTTGATAAAAGATGGACAATCGATATGCAAACGAATTAGACAAAAAAAACACTTACAACTAAAGAATCAAGGAAGCCCAAAACGACTTTAGTTTCAGAAGTCAATATGCGCTCAGCATCATCCAATGTCGTTATGTTGTATACACCAGGTCCTATCTTCTTCTTAATCCATGTCACTATACCATCTCTGCATAAAGCAAAATTGCAATTCATAAGTCAGTTTTAAAATAAAGGCTAAATATATTTGATCCCTTACTTATTTTAGATTTCAATATGATCCCCTACGTTTAAAAAGTTTCAAGTTGGTCCCTTAAGTTAGTGGCATACGTTGATAACTTAGGGGGTGCCACATGGAAGTTTTAGACAAAATTAACTCAAATTTGACGGAAAGGAAGAATTTATGATAACATCAGTAATGCAAGGGACGAACTGGAAACCTAAGATAAATGTAAGGACCAAACATGCAATTAAGTCAAAATAAGTGTGACATCAATTGAAAGCAATATTTGATGATTATAACTTATGCAGCAGTAGCACTGATGCTTCAAATTATGTGTCAACACCGACACATAACGGTGTCAACACGGACACAACTTCAACATATATAATATTACATTCAATCACATTATTATCGGTATCAGTATCATATACATGTAAGTGTAAGTGTGCATCATACATTATACTTTTCATTTCTAATAATGGCAATTGAGAAAAAACACAAAATCAAAATTTGGATTGAAGTATAGAAAATTACTTGGTTCTTTGGCCATTGTAAGGTTTATGAACTCCATCGATAAAGAAGAAAACACTAGGATAACCCTGAACATCATACTCATGAGCCAATTCAGTTTCCTGAGAAGCATCCACCTTAGCCAAAACAACACCATCGTTCTTCAATTCAGTTGCAGCGGCAGCATACTCCGGCGCCAAAGCTTGACAATGACCACACCATGGAGCATAGAATTCAACCATAACGAATTTATTGTTTTCAATTACCGTTGTGAAATTTCGCTCCTTCAAAACGACAACGTCTTTCTCATCCACTTCTGGTTCCTTGAACTCTTCCTCCGAGTGAGGATCAAAGCCGGAGAAATCACCGTCGCCGAAATCTTCACCGTCTTCATCGTCGTCTTCGAACTGATCGGGATCTGGAAAATTGCCGTGGTCATGGTGTTTTGTTGACGCGTCTTCTGGTTCTTCGAGGAAGCTGAGATCTTCATCTTCGTCGTTGTTAGAGGCTTTTTCGCAGAGAGTGAGAGAGAATGAAGAGAGGAGAAGAAGAGTGGTGAGAGAGAGTAAAACGACATGTCGTTTATCGTTTAGCATTGTGAAGTTTGGATTGAAATTGTTTGGGTTCGTCGGCGAAATGTGTGGGTTAGTAACAGATTTAGTAAACACTGTGTGTTGATGACAGAATGTCACTATGTGACACAGATCTGCAGTAGTAACTTCATTGAGTTGCACTGTTGGTGAGAAATTTTGTGGGATTATATTGATTTTGTTTTTAATTGGTTTTTTATTAATATTTTTCATATAGGCTTTTAATGGATTTTTATTATAGATTTTTAAGATTTCAAAATATTTATGATTTTTTAGCATCTTGTAGGTGCTCTTGTGTTTGAATAACGAGCTCATAATCATTGTTTTGTAATTTAGTACTAACGTTGAAGATAAACACTTGTTAAATTATGTAATTTGATAACTCTTGTTGATGATATTGTACACCTTAATATTGGATTAAAAAATTGCATCCATTAGAAAATCCATGATCCATAAAAAAATGCTTACCTAATTACATAATAATAACACATTAATAATTAACATTTTAATAATAGAACAAGAAAATAACAATAATAATAAGCTAATAACCCAATTACAATTTACGTTGTAAAATAAACAAAGTTGAAGAAACATAAAACAAAAACAATATGAATAAATCATATATATATATTAACAAAATTGTAACACAAAAAAACCATATAATAACAATGAATCATTTAAAAATAAAAAGGTAAAATTGATTACCATATTACAATATGCATCTACAGTAATACGTTTACTTTGATTTGCGTCTAATATGGTTTTTGTATTGTGGAATTTGATGAATATAATTTTAATGTAGAGAAATTTCAATTCTTATTCTCCTTATAAATCATAATTATATGACTCTATATATTTTTTTTTGAAGCAGACTCTATATATAGTGCTACATAAAAACAAATCATATCTTTAAATAACAAACAAATCCTATAAATTCTAAACAAATCTTAAATATTTTAAACCGAAATATAAATCCTAAATTCTAATATTATCTTATTTTAAATATAAAACTAAACTATATTTAAATATATAATATTTTTTTTTTAATAAGCGAAAATCAATTTTATTTAATAACAAGTCCTAATCAGCATAAGGTGTGTCAAGCAAATCAACAAAATATTACAAAGAGTCAGTACAGCCAAAGCATCTGCTAGCCAATACCCAAACAAACTAGCGGGTTCGACCACCACATATGATAATTCAAACTGGTATTTGTATTATTAGCTTTAAGCCACCAAAGTGTATGAACTTTAACTTTCTCTAACATTTGAAAGACAATTGAATCCTTTGCCTTGAATATTCTACTATTTCGTTCATGTCACACCACTCAAATGTTACGTAGCCAAAGAAGCTGCATGAAAGAGCGGCGACCTCGGGTTCCACCTGCTGAATAGACAAACTGAAAAATAGAAAAAAAAAATGGTCCTGTATATGAAACGGATCAGTCGTGTACCAACCCAATCGCGGCGCAGGCACCATAACCACAAGGGGGCAAAAATTGTACATGAAAGAAAAAAATAATGCGTTGTTTCAACCCCCTGCAGCCAACCACACAAAACTGGGAATCGTGAGCAATAATATGACGCCGCACCAATGTTAATGCGTATAAATTATTAAACATACAGTCTTCAAAAAAAAAAAATTTAAACATTGTTGATGTGTAAGAGATTGCTCTATATTTCAATGTTGTAGCATGAATAATATTATTATTATTCTTGTGATTTTGAAGAAGCCAATGAATATTAATAACTATACTAATACTAATATATAAAGGTAAAACATTGTTTTGGTGTAGCTTTTTAAAAAAATCCTAAAACACCCTTAACAGTTTTTTTTTTAAAATTTTTTTTTGAGCATTGCTATTTAGCATGAAATTTTTACACAAGAAATGCAAGAATTAACACATGGCAAAATCTTAAAGGATGATGTCATTTAATCTTCTTTTTTAGTGAAAAACATGGGTGGTTATGGATGTAATTAAGGGTGAAGATTTATTCTTCTCTTTCTTGCATCAAAAAATTCTTGCTAAATAGCATTTTCCTTTTTTTTTATTCACAATCTTCTTTTATAACTTTTAAAACCAACAACTATTCTTTAACTTCCAAAACCAACTACACACGAGCAGTTTCCATTTGTGTGTTCCATTCTTTTAGTTTACACATCTTCTTCATGTTTCTTCAACAAAATTCATAAAAAAGAAATATATAAAAAATCTAGAATATAATCTTTTACACAACTCAGCATAATAGAAACATTGGATCACACAAACGGGTACGACCACTAGTCAAGGATAAAACAAAAAGTTGCTAGATGGATAAAAGACTCACCCCAAAAATAATTATATCCAAAAATATACAAAAAAAACACCAAATTAAGTGGTTCTAACTCCTGAACACCAAACCAATATTATTTGTCATTCAAAAGAAAATAGGTAAAGTTGATTGAAAAGTTGCAAGAGAAAGAACCTTGTTGGAAAAAAAATGATTTTGTTAATCTCTTTGATGGTTTTCATGATAACAGAGTATTAAAAGTATAATTGGAGTACTAATGTATGTTCAAGTGTGTAGGACTAGAAGATAAAATTTTAGTCCACTATGAACGTGCATAAGAGAAGTTGAAGCAAACTCTGGACAAAGCAATCTCTGAAGTGTTCCAGAAGATCCAAGCTTTAGACGCTGGAGAGTCAGAGGCTACCATGTTTAGAGTCTGGGACATTTAGACTTTGATTAGTTAGAGTTTGTGTCCTCAAACTTTGGTGTCTTAGATGCTCTAACAAGAGTTGAAAAAGAGGAGAGGATAAAGTGCAAAGGTCACTTTCATAACAGTTGGAGTAGTCGTCCTTTTACCAAGATTGTGCAGACATTATCCTCTTCGTCAAAGCTATTGGCGCGGTTATTACTCAGTTTGCAACAGATTCAAATTGTCTTTGCAAAAAGCAAACAAGTTCCAACATGCTGATCAAGCTTCTCAAACGATCATCTTCAACAAATCTATTTCATTTGCCTATAAATAGAGCACGCCAGTTGAAGAATATCATCAAAACTTATCGAACTCTAAAAGTATGTGCCCCCGAAAATAGTGGGCCTAAGGTCGTTGCACATTATCCCCCTATCAGGGCCGACCCTTATGACATTGCATAATACATATTTTATATTGGTTCGCTTCTTACTTGCTTTGGCAAAGCTAATGGCGAGAAAACAAGGCAAGTTCGCTGCTGGTTCGTTATGGTGAATGTCTATGTCTAGATTTTCTTATTCTTTTTGGCTCCAAGTCATTCTAACTCTTTGATTACCTACAAAATAAGGGATTTTAATTAGGTATAAACGTATAGAATTACAAAGAAACGTACAGTTAAGGGACCAAAACGAACTGCAAAATAATTAGAAAATCAAAATGAAACCCAAAAAAACATAAAAGACCAAAACATTAAGGGCCTCTTTGAAACAATTTTGGTTTTTAGTTTTTAAAATGTGTTTTATAAAAATATTTTTGAAAACTATTTTTAAGATGTGAAAAACAAAACTTCTTGAACCTGTTTTACTTTTGTACTACATCCGTCCCAAATATAAGACAGAGGTAGTAGTTTTAAAAACTGATAAATAGAAAACAATTTTTTAAAACAGTTTTGTAAAATTGGATTACCAATCAGTTTTTTTAGTTTTTAATTTTTAAAAACTAAAAAACTGTTTTTGAGAAGGGAATCATACATGCCCTAATTTAGCCTTAAATTTTTATGTTTTTTCAACGTCCGCACTCTTAAATGCAATGGGGCATATTTGGAAAATCAGGGGCACACATTTTTTTTGAAGATTTCTTTTCCCACCTTCCATGTATCTTTTTAACCCCCCAAAAATCCAATTTTATCCTTAAAACTTCGGTAAATACGAATCGTATTTTTGAAAAACAAATATTTCAACCGTTTATTTTTCAGAAAGTCCAAAAAAATTCGGTAAAATGTTTTCCGAATTTTTTTTAAAAAAAAAAAAAACGGTTTTAAGGGCATAAATGGAAACCAAGGGGTGAAAAAGAAACGTGGGTGGTAGGAAAAGAAATCTTCTTTTTTTCCAAAGCTCCTTTATTGGGTCCCAGAGGGTGGTTCAAGGACTGAGTCCAACAATAAGGCCCATGACCGAAGAAGCCTTTGACAGAAACGACGTCGTTGGATTCACAAAGCGTTTTCGAGAAGCAAATAGAAAAAATGCACAGTGAATCAATGTTGGATTGAGGAAGTGCAATTGAAAATAGGGAAGAAGAAGTGAGGAAAACATTGTTCCGACAAATTCTCTCGCCGGAAAACAAATCCAAACGAAACAATGATTAGCATTCTTACCCAGGTAATTCATCTTTCCTTCTTTTGTTTCAATTTGGCGAAGATTTGTGAATTTTGATTCGTTGAATTGTTGTATTAATGGATGCATAACACAGGAACGGTTATTGGGAGCATCATTGGGTGTGATATTGACGAGTGTTGTTGTTTTCGAGCAACGCAGATACATCTTCGCTTCTATATCCAATTCCCAATCTCACTCTCAGGTCAGTTCCACGTTGTTTTGGTTAAGCTGTTTTAGTAATTGGATACATACATTGCTTATGAGTGATTATTTGAGCATATCTACTGATGCAATCTCTTGTGATATGTTGTTAACATGTTTTCAGCTTATTTTCATAAGCTCTCAAAGTTAGATTAGGAAATCAACTTGTTGCTTATAATAAAACAATTGTCTTTGTTATTAGAAGAGTTTTTTATACCTATATGATATATGATAAGTAGTGTTTATGCATGCTATAAACGTTTGATTAAGTTGTATATCCAAATAGGACCTTTGTCTTTGTGCATGATTCCTAGTTTTCCAAGGCTGGATTATAATGACCTATAAGGTGCCGGGCACATAAGCCGTAACTTATATGAATTGCAAAGTAGCACCATTTGCTTTTCTAGGTGGCTGAATGATAGGTTTCGTATCTACGTCCATAGGACTACTTAAATGGGGAATTAGGAAAGGCGGGAGAATTTGTTATGTGAGAGAGAAAGAAATGTGAGCTTGTTATATATAGATGTTCTTGCGTGAGTTATTTGAGTGTATCAGGCTGGCAGGATGCCAGACAATGATCTTAGAAAAAGCTTTGTAGCGTGAAAGTGAATGAATCTCCTATTGTTGTTTGTTATCCCCCTATATATAGAAAGAATAAGGTGGAGTAGTGGGTGAGTCCAACTCTCTCATGTTCTCCTAACCAATATCTCCCCATTCTCTCAAGTCTCGTGGGCGGTTCCAACTTTTTCTCCTGTTGGTGTCACTCGCCAAGTCAGCTATCAGCCGCTTCTGCATGATACTCGCCCTATGCTTATCCCTATTAGGCCCTTTTTCTCTAGAAGCCCAGTTGGGGTATATGGCCCAAGTGATCTCTGATTGGGCCTAAAATATTTTGACGGTACAAGTATGGAGGATAGAATAATGGTGGAGTCATTTATCTTTTCAGTTAGGAACCTTTTTAGGTTGGGCAGAGTGAGAATTAAATTTATCTCATCTTTGAGGAGTTATGCTCTGGGGTTAAAGGGGATCTTTTCTGTAATTTTTTTTTTTCAACATTAATAATACAGTTTTTTATTCCTGAGTTCAGGTTCCTATTAGTATTAGTGAACATACTATTGTATTGGAAATTGATGAATGCCAAATATGGATTTGTTTCTAACTTATTGGAGTTTTGAAATAAGCATTTTGTTGTCGTGTGTGTAGCTCAGTTGGTAGGTGCTAAGGACACCATAGTTGGTACAGGATGAAACCCGCAATGCGCTGCATTCTTGATCCTCATTCCCCATATGTGGCCATTGAGTCAGCCTTTGAATAAAAAAAGAAGAAATAAGTGTTTAGTATCTAACTCATAAAGTAAATTAATAGTAAGTTTTTGTGGAGAAGCCAAATGAGATAGAGATATGTTTTCAAAAATTGCGGTGCTGTATTCAATTTTAATCAATAACTTTTATGGTCAATGTGTTCCATTTATATTTTCAGAATCTGCAGGCTTGAGTAAACTGTGTGTTTTGAAATATTAATCGGTGTCGCCGCTCACTGACAAATTTCATGTTTGATTTACTACTTTTAGATTCTAACCTTTCATCTTTCATGCTCTACCAGGCCAGAGAACCCATATTTGGGAAGAAATCACGTTCTGAATTTGCACATTCATGGAACAAAACTGTGGATCAGACATTTGGACCTTTGATAAAGTCTCTCAGCTCACGTGGATGGTAGAAATGTTATAAATTTTTGTATTTTCAATACTATCTTGTGTGATTATGATATCAGAACATGCAGTAATTTACCTTCAAATTCTAAATTGTTTGTCAAACTGGCAGTGCCGACAAATGTAAACTTTTCTGCAACACTGATATTTTCCTTCTGCATCAAAATACCTGATTTTTCTTCTTTGTAACACTACTTTATTCTGAATATTAGAATTTGCTACTGGTACTTGTTGTCAATAAAAACCACTTGATGATTCACTTACTCAACTCAGGGGCGTCTCCGAGTTTTTGGAGGCTCTGTGCAAAATATAAAAATGGCCCTTTAATAATATTTTTTTTAAAAAATTATCGATTTAAATTGCATATAATTTTTTTAAAAAAATAACCATTCTTATTCTTGTAAACATATAAATTATCAATATTAAGAGCTCAAAAAACAATTATCAATATTAAACCAATTGCATTAAATCAAACAGGACAAAAAAAGGGACAAAAAATACAAAATAATTATATTTGTATATAACGTCAAAAAGAAACATCATAATCTAAGATTAAATTTTATGCAAAGATTAAAATGGACTAGAACTATATTTACGAGTATAGATAACTAATCTATTGATACTCATTTGATATTTTATGAACATTAACAATATATTGCTATTATTTTAGGACCTAAAAATTAATCTGTTAATATACATCTGATATTTTATGGATATAAATAATATATAAGTAATATTATGTGACCTCAAAATTTTGAGTTGAAGCCCTCAAAATTTGGAGGCCCGGTGTCGTCGCACATCCCGCACATGTGAGAGGGACGCGCCTGCACTTACTGGTCAGGATTGTACTAATTCAATTATCGAAAGGCTAATAATACAGTACACCAGCTTTATAGGTGGTGGGATTGTGCACCACAAGATTAAGTGTGCGTTTGTTTTAGCTTTAAAAAAATGATTTTTTTCTTTGTATTTTTGAAAATGAATTTTGTAAAACCGTTTTTCAAAATATTACAAGTTTTTTATATTTATTTTTTCTATATTGAAATATTAATTTTGACATCATATAACATAAACATACATTATTGAAAAATAAAATATAATCAAAATCACAATTTTTTGAAAAAGTTGTATTTCAAAAATGATTTTTATGAAAATCTATTTTAAATAGTTTCAAATTAAGTGATTTTTTTGAAATTTTGATATATCTTTTTTAATAAAATGACGAAATGCCTAAAATGATATTTTAAAAATAATTATTCAAACCAAATTTTCATTTGAAGTTTTTATAAAAAGTTTCTTTGTAAATTTTTTAATACAAAATTATGTAACACTAAAAAATATATTTTAAAAAAAAAACAAAACAAACGGACCCTATTGCATATGTTATATCAAGATAGCCCTTTTCGACAACTGGATAATAAATGACCAAGAGTTCTTCTTGTTAGGGCTGTTAGATCACAAGCACAAGGAAGCTTTTCACACAAACAAGACTTAACTTGTAATGCAAGCAAGATGAAGATGATGAAATGAATAAGAAAAACAAGCTAATTTTATTCATCCACTAAGGGGTAATAGAACTTAAAAAAATTTACATCCACTAATACAAGTATATATAATACTTGGAACACTTAACAAACTAAAACTAACTAGTAACTAACTAGTAACTTGTAACACAAGTTACCTAACCAACTAACTAAAATATCCTAACTAACTAATGGATATTTACAAAACTATGATTAACAAGCTTGAATTACATATTTCTAACACTCCACCATAATTCAAACTTGTTTCAAACTGAAAATTCCAAGTTGCCTCCTCAAAAATTCAAATCTCTCAAGTTTGAGAGCTTTTGTAAAACCATCTACTAGCTGCAGCTCTGTTGGACAATATTGGACTTGAATCACACCATTTGAAACTTGTTCTCTGATGAAATGATACTTGGTCTCTATATGCTTGCTTCTTCCATGAGAAATTGGATTCTTTGCTAAGCTTATAGCAGATTTGTTATCAATTCTGAGTAGTAGTGGCTTGCTTGCTTCACACCTTAGTTCCTTCATCACTGAATCAAGCCACAAAGCCTGACATGCTGCAAATGTGCCTGCTATGTACTCTGCCTCACATGAAGAAAGAGCAGTCACAGCTTGTTTCTTTGTGCACCATGATATTGCAGCATTGTTGAACTTGAAAACATAACCTGATGTGCTCTTTCTATCAGTTATGTCTCCACTCCAATCACTATCTGAATAGCCAATTAGGATACCATCCTTATTGCTTGTACCATTTGGAAAATGTAGGCCAAAATCAAGAGTACCTCTAATATACCTGAAAATCCTCTTTGCAGCAATCAAATGAGGTTTTCTAGGATCATGCATGTATCTACTAATCATGCTCACTGAGTAACAGATATCAGGCCTACTATTGCATACATACCTCAATGAACCAACCATTTGTCTAAATAAAGTTGGATCAACCTTCTCCATTTCACTGCATTCACTTAGCTTGGAGTTAGTTTCTGAGGGATTTGTCACTGAATTGCAATTCTCTAGTTCAAATTTTTCAAGTAACTCAGTTATGTACTTCTGTTGATGCATCACAATACCATCCTTGATCTTCACAAATTCCATTCCTAAGAAGAATGAAAGTTCACCTAGATCTGTCATTTCAAATTCAGCCTTCAATTTGCACTTTAGCTTCTCAATTTCTGATTTCTTACTACTAGTTATGAGAAGATCATCAACATATAAGCAAATGATGACTAACTCTTCCTTTGAGCTCTGAACATACACACCAAACTCTGATGCACATTTCTTAAATCCAATTTGGATAAGAAATTGATCAATTCTTTTATTCCAAGCTCTAGGTGCTTGCTTCAAGCAATATAGTGCTTTATACAGTCTAAACACCATATTTTCTTTGCCCTTGATTTCAAAACCTGGTGGTTGTGACACATACACCTCCTCATCTAAGGGACCATTCAGAAATGCTGATTTAACATCTAAGTGATACATCAACCAATTATTTTTACAAGCTAGTGCTACAACTAACCTGACAGTCTCAATTCTAGCAACTGGGGCAAATACTTCATTGTAATCAATACCATGTTTCTGTAAGAAACCTCTAGCTACTAGCCTTGCTTTGTGTTTTGAAATTGTGCCATCAGGGTTTAACTTGACTTTGAATACCCATTTCACATCAATTTTCCTTTTCTTGTCTGGCAAGTTAACTAGCTTCCAGGTTTGATTTTTCTCTATAGAGTGAAGCTCATCCTCCATTGCTTTCCTCCACACTCTATTTTTCAAGGCTTCTTTGTAGTCAATAGGCTCAGAGCCTGCTAAGAGGGCAAAATGAATTAGATCACCATCATCATTCACTGCACTGTCAGAAGTGACTATGTGATCATTCAATCTGCTTGAAACACTTCCATTCCTTTGAGGTAATTGCGTTATCACTGGTGGAGATGTGATTTCTTCATTCTCATCATTATCACTATCAGGAATCACTTCATTTTGATTACCATCATTCAGTTCTCCAGCTGCTTCATTCTCAGAATCATCACTTGAATCAGGAAATATGTAGCTGCTTTCACTATTGTAGGTAGTCTCAACTTCCCACTTCCATTGTTCAGCTTCATTCACAATCACATCTCTTCTAATATGTACTTTATTAGTCATAGGATCAAGTAGTTTGTATGCACCAGTTGGGTGATAACCAATCAGAATCATGATTTCACTCTTGTCTGCAAGTTTGGTTCTTCTAGCATCTGGCACATGTTTGTAGCATAATGAACCAAAAACTCTTAGATGCTTCACACTAGGCTTTCTTCCACACCAAGCTTCTTCTGGTACCATTCTTAACTTCTTTGTAGGGCATTTGTTAAGAATATAAGCAGCTGTAGTGACTGCTTCACCCCAGAATTTGTGAGGGAGAGATTTCTGCTTGATCATACTCCTAGCCATATTCAATAAGGTCCTGTTTCTTCTCTCAGCTAGACCATTATGTTGTGGAGTATAGGGTGGTGTAATTTCATGAGCTATTCCTTCATTTTTGCAGAAATCTTCAAAATCCTTTGAGGTATATTCTCCTCCACCATCAGTTCTTAAGATCTTAATGGATTTCTCACTCTCCTTTTCAATTAAGATTTTAAGATTTTTGAACACTGATAAAGCTTCACTCTTAAGTTTTATAGTGAATAACCAGATCATCCTAGTAAATTCATCAACAAAAGTGATGAAGTACTTGCTTCCACCAAGTGATGGTACCTCAAAAGGACCACATACATCAGAATGTATCACCTCTAGAGCAGCACAAGCTCTTTTACTAGTCTCCTTCACAAATGGTAACCTACTTTGCTTTCCCTTCATACATATATCACACAATGCATGCTTGACTCTAATCTTTGGTATACCATATACTAGTTCCTTAGAATTCAAGTCACTTAAATTTCTAAAGTTCAAGTGACCATACCTTTTGTGCCATAGTGCTTCAATATCATCAGTTATTGTTGTAGACATGCACATCATATCCACACTAGAGATTTTACACTTGTAAGTTCTGTTCTTTGACAAATTGCACATCAGCACCAAGTTCTTCATTTTGTCAAACAGCTTCAGTGCACTATCTTCCATGTTAACTGAGAAGCCTTTCTCCACCAATTGACCTAAACTGAGTAGATTACAACTCATATCAGGCACATAAAAGACTTCAGAGATGATTACTTTACCTCCTTTCTTGCTCTTGATCACTATGTTACCAATACCTTCAGCAGCAAGTTTTCTGCCATTAGCTAGCTTGATGCTTGATTTCTGACTTGCATCAAAACTAGTTAACCATTCTCTATGTGATGTCATATGATTAGAACAACCTGAATCTAAATACCAATCTTCATTTTGAGCATTGTCATCACAGGTTGTGGCCATCATAAGCACAACATTAGCATCATTACTATCTTCTGTCAAATTTGCATCCTGTTGATCTTTGAATCTGCATTCATTTGCAAAATGACCAAGCTTTCCACAGTTATAACACTTAATCTTGCTCTTATCAAACTTCTTCTTGCCTTGATTCTTGTCATAACCTCCTTTTGATGATTCAGTTTTGTCTTCAGTCTTGATCTTTGAATCTTTTGACCAATTTGATTTGCCTTTGCCCTTGTTCTTGTGGTTCTTGCTTTCTTTGCTACCAGATTGAGCCTGCAATGCTTGTTGGCTTGTTCTTTCAGAGCTTCTGTTGATCACCATCAACTCATGTGCTTCTAAAGAACTTTGTAATGCTTCAATCTTCATATCACTTATGTCATGTGATTCTTGAATAACCACCACAATGAAATCAAATTTTTGATTCAAGGATCTCAGAACCTTCTCTACAACCATCTTATCTGTGATGTTTTCTCCACAAGTTTGCATTTGATGAACAACTGCAAGTAGTTTAGAGAAATAATCACTCACCTTTTGATCATCTTCCATTTGCATCATCTCATAACTTTTCTTGTAAGATTGCAGCTTCACTTGCTTGACCTTTTCACCACCATCATGATAAGCCTGCAGAATATCCCATGTTTCTTTGGATTTTGTAGCTTTTGCAATCTTCTCAAAGTGTTGAGAATCAACATTTTGTTGAATGTAGAACAAGGCCTTATAATCTTTCTTCTTGATTTCTTTGAAGACATTTCTCTGTGCATCAGTTGGATTCTCACCTAGTTCTTCATAACCATTCATCACCACTTCATAGCAATCTTGAGCTCCAAACAATGACTTCATGACAGCACTCCATCTATCCTAGTTCTTTCCATCAAGAACCAAGATATTCGTACCAAAACTGTTTGTATTCATCCTTGCTTGCAGAAAATCACTCACTTTCTTGAAGAAATTCACACAATTCCTTAAAGAAATTCACACTCCTCACTCAAGTGTTTCCAATGATGATTTTCCCCTCACACTCACTCGTGTTTCCCTAATTCCCTTAGGATTGAAACCGGTGCTCTAGATACCACTTGTTAGATCACAAGCACAAGGAAGCTTTTCACACAAACAAGACTTAACTTGTAATGCAAGCAAGATGAAGATGATGAAATGAATAAGAAAAACAAGCTAATTTTATTCATCCACCAAGGGGTAATGGAACTTAAAAAAATTTACATCCACTAATACAAGTATATATAATACTTGGAACACTTAACAAACTAAAACTAACTAGTAACTAACTAGTAACTTGTAACACAAGTTACCTAACCAACTAACTAATATATCCTAACTAACTAATGGATATTTACAAAACTATGATTAACAAGTTTGAATTACATATTTCTAACAAGGGCTTGCTCCTTCTTGTCATCAAATTTTCAATGTTATAGCCATCATAGAAGCTTTCAAATAAGCTTTAAAGATACAATCACCATTGCCTGAAAGTGGAAGTCCAAGAAGGCTATATAACATTGAAAATTTGATGAGAAATCTCCCATACTTGACCGAAAATGAAGCTTGTAAAAGATGTCTTCTCAGAAAGCAACATGAGAGCTAAGAATTTGACTAACTAAAATAGTATGAATAGAATGAGTTTGTGTTGATGTGTTCCTCTCTGATTAATTAGAATACATCTTAAGCACGTGTTTAAACATTTATCATTTTTTATATTTTGTTTTATGTTAAATTTATGTAAGCAATCTCTACTGACTTCCATATACATCTAAAATAAAATGTCTCCCTTTCAAAAAAAAATTATAAGTTAAGAGCATTGGGCATCAAGGAGTGAATAGACATCGTCAAGTAAGTTGACATGCCTAAATTATCTTGTTTTGCACTTAAAGCTCATAATAATAATATAGTAGTATGTACATCTTTGTGTGTGTGGTGGTGGTGGGGGCGGGGGAGTACAAAAAAATTATTTCTTTGCATAAGCTATTTTGTATAAGCTACAAAATAAGTGAATCCAAATATGCACATCATTGCCTATCAAAAATTAAATTCGGTATACAACTTTAAATATATTTTTCATTGACACGGTACATAATTCTTAATATTGTATTCCAAAAACCAGATTCAAATATTGGAGTAATATCAATTTAGGTCCGTTTCGAATAACTTATTTTTAAGCTTATGCAAATAAATAATTTTTATGTATTATTATAAGTATGTCAAAATAGTTTATGAAAAAATAACTTATAAAAATACAATTTTCGTTAGTAGGAACTTATAAATTAATACAAAACCGTATTTATTTGCATAATCTCAAAAATACGTTATTCCGAATGAGCCCTTAGCAGATGAATGCATCACAATTTTGAAAATTACAATCGATTAATGTAAAATTGAATGGGCAATTAGTAATGGAATCGTTGGAAGGAAAAAAAAACCATTTTTTTTACAAAAACCAATCTTGATAATGAGCAATTGGTAACCTTGGCATTTAATTGATGAATCACAAAAATTAAAGGAGAGAGGAGCAATTAAGGTGGTTAAATTTTGATTAAACAGACATGAGATGAACCAATTATATCGGTGTATCAAATACATATGGAATGTGATTCAAAAGCCATTTTAACGAATTAGTGTTTCAAAGTTCAAAATTAAATACAAACGCAGGCACAATATCTCTAACGCATTCAATTTCTACCAATTAAAAAATTAACCAAAAAAAACACTTTATTCAGCACTCATAGATTTCAAAAAGACCAGAAACCTGGGAAACAAGATTTCAAAGACACAAGGAAACATTAATTATTCATAAAAAAGGAACATAAACTAAAAGTAGTTTTCATGCTAAAAAGCATCAATTTTATTCATAAAAAAGGGAACATAACTTATGCAGAATTCCCTTTAACTCCCACCACCGGCTCCTTAGAAAGAAACATCAAAGATTCTGATACCTCGAGATCATTAAGATGACCTTTTACCCAATTTTGAAGCTCTTCATATGAATATCTTAATTCTTCAAGGCCAGAGAGTGTTGTCAGATCATTTTGCTTCAAGATCTCATCATAAGTCTCATCCTGCTTTTCACCTTCACGGATTTGAGCCAACACGTCAGCAAGTTCCAGATTCAACTCATTCATATTGGAATCATCAGATGAAGGATCTCTTTCGGAGTCACTTGGTTCATGATCTTGTTGAAGATACTTGGCCGCAACAACATCAACTCCTGGGTGACCAAAAGAGTATGGCTTATTCCCTGGAGAAAACACGACAATAGCGACTTCTGCTCCACATAAAATAGACAATTCATTTGCTTTATTAAATAAGCCTGATCGACGCTTTGAGAATGTGACCTGCCTTACGTTAGAGTCTTTCACCTTCTTAATCGCAATTTTGCGACGACCCATAATTCTTTCACCTATTTCACACGATTAGCTGCTAATTTATTATTAGGATTTTCGCATATTCTTTTAAATTTTATATTTAATTATTATGTCTATTAACATATTTATGGATATATATTAATAAAATATAGTAATAAAATAATTTAATTTAATAATATAATTTATCTATTCAAAGATATTGTCATTAATATTGTTTTGACTAAATATTTTTTTTATTGAATAAAATGCATCTAGACACCAACGGAAAATTGGACATCCCAACAATATTGGCACCTCCTAGTCATTCTCATCTAATGCCTGTATCTCATAAATATTATAATAAAATAGAAATAAAAATGTACAAAGGGGTACTAGGCCTACCCCGAAACGAAAATAGCTTCATAACGATAAATGGTGAGAGGAACACCCTTAGAACGGGTGTGGTAAGGTTTCCTAGCACTTCTAGCTTGCTTATTCTTCTTCTTATGCTATTGTTTAAAGATGTAAGTTGTGAAAGATTGCTTAGGTCAAATGTATATGCAGGTTCTTTAAGTTTTGCATTTATATTAGATAGGTTCTTTAAGATTTTTTTATATCATATAGGTCCTTTTTTTATATTTCGTTACAAAAAAAAAGATGAAGTGACCGTTAACTTGATGACGTGAAACGACCAAGACGATACATAAATACAAGAAGAACAAATCTTAGAATATGTTTTCTTTAAACACATCATTTTTTTTTGTAACGGAAGGACCTAGATGATTACATTTTAAAAACTTAATGAACCTATTTGAAACAAAAAAAAACTTAAAGGATGTATCTGACACAAAAGTAAAACTTAAAGGACCTACATATGAATTTGACCATTGCTTTATCTCTTCCATTTTGCTCGGTGATTGTCTAATTGATAAGTGTCCAAAAGTAGTTAAATTACATATATATATTTTAAGCACTTATTAACTTATTTTGTAAGATATCCTTAAGATTTTCCACACTTTAATGTATATATTTGTTTTAAGGTATTTTTGTCAAACTTTTCTAAATCCCAACCATTTATGCATGTATTTTAACTTAGAAACAAAAATTAGAATTAACTTGCCACATCGAGCTCATCGCGAGTGCATGGCAAGCAAAGTCAAAAAGCTCAGCATTTCACAAGTCCGCAACTGGCCACAACGAGCAAGCAGCGAGCTAACTCGCCACAGCGAGCTTGCAACGAGGAGTTCCAGAGAGCACCAGTTTGGAGAAAAACATAGCTCGCCACAGAGAGTTCAGGGCGAGGAGTTCCATAAGAGACCAAGTTCAAGGAAACAGGAGCTCGCCACAGCAAGCAATATACTCGCCACAACGAGCTAAGGCGGTCTCATAGTCATTAATGACGTGGCAGAAACTCACTGATGAAGCAAGGTCAACTCGCCACAACGAGCTGCAACTCGCTCAACAGTGGTGATTTTGCAGAATAGTATTTAAGCCACTTGTTGTTCATTTTAATAGAATCTTATATATCATACTCGTCTAGAAGAGAGACAAAGTTAAGAAATAGTTTTCTTCTAAAAGGATTTTAAAGGTGGATCAACATAAAATCAAGAGTGATGTTCACTCTGTTCTTTTCTCTTAATCTTTGTAAGTTGATTATAGTTATGTGTAGCTAAATCCTTTGTTGTTGGGATTAGATGTATCTCATTTATGACTATGTACAACTCTTGATCATGTTAATATATGTTTTAGTTCATTCAACAATGTTAGTATTATATTTGATCTTCATTCTATCTTTAATATATCTTAGAATCAAAGAACTAGGATAATCACTTGTTAAAACCCTAAATTCTAGACATAGATTTAGGATTAATATTCACTTTTTGTATCGGAACTTAATGCTATTGTGTTGGTTAAATTATCCAAGACATCAGAGTTTAAACAATACGATATAGCTGTTATATTGATTAATCACTCGAGACATCGAGGGTTAATAGGTATAACGTGATTCTCGTCGTTATCTATACACAGAAACATATGTGAGCTATATGTGATAATATTGATGAATAGTTAAAATATATGTAACTGATTTAGAACCGTATGTACGAATGATTGAGTGAAGTTTAATCTCAACAACATTTTCTCTCTGAACTTTCAATCATCTTTTATCGCACTTTTATGTTTACAAGTTTTTACAACAAATCAATCGAAAAACCGAACCTTAAAATGATGATACTTGTTGAATGACTTTTAATTTCACACTAGTCCATGTGGATACGATATATGCAAAATACTTGCTTTTGTACTTTAACACTAATCTTTTTTATATCATTCTGAATCACCGGTGAAAGCTCTCTGTTTTATAACTTTTGTTGGCTCGCATATTCCCTGACCACAATTGAGTTTTAGGGATCACACTAATATATTGAAATTTGCAAAAAAATAACATTTTAAATAAATCTCACAAAATTTAATCAACAATATGGACTTTTAAAAATGAGCAAAAGTCGGTAGGCTACTTGATCAAAATAAATAAAAAAATGAGCAAAAGTAAAATTATGTCACTTGTCCTTTTTTTTAATATGATTATATGTTAGCATAATAGACTTGCAATTTATTGACACATCATGTCTATTGCATTAGAAATTAGAACCTTGCCAAAGTTGTCATGTGAGCATAACTCAGTTAGTATAAATATTACATGTAATATGTATGGATCGAGAATTCAAATCTTAGTGTTTTCACTTATTCATTTTAAAAAGTGAAATTTTTGCTATTAAACTAGCTGACAAAAAACATAATATTGGAGAAGTTACATTGCTTACATAATATTGGAGAAGTTACATTGTAATAGAAATTCATGTAACTATTTGTGGATACATTGTCCTAATACATAATATAAAATTGTGAAAACATTTAAATTTAAGACTAATCACCATCATAACCATAGATACATTGGCTAATCATAAACAAGAGAAAAATTAAAGAAAATTTATAAAGCACGACACTGGATACAACATTGACACATAGATACTGTTAATAATTTGAAAAGATAGAAATATTGAACAAAACCACACACGTTAGTATCAAAATTAACACACGTCGGACACCAGACATGTTTTTAATCCGAAGGGTTACATAGGAAAAAAAAAATAATGACTAAGAAATAACTAAAAATGTAATTAGGCATGAGATTGAACATTATTGATGGTTCTATTCATGTTAGATTGGCGAGTGACCTTAACATAATAAACTCCAATTGCTAAAAGAACAACAAAAGTAACAACAATGATAATGCCACCAACAGCACCAGCTCCAATTTGTTTCCCACCTTTTTGTGATGCTTCTTTGTTTTCATATTTCTGATTGGTTTCAACTTTAGCTGCCATAGGCAATGGTGAACATTTTGATGTAACACAAGAGTTTTTGGTCTCAAGAGTTTTTGCATTTGGGTGAAAGAAGAGATATGCTGATGGTGGAAAAGCTATAGGATTTTCATAAATGAGTCCATGAGGTGCTCTTTCTTGAGATGTTGATGTAGAGAGAAGTGTTAAGGAAAGGATGAAGATGAAGGACAAGTTAGAGGGATTCATGTTTGTAATTTTGGGTTTGTGTAAATAATTTGGAAGAAGAAAAGTGTATGTAGATTTTTAGTGAGAACTTGTGAGTTGTTGCTTTGGTCTTTTATAATGTTTTCAGGTATTGAGGAAGTTGTTGGTCATTGGACTTAATTTATAGCTTGTGAATTTCTGATCTATGAATTTATTTCACATATAAGTGCAGTCACACATTATGTACTGTTTAATTAAGATATTTGATACCAAGCTTGGTTAAACGGTGATTGATATTGAATTTAGTAGAAATGATCACGATTTGATCCTGTAAGTACGATCGGGAGGGGGCTGAAACGATTTGATGTCAAAACTAACCTCCGAACCAGATTAAACTAATGGTAAAAGATTCTAAAATTAGTCTAATATATTCGAGGGTAGTGCTAATTGGTGTCTTAAAAATACTAAATAAAAAAATAAAAAAAGATAAATGGATAGGTCTAGTTAATTACCGATCCAACCGGTTGAATGAACATATTAAGAAGACATAAATAGTAATTTTATGAGTTAAATAGATTAATTTTTGTTGACCAATTTTTCCGTTATGAAAAAATAAAAGTAGTAATAAGTCAGAAATTAAATTACCTATTTTAACGGATTGTTCACCAAATGAAATGAGCCAAATATATTGGCAAAATTATGGTATAGTTTTTTCTTTTTGAAAATAAGTGCTTGCTTTATCATTGTTTATGCACTTGAGTAAGCGTGGACTAGTGAATAAAATCATTGGACTATTTTTTTTGACGAAAAAATCATTGGACTATTAATTGATATCAATTGCATGTAAAACAATAATCATGCGCACATAAAAAACATTTTTTTTAAAAATTATATATTATTTAAAATTAGATCCTCTATTTTTTGGATAAAAAAGGAGGCCAAACAGCTAAAAAATCTCTCACTCTTGGACATTTTCAATCAAACGTGCTACTATATAGGTAATCAAATCGTAAGTTATTTAATGTGTTCAAGTTAAAAACAAATCATTTCAGAATATCAAAATAAATATTAGTCAAAATAATTATTAGTTAGAATTTATTTAATGTTTAAATTTCATATTACTAAGGCCCTATTCCATAGAAAATTATATAAATTGTTTCAAAAGAATTAGAAGCTCCATAATACAACATTGAAATTTAGCACAAGTGATTGATGCATATAATGTGTGAGTGTTATAAATCTTGGAGTAATAAATAGATTCCTAAAAAGAAATTGGGTTTTTTTTTTTTTACACAAACAAAATGATATTCATTCATTCAAATCGATAGATACATCAAATACAACCACCTATTCAACTTCGCTAAAAACATAAAGGATGAATCTGCAAACAAACTCACAGCATCCGAGTTAATAGCATACAACGGCAAAATGCATACTACAAATAATATGATAAAATTAAAATCATCGGAATATCCATGCTTCCGGATCTGCAACGTTGATGCCCAAATCATTGATTGAATATGTAATTGACCGAAGATAATCTTTCGAGAAGAATCAAATGAACACCGCAACAATACGGGAAATCAAATAACGCCGCACAAGACGACGACCAACACAACGCCGCACTTAGACGACGAAATCACAAAAAAAAAACACAAAAGAAAAACTTAATCTATGTGAAAATCATTTATTATAGAAAAAGAAGAGAACAAAAAAGGTGTAGAGGGGGTGATTTTAGGCCAAAAGTGACCCAAAACCACCCCTCTATGATGAACAAAGAGAACTTGGAGACAAACTTTTTTTCTTTTAAGAAACTAGGGCCGGCGTTATTTAATTTTGTCAAGCCTTGTCTAACGTTGTGTAGAAATTGAGTTATGTTAAACAATGTACCAAGTGCAGTTGTTAAATATACTAAAAATATAAAACATAAAATTAATGTTGATAAAGACGACTTTTTATACTTTTAATATATTGTTACATGAGTTTTATAATATAATTTTTTTTATTTATATATTTAACTATTGCATCGTGTATACTATTTAGCATTTTTTAAAAAATTAACATTAAAAACAAAGATGGCTTCTGTTTACCCCGATTTTTAGTAAACAACCGCTAGTTTAATTATTACAAGAGAGATCAACTAGTAAATCTCGGGACATATGGATTGTGTGGAAGATGATGAAAACATATTCATATCTTTGGGTTAAATCGGACAATTTGAATAAAAGTAAAAGCATTTGACGCAGTCAAATGGTTTGTTTTAAAGTTAAAATGCTTCAAAGTTAAATTTACAGAAAACTTGTAAATGAATTGCAAATAAAGTTTAAAGAAAGACTTTTGAAACAGTAAAGACAATGCAATGAAAATAAATTGCAGAATGATAAAGTTGCAGAAAGCTTTAAATTGCATAAAACTTAAATGACAAACAAGTAATCAAGACTTGCAGAATGTAAATTGCATTTAACAAATGTAAAATGTTTACAAAGGATGGTACACAGATTCGTACATGTTCCTGTCATTCATTTCGCTCGTTGACATGGGTACTCTGAATATTTTAGGAATTTGCATGTGTATTGAATTGTGGACCCGTTTCTTCTATCAGAAACTTGTATTTATAGACAAACTAACATAACTGCTATAAACCTACAATACGTCTAACTATGCTCCACGTGTCTTGACAATTTGAATTCCCTTTGACACCTGGCGAACCCTTCAACGTTACTCACTTTTGAATATTTTGCTAAGTCCAGAGTACGCTTCTTCCGTTCTGCACAGTACGTTAGACAAACAAACATACACACATACATATATGTGCATATATATAGTTTTCGACCATTACCAGTTAGTGTCGAAAATATGCTTTTACACAAATAATATCTTGTCGAACTCGACAAGCTTATTCAGACAACACACGTTCTGTCGAATTCGACAGAACTCTAGGCTTTGACAAGCAACTTTGCACATTAAAAGTCTTTGATGTCAAATGCCTTGATTTTCTCTTGATTTATTGTCAGAATCAGTTTCCAAGAGAATATTAAAAGGCAATAATATACATTAAATGAGATTTCATCATCTCATTCCAATTCATTAATGCCTGTCGAAAATACAGGCTAACAAATTGCCCCCTCAAAAATGCCAGTTTCGACTGCATGTCGAATACGAAAGGGAGAAATGGCAGTTTTGAAGATTGTCACCTTTTCCAATTCTGCACGTGGTATCTTGACCATTGTCTTGTGGTACATCTGCCCCCACAACTTTTGGCATTGACAATTCCAAAGTAGCAGGTTGATCAATAATGATTTTATCTTTGATTTCAATCAACTCCACCAATTTCTCATTGGAAATTTTGTAACCAGAAGCTATTTGAGCCAAATCATTGGCTTCTTGATTTTCTATACGAGGCACATGTTCAATGGTGACTTGGTCGAAACGTTTTAACAAAGAAATTGCTATGACAAAATATTTCATCAAGTGTTCTTTTATACACTTGTATTCTTTTGTCAATTGTTTCAAAACCAGTTCTGAATCACCTCTGATCAGGATATTTTTTGCCCCCAAGTCCAATAAAATTTCTAAGCCTGCTATTAAAGCTTCATACTCTGCTTCATTATTTGAGCAGAATCCATTAATTTTATATTTGAACTTAGTGGGTATTTTGGAAGGGGAAATAATTAGAATCCCAATTCCAACTCCATGTTTATGTTTAGAACCATCAAAATACAATTTCCAGGGTCGTGATTCTACATAATTTTGTGGAGTTTCTATTACAGAATGATCTGCTATAAAATCAGCTACAATTTGGCCTTTGACTGCCTTTAGAGGTTTATATGTTAATGAATACTCTGTTAAGGCTAAGGCCCATTTTCCAATTCGACTATGCAAAATTGGTTTAGACAACATATGCTTAATGATATCACAGTGAGAATAAACAAAAACATCAACATGCTTTATATAATGCTTGAGTTTTATACAAGAGAAATACAAACATAAGCATAGTTTTTCAATACTACTATATCTAGTTTCAGCATCATTTAATACCCTACTTAAGTAATAGATGGCTTTTTCTTCACCATTTTCATCTTCCTGGGCAAGCATACTACCCAGTGTCGAATCTGATGCTGATATATACAACTTCATGAACTTGTTCCTTATTGGAGGCATCAACATTGGTGGCTTCGACAAATAACTCTTGATTTCGTCAAAAGCTCGTTGTTGATCTTGCCCCCAAGTGAAAATATCTTCTTTCTTGAGACGAAGTAGTGGCGAGAAAGGCTGAGCTTTACCACTTAAATTTGAGATGAATCTCCTCAAGAAATTGATCTTCCCAAGTAGGGACTGAAGTTGCTTTTTAGTAGTTGGAGATTTTGTCTCCATGATAGCCTTCGTTTTGTTTTGATTTATTTCAATGCCCTTTTTGTGCACAACAAACCCAAGGAAATCTCCTGCATTAACACAAAAAGCACACTTTAATGGATTCATTTTTAATCCATATTTCCTCATCTTTTCAAAAGACTTTTTCAAATGATCTAAATGATCAACCTTTGACGAGGATTTGACAACTATGTCGTCAATATACACTTGCATAAAAGTGTCTATGTACTCATGGAAAATTAGATTCATTGCTCTTTGATAAGTGGCCCCAGCATTTTTCAAACCGAAGGGCATCACTACCCATTCATACGTGCCTAATGCCCCTGGGCATCTAAAAGCAGTTTTGGGTACATCATTTTCAGCAATGAAAATTTGGTTGTAGCCAGAATAACCATCTAGCATACTTAAATATTCAAATCCTGCTGCTGAATCAATTAGCATTTCTGCTACAGGCATAGGATATTCGTCTTTTGGTGTAGCATTATTCAAATCTCTAAAGTCTATACATACTCTAAGAGAACCATTTTTCTTAATCACAGGCACTATATTTGCTAACCATTCGACATACCTTGCTGTTCTGATGAATTTGCTCCTCAGCAGCCTCTCAATTTCTTCCTTGATCTTTGACATAATTTCTGGTGCAAACCTTCTAGGCAATTGTTTTACTGGTTTTTTGTCTGGTCGAACTGGAAGTTCATGTTCCACCAATTTTCTGCTCAAACCTGGCATTTCATTGTAATCCCAAGCAAAACAATCTTTGTATTCCACTAGAAGTTGCACCACTTTCGCCTTCAGATCTGGAGGAATGTTTGCACTAATATATGTTGGTCTTTTCATCAGACCATCTCCAAGGTCAATTTCTTGCAAAGGATCCTGTGCTTGCATCTTATGACTTTGACTAATTGGATCTTTTTCAAATCCTAAGGGTTCGTCGTCATAGATGCAGTCCAGTTTTTGCAATTCTGGCTCTTGTTTGCCAATCTTTTCACCATTGGCTATATCAGCCATATTTTCTGAAAATGAATTGGCTTCCAAAGCCATCTTGATTCTGTTTTCAGCCATGTAGGCCGTAATCCTTGCCCAAGTTTGGGACTCAGACATAGTAGTTTTCTTTGACATCCCAACCAGTTGGGCATTTGTGGCTTTCATACTCGCCATCCTCGCTGTTTCCATCCTCTCTCTCCCACAAGAAACCATGTGTGGGATCTAGTTTGATTGCATGGTGACCATTTCTTGCTAGACGATATGCAAAGTCCTTCTCAGTGCATGGTGAAATTGTTGCCAATTTCTTGTCGAAGGAGTGCTTTGTCAAATGATGGACTTCAGTTTTGAAGTAGCTTTGATCTGCTTCAATATTTTCCACTATTCCATCCTCTCGCCAGATAATGAGGCGTTGGTGCAGGGTAGAAGGAACTGCCCCTACTCCATGAATCCACTCTCGACCTAGAAGTAGATTGTAATTTGCCTTAGAGGCCACAACCAAGAACAAGGTTGGCCTTACAGTGCTTCCAACAACCACTTCTAACTGGATTGCTCCCAAAGAGAAACCAGTTTCACCCTCATAGTTTGAAAGAACTATGTTGTGAGGATGAAGATCCACCAAAGATTTGCCAATCTTTCTGAGCAAAAATTCTGGCATGAGATTAACAGCAGCACCACCATCAATTAGCACTTTGTTGATCCCCACATTGTTCACTTTAGCCTGTATGAAGAGAGGCTTCAAGTGACTCTTCATGCCTTCATCTGGCCTTTCAAATGTAGCCATTTGATCTTCTAGAGCACCATTGCTCGTCACATAGTAACATACTGGCCTATGAAGGGCCATTTGCATTCCAGATTCCTCTTCGTCATCTGTCACTTCAGAGCAAACGTCGAATTCCCTTGGTAAGATTGACACAACATTGACGATTATGTCGAGATCAGGCTCAGAATCCAAAAAGTCATCTGCTTCCATGTGGTCATCTTCGACATTATCAGCAACTGAAGACTCTATTTTCGATTCGCCTAACCTTTCTTTCATTGGCTTCTTTGCCAATTCCAAAGGCCTTCTTCCATTACCATCAGTAGTTAATGGGGATTGTTGAGCAGCCACTTTTTTCTGGCGTTGATATCTACGCCATTGGGACCTTGTCATGGGATTTTTCCCTTTGTAATTATTCCTGTAATCATATTTCCTTGACTCAGGATCCTTTTTGGGATTGCTGTTACTGGAGTTCCCTCTCTCCATATTCCTTTGACCATAGTCCATGCTTCTTCCATGAACCCATTGGTTGACAGGTGTCCTGTTTGAGGGGACAAATGATTTTTGTGGTCCCAACCTCTGGTGTACAGGTGCCTGCTGGCTATTCAGAATATTGGAATAAGTTGGCTTTTGATTTGGCCAATTGTTTCTGTTTTGACTATGAGGCAGAAACTTGTTGAGGCCTGCAGCAGCCTTCTTGTCGAACATGGCACTACAATGAGGACATAATGTAGCTTCGCCATCATTTTCTTTGCAGCGTTGAAGGAAATCCAATAAAGTCTCCCCTGCTTGTGGATACACCTCTTCCACTTTGTTTTCGTACTCCTCCTCAGGAATGGAAATTAATTGCCCCCCTTCAGTGAGGTTCAATGCTTCCAACATCAGGCACTCGAATGGCTCCGTGTATGCAGCATCAGCAATCTGCAATGGATCTTCATCCACCTGTTGTTTGGATTTTGGCTTTTCGCCAAATTTGAGTCTTCCCTCCTGTAGGGCTTTCTGGACCAGATCCCTGAAAAGAACACATTGTGAGGTTCTATGACCCAAGAAATTATGGTATTTACAAAACCCTCTTTTCTTCCGTTGGTCCAAAGGTGGTAATTTTAAACCCTTTGGCACAATTATTTGGCCATCAGCGACCAATAAGTCAAAAATTTCACCACATTTAGTAATGTCGAAAGTGTATGTCTTAGAAACAAATCTATCATTTTTTGGTTCGACAGGATTATTCCCATTTGATGGTTTCAACATTTTACAAGTATAAGGAGGGCCTGGTTTTAACTCAGCCACGTTAACCTCATTATTTTCTATGTAATCCTGACCATCGTCGAACTCATTTTCACTTTCATAAGTTTCTATGTATGCCACTTTTTCTTTTTTGTGAAACTTAGAATTTCTGACTTTTTCAGCCCTGAGGCGTTCAACCTGTCGAACACGATCTGCTAATTGGGCCATGTCTCTCAAATGTTGAGTATCTAACTTTTTCCTAATGGAATAGTCGAGGCCACCAGCAGCCATCTCAACCAATTCATGTTCAGGCACTTGGGTAAAGCACCTTGCCTTAAGGAGGCGAAACCTGTTTAGATAGTCATCAATGGCTTCAGAGGTTTTGCGCTTCATACTGGCTAATTCTTTGAGACTAATCCTAGATTGTCCCATGTAGAATTGTTCATGAAATAGCCTTTCCACTTGAGTCCAAGTATGAATTGAATGAGGGGGAAGTGTGGTAAACCACGTAAAGGCATTTTTAGTGAGGGAATTGGGAAAAAATTTCATTTTTAACTCTTCATTATTTGCCAAATTCCCTGCCTCTGCCAAATATCTGGCAATATGTTCGACAGTAGATTCATTAGTATCACCAGCAAATTTTGTGAATTTGGGAATCTTCCATCCCCTTGGCAATTCTGCCTGTAATACATTTTCAGACAAGGGTGACACAAAATTTGGTCTATGCAACCCTGTATTCAAACCATTTTGGGCCAAAATATTTTCTACTAAATTGGCCAAGTTATTTTGCCCTGCAACATTTTCTTGTCGAACTTGCCTAAGAACATTATCAGCATCTTGGTTTCTATTAACCAAAACTACTTCTGGTTCTTGTTGTTCTCTCTCGATGCGCACTGGTTGGGCTTGGACTCCTGTTTGAATCTCCGGGTTTACACGGGGAATTCTTTGATTATTTGGAGCATCAGGGGCACCAAAAAAGTCTGCCATCCTTCCCATTTGATTGGCTAACAATAAATAATTGTCATTGGCTGTTTGTAACACAGGATTAAAGATTGTGCCAATCTGTTGGGTCAACGCGTTCACCATATCATGGTTACTTTCGTCCATTTGTTGCCTAAGTACATTCATAGAATTATTAGTCAAGTTCAGAGAATTTCCCCTATTTCCCATCGCAGAAGACGAGGGAGAACTTTCTACAGAAGGCCAATTATACAGGCTTGCCATCGTTGTCGTTGGCATCCCATATTGTGGGTTTCTAGGCAACCAAGGAGGTCTCGACGGAGTTCCACCAATTTGACTACCGTCTGTATATCCATGTGTTTGTGATACGTTGGTTGGTATGGATGATACATTCATTTGTGTCATTATTGCACCACTCATATTTGGAGGAACAAACCCTCCTGCCATACTTGACGTAGTGGCAGACATTGTTGATCCACTGGCACTTGCGCCAATGGTTCCAGAACTTATCACAGGATTTGTACCCCCACCATTAGGATTATTGCTTGGAATACTTTCAGAAGTTGTAAAGTTTAGGGCAGGATTTGTTGATCCGCCAGTAGGATTGGCGCCAGGATTGCCAGTTACTGGTTGATTTGGTGGTCCTGTCGGATTCAGAACAGGATTGGTTTCTGCCCCATTATTATTATTATTAATATTATTGGGATTAGGATTGTTTGGTGGTCTCACCATTCTGGAACGAGGACGCTTTGGTATGTTTGAAAATACTGGAAGAGAATTACCACTTCTCAAATGCATATACAAATATAGACACAATCAAAGCACAAACACCAAACAACAAATTTTGTATGAAAAATTTTCAAAAAATTCACTAAGTAAAAATTACACAATCCAGAGGTCCCACTGGGCGTGCCAATTTGTTTACCCCGATTTTTAGTAAACAACCGCTAGTTTAATTATTACAAGAGAGATCAACTAGTAAATCTCGGGACATATGGATTGTGTGGAAGATGATGAAAACATATTCATATCTTTGGGTTAAATCGGACAATTTGAATAAAAGTAAAAGCATTTGACGCAGTCAAATGGTTTGTTTTAAAGTTAAAATGCTTCAAAGTTAAATTTACAGAAAACTTGTAAATGAATTGCAAATAAAGTTTAAAGAAAGACTTTTGAAACAGTAAAGACAATGCAATGAAAATAAATTGCAGAATGATAAAGTTGCAGAAAGCTTTAAATTGCATAAAACTTAAATGACAAACAAGTAATCAAGACTTGCAGAATGTAAATTGCATTTAACAAATGTAAAATGTTTACAAAGGATGGTACACAGATTCGTACATGTTCCTGTCATTCATTTCGCTCGTTGACATGGGTACTCTGAATATTTTAGGAATTTGCATGTGTATTGAATTGTGGACCCGTTTCTTCTATCAGAAACTTGTATTTATAGACAAACTAACATAACTGCTATAAACCTACAATACGTCTAACTATGCTCCACGTGTCTTGACAATTTGAATTCCCTTTGACACCTGGCGAACCCTTCAACGTTACTCACTTTTGAATATTTTGCTAAGTCCAGAGTACGCTTCTTCCGTTCTGCACAGTACGTTAGACAAACAAACATACACACATACATATATGTGCATATATATAGTTTTCGACCATTACCAGTTAGTGTCGAAAATATGCTTTTACACAAATAATATCTTGTCGAACTCGACAAGCTTATTCAGACAACACACGTTCTGTCGAATTCGACAGAACTCTAGGCTTTGACAAGCAACTTTGCACATTAAAAGTCTTTGATGTCAAATGCCTTGATTTTCTCTTGATTTATTGTCAGAATCAGTTTCCAAGAGAATATTAAAAGGCAATAATATACATTAAATGAGATTTCATCATCTCATTCCAATTCATTAATGCCTGTCGAAAATACAGGCTAACAGCTTCATAATGCCTATATTAGCTTCCTCTCTACGTGGAAAACTTTAAGTAATTAAAGTGTGGGGTTGGCTTAGCTTAGAAGGGTAGCTAAGGTTGCAAATGCTCTCTGGCTGCAAGCATGCCCTGCCACATTATTGCTAAGGCACAAAGCGCATGCAACCAAATTCGTTAATATAGTGTTTTTTCTTCAAAGTTTAATAATAGTAGTTAAAATTTCATATTTTATTTTAGATAAATAAAGAAGTTTATCAGAGTTCAAATTTTAATACACTTATTATATGTAATGTCTTTTAAACTGTGTTATGCTCATGGGATTGTGTTATTAGTACAACATTATATTTTTTTTCGATTCTTTTTATGAGAAATATTTTAAAAAAATTACACAAACTAAGCAAATTAATTTTTTTCATTAATAATTTTAAAATTTATGTTTTATTCCAAAATTAACTTTGGACTAACATCAAAAGTAGGTCTCTCTAATTAATGCACTAGCATTGAAATAAATTACTTGATTTTATTTAATAAAAGTATAAATGAAATTGTGCAATTAATAAAAAATAAATTTAAAGAGTGCTTCTTATAAAAATGACTTTTTTTTTAAGTGTGCTTCTTATAAATTGTATAGCCTTATATGATGTGATCTCAATTTAAAATCACGTCAGTCTTCATGCTTTCTTTACTTTTATTTATATTCACTTCAATTTCATGTCCTTGTGCTTGGGATAGTGGATGGTTACTGTGACTCTCTTTAATTCTTCTCCCCACGGGATGTCACACAGAGAGTAAGGACCAATTAACGGCTACATGATGTTTTATATAATAAAATCATCCTTTTTTTAACAACTTTGATATTGTCAAGATTTTCTTGATAATTTATGCACGATGTCACACAATGAATTAGGACCATCTTTTGTTGAGGAAAATTCACAAAATCCCACAAAATCCCTTGTTAAGGTATGATATTTTAATGATAACAAACTTAGTAGAATTGAAATTATCATTCTTGATTTTGATGTTTGTTTCCTAACAAATCTACTTTAGTGATGTTTAGAAAGGCCAATTCTAGCATGGGTGAGTGTTATAGGTCTCCCACCATGGGAGAGTTATTTTGACCCTTAGATTATGAAGGTCTACAATAAACCATAATAAACTTTATACATTGTATTCTAATCTATAATATATATTTTTTGGAAACTCTCAAATATATTTTTTCTTTGTGGAAACTCTCAAATATTATATATATTTTTCTTAGAAACTTTTTTTTATTCTTATTTTAGAAACTCTCACAAATATTATTTTAGAAACTTTTTGTCGAGAGAGATATAAAATTCATAAAATGTATTTGACAGTTTCATTTATCAAAAAAAAATTCATAAACTTTTCAAAAAAAATTTAATGAATAAAATTTTCAAATTAAAATTTTAAATCAATAATATCTATTTGAAAGATTATATTTTTCTTTAAAAAATAATAATAATCTGTAAATTTTTATTTGAAAGATTTTATTTTTCTAGAATTCACATATAAGTTATTAAAAACAAAAGAAACAATCCGAGAATTCCCGGAATCGAGAATTCCAAGAATTTTTGGAAAGAATTTTGGATAAAAAATTCCTAGAATTCACACATAAGTTATTAAAAACAAAAGAAACAATCCGAGAATTCTCAGAATGTTTTCGAGAAAAAAGTTCCGAAAAAGTTTTGGAAAAGTTTCCGAGAAAAAAATCTTGAAATTATTGAGAAAAAATACTCAAAAAGTTCTCGAGAAAAAAACTCGAAAAGTTTTCAAGAAAAAATATTTGAAAAGTTTTCGAGAAAAAATATTCGAAAAGTTTACGAGAAAAAATACTCAAAAATTTTACGAGAAAAAATACTCGAAACATTTTCGACAAAAAATACACGAAATATTTTCGAGAAAAAAGTTCCGAAAAAAGTTCTCGAGAAAAAATACTCGAAAATTTTTGGAGAAAAAGACTCGAAAAGTTTTCAAGAAAAAAGTTCCGGAAAAGTTTTTGAGAAAATTTTTTTAAAAAGTTCTCGAGAAAAAATACTCGAAAAGTTTTCAAGAAAAAATACTCGAAAAGTTTCCGAGAAAAAATATTCGAAAAGTTTACGAGAAAAAATACTCGAAAAGTTTACGAGAAAAAATACTCGAAACATTTTCGAGAAAAAATACTCGAAATATTTTCGAGAAAAAAGTTCCGAAAAAGTTTCCGAGAAAAATTCTCGAAAAGTTCTCGAGAAAAAATACTGGAAAAGTTTTGGAGAAAAAATACTCGAAAAGTTTTCGAGAAAAAAGTTCCGGAAAAGTTTTCGAGAAAAACGTTTCGGAAAAGTTTCTGAGAAAAAATTCTCAAAAAGTTCTCGAGAAAAAAATACTCGAAAAGTTTTCAAGAAAAAATACTCGAAAAGTTTTCGAGAAAAAATAAACGAAAAGTTCACGAGAAAAAATACTCGAAAAGATATATAATATAGATTAGAATACAATGTATAAACTTTATTATGGTTTATTATAGACCTTCATAATCTAATGGTCAAAATAACTCTTCCATGATGGGAGACCTATAACACTCACCCATGCTAGAATTGGCCGTTTAGAAAGTATATTCTAAATGCACAAATTAAAAAGATCAACAAATTGAAGAAACAGGCACATTATAATAAACATTAAAATGATGCTAGAAGAGTTGAGAACAATAATCATAACAATGCCCCAAAATGGATGATTTACGTACAAATCTCAAGTGTCAATGCTCATAAACCAGAACAAATGTCAAGCTCATAATAGGTTTTTCTTTATCAGTAGACCATGAGCGGAGGAAGCTTCCCGCTCCCTGCTCTGCCCTCCAAAATATTTCCCGTCCCCGATCCTCGTCACGGGGAATATTTGTCCCCATTTCCGTTCCACGGATTCCCACGGTACTCACGGAGATCTACGGATATTGAATATTGTCAAAAAGTTATATTTTTCGATCAAAATTATGACAGTAGTATGATGTTATTTTTTTCTTTTTTAACCAACGCACACTTAATTATTTTACCTATTTTTCTACTATTTACAATAAATATTATGATAATAATATAAATAAACTCTCTTGAGGTTGATAGTATCTTTATTAATAAAGAGAATTTAACATCTACGGTGAATAAATTTATTATTTCTATTGATTTTTTTACTCTTGTAATTTAGTCAATATAGTCATATATGTGGGATTGTATTTTTTGGTAAATCAAACCCACCATTAATTGATATTGCCGTCGGATATTAATCTTTTTAGTTCGAGGGACTTCTAAAATACTATTCGTAAGATGTACTCCCTTTATTTGAAATCTGAGGGATTAATCCTTTTAGTTTGAGGGATTTCTAAAGTACTATTCGTGTCGTACTCCCTTTATTTGAAATCCGAGGAATTAATTCTTTTAGTTTGAAGGACTTCTAAACTACTACTTGTAAGATCTTACTCCCTTTATTTGAAATTCGAGGGATTAAATCTTTTAATTTGAGGGACTTCTAAACTACTACGCGTAATGTATGAAGCCAACGGTCGAGGGATTAATCCTTTTGCTTCGACTACACTATTTGTAAGAACGTACTCTCTTTATTTGAAGTTTGGGAATTAATCCTTTTAGTTCGAGGAACTTCTAAAGTTCTACAATAGTAGCTTAATGCGATAATTATAGGACTAAGTTTCCCTTTATTTGAAGTTTACAAGTCCCATCAAACTAATGCGCAAGAACCATGCTTATTTAATTTCTAAATAACTTGTGGACATAATAAAATGATATTGATAGTTTTACTAAAATAATCATGAATGTTCCATCATCTTCTAGTTCTTTAACAATGAATATCCACTTCACAATAGAATATGCGTCAAAACCTCATCTTTTGTTTTTTCTTTTTTTCTTATTAAACATTCTTTGCTTCTTTTGTGATTCGTCACATCAATATGAAGCCAACGGTCGTTTTATGTAATTTCCATCATCTTTCACAATTGTAGTATTGTTTTTGCTAACTCAACGTACATTTCTTTATATTCTTTTTAGAAATTATTTTTTAAGAAAATCTACGGAGAAAGAATTGTAAAAATAAATCTTCACATTTGTTTACATCTATTACCCTTATAATTTCAACAATAAAAAATAAAAAATAAAATGACATCATCTCTTAAAATATTGTCAATGTGTTAATTCTTCTCTCGAATCCCGTAACAAATAGCATCTCTCAAAAGTCTAATGGAGTATTACTTATGAATGAGTTTATAAACATTAAGAAACCCTTCTTGTAACAAAAAAAAAGACATCCCCTCTCTTCCTTCCTTTAATTTTCTTGCAGTCCTCCTGAAAATCTAAAAATATTTTACTAGCTCAAATTGTAGAACATCAAGTGTTTTTCAGATTTTCGAGTTTTAGAATTAAAATGAGGGGTTTCAAGTTCGATAAATCTGAATCGGTGTTTTACATGAAACAAAATTGCACCATAAAACAAAACTACATTAAACCAAAACACAAAAACACAACGATTAAAACATTATGCACTTGTTTATCAACAAAGAACTATGCAGTTGTTTATCATTAACTTTTGAGAAAAACAAAAGGAGGATGAATGATGAAAAGTAAGAATGGAGAGCAATGTTTATAGACAGAGCAAGACAATTGATCGATTCACCGGATAAGAAACAACGGCTCTACAAGGCCAATTACAAAAGCCCACCATTTAAGGAAAAAGATTGCTTGACCACCGGCCTAGTTCGTATTATTGAACTCGACGACCAAAAATATGCTTCAAATTTTAAAATTCGAAGAGGTTATTTATGAAAAATCGGAGAGAACGTGAGAGACTTAGGGGTGAATAAATTCTCAATTGTTACAATTTATAAAAGGCCTAAAACATTGTTGTGGACTTGATGTCATATATTACACATGTCGGGTATAAAATCCAAATATAAAGTTATTTTTTTCCAAATAACATAGTATTTAGAATTTTACACTTAAGATAAATAGGTGAAATATTCTAAAATAAAACAATATCTCCATATTTGAGATATATTTACAGGGACTCTAAGCAACAAGCTTTAAATCCCCTTATCTTCAACTAATTAAGATCTATTTTTCTTTTCTTTTTCTTTTTTTCCAGTAAGAAAACGAATTTCATCAGCACTAAAACAGGTTATCCAAATAGTATTATAACAATGAAATAGTTGTAATTTTTATCAAAATGAAATGGCTATATTTCAAATTATGCCCATTTTCAAACTAACAAAAAGAAATAGTACACTCAAATCAACTACATGGCAATGGCTACATAATCATTAAGCCATAAAATATGGTGAAGATAAGGTGTTACCTCACCAATTTATATTATCTAATTCATATGAAATAATAAAGGATCGATGATGCACATGTAAGGAATCCAAAGTCATCCCACCTAACTTGTTTACTTTTTCCTTTCTTAACCATTTTTTTTTATCACTTATATACTATACTGTCCCTAGCAACTAAAATGAATTTCATTTTTAATCCAAAGTTTTAGTCACGTCCATTAATAACCACCACCACAAAGCCAATCTATCTATTATATATAGTGCTAATTAGTAGCTAATTTTAGTGATGTTCACTATTTTGCAATAGTTTAGTATACATTAGGATAAGCATCCCAACCGAAATCTATTATCAAATTTATGACAGTTGTCAAGATAAGTTATTCCCTAATTTATATTGAAAACTCTAAGTGCATGTATAGAAAAAAAAATTGTGATTTTTGGTTCTTTAGGGAAAACGTATAAATTTGAAGGTCCAAGTAATTATAACCAATAAAGCATATTTAGTAGTAGGAGTAATGTAATGGCACACGCACCATATTTTTTCTAATCAATCTTTTAAGATGATGTTATATCATATGTGTACCTAATTCTAATTAAGAGAGGGTTCCAAAGGAATTTTCAAGAATTAGGTATTTGTTCTTTAACCATAAATTTTTAGCTATATATACCGTAAATATAGAGTTCTTTTCTAACTTATTGTAAGCTAGTTTTTGGACTTTGACTTAATTTCGAGTAGACAATGAGATATTCGTTGAATTTTTCTATACGAAATTAAGTTATCTTTCAAATTGGCAGCCTACGAATCAAAGTCTTTGATAGGTATTTTAACAAATAAATGATCATATAAAAAAAATTAACTAGACTAATAGAATGAAATGCAAATATTAAAAGAAAAATAATTGAGTAACATTTTCCTATGTAAATAGATTGACAAGAAATTTAAATACATATAGATAATAATTTATAATAAAAAATTGACACAAGCAAATTTTGACAAATTGAAAAGAGGATAAGGATGATAAATAAGGCACTTAATTATGAAAGAGAACATGAAAAATGACTAAAAAGATACACAAAACAGTAAAAACAAACACATAGAAATTGAATACATACAACATTGGAAAATAAAATAAAAATAGGAAAAAAGACACAAGGGATACAAAATACACCCTTGAAACACAAGCCATAAACGTTATCTACAATTTCATGGTCCCATATTTTAGCTTTTTCACTTCAAACCCCACCACTACAAATGCAGCTGAAAAGGAAAAGACGAAAAAGCCAAAGAAAGGACCACTTTACACTCTTCAACATTATTCTTCTTGGGAAATTAACACCATATAGCTTTGTTGGCATAGAAATAGTAGAAATCAATTGAGCTAGCTTAATTAATTAAGCATTGCTTCTGAAGGATCCAAGTGCTTTAATGGCTGACCCTCTTAGAATGTATTGGTGGTAAATTGCAGCTATAGTTGCTCCAATAATTGGTCCAACCCAAAATATCCACTGTTCATCACATAAACAATTCAACAAAAATTAATTACAAATAAAAAACTTTCAACACTTGTTAAATTCATGACAACAATTATTTAATATTAAGAAAATATTATTATTGACAAAAGAAAAAAAAAATTGTCTCTAATGAAAAAACATTAAAATTGAAGATCAATTTTTTCTTTAATTTCTATCAATAATTTAATTATTTTCATAGTATTTTGATTTAAATATATTAATATTTACGAATGTGAGTTCAATGGTAAAAGTTTGAACCTGTGATTTTAAATAGCAGAATTCGAACCTTTTTTAAAGAAACAGTTGTAAAATAGTTATTAGCGTTAGTTTAATATTTAGAGATATACCTGATCATCCCAAATTTTTTCATCGTTGTAGATTACAGCTGATCCGAAACTTCTTGCCGGGTTAATACCGGTGCCGGTAATCGGGATAGTAGCCAAGTGAACCATGAAAACAGCAAATCCAATGGGAAGTGGTGCCAAAACAGGAACATGAGAGTCTCTAGCGTTCCTCTTAGGATCAGTGGCAGAGAAGACAGTGTAGACAAGAACAAAGGTACCAATAATTTCAGCACCTAAAGCTGTACCTTTGTTGTAACCATCATGGATAAAGTTGGCACCACCTCCATACCTATCAAAGTATGCCTTTTGGAAACCTTTGGCAAGTCCGGTACCGCAGATTGCGCCGGCAGACTGTGCTGCCATGTAGAATATTGCCCTAATCAAGGATATCTTCCGTCCGACAAGTAGCCCGAATGTCACGGCAGGGTTTATGTGTCCTCCTGCAATCATAATTCCATACATAAACTCAGTAACGTAACAAACTAACAACTAACATTTATCTATATAAAACGTGTAAACTTATAAAATAAAATAGCTCGCGACATTTTCATAAACTATTTTTAACTTATTTTAGTAAATTTTTCTTCATAGCTAATAAAAGTAACTTAAAAACATATTTTTAGTTGTGGTTATAGTTAGGTTGTGAATCTTAATATATTATGGTAAAATACAGACAAATATGACTCGAAGACTATTTTGTTGCAAAATTCTTTTAAAAACTTTTATATTACGATCCGCAACACAATTGTGGTTGCGGACTGCAATTTAAAATTATATTTTTTACAGAGAAGAGAAAGTAGCGTACCAGAGATACCGGCGGTGCAGTAAACAAGGATGAAAATCATGCCACCAAAAGACCAAGCAATACCCAAAATGCCAACACCATCACAGTCAGTACCACCAGCTTTAGGATCAGATTGGTGGCTATAACCAATGATGGTCAAAATAGTGACATAAAGGAAAAGAAGTGTTGCTACAAATTCAGCTATAAGAGCTCTATAAAAAGACCACTTTGTTAATTCCTCAACATCTATCAATGGTGCTGGAGGTGGGTCTTGGTAATCTTTAGCTGAGTATTCTCCATGTTCTTGAACCTCAACATCTTTAGCCATTTTGCAATGTTTTCTAAAGTGAGAGAGAGAGTAGTGAATGATGATTGAATTGAGTATGGTTTTGAGTAATAAGATGTGGTATTTATGTAACAAAAGAAAGGAAAAGTAATCAAATAATTAAATGTGTAATTTTGTTTGTTTATGGGACAATGACATGATTAAAGATTAAACACAATTTTTTTTTTGCCGTCCTAATTAGCTTGATTTAGCTTGCATGGGCCCACTTTATGGCCTACATTACAACGGGACTATGCATGTGATATGGCCCAATGTGACCTAAAAAGGTAATTGTAGAGCAACGGCTACATGTGATTATGGGGAAGGGTGGGATTTGAAAAGGGATTGTGTGTAGATAGATATAGAATTCTGTGGCAAATTAAGCATCAACAACAGGTTGTACTGCTTTTGCTTCTCTGTCTGGCACCACTTTGGGAATGTCTTATTAATGATTATGGTCCCTCTTTTATTTTTTTCACTTCCTTTTTGGTTTCCATTTGTTTTTGGTTTTCACTTGCACAAATTTTAGGTTAATATATGAGAGTTACCTTAAGGTAAATAGTAAATTTTACAAAACCGGCTATTACGTATACATTTAAAGTCGGGTTTAACGTAATTCTACAAAATCGGTTATTAACGTATAAATTATCTCTACTTATAATACCATTGTAGAATATAGAGTTGGATTAATCACATACTCAAAGAGTCTTTATCCTTTTAAATGAAGTGCATATTAACCATTTTTTTTTATGAATGTTATATTAACCACTTTTAACCAAAATTTAAACATTAATTTTCTATATTAATATTCTTATAAAATCAATTTATAAAGTATTTTAAATTTATGTTCAAAACATCTCACTTTTAATTTGAAACTCGTAACACATTATTTTGTGTCTAATATTATTAAATTTGATGTATAAATATAAATTATGGTAGTCTGATATAATCATAAAATTAGGAGTGTCTAACTCAATATGATAAAATGGTTTTTTAAAATGAATTTTTTTTACATATAAACTTATATTTGGTTCATTTCATATTAGGACATGTTTGATGGTCAGGATATGATAAAGACAAAATATGATATAGAGTTGAATAGAGACAAGATATGATATAAACATGATAATTACATATCATATGATACCCGTGCCTTCTGCATCGATCGCCCGTTATTTTCAGAATCAGTATATTTTTAAGGAAAAATTATTTACTTAGACATATCTATACTGAAAAGGAAAGGGAGAAAAGGGGTTGATCAAATATGATTAAGATGTCAATACTCGGACAAAATAGAATGCTCTAGAGTTGTACCCAAAAAAAAAAATATTCTCTAGAGTTTTGGGAATTGAATTACCTGACCCTGGTGGCAATACTAGTGACCCCAAACATCCAAGTTAGTGGCTAAGAAATATTCGCATAATAAAATAGCAAGAGATTAAGATATATTATCCTAAAACTAAACTTATATGTTTAATTTTTATTAAAATAATTTTGTCTTCGTTGGATGACTAAGGTGTGCCAGATGAACTTATCTGGACGAACATAAAATCAAATGGGTTTTGAACACACTGCGGTTTCAAATTAATTTAATTATTTCCTATCCAAAATTCTTATCAAGTGTGTATGGTTCTGGTTGGATGAACAGTTAATTTAATGTTTATGAAATAAATATATTAGTATTAGGTTGAACTTTTTATTCGGATTCAAACACAAGAATTCACAATTTTGTGTGAATTAGTACGGTGTTTATCTTTTTTTTTTAAACAGCAAGGGAAATCACAAATATATAAAATAAAAAAGAGTTACAACGAGGAGAAAGTACAAGACGTACTTCACCCGTCACGGGGAAAAAGTGTACGGAAGTACTAAGACCTAAAGCGAAGCCAAAACAAAAGCACCGGCTCAAGCACCACACCGACAACAATCACCTAGAAATACAATCTAGAGGGTTAACACACTTACACACCACTCATAAAACAAACAAAAAGAATTCGGTTTCCTTGTCAAAAGTCAATTCCAAGAGATACACTTAATTCTATCCGAGACATCATGAAAGAGAATGGGTTTGTTGGAGAAGATTAGTACGGTGTTTATCATATCCTCTAGCATAATAGCACTCCACTTTCTAAAATATAAGAAAGAATTGGTTAAAAATTGGCAGGATATTGTATTATATATATAGGGAGCCGAAATTCGAACTTCAGTCATCCCATTTATCTATTTAAATAGTAGAATTTTTAGCCACTAAATTATTTGACAATAAAAAAAAAGGCACAATAGTTTAAAAATTTGTCATGTGATGAGTAAATATATAGTAAAAGATTGTTACATTTATAATTTAAAGTTGGATTTTCATTAAGCACTTAATTTCAATCACTCATTTACATTTTGTGCCATGTACACTTCGGATCACACTCACCACAAAATATAAACAAATAATTGTATTAAAAACTCAGAAGTATAAAAAAATAAGTTGGACACATTTAAACAAAAAGAATGTCCAAATTCTTTGTCTTATTTGATTTGATAATAAGCTGTTATAAAAGTCACCCACTCAAAAAAGAAGTTATTTGCCTTATTTCTTTTCTTTCTAAATAAATGTAGTATATAGTTCAAATTCCTAACGTGTCATCTTGAACTTTGATTTAGCAGTTAGAAAAGTTGAATATGTATATACTTAAATAATGAAGAATTATTTTTGTTAAAGAATTCGAATTTTTTCGAATAATATTTTTCAAGTTTTAAATTTAAGTCTTGCCAAAAATAAATAAATATAATTAGTTTAATGAAAATTTTCATTATTCAAAAAATTGATGTGACATTTACCATGTAGTCTTTTTGTTAACCACATATGTATATAGACTATAGACTATAATGACCAATATTGATAACAAAAACTAATACAATGATTAAAATCAAAATAAACAATTTTAGAGATTTTAAAACAAAATTTCTAAATTTTATAGACAAAAATTATATTTAACTTTAAAATATAACATTAAAGTTTTGTGATGTTATTGGATGAAAAAACATAATAATATATATTTCTGAGGCACCATTTGGGTAGGAAATGGGAAATTAGTGTTGAACCTTTTATATGCACATGAAAATGACATATCCTCCACTTATATACAAATAAATATATTAACTAAAGTGGCATGGCTAACCCAAATAAATTAGAATGACCAATAATTGTATCGAACCAAAATAGTTGGTCCTCTTTACATAATGACCTTAATTTTCCAACCACTATCTTAACATGGACTGGCAAATAATTATATTTTATCATGATAAATTTGGTTAAAAAATTTAAGAGAATGAGGAATTTCAATCACTTACATAGCCATCGATCTCAGCATGAAGTTATAATGTGTATATATTATTTGATGATGAATCTAATGACTAATTTGTGATCGTCATAAAATCGTGGACATTTTTTAACACAAATTAGTATGGTTTTATGGCTGAGAGAGCACCACGTTTTTATGATCAAATAACAAAAGTAAAGGATATAATTTATTTGTTTTAGCCGGTGTAGCATGATAATGACTCTTTCAATGGACGGTGGCTGCCATTGTTTTATATTGAATATTGAATACTACAATTTCATAATCTTAACTTTGCACTTTAGCAACGGTTGGTAGTAGTGCTGATTTAAAGAAAAAATAAATTATTATTGTAGTTTTATAATTAAAATTAATTAAACTTTATGTGGTTGAAATTACTCATATTATTTTTGTTTGCTTTTTCTGTTTCTCTTTAAATGCGTTAAATTTTTTTTTTATTTTAAAGTTGATGGTTTATAAGTACCACCAACTTGTTTACAAAGGAAAATATTATATTTGTTGCTATCAAGGATCGAACCCCTGACCAACAGCCTATACCCGCTCAGTCAGCAAGTGCCAACTGAGCTACCCCACACTATATTTAAATGCGTTAAATTTCGGTTGGTATTGAAATTTTGGATGTCTTCGACTTTTTGGAGGTGAGATTATTAACAATATGCCCTAATAAAAAAAACACAAAAAAAATCAAAAGATAATCTCTACCACAGTCTATCCATTTGATAAAACTATAATATAATAATTAACTATATCTAAAGCGTCTAAAAAAATTATTCACAATAGAACAATCTCTTTTAGACCTTTTGTTTAATAAATCCCTCATTTTAAAATAAAGAGAATCTCAAATATTTAAACTCCGCAACCGCTCATTTTGAAGTCTATATAATCTCTCGTTTTGTACTCCTAATTTACTAATACTACTATCTTATAATTTTTTTTGAGCCCCACTTTTTTATAATGCCCTATGTCATAACTTATGTGACACCTACATCAGAGAAGCTTGAGCCATTTACGCTCACACGGTTTTTTTGAGCCCCACTTTTTTATGATGCCCTATGTCTAAAACCCTTCCATTGTGGATAAAAATTAAAATTATACTTCTATGCAACAATATAAAAATATTTTAAATATTTTTTAATACTAATTCAAGATGGACAGCTCATAGTGGCAAACTGGCAATTCATATAAAAAAAATCCTATAATAGAGTACTCATTTATATTTAGAATCTAAGGAGTATATCGTTTATTATTTGGATTATCTTCGTGCTATTTATTTGAAAAAATAAGGTAGCTCTAAAACTAGTCATATATGTATGTATTCTACTAACGGATTTTTCTAATTAACCCTCTCATAATTTAGGTGTAGCTACCCTTAGCTTACATGTTACCAATAAAATTCTGCCAATTGTAGTTGATAATTTTGGTCAAAGATTTACTTACTTTTTAACCACAAAGTAATTATGATTGCTTTAACTTTTCAAATAATTATATTTTTAGTATTCAAATCAATGAATTTACACTCTAGGTCCTTAATTAATTAAGAGTGTAATTCAATATTTATTACCATAAATATTGAATGAATTGATGATCATTTATGTTTTTTTTTTCTTAAAATAATTTTTTGTTTTTCTTAAAATATATTTTTTTCTCGTTTCTTGCATAACCAAAAATACAGACTTGTTAGTGCCTTGCTATACATATTTTTTGTTCTTAATTTATTTATAGAACATTTGAAAGTAAAAAATATTTATTTAAAGTTGGTAAGTATTTTTTTTATTGCAAAATATTTATTTTTTCTTAACGATTGTCGATAATAATCAAGTAAAACATCACGACTCTTCTCAATTTATATTTTGGTTCATGTCCAAATTCAATCTTTCTCTAAAAAAATAAAGTCTAGTTCAACCCCTAATTATAAAAAACAACAACACCACATTCATATTTTTACAACCCTAGAATTAAAAATTATATTTAATAATTAAAATTAAATAATTAAAATTTACATTTAATAATTAAATTTAATATTATATTTATTATTATATTTAGAAATTAAAATTAAAAAATTATATTTAATAATTAAATTTAAGGAGTAAGAACCTTTGTATTGGAACAAACAACACATGAACTCCGGTTTAAGTTACGTAGTTAGAACCCTAGAATTTGACCTAGACGTACACTCCGGTTTAAGTTAAGTGCTAAGAACCAGAAATTTGACTTACACGTATACTCCGGTTTAAGAATTTAAATAATTAAAATTTATATTTAATAATTGTATTTTAATAATTAAATTTAATAATTAATATTATATTTATAAATTAAAATATTTAATTAAAAATGGTTTTTAACAATTATATTTAAGAAGTCAGAACATTCGTATTTGACTAACACATGTACCCCGGTTTAAGTTACGTAGTTACAACTCTAGAATTTGACCTAGACGTACACTTCGGTTTAAGTTAAATACTATAAGAATCCTAGGATTTGACTTACACGTATATTCTGGTTAAAGAATTTAAATATTTAAAATTTATATTTAATAATTGTATTAAATAATTAAATTTAAAAATTTAATTTAATATTATATTTAGAAATTAAAATTTATATTTATATTTTAAAATTGTATTTAATAATTAAATTTAAAGAGTAAGAACCTTCGTATTGGACCAACACATATACTCTAGTTTAAGTTACGTAGTAAGAACCCTAGAATTTGTCATAGACGTACAATACGGTTTAAGTGAAGTACTACGAACCCTAGAATTTTTAGTCAAAAAAAAAAGAATCTTAGAATTTGACTTACAAGTATGCTCCGGTTTAAGAATTTAAATAATTAAAATTTATCTATTTTTATCTATACTAATATATAAAGGGGATACAAATTTTTGGGATGGCTTTTTTATTATTCCTATTTTACCCTTAAAAAATAACTTCCACATAAAAATAGATTTTTAGTTTTTTTAGTAAATAATATTTTTTTTCTTCTTAATTAATAACTAAGCACAACTTCCACATAAAAGTAGGTTTTCAGTTTTTTTATAGTAAAAAAAATATATATTTTTCTTCTTAATAACTAGCCACAATAAAAAAGGATGTTACGTAGTTATCAATTAACTAAGTACAATAGAAAAAGGAGATTAAGTAGTTATTTATATTTGCACAATAGAGAATATCGATCACAAAAAAAGAAGAAGAGAATATCGATCACACAAACGGGCACGGTGCCCGTTTGGTAGGGATGGCAATGGGTAGGGTATGGGTAGGGTACTATAGTCCCCATCCCCATACCCGCAGTTTGAAAAAATACTCGTACCCATCCCCATACCCGCGTGTGTGACAATCTTTGTCCCCGTGCCCACACCCTATGGGTACCTAAGTACCCATACCCGTACCCATTACCCGTATTTGTGCTAAAAATAAATTGATCAATTATAAAATATCATACCATTTTAATAGAATTCAAAAAATTTCAAAGATTTTAATGTTGATTCATGAAAATTATAAACAAAATTATTAGTAATGTCATGTTAAAGTTCATTTCTCTTTGACATATTTGCATTATATATGTTATAAATAATTTTTTTTATTAAAAATATATTATAGTATAATAATATTGTATTTTTTAAAATTGATTTATATATATATATATATTATTATATAATTGTTATATAATAATATAATTAAAATAAATAAAAATATATTATGTGGGTATATGGGGTGGGTACTAAGGTACCCGTACCCGCACCCATACCCGCTTAATTTTATGGGTAATTACCCATACCCACGCCCATACCCAAAATGCGGGTTTTTACCCTACCCATTGTGGGTATTTTTTGTGGGTACCCATTGGGTATGGGTAAATTGACATCCCTACCGTTTGGCGGCTAGTATATATAAAGGATACAAATTTTTGGGATGACTTTTTCATTATTCCTATTTTACCCTTAAAAAATAACTTCCACATAAAAATAGATTTTCAGTTTTTTTTAGTAAATAATATTTATTTTTCTTAATAACTAAGCACAACTTCCACATAAAAGTAGGTTTTCGGTTTTTTTATAGTAAAAAAAAATATATTTTTTTCTTCTTAATAACTAGCCACAACAAAAAAGGATGTGACGTAGTTATCAATTAACTAAGTCCAATAAAAAAGGTGATTAAGTAGTTATTTATATTTGCACAATAGAGAATATCGATAAAAAAAAAAAAAGAATATCGATCACACAAACGTGCCCGTTTGGCGGCTAGTATTTAATAAATAAATTTAAAAATTTAATTTCATATTATATTTAGAAATTAAAATTTATAATTTAAAATTGTATTTATTAATTAAATTGAAGGAGTAAGAACATTTGTATTGGACCAATACATGCACTACGGTTTAGGTTACATAGTAACAACCCTAAAATTTGACCTAGACGTACACTTCTGTTTAAGTTAAGAAACCCTAGAATTTGACTTACACGTATACTCCGATATAAGAATTTAAATAATTAAAATTTATTATTAAATATATATTTAATATCATATTTAGTATTATATTTAGAAATTATTCTCCCCTTCCGCTTAACCTTGTCATCATCATCACCATACTCAACTTCATCTTCATCATTATTCTCAACTTATGAACCCTAAACAACAAAGCAGGTTCATCAAAACACAAATTTGAAACACAAATTTGGAATTTCAGGGGTTCTCAATCATTTTATTAAAATAAACAATTATTATTTTTATTTTTATTATTATTATTATTATTATTATTCAATTTTGATTTTAAAAAAGAGTAAATCGATAGTGGAGGGTAGAGCTGTAAAAATGGGTCGGGCTATCAGACCGCCTATAGTTTTATACGGGCTGGGCCGAGCTTAACAAAATTTATTTGGGCCGGGCTATTTAACCCCCTTTTTATGTTTTGGCCCTCTGTGCCGGGGTCGGACAGGCCAGGTTGGGCCGGGACGGCCCATTTGACAGCTCTAGTGGAGGGTGGTGGAGGATGATAGTGTTGCAAAATGGACAAAGAAACAAAAGATGAAGTTTAAAATTGATAAAAGTAAGGGGTGTACTTGATTGAGATTTTGAAAGACTATTTTACTAAATAAAGTCTTGAAGATTTTAAAAGATTTTCTAAGATTTTATTGATATTGTGGGATTTGAAAAGATTTTCTTAAAAGACTTTTTACAATCAAGATTCTTAGCACATGATTTCAACGGATTTGTAACACAGATTTTTAAGGTTTGATAGTACTTTATAAAATTTTAAAATTTCAAGTGGCTCAATAAAAAACAAAACAAAGTTACAAAAATGAATGAAAAAATAGTAAATAAAAATATAAGCATACAAATTTCTCTTTGCAAAAAAAAAAACAACAAATCAATATAGGCAATTAAATTCAATAAATCAACTTAAAAAAAATAAATTATTAAAAACAAATAGCAACAGTTTTTCCTTTAAAAAAAATAACAATAACGTTGAAGAAAAATAATGAAAAAACACATGTTGAATAAACACATGTTGAAGAACAATAACAACAATAATCATCAATCATTCAAAAAGAAAAACAAGTAAATCCAAAAAGAAGAAGCAATGAATCGTTATATAGGGGTTCCAGACAAAAGATTTGCGTTCAACAATGAAATGAAGCATATATAATTTTCTTTTGGCGTAGGTATATAATATGAAATAGATCAGAAATTGCCATATAATTTATGTATGAATGATAGCAAATTGTAAGAGCATCAATGTCCAGCCGACAGCAGGAAAAAAGAAAAAGAGAAAAAAAGTCTAGAGAAGAGTCTGAAAAGTCTTTGAGAGTTTGAGTGAAATTATTAAAAAAGTCTTTTAAATTTCTTTGAAATCCTAATTCAATACACCTCCTGTAAATTAATCAAAATTGATAGAGTAAATTGAAAATAAAGGTAGTCATAATTACTTTGTGGTAAAAATTTACTTATATGTTTGAATTTAATAATTGATTCCATTTGGCTGAATCTGATTGGTGTTATGTCAGGTGAGGGTAGTTGCCCTCAATTTATAAAAGGGTATAGGAGTAGTCACCTCTACTAACTATGTTTAAAATTTTATAGTTAGTAACTCGAGTAGATGTAGCTGTTTTTCAACTGAGTGTAGATAACTTACTCATAATTTTTTTAAGATAACATAAGTTTCATCCATAATGTAATTCAGAATCTCCTTCTCAAATGGCTTCCATTTTGCTAGTGGATGTCATGGGAGTCTCTTTTGCTAGAAGTGAAGTTAGTTTGTCTTATTTCTTTTCTTTTTATTTTGTACCTTTCATTTATCTTTTAAATAATCTTGTAATAGCAACATATTTCTTAAATATATCTTATAATATTCACATAAAATATAGTCGGTTGGCCTTTACTGCTCAGTCACAATTGTTAAAAAAACTAAGTGGCATATGGATCCATGTATCAATATCTAGTGCTCCGGAGCACTAGATATGCCACTTAGTTTTTTTAACAAATCAAAACACGACTCTTAATTAACTTAGAATGCAAGAAATCAATATGATAAATTGACAAGAGAATATTAATGGCGCACTTGCACAATTGAATTCTTTCACATATCGACATTAGACAATAATACTACACACAATAACAATTCTCGTAAATAATGGCAAACATATAAATTCTTAGACCTCTTAAAGTTAATGGTGGGAAAAAATAAATCCAGAGTTCAAAATGTAAAATGATGGGGCTCTTTATCTGATTCTCTACTCATTTTATTATAATTCGTAGTTGACTCTAAGTCATGAAAGTAAGGCAATTATCATATTCAATGGGTGATAAATGACGGGTATGAAACTTATTTTCAGGCTATGAAGCCCCGATACGCGATATGATACGGATACAATATGATATCGATACGTCGATACGTGAAAATTTTAAAAAATCAATATCCGATACTGGCGCGATACGTTATTTTAAAATTAATTTTAAAATTAAATATATAAATGCACAATATATAAACATGACTAAAATCAATTATATTAATAATGATTATTTTTTTGAAAGACAAAAAATTATTATTATTATTATTATTAATATTATTATTATTATTGGGGCACATGTTAGCTTTTGCCTTATTATAAACGCCAATAGTTCATTGTACAAGGAGTACAAACAAGCCAATAATCTTGCACAAGAGCAAAACAGTTTGAGGCTCAAAAAACATTTAATAGTCATGACATCAAACCTCTTTAACAAGTCCATCTTGTAGCAATAACAGATAATTATATAAGTCCTGCAGCTTACCAATTAAAAACATAAAGCATTCATTCTTATACTGAGACAAACCCAAATACTTAACAACTTGTTATATGGTAGGACACCATAGTGACTTCAGAACAGTGACAAAGACAAAAAAATACTAATTATAATAAATTAACATCATTAATACTAAATTAAGTATTTGTGTATCATTAATATTGTCCTAAAAAATAATGATCGCCAATACATTTTAAGTTATACATATTAAGTTAAGTATTATATAAAAAGAACATCATTAATACTATCCCAAAAAACATCACCAGTACTATCCAAAAAAAGACATAGTTAGTTACCTGTGTAACAACATAATAGTTTGACATTCACTAGGAAATACAAATTGTATCGAATATTATTTTTTTATTTAAAAATAAAAATTTAACCGATATTTTTCCGATACGAGTATCGGGAAGTATCGGACGCGTATCGGATATTATTTTTTTATTTAAAAATAAAGATTTAACCGATACTCTTCCGATACGAGTATCGGAACGTATCGAACGAGTATCGGTATTAAGAACGTATCGGACACGATACTTCACCATTTTTAGAGTATCGGGGCTTCATAGTTTTCAGGCTTCCATTCCATCCCTCCTAGGAAAATAAAGTACTTTGTTATGTGATAAATGTCGATTAGAATTGGAATTTGATTACTAACCGACTCCAACCAATGGCAATAGTGATATATCTAATTGGGATCTTTCTACTAATGAGAAATTTAGTTTAAGAGCCTAATTGTTATAGTTTTTTCAAAACAAAAAAAAAAATCACTTTTAAAAAATAATAATTTTAAGGAAAATGCTAAATAGTGCATCCGGTGCACTAGTTAAGCACATAAATAAGAAAATTATGTCTTGAAACTCGTGCATTCAACACATTGAAAGTGTTAAAATTTATCTCTATCAACTTTAACTTTATGTTTTATATTTATTTTGAGTATGCTTAACAAATGCATCGTTTAGCATAACCCTAATAATAATCACTTTAAATAACATTAGTTTGTTACAACTTTTAAAAATAATCTAAAAACTGTTAAAAATAAGAAGCTGAAATTAGTAATTTCTTAATAAATACCACGAAAATTAGTCAAAAGATAGAGATATTTTTTAGACACAACTATCCTTGCATAAATTTTTATATTCCAATGATATCCTTTTTTGCTGTTGCCTTAGTTCTATATAAGACTTATCAGAGAATTGTTCCTCTATTGATCCTTGCAAGCTTTGAAGGTTAGCAAATAGCAATTCTTCTTTGCTTTTCTATTCTTGCATAGTTGTTTATTGGAGCATTCTTGCATATGTCGATTTTGGTTTGCACTATAAATTTTGTTTTACCGCGATCATTATATTATTAATCATGTATTGAGTATTGACTATTGACTAGTTAACCATCAAATAGTCAAGACTTGTTTTGTCGTTTATATTTTTATTTTTATGTTTTCAGTAGACAATAATTGATATGAGTAATACAAAAACTACAAATGATACAAGTTTTTTTGTACAGTTCAAATACTACAAGTTTATGGCTCTTTTTATCTTTAAAATGATTATTTAGTGTTCTTTATGGTAATTTTGTGATAAAAATTCACTTTTACATATAGTTATATCTAAACAAGCTAAAAATTAATTTTTTATAAAAAGTAATTTTTATTATGGTAAACAAACACAAAATAGCTTTTAATTTTTTGTAAAATCACTAAAAAATATAATCTCCAAATCACCTTTTTTTTAATTTATAACAAACAAACAAACAAACACAAAATAGCTTTTAATTTTTTGTAAAATCACTAAAAAATATAATCTCTAAATCACCTTTTTTTTTTAATTTATAACAAACAAACACTAAAACCAGCTTACAATCATAATAGTGAATTGAATAATGATACTATTAACACACTTTTTTGTTTGATCGGGTTTGTCAAAGAAGGGCCTAACTCGGGTTCACACAATTCCTTGGAAGCTAGCTCATGGATTCTTACTTACTAATATGGTGATATCTCATCGACAGATAAGAAACGGTGACTTGTGCCGTAGGTGTCAATCGAAAATCATCATGCATATGCTTTGAGATTGTGAGGATGTTAACTCAACAATATTGGAATCAATTTGTCACTAAAAATTATTGGGCTAAATTCTTTAGCTTGGTATACATGTTTGGCTCGAATGGAAGATCACTATAAAGTACATTGGAGCTAACAGTACTGATTGACATACTTTCTTTGGTGTGTCAATTTGGGCTGTGTCAGTTTGAGGTCTTTGGAAAGATCATAATATCTCAATTTTTTTCAAAGAGACTAAATTTGGAAATCACCTTACTTTCAATGTGGTTAGTATGGTTTATCAGATCGAAAAAGAGATAAATTGTCCTCTTGCATCTCGAGATGAGAATATATCCAAATGCAATACTCAACGGATAAAGTCTCATGCTGACATTGTTAAAATAAACACTGATGGCTCTTACATTAATGAAAATTCAACTTGTGGTGACTATTAGAGATTATCATGGTCAATTTGTGAAGGATTTTTTACCTAATCTCAAAATAGGAAATATTTTGGTTGCCAAGTTGTGCAGCATCTTATTTGGTTGTCAAATAGAGAAATGCAATTGACTCATGTCATTCTTGAAATTGATTCAACTCAAATTGCTAATATGAACAACAATCATTTAATTATATGTCTACTATCCACCTTCTAGGTTCGACCATCCATGTCGATCACATTCATCGTAAATCAAGCTCTTGTGATGATGTTCTTGCATTGGTAGGAGAGAAATTGAGAAGAGAGAAATAAAAACACGAAAACCAATGCATGTATTTTCAAATACATGCATTAATTTCCGTGTTTTTATTTATCTCTTCTCAATTTCTCTCCTACCAAGCAAGACCTTAGAGATCATGATATTGATTTCACACTTGTCATGCTATATTTTAATTCCTACTTATATTAGTATTTTTGGTGAGAACTTAAGGGTTATTCATCTAAAATAGTGCCTTAGATTTTCTCTTATTTCCCTTTTTATATAGAGAAATAAAATTGATTATATGTACAGACATCTTATGTCTAGAGCAACATAGGAACATCTATTTGGTAGTCAAAAATATTTGATAATGGTTACATCAAGTAACATATTGCAATTCAACAAAGATAATTGCTCTTCTTCACCCTCTGAATTGATCACAATTATCCTCCATCCGCCACTATCTATCTCCCAATAGTGTTCTTTTTTTCTTCTTTCTAGTGAACAATACACAGAGAGAACAGCACTCAAGCTATAATGTACTACTGGCTGATTATTACTCAAGTTAATTTTGGGTACAGTTACTGTAAAAAATTATTGACTGCTGTATCAACATATGCTGCATTCATCTTAACAAGGGTAATTTGATATGAAAATTTATGATGACGGCATTTTAAGCAGCAAAAACAAGGATGCCAGAGCATATATACACATCTTTTATTATAAGACAAAAACATTATAACAGAGAAAATCAATCTGCTAAAAAAAAAAAATTATGGTTTGGACTTTGAAAACAGAAGTTAGCAGAGTCAAATTGCTTGCATTTTGTTAAACAAATCCCCAGTTTAGGAATACAAACATTTTTAAAAAAAAAATCCTTATATTTATACATATAACCACAATAAAATAACAGCAATGCTATATCTCCCGAATTTCTTTATCCCGAATTGATCGGGAACGCACTATTAACTTTCCAAAATAACTATACCTTGGACTTTGACAGAATTCAAAGGTGGTATGTGTTATAAATTATCCAATTACAATATGCCACCTCATGTCAGGAAGATTTCGTGAGGGAGGTTTTCGGGAGATACAGCATATTCCATAAAATAACAGGATCTGCACTATTTAAATTTTGACAAACAAAAGCTGTACTTATCAAACACCTATAGAACAAGCACACTTAGCTTAAAATCTGTGTAGTGATAGAATTGAGCAATTCCACAACCCTTTCAATCAATCACTTTAGCTCACATTTAGGAGCGACTAAATTTTTAAACATCTTTAAAGTAGCAAACAATTACAACATCAATATATCTAATCTAAAATTCTAAATATATTTCACTCCTTTCGATCATTCCCTAATCATGTCCGCACCTAACCAAAACGGATTGTATAAGACAATGTGGTTATATGTGTTGAACGTGTGTATCAGCAGTTGTTACTGCTAGCTGTACTTGTTGACCAAGTCTTTAGGAGAGTTTGTTTTATTTTTCCAGCTACTTATCAGCTAATAAAGTAGTGGCTGAAGTTTAGGAGTTTTTTACTCAGTATTTGTTATTTATTTCAGTTGCATCTTTGTATTAAATAGCAGATTTCTATTCAATAAAAAATAGTTTTCTCTTCCTAAACTTTATGAGTTACAGTTATTTACCAACAAATTGGTATCTAGAGCCTTCTTCTTAAAAGGGGACTTGTGAGTGAAGTGAGTAAAACCCACCACAAAAGCTCAAACACAGTTCTTCAATTCATCAAATAGATGGATGTCTCAACAAACAAGCAGCTGCAAACACTAGCTACAATAATGGAGAAAAAGATAGTGAATTTCCTCCTTGCAAGCATTGCGGTAAATCAGGTCATGCTCCTTTCAAATGTTGGAGAAGACCTGATGTGAGGTGTGCAAAGTGCAACAAGTTAGGGCATCACGAGAGAATCTGCAGAAGCAATTTTCAACAAAACAATGAGGCTCAAGCTGTAGATCAACAAGAGGAAGAAGAGGATGAGCAGCTGTTTGTAGCAACATGTTTTACAAGCAGTAGCTCAAGTGAATGTTGGCTGGTGGATAGTGGTTGTACCAGTCACATGACCCATGATCAAGAAATATTCAAAGAGCTGGACAGATCACAAATATCAAAAGTCAGAATCGGTAATGGTAAACTTATTGCTGTTGAAGGAAAGGGAACTGTAGCCATTGAAAGTTGCACAGGTACAAAGCTAATTTCTGATGTTTTATATGTACCTGAGATTGATCAAAACTTGTTAAGTGTGGGTCAATTACTTGAGAAAGGATTTAAAGTCATCTTTGAAAATAAGCGATGCTTGATCAAAGATGCCAATGATAAGGTAATTTTCAACATTAAAATGAGAAGCAAAAGTTTCTCATTTGATCCAATGAAGGAGGAGCAAACAGCCTATTCAGCTACGGTTAGTAGTACAGAGATATGGCACAAAAGATTAGGCCATTTTCATCATGCAGCGGTACTGAATATGCAACGAAAGGAGCTGGTTCAAGGCCTGCCTCGCTTAGATGCTGAATTACCAAGCTGTAAGGCATGTCAGTATGGTAAGCAAGCAAGATTACCCTTCAAATCAGCAACCTGGAGAGCAACAAAGAAGCTGCAACTTATTCACACAGATTTGGCTGGACCTCAAAGGACTACTTCACTTAAAGAGAGCAAATATTACATTGTCTTTATAGATGATTACACCAGAATGTGCTGGATTTACTTTCTCAAGTCCAAGTCAGATGTTGCGGGAGTATTTTGGAGATTTAAGCATTGGATTGAAAAGCAAAGCGGCTGCGAGATTCAAGTTCTGAGATCTGATAATGGCACAGAATACACCTCAAAACAATTCACTACGTTCTGTGAGGAGGCAGGCATCGAGCATCAACTTACGGCTCCGTACACCCCTCAACAAAATGGAGTTAGTGAGAGAAAGAATAGGACGATAATGGAAATGGTCAGATGCATGCTTCATGAGAAAGGGTTGCCTAAGGAATATTGGGCGGAGGCTGCAAACACTGCTGTATTTTTGCTCAATAGACTTCCGACCAAAGCAGTAGATGGGAAGACTCCTTATGAAGCTTGGTATGGTTATAAGCCCTTATTGAAAAATATTAAAATATTTGGATGCTTGTGTTTTACTTATGTTCCGCAAATTAAAAGAGACAAGCTAGACAAGAAATCTGAACCCGGTATTTTTATTGGGTATAGCTCAACATCTAAAGCTTATAGAGTTTTCCAACCTAACACAAGGAAAATTTTGATAAGCAGGGATGTGCACTTCATGGAGAATGAACAGTGGAATTGGAATGATGCAGAAAAGAAGCCAGCAGTTGGGCTTTGGCAAAATCAAGATGAGTTTGTTGGTGATCCTCCTGTAGCCGACCCTTTGCAAAATCAAGATGAATTAGTTGATGATCCTCCAATAAGAGGCAGTAGATTGCTCTCTGATATTTACCAAAGATGCAATATTGCAGTCCTTGAACCTGCGGGGTATTGGGATGCAAAAGAAGATCCTAAATGGAGGGCTGCAATGCAGGAGGAGCTTGCCATGATTGATAAAAATCAGACTTGGAAACTTGTTACAAGGCCTGAACACAAAAAAGTCATAGGTGTGAAGTGGGTGTTTAGAACAAAGCTAAATGCTGATGGATCAATCAACAAGCATAAAGCAAGGTTAGTAGTTAAAGGGTATGCTCAGATTTTTGGATTAGATTTCTTTGATACATTTGCTCCAGTTGCAAGGCAAGATACTATTAGAATGTTGTTAGCTATTTCGGCACAAAAGGGGTGGAAAATATATCATCTTGATGTCAAGTCAGCATTTTTAAATGGATTTCTAGAGGAAGAAATATATATTGAGCAACCTGAAGGTTTTGTGGTGAAAGGGCATGAGGATAAGGTCTATCTATTAAAGAAAGCCTTGTATGGTTTGAAACAAGCTCCAAGAGCTTGGTATAGTAGGATTGATGAGTACTTAATGAAATTGGGCTTTGTTAAAAGTCCCAGTGAATCCACTTTATATATCAAAGGTGATCAAGTCAATTTTTTGGTGATCTCTTTGTATGTTGATGATCTCTTGGTTACTGGCAGCAGTGTTGAACTTATTCAACAGTTCAAGGATGACATGAAACAAGTCTTTGAGATGTCAGACTTGGGAGAAATGTCTTATTTCCTTGGTATGGAAGTTGAGCAGAAAAATGGTGATATCTTCATTTGTCAAAGAAAGTATGCTAAGGAGATGTTAAAGAAATTCAACATGGAGAACTGTAAAAGCATGAGCACTCCTATGTGTCCAAAGGAAAAGCTATGCAAGGATAATGAAGCAGAACAAGTGGATGAAACACTCTACAGGAGTTTAATTGGTTGTCTAATGTATCTTACAACTACAAGACCAGATGTTATGTATGCTGTGAGTGTACTTTCAAGATTTATGAATTGTGCAAAAGAATCTCATTTCAAAGCAGCAAAAAGAGTGCTGAGGTATGTCAAGGGGACCATAAATTATGGTATCAAGTTTTGTCGATCGCAAAATTTCAAATTGCAAGGTTACTCTGATAGTGATTGGGCAGGATCTTTAGATGACATGAAAAGCACTTCGGGCTATTGTTTTAGCTCTGGATCAGGGATATTCTCTTGGTGTTCAAAAAAACAAGAAATTGTTGCGCAATCAACAGCTGAAGCAGAATTCATTGCAGCCACAGCAGCTGTTAACCAAGCTTTGTGGCTAAGAAAAATTCTAACTGATATGCACTTGGAGCAAAGGGAAACTACTGAGGTAATGGTGGACAACCAGGCAGCTATAGCCATCTCCAAAAATCCAGTCTTTCACGGAAAAACAAAGCATTTTAGCATCAAATTATTTTTTCTAAGAGATGTGCGGAAGGATGGAGCTGTGTGTTTGAAGTATTGCAAGACCGAAGATCAGCTGTCAGATATCTTTACAAAAGCTCTTCCAAGAAGCAGGTTTGAGTTACTAAGGGAGAAACTTGGAATATCCAACCGCTGATACAAGGAGGAGTGTTGAACGTGTGTATCAGCAGTTGTTACTGCTAGCTGTACTTGTTGACCAAGTCTTTAGGAGAGTTTGTTTTATTTTTCCAGCTACTTATCAGCTAATAAAGTAGTGGCTGAAGTTTAGGAGTTTTTTACTCAGTATTTGTTATTTATTTCAGTTGCATCTTTGTATTAAATAGCAGATTTCTATTCAATAAAAAATAGTTTTCTCTTCCTAAACTTTATGAGTTACAGTTATTTACCAACAATATGCAACAACCAACACTTTTATGATTAGCAAAAAGAGAAGTTTAAATAAAGATATTATAAAGAACAAGGGAAACAAGTTATTAATCAGAATGATCAGAAATATATACAAAAAAAAGATGATAAAGCACAATCACAGAACAAAGATAACTCATCCGTTTTCAAATAGATGTTAGAGGAAAAAACTAACTATTGAATTGATTATGGAGTGGTATGCATCTGTCTATATAACTTAATTCATAATCAATCAATTCTTAAAGAGTGAATCTAGAAACACAAGAAACAGAGATGATCAAATCCTCCAACTTCTGTCTATTATGAAGAGAATGGAACAAGTCCTAAAGTCAATTGGATATGTTTGCTATAAACATAAGCTAAAAATATTATCTAAAAAATTGAGCCGAAATAACTAAAACACGAAAACAACACAAACATTAGCTCAAGAAATATGTCATTGGCAGAATCAACAATTTAACATTTAACATGATAACCAAACACATAACCAACTTTAATTCTCAAACATAAATAACAATTTCAACAAACAAAGGTAACAAAATTCAATCTAAGAATCATGCAACCATACACAGAGAACAAACTACTTAATTAAACCTATAACCGCAGGTTCCCACCGAATATCGAACACCAATACCGATTTCAACAAGCAAATGTAATAAAATTTGAACTACCAAGCATACAACAGAATGACTATAATAACAAATGCATAACGATTCGACAGAATTATATAAAAATAGATACCATATGCCATTAAGAATTAAACTAAGCTGATAAATATCTCAAAATGATCTAAATTATCCAAAAACAGTACATAATACAACGAAAAAAGTTCAACAATTCCTCAAAATTATATAAAAAAAACCACAAATCAAACAAAACAGAATAGATTATAAAAATCAATCCTGAGGAATTTCAACATCACCATCATTAATCTCCTGCTGCAAATCCTTAGGATCTTTTCCATCAACAGTGCAACCAACAGAAACACAAGTTCCAAGAATCTCCTTCACAGTACCAGCAAGTTCCTTCGCCATAGACCTTGGCTTCATCACCTTCGCAATCTCAATAACATCATCAAGAGAAATATTACCATTATGCTTGATGTTCTTAACCTTTTTCCGATCACGTTCAGGTTCCTTCAAAGCCTTAATAACAAGTGCAGCCGCAGAAGGAACAACGGAAACCTTAGCTTGACGATTCTGAACGGTGAGCTTGACAGTAACCCTAAGACCCTTCCAATCTTTGGCAGTTTCTTTGGCGATGTCTTCTCCGATCTTTTTTGGAGAAAGACCGAGTGGACCGATCTTAGGAGCGAGTGAACTCGCTGCTCCGACTTCACCTCCGGTGACTCGGACATAAACCTCGACGACCTGAGATGGATCGAGCTTTGGCGGCATTGTGGAAAGGGTTTTGAGAAAATTAGGATTTCGGAGGTGAAATGAGAGGCCGCAGCAGCAACTGAGTGTGAGAAAATGGTTCGTGAGATTATATATGTGTATGTGTAGGGTTTTTACTCTATTGGGCCTTTGCTTTATTTTATGCAAACTAAAAAATGTTAATGGGCCTTTCCACTAATGTTAAGTAGGAATATTGGTTTTCATGATTTTTTATTTTTTTTGTTAAATAATCTAGTTGTTAGAAATTCACCTTTTAAATTAAATAAGTGGAGAATTTAAATTTAAACTCTAACTCTGGGTGCGTTTGATCTGCTAAAAAATAAGATATTTGACGGGACAACTTGAGTTGTACTGTGTTTGATATTAAAACTGTTTCTGGTACTGGACAAATTGGGAGCCAAGTGGCATGACAAAAACTGAAATTTTTGTCCTCTGCTGAACCACGGGACCTTTTTGTCTTCTGCACAAGTTGTCTAAAATATCAAATTAACATTTTGTCCACCAAATATCGTACAACACAAAATTTGTCCAATACCAAAAACGTTTTATCTTGTGTTGTTTTGTCTTGTATTGTCCTGTACTGTTCTGTATAGTACTTAAACTTCGCAGATCAAACGGATCCTTAACATATATATAATGTGATGTCTCTATCAATTGAAATATGCTCACATGGGCTGTTGTCGTAAAATTTATGAGGGTTTCCTTATATTATAAGAAGTGTGACATTATTAGCGTAAAGACTTGCGTTGATTGCATAGTATTAGTAAATACCTATATTTAATGTTGGAGATGTTAAGTTGAGGTCTAAACATGTCTATATTTGATGTTTATTCGACAATTCCACTTACTAGTTACTATAAGTTTGATGTTGATGCAGTAGGTCTTATGGAGGTGAATAGGGTATTAGTGTTGTGGTAAGAGATGTTGATGGTGTTGTGGTTGCTGCTAGTTATTGGTAAGTCTTTTCACTATCAGACTCGGAGGTAATAGAAGCTTTAGCTATGCAGAAGGGTTTAAAATTTGCAAAAAAAAATTTTTTTTTTATCTTAGGTAGTAGGTACCGTTTGACATAGCTTATTTTAGACTTTTTTACTCAATAAAAGGAAAAGTTAGGCCAAATAGATTTTCAACAAGCTCTTAATAGAATATTTTTGTTAGTTTTTATGAGTAAAATACATAAATAAAAGGTCTTTTAAACTTAAAAATACAACAATTACCAATCAACTTTAGCTTTGTTCTAAAAGCTCTTATTTTCACTATTATCTTTTAGATAACTTTTAAGAACTAAAAAAGTCAGGTCAGACGGACCCTTATACTTCAAATGTGGTTTTGGCGCTAAACAATCATCAACAATCTCCCTACTATGTTGGTTTTATTATTGAAGATTGTATTAGTTTTAATGTTTCATTTTGTAGTTTATATTTTGTTCATGTTAGGCGTGAGGTCAACAAAGCTACTCGTTATTTAGCTAAATATACTCTTTATAATCCGGATTATATATGTGGATTGAAGAGACACCGCGGCATATTTATGCACTTTTGATTTTTTGATTTGTTGTCAAACTTTCTTTAATTAAATTATTTTTAATTAAAAAATAATAATAAATAACTATATAATGGATGGCAATTTTGAAAGAAAAAAAATCTTGAATCTCTCATTCAACACTTTCGTTTTTCCTCGCATCGTTTCAAAAAATATTTTGTAAGTACGAGAAAACCTCAAGAATACAAAATTTTTTGTTTGTGTTAGAATCAAAGCTTCAAACCACAAATTCATCTCCCATTTTGTACTTCCTTTCCAATGAACTAAGAATCATCTCCAGAATTTCACCCTCTTGATCTAGAGTGGCCGAACCACTATTTGTACCTAAGAGGTAGAATTTCAAAAAAAATATTCTTCATTTTTGAAGCTTGCATCATCCATCTAAAGAGTAAATCTTGAAGAAAAATTCATCCATTGTTATTTATTTTATTTTTTTTTACCACCAGTTGAATCTGGTTTGGGGGTCAGTTCTGGCATCAAGTGGTTCCAGCCCCCTCCCGATCGCAGTTGCGGGGGATCGAACCGTGGTTCTCCCTACCAAATTCAGCGCCAATCACCACTGAACCAACTAACAATTGGTATCCATTGTTATTTTTACTTGCTTGCATAATCTAAGTCTTTTCATGTGTACTTAATGTTCGATCATGATTTTAAACTCATTGATTTGAAAAAAATTGAATTTTGTGAAATTAATGTTTTGCACGTCATCATCAAGAAACTAATTTAGGGTTTATATAATGATTTTGAAGAAAAATTAGATTTTGAGCTTCATAAAAAAAAAAAAAAACTTATTTTGAGGTTTTGAACTGAGCTAAAGAAAATTTGAAACTTTGAGAATCATATGTTCATCCTAGCATGTTAGTGTTACATGAAAATAGGTTATGATAATCTAAATTTGACAAGAATCACAAGATGAACAAAGTTGTTGGTTGAAGTAAGCACTGCATTTTATTTTAATAAAATTCATATATGCATGTTTGATTTTAAGAAAACTCGACGAAAACAATTTTTTTTTAAAAAAAAAACATCGTGTATGTTAGTTGATTTGATGGTTTTACAGAAAAATTGTAGTTTGTTGTCTTTGTAAAAATTTTCTGATGATGAAATTTTGGTAAAGAAAGGAATGAAGTATGAGAAATAATGAGTTAAGGAAATATGAATTAACACTCTTAGTGTTTTTGGCATAATTTTTTATGTGTTCATAATTTTTGGAATTTTTTTTCAGAACTATAACAACATAGTGCTCTTCAATTTTGACTCTGATTCCATTTTATTTGGATATGGGGTCATGTTTTAAACTTATTAACAATTTTGCAAAATTGAAACCGTTTTTCTTTTAAATACATGAAGTTTCTTTATGAAAACTGGAATAATTGGCTCAATATTTGTCAAATAAAAAATTAATTCTGGAAATTAGACTTCCCATGTTTTTGTTTATTAACACTCGACGTCGTTTTTTGTCAAAAAAAAAAAAAACACTCGACACCGTTTACTATTTTTTTATAAAAAAAACTACGAATTTAACCTTGCTACACAAAATTTCTCAATAATAAAAATTAAGAGAGAAATAAAAGGAAGTTTTCCCTAATGTTAACCCCAAGCACCCTTGCTTTTGCAAAATTAATCATTAGACCTGAAGTCAATTCAAACCATTAAAGAATAACTTTCGTCGACCACAAGTAGGAATGTCAATGGATATCCATGGACGCGGATAGTGTGATATCCGTATCCGCTCCGTTAGATAAATATGATATTCGTGTCCGCTCCATATCCGTGCGGATATCCGCTAAGCGGGTAATCCACGGATATTAACAGATATCCATGGATGATATTTTTTTATTAAAAAAAAACTAATTATTGAAAAAAAAAATAGTTTTTTTTAAAGACAAAACATTAACACATTATATTCATAAATTTTGCACTCTATTTTTAATAAAAACATTCAATCTACAAACAAAAATCACCTCACAAAATTGCAAAAGAGCCAAACAAAACTAAAATTTATATAAAATAGCCAAAATGCAAAAGATAAAATATAAAAATACAATTTTTTTATATAAAAATACTAGAATTTATATGTAAGTAGAGATATTTAAGTAATTTTACTAATTATTTAGCGGGTATGGATATCCGCGGGCGCAGATAGTATTAAACCCGCATCCGTATCCATTAAATGCGGGTAATTGAAATATCCATTTATTTTATCCGTGGATATCCATTAAACTATCCGCTCCGTATCCATAGCGGATTTTATCCGCAGATATCCGCGGGTATGGATATTTTTGTCATCCCTAACCACAAGTTCTCCACACAACCCTCAACAAAAATAATGTTTCAACCATGTTAAATCCGACACTACTATTTTCGTTCCATTATTTGAATATTTTATAAATAAATGGAAATAATACATTAATTTTGGAGCCCAAGCTCTTAAATTATTATTTATTAAGTTATTCTTATTATAATTTCACAACAAATCATGTCATCAGATACAAACCCAATTATTATCCTATGCCTCCTATTTCATCCTTTTCTCAATTATACTCTGTCATAATTCTTCATTATTTTTTTGTCAAATAATAATGTGATTATATGATGTGAACACAATCACACATGTTCTTTAAAAATAGAAATATTCTTACTAAATACATTGCATGTGTATATATGGTACTTGTACCGAATCCCTTAAATTTATTCATTCTATATATTTTATATTATGGTATTCGTCGTTTCTTTTTTTTCCAATTTGCCATATTTGGTACTACTATACAAAGTATGGTTATTGTACCCATATCTATACATCATCTGCTGGAATATCAAAAACAACATCATCATAGTCTATGATTCATAGATTGTATGATAATTGTATGGTGAAAAGTGTAATTATTTATAGTTATAACGATAACTTAACTAAATTTATTTTTATAATTAGCTCATTATAATTGTATGGTGAAAAGTGTAATTATTTATAGTTATAACTTATACTAACAAACAAAACCACTTGTATAGAATATTGGTTATGATATCTGGTTATAAGTTATAACAAGTAGTTGGAGATTGATTATGTGGACAATCCAACTATGAGTAACCCACCATCGACATGAGATTGGAATTTTCTTGTAAAATTGGTGGATTATTATTCACACACCCACAAACTGACGAACTAAATATATTGAACCTTATCCACAATGCTACCCACCTATAATTTCTTCTTTTAATTATTAACAACAAAAATAAATAAAAGCTTCATTGATAACTCTTTATAAAAGCAAGACAAATTAAGTTGTGTCATTGTGGAACCATTAACAACGTTAGGAGAAAGAAAAAAACCATTGATTATAGGCAACTATAAACACATAGATACTATATTACACAAGTGATAACAAATCACAAGCATCGAATTCTAAATTCCAAAATCCAAAACCAACATGGAGAAAAGTAAGAATAATTACTTTGCAAGAAGAAACCACTTCTTCCTTTCAGTTTCTAATGATAGAGACTCTTCTCTATCATTAACAACGGATTCAGATTCCGCGTTTGAGTTCAACGAATCCGACATTTACAATTCCAATCATGCTAACTCGGTTGAGTTTCATAAATCAATTCATGGTTCTCGTTCGATCAAGAAGCAGTCTTCATCGAAGGTAAAGGACGCTGGAGCTAATTATGTTGGAGGAGCTCCAGCGTCCATGCCAGTAAACATCCCTGATTGGTCGAAGATCCTCGGGGATGAGTACACAAATAATTACATGAAGAGAAATGGTATGGAAGAAGATGAAGACGAGGATGATGACGAGAATGGATGGTTGCCACCGCATGAGTTTTTGGCGAGGACGAGGGTGGCTTCGTTCTCCGTACATGAAGGTATTGGAAGGACTCTTAAGGGAAGAGATCTAAGCAGACTTAGAAATGAAATTTGGGCAAAAACTGGGTTCCAATAATTTAATTTTTTTTTTGTTTTGTCTATTTGTACTACATGTGTTTTTTGTTTGATTTTGGTGATCGTACTTGACAGTTTGTGTTTATAATCGAGTGAAATATAGTTTTTTTTTTGTTTGACATGATATCATGTATGAGGTTTCAGTCATTAATTCGAAAGGCTATATCTCTATGCTATGCTCTCTTATTGTGTTTTTGTTTTCTTGGATAATTGTTATTCATTTTCAGTTTCACAATTAGTAATTGGAGAGTATCATCCGATACAATTGCAATTTGGAAATTAATAAAAAAAAATTATATTGATGAGAGCAAAGCCAATTAATAATAATTCATATAATTTAGTTCATAACTTAATTATTTAATTTAATTGAGTTTTTATTAAATACCGTTAATCTTGACAAGTTTAAATAACATATCAAATGATTTCCAATTTTTTTAAAAATTTATATGAATGATCTATATGATATAAATTTTCAATCCAACGATGGATTTTGTAAAATTTATATTCGTTATAGTTGTAGTGACCACTGATCCACGGTGGACCACTTGTGAAGGTGGTCCACCGTAGCATTAGCCATATATATATATATATATATATATATATATATATATATATATATATATATATATATTATATTGATGAACTGGCAAAAAAATATACTCCCAAATATTAATGAGAGCAAAGACAAATTTTCTTCTTCTTTTTTTAATCGGATGCAAACCCAATTAATAATTCATATAAAAAAATTGTGGTAAAATCAAATTGTCTCTAAATATTTTTACGGTAGAAACCTAAATATCAATTACATACATGTAGGCATTTTTTTTTGGTAAGGTACATGTAGTCATTTGAAACAATTAAGAAAATTGACAATCACTATTTATGAAAAAATATAGTTAGATGATCAATTAAAATGTTTAGCTTATCTTCATGGTGTGCTCATGATTCTTGCAATATTAAGCATTCTCCTAGTTTTAAATACATATGTGATCAATTACATAACACATGGGAACACCAAATCAACCTATCTTATTTCAACTTATGGCCAAAAAAAACTAGGTATATAAAAATATCGACTGAATGACGGATATTTACCGTTTATTTTGTCAACGACTAAAAATTACTTCTTTTATTTTCTTCTTAAAAAAAACTAAATCCGGTATTTCTTTTATAAAAGAGCAAAATGAAACTTTTCACTAAGTGGTGGTTAGAGAAGGGGAGGGGGGTGTAGGGTCATTATAGGAGCAAAAATGGAAAATAGGTTTACTGATTTTGTGACTGGTCATTGGTGCATGCCTCATCATGGTGGTGGTGGGGTTTTGATGTGATTTGAGTTTTGCCAGTTTAGGTTTGGAGTAATGACCACATGCACTCTCTACCACAACCCTAAAGGCCTCTAAACAAATATCCAGTGATCCTCAATGGGGGTGATTTATTAAAAATTTAAAATTAAATATAAACATTGACACATACAAAAATGAATTTTTCTAACTTACTCTTTCCTAATTTGAAGATGTCTACCTATTAACAAATGGGAATATGTGGTGGCCTCACCTACAGTAATATTAGTGGCTGGAGAAGAAAAATAGTTATAATATTTACGAAAAAGAAATAAAGATTTAAGGCTTAAACCGGTGTTGTTAAAAAATATGAGACTTATTTTGTCCATGCAAAAAAATATCAATTTGATTTTTAAAGATATTTTTGTGCTAATAATATTAAAGTAGTTATCAAAGACAACATGTGGACGCTCATAGTCTTGGTGTGGTATTGGAATGGGATCACTGGCTAATAGGAAATTTTAGATTAAATTTCTCTTCGGTAAAATTAAGCTATAGTTTAGTTGATAGCTGAAAAATTAGCCGATAGTTAATATTTAATAAGATTTTATTTTTTTTACAATAAGATAGTTTTTTGTTGATAGTTAAAAAATAAGTAGAATGAAATTAAGGTATTTAGTGAGTCTAACCAAAGTGGATATTTTTAGTTCCTCAAATTAACATCTATAAAATGTAAATATGGACTAAAAGTGAATCATTTTTTTTAAAGACTAAATTTGAAAGTTCGCAATTTTATAGTGACTAAAAATATATTTAATCTAAAATTTATAAAACAAAAATTCTTACAATTTAATCGATGTTGGACTTTTTCAATCATCAAATCATATAACATGTTATTCAAAACATATCACGTACATCACCAATTTTTTAGTTATAAAATAGGATGGATATGAGGTCAAAACTGTAAGATTTTAAAATAGGGAATCAAATTTGTAAAATGATAAAAATAGAGAGATCAAAACTACAATTAAATCTAAGTGAAAAAAGTGTGTATAACATAAGAGTAATAATATTTTGACTTTCTTAATTACTTAATACTCATTCAACACTTCATTTTTTTTCTATTTTAGATTTCCTCTTTCTATCTCTTTTATCCATCACTTCATTAACATACCACTTTCTCTAAACCACACGAGTTTGTCTCATGGTGAATGATTCAGACTTTGAAGTGTGTTCGTTCTAATTTTTCCTAATCACTTCTTAATTCTTATATTATGTCAATCCTTACAAGTGAAAGCATGAATTTATATAGGCCTCATGTTAGGGAATAGTGAGATGATGTTCTTTAGGTTTAAATGAGAATGGATCAAATACCAAGTCTTCAAAAACAAAACAAAATAAAAACCACACACGGCTTTCTTCGTTCCTCTATCTTTCAGAGTGTAAAATGAGTGTACGGGTGTCCAAAATATTATTTTTCATAGTAATCTCTTTGTTTCAAAATGGATGTATTTTTACGTACAACTCCAATTTTAAATATAAAAATGGATGTATCGAGTCTAAAATTTAGACTAAATACATCAATTTTTTTTTTCATCCAACTTTTACTTATATTTGAGATTGGTGGGAATCCATATTCAGTCTAAAAATCAATTAACTATTTTAATTATTGGAGGGAATACATAAATTTAACTATTGTGACTAAAATATTAAGCTTTAGTTAATGTGTTTTTCCTAGAACAAATTATTTAGAAGAACGTGAGTTTAATTTATAGTAGGAATAATTTTTTGTCAGACTTTCCCAACCCGCCGAACTCTGGATTATTAGGTCTCTCTTTTAATTCTTCTGAAAATCAGAAGGCAAATGCAAAAGAACAAAAAAAACTATTACTTTTTCCATTATAATTGTAAATGCAAAGTATATACGCAATGGTTTGAAAATAGTGCACATAGATAGAAATAAATAATTAATATTGCATCAGATGTTAAAAATAACATTCATTTTAAATTATTATTTTTTGCTCAAATATACTTAGAGATGACAAAACGGGTTCAATTAATCGCCTCGCTTAAACCATCCATAGTTTTATTTTGTTGAAAAAGGGGAAGGGTGGACCCACTTAAGTGGTCGAGTTCAAAAGATTACTTTTTCCCACCATCAGGCATATTGGCGAGTTAGTGGGTCGACCCTTCTAACAATTTTTTTTAATTCCCATGAATTTTAAAATGTATGATTTAAAAAAAAACGTGTTGTCTATCATTTTATTTTGCCTTTTTTTTTTTCCTTTCTTTTAAACGTTTTGTACATTTATAATATTAGACACATTTTATACTTAACCTATTTTTAATATATTCATCTACCTTCTCAAAAAAAAAATGTCCATGAGTTGTTGTTGTTAAAAAAAAAATAGTTATTCATGTAATTTTTTTTTGGTTTGCACCACCAGTTGAATCTGGTTCGGAGGGACAGTTCTGAAATCAAGTGGTTCCAGCCTCATTTTGATTGCAGTTGTGGGGAATCAAATCTGATCATCTCTACCAAATTCAGCGTCAATTACCACTATACCAACTAACTATTGATTTGTTATTCGCGTAATTTGTAGTTTTTTTTTTTGGTAGTGTAATTTGTAGTTGTTATTATTAAAAAAAAACACATAATGACATCAACATAATAAATTGTTTATTGTAATTCACAAAATTTTTGGGTAAAATCAATTGGACTAGTAGTATTGGGCTTGGGCTTTGTGCAGAAATATGCTAGCCTGGTCCAGAAATGTCAGGACACGAGCGTAGTAGCCTCGTCTGAACGCACCCAACCAACCAGTCAGACTGAGCCATGGCAATCAACGACTGACAGACAGGCAGGCGTAAACAACAAACAACAAACTAACAAACACAAAACAAATTTCAAAACTCCAATTCCCCACCTCTCTCTCTCTCTCTCTCTCTCTCTACACAATGGAATCATCATCACAATCCAACGAACCAGAACCAGAACCAGAACCAGAACCAGTAGAAGAAGAAAGAGATATAGATATAAGAACTTCAACCGAACCCGGTTCAGATATCACCTGGATAAGAACCGCTTCAGACCAAGATATGGATCTCCCTTCTAGCCCTAGTAGTAGCGGTTACGCCGGTGAAGGAGGTGGTAGCACTAGTGCCACCACTGGTTCATTAATTGAGATCGAACACGATGAAATTGAAGAAGATGAAGAACAATTGAGGATTCAAAATCAAATCGATGAAATCTCAATTTCTGATTCCAATTCCTCTTGGATTCCTGGAAAACGACACCAAAATGAGGTGCATACATTGATTTTCACTCTCTCTCTCTCTCTCTATGTCGATGCATTTCTATATGTATCTATCTATGTATCTATCTGTTTATAGATATCATGTTATGTTTGATTGATGAATAAAGTGCAGGATGATGGTTCTATATCATGGAGAAAAAGGAAGAAGCATTTCTTTATTCTTAGCAATTCTGGAAAACCTATATATTCTAGGTTAGTTTTTTGCTTTGTTTATTCATTCATTCATCCATTACTTAACAATCACATGAACTCATTATTGATTTGTTTTTGTTGCATTGTTTTGTTTACTTTTTAGGTATGGAGATGAACACAAACTTGCAGGGTTTTCAGCTACTTTGCAAGCAATTGTTTCCTTTGTTGAGAACGGGTATTAATTTAATGCCTCTTAATGTTTCTTGTTAGTTAATTAATTGAATTGAATATAACACTAATGTACATATTTTAATATGATTTTGCAATTGACACTTGTTAGGGGTGATTCTGTCAAATGGGTCAGGGCTGGAAAGCATCAGGTTTGATCATGTGTTTTTTTTTTATTGTGCTTGAATTTTGCATGTTTCATTATTATTAATATTATGGTTTGGAAAATATGGTGTAGGTGGTTTTTCTTGTGAAAGGACCAATTTACTTGGTCTGCATTAGTTCCACAGAAGAACCTTATGAGTCGTTAAGGGGACAGTTGGAACTAATTTATGGGCAGGTATGTATAATTGAATTGTTTCGTGAAATTACTGGATTTGATTACTTCTGAAATTCCTATTTTTTTTTGTCAAGTTGCCTAGTGGCTAGAAATTTCACCCTTAAGGTGAATAAGTGGGGTATCTGGGGTTCAAACCTGGCCCTGCATATATAATGTGATGTCCCTACCAATTGAGCTAAGTTCAAGGGGACTACTTCTGAAACTGCTATTGCTTAATTAGTACATTTAAATGGACATATTATGTTGTTGTGGTTATATGACGTTTTCCTGTTGTCCGCACGTGAGCAGATGCTTGTTATATTAACAAGATCAGTAAACAGATGTTTTGAGAAGAATCCGAAGTTTGATATGACACCCTTACTTGGTGGAACAGACGCCGTCTTCTCTTCTCTAATCCACTCTTTCAGTTGGTTTGTTACTTTGCTCTTAGCATGCCTTGTTTCCGACGTTCTATTTTATGTCTTCTTAGTAAATACTGTTAGTGTCTGGCTATTTCAGGAATCCAGCTACATTTCTTCATGCCTACACTTGCCTTCCTCTTTCTTATGCAACAAGGCAAGCTGCCGGTGCTGTCTTGCAAGACATTGCTGATTCTGGTGTTTTGTTTGCAACACTGATGTGCAGGCACAAGGTTTGACTCTACTTAATTTTTACTATTTATATAATGACTTAGAAATTAGAATAACACAATGAAGGTTGAATGCAGGTGATTAGTCTTGTTGGCGCTCAGAAAGCTTCCCTTCATCCAGATGATATGCTGCTGCTGGCCAACTTTGTTATGTCATCAGAATCGTTCAGGCAAGTAGACCTGGTTTCATTTAGATATACTACTCACTGACAGATGGTTTGATTTGACTGTATACGTTACTCTTCATTTCTTAAAGATTTAGCTAATTGTTATTTTGTTTTTGGTTAAAAGTATTCTAGTGTTTTCTTTTAGAGGTAATTATCGAAAACTATGATTTATGAAAACCTGATGTATGAAGTTTCCGATATAGAATCAAGATGATCCTCCAGCTCTCATGAATCTTATTTTTATCAAAAAGTAATTTATATTCACGTGTGAAGTTTGGCCAAAATTTTCTACAACTAAATAGGTTTTGAATAGTCTTTGATTATAAAATTGTCATTTTTTAGATAGGGGAACAATACTTTGATGCTTCGCAACTTCATTCTCATTCAGCTATAACATTGTGTAAATATCCAGTCCGGCTCATTTACTGCTGCTATGGAATTCTTATTGAGCATTATTTCTGCATGTTCTTACTCTATTTCATGGGCTATAATTATGCAGGATGTCTGAATCATTTTCTCCAATTTGCTTGCCAAGATATAACCCTTCAGCATTTTTGTATGCTTATATCCACTATTTTGATGTGAGTTAGATTTTAATACATGTAGCATTGGTCATATTTTTATTATTTTAACATTATGACACACATGACAATGCTTTGTATATATGTGGCAGGCCGACACATACTTGATGTTGCTAACCACTAATTCAGATGCATTTTATCATCTTAAGGATTGCCGGTAAATGATGAGTTATAATCCAATCTTACTATTGTTGGTGGTGGTGCAAACCTTAAGTTTACAAAGCGATCACATGTTTCTGTTTATCAATTATCTTTGTATTGAAATTTGTAGGATTCGTATTGAAACGGTCCTTTTGAAGTCACATGTCCTTAGTGAAGTTCAGAGGTCCTTGCTAGATGGAGGAATGCATGTTGACGATTTACCACCAATACCTCAGTCTGGAGTATCTCATTTGGGCCAGCACATGCTTCCATCAGATTCTCCTGAAAGATTTAAGGAAGCTAATCCTGGCATTGGGGGTCCTGCTGGGTTGTGGCATTTCATATACCGCAGTATATACCTGGATCAATATGTCTCTTCAGAGTTTTCATCATCAATTAGTACTCGTCAGCAACAGAAAAGGTATTATTAAACGGTATCTTAACCTTTTCACTTTTTATGCCTCTTGGTGCCACGGCCTTTTATTTTCATTGTCTTTGTGCATTTCTCTTGTCAAAAGTATAACTTGTCTTGTCTTAATTGTTGCAGACTGTATAGAGCTTACCAGAAACTTTTTGCATCAATGCATGATAAAGGAATCGGACCACACAAAACTCAATTTAGAAGAGATGAAAACTATGGTAATAAATCGGTTCTTACCTCATAGTTTGAGTTGCTGTCTAAAATAAAATTGATATCTGCATCTTCATTTTAACTATTTGTCATTAAGTAGGATGTGAATTTATTTTTGCCCTATGTCTGTTGTGCCAATATGCATTGGTATGCATTGATCATGATTTTACAAATTTGTCCTCATTTATAATACTATTTAACTTATCTATCTTTTTGGTAATTTTACTTAACATTACACAGATATAATTATTTCGGAAAAATTTACATTTGTTGAATATTCTCAATAAATTATTTCTTTCTAAATACAATCTGCTCAAAAGCCATTCTGCACCGGTAATCCAAACATCCATAGTTACTGAAACCCAATTAACACATATTTTTAATATTCCGAGTCTGCAGTGAGCTGGTACAAACCTCATTTAAATTTTATGAGCTAACTTTTTTTATCGTGTATGTGAAATCGGGGAGGCGGGGTATATAAATTCACAATTTGTTTATGGCTTTGATGGCTATTTAGAAAGAGCAGTTATTCTATGGAGAGAATTAGCTTGTGCATCATGAAAACATTTTTTAGATATATGCCATAAAAAGATAAACCAATTGAACATCAATGAAACTCATACAACCTTTTTCGTGGCAGTTCTTCTATGTTGGGTGACACAGGATTTTGAGCTTTATGCCGCCTTTGATCCCCTTGCTGACAAGGTACAATTTTCTCTTATTTTCTTGATATCACACATTTTACTATTAAAAACCCATGAATGTTCCTCTCCTTATGTTATCTATCAATGTCTAGGCTTAAATTCATACTCCACAATTGACTGTCAATGAATACCTGTTAGAAAACAAAATATTACAAATTTGAATCCTATCATTACAAATTGCATGCATTTTTGTGCCACTCAAACAAGTTCTGAAATGTTTGCACACCATTGAATATATGCAGGCCTTGGCAATAAAGACATGCAACCGTGTTTGTCAATGGATAAAAGATGTGGAAAATGAAATATTTTTGCTAGGAGCTAGCCCCTTTTCATGGTGATTCCTTTGCAAATACTGTAAACATGTACTATAATTTTGTTTAATAAAATTCCTCTAGCATTTATTCTTTTCTAAAATTCCTTTAGTTTTTTTTATACATATTTTTTATTTTATGTTGAGAAAGAACTATCCACTGAAAATTATTATCATCATTTCGCTGAAATATCGTGAGTTTTCATTAATATTTTATGTTGCCCAATTAAAAACCGTTATGATAGACTGTTTGTTATATGACCTCTCCGGTTGCTACAACAACGGTTACTCAGCTACAAAAATGTTTTCTCTCTGTTGAAAAACTATTTTTATTTTAAAGATTTACAAATATTTATCTAATTTGAAGTAAATCAATTTCATTTTATCAACCTTATAAATTATTGTTATTATATTAAACCTATAATTTAATATGATCCTAAATTAAAAAAATTCATAAAAAATTAAAATTAAATGATTGTGATTCATTCATATATATCAAAATAACATTGATCAACTTAAAGTTGTTGGATCTTTAATGTCAATCATTCACATTACAACTAATATCTTCAAAATGAAACTAACAACTTCAGTGTATAATGTGAATCATTCACAATCAAACTAACATATTCAAAATGTATCCTATTACAAAAACTAATTAAACATCTACATCTCTTCATCTTCATAATCCTGCATTTCTTCATATTGATATCATCATTATTCATCATCCGCAAAATAAAAGTAATATAATTAAATAAAATTGCTTAATAGTGCGAGAGTATAGTATGGTTCACAAAAATATGCGAATGACATGTTTAAAATTGGGAAAAACTGTCGGCTAACTCTTTGAGCAATTTCTCGTCACACTTCCTTATTTAAAAAGTTTTAGAATTTAAAACAGATGTAACTACTAAACCTATTAGAGTGATTCCAAAAACAAGAAACCTAATTGTGTGGTAGTAGTTTTTTTTTTTTGACAAATTGTGTGGTAGTAGTTAAACCTTGTTGTTTTTCTTGGTTACTTGTTCACAATATGTGAAGGGAAGCCTTAGTGCAACGGTTGGAGTTGCTGCTGTGCGAGGCCACGAGCTGATCAAGTCATGGAATTAACCTATTGTAATTACATGATAAGGCTGCCAAAAATATATTAGCTATAAGAGTGGAAGAAGCCCTTGGAATCTCTACACAATAGATGCCAAAGATCTATAACTGAATACCTCGAAGATAATCTATTATTAAATATATAAAACTGAAAAAGAAATTGACAAGTCTAAGAGACAGTGGTAAAATCTAAAACTTCTATCGTTTTGTAAGCCTTGTCTCTTGATTTTAAGTCTTATCAGCATCCTCTTCTTTTTGTAAGAGACTAAGAGGCGCAACGGCGAAGCTAGCTAATATTTTATGAGGGGGCCAAATCTAAAAAGTATATTTTAACTAGCGTCTTGATAATTTTTTTAGTTGTTTAAAAGTCCGAAAGTATCAAAATAAGACAAAATACGTTCATCAATCAACTGATTATATTTTAATTTTTTATATTTCTACTCATTTTTAACAAATAATCACATTTGTAGTGACTAAATATATATTATTGAGGTAGCTAATTACAAAATATACTAACTATTCACTTAAAAATATATATATTTTGAGATAGTCATGGCTACCTCATGGTAACACATAGCTACGCCCCTGAAGAGGCGGTAGTAAAATCTAAAACTTCTATCTTTTCATCTAATCTGTGTAACTCCTCATTTCATGCGTTTTTTTTTTTAAAAATATTTAAAACTATTGTTCTTGGCATCCAAGTCCACTTTTCCTCATCTCTTAAAACTAGAACACTCAAATCTCTAAAACACAACAAAGCACAACCAAACAAGTACAACTAAACTAGGAGCTACACAGTTCCAATCAAGTCTAACCATGACAAAGAAATTCAAATCAGAAAAAATAATGCTCATACAAAACCAATTATATCAACATAAATTAACGCTCAGAAACCAATAATGCAACATAAAACCAATTATGCTCAGAAAAAATAATGATCATACAAAACCAATTAGGCTCTGTTTGGTAAACCAAATAAGCCAGCTTATAGCTTTTAGCTTATAAGCTAAAAGCTCTAAGCTAAAAGCTCTGTTTGGTAACAGTTTTTAAAAAAGAGCTTATAGCTTATTTTACCAGCTTATAGCTTATTTTCCAAATGCTATTTCAATTGGCTTATGAGCTTATAGCTTATATCTTATTATCTTTTCTTCCAATTTTACCCCTATCATCTTACTTGAAAAGAATTAAATATTAATTAAACATATCATGTTTATGTCATTTCATACTTATAAGCTTGTCCAACCGCTAATTTTACCAAACACTACAAATTCAATCAGCTAGCTTATTCGCTATAAGCTAAAAGCTAGCTTATAAGCTATCCGCTATAAGCTAGCTTATCAGCTATCCGCTATATTTTACCAAACAGAGCCTTATACGAACCGATTCTTGTCTTGAAGCACACCATTAGGCAATGAAGCTATAAAAAGTAACAACGCAATGACTAAATATGTTTACAACATTCATGAGGTTGTGTTTTAGATTTTTGGGTCTTGCTTGATTTATGTTTTCTTAATATTTGCTTGATTTTGCTATGTAATTTATGGGTTTAATTTCTCAGATCTGGTTTTTAAATTTTTCTGTTTTTGGGTGGTGGGAATGAGTGTTTTTTGGTTGAAGATGAAGATGATAGAAGATGAAATATTCTTAGATATTTATTTTTAAAAATTATAATTTTCATTTAAAATGTTTCTAAAAAAAAAACTAATAAAAAAATAGTGATATTCATGCCAAGTCATTGATACATCAACATTTTTAAATAAAAAATAGAAAAAAAGGACATGATTGTGCATGCTTTAAAAAATAAAGGACTTATATATTACAAATAAAAAATAAAGGATTAAAATGTTACAAATAAATAAGATAAATGATCATTTTTATAATTTTGCATTCTTTTTTAAAAAGTAGTCAGTATAGCCACCATAACCCTTGTGACAATATTTAACTTGTCATCATATTATATTACTAACTAAATATAGGCCCTTTAAAGGGAATCACAATCTACTTAGAGAAAACCTATTTTTAATATTATAATTAACAATCATCATATTTGATTGAAATGATGTAACACCCAAACCATAATCCTAAAATTTGAGCTATTTTTTGAAAATAAAGAAAAAGAAGAAATCAATGGACTGTGAGCTTGTCGCACTTATTTAAATTACTGTAAAAATTCAATTGTGGCATTACATCATCAAGGCATGATCCATGGAATCATCACATTTGAAATAAATTATTTAATATAACCTTAAAAAAGAGAAGCGGACTAAATAGATTTTCAAGAATTTTTTAATAAAAAAAATTATTTAATTTTTATGAGTAAAATATATAGATAAAAGACTTGTGAAAATAAATAAAAATAATTATCAGATAGTTTTACCTTTATTTTGACTTTAAAAATCTAAAAAAAATCAGACCAAATCTATTGCCTCTAAATATTTTCAATATAATCTTCATCTATTTCCTTGTGAATAGCCTTCTCTGGATCGATCTCTTTCCTACTGGTGCAAATGCAATAAACATTCAATTGAATTAAATAATCATAATCATAATCATAATCATAATCAACCACGTATATATATTAGGCCAATCAACGCATTACCTTGTACAACAACAGCAGCAATGGCGGTACTCCATGGCAGTTGGGTTAAGGTCCTCTCTCTCTCTCTCTCTCTCTCTCTCTCTCTCTCAGTCACTATTGAATTTCAGTTCACTGATACCATGTTCTGTTTAGCTTCTTCAATCATACAAATTGTGTAAAGGACGAAAAATATTTGTGAAATTCAAAATTGGGGGTTTTAGTTTAGGGGTTTTTCGTGATTTTGTGTGATAGTGATAGATTACAGAGGTAGGTTTTCAATAGCATAAAGATTATAGGTCAAAATCAACTTCCCAACTTCAGTAGATGACATGAGATACTTCCTCACTATAACAATCTCTTGCATATATTTAATTTGATATGATTCAACCTCTTGCATATTAGTACATGCTTCCTTCAGTCCAAATATATACTAGAGAGAGGATTTCTCATGGATCATTTCATTAGGGAGGGAAATCACATGAAATTAACTTGTACATTTTTTAGGTAATTAGGTTGCCATAAAACAAATTGTTATAGTATAGTTTGGGTACCGATGTGTAGCTAGAGAAATATAACTCAAATTTAATTATCTGAGTCCTTTGGTTAAGTTTTAAAAAATCTGTGTTATCCTTTTTTATTTTGGGGTAGATAATCTGTGTTATCTTCTATGAATATCTTTCAATGTAAGAATTTTGATATACTAGATAATATTCTAAAAATGTTTTCTTAGCCCCTATAGATAATATTTATGATTCTGAAAATCCGGATGGTTATTTTTATGCTAAAAACTAATGAAATTCCCGTACAATTGTTAGAAGAAACATTCAGATTTTTTTTAATTCTTGTGTCAGCTTGATCAAAGAGGAACCACACAAGGAGCGAGAAGTTCACATGCTATTGCCGTAGTGGGACAAAAGGTCTATGCATTTGGGGGTGAGTTTGTGCCACGTGTGCCTGTTGATAACAAGTTACACGTGTATGACCTAGATACCTTGACATGGTCAGTAGCCAATGTATCTGGCGACACCCCACCGCCACGTGTTGGTGTCACAATGGCTGCAGTTGGAGAAACCATCTATGTGTTTGGTGGAAGAGATGTTGAACACAAAGAGCTCAATGAACTCTACTCTTTCGATACTAAGACCAACAATTGGGCCTTGATTTCAAGTGGAGATATTGGGCCTCCTCACCGGAGCTACCACTCCATCACGGCCGATGATCGACACGTGTATGTTTTTGGTGGTTGTGGGAACGTTGGTAGGCTCAATGACTTATGGGCCTTTGATACTGTTGATGCGAAGTGGGTGGAATTTCCATCTCCAGGGGAAAATTGCAAGGGAAGAGGTGGGCCGGGCCTAACTGTGGCCCAAGGAAAAATATGGGTTGTGTATGGTTTCGCTGGAATGGAAGTGGATGACGTGCATTGCTTTGATCTAGCCCAAAAAACATGGGACCAAGTGGAAACGAGTGGGCAGAAACCAACAGCCCGTAGCGTGTTTTCCACTTTTAGGAGTGGAAAATACATAATTGTGTATGGTGGGGAAATAGACCCTAGTGACCAAGGTCACATGGGTGCTGGCCAATTTTCCGGAGAGGTTTATGCATTAGACACTGAGGCACTATCATGGACGAGGTTGGATGATAAGGTGGAATCTGGTGGCCATCCAGGGCCACGTGGGTGGTGCGCGTTCGCCGGTGCTTGCCGAGGTGGCCGAGAAGGATTATTGGTATATGGTGGCAACTCTCCTAGTAATGACAGGCTTGATGACATTTTCTTCCTTGCTCTTGCTCAAAAATAGCTGGTGAATAATTAGCATATGCTATAGGGTAATTGCATAATGTGTGATGAATTCTAGGCATGTGATTATGATAATAGGACAGTATGACATGTTAAGTAAGGTCTGTTTATGTTGTGAATGTACTTGTCTGCTGGAATAAAATGGCAACAGAAGAAGTGTGTGATGATTGTTGAATGGATGATTTAGTGACTTAGTAATTTCTGTCTTTTGAATTGTGCTTTTCAATTTCATGTCTGGTGGTAGTGTTGAAAGGTTACTTTCTATTTTATTTGTTGTGGCAACTGGCAAACTTTCTATTTTATCTAGGCATAAATTCATAATCCATAGTTAACTGTCAATGAATACCTGTTAGAAAACATATTACAAATTGCATGCATTTTTGTGCCACTCAAACAAGTTCTGAAATGTTTGTACACCGTAGAGTATATATGCAGGCCTTGGCAATAAAGACATGCAACCGTGTTTGTCAATGGATAAAAGATGTGGAAAATGAAATATTTTTGCTAGGAGCTAGCCCCTTTTCATGGTGATTCCTTTGCAAATACTGTAAACATGTACTATAATTTTGTTTAATAAAATTCCTCTAGCATTTATTCTTTTTTAAAATTCCTTTAGTTTTTTTTATATATATATTTTTATTTTATGTTGAGAAAGAACTATCCACTGCAAATTATTATCATCATTTCGCTGAAATATCGTGAGTTTTCATTAATTTGTCATAATTTTTAAAGACTTGTAATATATCAACCATTCTCTTTGTTACATTTTTGTTACATTTTTTTCACGGATTCTTTATAATTGATCTATGAAGTCAATATGCTCCTTAAATAAATGTCTATTCTTAGAAATTACCTATTCTGAGAAACTAACTTAATCTTGTTGACAAGAGTGGGCATAAACAAAAACAAGAAAACGAAACCATTCATATTTGGGACTGATTGATTAATGGAGAAATGGAATAGAATATTTGTTCAACTATTTGTATCTTAATTTAATAATCCAAGGCAACTAGTATTGTCATTTTATTCTTTTTGTGATTATTTCATTCACTTCAGGAAAGAAGAAATTTCCCAACAAAAAATACTATGAACTATCTCTGCACCCTCAAACCTTCTTCTATTCTGTAAATGAACACACATCCAAAGGATTCCCTCAAATATGAAATCTAGACCCTGAAAAAATAAAAGTAGAAAAATTTTATGATATAAAAAAGAAAAAGATTAGCAACAAAAAAATAAAGAAAAAGATTATGGTGTTTGAATTATGGAGATTAGTTCAATGGAGAAAACATGAGAGATTAGTTCTAGAATGCAAATCATATTATATATATACGACCTCCACAACTTTTCCACTCATTCTATCAGTTTCTAAAAAAACTTCTCCAAAAACCCCAAAATTTGTATCCTTTTCTCCTTCAAATTTGTAGTTGTAACCATCTCACTAGTGAATATTATATCCAACAAACAAGAGTTTAGTACAAATTTGCTCATATTTACACAATATTATTGGTTACTTATTATGCTCACACTCTAGAATACGAACCATATTCTTACGACAAATACAATCACAAAAAACAATTTAATTCAATTTTAATATATTATAAAATATATTCTAGAATGAGTGTGACATACACATGTGACATGTCAATGGGGTGGGAAGAGCATAAGGAGTACTTTCTCATTTTTAACTTCTTTATTCCTTCATCTCCATTTCTACTCTTTACCGCGAGAACATTTTTCCTCTTCCTCATTTCCCCATATCCCCACAGTTTCCATAGAGTTTATTAACATTAAAAATAACTAAATTTATATTATTTTTAATTGATGTTAAAAAATAAAATAAATTTTAACCATAAAACAAACTAATATTAAGAAAATATTATAAACATTAAATATAAAATAAAATTTCTACACATTATGAGAAAATATAAATAAATATAAGATATCAAATACTTGCATATACAAATATAAAATGTATTTTATTGATTTGTTCATATACAGATTCAATAGGGTATAATCCTCGTTCGGAAAAACCCGTGCAATTAACTTTTTACCCCAACAAATAATTTTATGTTCCAATTTTACCCTTTAATCATTTGATTTTTCACCCTTACAAAAATATTTCGGAACAGAAAATTAAACTTAAGTTTTCTGGTAGCAAACATCTCATACCAGAATAGTTGAGATATGTGTTCCGATGATTACAACTATAAGTGACATACCGGAAGAGCTTAAGAATGAATTCCGGTAAAATGGCAAGATATGGAAAAACTCTATAGCATCCTAACAATTTTTTCAACGCCCTTCTTCTACTACCCTCTCATTTTTTCATAGCATCATTTTGTCTGTTCCCAAATATTCAACCCACCTCTATCAAAACACATAATATCAACCACCAATTTTTTCACAGCCACCACAAGTAATAATCTTTGTAAAATCAAAATCAAAATGGTTGTGTTTTACCTGTTTCATCCTTCATTCTCCACCCTTGATCCTTTTCAACCCCCCAAAACTTATCCATCTAATTAACCACCGTTCACTCTCCATTCCGACCGCATCACTCGATCCTATTTAATCATTTAAACTCTCTGCAATAAAGGACACAGTTTATGCAAATTTTCTAGATTTTACTGTACTATTTAGCCAAAGCTTAACAATGACGAAGTTTTTCAGAATTCGTTCCCAAATTTCTCCGGTATGTTAATCATCCTTTGTTTATGGTTTTAATTACCGGAACACATTTTTTAAGTAGTCCGATTTGAAATATTTGCTACCAAAAAAAATCTAATACAACATAAGAAAGTTGTTGTCCCTGGTAAGGACAACAATAGCCTTGCTTAAGAAGCTGCCACTTGGCAATATTGAGGGCAATTGATGTCCAAAAAAATTATAACTGAACTAAATGCTTTTTAAACCAAGCCACTTTTGTATGTAACCAAGCCATATTCCAAAAGTTGTGAGAGAGGAAGTTGCTTTCATATGAGCCATAGTTGGAATATAACCAAGCCGGTTGGGAATAAATATTAAAAAATTGCTTTTGTCCTTTTCACTTTTGCTTTTTGTCTCACTTCTCAAAACTGACAAACTCATTTCTCTATCTATCATTTTCTATTTTTCAAACTTCACTTCACCAACATCTTTGGCTTCTCTCAAACAAGGGTTATTTTTCTCATCTTCTTCTTTTTCTTTCTAAATTCTTAATCTTTACAAAAAATTTTAATGCTGTAAACTTAAATCTTAGCTTAGTTGTTAACGCGTTAGATCTTTTAAAAACTTTGTTTACTCACTTTGATGTTCAGATCTCATTTTATAAGTTTTTAATGTTATCCATGGAAGGAAGTTTTGATTTTTAACGCTTCAGATGGTTAACAGTCACATTTTTTTCGCAGAAAAATGGCCAGGAATTTTGAGTTCATCAAAGATATCACTGACCGAAAAGATATATGGAAGGTTGCTGTTAAGGTGAAAGACAAATGGAGTGCAATGAAAGATGGGAAGGAGTATTTCGAAATGGTTGTTTGTGATGCAAAAGTAAGTGTTCTTATGTTGCAATTTTGAAATCTTCTATTTTATGTTCTTACCAAACGGAAGTAACAATATTAAAGATGTAATTTTTTTGGTTTTGTTTGATTATTGCTGGGAATGTCATTTTGTGGTAGCTATATGCTAAAGTGATCTATTTTATGTTCTGCTATTTGACCTTAATTGGTTGTTGTTGACTCAAAGTTAAGTTCTTTTTTAACAATTCAAGTTAAACTATTGTTTATTTTAAGTCACTTTAGTTTTAATTTGTTTGTACTTATGTATCTGAAAAAATATGTTGTTCTAAATGGTTTTAGAAAAGAGCTTTGGAAGCTTGCTGCGACCTGTGAAGGTGAAGGACAAATGGAAAGTTGTCAAAGATGGAAAACAGAGATTCGATCCGGTGGTCTTTGATTGAAAGGTAATTTTTTCCACTTATTTTACACTTTCGGCTGAAGTTGAAGATCAATGATAACATTGGTGTTTGTCCAGTTGAAGAACATGAAAAATACACAAAAAATTGAAAAAGTAGAAGTTGTATGACATTTTTTTAGTTTTAAATGGTTAGTTTAAATGGTTACAAGGAAGTTGTATGACACAAAAAATCACGTGACATTGTAGTTTTGGATCAAGTCTGCCAACTTATTTTTTACTATTACAAAGGACAGCTATGCCTACACCACCTAATCTACATATTTATTACTACACAGGGACTATCAATTTTAAGACAATGAATTAATGCACTGACTTGAGACTTGACTTGACAAAGCATGACAAAGGCCATCATCACACATCTACATGAGAGAAAATTACCCATTGGACCAAGACCATGGTTTTGAATTTCAATTTCAAAACCGAAAACAAAGAATGTCCTGCAGTTAATCTTTAAAAACTAATTTTTTTTTTCTTGCTTCTAAATTTAATAACAAAAGTCAGTTTATAAAGATTGATTATACAAGTTTCTAACTAATAAATTTTTTAAAATAATTATCATATACAGGACAAATTATCAGTGATAAAAATTTCAAAAAATTGTCATATAAGAGAAGTTCTAACCAATAAAAGCTTTGAAAAAAACTATTTTATAACAAACGATAAAAAATTATATATGGGACAAATACGATACTGATTCAAATACGGGAAAAATAATTTACTAAATAAATTATATAGTAGACAAAATATGTTGTCTGATACGGGATAAACTATAACTGATAAAATTATCATACAAGAGACCAATAAGAATTTTGAAAAAAAATTATTTTATATGGGACAAATTCTGACCGATCAAAAAACATATATGGGACAAATACGATACTGATTCAAATACGGGAAAAATAATTATAATTTACTAAATAAATTATATAGTAGACAAAATATGTTGTCTAATACGGGATAAATTATAACTGATGAAAAATTCAAAATAATCATCATATCATATATATACTAAATAAATCAAACGCCGACAAAGTATGTGACTGATTCAAATACGGAAAAGAATACGAATAATGTACTAATAAGTCATGCACTGGACAAAAATATGCTATCACATACGGCACAAATTATAACTTATAAAAACTTCAATATAACTGTCAAATTAGTATCACGTACGGGAAACATTTAACTAATACTGGAAACATTTAACTATAATACACTAAATAAATTATACACTAGAAAAAATAATACATCAAGTACGGGAAACATTTAACTAATACTGGAAACATTTAACTATAATACACTAAATAAATTATACACTAGAAAAAATAATACATCACATACGGAAAACATTTAACTAATACAAAAAATATTTGACTATACTGTACCAAATAAATTATACAATAGACAAAATATACTGTCACATACGGGGGGAAAATTATAAGTGGAATTTTTTTTTCAAAATAACTATAATATAGCAAATAATAAATTGATATGTCAGCATAAAAAAAGACTTTGTCATGTATAAATTGATGCCACTGATTCATAGAACAAATGACAAATTAAAGTAACTATCATATATATTAAATAAATCATATAAGAGACAAATTATGCTACTGATTCATAAAACTGGTAACGATTTCAAAATAACTATCATGTATTTTAAATAAATCATACATGAAATAAATTATACTCCTGATTTATAAAACTGATAACAATTTAAAAATAACAGACATATATATTAAATAAATCTTACATGGATTAATTTTTTTTACTAATTCATAGTACTGATTAAATAAATTTAATTTTTTCTTCAATTTTATTTTACAAAGTGTAACTTCTATAAATATAATTGTAACGTTACGACCCGTCCGATAGGACGGGTTACCTACTAGTTTAAGTATAAAAAAATGTAGAGATTTTGACCCCAGAATTCTTTTTCATTGTCTACCGGTAGTTATCTCATTTTGGTAATAGATTTTAACATTCCGGAAAACTTTTTTGAAGTATTCTGGTTTGAAATTTTGAGTACCAAATTTTGTCTATGCATGTGAAATAAATTGTAGGGGTAAATTCAAATGACAAAAAGGATAAAATTGGAACAAAAAAATGTTTGTAGGGGTAAAGGTATAATTGTAGGGGTAAAAAGAAAAAAATTCTCCTCGTTCCTATCCTCACACTATTCTCATTTTGGAATTTTCTCCCTTATCCACGGCAGAAGTTATGGTGCATAAATACCATAGATTGCTTAGAGCACCCCCATATTTCTAGCGCACCCCCAAATTTCCAAATTTCTAGCTCTCTCCAAATTGCTTAGCGCCCTCTTAGATTTTTAGGGAGTACGCTAAGCAATCTGGGGGGTGCATTAAGCAATTTTCATTATTTGTGAGTCATACACTTTAAAAATTAGTCTCACATAAAGTGGTGTAAATCTATTTTTTCTTTCCATTGATTTATATGAATTTTAACTATTTTACCTAGTTAAAAAATGAATGCTAAACTAATCGTTAGTTGGTTCAGTGGTGATTATTGTTGAATTTGATAGGAAGAACCACAGTTCGATCATCTGCAACTGCGATCAGGAGAGGGTTGGAACACTTGATATCAAAACTGACTTTCAAACCAGATTAAATTGGTGGTGGAAAAAAAATAATGTTAAAATAAACGGTAAAAGGGGAGTCTTTCTAACGCTATTCATGTTACGGTGTACCAAAAATATGATCCTCCATTAAATGCATTGATATAGCCATATCAATGATGATGATAAGGTAGTGACTATGTTCAATTTAGTTGGGTGGGAAAAATATAATAATAAATAACACCAAACATTTTTCTTCTAAAAGCTCTTTCATCATTTACGTTGGTCTTCATAGTTCATAGTGGATTCGGTTGCTCCAATTTGTCAAAAGCTCTATTCAGCAATTTCGGATTACAAAAAGTTATGTTCCCCACTTAAATCCTCTCCGAAAATGAATCAACATGGAAGAATTTTAATACTTATGCACTTCCTCCCTTTTTAATTACAGTATAAATTAAAAAAAATGTTTCTAAATACTACAGTATAATTTTCTACAAATTTTTTAAATGTATTTATTATTAATTTTAAAAAATTATATCATTTTTTAATAACACCAATTTACTTTTAAATATAAAAAATTAATATTGAAAACATTTAACATAAATATTAAAGAATAATTTGTTACTAATGGTCACTCATATTAAGTATTTCAACAATTTTTAATATTCAACTTTTTGTTGTAGATGTTCTTATAATAAAGGACAGAGTAATATTTTCATTATTTTGTGTAATTTTATTTTCAAAAAGGTATGCTCGCATTTTAGAAATCTACTACTATATATATATATATATATATATTTCAAAAGGATAAGGTGCATTAAATTAATTATAATCTTATTTATTTTATTGTAAATAGAGTAATAATCAACTTTGATAGTTAAAAGTTTTAATGAATCATATTAATTAAGATCAAATAAGTGAGATTATAGTTAATTTAATGCACCTTAACATGTTCCCTTGGGGACATGTTAGCATTTGCCATTTCAAAAATATACATGAGATGTCCTCATGAGCCTAGCTCAATTGGTAAAGGACATTGCACATTTGTGTAGGGACCGGGGTTCGAACCCGATATGCCCACTTATTCATCTTTAAGGGGTAAATTTCTCGCCGCTAGGCTACCTGTCAAAAAAAATAAAATATACATGAGATATATTTTACCAAGCTAGTCTCAATTAACATTTTAATAAGATTATTTTAAATTATTTATGATAAAAAAAATGTATATTGCTAAAATAACCTTAATTAATCTATGTATTAAGACTTTAAACCATCAAAAGTTTATAATATAGGACCATATAACTTTTTTAATAAGTGGCAACATAACTATCATATCACCTTTTATTGTCCTTCAATCTATATATGTCATTTACAAAAAGAGGATGATGCTGTATATAGTGCGGAAGCCACCATGGTAACGCATTCATATTGAAGAAAGCACACCATATATATTTAACTACTCTATTTATGCCATATACTAGATATATGATTATATCAATTACATCTAGTGGACTTACCAAAAAAAAATTACAACTAGTGGAAGTATTTAACGTTTGACCATGTTTCAATTAGTGAAATTATCTTTGATGGAAATAAACATGCATGTAATTACAAAACCGAGGTTCCTTCATCAAATCCACTAGAGAGGCCCGCAAGATGCTTTACACACAGACAAAACAATATTGAAAGATCGAGGGGCACTAGTTCAACTATATATGGTTAGTGTTAATTGTGTTCATATATGCACCATTACAGACTTTAATTTAAGTGCCTCCTGAAAAAAGTTAAATAAAATAAAACTATAAAAGTGGTCCAATTCCAAAGTGATTGAATATCCCAATTTTTAGGTGGGTTTCACTCATTTGTCAATATATTGCTTTGCTCGTGTTTAATGGTTGAATGTCATCTCATAAAAGAAAATTTGGTTGAATTTTAGTATGATACAAAATTTATGCTAACATTTTTCTATTTTATGTTTACCAAGTAGACAATTAATTTTTTTTTATCAAATAGGTTAATGGTTTGAGTTCCACCTTTAAAGTAAATAAATGGACAAAATTCGAACTCTGACTCGTAAGTATATAATACGATATTTCTACCAATTGAGTTAAACTTACAAAAACATTAATTATTTATTCATGCTAAACTATTTGTTGATTGTAATATAAATTCACTCATTTTATATTTAGTAACACCACAAATAACTTTTACCAAATAATCTCATGCATCATGAATATACAAATAATTGTCCACTCAAAGTTGGATCTAACATAAATAAGAAGTCTCTCGCAATATGATCGATCAATGTTCAACTCTTTATTAATTTGGAGAATTACTTCGTAATGAGACAACCGGTGTTTTAAAAATCAGACTGAACCGGTAAGTCGGATCGGTCAGACCGCGAACCGGATGGGTGACCGGTCTGGTTTGAATGTTGGATTGGCCATGCAGTTAGACCGGTGTGAAACGCTCAAAACCGGTGAACCGGCGGTTTCCCCAAACCGCCGGTTTGATTGCACGCGTTTTTTTTTTCTTTTTTCTTTTTCAACTAAAAGTCTAAAAACGACGTCATTTTGTATTTTTATTTAAACAAAAAGAAGAAACAAAAGAAATAAAATAGAGCCCAACATTGAAACAACTATGCCTCCTTGGATTTAAATTTATTAGACACTTTGTTATTCTGTTTATGTTGCAATTAAATTTTGTTTAAAATTTATTTGAATTTGTATTTTGTACTGTACTATTTTATTGTGTGTGACGACAACATTTAAGATTTGAATTTAAGAACTTATGACATTATGAAATTTTTGAGTTTTTCAAATTTTTTAGGTGTCATGTCATGATTTTTTAGAGACCGAGTCATCCGATTCAATCGGTTTAATATCTATATAGTTGTATTATAGACACCGGTTCGTTCTACCGGTTTATCCGGTTATACCCGATTTAGTCATGCGGTTCGACCAGTGACCCGGTAGTTTAACCAATGAACCAGTGACCCAGTACCCTCTCCGGTTCGATGTCCGGTCCCAACAAATAAAAAGTGTATTTTGTTATTCCTTTAATCATAAGGGTTCTCTTCCACACCATAAAAATGGAAGGATAGATACATGGTGATTTAGGATAACTAATAACAAGAAAAAAGGAAATACTCTTTAATTTGAGAATGTCAACTTCCAAACCCAAGAAATATTTGAAAATGCCAAAGTCCTTAATTTTGAAGTTATTTTCCAAAATACTCTATCCTTGTGAATTGTGTAAGTGAAGTGATCGCTAATATGATATCATCAACATATACAAATGGAGCAGTGATATCATCTCCTTGTTTGAGAGTGAATAAAGAGTAGTCATAAGCTAATTGGTGATATCCTTCTCGCATCATCATAAGGTGATTTGGCTGGGTATGATTCCATCTGGTATAGACATGTATACATCCTCTTTCAAATTATCATGCAAAAAGGCATTGTTGACATATTACTAATGATTATGCCAGTTTTTCATAGATGCAAGAGCAATAAACACTTTGATTGTAGTTAGCTAATGCATCTAGTTCAATTTTCATAGCTTTTAACCAATAACAATACTTTGCCAAAAAAAAATAATATGGTTATAGGTTATAAGGCTCAATACTATCTATTTGTAACAAACATGGTAAAAGCCTTTTGAGAAGAAGACAAATGATCAAAGAATGGAATGATGCAATAAGGTAAAGATCATAGTCAAACAAGTAAGAAGGAGCAACTGGTAGCAACAACGTTTATATGCAAAAATTTGAGTTCAAATTTATATTTTTTTACTTCTCTATATTTTTGGTGTTTGATTACGTGTAATCTTTTTGATAATAAATTTGAAAATAAAGCTATTATTATTATTATTGTTTACTAAAATTAAACAGTTTGCCCCCCTAGTCCATGGTCCATCCTGGCTCCGCCATTGGATGAACACACGTTAGTTAAGGATTTCTGAAAAAAAATATTGGGTTGGAAAAAACTAATATTTAAACTTTTTAGAAAATAAATGCACAACTTTATAAGTTCATTGCACAATTAATATTTGTTGTTTTTTTGTTCGGGCTTGCTGTCAGTTTCGTTTGTGTTTGCAGAAGCTCTGTTATTTGTTTTTTGTCTGCAACTTTTGTTTTTGTTTCGTTGTATGTTTTCTATTTTGGAGTTCCAGCCATCTTCCACCATTTTTACGATGGCTTTAGCGGTGGTTGTGCCGACAGAGCAGAGGGTTTTCCGATCTCGGATCTTGAGGTCTTGTGTGGTTTAGGGGTGTTTTGGTTGGTGTGGTGGTTGGGTGATGAGGTGGTGGTGGATTTGGCAGTGTCGGATTTGGCGGTGTCGGCGGTTTGGTGGTCGGCGACTTAGGTGGTGGTTATGGGATTTGGGATTTGGGTGATTGAGGTGATGTGGTGGTGGTTGATGCCGATGTAAATGATTTTCTTCGATACTTGATTCTCTGACTGTTTATTCAAATATGTTGAGATTTGCAGGATTCTTTTTGAGTCGCTGAGGGGGTTTCCAAATCTGTTGAGATTTGCAGGTTTCTGATATCTGATTGAATTCAGCTACATTGGTGTTAACTGTTAGTTTTCTACCGGCGTCCACCAATTTTTGACTTAAGGAGTTGCTGCTTGGATTCTGATGGGCCGAGTAATTTTGATTCGAGTTCGGAAGTTAGTGTCTAGTGGTGTCTCTAAGGGTTGGGTTGGTGGTCATTGGTGTATTTCAATTGATGTTCTCTGTAAGGGGTGGTTTGGGAGATGTTTGATGTACTTTTTGTTGGGTTAAAGTGTTGTTAATCACTTTGCCTCTTGATGTATGTTTCAACAATTCCGTTTACTTCTTGTTTATGGAATTGTTTATTAATAAAATTTAGCCGATTCAAAAAAAAATATTTAAACTAATATTAACATTTTCACAATTAATTTTCAAAAATGATAAAAAAAAAAATTAAAAAAAATTAAAAAAAATCACAATTAATTTCTTAACATGTGTCCTAAATAAAAATAAAATTAATCTTTTTAAGTTCATTGCATACATGTTACTTCTTTGAAGCCGGAAGAGGGTTGAGTAAAAATCAATTGCGATGTTTCCGTCACAGAAGGAGGTATATGGGGTCTCAGAGCGATCATTAGAGATGAGCACCATAGAGTTATAGCAGCGGCGAACTGGTGGCGTTCCAGTGCTAAGTATGTGAATGTGGCGAAAGCAACATCAGTGTTCCAGTGCAATTCACATCTAACTTAGGGTTGAATACGATATATATTGAATCACATTGCAAAAATGTCATACGAGAGTTTTAGACAAGGTGTTGTCGAATTTGTATTGGGGAGGGATTCTCATGGTTGTTCAATGATACTTAGGTTTGTTCCCTCAATTCAAAATTGGTCATGTGAACCGGATGGATAATTGGGTGCCCATTGGATGACCTAATATGCCACTAGTGAAACTCTTCATATTTGAATGAATTTTACTTTTGTCACCTTATCAGTTACTCGCGCACCCTACGTTTTTCCAATTTTACCCTTCAGCTACTTAACTAGAAGATATTATAAAAATAAGAAATTTTAGAAAATGACGTCCGCTACTTAAGTAGCATACGTTATAATGGTAAAATGATTTTGAAAATATCTGCTACTTAAATAGCGAATAGAAGTATTTTAATAAATTCGTAGGGCATGAAAAAAATGAGAAGGGTAATAAAAGTATTTTTCTATTTGAATATAGGATATACGCATTACCAGATATAATTGTTAAGCAATCCATTTTGGATGCTAATTTGGCTTAATAAATACTAGCATTTTTTAAAAAAAAATTGTTGTAAAAAAAAATCTTCAATTTTTTATGTTTAAAATATTGATCAGACTTTACTTATTTTGTGGTCAAACTTTAAATTATCGGAGTCTATTTCTCAAAAAAAAATTAGAGGATTATAATATATAAGATTTAGTCCAATTTTACTAACGTACACCCTTATTTTTAAGAAGGAGTGCTTTTGAAAGTTATAACTAAAAAGTAGTAGTAAAATATACCTTGAGGAGTATCTTAAAACACTTCTAAAAAATATGTGGGTGTAAATTAGCAGCTCCTATAGACATTTGCTATCGTACATGACTTATTTTTTAGATGGTGTGCATTTGCAAATGATAATTAAAAAGTAGTTAAATACACCTTAAGGTGCATGTTGCTAATGCACACCTTTATCAAAAATAATGGATGTGCATTAACAGGGGCGGATCTATGTTGTGGCCAAGTGTGGCCATGGCCACACCAAAGTTTGCAACTTTTTCTATATACATATGCCTATATTATATAGTTAGTTAAATATGTTTTATCTATGTGAGTTTAACTCAATTGGTTGAAACATCATATATTATTTAGGAGTTGAGGTTTGAACTTTGGACACTCTATTTACTCACTTTTAAAGTGAAATTATTAGTCACTTGACTAATAGACAAAAAGAGTTAAATATGTTTTGGTCTTTATAAAATAGCGACATTTTAAATTTAGTCTTTACTTAATTTTTATTAAATTTTTAATCCTTAAAAAATTATCATGCACTCAATTTTGAACTTTATCGTTAAAAAACCAAAGTACAGTTAATGATATTTTACCCTTTGTTCCTTTATAAAAACTAAAAACATCTATTAAATAATTTTTTTAAAGAAAAAGTAAAAGTAAAAATAATACAACATTTTAATATTTATTATTTCTTAATCTATGTGTAAAACTCTAAAATAACCAAAGATTTGAGAGAGGTACAGTATATATTTCATGCTTGAATTCAATATTATTATTTAAATTTTTTTATGCTAATAAATTTTGGCCTCACCATAAAAACTATCCTAGATCCGTCCCTGTGCATTAAGCAAAACTCTTTATATATATATATATATATATATATATATATATATATATATATATATATATATAGCAAAACATAATCCAAATAAATTGATTATAGGTTGAAAATAATGGAAGCAGGTTTATGAATAATGGAATATTAGAAGTTGAAAATATAACAAATTTAATAATATATAACTTAAAGAAGAAATTATGACATAATGAAAACATTTTATTTCAAATAGTGCTTACAATATTATGCAGTCAGGCAGCACGCTCAGTGTTTAGCTCTGAGAATGTTTTGCATGCCTTGAACTAATGCCAAACCCTCCTTTTATAATGTAAGGAAAAGTTCGGACTTCAAAAATTAAAAACTAAGTTACATAAAACTTAAGTCCTGATCCAATCAGGAATAATAATTATTACAAACAAACAAAGTAACAGTGAAAGTAATACAATAATTCAAACTAACTGGCCGACAATAAGATTCCCTGAGAAACAGTAAAAGTAATGCCATAATTATGAATAATCCAAATTGAATGGCCGACAAGTAATAATGTGATTTGACTAGGCCATAGGCCTTGAAGATAATCTTGCAAGATAACTAAAGATCTGTAATTCCATAGCAATCGTCTTCATTATTATTATCAGAGGTGCTAGTAATACTTTCTGAATCTGAAAATGTTGACATAGCTTCTTGTAATTTGCTCATAAACTGTTGAGGATCAGAGGTAGCAGCTAAAGATGCTAATAGCCTAGATCTTTCAGATAGAAAATTAGTATCGGCAGGAGCCGTAATAGATGGTTTGCAGAGATCTGGATGTTGTCTGCACCAATCAGCTAATCGTTTTGAGGAAATTAATTCTGGATTAAATTTAGACCACCATTTGACTGAATATCTTTTTACTAATGCTTGAGCTGGAGCATCAGCCCATAATGGTTCTGTTCCAAACGTCCAGGACGAGATCCAAGTAATTCCAAAAGCAGCACAAAAACAAAGTAATGACTTATAGGCAGGGCAAGTAGTAATCTGAGTAAACTCTTCATATGATTTTTTGGCATAATCTGGTAAGACTTCCAAAAAAGGACCAATGGTTTCAAACCATTTAATAAACCAGTTAGGAAATTTTAAAGAAATATCTTTGTTAAACCATATAAACCATGTATGGTTAAAAGGTTCAACGTCTAAAAAGTAATACCAGGCCAACATGTAATCAAAATAAGAGTAACTTTGTGGGATGAAGGTTCTTGAAAAGTTCTTCACTTCTGAGGAAGGCTGACCCCAGTCAGAAGGAGATAGGACTTTATTGATTTTAAACTTGGAAAAAATAATTTTCTCTTGATTATTTTTATCATAATTGTGAGTGAGAGTAATGGACTCAGTATCAATGAGTATAAACTCATAGAATCTTCTATTTTTAAATTTGTTTGAGTCAGTAGGTAGGAAAAAGAATCCTGAAGGTAATACTTTTGAAACAACTTGTAGTAGCGAGGCATTTGGGGTAAGATGTTGATTTTCTAATGGAATAATAGAAACATAAGATGGTTTGGTAATGAAGGTAGATTTTGGGGTAGTTGCAGGAGGAGTATAATAATTTATTTTATTGTTTTGAGGCTTAGAAGTCTTTAATGTTGAAGTAAAGGTTAAAGGAGTTAACATAGAGGGTCTAATTCCTGCAGTTATAGCCGAAGGAGTAACGGGAGTAATAGCTTTAGAAATGTAAGAAGAGGAACTGACTAATGTAGTTTCTTCTTTAATTGGAGGACCATAATTGTCACGCGGATCTATCTTTTTGCTCATTTTTTCCCTGTAAAAATTCTCTGGTTAAGAAATCTGGTAAAGAATTCTTGATTCCTTGTATATGCTCAATTTCAAAGTCAAAACAGGAGAGTAATGATTGCCATCTTGCAAAAATATGTTTAGAAACTAGGTTTTTAACATCTTTTTGTAAAACACTGGTCGCAGCTTTGCAATCAGTCTTTAATAAAAATTGTTTTGAAAATAAGTCATCTTGAAATTTCGTAATACATAATACGATTGCTAAAATTTCTTTTTTAATAGTACTATAACTTAATTGAGTCGGGTTCCAAGTTCCAGAGTAAAATCTAACAACTTGTTCCTTTTCCGATCCCGGAAGTATCTGTTTTAAAATTCCACCAAATCCAAGGTCAGAGGCATCTGTCTCAACCACTAATCTAGATGTAGGATCTAGTATTCCTAAGCAGGGTAACCTTTTAACTATTTCTTTTAATTTTAACACACTCTGAGTCATAGTATCATCCCATGGAGGTGGGTTTTTCCTAAGTCTTTTGAACAAAGGAATACATATGGTTCTAAGGTTAGGAATAAAATCTGACACATAATTGACACATCCCAAAAATCTTTGTAATTGGGTTTTATCCTTTAATTCATTAGGAAACCTACTAACAAACTCTAAAGACCTACTAATTGGGGTATACATCCCTTGTGTTATATCGAATCCTAAAAATCTAATTTTTGACTGATATATTTTCAATTTTTTCTCAGATAAAACTAATCCATTATTTTTAATGATTTGATAAAATAATTCCATATGGTGAAAATGCTGATTAATAGATTCTGAAAAAACTAATATATCATTTAAATAGACTATAGTAAAATCTGAATAATCATTAAATATTGTGTTCATAATATTTTGGAATTCCGAGGGTGCATTCTTTAGACCCAAAGGCATAACATTCCATTCGTAATGGCCAAAAGGCACAACAAATGCTGTTTTATATTTATCTTTCTCTTCTAATTGTATTTGATAATATCCTGATTTTAAATCGAATTTAGAATAAATACTTTTATTATGTAATCTATTAATTAAATCTTTTTTATTAGGTATTGGATACCTAATCCATTTTAATGCTTTATTCAAAGGTTTATAATTTATTACTAATCGAGGACTTCCTCTTTCTAATTCTGAAGCATTAATTACATAAAAGGCCGAGCAACTCCAAGGAGACTTACTAGGTCTAATTAAGCCTTTACTTAAATAATCTTGTATTTCTTTTTTGCAGTAATCAAGATGTTCTTTATTCATTTGTATTGGACGAGCTTTTGTCGGTATATTTACTTCCTTAAAATCCGGTTCGTATGGTAAAGATACAGTATGTACTTTTCTTTTCCAGAACGCATTAGGCTGTTCTGAGCAAAGATCTTTCTTAAATTTTTCTAAAACATGACTAATCTTTTCTTTAATAATTGGAGCCTCCAAGTGTTCTTCTATTCTTTTAAAGTGTATTTCTTTACTAATGAAATTAATTTGTTTTTTCTTTTTATTTATTAAATTAATTCGAGATACTGCTCTTTCTTGTACAAAGTTTAAATCTCTAATTTTTGGTTTGTCTAAGAATTCAAAATTAATTTCTCTATCTAAAACTGTAGTAGTTATCCCATTTTCATTTACCTTAAAAGGGTAAAGTAAAGTTAAAAAGGGTGTTCCTAGGATAATTTCTTCTGTAATATTTTTAACTAATAGAAATGAGGTTATGTAACAAATTTTTTCTTTGCAAACTTTGGCGTTAGATAGCTTATAAGAAACTTGTAATCTATTACCGTTAGCTCCTCGTAAGGATTCTTTAGTCTTCTCATAAAATTGAGTAGGTATTAATCCTTCTTGTATGCAATTTAAATCCGCTCCAGAATCTACTAAAGCAGTAAATTCATAAGTTGTATCTTTGATTATTAATTTAATTTTTGTATACCATTTGTGTGATATCATTTTTTCTATTTTATTAATATAGGTGTCTTCGTTATCTTCTCTACTGGTAGAAGGTAGAGAAATAGTATTTCGTAACCTGTTCTGTTCTTGAATTATCATAGTTCCTTGTATCTCTAGAAGTTTAACTTCTAATTCATCATCTCGTGTTTTTAATGTTTGGATTTCTTTTTTAAGAGTTTTAATTTCTTCTTGTAAATCCTTTAAGGTTACTGAACTCTGAGAGGGTTTCTTAAAGAGTTCCATAACATCTTTAAATTCTACCTTATGTAATTCTTTTCTTTCTATTTCGTTATCATCGATGATATCTTTAATTTGTCTCATAAAAGCTTGCTTACTTTCAGACTCTTCCATTTTATCTAAAATTCCTATTAAGGTATTAGCCTGATGATTAGTTAAAACATTAATGCTTTTAATACAGTTATTACAATTACAAAAATCTAATCCTAAACATTCTTCTAGTTCTTCATCACTAGATTCACTAAGTTCTACTAGATTAATATCCTCTACTTCGGATTCGTTAGACGAAGAAAAATCGTCATCTGATACTAACATTATATTTTCTAGGGTACGAATTAAATTTTGTTTTAATTCTTCCGATATATCTAACTCACTAATTTGTTGAATCTTTTCTTTAACTCTACAATCATTGGCGTAATGACCGAAACGACCACACTTATAACACTTAATGTCTTTATTTTTATTACTAGTTTTCTGGTAGGGCTTTTTACTATTCTTTCTTTTTGGGTTTTTATAGAACTTCTTATTTTCTTGATAATTATCTTTTTTGTAACTACTTTTCTTATAATGTTTGCTAAATTTTTTCTTATTGCTACTAAAAGATTTCTTTTTGCTCTTAGGGTTACTAGGAGCTCTAATGGGGGTAGCACCATATTGTTCACAGAACGATCCCATTTCTTTTCTATTATTTGCTTTCTCGTTTTTAATTTTATTTTGTAATTTATAATCAGTACAGATCTGTAAACCAGTTTCTACAATGTAATTTGATATTTCTCCCATTGTTAGAGAATTAAAAGGTATTTCACCATTGTAACTTTGTCTAATGTTGCTTTTAACTTTTTCTGCGAATAGTCTAGGTAACCCACTAATAAATCTTTCTTTCCAATAAATGGCTGCTCCATCAGGACGCAGACATAACTTAGAAAGAAACATGTCTTTATACCAGCGGTAATCAGACATGGTTGGGCAATATAGGTTTAATAATTGATCAGATGCTCTTTGTTGTAATTTTAAAGGTTCTCCTATAAAGAACTTAGTTATAGCATATAATAAAGTTGTAACACAAATTTCTTCATTTGTCTCTGTTTTAATAGCGGAATCAATTTTTATCTTATCTTCCTCACTGAGGATATTATCCCACCAACCTTTTAATTGACCAGTAAATCCCATTACTAGCATATCTTTTGTTTTCCTATCTGAATTTTTTTTAATTTTGAAGGCAGTTGCTGCCATAGTCATATTTTGAATAATATTTAATATATGTTGTTCAGACGCGCCATCTATGTTCCATTCTATAATACAATCTCCGGAGTAGCTATCTCCGATGAAACTATTTCTTTCCTCAAACTGAACATCAGCAAAGGAAGGCCTTGGATAATAATTTCTAGTTTTAGGCCGAGGAGGTTTATCTATTCGAGAAATAATATTCTCTTCTTCCTTTCCAAATGATAAAGTGTTAATTCTTACTTCTGAGGTCGAACCTACATTTAATACCTTTAATCTATCTACTAATTCATCTAGTTTTTGTTCTGGGTTATAACCTAAGGTTAAATCTTTAATTTCTTTATCTGTAGGTATATTATAATGATAGATTGGCCTAGTAGAGTCAGATACTTTAGGTTCTAAAGTTTCTGGTAAGAATTGTTCAACTCTATCTAACTGCTGAGACATGGTGTATAATATTTGATTAGTGTAATTTAGTTGACTATGAATATTATTTGCATCTTTTCTTTGTTCCGTAGGATTACTTATGGACTTAAAAGGTGAGGCTTCTATTTCGATCTTTTCTCTAGGAGATATAATTTTTACAGCTTCTAAAGGAGGGTGAATGGATTCAATTATCTCCTTTCTAGAAGTTTTCCATTTAATGCTCATTCTTGTTTTGGTGTTTAGAAATAATCTTTTAGCATAAGAATTTAATATGTTGTTTTCTAAGCAATATAATTCAAACCAAGTAAAAAAGTAAATATTAATTTCATGATGTTCCAAAAATTCGTAAAACAAATTAAGATATAAGTCTCTTTCTTTCTTTTGAAAAGTATCGAAATACCATTTACGTTTTTCTTTATTATAATCTGATAAGAATTCTTCTCTAATCCAAACTTTATCAATTTCAAAAGGTTCTTCTGTTTTAATCATTCCTAATATCTGAGATTCAGTAGGTGAAGGAGATCTACTGATTCTTTCTTGATAAATAGGTTGTGGTATGTTGGGAGCAAAATTTACTCCTGCTAAATTCAATCTAATAGTGGAGTCTACAGAATGTCTAGCAGAGGAAGATCCTATGCTAGGACTCTGATTATACCTAAATGATTGACTCCTATTCATTCTAATTCTAATGTTTCCATCTTGATCAGTAATAATATCTCTAATAGATCTCGATTCTATTTTTTCTGGTTGAGTAGCATTTTCTATTATCCATTCTTCTGGAATTTTCTCTTTTAATTCAGAGATGGTTAGTATTTTAGGGGTAATTATACTGGATTTCTTTAGATTAGCTTCTATAATACATGTTTCATTTCTAGGGGTAGATCTTAAAGATTTATAATTATAATTAACATTTGTAACCTTATAGGTTATCCTAGTAATGATATCTACATTAGATATTCCTTCTGTAAAGTTATCATTTTGATGCTGGACGCAGATGACTAGAGATGAACTTGTGATTTCATCACCTAAACTCATCGAATAATTTGGGTAACAATTAAAATAAACAGGACCATCATTGAGATTAGATTCTAACATGGCTATAACAGAGTCATGAAAGTCTCTAATTCTAGAATCTCGTAAAATTAGTAATATAGGTGAATTTAATCCTAATTTATGTAGGGGTTTAACCGCTACTTGAACTAGTCCCAAGTGGATGTATCTAAATCCATCTTTATAATGTTGGTCTAAAAGCTTTTTATCTAATAACGTAAAAGTTTCTTGTTTATTCCTCACATTTCTAGCTTGTTCTAGAGTATGTATAATTTTCTGACTTTTAAAATCGAAAGTACTAATCTTGTAAACTTCGTTTAACTTAATTTCTGGCATATTCCAATTAATTAGTTTATTTTCCATTTCTTGTACTTCTAATTCCTGATTTTGAAAAGTATCTTGGTTTAGTGTGGCTTCAGTATCTGAGGAAGTAGGCGGAACTAAAGTCCTATTAGATCTGCTACTCCTACCGCTAACACTGCTCCAAGCTCTATTCAGTATCCGAGACATCTTTGAACTAATTTCACTCTAAAGGTTTCAACTGATTAACTCTAAATTACTATTCTCAATCTGTTCTTGCCTTATCTTACTATGTGACTCTCTTCTCCCCCTTATTTTTGTTTAAGTTCTAAAGAAAAATACAACTAGGCTAAACCAACGGTTTCACTGCCCTATCTGCGGGACTTACTACCTGGACCACCCAGCTATTCAGCATTTTTCTCTGAAAACCTTCCAACGCTCAGGGTTATGGGTTGAATCAATAGTAAAATAATTAAAGAAAAGATTTAAAATAATAATTTAAAGTTCAAAAGCTGAAGTCTTTAAAATTTATTAACTCAAGAGGTCTCAGAACCGTATAGGCTCTGATACCATAGTGCATGCTGGACCTTAATCGTGGATGAAAAGCAAAACATATATATATATATATATATATAACTAATTATCTAACATTGGATGTGTTTGGTTTGAAAGAAAAAAAAAAAAAGATAAAATAAAATCACACATTCCAATGAATGAATTTGAATTAAATATCAAAATTTATTCATTAAAATGAGTAATATTTTTTTTACCTATTTTTTTCTTTTCAACCAAACAACCTAAATAAAATGGTAAAAAATATCTTTCATGAAGACAACTACAAATCAAACTTATTCACAATGTTATGTCACTAAGCAAGTTGCAACTTAGGAGTAAAGTACACTTACATAGAAAAAAAGCAGATTCCGACGAAACAAAAACATTAGAAAATCTGTCTAAAGACAACAAGATCACATCCATGCAACCAAACGTTTTCAGTTGACTCCCAAACAACAAAGCAATAAATAAGTTTCTCATTTTTCAAAATAACCATTATTATAATATTCTTTTATTTTTTTGGTAACAACATTATAATATTAAATTCAATATATACTAATAGTAATATTTTTATTTTATCATCAAATAAAATAAAAACATTTATAATTCTCATTTCATTTTCTTTCCTTTTTCTCAAACACTTTCACCTTCTTCTTCTTCCTTTCTTCTTTTTCCTTCTTCACTTTCTCTTTCTTCTCTAAACCCCAAAAATCCATAACAATTACAACCCATGATTTCTCTGAAGCTAATTCATCTTCAGAGATACTAAAGTTTCAACCTTTCAACCATTTCAACCCGACCCATAACCCGAAACGGATCGGATCTGTGGTGGGTATAGCTGTATAAGCGTATAGCATATCATAGCATAGCATTAACCGTTAACCTCACTTTCTTGAGAGAGAAAGTGAGGTGAGAGAGAGAGAGAGAGAAAATGTACAAGAACCAGCTTCAAGAGCTAGCACAGAGAAGCTGTTTCAATCTTCCTTCATACACGTGCCTTAGAGAAGGTCCTGATCACGCGCCGCGGTTTAAAGCTACCGTTAACTTTAACGGTGAGATCTTTGAGAGTCCTCAGTATTGTTCAACACTTCGTCAAGCTGAACATTCAGCTGCTGAGGTGGCACTCAGTTCACTCTCTCATCGTGGTCCTTCTCATTCTCTTGCTGCAAAAATCCTTGTGAGTTTTTTTTTTCTTTCACTTTTTCTTCTGTCGGTGCTTCTTCTTATTTAGTTTCTTTTCTGTTTCATGGAATTACATAAATGCCCTTTATTTCATTTGTTTAGAACTCATTTTGGTCTTAATTATTATAAGTAAGATACATCACTTATTTAATGAATCTCAAAAGTGTGCATATTTACTTATAATTAAGGGTAAATGGGGTATTTACTTATTTAGTATGGAATGTTTATGTGTTGATTTGTTGGTGTACAATGCTGGTTTCTTTGATGATTTTTTAAAAAATTAGTTTTGTTGGTTCAATGAAGGTGATGCTGCACTTGATTATGTTCATTTAATAGTGTTTTATTTTGAATTTGAATGGGGTAAAATTGGAAACAAGTAAAATTGACATAATCACGGTGGCGTTTCGAAGTGTAGCCTATGTTTGGTATCACAATTGGTATGTCAGAATCACGATGATCTGTCAGATTTTCCAAAAGCTACACTCTTGCAAAATCAGTGAGTCACAGTGATTCTGGCATAAATAGTAGTTTTTGTCAAAATCAATGTGGCACATTATGATTTTGCCAAAATCACTATTTATTCAAATGTACACTAAGATTTGTTTCTTAAAAGGGGATTGAACTTTTCACTTTTTTGTTGTATATTCTGTGCAAAGAAGTATTTTCTCTTTATGATTGCTGCTGGCTAACCACCTTTTTGTTGTGTGTTATCTTGATAATGTGAAATAAAAAAGAAGAGAATAATTGTAAACATATAGCCAAAAATAGATTATGTGGCCTTGTCTTCTAAAGTGGATTTTGTAGGATCCCTACTGTGCAGTACAGGTTCCATTTTTTTTTGCCTATGTTTACACTTTCCCTCAGCACAAGTTACAGCCGTTGTTCTAAATTGCAGTTGCGGTTACACTGCAAACCTTGATATTGCGATCAAATGCAGCTAGCAATTGCAGTTGCAATGCCGTTGCAGTAACGTCTAAAACCTTTACATTGCGGCTGTAATTGTAGTTGCGGAGCCCAATTTAGAACTATGCCTGTTTATTCTATGAGCATTTTCTTCAAAATATCTCTTGTTATCAGTGTTAAAATGTTCATCTATGAACATTGCATGGTATGTCTTAATTGTGTCATTGGTGGTTTTTCTACTTGAATACTTATCACTTACGAAATTTCAGGATGAGACGGGAGTGTACAAGAATCTCTTACAAGAAATTGCACAAAGGGTAGGGGCTCCGTTGCCGCAGTACACAACTTTCCGGTCAGGCCTAGGACATCTACCTGTTTTTACTGGGACGGTAGAGTTAGCTGGAATTACATTTACAGGCGAACATGCCAAGAATAAGAAACAAGCAGAGAAAAATGCAGCTATGGCAGCTTGGTCGTCTCTAAAGCAATGTAAGTGGCTAAACCAGCTTGCGTAAAATATTTTCTTCAGTGAAACAAATATGGAACATTGTGTGATGTGGTCCGTAGACTTCAAAAACAATGATGTCGTGGCCACCATTGCAGTTTCATTGCAGTATTCTAAAACCCTGCCAATACGCTATCTCACGGCATATGGTTTGCCTGTCTTTATGACACCTTAAACTCCTTTTTAACTCTCCTTGTAAATGTTATCAAATAGAAGCTCTATAGCGCTATAATGTAGCGGAAATTGATCAAATCACAATAGTTTTGCGAGACGGTATTTGGTACAATGTGTTGTCAAATAGAGGCTATTTTGGCGCTATAGCACTGTAGTGTAGTGGAATTTGAACAAACCGCCAATTCTGCTATCCAAGATTGACATCATTCATTTCTGTGAGTTTTATGTATAGTAGTTAAGTAGTAGCACATCCCGCCATTATAGTATCACATCGCGCAACTATAGTAGCAATGCAAAATGGAGCAGATTTCTTTTGCATTATACTTTTGATTCAGCAGATCACAGCTGAGATGTGGCCCCTATACAGACAACTACTGCACTGAGCAGAGACAATAGATTTTGGCGCCGAAGTTTCTTTATCTATCCGAAGCCTCACCCTTTGTTAGCATGGAGTGTTCTTCTGATTGTTTTCCAACTACCATACTGCAATTCAATTACTTTCCTGCCTAACCCATTGTTTTTCACAGCTACTTCGTCGTTGTCACAGCTCTGGCCCATCTCTGTTTCTCAACGGTCTTTCAATGCGTGTGTGACTGTTGTTTTTCATATTTGGGCGAAAGGATTAGATCCGAACTTGTTTGTCAATTGTTATTTATTTTTTGGGTGTTAACCCTCTCTGGTTCCCAGGGAAGGGGCCCCGGTTATCCAGAGTTTGGCCATGAGGTAAGTAAAGACTGACCAAGAATTGTTCCCATCAGGAATAGAACTCGGGTAGTCAATTGTTATTTGTTACTGCATTCAGCAATTGTTTCCGCTACATGCTCAGTTTCAACAACCCTAGTCACCGTTCTAATTCCATCCATGTCCATGTCTTTGCCTAAGTTTTTTTTGTTTGATTGTTAACTTGATAACAACGGCTTATTGACGGTAGTTGTGTGTTCTATTATGAATTCTATTATAAATGATAAATATGTCTTTAATTTTAAGTAATTTTTTATTTTAGAGTATTTATTTGAGTGTACTATAAATTAATTTATCTTATATCCTTAATCTCTGGTAGACTTGCCATCCCATTTCGGAATTGATCGGAGTTAACAACTATAGTAATTTGACAATAATTTTTGTTCACTGACAGTGGCGAAAGAAACTGCAAGCTCTTCAACTGAACCGGAGAACAATGATGAACTAGAACAGATCACCATAGCACGGGCCTTACTGAACTACCGTCTGAAGGAAAAGATGGCAATGTCCAACCCAAATGCTATGATTCCATTTCCAATGAAGTTTCAGTTTCAAAATCCAAGGCCAACCAGTCCTCAACCTCGACCAGCAACATCAAAGATACTTCCCCTAATTTGCCAAAAGACAGCACATCGAAGTAGACACCCCGCAACGGCTTCAGCCAGCGGTGATCACAATTCCATTATGTCACCACTTTCTTCTACACCAGAAAGCCGATGGGCTCGTCGTCCGAAATTCCCTGCAGCAGGAGCAACACCTTATGTGCCCATTCGACATATGCGATCATCTTGCCAGGGAGTTGCACCTCCAGTGACAATAAGGACTGCAATACCTGTATTCTCCCCGCCACCATCGGCAGTGTCCCCTCAAGTAATGCGGCCTCCCCCAATACGAGTTGCTCCTCCGATCAATATTCGGCAGGCAGTTCCAGTGTATGCTGCTCCAGCCGTTCGAAAAGATGAAACTGTTCTCATCAGTAAAGACAAAACAGTACCAGCACCAGCAGTATATGCTGTTCCACCCATTCAAGTAGATGAACCTGTTCCCAGCAGCAAAGTTGATCCTGCACCGGCAGAAAATGCTTTTCGAGTAGATGAACCTGTTCATATTAGCAAGGACGATCCAGCACCAATAGTTTATGCTGCTCCAGCAGTTCAAAAAGACGAACCTGTTCCCATCAGCAAAGATGATCCTGTTCCTACTATTGGTGCCCCTGATCAGGAAGATAAAGTTGATACCAAAACTGAGAATATTCCAGCCGAATCTGAGAACATGCAGATGTTGGAGCAGCTGAAAATTTGATTGTGGGAATCTAGAGTTTGTTTCTGATCTCTTATAATGAGTGATGTAATAGTTGATGAAGGTTAGCATGAGTAGTGAATGAATATATGTGAAATTGAAGAGCATTTTAGCACATAATTTGCTCATATTTTTGATATTATTATGTATGTTGATCATATCTTAGTATACCTGTTCAGCTAGCTCCATTCCCTGCTTCTCTCTTGTTGGTCATTCACCCCCCAAGTCACATTGGAACTACACTTCTCATCCAAATTTATACTTCCCAACATGCATGTCGTTTTTTAGAACCAATGAAGTCGTCTCACCAGTGTATCTTTGGTATTATAGTGAGTATGTAAGAATCATGGTGAACCACCCCGTGATTTTGTAGAAGTTAGAGAGTGTAGCTTTTAAAAAATCGCAGTAGTTCATCTTGATATCAAACATATTTCTGAAGCTAATAGTAAATATGCTGCTCTGAACGAGTCTGGACGAGATAACTCTAGTGATGGCATATGTTGCTAGAAGGTTTTGGAACGCTGAAAAGAGAACCAAGTCGCGATAGAGACTAATGTTTGACGGTGGCAAAGGTACATGAAAAATATATTAGTACTTCGATGCTCAAGATAGTATGTGATAAAAGTGGAATAAAATTTAATTGTATCTTGACTTAAACTTGAGTCGTCCTTAAATAAATGAATCTATTGTAATGGCCTGTCTAGTGTGGTGAGGAGTGTCGGGAACCATTGAGATGAAATAGGATGGTCCAGGAGCACCAAAGGGCCGAATCTGTTGTGGGTTGGTACACGGAGGTATCCTGTGTGCCATTAAAGTAGTTTGAATCTGTTGTACAGAATGGAGTGCGGTTAAACGGCCCTTAGTAAGTTGGGCCATTTATATGAGAGCTAGAGCTCAATACGAAAATACAGTATACCTTTAGAATGTTATAGGTGATTGAATGTTAGTAAACCTACAAGATTTCTTTCCTATTTTTTTGTTATAAAACCTACTAGATATAACTAAGAAGGTTACAACACTCCATTGTCATAAATTCCTCTTCCGATCGATCGCAGTTGCGGGGGATCGAACCGTGGTTCTCTCCACCAAATTTAGCGTCAATCACCATTGAACCAACTAACGATTGATTTATTTTATAAGTTTAATGAATAATTAATGTGTTTAGTCTATATTATATCTTTTAGAAACAATTAATACTTTTCCTAATGTAATGTTAAGAGTTGGTTATGTTTGTTATTTTTTCTATCTTCATTCATTTTTATATGGACTCTTATATATAAACAAGGTCTTTTGTATTCATTATTATTCAATTGATCATGTTACCAATAATACTTTACAATGCTTTTCTATACATTTTTCTCGTCTATAACTTCTATTAAGATAAGTAATAAATACCTTAGTAACTCAATGTTGTAGACTTAATGTCGGAACATTGACATATCAGGTAGGGGTGATCAAACCTATGTCACACTAGAGGGCTTCCTGCCATTTAGCCCTTACCCTTTACCGGGGATTGTTGTTCCGGTATATCAAAATGTTCTACAATGCCTGAAAATCGAGGCTAAAGATAGTTTATAAAGAATACTATTACTCTTCAATCCAATAAGACACTTTTTACAAATAACAAAACTATGAGAGCTCATATAAGACTCAAAGCAGACAATATCTCTAACACATTGCTTGGATTTGTGTTCGGAACATATATTAAAACAATTTGATACACAACAGTTATGAATCATTTAATTACAAGATGGATGGATAGATTATATTATAAGGGATGAACCTCATATATGTAGCTGCAAATCCTGCATACCAAACGCAACAAATTCATAGTGCACCACAACTTTAGATCAAAGTTTAAGTAATTGTAAATGGAACATGATCTAAAATAATTAAACCTGAGAGTAAGTACATGAGAAATGATATTTTGACAACAAATCTTTTCTTGCTCCTGCCATCAAAATAAACTAGAAATTGAAATCATCCTTATACTATGTATCTATGTTACTATAAATATAATGTTTCTATATATCATGCTTGCTTTTAAATTGATGTCTCCACCCAAATTATGGCCACAATGTCAAGAATGTTTGAAGTGTCAAGTTTCAATTGCTGTTGAGAAGCATGCTTGCTTTCTTCATATGTTTTGATGAAGTTTTTGGTGTTTATATTTCAAAAGTTATATGAGATATATTTTTATAGATTTTTCTTACACTTTTATTTATAGCTCTTTATATAATGTAACAAAATATATTTTTAAATTATATCTTTAAATGACGAGCAAATCTTTCAAATATCTTAAACAAAATTGTATATCATAAAATTTTATATTTTTAAAATAATGAAAAAAATCTACTAATGTCCTAAACAAAAATATAAATCATAAGTCTGACAGATATTTTATTTGAAATTTAATCTATACTTAAATCTAAAATATTTAAAAGATATGACATGTACTTTTGCCACCCAATGGATTATGGGGGGAGCCTTACAAAATGATCAAAAATATTTAAAAGATATGACATGTACTTTTGCCACCCAATGGATTATGGGGGGAGCCTTACAAAATGATCAAAATACCCTTGTCCGTTACTTAAGTAGCAGACGACATTTTTCAAAATTTCTCATTTTTCCTACATCCGTTACTTAAGTTACAGAAGAATATTTTGGTCTTTTCGAAGGGCGCGTGAGTAACCCATAGAATGACAAAAGTCTAATATGGAATTGATTCTGTTGTGAATTCGTCGATTGAACCACACCAATAATCCTTTAGTGTGTGAGGCAAAACAAACCAAGCAATCAATAACAACAATGGGTATGCACTATTAATCAACAAACAACGAGATAATAAACTAGTAAAACAATAAAGAACACAAACGATATTGTTTACCCAGTTCGGCCAAATAAAGACCTACGTCTGGGGGAGAGGGCAGCTCTCCGTTCCACTATCAATGAAGTTTCAAGTTACAAAGAAATCTCAACAACAAGGGTTACAAGAAATAGCCTTTAATCTTATTCTACCCAAGTCCCGAATTTCTTCCTGTGACCAAGAAATTCAATTACAAGTGTTTACCAAGGTGTTTAATTGATTCCCAATCCCTAGAATTATTGCCAAGAGAATTCTCTATAAACCCTAGTCTTTTGATTGGCTGCAAACCCTAAAAAACAACTTAAAAATATCAGAAAACGCAACTGAATATATATATAGACCCGCGTACCGGCGCCCCGCGCCAAAACAACCATTTCCAGCACTCTCCTGGCGCTAGGCGCCACCAAGCCAGAAGCCACAGCTATTTCCAGCACCCTCCTGGCGCTAGGCGCCACACAGCTGCTAGAAACCCAGTTTTCTGATTTTCTGATTTTTCAAGGCAATTCTTCACAAATCTCCACCTTGCCTTCAAAACGATGGTGATGCCAACTTCCCATCAACCACCATGCTGCTCTCTCCAACCTGATTACACCACACCTTCTTTGAACCCCGAAGTGAACCGCTTCGTACTCTCAAAGAAATACTTGCCTCCAATTGTCCTTGGAATTTTAGAACAATCCTACAAGTCACTCCACCACCTTCGAACCCCGGAATGCCTTCCGTACTCTCGAAGAAAAATGCTTGCCCTCAACTTAGCCTTGGAATTTTAGGCAAGTTCCACCAGCCGCAACTTCAAATTCTCTTGTATCCAACTACCTCTAATAGTCCCACAAGTTCCCGAATTTGATCACCGTTGCTTCCAATTGCCTCCCTGAAGATATTTCAAGTTTTGCACTTCTTCAGACACAATTGAAACTTCAATCCACAAGGTCTCCATAGTTATACCACTTTGGTGTACCTCCACCTCAAACCAAGATTACTCCACCAAAGTCTCAAACCGGTATTCCCACTATGTTTCCCACCTTGTAACCTGCAAAACTGTCAATAATTGCTCTGAAACAAACTTCAGGCCATTGTTAGTATCCAACATTTCCAGTTTAGTTCCAACACCTAGTAAACCTCATTTCACTAGTCACACTAAACCTATGTCACTAACAAGTATCAACTGAAGTTCCACAACTCAAACCATATGAGAAATACCTCTAGTAACAAATGCATAACCAACATTAGAACCAACTATCTATGCATTTTAAGTTCAAGAAAATACCTCACATCATGTAAAAGAGACTCACCGATACCTTGAACCTTATAAGCTTTCCCGTCTTCAAGATGAACAACTTCACCTTCAACTAGCTTTAGGGCTTCAAGAATATTCTTTCTCTGGACGCATGTGATAGGAGCATCAAAGTCCACGACTTAAGACTCCACCGATTCCGAACTTCATACCACTAGAGTTTCCGCATCCTCATAACCAAGTTGTTGTTTCAAGAGCCACCCGAGTATTATTCCACCGCCTCTCCAGGCCGATGTTGAGTATTATTACCACCGCCTCTCCAGGCTGATGTTGAGTATTATTACCACCGCCTCTCCAGGCTGATGTTGAGTATTATTACCACCGCCTCTCCAGGCTGACAACCATCTATGATTCCAAGCATGTGACTATGAGTGCTCCCGCACTCTCATAGCCTTCCTCATAAGCTTCATCACTCACCGCAACCTGAGCCGACAGACTACTACCGCCCCCTCTCCGAGGACAATCCTTCTTGAAGTGACTCGGTTCCTGACAATAGTAGCATTTGAACTTGCTACCACCATCACCCTTTGGCCTAGACTTGGACCCATTCTTCCACTTTCCTTTGCCTCCGTTCTCGCTTCTACCCCTCATCACATTCAACCCTTCTGCACCATCATCAACCTTCAAGTCTTTAAACTTGGTCAACTCCTTGGTTCTCAAAGCCGATTGGACTTCATCCAAGGTGATAGTGCCTTCCTTGCCGTAAAGTAATGCATCCTTGAGATGTTCATATGACTTAGGTAAAGCACACAACAAATGAAAAGCTTTGTCCTCGTCTTCCAAGTTCACATCAACATTCGCCAAATCATCAATGATTTTATTAAACTCAGTCAATTGCTCCACCACAGACTTGTTCTCAACCATACGAAAGAAGTATAGTTGTTGCTTCAAACATTGCTTATGAGCCAATGACTTTGTCATATACAATGCATCAAGCTTCGACCACATCGCCGCCGCCGAAGTCTCTCGCGCTACCTCTCTCAATACCTTATCACCAAGACATAAGATAATAGAACTCAATGCTTTCTCATCCATCTCGGTCTTCTCCGCATCCGAGAGTGTAGCCGACATTTGTGTCACCCCCTTTAAAGCTTCAACACACTTGTTGTGAGTTAATAGTGCCCTCATCTTCACCTTCCACAACCCAAAGTCGTTATTACCGGTGAATTTCTCAATCTCCCATTTTGAACCCATTGATGCCTAATTTGTTCAAACCCTTGCCCCACGGTGGGCGCCAATTGTTGTGAATTCGTCGATTGAACCACACCAATAATCCTTTAGTGTGTGAGGCAAAACAAACCAAGCAATCAATAACAACAATGGGTATGCACTATTAATCAACAAACAACGAGATAATAAACTAGTAAAGCAATAAAGAACACAAACGATATTGTTTACCCAGTTCGGCCAAATAAAGACCTACGTCTGGGGGAGAGGGCAGCTCTCCGTTCCACTATCAATGAAGTTTCAAGTTACAAAGAAATCCCAACAACAAGGGTTACAAGAAATAGCCTTTAATCCTATTCTACCCAAGTCCCGAATTTCTTCCCGTGACCAAGAAATTCAATTACAAGTGTTTACCAAGGTGTTTAATTGATTCCCAATCCCTAGAATTATTGCCAAGAGAATTCTCTATAAACCCTAGTCTTTTGATTGGCTGCAAACCCTAAAAAACAACTTAAAAATATCAGAAAACGCAACTGAATATATATAGACCCGCGTACCGGCGCCCCGCGCCAAAACAGCCATTTCCAGCACTTTCCTGGCGCTAGGCGCCACCAAGCCAGAAGCCACAGCTATTTCCAGCACCCTCCTGGCGCTAGGCGCCACACAGCTGCTAGAAACCCAGTTTTCTGATTTTCTGAGTTTTCAAGGCAATTCTTCACAGATTCTACATAGAGTTATATATGCAACGGAAATAAAAGCTAAGGGTGGAGAGAAAACAACACAAAACAATTTTATATTGGTTTCTCCCACAAATTGAGAGTAGTTCAGTACCCTTGCACTTTCATTAAAGTTTCACTATAATCATAAAGATTACAAATGCTCACTCACCATGCAAGAGACTTCCCTTTGCTTAATCACGAAGAAAGAGATTTTTATGCTCAAACACCAAGTAATAGACTTCCCTTTGCTCAATCACACAAAAATAGACTTCCAAATGCTAAAGCCTAGATGACAAGAGACTTCCAAGTGTTCAAGCTTTCAACAAGAGACTTATCATAAACTAACTCAAACAAGAATAGTTAGATGTGGCTTTTGTACTTGATATACAATCAGAGGTACAAACAATACAACACATTTCAAGACTCAATACTCAATTTAAGAATCTCTAATGAATACAACAATTGATGAGAAATTCTAAGTGTCAAAGATGTGCTATGATTTTGGCAGAGTTTGGTTCTTTCAAATAGCGCTCAGAGTCTTAGTTTTCTTCAAGTCATCAGCTCCTTATATGGGCATGTGAATAAGAGACGTTGAGAAGACTTTATACGAATCTTGAGTCTTGGAGAAGCTTCAATAAGAACGTTGGAATGTTGCCTCAAATGGATAATGTCGTTGCACAAGACATTTAAAATCTATTGCTCTATATGGAAGTGTTCGTTTATTCCTTTTGTCCAAGAAGATCTTTGCAATTTTTCTTCACGTGATCAGAAGAAGACAAACTTGACTTCTGACTTTGACAATGACAGTACAAAAGCTTCTGATACTGACGTGTCACTTCAAACTTGTCTTCAGGTTCTGAGACTTCATAAGTCAAGATTTAAGAGTATGATTACTTCAGGTTCTGATGTCATCAGGATCTGATTCAGGTTCTGGCCTTCAAAACTCCAGCTTCTCTTTTCACGATTATATGTTCTTTGGCATATAAAATTTATAAGAATTTTAGTTTATTGTCCTGCACACTTGAACATACATTAACAAAACTAATTTGTTCTTTTAACACTTTGTTATTATCAAAATCAAAGAGTAATTGTTCACAAACCAATTTTATTCTAACAGTTGTGTTAATAATACTCTCCACAATTCTAATTATATGATGAAAAACTAAAAAATATTAAAATCGAGGCAATCATTAGTAATCGTAACTTTTTAAATATTTTTACAAGTATACTCTCGAAAATTTGTAAAGTATTAAATATACTCACTAATATTAAAAGGAGAATGTTGGTATGTGCTTTAAGGGTGTATATTAAAGAAGCAATCTAAAAAAAATTATAAATTATTCATTTTAACTTTTCAAACATTAAATATTTTGTATTTGGCCTAAACACGGTTTTAACTCCTCTACTTTGACTTCATTTGGATTTTAACCATCCTATTTTAAAATAAATTTTAGCCTCCTATTTTGACTGATTTTAAATTTTAAACCCTCTATTTTAAAATTCAAAATTTTAGCCCACTATTCTAATTGAATTTGGACTTTGGCCCCTTATTTTAGAAAATATGCCATAATATAAAATAAATAAAAACTATAAAATTATAATAAATAAATGCCAATAAATTACTTTAAAATGGTAGAAAACTACATGTAAAAAACCATAAAATACGTGTAAAAAGTTGAATAAAAGCTAAGAAAAAACAGAACAAAAACAACAAATATATACTAGAAAATTAAATACATTTTTGACTTAAAGAATTTTTGACTTAAATATATACTATATTATTAAATTAAAATATTTTGACTTAAAGAATTTTTTCCTGCGATAAAATGGTAAATTATAAAAAAATGTATTGTATATAGGGTTAAATTTTTAATTTAGTCAAAATAAGAGGGTTAAAATTTCATTTTAAAAAAGAGAGAGGTTAAAATCCAAAATCAGTCAAAATAGAGAAGGCTAAATTTCAGGATTTAAAAATAAGGAGGTTAAAAACCAAATTCAGTTAAAATAGAGAGGTTAAAACAATATTTAAGTCTTCGCAGTATTAAATGTACATAATTTCTATATTAAGATATATTAATATGTGCTCTTATAGCACATGACCCAACACAACTAATAGTAGTATTAAATAAAGACAAAACAAAAAAAACCAAGACATTGAACTCAAGTGTTGATACGCTTCCTTTTAGGACGAATCGTTCAGAAGAATTCGAGTTAGAGTTTTGGTGGGAACAATTCAAGGGAGAGGGTTAAAAAAATAAAGACAAAAGAAAATCTTTTAAACAATAAATATATTTTTTTAAGTTGTAATTTTTTCTTTCTAATAGAATCAAAATAATTTTTTAAAAATTTCTTATAGTAAGTATCGGTCTGAATATATATCTTTTAGTTTTCCATTAGGTTACTGAGATGAGATGGCCGTTGTTTCATCTCTCGACATCCTCCATTTACGCTTTAGTTTCAGGTTTCTTCATCTCTCTTCAACTATTTTTTTTTCTTCTGATATACTTCAATAGGTTATTGTTTACAGAATTTACACTACAAGAAACTTGACAAATAGCAACGGCAAAATTCCGTGGGTAAAGGTTCAAAAACCGTGGGTATAGGCCATAAAACCTATACCCACGGACGTTTTCTTCCGTCCCTTTTATTTTGCTATACCAACGGAAATTTTCCGTCACAATAGCCTATAGCTACAGCATTTTTTGGCGTTGGTGAAAATCTTAGAGCTATACCCACGGACATTAATAACTACTATAAATCAATTTACCCACAGAGACGTGTCCGTTGGTATAGGTTTGAGTTAGAGCTATACCCACGGACATTAATAACTACTATAAATCAATTTACCCACAGACGTGTCCGTTGGTATAGGTTTGGGTTTTTTTTTTTTTTGCTTTTTTTTGGCAGATTGTACATCTTTTATAATAATAATAATTTGCCAATATACATATTTTCAACACACCAAATCCACTATAAAATATAAAAGATAATTTCAATTATATTAAGAAATTAATCAGTGTTTCAAACATCTCAAACTAACAGAGTACATTAAAACATCAAAACAATGTCATCTTGCTAACAATGTACATTTAAAACACCAAAACAATGTCACCTAGCTAAATCTCCCAAAATGAAATTGCACCAAATAACTTAGAAACCACCAATTACTTCTAAGCCATCTCTCTCTTCAATCTTCGTCGGTGTATGAACTTGGAGAATCCGTTTGGCCGGGGGCATTAGAAGCATTTGTAACCTATAGAAAATAAAAGAGATGAAATTATTAACTCAATTTAATTGATGTTTTCATAATATTTTAAATATGAACTCGAAGAGTAAAATAAAATATACTTGTCTTGCAGCTCGTAAAATTTCATTCACATCTTCTCCAACAAATCGATTTTGAATCAATGACAACACATTTGCCAAAACCGCATCTGTACTATTTTGTTTTTTTTCCATTTGCTTAACTTTATCGCGCAACTCTTGATTTTCAGCCAAATAAACTTTCAATTTTTTGGGTTTGGGAATCTTGCCAATACAACGTAGACGTCCTCTCTGTTCACCTCTCTTTTCAGTTCCTTTTACTTTGGAATATATATCATCCTTCCAAGGCATATCACTTTGTATCTCTTCAACCGATTGAGATGTTCCAGTCTCATTATCATATTTGTTTAGTTTTTCCTGAAACATTAAAAATAGATGAAACAAAAAAAAGCACTATTCAAATATATTCACCCAACACTAAAAGGAAACAGAACATACAAGGCACTAAGTGCCATCCCCAAAAACTACCAACTTTTTTTATTTTGAATTGTTAAACCTTTATTAACCCACTACACTTGGCACAAGAAGTACCAAACAGGGAAGAGAGATACAACATCACCCAAAAGAGGGGAAAAGCGCACATCATAGCTTAAGTACACATCAAAGCTTAGTAAAAAATAAAGCCACAACAAACAAAGAGACAAAGCTAAGCCCAACAAAACACCACACGCCCAAACAGCAGGAAAACACCAGCATGAACCAAACAGCAACAGCAGACCCCCACACACATAGGCAGCACACCCACACACACGCAGGCAGCACCAGAAAACATACTTATATATGCAGCAAATCATAAGGCAATGTATTGAAAGCAGCAAATCATAAGATAGAAAGCAGAAAGCAGAAAACAGAAAGACAGCAAACCATAAGACAATACTTATATATGCAGCAAATCATAACTCATCTTCAATAAATCAGAAAATCAAAATCATCTTCTTCGTTTCATAGTATGACTTTGGTAAAATATTTCCCTCTGGTAGAGCATCTCTCAATAAATCTAATAACATAGAGAATGACTTGTCACTCCACCCATGAAGACACTTTAAATGATACAAATGCACCATAAAGGATAGTTTGCTATACTTCTTACAATTTGGATAGAGTACTTGCTCATTCTCTTTCACCAATTTGTAAAACTTAACATTTTCCCCTACTTCTGGATTCCTTTCACCTTCGCCAGAAAATATCTCTTCTGAAGGAGGCATTGCAAAAACATCACGAATTAACCCACCCATGTCATGCCCCATTTCAGATTGTTTTTCCATTGTGCCACTTGAAGTTGTGGATTTCTCACCATGAAATATCCATTGCGTATAGTCTCTAAGAAATCCACGGTTTTTATCGGTTAAGTGATCATAAACACTTGAGCGATAATGTGGCTTACAGTTTTCCATTTTCTACAGAATTTCTAAAAGCAAAGTCAAGAAATTCGTTAACCATGCGAATATATTCTTGACTTTCTTTTGTCGGATCACAGATCCAACCTCGATACTCCATTTGACAAAATTAATTGAAACGCTTTAACTTAATTACCTAAAATAAATTTAAGACATAGACACCAAATACCATTGTGGTCAAATATAATAATACTTAATTATTTATGTTATAAACACTCCATGTACATATATATAGACATTAATTTTGGAATTCTGATTTAATCAGCGCCATATATAGTTTTTAAGGCTTCCTCCATTAATTGATTATATGAGTTCATGCATTAATTAACTAACTGTGATAGGGGATTGCATAATAGTAAACTTTTTTGGTACCACATATTATATGATATATCTTTTAAGTTCAAATATTATGCTGTTTAGTTTTCTTTTGTATTTAAACTAGCATACTAGTACTGTCAATGGTTAGTTGTAGCATGAAACAAACAACAAGGTACTATACTTTGAACTCTCCTTTGAAACATAGGGAGGTTAGTGTAATTTAGGTTAATAAATGTGTGTAAGTTAGTGTAATTTATGCTTATTGTAATTGTCAATTAAAGACACTTCTTTCCAAATTACAAATTTAATCAGTTTTTGTGACATTGCTAGAGTTGTTTTTTTATTCTTTTTCATTGTTGAGCTGTTCATATTAGAGTTTTATTGTAATTCAATGCTCTGGTGTTGTTGTAGGAAGTTATGATGAAGGTGGTTTTTCTTCTGTTGTGAATTCGACGATAAAATCACACCAATGAATTTTGATGTGTGGAGCAAATTAATCAAGTAACCAAATTAAAGTTGATAGAGATGATGAAAGTAAATAATTCAAGAGAAAGAGAAGAACACAAGATATTGTTTACCCAGTTCGGCCAAATAAAGACCTACGTCTGGGGGAGAGAGCAACTCTCCGTTCCACTAGATCAAAGAAGTCACTTTACAAAAGTTCCCAATTGGGTTACAAGAATTAATCCTAATTCTACCCAAAATCCCGAATCTCTTCCCGTGGCCAAGAGACTCAATTTGACCTAATCTACCAAGGTGATCCCACAAGATGATCCAAGAATAGTTTGCCCAAATCCCTAGGATCCTAAGACCCTAGCCTTGTGTGGTGGCAAACCCTAATTCCCTACATCTTGTCACACTATTTTGCTCTCTTGCTCTCTTATTTTTCTATGAATAAAGCACTCCCTATTTATAGAAAAATATATGCCTATTATTTTAAAACAAATCTTTTAAAATAAAACCAAATCTCCTATTATTTTTAAATATATCTAATATTTAAAAACAAACACAATCTAAGTCAGATATTCTTCAAAACATATATTTTCCAAAAAAATCTCCAAACCAACACGAGCCTGCGCCCCGCGCCAGCCCGTCCGCGCCCCGCGCTAGACAACAGAACTCACAGGCCAAACGAGGCCTCTCCTGGCGCCGCGCGCTAGCTGGCAGATGTTCTTCAGAATTTCCGACTTCTTGTAACTGAGATTTCAAGGCATATCCAACAATTCTCCACCTTGCCTTTAAATCGATGGTGATCCAATCAACCACCGTGTTGCTCTCTCCATCTTGAATCTTCTATCCAAGATCACCGGCCAAGTCCCACTTGAACCTCGGCATAGGCATCATCCTCCACTTGCTTCCCACAAGCTGTACCTCCCCTTCATCCCTCGGAATGTCTTCCGCCCTCATGAAGATCTTGTCTCCCACTACCATAGGATGTTTGGTAGCACCCACAAGATTCACCGCTACCTCTTCGACCCCCGGAGTGTTCAGTTCCGTACTCTTGAAGAAACGCTTGCATCCAACTATCACCGGAATTTTAGATAGTCCTACAAGCTCCACCTTACCCTCTTCAGCCCCCGGATTGAACCTGTCCGTCCTCCTGAAGAATTGCTTGCCTCCGACTATCCATGGATTTTTAGGACAGCCCTACAAGCCTCCACCACCCTTCGACCCCCGGAGTGCCCTCCGTCCTCTCGAAGTATTGCTTGGCTCCGAACCAACCTTGGAATTTTAGGCGGTTCCACAAGCTGCAACATCAAACTCTCCTTGTATCCAACTACCTCCAGCAATCTCACAAGTTACCAAGTCTGATCACTGTTGCTTTCAATTGCCTCCCTGAAGATCTTCCAAGTTTTGCACTTCTTCAGCCACAATTGAAACATAACCCACAAGGTCTTCATAGTCATACCACTTTGGTGCAACAATTCCACTCTCTTCCCTACCTCTCATTAGATAGCCAAGAGCTATTGTTGAATGTTTGTCTTCCTCTAGTCCCACTAGTAACAAACTCCACCTCAACCTGAGATTCCTCCACCAAAGCCACAAACCGGTATTTCCACTATGTTCCCACCTTGTAACCTGCAAAACTGTCAAACTGCTCTGAAACAAACTTCAGGCCATTGTTAGTATCCAACAATTTCAGTTTAGTTCCAACACCTAGTAAATCTCGTTTCACTAAAACCTATGTCACTAACAAGAATCAACCAAAGTTTCACAACTCAACCATATGAGAATCACCACTAGTAACAAATGCATAACCAATAGTAGACCAACTATCCATGCATCAAAGTTTAGGAACATACCTCACATCATGTAAAAGAAAACACATGATTTGTCAAACATTGTAAGACAAACCAAAACCATACCTCAAACCTTTCAAGCTTTCCCGTCTTCAAGATGAAAAAAAATCCACCTTCAACTAGCTCTCGGATTTTTCACGGTATTCCTTCTTCAAACACATGTGATAGGAGCATCCAAAGTCCATGACTTAATACTCCACCGCTTCCCAACTTTCACTAGCATCTTCGAATTCTTATAACAAAGTTGTTTGTTTCAACAGTCACCCGAGTATTATTTCACCGCCTCTCCAGGCCGTGCTTCTCCCTTCAACGCCTCAACACGTTTTGAATTAACACCGCCCTCATCTTCACCTTCCACAACCCGTAGTCGTTACTCCCGGTGAACTTCTCAATATCAAACTTAGAACCCATGGTACCTGATTATCGATTTGATCCTTGCCCCACGGTGGGCGCCAATTGTTGTGAATTCGACGATAAAATCACACCAATGAATTTTGATGTGTGGAGCAAATTAATCAAGTAACCAAATTAAAGTTGATAGAGATGATGAAAGTAAATAATTCAAGAGAAAGAGAAGAACACAAGATATTGTTTACCCAGTTCGGCCAAATAAAGACCTACGTCTGGGGGAGAGAGCAACTCTCCGTTCCACTAGATCAAAGAAGTCACTTTACAAGAGTTCCCAATTGGGTTACAAGAATTAATCCTAATTCTACCCAAAATCCCGAATCTCTTCCCGTGGCCAAGAGACTCAATTTGACATAATCTACCAAGGTGATCCCACAAGATGATCCAAGAATAGTTTGCCCAAATCCCTAGGATCCTAAGACCCTAGCCTTGTGTGGTGGCAAACCCTAATTCCCTACATCTTGTCACACTATTTTGCTCTCTTGCTCTCTTATTTTTCTATGAATAAAGCACTCCCTATTTATAGAAAAATATATGCCTATTATTTTAAAACAAATCTTTTAAAATAAAACCAAATCTCCTATTATTTTTAAATATATCTAATATTTAAAAACAAACACAATCTAAGTCAGATATTCTTCAAAACATATATTTTCCAAAAAAATCTCCAAACCAACACGAGCCTGCGCCCCGCGCCAGCCCGTCCGCACCCCGCGCTAGACAACAGAACTCACAGGCCAAACGAGGCCTCTCCTGGCGCCGCGCGCTAGCTGGCAGATGTTCTTCAGAATTTCCGACTTCTTGTAACTGAGATTTCAAGGCATATCCAACATCTTCTAAAGGTGATCTTGTGGTAATAACACAAGCTTGAGGATATTGGACAATTTGAGGATTATGTTTATGGTTTGCTTAAGGATTATGCTGTGTTGCCGTGAGATTTTCTTGAGTCAAAGTAGCTATATGAGTTGGTGGAAGGATTGTATAGATATTAAGGGATCGTCATACACTTCAACACTTGCTAATTTCATGAATGATGCTGAAAGGATTAAGTTTTATGATTTGGGAGCTTATGATTTTCCTTGAAGTACGATTTTAATACTTGTAATTATAATGTTTTATTGAAGTTCCAATTTCTAGCAGTATTGCTGAAAGAAGTATTGAGGAAATTGGTTGAATTTAAGGATTATGTTTATGGTTTGCTTAAGGATTATGACACAACCATCACTCCTATAAATAGAAGCCTTAACCTTCACTAATCATGCACAACCATCACTCTCAAGAAGACTAAGAATTTAAGGTCTGAAACTCTATTCTTTTCATTCCTCTAATGTTCTTATATTCTCTTATTTTATTTGCTTTGTTCTTTTAAAATCTAGTCTCTTTCATTCACTTTAAGACCTTTAGTTACACTACTTTATTTTTCATGGCTTTCAAATTTAGGATCTTTTGTTCCTTTGTTTTCTAAGCTTCTAAAATAGTCATGTTAAAATGCTAATTATGACACTAGTTCAGTCCCTTATTTCTTCTAGTTTTAGTTTTACCTCATCATCACCTTTTTAATACATATTAATACATATAGTTCAAATCTCAATCACTCTAACTCTAACTTAAGCCTTGAGTTTTATTAGTATATGATTTGTTAAGTATCAGGACTTTCTAAAGTAACTATAAAAGCAGTATAAGAACATTAACATCTATTACATAAGTTATATAGGCACCAACGTCAATAACAATTTAAGGGCACTAGTTAGTTTCCAAACAAAGTGGCTCACCTATTAATTAGTCTACTATATCTAATGTAAAATCAAGACATACTTTTATTCAAGATTAATTGGAAAGAGAAGACACAAGACAGTTCTCTAACTCTAATTTAAAAGTTTGACTCAAATGCCTCTAAGCCTATAACAACACTACTGCTATCAAATTCTTTTAAATTCCAAATCAAGGTCCTTTTGCAATTAAAAGCTTGACTCCTATTTTAACTTTACAAGACCATTTATTATAAATCTTAAGCTAATAGACCATAAGCTAATTACTATGATGTTAAGTACTCACTAAAAATGTCATTCATTATAAATCTTATAACTAACCAAAAACGAGTAAGCTGCTCCATTTATTAAGGTTAACAACAAGAATTTGCTCTCTGCTAGTTATGGTTTGACTACAGTTTGCTCACTTGACACAGTCACAGTTCCATCAGCTTCTATTCTTATAAATCAGATTTTACAATTGCAAAACAAGTTCATCAATTAATTACCCTTAAATTAATATACTGTTAGTGAACAGATTCTCCTCCCAACCTAGCACCTAATAAAAAGGGATTGGCTGTAATTGGATATGGGTTTGAACATGAAGGGAGTGACTACGTTTCCAGTTAAGCAGGAACATTGTCTCAGTATAAGGGTAGTTCCACAACCTTAAGTTTTACTAACTATCAATACTATAAGTTTTACATGCATACATTTCAACAATTGAATCTATTCTAATAAACCTTATATTCAATAGAAACAAGTTGGTATCAGAAATAGCCGTGGTAGCAATTTTATAAAACATTGGTACCTGATTGTGTCGATGTTGGCGGCGATACGTCAATGTCGCGGAATTCAAAGGCTAGTAGCACCAAAGGTGGCAAATAGGAAAGCTGAGGAATAAAAGATAAAATTAATAAAGGGAAACAATAATTTAAAGAAACATTCTTGAAACATACCAGGACTGAAGCGAAGAAGAATACCTGAACCGAAGCTTTTGAAGGATGATTGGGTGACGCGAACTGAATGGAAAGAAGCGTTGATGAAAGCGAATCGTTGATGGTGAAAGGGCGAAACTGAATTGAAGAATCGAATAAAAGGCAAGACGAGCGGGAATCGTTGACAGAAGGTAATCGAAGAAACGAAGAAACTAATAGTGAATCGAATCTGAAAGGGAATGGGTCGTTGATTTTGTGAAAGGGAAAGGGTCGTAGAATCGAAGATTAAATTCAGCAACTTATAAATGGCTTTCATTGATGTTTGAAAGGGTTATAACGCTAAATTCAGCAACTTAAAGGGATCGTTGATGTTTGATTTGAATTTCATAGGCTGGTGCTTCCAAGAAGTTTTACTTTTTGGTGCTCATCCTCTTTGATCCATTGATAAACCTTAAAGGGATCGTATATGTTTGTTTTTTTTTAGTTAATGTGATATATTGTTTTGGTGGGTTAAGTCATCTCACCAATAACAATAAAGTTTTATTTTTATTTTTGTGGGATATTTTATTTAAGTTGTACAAAAGCTATACCCACGGATTAGCCGTACATATACCCACGGATTTATTGACCGTCACTAAATATGTCTGTGGGTATATGGCAAATTTGTTGTAGTGTTAGTAAATTTATGCTCTATTTTCAAAAAATTTAGACTACATATACACATTGCGTGAAATATATATTTCATTAAAATAAATTTAAAATATAATTTTAGTATTTAAAAATTAATTTAATAATACTATATAAAATATATATTTTATTAATAAATTTGAATTAGTATCTTAAAATATAAATTTTATTATTAGTTAAAAATATTTCTTTATATTATTTTATATTTATTAGATAATTAAACCGTCAATTTTATTAAATACTTTAATTAATTTATCAATTTATAAAATATCAATCATAAGTCATGAGACATAAATTATAAATAATAGGCTTAAATATCATTTTCGTCCTTGTAAGTTCGTTTTTTGTTTTGTTTTAGCCTCTGTATCTTTTTTTGTTGCAATATAGTCTCTGTATGTTCAAATCTTTTGGTTTTAGTCCCTTAAACCTAAAATTCGCAGGAAACCATCGAATTTTTCTGTAGATTTTCCTGCGAATTTTAGCTTTAGGGACTAAAATCAAAATGATTTGCACATACAGAAAATAATTTGCAATAAAAAAAGATACAGAAATAAAAACAAAAAATTATAAACTTAGATAGATGAAAATAATGTTTAAACTTAAATAGTAATGTTTCCACACTCGGTGTGACAGCCTTAAATGGAAGTACAGAATGTGTAATGGGGTGGTAGTTGCTGCTTGTTTAATGAGAGTTTAAATTTGGACAGAAATTGTTAAGATTGTCCAAGTTATGAGGTAGGTCCTCTTTTCTAGAGAAATTACAATCAGAAACTGCAACTATGGGTGCGTTTGTTTGGGATTTTTTTCTTAAAAAAATTCATTTTGTAATGTTGATAGTGTTTGTTATAGATTTTTTTTAAAATTATTTTTTAAAAAAAATCATTTTTAGCCTCAAAATGAAAATCTATTTCTAATAGCTTTTCAGGAATCTATTTTTTTAAAACTAAGGAATCTAAGTGTATGAACTTGTTTTTTTAAAAAAATAAATTTTTATGATTGTAAACAAACACAAAGTAGCTTTAGATTTTCTTCAAAATCTCTACAAAAAAATCTCTAGATTTTTTTAAAAAAAAATCATTTCTTTTAAAGCTTAAACAAACGCACCCTATATGTCATTATTGAGTCCACAGATACCCAAAACCGTATAACTGCTTGTTTTTATCCATTTATTGCTCTGGAAAACTTGTTTTACCAGTACTTTTATTTATGGAAAATGAGAAAATTTTAATATGGATATTCTTGACAGTGGATCAATCACAAATAACATTATAAATAATATGAATTTTATAAAATTTACTGTTAAATTGAAAATTTATATCATATAGATTATTTATATAAAAATTTAGAAAAATTGAAAATCATTTTATATGTTATTAAAATTTATTAAAATTAACAATTTATGAATTTTTATTAAATATTGTTAATCTTGATAAATCTCAATAACATATTAAATCATTTTTCAATTTTTTTTTAATTTTTTTATGAATAATCTATATGATATAAACTTTCAATTCAATAGTGAATTTTGTAAAATTTGTACTTGTTATAGTAATAGTATTGATGATGTTAAAGCTACCAAAAGTATTGAAAAATAATAATTGTTTATTAAAAAAATATACATTTAATATAAAATGCATAAGTATTAATAGAAACTTATTATTTTGAACTTCTTAATATGTACAAATTTGCATATGATAGAAAAATTCAAATAATATATCTATTATTTAAATTACCCTATCACTAATAAAAATGATTCATTAAAAATAAATAGAAAAGCTAAAAATAAATACTATTATTTTAAAATATTATCATTAAAACGAGAGAAATAGTTAACATACATGTACTTATATATACTTTCATTTCAAAGGACATAAAGTGAAATTTCTTTACAACTTATTCTAGATGGAATACTCCTTCGGCCTCATATATAAGTAAATTTATAAAAAAAACTTTTTCTTTAAGAAAAGTGTCTAAATGCATTTAGTCATATACTTTTCTAATTTTACCTATATCTTTTGGCTTGGAAACCGTTAAAAACATGAGAATGTGAAAAAGTTAGGAATATATTTGGAAAAGTGACATTTATTGTAATGATTAGAGGTTACTTTTGTTTGTATTTGAGATTTTCAATTTTATTTTTTTTATTGCTTATATATGTGACCGGAGGAAGTACTAATTAACTATTTCTACATTTTTTTTGGCCGATCACTTCGATCTTAAAATTGACATGCAATGAGCCCAAAAATATTGACATGCAATGAGCCCATAAAAATTGACATACAATAATATGCTCAATCCATGGCTTTAGAAATTGGATGTATTGGGAAATTTTCTTTCTCAAACATGATCAGTTTCCTTAAAGACAAAGAAGCTTAGAAAGTGATACGACGTTATCCCACTTTGCATATTTAACAAATTCAAGAAAATGATTGAAAGGCACCTACTTAGCAAGATATAATTACTACTATTTTACTTGCTTAAGGAGCCAAGAAACATAGAATATTACTAAGAAAGAATAGCATAATTAAAATCTCAAGAATTATTCTTTAACTTTAATTCATGCCAATTTGTTTGAACTTTTTAATGATAAATGTCAATAATTAATTTTAAGAAATGTTAATCATAAAATTCAAACTCACAAGTCTTATTAATATATCTTCAACCTTTATAATTTTACTCATATCTCCAATCTACCAAACTACCCTATTGTTTTGACCTTGATTGTAAACTTTTTTAACATAACAATACTACTTCATATAAGAACATCAATATGTCTTTGTTAATAAATAAATAAATAAATCAACCCATACAATAAATGTCAATAATTTATTAGATTGTAGGTCAATTATCAACAAGGTCTCAAATATTAATCAATGGTGTAAAAGGAATAGAAGGATAAGACAACCCATACAATGAGTGACCTTGTCAAGCATCGGTGATCAGTGATCACATTGATTTGAAGTGACTAATGGGTCCATTGTTCCTTTCCCTTTGCCCTAATAATAGTCCTCTTTATGACAAGCCAGGTTCTTGAATCAGGTAGTTAAACAATGTCAAATATAATTTTCTTGTCCTTGATTGGCACTAACTAATAGTTAACAGTTTTGCATTTGGTAGTTAACTTTTTCTATAACAAATCTAATTTAATTATCTTAAATATTATATTGAGAGACCTAGAAAAAAAAGCTACATATAAATATAAAGATGAGACTAAATTTATTTTAAGGGTCCGTTTGGTTTTATGAAGAAAAAAAAAATTATGAAAACTCATGAATGAACTTAGATTAAAGTAAGTCCAAGTTTTTTTATGGATTTTTGTAATTTTTTTCCTTTATCTTTCTTTTCATTATATCAAACGGACCCTAAATTCAAAAATGATATCAATCTTTCTTAATCTATTTAATATTTTTTTGTTCATTCATCTTCTATAATTTTCTTATTTTACTTTCTCTTTCCATTATACCAAATAGACCCTAAATTCAAAGATGATATCAATCTTTCTTAATCTATTTAATATTTTTTGGATTATTTATTATTCATTTATTTTTAAAAAAAAAACTAAATTAACTCACCAAAATTGGTATCGAACTTGAGATCTTAAGTACCAAACCAATTCAAACGGATTTATCTATTCTTAAATTATTATTATTATTATTAGGTCACTCTAATTTCACTTCATATATTGTGAGTAGTTCACACCGAGTGTGAACTCATATTTTAGACTAGTTAGAAAATGACACCTCAATAAATGAGTCATATTTTTTCTAATGGGGGATAGAGTGTGCATGAGTGTGCTCCATTCAAACCAAGTATAGTTTTGCTTAGGCAACACCCTTAACCACCAAGGCACCGAATTGTCATCTTTTATCCATTTGTGGGCTAAAAGCTTTATGGTGAAAACAACAAGGCATGGGGGGTGAAATGATGTGAAGAAATTTGTAAAAAAAAATTAAAAATAGGGTAAGATAATGACAATAAATAATAAGTGTGCCAAACAAGCAATAGTAAGTGAGAGTTGAAAAAGAAAGAAAAAAAAAAGTGAGAAGATTCACTGTGTGTCAAAGTGGCTGACTTATGTGGGACATAGTCTCCACTTCAAAGACACCAACCCCTCAAAGCAAAGGCCACCTCATTATTCTATTCATTTACGCAACAAACCATTTTCTTTAGGAACAAATAAATTCAATTCAATAAGGGGGTGTGTGTAAGTGTATGGGCCCGGCCCAGACAGGATGGGCCCACTTTGATTGGACCACAAATGGGGCCCAAAGGTGCACACTGGCATTATATTCCTTTCCTATGATAAAAGCAATAACTTAGAGAAAAAGGAGATGGGAACCCTCCACCCATTAGGAAGAAGGGATGAGAACATCAATTAAATCATATAAAGAAAACAAAAATAAAATGGAACAATCAGAGAAGAAGAGGGGGACAAAGTGGAAGAATGTTAATCCCATCACTGTAAAGTTTATAAAAGAAAAAATATTCTCAATTTGACTTTGTTATATCTCATCATATGCCATTGATTGTACTATATAATTAGGAGCAAAAAATTTCACATTTGTTCTTTATGTCACCCCTATTGTGCCTCTTGTTCTTTCCTTTGTTGACAAATGAATGAAATCAAACTTGTTTTTCAACCATGTTTTGTTTTGCAAGTCCAATGATTTAGTGAGTAAATTATTTGTTTAGAAAATATATATTTAAATTGCAATTTAGATTCTTTCATAAGTACATCAGATCTCACACAATTGATTGTATGCCTCATAGCCCGAATGTGGGAATGTTGTAAATTTTAAGGTATCGATTTAACTTTTGATAATAAAAAAATTCTTTTGTAAATTATGTTTAAGAAAATGAGTCGAGTTTTCTTTTCTTTAATCATTAATTTATTCACTTCCTTTTAAATTGACAAATTTTCAAAAAAAAAAAATTGTTTTTACTTATTTGTCGTTAAATTTCAAACCATTGATTATTATTTTAGGCTCTAAGTCGCATATTACTTTCGATCAATATGTCTCATTTTGAACCTCTTACTCCTCAATCCACAATCACTTTGAGATCCTCTATCATTCTTGCATAATCTCTTATTTGACTATCAAAAAGTTTAATGGCGGAACTAATAATTCTATAAAATAAAATTATAAACATCAATAAAATCACTGTTTTATTTTAGACGGTCAATGTTAATAATTAATTGTTAATGTTAGTATATTATTTTTCCTTCACCATAACTTGAATTATAATTCTTTAACTATTTAACTCATTTAATCTTTAGTTCAAACTAGTTAAACTACTCAACTTCTCAAATAAATCATTGTTATTGCAAGTCAACATGTTCAAGAATCTTCGTTCCTTTATAAACTAAATAAAACGATTTTTTTTATTTTTACCACCAGTTGAATCTGGTTTGGGGGTCAGTTATGGCATCAAGTGGTTTCAACCCCCTCCCGATTCCAGTTGCGAAGGAACGAACCGTGGTCCTCCCTACCAAATTCAACATCAATCACCACTAAACCAACTAACAATTGATAAATACAACAATTATTTAATAAATCTAAAAAATGATTTCTATCTTATAAAAAGGAAATGGAAGTAGTGTTTGTTTCTGATTAAATTGTTTTACTATGATGAATAAAAAGAGAGGGGATCTTTGGTTTATATGTTCAATGGTGCTATATCCCTTGAGATGGACATAATGAAGCACAAAGTGTTGTCAATATAGTAATGCTTCTTTTCAAAATTTCTCACAATGTAAAAAGAGAGAATGTAAGAGTGGATTATTGTCTGGTGTGAGCTTATTGCACCCAAATAATGCCGACAACACAATGGAAGCAAAAAGGACTTTTCTCTTAGTTGGAAGTCAATTTCTTTTATGTGAATTCATCAATACACATTTATTTAAATATTTATCGATATAGTTATTAAGGTGGATAACTATGATTTATGATAAGTTCATAAATAATATTTATTAATTTTTTTATATTAAATATTATTTGTAGACCTATTATAATTATTCGCCTCAATAATGTACCGATACATGTTTAAATAAGATATGTAACACAATGTTATTTTTTTAACTTGTGTTTCATTGTCCACGTGGTTATTTGTCATTGGCTTACTTGGAATGTAATTAACGCAAAGTTGTATATTGGACAATCTTTCTTTTTGATTCTCCTCCTTATATCAAATCCAAACCAAAGATCTTGACTATTTTTTTACGTGTATTTTCAACTATTTATAGATATGTCAAAATTTCTCTGTTTACGTCATTTTGTAGATCTTCAAATGCCTTTTGCATTCCACATTTGTTGTCTTGTGTTTGAATATATATATATAATAACATTTTTTGTATTTGTATTGTATGAATTCGTTCACTACCACCGAATGGCGCCACTGTACTTTTTTATTTTGTCAAAGCAGCTGTACATTTTTTAATCCAAGAATGGTAATTGTATGTTTGTTTAGGGACAAGATTTAACATAGTTACTGCATCAACGCAGTAATTGATTTAGACCGTCCGATTAGAAATATATGATTAAGATCTAATGTTGTATAAAATGATTAGATTTAGATTTTTAATTAGAACCGTTGAATCACAAATGTAAAATAATGATTCACTACTGCAGCAAACTGCGTGAGTTTATAAAAGCTGTGAATCCAGGTTTATAGTAGGTTTTTTATTGAGAGATTTGAAATGTATCAGATATTAAATACTCATTCTATTTCAAAATAAATAATTTATTTGAACACTTTTATGTTTATCAATGTACAATTTTAATCATCAATATATTTAGTTATCTATTATTAAAAATTATAAAATTTTGTATATTTTGAAAATACTCATCGAGATAAATCAAACAACATCTCATATATTAATATTTGCACATTTATATATATATATATTAGGAAAAAAAAATATGACCAAAGTAGATCATATATATGAATAGCAATTTAAGTCAAAATTAGGTCATTTATTTTAGGATAGAGGAAGTATATGTATCCGCTTGACAATAAATTGAATTTAGTATACTATGTTGTTAAAATTCAACATCTTTTGTTAGATGCAATTCTCATTAATTCAACATCTTTACATTGCGAGTGACAATTTTGTTTTCTACTTAACCTTACGCACCATTCACGCCTCCCGTAAATAAAAATATAGGTTGCTATTTAGAGTGTGAATTCAAACATGAATTTCTAAATGAATATCGAATTTAAAAAATAAATAAATAGATTTTTTATTTTCATTTTGTTATTATAAGACCAATTCGCTATTTAAAGTGCGAACTCAGTTTACAGTTTAACTATTGAACTTTATAAAAATTTGGTCACTATCTAATACCATATTTGATTGGCCACTAAAACAACTGTAACATTATCGATTAATCACACACAACACATAATTATATAAGTTGAAATCTATTTTCTCACTTTAACACGCTCCGCATTCTATGTTATAAGAAGAGTAAAATTGAAAGGCTAGAGTTCTACTCACCAAAGAAAATCTAACTTTTTGTGATACTTTCAAGCTCCAAATTTTCATCCAGTTTCTTGCTAACCATAGAAGATTACTGTGATGGACTCTCTCACCCTAGCATGAGCCGTCATTACATCCTCCATATGATACGCTGATTTCACACTATACTCCCATTTTTTAGTAAACTTATGAATATACTGTATTCTTCATTTGTATTAACACCATAAATAGGCATGGACACTTTGGTTTGCATATTGTGAATTGAAAATAGTAGTAATATTACCACACATTTATATATTATATTCAACTGTATTTAAAATTGTTCATTTCCATATATTATATCCATTAACAGTTTAATTTATATATTGTGTTAATTTAAAATAATCTTACTATATATAAATACTGGACAATACAGTATATGACATAACAACACAAGACAACGACTAACATATTGAACAAATTTTGTTTTGTATGACGTTTGGTGGATAAAAGGTTAATTTGGTATATTACATAACTTGTGCAGAAGACAAAAAGTTGCCCGATGGACGGTGGTTTAATAGAGAACAAGAATTTCAATTTTTGTACCGTCTATTGGCCTCTAGTTTGTCTTATCCCAAAAACAATTTTGCAATCAAACTGGTACAACTATAATTGTCTTGTCTAGTCTCTTACTTTTTAGCAGATCAAATGCACTTTTAATAAGAGTTTACCATTCATTCTTCCACAAATGTATGTTTTTCCCTATCCACTCATATACCATATTGTCATATAAATCAGTTAAAAAGTTCATAAGTGCATCTTCTTTTACAGATATTCTTACACGTCTAATAATATAAAAAATAACATCTCAAATAAAGTTGTGTATGTAATTGAAGCATAAAAGCTCTTTATAATATATTGCGAGTTCTCCAATCCCCAAAGTTATCCAAACATGTTTTATGACAAACAGCACAGTTTCATCTTCTTCTTTTTTTGTAAAAGGATTTATGCTAGATTATAAAGAATATATGTTTTGTATAATAAGATCAGTTGACGTAATACATATATAATTACTGTTAAATGATACTATGAAATTATTATAAAAAATATGACATGTAAAATCTTTCTATACCGTCAATGTGTATATATAATTTTTTTGGTCAAAGCATACCATATTTTCCATTAATAATATACTTTTTTTTTCACAGATAATTAATATACAGTATCAGTATGAAGCCCCGATACGCGACACGATACGGATACGATACCGATACGTCGATACGTGAAAATTTTAAAAAATTCATATCCGATACTGGCGCGATACGTTATTTAAAAATTAATTTTAAAATTAAATATATAAATGCAAAATATATAAACATGACTAAAATCAATAATATTAATAATGATAATTGTTTTTTGAAAGACAAAAAAAATTATTATTATTATTATTATTATTATTATAAACGCCAATAGTTCATTATACAAGGAGTACAAACAAGTCAATAAGCTTGCACAAGAGCAAAATAGTTTGAGGCTCAACATACGAGGGTTCCTCAGTCCTAACTAAAGACATATAATAGCTCAAAAAACATATAATAGTCATGACATCAAGCCTCTTTAACAAGCCCATCTTGTAGCAGACAATATTTGTGTCTCATTAATATTGTCCTAAAAAATAATGATCACCGGTACATTTTAAGTTATACATCTTAAGTTAAGTATTATACAAAAAGAACATCATTAGTACAATCCAAAAAAACATCACTAGTACTATCCAAAAAAAGACATAGTTAGTTATCCGTGTAACAATATAATAGTTTGACATTCACTAGGAAACACAGATTGTATAGGATATTATTTTTTTATTTAAAAATAAAGATTAAACCGATACTTTTCCGATACGAGTATCGGGAAGTATCGGACGCGTATCGGATATTATTTTTTTATTTAAAAATAATGATTTAACCGATACGAGTATCGGGACTTATCGGACGAGTATCGGTATCGAGGACGTATCGGACACGATACTTCACCATTTTTAGAATATCGGGGCTTCATAGATGCTATGTAAGCATTTTATTTATGGGAAGCACGTGACACTACTTTTGGCGCATGCCAAAAGCAGGCAAAACATGGAAATGACACGTCATAATTTAATTTAATTTGCTATGTAGTACTACTACTAGTATATGGGTCAATATTCCACTTTCTATTACTTTATTGATTTTTAAATTTTGTTATGTAAAAAAATCAGTGTATTTTTTTCTTGTGTTTTTCAATAAACTTTTATTTCGTATAATCATATTTAACATTTGTTTGATACTCACTTTATCCTTAATTATAAGTAAAAATTAATTTTTCAGATTTATTAAACAACCGGAGAGTATCTTTTGAAGTAGACATGGCAATAAAACTCATACCTACGGGTACCCGCCCAAATCATACCCGCTTTGACGGAGAAAATCCGAGTTGACTGGATTTGAGTTCGGGTTTGGGTTTTCCCCGGTTTCAAAAGATGGGGTTGGGGCGGACAATGAGGACATTGATATTCACTTCGAACCCGTCCCCGAACCTGCCCCCCCGCATATATTAAAATTAAATTTTACCTCTTTTAAATTAGAAATCCTTAAACAAATTCTTAAATTACATTTATATATTTATTTTTTATCTTTAATTTGAGTATTAAACAAATATTTTCTCTATTTCTTTTCTTTATTTAAAAAAATATCGTTTAAACAAAATAATTTTGGGCTTTTAACTTCTTTTATTTAATAAAAAAATACTAAAATGCAATCCAAATTCACGTAGGAAAAGACGTAATGGGGATACCCGATCCCCGTTGGGATACCCGATCACCGTTGGGTTTGCGTTTGAGGTTATACTTTTTATCCCCGCTCGGAATTGAGATGGGTTTGGGTAAACCCGAACTATATGGGTTTGGGTTTGGGGAGTGCAAAATCCGTCTTCACCCCGCCCCGTTGCCATGCCTAATCTGAAGTATATAGAAATACATTACTTACTCAATGAATCTGAAAAATGAACTTTTGCTTATAATTAAAAAAAAATAAGTATTAACTACAACTGTAGAGTTCCATACTTCATAGTTCTTCTCATTCTTATTTTGGAAAAATAGTCATTTTAGTCTCTTAATGTAGTTCGCTGTTATTTTAGTCTCCGACTGAAAAAAAATACAAAATAGTTTCTGACTCTGCAATTCGTCAGTCATTTTGGTCCCTAACGTTAAAATTGGTCGTTAACTTTACAAAAAACTGATGTGTCATTTTTTTAGAAACACGTAGCACACTGAATAAGCATTAATTGGACAAGTGGCTAATAATATGGCGAATGACCAAAATGACAATGAATATTTGATTGTTACCCTTTACAATGGTTATTTCTATGAATTAAACCAATGAATTAAAGAAATAGAACCTACCAAATACACATTAATACCAAATCTAATGTTGTACTAGCTAAATTGAATTGATGGAATATGCAGAAAAAGCATATTTAGAAGTGTCTTTTGCAAATTTCTTTCTTCGATGGATTCCAATATTTCTAGCTTCTCAAATTTGATATATAGTTGTTTGCTAGATTAATACCAGGATAATATTATAGGATATTTATAATATGAGTCAGGATCCGTTGACACCAACAAGTTTGACATCAAATGTTATACCTCTTAATAACGTTTTAACCGATATAAATTTTATAAAATCCATCGTTAGATTGAAAGTTTATATCATATAGATCATTTATGTAAAGTTTCAAAAAAATCTAAAACCATTTGTTATGTTATTGAGATACATCAAAGTTAACGGTTTGCGTCTTTTCTTAAATGCCGTTGATCTTTATGTGTCTCAATAGCATATCAAATGATTTTAGATTTTTCTAAAACTTAACATAAATGATCTATGTGATATAAACTTTTAATCCAACGGTGGATTTTAAAAAAATTATATCGGTTAAAACGTTATTGAGAGGTGTAACATTTGGTGTCAAACTAGTTGGTGTCAACGGATCCTGACTCTTATAATATATAACTCAAATGTATCCATAGCAACAATAGGAAACCATAAAAGGGCAAGTTTGTGCACTTAATCTTATAATATAACCCATGGCCCCATACAACAAGGGGAACAATATGTTTCTATGATTTGATTCTATATTTCGTATTTTAATACAATCTATCATATATTAAATAAAAAATAATATGACATTGACATTATATACATGGATAATAATTTTAATACGACGTTGTCTACTATAAATGCAACACGCAGTTTCACATATTTTCAATCGAAATTGTTGATTAAGGGTCTAGATCACACACTATTATAATTAACTTTAACAAATTTCAATCATCAATTTTAGATTAGATAGTTAATTCCAAGAGATAAGTGGTAATAAAAGTTGGTGAAATGTATGGGGTGGAACTAGAACTAGGAAGAGTAAATCAGAAGGAACAAGACAAAAACAAGGACAAAGGTGTAAATGCTCTGAAAATGTTTATTGCACTAATGTTTTATAAACCAAAAAAAACATCAGTCTCATGCCATGTTTCTCGATATCTGAGCTTACTCTTCTCACTTCTATTCTCTTCTATTCTCTCCCTTTATTCCATTCTTCTCTTCTCTTCTTTCCTCCATCACCAACATGCTTATTAGGGTTTTTCATCTCTTTCATTCTGATTCAGATACTTCAAAACAACACAACAACTAATTAGACAAGACAAAAGACAAAAGACAAAGACAAATTACAAAGACAAGGACAACTTCACTTTCTATTACAAACAAAGTTATCTTCTTCTAAACTCCATATATTCCTTCCTTCTACCTCAAGCTCCATTTCAAACTTATCTTGTTCAAAAGAAAGATTCAATTTTTCAAACCACCCTTCTCTTTCACTTTCATTTTTATGGATTCCATTAACCTTTAAAACATTAATAAATAATATAAATAAATAAAAAAACCCACCTTGGTTCACAAGGTAATGGTGTTGTTAGTGGTCAAAGTTGAAGTGAAAAAAGAAGGAACAGTAGAAGGTGAAGGTCACAAAGAAAGAAAAAAAAACCAAACTTTCTTCTTCATTTTCTTCCATTCACACAAACCCATTTTCAATTTTCCTTAAACTTGTCTTTTTTCATTAAATCTCTTTCATTTCTCATATAAAGTTACATTCTTTAATAGACCCAACAATTTTCTTCTTCTTCTTCTTCTTCTTCTTCTTCTTCTTCCTTGGAATCTGTGAAACATGGCTATGGCTGTGGCTCATCATAGAGAAAGTAGTAGCAGTGGTGGAAGCATTGATAAACATCTTGATTCAGGAAAATATGTTAGGTACACTTCTGAACAAGTTGAAGCTTTGGAAAGGGTTTATGCTGAGTGTCCTAAACCTAGTTCTATGAGAAGACAACAATTGATTCGTGAGTGTCCTATTCTTTCCAACATTGAACCTAAACAAATCAAGGTTTGGTTCCAAAATCGAAGGTAGTTAATACTTTGCTTCAAAATCTTTGTTTTTTACAAGTTTTAGCTTCATTAGTATGTGTGAAATTGAAATCAGCACTTAGATGTGGTTTTGAATTGTTGTGTGCAGATGTAGAGAGAAGCAAAGAAAAGAGGCTTCAAGGCTTCAAACTGTGAATAGGAAATTGTCTGCAATGAACAAGTTGTTGATGGAGGAAAATGATAGATTGCAGAAACAAGTGTCACAGCTTGTGTGTGAGAATGGATTTATGAGACAACAATTGCATACTGTAAGTGTGTGAGGAACATGATGATGTCTCATGTCATAATTCTACTTTTGGACGAAGCAAAATTGATTCGATTTTGACATGTTTGGATATTCTCGACTAGAATTGATTCTCTTGAATCAAGAATTCAGAGATTTTGCCTCTACAATTGAATATATCCGAATATAAAATCATTTTACATTCAATTCACTTTTAACCAGAATCAATTTTACAAAATTAGTTTTTGTCACCGCATAACCAAACACAAACTAATGGATTTTATATTTTTTTACTTCGTCATGCAATGAAAATAAGTAAAATTTATTTTGTTGTTTTGATCTATGCAGCCATCAGCAGCAAATACTGATGCAAGTTGTGATTCAGTGGTTACAACTCCTCAGAATTCCAAAAGAGATGCTAATAACCCTGCTGGGTAATTTGGAGGCTTATGAAATGGACTTTTTGTGATTTTTTGTTTTTCGTCTTGGAGGTTTCGTAATTCTTTTTCTGTTGTTTAATTCTATGCAGACTCCTATCAATTGCGGAGGAGACTTTGACAGAGTTCCTTTCAAAGGCTACAGGAACTGCTGTTGATTGGGTCCAGATGCCTGGGATGAAGGTCTCTTATAATTTTTCTTTGCTATAAATTTAATAATGAAATTAGTGGTCATGATGACCAATGTTTTAAAAACGGGAGCTGAGATTAAACCGCGAGTCATTTTGGTCATGGTTCAATCGGTTCAACCAGTATGACAAATAAATAAAAATGTATTTAAAAAGTTAAAAGAAATGCAAAAAAGTAAGTTTCTTTAAATCACTGGTCATAGGTCCAACTGGTTGAACTAGCTGGTTTGGTTCATTTTTAAAATACTGGTCATAGCTTTTAGAAGATAATTATTGTGAGTGTCATTATGAAGTTAAGTTTATTTTACTAAAGTAATGTCGATTATCTTTATTAAATTTTATTTTTCTCAATGCCAGCCTGGTCCGGATTCGGTTGGGATCTTTGCTATTTCACAAAGTTGTAGTGGAGTGGCAGCTCGAGCATGCGGTCTTGTTAGTTTAGAACCTATGAAGGTAAATTCACACTTCCAAATAAGATGTAAAAAGTGCTGTTTGAATTTCTGAATCTCAAATTTTCAACAGATTGCAGAGATCCTTAAAGATCGTTTATCTTGGTTTCGAGAATGTCGGAACCTAGAAGTTTTCACAATGTTTCCTGCTGGAAATGGAGGAACCGTTGAGCTTGTTTACACACAGGTGAGGTTCAAATAACTTTTAACATCTCGTGTCGATTTGCTTATAAATTATAATACCTGTGAGTAACCTTCAAGTCGGCGACAGACATATGCTCCAACAACGCTAGCTCCTGCCCGGGATTTCTGGACTCTGAGATACACTACAACTTTGGAGAACGGTAGTATTGTGGTAAGTATATTTTGTCATCTGATGCATAATAATAGTTGCATAGAATTTACATAATAATACTTAGCGCATCGATTTTGATTCCAATTTTGAAGGTCTGTGAGAGGTCCCTGTCCGGTTCTGGCACCGGCCCTAATCCAGCTGTTGCTGCTCAGTTTGTAAGGGCCGAAACACTCCCAAGTGGCTACTTGATTCGACCATGCGATGGTGGAGGTTCAATCATCCACATTGTAGACCATCTAAATCTTGAGGTTAGACATCTTAACAATGAGACAATATATATATATATTTTTCATTCGTTACGTACGTTAATTTGTTTTTTCTTGTCTATTCATGTATTTAGCCGTGGAGTGTTCCAGAAGTGCTACGACCACTTTATGAATCCCCAAAAGTGGTGGCACAAAAAATGACCATTGCGGTAAGTTCACTATTGTTACTTCATAAAGTAAAATTTATTGCAAAAGTTTGTTGACTAATGTTATTGGTGTCTTTTGTGATAGGCACTTCGACATATTAGGCAAATAGCTCAGGAATCAAGTGGAGAAGTGGTATATGGATTGGGTAGACAGCCTGCTGTTTTGCGAACATTCAGCCAAAGATTGAGCAGGTAACCACATGAAATAATTTGCTTCCTTGATTCGTATTTTTATTTTTTTAGCGGAAAACTGATGTATTATACTTGCAGAGGCTTCAATGATGCTGTAAATGGATTCAATGACGATGGCTGGTCTATACTGAACTGTGATGGTGCTGAGGATGTAATTATTGCTGTTAATTCAACCAAGAATTTGAGTAGCACTTCTAATCCAGCAAGTTCCCTTACATTCCTTGGAGGAATTCTCTGTGCAAAAGCTTCTATGTTGCTCCAAGTGAGTCTTGAGAACTCATTGCCGTGTATTTTCAACAGTGTTTGCCTCGATGAAATTTTACATAACAATTTGTTATACTGCTTTGCTTGCAGAACGTTCCTCCTGCAGTTTTGGTTCGCTTTTTAAGGGAGCACCGCTCAGAATGGGCCGATTTCAATGTCGATGCTTATTCTGCTGCATCATTGAAAGCTGGAAACTATGCCTATCCAGGGATGAGGCCTACAAGATTCACAGGCAATCAAATAATCATGCCTCTTGGCCATACTATTGAACATGAAGAGGTATGTTAATGTTTGCATTCACATGCAAGATTGAAATTTATAGTGTCATGAAATCCATTAGCATGTTATGCAGGCCGAGTGATGTCTACAATTTTTTATATGACGAGACGACTACAAACATTTTTCCGTTAAAGCATTGTTCTTGATGAAATTAAATTTTCGTTGCAGATGCTTGAAGTTATTAGGCTTGAAGGCCACTCTCTTGCTCAAGAAGATGCTTTTGTTTCTAGGGACATTCATCTCTTACAGGTGATGCCTTTGACTCTTACAGGTCTATATGCAAACAAATATGATCGATATAGGTATGTACTGTGGTTTTTGATGTGTATTCTTTTTGCAGATATGTAGTGGAACCGATGAGAATGCTGTTGGGACTTGTTCTGAGCTCATATTTGCTCCAATAGATGAAATGTTCCCAGATGATGCTCCATTGGTACCTTCTGGCTTCCGCATCATACCATTGGATTCAAAACCAGTTGAGTTTTGTTCCCTTGTTTTTAACTCTCTTTATCGAGCTAATTTTCCATATCTTTTTATCTTCTTTCGATTTTCCATTTCCATTGAATACAACCATGTGTCAGTGTCAGACACCAACACTTGTCAGACACCGGACATGTCTTCAATCTAAAGTGTCCAGATGAGTCTGCTGCTACGAGGAACATAATTTAGTACTATTGTAACATTACTATTTTCATGTTTTAGGGTGATAAGAAGGATACAGCGAATTCAAACCGGACCCTAGATTTGACTTCAGGTCTTGAAGTTGGCCCAGCAACAACTCACGGTGGTGCAGATTCATCGTCAAGTCAAAACACCCGATCAGTGTTGACTATTGCCTTTCAGTTTCCTTTCGACAGCACCATGCAAAATAATGTTGTAATCATGGCTCGCCAATATGTTCGTAGTGTGATTTCCTCTGTGCAAAGGGTTGCCATGGCTATATCTCCGTCCGGTATCAACCCAGCTATTGGTGCAAAACTTTCTCCCGGTTCTCCAGAAGCAGTTACGTTAGCTCACTGGATCAGTCAGAGTTATAGGCAAGTCTACATATTTATCTCGAATACCTCGAGCCTTCTAGTTGATATATCTTTTCTGAGAAAATTCTAATGCGTTCATCTTTCCGTTTAATCAGTTACTATTTGGGGTCTGACTTGCTCAAATCAGATTCTCTAGTCGGCGACTTGATGCTAAAACAGCTGTGGCATCACCCTGACGCTATTCTATGCTGTTCACTGAAGGTATGATTGTAATTTCAATTCATTTTATGCGATTTTGATAGCATCCATAACGCGAGATTTATGTGATTTTCCATTTGGTGTTATTGCAGTCTCAGCCAGTTTTCGTGTTTGCAAATCAAGCTGGCCTTGACATGTTGGAAACAACTCTAGTTGCTTTACAAGACATCACGCTGGATAAAATATTTGACGAGTCCGGTCGCAAGGCATTGTGCGCAGATTTTGCTAAGTTAATGCAAGAGGTAATTTTCGCAACTTTAACGACTCCCATGTATAAGCTTAATTAAGCTATTTATCCAAACTGAATCATAGTTTGTGATTTCGAAAATGGCTAATGTGTGTGTATACTTCTTATACTTCTTCCATTAGGGGTTTGCTTATCTACCAGCCGGGATCTGCATGTCGACGATGGGGCGGCACGTTTCTTACGAACAAGCCATTTCATGGAAAGTGCTTACAGCAGATGATAACAGTGTTCATTGCTTAGCTTTCTCTTTCATAAATTGGTCATTTGTATGAAAATGAAAATCCAATTATCAGAAATTTTTGTTCATGTACTATAACACAGGATCAAGTTTGCATCTAATTAGATTTAATTTATTTCTTATTTAATTTGCATTAACCAAGTTGAATTATTAATCTTGTAAATTGTTGCTAGTGCTAGAGTGAAGTTTAGACTTGTATGGAGTACTTGTTTTTAAACTAGAACATAGTACAGTTACTACTGGCAAGCTAAATTGGTTGAAACATTTCTTTTACTCGAATCAAATTAATTCATCATTATTCAAAGAATTCACAATACACAATCGAGGGGATAGTGAAAATCACTGCCAGTAGCATAAGAAATAGACGCCCTTGCTAAAGAGTGAGCGCTATTATTAGCTTGTCGACTAGTAAAATGAACCTGAAAATGTTACAGCTAACTAAGTGTATATTTGGTTCTGCGGTGAGATAAATTGATTTTGGCGGAATTGATTTGAAGCTATAAGTGGTTTATGTTTGGATATATGTATACAAAAGTGAGTTGAGCAAAAAATTTGAATGTAAAAATTAATTCTAAAACCAGAAGTTACAAATTTTAGCTTTGAGTAAAATCAATTCTTGAAGCAAAATTAATTTTACTTTTGAGAAATCAAACAAGTTAGAATTAATTATACATGCTTAGAATCGATTCTAATTGAAATCAAACATACATGCTTCTACAAAAGATAATTAAGGAAAAAGCTTATCATGAGTGCAAGTGCTGGAAAAGTCAAAATGGACTTTGAGTAAAATGTGGGGATGTCTCATTTCATTTGCTTTTGTCCCACCTAAGCTTGTCTTACTTATTTTCACATGTCAATATCAATTACAACGCAAAAGTAAAAACGTGCACTCCATTTTTTATTTTTTAGTACATTTTAGTGCACCCTGCCTTTTTTCTTTGTTGCATGAAAAAAAATATATATATTATTACACCAAGAGCATAAGAAAACAAAACCGATGACAAACTAGAAGAAGAATCATGAAACATAATCACAATATCTAACCCATCTTTATTAAAAATAACATGAATCCAAGTGTTTAAGGATTTTATTTTCTCTTAAGCTCAAGGATATCGAAATTTTGTCGAAAAAGAAAATTAGACATACGAGAATGATATCTTTTCAAATGAATTCAGAGAAAAATTAAAGGATCATTCGTATTGGTCTAAATGTAATCACACAAGTGGTATAAATATCAGATCTTTACTCTGATACTACTGTTAGATCATGTGGGGAGTTTGAAGGATCATTCGTATTAATTAGATTAAGAACAACCACACAAGTGAGTTGAACATCACATCTTAACCTAAAATTTTAAGGCATTGAATTTATGAATATGTTGACTTATATATTGTTCACATTCATTTTTCCATGTAATATGAGACTTTTAACCTCACACTTACAAATTTACTTCCTTTGTTTTGTTCTTTTTAAACGGGCATGAAGTTTTTGACACATTATGAAAAATAAAACACATTTTAATACTTGTTAAAATAATTGTTAACAACGAGGTTGAATCTAACAAAAATGGCCAATCTCTCATAACATTTTAAAGCAAAACTTGGATCTTGAGTTGAGATGGTGTATACATTTATAGTGATAAAAAATGTCTTAAATAAGATTACTCATACATAAGATATCTATATAAGAAAAAAAAACTTTCTAGAGTGACTTTTCTTTTTATTGTAGGCGTGACCTTTACCTCATTAGGGTCTATTTGAAATTGACTTATTTTTTAGCTTATAAAAATAAGTTATACAAATAATAAAGTTTTATGTTGATTCATAAATTTTCACCAACAAAAATTGTATTTTTATAAGTTATTTTATCATAAACTACCTTGAAACGTTTATAATAATGCATAAAAACTTATTTATATGCATAAACTCAAAAATAAGTCAATCCAAACGGACTCTTAATATATCGCTTACTTCTAACTTTATATCTTCAAGTTTGCATCTATTACAATATATTAGATCATCAAAGAGAATAACAGAGGATGTTAACAAAGGCGGGTAAAGTTTTATTAGGATAAGCAAAAACCATAAAATACAAAATGTTTCTCTAAGAACATATATAGTGAAATATAAATAGACTAAACTACCTTTAATCCAACTATAACAAAAGACCCAATATTATCTAACATTTCTTCTCAAACTCGCAATGCATCAACATGAAATATCAAAAGTTTTTCAAACAAAAAACGAAAAAAGCATAATTAATAATATAAACTCAAAACATCTAATATTCCAACAAATGATCTAAAATAAATTGAGGTGTACATCACTATAATTTTGAAATAAAAAATAATACTAAATGCATACATTTCTAGAATTTGTGGCATTAGTATGCATGCCAATTGCAAATTCTAGTAGAGGAGTTAAGATTCTCTCCATTTCCCGAAATTCTAATTCATTTTTATCATACTTGGCAAAAGGGAAATCAATTTGCGTGCTTCGGATCAATATAGTGTGTATATTTAAGTGAAACGGCCACTAGAATAATGCACATTACTACTAATAGTGAGTCCAGTTTACTCATTCCAACACCAAATGTGAATAAACCATAACACATTCCAATATCCAAGTTCAGAATTCTTGTTTGATCAAGGAAAGAGTACATAAATGACACCATTTGGTACTACTACTACTAACACAAGATACCAAGTTTAAAAAACTTCAAACAACAGTCACAAACCTGATACTAACAATTTAACTTTACAATAAGCTTCCCTTGTTTCTGTTGAAGATGTGTGTGCCGCTGTTTTTAATTACCGGGATGCCAAAGACCAGAAGTTCAGAAGAAATGACGGCACTGTGGTGAACCAACATATGAATGCCATGCCTGTAGCTGTTTCAAACTGCACACAGTGGTTTTCTGAGCAGTTACCAAGATCATTATCGATCAGCACTGTGATTCCTGCTGATGCGCAGGCTGCCGCAAATATAAGCGTCGAAGTGACCTGCTTATACGACAAGTGTTCTGAGTTAACTCTTTGTCATTTTCAAATGGGAAAATAATGATAATAGAAGTTAAAAATCCAGATGTCTACATTATCAAGCTTAAGAATGAATGGAATAGTGACAATTGTAGTAAAAAAGTTATGGAGATCTTACCCCATCCCCAATTGTAAATGAACTGACAAGTCGATAGTTCTGCAAAGATCGTCTTACTAAAATGGCATATACGTCGGTAATAGCTAATGAAAAGCTCCACAAAGTCTGTAAGCCGGCAGCCGCAACAAGGAAACTGATAAAAAAAGTTGAGACAAGAATTTCATGTAAAGTTGAAGCATTTCATAAACAAAAGAGGGAACTTGAAAAAAGAATAAAGCCAAAAAATATAATGACATGTTCAATTAGATAAAAAGCTTACTTAATAGCTTATAGAATAAGTACTTACCGCATAAACACTTGTAAGATTCATAAGCTATACCAAGAAACGTAATGAAATAAGCTAAAAACATCTAATGGACATGCAATAAGTAATTTTCATAAACTAACTAAAACACTTGCACAGACATTTATGTTAGAACAAAGTCCTGAGATATACAGTGTCTAATATAAGAACTATCAAAGTCCTGAGATATACATCCAATTAATTAAAAGTGTCCTGTCCATACAACAATTACTGTTCCAGTAGATAATCTGATATTTTGATAGAAACTGGCATCTCAGAAAATAGCCAATGACTTTCGTAGAATTTGAGTTCAGTCAAACTCAACTCTACAACTCCACAAAATAGCTTATAAGATGAGGGATGTCTCACACTTATAAACAATTCCAGGCTAAATCTCATCCAATGTGAGACTCTCAACATAAAACCCCGCATGCCCGGACATGATTGGACATCAAAAGTATGACCCGGTTGGCTCGATAGTAGGAGTCCTAACGAGTCTAGGATAGGCTATGTGATACCATCTTAGAATTTGACTTGGTCTAACTCAAGCCTACAAAAGCGGCTTGTAAACAATTTTTAGGTATTATCTCATTCAATGTGGGACTCCAAACATAATTCTTTATTTCAAGAGCAAAAATCTAGGCTAGACCAATGTGGGTATGGACCAGAAATTACAGACGGTAAGACCAGAGAAATTGAGACTCTTAACTCTCCTACATCCTTTACAACTTTCCACATACTGTTGGGAATTGTGCAGATGAATTGGGACAGGTGAAAACAAATGTTGAGGGCAGGCCCAAGATATGGGAGGTTCATTATAGGAAACACTTTAAGGATAGTGAGGAACTGAGTTGGCAATGTGAGAGAAGATATGTTTGAGGGGAGAGTTGGTTACATAAGGAAGAGGGAATAGTGAGTGGAGGAATTTTGGATTCAGTTAGAAGAAATTAGAGGATCACCGAGAACCTTTCTCTGATTGGGAAGAGACACAAAGTGAAAATGAAGATGAAGCTGAAATTGGGATGTTCTTAGATGCAGAAAAGTTGCAACCTCCCAGAGAACATTTATCATGTTTGCAACTTTGCATGAACCATCATAGCACCAACTTATTCAGGTTGCCATATGACGGTCCAACTGAAAAGGGAGAGTCTAAAAATATTAAAATGAATAGTTCTGAATCTGAAAAGCAAGCCTTGGAAGTGAGGTTTCAAACAGATACAAATCAACCTTGGGACTTACAGAAAAATATTGCCAGCTTGAGATTCGAGTTACAAACCTTAAAATAATCTAATAGAATACTTGAAGATCAAATACAAAATGATGCATCCATAAATACAGATCTTACCACTCAACTTACATAAACTGAATTAAAAGAGGCTTATCACAAGATTTTGGCATTAGAAGTGGAACTGAAGAGCAAGTACCACTATTGTGAAGAATTAGACACAATGTGTTGAACTTCAGCTCCAGCTTGAAATCATATTTTGTGTCAACAAAACCAAAAAACACTGATAATTTCTATTCGATTGAGAAAGTTATAGTGTGTCCTAATGTCCTATCAGCAGATTAGGTAGATGTTAACAACATGTCAAGACTCCGTAAGATATTGAGAACAAAGTATTAGGTAAACTAAACATGTATGCAAGTCATTGTGTGTTCTAACAGCTTCATTTTGCACCAAAGTCATTGAATTCACTACCCATAGAAAATGAAAGACATGACAAATAACCTACCAATTGATAAAGTTCCATGCAGTAACACAATCAGACACCTCAAAAACAATTTCATAAACATATATATCAGAAGCACATGAAAATTCAGTGATACAGTCTTACCTACACTTCAAATTTATCAGAATCAAGCTCTCAATAAACAAACAATCCTGATATTTTCACACGAATGTCTTACCTACACTTTACACCTCTTCTCCCTTTATTCTCAATCATATTTCCTATTTTCTCTCTTTTCCCTTTCTATCTCTCACCCAGTCCAAATAGTGGCACTAAGCGTAACAGAATTTGAATAAACCTCAATAGTAATACACCATACACTATTTAGTACAAAATGCTGTCAAATAGTTGCTATAGCAGCGCTACAACACTACAACATAGTGCTATTTTTCACGATCTACAATTGACAACACTATGCTCACCCTATTTAGCGTGTGAACAAATCTCATTATGATACACAAAAACTTCTTAATCAGAATCTCGTTGATCTAAAAATGACAATTTCACCAAACCCAACAACACACTTCTTACAATCACAACCACAATCACAAACAAAACAGCATTTATATGTAATAACGAAGAAAAAAATTGAAAACATATCTGAGGCTGAAAGTGAAAATAAACAAATTAAATTACCAGAAGGCAGTGACTGAAGGAAAATCACTAGTAGAGGCCATAATAGAGAGTGCAGCAGCACCAAAAACAAACTGCGAAATACGCAAAGATAGTCCACCAACAGTACCAGGCATGCCTTGAATATCTTTCATCCTGACCATAGGCACATTCAAGTTTTGTTCAACAACAGGAACAGCTCCATCAGTGGTTGGAACCTCTTCAACAGGGTGAACCGAAGCATGGCTCACATTCATTTCTTCACCAAAACACTTCAATTCATAATCACACAACCCAGATTTCTTCTTCAACCAAATCTAATCAAATTTCAATAACCCAATTAATTAATTAACTACCCATGAACTAAAATCGAATCAAAAGTAATAAAAATGTAAACTTTATCATATTTTTATTGCTATTTTCATATTATTGGTGTGGGATCAGGATTCACTTTATTTGATTATTATAAACTAGCGATTAGCCTTTGATTTAAATCTATAAATGATTGTAACTTTATAATCAAAACTAACAAAACCAAACAGAATCAATTCCTTAGTTTATACTGTAGTTCATGAAAAAAAAAACAAAAACAGAATAAGGAACAGAGAAAGAGACATCATACCCAGAAGAAGAATTGCAGTGAGATCTGAGTTAGGAGAAAGGATGAAGATGGAAGAGAGACGACACAGGTCACACAGCAGTGCCTGCAGAGTGCAGTTGTTGAATGTTGGTGGTGTGGTGCACGCGTCAGTTGTGAACTTTTCTCCTCTTTGATTTTTTATTTTTATTTATTTTACAATAAACTTTTCTTTATTTTTTTTTCTCATTTTTGACCAACTTTTCTTTAATTTTTTTTCTCATTTTTGACCAACTTTTCTTTGTTTTATTTTACTTTCATGTCCTTAATATAAAACGAACTTCACTTTTTAGATTTATTGAGAATCTAATGTATTTAGTCTATATTATGGACTAAATACATTAAATTTACAATGAATCTAAAAAGTGAAGTTCCTCTTAAATTAAAGACTAAAGTAAGTACATTTTTTTTATGGTTATTATCTTTTTTTTTGTGAAGTTGCCTATTCAGTATAAATTTGAGATGGATAGGTGGGGATCATTAAGATTCGAACCATATATATGCAATGTTTCTATCAATGTCTTTATCGTCTAAAAAACATGTCTAACTATTTTAAAATGAATATACACACACATAGTCAGGATTCGTTGACATTAACTAGTTTGACACTAAATGTTACACATCTCAATAATGTTTTAACCGATATAAATTTTATAAAATTCACCGTTGGATTAAAATTTTATATCATATAGATCATTTGTGTAAAATTTTAAACAAATCCAAAATCATTTGATATGTTATTGAGACATATAAAGATTAACTGCATTTAAAAAAGTAAACTGTTAATTTTGGTGTATCTCAATAACATATCAAATGATTTTTTATTTGTCTGAAATTTTAGATAAATGATCGATATGATATAAAGTTTCAATCCAACAGTGAATTAATCTATATGATAAAAACTTTCAATCTAACGGTGAATTTTGTAAAATTTATATCGATTACAGAATTATTGAGAAGTATAACATTTGATGTCAAACTAGTTGATGTCAATGGATACCAACTACTTCATCCTTCCTAAAATATAAGTAAAAGTTGATCAACAAAAATGAATGTATTTGGTTCAAATCTTTAATCAAATACATCAAATTTAGTTTACTCATTTTTGCTTATATTTTGGGACAAAGAAAATATATTATTATTATTATTATTATTATTACTATTATTATTATCTTGTAATTGCATTATCGTTGACCATTTTCAACTTTATGATTACTAGCCGCCAAACGAGCACGTTTGTGTGGTCGATATTTTTTTTATCGATATTCTCTATTGTGCAAATATAAATAACTATTTAATCTCTTTTTTTATTGGACTTAGTTAATTGATAACTACGTAACATCTTTTTTTGTTGTGGCTAGTTATTAAGAAGAAGGAAAAAATATTTTTACTATAAAACAACTGAAAACCTACTTTTATGTGGAAGTTCTGCTTAGTTATTAAGAAGAAAAAAAATATTATTTACTAAAAAAAACTGAAAATCTATTTTTATGTGGAAAATATTTTTTAAGGGTAAAATAGAAATAATGAAAAAATCATCCCAAAAATTTGTATCCTTTTTATATATAGTAATAGATAATAACTTTTTTTTTGTACAATATAATGACATTTTATCTATTCTTGTAAAAAAAAACATTTTATCTATTAACTCCGTCTCTAAATATAAGATTATCTTTAAAAAAAAAAATTATCCTTTTTTATAAGACATTTTTCAAATTTTTAAGAACATTAATTATTTATTTACCAACATATCCATAATTAAAGTGCATCGTTTTCTACAATAAAGTTGTCAAAACAATAACAATTATAAAAAAAATTAAGGCAAAATTACAGGTTATTTATCTTATTTTCTTTGTAACATTTTGGTCTTTTATCTTTTATTTGTAATATTTTTGTCATATATCTTGTCTTTTTGTAACATTCTGGTCTTTTATCTTTTATTTATAACACTGTGATCCTTTAAAGAAGATGAAGATATGAAAGGATTGATGAAGATTGTGAACATATTCATCAAAATTATGAGTTTTATTTAACTTTAATAAAAAGGTATCTTAAAAAATAATATGTGAAAAAGGATTTATGTGTGAATGTTAGAAAAGATAAAGGACCAAAGTGTTACAGATAAATAAGATAGGTGATCAAAGTATTACAAGTAAAAGATAAAGGACCAAAAATGTTACAAAATATAAAGATAAAGGACCAGCAGTGTAATTTTACCAGAAATTTAATACAAAAACTCACCTTTGTAATCTCCGCAATTTTCTAAATGCGGTCTTATAATTATAGACGAAAGTAGTATATTGTTATAAAAAAACTCACATGTATCTATACAAATACACCTCTTAGAATAGATTCACCAATAAATCCATGTGATATATATGGTCTAACCACATATTAGCCCATTGAATAAATTATCAACCCATATAACATCGTTCAAAATAATTTCCAAAATTTTTCCGATAGAGTAGCTTTGATATTGCCCGACAACATCTCAAAGGAGCAAAGATGATTCATTAGGGCAGACAAATCAATGATTACATTTGTCTTACCTCTAGAGCAATCAACATGCTACACAAAAAAACTTTTGGTGGAAACTTAGCCATCAAGATAGATATAGCAAAAGTACAACCTTTGGTAACTAGATTCAATCTATCTTTATTTTATGCAAAGTTGTTCATTTTAGTCAATGAGAAGCAAGATGGTTTATTTGATTGTGTTAGGGGGTGCGAGATAAGGTGATCCATCATTACCTCTTCTATTTTGCCTTGCTGAGGAAGTTTTAAGTTGAGGTTTGACTAAACTTGTGTATCAAGGTTAGTTGAAGTTAATCAATGGATCCAAAACACACACACATTCCCTCTCACATATTATACGTTGATGATGTTATGTTATTCTGCAAGGCATATATGCTAACATTATTGTTCTTACTAGTTTTTTTTTTGTTGCTATATATGCTTAAATCTCTAGCCAAATCATAAATCATTATAAATCCACCATCTTTGTTGGATCTATCTCTCATTGTAGACTTTCAAGCATAGCCAATTCTATTGGATTCAGTATTGGCAGATTACCTTTCATTTACTTGGGTATGTTCATTTTCAAAGGAAAACCTAAAGTTTTTCACTTCCAGTCATTTGTAGACAAAATCAAGTTGAAATTGGCCTCATGTAAATCATCTTTGTTAACTTGTAGTCAACAATCACCATTCTAGAGTTCCCATAATTATTGAAGTTTTGTTGTGTCCTCCTATACAAAATTGGCTAAAGTGCAACACAAACGGTGCATCCAAAGGCAATTTAGCTATAGTTGTTTGCTTAGGTATTTTCAAGAGCTACAAAGGTAAATCTATTGTTTTTTTGCTCAAATTTTTGGATTTGCTATAATGCATTATTTGGTGAAACTATGGGAGTCATTTTAGCCACTAAATATGCTAACACCAAGTTTTGGTCTCAACTATGGTTAAAATGTAATTCTAAGCTAGTTACCTTAGCCTTTAAATCTCCACACATCATTCCTTTGCAGCTAAAGAATAAATGGTTGTATTGTATCTCTAAGACTAAAGACACGAACTTCATTATTTTCCACATTTACAGAGAGGGAAGTCATTGTTCTGATAAACTTGATTTCTTAGGTCTATCATTGAATACCTTCACTTGGGGGGATATTGCTCCTAGACCTATCTAGAAATAGGTTAGACCTTCCATATTATAGATTTTGTTAGCTTATTTTGAGAATATTAGTATATTTTCCTTGTACTTCAATCTTCTTTATATAAAATTCGGCCCTTTTTTTTTAAAGAAAAGACATCGATTTTGTATATTTTTTTTGCCGTTATTAATATAAAACATTATAAATTACATAAAAAAAAGAAAATTATTTAAACACATATAATCATCAAATTTTCATAAAAAGTAAATAATTTGCACAAATAATTTATAAAATATAACTGATGTGCCTTTTTTTTTACAAAGAGGACCCAAGTCCGTAAAAAAAGTAAACTACAAAGAAATTACACTAGAGCACTAAAACAAGACATTCATCTAAAATCAAATAATTAAATTAAGCCAAATAATTTTCAAAAAATAATCAAACTCTCCTGTACAGAACACCCAAGATCAACTAACGCGTCAACACACCGATATACTTTTCGTAGAAAACGATAAAAAATCACTTCACAATCCAACTCTATTTTGTAGAAAACGATAAAAAATTACTTCACAATCCAGTTTCATGAGACGACGAATCTTCCCAACAAAAGAACAACCACTACTCTAAAATTCAACATAAATGTATCTAGTCAATAATATAAACGATATTCATACATCAAATCAAATAAAATAAAAATAGTAATAATATTTACAAAATCTCATTAAAATAGAAAGAAAAAAAATAAAAATCAGTGAGAGTGCATTATTATTTTTGTTCCGGAGCCCCTTCCCTTCCTTTCACTTCTCCTCCCATTACCACAGCAACTCTCTCTCTCTCTCTCTCTCTCTCTCTCTCTCTCTCTCTCTCTACACTCTCTATCGTTCTTCAACCCCTCGCTTCTTTTCGATCTCCATCCAAATTAGGGTTTACAATTCCCCATCTTCTCCTCCTCAATTCCATGCTCCCTTGCTAGATTCACAAACGCTTCACAGATCCCTTCCTTCTTCTCCTTCTCCGCCGTCATGTTTTGGAAGCTTCCCTCCATTTCCGCCTCATCTCCGGTCAGTTTCCAACTCTTACTAAAACCCTCCAATTCCTCTCCGTTCAATTTCCTCTTCAATTCTTTCTCTCTTGTTTAATTTTCTTTGCCCTCATTAGTTCCAGTATCACTTAATTTTAGTTTCACTCTTTCAAATTCATGCTTATTTCACTGTTATTATTGATTAAGCTAATTTCTAGCCTCACGTGTTTTTAATTAGTATATTTTTATTTTTCCTTCTGTGCTTTAATTCGGTTGTAAATTTTAGTCTCTTTAGTTAGTGAATTATTCAATTAAATAATAATTAATGTTTTGTATGTTGTTTTTCTTAGCTTAAGATGTTAATTTGGGTATATGTTTACTGAGTATTGAAAAGTTCTTACATGTGTTTAAAACTAAAAGCTATACAATTAGATTACTGCAAACTTTATGAAAGAAAGAAAAGAATCTAATGAAAAGTTTCTTTAATTTTTTTTTGGCTTTTGTGTTTTTATAGATTTGAATTCAAATTTCAAAGGATGTTCCTGGTTATCGTCTTTTTGTGATGGAAGTTTTTGCGTCATGGGTTTATAGATTTGAATTTAAATATGAAAGGAAGTTCTAGTTATCGTCTTTTTGTGATAGAAGATTTTGGGTCATGGGTTTATAGATTTGAATTCAAATATCAAAGGAAATTCTTGGTTATCGTCTTTTTGTGATGGAAGTTTTTGTGTCATGTGTTTATAGATTTGAGTTTAAATTATGGAGTCAGTTTTATTTAAATTTTTAGAGATTATCACATTTTTATGTTGTCTGCAATGATAGATTATTAAATTGAAATTATTAAGATGGCCGTTTGGTTTTATGATCAAAGTCTAGGGTAGGTAAAAGCTTGCCGAGCTTATTTACTTGTTCAATGACCATTTTTTGTTTCCAATGGTCTACAGGTTGAGGCAGTATTGGACAAGGAGAACTATACTTTGGAAGAGCTCCTGGACGAAGAGGAGATAATCCAGGAATGCAAGGCCTTAAACAGTCGTCTCATTAACTTGTATGTTTCTAATCAGTTTAAAATAATGTCTCTTTCTGTTCCCTGACAATTTTCAGACACTCCCGTGTTTTTTATTTGTCCGTCAGAGTCCATTGACGTTGAATGATCAATATAGCTATCCTGTTCCCCTACCCTCTTTAGTGGAAACTAAGGCTTAGTTGTTGTTGTTTTACTTATTTTCTGTATCTGCCCATTTTTTACCTTTAGTGTTGGGTGAGAGGAGTAAGTTTAATTACATAAATCTCAGGTTGGATACACAAAGATGATTCAATGAAGGTAATTGCTAATTTTATGCTATTTTTTTTGCTTTCAGTCTAAGAGATAGAGCTCAGGTAGAGCAATTGCTTCGCTACATTATTGAAGAACCACCAATCGATGCTGAAAACAAACGGGTCTTCAAGTATGCAGTTTTAACAAATAATTTGTTTCGAAAGAGCTTATGTTTCAACTTTCTAGTTTACCCCATTTCAACATCTAATCATGGTCTATGATTTAGGTTTCCATTCATGGCCTGTGAGATCTTTACATGTGAAATTGATGTCATTTTGAAGACCTTGGTGGATGAAGAGGAAGTATGTACTCCATTTTCACGACACCTTTTGTTTTAATTTATATGGTGATGCTCTGCTTGTATTTGTTTCCACTCACCATTCTTGTTATTGCAGCTCATGAATTTATTGTTCTCCTTCTTGGAACCTGACCGTTCTCATAGTACCTTGTTGGCTGGGTACTTCAGCAAGGTATATGTTTTACAGTTGGAATTTTTTGCTGTTATGACATTTTATCTGCAGTAGTTATATGGATATATTGAAATCACTCGTTTGATGTTGATTTCTTGCCATTTCCAGGTTGTTGTTTGTCTGATGATCCGGAAGACAGCACAACTTATCAGTTATGTTCAAGTAAGTAAAGCAATGTTGACTTTTAGTATTTTATATTATTATTAAAATGTGATATTTTATCGAAGTAATTTTAATGAGACAACAAACTACCGTTGAGTATCAACCATCTATCTAGTAGCATCTTTATGCGAAGCAGTTATAGTCTGTTTCAGAGTGAACCTGTATGTTACGTGGTATCCTTGTGAATCATCTTGCATTCATGCTTTAGCATACTTTCTGCAGGCCCATCAGCATGTATTTCGCCAGCTGGTTGATTTGATAGGCATTACATCCATCATGGAGGTAAATATCTATATGCAGTAGCTATAATATAATTGAAAGATCTTGCTTATGTGCTAGAAGGGGTTTTGAGGTAAGTTCTTTGCACAGGTTTTGGTTCGACTAGTTGGTGCTGATGACCATGCATACCCCAACTTTATAGACGTCATGCAATGGCTGGCTGAGAGCAACCTGCTAGAGATGATTGTTGATAAATTAAGTCCCTCGGTAAGCAAAACATTTATATCCTGGGTTTATATTCCTCCAACCAGATATTCATGATTTATATGTTGTATATGCACCTAGCTGCATACAAAACATCATAGTTTGGACCACATTTTGTGGATGGTTAGTTTATTAACTTATTGGTTGATGATCCTCAGAATGGTTAATAAAATTTGATTGCACTGTTGTTCATTTAGATTACATGAAGCCATACCCTTCCGTTAATGGAAAAATATGGAGAAAAAAAATCCTATGCGATACTGAAAGATGGAGTGTGTGAATTTTATGGGATGTTGGCTTTCATATTGTATTTTGTTATAAATAATCTGACAGCTGCTTCCGTTTTGTTCGAACCAGAGTCCTCCTGAAGTTCATGTCAATGTAGCTGAAACATTATGTACAATAACTCGAATTCCATCATCCACTTTAGCAATCAAGCTTTCAAGTCCAAGGTTTGCGTTGCAAGTAAAGACTTTCTGCTTTCTTATTATATACCTGCAAATTGGTAGTAAATTTTTTATTTTGTTAACCTTGCAGTTTTGTTACAAAATTTTTGGATTATGCATTGGAAGATTCACAATCAAAGTCTAGTCTTGTCAACTCACTTTGTGTGTGTATTTCTTTGCTGGATCCCAAAAAATCCGCCGTTTCATCTTCACTTTTTCATTCATTCCGAAGTCAAAACATGTATGAGCCAACAATTCCTGTAAACCCAGATACTATTGGTGCAATGCTCCCTAAACTTGGTAAGAAAAATTTGGTGTTATCCCCGTGTGTGGAATAGTTTATATGCCCAACATTAGCATTTTCCATTTATTGTTACATGTTTAGAATGATATATTATATTCCTTGTTGAGAGAGAGGAAAGAGAGACACATGTTTAATACTGGGTGGAGTCAATTTCATACAGGCTCAAAATAAATACAAGATAAATATAGGAGATATTATTTGTGTTTACCTGATATGATACAATATGTTATGCCTACACAATAATCCTAAACAATAAATACAAAATCATACTATATTTTCAACACTGTTTAAGGAAATTATAGTTATTTAGAAAAACTTGTAGGTTTTTTCAATTATTTTATGAGATGCGTAGTCATTTTGATGAATAATAAGGTGTATAAGCGGATTCCTAAAGAAAGGTTTTTGTAATTATAGTTTTTGGTGATTTTGTATCATTGTAATGTAGATCTTTCCTGTGTTTTACTTGGTTTGAGACTCAAATTAAGATTTCCATTTGTTGCAATAAAATCACTAGAGAGGAGGGCAGTACTCTAAAAGAGTAACAGAAAAATCTGGAGTTTACCGATTGAAAGCTCTATAGCGAGTTAGGATCCTCTCCATTTTTTTCTCTCCATTACTATAGTTTTAAAAAGTTTTATCCCCAAAACTTAAGTAATGGCTAAAATGAAGAGGGTAAAAAATGGAGAGGATCTTGACTCCTCTATAGAGCCAACACATCTGATCGAAAGGCGTGTTAGGTGTCCGACACGTGTGATTACATTCAATTAATTCTTTTTCTAAAATTATTATTTATTATTGGTGTTGACGTGTCAGTGTCGTGCCGGTGCTCTTTTTTTTTTTTTTTTTTAAATTGAAAGGGAGTAGAACAATACTTTTCCTAGAAGAAAGATGCCTGGAGCCTTGCCTGGAACCTTAGTTTTGTTTAGCTTTTTTTTTTGTGGGGGGGGGGGGAGTAGGGGGTTTCAGTTGATGATAGTAGTTATGTACTTCCTCCGGCCTTAATTATAAGCAAATATTTACTTTTCAGATTCATTGAATACACCAGCTGTTAAATGAATCTGAAATATGAGTATTTGCTTATAATTAATGCCAGGGGGAGTACCTTGTTTTTTACTTTTGATTATTTTTGAAGAATGATACAAAAACTTTTTACTTCTATTTTGTACTCATTCTGGCAAATCTTGTTCGAGCAGCCTTGTCACATCATCATTAAGGTTGTATATTTTGTCTACAGGTGATTTGCTCGTGCTTTTGGATGTGTCATCTGATGACAAGGTATTGCCTACAACTTACGGTGAATTGAGACCTCCACTTGGCAAGCATCGATTGAAGGTTTGTTATATTTTATCACAAATTTGATGTGGCTTCCCCTTTTGGAACTAGGTAGTTGTTGGTTAGTTGAGATATAGTTTTATTCCATACATAACTTTCATTGTGTACCTCGAGGCTCAAGCACTCTTAAATTCCTAAGCAAATTTAACTCTAATATCATTTGTCAATTCATTTTCTTTCTCTGATCAATCTCCTATTTATTTCAGATCGTGGAATTTATTGCAGAGCTTTTAAAAACTAGAAATGAAGTGGCGGAAAAAGAATTGGTTAAGTCAGGAACCATTGGACGAATTGTTGACCTTTTTTTTGAGTAAGCAACTTTTAAATTTCAGTTCTACAGAGTTGCATAGATGTCTAAAGTAAACTTTTGATGCATTGTGCATAGCTATTTCTCACTCTTGACACATAATCTACTAATGCAGGTATCCGTACCATAATTCATTACACCATCACATAGAAAGTATCATATTATCATGTTTGGAGAGCAAAGCTGATGCTATTGTTGATCATCTTCTCCAAGATTGTGATTTAATCGGGAGGTTTCTCCAAGTAGATAAACAACGTGTTCTTTGTGCCGAAGGAAATCAGGTAAAGGACGTCTCAAACTAATACATGAGATATTGTATGTATTTGGTCACTGATATACAGCTCTTAAAAGTATGATGCTGAGAAACATGTTGCACTTCGAATAGTTTTGATAGATGTGAAATTCAGCTATCTTGATATTCTTCATGTTTTATTGAAGTAAAAAAGAAAAAGATAGATTAAACACGAGTTCTTGTGATATATACTCTATGCACTGTTTAGGTCTAGAAAAACATCTTTTAACTGAATTTATGTGATCTTGCAGCGAACAGTACCTGCGGCTGGAAAACGGGCGACACGGGTAGGAAACATTGGACATATTACTCGAATCGCTAATAAAATAATTCAGATGGCTCATAGCCAAAGCCACATTCTGGCACATCTTCAGGTTAGTTTCTATACATTCATGGAACAATGTTCATGGTTTTCATACTAAGTACTAAGTAATCTATGAAACTTAGCCAACTTGAATATTAATATTAAGTACCAAAAGGATCTGTAGAATACACATGCCTTGAATTGAATCCTTGACAAGTTTGCTTAAAATGCATCACGGAAGCTTTGGTGTCTCTTATCAACAGTCTTGTGTAATGGTTCATTTTATTTTGCTTTGAGGATTAGAGTTGTTGATGTGTTTAGTTTACATTTTAATAATCATTTACATAACAATAGCATCAAAGGTGTTTAGGCTTTTAGATCTCTGAGCAAGGTCTTTTCTTCTAAAGAACTGTCATTATTTTGTACGTGTTTGTTCCTTTGGATTTCCTTGTTCTCTTCCCTCTCAGTTGAGTAGTTCTCTTGTGGCTTAAAACAATGAGGTTGAACTTACATGTGGAAATTATGTTTGGATGAACACTCTTTATATACTTTAACACTATTTATTCAACATTTGTAGGAGAATCATGAATGGAATGAGTGGCAAGCTACAGTTCTTCAGGAGCGAAATGTGGTTGAGAATGTTAACCGCTGGGCTTGTGGGTAAGCTCTGATTTCAATTATCAAGCTCTAAGGTTCTAAAAAAAGTCAGTGTGAGGATCAAGGTGTATTTCTTTGGCTGAATGTCTTTATTGGTGGTGTAAATAATGTGAAGATCTTGACCACTGATCTCCAAATCATCAATGACCAATAGCAACTATTGATCTTGACCATTGATAATTTGGAAATCAATCAATTCTCATTATTTTCTCAAGTTTTTTTTTCTCAATGGAGAGAATCCATTTCCCTTAAATGGGTAGTCATATGTTGACACATGCAATTATCTTGAGTAATAGGTGTTTGGTGGGCTCGGTTTCTGTGACATTAAAAACATATGGGAGTGGATGTCGCGAGTCCTTCATTATTTTGGTTGATATTTTATTTCCCTTGTTATGTGTACAGGCGACCAACTGCATTACAAGATAGGATGAGGGATAGTGACGACGATGATATACATGACAGAGACTATGATGTTACAGCATTAGCAAATAATTTGAGCCAGGCTTTTGGATATCAAATTTATGGAAATGAGGATAATGAAGAGGTTTGTTTGTAGTTGGTTGTCTCCCCCTCCCCTTTTATAGCATCTCATTTTTGTCTTTCATGGACACTGCAACCTACATATGCTGAACTGATGTAATGTTGATTTACTTATAGGAACACGGGGGTGTTGAGCGAGATGATGAGGTAATGTTTTTGTTTATTTATGGTATCTAAAGTAATTATATTTGATTGATTTTGCAGTTTTTGAGAACCATTTTGGCTCTTTTAAATGTCTTTCTCACCTCGAAATTTGGTGACTATTCCCTGCTCAATATGGTGCTGTGTACTTCATACAAAAATGAAGCAACCATTTGGCATGTTCTGTTGCTTGTAGTTTGTTGCTTTACTAATTTGAACATTGATTGCTTTACATTTTGCCCGTCTAATTGTCAAGTAGTATAGCCATCAGAATCACAGTCTCGTCACTCTGACACACCATTAAAAGAGAAAATGAAATTTTTAGAGACCTTCCTGCCTGAAGGCTCGAATATTCGCAATAAATTGATGGGAATCATGATTCCCATGCGGTTTGGTTTAGTGATACCCATCATATAGTTTTAAAATTTCGGCTACACCTAATTCAATCCAAAAGCTAGCTCAAGGGGTCAAGATTGCCCAAAGCTTCAAAAGGACTACCTCGACAATACCATATTTCTAATTGATGTTTGATGTCATAATTCACCATCATAGTACGAAGTAGACAACTCAGTTGGTGAGCTGAGTAATGCTGAAGTAGTTCTAACATCTAACCAAGAGGTTTAGGGTTAAAATCCTGGACACTAGATCACTAATTTACCATCATTTGCCATAAAAAAGAATCCCCTAACACCTAGTGCAATGAAGAAAAAACCAAGATGGCTGCAATGAAAACGACTAGGGTTTCCAACACCAATGTCATGCCTAGGACTAGACATTTAAAGCAGTTTGCTGCAATGAAGGCAACCCAAGGTGGCTGCAATGGAGGCAGCTAGTGTTTCCAACACATAGTAATCTTGTAGTTTTAGATAACTGATTTGATTGTATAAGCATTCTATCATATAGTAATCTTACATTCTTAATTATTTTTTTTTTAATTTGATCAAATGTAGGATGTCTACTTCGATGATGATTCTGCTGAAGTAGTCATATCATCACTTAGACTTGGTGATGATCAAGGGAGGTGAGTATTTATTGTCATATTCTTGTAGCCAGTAATTTTGTTGGGGGAAATATGATCTTGTTTTAACAGGTAGTATGATATTTTTATGCAAAATTACATACACTAAGAAATCACTTAGGTTTACACATAGAACAAGCTATATATTGTCAGCTACTGTTATTGAATGTGTTTTTTTCCCTTTATTTTCTTCAGCTCTGGACATATTTCTGCTTCATCTTTATGCTTTTGTATTATCCTTCCTCACATACATAAATTAGTACTAGGGGTGGCTAAGTGATAGAAGTGGTAAAAGTAAAGCTAAGCAGCATTTAACAGTTTAGACTGCGACCAGAATTACTGCTGTTCAGTTAATCTGAACATTGTGCTTAAGTATATATTTTGAATGCAATAGATTTAAACAATTGATAACCATTGTTAATAAAAATCCGCCGAACGAAACACAAATGATACTTAACGACAAATGATCATCATATAGCTGTTTTTACAGTTTTAAACCCAATTTTCTACAAGGCCCTGCTTACTTTGTGTTTTGATCCTCATTTTACCCAGTTTAAGGAGCATTCACTCAACAGTAAATGTTGATATAAGTTGGCATTTTTTGTTTATGCAGCAGTCTGTTTACAAACTCCAACTGGTTTGCATTCCAAGATGACAGAATTGGTGTTGCAAACGGGGGAACATCATCCTCGGAGATGATGGATGCGATAAACTTGAATGGGGCCGTAAATGGTGGTAGCAACAGTAGTGATGATGACGACGACGATGATGATGATGAGGTAGTGGTGGGAGAGGATGAAGAATTGGCTGACAGCAGAAATACTGTGAATGGTACTTCTAGTTCAAGCACACACATACTTGGTGGATTAACTGGCAGTGATTCCATGAATGAAGGCACTTTAGATTTTGAAAGTGAGAAGGCAAGCACTTCGCACGACATGGGATTCTACAAGTTTGAGGCAACGGACAATGAGGACTTGTTTGGGGATAGGCCTTTACCAGATTGGGTGGGATGGAGTGAACCATCAGATATGCAAGTTACTGGCTCAAGTACGAATCCTTTTCTGGATCATAGTGAGCCAGGTAGTAATTTGTCTAGTAAGTCTCAATTAGACGATCAGAATCCAAATTCTTCAAATGGGGAATGTGTACCATCAAATGGAACGCCAACTACTAGAGGTTCGACTGATGTGGGTGACGGTTCAAGTCAAAGATCGGTAGGTGTACCCTCGTTATTTGAAGAGGATGTGGAGTTTGTAGGTGTAGAGTTAGAAGGCACGAGTAAGGCAATGGAACAGGCTCTCAAAGAAGGGATAGTTGGGGAAGCAGGGCCATTAAAAAGAAACGGAGCGCCTAAAGTGCCTGAAAAGGAAAATTCTGAAGAGGGTAGTCCTGGTGCGAAGGAGTTCAATGATGCAAATTACTGGAGGGTTGACCAAGAGGTTGCTGTTCTAGACTGATGGACATGGTAAATATTGATTTTATTGTCTGTATGAAAAAATTTGACCAACACCGGTGGACCTTATTATCGGTTTGCAAGGTTATGCAACATATTAGTGTACAGTATATTTTTGTTTCAATTAGGTTCTGATTGTTTCAGCTTATGAGATATTAAGGATGTTTATCAATTTGAAGTTTTGACTTCTGCAAAGTGATTTAAGGAAATTCCTGCATTTATTGAATACTTAGATCTGGTTTTCAATTTTTTTTGGGTGTAACCGGGTATCCTCTGTGCGTAACTGCATGACTAATCCTTCGAACTTTGTGAGATCCAAATGAGTGACACCCAAGTCAGAGATCAGACTTAAAATTTAGGTTAAACTAGAAGAGATATAAAACCAGGTTAAACTAGAAGAGATATGTGCCATCTTATCTAAGTTGTGTCATCTTATCTAAACATTTTAATGTCAAATTTATGCTTTTTTATTATATTGTCAAATTGATGATCTCGGTTAAAATAATTCATGGTTTTGACATATCAATGTTTATATGGTTGATAGAAATCTTGGGGAATTAACCAAAAAAAAAAAGAAATCTTGGGGAATTATTGACATAAATGTTAATTTCATTGATCTCTCTGTAATCAATATTTAAAGGATTTATTGACAAATTAATAAAAATTACTTTGAAATTAAAAAATGATAAGTAAATAGGAACAAAAATGTTTACATTGTATTAAAAGAAAGAAGTAATGGCGGGGGTTTGCACCAGAAAAGAAGAAATGGTGCAGGTTAGAGTAATTTGTCAAATTTCGGTTTTTTTAATTCTCTACTATTGACAAAATAAAAAAAATAAAAAAATACAACTATTGAGTATCTCAATTGTTGTACTACCTCACTCCTTAAAAATAAGATTCTATTGACAAAAATACAAGAATTAGATACAGTTTTTGCATTAAATTTATTAATAGTATACATTTGCTTTTAAAATTATCTTTATTAAGATAGAGAAATAGTTGATCTTTTAATTCTATTCATTTAGTTAGAAAATTTTTTATGAAAATTTAATTAATGAAACTTGAGTTTTGAAGAGTGTCTTATAAAAAGGGACTAATAAAGTTTTATTAAAGGATATATATACATATAATAAACAAATAATAATTCATTCATATAATCTTATAGTATGTGTGGAAACCCTAAAAGTTTTCTACTTTTTTTTTCCACAAAGATTATATGAATGAATTATTATCTGTTCATATATATACCTTTTAGTAAAATTTTGTTGCCCCTTTTTATAAGACACTCTTGTTACTTCCCGTCTCATTTCTCATGGCATTTAAGGTGTCACACTCCTTATGAAAAATAATTGTGTAGATTTCATAAAAAATATGGCACAATGTATAAATTAGATAATCAATTACTCAATGTACAAACTCACAAAAATATAAGGTTTTAATTAAAATGTAAAATGATGCTTCATGATGTAAAATCATAATCAAATTGGGACAAATGAGTTTTGTTAACCATATCATATAATAATATATTAATATGAGATGGAAAGATTGCATGTGTTTTAGGTTTGTTTGGCACAAACCAAAAAATTGCTTTATAAGCAATAAGCAATTTTATTAGTACTCACATTCTATTTGGTTCACTTCCCGTTTATTTTAATTTAAGCGGTTAATGATATATCCCCTCCCCTCTTCGTCTTTTTAACCAAGTGGTTGAGTTCAAACGGATAATGATCTTCTTTTAAGTTTGATGTCAGATGCAATAATTTTTGGCGAAATTTTATCGACTTCCTATCCAAATTTTGAGTTATTAGTGCCCATTTCCTTAAAAATCACAGGTTACAAAAAATAAAATAAAAAGAAAGACTATTTATAAAATTTTACATTATTAATAATCTCTTTACAAAAATATCCAATTTAATTTATAATTGAGAAACAAAAAACTTATTCTCTTATAAATGTAGATACAGTTATGGAAAAGTAACACTTTGTATTTAACTATAAAGGGTTTTGCAGGAAGCACTTGACTAAAATAAAATAAAGTCTTTGCTAAACGGTACCCCGAGACACTCTTTAAGGATTCTCTTAAGAAAATAATTTATTTAAAAAATTGAACATTTCAATTCTCAATACGTTGGCTTTACACATTTTCATAATTTGTTTTATAAAACCTTACTATTTAAAGGCTTAAAAAATGTCCCGAAAATACTATTTATCATTTGCCAATAAAATATATGCCATCGGAAAAACTAAAAAATAAACTTTTAAGATGATAACTTTACGATTTTCAAAAAATATTTAAAATTTAAATTCTTAACAAGTAGTATCTCTCATGCACCTTTTGCCTTCAAAAAACACAATGAAATGTCCGGGGCACTCTTTAAAGATTCCATTTAAGAAAAAAATTTATTAAAAAAATTGAGCATTTCAATTCTCAATGCGTTGACTTCACACATTTTCATAATTTCTTTTATAAAACATTACTATTTAAAGGCTTAAAAAGTACCCTGGGGGCACTATTTAGCATTGCCAAAAATAAATCCTAAGGAGTAATAAAAGAGAGGGGGGAGTAGATAGTAATAATTTTCATCATTTTCAAGATTCACTTTTATTTACTCTCATAAAATTTAATACAAATTACATTTAATATACTCTCTCTCTCTTCTTTTCCTCATAATCAATAACCAATAAAATTTCTTTTTACATCTTCCTATGAAACTTATTTCAAGAAAAACACAAAAAGTCATACTTTAAATTATCACGTTTCACTTTTCTTAATAAGTGTGATTTATTTATTTTTACTTACAATATGGGATGGAGGGAGTACTTTGCAACTTGTGAATTGGCACGCCCCATAATAATCTTCTTCTTGTGACACAAATTAACACACTTCCATTGCCTTCTTCTTGCCCTTTTTCCTATCAATTAATTGTCCTTCTAATTTTACTATTCAAATATTTTGGCATGCAAATGATTCTTCGGCCGTGATATTTTTATTTTTCATCTTCTACGCGTAACTGTAGAGATTAATCACTCGAACTTTGTGAGACTCGTATGGATGATAAACCAATGGCGGATCCATGTAGAATGCATTGGGGGCTCAAGCCCCCACAATGAAACAAAGGTTTTCTATAATAATACTATTATATAGTACTTTTTATTGTAACAAAATATTATTATAATTTTGTTAAGCCCCCATAAAATTAATTAGACCACGTAAGCCTTTTACTTCCTCTTCTTTTTGTTATTATTTCCCCTTCAATGTTTAAAATTTATGTTTTTACTTTGATATAAATTGATTTATAAATTTTCTTTTTGTCTACCAATGCTCTCTCTCAATCAATATTTAAGTTTTTACTTTAGTCCATTTTAATTTTGTCATCAATTTCTCTTCAACGATTGCAAACATGTAGTAATGATTTTCTTTCTTTTATTTGTGTTTTATAAAAAAAAGAGTATTATATATTCTTTTAATTTTGTTAGCAAAATAATTCAAACATTATCTATCCACAATGAATTGCTAGAAGTGGTAAAAGATTTTGGGCTTTTAAGCAAGTTGTTTGAGGTTTAATTCCCAACTCTTGTCTATGGAGAAAATTATGATGGAAGAGGAGAAATCATCTTATGTGCCCAATAAGTACTCCCATTATGATTAATCCCTATTAAACGATAGTGAAAATTTTATATGAATAACACGGTAAAAAAAATAATAAACTTCATCTAAATAAATATTTTTATTGGTTGTTCAATAATATTTTCTGCCCCCATCAAAGAAAATTTCTGGATCCGCCACTGTGATAAACTATATTGTATGTCTAAGTCAATGATTGAACCCAAAACCTTAATTAAATTAAAAGAAACCTGCATCATCTTATTTAAATGTTCTTGGATTGTCGTGCTGGTTTTTCTTTTCGCATGAATTTTGCCTCTCAAACCATACACTAGTTAAAAAACGTAGTACTAATAGAAAAAGAAACTTTTATTCAAAATCAAGAATATTAAGAAAAGTTATTGGATGTTTGTCAAAAAAAATAAAAATTATTGGATTAATACATTTATCTGAAATATGTTTGAATATATTACTCTTTGAATTAAAATTCATTTAATGTTAATTTTTCATATTTCAATGCAAATTAGTGGTAATAAGGGTAGTAGTTTTTTATTTTATTTTAAAAGAGCAATAAATACATCTAAAAATTTGTAGAGAATCTTATATTTAAGAATTTTCTTTTTTCATTTATAAAATGATCTTATGCTATAATTATTAAATTATTAAAAATGAAAGAAGTATTTGAAACAAGAAAAATATTGTAGGGGAGGCAAATCCCAAAAAGGCCCGGGCATCAAAACGGCGACATAGGTGGCGTTTGCATGTGAATTTATGAATGAATGTGATAAAAAACAGTCAATTTTTTGAACGAATGAATCGTGGTATTCAGCTCCTCCACGTAATACTACTCTACTACTACTAATAGTAGTAATTGGGTCTTGTCCCCATTCTCACGTGTGCTTAGTTATGACTTGGTTCCTAATCAACGAAACAAAACACCAATATTAATTGATTAACACTCTCCTGTACGTTTTATTTGGACATGTACAGATATACTGTTAAAGTGTATAATCATAATAAGTTCATAAACAATATTTAATATAAAAAAATTTAATAAACATTATTTATTAACTTATTATAATTATTCATATCAGTAAGCGTATCGAGATTAAAGTGATCACGTCACATTATGGAGATGGAGAATTGAGATTAAAGTGATCACGTCACATTATGCAATGCAATTCAATTCAATTCAATTCAATGGTAATTAATTAGTGCGGTTTTGACAACATAGTGATAGATTAATGGTGAGTGTGTCCGTCAAACAAAAACAACTGCCCTCAACACCCATACCATGTTTTCTGGATTTGTAGATCCAATACCTATCTAACTAATTAATTAATTAATCAATCAATCAAACACCCTCAAAGTCAGGTATGTGCGCACGGGTTGCCTTCCCTATTTATTTAATATTCCTACTCCATCCTATCCCAAATACTGTAGTCTCTCTCCCTAATAAAATACTACCCCTGTCCCATTTTATTATAACTATTTTGATTAAATGGTACTATTCACTTATCATGTTTTGACCATACTTTTTTAATAATATATAGATATAAATATAAGCATATAAGATCTTCTTTGATTTGTTTTGATGAATATTTTCAAAATATCCAATTTTTATAATTTTTACTAATAGAGAATTAAAGATATTAGTGATCAAAATCGTGCATTGGCATACGTGCAATAGTTAAACTAGTTCTTTTATTTTGGGACGGAGGTAGTACTTTCTCAAATTTCATGGAAACTATTTAATTAAGTGGTTAGGGAATCGATCTTTACTCTTGTGTATGAAGAAATTTTAATTGAAAATGAAAAAATCATTGTATCGAACAGATTCTTTAATGAAGATTACTTGTTGGAGAAATTTTAATTGAAAATGAAAAAATCATTGAATCGATCTTTATTCTTTTTTTATCTTTGATGTGTAGTAATAAAAATGTAATATTTTGATGAAAAATTGTAATATCATATTAAAGTGAATTTTTCTGTACACATTTTATTTAATGTTTACCAATACTCTTGTTGACATGGACAATTGTAATAGATTTACAAATAATGCTTATTAATTTTTATATTAAATACTATTTATTGACCTATTATAATTGTACATCTCAACAATATATCAATATTTTTTTTTTGGTACAACAATACACCAATATATATTCAAATAACACGTGTACCGGAGTATTCACCTCATATTATTTGGAATGGTTGAAAGAACACTTCCTGTTCAAAGAACACTTCTAAAAATATTTATATATTTTTTTTCATAAATTTCACAAGGAAACAAAAGTATAAAAGAAATTGAAAGGACAAGCAACAAAAGAAATGGGGTAATGTCTAATCCTAATATGGTCCCCCACTATAGGTGATCCTAGTCATAGACCATATTTATTTTCGGTCCCCACTCCCCATTTTTAAATCTTCATATATCCACCACCAGATGTAACAGTGCACCTTCTATATACCAAATCATCTTTATCATTGTTGGTTCAAATAATAGATCATCAGTTGCCAATAAAGGGAAGCTTTCAAACAATTTAAAAAATAGTTGCACCATCGATGAAAGTTCGTCTTGTAAGTACAATTCAGTTAATAACTACAATAAGAATGTTGATATACAAGAGCCTAATTTCAAACTCGAGATTTTTCACTTATCCTCACTTAAAATACGTGAATCCACTCACTAGATTACTTCTAATATCATAGGAAGAAACAAACGGAGGAAAAAGATTACAAGATTTGTCACGAATGAATCTCATGATAATACGTTTGGTGTATTAGAACTAAGTGACGTGGAGACACGCTGACAGATAGAAAGTGCACAATGAAAAAAATAAACAAATAAGCAAATGTGGGGTCCAAATCTTGGTTAACATTATTACAATAATAGTTGACCCATGATATATGTTTCATTATTTTTTTTCTACACTTGAAATAAACATAAACAATCCCATCCTACTACATAAGAGAATCTTCTTTTTTTGGGTACAAAAGTAACCTCTATAAAATATTCTCTTGATTTTTCAGAGGTAATTAATATTTAAAACTGTCCTTCAATTTCACATATCATAATTTAAAATATCTCATATGTTACACCACATTAAGCAAATATGCTTAGAGGACCTGTTTTGTTTGAGGCATTCAATCCATGTTCACCCTTGTGAGTTCCTGTAATCCAAGCCCTGCAAAATAGATTTGAAATTAATATTACACAACAATTAATATTACCTAGCCTGTGTTTGGTATCATGGTCCGTGATTTTGCAGAAGCTACAGAGTGTAGCCTGTGTCTGATATACCACCATGATACCAAAGATACACTTAGTCATCTAAACTACATGATTATGAGGATCCTCTTATACAAGACATGTCAAAACATCATCATTTATACAGATGAATAAAACAATGTACAGCTCATTTTCTCTTACCCTCTGACATTTTTGCTGCCTGAATCTGTCAGAATTGTCAATCTTTTTGCTGTCTTCATGAATTCACTGCAATGAGATCACAAAACCCCGCATAAATACAAAACTAGGACTGTAATATGCATCTGACAAAAGGCATGGTAAAAATGGGAAAAAACACACTAGGGAAACAATCATTTTGGTCTTTGAATATGTCTTACGGTGTCATTATAGTCTCTGAATGTATTAAAACTTAAAATCATACCTTATCGATTTTTCTCTTAGTAATTTCATTGATCAAAACACATTGACAAACATAAGACACATTCAAGGATGTTTTTGTAATTTTGAAACATTCAAGGACTACAGTGACATTGTATGTGACATATTCAAGGACCAAGATACTTGTTTACTCAAACACAAGAATACCTAAATGGTTCTTCACCAGTTTGCTTCACAGCACCTGTTGCATCGCGGTAGAACACACGATTCAACATCTCAGATTTTTCTAAATCAAACATGTTAGCCAGTTTCTTGTAGAGTTCTTCATAAGAACCAAGAAGTGATAAATCAAGTGTCCTTCCAACATCTTCTGACTCCAAGAAAACCTTACAATGACCAATATCCAAACCAAGTTGCCAACTAAACTCAGCAGCATCAGAACCTTTTCCTGCTGAAAACGCGTCCAAAAACCACTTCTCTTTGTTCTTACTCTCATCAACTAAATCTTTTTCAGAACAATTTCTAGAAATTTGTTGCTCAGTGAGTATTGGTTGGCCAAAAAGACAAAATTGATGTTTCTTAACAACATCATCATCAGATTGAGATTTCTCCAAGCTCTTATCAAATTTTTTCCCTAAGGTCAACAAGCATGATAAGCTTTCTTTATTCTTATCGTTGTCGATCTTCATGTTGTTGTTACTGTTTGAAATCCTATTATGCACATCAAAGTGCTGGATATTAGTAGGAAACAACCCTAACTGAAGTTTATTGTTGTTAAGGTTGAGATCTGAAAGAGATATTCCTCCAAATTGAGCATGCCTGGCTCCCTGTATACATGCAGGAGCATTATCAGATAAACCAAACAAAGGACTGTTTAGCCCGAGCTGGTTGCCTGAAAACGTTGGTGACGGAAATTGAACGTCGAGGGGGAATTCTAGGTTTTGTGGAAACCGCAGCTTCTTCCTCGGTGGAGTAAACGGTGAAAAATGAATGACTGGTACGTTTGAAACTAATTCGACCAACCACGGGCTAACACGCTTCACGTTTTGCAGTAAATCTGGCTCATCCCATGTGACCTGTAGTGTGGATAACAGAGTGGTTCATAATCAAGAATGCATGATTATTTCATCAAGAACACATAGATTAATGTAGAACTAGAATGTTAATACAATCAAATCAAGCATACAAAAACATCTCCCATCTCAACATTGATTTTTTTGTTAACATAACCACGACTACAATCGCGGCTACAATATTAACTATTTAATATTTCTGCGATCATAATGGAGACATATTAGCCACATTTGACTATGATTCTCCATAATATCATGGCTTGCAATTCGACTACGATTTAAGCAGTTCAACAATTGGACTATTTTGTTTCTAATAACAATTTCACTTGAATTAGTGCACAAATAAAACCTATGATTTCAGCACAATCAACTTGTTTTTATGGATATTTACATTACATAACCAAAAACACCAGAGATGACCATAAAATTGAACATTGATTGACAAAGCATATAAAGATATCCACAGAAACATAAATATACATTTTCTCCAAATAATAACCCAAAAATATACCTGAAGAAGGCGCCACGGTGAATTAGGCCAGCGAATAGGATCAACAACCTGAACAGAAGCAATGGTTCCCATAAACCAACTAATCCTAGAAGAGTCCTCAGTTTCAAAAGGCATCTTGAATCTCATTCCAGAACACCACTGAATCCTCATAGCAGCCCTCACAGCCGAAGCCTTGACACAAAACTCGGGAGTGCTTGCTCTCGGATAGTAAACAACTTCGAATGGTTGGTTATTAGCAGCCAATTTCACAGCTTCCATAACATCTTCATGTCTCACTCTCACGCTTCCACTCAAATTACCATCAACACCGACAAAACCATTTCTCAATGCCTTATTCTCCTCTTTCAAGAAGAAAGAAAATGCCCCAAAAGGTCCAATTCCACAATTTCCATTGTTAGAACCCGAACCAGAAGTCCAGCCACAAGATGAACCATCAAAACCACTACCAATTCCCTTTTTCGCCCTTCGAATTCCAACACACAATTCACCATTCTCAGCCCTAAGAAACACCACAGAATCACCAGCAACAAGTTTCTTCTGGTTCACAAAACTACTCCATCCTGTTGTGAGCAAGTGCCTACGCGGCGTCCCTCTATAAATATGCCTAAACTTCCAAAGCTCACCGTGAACATCCTTCGCCACCACCGTCTGAACAGGCGGTTCAGCCGAGTAATCAAGGCGAGGAAAGATCGTCTCAGCACAGTATCTCGGAACAGAAAAACCCCCTCCATTATTTGCATCAGATTGAGTCAAAGTCTTAGCAAAAGATGCAGGCTTTTCTGAATTTTCCAAACTATCACCACCACAAGTTTCTTCACCATAACCAAACTCTGAATTTCTTAAAGGAAGAAGCTTTATTATAGCAAAAACTTCATCACTTTCTGGTTCAGCCATGAATTTAACAGCAACAACTTTACAAAGAATCAGTGGTGGAACTGAAACCCTTAGATCAATGTTTGTATTAGCATGTTCAGCATGACCTTGTGGAAAATAGTAAACTTTAGAGTTCACTTGTGGAATCTGAACCATTCCACCAGCACAAGCATGCCATAGTTGTGGATCTAAGTACCCTTTTTCAGTTTCCTTCATTGAAACACTTGTTCACCTTTCACAGATTGAATCTACACACCCCAACAAAGAAAGACACAAACTTTATTACTCTTTCTTCTAGAATTAGAAACCCATGTTCTTCACTAAGAAGAAAAATAAGATTTTGAGTAAAGGGTATGTTAGAAATGTTGAGTTTAATTTTATATTTTTTGGTTTTCTTGTGGTTTACTCAATAGAAAGAAAAAGGGTATTTTTTTTTTTTTTAATTTTTATAATTTTTTTTTACAGAATCTGAAAATGGAAATAAGAATCAAAATGGAATCATCACAGTTGTTATTATATGGTGAAAAAGCTACATCAAGAAAATTGCAAAAACTTCACTAACCTGATTTTGTTGTTTTCTTCTATCTTTAAACAGATCTCAACCAAAGAAAATGAAATGAAAAAAACTCATTTTTTTTCTCTCTCTTTCTCTGTCTATTTCTCTGTGTTCCAACAACAACACAGACAGACACTCTCCGGAATCTATGAAGAAAACAAACGACCGAGCCAAGTCGTCATCAATTTTAATGAATATTGTATTTATTTGTTTTTTAAAATTGTAAATAAATAAGAATAAGAATAAAAAAGAATGAGAAAGTAATTTTAATTTTTGTCTTATAATGATGATGATCATATGATGTGATAAAGATAGTAAAAGCAATTAAAGTTTTGTGATGCTAATATGTCAGAAGAATAATATCACGAGTCTTAACTCTTGACTTCATTCAAAATACTATCACCATTCTTACTATTGACTTTATTCAACTATAAATAAATAAATTAAAGAAAGACCAGGAAGATGCATTCTTCCATAGGCACAACCACAAATCACTTTTATTTAGGCACACACATAAATATAATAAATTAAAAGAAAAACAAAATAGTCACATCAATCAATATCATTTTAATTCTTTTTCTTTAATTTTTTTATTTTTTATGTGAGTGTGCCTAACAATGAGGTGTTGTGGTTGTGCCTAGGTTAGACTTTCTCGACTAGGAAATATGAAGAGATATAATTAATTTTGACATCTTTAATTTTCTTTTTTGAGTAAAGTTAGTTTTGTATGTGTAACTGTAAAAGATAGTTTTGTATCAAAAATTGATTTAAATTTGATTTTAGTTATATATAAATCTTAATTAATTTTAAAAATCAAACATACTCCTAAAAAAGTTAGAATCAAACATACATTAAATCAACTTCTTTGGGACGAGTAGTTTTAATAAAGTTGACATAGTCAGTTCAAATTTATTCACGAATTTTCATAATTTTCATTTCATCAAACCAAACACATCCTTAGAGAATATCAAAAGGGTAATATGGAATGGTGGTTGGTTTGGAAGGACAAATGGGTGGCGGATGATCTTCTTAGTGTTAGGTTTAGGAGGTTTTCGAGTAATCTTTATACAAAAATATTTCTGTAGTAGAGATGAATAAATTCAGTTAGGGTGGTGGCAGCGGTGAATGTTGTAGATGGAGACGTCGACTTTTAGTTTAGGAGGAGGAGATGTTGGAGGAGTGTTGCTTGGTGTTGATTAATATTGTTTTGAAGGTTAATGTTATAGATAGATGAGAATGAATTATTGATCGAGACAATGGCTAATTGGCTATTGATCAAATATAGGAATATTTATAATCAATTGATTATCAACGACAGTACTATAGTTAATTGATGAACCTATGAGATAAATGAGACTACAATTATTAGGCATGACAATAAAACTCATACCCGATACCGCCCGCCCTGCCCCCGGTTTTGACGGGGAAAATTTGAGTTGACTGGATTTGGATTTTCTCCGATTTTTAAAGATGGGGATGAGGTGGGTATTGATGACATCAATATCCACCTTAACCCGCCCTATGTATAACGAAATCATATTTTCCATCACTTAAATTAAAAATGTCGAAACGAATTCGTAAATTACATTTATATTTTAGTTTTATAGTTTTTAAGTTTAGTATTGAACAAATTATTTTCTCTATTTTTTCTTTGGTTAAATAAATCGTATTGTTGAAACAAATTACTTTTGGACTTTTAACCTTTTTTTTATATAAAAAAATGTTAAATTTCAATCGAATTTCATGTGGGATTAGGGTGGAACGAGGATACCCAAACCCCACCGGATATAAGTTTGAGATTTTATTTTTCATCCCTGTTTGAAATTGAAATGGATATGAAGATATCCGAACTTTAAAAAGATTTCAGGTTTGGAGAAGACAAAATCCAACCCCATTCCGTCTCATTGCCTTGCCTAATAATTATTGCATGAACAAAATTTTAATTTTAGTTAAGGTAAATAACTCAACTTTAATGATTTGATTTTTGTTTTGTAAAGATAAGAAATAAATAGTATCCAAAATAAAATAAAAAAAATAATACAAAATTAGTAACACTTAGATTATTTTTCTAGATAATTAATGAAATCGTCCGTGTAAGCATCTTCGAACCCAATCTAATTCTTTATTCTCATGGTTATCATTAAGCTCATTTTCTGGAATTGGGTCCGGAAGAAATTGACAAATTAACTGAAGTTTGGCCATTTGCGCTTGTTTAGAGACTCTCCAAAACATATGGGCAGCAAAGAAAAATTGAAAAGTACTAAAAAGAAAGGGAACCCTACAAACACACACATGGTAAAACCAAAAAGAAATGTTGCTTTCCTCTGTTTTTAGTTTGTCCTGTCCTAGTCAGGTCGCAAGAATAATTGATATCTCATCGTCTCAATTTAACATGTAATTTGAAAAACAAAATGATATGAAGCCGCATTATAGTGAGGTTTCAAGGCAGAACATTTGTATAAGCAAATCACAAACTATTTAAATTAGATATAAAATTGGATGTATGAGTAGAGCAATTTTTAGATTGATACAATGCTAAATATATAAATTAAATATGAAAATTGAATATACCGATAGAACAATTCTTAAATAAACATAACTCTAAATAAAAATTATTTAAACACACATAAATAAAAAAATTAAGGCAAATGCTAACTAGTGCCGGACACTAGTTAAGGTAACCAAATATAGCAATAGTATCTTGGAATTTGTGTAGTCAACATCTTAAAGGTTGAAATTTTTGTTTTTACAATGCATATATTTTTATTTTTTTCCTTTTTTAGTTCCTTAACTAGGGGCAAAGTTATTATGCATAAGCCCAAACCTTATGCATGGTGCATAAGCCAATGAAAACACAATGCTGTTACTCACACACCCCCCCAATTTACTACGCGCGCCCCCCACCCCACCCCCCTTGCTACGCGCGCCCCCCAGCCCCCACGCCCCACCCCCCCCTACCCCCCCACACTCATTTTTTTTGAATTTTATTTTACAGTTTTTTTTTTTAATTGTAATTTTTACTTTTTTAAATATTTTTTATTCCTTTGAAGTACATATTATAACAATCTATTTTCGATGTTTATATAGTCTTACTTTGATTTAAAATTGCATACTAAAACATGTACTATAATTATGGCTAATTTTTTACAATTAATATAAAAACTATTTTTTTCCCGAAAAAAGATTGGAAACTTTTTTTCCGTAAAAATCAGAAACTTTTTTCCGAAAAAAAATCGAAAATTTTTGCCGAAAAAAGATCAAACACTTTTTCCAAAAAAACTGAGAACTTTTTTCTGAAAATTTTTTCCCAAAAAAAAATCGAAAACTTTTTTTCAGAAAAATCGGAAACTTTTTTTCCAAAAAATAAAAATCGATTTTTTTTTTTTAGAGAGTTAAATGGTTTATGGAAACCATTTATGCAATATTATTCTGGAAACCATTATGCTGGTTAAATGGTTTCAAAGAGTTAAACAGTGAAACCATTTGTTTTGTAAAATGGTTTTATGTGTTACTGAAACCAATATTGTGTTTTTATGGTTTTAAAAATTCTGGAAACCATTATGCTGGTTAAATGGTTTTAGAGAGTTAAACAGTGAAACCATTTGTATTATAAAATGGTTTTATGTGTTTACTGAAACCAATATTGTGTTTTTATGGTTTTAAAAATTCTGGAAACCATTATGCTAGTTAAATGGTTTCAGGTAGTTATACAATGAAACCATTAGTATTGTTAAATGGTTTTATGTGTTTACTAAAACCAATATTGTGTTTTTATAGTTTTAAAAATCTTGGAAACCATTATGCTAGCTAAATCGTTTCAGATAGTTATATATTAAAACCATTTGTATTGTAAAATGGTTTTACACTAAATGGTTCAATGATTTTAAATACCGATTATTACTGAAACCATTACTAAAAAATCTAGTATTTAAAATTGATTTTTTTTTTTTGGAAAAAAAGTTTCCGATCTTTTTTCCGGAATAATTTTCGATTTGTTTTTTCCGAAAAAAAAGTTTCGATTTTTCAGGAAAAAAAGTTTCGACAATATTTATGGTTTTAAAGATCCATTATGAAATTATTCCACCCCAAAAAAGGTTTGGGCATGATTTTAGTTTAAAAATAACTACGAAAATATTTAATCATACATAATAAAAAAAAAACTATAAAAAAAAAAACTAAAAAAAAAATATAAAAAAAAATGGGGGGGGGTGGGTGGTGGGGGGGGTGGGCTTATGCACGCTGCATAAGCTTTGGCTTATGCATGATAACCTATCCCCTTAACTAGTGCCCGGGGCACTAATTAGCAAGATCCAAAAATTAAATATAAAATAATTAATGACATCACTTAACATGGTATAATCATATTTTCTATTAATTTTAAAAAAATTTGTGCACATAGCTGAATAAAAATTAGTATCTTACTAGTTACTATGCTTCATACCAGTATAGTATAGTATAGTATAGTATAGTATAGTGTGTGACTGTGTGTGGTGTTGGTAAAATTGGAGGGTAATAGGGACACGAAGGACACGACACATGATCTTCCCTCACTAGGAGTGTATGGAATCTCTGTCGTGTGTTATGTACGCATTATTTTTATCCTTCTTCCAATAGCCCGATGCGACACGATACCGATACAATATGATACCGATATATGCAAATTTTAAAAAATTTATATCCGATACTGACGCGATACGTTATTTAAAAATTAATTTTAAAATTAAATATATAAATGTACAATATATAAACATGACTAAAATCAATAATATTAATAATGATTATTTTTATTATTATTATTATTATTATTATAAACGCCAATAGTTCATTGTACAAAGAGTACAAACAAGTCAATAAGCTTGCACAAAAGCAAAACAGTTTGAGGCTCAACATACAAGGACTCCTCAGTTCTAACTAAAGACATATAATAGCTCAAAAAACATATAATAGTCATGACATCAAACCTCTTTAACAAGTTCATCTTGTAGCAATAGCAGACAATTATGTAAGTCCTGCAGCTGATCAATTAAAAACATAAATCATCCATTCTTATACTAGAATTTTGGGACAAACCCAAATACTTAACAACATCATTTTAAGTTAAGTATTATATAAAAAGAACATCATTAGTACTATCCCAAAAAACATCACCAGTACTATCCAAAAAAAGACATGGTTAGTTACCTGTGTAACAACATAATAGTTTGACATTCACTAAGAAACACAAATTGTATCGAATATTATTTTTTTATTTAAAAATAAAGATTTAACTGATATTTTTCCAATACGAGCAGGGACGGATCCACATTGAGGCCAAGTGTGGCCTTGGCCACACCAGAATTTTCAATTTTTAATAAGTATATATACATACTTTTGGTATTTACTATGGAATATATATGTATAACCATCGATTAATATCACAAAATTGCTCCCAGTCAGATGGTTAAGTGGCGCTCCACTGTCTTGCGCGCGTCCCAGGGGTCGTGAGTTCGATCCCTACCATTGGCAGTTTTTAAATGCATTTTTTACAAAGAAATTGCTATGTTGTATGCATAGCGCTCCATAGAAAACAAAGTGGTCACAATTACACTAAACAATAAGACAGTGGCAGTAGTACGTATAGAAAATATTGTAGCTAAATTATTATTTGACCACTTTTTTAAGAAAATATTGTGGCCAAGTTATTATTCAATTGCCCTATTTGACCGTTTTCTTAAGAATTATTGTGGCCAAATTATTATTTCTTAAAAAAGTGGTCACTATTATTTCTTATATTAGAGAAATTAAATTGCACCAGTTATATTTTAATAGGTATAAAATTTATAAAATTGTCCTTAAACTTAAAATTTATATTATTTAGATAGTTTATGTAAAATTTTATAGAAATTTAAAATCATTTCATATGTTATTGAAATTCACCAACATTAATTTTCTACATTTTTATTAAATATTCTTAATTTTAATGGATCTCAATAACATATTAAATTATTTTAGACATATTGAAAATTGCAATATTATTTTAGACATTATTGCCAATTTGCAACCGTGGAAAGTTTTTTCATTATATGGCTATAAAATTTTGTTAATATATTTTTTTCGGCCACACCAATATTTCAGGTCTGGATCCGTCCCTGAATACGAGTATCAGGATATATCGGACGAGTATCGGTATCGAGGACGTATCAGACACGATACTTCACCATTTTTAGAGTATCGAGGCTTCATAGTCCAATAGTTATATTTTTCCTCTCTTCTTAGTCATGGATTTGACCAATGGTATAAAAAAAAGGAAGAAAGAAAATTATGAAAATTAATCATAAATTTAAACTAAATATATTTATTAGTTATCATAACTTTTTTCATTCATTTTTCTTTTCATTAAACCAAACGCTCCCTGCTAGAAAAAATGAACCAGGTGATGCATTCCTTCCTTAGCTCACAAATTTTAGATGGTCTAAATACGATTGGATTTTTTTATTTTAGTTCATTTAACCTATAAAATTGAGTTTATTTCTTTTTGTTTAGCTTTTTTCTTTTTCTTTTTAGCTTTTTTTTTTATAAAGAAAATACTAGTTCATATTGAATTTCAAGCCGGATCACTACCAAAAAAGTTATGTATTTTTCTAAAAAATAATACCAATATAATCTTAAAATTTATGTGATTTTATATAATCTGTCTTTTATTTAGTGATAACTTAGCACAAAAATTTTATCGATATTCATTAATAAAATAATATAGAATTAGCAACTATTTTATTGTTGATGGAGCCCCTATAGAATCATGAGGCGGAGAGAGAGAGAGAGAGAGTCTCAATGATATATAATGGAAAACGAGTAACACTTTTCACCCCACTATTAAAAATAAAAATTGACTAATTAAAATTTGAATATTAACTACAAGAGTTTTTCTATATTTTACATCTGACTGATGAAATATATGGGAAACCTAAAATAAATTAATATAATTTTGATTTTTTATAATTTATGCTATTTTTTTATAATTGAAATTTTAAACTTTCCATAAACATTCGATCGAACTTTTTAAGGAATACTCCCTCCGTTCATTTTTATAAGAAACAATTTGAAAAAATTACACATACCAAGGAAACACATTGTAAATAGTTCTTTTCATTAATACTTATTTTTAATATTCTCTTTCATAATAAATAAGGACATAAGTGAAATTCAACATTTAAAACATTTGAAAATTAGTCAAAGTTTCTTATAAAAAGGAACAAAAAAAATTTCACTTTTGTTTCTTATAAAAAGGAACGGAGAGAGTATTAATTTATCAATGTGAAGATTCACATAGTTTTTCTCATTTGACGCTCACGCGTGAAGATTGATTCTTTGTGGTACAGTGACAAAAAAAAGTTGAGAATAGGAAAATAGTCAAAGTATGTTAATATTCATTTAAAAAATAGTATATAATTTACAATTATTTTTTGTTCATGAAATCCCTATAGAGTCCTTGAGCTTAAACATATATATCGTATTTTCATACTCATTTAACTAAAAGAAATCAATCTCATAGACAATTGAAAAAACGTAGACAACGTTCTAAATAATATAAAATGAAAGAAGACATAGTAAACCTTCAAAAGAAAAAATAACATATGAAAATAAATATTATTGAAAAAAATAAAAATTATACCGTGTTTGACAATGAATCTAATATAGATTTTCTACAAAGAGTCAGCTGGAAATGAAAAATAAATAAAAATCATGGTATATTTATATTTTATGGGTACGCTCCCAAAAAATCATAAGGCCATGAAAAATCAGTTCATATTTTCATTTGATAATGAAGTTTATAATTATTTTATATTTATAAGATCACTATATAGTTTCGGGAATGAAGATGAGATAAAAAATCTTTCTTATAATAGTGTAAAATGGGAAGCGAAGTAATACTATTCATCTCGTCTTATTCTGCAATAGTGTTACATCTATATCATCCAAAATATATCTCAAGTAGAATTTTAAACCAAATTACTTAAATAATATATCAAAATAAACACATAAAAAATATAAAAAGAAAATAATATCGTACACGACACATGTTAACATACTAGTTTGTATTATATATGCAGGGGGTCGGGGTTCGAACTCTGATCATTCTACTTATTCATCTTAAAAGTGAAATTTCTAGTGGCTACTTGATAAAAAAAAAAGGAGTCTGTTGAAAAATGCGTGTTAATTTTTTTTTAAAGGAAGTTAATATTATTAATATTATTATTATTTATATAAGTACAAACATCAATTTTGTTGTCAGTAAATTTTTATTTTGTCGTCTGCATCCAAATAAAGGGATATATAAAGTAACTGTTTGTTGACCACAAGCCAACTAGAAAGCAACAGTATATAATATTAGTATGAGCAGGATGAAACTCATTAACTAAAACGTAACTATAGAATAACCAAATTAGTTTTTGATTTAAATTCACAATAAAAAATGTCTTATAAACAAAATAATTAATTAATTATAACCCAAAAAGGACCGAGTTATTATGAAAATGAAAGAAATTGGGAGAATGTTGCTGTCAGAGAACATAAAGTTATGGACCATGAAGGGTGTAATTAATTAAGAAGCATATTCATGTACTTTAGTTAGACACTTAGACTTTGTCAAAAAAAAAAATGTACTTTGGTTAGACATAGGATTAATGCATGTTCTTTAATTTCAATTTCATTCATGCCAATTCAAATTTAGCTAAACCTTATTCTTTTGACAAACTTTAGGTGTTGGGCACTATGTGTAGCCCTTTTAGACTTTTAGAGGCAAAAGAGATCTATAGTCATTCAACTAATTAAAGTTGGCATCTATATTCTATCTAGCATTTAGGAGGAGGGTGGGTATGGATGCATATGGATGATGAGGGAGGAGTAAGAAAACTTATATTGTCTTTAGTAATGACTGATCTTTATCGGTGAATTTGTGAAATATATAATATGAAATTTTTTATTTTCAATTGAATTTTTTTATAAATAAAAGTTAGAATGCGAATGTCTAACCATCTATTTAAGAGACATAAAAATTTTACAACTTGAAAAATTTATTCCAAGGAGATGGTTCTTTAATTAATAAGCAACTAGGAACATTGTGATTCACGGTTTTTTTTTATAATGGAACTGTATTAGTGTATACACTAAGCACCAAGTAGTCAATAAACTAGTTGACTTCTATTACAATTGTTTAACCATTTCTTTAATGCTTGTCCATGAGCACTTGTCTCAGCATAACCACTCTAGCTATTTACTATAATTGAAAAAGAGAGTTATATATAGGAAAATCCATTTAAAAACAGGAAAGTCTAAATTAGTAAAGTGCATATTTTCTATTATGACTAAAAATATTCTTTTTTCATTATTTTAAATAAGTTCAAAATAAAGGGTAATTTTAGAGTTTTATATAAAATAAAAAAAAACAGCAAAACATGTTTTATCCTTCCTTAAAATTCTCAAACAACATTTTTCTAATAAAAAAACATAAAATTGTTTTATAAAAATAGGTGTAAATTAGCCAATGGATGCATAGCATTTAATAAAATTTACATAACTAACCCTCGATATTTTAGTGTAAAATAACTAAATGTCAAAGGTTTTTTGTCCAAAGTGAAAAGGTGCACCTGGCTAATTTAGACCTTCATGTTTTTAAATTGGTCTAAATTAAGAAACCCTTATATATATACACACACACACACACACACCACTCAATAACACTTTAATGAATTCAAATTTTACATAATCCACCGTTAGATTGAAAGTTTATATTGTACAGATCATTTATTTTAAATTTTACAAAAATCTAAAATCGTTTGACATGTTTTTAAGACACGTAAAGATTAACGGTATTAAACAAAAACGCATAAACCGTTAATCTTAATGTGTCTGAATAACATACCAAATAATTTTAATTTTTTGTAAAATTCAACATAGATGATCTATATGATATAACTTTTAATCCAGCGGTGAATTTTGTAAAATTTATATTCATTAAAGTGTTATTGAGCGGTGTAACATTATTCAAATGTTACACCGGTGTAATTTGATCACTCCCCATATATATAGGATTGACATCATCCTAAAGGGAACTTATAGGATTGACATCATCCTATTGGGCTAATCATATTGATCTTAAAGAGGACACAAAAAGTGCCCCGTTGATTACCGTACCAGTCCCAACCATTGTGACAAAACCACACCTGTGAGACTAATAAGAGTAACCTACAAAACTAACTAAAATTATAAATAACAAAAAGTAAAATAAAAATAATATGTAAGAAAGAAAGAAAAGTTACGGAGGAAGAAAAGTGGTGTGAAAAAATTTCTCACAAAACCACCCAATTATGTTTGGCCACGTGGCAACAACTTTTGACTGCATGAGAGACTAGATTTTTTAACTGCCGACAGGTTCGCTTCCTAAGGTGCAAACTACTACATTGATCGCTACTTAGGAAGCTAACTACGGTGCGCCAATATTTGACAAATTACACATTCGCTTCGTAAGTAGCGAGAAGAGTATTTTGGAAAGGTCGTGGGGTGAAAGAGTGACACGGGGGTGCGAAGTAAATCTCTAAAATAATTATTACTCTTATCAAGCTTCATGCAAGGGATGGGTCCAATCCACATAGTTTCTTTCAGATCCCAACCCAGTTTGGAATTTTTCTCCCCGCCATCATGTTTCTCTTATCCCCAAAATTTCGGTTTTGTCCTTAAAGAGCTAAGTTCATAAAATACGTTATGAACTAAAGTATTGTTCATAAAATTTTCCGCACGCTTGGGTTTGGATTCTCGTTTGGTTTGGAAAACACATTCCGAACTACTTCGAGAAACAAAATCCGAACCCAAGTGAGCGAACAATGTTTTATGAACCTTACATTAATTTGGAATTTATATTCCGAACTTTACTCCCATGAACAAAAACGGAATTTTGGGGGGATAAGAGAAACATGAGGGAGGAGAAGAGAAAAATTACCCATATTGGGTTGGACCGTGCCGGGTCCACTAGATTTATTTTAGGATAAAAGTTGGGTCCAATAATAATATATTTTGGATTTCTTGATCAATCATTATTTTAAAAATACGAATATTTAATTAATTAATTAATTAATGTAATTCGATCACATCTAAACATATAAATATTTGTAAAGATATCTTAAAAACTATGGTAATAAAAGGGATTGGTTATTGTCCATAAGGGGTCTTTATGGACCGTCCATAAATTGCTATCCACACTATACTTTTTCTTCATACACCCCCCATAAGTGAGGAAAATATATCAAACACCCACCAAATTTCTCACGCACCCCCCAAATTTCTCGCGCACCCCCCAAATTTCTAATGCACCCCCCAAATTTTTCATGTACACCCCAAATTTTTCGTGCACCCCATAAATTTCTTGTGTACCCCCCAAATTTCTCGCACACCCCCCCCCCCAAATTTCTAATGTACCCCCCTAAATTTTTCATGCACCCCCAAATTTTTCGTGCACCCCCAAATTTCGCACGCATCCCCCGGATGACTTGTGCCCCCAAATTTTTTTTTTGTCCCCACACATTTCTAGGCTAAACCATTTTGTTGTGGGAATGGTTTCACATATATACACTCCAAAATCATTAAGTGCATAAAATGGTTTTGAAGTACAACCTATAATTAGAATCATTATTTTTTTTTTTGTACAATTATAATCATTATTTAAAATCATTTAACAATAATTTTGGTTTCTTATATAAGATAATCTAAATCATTTAATCACAATTATTGTTTTTATTCTAATTATAGGGTTGTACTCCAAAACCATTTTATGCACCTAATGGTTTTTTATTACAATCATCTGAAACCATTCCCACAGCAAAATGGTTTAATGGTTTTTTATTATAATCATTATTTTTTAGTTTTTTTGGTACAATTATAATCATTAAAGTATTTAAAACCATTTAACAATAATTTTGGTTTCTCATATAAGACAATCGAAACCATTAAATCACAATTATTGTTTCTATTTTAATTATAGGGTTGTAATCTAAAACAATCTTATGCACTTAATGGTTTTTGAGACTTGAGTGCATTTCTCTGAAACTATTCCCACAGCAAAATGGTTTAAGTTAGAAATGTGGAGGGGACAAAAAAAAAAATTGGGGGGCAAAAGTCATATGGGGGTGTGCGAGAAATTTGGGGGGTGCAAGAGAAATTTGGGGGGTGCATGAGAAATTTTTGGGGTGCGTGAGAAATTTGAGGGGTGCATAAGTAATTTGGGGGGTGCATGAGTAATTTGGGGGTGCATGAAAAATATGGGGGTCGCTAGTCAGTTGGGGGCGCGCGAGAAATTTGGGGGTGCGTGAGTAATATGGGGACGCGCAAGTAAAATAGGGGGCACATGATTAAAGTTGTTGTGTTTTGATTGGTTTATGGACGGTCCATAAAGATTGTCTTTATGGACAATAACTTTGCCCGTAATAAAATGACATTATATTATAATTTATTTGAATGCATGTGTAAAATATAATATTTTTTAATAACTATTCTAAAATTATTGGCCATGGTCACGACATGCTTCTTGAATTTTTGTAGGTCTTGAACCAGAACATTACGGGTAGGGTTTGCCCATATAAAAATATGTCAATGATGTTCAACTAATTGTGATTAATTGCAAATATAAGCATGCATTTTTTTTGTAATGTTTGCTCTTTGGATGAATTCAGATTGAATTTACTAAGATATCAATCATTTGTTTATCCAAGTCATGGAAATGGTAAGCCTGAAATTCCCACAAAGATAACAATATGGGACCGTGACTACTATGCTTCGAGGTTTCGACAACCATTCAGGCGTACTATGTGAATATTAGCGATTCATTTGTTAGGAGAAAGACGATTATGTTAGCGTCTCAAGTTTCAATACATACTATTGAGCTACATCTTCGGGGACAATTGTTCATGTTCTTTCACTATAGGATGTGTCTTCTCATTCATGTTACCACACAAGGGATATCATTGTCCTTTTACCTTTTATTCCTTCATGTCCTTGAACTTGTGACACATCCACCAAGCAATAACAAGAACTGTCGCGCCATTACATATCGCCTCTCTGCTTCAAGTTCAACTTCACTTTCTTCATCTCATAATATTCAGCATAATTTCTCATGAATAACTTTTACTCCAATCAATTTGCATAAAACAAATAATGCTAACAAAAATAAGATTATCCCAAAAATAATATTTAACAATAAACAAATAGAATCCTGCCTAGGACTAACATTTGTTCTTTCTCAATAGTATCACTAACATAATATTATCCTAGAGAATTTCCGATAAGTTTCGATGATAAATACAACATGGACTAACCTTTAACAGTCTCCTAGCTAACCTTTTTCCTGATTTCTAAGACCTTCTTGTGAGAATTTGAGTGCAATGATGCTTCAAAAGTTGGGCTAGCTGCAGGCCGGTATTCTGGAAAGAGACGACCAGACCTGTATCGAACTCCACAAGCATTGCATAGGGTCTTCGGACCATTAGGCCCCTCTCTCCATTGTGGTGTCTCAGTTACTTCGCAATGCATACATTTTCTGGCGGTAGCTGAATCCTGTAATGAGGATTTCTTCATCTCAATACCATCAGAGAGTGAGGAGATATCTTTTTTCCTCGGCTTTCTTTCGACTCTGCTTGATGATTTGCCAGCACGCTGTTTCTCCGAATGATATTTTTGAAAAGCAGGTGAAGTGGAGATGAATGGAATTGTGAAGAGCTTGTCAAAGCTTGAGAGACGCTGGCGTTTACTGCGAGGACGCTTTGCCGGGACCACTGGTAACTCAGAGTTGAAGTTCTCAACTGAGGAGTAACTACTGCTTTCAAAAACTGAAACTGGGCTGTAGGTTTGGCATTTTCGCAAATTTGTTCCATCGAAAGAAACCATTTGGATAGGAATAGTTTTGCTGCTATATGTTGGTCCAGCGGCCTTTCTTAGCTGTTTTATTGGGGAAACACGCAAAATATAAAACGATCAGAAACACAAATGATGGATATGCCTAGCCTACATATCTGACTATAGAAATGAAAATAAATTTTCAATAGGACATCTATGCAGAACCAACACTTCAGATTGAAAGTATGTTGGATGTCTGTCACGTGTCGATGTTAAATACTAACATGACACCAAAACATGTGATTACATTCAATAACGCTATTTTCTCAAATTATCATAAGTGTTAACATGTCAGTATCGTGTCTAGTGTTCGTGCATGTGTCAGACTATGTTGCATAATATGGGTACGGTACCAGTACCGGGTACAAGATACGAGTTTTTTAGAAAAACTAAGGCACAGGTACGTTAAGAATTTACAAAGAAAAGTACTTCAATCTTAATCCTTGCTATGAGAGAGTGTCTACTTACTTTGTGATCATTGATCAATCTTAGCCTAGTTGTAATGTCAGCCACATATAAATTCATGAATTTTACTTTAGTTAAATTTATGCAGACAGGAAAGTCTTTGACCAAAGGAATGCCGTTACCATGTTACCTATCCATAAATCAACTTCTTAAGGAATCGAGGAATCAAACTTTAGATTTTTTGTGTATAGATACCATCTATTCATCATAACATTATAACCAGAAATATTTCACTTTCCGAGGACAATACCTAAAAAGGTTAAGGCATGAGTACTATTTATGAAGAAAATTGAGACAGATTTTCAGTGTTAACTATCATATTTAAAACTCATCTGCAAATTAATCATACGTTAGAAAATTTTACCTTTAAAGACAGATGTTTTAGCATAGCTTTTAGTCTTTTATACTCAATAAATGCAAACCGAACATTGATTTGAGCTTGGAACCAAAATGTACACCAAAAATAATAGACATAACAGCATATTTCAATAATCAAGCTTATCAACTAATTGCATGAAAACTGAATATTTAGCATTATAGGGTATAGCATCTGATTTTTCTCATGTATCTACATAGCTAGAAGACATTTCAAAAAGAGTTGAATAAAAGGAATGTTGAACATTAAAATGATCACATTCTCCCCTTTTCACTTACTGGTCCTTGTTGACCTTTGAAGCTTGAATTAACAATATTTCTGCTGTCAATATGAGAAAGTTCCTGCATAACATCATTGTAGTAATTCTCAATTCCCGCTAAAAATCCTGACCAACAAAATGTCATATAGTCATCAAAGCAAGCATACAAACTTTTCGAATTTAAACGATAGAAATCCTATCAAACGACTTAGCCTTTGCAAGTGAACATAGAAAAGACGATCCGAATAATCAAAATATGTCGTTCAATATTGATGTATTTATGGAATTTTGGTTTCACATATTCAAACCATGCACATTATTGATTTATCAAATATAATCATTAAGAAGATAAAGACATTCATCCAAACTCTGCAACGATGGGAGCAGAAAACTCACAGCAGCAGCAGCAAAATCGTTCACAGGATTTGGTTTCTCATTTTGAATTTCACCATACAGCTCAGATGATGGTAGTACCGAAAAAATCCCAAGAGATGGCTCTTCAAGGTGCTTGAATTGATGATTCCAATCATGTTCCACAGCATCAGTTTCCACATCTTCATTTGGGAAATCAAAAAACTCAACAACATCTTCAAGAATCTCATCCGACACACCGTTAAAATTGTTGTCGAAAAACCAATTGCTCTTCATATTAGCATTATCCTGAAAAAGAGTCATGAGAATTCAACCACAACATATGCTACTTCACTAATTTTGTATACTTTAGGGGCTAAATTGACGGAATATTCTTTGTTTTCCATTGTGACATTGTTGAATTACCTAGTCATAATATGTTTATGATAAAATCCAACAAGACATGTTAAACCTAGTAATCAACTGCATGTTTTAAATTACCCTAGTAGCAGTAGTATTCACGTTGCAAATTGAAGACCCAGAAGCTTAATATTGAACATTATGAATAATATTACATTACATAATAATAAAATACAAAAGTGCAAATTAAACGAGTGTGCGGGAAAAAAAGAAAGAAAATTGACATTTGAAGAAAGTAACTAACCGGAAATGAACGGAAGATGGGGGTGTTGTTATATGAAAGGGGGGGGTGGCGGTAGGAAGAGAGGAGAGGAAGAGCTTATCTGTACAGCACTTTGATTGATGTCTGCTGCTGTTTCTGCGCTAGCTGTCCTAACTGTAACATAAATGAATCTTTGCTTCTTTTTTCTTTTTCCCCCATGTGACTTGTCCAAACTCTTATTCCACGTTACAATATTTTCTTTTATTAATTTTATTATTTTATGAAATTATTTGTGTTAATGATATATAAAAGATAAATTAAATTAAAGAATGACTTAAATTATTTTGAGTATCCTTAGAGTTTGGTCGAGTACGGTATTTAATATATAGACAAAAATCTTATACTTTTGGTTTTTCTGTTTTCATTTTTAATAAAAAATTAAATAGTTAAATTGTTGTATATAATTATTCAAAGAATATTTTTAGCTACTTTTAAAAGAAATTATTGACACTACTAAATAAATATTTTCAATTATTTTTTTTTAAAAAAATTACTTTATTATGTATGTAAACTTGCTACAAAGAAGGTGAGGAGCATTTGGAGAAGCTGCAATTTGAAATTTTGGAATGACGTTGATGAAGTTGTTATATATATTGACATATTAACATGTTGATGTTGTCACGTTCTTTAATCGGTGGCAATGAGTGAAGCTTAAGAATCATTCTAGGGATGATAGCATGGTTCAGCCATACCTTGTTAGTAAGTGCAGGGGCGGAGCCAGAAATTAAAACTTGGGGGACCAAGGGCAACAAGCATAATTCCATAGAAAAAAAATAAATTTTAAGTGCTCAATATATACAAATAATTTAAGAATTTATAAGTAAATAAAACAAGTGAATTGTTTTTTTTCCCTAAGGGTCTGTTTGGTTCGGGAGTTTTGGAGGGGAGGGGAGGGGAGGTGATATTTTAAATTTTTATGTTTGGTTCAATTTTTTAACGAGGGGAGGGGAGGGAAGGGGAGAAGTAATTTACTTTTTTACCTTAACCTTATAAATTAAAAATAAGGATTAAATAATAATAGATATATTACGTCAAAAAAATCTAATGGATATATAACCAAAAAAAATCTAATGAGTAGAAAACCTAAATTTTTTTTGTTGTAAAACAAAATTATAACCTAAAATTTTAATATTTCAACAAGGATAATTTAGAATTTTAATAAAAAAGTGAGGGTAATTTTGTCAACATAATAAATTATATTTTACCTTGCCTCCCCTCCTTAAAAATTCCTCCCCTCAGCTCCTCTCCCTAAAAATTCCTCCCCTCACCTCCCCCCCTAAAAATTCCTCCCTCTCCCTCGGTTGAACCAAACAGGCCCTAACTATTTAAACACTTCGGTACTTCAGAATTTACTTAGATACCGGTATTCTCATAGATAAAATTCAATGTCATTTTTAAATGCATTTTGTATGAGATATTGATACCTAACTAAATATTATGGGTACTAAAAAGTACCTTTTAATAATCCAACAATTATGATTACTATAGATGTAAAAGTTTAATTTCTCTATTCATAAATATAAATAAAATCTATGGTAAAAAAATGAGAATAAACTTTTATTATTTTAATGTGTCTATTCTAATATTCTTTTATGTGATCAAATAAGACTTTTAATTGGTAAAAATAATACACTTGTGCATGAGAAGCAAATAAAAAAATTCACATACATATGCCTAAAGCCTAATTCAATAGTAGTGTAAAAAAGTTGAAAATCTAGGGGGGACTGTGGCCACCCCTTGCCCCTGTTGTGGCTCCGCCCCTGAGTAAGTGGATGTAAGTATCTGCATTAGAGGTCAAAATGACAATTTCGTAAACTTTATATCCTTCTACTCACCCATGCGTAGTACTATCAAAGAAGGTGAGACCTATGGATTGTTATAGAAAATAAAGTGAATTTTCTAATTGGATGGATAATGTCATTTTTTAGCTTGATACAAAAGTGGTAGTTTACTAGTTTAACAAGTCTTTTTATGATTTGTCTTATTTTACTTTTATTATTAAATATTGTATTTCTATAATTAGAGAGGTTTTAGTCCAAATTTGTTAATTGAGTTTTTTTCAAGACAAACTAATAAAGTTTCTCATGACTTAGCTACGACGATTATAACTGTTTTTCTTTCTTAAAATGTAAACTTGTAAAAATAGAGAAATTATCAACAAATTTAATACCCGCAACCAACATTTTTAATTATTAGGCACGATTGTAATATTAGACAAAAAAATTCTTATATTTAAGAATGAAGGTAATATTAGACATGAATAATGTTAAAATGTATTATCAACAATAAATTGGTTCAGATGGTAAGAAATTCGATACCCTCAAACAAATAATCAGAAGTTTGATCTTGACTTATACATGTGGAAATAATTGGGTTGGAAGGAGGAGAACCTATTAGGGGTAGGAAGAATAGAAATTTTCTCTTCCCAACCCCATGTGTCTTTTTCACCCCTCGAGTTTCCATTTTTGCCCTTGAAAAAAAGAGTTCGCATCATAGGGAGCGAACACTGTTCGCATCCTTGGGAGCAAACTCTTTTTTTCATGATTTTTTCATCCATGGGAGGTGCCGGCGTCCAGTTTGAATATAAAATATTGACACTCGCTACTTAGGGTGCGAAATAAAACATAGTTCGCTACTTAGATAGCGAACTCAGTTTACACTTTAGCGAGGGTGAAGAGGACAAATTTTTTTTTGACTTTTATGCGGTTCACATTCTAGAATACTTCTCTCTTATTTCTCTTCTCTCATATTTCTCTCTTTCCTAATTCTCATGGCATCCAAACGTAGTGTAAAACCAGTCATGCAATTAAAATTAAATTGATCTTTTTTATCTATTTAAATTGATTAAATAGATAAAAATGTCAAACCCTGAAATCACTAATTTTTATTCATTTCATCTTCCAATTAGTGTCATTAGTTCATTTCACACATTAAGATATGTTGAGATTATGCATTTACACCAGATTTTTTGTTGGTAATTAAACATTATGAAAGCGAAAGTGAAATGATTAACTACTTTACCTTCAATTTTAGAGACTAATTTGTCATTTCATAATTTTTTTTTTGTTGATGAATTTTCATTTCACAATCTTTGAACGAGAACAAATTGACTAATCCATATAAGAACTTCCAACAAAAATGAAAATAAAAAAGAAATGCCTAAAAGAACCCTACCCATCAATAGACATAACATGGAACAAAATCATTTGCTTATAAGACCAGGCATGGAAATAAATATATTTGTTCTCTAAAATCTGTGATTCCCCCAAATTATGGTTCAACTAATTTACTTCTTAACCTTCAACGTTCTTCTTCTCACATTTACAATTAGTAAGAATAAGAATAGGATGAAGAAGAAAGTTATTGTTAATGTAAGAGCCTTCCAGAGGATGATGCTATATGCACTACTTGATATGTTGTCCAATTTCTCCTGCAATTTAATTTAACACAGTAAAAGCAATCAAAATTCAAGACACATAGTTTAAGTGCAAGACATGAATGATAGTATCTGCCTGCATCAACAAGTGAGATCTAACTATTACCAATTTTGTCAATTATAGAGAGGTTATAAGTTGTTTCTAATTTCCATAAGTTCGTTCTCTCAAACAGCCTCACAAGTAGATAAGCTCAAAAAAGTCAATCGAAATAGGTAATAGTTATACCTCAGTAATCAGCAATGAGGTTTTATGTTGATTATTGAAAATGGCTCTTGCATAATCATACAGCTCCAAGTCAAGATGATTGAGAGATCGCAAGTGCTGGAGAACCTCTTCAGGAACTCGAAGCCGTGCCTGTAAAATCATAAAAATTCATTAGAAAGGGAACACAGAAAGACAAGCTGCAGAAGGCTATAGACCTATCCAACACTTATCAAATAGTAACGTTAACTCAATGTCATTGATAAGAGATACGTATAAAAACAAAGTAATAGACGTTGAAACAATATGCAAATGCAAAACATGTTCATTCATGCCATCATATTCCAATATGTATATAGTATATGCATGCCATTTGATTTGCATACATGCTATTCTGCACTACCGAAGCCCCAATCAAAAAGGATATGCAACAAGTGTGTTTCAGATTATAAATTTTATTAGCTTGCACAAACATCTGAAATATAAAAAAGAAAAAGTTCAGCATGGATATGTTTTAGTCTTGTGAAGAAACTATTATATTACAGAATCATGAAATTTCCAGCTAAAATGAAAGTGTATGTCCATGTTCAAGTTGTTTTGAAAGCCCGTGAAATAATTTTAGTAATACAAAGTTATCATCCTAGACCGAAAACCATAAATTCAAAACCGTAAGATTAAGTAACTTCTAATACTGGCACAATTAAGAAATACATATATCCCAGGCAGTTGTAGATGTCTACACTATAAGTGAGTCAATAAAGAATAAATATCCACGGCACATAATGATAGTGAAAGAGTTATAGCCCTTTATAAAAATAAGGAGTCCGTCGACCAAAAGTAGTATGTGTTTTAAGCCAGGGCTTTCTTTCGTGGAGATCTACTCCAGTGCTTACTGGAGATAGACTCCTATCTATGCTAACTATCTTTGTTTGGTTTTCTTTTTTATGTTTGCGGAAAAAACCTAGTTGAAAATGTTTACTACTTATGCTAATATAATAATAAAGACTTTTTCGTAAAACTAGGAGCAGAAAGAGCTCAACTTACTTAGTTCTAGAGGGCGACTGAAAAGGAGGCTCGACCCACAGGGAGAGCGGTGGGCAGAGAGAGAAAGGAAGCGGTACAAGGGACCTATAGCGAAAAAATAAGAGAGAGAAGAAAGCTAGTTTTTCGCTCAAGCAACTCTATCAGTGGACGGTGCCCTACATCTTCCTGTCCTACTTATCCTAATAATAGAGTCCACGCTAATCTACGACCCTTTTCGCTTTGGTGACAGATCGAAATTGACTGAAATATAGGAGTTGTACACAAGGTCTTACCAAACAAAGCCCTAAGGGAAACCCATAGAATATGATAGGAGAGTGGATAAAGGGAATAGAGATGATGATAGAGATCATACTGAGAAACAGAAAAATCCCGTACGGGTACTTCCGCTCGGGTCGAGGCCGCTACTTGGCCCTAAGACGGATCAAAGAAGAGTGGGGAACCTCTCGCTGGTTCTTTGGGACGAAGTTGTAGTGGATGTGAACTCGGGTTTGCCATTCCGGTGAGAGAGTTAAGATAGTAAGCGTAGTATTATGTTAGCATTAGATCTGTTAAACTTGCCTCCTTTGTAAAGTTCACCGGAATCCTCTTCAAAGAGGCGGAGCGTCGGCCTGATTGGGTCTTGCGTAACTTAGAAATACAGACTTCATAAGAATCCATGAGTTTCCCGACAGTCATCTGAAATTAATGAAATATCAGCAAGTTGATAAGTCCATAAAACCATCAGATTTGCTCAGTAAATAAGCTTACGGTTGATTTTGCCGCTTCTCCATTTTTACTTGAAGTAGCCTCAATTGCTCCCCTGTCTGAGGTGCTATTCTGTCTCACAGTCAGAAATGTTGTAAGAATGCTTTCCATATTCAAACTCAATAACTAAGTTCCTCCATCGAAGAGATGCTTCTTACCTGATGTTCACCGCTACCAGGATCGACATCTGAAAATGAACTCTGTTCTGTTGTACAAGCACATGACAATTGACATATGTTAATTAAAATACAACACAATGGCGGAACTACAAATGCCAACAGCAAAATACACCCAAAGGTCATTTCAAAACACAGTATTTGACACACCCACCCATATCTTCTGAAAATATTACATGTCCGGGTGAATGCAAGAATAAGAGCGCTATTTTCATGCTCCAAATTCTGCACCATTCCCATTGACCTTTCGACCCTTCTAATTTGAGAAAAAAGATTGAGAGAAACAAAAAAGTTCTTAAACCCACTAACCTGTATTTTCAATAATATCCAGGCTGGTGTTTGGTGAAATAAGCTGTGATATAACCTGAGAACCAACAACATTTGCAAACATTGTTGCAGATTCTCTGTGCTCCTCGGTAAGACCAACATATAACATATCGTCCAGTCTCTTCTGCAAGATGTACAAGTACATACTGTAAAAGGATTGATGAAAGTAGCAGTTGGGAGAAGCAAACAACTATGAGAAGCAACTACCAAAACTTCAAAATTACCTTTGCAACTTGTATCACATATTTACCAAGAACCTTATATTTTTGTACACAATGACGCACTTCATGTGCTTCTGCTATATAAGAATTGTTTGTCAAACCTGCAATCTGATGATTGAACAATTCACCAAACTTCATTAGATATATTAGACACCATTACCAAAGAAGTCCGTAAATACATGATCTGAGTTTTTCATTTGCAATTGGGGATTTCAATTTGCAGGAAACAACTAGAATGAACATGCCCATCTTGCTTGCAAACTAATATTCAAATGAAAGCTGTGGAATTTGCCACTGCGACATAAGTCAAGATTGAATCATCCAACAATAAAATGGGTGATTGTAAGGGATCTTGCAGCTTTAAAAAAATGCATCCATATTTTTTGAGCTGATAATCAGTGGCATCAGAACAGAAAACAGATTCCAGCCAATATATTCTAATTGAATCATGATTTCAGAAAACAATTAAACATTCATGGTATTTATAGAAAATGATGAAGCATAAGAAACACATTACACATGCTGAAGTACCTGAAATGTGGCTCCATTATGTACAATATCCCAAGCCGCAGGATGATTGATGTATTCTTGTAAAGGCATTGCAAAATATTCCATATCATAAGGATCACTACCCTCAACAGTATTCAGTCCCTTACTATACCTAGCTTCTCTCTGAACATTAAGATCCATATCAATCACAGGTACATCAGATGGAAATATGGAGGAACATATTTTAAAAGTATGAAGGCCAAATAGTATCCCCCAGCATGTGGTAATGCTACAAACATTAGCCACCAAGATGGCATTATGAAGTAAGGATATCAAATCACATTCTTTTTGGCAACTTAATTATTAATATTCTTATCTTTAACAATACAAAAATGGCTACACTTGCATATTTAAACGCATCTTGTTCCATAAACATATCTAAGAAAGAAAATTTATGTCTAAGATTAATCTTCTAAAGAAATAAACAATCTATATTTCCTTGATAATTTTGTGAATAATACATGAAAGGTATATATAGAATACAATTGAAAGAGCAGTAGGCACTAATCTAGCCTAAGAATCAGGGCATTTATTCTTCCTATAAATGCTAATTCTAAATAAGGAAACAATCATAAGACAACTAATTATTATTTACAGTCAGTGTTATGAGCTGTACAAAACAGAATATGCTGATTCTGAACTAATCTCTAATAACTTCCAACACTCCCCCTCAAGCTGGCATGAATATGTCATTCATTGCAAGCTTGCTCACCATATCATCAAACTGTCTCTTTGAAAGACTCTTTGTGAGAACATCTGCTACTTGACTTGTGGTAGGTACATAGGACATACAAATTTCACCACTATCAATTTTTTCTTTAATGAAGTGCTTGTCCACTTCAACATGTTTTGTTCTGTCGTGTAGGACAGGATTATGGGCAATGGAAATAGCTGCCTTATTATCACAGTAAACTTTAATTGGTGTTGGGCTAGAGACCTTCAATTCCTCCATGAACTTTTTAATCCATAACACTTCACAAAAACCATGGGCCACAGAGCGGAATTCAGCCTCTGCACTACTCCTAGCTACAACATTTTGTTTTTTACTTCTCCATGTAACTAAGTTTCCACCTACAAAGGTACAATACCCTGAAGTAGACCTCCTATCATTTATATTACCTGCCCAATCAGCATCTGTGTAAGCTTCCACTTGTATATGCCCTCTGTTTTTGAACATCAACCCCTTCCCTGGAGTTCCTTTCAAATATCTCAATATTCTAAAAATAGCTTCAAAGTGAGTAGGTCCTGGTGCATGCATAAACTGACTTATCACGCTTACTGCAAAGGCTATATCAGGCCTTGTATGAGACAAATAAATTAGTCTACCGGCCAGTCGTTGGTAGCGTTCTCTATCTACCACTTCATCTTCAGATGCTGCCTTCAGTTTTACATTGGGATCCATTGGTGTTTCTACTGCCTTACACCCTGTCATCCCTGTTTCTGTGAGTAAATCAAGTATATATTTGCGCTGGTTGAGAAAGATTCCCTCTTTAGACCTTGCGAACTCCATCCCGAGGAAATACTTTAATTTTCCAAGGTCCTTAATGTCAAATTCTGCTTCTAGTCTTGTCTTTAGATCACTTATCTCATTAACATCATCTCCTGTCATGATAATGTCGTCAACATACACTATTAAAATAGCAATCTTACCTTCATGTGAATGTTTAAAGAACAATGTGTGATCTGCTTGACTTTGGGTGAAACCATGTTTCTTAACAACATTTCCAAATCTTTCAAACCAGGCCCTTGGTGACTGTTTTAATCCATATAAGGATTTTTTCAATCTGCAGACTTTGTCTCTTCCAAGATTTTCTTCAAATCCAGGAGGTAAACTCATATATACTTCTTCATGTAATTCTCCATTCAAAAAGGCATTTTTAACATCAAATTGATGTAGTGTCCAGTTGAAATTTACTGCAAGAGAGAGAAGAATTCTGATGGAATTAATCTTAGCAACCGGGGCAAAAGTCTCTTGGTAGTCTATACCATGAGTTTGTGTAAAACCTTTTGCTACTAGCCTTGCTTTGTATCTTTCCACATTTCCATCGGCCTTGCATTTCACTGTAAAGACCCACTTACATCCAACTGCCCTTTTGTCATGAGGTAGATCAGTAATGCTCCAAGTATTATTTTTTCTCAGAGCATCCATCTCTTCTTTCACTGCTAATTTCCAATTCGGATCACCTAATGCTTCTTGAATAGTTCTGGGCACAAACAAATTTGAAATCCTAGACACATATGCCTTGTGAGTGTGTGATAACTTGTCATATGACAAATAATTAGACATGGGGTGTTTAGTGCATGTTCGAGTACGTTTCCTATCAGCAATTGGGATATTGAGGTCAGGAATTTTTTTCCTCAAAGCAATTGGAAGATTAATATCAGGAAAAGACAAATCCAGTAAATCATTAGAAGGGTCAGATGGATTACCAGATGAAGAACTAGAAGGTGAAATTTCTGTAGGACCTTCACTTGGTAAATCAGATTGGATTTCTGCCGGAGAGACAATTGGATCTGTAATACCTTGGTGAAACTTTTTTCGGACATACACTTGAAGTTGAGGAGTATGATCCTTAGTCAGTGTTTCTCCCCCTGTTTCAGATACTATATTCTCCGGCAATTCAAGATCAAGCATTCTAGGTTCCATTATCTTTGCATCTGGATGATTTGTAGTCACAATATCATCCAATGCAGGTAAAGTTTCCCAAAAATTATCTTCTTTATTAGTACAATGATTCTCCCCCTGAAGAGAATTTTTATCAAAAAAAGGTTGATTTTCAACAAAGTGAACATCCATACTTTCAAAAAATTTCTTTGTTACTGGGTTAAAACATTTGTAACCCTTTTTATTTGAAGCATAGCCAAGAAAAACACATTTTTCAGCTTTAGGATCCAATTTAGAACAAAAATTATTTGGGATGTAGACATAACAGAGACAACCAAAAACTTTAAGGGGAAGATCCGCAATGATGCGAGACGTGGGAAAATAATTTTGTAAAACTTCCACAGGGGTCTCATATTTTAAAACACGAGATGGCATTCTATTTATGAGGTAACAAGCAGTTAATAAGGCATTTCCCCAAAGATATTTAGGTACATTCATAGAAAACATAATAGCTCTAGTAACTTCGAGGAGATGTCTATTTTTTCTTTCAGCAACACCGTTTTGTCGTGGAGTATCACGACAAGTGGATTGATGTATTATCCCCTTAGTTACTAGGAATGTACTTAAATATTTGTTGAAATATTCAGTGCCATTGTCAGACCTTAGAATGCCAATCTTAGTTTGAAATTGGTTTTCAATCATTTGAACAAAATCTTTAAACCGTTGTTCCACTTCAGATTTTTTTTCCAAGAGATAAACCCAACACACACGTGTATGATCATCAATAAATGTCACAAACCATTTTTTTCCAGACATAGTTTTAATTTTTGAAGGACCCCAAACATCACTATGAATTAAATAAAAAGGTTGCGAAGCAGAATAAACTTTTGAAGTAAAAGAGACACGATGATCTTTAGCTAAGTGACACGCTTCACAATGAAACTGTGAGGAATTTATTTCTTTTGCAAATTTAGGAAACAAATACTTAAGATAAGGGAAACTAGGATGGCCTAATCTTTTGTGCCATAACATAACTTGATCTGAAACAGGAGGTGAACTTGCACTGTTTAAACCACAAGCCGTTTTATTTCCAAGAGGAGTTTCATCAAAGTAGTACAGTCCATTCATCTCTCTAGCAGTTCCAATCATCTTCCCCGAGTTCTGGTCCTGAAAAACACAAGTGGAAGAACGAAAAAGGACGGAACAATTAGTATCCTTAGACAATTTATGAACAGATAGAAGATTGCAAGCAAATTTAGGAACATGTAAAACAGATTGCAAAGTAATTTGCTCTGAAATTTTTATGCTGCCTTTGCCGGCAATACTGGAATAACTACCATCAGCTATCCTGACTTTTTCAGACCCGAAACTAGGAAAATAGGAACTGAATAAATGAGAGCAATTGGTCATATGTTCAGATGCCCCTGAATCTATTATCCAAGGGTTGGAGTGGTTTTGGACAGATAGTGCCCAAGAATTCTTACCTGTTTGTGCCACAGTTCCAACAGGAACATTAGGTGATGAATTGAACTTTAGAAGTTTAAAAAGGTGATCCATTTGCTCCTTAGTAAATGGAGACGAGTTAGCTTCATTGGTCGAAGACGCAGGGCGATCACCAAACTTACCAGTCTTTCTATTGTTTGGCCTACCATGTAGTTTGAAACAATCTTGCCGAGTGTGACGATTTTTTCCACAGTAGTCGCAAACTAAATTGTCCTTGTCATCACCTCGTGGAGGGAAAGATTTGCGATTGACGTGAGGAACAGCCAAGGCAGATCCTTCGACCGGTGGAGCGACAATGACTGGTGCTTTTTTTCCAAGCATCACTTGCCTACGACTCTCTTCGCGACGCACTTCAGCAAAGACTTCACCAATTGGAGGGATAGGATTCCTGCCAAGAATCCGGCCACGAACCTCATCAAACTCAATATTTAGACCTGCAAGAAATTTGAAGACACGACTAACATCCACCATCTTCTTGTAGTGCTTGCAGTCCTCAGTTGACTTCCACTCATATACATTGAACAGATCTAGATCTTGCCAAATACGCTTGAGACAATTGAAGTATTTGGTGACAGAATCGTCAGCTTGTCGAATTTCTCCAAGCTGGAGAGTTAATTCATAAATTTGGGATTGGTTGTCCAAATCAGAGTACATCTCAGCGACACCTTCCCAAAGATCTTTTGCAGTAGCATAACAGAGATAGTTTGCACCTATCTCTTCAGTCATGGAATTGACTAACCATGTCATGACCATGGAATTTTCAGCATCCCAAGTCTCATAGTCTGCGCCTTCCTTGTCTGGTTGTTTCTTGTCTCCAGTGATGTAGCCAATTTTTCCTCTCCCTCTGAGATACAAACGGACAGACTGTGACCAGCGAAAATAATTAGAACCGCCCTTCAGCCGAATTGTTGTGATCTGAACAGGATGATTTTCATGGTATGTCTTGACAGGTTGTGGTATATCAGGTTTAGGTGAAGAGTGTTTGGGTACAGACTGGGACTCAGTATCAGACAAGTCACCAGACATTATGTGGGATGGAAAAAGGAAAAAAACGGAAGCAAAAAAGAAAAAAACCCTAAGGAATTCTTCCTGCCGCTGATACCATAAAGAAATAAACAATCTATATTTCCTTGATAATTTTGTGAATAATACATGAAAGGTATATATAGAATACAATTGAAAGAGCAGTAGGCACTAATCTAGCCTAAGAATCAGGGCATTTATTCTTCCTATAAATGCTAATTCTAAATAAGGAAACAATCATAAGACAACTAATTATTATTTACAGTCAGTGTTATGAGCTGTACAAAACAGAATATGCTGATTCTGAACTAATCTCTAATAACTTCCAACATCTTCACATAACAATTGGGCTTCATGCTCTTTGTTCAGGTTACATAAAATCAGAAAAATGAACCTTTTGCAACCTAACATGAATTTAGAAGCATTAAAATAAAATTCACAAATACACAATCTCAAACAGAAAATAAAATAATATTTACCCTAGCAAATAGGTCTTCTCTCATCCATGGAACCAGATACTTCCACGGCCAGATATCCAATGTGCTTATTCCTTTAGCTTTAGAACGCAAGCGAAAAGCCATCTGTGTTGCAGATGTCAAGTTTGGATGCACCAAAAATCTAGCCGCAACCTCCATTGAAAATTCATAAGTACTAAAGACACGGTCAACCGGATCCCTAAGTATGGTAACCACAGAAGTTCTATCCTTTGGAAGTTTAGATATCATGCTATAGTCATCATGTGTAACCAACAGTCTACATTTTTCCTTGCTGCAAATGTACATAAACAACAGAAAACAGAAAATAAGCAATATATGATGGATTTCATAGTAGATTTTAACATGGAGAAATGATTTTTCAACAATGGACTAAGTATTGAACTAATGCAATTTGTTACGCTTTACAATCGAACAAAAAACAAATGTGGTGATCTATCATTACTTTGTCACGTACAAATGTTATAAAAGCAGCTGTGATTTTATGCAAATTAGTGTATCAAAAGACTAATATAGGCAAAGGTGCGGAATGCACCTACATTTACAGAGAAAATGATAAAACACAACTTACAAGAATCTAAACCCGTACAAAGTAGACAATGTTGTTATAATCGCGAGCGGAATCCTAAAATCCGCGGATTTTGTTTTGCTCTTCCTTACCGATATGAATCCAAAATTATGAAAAATCCGTGTGAAATCGCATGGAATCGCAAAATCCCAGTAAAATTGTGCGATTCCGGTAGGTTTCTACCGATTCTAATATCATTGCAAGACGGTGGCTTATATCGTTGACCAAACTCATCTTACAGTGATTTGGGGTGCTTGAATGAAAAGAGGGGAGCATTGGGTAGGATGTATGAATGCTTACAGAGGGTGATGGGAGGAGATATGACTATGGTTAACATGCTTGATGGTCAACTTGAATTTTTCAAAGGTAGACAAAGGAGGTTCTTTGGAAGTGAGGTGGCTCAACTTGGACTAGAAAACAAGACACCAACTAAATTGTGGGAATCTTGCGGTGATGAACATCTTGAGTTACACTTTATAATATATATTTATATCCTTCGGTTTTGGTTGAGATCTTGCTACCCCCTTTCGATTCTACAAAATTAATTGAGTAGATTCCTTTGATTTTTGGTTGCGATTTTAGATTTTGCGATCTTGCTTTCCTATATCGATCTGAAGCAAACTCGCGATTCTGACAACCTAGATGTCAACTTAAGAAATGCTAAAGGCCTTTTGAGGTGTCAACGATTTCTTAACAATCACAGCATCCTAAAAAAGAGTTATCTAAGGCACTCCTCAAAAGCTATTTTGACTAATATTGTCAAAAAGCAACACCCGCAAAAGCCATAAGCCCGCAACTATGCCAGTTAGAGTTACTCACAGGAATCATTACCAACTTCACTCTTTTTTTTTTTGGTCAAGCAGCCTAGTGGCCAGAATTTCACCCCGAGGTGAATAAGTGGGGAATCCCCCGGCCCTTGCATATTGCACTGTCGCTAACAACTGAGCTATGCTCAAGGAGACCTCTATCAACTTTACTCTATGAACAACCAAAACAATCAATTTAGACAATTTTTTCATTTTTATAAAAAAAGTACCAAAAAGAGCATCATACTGTCGTAATGCGCAGAAAATTCGGGATTTACCTTGGATTAAAGCGCAACTTATCATAAGATCGAGGACATTCCAAATAGCCCGGATACAATTTCCTCAAAAAGCTGCACATAATAAACACAAACACACAGAAACATAATCAAACAAACAAACAAACATGTCAATGAATTTCATGTAACATAAAAATCTCAAAAAACAAACTTACCAATGAAAATAAGTACGTCCTCCCGTTCTAGGAACATGCAAGAAAAACAACAAATCCTTGAGAGTATGCTTATCTTTTTGTCTAATTTCTCCATCAAGAGAAGAACTCGCCCAACTCTTAACAACTCTTTCACAATGTCCATAATTATCTTCAGCAAAACATGCATTCACTAACACACACACACACAAAAAAAAATCAAAATCAAACAACAATTAATCCAAAAAAAATAAATAAACAGCGTTAATTGATATACCTAATCCAAAGAGAATGAGGAACAAGAAGAACTTGATAATATGATCCATACAAACACGAAATCCCTAAAACAGAGAAGAAGAGAAAAAAAAAACATGAATTGATGAAGAGTGTTAAAGTAAAGAGAAACAGAAACAAAAATGGTTGTAAATGGACCTACCTGTATTGAATTTCGGGATCTCGTGTTCATAAATTCTTACAACAGTGTTGGGATTTGGGAGGACAGAGATTGCGATCGAGCTGGAATCAGAAACCCTTTGTTTTGGTTTTTGTTTTTCTCGAGAAAATATATAGAAATTTTCCCGGGAAAATTAACGCGAGTGAAGAAGTTGAAATTGTAATGAAAACGTTTTTAAGTTGAAAAAGGTTAGGGTGCAGAAATGAAAGCTAACTTTTATTTCTGTTTCTTTCTTATTTTTGGTTTATTTTTGTGTATGTTTTCGTGCATAGATAGATCATAGAATTTCACACTTTCAAAAAATAATTCACTAAAAATGAAGGGCAAAATGGTTAAAGTAAAAAAAAGAAAATGGTGGTATGGTATGGTATGGTGTGTATCACCTATTCCACAATGTAACTAACTATTTTTAAATATTAAAATATTTTTTTGATGTTGAAATATGATAATTTAAAATTATTGACATGGTATATTTAATTTTTTTTAAGAGGTGTCAGAATAGAGGAACCAAACATTTATTATATAATATTATTAAAAATTTATAAATAAATAATATGTATACATATTCACTTAAATATCCAAATATAAAGAGTTCCATTGTAAATATTCTAACTATTCTTATTTTAAATGTGGAAAATTAGAAGGTGAGACACATTTAGTCAAGTATCTTATGGGAGGCATGTGAATGTTGGACATATTGAACGTGGTGTGGTTTCTTCTAATAAAGTTGAAGCTGATTCAACTTTTCAGTATGATTGTGGGGTTGTGATGCTTCACTTTTCATGAGTCAGCAAAATTTAATACTCAAATTTATAAGTTGAAGTTTCTCCTAAAGTTGAAGTTTCTTCTTCATACTTCGCATAGATTTGTATTCCGTCAGTCTCAATTTAATTGATATAATTGACTGTTTCACGTATGCCGATAAACAACTTTGATGATTAATATTTTTAATTGGATAATAGTAAAAATTATAAAAATTTGATATTCTGAAAATATTCATCGAGACGAATCTAACAACATCTTATATGCTAATATTTATTTTTGTTTATTAATAGAAAAATAAAGTCAAAGCAACATATTTGAATAGTGCACAACAGTCAACTGTGTCAATTAAATTGAGACGGAGGGAGTATAAAACAAGTTTTGCATAGAAGGTTTTTGAATCGGATTCAAAGAATGTTATTGATGCTATTCTCAAAGAATGTTATTTTTCTATAAACATATACATATACATCTAATTGATTGACATATTTTTTATACACTAATATAAATACTAAATAATTATTTTATTTAAAGGATGAATTTGTAAAATTCATATCAATTATCAAAAATTTAATATCACAATTAACTTTTTAAATTTGACGATTTATTTAATTAGTAATCATCTGAATCTCAGGGTTTAGTCACGAGGTAAATAAAGTCTAACTAAAAATTGTTCTCACCAGAAATTAAACTCGGATCCTCCCAAACAATTCGTTTTAGGAGAGCCTATCAACTACTTGAACTTAATGTCTACGGTTAATTTCATGATTTATTTAAACGGTCATATATTTATAAACAGACGATGTAGTGTAAATAAAAAGTCAAATACATTTGATTTTAAATATAGACAAAAATAAAAGTGATCAAATATCAAAATTAGTTTTTAAAAACTTATGATTTGTTGATTACCGGTTAGTTTTTTTCAATCCATTTTACTTATATTTTGTTACATTTCTTCTTCTTCCAACACCTATAAATCTGAATTCATTTTTTTTATAGGTTTCCTCAGCATCTCTTACTTTATACTTAAATGAACTTCATGTGTTGGAGTTGGAGATATTTGGATGTTGATGGATTTCTTTGATACATGACTTATGGTTTGTTAGTTTTTATTTTTCTATTCTTCATGTCTCCTATAGTTTGGTGTGGGTTATTGGTTTTAGCATTAAATTATAAACCTTGTGAATCTTTATAGGTTATCCAAGAGTCACCAAATATTAGTTGCCCTTTTAGGATTCTTGATGTAGATATTAGTTGCCCTTGTGAGTATTTGAATATATTTGAATTAGGAATCGAGAGCCAAACAAATTTAAATATTTGAATATATTTGAATAATCTTGTGAATATCGTAAAAAATAATAGTTAATCATATTGCTTGTTCTAGTAACGATTACACTTGCGAATTGATATTTAACACACAAATCTTATAATATGATTTTGATCTTATACAATTTTTATTACTTGTGCCGATTTTGTAATCTTCTTGTGATCCCACCAACTTAGTGTTGGGAGGCAAAGTCGTAAAACTTGGTGCGTTTCTTTCTGCACGCTCTATTAATGGCGACGTTACAACATACACACTTTTTAATATTCCATTGTTTTTTTATGTCTTAGTCGTTGGAATAATTTGTTTTTCAACGAATAAGAATTTTAGTAAAGATCGAAAATGACAAATATTTATTGTAGATTTAAAATATCCACAAGTTAACATTTCTTGGATTTGTCACCATGATGAATGCTAAGAATAGGTGATGGTAATGTAAAAATACTAAAAATAAAAATAAAATTTAATGTGGTGATTGCATAAAATAGATTGGAATCATCATTCAAAGGTACATTGACACATGATGAAGTTTGATAAAACATGAATTTGTCAAAATCATCAAATGATAATGACATTATGTAAGAGTAAACAAGTTCTTTTACATTAAGAGAGTGCATCAAAATGAATCTCTAAACAAAATTTGATTTACACTAGACAATGTGCCTTGAGTAAGCATTGAAATAACCCTCAAAATATAAAAGATCTTAAAAATAACACAAATCATGTTTATTTTAAACAAGAGAATCCTTGCTTAATTTCTCATGATTTTCCTTTTCCTTATTGTCCATGTTTTTGCCATTCAAAAGTGGTGAATTATCTTTATCTTTAACCTGAAAAATATAATCAAAGATAAATAAATAACGAAGTTCTTATGAACATGCGAAACGATGAGAGAAAAATGGTGAAGAAAATTATACCTGAGACGATAAAGGAGGATCGACTAATTGTTTCTTTTTGTTCTCTTGAGTGCAGAAATAAGAATACAATCCCATTCCAAAAACTGCTACTAGTATTCCAATGATGTTCCTTTCAGTGAAAGGGTCATGGAGCAATGTGTAACCAAATCCTAGAACAAGACATGTCTTGAGATGGCCCAACACTTGATATGTTACAGGAGATGTTTTTCCTATAACTAGGAAGGTGCTGAAGTTCACAGAAACAGCTATCACACAGGACATGATGATGAAAGTCTGAAAAAATATGTGACAATATGAGTCTAAGTTAATATAAATTAAGAATCTTGGTTGAACCGAACTCTACCCTACAAAACAGGATTTTAAGGTGTGGACTGTGGAGTATCTCCGTTTATAAATGCATTTAGGCATTATCTCTATTCAGAGTGAGACTTAAATTTTGTTCAATATTTAGAGTATGACCCAAGTTGTCTGATAGTGAATGGCCCAATAAATAGTTCGATATAAATACTTAAGATGATATTAGTCTATCTAAGATCAATTGGGCCATCAGCTATCAGGCCATTCGAGTCACGCTCCAAATGTCAAGTCTTGGACTTGAGGGGAGTGTGATAAGAGTGGCGGTAGATGAGTATGACACGAAAAATGATTTTATAAATATTTTGTATGGCAGAGTTAAGTCTATTTCAAATTTTAAGAATAAGAAATGGTGAAAGAATTGATGATTTGATATTACTTACCAAGACAATAGGAGAATATTTGTATGCAAAGACATTTTGCTTGGTTAGCATCTGATCCACAAGAGGGCCTGAAACGAAAAGAATTGCTGCTTGGAATGGAGCAGATTGGTAGAGAAGTTGTGTAGAAGTCACATTAAGCTTCTTCTGTATTGTGTTTGTAAGCTGAATTTTCAATAAGTTAAGAATCAACAACCTCTTCAACTTTAAGCCTATTTTGATAAACAACTTAATCAAGTATTTATAACATATGCACTTATCATATAAAGTATTACAAATAAGTTATTTTTACAACAAAATATAAAATAAAAAGTCAAACGGTTTTCATATTAATTATAAGTTGTTTTCGTAAGTTATTCTAAAGAGCTTATGAAAATAAGTTAAAAATAATTTATGGACATGTCATAATAAACCGTTAGTCTGTGAAGCACAGACAGTCGTCAAATTAGGTGCGTCCCGCTGTCGGGCACGCGTCAGTGTCTGACACCAACATTTATAATTACATATAATTATATCAATTTTTAAAATTATTATAGGTCTCGACATGTCAATATCCGTGTCATGTCCGGTGTCCGTGCTTCATAGCCCGTTAGTATATAAGTTCAAAAAAGTCAATCTAACAGTAAAGGATACAATTTGGCCAACACATGTTGTAATGATAGCAAGAAGTGAAAGAATGGTTCCAACAAAATTGAGCTGAAGATCTGTGATAGAGGCAATGCCAACTCCAACAAGTAAGAAGAATAGAGATAGTTTTATGTTCCGGCTGCACATTGTAGCAAAATAATTCAAAGTCAGTTAGCAATTTAACATGACTATGGTCTTGTTTAATTTTAATATCACTAATAGCATAGTTTCATAGATAATTTGTTACCTGAATTGCTTCTTTAGAAAAATAGTTTCTAGCATAACTGTGAATGGTATGATTGCAAGTTTTGTCATCTACAAAATAAGTATTATAATCAGTATATCAAATGAGTAGTTCAATGCATTATGTATGCATACCAATATTTAAAAAATCCGACTGGAGATCAAACCGGTAAAATCTCTACGTCATAATTTAATTGGTTCATTCTGTTTAACCATAACTGGAGGATAAATTAAAAAATAAAAGTAAAAAATTATTTAAAAAGTAAATAAATAAAAATGAAAATTAGTTGAATTAACTGTGAGGTTGAACATGTTCAATCCTCTGACTCAAGTCATGACTGCATTATAATTGGAGTCAAAACAGCTGATCAATTGACTGATTCTCAATTCAACCGATTAAACCGACTAGTTCAGTTTGATTTTTAAAACATTGATACAATTATCAAGGACTAAAATTTTAATATATTTATTCCTAGTGGTAAAAATGTTGAAGTAAACCTGATAGAATCCAATGGAATTGAAGCCAAGACTCAAGTTGAGAAATCCAATGGAGACACCATTTAGAATACCAAAAAGCATGACTGTCTTCATGTCAACAGGTTTGGCCTCAAATAGATTGAAACGTAGAGCCACATGAAGGGTGCAAAAAGTAACCATCAAATGCCAACTTGTAAGTGTTGTGGCTGTTTCAAATTAATGTAACAAAAAAAGTTAAATGAATTCATTTTTTATCATCATGAAGAGTATGTAATATCATATCATATCATATTGTAACATTTAAAGGGTGACAAAAATAATAATTACCAAATGGGAAGCCAAGATTGCTCATTAAGGCTTTGTTGCATATGACAATGGAGACAGAGGAAGCAACAGATAGAAATAGTGCACCAATAACCCCCAATTGAACTTTTGTCATCTCTCCCATCTTTGCCACCAATATATTTTTCAAGATTCTTCTATAGACATAAATATAAGTAATAAATACATAATGTGCAAAAAGTACTAATCACTTTTTATGAACATTAAAAAAAAATGAAACTAAAGAAAGTATTAAGTACATCATATCATAAATAATATACAAAGTTGATCATAGCAAAAACATGTAAACAAGTTATTCATGGTTTATTGGAAATACATTTATATGATAATTTGGTTAATACAAAGTTAGGTATGGTTGCTACCAAATGAATTTAATGAATTAATACCTACCTAGTGTAGACTTAATTATAGAGAACAAATTTTATATTCAAAGTATATGCTAGAAGACATGTGAAAATGTTAAGTGTTGTAAATTTCAGGATATTAAGTTCGATTCTTACCGATAAAAAAAAAATGAGCCCCGAAAAAAATAATCATGACAACATAAAAGAATGAAGAACTAATTTGTTATCATTAGAACACATACCTTAATTTGAAGAAGGATAACTAAAACTCAAATTCTTAGCATGTACAAGAGAGATAGAGAGAGAAGAGTACTATAATAGTGACTATCTTGTTAGGGAATGAAATTTTTGGTGTGGCTTTTTATTTGTTATGTATAAGAAGCTCAATTCATAGAGTTTGTGTTTGTTGGTTTGGTTGAGTTATGGTCATGTGTGGCCACTAGCCGGTGGTTCAACTTAACCAAACCCAAGTTAACGGCCATTTGAAGCAAAATAAAAAAATAAGAACATAATATATTAACATAACATATGGACATTAAGTTATCATGGTTAATTTTGAAAGGCTAAAGTATGCATTAAAAAAATATATAGATGAGATTTTAAAATCATGAGAGTGATATAGTCCAATTAGATGCATCATAATTCTACTAAGAATTTTCTACCAAACACTTTTTGTAACATGTAGCTTTCAAAAATTGTATAGTGATTGAGTCTTAACTCACAAGTTTGGAAGGTGAGAATGAAACTAACATTATTTTGTAAACAAGGTGTCTCCCACTTCAAGCAAGACTTCTCAACCCAATTCAGCATAAACTTCAATCCTACTCCTAATTCTTGAATAAGAGACTTTAAAAAAAAAATGTTTGGTTCAAGCCACTACTTATTTTTTTTTTATCTTTGCCAGATATAATACAGAAATTTAGAAAATAACTAACAAAAAATATAATGAAAAACATACCTGTGGAAATTGGTAGCTCACCTTGAAAGGCTTAAAACAAATTTCTTTTATATTGTTTGATTTCAGATATAATAACTGGAGGGGTCAAAGCTTTTTAACTTAATCTGTTATTTATTTTTAAATTGATATAAAAGTTTTATGCTTAATATTGAATAAAATTAATAGTATAGAGTGTCATTGACTATATTTTGAATATGGTATTATTTATTACTAGTTTGTATTTAATACTTTAATTTGTAACCAAAAAAACACTTTGACTTTTAAAAAATAAAAGGCTTATAGTTAATTGTTGTTGCAATTTAGTAAAATAATTGTCGATGTGCTCCCTCCTTGACCAAATACAAACAAAATTCATATTTTTAGGTTCATTGCATAATTAATATATTTAGTCTATATTATGGATCATATACATTACACAATATAGACAAGATATATTAATCGTACAATAAACCTAAAACTGTGAATTTTGCTTATAATTTTTCAATGGAGGGAGTAATTGATAGTATAAAACCATTGAATACATTTAAATTTTTTATTCAATTAATTTTATTTTTTTGCTTTCACCACCAGTTTAATTTGGTTCGAAGGTCAGTTTTGACATCAAGTGATTTCAGCCATTTCTCGATCATAATTGTGGCGGGTTGAACCATGATCCTCCCTACCAAGTTCAACGTAAATTACCATTGAACCAAATAATCATTGGTATTCAATTAATTTTTTTAGTCAATAAAAACTGAATTGACATTAATGTGCTATATTTATCTTAAATTGGTAAGTTGCAATTTTATATTACTTTAATTACGTGTAATAAGTTTTATATTTTTTCTAAAAAGTTTTATATTTAATAGTTAAAAAATAATTAATATCAAGAATGGTTTTTGAATACTATATTTTTTATTCTAGTATTTATGGCTAATGCTACGGTGGATCACCTTCACAAGTGGTCTACTGTGGACCAGTGACCAATACAACTATAACGAATATGAATTTTACAAAATCAACCGTTGGATTGAAAGTTTATATCATATAGATCATCCATACAAATTTTTAGAAAAATTGAAAATCGTTTGATATGTTATTGAAACCTATCAAAATTAGCGGTGTTTAATAAAAACTTATAAACCATTAATCTTAATGAGTCTCAATAACATATCAAATGATTTTCAATTTTTCTAAATTTTTTTATGGATGATCTATATGAAACAAACTTTCAATCAAACGGTGAATTTTGTAAAATTTATATTCGTTATAGTGTTATTCATAAGTGATCCACCATGGACCACTTGATGAAGTGATTCATTTTAGAATTTGCCGGTATTTATTACTCCCTCCGCTCTTTTTTATAAGAAACAAAAGTGAAATTTTTTTTATTCCTTTTTATAAGAAATTTTGTCTAATTTTCAAATGTTTTAAATGTTGAATTTCACTTATGCCCCTATTTATTATGAAAGAGAATATTAAAAATACGTAAGTTAATTGAATTTAGAGTAATTAAATAGGGGTATAGATGGAATAAGTTTAAATTTATAAGAGTATTAAATGAAAATAACTATTTACAATGTATTTCCTTGGTATATGTAATTTTTTCAAATTGTTTCTTATAAAAAGAAACGGAGGAAGTATTGAATACTAGTAGTCTAGAAACAGTCTGTCATTATTAAGAATTGTAAAAAAAAAAAAAAAAACTCATCAGTAAGAAGTTGAATTTGAAATATCAGGACATAATTCAAATCTCATATATAACACAATTGAAAAATGATCATTAGTAATGAGGTTTTCGTTGAAAACCTAGTAATCAGAAGAGAAGTGAACAATAAAAGCACACACATGAACAAAATAATATTCAAGAAAAATGCAATTTTGTGTTTCTTATTAACCACAATTAGTATAAATGCAATCCGGATTTATACGGATTGTCGGATCTGTAGATGAAAAATAATGGATAAAAACAGTTAAACATAATTGGATTCGGTTTTAAAAATTTAAACATGTCGTTAACCGAACCCGACCGAAGTTGTAAGATCATAAGTGTTTTTTGTTATATATGATATATTGAAACATCGTTTCTTTTAAAAAAAATTGCAAGTCTTTTACACCAAAATTTAAAACGGACGTTATTGTTGCAAAGTTAAATTGTGTTTTTCTCATATCATTGATCTATTAACCCATCACTCATATAATCCGACACCCGACAAAACCGAAGCATGAAATGGTCAGTGATGAGCTAAGGTTTTACCCTCTTGGTTTTATCGAGTGAGAACTCAAATCCGACCGAACCCGTCCAACGATCTACCGTAGTGTCTATGCCCTTCATTCTTGTCAAAATTGTGCATTAAATGTTTCAAATCAAACTCTCTTTTCCTTCTAACTACAAGGCATGATATATGTTTAATAATCTTTTCATAGCTTGGAATGGAGGCCAATGTTAAATTTCGATGTCCTTAACTTATTACAAACTAAAGGACCTTCAAATGATCCAACAAAAATAAGGACTATTGCAGCAAAAATTGCACATTCCGAAAACAAGGTTCGTTAATTCATGATTATAGTTTTTGCCAATTGATGTTAATGCTTTTTATGTTTTACAGATTTATCATTATTTGATTAATGGTTCTGTCCTTTACCAAACAAGGGATAATGTGAATGATTTTTTCAAAGGTATTCAATAGTAACATGATTTGCCAAAGGCTGTGGTTCTCAACATTGTAGTTCAATTATTTCCTGAAAAAGTATCAAAACTATGCTCTTTTCATACTATATATATAGTAATATGTTGGTTGCTATATTAGCTCTGCATTTTCTTTTTTCTAGCTGAGCTTACATTCTTTATCTGCAATATGTTTTCTATGTAACACCATGAGAACACCATAATCCATGGTCCCAAAAAAAAAATGCATAAACCAAATTTTCAATGATCATAATTTTAGACAATGCATAATATATAATATATTTTCTAGGCTAATGCTACGGTCCACCGTGGACAAGTGATCTACTGAATACAAATTTTATAAAATTTATTGGTAGATTGAAAGTTTATTCATATAGAGCATCCATAAATTTTTTTAGAAAAATTGAAAATCATTTGATATTTTATTGGGATTTATCAAGATTTACAGTATTTAATAAACCGTTAATATTGATGGATCTCAATAACATATCAAATGATTTTCAATTTTTCTAAATTTTTTTATAGATGATCTATATGATATAAATTTTCAATCCAACGGTGTATTTTGTAAAATTCGTATTCGTTATAGATTTTTCATGAATGATCCACTATAAACCACTTGAAGAAGTGGTCCATGTTAAAATTTTCTTATTTTCTATCATATCATGTATTCATTCATAATGAAGAATAAATAGGCACACCAGGTAAGGTAGCACCAGCATCAGCAATAAAAATATTTCCAGTGACATATTCAGAAGAATCATGAATTAAGTAGCGAACAATTGCTGTTAATCCTGGATTTGTAGTGCCAAATGTTCTCAATGGTACTGTTTTTTTTGCCACATTGTTTAGCCAATCTTTCTCCATCAATTTTTCGGTAATTTCAGATTTGAAAAGACCAGGTGATATTGAATTCACTCTGATTTTGTATGTTCCTAATTCCAATGCCATCACCTGTCAATTATCATTAAAAAAGACCAAACCATGTTACTAATGAGAAATGTTAACATGTGCCCTTAAGACACATATTAAGAATGTAAATATAGTAATATTCTCTTGTAACTTGTGCATTTTATCTTTTAAACATTAAATTATTTTAGATTAATGCAGATTTCTACTTTTAGATACCTTAATATGTGTCCTAACCCTTTAAATTACTACTTGTAGAATTCTGACACATACTAGTATTATTTAATTTGTGATTAAAATTCAACCAATTTCTTTAAATGTTACAGTATAGTATATTCACTGACTATTAAGGAATATTACATTACAAAGAAATAAAATATTAGAGACAAATGGGTAAGAGACAAATATAAAATTTAAAAATAAGTTGACTAATTTATAAAATTAATTAATTACCTTTGATAGCATATTGACACCTGCCTTTGAACATGCATAAGCAGTAGCTCCAGGCAATTGACCTCTCTCCAAGCCAGCAATTGAAGAGATATTAATAATTGATCCTTTTCTCTTTGCATCACACATGAGTTTGCATACATATTTTGATACTAACCATGTACCGGTTATGTTTGTTCTAAATACTCTGTTCCATTCTTCTTCAGACAATTCCAAGGGTGAACTCACATTACCTACACAACATAGAAATTAATTAACCAAAAAACATGGTATTTATTAATCAATTTTGAAAAAAAAATGTAATAAATGTCGAGACAGGTCAAGATAAATGGATTTCACTATTATGGTTTGTGCATCATCTAGTTTTTCCAGAAAAACTATTATAATTTATGAAAACAACTTATATATAGACACATAAAAATACTATATATTTTTTTCTTTCTTTGATTACTATGTTATTTGAAATTTTGGATTCGAATTGGAGTCTCTATGTTTCTTTTGAATATGGCCAACTATTAGACCAATAATGAAATAGAAAAATATTTTTTTTATTAACAAAAATATTCAAAAAGAACTTAAAGGCCAACAAGGCCCAATCAGAGAAGTACAAATGAGTTAGAAATAAGAGAGTGAACATTATATAAAAAAGCAAAAATTAAATAAATGTACAGAATTGATAGGAAATTGTGTGTAAAAGAAACATTTTGTAAAAACAAAAAAAGTAGTACTATAAAGTATAAACTTTTAGTCCCTATATGGTATCTCACATGATAGCTTCTAAAAATATTATTGGAAAGGTCAGAATTTAAAACATCAATTTTTATTTTTTTTCATATTTATAATGTGTAAATCTAATTATTAGATTAGTGTAACAAAAAATATGTATAAAAATTTGTATGTTTGTATGTAAAATACTTTAATAAATTTCAATAAAACCTTGTTTATACAACGAATTCTTAAATTTGAATTCGAATAAATGTGTCTAATCTAACAATATTAATATTGTCGATTAAATTTTTTATTTTTTTTAAAGGAATATTGTCAATTGAATTATAAATATAGTATAAACTTTAATAATTCTTTTTGTGTGTGTCACACATTTTTTCTTGTTTCCTTGTTATTCACGTGTGTGAACTGTGAACTCTGAACTGTGACGTTGCAGTTGCTTCACATCTCACCCAATATTCCTTCACACACACCATAGATGAGAATCATCACAAACTGTATATTTTTTATTCAAAATTTAATACACACAAAATAATATTTAAATATAAATTGTGGTAGTTTAATTATCTAAACAAAGAAATCCCTCTATTCGTCATTTGAAAAAGAGAAATAATATTGCGACACATTTTATTCGACATAGTATATACACAAAAGCTTTTTTGCCATTTTGCTAACAAAAAGAAAGGACAGATTTGTCAAATAAAAAACTTTATCTTCTACTTTTCTAAGTGAACAGTGTGTGTCATTTGTGTGTAGACAAAATTTTATCATAATAACATTTCTCTTTGAAAAAAACTTGTACTAAATTACTCCCTCCGTCCATATTTATAAGAGTTAGTTTGACAAAACAAGAATATTAAGAAAGTAAGTTTTAATATTAAATTTATTGACAGATTACATTGCTTTTACATGTTTACCATTACAATTAATTGCAGTGCTCAAATAAAAGAGAATTTAATACTATTAAAAAAATTATGCAAAGTAAATAAGAGTAAATTTTGGAAAAAAAAAATTAACGTCATTGATAATTGTAAAAAGTTTTTATAAAAAGGAACAATTTTTTTGTCAAACTAGCTCTTATAAAAAGGGACAGAAAAAGTATATATCACTTTACATTAGAAATGTTCAATTATACTCTTAGCTATTTATTTCTTTTTCTTCTTTTAGTTCCTCAATTTTTCTTTTTCATACCATTAATGAGCGACAATTTTGTAAATTAATTCATAATCCCTTTTTCATACAAGAATGATTAATTTTCATAATTTAACCGGACCGAACCGTTCGGTCGAACCGGTTGAAACGGGAACCGGAAGATAACCGGTCCGGTCTGGTAGTTGGATCGGATATGCTATTGAACCGGTGGAACCGGCGTGAATCGGGAAAAACCAATGAACCGGCGGTTTTTAAAACCGGCCGGTTTAAATGCACACTTAGACTTATTATTTTTTTTTAAAAAAAAAACGCTTAATATGCCTTTTTTGAATGAAAATTTAAAAAGTTCTAAAATATTAGAAAGTTGTCATCATCAAGGATCGAACCGGTGACCTCTTCATAAAAGTTAAACACACAGCCACTATGCCAAGTTGGCCATTTATGAATATTTTTATTTTGTATTCTATATATTGCATATATTCTTGTATTACTATTAAAACAAACTTTCTTATCAAATTTGATTTCTTTCCTAAACAAATTTGATTAATTTATTTATTATTTGTCTAATATTGATTTAATTGTTCATCTCCTTACCAAAAAAAATTGTTCATCTCTCATTTTTATTTATATAATAACCAATGCTTCTGTGGTAAAAAAATTAATGATTCTAATTTATTATATTTGCAATAAAAATATATATGCTATAGTTATTTTTAAAAGATAAATAAATGTTTAATCACTAATTCAATCCAATTTAATACATATAATTTTTTTTATATAGATCGAATCATACAGTCGAGTCATCTGATTTAATCCGATTTAATCATGCGGTTTGACCAGTAACTCAGTAGTTCGACCAATGAACATATGAACCAACACTTCACGGGTTCAATGACCGGTCCAGTTACTGATTTGTAACTTATATTTTTAGTATCGGTTAAGTGTACTTTAACGTCATTAACCTTTTCGTGAGTCGTGACGGTTTTTATCTAGTTTTATGAAAAGAAAAATCCAGAATCTTCTTCCAAATGCAAACAAAATTTCAAACAAAAATAGCACCAAAATCTTAATTTAAATTCAAATCAGTACCTCTAACACCAGCATTATTGATCAACGCATCAATATATCCAAAAGCCTCCCACGCCTTCTGCACATACTTCTCAATAGCGGAACCATCAGCAGCAACATCAAGTTCCACCGCAACTGCACGGTGGCTTTCTTTCTCCGGCGACAATAACCGTCCATTGATTTCATCACAGAGAGATTGAAGACGATCAACCCGACGAGCTGCAAGAATGACACGACAACCTGCTCGAGCGAGATCTAGAGATAAATCACGGCCGATTCCGGAAGAAGCGCCGGTAACGAGAACGACTTTACCGGCGAAATTGTGCCATGGCTCTAATTGGCGGTTAGAAAGGTGCTGCTGGTGTTGCATTGTGTTTGCTGTATTGAAATGAAGTGAATCTGTGAAATCAATAAATGAATGTGTTTAAGTTTAAAATGGGTTAGTTTGGGTATTTATTGAAAATTGAAATGGGAAATTTCGGGGAATGAAAAGTGTAGAAAGAAAAAAATGGTTGGGTGACAACTACCGTGAAATTGTTGGGGGAAGAGTTAGTTCCCAGAAAATAAGTAGACGTTGTTAAGTCAATGAATGAATGATAGTAACATTGACTGTTCACAACTCTCTCTAGCCATTGAATATTTATTATTAGTGAAAATTACATATTTAGTCCTTTATCTTATTTTTTTTTGTAATATTTTAATTATTTATCTTTTATTTGTAATATTTTGATCCTTTATCTTATCTTTTTGTAACACTTTGGTCCTCTATCTTTTATAACATTCACATATAACCCTTTTTTTCATATTTTTTTATTAAAAAAAATGCTTTATTTTATTTGTTAAGATACCTTTTTATTAAAATTAAATAAAACTCATAATTTTGATAAATATATTCATCATCTTCATCAATTTTTTCATATCTTCATGTTCTTTAAAGGATTAAAGTGTTACAAATAAAAGATAAAAGACCAGAGTGTTACAAAAAGATAAGATAAATGACCAAAATGTTACAGAAAAATAAGATAAAAGATCAAATGTGTAATTTTGCCTTATTATTAATATGACACTTTAATATCACATTAACATTGACGGATCACAACACTTTGTCCACATGTTAAGGTATCTTAAAATAGAAATTTGCATTTAATAACATAAGAGAATTTAATGTTTAATAGGTACAATTCACAAGTTACAAGAGAATATTACTATATTTGTATTTCTTAACATGTTAAGGCACATGTTAACATTTCCTTACTAAAAGGCGTTATATACTCTCTCTAGTTTTTAATCTTTTGGGTTAAATAAGTAAATAATCTCTCTACCAATAAAAAAATAAGTAAATAATCTCTATATTTTTGTAAAGGCAAAATTACATTTTTGGTCATTTATCTTATTTTTTTGTAACACTTTAATTATTTATCTTTCATTTGTAATATTTTAATCATTTATCTTATCTTTTTGTAAGACTCTGGTCATTTATCTTTTATTTGTAACACTTTGGTCCTTTAAAGAACATGAAGCTATGAAAAAATTGATGAAGATGATAAACATATTCATCAAAATTATGAGTTTTATTTAATTTTAATAAAAAGATATATTAACAAATAAAATTCAGCATTTTTTTAATAAAAAAATATGAAAAAATGGTTTATATGTGAATGTTATAAAAGATAAAAGACTAAAGTGTTATAAATAAAAGATAAATGACCAAAATGTTACAAATATATAAGATAAAAGACCAAAGTGTTACAAATAAAAGATAAAGGACCAAAATGTTACAAAAAAAAAAATCGACTTTAGTTTCTAAAGATTTTTTTGCATTTTTTGGTCCTTAAAAAATTTTCTATTATAACCTTTGGTTCATACATTTAATCAAACTCTTGTATACTTTCACCTTTATGAATGATTTTTTGTATTAATTTTTATAATATTATAAGAACATCTCTGATAAAAATTTATAAATTTTTAACATAAGATGAATTATTTATGAATTTTTATGTGTAAAATACTAAAAAATTTATATTTAATTCATCTCTTATTAAAAAAATTCAAACTTTTGCAAGAACATCTCTTATTTAATTCTTATAAGAGCATCTTTAGTGGGAGTATACTAAGTGGATAAACTAAGTCACTTTTTCTGGGTCCAAATTGATTTGTAGAATTAAAAAAAATTATAGTTGACATTAGTAGTTTTTACTTTAATAGTGTAGTTATTTATAAAGAATCAAAAATTAATCCCACATATTTATATTTTTTTATTTGTAATTAATTTTGAATAAATATATAGTCATTGCTGCTTTATCAGTTCAATATTACTATGAATAAAATAATAATTATTTGGCTTCAAATGTTATTAGTTGTCGTTGGCTATTTAGTGCATGTACAGAAAAGTTAATGCACCTACTTTGCCATGTCACACAATTACATTGCAAATTCCTTATTGTTTGCGTTGGCTATTAGAAATCTCGGTGTTAGTTGACCCGCGCTATAGTTGCCCATGTACTAACATGATCGCATAAAAAAATTTAAAATGATATGCAATAGTTGAATGAAATGTAGGGAAAAAAAATCAAGGTTCAAAATATGCAAAAAATATCTTTAGAAACAAAAAACAAAATTCTAAAAAAGTATATGGATCATTTACTTATTTAAAAAAAAATTGAAAAATTGAAAAATCACTTGATAGGTTATTGAGCCCTTTCAACATTAACGGTATTTAATAAAAACACATCGTTCCTTATAGTTCATTGCTATTGGATTTCTTATAGAGCATCAATAGCGTTGGTATGTTAGCTGATGGATTTCTTATAAATAATGTTTCTAATAGTTCATTGCTATTGGAGAAGTGCCACTTTGGTAGAGCATGGGTTCCCTCCATTTATTCTCCATTTGAAGAGAGATAGACACATTAAAAATTAGTGGGACCCATTAAAAGTGAGTCTCACTAATTTGTGGACCCCACTAATTTTTCTTGTGTCTATCTCTCTCCAAATGGAGAATAAATAGATAGATAATAAATGGAGGGAACCTGAACTCAGAGAGGATGCATTAAGTATAGCTCAGTTTCATTACATAGCTCAGGTACTCTAACTTCTTCTTCCCTAAAAAACACAATATTATATTCAATACTCATGCATTATAATAACTATATTTTAAAAATTCATTAAAAACCATTCTTTAATCACATATCATGTGGGGTCAAGATTTGGTTCTTTATAACCAACCGTCATTAAAGTGAAAACTACTCAAATCAAGTATAAATTTCTTAAATCCTACAAATTATTTTGGGCCCACAAAAAATAACTTAGTATACTCCCACTAAAGATGCTCAGGTTTCAAGTTCGATTATCTCTGATGCTAATTTAGGTGAGCTAATTTAGTTTCTTCAAAAAAAAAAAAAAACGCATCGTTAATTGTAATTGCCTCTCAATAAAATACCAAATGATTTTTAATTTATCTAAAAAAAATTATAAATAATTTATATGATATAAACTTTCAATTCAACAGTAAAATTTGTAAAATTCATATTCATAACTAGTCCACAATCAATATTTGATTAATGGTTCTGTCCGTTACCAAACAAGGGACAATGTGAATGAATTTATCAAAGATATACTATTCAATAATATAATTGGCCAAAGGCTGAGGTTCTCATTTAGAGCATCTTTAGTGGGAGTAATTTAAGTGGGTAAACTAAGTTACTTTTTGTGGGTCCAAAGTGATTTATATGATTTAAAAAATTTAGAGTTGATTTGAGTAATTTTTACTTTAATGGTGGTTGGTTATAAAGAATCAGATTTTGACCCCATATATTTATGTTTTTTATTTGTAATTAATTTTGATTCAAAGTTATCATTAATTTGATTATTTTAATTAATATGCATAAAAAAATTAAAAAAAAATTGACAAAAAAATTAAAATAATAATATAACAAAAATACATAAAAAAAGTTATATTTTCATAGGAATTTAAAATAACACAAAACAATAATGTCAAAAAAAAAAAAAACACAACAATAGACAACAACAAATTTTAAACGGAAAAAAAAGCATTTGGGTTATTTTCTTCAATGATATAGCCATTAATATGTATAAATTAATAGTATTATATGGTGTGATTCAAGTTAGCTAAGTTGTTTCTAGAGTTAACGTGAACAAATTTTTAGTTCATAAAGTGCCACATCATATTGGATGCAATGCATGATTCCTTATAATTGACGGCAACTATAATAAACTTTGTAATAGCTTACCTGCATTAAAGATGCTCATGTAGTAATATATTGGTTGCTATATTAGCTCTGCATTTTTTTTTTTCTTTCTAGCTGAGCTTACATTCTTTTATCTGCAATACGTTTTCAATGTAACCATGAGAACACCATAACCCATGTTCCCAAAAAAAAATGCTTAAACCAAATTTCAATGATCATAATTTTAAACATTGCAAAATATATAATATGTTTTCTATCATATCATGTATTCATTCATAATGAAGAATAAATAGGCACACCAGTTACGCTAACACCAGCATCAGCAATAAAAATATTTCCAGTGACATATTCAGAAGAATCGTGAATTAAGTAGCGAACAATTGCTGTCAATCCTGGATTTATAGTGCCATATGATATGTTCTCAATGGTACTCCCTCCGTCGCATTTTAAATGACCTCTTTTTGACTTAATATACTATTCATTTGACCTGCTTTGACTTTATTTTTCTACTAATATATATATGCAAATATTAGCATATGAGATGTTGTTTGATTTGTCTCGACGAGTACTTTCAAAATATACCATTTTTATAATTTTTAATAATATATAATTAGAGATATTAACGATTAAAGTTGTGCATTGGCAAACGTGTCAGTGGTCAAACATGTCATTTATTTTGGGACAGAGGGAATACTGTTTTTTTAGCCACATTTTGTAGCCAATCTTTCTTCATCAAATTTTCAGTAATTTCAGATTTGAATAGTCAGGGTGATATTGAATTTACTTTGATTTTATATGTTCCCAATGCCAATGCCATCACCTGTCAATTATCATTAAATAAGATCATTTCTGACACATTTAGTAATTATTAATTTAGTCTAAGTTCATGCTTTGGTTTCTGTGTTTTTCTTTTTCTACTTTCTTTTTCTCTCTTATTTCTCCTCTGTCAAGCAAAGGCTTAATAGTACAATTTACTCTTATTCACTAACAATACTAGTTTATAAAATTAATTCATTTTTATTAGAACACTAATTAATTACCTTTGTTAGCATATTGACACCTGCCTTTGAACATGAATAAGCAGTAGCTCCAGGCAAATGAACTCTATCTAAGCCATCAATTGAAGAGATATTGATAATTGATCCTTTTCTCTTTGCATCACACATGAGCTTGCATACATATTTTGACACTAACCATGTTCCGGTTATGTTTGTTCTAAACACTTTATTCCATTCTTCTTCAGATAATTCCAAGGGTGATCTCACATTTCCTAGAGAACAAAGAAATTAATTTAACCAAAGAACATGATTATTTATGAATCAATTTTGAACCTCCCATAAGCATCTGGTCATTACTCATCATTAGTTGTTCTCTTAATGGTGTACTATACGGACGGATCTATTGACTTTTATTAATAAAATATTGTTAAAATATAAGTTAAGTCATTGTGTTCTCTTTTGTAAAATTTATTAAATTAATAATTTTTTTTATTAAAGTAATTATCCCGTGTATGATTTTTGTATAATAAATTACAATTAATAATAACAAATATTTATTATTCAATTCCTTTTTTATTAAAGCAATTGTCCCGTATATGATTAATTTTTTTGATTAAGGTAATTGTCCCGTATATGAATTTTTGATTCAATTCCTTTTATGTATTAGTGATAAATATTTTGTCTTGTTTTTTATTTATTTATTATTGACAAAAAATCATTCTTATGTTGTTTAAAAAAAACTATTTGTGAAAGCAGTTCATGTCCATTGATTTTTTTTTATATATTTAAGATTGATATTATACAAAAGTATAAAATTAATTTAGAATAAAATATTTAGAAAAATGTTATAAAATTTTATTAAGATATAAATGACGTCATTGTGCTCATTCTTGTAAAATTTATTAAATTAATATTTCTTGATTAAAGTAATTGTCCTGTGTATGATTTTTTGTGTAATAAATTAAATTTAAAATTAATAAATATTTATTATTCAATTCCTCTTTTTTATTAAATCAGTTTTCCCGTGTATGATTAAAATTTTTTATCAAAGCAATTGTCCCATGTTAATTCCTAAGTTTTTTTGACGCATGTTAATTCATAAATTTTCACTAACAAAAATTATATCTTTATAAACTTTTTTCATAAATTACTTTATATTATAATAAGTCAATCCAAATGGGTTCAATTCGTGTAATAAATTAAAATTAATAAATATTTATTATTCAATTCCTTGTTTTATTAAATCATTTGTCCCGTGTATGATTAACAAATTTATTAAAGCAATTGTCCCGTGTAAATTCGTAAGTTTTTTTTATGCATGTTAATTCATAAGTTTTCACTAACATAAGTTTTATCTTTATAAACTTTTTTCATAAACAACCTTATAAACTTATAATAAGTCAATCCAAATGGGTTTATTTTGTGTAATAAATTAAAATTAATAAATATTTATTATTCAATTCCTTGTTTTATTAAATCATTTGTCCCGTGTATGATTAAAAAAATTTATTAAAGCAATTGTCCCGTGTAAATTCGTAAGTTATTTTTTTTATGCATGTTAATTCATAAGTTTTCACTAACATAAGTTTCATCTTTATAAACTTTTTTCATAAACTACTTTATAAATCTTATAATAAGTCAATCCAAATGGGTTCATTGTGTTTTTATTTCTATTTTTATGTTATTTTATTTTTAAGCTCATAAATAAGTATCTTCTTTTATTAGGTTTTTTTTTTTTTTTATATATAAGTTATTATATGTTAGATTGAGTTATCATTCAAAAAAAATTACTATCTTTTTAATTAAAAAAAAGTTTGCACTATTTTTTATGTGTATCTTTTATATTGATTTTTGTTCCTATTTTTATGCGTAATTTTTTTTTAATTAATTCTTTATGTTAAATATATTAAATTAATATATTTTTTTAGAGGTGGTTTCTGCTATTTTTATGGGAAGATTTATTTATGCTTATCTTTTTTTCTTTCTATTTTTATTTTGTATATGTTTTTTTTAGTTTAGAGTTAAAATTACATTTAAGGGCATAAACTCTGAAATATTATTAAACTTGATTGGATAAATTTGGTATTTTAGTAGTAGTTTCTTTTAATATGTTGTAAGTAGATAAACTACTTTATAAATCTTATAATAAGTCAATCCAAATGGGTTCATTGTGTTTTTATTTCTATTTTTATGTTATTTTATTTTTAAGCTCATAAATAAGTATCTTCTTTTATTAGGTTTTTTTTTTTTTATATATAAGTTATTATATGTTAGATTGAGTTATCATTCAAAAAAAATTACTATCTTTTCATTAAAAAAAAGTTTGCACTATTTTTTATGTGTATCTTTTATATTGATTTTTGTTCCTATTTTTATGCGTAATTTTTTTTTAATTAATTCTTTATGTGAAATATATTAAATTAATATATTTTTTTAGAGGTGGTTTCTGCTATTTTTATGGGAAGATTTATTTATGCTTATCTTTTTTTCTTTCTATTTTTATTTTGTATATGTTTTTTTTAGTTTAGAGTTAAAATTACATTTAAGGGCATAAACTCTGAAATATTATTAAACTTGATTGGATAAATTTGGTATTTTAGTAGTAGTTTCTTTTAATATGCTGTAAGTAGATATAAGAAAAAAATGTTGAGACAGGTCAACATAAACGGATTTTACTATTATTGTGTGTCCATCATCTTATTTTGAAAAACTATCTTATTTAGATATGTATCAGTATATTGTTCAGGAAGACAATTTTAATAAGACAAATAGTATTTAATATAAAAAAAAATACAATAAATCTTATTTTTTATTCTATCATAATTGTTCACCTCAACAAATATAATACATTGAATTATGACTTATAAATATAGTATAAACTTTAATAGAAAAAATTGCGTGTCACACATTTTTCTTTGTTATTCACGTGTGAAGGTTGCAGTTGCACGTTTCACCCAATCAATATTCCTTTCATTTTGTACATTCATCATAAATCATCATAAATTAACTTTGATTCTACTAGAAGACAGCAATATATAGACCACAATATATGAGTCATGTTAACATGACACATGTTAAGATAGCTAAAAGTAGAAATTTAGTATTTAATGTTATAAAATATTTAATATTTAAAAAATTGAATGTACAAGTTCTAATATAATATTATATTCTCCATAAAAATGATATGTCCCAAAACAAATGATATGTTTGACCACTTTTATATTCCTCAATGTATAAGTTTGATTATTAATATTTTTAGATGTCTATTATTAAAAATTATATATTTTGAAAATATTCACCGAAACAAATCAAACATCTCATATTTTAATATTTGCATGTATATTAGTAGAAAAATACAGTCAAAGTAAATCGTATGAATAGAACACTAAATCTAAATTAGATCATTTATTTCAAAACGGCTGTATATTTTTAGTACTATAATTGTACTTTAATGTTGTTGGAACACACTCTTGTACAACTCTTGTGCTTCACACACACACACTTTGTAACAGGAAGAAATTCAAGGGGAAGAGAGAAAGAGGAAATTTTATTATATCACAAGTAAGATTTTTTGACTCAAACACCACTATTTGGAACCTAAATTCCCAATATACCATCTTTTCAAAAAAAAAATTCTCAATCTGCCACCTTTTCAAATCAACTTTTGACCGAAAATTCTTGCCTTCGTAGTGGCGCCACATGGGGTGGCGACACTTTATTAAATTTCAGTTTTTTTTGTCTTATTATGTCTGCACAGAATTCTGTGTATTATTTGTTTTTTGTTTTTTTTTATCTTTTTCAAAACCCTCTTTTAATCATAACCATCTTCTAACCCTAACCCTAACCCTCTTCTAACAACAACCGGTTCATCAAATACTCCGTATTAAATAATTTTGTAGTTGTTAAAATTGTATTATCCAAATGTTGAGTGTTCGTCTATTATATAATTAAATATTAAATAAATGATAGTTTTTAATTTTTTTTCATTTTTTATGATTTTATATTTTTACTAATTTTAAAATAATTTTTTAAAAATTTTATAACAAAATTTAAATTTGGGGTTTAGAAGAGGGTTAGGGTTAGAAGATGGTTATGATTAAGAGGCCGTTTGTTATAGATTATTTTAGAAAAAAATCATTTTTTTTATAAAAATAATCACTTTTAAAAATATTACACCTGTTTGTTACAAATTTTAAAAAAATCAGAATCTAAAAATAATCAGAAAATAGCTAAAAATGAGAAGCTGCTAAGTCCATGTTTTTGAAAAGATGGTATATTGGGAATTTAGGTTCCAAATAGTGGTGTTTGAGTCAAAAAGCCTGTAACTCAAAATTCACATGACAACACTATACTCCCATTAGCATTATATGGAAGAAAAAAATAACACACTTTTTAAAAAAATCGATAAAGTACATTAAACGATGAGAAAAACTATTTCATTTTCAATTTTAACATTGTTTTTGGGCTTGTTTATTACATTAGTAGGTGCTTGAATTGGTCGAGTGAAGTAGTGTTATGTTGGAAATCGCATAAAACAATGTAACCACTATAAATTTATAAAAAGTTGGAAAAATAAATTTAAGGGTAAAATTGAAATACTGATAGTAAATATAATAAATAAAATAACTTTTTCTTATATTTGAGACTTCCAATTTTTTTGTTTTGTTGCATATATTCGAGACGAGAAGTATATAATAGTGTGACTTGTACACAAAGCAAGCTAACAAACTTAACAAACTCTAAACCTCTTCCAAATGCACCAATATTTTTTTCTTTTTAAATAGCACCAAAATCTCAATTTAAATTCAAATTAGTAACCTCTAACACCAGCAGTGGCGGTACCAGGGGAGGGCTGAGAGTGGCCACGACCCTCCCCCACTCAAAAATAATAATTTTTTTTATAAGTAGAATATTAATATAATTATATTATAAATTATTTTAAGCAATTCTATATACATATTTGTACAAATATTAATGTAAATATTAATTTAGAGTTTATTATTGATGATTATAAAGAACTCGGCACACATATTAGTTCAAGTATTAGTACAAATATTAGTTTATAGTCTATTATTGATGATTTCAAGTTACTCAGTATATATACGTAAAATATTACTTTAAGTTATACAATCTAATTTTATAATAATGAATTTTGACTTTGTTTGTCAAAAAATATCAGATAACTAATTGAATTTTATATTATTGAGTAAAATTAGAAATTGACGTAACATATGAGATAATTGAATATGTTTTAGTGAGGTAATAGGGGGAAATTAGAATAAACTACAATAAGTTATAAGCTAATTGAATTAACTTATCAAAATAAACCAAAAGCTAAAATTAGAATAAAATCATTGTTTTGACACAAGTTATATATAATTTTAAGTTATACAGTCTAATTTTATAAATAAACTATAAGTTCATAAGAAAAATTACCAGATAGATTTTTGCGCTTTACATTAAATATTTTATTAAAAAAATTGTGGCCCTCCCACACATTTTTTCCTGGTTCCGCCACTGAACACCAACGTTATTGATCAATGCATCAATATATCCAAAAGCCTCCCACGCCTTCTGCACATACTTCTCAATAGCGGAACCATCAGCAGCAACATCAAGTTCCACCGCAACTGCACGGTGGCTTTCTTTCTCCGGCGACAATAACCATCCATTGATTTCATCATTGAGAGATTGAAGACGATCCACCCGACGAGCTGCTACAATGACACGACAACCTGCTCGAGCGAGATCGAAAGATAAATCACGGCCGATTCCGGAAGAAGCGCCGGTAACGAGAACGACTTTACCGACGAGATTGTGCCATGGCTCTAATTGGCGGTTAGAAAGGTGTTGTTCAGGGGCGGACCCACATAGAGGCTTAGTGTGGCTTTAGCACACCAGAATTTTCAATTTTTAATAGGTTTATAGACATATATTTGTTATTTTATATGGTATATATATGTAAAACCGTCGATTTATATCACAAAAATGCTTCCAGCCTAGTGGTTAATTGGCGATTCAGTGTCATGAGTTTGATCCGCAAGTTGCAGTTTTGGCTTTTTAAATCAGTTTTTACAAAGAAATTGCTATTTGTGGCCTATGCACTTGTAAGTGTAAGTGGCGCTCAGCCTATGTTTGCAAGTTTACAAAAGTTACTGCACCACACAAGAAATTAAAATAATTGTTGTGGCCAAATTATTACTACCATTTCTTAAATGAGTGGTCAATATATATTCTCATTTTTTTCTTGACAAATATATATTCTCCTATTTGAGAAATTACATTGTTACTATATTTTAATGAGTATAAAATTTACAATATTTATCTTAAAGTTAAAGTTATATTATATAAATAGTTTATGTAAAATTTTATAGAAATTTAAAATGATTTGATATGTTATTGAAACTCACCAACATTAAATTATTTATATATTTAATTGAATATTGTTAATTTTAATGAATTTCGATAACTTGTTAAATTATTATAGATATTGTTGAAAATTGCAATATTTTTAAATGTAGTCTATAAATTTCTAAATTGAATTTATATTTTTTCCACCTCCTATCTTATGTCTCCTCTCCCCGAGTCTTGTTCCTTTGCTTTCCTTTCTCCTTTCAACTTTACAACTACAAATTCGATTTATCCCCTGCTTTCTAGAAACAAAGCTACTTCTTCGACTAATTAATTTGCAAGCATGAGATTTTTTTTTATAGCTATATATAAAGTTTTTTCAATGTGTTTTTTTTTTAGCCACACCAATATTTTAGGTCTAGATCCGCCACTGGTGTTGTTGCTGTTGCATTGTGTTCGTTGTATTGAAATGAAGTGAATCTGTGAAATGAATGTGTTTAAGATTAAAATGGGTTAGTTTGGGTATTTATTGAAATTTCAAATGGAAATTTCGAAAGAATGGTTGGGTGACAACTACGGTGAAATTGTTGGGGGAAGAGTATGATTGATACCTTCATTAACATTGACGGATCACAGCTCTCTGTAGTCGAGAAAAACAAAAAATACTAGTAGCACTAAATCCACAAATTTATAACTATATTTAGTATCATGAGAACCAAGGTGGCCACCATGTAGTTTTGATTTTGACATATTTATTGTGATTATTTTTGTTGATCTGTATTTTTATTTTTTTGCTTTCACCATCAGTTTAATTTGATTCAGGGATCAGTTTTGGCATCAAACGGTTCCAACTCCCTCTTGATTGCAGTTGTGGGGATCGAACCGTAGTCCTTCCTACCAAGTTCAGCGTCAATCACCACTGAATCAACTAACAATTGATCTATATTTATTCTGTTAAAAAAAATGAAATTGAATAGAGTCGGTCATTTTAATTGTGTTGTGTAAAGAAGTTAGGGAAGAAGATGAAGAAACAAGGAAAAAATTAGTTGATAATGGTGCATTGTTAGATATAGTAGACATTCAAAATTGAATGGCTATTATTTTTCATTAAAATCAAACGGCTAAAATTGAAAAATTTATTGAGATCTATGGTGAAGCACATGCAATAACAAAATATAAAAAAACAGATTTTCAAATAATAATGATGTCGTATTCCGTACTAATACTTGTATCGGGTACTGTACCTGCACCTAGGCAACATAGATAATAATAATAAATTGTCCATGACATCTGGTGATAAATTTTTTTTTTTGCAAAACATCACAATTTTTAAAATAGTTTTAAAAATCACAATTTTTTAAAACTATTTAAATGAAACTATTTTGAATGCCTTTCCAAAAAAAGAAGCTATTATAAATAACTTTTCATAATAATCATTTTTTAGAAATAGTTTTTTTTAAAATACGATTTTAATTTTATTAAGTTAAAATCTCTAACATAAATATTTAAGTTATTAATGTCAAAATCACTCTTTTAATTTATAAAAAGATGAATTTGAAATAACTTTTACAATTTTTAATTAAGTTATCATAAAATTCAGTTTAAGAAATAAAAAAAAAAAGTTTTTTTAAAGCTCAAACAAATGCACCCTTAATGGTATAATCTGTCAATGGATTCCATTTTAAACTTTTGCTTCTTTTTTTATTTGTTCAATGATACTATGGTATAATCTGTAAGCATTCCTAACACTTATCAAAACTTTCTAATCTTGAACCACACACAGATTACATATCCAAAACCTTCACTATAAGCTGATTTTGGTTGCAAATTGAGTGCAGAACACAAGCAGTCTGTGGCAATTTGCCTGAGACATAATATGTAATTTTCTTTCCTTTGATAAATATACTTGTATGCACTATGTAAATGAAGTAAAACATGTACATTAGAATTAGAGATTTGATTGGGGCTGTAAATGTTAGTTCCTCACAGTTCGTCTTAGTCCTTTAAGATACATTTTATCAGCATTGGTGAGCCGCTCTTGGAATTCGGCCCACTCACTCCTGCATCTCGATTTCACCTGATTTGCAAATCAAAAATCACAAACTCCATGTTAGGACACCACAAACAAATTCAAAGAATATGTAATGCAACTGAAAAATCATTTTATACAGATGTCCGACTTAGTCCCCGACTTCGCTGGAATGTTTCATTTTCATAAAAATGTTAGGTTAGTCCATCACTTTGCACAAACAATTTAGTTTTTTAATTTCTATGCATGTAGCTTCAAGAACTAATAGCCATTAAATATGTGATTTCAGGACCTAATTTATATTTCATATGCAATTTTAGAGACCATTCTGAAATGACAAGCTTTCTGAGATGGATGGAGGGATTAACTTGCAAAGGCGGCCACTTCGCGATATTGTGCCAATTCCAGTTTTAAACTACCGCAGACTTGTTTCATAGCTTTCAACTGACTAACTTTCTAGTTTCTGCCAAATGAGGGACTAAGGGACACTTCATAATAGTGAGGGACGAAGTTTTCATTTACTCTTTTATATATTGTAATCCTACTTATACAATTCAATCTGGTTTTACTGCTCTAAATAATTTGATATGTAGCTCCATTCCAACTAAATATACTTTAACTGATTTGAAATATTTTTTAGGTAAAAGATGTTCCGCGAATACAAATAAATGGACAAAAGTAACATTGTTTCTGTGTGAAATATACATACCGCATCATATTTATCTTTTCCATCATCAGCTTCTCCCTGAAAATTGTACATAGATATCTCAGAAAAATTAATTTTAATAAAAGAAATTGCAGGTTGAAAGCACAATCAATTTAGCATTTAATATCGGGCAATCAGGAGGAGGCTGGAACCACTTGATGTTAGAACTGACCCCCAAACCAGATTAGGTGGTTGAGTGGGCCGGATACTGGTGGTGAAAACAAAACAAAAAATCTTGTTAGTTATAATGAATGATGACTAACCTGGCCTCCAAGAGAAGGAATTGTTTGATGAATAATCCATTGTGAATCAACCACACCAATTTTTTCATGTGCTGGCTGCCAAAAACAAAACAAAAGGTAAGTAAGGTATTGAAGGGACTAGAAACTAACCCTTATCTGGCACAGACCAAAATTTATTTTATTTTTAAAATAAATCCCTTCAAACAGTCAAAACCGTGAAAACAAAAGAGTATTATGTTAAGAAAATAAAATAAGTTTGATGTCGTTCAATCCTATTTAAATTGGTATTCATCAATAGATTCAATACTCAATCCCATTCCTTCTCTTTGAATTGTTGCGAGCACTTGCGCTATCATATTGACAGATAAACACTAAGCATGCTTACTTAGCCGGGAAATCATGTCGTGGAACCTTTTGAGCAAACGGTAAGTTCAAAAGGAAAAGAAAGAAAGCAAAAACTAACACTTGAATTTAGTCATTTGATCGTGGAAATTTAAGAATTATAGCAGCCTCCAATGTGTAACAGGATGCAGTAACCAAATGCCTTAAAACAAAAGATCGAGAGAAAGGATATCCATTACTGGAATATATTATGCAGTTTTCCCTCTTTTACTTTTTGATTGTGAGGAAGGCAGAAGGATAAAAAATATATATTTAGAAATTCATCTAAAAAGGATTATTAACTTAAAATTATCAGCTTACAACTAGCAAACTTTATCGGTTAATTGATAGCACCTGTAGGCAGGCCTGACCAATTGAAGCATAAAAAGAGATATATAAAGGAGATATCTAAAATATAATAGAAAAACAGCTAACCTCTACACATCTTCTGAGAGCGAAATCCAACCCCCAGCCATGCACTAAATCATTCTGCAAGCATATATTTCGTTTGTTCGTCAGATAAAAAAAACGTTAGAATATACAAAAAGAAAATATATCACGTAGTTATGTTACCATAATAAGGTCAACTACAAGCACATGCTTTGAAAATCAAAACATTACCTGAATCATATGCCAGACACAACGCCAAGCTTCTCGAGAAAATACAGGGGCCATAATTTCCACAAATCTAAAAAAAGTAGGAGTGGTAATCATGTTAACTGATTAAAAATAAGGCCTATAAACAAAGCTATAAATTACAATTCAACTTTGGATAAAGTAAGAAGAAAGAGCATACGCGGCACAAGGAGGCAAATCTGGATCACTACACCAGCCTGGTCTCTCATGTGTAAATCTTTTCACCAATAGATACATAAAGATGTTTAGGAGCACATTTCAGAGCATGAGAAAGCTCATCTTAATATAGAAATGATAGAAATTAGGGAGGAAGGTCAAAGGCATACTTGTGAACTTCTCTATCGTCCTTCCTCTTTGTCATCTCCCACGTAAATCCACTACTGGCCCCGAGTCCAGGTTGTGATATCTCCAAACCATGTTTTTCAACCAACTTAATATACCTGGTACATAAAATACAGTTAAATAAGTAAAAATACATTCAATGAAAAAATGAGCAGCATAAAACAGATAAGAAAAAGAAGATACTTGTCTCCGTCGAAGTTTTCCAATCCAAGATCTTCATCCCATATAAAAATGTATTCATACGCTGACACAATATCAGGATGCAAAAACCTTTTAGCATACCACCTGCATAAAATAAAACAATATAATAAATTAAAACTGTGAAAGACGATGAGAAAACTCAGTTACTTGTGAACCAAAACTAACTAACTAACAATCAACTTAACAACCTATTACAAGTAGTTAGCATTTACAACTATACAACTAAGAGTTGGAAACTCAGTTAACTTGTTTCACAAGTAACCAAGTTTTCTCATCATCTTTCATAAAAACATTAGAAGGGAAATAATGATTTCAACACTCCAAAATGATGATAAGCTATTTTCTTCTTCTTTTGTTAATATAAGTAGAAAACTCATTAAATGATAAACTGCTTCAAGAATCCTTAAGTAGCCTGTAAATTGCCAACCAAAAGTCGAGGGCGAAAAGGGATGAAAAGAACAGATGAAAAACATACCATTTGGTTTGTTTTCTAGCACTAATATGAATTACATTCTTTGACCATTCGAATTCATCCCATTCACTAGTCCGACCATCATAATGAAAGAGCAAAATCGCAAAATCATCAGAGAACTATAGAACAATGTGATGGTAGTTAGTACTTTGAATACAATATGAAAGGGTGAAAATAACTTCATGTATGCAAACGTAGTCATCTTTATAACCTAACCTTTTTGACTGCAGCATCAATATTATCTCTCTGATCATAGCCAACAGTGAATGTTACTAAATACTTTGGCTTTTTCTTCAAATCCTGTAGAATTCAGGGTGGCATAGTTTAACCGATCATTAATTAGACACTTAATAAATTATCTGCAGCACTTAAGAGAAATTGTATGTTACAAACTAATCTTATACTATTTTTTTAATAGTTTTATAATTTAATTTAGTACTATTTGCCTATCATATCAAACACAATACTTGTATTCTTACCATTCAATAAAGGCTACATATAATTTCCTTTAAATAACTGGAACAAGTCATACCTTACTAGGGTCGCCCCATAGTCTGCGCAAATAAAAATCAGATTCTGATACAACAATTCCTGGGGGTAGTGATTCTGCTCCCGGAGGATTGCTTGGAACATACATCTGCAAAAGTAACAGTTTTCAATCAGACTCCATAATTGTTTTTTCTAATTATCTTGATAAATAGTATTCCTGCAAACCTACAACAAATATAATAAATATTTACAAGCTAAATGAAACCCATACAATGCAACAGAAAAGCATTGTATTGTAAAAGAGAAAATCAGATACACAATTCTTTCTCCACAGAGAATGACGGGGAAAGCGCACTATTACATTATAATATTTCAAATATCAGATGCATACAGCAGTGGCCTTGAAAGGGGGACAAACAAAAAACAAAATTTAAAGATAACCTTTTATGTTGAATAGTTTCGCCTAATATATATAAAACCAATTTCTGGTCATCTGGAGGTATAGTATCCAATAACATTTTTTATGATAAAAGTGAATACATGCACACCAAGTAATTAAGTAAGCATGAGTGACCTTTGGTAATTTCATGGACCCAAGGAATTCAATACGCTTGGTGGAAGATTTGTCATCAATAGTTAGAGATTTCTCTAGATCAAATGCAAATCTGTCTATATCAGACATAGGTACACCAAAAGTTTGTCTTAGGCCTGAAGATAAGTTAATCTGCAAATTTCAAGAAAAGAAAAATGTGAGGAAAATACATTAAAAAAGGATGTTAGCATTGAAGATTTAAAAGTTGCAAATATTACCTTAGTCAAATGCAAGGCTGGAAGGGAAGCACCAATAAAAACTCCAAAGGCAACTGCCATAATTGTTGTAATGATAGGCTTTATACTGTCACGAGTTCTTTTTACCACACTACAGAAGAAATAAAAAACTAAAGCAATGAATTTCTATGATTAAAAACAAAAAAGAAAAGTTCTTAATTATTAGAGTATTAGAGATATACTTCTAGCTTGCGGGAGGCTATTAGGGATGGGCATGGTTTGGTTTTGGAGGAAAATTGAACCGAACTGAATCAAACTGTTTTAAAAATTTAGAATAACCGAACTAAACTGAACAGTTTGTCTTTAAAACTGAACCGAACCGAACTGTTAAAGTGGTTCGGTTTTATGGTTTTAAACCAAACCATAACTAAATTTGCACTAAAAAAACCAAACTATTAAACTGAACTGAACCGAACTGTTAATCGTGAACTGAACTGTTTCAGTTTGGTTTCAAAACTGTTGGTTATGGTTCATTTTTTCGGTTCGGTTTAGTTTAGCAGTTCAGTTTGGTTTTTTGGTTTTTTCGCCCACCCCTAGAGGCTATTAGAGATATAGTTAGTTGCTCTAGTTACTAGTTAGTTCAGCTAGTTAGTTAGCCTATAAATAAGTTTTACACTAGTCATTTGAACCTAACTTTTCTAATTTTGTAATTTCACTAATTATCATCAATACAAGAGTTTTCTAGTTTTCTCTCTAATTTTCCATGGATGCCATGTTTCATACCATAGAGAAATGATATTTTGACATCAAATTAAATGGTTAATGTATTTTAAATATGTGATTAATCACGTCTAGTCATGGTTAATGAATATAACAAAATGTTGCAACTAATTAACCATCACCATCTACCAAACACCATTAACCACAACTTTGGGCATCATTAACCACAATTTTTAGGCATTTAGACATACATATATCAACTAGTTAATCATCCAAATTGTGTTCATTAAATGAATCTACATGATGTATATTCATTAACCACAATTTGGTATTAATCCTCTAGTTATAATACATAGTTTGGCCGCAAGGTAAGTAGTTAATAACATTCAAAATTGTAGTTAATTGTGTTCGGTTGATGATTAATGAATTATGATACTTTGATATTTTCATTAACCATCCAATTATGTAACTAACCACATATTTGAAGTGTATTAATCATTCAAATTGATGTAAAAAATTGATGTCAAAATAACATAATTCTACTAATAAAGCTACAATAACTATATTCATACCTCCGTTGCATTATTCCAATCAAACCAATTACGAACTTATGATCTTCCAATTCAATATCAAATAAAAAGATTTAAGCACTCCTTATGCAAACCATAAAGCAAACGTGTCATCCTTGAAATCAAAAACCAAAAGAGTAACTCAGTAATAAATGAGATACAAATTAATACAGTAAAGTAACGTGTAAGAAAAGTTAATCACGAATGCATGCTTATTATGTGAACGCATGAAACCATTCCAAAACATTGAAAACTAATTACGGTGAAATTTAATTGGAATTTTTTTTAAAAAAATTCACTAAATACAAAAAGCAAAACGAAACTGAATTCACGTGATATACTATTGCATTCTGGATCTACATTAGAGCTAAAATTTAAATAAGAAAAAATGATAGTGATTCGAATGAAACGTTAATGTGGTTATAAAATTGTTGTTAGAATTGGAATATATGAAAATCGTGAATTTACATGAAAAAAATGCAATGGAGGATTGAAGGAATTGAGAATTTGTGGAAAATGAAGGAGAATGAGAGGAACTTACAGAATCGATGCGAGAGGAAGAAGAAGAATGAGAAGATAGGGTTCAGGTTTTGGTTCTTTATGGATTGAAGAAGAAGAGTGATCGAAAAGACGCACGCACGGTATTGTCGATTTGTTTTGTTCCTACTTTCATACACACACATACGCACTCTGAAAACTTGTAAGAAAGCAACGAAAACATCAAATGTCATAGTGACGACTGACGAAACTATCCTAAATATTCGTTTTGTCTTAATTACAGTAGATATTTAGGGTATGTTTGGCGATACCACCAAACTGCCTTATAACTTATGTCTTATAGCTTATAAGTTAAAAAATCTGTTTGGTAACAATCTTTTCAACACTGACTTATAGCTTATTTTACTGACTTATAGCTTATTTTCCATAAGCTATTTCAATTAGCTTATAGCTTATAGCTTATCATCTTTTCTTCCATTTTTACCCTTATTATTTAACCTAAAATTCATTTTTATCCTTTTTAATTTATTATAATATAAAATAAAAACGTCATTCCTTTGCTTTTAATTTTTTTTTTTTATGACATTTTGTTTCCAATGCTTATGAAATAAAACAAATACTCTTTTTATTTTTCAATTTGTATAGTTTACGCTATGTTCGACGATGTTGTCAGTTTTTAATATACAAGACTAGATGGAAGAAAATGCATTACATGACATTCACTAATAAAAATATAAATTTATTTATTATATTAGTTTATTTATATATAATGAAAATAAATATCTTACATAAAAATAATGAAGATAAATGTTGATTTAATCCGAAATAAATTAAAATTAAAATATATAAATGTTTAAAATGTTGTTGTACATAAAGGCCGAAAAAAATTGTTTTACGTAACAATATTTTATGGCGCATTTATACATAACTATATTATCACCCCTTCATTTTAGTACTTTTGATTTATTCATTATGTATTTATTAATATAAAAGATGTTGTACGTATATTGTCACCGTCTTTTTAGTACATTTGATTTATCTTTTATGTATTTGTTATAAAAACCTAAAAAATGTAATTTTAATATTTTATATAAAGTGTAATAAAGAAAATAAATTTAAAATAAAATTCAAAGAATAAAATTTAATTCTATATAAAAAATTAATAATATATAAAGTCATATTAAATTAATAAATTTAAATAACTAAATTTGAAGTATCTTAAATATTAATTAGATATAGGTTTAATAATAATTTTTTATAAGAGATTTTATATGTCCTTTTTTGTCATTTTACACTTACCAGTCAGTTGAACCGCTAATTTTACCAAACACTTCAATCAGCTTATCAGCCATCAGTCATCAGTCATCAGCCATCAGCCATAAGCTATCAGCCATCAGCCATAAGTTAGCTTATCAGCCATAAGCTATTTTTGCCAAACAGAGCCTTAAGAATTTTATAATTATACCTAATTAGAATTAATTAGAACCGTAGTTCTTAAAATTTAATGGCCCGCCATGCCTTGGGGCGAGAGGCCCAATATGGCTCGGGCCGCCATCCATCATGCTATATCAGAACTGACTTGATTTCAGAACTGATCTCGAACCAGATTAAATTGGTGGTAAAAAGCCAAAAAAATTATTTATCTTCTATATTGTAAAAAAATATTGTAAAAAGAAATTGTTTCTCATCATGGCAAGATGTATCATCTTCATAGCCATGGAACTCTTCATTCATCACCGACCATTTGACCCTCGTGATGGAACCATTCCCTCCAACCATCTCCACAACTTTGAACACTCTCCATGGCTTCATCTTTCTTAATCTATGCTATTTTTGCCATAGTTCTTGATAGAATATTTTCAACATGTAGTAAATATGAGCCATGAATCAATAGATACAAGATTATAGCATATTGATATATTACTAGAGAAGATCATGATACGTACCTTTTAGGATTGTAGTCACAAGTGATCAGAAAGAAGCGTAATAACTACCCTCATCACCATTGGCATTCAGAATTAGGTTTTCACCCTTGTGTTAACTGTCTGATGAGATAACAATTATATAGCCGAATGGTTGAGGGCATGGACCTCTCACTGGGCTTAACTGAATGGTCCCACCCATCACGGTTTATTCAGAGACAAAAGCCCAATCATATAATTCATCAATATGTGTTTAATAACAATGGACCATTATCTATATTAATAATAATTCCTAATAATTGATTATTGTCAATCCATAATTGATTAATTAAATAATTAATCTAACAATCTTCCACTTGGATGACAATCATCAATTAGTAAGATAATATAAATTTTAATAATAGAATTTCAATTATGGTCAAAGCACTTGTTTACCAAACAAAAGTAAACTTCAACATTGTAGAAAATGAATCCGACAGGGAAAACATATCATACAAGTCAAAGACTTACATTTTATACTAGAATGATGAATTTAGAGTAACATATATTTCAAATGAGAAAAATATGTAATTAAAGAATGGCCTAAGCATATGAAAATGCTATAATAAAACTCCCACTAACCCAATATATAGAAGACTTAATCAAATCATTATGAGTTATAATACTCATTTATATAAGTCTATAGTTAGTGGTTCTGCCAATGAGTTTTAATTTTATAAAATTCATAAAATATCCACACGAGGTCCAGTAATTACTAGCTTATAGGGATAGCCTATTAAGAGAATAATTACTTTTAGTCAAAATCAATAAATGTTCTACAATGTTTGACATTCAATTAATCCAAGTTTTAACAAAAATTGTGACTATGAAAATCCATAAGGAAATATGAGACTGGAGAGTCTCTAATTGGATTAACACAACCACTTAGTTTAAAGAAAAATAAGATATGGATTAATGTGGCCACAAGAATGTCAATAATGAACAATTATGATTATGCAATTCATAAGTACTTTAAGAATACAACATCATACTCGATAGGAGTATTGATATTATAGTAGTACTTATGAACTGCATAATCATAATTGTTCATTATTGACATTCTTGTGGCCACATTAATCCATATCTTATTTTTCTTTAAACTAAGTGGTTGTGTTAATCCAATTAGAGACTCTCCAGTCTCATATTTCCTTATGGATTTTCATAGTCACAATTTTTGTTAAAACTTGGATTAATTGAATGAGTACTTACTATTTATGACCTTGTGAAATGTTGGTAAAAGAGAAGCACAATGTATTTGCATGCTAAGAGATTATTGTGCATTTTCCAACAACTGACTTAAGCATCTAATTATGATGCTTATTGAGATTAAAGAATTTTTATATATATCTCAGTATAATAGAATGAGACTAAAATTTAAAGTCTCTTAAGCTATGCCATATTTTATTTAGCGCGTAAGAATATATGGCAAGAGTGAGATTATAACTTTAAGTTTTGTGTTTAGATCATTGTGTACATATTTCCATTAATCTCACATATATGAACAAAAGTTAAATTTTTAATTTGAGCTCATAGTGTATAGTATTATGTACACACTCCCACTGATTCCACATATATATCAACAAGAATGAGTGGAATTTTCTTTAGTGTTTTCATTAGTGATCACTGATATACAGATATCATAATATGTAATGTTTAACAGTGGGATACTTATTTGCTAGTGCAATATTATCTGTATATATATGTGTGGTTATCATTTTATTTTATTTCACTAATAGAGTTTCACAAACTCAACCACATATTTGCACAAGAATATAGCAAAATTATTAATACAAGTGGTAACTCAATGATAATTATGAAATCCAATATATACATAACTTTTTTAATGGCAGATTTTTATCAAGATTTGGATTTCATGGTTAACCACATATTCTGCATTTAGAATTAAAGAGAACGTAAGTTTTACTTAATAATTTATAATACAAAATCTCCTTATCATAAATAAAATTTTCAAGAATTTATAATAAATTGTAACCGTATATGATAGAGTATGATGATTATATTTTATATAAAAAGTGTATCATCATATGAGTGAGATTAAGTCTCTAGTATAAAATAGGATATGAGACTATACATGTCAAAAGTTTAATAACTCACTCAATAGAACTCAAATGCTACAATTATAGACACACACATTTGAGAAACAGTTAGGTTACACGCAGCGGAAATACACGAGACTTATATTTTATAATTATTATTGAGGATATATGAGAAAATAGTCATTAACTTCCATAAGTGTTGAAAAATAACAATACTATAAAATATATGTCAAATATAGTAAAAATGGCAAAATTAAAAATCTCAAATATAAGATTTATCATTATTTAGAATAATGGTATAAAATAAATAAATTTTTCTTAATAGAGTTGTTATTTGAAGAATATTCCTCCTCCTTTAGGATTTTATAGATCGGAAAAAATAAAACTTTAGGTTCATGAAATTGAAGCAACAAATAAAACAACCAATTTCGACTTTCGGTATGGTTTTCAAGTATATCAAGCAACAAAAAACTTAATAAATTTTGAGGATCAATGGCTTCACGTGTATTTGAAATTTTGAATAACAATGAAAAACGAAAACGGCACAACACATATTGGTATACGAGAACAATTACTTACAACATACAACATGTTGTTAGAATCCGAAAACAATTCTGGCACTTTGATTTCGATTGAAAGCCGTATATTAGGATTCAAAAAAACTTGCACAGTAACTTACTAAATCAATAGCCATAATATGTATCTAACTAGGCTCAGAAACCAATCGAAGCATATTTTAATATGAGCCATGAATCAATAGATACAAGATTATAGCATATTGATATATTACTAGAGAAGATCATGATACATACCTTCTAGGATTGTAGTTACAAGTGATCAGAAAGAAGCGTGAGTGGAATAACTACCCTCATTACCATTGACATTCAGAATTAGGTTTTCACCCTTGTGTTAACTGTCTGATGGGATAACAATTATATAGCCGAATGGTTGAGGGCAGTGACCTCTCACTAGGCTTAACTGAATGGTCCAACATATCACGGTCTATTCAGAGACAAAAGCCAATCATATAATTCATCAATAGATGTTTAATAACAATGAACCATTATCTATATTAATAATAATTCCTAATAATTGATTATTGTCAATCCATAATTAATTAATTAATTAAATAATTAATCTAACACTAAAGTTATTCAAAATGAACATAGCCATTTTCTTGTAGCCATAGCAGTAGTGCTAACAATTTCTTCTTATTCATTTTCATTCAAGATATCACCATTATTTATTGCAAATTTTGATTTGTTTTGTGGTGAATCTTCAATTCAGTTGGAGTTCCTTTCTTGATTTGTTTTTGCTGTGTCTTTTCTACTTGGAGTTCCTTCAAACATGTTATGGCGAAAAATTAGAGTATGATGAAGGAGGAACATGATCACTTGAGTGTTCATATCCGAACCAATCAAAAGTAAAATCACAAATAGAAAATCGCAAAAAGCCGCATTTAGTTTGAACCGCACAATCATTTTTCTTCTAAACTGTACGATTTGGTTTGCAGTTTTCATTTCACAAAATCGAACCAAACCAAACCGCATTACTCAACTTAACTTTATCAACTAGTAACAATCAACTTATTACCTAGTCCAACTTACCTGAGTCCATAAAACAGTAGGCTGTCAAAACATATCATTTCACGCAATTCATAACTAAATTGTTGGCATTAAAAATAAGTCATTATGTATATGCATATTATATCATGTAAACAAGAAAATAAATTAAAATTTCCCATGTTTATTTTGGAGCAAGTTAGTAATATTGTAATCTTTTTTATATCGTGATAAATTGCACAAAACCGAACCAACCATAACCGCATTGGTTTGGTTTGAATGACTTTTTAAAAACCAACCAAATTAAACCAAACTGCGTATATTTTTGTCTCAAGATGTGGAATACTTTTATGCTCAAAACTGAACCAACCCACACAGCAAACATCCCTAATTACCACCGTGAAGATGGTTTAAAAAATTTCAATGTTGAATTGCAATGTCAAAAGATCACCACATGCATGCAAGAGCAAATTTGAAGAAGTTGATGAAATTAATAGATGTTGTACTAGTGACAAAAAGATTAAATGTATTGCTCATAAGTGATAATAATTTTTTTTTTTATTAGCCTGAATTTCATTTAGTTATTATTCATTTATATTAGTCTATATAAAAGACTATACAAAACACCCAAAATAAAATAAAATAAAATGTTTATTTTATCTTTTTATTTGTTTATTTTTCTTTATTTTTCTTAAATTATATTTATGTTCGAAAAATTAAAATCAACCAACACTAAAATTTTTATACCCATATAATAATAGAGCAGTAGTGGAGTCGGAAAATTTGTAAAGCTTGAGCAAAATTTCAATTTTAAATAAAAATTTCAATTTTACACTAAAAATCCCAATTTTGAACAAAAAATTATCAGTTTTGCCCAAAATTATTCCTTAAAAGTCTCAATTTTGCCAAAAAATAACCCTAAATTACCAATTTTTTTTTAACGGAGCCCAAAAAAGTGTCCAGACTCGCCAGGTTATAAAACCGCCCCTGTAATAAAGTTTATGTCCTGTGAAGTTAGCTTGTAGAATATTACAATAAATTTTAGGGAGCTTCTACGGTACATTAGTAAAATTCTAATGTACCGGTACACTAAATTTTTAAAATGATAAATAAACAATAATTTTTATAAATTAAAAAGTTATTTATTGACCATTATATTTTAGAAAACATAATATCATAAGAAAAATCACAATTTCATTTTTTATAAACATGATACTAATTTTTTTAATATTTTTTAAATAAAAAATTCAATATTCACTATTATGAAAAATAAAAGTTCAAAAAAAAATTAAAAAATTAAATTTTATTTTTTTGACAACTTTGATGAATAATATTAGTTATTATAATATTTTATAAGATAGAAAAAAAAATTCTTCTAAAATATACTCATTTTTCTATTAATTTGAAAACCTATTGTACCGGTACATTAGAATTTGTCTATTGTGCCATAGAATTTGCCTAAATTTTATGCATTATGAGAATGTTCACCTTTAAATAATAAATTTGTAACGGAGAATTCATTCTATTTTTTAGAGTGACTTGGACAAAAATTGATTTTTCATTGGATGAACACACAAGCTAATGGCCCCATATAAGCCACCGTACCTGAGATAAATTAACCCTCCGCGTCTTGCTTCGATTCGGGTCCTTCTTCTCTTCTCGGTGACGCTATAACCTCTCTCCGATTGTGTCCGTATTCTTATTATTTTCACTCCTCTCCGATTCAGATCAGATCCGCACTACAAAATCACAGATCCTGCTCTGGTAACCTCTCTCTCTCTCTCTCTCTCTCTCTCTCTCTGCTACTTTGCAATTCAATTACTACATTGCATATCTGTCTTCGGAATCCCATGCATCCTTACAATGCGATTTCATTTTTTGCAGATTCAATTCAATCAATACTAGAACAACCGTTTTCCTCATTTCAATATGGTAACTCTTCCTCATCTCTTGCATTGCTTAGCACTTTTCATTTCAGTACTTATTGTTTATTCATGCATTTATTCATGTTAATTCCATCATCATTTTGGTTCTCGATAGATTTCGGCGAGCTAGTTAGTTAGTCATTCCAATTTTCTTATATCAATCAATGAATATATACAGTTTTTAATCCGTGATCTGGAAACAAATTAATCCATCTCGATAATTTTTCACTTCGGTTTCAAGCTTGTGCTTCCAATGTCTGATTTTCTTTATAAATTGAATTTATTTGTGTAACTTAGCCTATGTTTGTTTTTGCATTTGGAGCATCCAGAATTGATTCTGATGTGTGAAATTGATTTTGACATGTTTGCTTGTTCTCTAGTAAAATTAATTCTGACTCCATAATTGATTCTAAATTGAAGCTAGGATTTGTAGTTTTTGAGTCTAAACATGATTTTTACGCTGAAATTTATTTGTGTAACTTAGCCTATGTTTGTTTTTGCATTTGGAGCATCCAGAATTGATTCTGATGTGTGGAATTGATTTTGACATGTTTGCTTGTTCTCTAGTAAAATTGATTCTGACTCCATAATTGATTCTAAATTGAAGCTAGGATTTGTAGTTTTTGAGTCTAAACATGATTTTTACACTGAAATTTATTGTTCAACTCACTTTTACGTAAATGTATCCAAACATAAATCACTTTACATTCAACTCACTTTTGACTATAATCAATTTTACAAAACCAATTCATTCAGAATCAATTTTTTTCACCATGGAACCAAACACACACTTTAGTAAACTCGAAAGCCAAAAGCTCATTCACTTTTTAGTAAACTCGAAAGACAAACATCTCTTGGCTTAGGAAAACTAAAAGTTTCTTATCTATTCCTGATTTTCTCTTTGTACCATTAGTTTTTTGTAGTTGAATAGTTGAATTGTTTTTGTTTGTTTTGTAATTTGTTTTGTTTTACAGGTCGTTCTTGCTGCATCCGTTGTCGGCAAGTCTGGCAAAGGTGAGTTCCTTGCAGCCCCCCACTCACCTGTGATTTTTACCCTTAATTTTAGAATAATTAACACCAATAATTTGTGTCTAGCTTGTAGTCATTGTATGTACTTCAGTAAACAGCAATTTTACTAAAGGGGAGAGAAACATATTAAATATATTGCTCTCGAGATGCAATTTTAATTATAGTTAACTTTAGGCTAGACATGTATTCATTTTATTTATATTATTTGAATTTTGAAGCTATAACAATAGCCTTCACGATAAAAACAAGTAATGTATTTATCTTCCCTTTCTATATAGCTGCAATCTTTGCTGACTCCCCCTTTTCACTATTATGAAACACAAGCTACTGTGTTTTGGGAAATACTATATAAGCAATTAGTTCCAGATGGGGCAGTTTCTTTTCAGGAGTAATCAGGAAACATAATATGTATCTTTTGCTATAATACTTCTTTTATTTGTGTATACTATCTGCTCATCACTTTATGTCAGCAACATAAACCATTGAGTTGTGAAATCCATTTCCTATTTCAATTATTCCATCTTTTTTGTGTGTCTGATTCTTAATATTACATTTTATTAAGAAATTATTTCAGAAAAACATTTTAGTCTATAAACCGCTTAGCCTGAATTGATGTTATTTTTATGGTGCCTAAATAATTATGGATTCAATACCATACCCTTATGCCAATAATCATTTTGTCTTTTTTTTTTTTTTACAGTGCTAGTTTCTAGACAGTTTGTGGACATGTCTCGAATAAGAATTGAAGGACTTCTAGCAGCATTTCCCAAGTTGATAGGCACTGGGAAACAGCACACATATATTGAGACTGAGAATGTGCGCTATGTTTACCAGCCAATAGAATCTCTGTATCTGCTTCTTGTAACAAACAAACAGAGCAACATACTGGAAGATTTGGATACTTTGAGGCTTCTCTCCAAACTTGTATTCTATCTCTAATCCATTTATTTTAAATTGATTGGTCTTTTTCATCTTGTTAGGAGAACTATTTGTCTTGTTGTTAACTTGCTGGCTTGAATCTAGAATTTTGTGCCCTGTCTTCTCAATTTCCTTTCATATTGGTATTTTCATGGGGCTTTGATGGTACAATTATGAGATGCACAAGTTCCACTTCTTTATTTAAATGTGGTGTTTGGTACATTGAATTTTATAGGAAGGTTTAGGATTGATGAAATGGTTTTTAGTGGGAGATGTTTATCTTTTTTGAATCAGTTTTAAAGTTCTTGAATTAAACTTTTGTCAAAATGATTTCTTATATGCTGTTCATTGCTTAATATTGTTAGGTCCCTGAATACTCTTATTCCCTTGATGAAGAGGGTATTTGCAAGCATGCCTTTGAGCTGATTTTTGTGTTTGATGAAGTCATCTCTCTTGGGCACAAGGAAAATGTTACCGTTTCACTAGTTAAGCAATACTGTGAGATGGAAAGTCAGGAAGAGAAGTTGCACAAGTTGGTTATGCAGAGCAAGGTCAATGAAACTAAGGATCTTATGAAGCGGAAAGCAAGTGAGATTGATAAGAGCAAGGTATGATTGGAGGGACTACTACTTATTACTTTTTTCTTTTTTGTATGTTTTAACTTTCAAATCTGGATTGCTCCTAATTTAATTAAAATGAATACATTTATTGTTCAGATTGAAAAGAATAGAGGTGATAAAGGAGGCTTTGGTCCGTCGTCAATGGGATCTGGAAGAATTGAAAATAGCTTCAGTGATTTGAGCATATCTAGCACTGGAACTGGTTTTGGAAGTGGCTCTGGTTTTGGATTGAATACTGATGCTGAGTCTTTTTCTGTCAAGCCTAAAGGTTGGTTCTCATAGATTCTCACAATTCTTCTTGACTTCTTTTAAATGGAACAACTTAGAATGGCAATGAAGCATGCAGTATGCAGGCTGTGGTTTATTCTATGCCCAAATTAACATGCTTCTGAATATAAAGTAATCTTTTCATTTATGTACTCTCTTATTCTTCTCATTAGGTTGTCCAACTGCATCTGCCACTGCTCCGTCAAAGGGTATTGGTATGAAGCTGGGTAAATCTCAAAAGAATCAATTTTTGGAATCATTGAAAGCAGAAGGTGAGGTCATTCTTGAAGATGTTCAGCCAAAACTTGGCCAGTCTCGGACAGCTGCCCCACCACTTACTGATCCCGTCACTTTAACGGTTGAAGAGAAATTAAATGTCACACTGAAACGAGATGGTGGAGTTAGTAATTTTGATGTTCAAGGACAATTGTCTCTCCAAATTCTTAACCAAGAAGATGGACATCTTCAAGTTCAGGTATTGCATATTCACTCTCTCAAGCTTTGTGGCCTGTGACTATAATTAGTTATTGACATGCAAAATTATAGCTGTTTCATTTAATTTCATCATCATTTTGGAATAAAGTTCATGCCAAACAAACTTTTTCCCCGGCTTAGATGTTGTCTATGGAGTATATACACTCTTCTCATGGCTCAAGTGAGGTTTAGTTCGTATTAATATGTTGGATAAACAATTATCTATTTTTCTTATTGTTAATGTATAAAAATCAGTCTATGCAAGTTGCTAGGTTCAAATAAGTCAATTAATGAAGTTTTAGCTAGATTGTTTTAGGCATCAATGTTATGCTCAAGATGAGTTGTTTTTTGTGTGCTTTAGCCACTCAATCAATCTTATGACACACATGATGGGACTGGTACTTATTTTCAATATAGAAAATATTATCTTTTATTTAAAGAGTAGAACAACAATATTCAATTACTGGAGCAGCCATGAGCATTTCCTCCTTATGGCAATTCAAGAGGTCCAAGTTCTCTCCCTATCACTTTCAGTTACACAATCTGTCTCCGCAGTCTCTTCTGTTCCCTCCTTTTTATTATTTTCCCTAACTATAGCTAAGGCAGTTAAAGCTATCATTAGTTCAGCTAGTTACCGATCGTGGTTTCCTTCTATTTCACCCATGAAGAAAAAAATGACGAGTTGTATGAAAGAAAACAAATAAAATTGATCGAATAGAAAAATATATCATTTTGTATATTGAAATACAACTATACATGTTTCAATATACAAAATGATATATTTTTCTTTCGATCAATTTTATTTGTTTTCTTTCTCTACATTTATCAATTGTTTTGTACATTACCTAAATTTGCTCCTTCAATCTTTCATTCTGAAGTGTCCCTGGTCTCCCCCGTCTTCAAGATTCTTTATGTTTACATATATCACTTCGGAAGACAACTAAAGTATTGATACTTGTATATTGTGTCTTATTTTTGCAGGTCCAAACTGGTGATAATCAAGCCATCTCTTTCAAGACACACCCCAACATGAATAAAGAGTTATTTGCCAATGACTATATACTAGGTCTAAAGGATCCCAACAGGCCTTTCCCCACTGGTCAAGCCAGTGATGCTGCAGGTGTTGGACTTTTAAAGTGGAGAATGCAAAGCACCGATGAGTCAATAGTGCCACTGACAAGTGAGTTTATAACTATCATTCGTGTTGGCTACTACTTTGTGTTTATGTATTTATAACTTGCAGTGTGCTATATATGTCTAATGCAGTCAACTGTTGGCCCTCTTCTTCTGGAAATGAAACTTATGTCAGCATTGAATACGAGGCTTCATCAATGTTTGATCTGCGGAATGTTGTGATCTCAGTACCTCTTCCAGCTCTTCGTGAAGCACCATCTGTTAGTCAGATTGATGGGGAATGGAGGTGTGTAATTTGTTGTTTTTCTTCCTCTGAACAATTGTTAGGGACAACCATGATTTTTGGGTTGAAGTCTGTTGTATATGAGTTGGTGGTTAATGTAATATGTGACAAATGGTAAATCTTTGGGAGCTTTAAACCACTGATCAGATTTGTCATTTGCATGAATTAGATTGTTCGATGGAACTAATTTTGCTTTCCACATCACTCGTCTCCTCCCAAAATCGTCAGTTGATGGCTTTCATCATTTTTACTTATACTAGTGTTATAAATTAATGCATAAATAAACACAATCCATATACTAAGTTAGTAATAGAACCTAACTTAACATTTACTATGTTCGTGACATTTAGAATGATAAAAGAATAGATATACAGTGATGAAACTTATAAGTGTAAAAACAATTTGTTGTTTTTGCAAAAGCAAAATGAATTGTCTGTCATCATTTTTACTTATATTTATAGTTCTGAATCATTTTATTTTTCACCTAACATTCTTGCGCACTCTACAATTCCTTATAAAATTGGCTTTGCAGGTATGACTCTAGGAATTCCATTTTGGAGTGGTCTGTCCTTCTGATTGATAATTCTAATCGCAGGTATGCTATATTTGGAAAGATTATTTTAAGAGTTAACTTATGCTATATATTACTATCTTTGTATTTTTTGATTTGTTGTCTGATCTTAATATATTTGGCAGTGGGTCAATGGAGTTTGTTGTTCCACAATCCGATTCATCAGCATTCTTTCCCATTTCAGTTCGTTTTATGGCAACTGATACATTTAGTGACCTGAAGGTTCGTATTGATTATTTTTGGCATTCAAATTTATTTAGGGCAGTGTATGTAGTGTACTTTGCAATGACGTGTCAAAATGCTATGGTTAAAATTTGAAACTGACATTTATTGACCCAAAAATGTTTGTATGGCTGGGAGGTTTTTTGTCTTCTCTAAATAAAAGTTCTTTTCATTCAACTCCTTTTACCATCTGCCATCTGCAGCTATTGATAGTATATTGACATATTGCTCAATGTTGATGCAATAGTATCTTAACCAATACCCTCTTTTTTTGCTGCTCTTTGCAGGTTACAAATATCATACCACTTAAGGGTGGTAATCCTCCCAAATATGCTCAGAGAACACAGTTGATAACAGAAAACTACCAAGTTGTGTAATTGATTTCCTTCAGGGTTTGAGTTTATATGACAGTTTTGCTTTACATATGTGGCTCTTTCATCAATAGGAAATACTTCTAGTTGCAGCATTTTACTATTCATGAGTTTATACTTTTTGTTCTACTTGTCAAGACATGGAGCAAACTATGATACTTGTATTTGCTATTATGGCAAGTATCTTATGTGGAAGGATACATTTCCCATCACCCTGTTTTTTTTTTTTTTAATTGAATCTTATAAATTAGAAGACAAGCAAGTCAAACGCAAATCGAGTATCTACTATCAAATACATGGTATTAAACTAACTAGTTGTGCATGTAATGGAGAATCTTTGCTACAATAATGTTTTTATGTTTCGTGTATATCTCTTAAAAATACATTTCTCTCCAAAAAAAATATACTCGAAATATAAATGCATTTCTCTACAAAACACAATTGAAATTTAGGATAGGTTTAGATTGATGGTTTTGGAGATCTAAGACTCTCTCTCACACACACACATACACACACACACACACACGAGATTTTAAAAATATTTTTTAAAATAAATTAAATGCACTCAAAATTCTTAATTTCTATTAGTTACAAATTGGGACACATCAAAACATGACACATTTCAACTTTCCAATGAAAACGTGATTAGTGCTAAGATAGTTGAGCTTATATATTTGGACCACTTAAAATCCAGCTAGTCACTGCAATTTCCTAGTTAATATATGGCCATCTTTTGCTAAAGATAAGACCAAACTTTCCTTTCTAAACCTACCACCTACAATCTATTTAACATCTCAATCCATCCTGTTAAGTAGTACATGTGGTAGACAAACTGAAAAACTAGCTAACATGCAAATGGAATTCAGAGTACTAGCTATTTTATCTCTTCTAGTTTTCCTCAATCTTGCCTCTTCAGGTACCCTATAATCCTATTCCTAGCTTCTTCTTTTCCTCTATTTTTATTTTTTCTTGGTTTCTCTTTTCTCTTTCAAGCACATGTACAAAATAAGTGTCATTAAAAGTTTTGAATTGTTAATGCCTAATAATAACTTGAGAACTATATATGTACATATATAAAGGTTTCTTAAACCTTAAACTGAATTGTTGTGTCACCATATCCATTGGTTGCATGCTGAGTGTCTGCTAGCCATCATCTTCACCTTAATGTAAACCTATGATTAAGAACAAAGACAGTAGGATGTGATATATTTTTGGAGATTTTTTAAAGTTCCTTTTGAATAAACACATTCTACATGAGACAACTTCAACATAATTAACTTTTTACTATTAATAAAGGGTAATCAGCCAGAGTTTTCTGATTGTTTAACTTCTGCTTAACCATTTTTTTTAAAGAAGACAAGCATTTTTAATTCTGTTTCAGAGTTTCTTCTGGTGTTTTAGTTCAAGCAACGATTTAAATTGAGGTACCAGTTGTGTTGCAATCATAGATAATTGCAGTTGCATTGTGGTCACTGGTCGCAGACGCAGAGATATAAACAAGTTGATGTTGCGGTTCAAACCGCTACCAGAGACCTCTTTTGAAAAACCCTATGGTTCAAACTGCGATTCTCTCGATGATAGGATAAGGGTAACTGCTTATAGATTCTTTAATATCGACCATTGGTGAAAGAAATTGTATTAAGGTATCGATAGGAACAAAACACCTCCTTTGATTATTATCTTCCCTTTAAGCTTCCTGTCTCCCACTCATAAAAATATTCAGATGCTTTAAGGTAGAAAGATTCTTTGCATGACAAGAACTGTGAATTTTGTTGTGGTCTTGTTGATCAGTTCGAACAAAGAATGAGCCTTTAAAAGATACTGGTAGGGATCTGATACCTAATATTATGTAGTCATTTTCAGCACTAATATGCTTTTGTACTGTTAGTTCAAATCTCATTGCACAACCCTTTAATAACTTAAAAATTGTAAGATTAGAGATTAATGAATGATACTATTTTAAGAGTGTTATGAGATTCTTATGTGAAATGGTCCACTTTGCAGATTAATATACTTCAACATAAGAAAGAAGGTAGTATAGTTATAGTACTTTATATTTTCGAATCGAAACCTATTGGTTTATTTACGATCAAAATACCAGGGGGGATAATCATTTTTAATTTCTTTCTTAAGCATGTTTAAGAAACCTTAAATAAGAGTTATGTTGAACAGAATTTGTGCAGAAGAGCAAGTTAGAAGATAAGGCAATGTATGATGGAAGTAAGATGGAAGGAGGTGGTACTCATGGAGGAGGAAGTAATGGTGGCCAATCACATGGAGGAGGAGCAGTTATACCAGTTTATGCAGCCGGTGCTGCAAATAAAAATCACCAGCCTCCGAGTCATCGTGGTGCTGCGGACTGCAACCTCGACAAAATAAAAAACTCCTCAATGCTTATGATAATATTTGTCTATTCCCTCATGATGTTTTTTTTGTTAACATAGTAAGTGCAAAATTGTTCAGTATATGTTATGCAATAAATGTTACATGTTATTTTTAACAGTAATGTTTTCTACTTTCTAGTGCCCTAATAATGAGTGATGTATTTTGTTCAGTTAGAATTTGTGACAACATGCAGAATGTATCAAGGAATAAACAACATAGAAACGCAATAAAGTTTACAGATTCATTTAAGCAGAAGATTCTGACAAGTGCTATGCACACACATACTTCTGTGAAGATTAAGAAAGCATGCTTACCATAAGATTTCAGCACCACCTTTAAAGTTCTATAGGCCTTGACTCAACCGTAGTCCTTTCCGCTTTGACGGTTTTACTCATCACGAGTATTCATTGGGTGTACCTTAATCCAATCTATAGATACCTCTTTTTGATTCATTTCCTAACTCTAAATGAAAACATCAATGTTAATTTGTTATGACTTAAGCCGGTGAAGCGAGTATACCACAAAAGACTAATCTATTAGGTTAAAAATGTTCATGACTTAAGTACCACATTAAAATTATTGCGTGTCAAAATCATAACATTGATAGTTTTTTTTAGTCCAGTAGTCTAGTGATTATTAGTCGCACAGTCACACTATAATTGTTGAGAAGTTGGCACTAGTACAAAAATACCTTTATAGAAAAGTTCTTAAGTCAGTTAATGCTTCCACCCGACTTAAGAAAATGCGAGGTGGCAGTTTCGTAAATAAATTTAATTTTCTTAAGACAGTTCCGTTGTCAACCGACATAATAACAATTAATATAAAATTCAAAACTTTGTTGTTATGGGAATTCGGGATTCGAACTCCGGCCCCTGCAACAATGTCCCTAGTAGCTACCAACTAAACTACTCGATTACATAACGTTAATCGTTTTAAGTTTTAAAAAAAACATGAGAAAAAACACTATTTATGCAGAAAAATCTTAGCATGATACATTCAACATTTAATTACAATTGCATTTGAGAAAGACCACATTATCATATCCTTTTGGAAATATATGAGTTACCTCATATATACTTATTCTATCAACAGCAAAATTGCTTTTCATAAACAAAACAGAAACAATTCTTCAACTCAAAAGAAAATAAATTACAAAGTTAAAAAAAAATAACACAAAGAATAATTAATTAATAGATTAATGCTAAACAATTCAGAATTTGAAGCAGTGATGTGGTAAACCAGTTTGATGATCAACAGCAACAATCTCAGTAACATTATCACATCTTAGAACATCTTGTCCCAACTTAGCACCAGCAGATTTAAGACCCTTAAGAGAAACAGCTTGATTAAAAAGATTCAAAGATGGTAATCTTGAAGCTGAAGGCATCTTCATTCCAGGCAAAAAGTTTCTAAAATCATCTTTCAATAATGGCACTTCAAAATCCATTTTATTATGCTTAACCACATTATCTTTAGCACTAATATGTGCACCTGGTTCCATATGATTAGTTGAAAAGCTAGCTTGGTTTGGAAAATTTGGATAAAGACTAACATACCCTCTTAAATACATCATATCAATAAGAAATTTTTTCCATGAAGCTTGCCAACCATTTGTTCTCGATTTCGGTATTTGAACCGGGTTTTTCTTAGGATCTTCAGTGAACCTCATGTTCATGTAAACATAAAACTCTCTCCAATGTTTAGGGAAAAACACTGCTCCCCAACTACATGGTAACTGATGAAGATAAGGTGTGTTTGGATGAATCTGTTTGAAGAATTCTGTTGCATTCCATTTTGGTCTCTCTTTAACAACTTCAACTATCCTTGGTGTGTATAGAGAGATTGAAGAGAGTTCAGGGAGAGAAACTTGAGGGTCATAATGGTAATTCATGAGTGCATATTTGATCCATAGATAATAATAAGGTGAAACTTCAATGTCATCTTCTAAGAGTAAACCAAAGTTATCATCTGATGATGGATACCAACTTTCACTAACTGCTCTTATTAGTCCACCTTGGATTATTCTTCTTCTTAGTGTTTTTGGTCCATGTGGCCAATCAAATGATGCTACTAGTTTTATTGTTGATTCATCAACTCTACTATCCATGTTGAATGTGATTGGAATTTCATCTCCTAGATAGTATGCATTGGTCAATGATTTTAGAAGCCTTGATAGTGAATTTACTCTATTTTGGGTTATGATGTTGATGGATAGCCTCATCTTGTTCCAATCTGAAAGAGAAAATTATATATAAATTAAGACAATATATTGAATGATTTTTCACTAATGCTAGCTAAAAATTTATTCAATTTAGTTACATTTGTTGGAAATCTTAGGTTACTAGTGATATAGTTGCGATACTGCTTTTTTTTTTCTTAATATAAAAAAAGTTTAAATGAGTTGGAATTCTGGGACTCACCAGGGTCAGAGAAGATCTATTCAAAAAGTACTAATTCAAAAACTAATATGATATCTAAAGTTCTACAAATATTTTAAAAATTTGACTAAACATAGAACCAGTGAGATTTCTGGGTCATAGTTTAATTGAATCAATCGATTTAACCGTTTTTGAACCATTATTGGTTCATTCCAGTTCAACTAGATTGCAAATCAATCGGGATCAAACCATCCAACTAATTGGCCATTTCTCGGTTCAACCCAATTTTCAAAACATTGCACCAATACTATCTTAGATCATTTCGAATTAACTATCTGAAGTTTAAGTTGAGTTAGACCCGACCCAAAACCTATCGTAATCCGATTATTAATAATTCAATATAGACATAAGAAATACAATTTAGAAAGAAGAAAAAAAAAGAAAAAGAAAAAGGCTTTCTTACTTGGCAATGCTGTTGATCTCAAATCAGCCATCCAAAGAACTTTAGACACAGAAGCTCTTGGCAAAAGAACCAAAGTAGTACCATTTGAATTAGTTTCAGAAGCCATTTTCAAAGCCTTTCTCACATTAACATCAATATCATCAACAGTAATAACAACACTTGGATTATGAATTTTAATCAAACCCTTCAAACTAGTATACACAGCTTGTATAACTGGTGCTTCAGAATTTGACACACCAGAAATTGAACCAACACTCAAATCAAATATCTTAAACCTTCTTTCTTTGCAAACAACCAAAGGCCATTTAAGTGCTTCTGCAGCTTTTTCACAAGGACAAAAGTTTCCACCAGAGACAACAATGTATGCTTTTTTACCAACTGTTGATCTGAACTTTTCAAGAAGTGGTGAAAGTGCTTTTACTTCATCAACTGTATGAGCATAGAATAGTGCATCAATTTTTTGAGGATACATTGCTGCCCATTGAGTTATGTAACCCGATGAAAGTGCTTTCCACCATTGATCATCGCGAACTTGAACTATGTCTTTGAATATTACTGTTGTTTCTGATACATATGCTAGTCTGTGTTCACTATCACCCCATGTTTCTTTGTCATTTGGATTCACTGGTAGAACAAATGACCCTGCATTTCTATACTTTTGTAGCTGATAGCTGCAATAAAATCAAAATCAAAATTTTGGGTAAGTTTAATTTTGTTGAAATATATGACCAACACTTCTGATCGAAGGTGTGCCATTGTCTAATTAATGTACCACTAAAAATGTATCACATAAATTCTGGTCCAAAAGACATGTCAGATGTCAAACACGTGACAATATTCTACACTGATACACACTGACATATATAGTTACATTCAATCATCTTTATTTTCTTAAATTGTTATTGACGTCTTAGGGTCTGTTGGTTGAAAGGAAAGAAAATGGAAAGGAAGGAAAACCCGGAAATCGAGAAGTGAACATGAACTAAGATTTAGTTTAAGTTTCGGTTTCCATGTTTTCCTTTCTTCCTACTTTAATTCCTTCCAACCAAACAAACCATTAATATCAGTGTTAGTATCACTTGTACATGTTTGTGTCGGTGTTTCATGGACTAGAATTTTTTAGTAAGATGTAAAAATAAAAATAAGAATAAGATTTCATTTGATTGAAAATAAGGAATAAGATAAGAAGATTCCTTGATGTGCAAGTTGAATAAAGTACATTAGTTTTAGTAAGACAAAAATGTACAATGGTTGACACTATAGAAAAAGTCTTTGCAAATTTGATATCAAAAGAATATTAAGATGCTCACTCTAAGTGTTTCTGAACCTAATGGCAATAACTAGTTGAGCACTACCAAATTCTAAGTGGGGTGTTCAAATAAATCATTGTTTGACTTGTATGGTCAAGTTCAGAAAATTTCCACATCTAGTTTGTTAAATTTTCACTAAATAAATCATGATTGTTTAATTATTAGAATTGTTTGACTTATTCTTAACTACTACCTTAATTATTACTATATTACTTGGTTTATGATTTGTTAAATGTAAAATTTTAATGATTGGGCAAAGCCAAGAGTTTAAAGTATGTCAGGTTAAGATAAAATATCATGACTCAATAAAAAAGAAAATTCTGTGCACAACATATGCAAGAAATTTAATATAATCAATTTTCACATCTAATTTGATAAAAATAATATAATCACTTAAAAAGTTTACTTCACAACTACATTTTCTTCTCAATATAGGTTTTATACTAAAAAAAATAATACATTTTTGGATTAGAATATTTTTAATAAGATAAACATTTTTTCACTATACTTTTTTTTTTAATAAACTAAATTGATTAGTTTCTTCTCTAAAGCAAATAATATTAATAATTTGTTATTTTTTCTTCTATTTGACACTTTCTCACCACATATATACAAAATTAGTTCATCATACCATAAAATTACATATGATATATACATTAATCAAAGTTAATTCATCATACCATAAAGTTATATATATTTCATAATAAAATGGTAAAATTAAAAAAAAAGAAAAAGTAAAAATGATGTAAAAGCAAATAAGTTAAAAATATGATTATACCTGAGGTGTAGATCTTCACCAGTAGAGAAAGTAAAAGGAGTCTCAATGAAAATTGTCTTAACAAGCTCAGCAGACAAAAACCAAGAACTTGAAAGAAAATCAACCTGCACAATTTTATCAATAGTGATATCATAAGCAGGATCAGGCAAATATAATCCAGCTTCTTTTGACTTAAATTTCCTATAACTTGGAAAAGTAAAATCTTTCTGTCTAAATGGTAATATCCTTCCAATACTTCCCAAAACAGAATTCTTATACTTTTCAGTCCCAGCTACATGTGCCAAAATTTCCAACATTTTTCTTCCTGGTATCATATCATCATCAACTATATAAACCAAATCAGCTTCTGTTTGTAAAGCCATTTGAAACCTTCCATAGTACTTAAAATCGTAACTCGAGCTTATGAAACTTATTCTTGAATCGTTGTAGCTTTCGACGATTCTCTTGAGCGAGGCTTCGTTTGGACTTCCGAACGAAAGCACCCAAACTTGATGAAAAGGAAGTGTTTGTTGAAGTAAAGAATCAAGTTGAGCACAAAGTGTTTTTCTCTTGAAATGGTTTAACAAAACATTGATTTTTGGTTTTGTTTGATTTGAAACAACATTTAAATCCCATTTGGATTTCATTTTCATTAGCTCTTCAAGTGTTTCAGTTCCAATGGTTTTTGTTTGGAAATTCAAAACTTCTTCATAAAGCTCTCTTTTTATCTTAATCATTTCAACATCATTTGACTTCTTTTGCAAGAAATCTATTTTCTCATTCTCACAAACAAGAGATGGATTTGTTTCTTGTATGAGTGAAGAAGCAGATTCTTGGTAATGTCCTACAATGTGTGGTGTGATCATAAGTTGTTTCCATTGTTGTGCAATTCTTGAGAAATCTGGTTTTGTTCCTAAATCAATTGAAGGACCCATGTAGTACAATAAAAATGTTGCATATATTGCAAAGAAAAATTGAAGACATGTTAAAGCTGCAACAAATTTTGTAGAGCTAGACTTTTGAGGTTTCGTTTTTGTCTTTCCGGCGACATAATCATTCAACATTCCGTCCAAGGAATCTCCACTTCTTGCCGTCGAATTTCGACTAAAAATCATGTTACTAATTGGAGTACTAATAGATTCAATGTCCTTTAACCTGAAAATAAAAAAAATAAAAAAAGACAAAGTTAGTCAATTATGCCTCTAACATATGTTACATTGCAATCATGGTTTAAAATTGCAGTCGCAGCCGCGATACCGTTGCAAAGACTTCAAAATCTTTTATATTACGGTTGCATACTGTAAATTTAAAACCATGATTGTAAAACAATATTCACAAAAGGAAACTAAAGTTCGAATGAATCTAACCAAGTTTTCCAATGAATAATTTTTGTGATTGTAAAATGGGATGTACTAAAAGATGAATAAAGAAAACTAAAGGAGAGAATGGTATCTTGAAATTTGAAGAGTAACGATTTGTGTGCCCATTTTTTATATATATAGATATAGAAATACAAGTGGAAAAGTAGGCACGAAAATTGTAATGTATGTCACATGTTCTAAGCGCGTTGCCTTCACATATATTTTCCCTATGGACCTTAAGATACCATTAAAAGCCAAATTTGATGCCTTAGAAAAAGGTAATGCTGCGTTTTTGGCACTTAACTCAATTTTTTTACCTAAACTATAAGCTAAGCCTTAACAAATAATTTGAGTTTTATATTGTGATTATAAAATAAATAGTTAAATATAATTTTAATACCTACAAAATGACATTTGTAAGAATATACCGTTTGGTATCATGATAATTGATAGATATATCAGAATCACAGTGATCTCCGTGATTTTGCAGAAGTTATAGTCTGTAGCTTAAGCAAAATCGCGATGGATCACCGTGATTCTGACTAGTGGCGGATATTGCTTAAAATATTAGGGGATGTGCGCCACTTGGCTTGCGTGCACGATATGATATTTTATAGAAGCAAATGATATATATATATACAGACTTGAGGGATGCCGCAACACTTTCCCGCTCCTAAGATGATCCGCCCCTGATTATGATATATCTACCGTGATACCAAATATACACACACTCTATTATGAAAGAAAAAAAAACTGGTCATTTGTCATCCTCAAAATAGTCTCTATAAAATATAATCAGGACTTAAAGAATAATTTTTAAAAAAAATTAAACTTACAAACTTAAAATTTTCTAAGGACTAAAATATATTTAACTCTAAAATAAAATAAGAATAGAAAATCATGAATTAAGGGATTAAGTCAAAAGGCACAAGCAAACACGAGAAACGAACATGGGATAGAATGAAATGGAAGTGATGAATGATGATACGTACATTTAATGAATATAGGTTGGTTAATAAAGATAAATTAAAAGAGAGAAAACAAATCAAAGCCTTTGCTTCTTCAGCAAAATAAGGTTACATGAGAGACCTAAAAACTATAGGCGTATATAAGATGACTCGTACCACAATTAATGAAGACTAAATTACAAGTAACAATATATATATAGTTTTTTTTTTTGGTTACAAACAATATGTATAGTGTGAACTCATTGAAATTATTACTGAAAATAAAATAAAATGTGTGTATAGTATATAGTATATGGTGTACGTGGTTGACCTTGATTAATTTTGAAGGAAGATACGTAAATGAAATTAGTAGCAAACATTTTTTTTAATGGTTGATTGCCGAACTATGGCGGATTAGATGCAAGAAATCTCATGGCTTGCATGGTTAATTAGCTTATAGAAGAGACAATTCAAATACATCTTGATTGCTTAGACTATAAAAAAAGTATATGGTATTGGTGGAATAATGGTAACGCAGCATTTCCTATAGCTAGCTATCAAATTTGTTATTATTTATTTTAACAATATTTTCTTGTCCAAACACATTAACTTATATATTAATCACCAAAAATAAATAAAATTAAGTCGTTTTGAATTTGTTTTTTCTTCTTATTTTTGGTCACTTTCCATTTTGCAACTTGCAATTGGCTAGCTAGAGAGATAAAGAGAGGGGAAGAATGATTCAATGAACATATGCACTTGAGTAAATGCCTAACTTCATAGATAGAGCTTACACCATGATTGATAGAGTCATTACTTTGTTTTAAAAAAAATTATACCAAGACCATCTCCAATAAATATATCTTATAGTGAGTTTTATAGAAGATGACCTATTAACATTTTACATGGAGGAATTCTTAATCATTTATGGAGAGTTATACGTTTGGAGAAAGGATTTCCCGCTGTTACAGCAGAACACTATAGCTGTTAGAATGGACATCTTTAATAATAGGCTCATTAGAATGGACATCTTTCTTTATATATATATATCCATATAGTAAATAGTTAGTGCTGCATAAAAGCATTCTTCTTAAAGTAGCCGTTAATATGGATAACAAAAACTCTGGAACTTCCTAAAAATTCCTTGTGGAAAGTATTTGCTTTTAAGACTCTTAAAACCATAAAATTTGAACTGGTTAATAATTCTAAAAAAATGCTCACTATTTTTTGTTGTTGTTTTTTCCGCTGCAAAAATCAATGACATTTAATTTTCTTCCGTATTAATTTTTTCTTATGTTTATTTTTAAAACACATTTTTTAATTTTAATTTTCTCTAAAATATATTTTTTAATTTTTCTTTGTAAAATGATTGCAATATTTTTTTAGGAGGGTTATATGGAATAGGACTTCCTGCATTAAATATTCACGTAGCTTCCATGCTATACTTAATCAGAAATGTTCGATCTAATATTAATGGTTGAAATTGATTTGTATTGATTTTATAAAGATGTAATATGAATCGACCAATTTGAAGGACGATTGAGATCTGCTATAGCGTGTAACTATGTAATTCAATTACTACAGTGCATCGTGATCTCAGTTATATTGACTCCAAAAGTAAGTTTTATAAACTACTCCAAACGTTAACCTTTAATTTCAATATCGATTAATGGCTTGATTGATAATAATTTTTAGAGTGAAACTTATTTGTTTACTACTCTAGAAAACTATAGAAAATTCAATAGTAGAATATAATAAATACATTTTTGTATGTGTTAAAGAGGAAGAAGGAGAAAATAAATGCATTTTGGTATGTGTCAGAGATAGGAATTTTTTTCTCTTCAATTTATTCTATTTTTTCTGAAAAATTATCGGAACTAACCACTTTAAATTGGACGAATAAAAATAAATTTAAAAAATATTGGGATTTTTTTTCTTTAATTATTATTTTAATTTTTTTAATCATCCACTTTTTTAGAGGCCTAGTACCATATACCAATATTTTGAGCCCCAAAGGTTAAGATTTAAAGTAATTTATAAAACTTATTTTTGGAGTCGATATATATTTTTTTGGGCAAGATTACAATAATTTTGGTATAATTAAAAGTTGACAACATTGCCGCCTATGCACGTGAGCAAGGTCTATATGATCAAAAAGTCAAAGATGGTAGGATGACCCATATGTATAATATCTCCTTGAGGCATTTTTGGTTGGTAATTTGTAAGCAAAATTAAAGGGTAGTGGCCTAGTTGGGAACTAAATTGCCATCTTCATCCCCTTTTCAAAATTTGTTAGGGCGAAGGCCACAATCGAGACAACACATTGAGTAATGAGTATGTATGGATAATGCTTACAAAGACACAAACTTTTTAATACTTTTTTTTTAGTTAAAAATATATATAAAGTTCAACAAATTTATATGTAACGTATTCACAAAATTTGGTTGGACAAATTTGAATTTTTTACAAATACAATTGACAATGTTGAAGAGTGCATGTGAGTTAATTTGAGAGTGGTGCTTTTACTATGTACCAAATTAATGGGGGTTTGGTATTTTTAATTAGTATAATTTTAGTCAAGCCCTGCGGAAGAATTTATTTATGGTCTTGAATGAACAGCAATTACATTTTATTTTATTTTGACAACATTGCTATTGCACTAGTATTTTGTGTCTTACACGACCATTATTTTAAACCGAACATAAATATGCAAAATGTAAAAAGAAATACAACTTGCTATTGGTTTATGATGTTCAAAACCGTTCTTGCTTTGAGTGTGATCAACCACAACGTGAGAATGCTTCAAATGTCTTAAATATTCTTTTAGGCTAGATTGGATCTTAATTGTAGACCTAAAGGTCAGTAAACAAGGGCCAAAGTCAAACTAAGTTGTGTCCTTAGACAGCCACAAAACATAAGTGATATGCAAAAATAATTATGGGCATGGATAATTTTAGTAGAATGATGGATATCTGGGGTTTATTTGATAATGTTTAATAATTTTGTAACTAATTTAGTAATTTAAATTGGGAAAAAAAGTTTGGCGGACCGACCCGCTAATCCGCAATTAGCAAATAAATAAGGCGGGCTTGAGCCCAAAACACCTAAGTTGATCTGCTCCGTCCTGCTTTTTGGCGGATTTAAATGGGGCAGGCCGACCCACTTTACTACCCCTAATATCAATCCAACAAAAGTTTAGGATATTAGAGTGTGTTGAATCAAAATTGGTTGTAGAACAATAATCTTTGATTATAGTTTTGATGATAAAAAATGGACAAGAACAATTTATTTTCTAACATTTGTTTTGTGTGTTGAAGGTATTTTATTATCTAAGAAGAGTTTTGAATTATGTACCAATAAGTAAGAGCCAGTCCCATGAGCTTAGCTCAATTGGTGGACATTTGCATTATTATGCAGGGGATCGGGGTTCGAACCCTGATCATCCCACTTATTCACCTTAAGGGTGAAATTTCAAGTCATTAGGCTACTTAACCAAAAAAAAAAGTAAGAGCCAATCTCTACTTAAGTGATTCTTTGTGCTACAACAATTATGAAAGAAAGACAAGAAGATCCTCTAGTCAATGCAAAGTCAACCTCAATGAGTCATTCTTCTTGAGTTATTCTTCAAGCGTCAATTCTTCATCCTTTGGTAATGCACATCACAATTAAACAAGAATTCATCCTTTGGTAATGCACATCACAATTAAACAAGAACTACTCTAAACGGCTATTTAATAACTCATCATGTTAAGAAGCTCCAAATAGTTGTTTGATCCATATGTTAAGTCTTTTAGACTCGGGAAGCTAAAACATAAAAGATTTTATCTTATATTTGAAGCTTTCTCATGTGTAGAAAAATGATACAAATGATATGATTTTTTTTTCGTCGAAAAATGATACAATTGTTTAAATAGCCCTGCCTTTTTTATTATTTATTTAAAATTGTGCTGAGGATTTAATTCAAAACCTCTAGCATATTACTCAAACCCCTCACTACTAGATCTCTAGTGATTTGATTGTCCTCTTTATCGGGGTTATTTAGATGATGTTGCAAATCAGTTAAGATGTTTGAATAATACTTAAATTGATATAGAGGATTAAATTTTATTATTTTCTCAATGAGAGTTATAATCATACATATGGTAATAATACTTGATAAAACATCTAACATATGTTCAAATTCTATGATTTTGATTTTGACAAAAAAAAAATCACACACCACATATCCTATACAAATCCTCTAACAAATGTTCAATTTCTATGATTTTGGAAAACAAATTCATTCTTAAAAAACCATAATTATCATACACCACTGAATATCACAACTAGATTACAATTAGTTTGGTAGTTCACACTTCACAATCACAAAAAATAAATGCAAGAATATATATAAAAGAATTCTAACTTGAGGAAATTCAATTAATAATATACTTCTTTCTTAAACCAATAAACTAACAACTATTGCTACTCCACACTTTTGATCATTACCATCTAACCACAACTTGAGATGTCACAATGTGAGGACTAATCCAGTTGCCCATTTTCCCAACTTAGCTTAGATGCAACTCTTTCATGTTGTGGGGAATATTCCTATAACAATCAAATAAATTATCTTTAATTAGTTGAAGCAAATTATTTAAAAACATTTAGTTCAATTAGTATTACAGTACATTTGTCAAAACACCGTGACACTTACCATATACTGGCAAATTTATTGTGGTACCAAACATAGATTTAAAAAGTTAAACATGATTTTCAATCAACATTTTTATCAAATTTAGTCTATACAAGCTTTGTAAGAAAGAAAATATGTGGATTATTACCTCCATCTTTTTGACAAGCTCTTTTGTTGATGGGGCAGATACAATTATGTGACGAGCTTTGGAGCTAATGAAACCTTCCTCCACAGCTTTGTCAATGAAAGATAACAAAGAATTGTAGTAGCCATCTACATTCAATAACCCCACCTTTTCCAATAACAAAAACTTAATTAATAGTTGTTATTTTCTCCATTAAAAAGAGAAGAGCGAACAATTTTTTTCATTTTTATCGAAAAGAAGGAACCGTTTTATCAAGTATCATTCTCAAATATAATAGACGTTTTAACTTTTTTCTACCAGATGAGTAAAAACTCATGTGTAGAAGTCTTTATAACGTATATTTTACGCGTTTGAATTTTAAAATATGAATGTACAAAAATTATGGAAAAAACATTTTAGCCCCGATTAATTTAACCACAATTGAATCGTGGCAAAAATATTTTTACCATAATTTTTGTAAATTCAAATTTAAAAACTCAAACCTATAAAATGTACATTATCAGGACTTTTACACATCTTATTCACTCTTCAATTATAAACATATTTGACATTTTCACATATATTAATTAAAAAAAGTTTGTAGTATAATGTGGTACATATTGTGTATAAATAAGACGTATATTTGAAAGAAGAAAAACTATATCAATATGTCTAATTTTTATTCAAAATAATAAACATGTCTAATTTAAAATGTTTTTATATTTAGAGACAATTTTATTTTAAAAGGGAGGTTATAATTTAGCATAAAGTTAGTAATAAATATGGCAAGCTTGAGGGGGAAGAAACTTACTGGTTTATCATGGATGCCAAGTTGAGCCCAAGTTATAACCTCAAGAAGCTCCTCAAGTGTCCCATATCCACCTTCACACATATATGGACATATTCATGCAGCATCATTAGTTAAGGTTTATCTAAAATTGCTGAATGCTTAAAGCTTCAGGTTCAGAATATATGTTTGTTTAAACCATATGATATAATTACTCTTGAAGAAATTCAAGTTTTCTATTTATTATGATATAATTACTCTTGAAGAAATTCAAGTTTTCTATTTATTATGATATAATTACTCTTGAAGAAATTCAAGTTTTCTATTTATTTTGTTCAAACTTTAATTTCTTTTTCAATTTTTTATAGGCTCTATAATTCTATCTTCTGTGTGTCAGACACTAGATATGAAAATCTCTTTCGGATAGATTCAAATTTGGTTCTCTACATTAAGATAGTATGACCTCTTTCGCTAGAACTAACTCGCTAGTAAATTGTTATCATTATTTTTTTAAGGGTTAATAGGCTTTTAACCCCCTGCAAAGTAGGCGAGTTTTGTGTTACCCCCTGTAATTTATTTTTTTGAGATTACCCCCTGCAAAATTTATTTATTTTGCTTTACCCCCTTTTGCTGACGTGGCAGACAAAAAAAAATAGAATAACCGATTTAAAAAACAACACTTTTTAAATCGGTTGAACAAAATAACCGATTAAAAAAGTGCATCCAATGGGGTAAATCGGAAAAATAAATTTTACAGGGGGTAATCTCAAAAAAAAAAAATTACAGGGGGGTAAAGCAAAACTCGCTTACTTTGCAGGGGATAAAGACCTATTAACATTTTGTTAATTGTACACACTTGATAGGGATATTGTAAGACACAAATTATATGATTTTTGTTGAAAAATGATATGATGGTTTAAATGGCCCCACCCTTTTTATTTGTTTATAATGGATCTAATGATTGAACGCATATGCCCTCTAGCATATTACTCAAACTCCTCACTATTAGGATAATTTCTTTGGCCATCCTATCACCTTCTCACATGTCCTATAAAATCCGCTACTTAAGTAGTAGACATATGATATTTTAATAATTTTGTTGAGCATACAGGAAAGTTGATAGGGTAGCAAAATAAAATCTCCACTATTAGACCTCTAGTGGCTTAAGGGCATCTCCAATGGGGAGAACTTAAATGGTAAAATAAAATAAGATGTGGTTGCTAAGCTTTAATAACTCATTAAGCCACTTGCATTGAAGATGCCCTAATAACCCTCTTTTTTAGTTTCTTTTGTGGCCGACTTCAATTTTGGAACAACCGCTTATTGGGCCTTGCATTGCTTTTTTAAGCCCACAACTAATCTTCCACTTCATAAAACAAAAGAGATACTTTTGTAAAAAAAATAAATAAAGGATACTTTTGTTAGAAATAATATAAAACCATTGATGTAGCCCTTCCTAACAGCTTAAACTTTTGGGATCATCGGTTATTTGACATGGTATCAGAGCCTCTATGACTAAATGGTCTAGAGTTCGATCCCTGCTCCCCTCATTTTCTAATTAAAAAGTGGAATTTAAGCATATGGTAGGTGGACCTAGCATTATCCACGCTTCAAGTCCAAGTGGGCTCTTGCGTGAGGGAGCGTGTTAGAAATAATATAAAACCATTGATGTAGCCCTTCCTAACAGCTTAATCTTTTGGGATAATCGGTTATTTGACAACTATTTGAAAGTTTATTTATGAATAGCAATAGTCTTCTGGAAATTAATTTTTAAATGAATAAACATAGCAAAAATATAAAATAGATGCTAAAAAATAAGGGTGTCAACAGTGGTCCTCAAAAATAAAATTGGTAGGTTTTAAAAGGATCACATATTATTGATCCAAAAAAATACGTACTTGTTAATGTTACAATTTTATTTTCTTTTTGATGAAGTTATTGTTACAATTTTAGATCTATTGAATACTTAATAGTCAAATAAATTCTATTTGAATCTTACGAACTTAGTTTAATTGGTAGGATGTTGCATTATATATGCAGAGGATTGGAGTTCGAACTTCGATCATCCCACTTATCTATCTTAAAAGTAAAACTTTTAGTCATTAGACTACTTGATAAATAAAAAAACCATTCTATCTAATTGTGCTTCTTCCTCCTTCCACCTCCAAATTGGTCAAAATATACATAGGGTTAAACTTGAGGGATCAAAATTGCTCATTTTAAATTTGGGGAGAAAAAATCGCATAATTATAAAATTTGAGGGGGCAAAAACTGCAATTAAGCCACGGATAATTTTTTTTCTATTTATTTATACCCTCTAAAATTTTTCAGTTTATATGCCTGTTTTATTGTTTTATTTTTTTTGACACAATGCTTTAAAAGAAAGAATATTAGTGGAATGGAATGGAACCAACCGGGTAAGGCAATAAAAGCATCAGAATGCTTAGCCATCTCAGCTTTTCTTTGATGCATGTCTGCTACTGCCTTCATTTCTCCTACTGTCTCTCCAGTTATCTGCAAAAAGTCACTCTCACCCAAATGAATACCCACAAATTATAAACACCTTTTTGCAAGTCATGATTCTTTCAACAATGCATGCAACAAAGAATGGTAATCATGACTGCTTCAGAAGTGGGCTCAAGTTCAAATCGTATAACTTGGCATTTTTTTTTAATGTAGAACAATTAATAACAACAAAAAGTACTAATTCACGTTTTAAAAATTGGATGAGATTAACCTCCAATCAAGGTTTTAAATTGCGATTACGGTGCGATAATGGTTACAGCTGTTGTGGCGTGAAATAATTTTAAAATTTCACAAAGTATATAAAATAACACTATATGCCACTACACTATTTAGCTATCATTGTAGAGTCTTAGTTTATTCCATAAGCATTAATGATTCAAATAATGTGCTTAAAATATATAGTTGGAAAATTGTTAAAGCTAAGATTTTTCATTAAATTTAACGCAAACTATAGGATTTGAGGTTCATAAATTTTAATTTTTGGAGAGAGTTTGAACAAACATAGCCGAAATTGTCTAATATGCGACTTCTGATGCGGTTACGAAGTGATCGTACACGTGAATTAAAATTACACCGCAATTGCGGTGCGATGCAGTTGCGGAGACTACTGCCTCACCAATACTGCGGCCGCAATTAAGTATGTCGACTGCAATATTTTAAAACCTTACCTTTGATTCATAGTTCAATCGGATGGATTATGAATGAATCAAATGACCAATAAATACGTTTTTGTAAAAGAAAATAAAAATAAATTGAACCGCAGTTCATTTCAATTTTAAGAGACTATATAGATTGTTATTGTAAATTAGATTTTTAAAATTCAAATCATTTGATCTTCATCCAACAATATATATCTACCCTTTTGTATTGACCGGAGTTTTTTGTAATTCAAGTCTATGCAAATCTCGAAAAAGAGTTACACCCGCTATCCTTTATTATAGGAACTTTGGACAAAAATTATGAATATTAAAAAAGATTGTTGGAATAAATTTGTCTTAAAAAAGTGTGATTATTAATTATTAAATTACTTGTTGTATATACATGTATTTATTATTGATTTTTCATATTTTAAATCAAATTGATAGTATAATAAGGAGTATGTTAGGGAAAAAATGATAAATACATCTAAAAATTTATAAAAAAAAATTATATTTAAAATAAACTTTTTTTTAATACTTTTTTTAATAATTAAGCAGGAGAAAGTATTTCCTCAATAATAAGAAAATCGGTATCAAGAAGAAGAAAAAAAAGAATCTAAAGAAGGATAGATAGAACTTGGATAGAGAGGGACAAAAATGTTCAGAAGGAAATGACCCTAGGTTGCCAGGTGTAATGATAGGTAAGTTGGTTAGAGAGTCAAAATGTGACATCATGATGAAAAAGTTAGCACAACAACACATGTTAATTAGTCCCACTTCTAACCTACATGAGTCACACACAAAATAAAAGTTGAATATATTGGGATAGCAAAAGTAAGGTGGAAATTAATCAAAAGATGATACATAAAAGAAAAGGAAAATGAACATATTGTGGTAGAAAGGGAAAGGTATGTTGATAATTCCACCTATCTTTATGGGAAGTTTTTTTTTGAAGGAATCTCTATGGTAAGTTGTTTGGTCATTTTCTTTTTATTTGGCATAATGATTAATGAAATTCCTCCAAATACAAAGCATCTTAAAATTACACTATACACTATCATTTTGGTCTAATGCCAAATAAGCTAGCTTATAGCTTATAGCTTTCATCTTACTTGAAAAGAATTAAATATTAATTAAACATATCATTTTTATGTCATTTCATACTTATAAGCTAGTTCAACCGCTAATTTTACCAAACACTACAAATTCAATTAGCTAGTTTATTCGCTATAAGCTAAAAGCTAGCTTATAAGCTATCCACTATAAGTTCATCCGCTATAAGCTAGCTTATCAGCTATCCGCTAATTTTTAGGAAACAGAGCCTAACTTGTTGTTAAGTTTGGTTTTGGAATGTGTCTTTTATTTTTATTATTATTATTATTATTATTATTATTATTATTATTATTATTATTATTATTATTATTATTATAACTAATTTAGTTTATAAAATTATTAACAAATGACACAACCAATAATATATTTGCAATTTTAATACTTTCTTTTTTGATAAGTACAATTTTTTTTTAATACATTTAAAATTTGCAAATTTAATACATTTAAAAATTATTGTGACACGACATCATATATTTAGGTACTAAAATACGATTTACTATTTTCTAATATTACCTCTCTTGCAATGAGTGTCCTTGGAATAACCCTAAAACAATTCAATGACAACAAATAGTAAAAAAATTAGTAACATAGTATTAAACAAAACACCATCAAATTAATATAAATCATAACTAAGAAGATGCTTATTGCTCACCCAATGACATGTCGACCTCCATCATAAACAGCTTGAGAAATTAACCCCATCAAACCAATGCTGCCTCCTCCATACACTAAATCAATATTTCTTGAAACCTTTTTATGATATCAAACAGTACCAAAAAGTAGGGGTTTAATTATCAAGAGAAACTCTAAGATATATAGTTTGTTAGCTTAAATATATTAAACAAGAGAAACAAAAAACCTAAACAAAACATGAAAACTTAAATTTCCAAGGAGATATATGAGTATGCATAGTTCTTAATTATAGTCTTCAACTTCAATTGTGATCACAATATAAATATTTTATTAGTCTCAACAATAGAATTGTATGCATATTTGTGGCCACATCAGCCGATTTTATTACAACTTCAAGTTCGCAGCGTAATCGCAACCACAATTTAGAAGTATGAGAGAGTGGACATTTGGAAACAATATTGTGTTTCAAAAACAAAAAAAATGTTTGTGTGTGTGTGAGAGAGAGAGATAGAGAGAGAGAGAGAGAGAGAGAGAGAGAGAGATTACCAACTCATTTCCAAGCTCAATAGCAGCATCCTTATAGCTAGTCTTGTTACCTGGACTACTACCACAAAAAACACAAATCCTCTTAAACCTTGATTCTTTCATCTCCTCCATCTCTTTTCTTTCCTCACACTCTACCATTCTCTCTGCTTTTGTTCTGTTTTCCAAGCCTTCACAATCTATATATATAAAGGTAGCATATATATAGCATTCATTCTAATGTAGAACCATTATTACATAATTAGCAATAACGATAATGAAAGAAAAATTCATACACATAAGTTCATAACATTACATAGACGTGTGTGTTTGTTTTCTTCTTTACTATATATGGTCCCCTAGCTGTACCAAAAAAGATAAGAAAGAAAATAATAATAATAATAATAATAATAATAATAATAATAATAATAATAGTAATATGTAAGAAAAGAAATCCGTGGTCCTATGTTAAGATGATTGTGTGGTATGGTCTCACCAATTTGAGTATTGGAATAGGAACCAATTTAGGTATTTAGAAGGTGATCATGAATGATGTTCTATAATACAGTTTTAAAGGGTTAGTGGTACTTACTTTCTTGTTGAATGTCCATGTTTGTGTTGTACGACTTTTTATAATACTTTTTTTTAATAATTTAGTTCACAATGATTTTTTTTTTTAATGGCAAAATATATAATAAATGAAAGAAGAAGTTTATACCAAATATTAAGATACAAATATACCAATTTCTGCTCTTTAAATGAATGAGATGAGATATCAAGATACAACCAGATATTCAACAAACGACGTTCATCCCAACAAAGATTAAGTCATTCTGGGAAATTCAGATTGACCTAATAACAGTTTGTCAAATTAACAACCACCCAAGGTGTTTTTTATGCACTCCCAAGGTAAAGCTCGAATAGACCCAAGACCTCCCTCGGCAAAACAAAATAAACCTCTAACCACCTAAAAATAGAGTACCACCCACGAAGCCAAGTCACGCCTTAGGAACAGATGCTCAACTGAGTCAACTATAGTCTCACAAAAAATACATAATTAAAGTATTAAGAGAATCTCTAATAACATGACAAGAGAAGTGGTTTAGATGGGTCGGAATCCTATGAAGAAATTACACAGAGAAAATAGTGACTTTGGAAGGCGTCCAAGACTACCACACTACCATGATATTGATACGCTAATATCTGCGCATAAGGTGCATTAGACTCTTATAGAAGCAAATATTCTTTTTACCATGATATTGATATGCTACTAATGATTTAGTTTTCTTTGATATGCATTTTATTTGAATATGTACCGATATACTGCTGATGTGGATAATTCTGATAGAATCACAAATTGTCTCTTCAGTCTTATATATAAGCAATTTATTTTTTCATATTCATTGAATAACCGATGTATTTTGTCTATAATATGAATCAGATATATCAGTTATTTTAATTAATTTAAAAAAAAATTGTTTATATATGAGATCTGAAATATAGTAGTATTTATTAATTTATATACCTATCAAAATTGTGATGTATCAATACATATTTCAATTGCCGAATTTAACCATAATTATCAACCATATTAAGGATTGCAATACGATTTGAACTCATTCATTTGGATTTGGTGTATTTAATGTGAAACATACATTTTTTACAACTGTTCAATATTAAATTAATAGTCGAGATAATTTTAAATTTAATTATATATTATTATATAATTTAAGTCATTTGATCTCAAATTAATTAATAATTAATTAAGATCATTTTTTGTTTAAATATGTGGGGATTTTACACTGCATAGTGTAGATATGGGATGAATTTAAAATGAAAAATAAACTATTTAAATCACAATATTGTTGAATTGCATATCTAAACCTTTGAATCTTGATTGAATAAGTTATATTTTAACTTCATTTTGTAAATCTCATTTGCAAATCCAAATATTAACATAACTACTAAAAATTTATGATTATATGAATGTATACCAAAATTGTTAACTAGAGGGTCTATCTAGATATACTATAGTCTATAGGTATCTTCATCTTAATTGACTTTTTTTTCTCAACTAGGTTAACTTTAAAAAAGCATTTTGTTAACTAATATCTTTAGAGCATTAGATAAGGATTTAAAAGAAAAATAGAAAAATTATACATTAAAAAAATAAAAATTTAGACTTTTAACGTATTAACTATACAACATTCAAGAAAAAATTCCTAAACTTCTATTGTTAACATTTGCCTTAAAAAAGATATGGTTGACTTTTCTTTTCTTTTTTGGTAAAAAAACAAGGCTGACTTTTAAAAAAAAAGGTTGACTTTTAATATTCTATTTTATGACATTATACATTCATTTTGATAACAACATGCATTTTCTCTCTAAAATAAACTCCCCCGAAGATATGACATATTGACATTTAACTCTAACACACAATAATGCACATATACATGAGTAAATCATTTGATAATGTATGTTTTCTATAGTCACATGGAAGCCATCATCCCCTTTGTGGTGTATCATGCATTATGTATCCTCAACCACCTCCCCAACTAGACAAATTTGATGTATGCCTAGGAAACATTTATTCTTTGTTATGCTAAGGTTTAATTTGGACATAATATAGGTTATAGCTCCATTTCTATTATGCACTGACAAAACCTTGCTGTCTTCTTGTTTTGTTGCCTTTTTAATTAATGCTTGCTCATATTAAATTGTTAAATGTTAATAATATATACAATTGGTCGGTCGGGTTCGGGCCCAAAAACACCATCCGGCCCAATCCACGGGTAGAGCTTTATAGTCCACACCGAACCATTTTTTAGATGCGGGTCAAACGGGTTCGGGTCAAACGGTTCTCGGGTCGATCGGATGGGCTCATACGGTTTCAGATGAAAAAAACAAATCTGCAAAAAAAAAAATCCATAAATATATTCTGATAGCAACTTACTAGTATATGAATATGAAAAGTATTCAGAAACACCTTTTAATATAAATTATTATTGAAAACAAAGAAATAAAATAGATCTAGAACATGGTCTTGAGCATGTGAAGTGGAAACAGATTGGAGAGAAGAGAAACAAAGTATAATGTACTGTAGTTTTAATGTGAAAGAAGTTAAATAGATCGGAGAAATAAGCAGAAGTAGAAGGCAAGATTTCTACAAGAATAGAAGACAAAGGGTTGAAAATGAAGAACCAGCAAAACACTAATGATGGAGTAAATTTATTCTGAGAGAAAATATCAAAATAAAATTGATATAAAAGGTATTGATTGATTTGTGTTCTCAATGCTATCCTAGTAAGTTGAATAGTAATGGTAGTGGGGTGGTGTTAGTCACGAGACAGTTGTCTCTAGATAACAATAACATTATTATTAAATTATTAAATTGATATCATAAAAATTAAAAATGCTGCTTTTTCTAGCTTCCATACCTGCGTCTGCGTGTATGATATCAGTTGACAAACTAGACACGGGTCGGTTTGGTTACCCATGGATGAAAAAAAAAAACCGAACCGGACCGCTACTAACCACATAAAACCGAATTTTTGCCATTTGAACCCGTTTTACAGTTTGAACCCGATCCGTTTCGGTTTTTTACTTTCGATTTTGGTGGATTGGGCCGGATTCCCGGATCTTGTCCACCCCTACTATGAGGGTATTGGTCTCACATTATTAGAAACATTATTAAAATTAAATTGGAATTTGAGAAATTTTCCATACTATATATTAGACAACTAGACTATAAAATAATAGGTATTTAATTTTGTGAAATTGTGAACTAAAAACAAAATAATAGGTTTTTTTTTTGTAAATTGAAAATTATGTTTTCTATCAAGTATGTTTATATACTATGTAATGGTATTGGATTGACTTCCTTATATGGAGAAAAAACAAATATGTTACTTCATGTTTGACTTATATAATTGGAGAGAGGTCATATTAATGTTAGGATGAGATTAATTTTGTTTAGAATCAAAGACCAAAAAGAAAAAAAGCAAAACTTATTTTATTCAAATCTATCATAGTAAAACAATGATTTTGAAAACAATTGAATTTGACTATGATTTTTTGAACTTTTTCTTATACTTTTTTGTTTATATATATATATATATATATATATGTTGCCATTAAAGAAAAAACAGTTGAATTTGACTAACTTTTATAGAGAGAGTGCGTTAAGGAGTGAGAATTGATAGAGATAAAAAATTTGAACCCCGTTTCTAACATAATATTAACAATTAATAACGATATTAATATTGACCATTTAAAAAAATTAATTACATCATGCGGTTGTTTAAAAATATGGTGGATGAGCACATATAATTAAAAAAAAATCCACTAACTCCCAAAGATATGAATTAAGGGAATATTTGGATTTAAAAAATTACAAACTTTATGAAAATATATATATATATATATATATATATATATATATATATATATATATATATATATATATATATATATATATTTTCATATAAGATTCTGACCCATCTCGTTGGTGGGAAATCTTTATAAGATTCTGGCCAAATTGTTGGCCAACAGGTAGCGGGGGTCATAGGTAGTATTATCTCCGAGACTCAGACAACTTTTTTGAAGGATAGGCAGATCCTGGATGGCATTCTGATTTTCAATGAGGTGGTGGACGAGGCACGCATAGCCAAGAAAGAGTTGTTGCTTTTTAAGGTGGATTTCGAAAAAGCCTATGACTCGGTAGATTAGGGCTATTTGGACGCGGTTATGGGGAAGATGGACTTTCCGCCTATGTGGAGGAAGTGGATGTGGGAATGCGTGTGCACAGCTACCGCTTCAACGGTAGCCCTATCGATGAATTCCCCCTTGAACGTGGCTTGCGACAGGGGGACCCACTGTCTCCTTTTCTGTTTCTTCTGGCCGCGAAGGGTTTAAACTTGATGATGCGGCCAATGGTGGAAGGGAATATATTTGTGGGTTATCGTGTGGGTGGACAGGGAGCGGTGACTGTGTCTCACCTGCAATTTGTCGATGACACGTTGTTGCTGGGAGTTAAGAGTTGGGTGAACGTTCGGGCTTCGCATGCGGTGCTTGTGCTGTTCGAGTTAATGTATGGATTGAAAGTGAATTTCAACAAGAGTATGTTGGTTGTGATTAATATTTCGGATTCCTGGCTATACGAGGTTGCGTATGCGTTGCATTGTAGGGTGGGGAAAATTCCTTTCCTCTATCTTGGTCTCCCTATTGGTGGTGATCCGAGGCGTCCGGGTTTATGGGAACCGGTGGTGGAGCGCATTAGGAGTAGACTGTCTGGGTGGGGAGTCGATTTCTATCATTTGGCGGTCGTCTGGTTCTTCTCAAACCTGTCTTGACATCTTTGTCTGGCTATGCTCTTTCTTTCTTCAAAGCCCCCTCAGGTACTATCTCTTCTATTGAATCTCTTTTGATTAACTTTTTTTTGTGGCCTCCGTGCTCGGCGGTCCTTTTCACAGCTCGTCTGACTTGCTTATGTTTGGGTAGTGTGGAATGAAAGAAATCTCCGGCTATTCAGAAATTCAGAGAACACTGTGCATCAGCTCTGGACAAAGTTAAGCTTTTTTTCTACGGTTGTTGCGGACGACGGATGTTACTTTATTTACCAATTTTCATCGATAGTGGTCGAGCCCATTGCTATGTTTGGGTATCGACTAATTGTCACTTTATTTATGTTACTTATATGGATTCTCTTGTAAAGTTTGGATGTGCTTATCGGTACGCCTTGTGCTGAGGGGTCTAATTCATATATATATGGACAAAACTTACATGCATTACTATACATGCAGTTTTTACTTTTCCTCTCAAAAATATATAGTTATTTTAATTGAAAAACAGTTTTCTTTTACTTTATTTTTAATTAAAAAACACAAAAAACCATTTCTTTTGAGTGGAATAGCAAAAATTGCATGTATAGCAATGCACGTAAGTTTATATATATATATATATATCTACATTATAAAACAAATTCAAATATTATCCAAAAAATAAATAAAATCAAATAATTCACCCCTTAATCAACGCATCATATTTCAGTTTTGGATGTTTAAGTTTTGGCAATTTCTTTTAGTTACATTGAGAAGATAAAATATATAAAAAGAAAGTTTTCCCAATTAATTCATCCGTGCAATAATAGGTATTTACAATTTGAGAGATTGAATATATAGAACATAGAACATATACTACGTACTTCACTGACATCAATGTTGGTTTGCTCTATAAAGAGACTGTTGATAGGACAAAGCATGTGCTCTATGCCCTCCCAGCCATTCTTTGTGGAGAAAATTATGGGTTGTGGTCACGTAGTCCTATTGGATATATAGGACCATCTCCATTGGCATATTGACTTCACTAAAATTTACAAATATTAAAATTTAGGATTAAATATACTTTAAATTTTGTTTGTCCATAATAAAAAATCATACTTGTTAGTCTTATATATAGTATATAAAATTTGAAAGTGTAACTGTGTAAATTAATTTTACACTGATACTAAATAAAAATGATATAATTTTTCATGTTATATAAAAAAAAATCGGGTGAAATGGCATGATCTGACAAAATATAAGGTTATTATTTATTTATAATGTAACATTAGTTTACATTGCCGGAAAATATTTATTTTTCTCACAAAATTATCCTAAAAGTAATTTTAGTCACTATTGTTAAATTAATATATAATATTAGTTCATAAGTTTTAACTCAACTTTGCTAAAACACTGTTTGTTATTTTTTATACACGCTAAAAAACTGTTTTAACTTAACTAACTATGCCAATATTATTTATTACTTTGGATGTCTTCCCCTGAGTTCAAGCTAGACCTCAAATACATGTGTGAGAGTTTTATTCAGTGTTTGTGACTTTGTTTATAGACCCAAAATAAAATTATATAAATAAAAAAAAATCCTCCATGTAACTTATAACTTTTTAACATGTGATGAACTAATTAAATATAGATTTGCAAATATACAAAAATTTGTCTATTAATTTCTTAAACAAATACCTTAAAATATTTGTTAGGATTTTCTAATTTTTATGTGAGGTCATGTCAGAATTTCTCCTAAGGTTGTGCTTATTCCCATCAATCGTCATTTAAGATGATATGGGCATTATTAGGAGGGTTGATTTGGTATGACACGGTACGCTTTTAGTAAAAAAAATATTTGAACTGATGAAATATGTATCAATTTGGTTTTTAGTAATTTTCAGAAATAAATTCGAATCAAATTAATTGGTTTGGTTCTATTTGGTTGATTGGTATATAATACATTTTTCCTTCAAGAAATACATTAATCATGTGTATTCTCTACCATTGTTTTCCAGTGTGTTTTTCTTATTATCAATTTTTTAAATAATCGTTTTTCATACAAACTATTTCATGCTATCCATTTTTCAAACAATTTCGTACTGACCAAATTTTGTGACCATACATAAATTTCTCCCTCGAGAGAGTTAGTGATACCGCATATATTTTGGTTTTATTTTCCCCATGAGATTATTTTTTTTTATCAAAATTGATTGTATATTATTTTAGTTAAGCCCCTATATATAAAACTTTATAGGTCATAATATTTGTAACACTTGAAGAATTATTTTTTAACTATTATGCCTTGCCAATTTTTATCTCAAAGTAAAACTAATTACACTATTAAAAAACTCATTTTTCTGTCCGTAAGTATATTTCAGTTAGCTATCAGAAATATTATTTATAGAGATTGAATTTGAACCCTAATTTTTCTACAATTAAAGTGGGTGAGTCTATCAAGTAGACTATTTGACAAAATAAAACTCATCTTTCTTTCTTTTTTTTTAAAAAAAAAAACAAGAAGAAAATTTGCATATTATAGAGTATTATTTTCAATAAAGTTACGTTATAAGTTAAAAATTTAAAAAATTAAAAAAACCTCAAAATTTAGGTTGATTCGAATTCATGGATTTCAATTTTGTCAACAAACAAAACCTAATCAATGATCCAAACCAACTTGATATTTTCAAATGAATTGGTTTGAATTGATCTACATAATAAAATGTATAAGAATATGTGATACCATCATTTTGAGGATGAATTCACTACAAAAAATATTATTTTTTGCAACAACTTTTTTTGTTAAAAGTTGTTACAAGTCGCTGGCAAAACTACTCAAGATAGTTTTGCCAGCGACCTGTAACAAAAAAAGTTGTTGTCAAAAATCATATTTCTTGTAGTGATATTGAAGAGGGAGGAAAGTGATTGTCTATGTATAATGCATATTTAATTAGACAAAGGATACAAAAATAAAAAAATAAAAAGGTAAAATGTATTTTTCGTTCCTGTAAAATTGACGAATTTGAGTTTTAGTCCCTATAAAAAAATTCTCTCATTTTGCACCTGTAATTTCAAATTACTAATGTTTTAGTTCTTATTAATGTAGCAATATCAAACAAATTATAGGGACAAAAACTAAATTTCACACAACTAATTATAGGGATAAAAACAAAAAATCACACAAATTACAGGGACGAAAACCTAAGTAATATTTATGATATGACCATAACCTAAGTAATTTTAAATTACAAAGGTAAAAACGGAAAGATATTTTTTACATGGACTAAAATCTAAATTTGCCAAATTTACAGAGCCAAAAATAAGATTTTACCCAAAAAAAAATCAAATTCACTTTGTGCATGTATGATGTTGTGTACAAATAAATGAAAATTTATAACAATTTATTTTTGTATAAATGTATCAATTTCCAAGTATTTCATAAAGTTGCAGTTGTATAAATGTATAAAGTATCTGCATAATCAATTTTCGTTACGTTGTACCAATCGTTAGTTGGTTCAGTGGTGATTGGCGTTGAACTTGGTAGGGAGGACCACGGTTCGATCCCCGCAACTGCGATTGGGAGGGGGCTGGAACCACTTGATGTCAGAACTGACCCCCGAACCAGATTCAACTGGTGGTGAAAACCAAAAAAAAAAATTCATGTCGTTGTAACTTTAAAAATTGATAACTAAAAATAAAAAAAACGCGTAACGTCTCGAGCTGTCCGATAGGACGGATTATCTACTAGTACCAATAAAATTTGAACTCTGATAAATGTGTTTAATTGAGTTGGATGGGATGTTATGACATTTAGGGAAAAAACTTCAAAACCAAGTTGTCATCATTCAAGAGTAGATCTTCTCAATTGTAATTTATATTATGTTAATTGATTTTTGTAATCATTGATTTTTGTATTATTTTATGCGATTTTTGTATTATTTTATGCGATCAACTTAATTGAAAGATAATTGAATGGTTAGAATGCACTGAGAACATCCTCCAATAAATAGTACTCCTACACGGGAGGAGATTTGGTCTCGTCATCATTCCATAAAGCAGGTCTAGATCGATGTTACAAATTATTCTAGAGGAATATTTTCTCGTACGATGTAGTTTAGAGACAAATCATGCAAGATTGTCGGTAGGTATTTGAAGCATGAGACTAACGAGGGTTCGAGTAGTGATCATGGATAGATAGACGAGACATGTTTAAGACCTTTTGGGAAAAAAATTAGAAACCATATATGTGAGTAAGAACAAATAGTATAGTAGGTTAAACAATACTCGTGTTGATTAGTGAAAAGTAGCAATTTAACGATGCTATACACATTGTGTGTCCATGCCTTAATCTCCAATTTATGGCTCAAAACACTAATGTCACCTCTCATTAGTAAAATAAAAAGGTATTGGCAACTAATTAAACTAGTTTTGAATCCATGTATTATGAATTAAAATAAAAGTCATTTTGATATAAAATAATGAAGATTAGTTATTTTTTACATACTTTCAAGAAAAGAAGAAATTAAACTACGGATATAAGTATTCAAGTTGAAAAATTATACTCCCTCTGTTCCTTTTTATCTGTCGTTCTAGAATAGTAACACCAGATGAAAGTGTATTTTTACATATTATCTTTCTATTATACCCTAATTTTAATCCACCAATAAATTCATATTTTTACTGTCAAAACCAATAAATTCCTATTCCTATTTCTATTGTAAAAAAATAAATTCATATTTTTTTCACACACTTTCTCTTTCCAATAAACTTACTTAATATATTATATACAAAAAATTAAACATTTTAGTTTTTCAAATATATAACATTAATTAGTTTTATTGAAAAAGATAAGAGTAATTGACAATGAGTATAATCGACAAAATATAACCTGAAATTATCAAAACAACAAGTAATTTTTTGGCAAGGAAACGACAAGTAATTTGAAACAATTTATTTTTTCTTCTAAAACGAAAAATAAAAAGGAACGGAGGGAGTATATGTTATAATAACTTTTTATTAATATGATCAAACAATCGTAGACACTATAATATTATTGGAATATTTCAATATATTCCAATAATATTATGTGGGTAAATATTTTTATTAATGATATTAGTTATTCACCAAATAAGATCTTTAATTGATAAGTGATCAAATTAAGTAAAAAGAGTAATTACATTTCTATTTTGATAATTATTTAATTAATTGATATCGGTTAAATATAAGTGGGTGATAGGATGATCCATTTCGAAATAATGAAAATTCTAATGGGACATCTCACACTATATATAGGCTATGATCCCTAATATATCGGACATGCATCTCGTCTTCTCACCATCTGAAGAGTACTTAAGGCATAAGAAGTACCCAGGTTGAGGAAAAACTATAAGTTAACAGGTGGTTGTCATCCGTCGTGTCTCTTTGCGTTTTCAGGATTACCGGCGAAAGATTAAATCAATGGTTTGTTCATATCTAATCATTTTTCTATGCAGATATTCATAATATTAATCTTTGGTAAATCAACATGTTGTAAATCTTGTTTTATATATACATGCTCATATATGTTTATTTGATTTTTACACTAAAGTAAGATTATAGATTTAATTTTTAGATTTAATTGCAGTTTTGGTCCCCCTATTTTCAATATTTTGCAGTTTTGGTCCCCCTATTTTAAAATTCGACAGTTTTGGTCCCCCTAACACATATTTTGTCTAAAATATGATGATACAACATGTTTTAAATGAACTTTATGAAAGATTTTTCTTACAATTACATCGATGTTGATATTTTTTCAACATCGACTCATATACCACGCCGTTTAAATCATATCATATCGTTAATTTATAGTTAAAAATATGATAGGGGGACCAACACTGTCGAGTTTTAAAATAGGGGGACCAAAACTGCAATTAAGCATAATTTTTATGTTGAGCATCTTTTCATATTAATTAAAAAATTATATTTTTGTCTGTCTTATATTTAAAAGCTATTTTATTTTTTAGCTAATCAAAATAGCTATTTTGTTTTTTGCATTGAAATTAATTTTTAGACAAACTGACCTTATTTTGAACCACCGACTTCCCATACGTCCACTAGGGAATGCCAGTCACGTAATTTTCCTAGCTGATCACTTTCGTTTTTTTTTTTGTCAAGTCACTTTCATTTCTATTTCAACATCAAAATAAAGATTGGAGCAAAGAAATGAATATGGTAGGAGAAGCAAAGTTAAATACGTAACTTAGGGGGATATTTGTCACTCACTTTATTATTGGGTCCTAAAATTCCTTTTGCTCAATTGTCTTTATGTTATCTGTCCAATTCAAGCAAAATATTCCTCTTTGATTCCGGACGTTGTTTCTCAATGGAAGCCCAAGCAAAGAGAGAGATTCCTTTACTTCACTCAATAATTTGTACTCATGTTAACACTATCTTTTGCTCGACAAATAATGCTAGGAATTGGATCCTGATCATGCATGTATTCAGTTTTTTAAATTTAATAGTTGAAAATGCATAGAAGTAAATTAATTAAGAGAAACAGTTGTGAAAATAGAATGGGCAGTATGAGAGAGTGTCTTGAAGTAAATTCTAGAAGTCAATCTATTAAAAGTATTTGTTTTTGTATTATGATTTTGATTTATATATTAAAAACAATCGCGAGACATCGTTAAACATAAGAACAATGTTTTTAAAGTATCTGCAGTCAAGCTTTAATGTGAAGTGGGACAATAGTAAAACATAAAGAATACGAGTATTATGTTAGTAATGACCACATCTCAGGTTATGAATATGAGATATCAAATTTTTATGTAAGTATAAATATTAGAAGTAATATTTATAACGGATTGATCCACCATGAGAATATTACATAGTTTTTATGTAAGTGTCATAAGATATTCTCATAGTAATAACTGCTTATAGCACCATTCGACCTGAAACCACTATGGACCCTAGATGTGGTGTAGAGTGCTTAGTTGTCGTTCAAGCGTTGCCCGTAAATCATGTTGAGTGACCTAGATGGAATTTGTACCTCCTACGTAACAAGAGTAATATCTATATGTCTCTTGATAGAATATGACTGCAATATGCGTGACTATGCCGAACTAAGTCAATATGAGATATTGAGTTTATTCGTTACTCAATATATTCTTGGATCAAGAAACACAATATTGAACTGTATAAGGGTGACATTATATATGTCTCGTGTTCAATATAGATATAAAGGGAAAAAGGATAATTATACACATGATCCTTATCACGGAAAGGTTTCGTCAGATCATATGACATTCTCGTCACTTGGATAACATTGATATGCTGCTAAATACCGTTAACTGTTAATAATAATAAATAGGTGATTTAATATTATTGTCAACGTTAAGAGAACATTCGGTGTCAGACACATAAATACGATGAGAGATTAAATAAATAATAAGACTTATTTATAAATTAACAAGTGAGACTTATTTGTAATTAAATTGATAAGTGATTAGGGTGCTGAATTTTCAACCTACAAGTTAGTCCTAAAAATCACAAATCCTAATCGCTCTCTAAATCATATTCTCTCTGAACCTTCACTTGATTTGGCTAGCACCAATCATTGGAGAAGTTTTGTTATGTGGTATTGCTACACTTGCTTTGCACATGATCAATGGAATCGTTTTGACATATCCTTGACGCAGTTATACACATGAATCTTTTAGTAAAATATTGTGCTTACGAATCCTTTAGTATAACGAGTTAAATTTTGATAAAGATAATTTATATGTAATACCAAACATCCATGTGCAACATCTAATGTGTTCAAGTTGGCCTGTTTTTATTTTCTTTGCTGATTCCTCTCAATTAAATTTGCTATGTTTCACTAAGTTACTTACGTATGTATGTATGCATGCGGTCAGGGAAAACTTTGGGGTGAACACCCAGGATTGCCATAGACTCAAACCTAATAATCTCGACATTGTCAGTTAAACCAGGCCTTACAGATTGGTAATTAAGAAATAACAATGTAGTCAGTTCATTTATCATCAACAAAAAAAGTATGGTTCTGCTGGTTTCCTCAAACTAGTGACAACTAGAAATGGAATGCATATCCGTTGCTCCTCATTGCATACCCAAGAAAACCAGATCCATAACTTGATATCTAAATAAACACAAACAATAACAAAAATTATTGATTATAGAATTCGGCCAATTGTGTAATATAGTTTACAAGTTTACCATTATGCAATTCTTAAGGTTACAGAGTGCAATATATTTTTACTTCTGAAATCACTACACTCGAGACGACTTATCAGTAAATATGAGTCATACTCAACATTGGCCCTCAAACTCGATAACTCCCTTTCTTTTCTTGTACCTTACGTCTCCATGCAACTTGTATAAAACAAGCAGCCCATGTTCTCCATTGGTGCGAGTGAAACCTTAACTTGTTCCTCAATTGCTTGCTATGCAACCTTCTAAACTGAGATGCAACAAACTTTAAATCTTCTGCTATAAGTGCAAAGCCTTCTACTTCGGATATGGCTTTAACCGTTCGAGTTGAAGAAGGAATTACCATACTTGGTCGTGGATCCAATGCCCATGTCAAAAGCTCCTCGCCACAAAAATCACCTGGACCAATACGACATGAGTTGAAGAAACCAGTTCGGCCTCCATTGGTTGTGTAGGAATCAAGATGTCCTCTTATTATGAATAGCATCTCGTTTACAGGATCGCCTTCGCGAACTAGATATGTGTTCTCTGTGCATAGTGCTGGCTTTAGTCTTTCACATATCGCGTCAAGCATCCTCTCATCCATTGTGTCAAACAATGGAACCTATTCGTATATATATCTCATTAGTATAATCGTAAACAATGCATAATATGAGACAGAGAGAGTAATTTGACGAGAAAAGTTTGATGATTTATTGACTTACTCTTCGAACTAGTTCAAGGCAAAGGTGACGCTTAATGTCTCTTCGAAGATCCAATGGAAGTCCTTTTAGAAGAGATTCTTCATCTACTCCTCGTGTAGCTAGCCATTTATATTGATCATATTTACGCACGGATTGTTTTAGTTCTTGAGGTAGCTGTCTATGATGCATCCATTGTTCTGTGTCTGTTCTTTTGACCCTCCACTCTTCTAACCGGACAGTCGTTGATTGTAGGTATGTCTGCCAAAATTCAAATTCTATATGTTAGTTAAGCTAATAAGTCACTTTAAGTTGGTGAAATATTTTATACAATTCAATATGGAAAACTAAGCGGGGCATTTGAAATAACTTATTCAAGTTATTTTCAGCTTATTTTCATCGACTCATATAAATAGCTCATTTTGGTAAGTAACTGGTACATACTATTATACTATATGCAAAGAACCTGTAGTTTAACTAGAGACTGTATTTAAGTGCATTTACCTGCATATTACCAATGAGCAACCCGAAAAGAACCAATCCAAGTGTTGCAATAACAATGGCAAACATTATTTCTCCAACAAAAGTACTAGTAAGAAGACTTTGTCCCAATGAACTGCACCAAGAAATCAGAAACTAATTAGTGCTCAAGGAACATAAAAAAGATTTTAGTCAATCATATGAAGAAAGCATGATGAGAATCTCAATGCTTAATTAGGTGGAAATGTGGACTAATTAGGACTGTTTTTATGGTTCGGTTCAAAAAGGAAACCAAATTGTCAATGGTTTGTCCCAAATAGAACCGCACCAAGATGGATAGTTCACGAATTGAACTGAGTAGTACAGTTTTTTTTTATGCATTTCAGTTCGGTTTAATAGATCAGTTTTCTGTTAATAGTCCTAGGAATAATTGTAGAACTACTAGCACATAGGAGAACCCTAATAAGACATACCTCAAATTCCTTAGGCCCCACCAAAGACAAAAGAAGTACTTATTAAAGAATGCAGAGGTTGTAACTTTGGATGTCACTGCATCACCATATATACCAAACTGATAAAAGTGACCATTTGGTGAACATAAGTTTGTGACATTACTTGTTATAAACCACGACGCCCTGACAGAATCTTTAACCATGTTGCAGTCAAAAAAATCATATTTACAAGACGACTCCTCCATTTCGCAGACACTCTTCCAACATGCTTCTTGTCTTTCAATTGATAGAAGATACCAACATGCTCCTAAAACCTTCATCAAAGAAAATAATAATAAAATTTATATTAACTGTCTTTGTAGTATTAATGCAATAACAGTCAATCCTGACATAATTCTGAATTGTGGTCGCATTTGCTTGCATTTAGCTGCAAATCATAGTTCATAGCGTAATCACAACTGCAACCGTAGTTTAGAAATTAAAAAATGGAAATGTATATATTTACATGACTAGCCAACATGTAAAGCATCAAGTTATAAGCAGCTCCTGCCCATGCGGTTTCTGTCACAACACCAGTAGCTTTTACAATTTGTGATGAAAGTGGAAAAATGAGAAATAGCCTTGGCAAATATTGGAATATGATGATGAATCTAAGGACATTTTTTGTATTTGCAATGGTTGAACCTCCAAGATTAGGTATGACAATCCAAATTAACACCTGTCTCAAACAACAAAAAAAGAGCATATTTAGCCACGTGTGTTGGTGTCATGTCAGTGTTAAACACTGATATACATCATACGTGTCAAATACCTAACACACCTTCGAATATGAAGTGTCAGTGCTACACAGGTCTATAATGGCTTGAGTCATAGTATGCACATGATTGAGATAAAACTAAACCTATGATACGTGTCAGCACCTGACACACCTTCAAATAAGAGTATGTTTTTGTCCTTTTAAAAAAATGTCTACGATCCAGGCAAGACATCAAGTATTTTGATGTCTCTGCGTCCACAACGAAAACTATGATTGATAAAGAATCAGCTTCGTTTACTATGATTCTCTACGATATCAAAGACTGTGACACGATAGTGATTACTACTTAAAAAGTTAAAACGCGGCTCTCGAGTAACATACCTGAGGAAGGGGCAGGGCAGCAATAAAATCCAAGAAAAAGCCCTTATGCAAGTACCTAGTAGCTATCTTAGAAGAGTCTATAACAAGTTCTCCTCTTCCAAACACCCTAGAAGAAGGAGCAACATAAGCTATATGAAACCTCATAAAAATGTGAATGATATAAAAGACATCCAAAATTGATCTTATAATTATGAGGACAACTTCAATTTTTATTCCAATATCAATGCACACTTCATCTTGAACTATTGGCAAATAAAAGAATAGAGGGTCCACAAACAAAGAAACTAAACATGCTACTAAGAAAATCTTATTCCATTGGTGAATGATTTGTCCTCTAGGATCTAATATTCTTCTTCTTCTTACTCTCTTGTAATCTTCTGAGAACATTCTTGACAATACTCTAGAAGATACTTGTTTTCCATTGAGTTTAGCTAGTTCAAGATCACCTTCTGAAACCATGTCACATAAAAGAAACTTTGGTGCTAATAAGGATTAGTATATAGCATGAACAACCATTTTAATCATGCTTAAGTTACAATCTTGTAAATATCTAAGCAAACAAAAAAACTGTTTTGAGAATTGAACAAAAGTGATGATCATGTAAAACCAAAAACAAAAACAAAAACAAAACCGTTTTCAGAATCTTGTTAGTTAATTCAAAAGTGATGAAAGACGGAATAGCCTATGCAACTGCAAGGAAAGCAACATAAATACATTACAAAATAGGTATGCAGTATGCACACATAATATGTATATTGTATTATATAAATAAAATATAAATAAGCTACATTCATTCTAAGTTAAATATTTATATTGTTTTTTCAAAGTCACCCTTAACTTCCTAGTACTTAATATTACTTTCAAAAAAAGATACAAAAAGTAATTAAGAGTATCATAGCAAAGAAATAATTAATAAATATTTGTATTGTTTTTTCAAGTTTACCCTTTAACAAGAGAGTAATTATTTTATTTTTACCGAGAAAGAGTAATAATACTTACAAAAAATGATATAAAAAATAATTATGAGTATTTTAAAGAAATAATTCATACCGTTAAATTTTGTGAAAAAGATAAATAAAAACAAATAAATTTCTTCAAAAATGTCTTATATTTAAAGAATGAGGTAATATAGAATAAGAGCAATTATAAGGAATAAATTGTTAGTACATTACATGGCAATTTAATAGCAAGAATATCTGAATATGGATTTGGCAAGAGGATTTGGCAAGAATATCTTCAAAAATGGCCATATAGGTGTTTTCAAGTCCAACCAAAATAAGTTGGTTGGCTGGATACAGAAATGGTCATGGTCCTAAATGAGATATATAATATTGTATAGTTGTTGAAATTTCAGTTGCATTAAGTCCTAATCCGATAACTAGTTAAGTATTGTGACTATTTTTTCAATGTGAATTTCAAACTTGGTGCATCCAAATAGAGTTACTCTCAATCTCATCTCATCCAATACAACTTTAAAACATGCCTTTAAGAAATTGTAGAACACAACTTTCCCTTCAGTTTAATAATAATTTGTCAATGTTTCAAAGTTCTGTTAGCAAAATCCAAAGGTTAACAAGCAAATTAGATATAGGTCTAGCCTACACCTTTTGCTTAAGCAAATTCCGTGTGTGCGAGTTGCGCATTGACTGGCATATGCATATGCAAACTCTGTTGCTATAGGAATAATTACTTTTTCACATTATCTTTGACAAGCTCATAAGCCAAAACTTGCAGGACATAAAAGGCATCTCCCTACACATCCCTCCGAACAAAATATTTTCTCCCAATGTTGAGGTAGAAGAGAAAAAAGTAAAAAAACAAAGCAATTGAAAAGCACATCTTGTGTAAGCTAAGAATTCTCATTATCCAATCCTTGTGCATCAGAGGCGGATTCTTTCAAACACGACCTCATAATCTTTGCAAGCTTTGCACAAGCATCCAAGCACAGCTGCATCCCCTGTATGAAGGAAACCAAATGCCAATGAGAGCTCATTCCATCTCTATTTGTTGTATTGTTTACATCAACACATCGAGATTAAAATATATGACAAGATTTAACTCAATTTACGTTATTTTAATGTGGTCTAGTAAGAAGTTGGCATTTTACAAATATCTAGATGCCAAGGTTTTAGAGGAAAAAAAGGTATGCAACATCATAGATTTTGGTGCTACTATGACTGTGATTGAGATCACATTAGTCGTGATTCCCTGCAATGTTAAGGATCACAATGCAATTGCAGCTATAATTTAAAACCTTGTAGATAATTAACAGAGCACAAAACCTCATATAATCGACTAAATGTTTTTTTGTTTCAAGTGAAACTATTTAGATGATCTTAGCAATGCAACCATGCAATCCACAGAGCACAAAACCTCATATAATTGACTAAATGTTTTTTTACAATCAGTAAATTGCAAAAGTATCCTGACATAAACTCAACTTCAAATAGGCATCACTGAAAATAAATAAAAAATATTAAAAAGAATCAGGACAGACAGACCTCATTAATCTTCGAGGTGGACCATTCACCAGTAACAGTCAATTGGGTGATTTCATAGCGAGAAGGCATGCATGTGATCATTAAGCTTCCATCTTGGCAGTTTTCCTCCTCCGAAATTGGATCAATGACGAGGTTCTTACCGAGACATGACTGAAACCATTAAAAAAATACATTTCATATAATAAACATAAATTAAATTAGACTCTTGGCAGAAAAATAAACATGTCACTATGAAATAATTCACGGCAGGGTCTCATAACAAGTAAAATCTCAATGGCCTTCCTCATGATATCATTTTGTCATGATGATTTTGTGAAGATGGGCCTAGAGATGCATGAAGTGTGTGGTGCTGGTGCAAAATCAGAAATTGGAAGAAAAAAGGAAAGTAGAAGATGATATTATAGTAAACAGAAATTTCAAGAAGAGTTAATAGTGAGGCAGTTCAAGCACCCTACAAAACAAGCGCAGATTATAGGGAATTCGAAATTTGGGAAAAATTCATACCACAGAAACCGAGGCAACAAGGTCATACATCAGTATTCCAGCATCTGCCAAGGCAAGACTAGCAACTGATATGACAACTGGGAGATCACCTGCCACCAGTTCAATAGTATTATTACAGCTAGAAACTTCGAAGAAAATCGAATAGAACATATTTTGCTAAACTATTTTTGATTAAATTGCAACTCTGACCTCCAATAATATTAAATAGAATCATTCACTGTCGCTTCTTAATTTTTAAAAGTATTAAAACCCAAAGGAATGTTTTTGCACGATGCATCTCAGACAAGTTCACTAAGAACTGGAATACCACACAAGATCATATCCTTACATTAATGTATATGGTAAAGGTGTCCATAAAAATCTACAAAATTATGTATAACGAAAGAAAGTGAATAGACGGAGGATGCTACTCCTCTCACACTGGAAATCTAGTCAAACAATCTAGGAAATTCAAAAGCTAAGTTATACAGAAGCTGGAAGTCATTTTAAAGACATCCTGCAACAGAAAGGACTAACTAAAAACAAACTATCACCACCTCACACACACTCCCTATAAGAGGCCTAATGCATCCAATCCCTGATTTTACTAAAACAACTATAACTGCCACATATTCTATACAAGGGGTCGAACACTATCAATTTTTATTCCTCTTTCTGTAGTAAACTTTCAGAGTTCTCTCAACTAGGGCAGGGTCTGTGCCTTGCCTACCAACTTGGAATACACAAATTACTGCAGTAGTTGACAGTAAGAATATAATTAATTCTCACAAAACAGAAGACCTGGTTGATATCTCTTCCAATTCCTATAATAGTAATAACTAATAGTAATTCAACTAAAACAAACTACTTTTTCATGTCTCCTATGGGCTCTATCCAATACAACAAGTTTTGGAATAATCTTCAATAAGTCTACCAGTTAAACAGAATCACATCTCATGATTTAATTAACTAAATGAAAATATGTTAAGGCGAACATCAACATGTTTCTTCGCATTAACGCAAGGGAACAAACATTGTTGAAGCATAGCAATTACCAGACAGAAACACGGTATACAAGAATAACAATAAAATTAGACTTTCATTTCTATTGTGATTTTGTAATTGGTATACATCACATTTTTATCCTTAAATTTCTAACCTATCCATCAAAAACAATATCACTATGAATCAAATAGAAAATCAATACGAATTTGTAAGCTTACTGCCACTAGATTCCAGCACCAATGCAAACACATCCACAGTGGTCTTAGGGAAACTTTCCAATATTATTGCACCCTCCAAAGCTTTCTGAAGCATCGAACTGTGCTCTTTGTGGTCTGAACCCTAACTTTGTGAGATACAACATATTAAATGCTACTTAAAATAACCAAGATATGGGAAAGAAAGCAAAAATTATAACATTTTATATACCTGTCCACGAATCGGAGTTGAAAATGTTGTATAACTGACATTGCAATTCAGACGCCCTGTATCACTATACATCATTGCCTTCTTGCTCTCTCTTGGCCCAAACCTATAACAAAACACATCAGGCAGAGAGCATAACAAACAAAAACTGAAGAAACACACCTCATAATGTGGATTGAAGTATGTAGCAACACATTTGTGATATAAAAGAAAGCACTCACACCGATACAATGACCTTGGTATTTCCAAACTCAGCATAAGCTGATCCTGATGCAGCATTCACAGCACCAGTCCTGAAAACTGCAAGCATAAAACCATAAACCTACAAAGCACTAAGACTGACACCGGACACAACATTGACAATAGTTCGACCCAAAAAAGAAAAATGCTAACAAGTAACCTTACGGCATTGTTTAAGTAACGAAAACTCTAAAAGTGGTAGCTTTTGCATAAAAGTTGTGTATTTATTTATTACTTTTACATGAATTTTGACTTGTATTTTCAAGACAAAATTTCTTATTATCGATTCCTTTAACATAGGACACTTGTTAGCATAATCGATTGAATGCCACTACTATGACAGTGTATGTGTCTTCAATATAAAGCTATAAAGCACGAACACTCCTCATATTATGCATGTCCCAATGTCGGAGTGTCCCCAACACCGACACTTCCGATTATTTGAATTATTTCAATTTTTCGAATTATTATTGGTGTCGGAGTGTCTGTGTTGTGTTTAGTGTCCGTGTCTGTGCTTCATATATAAGTGTCGGTGCTACATAGCCCTAAACTAGTGCAACCAAAACAACACTAACATCAAAGTTATGTAATATTTCATGAACTCATATACATGTAAGTGTAACATATACATATTAAAATTCCTGCAATGAGAACCTTTACATTCATAATAATTCAGTATATAACAATAATAATCAGAATAATAGAAAGCTAGAAACAGTGTTGTTTTTGTTCCTGTTTTATAAATAACTAGATTTTTAAATTAATCATACATATAAAAACGTTATACATAAGAGTAATAATAAAAATATTAAGGTATTTATGAATTTGAATTGAAATGAAAGAAACAAAGTAATTATTGAGATTGATGGAGCTTACAGGCGGGTCTACACTGGTGGAAGCCACGGCCATCAGTTCGGATCCAATCTTCCTTGAAAATTGCTGCTTTCTTTTTACCGGTTGTCGGAGACGGCGAGTATGTCGCCGGAGTCGTTCCACTTTTAGCGGCCATTCCTAACGGCGACGTTCACCACTCTATGCTATAAGTATAACGTGCGTGAACTGGGCTTTTACTATGATCTTGGCCTATCTCGATTCTATAACCAACCACGAGTTACTTTTCACACCCATTTTATCTTATAAGCCACCCCTCCAGACTTTTTTTTTTTAACAAATAATTAAATAACATATTTTTGAGTTAATTATAAATTATGTTTTTGTTCCTCTAAATAGTTTACTTTATATATTTTTTAAAAGATCATTTATCAAGATTTCTTTCTTCGAGGTCCCGCTTTTCTTTCCGTGAACAGCTTGTTTGTAACACCAACCAAATTTTTAAATGCGACTATTTATTCGATGTCATCGAGATTTTAATTGACTATGTTCTTTGATACTCGTTATAATTGGCACTGATTCTTAACCAAAAGCTAACTGTTTTTTGATCAACTCCCACAACTGGATCATTTGAAACATTGAGTCATGATTGAATGAGAAGTGTATCCTCATCCCTTGTGAATAGCTCTCGATGTTTTTTTTTTTGTTAACATAACTTCTTTCACCATCTTCGAGCCTAATATTTTCAAGGCCAATTTGAGCTGAAAATTGTGGAACTTGACACTTTGACATTGGCTCAATCGGTGTTTCATGTTCATTGCGAGTAAACTCTACACCTTGAGTATTTATTTGAGGTTTATAAAACATGTTGGGGTTTGTTGGTGGTGACAAAAATATGTTGGGGTTGGTTGGCGGTGATAGAAATTGAGAATTTTGAGAATTAGGATGTTGATAATTTTGCATGATATTAAATAAAGACTGTTGGAAATTATGTTGATTAGGATCCATTTGACATGAATAAAAGATATTTTCAAACAATAAGATGAAATTGATAAGTTAAAATTTTGTGAGTGAAATTGAGAGCAAAAAGATGAAATTATAAGAGTAAAATTGATCACAATTTATAGATAAAAGTAGTATTGAAATTATTAAAAAAAAATGGTAAAAATATGAATATAAGTTGCAACTAATATGATTAGAACGGTAACAAATTAGATTTGGAAATAAAAAACGGCAACATACAATTCCTATTTAATTGTCTCAAAACAAAATAATGTTATTTTTAATGGATGAATTTTGAAAATATTGTTGCTTCATGATACTACCGTAGTGCCATGTTGACGTACCCCACCAGTGGTCAAATTTCCCAAGTACCACATGTTAAATGACTCCAGCTGGCGCACATGCTCAAAATATCTCCCGCTGTAGATGCTCTAAAAGATGAGACAATGAAGGAAAAGAAAACTAACGATTTCTTTTCAATTGGAATCAAACCATGGTTTAGATGGTTTGGTTCAAAATGTGACTTTTGCACTCATAAAAGAAATTATGGCTCATGTGGCTTGGTTACAAAAGCATATTGTGTATACTTTTGGTTCATTCAGTAAATTTTTGGCCACAAAATATCCTATTTTGGACATATGGCAACAAATTAAGTAATGGCAATTTAGAGTTTTAAACAACACTTAACTTTCTTATATTGCACTAAAGATTCAATGATTGTCTCATGATGCTGAAAGGCATTATTCAAGTCAATATGTTGACTTGTCATTGGTTTGATGGATGTTTACTCATTTTATTTCTAATGTATTCAAAAATGGACGAAAGAAGAACAACAATCTAACAAGGAGTGCAAATAATTATAACACCAGATTCAAAGGTGTTTCGACATTTCACTCTCTTTAATCTTTCTTCTTCTTTTTTGACTTATATATAGATTTTCTTAGTTTTTTGTGTGTTGGTATCCTTTTCCTTTGTTTTCTATTTTATTCATATTTTTTATAAGATTTGATCTCTCCATCCTTTGTATACATATATATATATATATATATATATATATATATATATATATATATATATATATATATTTGTTATATATATATATATATGAATGAGAACTTAACATAGAATTATGATTTACTAGGAGTGCCAACATAGTTGGGATACCTATTACTTTCTTTTATGTTATTATTATGCTCCTCCTAGTTTAAAAAAAATAAAAAATACTTAAAATATAAATGCAAGATAAATAAGCAAAAAAAAAGCTAAGACATAACTAACAAAAAATGCAGGAACATGATTTGGATGATTAATAATATGTGGTACATTATGGTTTTTTTTTTTTTTGTTGTTGACAGTTTGTGTATATTATGGTTAATCATTTGATTTATCGTTTAACTTGATGTTAATTTTTTGTGGCAAAATAACACAACTCAAAAAGCAAATTCAGTTAAAGAGGAGGAATTGTTAATAAAATTGGATTCTTATGCAAATAAAATAACCAGAATCAATGTCACCTATCATTCTCCTAAGCTTTTTTGTACAAGAATACATTGAATATATTTTTTGTGCTTATAAACTAACACCTATGTGCTTCATTTCAAAACAGAACTGAAGAAATGTTGAACATAATCTCAAAACCAGATTCAAAATCCCTTATGATATCCAACTAATCGATGCACAATAAATAGCAGTTCTTCAAGGTGTGTTTTTCAAGGGACTGTGCCATTTGTCATGCAAAATGATTCAAACCGAGGCTCGATTATGTCTACCATTTCTTCTTCTGATGCATGCCAGCCATCAGATTTTGATGTCAAGAGGATTAAACTTTCCATATACTCAGGTGAAACTGCATCTGCTTCTTTATTTTTGTTCACAACACACGGATTGTGATCGACATCTAGCGACAATGAATTATGATCTGGAAATTTACTCGATGGAAATTGTCTGTGCTTTTCGGCATCCTCCAGTTCCTTTATATTTACATAAATAAAAAGTTCAGCATATGGTTTATTTTTAATGCAAATTGAGAAATGAGAACATGATACTGAAAGTGTTCACCTGAAACAAGCTAGTGGGAATGTTTCTTCTCCTCCTTGATTTTCCTGGAGTAATACTTGAAAGAATTTGAACAACTTCGCTCATGGTTGGTCGAGTATCGGGATCCAGAAGCAAGCACTCTTTTGCTAGGTATGCCATTATATGCACCTCTTCCTCTGGGAAGTTACCTTTCAATTGTGGATCAACTAACTCTATTATTACTCGTCTGCTATCCTGTAAACGAGGAGAAGCCTACAACAGAAGTTCCAGCGAGTTATTTCAATACTCAGATGTCTATAATCTTTCCTAATTGAATTCATAAAGTATGATATGCAACAAATTCATAATGAATCTAGTAATTATTGCAAAATAAATGATGATTAAAATGGAGACTCGACAGTTATAAGGAAGAACCTCATGAAAGAAAATTGTCAGACTCATAGAATATGCATCGACTTGAGAACATTGAAAGTATTCCTCATATGGAAAAAAAAATGTAAATTCAGGTTAATTTTATCATTGAGTTTAATTTAAAGTACCCATATAACAAGGCTTTCTTCTTTGCCTGAAGTTTTATGGATAGGATGTCGACCACTAATAAGCTCGAGAAGAACCACACCAAAACTGAAGACATCTGATTCAAGCGAGGCTCTACCAATAATAGCATACTCGGGTGCAAAATAGCCAAATGTCCCCTGCATTCTTGCTGGAGAACCTGAACAGCTTGGTAGGTCATCAGATCTCAAGTTTTTAGCCATACCAAGATCAGTTATCTGCAAGTTCATTATTTTAAAAAAATTATATACATATACCTTACTATTAAAGTGACAATTGCAATGAAGCACTAACACCTTCTATTGAAGTTGTGTCCAGTGTCGGACACGTGTTAGTGTGTGACACCGACTTATGTAGATTTAAATCACTTGTGGTGCCTATGTGTCAGTGTCGTGTCTGGTGTCGATGCATGTGGCAGTGTTTCATTGCAACTACCACCAAAGGCAAGGGAGTTGTTAAAGAATTTAAGTTCAAAACCACCCCTAAACTACACATTTTCTTTTAGTATCTTATTATCCTCAATCATATCATAAGCTAATTTCACTATAACCAAGAAACAACATCTAAAAAGAATAACCAAGATTCATACTTTTGCTTGCCAATTTTTGTCCAGAAGAATGTTGGTTGATTTCACATCTCTATGAAGAATTCTTGGAGCAGCTGCTTCATGGAGATACTCCAACCCCCTTGCTGCTCCTATTGCAATCGTAACACGAGTAGTCCAATCCATATATTTTCCAGAAACTCCGTCTAAACATTCCCTCAAATTCCCATTAGTCATGTACTCAAATACTAGTAACCTCTGAACATGTTTTCCTTTCGATTCTAAGCAGTATCCAAGCAACGGCACCAAATGACAATGATGAAGTCTAGCTAATAGTTCAATCTGCAAAAATGTAAAATATTACTATCTTAAGGTCATATTGTATCCAAATACTATGGAACATTACAACAATGCCAAAGAATACTGAATCACTGATTAGTTGCTACCTCCTTGAAACATGAAGAGTCTGCTTCTGGCCCTCCATGATCTTTTAGTCGCTTAACAGCCACAATATTACCATCTTTCAGCCGACCGCGGTATACATAACTACTTCCGCCTAATCCAATAAGGTTGGTAGCTGAAAAGTTATCAGTGGCACTTTCCAGTTCAGCAAATGAAAATTGAATAATATTTCCATGAAAAGTTTCTTTTTGGCTCCCAAACAAAAAAGAGGCTTTCTGAAAGCATCCTGCATAAAAAGAAACTATCAAGGATAAATACATGATGGAAAATTGACATAAATTTGGAGCTTACATATACACTATAAAAATTGAAAACAAAACAAAACTTTGAAGTAAGAAATCAGAATCAAGGGGAAGTGAGTAAAAGATAGCTTACCTGTGAAATGATAAATAGGAGAATTTATAAAAAGTTTTGTTTCTGGCTTTGAAGAAGTTCCTGTCCTATAACTGATTAGGTTGGTGGTACTACCACTACTCGTATCCTTATCGGATGAAAATATTGGTGATTTAATATTGCATCTGTCCCTTCGGTAGATGTAGCATACAACTGAGGTAAGCAGTGCAACGGTTGTGCATATAACACATATCAATAGGATAATTACAACAACCTTGCTGGAAATGTGTTTCTTTGAACCTGATGGCGTGTCGACAGTTCCTACATAGCACTCAAAAATTCATAAATTTAGTACGAGTTCTTGGTCTAGGAACAAAACAGTATAGTATTACTGAATACTAGGTTTTATCATCATCAATAAGACCCAAGTACGCTGAAAAGAGTGTAAAAATAGAAGAAGAAAAAATCATCACACTTCAAAATGAGAACTAAATACTCTCTATTCCCCATAATAACTGTCACATTTGTAAAAAGAATATCTGTCACATAAAGAATGTCACTTTTTGTTTCCAATGTAATTTTAATTACTTTCCTCCAATTGTATCCTTCAATTAATTAATTAATACTATATACATCAGTATGAAGCTATTATTCTACACTTTGTATTTATGATAATAAAAATACACCAAGAGCTAATGAGGATGATTTAGTTAAATTATCATTTCTCTCATTTATCATATTTTCTTAATCTGTGTGAAATGGTAAAATGTAATTGTTATTGTGAGATCGGAGTCACAGAGTAATTGTTTTTAAGTACTTGTAAGTAAGAGTTAAACCTAGGAAACAAATCTTAGTATACAAATATGCATTTAGGTTTGGTGTACAATCATAACAGGTTTAGCACTAGTCCATCTAAATCACCTTCATCTTCAGGAAGCAATAATTATGGTAACTTTTGATATTGTAATTTAGGATTAGAGAAAAATATAGAAAGAGAAAGATATACCCCAGGTGCAGTTGCAGGCATGAAAGCAGTTAGAGCTATGACCATCTTCTGCCACATGGGGAAATCCATCGGGATCACATATGCATGTCCATATGGATGCACCCCCTTCAGAATCTGAATGGAAGAGAAAGTTGTTATCCTATAATAATATCTTCAGGATGTGATCACTTTCTCCTCGTTTCACATAAAACAAAAGTGCATACCTGAATGGCAATCACATGATTTCGAACAATTAGCAAGATAGTTGCTTTGGTTCCCTTCAAAAGAAGAACATCTACATTTCCACTTGTTTAGGCCAGATGTATCAGATGCTTCATCTGCCAAAAAACAATGTCATGCAAAGAAGGAAAATTAAATAAACAAAAACAGTGAGATATACGGTTACTTTGGCTTTGCTTATCAATGATATGAACAAGTAAACATAGAAGGGGGGAACTCTATAAACTTTTCATCAAAGAACATAAAATTGAATCTAAATGTGTGTTGCTCCAAGTAATGCCCTGATATTGAATGCATTACAGCTAATCCCTCATTTGTTATACTTATATCAGTATACGACATATGCTACTACTAACAAGAATTAGAGTCGAATACCGATGTTTATAATTTGTGATACCGAACATAAACTATTTAATGTTTCACGAATATGGTGTCTATGGGACGCTCAATAAATGAAAAGCTGCTATACTATATCTGATTTTATTTTGTTTAAGAAGTCGAGCACCTAAGTTTCAATGCATGAAGTATGCTATTAAAAACAGATATGATCAAAATTGTGATACTAACCACCACAAAGGGCATGTGGAATCCAGAGTAAACTAATAACAATAGCAAGAGCAATTTTGATCTGCGACTTCATTTATTCAACTCCATACACTACAAGGAAAAGAAAGGAAACCATTAATCGCCACCCATATATTTGGGAAATAATGTTCCTCATGTCAGGAAACAAAGGATATATCTTAGATTATTTTCTAAACAGTAAATTCAAGTGCTGACCAAAACAAGCAGATGACAAGAAACTTGCACTACATCCTACCAAATAACATCTGTGTGAGAGAGACAAAGATAGAGAAGAGCAAAAAATTTAACTCGTTAATGGTTATAATCTATTAAAATTATATAATAATTGGCATTTCATAGACACTAAAAAATTGTCAAAAAAATACACTAAAAAATAAAAAATTTACCAATCAAAAAATTTCAAGTTTCGTGAAGCAACTAATAAAATCTATACAATTTAGAGGTCATATATGAAAAAGAAAATGAATGAAGGTAGCATCAATTGGTAAACCTGTATCAAGAATAACAAGCTTAATCTTCAAAAGACATGAGTACAATCATCATCTGTGGAAATGAAAAGGAAAAGTAACTCACAAGATAAACTAATCCAAAAAATACAACCTGCAGACACAGTAAAAATGGTAGGAAGATACAAATACATGGTTGGTCAACAAATATCATATCAGAGTCAAGGTTATCCATCCTCATTACCACCAAATACCAAAACAGATAGAAAATGATGGTAGTAGGAAGTATACTAACAAAAAAAAAACATCGCACAACAATGTTTTAAAAAATGAACTGAACATTGAACTAGTGAAACCTCCAAGTCATAGTCCAACTGCTTTAAACCGGTTGAACAGGTTGGTTCGGTTTTTAAAACATTTCCGCATATTATACAGAAGCATTGAAAACATGAACACTTAGTAGCTTAGATAGTAGCTAGAGGATCTAGAATAAGTCAACAACTGATTTGCATAATCATTCAATTAAAGGAAGACAAATAAACAGTTGTGTAGTTACATCATAAATCAGACCATAAATGCAACTCAATGAAGTGGTAGAAAATAACTCACTTGATGGTTTTGCATATACAGTCTTTGAATGGATTAAATTCAGCAACTACCATCATAAATTTCACCTATAATTCTGCAAAGGTTTTGAGAATCAGAAGCTAAAAGCAGTTCATTTTGAAATTTCTATAATTAGAATCAAGTCAAAGCAGCAAAAAGATAAAGGAAAAAAAAAAAAAAAGAGGTATAATGAGCATCTTAGAAAGGAAAAGACTAATGTCTATTATATATAAAAGCTAAATGGGTTTTATAAAGTTTGGATTTTTTCCCCTTAAATCACATATGGTTTTGATTTTTTTGGTAAGAATGAACTAAAACATAGCCAAAAAAAATAGAATCAATGTGTTCACCAACCTTAAGATATTTGAATATGAGAGAATTAATAAAAGAGGATATAGAGAACTATCCCAAATAGTTATATATGACATAAAAGCAACAGAAACATTTATTAGAGTTGAAATGAAGCTTAAGAAAAGAACTGTAAAATTCCACCACCACTCTCTGAAAGTAACACTTTTGCTAACTGAAAACAACACATCAACCACCAATTATTTTGGAAGAATAGAAACTTAGCTGATTAATTGGTATAAAAAAAAAAAATCAAAGATAATTATAATAACAATAGATAAGGAATGTTAATAAATAATAAAGTTTTTTGAAGAACCAAATAATATTACTTATTACATGAAAAGGATAGGATATGGTGGTATGCAGCTAACGGCTAGAAAGATAAAGCATTGCTTTGTCATTTCTTGACTCATAAGATTGGATACACAAAAAAACAAAATAAATTATTAAAAAAGAAAGAGCAATACATGAGTCATAAGTCATAACTCAACTGATAATATCGATATTGTTAGACTGAACACCTTCATCTGAGACCCGACAATGTGTATGAGTTTAAGCGGTATTTGTCGGTTGATATATGGACAAAAAAATAAGAAAAAAAAGGAAATAGGAAAGGTAGATTCGCATTCTGAAATAATAACGGATCCGTAATCCGTATATTGTACATTACTTTGATTGAAAGTCATGTATGGTTGAGATTTGAGAAGAATTTCAATTTTGTACTTATTTACGTAGTTGTTTAATCTAATAAAGTAATGTAGGGTCCAGTAAAATTAAGATTAAGATTGATTAGATAAAAGAGATGTTAATAGTGAGCATCAACAGCAGCAACATTGTAAATAGAATTGAAATAGTAATAGAAAACATATTAATCCAATCCAATCGAACATTAGAATCAAAATCATGCATGCCTAATAATAATAAGTAGGAGGAAGAAGAAGAAGAAGAAGATTGTAAAATTGTAATGTACCTGAATTGTTGGATTGATTGAAAGGAAGAGTGAAGTTATGACTTATGATAGATTTGATTTGATCTGGTAGATAAGCTAGAAGCAGAAGTAGAAGAGAAAGCGATTTAATGGAAGAGGCGCTAGCTCGGTGTTGGTAGGTAGAAGCGATTACTGAACTGGCATACACTTCTTGTTTTCTTCAGACACACACACGTGTGCTTCTCCTACACGTTTTACATTTAAGATTCACTCTAAGCACTTAACAATAATCATTTTCTAACACACTTACTTTCTAGACACAGTCATTGATATATTTACTATAAGTGGGGATCCTTGTGGGATTGTTTTGTGGTTGTTTGTGATTTCAAAATAGGAACTTTTTTTTTTTAGAATTGTATTGTTTATATTTAAAAAATTTAAATTCATTTACATTTAATGTAAAAATGTTGGAAGATAGAATAGAGAGAGACGATATGATAGGTAACAATGAAAAAATTAACTTTAAAAATAAATTAAATCTAGGAGAAAGTTTTCTAAAAAAGGTTGGAGAATGGCGGTAGAATTATTTTTTCCATATTCCGCGGAAATTGTGTCGTCAAATATTTTATTAAAATAGCAATATATATTCAAATATTTTATATATTATATTTATTTCCAGTTGTATAAATTTTATTTATATATGATGTTTACAATTGTCAAAATCTCACAATGTGTTAATTTATTTGTTTTGTTATTAAAATTTAATATTATTTATAATAAATTTGATTGAAAATGATATAAATTTAATATTTTTCAATATTGATTGATCTTTGTGGGAGTTGTGGAGATTCACATGGAAATAATATTTCCCAAAGTGAGAAATTGAGAGCATTTTAGATGGTGGAGAAGGGAGGCAAAAGTTATTGTCCATAAGCCAAATTCTTATGGATGGTGCATAAGCCAATAAAAACACAACAGTTTCACTCATGTCCCCCCCCCCCCCCATTTTACTCGCGCGCCCTCCATATTAATCACGCACCCCTCAAATTTCTCGCGCGCCCCCCAACTGACTAGCGCGCCCCCATATTTCTCGTGCACACCCCCCCCCCCCAATTACTCGCGCGCCCCCCCAAATTACTCGTGCACCCCCCAACTGTCTAGCGCGCCCCCCAAATCAAGCTAAAACCATTTTGCATTGGGAATGGTTTCAGATATTTGCACTCTAAAACCATTAAGTGCATAAAATGGTTTTGGAGTACAATGCTATAATTATGCACTTAACATTTTTTTTTCCTCCCCACAGATTTCTAGCCAAAACCATTTTATGCACTTAGCACTTACAATAACTAGCATTGACCCTTTCCAATAATTTTCAACATGACAAAATTATGAAAGTAGTTATAATTTATGAGTTGAGTTATGACTCAATCATAGAAGACAATCAACAATCCTTACCCAATGCACTTAATAGTTTTGGAGTACAACTCCTGGAAACCATTCCAACAACAAAATAGTTTTGCATAGAAATTTTAAGTGCATAATTATAGTGTTGTACTCCAAAACCATTTTATACACTTTAATGGTTTTGGAGTACAATTCCTGAAAATCATTCCAACAACAAAATGGTTTTGGCTAGAAATTTCGGGAGGAAGGAAAAAAAAATTGGGGGCGCATGACATTTGGGGGGCACGCGAGAAATTTGGGGGGCATGCGAGAAATTAGGGGGCGTGCGAGTTACTTGGGGGTGCGTGAGAAATTTTCCCTCACTTATGGATGATCCATAAGCTTGCCTTATGGACAATAACCACACCCGGGGAAGAGAGTATCTTTGGCTCAATTTTCGTCATGTCAACATCCCTAACACACATCACATATAACACATATATTATAACATTGTTATTTTGTATACTTTGACTCCGTACCACTGAACGATTTAGCCGCACATTTGAAAAATAGCCTAAAAGCTGAAATGAATACGAATAATTGGTTTATATCGATCGTTCTTGGATTTTCCAATTTTTTTTCTTTCAACGGGCATAAATTGGTTTCTTTTAATAAAAAAAAAATCGATATCCAGCTCAAGAACCGACTAATCCAAAGGAATCAATTCTACTGTCCACTTGCAGGGGTCCCGTTTATAGCCAGAGTTTTTTTACTCTGTATGAACTAGCCCAACAAAATTGACACTAGAGGGAATCAAATAATTATCCTATTCGAACTATCCGGGCTTCAAACGGGTACCCACAATTATGGGTTTTATTGTAATGCCTTACCTGGGCATGGTTGACGTGGCAAGTAAAAATAGGAGCTACGTCTGGGCATGATAGAGTGGTGCCTGGGTGTGACAAGGCAGTGTTGAACCGTGTTAGAAAGAATGGAGTTGTGCCTGGGGTGGCAGAGCAGCGCTTGGGTGTGGCCAGACATCCAATCTTACTTGATTTAAATTTTGCACCCTTTTAAACTTTGAATTGAATTTTTGTCTTCATGAAAGTTGTAATTATGGACGCAAGCTTTCATTTGCAACTTCTTGGACTTCATTTGGACATTTTACAAAGATACAATTAAAATAGAAAATTACTTTTGCTGTCCTACCATTTTTGGGGTGCGCCCTACAAAAGTACAAAAATGCACCCGTCCGTTATTTAAGTCACAGACACCCCCTTAAAACACCCTACCGGGTTTTATTTCAAAAGTCTTATGCAAGTTCATTTTCTTGTTAGGTTTGAACAATTGTAGGACTCATCTTAAGAGAACAGTCAGGATAAAACATTTTCATATACCACAATCTATTTTTTCCATATTAATATCAATCTTAGCAGGACAATGGTTCACCCTTGTTGGAAATGTCTTCAGTGTACATGGAACCTTGGAGACTGTAGACATCTATCTCGAACATGCTATAGAATTAGGTAGCAAGCTCCCAAGAAACGCCATCATCTTTAAACTTGTCAACTTCTATAAGTAATAAATCTATAAATCGAGAATATTGTTATTACAAGTTAAATTACCCTTCAAGAGAGGGAGTTTAATTATGTAATTATCATAGTATTTATTGTAAATTGTAGGAAAAAAAAATGGTAGCGTCAGGGGCGGAGCCAGGAATTTGACTTTGGGGGGACCAAGATAAATAAAAATAATTTTAGTAAATAAATTTTAAACTTTCATATATCTTAATTTTACAAATTTTTTTCTTCATATTATTGCAAAAAATAAACTAAAAATCCACAACAATAAAGATACGATATGAAATAAAATGAGTTTATAAAGATAAGTATCCTCATCTTGTAAGTTTATTTTATAAGTATAATTGTTGGATCCAACATAAGTGTCTATCTTTGTTAAAAAAAAAAAAGTGTCTATCGATCCATAGCACTCATAAATTATATTCACACACCAAGTTCAATTGTTTTGAGTGTGAGAAAGTTAATAGAAAAAAAAATTCAAGTTCTGCACAACTGAGTTCAAGTAGTTATTGATTTCATCTAAAAAATTACAAAAAATATAAAAAATTAATTAGACTTTATTTACTTTGTAGTCAAATTCCATATTTCAAAACTCCTTCCCCTCGAAATCGAAGATTAATACAAATTTTTTTAAAAAAAATTTCATTAATTAAAGTATTTTTGTGTGTCTTTTATACAAAAGTAGAAAAATTTACAAAAAAAAAAACAAAATACAAAAGTAGAAATTGGACATTTGAACATATTATCAAAAGGTGAGAGATTGGAACATTTTGACTCTACACAGATTGCTTCAAACATTCAATATATATAGTATTAAAAAAAACTTGCAAATTTGTGGGGGGACTGCAGCCCCTATAAACCCCCATGGTGCCTCCGGGTGTTGTGGAAAAATCGCAACAAATGGGTGTGGAATAGTGCAAAGGACCCGGCGAACCTTGCAGTCTAAGCCTTACACTTGAGGAATGAATGGCGAGCTGTGAACATGGTACAACATGGAGAGGAAGGTTGCACACACCCGCATAAAACATTGACATAGTCAACCACTAAATTGTAACAACAGGTACCATTAAAAATGACTTTTAATCCGATCTTTCACTAGTAAAGTCCATGTACTAATGAGATTTAGTGATAATCTTGGCAATATCTGTTTTAGTCAGAATCCAAAAATGATAACAAAGGTTGCTGTGGTGTAGTGGTTATCACGTCAGTCTTACACACTGAAGGTCTCCAGTTCGATCCGGGGCAGCAACAGCAACATCTATATTTTTTTTTGTGTTACAAATATAAAAATAACAATCCAGAAGTGAAAGCTTCTTGATTTAGAAGAAACTGAAGTAACAAAAAATTAATAGGGAAAGCCAAAGTAAGATCACCACAAATATGAAAATTAATTATATCATATCAAATATGCATGTAATTAAGTGCATAAATTCACCAGCTCAATTCAACTGAAATCAGTAAATTATATACATCACTCAATCACACTGAAAAATTAACCATGTCCCTTTTCGCCATTCGCTGCATAACCCTATCATCCCACCTATGCATTTACAGTTTTATACTGGCAAAAATCAGGAATTTTATATATCCCCCCAAAATCTTCATTCCTTTTAATTATACCCCCCCACCTTAACCAAAATTAAAAAATAAAGTAACAATAATCTTAAAAGGTCTTCCCACAAGTTTATGTATAGGCTAAGTAGAATTTTCAAAATACATTGCTATGATCTTCTGTGCCTCTCAGGAAATGATTTAGCAGGTTGAAGGCTACGCCTTAGTGGAGCACCGATGACCGTGGTCTGCGAACGTGTCACCATATCAACCATTGAAGGAGTTTGATATGATTGCAAAAGACTAGTGCTGTCGGTAGAATCGCCACGTGTCGTTGCTCTTTGCGCTGAATGTGAGCTCAATCCTGACAGAACATAAGCTCTTCCGGACTGCTCGTAGACATGTTGGTTTGCCATTCTTTCTTGCATTTCCTTCAGTTCAGCAGAAAGTGCAATGCATAACCGATCACCGGCTTTAGCAGAAACAGATTCAGACAATATCTTATGACAGCTATCTAAGACGGAAACTGCAGCAGACAATTCCCCGCGTTCGGCTGCAGCTCTTGCTTCGGCCATTGCCTCTGCTGCTCGCAGCCTGTTCCGCTGTCTGTCTACTTCGATTGACACAACTAGTTCTCTACCTATGTTCGGTCTCTCGATTTTTACTTCACTAGTTTCTTCCAAAGCTACCATTTCCTTTGATATAGGATCTCTATACAGGCCTTTAACATTCAACAATGACATTTCATCATTGGAACCGTCAACTGGAATATTGACCGTCACCAAAAAGTCCCTCTCTTCTTCAGCATACAAATCCCCGACATTAATACAAGCTGTTCTTCCATTGGCCGTCAAGCTCGTTCGATAGCTTCCTGCTTTTACCGAACTAAGTTCAAGCCGAGGATGAACACACGCGATTTCTAATTGTAGTTCCTGCACTACTACACTCAAGAGTCCACCAATACACTGCGCAAATGCATCCTGAATTACGTCCTCGGCTTCAATGAAAGAAAATGTACCTCCTGATATCTCAGAGATTGAATGCATTGAAGTAGCATCGTGGTCAGCACCGAAGCCAAATGCATGCACCGGTATTTGCAAGCCTACGCCGCTATTATTACGGTGAATGGTGTTTGGGACAAGTGACTGGTAACCTGTTCCGACATTCGGTCTGGTATTGACTGTGTATGTATCTTGTCCGTCAGAGAGTAATATGATGCTGCAAACTGGATTCTTACACCGACGATCGGAAAACACTTTGGCACCTTTCCTCAAGCCTTCAGCAATGTTTGTTCCACCATTTGAAACCAAAGAATTAACAGCTTGTAATGCCTCTTGCCGTCCAATTTCAGTCATCCTCCGAAGAGGAAAGATGCGACGAGCTGTGGAGGAGAAGGCAATGACAGACAGACGGTCTGAGGGACCCATATTCTGAATGACAAAACCCATAGCTCGTTTTAGCAATGCAAGTTTAGTACCTAACATGCTACCGCTTACATCAAGAACTGTAACAAGGTCAACTGAAGCGCGGCAGTTTTCAACTGGAGGTGGTGATGCGTCAGTATCGTTTCCCGATATATTTTGTTTTCTCTCTGACTGAGGAGCTTTGAGATGAATCAACACAGCAAAGGCGTCACGAGAGGCTGATTTCTGAACAGATGAAACCTCAGGATATGTTCGGATCTCAACTTTATTTATTTTATCGTGATTAGTCTCATTACTATTGTTGTTGTGATTAATTGAAGCATGTTGATCAATAGGTTCATCATCGTAAAAAATAGCCGGTTCAGAAACATGATAAAGCGACGAAATCTGTCCACTTGGATTAAGTTGAGTAGAAGAAGGAAGCCTTCTTATGGGAGTTGGCCAACCATCTTCTCTTGTTAATTGACTGCTTCGAGGAGTCAAAGCAGGGCTTTGAAAAGGAACTTCTTTCCATTTTGATCGACAGACGGGGCAAATTTGGTTCCCGTGTTTTACATTAGAAGTGATGCAGTGGAAATGGAAAGAGTGAGAGCATTCTGCAGTAAAAATGGCATGGCCATTCCCTGGTTTCATTGTGTTCAAGCATATTGCACAAGTACCCTGCAGATTATATGGATAAAAATATCAGTATAAAAAGGCCCAATAAATGCCATTATGGTTTCCGGAACAACTGCTTATGTATAAGTTATTTCTGTAACAAGATAAAATAAAGTCAATTTATTTTCGTATAAGCTCTAACTTGTTTTCATAAGCTATTATCTTACAAAAATAAGCTGAAAACAGCTTAGGGACACATCAAAAGCAGTTTTCACAAGTTCTCCAAAACAGACTTACAAGTGCTTATGCTAGTAGATAAGCTCAAATAAGTCGATGCAAACAGGCTCTCTCATACCCTAAACAAAACATATATCTGGAATCAACACTTAGAAAACGTGTATCAGAGTATTAAGATCCCCATCGGCTTTAAAATTTTTAATTATAAATCTCAGCTTTTGAAGAATTCTAGGATCTTAATACAAACATCCACAAGCTTTTATAACTATCTAAAATTCTAAATTAATTAATCTGTTACAAATGAAAAGAATCTACATCTTCCCCACAGACATATTAATAATTTAATAGTAATTTTGATTTCAAACTGATTTTGAAGCTCAGTTGTTTAAATAAAGCTAAACTGTAAATTTGACTGTGATTGAAAAGTAAGCCGACCAGTGGCAACAACATGTTCCTTACTACTAAGGCCATGTTTGGTTAAACAACTTAATTTAGCGCTTATTATATAAGTGCATATGTATAAGATTTTTCTATAACAAAAGATAAAATCAAATCAAATTGTTTTCATATAATTTCTAAGCAGTTTTCATAAGTTATCATGGAAAACTAATGGAAATAAGTTGAAAACAGTTTATGAACATGTCATAAGTTGTTTCATGAGCTCCTCCAAATAGTCTCACGTGTGCTTATACCACGAAATAAGTTCAAATAAGTCAATTTGAACAAGCTCTAAGTTCAAATCCCACTGTCAATGGCCAGTGACCACACATATATGGATCAAAGCTTTTTAAGATAAAGTTATTATTAATCAAACAAACTCAGAAATGAAAAACATGGCCCTTCTATACTAATATCTGCATTAGTATAAGTTATTAAAATAATGAAAAGAAAAAGAAGCAAGTTCATTGAATAGGCAAATCTGAACAGTGGCACAATAAAGTGGTAATTAAAAAATGCAATATTTGCAAAGGTCACTATTAGCACATTATAATGTCTAAGACTGCAATCTTGTCCAATGTAGGTCCACCCCACTAATAAGACCAAATGCATAAAAAGATGAAATAGAATACAACCCATCTTTACCACACATTCCCACTTAGATGCCAAGATTCTCAACTAAATCTATCACTTATACTACAAAAGATAAAACTAAGGTCAACGTTTAGTGGTCAAAAACCTTTGAGTATACCAAGGGAAAATAAATAATGAGACAATAATCACAATAATTTATTATAATAAAAAATAAAAGTACTATTACAAAGTCTCTAATCACAACTATAGAATTGATGCTTTCAAGACATTGACTAATAAAAAATATAGTAAATGACATAGAAAGAAGGAGAAATCAAAGATGATTTATTCAATGATGTAGCATTTTATTTTATTTTATTTTCTTTTAGTAGAGTATATTATATTGTTTATCCTGCAAAATTCCAACTTTTACTTTGTCCACAGAGCTGAATTTCACAATCAATGGTTATGGGGTCCTTTTGTTTTGATTATGTCCTCATTCTTAGAATGGAAAGGAGAGAAAAAAATAAAATAATCTATGCACCTCGGACATATATGGATTGAGTGCAGTCAGATTGCATGCCGTCGTTGCATTTTGACCGCCTGATCTTAATCGGATGGTCAAAAGTTTAAGAACAGATTTTGGTTAATTTAAAATATAAATTTGATTATAAAATTTAGACCGTCTGATTCTAATCAGACTATCCAAAGGTGGCCGGCCACAATGCAGTCAACTCTACTCAAACCTGATCCACCTCAGACACTTCAAATTTAAGATGTATCTGATGTTTAGGACGGTCAAAGGTTTAAGTTCAAATTTTGGTTAATTTAAAATATAAAATTGATTATAAAGTTTAGACCATCCGATTCTAATAAGACGGTCCAAAAGTGACCGACTGCAGTGCAGTCAGGGAGAATCAACTACACTCAAACCCGATCCACCTGGGACACTTCAGATTTAAGATGTATCTGATGTTTAAGATATGTTTGTGCCCGACACAAAACTAATATATTTGATTACATTAACCACTTCTAGCTTTTTCAAATTAGGATTTGGATCCTTTAAAATGAATAATGTGTAAAGTGAAAAAAAATGAGAAAATCAAGGATTGTTATTTTAACAAATCCATAATTTGTTATGGCGTAGTTATAATATCTATATTTGATTTATTAAACAATGACTGAGATTATTCACTTTATACTCTAAATTGAATTACTTACTTTAGAGGAGTCGGATCCACCAAACTATTACTGATATCTACGTGTTGTGTTTGATGTTCGTGTCTATCCTTAATTGGAAATAATGCATCCACTACCACATCCACAAAATTGAATAGTAAATAAGGAATGGACGAAACAAGAAGAAAGGTCTTAAATTCAAACCATTTCTAGTAACTGGTCCTCCTCTCCACTATATCATTCCCCCACCCATAATGGGTTTGAAAACAACACAATTAAGAATAAAAACTTTACATAGAATAGTCAAAAAGGAATGAGTCACACTCCACCCAATTCAAAGATAAAAAAAAGTAAGCCAAAACTAACCCTTAATTATAGCTGAATTAAACATTCATTTAATCATATTCATTCATTATTACAAGAATTACAAGAATAGTAACTAAACTTAAAGTGTTAGTAATAGTAATTTATTTTCTTAATCTACCAAAAGGGTAATTGAAAAACATAAAGATAAATTGAATTAATAATCAATGAATCTACTATGGAGATTCAATAGTGAAGATGAAGCAAAAGGATAAATTTTAGAAACACCCCACAAGATAAAAATTGAAACTTTATATGAAAAAAATTAAAGGGTAGTTGCAAAGTGGTCACCTTAGGGGATTTTAGTGAGCGGAGACCAGAGGAAGAAGGTGATCGAGTACTTTGACTATAGCCGGAGATGTCACCGGAGGATGAGATAGCACCGGAGAATCTTGCGGAGGCGTTGTTGAGTGATGAAGATGAATCATCTAAAGGTGTTGGAATGTGAACACAAGAATTTAAGCCAAGAGCTAGCTTAACTTTTCTCCATTTGCTGCTTGCCATAATTATTTTGAAGTGTAAAAGGGTTGAGTTGTTGAGAGTTAGATGATTGAGGAGTGAGAGAAAAGGGTGTGGAAATTGGAGAGGAATGTGAGAGTGTGAAATATTTGAAGTTTGTTGTGGTGGAGAAGAAACATGGTAGAAATGGATATGAGGAAGAAGACAGTGAAGTATGGGGTTTAGGTAGAAGAGTAGGAGTTGAAACTAATCAATGAGAGAGAGAGAGAGAGAGAGAGAGAGAGAGAGTTTTGAATAAATGAAGATTGAGGTGGGAGATGATGAATGATTAGTGGTCATAGGATGGAGTGGAGTAGCTGAGTTGGAAATCAATATTGTAAGTGTATATTTTGTTTCAATTTTGGAGCAGCCATAATTGATTTTGGATGTGTAGAATTAACTCTGGCATATTTGGTTTCTCAAAAGTAGAATTGATTCTGTCTCCAGAATTGATTCTACTTAAAGCTAGAAATCGTAGCTTTTGATTCTATAATATTTTTACACTCAAATTTTTTGTTAAACTTGTTTTTGTATTAATATATTCAAACATAAACTACTTTAACTTAAAATTAATTTTGGTCAAAATCAATTTTACAGAATCAATTCTCTCAAAATCATTTTTTTTTCATCACCAAACCAAACATACACGTCTCTTATTTTAATGACTGTGATATTGTATTATTATTTTTTTCTTAAAGAAATGGCCAATGATGTTTGATCATAAATTTTTTGCCCTGCAAGTAAAAGTGAATTGATCTAAGAGAGATGAGTTTTAGATTTTAGGTCTCTTAATTAGATGATAAGATTCAATTTCTTATTTCTATGTATGGAAAAGATTTGATATGGAGAGAATTCATATTTTGTGTTATATATATTTTTCAACAGAGATTAATCATTATTAATTGTTGGGTTTACGAAGGAATAGTTAGAGGATCGTCTAAATTGGATTCAGAAACACTATACAAGTGAGTTGGACATGCATCTTAACTCAAAACATTAAGGCATTAGTTTTATGGATCCTCTCACTCACTTCACACACTTGCGACCACAATCTTTCCCTTGAGTGCGAGTCACTTAATTCATTATGCTCTCCCTCAAACATAAGTTTTTTCACCATACACTAATTTTTTATACAAAGAGCCGATCGAACTCTTTGTAAGAAAACTTTCGATACAAGGAGAACCCTCATCAAATCATCGACTCTGATATACCACTATTGGGTCATGAGGGGCCAATTAGGGGAATCATCCACATTGGGCTCTAAACAACCATATTAGTGAGTTGAACATCACATCTTAACCCAAAACCTTAAGGAATTAGGTTTATGGATCCTTTAACTTAATTATAAAGTGTTCAACTTCCACTTTTCTATGCAATGTAAGATTTAACTCACCTCACACTTGCTACAACACTAACAGCAACGGAAACTTCGTACTAATATCATGTCATACACTTAATTCCAAACAAGTAGTGATACCTCAAAAATCAGATAAATATTCCAATAATTATTTGCCATTATTATTTCTCATAAGACCGCCAAACTTTGATCTCCATGGGTTAGACAGAGAGTTGTCATCAACATTGACTTTAATGATACTATATAAAGGAGGAGACCATGTTACGACCTATCAGATTTGTAGATATCTTCTTTAGAGAAGATGCAACACATTAGAGTGGAGAAAATATATTTGGCTAAGGTAATTCCAATTCAACTAATTATTACCATTGAAAACTTTATCATTTTGGGACTTCCATGAGATCCAACATGTTATATGACTATTTATATCACATCATATTTTAATTGTAGTGGTTCTCCTCTCCCAACCTTGATCTCCATGGGTTAGATAGATATTAGTGATGATTAATTTCTATAGGGCAACCTGTGCGGTACACAAGGTGAGTTCTTCTCTCTCAATCAAATTTTCTCCATACACATGAATCAGGAATCTAACATCTGACCATATGTTTAAGGGGACCAAATCTTTATCACTTGGACCAATTCATTGTTGGTGTATATATATAATATAATAATAATAGTATGGAAAATGTTAACATTTTATTTATATTTATTGAAGTAGGTTGGCCTAATACTAAAAGTTTTTTAATGGCATGTAGCCTAATATTTTTTTTTTTTAAGCAACAACCTAATCTTTTTTAGCTTAATAGACTTTATAAATAAATTTAACCTGCTCTATTTTTTTCAAAAAAATAGTGTAAGTTAGACTAGATGGTATTGGTACATAAGTTTCTATAAATTGATGTGGCCTATTCTCATACCTAATGGGCAATTGACCAAGATATAAAAATACACAAAAAATTATTATTATTAATTTGATTAAAAGAGAAAAAAAAAATCTTATTTAAATCACCACAATGTGTGTAAATACAGTATTGGACATCTTTTGTGCGGTCAACGTAATATTAATGACGGGGCTAATAATATTATTATAATAAATAATGTGGCTAAATGAAAGGAAAAAAAAATACACATTTCTTTAAATTAGAATATTGATTTTAATTAATAAAAAATCACAAGATTTTTCTTATGTAAAATGTTTTTCAAGCAAAAAAAAGATTGTACGAGCAACTTTATAGATTCAATTTCATTTATAATTGAATGAGAGTTAAATTTATTGACAATGTATGTTGCAATGTATACATCAAACTATTTATAAGAAACTTATCATGTAATTTATTTTTTGTCCAATATTTATTGTAGAAATCGAAAATATTAAAATTAGATGAATTAATCAAATGATTTTTTTACTTTCTATTTCTACCAATTATTTGCAGAACTTGGAGAGTGTTGTTATATTTTAGAAAGTTTGAAGTTGATGTATATCAAACATGCAGGTATTAATTGCAATCTCAAAAAAACAGCCATTTGGTGTGGATTTTTTCCTAAGACTAAAAGCATAGTCCAAATGCATTTTCCAAACTCATGTTTTTGAGGCAGCCACATGACCAATCAATAGTTGCATGAACATTTTCCATGAATGATTGCCACTCATTTCACAAATGAAGCATTTAGTATGTATTCATTAAAATACAAATTTGCTACTTCTTCCGTCTCAATTTAATTGACACAGTTGATTGTTTCACGCACATTAATACATAACTTTAATGCTTAATATTTTTGATTGCATAATATTAAAAATTATAAAAATTTACTAAAATTAAAAAATGTGAAATTCTTTTGATTTAATTACTCATTCTTTTCCTTGTATATATTGATCTTGTACTCACAGTGTTCCCATTTCTTTGTTTATTATTCTTGTCACCTAAACTAACTTATGGACGTTTATTTTGTTTATTTTTTTTATATATGCACGTTTTTCTTTGAATTATTTATTACTTTCATTCATAAACACAAACTACTAAATTTAAGTATGATGGTAAACAAAAACATAATACATAATTCACACTGACTATATATCTCTATTCTATCTACCAAAACAAATCTCAACCGGCCAAAAAGAATTAAACAAATCTCTATTCAAAGAGTCACAAAACCACAACCACTCCAATCGCATTTGATTTCTTGATATTCAACGTTGTTATGTTGACTACTGCTTTAAATTAAACTACACATGAAGAGATAGTAATTAAACTATATCGAGTTCGTACGCATTTTTAAATATTTATAATAGATGAGATAAAAAATCATATTTTTAAATACAGACACGAGTATAGATGCAAGTGGAGTTAAAAGTGGGCGGGTTTGGATCCAAAATTGTCACACTACTCAAATTGAAGAGTCAAAAAATAAGATTCAATTTTCCGAAGAGAAAAAACAGTTTTTATGGATTTGAATTTACGGGTTATTGGGAGTTGGGATCTCACCATTTCTTTTTTCCATTTTCTCTCTCCATTGCTATAGTTTTGAATAATTTTCAAATATTTGTCAAAAAAAATAAAAAAAAATTCAAATATATATTAAATAGTTGGATCCACAAAATGTCACATTATTGCACTTATATTCTCAAAACATCGGTTATGGTAAGAATGGAGAGGATGAAAAACAGAGAGGATCTTGACTCGGTTATTGGGCGGTTTGATTCGGTTATAAATTTAAAAAATAAAATGGAAACATTAACAAACCCAACTATCGGAGTTTAGATCGAGAAAATATGCAACAAAAGATGAGAGTAATGAAATGTTCAATAATTATTTCAGTCTCCATGGATCTGAGGTGGAGTGAGAAAGTGTGAAGATGAGGCGGGAGATGTGCTTGAAGTGTGTATAATGCAAAACCTAGTACAAAGTGCGGCGTTTTGATTTACTCATGCGGATGGATTTCGGGTACTGTCGGTCCAATTTTCTCTACCCGAACTCACCCATACCAAATCAGTCCAAACCAATATGTTCAACCCGCTGACCAGTAACCCATTATAAACCGTACAAACAAACCTCTGATTTTTTTTCCGAGTTTTTTTGGGTTAGGATAGGCCTTAATTTTTTGTCCAACCCTAAGTACGAGTATGAATACTTTAGTATTTATCTCATCTCTTACCCTACGTAATGTATATTTATTTATTTATTTTATATTATTATATAATAATAATAATAATACATGTATATCAATTTAAGTACAACACTATATTTTAAATTACTATACAATTATAATAAAAATATTTTTTGCTAAATAAAATGTTTATTTATATATAAATATGAATTGTAACATGAGATTTAGTAATAACTTTAATTTGTTTATACATAACTCAACATTAAAATCTTTGAATATTTTAAAATTTTATGAAAAGGATATGTTATTTTATATTTGATCGATTTATTCTTGTTAAAAATACAGATAACAAGTACAGGTATGAATACTTCGATACTTAAAGGATGTCAGCACCTATACAAATGTCAACAATAAGCATTTAGGCACACATATCAAAATATATATAATTTACTTATTTAAAAATGCACATTATTCAATTTATTATTCTTTTATTTTTCATGTTTATGTATGTGTGCCAAATATTTTTTATTTAGATTAATTTGTGTCTGTGTAAGAATGACTCTTAATTCATAAGTAAAATTAAATGAATCAATTTGAATTAGAACAAACCTTATATGTATTGCTTTAGATACAATTTTCATGTTTCTCTCAGAAAAAGGTAATTTTTTATTTCTTTTTAATTTAAAAAAAAAACTGTTTTTAAATAAAAATAACTACCTCCTTGTATTTAGCATTGTACATAAATTTGGTCCTTTGAATTATACCAAAAATAACAATATAAAATTGCATTTGAAATGACACACAAATATATCTAATACACTAGATTATTAAATAAACTCAAATTGTATAACTATTAAACAACTCGAAGAAGTTTGAAGATACAGACTTACAGTGATAAAAAAACTAAAAATAACTTGAACATTCATAGCAATTTGGACAAAAGTGTTAGAAATAATATAAAACCATTTATTTGAATTTATTCTAATATCTTAAGTTTTTGGGATAATCGGTTATTTGACATAGTACTAGAGCTTCTATGACTAAATGGTCTGGAGTTCGATCCCGACCCCCTTCAAATTCTAATTAAAAAGTGGAATTATCCACACTTCAAGCTCAAGTAAGCTCTTGCGTGAGGGAACGTTGTGACTCTATCATAACAGTTTAAATTTTTAAGATAATCGATTATTTGATAATAAAAAAATATACTTAAATTCATTCCAAATACATCATAAGCATAATCTTCATTGCATTTTGTAACTTTGATCAACTTTGATGATCTTCTTGTCACAATAGATTCGTGAGTTTGCACACGTCAGCTGCAAATTTTATGTTTATATTTGCACACACAAAAAATTTATGTCCTTTTAATTTGTAATTTATATATATATATATATAGTCGAAATGATAAATTTTTTAGAACTCATGAATATTTTTATGATATAAAAGTTAATATTTCAATAAAATATTTACTTATTTTACATACAAAAATGGTTAAATATTTGTATTGTGTCTCTTCCATAATTTTTGTAATTAACTATGAAAATTATAAAATTAAAAAGTAAATTAAGTAGCATTAAGGATTAATCCATATATTACTTTGAGAAATGAAGTTTTTGGCAATAATTTTATTATAAGAAAATGATCACTAGAAGCTAAGAATTAAAAGGTCCACTAGCAGCAGCAAGCAACTTGATTTGTACATTCATTCTGACGTGATTCAATAGAGATCTTCAACGACAAAATTATATATATGTCCTAGCTAGCATGAAGAAGAGCTTTTGTGGCCTCGAAAGTCAAGGGAGAATTAGGTGGCAACAAAAACAAAACAAAGTGATTTCATACAAAGTACAATTATTCATTGATGGGAAAATAAAGGGGCTATCATGATTGAATCTGAATAATTTTTGTTGGTGTCAAAAAAAATCAGAAAAAATCTTCATACGATAAATAAAAATAAAACAGAATTTTTAAACAATAAATAAAAATAAATAAAATTAATTCACAATAATATTCAGTGCAACACAATTGTAATTTATTACTAAATCTACCATTTTTAAGAGGAGAAATTGCAACATATTAAACTTTCACACAATTGCAATTTTTTACAAGGACTAAAATTGCAAACTCTCTCTCCAGACTCACAAGTTGTTTCTTCCGAGTTTCAACTACTCGATGTGGAACATATAATATCCTTTCATGCAAAGTCTCACATTTCTTTTTCGCTTTGTTATCAACTTTATCCTTACAAAGGAGAATATCATCATCATCATCATCATCATCATAAACAACATTTGCAGAAAAACATAAATAAGATTAGGGTCTTTGCAAATTTTCAATGACTTTTGAACATTTAACTTGTATGTGATCAAACTCTTTGCAGTAACGAAATCCGACAATACTTATATCTCTTGAACTCTTTTACTATATTGATCTTCAAAATTCTTTCTCTCCCTACCTTTAATTACTAGATTTGACTATCTTTGGAAGATTTATCAAACGCCCATCATTTATTGACTTTCTTACAATTACTTCACCACACCATCTAGCTTTAAGGAACTTTTTCCTGCTAGCATTGACTGCACAAATGGTTTATAAGATTTTGCGATAACCATAAATAAGATTAGGGTCTTGCTAACGTTTGCTCCCGGAGCACTCTTTAAGCATTCCATAAAAAGAAATGATTTATTCAAAAAGTAAAAATTTTCAATTCCCAATGTGTTGACTTCACACATTCCTATAAAAATTTAACAAAACATTACTATTTTTGGTGCTTAAAGAGTGCTCCGGGAGCACTGCTTAGCATTTTCCATAAGATTATAATGAACCTCTAATAATTGCGTAGTGCAACTTCTCTTCCTCCCCCCCCTTTTTTTTTTTTCAAGAATTTCTCTTTCTCCCTTGATTGAAACAAATGATCGATCTTATGCCACTTGTTGGAAAATCAATCAAAAAAATAAAAAAAACTCCACTTAATAAGTAAAAATAAACATAATCTTCAAAAATAAATAAAACTAAACAAAATCAACACTATAACGATAATATTTTACCACCAAATCTGCAATAATATCAAATCTTTCAAAATTGCAATATATTAAACTCTCACACAACCCCTCTAATGAAGACTCACGATCATCCAAACCCAATTCACCCAAAAAACTAGAATTGTTGTGGGGAATAAAACTCATTATAAGTCTCAATATTTATAATACTACCTCTCATTTTTTTCATTCTACCTCTCGTTTCTTCAAACTACTCGATGTGAGACTTCTTGGGTAAATATCCACTTTGACACAACAGGGTAACAAGAAAGAAAGAGTTTTTTTTCGTTCGTCAAGCTTTTGAGCAGCTATTTCAATTGTCGTCTAATCTCCTCTCCCAACATGCTCAATCAAGAACCGAGAGCCGCCCTGAGACTACCGAAGGGAGCTGCAGATTAGGAGATTAGTTTTGTAGTGATATAATCCGACAAAAATTGAATTAAAGATAAAGTAATTTATATTTATATGTATACGTTTATGTAAAAGTAAATTGAATATTAATTAACTTATGTTGTGGCATATGTTAAGAATCTAAAAGTATAAATATTAAAGTAAAAGGGTTTTGCTAACATGTGTTCTGACACATAAGATGAATCAAAAAGTAGAAATATTCTCTTAAAATTTGTGTAACTAAATTTGGGTTCATTGTATAGTTAATTTTTAGGTCTATTATATAGTATTAATATTTTGGTCTATAATATAGTCCAAAACTCCAAATACAATAATCATATAATAAACCTAAAAAGTAACTTTTGTTTTTATTTTGTTACAAAGGGAGTTTTTTTTTTTCCTGAATCATTAACGTGTCCTAGGGCATATGTTAGTGTTTTCCTAAAATCAATTGTGAAAGTCACAAGCAATAAATTCAAACCTCAAGTTAGAGTCGATTATACGAGAGCAAAATCAATACACTCAAGAACATTCAAACATGTCAAGATCAATTATATATACGGGTACTAGTACAAAAATACCTTTATAGAAACGTTTTTAAGTCGGTTAACATTGCCACCTGACTTAATAACACCCGCGGTGGCAATTTCGTAAATAAGTTCAACTTTAATAAGACGGTTTTGTTATCAACCGACTTATAAAAATACAAATGAAATTCCGTAAGTTCCTTGTTAAGTCAGCTAAAAATCAACTGACTTAAGATACCTTTTTTGTTAAGTCAGGTGTCTTTCAACTGACTTAAGAAACCTATTTGGTTAAGTCAGTTTTCACTTACTTGACCTAAGAAGTAACATTTATTTTTACAAATTAAATTGTAATATGTTGCATACAAGAATCGAACCCGGGACTTTAATGTATAAAAAAATCATGATTGTTTTCTTAAAAAAAGGATTTTTTTTGACTGAAAAAAAATATTCAATGCAAAAAAAAAAAGAAAGATTAGGATTGCTTTCTTCTTCTTCTTCTTATAAAACAATAAAAATAAAAATAAAAATAAATAATTAACAAAATAAAAATCTGTGGAACGCATTCTTCTTCTTCAAACTTTTTCTTCACCGTCACAACATCTTCTTCACCGCATCATCGCTTCTTCTTCTTCACTGCAAACAATCAATCGAATTCCTCACTGAACCTTCATCTAAATCGAACCCTTCATCACCATCGAACAATTTGTAAACTTAAAACCCTAACTTAAAACCCAGAAATCGAGCTTTCAATCCCTAACTTTCTGCAAGGCATAATTTTCTATTTGATTGCAAATATCAGGCGCTACTCATTCATGGGTATGTAATCTGCAAACCCTAACTTCTTATTTTCTTTGTTGTGAGATTTCAATTTCTATTTTTGTTGTTATTGTAGCTAATATATTGAAATTAAGTTTTGAATTATGTTTTTGTTCCAAATAATAAATTTGAATCAATTCCAATAAAACTGAAAGAGGAAATAGCAAATGCCCTCTTTAGTAGCTTTTGAAAACCAGTGAGATATCATCTTTGAAACTTATTGTTTAAAATCCTAGCATTTGGTGCTAAATTTTGATTATTGCTGATACCTCTGTGTTGCTCTTTAGCTCTGTCCTGTTGCGTTTTAGTAGTGGTTTTTCATGCCATTTGTTTTTCTTCGGTAACCTGGTTATGCTTAGGTGCCATTTTATCTTGTTAAGGTGATTGCTTTTTAAGAAAATTATGTTGGTTCAAGAAATAAAAGAACGGTAGATGTTTCTCACATTGGAGGAGTCTTATCCTCTTAATCTTACCTTCTTCACCATGCTATTTTTGTTTTGATACTAACTTCTCATTCAAGTTGTGTCCCCAATCAGTTTTGTTAACTTTCTAATTTTGAATGCCGGAGAACTTGTTACAATGCCTTCATATATGCTTATTATATAATAATTTTTTAAATTTGCTGAAATTAAAGTATAAACTTGTGTTTCATGCCACTTTTATACAGTATTAAATTAGAAGTTTGTTGATTGTTGGTTCTTTATTTGGTATTAAAAACTTGCTAGTAATTGAACCATTTGTAGAACATTGGCATTTAACTGTGTGAGTTTCTTTTCATGTATGTCTTCTTTTTGTTTGGTGATTTGTTTCATAGTGTATTTTTTATAACAGGATTTTAATTTAAAGTAGATTAGGTATACAAACAAAGATTTGAATTTTTTTTTCCGTGGTTGTGTAAAAGCGTCTGCAAATTGGCTTTAAGTTTAGATGCCATGACTATTTCAGTTTTGTCGGTTTTGCTATTTGAGATTATTGATCTATCTTATCATTAATAATTGTTGTGCTGTGGCGGGATTTTAGTCGTGTGCCTAACTTCTCTTGCCTTTTTTTGGTTCATTGTTTGGCAATTAGTTTATATGAATATGGATTAATTGTAATTAGGATACTTAGGCATAGGTCATTGTTTTATTATATGTAAAATTAACTTATGTGTAAATAAATTTAAATTACAATTAGAGTTATTTTAGTTACTATCATGCAGCAACCTAGAAGGAATGATTCTTTAATGGACACAGTTTTTCTTTTTTGATAGACCCAACAAACTTGCAAGACTGGTTGGACCCAAATTCATGGCATCCAAGACTGAATGTACTTTCTGTTTTGGAAATTAAGGTAAATGAAACAATAATTTCAATGTAATAGGCAGAGTTGTGTGGAATGATAGGAAGAATAATAATTGTTAAGAAGTCTAGATAGTTTTTTTATGAGATGGGTTTCAAGTATTGAAATTTAGAAGTTGCCTCAGTTATGTGTTCTTATGCTTTCCTATTTAGTATACTTCTTACTTATTACTTATGAGATGTTAATCTTATGATTATGATCAGGTGTTTCCTATATACAGTAGGATCTGTATACATCAAATCAAAGAAAGCTCTTGCTAAGGATGTTCTTAAGCATCTTGTGGAAATGTGCTGTGGCATTCAGAACCCTGCTCCTGTTAAACATCACTTTCATATAGTTTCTGCAATTGTTAAGGTACTTCCTTTTCTATTCAATTACTCATTTTGATATCCTGGTTTAGCTCTTTATTTTTGTTCTTTATTGTTGGATTTTAAAATATGGTTCCTTATTGTTGATAACTAATCATAATAGATATTATGTGGATGTTCAAAATTCAAATACAATGTACATTTCTTGTAATTTAAATCAAAACTAGTAGCATAGTCTACCATCCTAACCGAAGAGGGTAAAATAGTAGCGTGTTGTTCTTTTTTAAGGTTGATGGTGGATAGTTGCCTGAAAATTCTCTTGAAGAGGTACCTGTCAAAGAAATTTGTAGGTGGTAAATGCAAAAAAGAAATGTCTTGATCAATGATGATTGTTGGTATGAAGTTATATATCTAATGTGATAACTATTTTTTCATGCAAGGCTTATTTATGTAGACTTATTACTTGGTTTTGAGCATACTAATATGATTCTTGCACTAGATTGTTGCACTATATAGTAGTTAACTTTTTTTGTTAGATGAAACAATGGCTTATGAGTTTTATTTTGGAAAATTCTGCTTTTTAGATTTACACTAAAAGACAGATTTAAGTTAATGGGAGATTCAATATGGTGGTATTCTAATACAACCCACTTTGATTGAAGATAAGGTACAACATTCATTTATATTCTTGTTCAAAAAACATTCATTTATATTAAGGTCGTGTAAATTAAGGGTAATATTCTGTCTTGTTTTCTTGATGCAGAAGAACTTCTAGCAGAAAACAAGAAAACATGCTTGAGCTTTTGACTTGTAGCTCCAGTGATAATATTTGTGTACTCATTGGTTAAAAATTTCAATTTTTCCGGTGATTGCGATTATGTGTTGGATATTGGCTAGTCTTTAAGGTTTCTAGCTAGTTTTGATGGTATTTTGATAAGTACGTAGTTGCTATTTCACCTAGGTAGTTACTATTTGTTTATGCTAACTTTTTTATAAGACTAGTTATATTTGTTGAGTTTTCATTTTAGTGCAACTGAACTTGCCTAGTAGTGTTGTTACTCTGTACGTACTTATTTTGATTACAATGATATTTTAATTTGATATTACAATATTTTTACTTCTACGGTTTTATTTTGAGATATGGTAATGGAATATAATATGATGTTGCTGAAATATTTCTTTTGATGAATTGGTGTTGCAGTATATATATTGTGAAGGAAAAAAAGGTGCTATTATAGAAAAAAAATTGCAGAAAAAAAGACTTATTAGGTCGGTTACTAATAGCCGACTTAAAAAGCAACATTCTTAAGTCGGCTAGACGTGCCACAAACGCTTGCTAAAACCTGAACTTCTTAAGACGCATAAAGTTTAACTGACATAAAATGTAGTTTGTTAAGTCAGGTCCAACCCGTCCTAACAAGTCAAAACATGTTATGTCAGGAAAACTTAAGTCACGCACGAAACCGACCTAAGAAGTGGCTAGGAACTGACCTAAAAAGGCTTTTTTCCACTAGTGGGTATATCTCTAAATTTAATTTTCACTCTTATAAAAGTATAATCAAGCATACACTAATTGTTTATTTATTTATTTTTCACAAATGTGTTTGAGATTTTTGTAATTGAATAAATGATTAGGAACTTTTTTAAAAAAAGAATAAGAGAAAGAAAATTTTTCGATTGAAAACTACAATTAAAAGGAGCCTGAAACTACTTGATATTAGAATTAATTTCCGAACTAAATTAGACCGTCCAATGATGAGAAAGACTTTTATAGGCACAAACCCAAATAAATTATATTTGGGCACACACACAAAAATTCAAAAATTTAAAACAAAAATAATAAAGTCACATCAATCAACATCATTTTATTTCTTTTTTCTTTAATTTTTTTTAGTTTATGTGAGTGTGCCTAACACATGTCATTTATGTCTGTGCCTATATTAGAATTTCCCTCCGATGATTCAATATTAGCGGTGAAAATAAAAACGACTTTGTCATTCACACCCATATTGGCATTGCTTTGCCAGAGTGGCAATAAACTGATGAGTTATGTATATTAATTAATATTACTGGTGAACAATTTCATCAATGAAATAAAGGCTTGTTAAAGAATATACTGTGTTTTTGTCAAATGAATAAAGTTATGTTATGTTGGGTGAGTGAATAAGAGTGGTTTCCTAGCATAATTTCAACTCATGGACTCATGGTCTATGGACCATACATATTACACAGCATAATCTATATCAATTATAGTCAAATGAATGTCCACCCTTTGGCATATAGGATATTTATTCTCATTATAAATATCATATTTATTTATTTATATATTTCGCTTATTATAAATGAACTTAATTTAAAAGTATATCAATGGGGAACCACTAATAGAATGGTGAATTAAAGTTCAAATATCAATATGTTAAAAAGACACCGGGCAATTTATATTGTCCAAGACATCTCAAATAATAGGCAAAAATTATACTAGTGGTCATTTGTTAGAACTCAAGCACATGAGAAGAGCCCAACCTAAAAGACTAGTCCAATAGGTGAGAGATTCTCATGGCTTAAGTACCACGCCCTTTAAGAGCCGATGTCCACGGCGGCTTTCACTCTATCGACACTGACCCGATGGTAGCCCTTTCCTTTCAGCGGCTTCACTCACCTATCAGTATTCGGTGGAGCACCTTAATCCAACCTATAGGTATCCGTATCCCTTTATGTGGCCCAACTCTCAATGAAAGCACCAATTGTTAATTAGAACTTAAGCACATGAGGAGAGCTCAACTTAAGCACATGAGGAGAGCTCAACCTAAAAGACTTGTCCAATAGGTGGGAGGCCTCATGGCTTAAGTACTACATGTTGTCGCGGATGGCTGAAAATAAATAACCGGAGGCGTGTTGTCACACTGAACTAAGAAATTATCCGCAAATATTGCGCAACTCCCCAGAATACAATCGGTTCTTCCCGATGATAAGCATACCGAGGCTATCAAGACACGAGAATGTCAACAAGGTAGATAACTTAAACACTTATTAGAACTTATTTGTTTTGAAAGCTAGGTGAAAAGAAAACAAAAGAGAGAAGTTTCTACTCGTTCATGCTTATATTAACTTATATATCTCTTTAATAGCCATATTGCTACTAAACAGTTCCACCAAAAATATGGCTACATATTTACATTATAGAAAAAATAAATGATAATCGAAGAGAGATTAAAGTGCAATTATCATAATAAAGAAAATGTTACAAAACTTAAATAGGTTGGAATTCCTGTAAAGAGACCTACCAAGTCAATTTAGAGTTTAGATCAAATTATTTAGTAAATATAATAGAAAATGATTTATCTAAAACTATATATAAAAAGGATATAAATTTTTGGAATGATTTTTTCATTATTCCTATTTTACCCTTAAAAAAAACTACCAACAAAGAAAGTAACCAACTATATATAAAAGGCTAAACTGCATATTTGGTCTCTTACGTTTATTTTAGTTTCAATTTGGTCTCTTACGTTTAAAAAGTTTCAATTTGGTCCCTTACGTTATCAACATTTGCATTAGTTGGTCCCTTCCGTCAGATTCCATTGTTCCACTATTTCAAATGGACACGTGTCAACGTGTCCAGATGTCCACGTGTCAATCCACATGTGCAAACCGTCTGCCATGTAAGCAAATCGTCTGCCACATGTGCAAAAACTAATGGAATGGACCAAATTGAAACCTAAAATAAACGTAAGGGACCAAATTGAAACTATTTAAACGTAAGGGATCAAATTGAAATCTAAAATAAACGTAAGGGACCAAATGTGTAGTTTAGCCTATATAAAAAGGATATAAATTTTTTGGATGATTTTTTCATTATTCTTATTTTACCCTTAAAAAAAATAACAAAAAAAGTAACCACCAATCTATAACTATTATTAACTATATATAAAAAGGATACAAATTTTTGGGAAGTCTTTTTCATTATTCCTATTTTACCCTTAAAAAAATTATCAACAAAAAAAGTAACCAACTATATATAAAAAGGATACAAATTTTTGGGATGACTTTTTCATTATTCTTATTTTACCCATTAAAAAAACTATCAACAAAAAAAGTAACCACCAATTATGATTTACTCTTTTTTTAACAAGTGTTTATATAACAAAACCAGTTACAACAAAGATAGTTTTACTCTCATTCTATCTATTTTTATATGGAGGATATCATGAAAGAGGCGGCGGAGAGGTTGTGTCATCACCCAAAAGAGAGGTTTTCTTATTATAAGCAAGGAAAAACAAAGGTAACCAAACCATCTCTCTTATCTTGACTTCTTTTCAAATTGTTTTTTGTTAATAAGAATATTTTTATAGTGATGTTGTATGAAAGAGAGATACAATCTTGAAGCATTTTAAAGACAAGAGAACAAAGGATACAATAAAGAGAAACATATATATCAGAGTTAGTTCATTTTGCCACCATATGCATATTTAATTTACTTCAATTTTCACTTTATTCGTTATTTTCTAAATAAATCATCATTTTTTGTTATCCCGTTGTTTTCTCCGTGTCAATTTCATTGTTTTGCATTTTTATTTCCTTTGCAATTTTTGTTAAGGAACAAATGTTGATTAAATTGGTAAGAAGAAGTTGACTCATATCATGAAAGGTGTATGTTCAACTTCTGCCGCCAACATAAGGATCTTTTTGGTGGGCAATTGGTAAGTACCTTTAAAAGTATCTATAGTGTTAAATTTTCTTTGTTACTTATTTTTTTGTGTTTGGTATACATTGAAGCGGAAAATCAAGAGGAAGCATATAAAAGAGAAATATCATCGAGATGACTTAAACCATGATATTTATATTTTAAAATTTTCAATTATTGTTATGGTATTTAATCTGATCTTTTATAACGTCATTTAGTTATTAAAGTTGAGATGTTGGGAAAATTGATTTACCTAAAAAACGAAAACATTCACAATATATGTTTTTTACAAACTAAATAATGGAACTTTTAATACATTTCTATATCATAATACTATTATGTATACATTAATAATCTTCTATTATACATAACTTTTAAGTTGAATGTTATTTAAATATAGTAAAACCCAAATTAGAATTATGAATATAGCAACATGAATTAGTTTAGGCCAAAAGAACGATTCTATGATAACAACATGAGTTATGTAAGTTTGCTAATATAAGTAAACTAAACAGAACAAAAACGTTTACTTATCATAAGTTTGCTAAATTAAATTATGATTTAGATTATTAATTGAGCCCACATGAAGGACTTAAAAAATAGGAAAACTAAATATACACACATTAATTTAAATAAAAATCAAATTTATAATAAACCACGATTTACAATTTATATACATCGGTAGAATAGAAAACGTGAATCACACAAACGGGTACGTGCCCGTTTGGCCGCTAGTATTATATTAAAATTATATTTCTCATTTAAAAATTATTTGACACAATATAATATAAACTTTTGAAATATAATCAAAATTTACAACACCACATTGAGCACTTTGGAATACTCAATGTGGGACTTCTAACATCATTTATCTTATTTATTTATTTATAACATTTTAGTTATTTATTTTTTATTTGTAACATACTTAGGTTATTTATCATATTTATTTGTAACACTTTAATTCTTTATCTTTTTCTTTTCTCGTATTGGTCAGTTGTCTTTTATAATTTGCTCATATAAACCCTTGTCTCTTTTTTTTTTAATTAAAAAAAATGGTGATATTTATTTATTAAAAATTTAAAAATCCAGAAAAATAAAGAACATCTTCATTATTTTTTATGAATTTCTTCATCATCTTTCTTAAATAAATAAAAAATGTTTATTCAAATTTACCTCTAAATATCACAAATTTATGGTATATTCATTTTAATATTCTTGTAAACACAAAAATCAAAACCCCAAATTAATCCTCAATTAACCTTAAACAATCTTCTTATAACTCGTAAATAGATAAATCTAAGCATAATAGTAATAAAAATCAACAAGAAATCACGACTGTAAGTGAAAAAAAATGAAAAATTAATCTTACCAATTTATATACTTTTTTGCTGGGTCATTTCCAGGGAATTCTTTAACTTTTTCCTGCTATATAGAGTTAGCTCATCTCAATGTCTTGGAACCATCTGATAAAACCTTGAGCCTTTTTATATAATCCATTATTCTTTAACATTTTTATATTATTTTTTATTATTTATTTTTGGTTAAGTATTTTAATAGTTATTATAATTTCACCCTTTTAAGTTAAAAAAGTGGAATATTTACCTCGTCAAAAAAAAAAATATTTAAGGTCTCCGTATATAAAGTGTGATATTACTATAATTAAATTAAGCTCACAAAATTTTTAAACTTATTCCTAATATCTCTTTTATTAATAATTCTATGGACCAAATTATTCAATAAAAAATACATTCAAATTAATCCATAAGACCAGTAGTTCTTTGTCAGAAGTGATTGAAAATTCAAATTCAACTATGCTAAATGTTGTAATAATCAACCACATGTCAGGCCAGGAAATTAAAACAAATCTTCCGCTTAGTGTATTAAGTATTAACATTACATCAGCTAGCTTATTCAACCCCATGTACATGTAACTGCTCTCCTGAATCACACAATTAAAAACACAAAGGAAAATTGATGATAAGATATATATTAATTTTGTCAACTACTCCCTCCATACCAAATTGTAAGTCATATTGAAAAAAAAAATTACCAAATTATAAGTCATTTTACATTAGAAATGAAGCATTTAATGCTAGTTTTTCTATTATAACTTTAACTATTTATTACTCTCTCTTCTTTCAATTATTCAATTTATCTTTTCTATATCATTAATGAAGGACAATTTTGTAAACTAACTCATAATTTCTCTTTTTCATACAATATTAATTACATTTCTTAATTTGTATAATTTGTCCAAAGTGACTTACATTATGCTACGGATTGAGTACCTTTCAACCATTTTTGTGGCATGATCAATAAATTAGAGGAACTGTTGTTTTGTTCCTTTGGAAAGAAAATAAAATACAAAAGAAAAGAAAATAATACATTTATAATTATTCAAGTATAATTTTTGTATTTTTTATGGAAATTATGAATAATTCAATCATAATAATATTTTCAAAAATACTTTTTTGATAGAATCAAAACAATAATAATATTTAAACATCTCTTTGGGCCTTTTTTTTAGCATAAAAACAAGATATCAGTAAATACTCTATGTTTTTAATAAGATGAGTTCTTTGACCAAAAAAAATAAAATAAGATGAGTTCAAAATAAAATTAATTATACTTTTCACGATATTGTACCCTTTTTTCTCTATTTTTACACATCAATAGTGGTGCTACAAGTGATTCATGGACTTTGAGATGTCAACATGGTTAAGATCCCTCTTCCCTACAGCAGATATGAAAAATACTATTCCATTTAAGCATACAACCATTAATTGCAATCCCAAAAATAACCATGTACTTAATTACATTTCATATATATGTACATATGGTATATGTAAATTAATGATTACAAAGATGCACAGATCAAAAATTGGTGAGCTGAGGAATCACCATTATCAAAGTTCTGTCCTAATTAAAGTCAGAAGCCCGCTTGAGAAGCGGCAAAAGGAGCTTGTATCATTGCCTAGTGTTAGGACAACTATGCAAAAATGTATGAACACTTTCTCTGGTCAGTCATCATCTGATAAACAGACAACATCAGAAGGTGTGGCTTCTTGGACCGAGTTAGCCCGCATGTGGCTACTTGTGCCAGGTTGAGAATGATTCAAAGAAGCCAAATCTGACGTATGTTGCTGAGTATTTGGCAGATTAATGCTAGATTGACTATTAGCACTCAAGCGCATATCCATGGCAGATACGTTAGGAGTGGGGAACACACCTGTGTTCGCATGCCCGTGTCCCCTATGAGGACCAAACTGAGAGATTGCCGGCATTGGTCTGGAATGCCACTGAGAGTTACCAGGTGCTGGTTGACTTGGCATAGCATGTGGAACTTCACTGAGACTAGATGGTGGTACAAATGTTGAGGGTCTACAAGGTAAAAGATGTGGTGCAGGGGTGCGTATCTCCCCACTAAGATTGGAGGCTGGTCCAGATGTTGAGGGTCTATAAGGCGAGAGATGCGGTGGAGGGGTGCGGATCCCCCCACCAAGACTGGAGGCTGGTACAGATGTTGGGGAACTATAAGGCGTAAGATGCGGTGGAGGGGCACGTATCTCCCGACCAGCTTGAAGATTTCCTGAGGATGAAGAGATGGAGTTGATATGCGGTCGTCTTGCAGAAATACCACTGAAATTTCCCGATGTATTGTAAGAGGCCTGTATAGGTGGTGGTACCATAGTGTGAGAGCCAGTTGAAGCGTGAGAATTCTGGAAAGCAGTTGCAGGAGGTCCACGGCAAGATTGACTAACAACTGGAGAGGGCCCAGTAGCATTTGGCTGTCTTGAAGGCTGAAATAAATGCTGTGAATATCCTGGATCTGACATTAGTATAATGTGTTTAGAAAAAAGAAACAGAAATAGCGGAAGATTTGTCCATAAATGAGTAGAATGTGAAAAGAGATGAATGTGCTCACAATCACAGCAAGAGACATATATACAATTACATAATTAAATAAAACCTTCCCTAGACATTTAGGAAAGTCCAAACAGCCAAACTTAAAAACAAGAGAAGCAGCAAATGCATTGGTCATCATCATTATATAGAAAAAATAGATAGCACCAGCAAAAGATACAGTTATGCATTGTATGCTAGACATCTTATTTTCAAATGCCCCTCCACCCCTCACATAAAGAGAAAGGATCTCTAAATCTAAAAATAATTAAACAATAGAAGCACTATATCTCCACAAATATCTTATTGGTAACAACACTTTAGATACTTTTACAAGCAGCAAATATACTTTTTGCTTGGTAAATTTTTTAATAAAGGCTCTCTGCCCATCAACACATTTTTGTGTAGATTCTCCTTTTCCTATTTTGGGGAGGTGTGCATTTAAAAATATAAAAGTAATTAAAAAATAGAAGAAGCAATATCTTATTCGTAACAACAATTCAGACACGTTTATGAGCACCAGATATACTTTTCACTTTGGTAAAAAAATTGTAGTCAAAATCAAGAGAATAATAGATGTCATAAACATTTCAAAATTTACTGCACTCACCATAAGGGAGTATACCTTGCAGCATTCCCGATGCACCAGAAAACCTAGGATCAAAATTAGCCTTTATAACAGTTTCGGCCAATATTTTATGTAAAAAAACTGTTTTATATTGTTTCTCATAGTTCTTCCCCGCTTCCTGAAATTTAACCTCAATCTCCTTCCTTTGAATATCATACTTCCTGTGAAGTTCCTGAATTTCCTTCTCAAGATTACATTTCAGCTGTAATTTCTGCTCCAACAAATAGAACAATATAGCAGTTAGCATAAAGGAGTGTATAAGATATAAAATCTAAATAGGTATTCTCACAGCAATGAGTAGAGCAGAAGCTAACCGCATCTTCCTGGTTTTTCATATTTTGTTCCATCAGTTTACGTATTCTTGCCAATTCATAATTAAGTGGATCATATAAGAAAGGTTGAACATTCCTCGAAGCTGATTGTGCTGGAGTTTGAATAGGATGACTATTGATAACTCTGTGAGTTGACATATTTCTTGTGTCTGATGATTGGGCTCTGACTCCACCAGGCACAAGGGAATCAAGGACCATGTTTGCGACTGGAGGCACAACTTGACGTGAATGTGAATCAATTTCCAAATTCAAGGCAGGTTGCACAACGGCTTGATTTTGAACCTCAGCTGATGCCTCGGGAATCTGGCCAGAAAGACCATCTTCATTGGTCGCTGCCCGGTGTTCACCTCCAGTCGCCAAAGGTAAGTTAGAGGAATCCAGGTTGGAAGAAAGGAGGCCTGAAGAATGTAGTTGCTGCACCTGCTCTGGAGGCTCCATGACCATTGAAACATGGTTGGATTGATTAGCAGGTAAAGTACAAACTGGACTAGGCAATGACTCTACAGATGATAATGGCTGCACCTGCACTTGTTCTTGAGGCTCAATTGGATCCACAGGTATAGATACTGGAGTCTCATGGGACAAAGTGTTTTTTGTCGTGGTTCTATGTGCTACTTCTTGGTAGTCTGATTTGGTACTCTCATTCACTACCACATTGTCTCTTAGTTGACATTCAGCCTCTACAGGACTATTTTCTGGCACTGTGACTGGTATTTGTCCATCAGTTATGGCTGGCAACCCTCTGCCAGGAACTTGTTGAGTTGAAGAAGGTGAATTCAAAAGGGAATATGTAGCTGGCCGGCCATTGCTTGGACTAGAAGAGCTACAAGGCTTTGAAGATACAACCCCATCTAAACCTCCATCAAATATTTGATCTGTTGATGAAGAATTCAGAGGAGCTGCATTCTCTGGACAATCAGTACTTCTAACTGTGCTGGGAAATCCCACAGCTGCCTCCCTACTCAATTCTGGCACTGTGACTGGTATTTGTCCATCAGTTATGGTCGGCAAGACTCTATCAGGAACTTGTTGAGTTGAAGGAGGTGACTTCAAAAGGTAAATTGTAGCTGGACGACCATTACTTGGACTAGAAGGGCTACAGGGCCTTGATGATACAACCCGATCTAAACCTCCATCAGATATTTGATCTGTGGACGAAGAATTCAAAGGAGCTGCATTCTCTGGATAATCATTACTGACTGTGCTGGGCAATCCCACAGTCGCATCCCTACTCAATTCACTGGCAGTGGCTCGTTTATGACTAGTTTCTGGCACTTCATCGGACAGAAGGACGTTTGGAGCATTATGGAGTGTTTTGAGTTCCTTCGAAGAAACTAGGTTTGACAATTCATCTGGTGCTGATGACTCGAATTTCTTCTGTGCTTCTAAATGTTTGGTCTCAAGAGCCTTGAGAAGTTCATCATACTCACTTCTCAATTTTTCAATTCCAGCAGTATATCCACTTCTAAATTTTTTTAATATCTCTCTGTTTTTGGTCGTCTCTTCTTTTTTCATAGAGGGTTTGATGATAGCGTTCCACTCTATTTGGCGCGCTGTTTTAAAATCAGCTATTTTCTTGTCCAAATCATTTTTCAAATTACGTTTATTTTTCTGATGCATACGAAGTAGCTTTCTACATTGGTCTTTGTCTTTCTGACTTACTTTAATATTTCTGGAAATTCTGGAAATACCCTTTTTGGCCATTTCAACATCTGATGTTATATCTGTGTTTGAATGAACCCTATTTGATGATTCAGAAGCCTTTGGAGAGCAATTGACATTAGTGTTTTCTGTGAGTAATAAAAAATTGTCCTTCAGATCCCACAGCATTGCATTAATTTCATCAACCGCGTCTTTCTTACAGTCAAAACTCAAGTGCTGCTTTGCAAGAATGAGGGAATCTGCAGTGTCAAATTTGTGCCTTAGCAAAGAAGCAGCAGTGCAACACTGAAACAGTACAGGAAAAAGCCAGTCAGTTAAATGTATAAAGGCAATCAAGTAAATATGCACTTTTTAGTTAGGAAACAGTATAACTAAGGGTTTCCCTTTCTTTCCCATATTAAATGGGATTTGAGGAAAAAAGGATAAAGGGGTAAAATAAATCTCAGAAAAGAAGGGAATTATTTAAATATAATGACAGGGACAAAATAAATATCCAATTCAAACAAGGAGATAGAACTTCTGTAGAAGAATTGGGACAGCTATTACCAAGTCCTGCCGACAGGTCTAAGGTTTGGCAGGTTTACTATAGGAGAAGTTTTAAGAACAGTAGGCAGATTGAGCTGGCAAGTGAGTGAGGGATATGACTTGACGGGGGAAACTTAGTAAAGGAATTAAAAAAAAGAGTGGGACTCATTCTGGAATTCTATTACATCAAGAATTATTCTCTGGTGAGGAACCACTTGTCCAGTGCTGGTAGAGCTATCAGATTTTCTTTTACTTTTCTGTTACGATTTACATTAATACTATAATAGTCTTATTTCAGTAACTTCTTTCTATTGTAACCTATCACAAAATCGGGTAAAGAATGATTGGAGTTACTTCAAGCCAAGATTACTTGACAATGAAACCAATGCTTGAATGCAGCCTCAATTTTTACCCAGCTGACAATGCTACCCAGCAACCAGAATCTCAACTTACATTAAAATTCAAGGTAGGCAACATAAGAAACAAGCATGAAATTGACCAGCTGGATAAAGTACAAAAGAAAAAGGCTTGCCAATTCGGTAACAGCAACAGACAAATGTCACAATAAATGCAAAATAAATAGACATTAATATATTTTCCCAAAATAAAGAGTCAAATGGTGCAGAATGAAGAACTTATACAGATTATTATGTTACTCTTCAAATTTTTAAGAATAACACAATAATCCCTATACAACAGAATAATCCTTGAATATGCTTATTCATTCTGCATCACCAAACCATGCATATATAATTCAAAACTAGTTCTATAAAGTGCAAAACAAAATGAACTGACAACAGAAAAATCTTACATATGAAAACAATAAGGAAAAAGTTGTCCACAGACAAATCTTACATGACCACTGGATTACCAAGGGAGGGGAGACTGAAGTAAAGCGATGAAACAGAAGAAAAATCTGGAAAATATGCTTACCAGAGATAATTGAAAAGCTTGTAATATTGATACTGGTTCTGTACAGATCTTGTAATTGTTCATGGTATATTCAAGAAATTTTCCAACCATACTCTTGACACTATCCTGCAATGATATGTTAAAACACTGTCAAATTTGCTGATAATAGAGCTTAGATTGGCATACTAGATTGTAGATACAATCTTTTAAAGTCCTTGGTGTTGCAGGCAAAGTTGGATTAGAAGAATTCACAGCAATATTTTTTTTTTATAAACTAAGAGAATAGTAGGCATCAAAGAATCTTGAAACATTTCTACTAGGCTGGAACCCTATTCACAACAATTTTCATTTTTAAAACCAAAGTCAAAGGCGTCCAAATATCTTTGAAATAGTGAACTATTTTGAAAGGTACATGCTCAATATTCCTTAAGGTTATGCATTCATAATCTTGAATCCAGGTTTTACTGCTTACAAGTAAAGCCACTATTGCGGCTATTTCAATGTGTGCAATGACTCCATAGTACAACAAAGTTAATCCATCAATGAGTAAATGACACATGAACGCTCTCCAACAAAAAAAATTACCAATAAAAAAATTCTAGAAACCTGCAGCATATCCTCATATCATAGATATGCAGATGCTCGTATCATAAATATGTTCTCATCAATTGTTTCTTACACATTTTCCTTTCATCAATTTAAAATTATATTGACCGTTGTCCTAAGAATGAATGTGGTAGGGTATGTTTAGAACAAGTAAGTCTCCTACTATAATTGGATCCATATCCTATTGACCTCATCACCTACACTCTTTCATTCCATGCACATAGCAGCCATTTCCGATCTACTATCTTCTTTCCAGCTACTAAATCAAGAAATCTCCTTCCTGTTAACATTAATAGCCTTACACATTTCCCATTTCAGACACCACCATTAATTTTCTGATCTAAACAAAATGTTACAGTACCAACAACAGCAAAATTTAGAAATTTAATCAATAAGCTCTTTCAACTTAGCCAGAGTCTAGCCCTTCAACTTTGGACTTTGCATTTCTAAGCCAACGATAAACACCAAATTCTGAAGGCCATTACATTAATTACTGTTAGTGTTATTGAACAGCATGTTTTATAAAATCTGCTACAAGTCATATTTCATCATACCAAAACAATCTAGTAAATAAAGTGTATTCTTGTCAACGAAAAAGGACAACAACAGTACAAACAAACAAACAAAAAGTAAAACCTAATAACGTAAAACAAGTAGCATACTGGGAGAAGAAGAATTTCACAAAGCTTTGCTATCTCCGGCTTCAGTGAAAGATGTAAGCTTCTCTGCTGTTTCCTTATTTTCTCAGTTTCAACATTGTTCCCTTGAGGTTTCTCTGATATTCAATTGAACAAACAAATTAAGTAAAAGATGTAATTTACATGGAATAAATTACCAATCTGTATCAAAATGAGGAGAAAGGCAGGTTGAGGGCTTGAGGCAGCAGTCCGAAAAACTACCTCATTTTGAGACAGGCAATATTGATGACTCGTGCAAATAATGCAACAAAATTTATTGAGAGAGAGAGAGAGAGAATGAATTCAAGGAAATTAATTATAAGGGTACGTGAAAGAAAATAGTAAGAAAGAGTAAGGTCACGCAAATCCTAAAACAGGGGGCAGAGAAAATGGAAAAAAAGTATGCTCATGCTGCTATCAGTTTGGCTTGTAATAAAGTATGTGTTCCCTTCAGTTCAAAGGTGAAAAAAACCGAGAATGGCTCTGATGAGGGATAAGAATCATCACCAAAGAGTCACCTAAACTTGTCCTTCAACATTTTTTACTTATGCTTCTGCCAATAATTTCCCGCAGACAATTGACAACTGGATAACGAGTGAATAGGTAAGGATTTTAAGTGTCATTTCAGCTGCCAATAAGAAGGCAACTAACTGGTACTGCCTCAATCTCTAAGGTGTAGGCCAAATGATGCCAGAGTTTAAAACTTTCTCTAGGTCACCTATCCCTCATCCCTGCCAAAACAAAAAATAAACAAAACAAAACCATTTTGACCAAAAAGGTCATGATGCAACTTAGATGTATGCCTTGAGCCTCAAGTAAAATGGGGAACATCCTCATCAAGATTGATGCTTCTCAATTAATGAGAGGCTATAAGATTTCCTAATTAATTTCCAAGAAACACTGCAATGAACAAAAGCAGTTGAATAAGTAGGGATTAAGGGACATTACCCGCTGAATCTCCTGATTTTCCTGCAGAAGTATACAATGCTATCAGAAGCTACTGTAGGAAACACCAAATAGTACAATAATTCTTACTATTTACAAATCTCATTGAACTGTATAAAGCCATAAACAAACAACTTAAAAATGGAGATCACTGACCTTCTTTGTTTCTGGTACTTGACTTTTCATCATTAGACTTTGAAGCAGGTAGGTCAACATTATTCATCCCCCTAACAAAACCAGAAAAATAAGCTTATGTGACAAAATAAACACCCAGTGCAGTGAAAATTAAAGCTCCATCATCTACTAGATAATTCAAAACCACAATATTAATAACAACTCTGACTTGTGTTTTACCACCCAACCCGTTCTTCCTCCTTTTTAATTTCTATTTCTGTGCTTTTATGACTAAAAGGAATAAAGATAGAAACTAAAGAACTTCATACAATACCGTTCAAAACTAACATGCATGACAAACAAAATTATGGCTTAATTAAGTTTGTCCCTATAGTTTTTTCTCTGCATTCACTTTGTCCTTCATATTTTCAATCTGTTCATCTGAGTAACTCAGTTTATCCATTACATCAAATTCCCTTAAAGTGATCATCCTTCCAAATTATTTTGTTAAACTATAATGTGACAAACAGGTATTAATTTTGTAGTATTAGATATAGAAAAAATTCAAATATATGACACATTATATATTAATTGAATAATTTAGATAGTTTACCATAATTGATAAACCAAAATACAAAACGACAAACCTAAAAAAAGAAACATGTACATTAAAGCAGTAATAATAAAGTACACACATTTTCTCTAGGAGATGCTCGATTAAATAACTTAGACAGTCATCACCTCGTAATTTAAAAACTGTGATTCTCTCCCTTAAAAGTGAAAATGTGCTACACTTCATGTTAACATAAAATAATCTTTTGCAGTTGTACCAAAAAAAAAAAACAAACTTTTGCCGTCTATTGATTTCAAACGAGAAGAGGAACTTTAATGGAGGGGAGGGATTTAAGTAGATACTTCCTCCGTCCCTAAATATAAAACCCTTTTGAGATTTTTCTTTGTCCCTTTTATAAGACCCCTTTCAAATTTCTAAGAGCATTAATAATTTTTTTTACCAACATACCCCTAATTATAGTGCATCTTTTTCTAAAATCTGTAATAAATATTCTAAAGAAAACCTTAACTCATTCTATCTCTTGAAGGATAAAATTATAAAAACAATATCAGTTGTCAACAAATTTAATACCACAATCAACTTTATTAATCTCCGTAATTTTTTCAAAGGGGTCTTATATTTAGGGACAGAGTTAGTATTTGTTTGGTGGAGACAAGGAGATAATGGTGGAGATAACCCTATCTTTGTTTGATTCACAAGGGGAGAGGGACTTCAATGTAGAGGAATGACTAGTTAACTATTTCTACCATTTTTTTAGAGTTTATTTTCATGCACTGTCAGTGTGAAAAAAATTACAGTCAGCACATCACAATCAATCATGTGTGTGACATTAGAAATGGTTATGATAAAAGTCAAACATTTCTAAGTATCTAACGGTTATGAATGATAAATAATGTAAAAACTCTTAACACTGACGGTGTATATAAATTAAATTCTTTTTTATGTTACACTTTATGTAAGGAAGTTTTCTTAAGTGCATTTATAATCTTACAAACTCATCTAAAACCTCTCCAAATCCCCAATATTAGAGGAGAACCGAAATTGAATCAGAAGCCATTATGCTTCCCTTACCTCCATTTTCCCCAACCAAACACAATGTGGTGGTGAGCAATTACAAAGAAACCTCCTAATGACTTTTCCTTTTTTTACAACTTATACCTCAGCCATTGGTTTTAGGATTTTAGAGAATCAACTAATGTTTTGAAGACAAGTTTATCGGCTTCAGAACTTCATACATAATATTTATTTCATATTCTAATATCACATAACTAATAGTAACAACAATAATAACAATCAAGCCTTATTACACTAGGTGGGATTGGCTACATGGATCATAATACACCATAATTACCAATCATATATTAAGTCAGAAGATAGATGTTTATCTCCAAATTTTTCTTCATGGTTTGACCTTTAGTTTTTCTTGTTCTCTCTCGCTCTCTCTCTCTCTCTCTCTCTCCCTCTCTCTCTCAACCTCTAACTACTGGACTATTCTATACCTGGTCAACCCTCCTTACTAACGTTTTCATGGGTTTTCTCTACACATATACAAATCATCTAAAGCAAGACTTTAATGGAGGTTCAAAGTTAGATATTGATTATGCTAAAAATCACGGAAGAAGAGGGCCAATGTAGACGAAGTTTGTTTACATTAAAATGAACTGAAGTGTAACACATATTTATCTAAGAGAGAAATTTAAATGACTGGAGGAGGAGTAAATTTAAGCCTTTCTCAAAAGGAGGGAAATGTACTTTACTCAAAAATTGATTAGTAAGAAAACAATAGGAGAAACCTTTGAAACATACATTCCTACTGGTATCAATTACCCAATGTAGCCTAACACCCTAGTGGGATAATGCTCGGTTGTTGATAGAATAATGAAATGCAAACTAGAGTAGAGAAGAAATTTTGGGACAGGGAAACAACAAAATCCAACCCTATTTTTAATAGATAGCAAATTACAGGTTTTTTTTTAAAGAAAAAAGAGGCGGGAAACTAAACCTGATATAAGCAACAAAGCACAACAAAAATCCCAAGAAAAGAATGGACTAGAACTATTCCATACTATTTAGCTTAAAAATGTATTTAGTCCTTTTAAAATCACGACCTTACAACTTTAGTACCTATAAAAATTTTATTCATTTTGAATAAAGAAATAAAAAATTGAATGGCTGTGATTTTATAGGGGCCAACAACATATTCAACCCTATTATTTAAAAATTAGCATTGCTTAGTTCCCCATAGTTTTTAGCAAATAACAATTACCTTATCCTTTTGGAAGGCCTATTGGTCTCTACAACATTGCAGTGAAGCCTTTCAGAGTCAGCATCCAAAATTAAGTTGCAGTTGCCATCATCGACCAATGTAGCAGAAACATCAGAACACATATCCACCAGTGTGCTTTTTCTTTTACAAGGTGTTAAACTTCCATCCTTATCATTTCCAACACATTTCCTGATCAAACTTTCATTTGAATCTGAACCCCTAGTTACTAACATTTGAGATGTCTCCTCTTCAACTTTTTCCGGTATCCCACTAGTCTCGTGAGTACTGGAATTAGATGGTACCACCGTTGATCCTATAGTCCCATTATTATTTTCTGATAATTCTTTCACAGACCCACTCGACCTAGACTCCGCACTCATATCTGTTGCTTTGGCATCTTCAGCTGGAAGATTACAATCCTCAAAAACTTCTTTACATTGTAAACTAGTCTCCTTCAACTCCTCATCAGTCTTGTCACCACCCACTTTGCTATCTTCTGCAGTCGACCTATTCTCATCCTCATTATTTGTCTCCTTTTGGCAATCTGACAATCAATAAAACTAAAATAATAAAGCATCCCCACAAACAAAACAACAATATACCAAACAAGAACACCTCACTCAGCACCATTTACAAGACCAACATTTGTAGCCATCACACTAACAAAACTATTTTGTTTAGTTTACCATACGAAGTTTTCACCGGCGTTTAACGGTGACTAATCTCCATCTGGAAACCTATGGGGCACACATTAGAAGAGTCGTTCATCTATTCTACTTAACTCTAACAAACTCTTCCAGCTTGTACACCAATGTAACTAATCTAAAATTAGTTCATTAATCTTAACTAATCTAACTAACTCTACCAACTATTTTTAAAAATAAAAAATAGAAATATAAGCAGCAACATGTAAATGTAAGCAAAATGCAAGAAAGTAAAACTAATAATGTTAATTACATTTAAACAATAAAATAATCTCATTAGTAAAATCAAATTATCATCCATAAAATTGAAGTAAAATTAAAAATTAAAATTACCTTTAGCTTTCTTTCGAGTTAAAATTCTTCGATAAACACGAGCATCCATTTTCTTAACTTTCCGATTCAGCGAAATTTCCTTTTCCTTATCCTTTTCTTCATCACGATTCTTCTTCTCTTTAGGCGACACGTGTCTCTTAGAAACAGGAGTTCTAGAAGTAACAGGTGAATGATTATTGATAGATGTAGAAGAAGATGAAACGTTCCGATTTCTCTCAGATCTCCGCAAAGGACTAGGCGTTGTTGTTGTTGTTTTGATCTTCTTGTTATGATTCTGAGATGAAGAACGAGTTGGAATCATATTGTTGAACAATGCTGCTAGTTGAATCTTCAAAGAGAATGTTGATGTAGTAGTAACCCTAATTCACCAGAAATAGTAAGTGTTGTTGGTGGAAATGAAGATGATACTAATACTAGTATTAAAGTTGTTAATAATTGTGTTTAGGAGTGTTGTTATTATGGGATAATAATGGAGTTTAGGATTAGGATTAAGGAAATTTCAGAGACGATGAAGGTTGAAGAAAATGGTATGAAAGAATTTCAATGGTGTTGTTGTTTTGTTCGAGTCACTCAGTCATCAAAATTTCATCGCTTAGGAAAAGTAATTAATTACAGTAATTAATATTTAAGGCATTTTTTCAGGCTGTAATAAAGTTCCATTGACTTGTTGTAATGTAGGTAGATACGCGCATGTTAGGAAAATTAATGAAAATGGATTTCATGTGGTAATTGCGTGAGGAAGTTATTTATTGGAGTTGTTTGATTTGAAATTGTTTATAAGATGATTTTTAATTGATTTTGATGATATGTAATTATAATCGTTCGATCTATAATTAATGATTTAGATTAACTACAATGGAAATCTGTGTGCTTCTTCAAATATAGAGAATCCAGATTCATTTTTGTTGGTTGTATTTTTAGACAAATTAATCAATGGAACTAAATCAAATTGTGTGATTTTGTTTGGTTCCACTTCTAAAAAATAATTCTAAACCAAATCGAATATATACATATTTCATTGGTTTGGACTTTTTTTAGTTGAAAATCGATTCAAATCCAAATTTGTTACACCCTCGAGAACAAATACGAAAAATGCACCTAACAAAATTTATATGAAAAGTTTTATGCGTATATTATATGATGTGTTGTTGCATCATCTTAATCTTATCTTATTTTTATTTTATCTTATCTTAATCTTAATCTTAATCTTATCTTAATCTTAATCTTAATTATGATAAAAGTTAAATTTTGATTCATTTTAAATCATAATTTATTTTGACTAACCCTAATTAATCTTTGCCAAATTCCCTCCAAAATTCCATCACTGAATCCCTAATAGACACATTTTCGGATCATAAAATGCCCAACTATTTTATTTTTTAAAAAACCTTCCTTGTAAAGGTGCTATGCGTTTTACAAGAAATGTGGTGCGACCCATTAATGTTTGGTTGTTCCATGCTTTTTTTTTTTTGCTTTACCATGTATTAATTACCTTGGTCCGTACATAATTACACATTTTCAGATCATTAAATGCCTAACTGTTTTTTTTAACCTTCCTTGGAAATGTGCTATGCGTTTACAAGAAAGATGGTGCGGCTCATTAATGTTTGGTTGCTATATATATATATATCAATACATATTATATTATATAAAATTTGTTAATTTTTTTTTTGAAAACCATGTATTTGTTGACACCAAAATTATATATTCATTTCGATTTGGTGTTAGAATTTGAATAGAAGATGAAAACTCATTTCGACCGGCCATGGAATGTGATTTGTCGAAGTTAGCCATATTAAGTGGAATTCGACTAAACTATTTTGTTGTCGAAAGCTTCATTTTCAACAAGAAGTGATATATCAAAAAGGCATTCGGAGTAGACTTTTCAAAAATTCATTTAAAGAGTCGAATAAAGACAAAGTGGAAACAACACATCAAGCAAACAACTCTTTACAAGGAAGTTACCGAAAGTTATTAGGGACATGTGTCAATTTTATATTAAGAAAGTTAAATAAGACACTTGTAAAATCTTAGATGTAGGAAGTTATTTTCTATTCTCTATAAATACTTGTAACTTCTTTGTAATAAGGGTTGGATCATATTTTCTAGAAACTCTACAATGTCCGCGCCGCGTGTGCAAACGGGTTGAAGAGTGCATAGAGATGGATTTCTTCCACCATTTACATTTCATGCAATTTAATTTTGCTTTGTTCTTCCTTTATTTTCTTTTTTCTCTTGCAATTATGCATTTCTTTTCATCTCCTTTTATTTTATTTCTTTTCAATACTCACTTGAGTATTATTTTTTTTATGTTGTCATGAGACAACTTGTTATTAAAAGATGTTGGAAGCAATTCTAACACCAAAAAGAACAATGATTTTGTTCTTAAAGACGCATGAAGTACATTGTAATTCCCGAGACTTGACGAACCCTTCAAAAAGGATTTACTAATTGATCCTGCAAGTAATTTTCAAACTAGCGTTTATTTATCAAAAATCGGTGTAAACAGTATCTCATGCTTGGCATCGGACCTAATACTAGTTACTTATAATAGTATGATGAGCAATAATTAATACCTTTTTGATCAAGAAATAATACTTTTTTTATTATCAATTTATGAATAACAAGCTATACCTCAATTATTACAATTGTCAATAATCAACAATATTACAATAACAACCTTATAATTTCCACTCACTACACATGCTTTCTCTTACATTACTTTTAGATTTCTCTTTTAAATTTCAATATTTTATTTGAGTTCTTAAAAGCAAATATCTTCCTCATGGAGTAGTTACTTATAATATAGTATGATGAGCAAGAATTAATACCTTTTTGATCAAGAAATAATATTTTTTTTATTATCAATTTATGAATAACAAGCTATACCTCAATTATTACAATTGTCAATAATCAACAATATTACAATAACAACCTTATAATTTCCACTCACTACACATGCTTTCTCTTACATTACTTTTAGATTTATCTTTTAAATTTCAATATTTTATTTGAGTTCTTAAAAGCAAATATCTTCCTCATGGAGTGCACGAGGAAAATATTTCAATATTTTTTAACCTTCTTTGGAAATGTGCTATGCGTTTACAAGAAAGATGGTGCGGCCCATTAATGTTTGGTTGCTCCGTGCTTATTTTGTTTTTATGCTTTACTATGTATTAATTATTTTGGACTGCTACTATTCATAATTAGATTTGAATTAGAAATATTGTTTGCCTAAAAAATGGAATAGCAGTTATACATACATTAATGTTTCTACAATTTACAAAGCGTGAAAACCAACAAGAAAAATTGATGCCCCTAATCAATCTTTGCCTAATTCCCTCCAAAATTTCCTCCCTAAATCCCTAATAGACACATTTTTGGATCATTAAATGACCAACTGCTTTTCTCTTTTTAAACCTTCCATGAAATGTGCTATGCGTTTTACAAGAAAGATGGTGCGCCCATTAATGTTTGGTTGCTCTATGCTTATTTTATTTTTTTGCTTTACCAAGGATTAATTATCGTGGTCTGCCACTGTACATAATTAGATTTGAATTAGAAATGGTATATTTGCCTAAAAAATAGAGTAGCAGTTACACCTATATTAATGTTTCTACAATTTACAACGCATGAAAACCAACAAGGAAAATTGATGCTTGTACTCTCTTTTCATTTTTTATGTTACAATTTGTTTTCTTCTTCCTCTCTAATTTTTACTTTGTAGCAAAAACAAAAGAGCACAATTTGTGCCTTCACCAGCACCTTGAAAATTGTTGCCACCGTCACCACCACTACCACCATCGTCGGAACCACCACGCAATTCCACATTTGAAGGCGTGTCCCGACTCTAAACTATTGAATTTGAACTTTCTATGGCATAGGGAGACAATTTTTACCAAGCGACCACCAGATGCGATGGATTCTGAAAGACGTACGATGGTGCCGCCTAAACAGAACTATCAGACATTGCTCTTCGTTGAAGGTGTTCCACTGTTGCTAAAGGTGAGGAATTTTTCCACTGCATCTGATTTTGTTAGTCCTTGCTTCACAATTTTATTTTATGAGAAAATTTGAATCCTCCCACATCCTTCTCTCATTCACATCTCTTACACATTTCAATATCCATCTCTCAAAGCCATTGTGATTACCTTTTTCATCTTTTCTTCTAAGAAGCAAAACCCTATAATTCAGTATCAACTAGATATTTTTTCCTTTAAAAGTTTGGGATTTTAATATGGACATTTTTACCATTTCTCATTTTCACCAGAGGTTATCATCACATTGATTGATATTTTGGTTCACAGTAGGTTGCATGAAGGTACTGTTCTGGTGATACCAATGATAGAGAATGAAGAATGAAGGCCCAATGAATTTTATTTTTAATTACAATCTAGTGTGAAGTTATCACTACAAGAAATATGATTTTTGGCAGCGACTTTTTTGTTACAAGTTGATGGAATAATTCGCAAGTGAATGATTTCCGCAAGTAGTAAAAAGATTATCGATCCACGGGGATTATCCTAACCGAATTTATAGGCAATTAAAACTATGTTACTAATATCTAATCAAGACATAATTGGGGGGTTTTTCAAATATCAAGTTTAAGATGCAATTATCAACGAAATTCTCAAATACGAATTTAGAATCGATTGAACCTCCATGCTTCTATGAACTCATTAAGGTGTAGTAGCTAAATTCACAAGTATTGACTCAATTTCATGCAAGATTGATTAACCTAAGTTGTAACTACAAATCTCTTTGCTAGTCACACTCTCTAAATAATGTCAATTACCTAATCTCTTAACTAATTCAACATTAATAGAGGATTAAGAACAGTTAATCATGCAATCACACCATTCATACAAAATCTCATAAGCATAAACATGTGTTCTATCAATCTAGATCCATAATTCAAGTGCTATTCTCATAGAAACTCAATTACTAAATTCAAATCTAACTAGATCAATGAAAGATAAGCATTAAACTCAAGATCAATAGATGCATAAACATTGAATTCAATACAAGAAACTTAGCTACAACATGATAGAGTTCAAGTTACATGGAGATTCAATCCTAAGGAGTCTTAGCCAATGGTCATGGTGGATTGGAAGTGGAATTCTTCATCTCCATTCATGATCATCAATCTTCTCTTCAAACCTTCTTAGATCTGGTTCTTGGAGGTAAAAAATCCTCAATCCTAAGCTTCCAATCTTCCAAATCCGAACCTGGACAATGAATTTCGACTTGGCTTTTATAGATTTCCAATGTTTCGCGTAAGCTAAGCCAATTTTCGCGCAAGCTAAACCAATCTTCGCGCAAGCTAAGCAGTTCTCTCGCGCACGCTAGTAGTACTTCGCGCACGCTAAATCCTTCCTCGCGCAAGCTAAAATGGCAGAATGATCTTGGCCTTTGCACACACACTTTCGCGCACGCTAACCTCATTCTAGCTTGCGCCAATTTGCTTCTTTTTTAACCCATATCTTTGACTTTTTCATACTTTTTGGCATTGACTCGTAGATCAAATAATCTCCTGAAACCTTCAATTTTCATAACTTGCAGCCAGGCCCGGCCCAATACCATGTGCCACATGAGCCATGGCATTGGGCCTCAAAAAACTGAAGGCCTCCAACAAAAAATTATATAGTAGGTACTGTTAGTAAAAAGGGGGGTACGATTAGCTGTAAAAGTAGTAATGTTTGTTAAGCCCATTGCTGCAGGCCCGGATTGTTAAAAAAAAAACAGTTCAAAGAAGAAGAAATAAAACTGACGGGCTGCTGCTGCTGGCTGCATACATGATACCAAGGCCTCTCAAAAGCAGTTTTTTGTTAATTATAAGGATGCTTATTATTTTTATGTTATTTGCAACTTAAATTGAGGATGAATTTTTTTTTTTAAAAAATTGCATTTATTTATTAAAGGGCCACGTTTAATATTTTGCACATAGCCTCCAAAAACTCCGAGACGGCCCTGCTTGCAGCCAACTTTATTAGCAAAAACACACTAAAAATGCTTGAAACGATCCTTGGTTTAGAGGAATGATGAGATATCATCACAAGTCGTTGGCAAAACTACAAAAATGCAGTTTTGCCAGCCAACTTTATTAGCAAAAACACACTAAAAATGCTTGAAACGATCCTTGGTTTAGAGGAATGATGAGATATCATCACAAGTCGTTGGCAAAACTACAAAAATGCAGTTTTGCCAGCGACTTGAAACAACTTGTAACAAAAAAAGTCGCTGCCAAAAATCATATTTCTTATAGCGTATGTTTCCCTCACTTCAATTTTTTTTTTTGTTAGAAATTGAACAATGTTTGTTTGAGAAAAAGGTCAGTTTTTTTATTTTAAAGTTGTCTATGAATTGGTTTATTTGCATAACAAAGTTTGCTAGTTTATGTATCTTGCAATAAATTATAGGTAAAAGCTTTCAATTTTGACTGTGGTCTAAGAAGCAAATATCTAGAGAAGGAATGGATCATAGATTTAAATGGCGAAGTTTTGATACGACGTAAAGGAACCTACAAGTATGAGAAGAAGTATTTGATGTAAGAATAACAAATATATCTATAACAATTCCTTAAGATTCTTATTTATATCTTTAATGGCCACTATATTTTTTCATTGATTTCTTACCTTTGTTTTCATAGATAGAGTATAAAGATTTTTCAATTAATTTCATGATTTTACAATATAATTATTATAATAGTTGACTAAAGGGTCGCATCAACAATTTTTGAACGAACATCTGTAGAGCTATGAAGAATTTTAAGATGAGATGAAATAAGAAGAATGTTCAGGTATAAATTGGAAGAAGATAAAATGAATTGTAGAGGTGCATAATTGTTCATTCCAAAATTGTAGAGTCCAACAAGTTGTTTGTTGTAGTAATTGTTTAGTGGTCATTAGTTATTAGTATTATATGTTAAGTGACCTCTTTTTCAAACTCTTTTGGTGTCAAAACTCAACCATTTGACTTATGCATGCCTTGGCTATGATTATTGGTTGTACTTGATTACCCTTTGGTTTTAATTTGTTTATAGGTATAGCCTTTGTTGATTTCATTTTTTTTTTTAATTTGATTTGGCTTTGATGATCTTTAATTTTGATTTCTCAATTTTGGGTTTTAATGGTAGAGTATCTTATCTATTTGGTTTCGCGTTACAACACATAAACGTGCGTTTCAAATGGTCAAACATGGTTTGACCGTAAATTTTCATGTTTGGCTTGTATCCAATATTGTAAATCGACTCTGCTCCAAACTCACGGTGAAGCTGAAGCTACGATGCAGAGCTTTTGCGTTCACTTGAATCGATTCTAGATTTTATTTTATGTTTCTCAACACCATTTTCCCTTATTACCCTTTATAGTATCTGCTGTCATGGTAACGTTTCTATTCAAGAGGAAGAAAATATGTCGTAGAAGAGAACAAATTGTTCAAGAGGAAGAGGTCAAAAAGAGAACAAAGGTGTGGAGGCATTTCGGTGAAAAATCATTACATGCAAAATCGGTGGCTTACGGTGGTATATGAGGTTGGCGGTGATTGGTGTTGGTCAATTTTTTTTAGTTACAGGTGTTGCTGAATTTGGTACCAGACAATACTTTATTTATTTTTGTTTTTTACAATAATAGTACCACCTTACTTGATGATTACTGTAAATTACTATTGTTTATAGACTACAGTATAGAACAATTAAAAATAATTATAATAAAAATTCATACCACTATAATTTTAGATAAAGTTTAATTTTTTTTCGTCAAAAAACAAGATAAGTTTAATTATTTATCTAAAATGAGAATTAATATATAGTTTTAAATACAATTAAAAGGATAATTTAGTCATTATACATTCAAAATTAATTTTTATTCAAACAATCCAAACAACATCAACTCATAAAAATCACTTTTACATAAACATATCAAAACATAAATCAATTCAGTTTAACTCACTTTTAACTAAACTCAGTATCTGTTTGGTTTGGCTTTTGGAAGCCTCAAACGCACGTTTACACTTAGAAACGCGATTCCGTCAAATTTTGAGATGTTTGGCAAAAGGCAAAAGCAATTCTCTGCGACGCGGTTCTCTCCCCAGACGTGAGTTTTTCTGAAGCTGGAAATCCTAGCTTTCACGGCAAAGAAACGCGATTCACACCTTAGTTACATGGAAACTTACCTATATACCCTTAAACTTCTCCTTCTTCGCATCACTCAGATTCAAAGCTATATGGATTTGTCTTTCCCCTTTGTAAGCTTGAGATCATGAAACAAGTATTTACAAATGGAAAAAGAATGTGTGGGGCATATTTATTTCTCTTCTTCTTCCTATGTTACCCACTTACCCTCCACTCACTGGTTTCATTGATGCGATGCGGCTGCTACAGTGCTTTGTTCTAGGTTGAAGATGATAAACAAGTTGTTGGGCTCAACTTTGACCCAGCAATGGCCCATTAAGCTGTTTATCTTAGTTTTTTTTTTTGTTTTTTTATATTGTTGGTGTACAAAGAAATAGTTTGTTTTTTCAATTAAAAAGCCACAATTATAATACAATATGCATTTTAATAAAGAACCAATAATTAATTAAATTTAACAATAAAAAAATTAAATTAAACATGATTTTAAATACGCATGTATAAGCCCATTTTGGTAATTATACATCCAAAATCAATTTTAATTCAAACTATCCAAACAACATAAAATGTTGAGAATCACTTTTAAATTTTTGTATCCAAACAAAAATCAATTATATTCAACTCACTTTTAACCAAAATCAATTCTATTAAACTCAATTCTGTCAAACTCAATTTTTTTCACTGCTAAACCAAACACATACTCAATTCTCTTAAAATCAATTCTATCAAAATCAATTTTTTCCACCGCCAAACCAAACACACACAAAGTCTTTTTCCTGTATTCAATTTTTCTATCAAACATTGATCCTCACATTTTAGAATGCAAACACTGTTCGCACTCCATTTTGCAAGTGGCAATTTTATTTGACTCTAGCCCAACTTCTGCGTCCCCCACGAATGAAAATATTATGAAAAAAGGAGTTTGCATCCTATAATGCAAACTCAATTTACATCTTAGATAGCAAACTCTTTTTTCAATATATTTTCATTCGTGGGGGGCCTAAACGTTGGACTTGAGTAAAATAAAATTGTCACTCGCAAAATAGGTTGCAAATTGAAACATAGTTCGTTATTTAGAGTGCGAACTCAATCTCAAATAGAGAAAAATAAAAGAAATAATTATAATGAATATATGAAAATAATTATAATGAATGAGGAGATAAAATAGATTGATGAGTGCAATAACTAAGGAGATAACCGTTGTATTATGATGATGATTTTACGACTTATTTATTTTATTTCTTTGACTTGGAATGTTGGTTGGTGTAACACACACATGTACACTATATGCTCAACAGACACCCCGTATAATTTTATTTTTGTGACAAAACACACACTCCGTATAATTTGTTGGATATGCCTTAAAATCTCGGTAACGAGAAGTTAGAAAATTCTGGAAAAATCTGTGGAGATTTTTGTGGAAAATATATTTTCTTGGAGGATACTCTGACTTGGATTTGTTTTATTTTAAAATAGATTGTGTTTGTTTTAAATAGGATATATTTAAAACAATATAAGATTTGGTTTTATTTTAAAAGATTTGTTTTAAAATAATAGGCATATATTTTTCTATAAATAGAGGTTGTTTATTCATAGAAAAATAAAAGAGCAAAAGAAAGACAAGATGTAGGGAATTGGGGTTTGCCACCACACAAGGCTAGGGTCTTAGGATCCTAGGGGTTTGGGCAAATCATTCTTGGGATCATCTTGTGGGAACACCTTGGGTAGACTAGGTAAAATTGAGTCTCTTGACCACGGGAAGAGATTCGGGATTTTGGGTAGAATTAGGATTAATTCTTGTAACCCAATTGGGAACTCTTGTAAAGTGACTTCTTTGATCTAGTGGAACGGAGAGTTGCTCTCTCCCCCAGACGTAGGTTCATTAACACCGAACTGGGTAAACAAATTGATTGTGTTCTTTTTCTTTCGCCGTTATTGCTTTGAATTATTGCATCATCATCTCTATCGTCCTTATTATTTGGTTGCATGTTTCGCTTGCCCCACACATCAGTTTATTATTGGTGTGAGTTTATCGTCGAATTCACAACATAATTGTTTCATTCAACATATTTTTTTGGGATTGAATAAAGGGTTCACACTTTAATTTGCAAACTATGTTTCAATCAAAATTGTTTCATGAGAGAGGGGTGAAGAGGACAAAAAAAATTGATTTTTATAAGGTTTGCATCCTAGAATGTAAACTCGAACACTAACTGCGATGTTCGTGTTTTTGCAATTTTACACTTCCGCTTCCTTAATAATAAAGGGGTAAAAATGGAATGCCAATGCATGTGAGATTCGGGGTGAAAAAAACTAAAAACACTTAAAAATTTGGGGGAAGCAAATAAGGAAAGACCATAAGTATGATTTTTAATGATAAGTATTTGTTTTTATTAGGTGATAGAGTGTGAGTTTCTTCACATGAATTATTTTAGTGAAGACTTTATATCCTTTTGATCAAATGAAATTAGGGATGATTATTTGACTCATATGTAGTGTGGATACCCACGAAAAATACCAACAATGGGTATGATAAAAACTCGCATTTTAATGATTTTTTTTTAATTTTATTAAAATAATATGATATTTTATAATTGATCGATTTATTTTCATTTTCAGCAAAAATACGGGTAACGGATACAGATATGGGTACTTAGATACCCATATGGTATATACAGGTACATGTATTAAGGTTGTTACCCACACAGGTATGGAGTTGAATACAAGTTTATTTTTTAACTACGTGTATGGGGATGAGTAGTGAGTACTATAGTATTGTACCCATGCCCTATTCATTGTCAACCCTAAGTGAAACCAACGAATGACATATAGTGTTAAATAAATTTTGACGCATTAGTGTCATTTGCTCTTGGCGCGCGCTCTCTCTCTCTCTATATATATATATATATTATGGTTAATAGACTTTTAACTTCTGAAAAGTATGCGAGTTTTGCATTACCCCCTATAAAAAAAATTTTTTAGATTACTCCCCTGCAATTTTTTTTTTTTGATTTACCCCCTTTTGCTGACGTGGCAGACAAAAAGTCAAATAACTTTGCTGATGTGACAGTTGACTTTTTGCCTACCACGTCAGCAAAAAGGGTAAATAAAATAAATAAATTTTGCAGGGAGTAATCTAAAAAAAATAAATTATAAGGGGTAACGTAAAACTCGCCTACAAGGGTCTGTCTTGTAAAATTAAGCTATAAGCTATCTTGTAGCTAATAGCTGAAAAGCTAGCTAATTGAAATTAAAGTGTTTGGTAAAATTAGCTTTTAAAGTGGCTGATAAATATAAAATGACATGTATGTTTAATTTATTTTTTAAATTTTTTGGTAAACATGTATATGTACATGTGTAAATATTTTTCACTAATTTTTTGATTTATTTCAAATTATTTTTCATCTTTACATAATAAATATGATGTATTAATTCAATTAATTTTTTTGTTTAACTATCTTTTTCAATTTTAATGAAAAATTATATTTTTACTACAAGAATGATCAAATTATGTTAAATATTTAATTGGTAATTATGATCTACTATCTATAAATAAAGTCACTCATGACATAAAAAATTGAATACATTATATATGCAATCCGTAAAATAAAAAATTATACTTACAAATTAAAAAATTATATCATTGAACCAAAAAAAAATATTTATATCAACAACAAAAAATTGGCATTAAGGTGCACATGATTTAATAGTGGGTAGTTTTTTTTTTTCAATGGGTAGTTATATATAAAATAAAAAATTAAATTAAAGGGTAAAAATGGAATTAAGTGTAGCTATAAACTATAAGCTCAAACGCTACTTGAAATAGCATATGGAAAAAAGCTATAAGCTAGTAAAAAAAACTAGTTACCAAACACCTCTTATTTTTTGAAACAAGGTTATAAGCTAGTCCAATAAGCTATAAGCTAGTTTATTGGACTTACCAAACACACCATTTGCAAGGGGGTAAAAGTCTATTAACCTGTTTACAGTGAAATTTCGTAAACAAGCGCTAGTTTTACTTTTTAAACTTGCGAGATCAAACTAGAAATCTCAGGACAATTTTATGCTTGTTTTTTATAAGAAAATGGTTTCAATGTTCATCATCATTCAACAAACATTTATATTTTTGGTTTTCTTAACGAAAAAGATAGAAGTAAGTTAATTCGAATCGCCTCAAACTAACAGACCTCGTGTAAAGATTAAACAACAAAAAGCAGTAAATTGCTTGAAATAAACTTGCATAAATTGTAAAGAAGAATGCAATAAAATGGTTCACAAACCGTACATGTTTCTCTTTGGAATTCCTTTATTTCTACGCTGAGTACTCAGAATTTTCAGAGAAAACTATATAAAAACAGTTTTGCGACCTTGATTCCTTCTAAGGAATTACTATTTATACTTCAAAGACAATAAAACTGCCTAGATGATCTGGACGCTCCAGATTTCTCCTTCGAATATCCCACGTTCTCCACTTCAAAACTCCCTCTCTGGCTCGTTCTAACTGTGGGCTTGACTTGAACCTCTTTTGGGCCAAAACCATTTTGGCCCATACTTCATAGGTTTCCTTTCGAATGCTATATCTTCAACTTCGATGCACACTGCAGAAGATTTTGGTAATCGAAACAACTTGTGAGGGCGTGAATCGAAGCAACTTTATTCGATTTGAAATATTGATGGTGTTTTCATGAACACCAATTAAATGACACCTATAAATTTGATAATTAATTCATTATTTTGTTGGACCAACATTTTTTTCCTTTAAATCATTAAGTCAAAATATAGCCCAACAAATTGCCCCCCAAAAATGCCAGTTTCGACTGAACGATCGAAAGATAAGGTGGCATTTTTGAAAAGATTATGAATCAATCTTTCACGCTTCCCAACGGTGGCTATGACGTCAGAACATCATTACCTTTTTCACTTAACTGTCACCTCGCTTCCCACAACCATCATGACTTCCACTTTTTCAGGGAGCAGTGGCCACGTGTCGGCGTGAGAAGTTGAAAAGAGAAACTTTTCTGAATTTCTATCGTTATTATTATTTACTTTTTCTTTTATTCAGAGTTTCTCTAAACCCTATAAATAGGATTTCCTTATTTCATTTCACTTTTTCCAAACTCTTGAACTCTCAAACTCTTATTCTCTGAATCTCTCTGTTTCCAGATTTCTTCCAACTTCCTTTCACTTTTCTTCATCGCTTCCTTTCCTTTTGATTCCGAATCTCAAACTTCAATCTCAAAAACCACTTTTACCTTTGAACTTATGGCTTCCAGCTCGGGACAGAAACGCAAACTCCCTCTAGTAGGAGGATAGAGCGAATCTCTTTTAAGAAGCTACGCTCCTAACACAGTTCTAGAGCCAATGATGAACAGTGATAGGCGCAAAGCACAAAACCAGTCCCACTGGGCATGCCAATTTGTTTACAATGAAATTTCGTAAACAAGCGCTAGTTTTACTTTTTAAACTTGCGACATCAAACTAGAAATCTCAGGACAATTTTATGCTTGTTTTTTATAAGAAAATGGTTTCAATGTTCATCAGCATTCAACAAACATTTATATTTTTGGTTTTCTTAACGAAAAAGATAGAAGTAAGTTAATTCGAATCGCCTCAAACTAACAGACCTCGTGTAAAGATTAAACAACAAAAAGCAGTAAATTGCTTGAAATAAACTTGCATAAATTGTAAAGAAGAATGCAATAAAATGGTTCACAAACCGTACATGTTTCTCTTTGGAATTCCTTTCTTTCTACGCTGAGTACTCAGAATTTTCAGAGAAAACTATGTAAAAACAGTTTTGTGACCTTGATTCCTTTTAAGGAGTGACTATTTATACTTCAAAGACAATAAAACTGCCTAGATGATCTGGACGCTCCAGATTTCTCTTTCGAATCCCACGTTCTCCACTTCAAAACTCTCTCTCTGGCGCGTTCTAACTATGGGCTTGACTTGAACCTCTTTTGGGCCAAAACCATTTTGGCCCATACTTCATTGGTTTCCTTTTGAATGCTATATCTTCAACTTCGATGCACACTGCAGAAGATTTTGGTAATCGAAACAACTTGTGAGGGCGCAAATCGAAGCAACTTTATTCGATTCGAAATATTGATGGTGTTTTCATGAACACCAATTAAATGACACCTGCAAATTTGATAATTAATTCATTATTTTGTTGGACCAACATTTTTTTCATTTAAATCATTAAGTCAAAATATAGCCCAACATAACCCTATATTTTAATATATATTTGGAGCTGTAGAAGTAGGATGGAGGACCATTAAGAGTATTATCATAGTTGAAATTTTTACTATTCTTCTGATATCTAGATGCTTTTGGTTATCGAAAAATGTTAGTAATAAACACACATTGAGTGGACAATCTTGCAACCAGAGCATTTCGAATATTTAATCTTTTTTTTTGACAAAGAATATTTAATCATGTTATTGATTGAGTAATGGACAATCTGCAATGTGTTTGAATTGGAGGAAATTGTTAGTTGCTGACAGAGCACAAATGATGATATTGTTTGGAAGTTACTGAATTTGATTGGAAAGAAACAAATAGAAAGAAATGGAGCATCACCATGTAACAACTACTATTTAATATAGATAATTGAATTCACATTATATGCATCATCATCAATATTTTCCTATATATCCACTTGTAGCCATTTGTTTTTCTGCCGGCTTCTTAACACTTATGCATTTGACCATATATATTCACAAATTAATATTTAATACTAATAGCTTTTTGGTCAAAAGGTCACAATCTCTAATGTCATCTTTCTTTGTATGCTTGTTATTGAATAATGTAGTGTCTTTAAATTAAGATGGTTCTTTTTATAATTTTGAGCTGGACTTCCTCAATTTTATAAAATTGGTTTGCATATTTACTTATAAACATATATTTGGATCATTTCTCAATTGATACACGAATTTTGGAACTCTTTTTAATCTGACAGAAATCTTCAATGTGAGACATTTGATTTGATAGTGAAAACCTGATTGAAGATGGTTCAACGGATCTTAAACTGAACTTTGATGCTATTTTAGAATTTTAATTAAACTTAACTCAATATTACAAAACTGACTTGTAAAATGAAGATTACCTCTATATATAAACGTATAAGTCATCTATCAATCAATATAGGATTCTCAAAACAGTTGATAAAAATTCAACTCAAATTTCATATGCATCTGAATTCAAATTCCATTATCGAAAAAAGGTTATGTATATGTAAGTATATCTTGCAAGTGCTATCTGAACTTTGAAACTTTTTTTACCCAATCAATTGTCGAGATCCAATTCACCTAAACTTTTTTTCCATAATAAACAAATAATAATGATGTCATGACATCTTTGTACACAAGATATATCCTTCAAAGTCCAAACTCTTCCATTTCCAAAGGAAAAAACTTCAAACTCTTCCATTATTCACCTTCTTGTCTTTACTACTTACTAGTGACTATTATATCCCCATGGAAACTAGTCTTGTATTTATCTATAACAAAATCATGATTCATCTTTGGTTTATTGCATTGATATGCTTAACTTCATGCTATTCTCAACAACCTTATGACATTTCCAATTGTTTTTCAAATGAAACACATCCTGGTTCAAGGTACACATGCAATTCAACACAAGACACATGCAAAACATTCTTAGTATATAGAGCCAACCAAAATTTCAAAACCATTTCACAAATCTCAAATCTCTTCAACAAAACTACTAATGAGATTCTTCAAATAAACAACCTTACATCTTCATCTCAAATACTCAAACAAGGTAAAGAAGTCCTTATTCCTATCGAATGTACATGTTCTGAACAATTTTACCAAGCGAATTTCAGCTACAAAGTTCTTGAAAACTCAACAACATTTTCAAATATTGCTTGTGAAGTTTTTGAAGGACTAGTGAAACATCTCACACTTTTTGATGAAAACCAATCAAAACAAGGTAATGAACCAAAAATTGATGATGTTCTTCATGTACCACTTAGATGTACATGTCCAAAAAATAATGTCTCTAGTATTAAAAGGGTAATAAAGTATTTTGCTACATACCCTCTTATACAAGGAGATAATTTTGATATATTGGTTAAGAAATTTGGTTTCTCACTTGATGATTTCTTAGAAGCTAATCAATTACAAACCTTTTCATCAATTTTTCCTAATACAGTTGTTTTAATTCCATTAAGAGATGATGAAAATGGTCCAATCCAAATATTTGATATTCCAGATTCTCCTTCTCCACCACCTAATTTTCTTCCAACAAATCCATTTGAATCACAAGGATCAACACAAACATCAAATTTATATATTGCAGGACCTATCATAGGGTTTGTAATAATCATCATAACATTGATTGCAAGTGGATTCTATATGAAGAAATTAAGAAAAAATGATGTTGTTATTGATTCCTTTAATCCAAAAAGTACTTCAAATTCAAACACTTTGTATTCAACAATGAGAGCTTCTACAACTTCATGTTTATCTCCTGATTTTCTTGTTGGAATAAAGTATTGTTTGCTTAATTACCATATAGAAGAGATAGAGAAAGCAACAAATTTTTTTAGTGATATGAACAAGATTGGTGATTTTGTTTATAAGGCGTTAATCAATGATATTGAAGTGATGGTAAAGAGGTTAAGATTTGAAGATACTAGTGAAGTAATTGATTTACATTCAAGAATAAATCACATTAATATTGTGAATTTAGTTGGTGTTTGTTATGGTGAGGCTAATGATATTTCATGGTCTTATTTAGTTTTTGAGTTACCTAAAAATGGTTGTTTAAGGGATTGTTTATTGGATTTGGATCCTTGCAATAGTCTAAGTTGGTATAGAAGGACACAAATAGCATTTGACATAGCAACATGTCTTTACTATTTACATTATTGTTCTTTTCCTTCTTATGCACATATGAATGTGAATAGTAGAAATATATTTGTGACTGAAAACTGGAGAGGTAAATTAGCAGATGTTGGGGGTGTGTCTAATAATCTCTTGCATGGAATAGTTTCACAAAAGGTTGATATTTTTGCATTTGGTGTTGTTTTACTTGAGTTGATATCAGGAAGAGAGAATTTAGATGGAAAATTGATGAAAGATTGTGTTGGTTTTTTGTTGGGGGAAGGTAGTGAAAGTGGGGGTGGATGTTTTGAAGGGTTAAGGAGTTTTGTGGATCCAAATTTGAAGGAGTATTCTCTTCCTGAGGCTCTTTGTTTGTGTTTTTTAGCTAAGGATTGTGTGAAAGATGATCCATTGCTTAGGCCAACTATGGATGATATCATGAAGGTTCTTGCAAAAATGGTTTAGAGATAAGTGTGTTGAGGAAGAAAATTAGTCACATAGTTTAGGTGAAATTATGGTTGTAAATGTAATTATGAAACTTCATTGTAAGAAATTTTTAATCATGAGAAATATTAGTAGTTTCACTAATGTGATTATTTAATGTAATTTCTAGTAACATATACCACATGTCATAACATAAATTCTAAGGTGACAATGCTAATTAGTTATTACAAAGTTGATTCATCCTAAATAGAAGAATCTATATATACTATGATACTATGATGAATACTAGGTCTCCTTATCAAGTAAACTAGTATAATCTACTAGTACTCCTTTAACTATTTTATTTGGACTTCATACAATTTTTTCCTCTTCATACTGTTGGGCCATGTCCCGGCCCATAATAGTTGAGCTGCACTAAGCGGTTGTTTAATGGTTGCAATGGTCTTGCATTAGTGTTTGATTCCTGCCAAGTGAAAGTCAATGAAATTATTTTTAAAAATGTCGACACCTACTTACTTAAGTAGCGGACGTTATAAAAAACAATTATGATATAGTGTTTTTAGGTGTATCCGCTACCTAAATAATGGACAAACATATTTTGATTAATTCATAGATCGCGCGAAAAAATGAGAATGATGACAAAAATAAATCCCATAGTGGTATGACTTTCAGCTGTTTGTAGAGATTCAAATGCATATTCATAACAAATTGGTCATTTTAATTTTTCTAATAGCAAATGCACACCTATTATACTCCCTCCGTCCTTTTTACAAGACGTCGTTTAACAAAAAATTGTCCAGATCCCTTTTTATAAGAACTTTTTGCAATCATCAATGATATTGATGAATTTTTTTCAAAATTACCCTTATTTACTTTACATTTTTTTTAATTGCATTTGATTCTTCTTTGTAAGCAGGCCCGACTCCCATAGGGGTGCAGGGTGAACGACGGCATCAGGCCTCAAAATTTTGGAGGCCTCAGTTCAAAATTTTGAGGTTCTATAATAATAGATATATACATACATATATATATATATATATATATATATATTGTTAGTTTTTATAAAATATAAGATGTACTCAATAGATTAATTTTGAGGCCCTATAATAATAGTTAAATATTACCAATGTTCATAATATTTCATATGTTTTGTGAAAAAAATCTCAATCAAGTAAAAAATAATGATTTAAATAGAGGATGATTCTTTTTAATTTTTTATTAAGGGTCCATTTTTAATATTTAAACCGGGCCTCTATATAGTCATGATCGGCCCAGTTTGTAAGTGGATACTCTATTAATTATATGAGAGTTATTATTACTACGAGTAAACATGGAAAATTAATGTAATTTATGAGCTTATTCATAACCATAGAAAAATGAAAGTAACTTACATCATGAACAGCAACCTGAAGCAATTCGATTTGCTCCTTTAAAACAGATTTCACCTGATTAATTGAATATAGTAAAATTAAATTAAATTGGAATAAATATATATGGCCAATTAAACTAACTAGCTAGTAGTTATTTAATAAATTAAGTAGAGTTAGCAAATTAAATTTAAATTAATTACTAACCTCTTTAACCACTGTCCAAGTAATATTCTCAGTGCATGCGGGTGTAGTTAGCGAACCCATGTATCTGTAATATTGAGTTCTGCTGAAATTAACTATCCTAGGATCAACTACACCCACTGCTCTTTCTGCCCCTGTACTATTAGAAATTGCCACCAAGTCCTTTGTCAGCTACATATATAAAATATGAAAAATAGTATCAGTCATAAATAAAATATTTTAAATATTTAAAGTCTTGTTTGGTTAATTAATTTACCAATGCCAAGAAAGGATCTGGTATTAATCCAATTTTGTACAATACTCCAATCACTGCAATTTTTCCTGATGGAGTTTCATGTACCAAATGTAACTCTAGATCGTACCTGTAGCACAATTAGTTGTTAGATTCTATTAAATTAATTTTATACGTCAATAATCAACATATTCCACTAGTATTGTATTTGTCAATATCAAATTCAAAACTTGATACATGAGTTGAACATTTAGGGGACAGAAACCCTTTTACATAAGTTAATTTAAAAGTAAAGATCAAAAGTTGCAACGAAAAATATTTAAGGGACCGAAACCCTTTGAAATTTTTATAGAGTAAAAAAAATAATTTAAGATATTACAAATTTCTTTTTTAAATATTGTAGTAATATTTAACTCTGTAGGTTTTTTAGATAAGTTTACTAAAATAGATTGATTATAATAAAATGGATCTGTTATTGTAATTTGTAAATAAATAAAAAAAAAGATTTGTTAGAAAAGTAAACCAATAAGAAAAAATTAAACCATCAGGTTAGTTTGGTGTTTATAGCTCGCTACTAAATTGGTTTACTATTTCAATATTTCAAATTAATCATTTGATTCGTATGTAAATATTTGTTTCACTTACCGTCAAATTAATTATTAACTTCATTTATTTTCTAACAAAATAGTATTTAATATTTTTTCTATCAAATAATCACTATTTTAAATTGATTGTTGACTATAAGTCACTTAAATTTGTATAATGTCATTGTTTACGTGATACTTAACACTGAGTGGATTTAATGACATTAGAAAACACGTGTCAATAGAGAAACTAACTTGAAAAATATTTAACAGAGACATAGATTAATTTAATTAAATGAGCAAGGAGTCTATTTAAAAGCATGGACTAATTTTAATAGGTTATAGTAAATAATAAAGTTGTACCTTTTGCCATTTATGGTGTGTTCTGAGGGAGAATGCCAATGTAACTGTTTTAGTATATACTGAGTTCCATTTATTTGTAGATAGCTTGTGTTTGCAAGCAATTCCAGCTATTCATGAAAACATTGATCCACAAAAATTATTAAAGGTGCATAAGGAAAATAAATTTATTTATTTTTTGTAATAATATGTCTATAATAAGATATTTTTTATTAACTCACCTTAATATCATGACCCCTGTTTTTAAGAGTTGCATTAGATGGATTGTAGTTAATCTGAAGCCTTCCTAAATTGTTAACAATTTGAACCGTCTGATTTGATAAATCAATTGGCGATTGCCTTGTTCCATTTTTGCACTTAAACCATAATTCAGGTTTAATGTCTCCCCAATGTTGTGGTCCTTTTGTACTTTCTTCATCATAATTAAACTCACTCTCATCCTCTACAAGTACCATCAAATTAAAAATTAATTAAATATAAAAAAAAAAACTTTAGAACAATGTTCTAAAATATGATAAACATACACACACAAAAACATAAATGATCGATAAAATATATTTACGTCTCTGACAATAGAGTGACAGATACAGTTTCAACTATGCTATCCACTTATCGATAAATATGAGTCTCGATATGGAAAAAGAAAAACCTACTACTAATTATAGTTTAACAAATCTTATATAGGTTAATTACAGCAAAAGAAAATATCTTATAAAGGTTACCCCACTATTATTATAGATGTGTAGGACCTTTGTATTTGATGAAGATGTTAACATTTTTTTTTTCTAGAGAATTGTAAATTAGGCAAATTATTATGAACAAATCAACTAAGAAAAAAAAAGGAAAGGGTTATTACCAACTTCTTGAGATGTAGCTTGGTATGATGTGAGCAAAACAAGTGTTGTTAATAAGCTGAAAATAAAAACTAGTGAAGCAAGCTTTGCCATTTCAATTTAGCTAGAGGGTTTAATTTGCTAAGATGTTTGATCTATGTAACTATGTTGTTTGTGGAGTTGTTCTTGAAAGGATTAAGATAATCACTATATTTATAGAAAGCTAGCTATAAGGGTATGGAAATTGGTTGAAAAGTCTTAAGAGTTGAAATATGTAAAAAATAAAGTAATTTTATTTTGATGTCTTTGAAGAAGCTTCTTCTATTAGAAGATTCTCATTTTAGACTTTTATATTGACAATTTTAAGATGGTAGAAACCAAATTGTAATAAGAATTTTCCATTCTAAGGTAATCCCATTTTGTGTCCATATGTATAATTGGTATTTGTTCTTCCGTTGCTTCCAAGAAAATATGCTTTTGGAGAAAATCAATTTTACTAACGTTTCATTGCTGAAAAAAGAGTAATTGAGATTCAAGTAGTTAATCCAAAAAATAAATTATATAAGAAAATAAGAGTTTGGTTTTAGAATCAACAATTTTTTAACAAATTTTATTTACTTTTTTGATTGAATTTCAAATTATCATAGCCTGTTCCTTTGGGAATATTAAGATTAACATAAAAATTATTCTTTTAACTATGAATTATTATATTAAAATAAAAAAAATGCAATTTATTGACACTGTACTAATACATCAATATTAATATATGGTGGAGTTTAGGGTGGACCATCAACTAAGTGCCTCATGGTGAACCACGAATAAAAATTATTAGATTAAATAGTTCTACAAGATCTTATGATGTACCACTCACATAAGATATTTTTCAACTTTCATCTTTTCTCCACCAACTACGGTGTAAATTTCCAAATCACTGTTATCTACTCAAAGAGTTTCGAATCTTGATTAATGGGACTCTATATAATCAACCTTAAACCCATGTTGAAGCACAATTGCTCGTAAAATTGAATATCCAAATAGAACTCTTCCAAAATTTTGTGTTTTATGTTTTGATTATGCCCCCTCTAATATTGCTATCGTAAATGGGCTTTGAGGAATTTTATATCTTATGTGAATTTTATAATATGATGCAATTGTATTGTGGTAGAACAAAGCATGGTAGACAACCAGGGAATGAATGAAAACTGTTTTGGAGGCAATGCAAGAACGTGATTGAGAGAGAACGTGAATGTTGGGAGGAGGATTAGATCTGGTGTAGTAGCAACTAATGATATCATGCAATCTCATTTAATCTAACGGTCAAATTAAATAGTACTTCGGTGAGAAATTTAATTAATCTCTCGTCCTAAACGCCACCTTAATATATACTGTAGTTATGTTAAATTGCGCCTAAAATCTGGTTTGAGAGCTTGCGCCTATCACGCGCTTAAAAGCTGTCAAACTCTAACTAGCTACTTGATCTATAACAAATTTAACTAACACAATTACTCTGTCTTACAAGTTACAAACTATATCTAAAACATGAATTACATACAACAATTTTTACTCCTCACTATTGTTGTAATTCTAAATAATAATAATAATAATAATAATAATAATAATAATAATAATAATAATAATAAATAAATAAATAAAATGGTGTGTATACACATATATTCACGTAAGTTTAACTATTTTATTTTAAATTTATTTTACTTGTTTGAATTTGAACGGAGAACAACGTTGTGTGACTTCATGGAATAAGAAGTAAATCAGAACACACAATTATAAGAAAGGAAAAAACAATTATTTTAATTAAGAAAAAGAATACAAACAAGCAAATACTATAATTAAGCAACAGAGGATTAAAAAAAAAAAAAGAAAGAAGATCACATATATGTTCGAATAGAAAATTCCATGGAAAGTTTAACCAAAAAAAAAAACGAAAATTCCATGGAAAGATTAGAATCGAATATGGTCTAGATGTTTTTGTTAGATATTTTCATATTTATAAACTAGTTTAGAAAATTCGATATTTAAATTAGCTATTATATTAAGGTAGAAAATTTATTTAGAAAATATTTAAAATTTTGTTATAAAATATTGTTGCAAATATAAGTGAAATAATTGACCTAGGGCTGAACACGGACCCGCAATATATATTGAAGCATCTGGTCGGGTGCAGGTCGGATCTCAACTCAACAATTTCAAAAAAATCCGGCATTTTAATAGTTGCGTACGGGTAGATGCGAGTCTCTAAAATTTTATCTCTTTGAAACCGAAACCGATCGAACAACCATATATTAAGAAGTAAATTAATTTTTTTCCTTCTCTCACTCTCTTAATCTCGCATACTCTTCGCTTTGTTGATTTTATCCATCTTTAATATAAGAGAGAAATATTATATTTTACTAGCTTATAAAATGTTGATGAAGGAGATGCAAAATATATATTTATAATTCTATTCCAATAGAGCAGATATGAACTCATGTGAAGATACACAGAGAGAATTCTCTCCATTGACATGAGGGTAAATTCTTTTTTCAACCCTTGATTTGGAAAGAGAGAGAGAAGAAAAAGCAAAAAGGTGAATTCAATGGTAATGATGGCCACACTTGAGAAAATTGAGGAATTTTTTTTTTAGAGAATCCATTCTCGTAGATAAACAACAACAACAAGCGTATCGGAGTCACACCACAAATAGAAAGTTTATCCTCGGATATGAACACACAATCATCATCAATTCACGAGAATGGATCTCTCAAAAAAAAAATTCTCAATTTTTCTCAATTTTTACATCTCAACCATCAATCAATTTTCTCAATTTCTTTTAGATTTTTTTTTTAATAGCAAAACTTTATTAATGGCACAATTTAGTACAAGAAGTACCAAAGTGGCAAAAGGAGACCAATTACAAGTGACCAAACAAACTACAGAGGGACAACAAACAGCTGCTCTAAATACAACAACAAAAACAATTTCTTTTAGATTTAAATATTGTTTTATATTTATGATTCAATAGTCTATATTCAATATTATTTCCTCAAAAAAAAAAAAAATCTATTGAGAGAATCCATTCTCTCAATTCACTCATTTGCTACTTGTTAGCACACTATCTCAGTTTGAAAGCATAAGCTTCTCTATGTGTGCTTCTCAAGAGAGTGGTGTATATATTTTAACTCGTAAGAGAAAATGAATGTGTACTTTTAAGTTTTTCTTAAAGAAAAATTATGTAATTTACTCTAAAAACATTTCAAACATAAGCTGATAAAATGAATACATGACGGATCAAAAATACCACTCTTAAAATCCAAAACCTAGTAGTGATTATAATTGTCAAATGTGTAGGTACTTGATGAAATATGAATTCATTAAAAGTGCAATCAAGCTTAAATGAAATAGGGACCAAATATTTCACTTTGATCTCATATCTAGTCTCTGTTTGACAAAAACAGCGGATGACGTATAAGCTAGTTGATGACTAATAACTTATAACTTATAGCTGGTGGCTGATGATTTATAGCTTATAGCTTGTATTCAGTCCTATAAGCAGCCACTTACTTAGCTACTACCACCTACCAGTTTTTTAGTAGCATGGAACAATCTTATATGCGTACGGGAAAGTTGATGACCGATTTGCTAGGTAGCGAACGGTGTCTGCAAGACATGAACCGACGGCGTTTTCAAAAAAATTTATTTTACAACAGTCACCATTTAAGTAGAAAAATAATAAAATTAAAAACAAACAGGACGAGCGAGAAGTACGGGGATGCCAAGACGCAAAAAAAATTCTCATTCTAATTAGTATGGCTATATCCAAGCATGAGCACCCAATGCCTTGAATTCATGTGTAGCGCAATGCCCTGACGGACAGGTTTTCACCAATAGCAGCACAAGGTCAAGAATTCATTTGTAGAGTGCATGCGCCTACGCAAGGAAATTTTTTTCAAAAATTATAGGGGTGTATATATCAAAATATAGTGAAGTCCAAAACTAGCAGCCCAACTATCATGACTCCGTGGCCGTCCTAACTCCTAACCTAATACTGCGCTTTACCTTTTTTTTGTTGACAATTTTGTGAAATGTTCATTTTATAATATAACTTGCCGCCAAACGGGCACGTCTCGTTTGTGTGATCGATATTCTTTTTTTTGTTTGTTTGCTGTGATCGATATTCTCTATTGTACAAATATAAATAATTACTTAATCTCCTTTTTATTGGACTTAGTTAATTGATAACTACTTGACCTTCTTTTTTGTTGTGGTTAGTTATTAAGAAGAAAATTATTTTTTTTTTGTACTATAAAAAAACTGAAAACCTACTTTTATGTGAAAGTTATGCTTAGTTTGTTTTTTTGGTAGTTTTTTTAAGGGTAAAATAGGAATAACAAAAAAGTCATCCCAAAAATTTGTATCCCCTTTATATATTAGTATAGATATACTCTCTCTGTTTGTTTTTTATTTTTTTAGAACAATAACACCAAATTAATGAAGGGTATTTTTGCACTTTATCTTCCTATTATACCCTCGTTTTAATCCACCAATAAATTTTTATTTTTTTGCGCACATTTTCTCTTTCCAATAAATTTAATATATTATGTCGAAAACAAAATTAATATTTTATGTAAAAAAAAAAGATTAAAAAAAAGATTTAGTTTTCCAAATATATAGTATTAATTGGTTTTATTGAAAAAGATAAAAGTAATTGAATAATTGACAAATCATACCCGTAAAATACAAAAAAAACAATTAAATAAAAACATTAAATCTAATAATAAAAGATAAATAAAAAGAAACGTATGTTATTGTTCTAGTACTTTTTAGTCACTTCACAATGTAATATGATAAATATACACAATGTTGTATTGCACAGTAATTATATATATATAGGACGGAGGGAGTACTATTGTATTTTAACTTAATTTACTAATATAATTTAGAAAATGCATAAGCATTAGACTCCACAAATTGTTGTATTTTATAACTTTTATCATACTTTGCTAGTTCTACGTGCAACTAATTCATTCAAATGTGCTGAATTTCAAGTCATGATTAGTCAATTTACTATTTAGTCGGGTCTCTTTACAATTATGATGCTTACATTGTAAGATATGGGGTGATTGCGGTGAGTTTGATTTGATTTTGAGCGTAAAAGTTATTTTAACCGTGAGATAAAAATGCATGCAGTTCGGTTGATTTTTAAAAGGTCATCCAAACCAAACTAATGCGGTTAGGATCGGTTTGGTAGTTGCGGTTTACAACATAACATTTCAGTACCAAACAATTTTAAACATCCAAAAAAAAATTGAATTTCCTAAATAACATTAAAGTACCAATAAAAGTTGTTTATCCAAAATAACATCACAGTACCTTACAATTTTAAATATAAAAAAAAAAGTTTCAAAATAACATCATAGTACCGATAAAAGTTGTTGATCTAAAATAATATTACAACACCAAAGTAACATTACAACACAAAAAATAAGAATAACTTATGTATATTGGAATATAATTAAAACTTAATGTGATTTTAGTTGTATTGGAATATAATAGAAGCTTAATGCGGTTTTAGCGGTTAACCGCGGTTTTTGCGGTTTTGACGATTCGTGGTTTTACGGTTTGCGGTTCAATAGAAAAGTCATCCAAATACATCCAAACCAAATGCGATTTTTGCGGTTTTTGATTTGTATTGGTTCGGTTTGCGATTTTACTTTTAGATTGGTTCGGATATGATCACCCCTAGCAAGATACGAAACTCACGTAAGAAACCAAAGACAAATGAGAGGATAACAAATTAGTATCTCAAAGTATAATTTGGAAAAATAAATTAAATTGGATAAAAATAGGTATGAGGTTGGTGTCAGTATGTGGAACACAAAAAAAATATTTGATTAGAACATGTGAATTGGAGAACTTTATAAATGTTCTTATGCACAAAGAGGGAAAAACCACTTTTGCATAAAACAAAGATAGTAATAATATTGCAACAAAAAAACATTACAAAAACCATTAAACAATTTTCAAATCATTTGATAATTATAGCATAGAATAAAAATGTTCAAGTACAATAGTAGCTACAGAAAGATTTTACGGTTAATGCAAATTTGTAATCTCCACTTCTTAACATTTTATGTGAATTTCACTATTACAGTCTTTTAACAAAAAAACTGGAACCGAATTTTCAATTTATTTTTATTTTTTTACTAAAAAATTTCAATTTTCAAGAGTATGGATATTACCATTTTATGAATCTAAATAATTATAAAGTCTTGCTAACAAGTGACATTAAAATTGAAATATTTAACATTTTGAATAAATAATTTTTTAAAAATGTAATGCGAGTGCTCCCTTTAGCATTTTCCATAATAATAACATATAATATACTTCATCTTTATTTTGAGGAAAATTCTACGGTACATATAAAAAATTTCAATGTATCGGTACACTAGATCATCAAAATAATAAGTAAATGAATATTTTTTTGAAATAAATCATCTTTCTATCATTTCAAATATTATAATAACTAATACTATTTATCAAAACTGTCAAAAGAATAAAATTTTATATTTTTTGAAATTTTATCACTCATAATAGTCAATATTAAAAAAAATTATGAAAAAATGTAAAAATATTAATGAGATGCTTATAAAACATAGAAATTATGTTTTTTCTTATGAAATTATTATCTCTAAAATACAATAAACAATAAATAATTTTTTAATTCACAAAAATTATCGTTAGGTTGTTAATTAGTTGACTAAATATATCATCAATACATAAGAGAGGCTCCCTATTTTAAGAGAGCATATTCTCTCCCATGAGTTTTCTCTACAGTCATATCTCAGCCATCCACCTCTTTTTTGCAGTGTAGTGTCCACCTGACCAAAAAACATTGAATGGATGAGATGAGATCTCCAATTTACCACCTTAAATATTCATTTTTTTTTGTTTATACCACCAGTTTAATCTGGTTCTGGGGTCATCAAGTGGTTTCAGCCCCCTCCCGATCGCAGTTGAGGCCGTAGTCCTCCCTACCAAGTTCAGCGTGCATCAATTACCACTGAACCAACTAACGATTGGTACCTTAAATATTCATTTTGATCGACACAATTATAAGACTTTGGTAGCAATTTAATCTCAATCAATGTCAATTAGGTTCCGTGGCAGTGGCTTGATTGACCCGCATGAGAAGTCTACCTTTGTTCACTCTTGACCACGAGAATATTGAATTGTGATTACATACCCATTAGAAAAACTCAAACGACTTTGATTAATATTAATATGCACAACTTGAACATACATAAATTGACATTGATTTTTATGATGTTTAATTTAGAGCTAAAAGCTAGCCTTATAATTTAATGATTTCTAATTCAATGGCCAAAATTTAGTCTTGATTAATTTTTTATTTATTTGAAAAACAAAAAAAGTAGCTATAATTAGTCAATTGTGGTTGTGCATGGTTGCAAGATATGGTGCTTTTGTGCACAATAGACACCGCCAACTACAACCTTTGGACTTTCTTTCAGGTGGTGGTAAAGAGAAAATTGTTCCCATCACATTGAGAAAAATAAAATATGACGATGTCTCCCTGTCTCCCTCTTTCTTTCTACGTGCCTAACATTACATTAAGTTTAAATACCAAATTGTAATTACACAAATGCGGATGCATGAATGTACTTAGCCTAAATGGTTGCTACCTTCCACCCGAAAAGCCCTCATCGGCCACATAGCTGTGAATCACTAGAGCATATTGTACATTAACACTGGACAAGACACTGATACGTCAACGTCAATAATAAGTTTAAAAAATAGAATAATTAAATGTAACATCATGTATTAGTGTCATGTCAATGTCACACAATGAGGCGTGTCAGACGATCTTTGTGCTACATAACTGATCACTACTTACAACCTGGTTGCTACCTCAATTTTGCAGACCCTTTGTTTCTCAACCAAATTATTGGCCAATGTCTTTCACTTGGACGAATCTGTAAGACTCGGCTCACCTATAAACTTTTAAGTTCATCCAAGGGTCGATTTCGTCATCCCTATTATTCCTTCATTTCCATCTCCAATAATTCTCTAGAAAACATGATAATCAGCTAACTAATTTAACCCACAAAATCATGGAACATGTGCCCTCCATATTGATGTCTAAGCTCCACCTCTTGTTGCAACTGCTGTTGTTGGTGTTGTGCATTTTCAACGCCGTGTCTCAAACCCAAAGTCAGCGATACCGATCCGCGTTGATACGGCATAAAACCCATCACTGTTGTATCCATATTTGGTGTAATTTGATCATTTTCCAATTTAGACCTCTTCTCTTGAATATTATTCCATTGCTCTTCATGTCTTACATTTTCAACATTGTTAATTCCTGAAGATGACCCAACTTCCAAACACTGAAATTGTTTTTCATGTGCTCTAACATTGGATGCTTCATTTTTACTATTGTTCTGATTCTGAACTTCTGTTGTTCCTTTTGATTCAAGCATGTGTATTTCCTCAACCATTGGTTTCCATACACGGACTCTAGCATTTATGAACCAATTTGATACCTACATTTTATGATTATTATTTATCAGTTACATTGTTTGGAATCATTTTTATCTTCAAGAAATAAAAAATAAAATAAAAATTCACAATGTGCAAGTTCCTAGTGAATAGCTTCTCCTACCATGTAATGAGATACGGTCTGATAATATGTTTATAAGTGGGGGCAGTCCTCACCTTATAAGTAAGCATGACAAAATAACCCATACATGCAGGTACCAGCCCGCCCAGCCCCGATTTTGACGGGGAAAACCCGAGTTGACTGAGTTTGGGTTCAAGTTTGGATTTTTCCCGATTTAAAAAGATAGCATTCTTAATAAAAAAAAATTATTTAAAATTTGAAAATGAAACAAAAACAAAATCATGCAACAACTATTACTTTAAAACTCCAAAGGGGTAAATAATAAGTTAGAAAAATATTTGGCCCACCCATTTGGAAGCCATCCAAGAGAACATGTCAAATAGAATTCCATTAAGCAAATAGTATAAAAATGAGTATAGACATTAGACATAATAATGGATTCAAAACAAGTGGACCCCAACCTGGTTTCTTGATAGACCTGTTTGACTAGCCAACATGTGTTTATCAGTGTCCGTGGGGTACCTGAAATTGATTTTGAACAGCAAAACAAAAATCATAATTTACTCATTGTATCTATAAAACATCGAAATAGACACGGTATTGACACTAACATGTTGACACCAGTAATATTTTGAAAGAAATTGATGATGAAATGTAACCAGTGTCAGTATCATGTCGATGTCAGACACAGACATGTCTCAAACACACGACAAACCTTTAATCAGAAGTTTCAATACTATAAAGTTTTTGTTCTTTTCAGAAAACAGAAATATAAATATATGATCAAACTTTCATAGTTTCACATCGACAGAAAGAAACGTACGGGTGAAGAAAATGTTCAAACAACCACGCTTTAAGAATCGCCACTGAACGTTCTGGCAAACCTCTCTGGGGCCTCCAAACATGTTGTTGAGGTTCAACAAAGTCAACATTACTATTCCCACCAGATTTGTTCTTTTGAAAACTTTGACTCATGCACCTTAGCCTTGTCATGTTATTATTGTTGCTATCAAATTTACTACTACTACTTGTGGTGGTTGGTAGTATTGAAAAATCCTCTCCCAATACTTGACATGTAAACTTGAGTTGATCTGTGATAGCATTTTTAAGGCATTTGAAGTGTTTTGATAGTGACTTTAGAGCCAATGAAATGTATGGTGTAGCTGAACTAAGACCTGCTACTGACTCAAATGATGTTACCACCATTTGCATTTGTTGATGGTATTGCTTGTATCTTCTTGTCACCTGTATTGAAATTTGAAACCATTTAGTACAATTTGTTCGAACGAATGCAGAACGCTAATGACACATATACAGACACCAGACATTAACATTGACACCGACGAGTCGACATTAGTGATAATAATTTGAGAAATGAAATGATTGAAAATAAAATAGTCACATCACATGTGTCATTGTCGTGTTAGTGTTGTATATAGTATTGAGAAGCATGGTAGAGCCCAACAAAGAAGAAAAAAAAATTGACCAAAAGACTGATTTTGAAATTGATGGAATGAAAAAGTTGATTACAATGAATGTATGATCACTTTATATCATGATCTTAAGTATAACCAACTAGCAACTAATCAAATTGTAACTTATGAAGCACACAAACAGACACTGGACATGGACACTGACATGTCGACCCATGTGTCCGACACCGACACACGCCTAATCTAAGGAGTGTCCGTGCTTCATAGATTGTAACTACCTTAAACAATAGTAAACTAATTCTAACAAACCTCCAACTACATCAAACACATAACACGTGTTAGATACCAGACACACCCTTAATATGAAGTATCAGTAGTATTCCTTTTCCATGAGGTAATATAGTGATTAGTACAAAAAGCAATTTGTGCTTTTAGCACAGCAGGTCTACTTATAAAGGAACTTTTATTTTGTTGCTTTTTCTCTGTATCACTTTTTTCACTCCCCTATGATTTGTGTTCTTTCTATTTATATCTTGTATAGTACTCCCTCCGTCCCAATTTAAGTGACACAGTTGACTATTTCACGCATACCGATACACAACTTTGATGATTAATATTTTTAAATGTATAATAGTAAAAATTTTAAAAATTTGATATTTTGAAAATACTCATCAAGATGAATCAAACAACATCTTATATGCTAATATTTATTTTTATTTATTAGTAGAAAAATAAGGTCAAAGAACATGTATGAATAGTGCATAATAGTCAACTGTGTCATTTAAATTGGGACGGAGGGAGTATATAAGAGAGTTCTTTATTGCCAGCAAGAAAATTTCTGTAATATTGTAAAAAATCTAAACTAATTGAATCCATGTTCTCTAACCAAAACACTATTGCCACAATAGTAACAATCACTACTACAAAAGTTCATAATTATTTAATGTATCAAATTAAAACACATGATGAGATACTTGATACTGTTATAACAACCACAATTATTATATTAAAGGTAAAAAATATTAAATATCTTCTGAAGTAGCTAGATGACAGAAAGTAACAAATATAATAACACCAAATTGAGTAAGTTGATAGAAACAAGGTAGGGTATTGTCTCAAACTATTCCATAGAGTTCTTAGAAAGCACTGTTATCAAAAGCACTGTTTATTGGAGCAATAATATGATATGATTTTTAAATAACTAGACATGATGAGAATCACTGTTTGCTTAACTTTTTAACAAAACATAGATTGAGTTTATTCATTTCATTCTTTTGCATTGATTTTGACTTAAACTACAGTCATTCAAACTCAGCCAGATATTGCGGTCCACAACTGCAATTGCAGCCGCATAGACCGCATTTTTCTGCAGTTATCATATTATCAAGGTTCGCAATGCAACTGCAATTGCGTCCACAACCAAAATTAAGAACCATGACCACAAGTAAAATTATTTTGGAAAAAAAAATATATAATGGGGTGAGAGAGGCTCGAACTCTCGACCTCAGGATCACTCAATAGCTATGAGACCTACGCGCTAGCCAACTGCGCCACCACCCCATTTGATAAGTATTAGTTAACCAATACTCTTCTTCTAAGTAAAAAAAAAACCTACTAATATGTTACAACTCTGATTCAATGTAATAAGTATAGAATTGAAAGCATTTCCATTGAATATATATGACAAAGTAATAAAAGAACCTGCCATGGGACACCTAACATCTAATTACCAATGAAACATGACACCGATATTACACACCGGACAAGACATCACACTAACATGTTGACATCCATGATAATGTGAGAAAATGGAACAATTAAAATGTAACCATATGTATCAGTGTCCAATATCAACATGTGCCAGACACCAGCCAAATATTAAATATGAAGTGTCGGTACTACATAACTAATCACTCATGAAGTGTCACTATGACATAACTACTCACTTATGAAATTATATTGAGGAGGAGGAAAGATGTACGTATATTTTTTTGCGCAAAAGAAAATGTATTGTATGTTTGGATTCACAATGAATTTGACAAAATCACAGTAACCCACTATAATTTTACAAAAACTGCAATTTGGAGCTTCAACAAAGTCATAATAACAGCATCATTTTGTCAAATTCACCGTAATTCCAAACAAACACACAACCGGTCAAGAATAAATGAAGTACTCTAACCCATATATACACAAAATAATGAGATACAATGAGCAGAAAAGGCACCAACCAAGATGAAAATTATCAGTCATAAAAGAGGCAAGGTTCAAACATAGATCCGTTCAAAAACCACTTTCAATACCAAACCTAAAACAGTCAATATCACTGGAAAATCAAGCTAACTAACTCCACAGTAATTCCAAATTAGGGAACTAAAATAAATTATTCTTTGAAAATATTACACATTAAAAGATGAAAACATTTCTATCAACACTTAATATTTAAATAAATAAATATATATATATATATATATATATATATATATATATAAATAAATACCTTTTTTTAAGGAGATATAACTTGTTAATGGTATTCTAAACTAATTTTTAAATGGGTTAGTGTACACTTGTAACAAATTACCTTTTTTATTAAAAAATAAAACTAGTTAATATGTTCAAAAGCGATTTATTATAATGTTAATTAATTTTATTTAATTGAAAAAATGATTGAATATATTTCTAGTCTCCTTAAAATTCCTGACTTTTCAAGTTTAATTAGTCCCTATATAAATTTTATTCAATACGAGTCCCTATTTGCTTTTATGAATATTATTATTTTTTAGTTTTTAGAGCGACTAAAAACACTCATTTTTTGTATTTTTTTAAAAAGGACTAAAATTCAATAATATTTATGTAGGAATTTAACTTAACTTTTTTGTCCACGTGAGCATAGTTCAGTTAGTGGGAACATTGCATGTAATATGCAGAAACCAAGGTTTGAACGTAATAGTGTCACTTATTCACCTTAAAGCCACAAGGCTATTTTTTAAACCAAAAAATAAACTTACTTTTTTATTTTATAGGAAATAAAAACATGTTTTAAAAATATCATATTGCACTCTTTAAAAACAGAAAACAAAAGTATGCAAGCTCTATGTAGAGAGTTTGAGTACTTCTTATACTATAATTTTTTAATTTATTATAATTATTTTTACTTAAAAAATAAAAGATATGGTAAGAAATAAGAAGTATGAGAAAGTTTTATGAAAAACATTGAACACAAATTAAGAATGCTAGAAGAACATAATATTACAGAAGGACATAGTATCTCCAAAAAAAAATCTATATTTCAAATCTAAAATTGTAATAGTAAGAAGTTCAATAAAAATAAAGCTAGCCTCTGATATGGATCAGATCCAAAGATGAACAACACAGAGAAACTAGTTGATGAAGGAGAATAGAAGCATTACCAAAAATATTTTGAAATCCAAGCTACAAAATCAAACCTATTAGCAACTTGTACCTTTTCAATTTTACTTATGAAGAGCTCTGAATCCACAGTAAGATAATGACTAGTAGTATTAACAAAGCATTTGGACTTTTTTTAAGTTTATAACATTTTCAAAAATTGTAGCTTATGCGAAACCATAATGGGATGGTTCATGGTAATTTTAACAAATCCACCGTAATACTAAACATATACATCAAATTATGAGTTGTGTTATTTGAATACGGAGTATACAAATTCAGACACTGTAACCCACACTGTATATATTTACTTTTAGGAGTAAGTTCCTGACATACATTAATTAAGTGTGACAAAAACATAGAAAAGTACTACCTCCGTCCCAAAATAAAAGAATTAGTTTGACTACTGCACGTATTCCAACGCACGATTTTGATCATTAATATATTTAATTCTCTATTAGTAAAAATTATAAAAATTGGATATTTTGAAAATACTCATCAAAACAAATCAAACAAGATTTTATATGCTTATATTTATATATTATTAAGAAAGTATGGTCAAATCATGATAAGTGAATAGTGTCATTTAATCGAAAGAAGTCTAATAAAATGGGACGGAGGTAGTAAATACTACTTGTCTGTACCACAATGAGTGAGTAAGTTGACTATTACGTACTATTAACACATTTTTGTTTGACCATATTTTTCTACTAATAAATAATTATAAACATTAGCAAAGTAAGATGTTTTTGGATTCGTTTCAAAGAATATATTCAAAATATCAACTTTTTATAATTTTTATTATCATACAATTAAAGAAATTAATCATTATGTATTGGCATGCGTAAAACAATCAACTAACTCGATCATTATGAGACCGACATGCGTACAACAGTCAACTAACTGGATCATTGTGGGACTGAGGGAGTAGTAAAAATGATAGTAGTATCTAAAATAAGGGTTAGATGAACAGTTGAGAAAACAAACCTCTTCGTGCATGAACAGTAATTGAGCCTTATTCTTTTGGCACTCTGGTCGAGAAGTAGAAGAAGAAGAAGAAGAAAGACAAAAATTATTCCCAATTCCTCCATCACCATTACTGTTCTCTTTCTCTTTTGAACCATACAACATAGAACAAGATGAAGTACCACCTGAATTACTAGTACTACCTTTTGCAGAAACAACACCCCCACTTTCATCATCAACACCAATAACATCTCGAGAAACCCACTTTGGAACAACATTTTTATCACAACAACATTCTTCTAACAACTCTTGACATGGTTTTAAAAACCTTGAACTTTTCAAAATTGTTGCATACCCAGTAAATGGTCCTAGAGGACCAACATTTCTAAAACCACTACTACTACTACTAGGTTGTTGTTGTTGTTGTTCTTGATGAATTGGTTTCACACAATCTCTTGAAACTAAAGATGGTTTCACAATATTTAATGAACCTTGTTCAAAATTTGAAGTAGATGATGAAGGTTGTTTTGATTGTGAATTTGATGAAAGTGATAAAGATAAACCTTGTGGATTATAATCACTAAAAAAAGAACCCATGTTGTTGTTTGTCCATTGATGTTGATTTTCATGAAATATAGGCACAATACTATTAGCATTAGTATTATGACTATTTACACCTCCCCAAATGCTATGATGATGGTGCATTAAAGAAGCCATTTCTGAAGAAGTTGGAGACTTGAAAACATCATTAGTACTGTTAAGTTGTTGTTGTTGTTCATGAGAAGTTAAGAAAGAGTTTGGAATAATATTGGTTTCATTTGGATGATAATAATAATTGAGTCTATTAATGTTACTACTACTTGGTTCAGCAATAGCTAGCTCATAATCCAAAGGGTTTCTATGTAAAGGATTTGATGTTGTTGAAAAGATTTGATTAGATGGATAATGACCTGATTCATCATCATTAAGCATGTTGTTGTTGTTGTTAGCATTTCTGAGTTGAAGAAGATCCATGTTATTGAATCCTTGTGGTGGTTGATGTAGTGATAATAATTCTTCTATATTGTTGTTAGCAAATTCTTGTTGCATATGATTCTGAATTCTTAATTTGTCACGCCTTATTTGTTGTGCAACATGCAATTGTTCTGGTCTCATTCCAACAAACTAAAATTAACTGCCATACAAAAACATAAAATATTATTATAAGTGTCTCGGGAGCGCTGTTTATCACGATCCTATTAAAAATTAATAACACAAAGTCACAAACAACAATTTAAAATAATAAATACAATAAATGCAAATTAAGCAAACTATACTTGTGTTTTATTTTTATTTTCTAGCAAAATAACGGATTTGGATTTTGTACAGTCAACTTTACGGCGTAGTACTCTCAATCTAGAATTGAAAGTAGTGTGAAGTGTAATAAAAATAACCTTCCAATTTATTTATATATTGAAGATGAAAAACACTCAAAACCATACTCAAATCATAAAGAAGATAACAAAACAAGTTAAGCTAGCTCTAACATGTAATATATAGAATTATCAACAAAACCCTAGTTCTTGATCTTCCTTACTACAACTCATGGATCTAGTTGTTGGTTTCAAAAGCTTCAACCAAAAAAAAAAAAACTCATATCTAAGTATGTATCCACTCCACAAGATAGTAATAAAATAAAAAAGTGAAGATTCTTTATTAATGTATAGTTACCTTGGTTGAGGTGTTATAGAGAAGAAGTTAAGAAGGATTCTTTTTGTTGTTGAGGATGGAAGTGGGAGGAAGCTAAGCTAAGCAAAGCAAGCTGTATGTGTTAAAGAAAAAACAATGATTGCTAAACCGATTTTTCATCCGTTAGCTTTCACGTCTAAATTAACGTCAACTCAGAACAATATTTTTATTTTTTATTTTTTTGGGTTAAAAGATAAAAAAAAGTATTACTATTAACTCTAAGCTTTATTGATATGTTCAGAAGATGAGGAAATGTGTGACGTTCTTGTGACTTGTGACTTGTGAGTGGGGTTAAACTCCAACATTTGTGGTCCCTTTTGTTGTTTACTTTTCATACTTTTTCTCTCTCTATTGCTAATTTCTACTTTTGCCCTTTTCAAATAGGGCGGATGCTACGGTGAGAGAGCACATCATATCTCTCACCGGTGGGTTGAAGTTATAACCATTTGATGACGAGGGTACATAGATTAAATTATGTGCTATCCACACACAATTATTTTTTGTTGTTAATTTTTTTTTTCTCTCCGGCTTTCTCTTAAATTATTTTTCTGTGACAAATTACCATCTAATTTAAATGAAGATACATAGTTCTTTATAATAATGGAAAAAAATAATTCGATCTTTTTTCGAAAAAAAAATATTAAGATATTTTATTCAGTAAAAAATTCCAGTTTTTTCCGAAAAAAATGTTTTTTAATCTTTTTTTACAAAAAGTTTTCGATTTTTGTCAAAAAATCTTTTGATTTCGGATAAAAAACAATTTTGGAGTTTTTTCCGAAAACAAATTTCCGTTCTTTTTTGGGAAAAAAATATCTGATATTTTATTCGGAAAAAAAGTTCTTGATTTTTTCCCAAAAAAGGTTTCCGATCTTTTTTTGAAAAAAAATTCCGATATTTTATTTGGAAAAAAGTTCCCAATTTTTCCGGAAAAATGTTTCCGAATTTTTTTGGGAAAAGTTTTTCAATTTTTTATCGAAAAAAATGTTCCCGAATATTTTGGGGAAAAAAGTTTCGACTTCAGATAAAAACAATTCCGAAGTTTTTTCTGGAAAGAAAGTTTCCTATTTTTTTCTTAAAAATATGTTCCGATATTTTATTCGAAATAAAAGTTTCGGATATTTTCCAGAAAAAAATTTCTGATCTTTTTTCAAAAAAAATTGATTTGGTTGAACAGTAAAAATTTGTATTTCTTTGACAAAGAACAAGCCGTAAAAAGATACCAAGATTAAATGTGTGGTGTTGTTGGTTTTTTTAGAGAAAAAAATCAAGTATATGAAAGAACACATGCAAGATATCAATCCAACGGTTCTTATTATTTATAGCATCAGCCCACCGGTGAGAGACATGAGTTGCTCTCTCACCGTAGCATCTGCCTTCAAATAGGAGTAGTTTGGAGTATTTTCTATTTCTCTCTTTGCGTATTCATCATCTTTTGTACCCACGATCTACATATACTTTGCCTACCCTATCTTTTGCGTATTCTTCATCTCTATTTAACAAAATGAAACTTTGTTAGTAGTCGAAAGAAACGTACTCCATTCATCCTAAAATATAAATATAAATATAAATTAATTGATAAAAGTGAATTAAATAGTGCAAATTTTTAACTAAATATATAGTTTTTTTGACTCATTTTTAGTTATATTTTGAGACGGAAGGAATACATGTTATTTTTTGACTCAAATTTTTTGTTCAACTCACTTTTACATGAATATATCCAAACATAAATCACTTTAACTTAAAATCAATTTTGACAAGAATCAATTCTGTCAAAATCAATTTTTCTCGCCGCAAAACCAAACATATACAAAGTCATTTTTTTAACACATTATTAAGGAATTGAAAATTTGTTAGGCATTTTTATAATTTTATTTACTAGTAGTAACAATTAACGATGAAATTAAAAAATTTGGAGTTGAAAATGTCAAAAAGACCTAAGTTTGATCCCCACAACTACAATCAGAAGGGAGCTGGAACCACTTGATCCTAAAACTGACTCCGGAATCAGATTAAACTCGTGGTGAAAACCAAAAAAAAAAGTCAAATAGAAAAGTTTAGAAGTCTAAAAAAATTGAAGAAAACAAAGAAGATGATGATAGAGTCGTCATTTAGAGAAAAAGTCAAAGTTTTCTCACAAATAATGAGTCTTTTGATACAATGGGGGATGCTATGAATAATTCTAGTTAGTAGATGTCCACTAGATTTTGGTCCACATCATTGATCCAATATATTATCATATACTCCTATATAGAATTTATGTTAAAATATATAAGACTTGTAAATATAGTAGTATAATATAAAAGTTATGTTCTTCTCTCTTTCTCCCATTTATCTTCTTTCGTCTCTATTCCTTCTCATGTTTAGATATAATTTCATAAGATGAGATATTTTATTTTTGTTGGCGCCTTTGTATTTCTCTACAAGGTTTTTTTCCTATTGTAAATTAATGAACCAACTTGTTTTTAGGCCTTTTTCCTTTGATAAAAAGAATTACTTTTTGGGCCATTACTTGGGTTCCATTAATCTTTGGGCCGGCCCTCATTATTTAAACATTCTATATTAATGCAAATAATATTACCTTTTTAAATACTTTTACTACTACTGTTAGCCTTTGCTTGGTTTAAGAAAAATAAATTGAGAAGAGAGAAAAATACGGATTCCAATGGATGTATTTGGTCTAATTTTTAGTTTAAATTCATTCATTGAAATCCGTATTTTTCTTTCTCTCCTCCCTTTTTCTCTCAAACCAAGCACACCCTAAGTTGGCTATAACTAAATTAACATGGACATTACAGATACACTATGGCTCTGTTTGGCAAAAATAGCTTATGGCTGATAAGCTAACTTATGGCTGATGGCTGATAGCTTATGGTTGATGGCTGATAAGCTGATTGAAGTGTTTGGTAAAATTAGCGGTTCAACTGATTGGTAAGTGTAAAATGACAAAAAAGGACATATAAAATCTCTTATAAAAAATTATTATTAAACCTATATCTAATCAATATTTAAGATACTTCAAATTTAGTTATTCAAATTTATTAATTTAATATATCTTTATATATTATTAATTTTTTATATAGAATTAATTTTTATTCTTTGAATTTTATTTTAAATTTATTTTCTTTATTACACTTTATATAAAATATTAAAATTACATTTTTTAGGTTTTTATAACAAATACATAAAAGATAAATCAAATGTACTAAAAAAACGGTGACAATATACGTACAACATCTTTTATAGTAATAAATACATGATGAATAAATCAAAAGTACTAAAATGAAGGGGTGATAATATAGTTATGTACAAATGCGCCATAAAATATTGTTACGTAAAACAATTTGTTTTCGGCCTTTATGTACAACAACATTTTAAACATTTATATATTTTAATTTTAATTTATTTCGGATTAAATCAACATTTATCTTCATTATTTTTATGTAGGATATTTATTTTCATTATATATAAATAAACTAATATAATAAATAAATTTATATTTGTATTAGTGAATGTTATGTAATGCATTTTCTTCCATCTAGTTTGGTATATTAAAAACTGACGACGTCGTCGAACATAGCGTAAACTATACAAATTGAAAAATAAAAAAAGTATTTGTTTTATTTCACAAGCATTGGAAGCAAAATGTCAAAAAAAAAACATTGAAAGCAAAGGAATGACGTTTTTATTTTATATTATAATAAATTAAAAAAGGGTAAAAATGGATTTTAGGTAAAATGATAAGGGTAAAAATGGAAGAAAAGATGATAAGCTATAAGCTAATAAGCTAATTGAAATAGCTTATGGAAAATAAGCTATAAGTCAGTAAAATAAGCTATAAGTCAGTGTTGAAAAGGTTGTTACCAAACAGGTCTTTTAGCTTATAAGCTATAAGACATAAGCTATAAGTCAGTTTGGTGGTGTTGCCAAACAGACCCTATGTTTGATAAAAATACCATATGATTGATAAGCTAGCTAATAATTTATAATTGGTGGTTGATAATTTGTAGCTTATAGCAGATAAGTTGATTGAAATGTTTGGTAAAATTAGTGGTTCAACTAGCTGATAAATGTAAAATGACATAAAATGATATTGTCGTTCCGGAAAAATAAAAAGAATTAAAACATCTCTAAAATAAGCAAAAAATCTAATAACCTAAATTACTCCCCCTTTAGATTGCACTCTTATACTTACAATTTTTAATTGATAATAAAATTTATTTTTAAGATACAGTAATAAAAATTCATATTTTATATATGATTAATATAGGAATACATACACTTTTAGTGGCATTTTTGAACTTTTAGTTTCCCTTTCTCTAAAACCAATTTTTTTGCTCCCCGTGCTAAAAAAGTCAACATATTTTTTTAATTCCCGTCAATTTTAATAATATGCGCTTAACTCGTAGGTCTCTGAATTAGATTAAATATTTTCCATGTCATTATTTTAATTATTAATTTTATTACTTTTTTAGTATATATTCTTTCCGTTCTAAAATATCAATAAAAGTTAGTCAACAAAAATAAATGTATTTGATCCAAATCTTTAACCAAATAATATCAAGTTTTTTTTGACTTTTTCTGCTTATATTTTTTGACGGATTGAGTATAACATTTAGAAAAACAAAAACATGGATCATTACTACAACCTAGACTACTTTTACTCTTAAATCATTGTCATCGTTAATCATTTGTCAACCTAGACTACTTAGGTATGAATTATAGAAATTTTTATCCAAAAACTTTTGTTTCCAAAAAAAATTGGGGCTTTGGGGCCTTGGAGGTCTATGTTTTATTTGGGGGGCTTGGTCTTTTGGGAGCCTATATAATAGGAAGCTTATTTATGCTTATCATATTTAGATCCCGTTTATATTGGGACTGGGCCCAATTTTAATAAGCCCCCTAAATTGACAGCTCTAGCCAAAACTCATATTTTTTCCCAATAGACATTGCTATTGCCATTGGATCATACCAAAACCTCTGTACTGGTAGCTAGCTAACTTTGAAAGTTATAGCTCACAGGCTTATACTAATATTTTATTTGAAATTAAAATAAATTATAAAGGATAAAATTGTATTTTAATTAAAATAATAAAGGTAAAATAGAAGAAAAAATAATACACTATCAGTTGTAAGTTCAAAAGCTAATTAAAAAAGCGTTTGGAAAATCAATTATAAACTGGTAAAATAAGCTATAATCTTATAATGAAAAATTTATTACCAAACATAGCATTTAACTTATAACTATTTTATTTATCTTTCCAAACAAATCATAAATGTTATTATTTTTGTTTTCGCATCAGTTTTGACCCAACAAAATATGGACGACTAATCCAACTTGTGTTTATAAATCATTTAACTAGTACTCTAGGACATTAATTAAGGAATGTAACATATATAGGTAATTTTGACATTAAAACAAACATTGTCATTAATTGATTTCTTCAATTTTTTTCCATCATATACCAATATGTCAAGTACATGTTAACCATCTTTAAAAAAAATTATTGTGTGATTATTGAAAGGAAAATATTAAAAAGTATTTTCGTACACTAGTTAATCATATAAATAAAGAAATTTTGTTTTAAAATTCATATATTCAACTATTAAAAATACTAAAAGTTATCCTTATCAATATTAACTTTATTAGACAAAAGACAATGTTAAAATATAGTACCTTAAGGGCACATATGTTAAGGAAGCAAATGTATAAATTATTACTTGAAACTTGTACATTTGTACTTTTAAACATTAAATTTTTTATATTATTAAATGCTGAATTTCTATATTAAGATAGCTTATCATGTGTTCTAAGGGCACATGTTAACATGACCTTACATTCAATCAATAATATAGACCAAATACATCAATTATTGAATAAATTTAAAAAATGAATTGTCTTTTATAAAAATGACCGAAGAAAATAGTATTTAGAATGACTTTTACTCCCTTTCGACCTAAAATAAATGACCTAATTTTGACTTTGTGTACTATTCATTTGACCTACTTTGACTATATTTTTCTACCAATATATACTTCCTTCGTCCCAAAGTGTAAGCAAAAATGAGTCAAAGAAACTTGATGTATTTGTTTAAAGATTTGGACCAAATACATTCATTTTTGTTGACCAACTTTTGTTTATATTTTGGGATGGAGAGAGTATACATTAGTAGATGCAAATATTGACATATGAGATGTTATTTGATTTGTCTTGATAAGTATTATTAAAATATATAATTTTTAATAACACTGTAAATAATTAAAAATATGAACAATCAAAATTATATATTAATAAATATAAACGAAGTGAAATAGATTAATCCGTTGGTCCAAATCTTTAACTAGATACATTAACTTTTATTGATCCACTTTTGCTTATATTTTGGGACGGAGGGAATATTTATTTTGGAACGGATGAATAATCGAAAAACTTGCTATTCAAAAAGATAGGAGAGAATTAAAAAACAAGAGCTAATAGTGTGTGAGGGAGTTACTTTTCAGTTTATCGGTAAATGGAGATATGATCACTGCCGTTAAGCAAAAGATATTCTGCTAAGTTGCTGATGCCTGATGAATGGGTTCGAACCCCCAAAACTATTAGTATGATATACTGTACAGTACTTAATACTGTAAACACAGACAGGGTATAATCCAAAGTTGACGTAAGCTTCAATTGCCCAGCACTTTGTATACTAATCCCTCCAATTTTATTTTATATATAAGAAAATATTTTCTTTTTAGATTTATTGTGAAATTAATAAATCAAAACTATATTATTGTTTATATATATTAATAGGTCTCATAATATAGGACTAGAAGGAGTACTTATGTGTTTGGTTCTGCGCTAGGTAAAATTGATTTTAAAAGATCTCGTAACGGTATTTAATAAAAAATGATAAACTATTAATTTTTAAAAATCTCAATAATATATTAAATGATTTTCAATTTTTTAAATTTTTTTTATGAATGATCTATTTATTGGTTAAAAAAAAATTATATGATATAAACTTTCAATCTAACGGCATATTTCGTAAAATTCATATTCAATATAATGTTTCTCATCACAGTGGTCTATAACTTTGACTAATAAACGATTAAAATATCAAATTTCTATAATTTTTACTAATATACGATTAAAAACATTCGTAATCAAAATTATGCATTGACATACCTACAATAATAAATAAATTTTTATATTTTAGGATGGATGTAGTTTAAAAAACCCCACACACAAACAAATTGTAGATCAAAATGAATCAAAAAAAGTTTTAAAAAAAAAGTAAAATTTAAAAAGCCACAAGAAAGTACTCCCTCTGTCCCAAAATAAATGATCTATTTGACCACTGACACGTTTGCCAATACACAACTTTAATCGTTAATATCTCTAATTATTTATTATTAAAAATTATAAAAATGGTATATTTTGAAAGTACTCGTCGAGACAAATCAAACAACATCTCATATGCTAATATTTGCATGTATTTATTAGTAGAAAAATAAGGTCAAAGCAGATCAAATGAATAGTACACTAAATCAAAAAAAGGTCATTTAAAATGGGACGGAGGGAGTACTACAAAAAGAACAAAATTTTATAAGAAAAGTAAAAATGCAGGTTATTAGTGATTATGTAACTACAGAAACCCTACAGGGACAATATATAGGTTCCTATAGTTGCGGCAGGTAGCATCAGCTGGAGCATTAGAGCACCAATATCGGTGGTGTCCATAGCAGGCTTTGGCACCTTGTGTCATATAAGCCACCACTATTTGACAATTAGTGAGTAGTATTGTATGGAACCGTTGTCATTATCAGCTACCGTGTCTTTGTTGCTTTGTTTTAAATTTTTTATTGTTTTATATTTATGAGTTAGAGAGTTGCATGTGTTGGACTTGATAATATAATTAAAAAATAATATAAATAGAGTTATATTGTGGGGTTAGTGAGACCTAGTTTAAATTTTTGATGAGTGGTATTGATATTTAAAAAAAGTAGTAGAGTGGTTTAAAGAGTTAAAAAATATAAAATAATATTAAAAAATTGATGGGGTCCATTTAAGCTATCAATTTGGATGGTATGGATGTGGGTGCTCTTATAAACCCCATAAATAAAGCTGTAAATCCATAAATATCCATTCCAGTTCCAGGCTCTGTCTCTGAGGGTCACCTCACTCTGCGTGACCATTGAATTGGCCAAAGCTTCTAATCAGTGTGCTTGTCACTCAGTATAATAATAATAATAAGGAGAGTCTTAACATGTTTTTTTTTTACGGACCTAAGGGCACATGTTAAGAAGATAAATGTGAAAAATATTTATTAAAGTATGTATACTATTCAATTATCTAAGCATTAAATTTTTTGTGTCATTAAATACTATATTTCTATTTTTAGATAGCTTATCATATACACTTAGGCACAAGTTAACATGACCCTAATAATACTCTAAGAAATTTAATGCTTAAAAATAAAAATTACATAAATTTAAAAAAATAATTTTTATATTTGATTCCTTAACATGTGTCTTAACATTCTTATTTTTTTAATAAACGCTTAATTATGTTCTTAGTCATAAGGAATTTTATTTTATGTTTTTGATAAAATTTGTGAATTTAATACCTCAAAATTGTAGAAAGTTATTATATCTTTACAACAGTAATTTTTTTTAAGAGTCATGGTAACTAGTGCCACACTAATTAAAGATATCAAAAAGAATAATTTTTATATTGAAAAAAGCATTATTTATACTTTTAAAAATTAGATTACACAAATTCTAACAAATTCATATTTTATTTAACTCCTTAACTAATGCTCCACACACACTAGTTAACATTTTTTTTTTCAATTTCATTTTTTAATATGTTTAACAAGTCACTCGAAGACACTGGTTTGCGTGATTTTTTCATGGTATTACTCCTTCTTTTGCTTGTAGTTTTTTTAAAAACGATTATAATCTATTTAAGATAATCCTTTTATTTTAATTTTTATTAAAAATAACAAACAATATTCATTCATATCAATAATTGATAGAGTATATCAGATGTAAATACAAATTTATCACCGTTAAAAATAAAAACGGTGAATTTGCGAACAAACTCACAACATTCATGCTACAAATAATCTGATAAAATTAAAAGTCACTGGAATGTCTATGCTTTCGAATTTGCAACGTCAATGTCCAAATAATTTATTGAATCTACAATTGATTGAAGTTTATCTTTCAATATGACAACACCATATTCAAATAACAAAACCACAACAAACAAAAACAACTAACGGACTCAATCTATATCACTTATTTAGATTAAAAGCGAAAAAAGATGCAAATGAGTGATTTTAAGCTAAAAATGAACAGACAATAAAAATGAAGGAAGAAGGAAAATAAAAATGAACAAAGGAAGGAAGGGTGAAGCATAAACATCCACCGACTCCATTTAAATATGTCAAAATGAGTCTTAGAGTGTGTTTGGATGGGGATATTTAAAATCCAAGGGATTTTGAGAATGAATGGAATTCAAATGCTTCAAAATTTCTTGTTTGGATAAAAAAATTAAAATTTCTTCATTGTCAAAATTCATTGTTTGGATGAAGTAAATAATGACAAAGTAATTCATTCTCAATTTTTATTTTGATCCACAAAAATTTTCTAAATTTTTCCGTTGCCGAGAAAAAAAAATAGAATTTTTTTCAATTTCGAGAAAAAAGTTTTCGGAGTTTTTTTGATTTTTAGAAAAAAAGATTTCGATTTTTTTTGCGATTTCAGGAAAATGAATACTCTGCATTTTTTCCGATTTCTTAAAAAAGTTTTCAAAATATTTTCGATTTTGAGAAAAAGTCGGCAACATTTTTTTGATTTTGGAGAAAATTGTTTTTGGAGTTTTTTCAATTTTAGGAAAACTAGTTCTCTGCATTTTTTCGATTACGAGAAAAAAGTCGTCGATTTTTTTTCGGATTCGAAAAAAGTATCTTCGAATTTTTTTCTATTTCGAGACAAAAAGTTTTCGGCATTTTTTTCGATCTCGAGAAAAAAGTCGTCGGATTTTTTTTCGATTTCAAAAAAAAGTTTTCGGCGCTTTTTTCGATTTCGAGAAAAAAAGTTTTCTGCGTTTTTTCCGATTTTGACAAAAAAAGTTTTCGGCGTTTTTTCGATTTCGACAAAAAAGTTTTCGGCGTTTTTTTTTTATTTCGAGAAAAAAGTCGTCGGAATTTTTTTTGCCTTTTTTCCCGATTTAGACAAAAAAAGTTTTCGGTATTTTTATCGATTTCGAAAAAAAAGTTCTTGGTCATTTTTCTTTTACGAGAAAAAAGAGTTCCAGAATTTTTCAATTTGGAGAAAAAAAATCATTGGAGAACAACATGAAAAATTAATGTGCAAAGAATTTTAGAATTCTCACTAATTAGAGAGTATTTCAAATTCTCTCATTTTGGGAAGGGTAAAATGACTTACAAAATACTTGGAATTTTAAAATCCCTTAAATATTTTATCCAAACAATGGAATTTGGTGCAAGTCATTTGAATTCCCTCGAAAAATTACTTTCCCTCAAAAAATTCCCCCATCCAAACACACTCTTAATATATCAAATAATTTTCGATGGATCTCAATACTATATCAAATCATTTTTGATTTATTTTAAAAAAATTATGGATGATTTATACGATATAAACTTTGAATCCAACGGTGAATTTTGTTTTGTAAAATTCATCTTTATTTTAATAATATTCGCAACTTGTGCATCGTGAAAGATTTAGTGGACTCTTTCGCCGTAGACTTGGCCGTTAAAGAGTGTGTTGTTGTTATTAGTTATCTTATCTAAATATAGTAATATACATACTCTCCGTAATCGCATGCTTGAGCTTTCCCCTTTCTATTAGTAAGGTTGTCAAAAGGTAGGTTTCTTACTTAGTGGTTGTGCCCCAAAAGGAATTGGGGTTTTAGATCCTTGGGAAATTCCCTGTGTGTTTGGTTTGGCGGTGACCAGAATTGATTCTGATAGAATTGATTTTGACAGAATTGATTTTGACAAAATTGAGTTTGACAGAATTGATTTATGTTTGGATACAATAATATAAAAGTGATTCTCAAAATTTAATGTTGTTTGGATGTTTGGATCAAAATTGATTTTGTTTATATATTTACAAAAATAGGCTTTTAAATTTTTTTATTTTTTTGTTTTGTTAAAATAATAATAATAATAATAATAAAATAAATATTTTTTTTTATTTCCATATTAAATAAATATTTAATATGTGTACTGTATAGTGGATACATACCAATTAATAATAATATCTTTAAAATCTCCCTTTTCCTCAAAAAAATAAAAACTTCCTTTTTCAAACAAAAATAGTATCTTTAAAACTAAAAAAAGAAAATTCCTAAACTTATTGTTGAACAAAACCGCACAACACACAGGCAGGGTTAAAACGATGGGCTTCATCTTCAAGCCATAAGCAAATCAAAGTTCCTAGAAGCTGCTTGAGGAAAAAACCCACAGATAAAAATATATACCAGTTGCAAGATCTGAGGTTAAAAAAAAAAAAAAAGATGGATGTGAGGGCAAAGAGGGAAGAAGATTAGTGTTTTAACTACCAGCCAATAGAAAAGGAGAATTGATTTGGGGCTCAACGCAGAAGCTGGGATTTATAGCTTCTCATAGAATTGATTTTGGAAGTCTGAATTGATTTTAAAACACAGAACCAAACATGCTGCAAAACAGAGAAATCACGGTGAAAGCTTGCAAATGCGCGTCCATGGGTTGCAAACGTGTATCCAAACATACACTCCATTTCTTAATACCCGTATTCTCCTTTCATCCGGAGCAGCTGTAACACTTTATAAATAAAAATGCATTTTTTAATTTCATTATATATTTAATGAATCTAATTGCATTTTTGTTTATAAAATGTTATAGTAGGAGTATCTTATAAAATTCATTATATATTTAATGAATCTAAGTGCATTTTAATATTATTCAATTGACCTCTTTTATGTGCTTCACATTAAGATTGAACAACTGCGATTAAATATTCATTATTATAAACTAATTTTAACAACTAATTTAAGTGAGATGATCCTCCAATTTACTTTATATATTCATTAAGTTTTTAATATATTTAATTTATCAAATACATTAAAAATTCAATAAATCTAAAAGATAAATTTTCTCTATATTAAGATTAGAGGTAATGTGAATTACTGCGTCAACATATTATCCACAATTAATTGAGGGCAAATCCTCTCTATTGCACTTTATGTGCAGTTAATTAAATCACAGCTATTAATTGTGTAGGAGTATTACTTTGCATAATCAACTTGATTAAAAGACAATTAAATGGATCAAATAATCTATATGTCTTGGTTTTGGTTTAGCGCCCGTTCAAGGAGCAATGTTATTATTTCTTTTGATTCTTGGTTAATTAATCATCTAGATTGTTTACAATGTGTCTAGAGTGATTTGTTTTGGATTGTAAGGATTGAGTATCCCTTGTACTCCTTATAATTTCAATTTTTGCTTATAAAAAAAAAAAAAAAGACAATTAAATGGCTATAATGTTCCTCTTATCCTCTAGCTCCTCTCTTTTGGCACCTTGGTTTTATTCTAAAAAACACGTCACTGCTACTCTAATAAATTTGCCCTCGACGTGATAACCTGTCTCTTCATGAGGATGAAAAGAGTGAACACTCAACAACTTAAGCACTTGTACCTTTGCCATCAATATACTTCACACTCCATAAACAGATTCCTGTCGTTACATTCATTTTGGGTAAACAAAAGAAACAACCGTATATCTATATATCTTTGCCATCATTTTTATTTGACTAATAATATATTCATGTGAGTTTTTCCTTTCATTTTTTTTTTGGATGAGCATGAGCCTCTATTTTCCAAGTAGTGGTTCAAATTGATCAGGGATCATGCTACAACGGTTGGTACAAATGTGATTGTACGTGGACCATATAAAATTAAGTTGATTGATCAAATATTAATAAATCAATTGAGTTTTTGAAAATGCAGTGATAGATAATTTAACTCAAATGATTTTTAAGATCTTTTTGTTTCAAATTGAAAAATATTGATATGAAGGAAAGGGGTGAGATTCTTATGTTATACAGCTAGCGAATACGGTCTTGATGAGAGTAGATCATCTCCAGTGGAAATATAACTGGAGAAGGTCCAGTTTATATCCACACCATTGATAATTATTATGTTTAATAATATTATATGTAATGGAAAAAAATGAATGGACAGGATTCAACTGCAGAAGATAAATTACTGCAGAGAATTCTTTCTGATATTATATATATATATATATATATATATATATATATATATATATATATATATTCACTTGTTTATGAAAGTGAGGACGTGGAGATGAAATTTCACAAAGAAGGTATATTGATGATTTATCAGTCACATTGACCATTCATTTGCTTAATGACATGAAAGCATACATATTATATAATTTATAAAGAAATTAAATGGGGTCTCCCTAAGATGGATTGGAACATGTTCTGTTTGTCAAGTTGCTAGATAGGTACAATCACATTTCTAATCACACCCTCACTCAATTACTAAAATGGGTTCCAAAATTATTATTATGTTGTACTATATAGACATGTTTAATTACACCCTCCCATAATAATAAAGCTTGCTTGTGCTATGGCCCCGCTTGATGCTTAATTTCTTTGCTATATTCAGCATCAAATCATGTAATAGTATATAGTAAAAAATGATTTTTTTTATATATGCTTCAAAAATATTGTAAAATGAAATGTAAAATGTCACATTAAATAGTGTAAAATGTTCACCAAAAATGAAACTTAGCTTAATAAGTGTGTCTTTGAACATGTGAAATGAAATGGACGGTTTCCGTTATGTCCCTAGTTACTTTTCCTTTTTCTCTTTCCTCTTTTAATGATTTTAATGATGATGATGAAAAATACTCCTTTTACTAGAACTGGAAAGAAGGTCTTGGTGTCGGTCGTATGAGGAGAAAGGATTCCCTCCCGTGCATATTGCACTGGAGAGGGAAATGTTACATCTCAGCCTTTCAAAGTTTGTTTTTTAATTTTTTTAAATTATATTATTTCAATCCAATGGCTGTAGTTGAACTGCAGGGGGTTATGTACAGGAGAGAATCCTAGTGTTTTGTTCCATAACTAATAATCATCATCAATATATTTTCGTAAAAATAAAAATAAAAATAAATTAATGAATCTTCACTCTCAAGTTTTAATTTTAAATTTTCGGAAAAAATAAATATTGTTGTAACAGTGAATTTCGATTTTTTTACCTTGAGTTTGGGTGATTTTGTTCATAGAAATTTTAAAATATAGACTAAGTTAAATTTTACTATTTAAAATATAAACATTTAAATTTACATGGAATACATTAAATATAATATTGGGCCTAACGCATCCTTATAAAACTAGTAAAGTGAGAATTGCCACTTACTTATAAATATATGTTTAGACCAAGTCACATCCAATGTGTGACTTCTTAACCGTTAGATTTATTGGTTAACTAGACTACTACCCGTGCGATGCACGGATTGTTTTTTCAATTTATACATAATTTTCAATTTGGTTTAATAAAAACTTACAATAGTTAGTTTAATAAATTTGTCAAAAAAAAAAACACATTTAGTTGTGATCATTCTTGTATATGGAAAATTTGTTATTGCTACCAATTTATATTAATCAAATTATAGTTATGAATCCAATTGAAAAATAATAAACAATAGAATACTCACATTAAATATAATAATCACATAATTGATTTGTAAATCTTGCAACAATAAAAAAAAATTATTGGCAATAGCGTTAAAAATAAAATTGTTTTTAATCTTTAATAAAATGAGGGGGGGGGGGGGGGGGGGGGGGGGGGACAAAAAGGTAGAATATGAGGTGTAATAAAATTTAGATTTAAGAACACCCAAAAGTAATAATGAATTAGCAATAAAACAATCTCAATAAATTTAATTGCAATTGAACTTTCGACAACACATTAATAAAGAGTACTAATCCTACTTAAATTCATATGCATAGAGTTTAACAACTATAATTTAAATTTTGAAATGCAATTTATAAGAAAAGAACATAACTAAATTTGGGAAGAATTATACCGTCAATCATCACTTAATATAAACATTTGATCCTTGCATTCCGAATGACGACAATCATAATTTGGGTGCATATCAAATTAAAAAATAAAACTATACAAATCAATTCATTATTTCATTCACTCAATTAATACATATATACTATCTTACAAAAAGTATATTTTATAGGTATAGTCTTGCTAATATAACACATGTCTCCACTCGCCATAACTTGGATTATCAAGAGTTTAACATTTCAAATCACAGCATGTAATATGCTTCAAAATCCTATCGATAACGTACTGCATAAAGGAAAAAATAAAGGGAAAATTTGTCTTATACTTTGAGAAAATATCACAAACACAAAGAAATAGAAAGAAAAAAAATAACTATCCCTTTACAAATAACAAATAAAACAAATTAAAATTGATACAAATCTTTAGAAAAAAAATGAAATTTAACAAAAACAGATCATATTGCAGCGGGGAAAATAATCTAAATATCACCAATAAGTCCTTAAAAGTAGGGAATATTAGCTAAAAGATAGAAACAAATCAAAATATATATGACAACTAGCAATATGAGGTGTAATAAAATTTAGATTTAAGAACACCCAAAAGTAATAATGAATTAGCAATAAAACAATCTCAATAAATTTAATTGCAATTGAACTTTCGACAACACATTAATAAAGAGTACTAATCCTACTTAAATTCACATGCATAGAGTTTAACAACTATAATTTAAATTTTGAAATGCAATTTATAAGAAAAGAACATAACTAAATTTGGGAAGAATTATACCGTCAATGATCACTTAATATAAACATTTGATCCTTGCATTCCGAATGACGACAATCATAATTTGGGTGCATATCAAATTAAAAAATAAAACTCCAATTGAGGTTTATTAGCTTTCTTTAGAACAACATATACAAACCAATTCATTATTTCATTCACTCAATTAATACATATATACTATCTTACAAAAAGTATATTTTATAGGTATAGTCTTGCTAATATAACACATGTCTCCACTCGCCATAACTTGGATTATCAAGAGTTTAACATTTCAAATCACAGCATGTAATATGCTTCAAAATCCTATCGATAACGTGCTGCATAAAGGAAAAAATAAAGGGAAAATTTGTCTTATACTTTGAGAAAATATCACAAACACAAAGAAATAGAAAGAAAAAAAATAACTATCCCTTTACAAATAACAAATTAAAATTGATACAAATCTTAAAAAAAAAATGAAATTTAACAAAAACAGATCATATTGCAGCGGAGAAAATAATCTAAATATCACCAATAAGTCCTTAAAAGTAGGGAATATTAGCTAAAAGATAGAAACAAATCAAAATATATATGACAACTAGCAATATGAGGTGTAATAAAATTTAGATTTAAGAACACCCAAAAGTAATAATGAATTAGCAATAAAACAATCTCAATAAATTTAATTGCAATTGAACTTTCGACAACACATTAATAAAGAGTACTAATCCTACTTAAATTCATATGCATAGAGTTTAACAACTATAATTTAAATTTTGAAATGCAATTTATAAGAAAAGAACATAACTAAATTTGGGAAGAATTATACCGTCAATCATCACTTAATATAAACATTTGATCCTTGCATTCCGAATGACGACAATCATAATTTGGGTGCATATCAAATTAAAAAATAAAACTCCAATTGAGGTTTATTAGCTTTCTTTAGAACAACATATACAAACCAATTCATTATTTCATTCACTCAATTAATACATATATACTATCTTACAAAAAGTATATTTTATAGGTATAGTCTTGCTAATATAACACATGTCTCCACTCGCCATAACTTGGATTATCAAGAGTTTAACATTTCAAATCACAGCATGTAATATGCTTCAAAATCCTATCGATAACGTACTGCTTAAAGGAAAAAATAAAGGGAAAATTTGTCTTATACTTTGAGAAAATATCACAAACACAAAGAAATAGAAAGAAAAAAAATAACTATCCCTTTACAAATAACAAATAAAACAAATTAAAATTGATACAAATCTTTAAAAAAAAAAATGAAATTTAACAAAAACAGATCATATTGCAGCGGAGAAAATAATCTAAATATCACCAATAAGTCCTTAAAAGTAGGGAATATTAGCTAAAAGATAGAAACAAATCAAAATATATATGACAACTAAGCAACAATATTTTCAACAAAAATTCAAAGAAAGCTTACCACTTATTGTGGGGACCATGTTTATATAAGATCTTGTGATTTGAAACACTTTTTGAAAGAAAAAGAAAAGGAGCACTTTTATCACATTCTTTTGACAAATCTTCCATCAAATTCCTTCGGCTTACTTTCTAAAACCATGGAAATCAATATTTTGGTAAGTAAACTTTATGAAATCAAAATATGTAAAAAAATTAAAGAAATAGAGAGTAGCAAAAACAAATCCCTTTTTACCTCTATAATTTCAAACTCTAGTTTAATCCATACAAAAAAATAATAAATTAAAACATGTCAAATTACATTTTTGAAACAAACTCTAATTCCAAAACACTATGAATAAACTTTGATTAGGTTTTAAAAAATTAGAGAGTTTGGAAGAAAAAAAATGCAAATCAAATATTACCAGAAAAGTAGCCATAATCGTAGACATAATTTGTGAGTCATCCTAATCAGCAACCCCTGTTGGAATCAATCACGGCCAAGATCTTCGACAATTTTGATGTGAAATTGAAACAACACCCTTTTACCTCTACAACTTCAAACTCTAATTTAATCCATACACAAAACAAAAAACATTATTAAAACATGTCAAATTACATATTTGAAATAAACTCTAATTCCAAAACACTATGAATGAACTTTGATTAGGTTTTAGAAAATTAGGGATTTGGGGAAAAAATGCAAATTAAATGTTACCAGAAAAGTAGCCGCAAGGGTAGACATATATGATTTGAGTCATCCAAATCGGCAACCCCTTGTCGGAATCAATCACGCCTAAGATCTTCGGCAATTTTGTTGTGAAACTAAAACAACAAAAACACAAATATTAAAACAAAATCATATTCATTTAAAACAAAGAAATTTTCTACCTTTTCTCATCTGATCTTGTCATGCGAGAAGGGGCTGAATAAATATAGAGAGGAGCTTAACTACAAATTGAAAGAGAAGGTTAGTGAGATTTCAAATTTGAAAGTTTTGATTTCTGAAGCTAAACACTAATATATATTAAGCACAAAGAGAAATTGAAAATATATTAACAATTCATAATAAAATTAAGCACTGATATAAATTGAGAAATATGAGAGAGACTAAATTTTGAAAAAATAGAAACTAAAAAAAATTAAGAACAAAGAGAAAATGAGACATGAGAGAGAGCAAATTTTGAGAAATTTGAGAAAAATAGAAACTAAAAATGCTATTTAATATGAATTATTAAGTGGGGTTTAAAGAGAATTTAGTAATATCATTAAATAAGTGATCAATAAGCAATCAAATTGGATGAGTATTAAAAATTTCATACCTATTTCTACTCATCGTTGTTGTTACATAATAATTTTTTTTTTTTGATAAGCACATAATAGAATTTTGTGATTATCTCTAAAAAAAATCAGATTTTGTTTTTTTTTTTTTTAATTAGCACATAATAGAATTTTGTGATTATCTATAAAAAATATATATCAGGTAAGTTCTAATTAAACTATGACGTGTCATATTTATTAATTGATGTGGCAACATAGTATTCAACTTTTTATCGTAACCGTTGATATAATATTTATTTTTTTCGCGTGTCAAAATCTAGACCGTTCATATTAGGGTTAGAGTTTAAGGTGCCTCTAGTTACTCTCGTTTTATTATATTAAGATGTGTTTGAAATCACAAACCAATTACCCAAACCAAACAATTTTAAATTAAGCCCGTGCTTAAATGGGTTAAGATAAATTGTGCATTGAGTTGCTTTGGTCACCTATTGAACATGTCACTCGGACTCGCACCTTAAGTTAAAATAAACCAGACAAATTGTAAATGTCATTTTTAGAGCTGTAAAATCAGGTTGGACTATCGGACCGGTTTATTAGCCCTATAGTTTTACACGGGTCGGATTTAAAAAAATTATTATGCTTTATCGGACTACCCCCTCAGGCCTATCCTTTTCATGGGCTGACTGGCCCCACGAGCTTTTGGGCCGGCCACTTAAAGAATTAAAAAATATATAAAAAAATTCTAAAAATAGTTTTAGCTAAAAATAATGAATTTTTTTTTGTCAAAAAAAAAAAAAGAATTTTAGTTACCATAAATTTTTTAGATAAAATAAGTAACAAAAGATGAAATTTGTTAGTTAGGAGATAATTATTAAGCCAAATTTGTTATGATTATCTTTATTTGAAAAAAAACAAATTTGTTATGATTATCTTTACTTGAAAAAAAATAATAACAACTAATTTATGTAGTTTTATTGTCTTTTGAATTTTTATTTTTTTTTCAAAAATTTGTCAATTTTTTTTTTAATATACGAAAGTTTGTTGGGCCAGGCCATGCAGGCATTTGCTTATTGGGCCGGGCTAGGTGGGTCGGACCTTGGGCCTTAACGGGCCGGTCCACTTAAGCCCCTTTATATGTCTTGTCCCTCTGGGCCGAGGCGGACCGGGCCAGCCCGGCCGCTTTGACAGCTCTAGTCATTTTTAAGAAAATTTGTTTTGTAAAAAAATTATCAACAGAGTCGAGCCTTCCCTGAGTATTTGGAAGCTCGGTTTATATATTAAAAATGGACTCTAATAAAAAATGCAACATAATTAAAAAAATTATTCTCTATTTAAAATATACATAAGAAACACATAAAAAACAAATATCATTATATACAATGTCAAAAGGAGACATCATAATCTAAGATTAAAATTTGTGTAGAGATTAAAATTTGTGTAGAGATTAAAATGTTTTAGAACTATATTTATGAGTATAGATAACTAATCTATTGATACTCATATGATATTTTATGAACATTAACAATATATAACTACTATTTTAGGGTCTCAAAATTAATCTATTAATATACATATGATGTTTTATGAGTATAAATAATATATAATTCATATTATAGGACCTCAAAATTTTAAACCGAGGCCTAAAATATTTAGAGGCCCAATGCCCGTGCACACCCTATACATATATATATGCAGGCCGGACTTGATTATAAATATATTGCGGTCTTCGTAAATATAAATCATAGTAGAGATATTGCAATATGTAAGGGTCAAAGTTTGAATCGCAGTTTTCCTATTTATTTACCGTAAGATATAAAATTTAAATCACCAAATTATTACTCCCTCCGTTCCTTTTTGTTTGTTGTTTGAGAAAAAATAGGCCAAATTAAGAAAGTGTATTTTTGTACTTTATTTTTCTATTATACCCTTTTTTTGGAATATATTATACTCTAATTTTAATCCACAAAAAAAATTCTATTTTTTTGCACACACTATCTCTTTCAAAAAATTAAAACCACAAAAAAAAGATTATATGAAGAAGTTTAGTAAAAAAAAATACAATAAAAAGATTATATGAAGAAGTTTGGTAAAAAAAAAAGATACAATAAAAAAATTATATAAAATTTAGTCAATAAAAAAAATTAGGAAGAAGGGTATAATAGACAATATATAACCTCAAATTATCAAAACAACAAATAATTTGAAACAAATTTGTTTTTCTAAAACAACAAACAAAAAGGAACGGAGGGAGTAATATTTTTTAAGACTAATGGGATTTTTATATTTATACACACAGGTGAAAGGTAAATGAGCAACAAGCTGCGCCGCTAATCCTTTCTGGATGGCAAAACCAATTATTATGAAAACTATATCCATAGACCTATGAGAGACAATATTGTTATGCATGATTTTTTGAACTCTTTATAAAAAATCAACAACATTTGGTGCTAAGAATCAAAAAGTGTCAAACGCAAATGGTTATGTTGATTGTCAGAATACGATTTTTCATATTTAGCCACTTTGTTTGAAGCAGCTTTGAGGGCCGCTTGTCCCGCAATAAAATCTGTCGTCCTCAATCTCACAAGTGGAGAAACTCCAGTCAAATCCATACAAGCATGTTTCCCTGCTATCCAAACGTACACTAGAATATCTGGAAGTCTAAATTATTTCGCAAAAAAAAAGCAATAATTTGTTTTTTTTTTTGTAATAAACTAATATGAGAAGATTAAAAATTCACTTGGATTGATCTAGTGATATTGACTTGGGACCTTGAAGTATGCTCCTTTTAAGGTCTTACGTTTGATTCTTTCTAATACCAATTTGAGTGAGTTAATTTAACTTATTTAAAATAAGATACGAGAAGATTAAAATATTTTTGGCATAATTAAAAATAAATTTATTAAAGTGATGTACTTCCAACATCACAAGTGCACCGCCTCTATAGCTTGGCAAAACAAATGTAGCTCTATTTTAAAATTTTAAGAAAGAGTAAATTAAAAAGAGTACGGCTATGCAGTACGACGTGCTAACCCACGAAATTGGACGAACACTAGAAAAACATAACCATACATGGGTAGTTGGGGTAAAATAGAAGATATATAATGGGCAAAAAAGTAATAACAAGTTAATAATAATGTAATTCTTGCTTTTTTTCAAATTTAGATTCGTAACATTTGGCATTTTCCAATTAAAAAATATACTTATATTTTTTCTTTTATCAGCAATGTCATTGATACAAAGTTTTTATATGAACACAAATTAAAGTAAATTCTCCTCTTTCTCATTAAATTTCATCATGTCAAATATCAAATTCGTGATCAATATATACTTAGACTATTTTTTAAGGTTATTATGTTATAGATACAAAATTTTTAATACCATTTTGCAGTAATTCATCTTTATAATTATAAGAGAATCTATAGAGCACATAATATTTGGTTTTTTCTTCAAATTGAATTTTATACTATCACTAAGAAAATCTTATTATGAATCTATAGGGCACATAATATTTGTTGGACAAATCATTATTAATTCAGATTCAAACTTACAACTTAATAAACTATTTAAGCAATCTTATTATGAATTTTGGTCGATTAGTTAATCGGTACATTATTATCAAGAAGGTACTTGAGCTGAGATTTTGGGTCTGTTTGGTAAATCTAAAAAACTGACTTATAGCTTATAAGTTAAAAAGACTTGTTTGATAACAGTTTTTCAGAAAGAGCTTATAGCTTATTTTACTGACTTATAGCTTATTTTTCATAAGCTATTTAAAGTAGCTTATGATCTTATAGCTTATCATTTTTTCTTCCACTTTTATCCTTATTATTTTAACTAAAATTTATCTTTACCCTTATAAATTTATTATCATTATAATTTAAAATAAAATAAGTAGATATATAGTTTAACGCGATGTTTTAAAAATCTGACATATAAAGTATAATAATAATAGGTAGCTTAGTATAACTAATTAACTATCCTCATTATTTTGTTTTTATCAATTTATAGGTTGTTAATTATAATTTATCTTTTTCTTTTGACAAAAATTATAATTTATCTTAATTATGCTATATTGTGAATATATATATATAAAATATAGAACAAAAATATATTTTTTAAAATTCAACATATATAAATTAATTTAATAATAATATATGAAAGGTATATTTATTAAATTATTAAATTCTAAGTATCTTAAATATATTAATTTGATATAAATTTTATTGAATTAAAGATGTCCTTTTATGTTATTTTACATTCATCAGTCGGTTCAACCCATAATTTTACCAAACACTTCGATTAGCTTAAGAATGTACGTATACACTTTGACATGAAAGATATATTATATTAAAATAAAATAAAATTTTAGCATAAACAAATTAATTTAATAATAAAATATAAAAGATTTATTAATTAATAAATTTAAATTACTATCTTAATTAAGAATATCCTTTTATGTCTTTTTACATTATCAGCTCACTAATTTTACCAAACACTTCAAATAGCTTATCAGCCATAAACTATAAGTTATCAACTATCAGTCATCATGTATAAGCTGTCAGCTATAATCTACCTTATCAGCCAACCGCAAATTTTACCAAACAAAGCTAAAGTGTCCAATTATTGTTTGTCTTTGATTTTTCAATATAATCCATAAAACACAATATTTATACGTTCCTTAATCTATATCGGTTGCGGTCCTAGTCGCATTAAAATTTTTGCAATTTTGGCCATTGCAAATGCTATATCACAAATTACGGTCGTCACGGTGTAAATTTATCACAATATTGCACAAATAGTACTAAAATTGTTTATATTTTCACATAATATATAGAAAATTAATTAGTTAATTATTGGGTAAAATATATTTTTGGTCCCCAATTTTATTGGGAGTTTTAGTTTTGGTCCCTATATTTTAAATTCACTCTTTTTCATGCCCAATTAATTTTATGTTTTGAATTTAGTCCTAACTGTTAAGTCAACGGTTAGTTGACTAACATATGTCCACGTGGCAGTGACACAATGAATTTTTTGACACGTGGCATCCTACATGGATTGCCACGTCAGATTTTTTAAATTTTTTTAAAACAATTTATTTTTAAAGTGAATGATTGATAAACTTAAAAAAATTGAGTTTATAATTACTTTTACAATCTTTAAAAAAAAAACTTTTACAATTATTTAAAAAAAAAAACCACATTCCATAAAAAAAAAACCAACTATTAACTCAATTTATTTAAGTTTATCAATCATCCACTTTAAAAATAATTTTTTTAAAAAAAATTTCTTTTTTTTTATAAATCTGACGTGGCAGTCCACTTAGGATGCACATGGATATCTGTTAGTCTACTAACAATCATTTTAATTAATTGGGGATAAAAAAAGTGATTTTAAAATATAGGGACCAAAACCAAAACTCCTATAAACACATATATTACCCATAATCTTTATCTTAATATAATAAAACGAGAGTAACTAAAGGCACCCTAAACCCATAATCTTTATCCAGAAGTATATCGAAAATTTTCTCTTGCGATGGTATGCTTTGTGTCACCCTTGATGGAAGAGGAGGATCTGCTGTTGTTTTGTGTAACCCTTCCCTTAGAAAATACAGTACGTTGCCTCTGCTTGAAAATCATCGGAAAAGAAAACTTCACTATTCTTTATTTAGCTTTGGATATGATCATTTCAATGATGTTTTTAAGGTTATTGCCATTTCTGGTTCCAAGGTCAAAGATAATGAAGCTGATGTTTATTTTTTGGGTACTAATTATTGGAGGAGTATTCAAGACTTTCCATATTCTTCTCCCTGCATGCATGGAGTTGGAGTATTTGTGGGTGGCACTGTTAATTGGTTGGCATATGAGATTTCAAATAGTAGTTATTGTTGTGTCATTGTTTCTCATGATTTGAAGAAAGAGTCGTATCAAAAGATTGCTCCTCCTAATTTGGTGAAGGATCATTGGGGATGTTTAGGGATTGCTTGTGTATCTTTGCCACTAATGACTTAGGTCAAAATCTGGGGGCCATATAATATGTTTTTGGATGTTTGGAAAGGAATATGGAATTAAAGAGTCGTGGACCAAACTATTCAATTTTTCTTATGTGGAATATCAATATACCTATCTGGAGATCGTGTATATTTCTGATGAAGATCAAGTGCTATTTATTTTTCATGATTTAGAAAATTTAAAATCCAAGCTGCTTGTTTACAATTCCAATAATGGTAATATGAAGATTCCTAAGATTCAACACAACAATGAATAGACGAACCCAAGAGTCTACGTGGAGAGTTTGATATCTCTACCTTGTTCTTTTTGATTTTCTACATGCTTGGATTACTGATAGTAATCAATTTATTATGACTTTATATAGATTTGATTTCACTTGTTTTTTTTTAGTTAGAGCCTGTCATTGTGTAATGCATTTTAAATAGTTTGTAATCTTGCATTGCTTTAGGTGGTTTGTCGTTTGATTTTTTAAGTTTGAAGTTATGATTTAGATGTTATCATGTCAGTTAATTGTTGCTCAAATTTCTTAATATATGCTTCAAATCTTAAACATTACATTATGAACTGAACTAAATATGTTATTGTGATGTTTTTTAAAATATTCAATTTTAGCAAATATTTGATGGCAATTGATTGGAAACATACTTTGTGATGATACATTAACTTTGCTAGTTAATAGTATATATTTTACTGGTTTATTTGCTAGCTAGTAGTTTGTAGGATTGTATATTTGGACTGAGCATGTTTCTATATGTTTTTAATTGCTATTGATAAAATATGTAAAATTTTCCATATGCTTTTCTATTTTTAATTTTGTTCAATTAAGTTTTTCATGAACTTTATTTTGTTCAATAAGTATGTGAGTTTAGGAGGTTATAAATGAAAATCCTATTTTTTATCTTATTCCTAAAAATGCTGATTCAAGTTTGAAAGAAAGTGCGTAGGATTCAAAGGGAATTCTTATGGGGTGAAATTTTGAAGCGGAAGAAGATAAATTGGGTGAAGTGGAGTATGGTTTGTCAACCCAAAGATAGAGGGGCTTTAGGTGTGCACGATGTGAGATTAGTTAATGTTAGTCTTTTGACAAAATGGCGGTGGAGACTTTGGGAGTGAAAATGTGCTGTAGGTTTTAATCACAAAGTATGGTGTTGATGTCGATAGTTGTGTGGATTTTGGTGGGGATTTTATTCCTTAGTATGCTTCAACTTGGTGGAAAAACATTTGTTCTATGGGATTAAATTTGAATTTAAATTGGTTCTCTCAAGCTATATCCTGGAAGATTGGTAATGGAGCGGCAACAAGTTTTTGGAGGGATAAATGCAAAACTCGATTGAATGACTGATTAGACTAGAGTTTTCTTAGTTCAGTTGCATGATCGTATATGTTCTCTGTTGACCGGTTAGTGTTGCTGATGGAAATTACCTATTTGTTCTTGATTTTTTGTTGTTGCATGAATATGAAAAATCTGATTTTCACCCAATCAGGTGTGCGCCTATGCCTACGCTTCGCCATCAAATGAAGCATTACTTGGTTTTAATTGGGTAGCATTTTTCACTTTGATTTGCAACTTCTTGAACAACGATCAACGGACACTATTCCTTGTTGAATATTAGTTGGAATTAACAAGGTACAATTCATTCTTGCCATTATATAAAAGATTTACTCTCTAGTCTGTTCTGCATGTTACTGTTGTTATAGATACGCTACTGCTCCAGAGTAGTCTTATCTATTTGATGTGCTTGACAATATTTGATGTGTATCTTATTTAAAATGAGTTAGAAGTCTCTTATATGTAAATATGCCAAAGCATCAGAAGTTGACTTTCTGTCATCAGTCACTGCCCCAGTCAGCATTAGAGAATGCAGTTTTTAAGAGAGGTTTTGATAAGGGTGCAGACTGCAGTAAGAATACGTTTCACGGTTGTCCGGTGGCTTTCAAGTGGCTGAGACAAGAACTGAGATGACAAGCCTTGTTGACTGAGTAGCTAATTTTTGGCCTTGTGATTGTAGCATAGCATACCGAAGGGCCCCAACAATGGACCTATAGAAGGAGGGGTTACTTAGATAGTCAGCACCCAGTTTTGAGGGCTTGAGATTAGATATCATAGGAGTATGCATGCCCTTGGCATCACTCAAATAACTTACCCAGGAGGCCTCTCGAGTTAAGACTATTCAATTAATATGTAAAACCAATTGGGTGGGAGGAGAAACTATTTATCAATTAATATGCATACTTATTGATCATAAGGGAGAGAGAGGGTTTCCTGGTTCATTTCAGTGGAAAAAAGAAGGTTATTATACTTCATCTTTCACTTCTCTATGTCTATCTACTAGCTAGTATTTGACATTTCTTCTTCTTCTTCTTTTTGTTTTATTAGGTATTTTCTTTTTTATGATTAAATTTTATGTTTAAAGAGATTGTATTATCAGGTATCAAGAAGAGATTGGGGACTCTATGACCTATAATGTTTGATATTTCAGTATTTGATTAGTGGAAGAAGCGGTTACAAATACATGCCTTTTATACGAGTTTAAATAAGATTACTATGATTTGTCAAAAAAAAAAAAAGATTACTATGGAGTTTTACTTAAAAATACAATTGCTGTCATTAGATAAAAAGTTTATGATTTCTTGAGTTTGATCACGTGAATGATCTTTGCTTAAAATATATGTATCCAAGTATATATGTGTCTTTGTTGGTTTGTTAATGTTTATTTTTGTATTCCTTCACTTTGATATCTTATTGATTGTGATATATCTTGTATATTCTGATTAAAATGATAACAGTAACATATAAGATTCTTTGTGGGTTAAACTCACATAACAAGAGTTATAGTTTGTGGAATAATTTTTTGTTTTCTGCATGATTGTATAGGAAAATAGATCATGTGAACGAACATGTTTCTTAACAAGTTTGGAAAATAGTGATCAATAGGATATGCAATGAAATTAAGTGGGTGAAGAACTACCTAAAACATGCAATTGCAGAGCTATTCAATATCAAGCTTGACAATTTATGTTAAACAAGTTATTTATCACGGAGAAAAGAGGTATGTATAATGAAATACAACTCTCAAACCAGAAATAGTTTTTGAACGAAATCTTTTCCTACAGTTTCACTTGACACAACTAGGTTTCTATATATCAAAATTCAAGTGAAGTGGTTCATTGTAACTTGGTTTTCCCCCAAAAGTGCAAAGTACTCAATTAGTGGCCTAAATTTGATACTATATATGTTATAATGTTTCTCCATGCCACAACATAGATTGATTGAGCTTTGGGAATTAAAAGGTTCAAAAGGTATTAAAAGGATTATATGGGGAGTTCTAGCTAAATAGGTAAAGTATCTATTTTCAAAAAGATATATGTCAGTTGTGGTTTCTCAAATGTTTATTTATAATGCCAAGGAAAGGATATAGAAGTTTTTAAATAGAAGTTTAGTCTATTTCAACTCGATTTTCAAATAGAAGTTTTTTAAATGTAAATTTAGTCTTATTTCTATATTTAAAGATGTCTTGTTTATTCCTCAATTCACTACAACAAGTTTGAGATTTAGTATCATTTGAAAAATGTTACTAAATCAAGAAAAATGTTACTAATTCAATTTAGTAACATTTTATCAAGTGTTACATAAAGCCTATGTTACTAAAAGGCTTTAGTAACACATAAGAGTATTATTAGTAACATTTAAAAAATGTTACCTGTTTGGTAGCTAATTCCTAGCCAATTTGTAGCAAATAAATTTAGCGAAGACCAATGCATGATTGAGTGGCTAATTTGCTATGAAATAATTTCCTAGCTAATTTATAGCTAACTTTAAATATAAAAAAAATGTTACTATAGAGATTCTTTCACATTCACTTCACTAACATTTTACTTCCAAAAATGTTACTATATGCTTATCACCGGGTAAATGTTACTTTCAAATAAGTGTTACAAAAAAGTGTTACTTGCAAAAAATTTACTTCAAAAAATGTCACTATATGCAAATTTTACTTCAAAAAATGTTACTATATGCAAATAAGTGTTACAAAAAAGTGTTATTTCCACCACAATACTAAATTACTAAACTGCGTTTGCCTCAATAAAAACATTCGAACTCGATGAGAGTTCCAGATTCATGATTTGTCATTTACATGTTGTGATGGCAAACACATTACAGACGAAGTTAAAAGGAATGGCAACTCAGAAAAATGCATTATAATAGTAAAAAAGTCACAGAACAACATAGATTACCTCGTGGCAGACTCATTAGATTGACACCTTCAACAGAAAATTGAGATCTCTTTTATGTCGGTATAACAATTGGACTCAGTCCAAATCTTGCTATAATTGTTATTTCTAAAATGTATTGATGTATCTAAGACAACTTCGCCTACACCACAAAAATAGAAGAAAACCAGTCATATAAATAAATAGACTTTTATGAGTGATATCCCATTTAACAGAACCTAAAGCATCAGACCTGAAGTATATCCACGACATGCTTTTTACTATGTTCTGCTTAATAGTTCAATTCTTCCTCTCATTTGTGGATGTCTGGCCATGAATCATTTAATTATGTTAGGCGAGGTGAAAACACACATGTATTAAACTTTTGTCAACAAGCTGCTGCCACATGGAAAAAAATATTAACAAGACCTGAAATAATAAACTAGCAATCTAGCATTACCTAAAGAGGCCTGAAATTGCATAGTTCTTCATAACTATATCACCAACTTTGACTTTGTCATTGCTAAAGCAACTAGAAATTACTCCAGTACCATATTGAGTTGCAGCAACATTCCCTAAATAACAACATAATGCAAAGAAAAATCTTATAAACAAAGACAATATTGACACTCAATTGAAAAATTCTTACTGTCTAGAAAATAGAAGTGGGTGTAATGTATTCCCTTGATCATATTTTGTAAAGAAGTCTAGATTTATAGATGACTGCATAAACACAAAAAATTAAACATGGTGAAGATACCAAGCAAAGCCACATATGTGATTAAATGATCTGAAACACATGATATTGTAAAAGAAAGAAATAAACAACTCAAATACCTATGTCCATTAGACCATGAGTTATTATTGACAGCCACAAACTCCACCAACACACTTGCTGAAATTACTGTCTAGCACAGCAGAAAATCCGTCGCAGAGTAGAGAAAGCAACAAAATGGAGGGGAAACTGTTACAAGATGACAAGGATCATAAATAAAACATGGCATTTCTTCCTATTGTACTCAGAGGGATGTTGATAAGTCAGAATTTAAAGATTCGGAAATGAGTTTAAAGGTGCTTAATTTCATATCCTAAACAAGGCTTAATTTCTTAATCATCATCACTGATCATAGATTGATAACAATAATTAAAAAACTGCTTTTTCAGTTGAGAGAAGCAAGATATGCATTGATGCTGTCAAGCCAAGGGTAGGACTACATAGATATTGCCCAAACAACACTGTTACACTTAAAACCAGAACCAAACAACTTTGAAAATGGTAGGACTACATAGATATTGCCCAAACAGAGTGACATGATGCTTAATTACATGAATCAAACATGACTATACCTTTGCCTTGTCCTCATTTGAGCACTCCGAAGGTGAGCTATACCTTTGGTTTTGCTGCTGCTACCAAGAAGACCAAAGCCAATTGATGATTATATGTACGTATAAAATTCATCTTTAGTAACTATTGACTCATCAAACAGTTGACTTCCAAAATGATTTTCCATATCATTATTCTCTAAATCACCATATATATTGAACAAATCTCTAGGTGTGGTGTTGATGACAAGTTCATAATCTAGGAACACAAGATGATCACAAGTTCATAATCTAGGAACACAAGATGATTACAAGTTCATAATCTAGGAACACAAGATGATTTTTTAAACTAATCCGAAACAATCTAGGAACACAAGATGATTCGCAAGTTCATAATCACAAATGATAAATAATACACTTCATTACCATATCTAACAAAATGATTGCACAAAAATAATAAAATGATATTTGATCAAATTTTCACTACATTGTCATATCTAATACTATGTTGGAAACACCTCAAAACAGAAACCTCAATCAGGTACGTGCTTATGTTAGGATCTCATTAGCATACTTCTATCTACATATAAGGATTCCTGCATCTGATTGCTTAAGCATACATTCCCAAGAAATATCATCTCACCAATATCAACTGCAACATTCTGCATGATTAAAATGGCATAGCCTCTAGTGCCAAAGTTCAGTATTAGAAATTGATTTTACAATAGAAGCTTCCTCTCATTGCAACAACTCTAATGAAAAAAAAATTAGCCTTCATTGCCATTAGTATACTGAACAATTCTTAGGCATCAGCAAATTTAATCACACATACTATTTTTGAAGATAATTTATGAACCTCTTTTCAAAAAACTTTCCTACACTTCATAAGTTTTGAAAAACATTCGGCTTCATTCATTAACTTATGAACCTCTTTTTGACAAACTTTCCTACACGAAGCAAACTTTTGAAATAATTATGAAAATGCACTATCAATCTCATTCATTAAAACCTATCTTGCTTCATTTCATTTATGATAAGTGTCCTTTACATAAAGTTTGGTTGAAACATTTTATCAAACAGAAAATAGGCATTGTACACAACAACAGCAAAATACAAAAAATCACTTCAATCAACCATTTTTCCAACGTATAAAACCAAAGTAAAAGAAAGAAAGCAAGATATTAGAAGAATGAGAGTACCTTTGGCGGAGAGGACGGTGAGACAAATCATGGAGAAAGGCGATAGAAAGCAAACCGAATCAAGGAGGTAAGGGAGTAAAACTAAATCGAGTTAGGGGACGCTAGAATCCATGAATACGACGCCATCGGAGGAAGGAGGTGGTGCCGATGAGGGATTACGATGAAGAAGACAGTGGTGAGCGAATACGAACTCGAACCAGAGAGTAAACGAATTGAAACTGTGATGAAATCTCTCTGGATTGATCTGAATGCACACATGGTCAAGCTTCGAAGCGTGATGAAATCAAGAGCACGTTGTTTGCTTCGTTTCCATCAGAGTCGAGAGGAGGAGGAAGTGAGGCGAAAGTTGAGAGTTGAAAAGTGAAACTTATTTTAAAACAAATACTCCTATAAGCACTGTATTAGTAACAAAGAGAGTGTTACAGAGAATGTCACACTTTTTAAAAAATGTTACAAAATCACCCAATTAGTAACATTTTTATAAATGTTGCAATGTGAATGTTACTAAAAGTCAAATATGCAGTAGTGATTTCAATTTAGATTTATTTCTATATCTAGACTAACTTAGTCCCTAAGTTGTCAATTAGTGTTCCCATACATTTTTTATACGTAGTACTATTTAGGACTTGATTACCAAGAAGATGATTGGGAATGGTGAACTTATAAACAATCTCTACATACTAAATCATTCTCCTATCAATGCTTTTGAACTGATTAATTATACATGTTTAACACATGCATGAGATTTGGGTATTGGTGTGTGTATATTGCATAATAATGATCTTGGTTGCTTCTTCAACTGTTATTTTATACACAATTACATTTATCCAAATATTTATAAATACAATGTTGTTTCCTGTCATATGAGTCAACGACCGACCAAATCACAAAAGGCAGAAATCGCGACTGCTTCGAGGCAGCTTGTACATTTCAGGAAAGGATAGTCTTAAGGATAAATAACCAACAAAATCCAAAACTAATCATTAATACATAATACAACAAAGTAAAGAGACAACAAACAATCAGCATAATCCAAAACTAATCATTAATAGATAATACATCAAAGAGACAACAATAACAGTAACTAAAATCAAATATTAAGGATACGTGAACAACATCATTTACTTCTCAACCTCGAGCTCAGGTTATGGTAATCCTTCCGAAAGTCTCACTATTTTGATGATCCCTTTCTGCAAAGGGGCCCAAGATTCCCTTAAATATCAAACATACACAGATTAAAACAAATATTAAAACCAATACTATAATCACATCACATATCATCAAAGGTAGGTTTCAAGCATAACACTAAAAAAAAGAAGAAAAAAAACAGAATCAGTGTGATTCCGAACAATGCTCATTCCATAGTTACCTGGTTCGTAACTCACTTCGGTACGTGGTACGGGTTCGGGTACGCGGTCCGTAACCTTGAAACAATTCGGTACGTAGGGGGTATACATACATAGTCGGTACACTATTTCAGTTCGTGGTACACTTCAATATATTAATCGATAAGCTATGAATTAAAAAACTTATTTAGTTAAAACAAAAACAAATGATATGATGAAAAATGTTAACATCATCAGAGTTGTGAGTTTGTAAGAAAATTAGTTTGCGAATGCACGAGTGACGAGTCTATTGATTTTTATTATTCGAAATTTAAGTTCGTCATTATATTAACATAAAAATTTGTATATTGCATTTTTGTTTTTATTTTTTTGTTCTTAATCTTCTATTGTAGACATGATATTCTTTTTTGGATAAAACTTAAGTGCATTTTTTTTATATGCTTTTTTCATGATTCTTAACATAAAAACTATGATTTCCTCATATTCATAATTTTCTCAAAATTTGTTATATCCACAAAATATGAATTTTATGTTAAGAACTATACGAAAAAGCATGCACTTAAGTTTTGTCCATCTTTTTTATATAAATTGACCTAATCTTTTACTTTTTTTTCCCCACACATCTTCTTTTATTAGGTTCTTCTATTTTTTTTAGTTGTTATAATTTTTTTTTATATAAGTTGTTATATGTTAGATTGAGTTACTATTTTTTATCATGGTTTCTATTCCTATTTTTATGCGTAGGTTTTTTTTAATTAATTTTTTTTTTCTTTCTTATTGTTATGTTTTGTATTTTTTTCTTCTTCTTATTTTTATAATTTGTATTTTTTTCTTTTTTATTTTTTTATTTTTAGAGTTATAGGGCCGGCCCAAACCCTAACTTTAGGCCAAAAAAAAAATACATTTTTTCTAATGGGCTTTAGGCCTCCAAAAATATTAAATAATTATATATGTAGGCCTCGGAAAAAGTATTACAAGGTAGTAGTTAGCTTAGTTGGCTGTGTGACGCCCATTTATTTCAATTGTAAAAAAAAAAAAATCTTTTTTTAAGGAATAAAAATAATTTCTTGGCAATACACAATCATGTTCCAATTAGTCATAGTGCAATTTTGCTAAGTTTAAATTATATAAAAATTACGAAATTAAAACAAACAGATTAAATTAAAATAGATAAAACAAATATTATACAACTAAAAATCATGTTTGTCTTTAAATAAAAAAAATTTTTTTTTTTTGCCTGTTTAGATTACAGTAGAGTTTTTGTTATTTTGCTTTATGTTCTAATAATAAATTTTAATTAAAAAATAGATTTTTTAAAAAAAAAATTATAATTCATAAAATAATTGATATATTTTGAACTTTTTTACCAAAAAAAATATGCAGTTTATTTTTTGTGAAATGTAATATTTTGTTATTATTTCTTAAAAAAAAATCATTTAAAAAAATCAGTTTTTTTTTAGGCCCCATTTTTATTTTTATCTTAGGCCTCACATTCTATTGGACTGACCCTGAGTCATTTATTTATTATTTAGTACGTGTGTTTCTACGAATTAATTCACGAGTTATGATGAACCAATACGTAAAAGTTCCGGGAACCGGTACGCGTGAACCAATTTGCGGTTCGTCGGCACTATAGTGAATTATGTAACCATGACAAATTCAGACAATTTGGTGCTTGCTCTGATGTTGACGCCGAAGCCAAAACCTCATCATCATCATCATCATCATCATGTAGCTCTCGGAAAGTTTTTTTCCGAAAAAAATCAGGAACTTTTACGAAAAAAGATCGGAAACTTTTTTTCCAAAATAAACTCCGAAATTGTTTTTATCTGAAATTGAAACTTTTTTCCGCGAAAAAACGCGGAACTTCTTATCCGAATAAAATATCGAAACCTTTTTCGCTAAAAAATATCGGACACTTATAGACTCAAACTCATTTATCTTAGTACTCTGCTCAAGTCTAACGTTCCTGCTATCATTCATTGAACTCAAAGCTGTCATTCATTGATATTGTTTTAGTGTCAGACGATCTTGTATTTTACGCAGGACAGAGAATGGAGCAATCTATTTAGGTCTTCAATAGTCAAATTATAATCTCTGAATAACTCAACTTATCCGCAGTATTGAATAGTAACAGGACAGCAACCTGTAACAATTATCAAATATCTCAATGTAAATCTACTTACAATATATTAAAAGAAACTACTACTAAAAAACCAAATTTGTCCTTATCAAGTTTATAATATTTCAGAATTTATGCCCTTAAATGTAATTTTAACTCTAAAAAAAAAAAAAAATACAAAAAAAAAATAGGAAGAAAAAAAAAAGATAACCATAAAATAAATATTCCCATAATAATAGCATTGGAAACCACCCCAACAAAAAGATATTAATCCAATCTAATTTTACTTCCAAACTAGGAACAAAAAAAGTTTAATTAAAAAAAATTACGCATAAAAATAGGAACAAAAATCACGATAGAGGTATACCCATAAAAAATAGTAACATTTTTTTTGAATGAAAAATAGTAACTTATGAGCTTATGCAAAATAACTTATGCAAATAAATAATCTTTTATGTATTATTATAAGTTTTTTTTAGGTAGTTTATGAAAACAATTTATAAAATATAGTTTTTGTTACCGAAAATTTATGAATTAAGATGCGTAAAAAACAAACTTACGAATTAACATAAAAGTATATTTATAAGCATAAATTATTTTCATAAGCTTAAAAATAAGCAAAATTTAAACGGGGCTAATATATTAAAAGATATTACAACTAAAAATATAATTTAGTTATAAAATATACATTATAATCTACACGAGACAATAACTTTAATAAAAAAAATTTATTCATTTAACAAATTTATATAAAGCTGCACAATTTATATTTTAAAAATATTTTATACTCCGTAACATATTTCTAAATATACACAGGACAATTGCTTTAATAAAAAAAAAATTAATCATACACAGAACAATTGTTTTAATAAAAAAAGAAATTGAATAATAAATATTTGTTATTATTAATTATAATTTATTACACAAAATTCATACAAGGGACAATTATTTTAATAAAAAAATTATTAATTTAATAAATTTTATAAGAAAGAGCACAATAACATCATTTATATTTTAACAATATTTTATAAATAAAAGTCAATAGACCCGTATGTACGGGTCTCAAAACTAGTAATCAATTAAAATTATATAAATTATTTTGACTTCTTATTTAATCAAAATTGTTTTAATAATCAATTTATAATAATCAAATTGAATAAACAACAAGTAATTAATTTTAAAATTTATCAATTACATGATTAGGAACATGTGGTCATGGCATTTAATACAGGAATAAATAGTATGGGAGTTCGATCTTTTAATAGAAAGCAAGTATCTGCTAACTCCAATAGCTTGGTCTACTATGCTTGGTCTACCAATCATTAGTTGGTTCAGTGGTGATTGGCGCTGAACTTGGTAGGCAGGACCACGGTTCGATTCCCCGCAACTGCGATCGGGAGGGGGCTGAAACCACTTGATGTTAGAACTGACCCCCGAACCAGATTCAACTGGTGGTGAAAAAAAAACTTGGTCTAGTGGTAAAAAGACAGATCTTGAATCTGATAGGTTCTGGGTTCGAACCCCGCTATTGTCTTTTTAAGTGCTCTTTGAGCCCTACGGTCTTCCCTGCCTTGGACTGGAGCACCATTCCCCACTCTAAAGTTTTATATATCAAAAAAGAAAAAAGAAAAAGCAAGTATGTCATAGCGGTAAGAGTCCTAGATAACATACATACGTTGCTGGTTCGAAATTGCCTGATTGCATAATCGACAGGTTGTTCTAGCCCGGTTGATAAACCCACGAAATTCAGAACTGGAAAACCCAATTGTGGATTATTTTAACACCAAAAATTAAGTCTTAAGCATAGAATCATGAATCTAACAACATATAAAATTGAGATGGGAAATATGAACATAAGAACAACAACCCACACCAAGTTAATTTTTTTTATGGAAAATGCTAACTAGTGCCCCTGGGGCACTAGTTAATGATACTTAAAATAGTAAAACTACATGAAAAGTTGTGTAGTCAATGTTTGAAAAGAAAGAAAAGTATTATTCCCAATGCAAAATTTCCTTTTTTTGTATACTTAACTAGTGCCCCGGGGTACTAGTTAGCATGACCCTTTTTTTATATATTTTAGCACAAAAATAAAACCCTGTTTGGAACCATCTAAGAATTTACTTCCCATACAAAATTGAATATCAGTTGAAATACCCATTACGCAGGTAAAAATTAAAAAAAAATTGTTATAATTTTTAGATACAATGCTAATTCAATTATATTTAACAAATTAATTAAAAAAGTTGTATTTAACAAATTTATAATTTTTTTCCCACTAAAATAAAGATATTCATTTATTCAAATTGAAAGAGTACATTAGATTCAATAATAAATTCAACATTGCTAGAAATGAAAAATGATAAATTCCAGAACAAAATCACCTCATCCAAGTTAATAATGTAAAACAACACATTTATGCCTACAATCATGAGTAGACCTGTTCAAGGCATGGTGTGACTATGACCACACCAGCCTAGCCCAATTTTTTTAAAAAAATATAAATAAATATTTTATAAATTTAAACATTAGTGCAAATATTAATTCATAGTCTATTATTAATAATTTAAAGTCTTTCGCTATACGTAAAATATTATTTGAAGTTATAGGATACATTTGATCTGCTAAAAAATAAGGGACTGAACAAGACAACTTTAGTTGTCCTGTGTTTGATTTCAAAATTGTTCTCGGGACTGGACAAACTGGGTGTCAAAAAAGGTAAAAAACTAATTAAGTATGTTATATTGGGTAAAATTACCAATTGAACTAACGATGACAAAAAAATATGTTTAATTAATATTTAAATTTTTGAAGTAAGATAATATAGACAAATTGGAATAAAAATTAATAAGTTATAAGCTAGTATAATTTTGAGTTCTATATATTTTGGTTAAAAGTAGGATATTGTGAAGCATCAAACAATAGTGATATGCATAATTTAATAGTTATAGTCCTTTCTTTTAATAGAAATTTTGTGATTTTTTTGATATAGTTCGTTGGCTTCTTTTTTTTTTAATAGAATTTTTTTAATTTGTTGGTTTTTTTAATATACATATTGTATTAGTAGTATTTCATATATTATTTGTTGCTTAACTGAACTATCAAGATGAAGATTTTTTTTTTTCAATAACGCTTATAATTTTTAGCCCCACCAATTATTTAAGGCCAGGTCCGCCCCTGCCTACAATAATGCAACAAAATATTAAAGTAACTAAAATACACATGCATCCGAATTTACATCATTGACGAATTGTTCATTGATTGAATTAATAATTGATTGAAGTTGATCTATATATCAATCTGAACCAAACTAATATTGCAATATGGCGAAAAATCTTTTAAAATTACTTATGTACCATTTTAAAATAATAAAAAAAAATGTTATTAAAAACTTTTTTAATTTTAAAATGTCACATAAACAACTTTAAGTCAAGTAAGCAGAAATGAATTAAAATGGAGCAATTAGGAGTAAACTTATGGAGTCAAAATCGAATAATTGATATTTAAGAGACCAAAATTGAATATTAATAAAAATTAAGGGATTAAAATTGAACAATTAAAATTTAGAGATAAAAACTATATTTAAACCTTTTATAAACAAAGAACGTAAATATACATATTATAATTACCGATAAATTGTCGCAACACAAGTTAATAGTTTTAAAGGCAATTCACTTATGTAAAACTATTAACTTGTATTGCGACAATTTATCGGTAATAGCTCTACGGGTAAGACATCAATAGCCTCTATATTGCACTAGCCATTCACAATCACATTTTATTCTTTCGTTTTGACGTTTTTCAGAATCAAACTATTCAGATCAAAATGCGATATTCTTGTTAAGAAAATTTTTATATCGATTTTTATTTATTTTTGGTGATCAAAATAAAATATTAAAAAGGAAAAACCCCAAAATGCAACAGGATAAAACTTGTATATTCGAAAATTTACATGATATTGTCATATAGCAAAACATTGCGTCTATCCATTTCTTTTTAACATTTGAGTGAATTTTGATTTAATGTGACTTATTAAATAACCGATTATCCCAAAAACTTAAGTTGTTTGGATAGGACATATTAATGGTTTTATATTATTCTAACACGCCCCTCACCTAAGAGTTCACTTGGGCTTGAAGCGTGGATAATGCATAGACCCACCTACCATATGGTTAAATTCCATTTTTTAATTAGAAAGTGAGGGGAGCGGGGATCGAAGTCTAGATCACTTAGTCATAGAGACTCTGATATCATGTCAAATAACCGATTATCTCAAAAACTTAAGTTGTTAGAATATGACATATCGATGGTTTTATATTATTCTAACATTCTGATTCAAATGCAGCGTATGGAGATTCAGATAGAAATGATTCTGGTGCTGAGGACATGAATGATTTTGTTTAAGCTTAAGATTCGGATTCGGACTCTTATTATAATCTATTAGACTTACAATATATGGAGCCTCCTTTGCAAATACCTCTGCTTTATTAACTCAATAAGGGGACAATGTTGCTAGATACCTCAAAATCCTTGTATATATACTTCGTACACACAAATTAAGCTTTGTAACAAGTGATGAAAAGAAATAAAAACATTTATATGGTCAACAAATATTGGAATTCATAGTCATATGGTATCTTTTCAACAATAGTTGAAGCCTTGACATTACCACTATGACCTCTAAAGCATTCAACCATTGATTTCCTTAGAGTTCCTGAAGTAGGTAATTGGTTGCACACCCAATCCACTAGTGAGTCAATATCCATAGCAAAATCAAGCATGTTTCTAAGGAGGAGTTCTGGAAACCCTATCCTTTTGTTGCTAGTAGCTAGAATTGAAGCTTGAAGGTAATCTAGCTTTGATTTCTCTAATTCAGATGTCACACCATCACCTGTGTATATCCTTACCTGCATATTATATACAATGCATATTTGATTATAAAATTATGCAAAGATGGATATTGAAATTTAGATTGTGTAAATATTATAAATTTAGACAATAGGAATTGTTGCTAGTATAAAAAGAGTCAAGTTATTTAGTAAATTACTCCTATTATTTGCAAAACAACACAAATGAAAAGAAAAGATGAGTGGGTTAAAAAAAACCAATTAAAATAAATTTCGAATCTTGTAAAAAAAAGGATTTTAAATTAATCGATTTTTCTAAAAGTAGGTTGAATCTAAAGTGATTATTTATTTTTAATTTTTTATCAAATCTAAAGTGGTTATGTTTAAATACATTAATGTAAAAAATGTAATAAAGAAAAACATGTAAAAGTGGAATAGTGGATTCAACATTTGTAAAAAGAAAAAGAAAAAGTGGGTTTACATTAAATTTGAGCTAATTGATAGGTTATACGTAAATTTTAATGTTAATCGTGAAGTGAAGTTGATGTTATAAATATTTTTTGTGGAGAGTTTATTTTGAGGGTGTTCGATCTATTAAAAATAGGGGACTGGACATGATAACTTTTATTGTACCTTGTTTGATTCAGAAACTGGTTATGGTACTGGACAAAATAGGCAATAAGGGATATGACATAAACAAGAATTTTTGTCTCTTACTAATCCACAAGACAACTTTTTGTCCATGGTACAACTATAAAAAATACGAAAATACCCATTTTATTTTCGAATATAAAAAATATCATCTCTCTCTTTCTCTCACCGATGCAATTTTGTTATGTCCTGTTCTACCTTGTTCTGTCATGTATTGTTCTGTCAAGTACTTACTGTTTTGCAAATCAAACGCACCATGAGACTCTATCATCTTTTCGCACGTTCTATTAGTTTCTTTTTTTATCATCTTCTATTTAAGTAGTGGACATATAAAGAAGGTTTTTTTTTTAAATTTTAAATTGATCATTTTTATAATGTTTACTACTTAAGTAGTGGACAAAAAATATTTTGATAATTTTATAGAGTGCGCAGAAAAATTGTAGGATGACAAAACAAATTCTCATTGTTGTGTTGTATGAGGAGCTGAAACTTACTGCAGGAGAAGAACGAGTTCCATTACAAAGAGCAAATGTGACATTTGGATCCACAATTTCAAGCCCATAAAGCTCTCGGACAACTGATTCTTTCTCTTCCCACTCCCCCTTCCTTTGTGCCTAAAGTATGACACATTTTTGTTTCAGGGATTTAATTACAATTACAATACAAGAAACAACAATAATAAGGTCTTTTAAATTGACTTTCTAGATTCATCGTAGAATTGATGTATCTGGACTATAATGTTGTCTAGATACATCAACTTTACAGACAATGTAGAAAGTAATTTTTTTTTATATATAAGACTAGAAAAAAAATATGTAGTAGTTGAGAATTCGGTATTCGAATCCTTTCAATAATATCTTTAATAATTATGAACAATAGAAATTGGCTTACCTCTTTCATGTTAGAAGTGTCTCTTTTCCTTAAAATAAAATGCTCTATTGCTTGAGCATTTATTATGTTGCCACCTATGTTTAGGGTTGCCTACACAGTAACATTTCAATTCAACATTAAATTAAAAGACCTTACTGTTTCATGATTTTTCTAAGGAAAAAAAAGTTTAAAAATATTGAAAATTTTAAAAAAATTTCTTCTAAAAATTGTTCATTTAATTTTTTTTTAATGTTATAAAATTATTTGTTTCTTTCTGTAAGTTAGAAAATTAAATTCTAAAAATATAAAAAATAAAATCATAATAGTGACAACTTTTTTTTCTTCTTTTGAGTTATGTCACTTTTCATTGTATCAAGGTAGAGTCTAATATGCTACAAACATAACATGTAACATCTATTTTAAGATTTTTAGAGTACCTTGTTCATCAATGCAACTAATTTTTCTGGGGTCGATGGTACTCCATATTGAATAAATCCCTGAATAAAAACAATGCATTAATCATATATAAATATAGTGTTGATCAATGTATATACTAGAATTGGTCATAAACTCATTATACTGAATTCTTATATAGAAATTTCTACCATACATGCATAATACAAGAATTGTACAAGTTGATCCAAAATGCTAATTTCTGTTGATTTGTTAGGCCTTTCAAATCAACTGTTTGAAGATTGCTCATCAAGATCCTATATACACCACAAAGAAACAAATTAAAATATTATTCTAAATTTTGAACCACTTTAGTACTTCAAAGATTTTTTTATGTTGCTAAAATCACGCCGCAACTGCGATTGTGACCTTGTCGGTCAGGTCACATTTGACCATGATTCTCTGCAATATCAAAGATTGTGACGCGACTGCTATTTAAAACCATGCTATATTATATATACATTATTTGTGTCATACCTTAACTTTCTTAGTAATGGAATAGAGGAAGGACTTGAGATGAATTTTGGATCCATAGAACTTGATGTGAATATGACCAAATTCTTATAAGGACCAATATCCCTTGGAATAGAGTCTTCTGTATTAAAAATACCATATGGATCTTGTTGACGAGATTCTTTTTGCAACATAAGACTTGGTTTCGGGGTAGATCCTATATCGACCCTGAAACTTCTTGAGCTTAAAGAAGAATGCAAAGACCTTGAAACTGGTCCCGATTTCTCCAATTCTGTTGCTCTTGATGTTCTGAGTAGTCTTACATAAATGAAATTCAAACACTTCATGATGCTTTCTGATAGCTTATTTGGTTGCCACTTTAGGTCATTCTCTTCTGATAGAAGTGGATCAAGTAGTGATCTTGTTGGGAGATCTAAGTACATGTCTAGATTACGTTCGCGCAGCTGAAAATTAGTATAGTGATTGATTGCAAATTAGTTAATTCACATTGTTGACAACAATAAGTTATGGCATGCGACAAAACTAATGCGACTTAATTACATTTTTGCTCTCTTCTGTATCAATAATGTACAATTTTGGTCTTCTAAATTTCAATTGTGTGAATTAAGTTCAAAATATTCATCTTGTTACAATTAAGTCACTCTGACACCGAGGCGTCCAATTTTTAAAGTAAATATATTTGGCAACCTGATAAGTCACCCACATAGGCTATAGGCATAAGAAATTAGACGACTAAATGACGAAGACGAAGAAATGTAAATATAACAAGATAAATGCTAAAGAGACCTAATTCATGCAACTAAAATACCAAAGATCAAAATTGCACAATTGTGATATCTAGGGACTAAATTGCAAAGCTAACTAATTTTCATTTTGATTAAGAAAAAGAAGCATATATACATGAATTGGTGAAAATTGGTCTCCATACCTTAGGTGATGGATGGCGCGGGTCTCGCATAGGCGAGGGAGGCTTCACTGCTCCATTTTTCCTTGTAACTCTTTCATGCAATTTCACATCTTCTTGAAAATTATTTTCTTTCTGCTCAACAGAATTTTTAGGAATTCCTGTTTTCTCATTAATACTAAAGTCATTAAGATTATAATCACCCTTGATGGCTTTACTTATGAAATGCAATGCCTTGGTTTCAAATGCCATCCTTTCATGAACATTACTACTACTTCTTTGAACCAAACCAGGATTTGTAATTGTTGAAGTTTTTAAATGATTGTAGTTAGAATTGTTGATCAAATTTCCTTGATTCGATGTTTTTGATTTGGATCCTTTTGTGATTTCTTGTTCATGTTTCAAACCAGCTTGAAGTGTGCTAATTTGAGATTCAAGTCTTGCTATCTCACCCTCAACCATGGCTAGCTCTCCTAACAATTCTCTCATCTGCACCAATTGAATAATACAAAATGTAATTTTACTTAAACAATATCTATATGTCAACCATTTTGTATAATTGTATTTTAATCGCAGATCACATAAAATAGCAGTTATTTCAAATTTCAATGCGCTACGGTGCTATAACACCGCTATAGGCACTATTTGACAAAAGTTTCTAATGGTCTAAACTACCTAACTTCTAATTAAGCCCTTTTACTTGAATGTGTGAGGTACTTGCTATATAAATTGAACCCATATCCCTAAATAATAGTATTACCTTGCAAATATGAAGTTTTGAATAAAAAGAGTCAAACACTATGAAAAGTTAGCTAGAGAAAGAAAACAATAATTATTATATATTACCTTAGAAGGAAGAAAATTGGGAATAGATATAGTTGAACCATTTGGTCTACTATTCACCATATCTAATATTTGATGAACCTTTTCTTCTTGGTCTAACAACCTTTGAAGCATAGTAACCTGTTTATTACATTAATATAAGTCATGTAATTGTCCAAAACATAACTCTACTATGATTGATGGTATCAATGAATATGATACTTTATTATATAACTTTTCCAATTTAAAGCTACATGCTATTGAGGGGCATGGTTCTCATTCACTATTATTGCCCTCCCTATTGGCAAAAATATCAAACTTGTAGTTCCAAAGTTTGGAATAATGATTATAGCTATACTTTGATATGATCATGAAACTCAATCATAGATTTTTCAAAAGGAGAGTGACACTTCATATATTACCATCTTACTATAAAAAATAGTTCATATATAGTTCATATATATATTAATGTTAGGGTAAAATATATTTTTAGTCCCTACTTTTATAGAGAGTTTTAGTTTTCGTCACTATAAAATAAAATCATTTGTTTTTATCCATACAAAAAAATTTCTTATGTTTTTAGTCCTTAATGAACAAAATTTTGACATAAAATTACATTATGTAGTAATTAAGATTTTGCCATAAAAATACGTATGTAGTATGTATGTGAATCCAAATACCTCTCTTTCAAGTTCCTCTTTCTTTTGCAGTCCGTCAATTTTCTTTTTTGTCTGCAAACAAAAAGAAAAAGACAAAAAAAAAATTGTTGTAGATTTAGAAACGATGTCTTACTATACCATAGTCACATAATTCGTACATCTAAGAGGGAACCGCCCACAAATTGGTTCGTCCGAACCGGTTTATGGTTCTTTCATGAATTAGTTTGCGAAAAATTGTACCGACTAAAATGCAATGTTCTTTACAACAACAATGCAATCACATTTGCAACCACAATATTATAATTGTCACATTGTAACCAAAAAATCTACAATATAATGATAAATTGATAATTGTAGAATATGGTACTTACAAAATTATTTTGAGAAGGAGAATTAAGTGATGAGAAACGATCTAGTTGAGTATGATCCATGGAAGAAACCGAGCCGAACACGAAGCGTTTAGAGTTAGAAAGAATATTAAAACAACAGGGGAATGCAGGGTTATGAAATTCTTGTTCTTCATAATGCTTGGTGTCAAAGAAAGAGAAGCTAGAGCGTGTTGATGTTGTTGTTGCAGTTGAGGTGAGTTTGTGAAGTGTTTGAGAAGTTGAGAGGGACTTTTCAGGAATATTAATATTGATAATTTGTTCATCAAGTTTGTTGAGATTGTATTGAGATAATAACAGTTTTTGTTGTGGTTGTGAGTGCTGGTAGGAGTGGGACATCATGAATCATACAGAGAGAAGTCAGTGTTTTGGTTTCTTGGAGTAGCTTGCAATCTTGGTTTTCTTTTGTTTATGTGTGTTATAGTATTTAATAGAATAAAAACTGTACTCTAAAAAAAATATAGAATAAAAACAAATTTGTCTGTATCTGGTGTACATTGATTTTTATTTTTTATATTTATAATAGTGTACAATAATTTGTTGTAATTATACATTATTAGAATATATATCAATGATGGTCGACCGGTGAGCTTAGCTCATTATATATATGTGGGGGTCGAAGTTCGAACCCTGACCATCTTATTTATTTATCTTAACTTTTTAAGATGAAATTTCTAACTACTAAACTACTTGATAAAAAAAATATAAGAATTATATTTATAACTATTAGTTTTCAAAATAAGATTGGACAAATATTATATTATTATTCACAAATCATATCAATGAGGGAATTATATTCAAGATAGTCTTACATAGGCACAAGTGTTTGGGCACAAAATTTAGACACACATTCACACATCAAAAAAATTAAAAAAAATAAAATGTCACATCAAATAATATAATTTTAATCATTTTTATTTAATTTTTTTAGTTTAATGTGAGTGTGCTTAAAATTGAAGTGTTGTATAGACTTTCTCATTATATTCTTACCTTTTTCTTTTGGCGTTAGTCTTCCATTTTCAGGGGAAGGGGTTCGGTTTGATGTTGAAAAAGTTTGGCTAAAAAATTGTTGTATTCTTACATGGTATAATATATATTATAACAATGTATAATAATGCATATCAATGTACACTAAATATAGACATATTTGTTTTTATTTTATTAATATTTAACTACCTATCGTTTCACATGTATATATTTTAATTTTGACTTTGTTTAACATACACAAGTAGAACAAGTCTTTTACCATGCGCAATCCTACAATCTTGTTTTAACGGTTGGATAAATAAATTTCATCATCAATGAAATGTGATATCATATATTAATATAATGATGAAACTTATTAATTAATAATGTAAATAAATTTATCCATAGTGAAAGATTTGTCTCATTTATACATTATATTATATACTTAAACTTTAATTTCTAAGTTTCTTTTTAATTTAATTAGTATGTTACTTTAAGTAAAGTACATTGTATGGCCACTTTTTTGCTTTTAATTTGTGTTTGGTTGGTTCATAATGGAAATGTCGGCTAGAAACAAATTAACAAGCGACGTACGAACGAACTATCAAATGAAAGTGAAAGCTCATATACATGTGATAGAGACACAAGTGAAAAAAATGTGTACATGAATGATAAAGTGAAAAAAATGTGTACATGAATGATAAAAATCTCAAAATAAAGAGAAATATTATATGGACAACAAATGTATATACAATTTATTTTTACTTGTCAAGCAAAAATAATATGCTCCGCAGTATTAAAAGACACCAAATTGCTTTTATGTCACACAAGGGAGCACCTTGAATGGTATTGACTCGTTAAGCAAATACAAAAACAATTGACTCGCATTGTAAGCAATCGGCACCCACCATGCCAACCGTCGTACCAAAGGAGCACTCCATATAATGGGCGAGCTCCTTGAGGGACACGTGGTCATCATTGGGACATGCGTTATCGGTGTAGATATATAAGTTCATTTTTTATGTAGTAGTTTTTATTCCATCAATAATTATAAATGATGTATTTTTATTCATTGCCAATAGCGAGAATTTATGGAAGAAAAAAAAAGTGTTGACGTGCATCTTCCTACATCTCATTTTAATTCTACTACCGCTAGAAAAATTATCTTCATCATTTTACTAAAAGAACAAAACAAAAACTCCATTTATATAAGAGGCTAGTGCCCATGCTCTCTTCTTATGTGGTTCCCAACTCAGCTGGACCATGCTATGCTAGCTCTATGTTCATGGTTTTAGCATGTTGAAGGCAATGCCAAGGCTATCATAGTCAAGCTCCATCCTTTTGTACAAAATTACTTATTAATTTTATTTTTTGGCGTAAATCAGGTATCTCGCAAGTGTATAGACTAATTTTTGAATCTTATGGAATCCAAATGACCAAGCTTATGTTCAATTTATGCATCTAAAATTATGATTCAAACCTTTTATAATTTTTTAAATATATATCCAAGTACAAGAATCATGTGATGAGAAATAAATACATTGATTTCATGCTAACTGTAGTTCATCTTCTTTCTTTGTCATTTGATTATTGAGAAGATAGGCCTATATATTAATTGTCTACCCCCGGCCCCGGTCTAGCAATGAACATTTTTACAGTACATTTGAATATTTACGAAAAATGGAAACTAGGTTGTTAATATTTATAATGGGGTTGTCTTAATGTTAACATGGTTCTGGAGAACCTGTCTCCACATTTGATGCAACAATTCAATTAATTCATGTTATTAGATGAATATCAATACTCTTTTAAATTTTAACTCCCAGAAGACCAAATTTTATTATTTTTTTATTCATTTGAACTGTTTTAGGATTTGGTTTCAAAGTAAATTTTGATGTTTGGTGTCAATGAATCTTGTTTCTATTTTTGATCGATATTTTTGTCCATGTTTTAAATCAAACTCATGTGTATTATTCCAATTTTTTTAATAAATTTTCGCAAATACTTTAGAATATTATAAAAAGGTCTCTTACAAAAATTAAAATTTTTAAACAAAAAAAAAGAATTTATTATAAATTTTAAAGTGTGAAAAAATTGAAATTGAAATTTTATTAAAAAATTCTGCAAGAAATTTTTTATAATGACAATGTACTAAGCACTTAAATAAAAATATAAATTTAAACATAAATAAAAATATTTTTTTAGTTAGAAATCGAACTCTTGACCACAAGCTTAAGGGGACCAAATCTATTATTACTTGGACCAATTGTTGGTAAGTTGGATTTTATTTATTGTTCACATACCAATTAACACTCCATATGAACAGATTTAATAGTGTTAGAAAATGAATTTAAAAATCCAAAAGCGTGAGTAATTTATTTGAGAATGAGTTACAAAGACATTGCTTTGAAGAAAAAAAAAAAGACATTGCCAATTTAGTGGTTTATCAGGTGTAAATAAAATTGTTACGGTAGTTTCATACGTTCTAGCTCAACCGACAAATTATCGAAATTATTAAGTCGATGACTCGGGTTAATCTGGAATTTAATAATTACCTGAAATTAATTTCAGTTAAAAAAAATAATTGTTGCTGTAAACCCAACTTAAACCCAAACGAAAAAGAAAAAAAGTAGCGTTGTTCTCTTCTCTCAAGTCATAGCAATTCTCTGTTTCTGTAAACTCTTAACAATGGCGGCGCTGCTTGGTCACATTTTGAAGACCCAAAAGAACTCTTTTCTTCTTCGCAACATCACCAGCAGAACCTTGGATACTATCTCCTCCTCTTCATTGCACCAATCACCTTTCATTCTCCCATCTTTATCTCAAGGTACGTATTTCAAATCATAACGATCATCATAGCAATTAAAGTATATTCTTGCCGAAAATTGCAGCATTTCTAGGTCTATATAATAGCTTATACTGGTTGGTATCATATCAATGCATGCATATGGTTATGATTCTTATGAATTACTACCTCCTTTACTTTTTATGTTGTTTTTAAGTTTATTTTACATAAACCAATGAATGAAATGATAAATTGGTATTAAACTCTGTTACTTAGGAAAGGGTCACGGTAATCTAGAGTTCGGCTGTGAGTTAAGTATAGTATTGCCAAAAATTGTTCCCACCAGAGATCAAACTCGGGTTCTCTTGAACGATTCATCCTAAGATGAGCTTATTAACCACTTTAACCCTTAAGTAGGCAATAATTAATGTTGCTTTGATAAGGGATTTGAGCCCTTAAGTAGGTTGTTAGGGGTTTGATACCCGACTTTGCATATGAAGAAAATTCGGCTGGGATGGGAGAATCTACCTTATTTGCTAAACAGGTTCCATAGTGGAGATAGGCATTGCTAAACTGCGGTGGAGACTTCATACCTATAACAAATAATTTGGAACCTTTTTTTTTCCTTTCTAAAAACCTATTTTTAGAAATGAATAAAGGAGTATTGAATATATGTGAAATGCAGTGAGACTGGTAGGAAATGCAGCAGAAAGTGTTTGTGGATTTGATGAGATGGTTGGAGGGAAGGATAGGAAGTATTACATGCTTGGTGGAAAAGGTGGTGTTGGGAAAACAAGCTGTGCTGCCTCTCTTGCTGTCAAATTTGCAAATCATGGACACCCCACTATGGTGGTATCAACCGATCCTGCTCATTCATTAAGTGATTCTTTTGCTCAGGTAGTTATTAATGTGGCACAAAAAAATAAATATACTATGAATCACTTTTTTTTATTGGCTTTTTAAGATTTTTTTTTTCTTCTTCAGTAGTTTAGTTATGCTGCAATGTGAATAAAACTTTAGGGTTCTAACAGGATTTGACAGGGGGAAAGCTTGTTCCGGTTGAAGGAGTGAGTTCTCCATTATATGCTCTTGAGGTAATCTTTTTGATTAACAAAATTGTTTGATATAGCTTTATTGGTCTTTTGCTGAACATTGTGATGTCATTTTGTGTTGCATCTTTGATTGTATGATGACAGATAAACCCTGATAAATCGATGGAAGAATTCCGGACAGCTGGTCAAAAACTTGGTGGTGGGGGTGCTAAGAGTTTGATGCAGAGTATGGGACTTGGAGCGATTGCTGACCAGGTTGTTTGTGCATTTAGTTTTGAGTGTAATTGTTCATGATTTGGTTTTGCATATGATTAACGTTTTTGATTGCGGTCGCATAGCAGTTGTGATCCCTTATATTGTGGAAAATTGTGATCGCAACGCAGTTGCACAAACGTGAAAAACCTTGATGTTGCGGCTGCAGACTGTTTTTCTACCTTGCATATGATATGGCTGTTCTTTTTCTACCTTGTTTGTTTTGTCATTCTTGGAACATATGATATAAAAATATGCAGTTCTGATATTTGTTTGCGCCTTTTTATAGTTATATATATTTATATGATTAAACAGCAAATAGTCACTTCATGAAAGTCGCAAACAGTTAGCTAATTTAACAAGGTAGAAAAAGTTAGATCTTTGAAGGAAGTTTTGCGAGATTTTAGGCATCGTTTTAGAAGTTTGGTGCTGCAATTCACATACTGCATTGTCTGTCTAGTTATATAAGCAAGTGAAATCTATATTAGGTGTTAACATTCTCTTCTCTTGTTAATGACATTACTGTAGTTAGGGGAACTTAAGCTTGAAGAGATGTTGCACACTCCTCCACCTGGAACAGATGAAATCATTGCAATTACCAAGGCATGTATAGTTGTTTATTTATTTAATTTAAAATACAAGCATTGAAGATATTGAGCACAGCATGAAAAATGTGATCTGCTTCTTTTTCCTGATTATGCTGCTTTGATCCAGGTGATGCAACTTCTTGAGTCTGAAGAATATAGTACGTTCAGTCGGATAGTTTTTGATACAGCACCAACAGTACGTAACATTATCAGTTATTGTACAATGTGTTTATGGAAACTTAGGAAAACGAAATGATTGTTTATGAATCTGTCAATAGGGTCATACACTTCGGCTATTGTCATTGCCTGACTTCTTGGATGGATCTATAGGCAAACTTATTAAGGTATAATTAATATGCACATTAAACCTTATACTATCTGACTTTGTATTTAACTAGGTCTTTTGATCATTTTCATCTATACTAATAATTTACTAAATCAATTGCTATGTCCAGATGAGGATGAAATTAGGTTCAGTCTTCAATTCCTTGTTGGGAAAAGAACAACCTCAAAACAATCCTGTAAGCTATTACATTTTTAGGTTACAAAATAATTATTTCCCCTTTTCAAAATTTTAATTATTTTGTATTTGGACTTGCAGTTGGACAAACTTGAAACGCTCAAGGAGAGAGTGGCAAAAATACATGATCTTTTCCATAATCCAGACACTACTGAATTCATAATAGTAACGATTCCCACGGTAATGCTAATCTGGAAACAATATTGTTGGTAATTACCATATTGTTGTGCAATGTTCTTTGGAGTTGGCTCTTCATTTAGGGTCAAAGACTCTGAAGTGTCATTTACTGATTTATTTTTAGATAACCAAATTTGATATTTTAGATTTTAGTAAGTAGCTTTGAATTTTTATCATGTGCATGCAATTTTTGAAATGGAAGTCTTTTAAGTTAGTAAATTTTAAATTTATATTTTCAAAACTTAAACAACTAAAAGATGTAAAAATTAATTTTCTTTTAGAGAAAAAAGGCATCCCGGTGAATATTCATGAGCAAGCCATATCATATTGTAGACAACTAAACTATGTTTTGAAAAGTGTTGTGTTGACGGCTTACACAAAACATATGATTTCGCCTACTTAAATTCATGCATTGTTGTTTGGTGTAAGGCTTTGTATCATGTGGTTCTAGCTGAACATTATGAACTGAGACTTGACTTATTCTGCTAATCAAACATGAGTCAGAATGTGGCAGTGTTTTATGAAATGCATGCCCGTTCAACCGTAATTAATTTCTCTAGCAAAATTATTCAAATGGGCTTGCTTCTTTGTCCTTAAAACGGATTACAAAATACTTTTTGGCTGCTTTACATTTACTCAATTTATATACAATATCCACATTTCCCACATTGTGATTGTTCGATTATGACCTCTTCAAGGTTATGGCAATTAGTGAATCGTCAAGATTACATGCATCCTTAAAGAAAGAAAGTGTACCTGTTAAACGACTAGTAGTTAATCAGGTCTTACCTCCTACGTCGGGCTGCAAGTTTTGTTCGATGAGAATAAAGGTAATCAATAATTATTCATCCTATGCCTTGAATGGTAGTAGTCATGCATGTATCTTTGGGGTTTTGACACATTATTATGGATCAAGCGTTTTTTGTTAGAATTTTGTTTTGATTGTTGTATTAATTAAAATATGAAAATTTTCTTAGGTTTGAGTAGTTATTAATGGGTATTGGGGTCAACATGAGAAACTTAGCAATATATTATAGAATTGCAGATTTTGGGAAGGACAGTACATGATATATGGATACATGAAATATCCAATTTGGTCCCTGAAGCTTTGGGATTGTATCAACCTAGTCCCTCATATTATCAACATTTCAAAATGATCCTTAGTATTGCAAAATGTTAATCATGTTTGTCCCCTCTATTCATCTCTGTTATCGAACACACCCCTAAAATTATTCACTTAGATTCAAATGCATTTGTGACTTTGCCAACTTAATGCCATTATACTTCTTGCTAATGTCGATGGAGGTACCAATCTAATTTAACATTTTTCTATTTTATGGATCATTTTGAAATATTAATACAATAGAGGACCAAGTTGATACAGTACTACAATTTTAGGGACCAAATTGGATATTTACTGGTTAAATTTCTTCTGGAATAATGATAATTTGGAACCTAGTGCTTGTTATAAGAACCTTACAAAATGCTTGTTCTAGTGATAATGATAAGTTGATTTACACGGTTCAGTTTGCAAGTCGTAGCCAACTCAATATGTTGTACCATGTATTAGTATACTAATAATTGCTTACAACTAAATACGGTATTATATATACAATTTCCTGGTTGATTCACATGCAGGATCAAATGCGCGCAATGGAAACTATCCACAATGATTCAGAACTTTCTGGGTTGAGATTATGCCAGTCACCCTTGGTCGATATGGAAATAAGGGGCGTTCCAGCTCTCAAATTTATGGGAGATAACCTTTGGAGATAAAACTTACATCATAGATAATTAACGAATTTCAGGAACATGGATCACATTATATAAACAATGTTAAACAGTTTTAGCAAGTTTAGCAACTACTTTAGCATTCTTTCAAGCCGTGAAATGCAGCACTAGATGTTATGTTAGTCTCTCTTTTCTTGTTTAATGAATTGTATTATCTGATAAGGCAACAAATGTATGTTACAACTAGCAATTCATGAATACTTTATTGAAAGAATAGAGTAATTTATAGATACATTGATAGTGTGATATCATACATTTGGCTGCTGTCACCACCAAACCAATTGGTGGAGGAATGAATGATAATGTTAAACTAAAAAACTGTTGAACTATATACTGTGTTATGCTGAGCTTGCTGTTGAACCATATTGGAAACTAATAATTTTGCTTTGAAAACAGCAATTAGTGAGAAAGGTATCTTCTAAGGAAGTCTAATGCTAATTTATCCACACCTAACAATTGCTCTCAAACACTCTCTGATAGTCTTCTATTTCTACAACACATTGTCACATTGCTTTACTAGTTGGTGAGCACTGATCATGACTCATGGTTGTAGCACCAGCCAGAGTCTTGCATATGTAGCCTTTAATTTGTCCAAATAAAAAATCAGAGGGATTGAATGCTGAAACTATTTCTTCTGGAAGGTTATCATACAAAAAAATGCAAGCATGCGACTAATTATTCCTGTTACAACAAGGAGTCCTAAACATTGGTACCAATGTTTGAGATCATAGCCGTATGAGTGGAGTGCACCACATCGGCTTATTAGCCAAACACCAGAATATCTACATTCAACAAAACATGATATAAATTAGTCAGCACAGAGAAATCTAAACATAAACAAGCTATGAAACACTGACATTGACAGTAAACACCGATAAAATAGAAGTGATTGCATATATTATCACAACTGTCAATGCTTTACATCGACACGTGTTCAGACACTCTGACATGCCTTTAGAAAGTGTCGATGCTTTATATAGTGAATCAACAAATATCAGAATCCAAACCTTTTAGCATTTGATATAACAAATGCTTCAAGAGCCCATTTTGTGTAGCACAAATCAGATAGAAAAGCGACATAACTGCTATCCTCTTCATTTTCGTAAGTTGCTAGGAGAGTCAAAACTACTGGTAGTAACACCGACCACTGCATAACAACACAAGAAATGGTTTGTAACTAAGAGAGAGTAAGGCATAACCACCTCAACTATGGTTGAAATGCTTACCAGCTGGGCTGGACCTGGTTGAAGGAAGATTGCCAACACATAAGCGATGCCGGTGACACAATACACCAAACATAGTAGAACAAAGTAGTTATCTGTAAAAGATGATCTTGGATTGTTGAAGAAATAGAACATGGAGAGGTAAACTAGAGGTTTGATAAGTGTGCTGAAATGGTCAACTGTATCTTTTGAGAGAAAGTAAGCAAGGCTACTCATCCCTGACGCGCTTTCTCTCCAGTAATGCAACTTATCCAATGAGAACGATCTCAAAGCTGCAATCTTGGAAAGGAGTGCTGAAAATAATGACATTATTAGGTCAAAATTAGTTCACAAAGAAGAGGTTAACTTTGTGATAATAACCAAGGATCAGTTTGGCTTGAGAAAACAGACTGAAAATAAGGTGACAATTTTGTAACCAAGAGTGAAAACAGAAAATAAAAAACAAAATATAGATACCATATAAGTCCTAAAAATTCTGATGAAACTTACATACTGCAATTACGGTGTATGTATAACCAGTTGCTCCAAATGATTCATCGCTCACTTTAGCAAGTGTTCCTAAGCAAACACCAGCTAGCAACAGAATCAGAAAATCTACAGCTTGTGTTCTAGCTTCTCGCAACCGCTGCTTACCAACTCTGCATGGAACCAATTAAGATCAAATCAAAAATCAATTTTTGATGACAGTTAGCTGAAATATCCTCCCTCTTGTGACTTGCCTTCCAAGAAAGTATTTGTATTGTTGGAAAGATCCAGGCGTATTCCTATTGGACAAATCATTTGAAGCTAAGAAATTGAGTTGAAGGTTGTCTCTCTTCATCTCAACGTTGCACTTCACATCCTGCCAAAGTTCTCCGGCAAAAGAAGGCGCGGCAGTAAGCTTTGCATTAGGGTTAGGTGCTTGTGCTGGAATGCTACCACTTGGAGTAGACATTCCTTCTACAAGTTGCAGCATATCCATAGGCACAGGATATCCATTATGAAGCATCCATCTAACTGGTAGTTGTTTATGGGTCACTCCTGAGCTTGCACTTGGTTTTATTATTCCTTCTAAAATGTCAATGTAGTAATCTGGAGGGTTTACGCGGTCAGGGACAACAATCCCTATGCCAGAGAAGTACTCTTCCACTTTGCTAACAGGTCCATGATACACTGTAAGGCCTCCTTTAGCTAGCAGTATAAAATCATCAAACATCTTGAACAATGTGTAGCTGGACATCACATGAAAAAAGAATAAACAAAAGGGTTATTATTGTCTACGTGGCACATTGTAACTCAAGATGCATTTTGATTTCTATCGCGAAAGTGTTAGCGATATACTCTCTTTACCTCGGTTGGTGAAGGACCATGCATATGTTTACGCCTTCAAGAGCCTCGCGTCTAAGTGCTCTAAGCAGTAATTGAGAAGATGAACTGTCCAAACCAGATGTAGGTTCATCCAAAATTAGAAGGGAAGGTTCCATAACCATTTCTAGTCCGACATTTACTCTCTTCCTTTGACCTCCAGAGATTCCTCGTTTCTCCACTGTCCCAACCAAAGAATCTCTTATTGCCTGCAGACCCAAGGATTCAATGACTCTTTCAACCACTAACACCTTCTCTTCTTTCGGTAGATCGGCCGAGAGTCTACAATGACATCAATTAGCAAAAGGTGAGAGGAGAATAATCAAATTAAACAAAAACACTATTTAGTATAGTGTTGGCAAGTAGTAGGTATAGAAGCTCTATATCACTGTATAGACTGCATAATGGAATTTGAACAAACCGCTATTTTCTGCGATCTGAGATTGATTCGTATTACCATGCATAATATCAAAAAAGAGAATGAGTGATGAATCTCAATATGTGGCATACCTGCATCTGGCACTAAACCACAGATTCTCCTCCACTGTCAAATTTCCATGTACAATATCATCTTGTGGAACAAAGCCGATGATCCTCTTGAATGATTGAATAGACGATTCCTGACCATTTACAAGAACTTGACCAGTTGTGTGGCATCCAGCTGCTTTACCAGTTAAAGCAGAAAGAAATGTTGTCTTACCAGCCCCAGATGGACCCATGACAGCAGAAACTCGGCCAGGATGTAACTTACCGGTCACACATCTTAATAGATGTTTATTTTTCCCTTTCAAAGTTAGTGTTAAGTCTTTAAAAGCAACCTCAATTGTAGGCCTTTTCCTTATATCAATGTCACTAGCCATTGAAATCACTCCGGAGAATGTCAAGTTCTTATTTTGTTCCTGTAATGCCTTTTCTTTTTCAATCTGACCATATGCATACTTGAAAATTTGACTATTAGTATGCAAAGCTTTACCCCTTGGTGCTTGTTTTTTCACATTTTTATCTCCTATTTCCACATTGAACCCTTCTTGACTATCAGGATCTTGCTCGATATCACTTATTATTTTTGAGAGGTTGTTTTTATCCTTTTTCTTTTTTGATGCACCAGGTCCCATAGGTGGTAACGCACCTTTAAAATCTGGCATTTTCGATGTTTTTTTGCGCGAAAATGTACGCGATAATTGTGATTGTAATCCTACTGCATGCTTCTTAGCAATGTCTTTTGCAGATTTCCATTTTTCGCGCGCTTGTGTTTCTCTTACACTTGCAGCAGCCCTTTCTCTTGATTTCGCTTGTCTTCTTTCTCGAGTTGCGAGAACTTGATCAGAACAGTTGTATATGATAATCAACATAAAACATAAGCCGGCCTACATCGAAAATTCAATAGTGTCATCTCTTTGTGGACAATAGTAGATTTTGAATAAATATCAAGTATCATTGAAAAATATCAACAAAATAGGATAAGTTGTTTCATGTATATATGTTGACTTACATACATCCGATCACATCTTAGGTAGTGAGATATGATCGGATGTATGTGTATAACTTTTTTAACGCTAACGTGCATACCAACAAAACTCATATAAGTCATAGTTATGGAACTTAAATGAGCATTGATTACTTCATAAAATGAAAATTTTAAAGATTACTCACAAAAACCAAGAGACCATATGCTGTAATATTCTGATTTGCTGATTTAGGCTCACAGCTTGCTAGCCTGAAACATCCTGAGGAAGACAAAAATAAAGAAAATGGAAAAGGGTCAATGAAATGATTATATTACAACTACATAAATTAAATCAGACTTCAGATCATTGTAGAAGAAAAATAATAGTGCCAATAAATTTAGTTCATAAAAATAAATCATATAACATATTTGAATACACTTACTCTCTTGAGATGTAGAACCTTTTCTGCAGTAATACCTGCAATTCATATATAAATAATAAAACCACATCAAAAGAATAATATATGCAAAAGAAAATGGCCAAGCATTAAGTTTGCAGTGTAACCACAATTTCAAACGAATCATCTTTATTTTTCGCTATATAAAAGTTTGCAGTGTAACCGCGATTGCAACCACAATATAACAAACCATGTTGGGTGGTTAATTATAAATTTAAGAACAAATTAATGTTGGAAAGTAGAAGTTGAGGGAAAAATATTAATACCCTCTACTGCAAGGATTTTTTACGATTGTAGATGGACAATATGATCCTGCTGAACAGAATACCTCGCTACTACTTGTAATATCCGCCCAAATATCTGCTCCTCCACAACTATGGTTAGCTTTTCCAGGAGGTAACTGATAACGATATCTGCAGATTAACTCTGCTGATAAATATTAAAGTGTGCCAAAAATAAGAACGCAAAACGAATAGAACTATAAGGTAAGTACTTACGGTGCACATATTCCGCTAGTTTTATTTAGTTCCCCACGCGGACAATAAGATCCCAAAGGACAAGCTTCAATAGTAAACCAAAAACGCAACAAATCAATAAACTAAGAACATTGAGAACATATAGCAAGTTTAATAACTGATAAATTAACGCGCACAATAGTAACACAAACGATTGATCATGAAGTTCAGTCAATAAGCTAGCTTAAATGCTTACGGATCATGCAGGTGATGCCGCGAGGACAAAAGAAACCTTCACAACAAGGTTTGCAATCAGCAGATCTAACAGGTATTTCCTTCTTATTACTATTAACATCAACTTTCTCATTAGCTTTGCATCCCCAACCAGGTTCACATCCATTAACCCAAGAACTCAAATTACAGTTTTTGTTCGGCTTCAAGAAGTTTGCTTTGGTTCTTCCCGAGCCTGCAGACTTGTTTCCTGCAGCAAAACTTCTAGCATAGGCTTCTATTTCTCCTGATGTGCACATCCTTTGTGTAATATCTCCTGAAAAATATGTCACCATAAAAAATTCACAAAAAAATGCCACCAATGACTAACTAGTGTTGAAGTGCGTGACTGCGGCTGGCTAAACACGTTTTTCACATCTTCAAAATTGAACTTGAGTACAAGTTCGACCCTATTCTTCTTCTTGTGTGCGTGCGTGTGATCATTGTCGATAGTAGTATGATCATATTAACATAAAGGTTTTAAATTATGTTCGAGTTATGGAAAATAGCATTGTCTAGACAATTGATATCGTGGAGAGTTATGGTCAAATATATGCAGACACAAATGTGGCCGCAACGCAAGTGGTGGAGACATAAAAAATATATCAACTTGACATCGCGGTCACAATTGTAGTTGCATGACGTATTTTAAAACTTCGAATGATACAAAAGGGTTGCTCTAAATGGATTGGATTTGATGATAGAAGTAAAGTATATATACCTTTCATTTCTTGGGCACACATGGACAAAAATGTGAGATCTTTGGTGAAATTAAAGGCACCATCCCAATCAGCATCCCTAAAGAAAAAAAAAACAAAAATTTGAATCATGAATACAAGAATTAAGAGAAATGAATGAAGGTACCTATTTGGAAATTTGTAAGAAAAAGAAAACATTTTAGAAAAGAACTCACACATCAAGTATGCAATAACCCAACTCTTTTTTTATTGCAGCTTTGAAAACATTTGTATAACTTGACATGCCACGATACAATTCTTTCGCGAATATATCCTCAAGACCAGCACCTGAACCACCACCACTGCCACCGGCACCGCCACCAGCAGCAGCAGCAGCAGTTTTTTTCTGACAAGAAACTAGTTGTGGTCCAACAGTGCAACTGAACAATACAACAATTATTGTAACAACAAAATCATGTTTCTTTATTTTATCTCTTTTGTTCATTTTTGCATCAGAAAAGATATAATTTTTTGTCTTTTTTTTTTTTGGTTAATTTATTTACAATATGGAAGATTTATTATTAACATGACAAAGGGTGAAATTCAGAGACAGAAACAAAAGAGATTGATGAAGAACATGGGTTGAGAAACATGGACAGAGACGACAGGGAGGGAGAGAGAAAGAACAAGAGCTGGAATTTCGGTTTTTCCTATGAAGAAATGGCGGCAAGGAGGAAGAGTTGGCGATGTATGAGGGAACAACATTTGCTTATATCAAAAATCAAACAAATGTCAATCAAATTCAATGAATGAAAATGAATGAATTATACAAAAACATATAGTAGCACGTACTATAATCATGATAATGCAATTAAGACAAGTGTAATACACTCTCAAAATGACACATCAGCAACCTCGTACCATAAATTAAATGGTGAAAGAAAAATGTTGAATCGGATGCAATTAAATAAGAAATGAACGTGTCCAATTTAATAACATCAATGTTGAATCAGATGCAATTAAATAAGAAAAGAATTAAGACATTGAGTTCAATTGATCAAGTGGTAAATGTATTCTTCATGGCAAATTATTTTGGAGAATCGAGTTTGATTGTTTATAAGAACAATTTTTTGTTAGGCTGTGGCTGAATTGGAGATTATCGGACTACTTTCCTTGAGAACTAGAAGATTAAAAACAATAAATAAATGGAGATTATAACATTGGACTTACCTATGATATGTTTGGATTAACTTATATTTGAACTTATACAAAAAATATTGTAAGTTTTTATGATAATTCATAAGTTCTTATTAAGAAAATTGTATTTTCCCCCTTAACTGTGATGTCATCCAATCCTTTTTGCGTGCTCCTGCTCCCACTAAAGAGGAAGTTTATTCATCTAGACTAGATACACCAACATCAACGAGACATGTTCTAACCAGCTCTATCAAGAGAAATTTTGATACATAGATTCAATCACATTTAGTTAAACTATTAACTTTGATATCATGTGGTGGGTCTACAATTGGAGCACTTAAGTGCCTATGTATGTCTTTGGTTTTTGAGGCCAATTATGAGTTGTTGGATTCATCATAACATTTTGTATGCCTACGTTTTATGAGTCATTGATAGATTGATGACCCTTCATTATATTCCGCCAAATCATCCGACTACAATTGTATGACATGAAGAAATATTTAATTTCAATTAGATGTCAGTATAAAATTAATAAAATTAATTTACATAACATATTCAACTTCCATAATTTTATTTTTGACGTATCCTTTCACCTACATATTAAAACTTTTTTAAAAAACAAAACTTATGGTAAAAAAATAAAAATAAAACTCCGGGTTAAAATATCGACTTGGCGACAAATTGAAGGAAAAAACGTCCCAAAGTACTGAAGAAAAAGAATTTTCTAGAACCCCACCATTCTATATAAAACCCAAACCCTAAACCCATCACTTCGTTGAGTTTGTTCGTTCATTCTATCATCATCTTATCCATCTACACTCTTCCACACTCTTCCAAACATGGCTTCAACAAACGCTCTATCCTCAACCTCAATTCTTCGTTCTCCAACCAATAATCAGGTACAATTTCATTCTTCATTTTCATTTCTCCCTAAACAATTAACAACAAAATTGAATCTAATTAAGTTTTAATTATTCATTTTAGGCACAAACGAGTCTTAGCAAGAAGGCTAAACAACATGGGAGAGTTAATTACCGGCAGAAACCTAACCGTTTTATGGTTAAAGCCGCTGCTAAAGATATTGCCTTTGACCAACATTCACGCCGCGCTATGCAGGCCGGAATTGATAAACTTGCTGATGCTGTTGGTCTCACTCTTGGACCTAGAGGTAGTTTTCTTATATAATTCGAGAAAATGAAAGTAATTCAATGTAATTATATGTGTTGGTAGTATTATGTCAGTGTCAGACACCGGACATGTCTTCAATCCGAAGTTTCAGTGCTACTATAACTAACTTTGGATGTACATATATCGAAAAGCTCAAATTTATGTGTCTGAATCTGGAAAATGAAAGTAATTGAATGTAATTATGTGTTGGTCGTATTGTGTCAGTGTCAGACACCAGACATGCCTTCAATCCGTGCGCTCCTATAACTTAAACTTTGGATTTACATATATGGAAAAACTCAAATTTATGTGTCTGAATTGGGAAGTACATTTAGGGACACTATTTTCCTGTTTGGATTGACTTATTTGAACTTATCTACGGCTTAAGTTTTGGGAGACAGTTTGGGAGAACTTATGAAAGTAGTTTATGACATTTTGTATAAGTTTTTTCAACTTACTTTCATATTTTTCTCCAACGAAGCTTATGAAAACAACTTGTAGCATATAAAAAAACAATTTAACTTAATTTTATCTTTTGCTATAGAAATAGCTTATGTAAGCTTATGCAAAAGCACTTATTATGATAAGTGCTTGTGCTATAAGCTGCAAATAATCTGTTTATGCAAACAGACCCTATATCATTGTAGAAATGTACTGCTAGAAATGTTTGATATTTTTTTTATTTGGGAATTTTAGTATAGTCTCTTTTGTATGAGTAAGAAATGTGAAATGCTGTGTTTTTTGTAGGGAGGAATGTTGTGTTGGATGAGTTTGGTAGTCCTAAGGTAGTTAATGACGGTGTCACAATTGCAAGAGCTATTGAGCTACCTGATCCCATGGAAAATGCTGGTGCAGCTCTTATTAGGGAGGTAAGTTATAGCTGATAAATAAGGGTGTAAGTTATTATATTGTTGGTTATGAATATATGTATGTGTATGTGTTTTTTGGTTATTGATGATGACATGTTAAATTAAAACTGAAGGTTGCAAGTAAAACTAATGACTCTGCTGGTGACGGGACTACAACGGCTTCGATTCTTGCACGGGAAATTATTAAGCTTGGACTTCTCAGTGTGACATCTGGTGCTAATCCTGTGTCTATCAAGAAGGGAATTGATAAAACTGTGGCAGGTTTGATTGAAGAGCTTGAGAAGTTGGCTAGGCCTGTTAAAGGAGGAGATGATATTAAAGGTATTGTTATTATTACTATAAGAACATTTTTTTTTGTTTTCTTGGTTGTTAGTATGTTATTCTAATGAGTTTTTATGCTGTAACAGCTGTTGCTTCTATTTCTGCTGGAAATGATGAGTTGATCGGAAAAATGATTGCTGAAGCAATTGGCAAGGTTGGACCTGATGGTGTTTTATCTATTGAGTCTTCGTCATCGTTTGAGACAACCGTTGAAGTTGAAGAAGGAATGGAGGTATGAATTATCTGCTGGTTCTGATGGCATCTTTTCTTTTTCCCTGTGAATGTTTATAATGGGAAGAAAAAATAGCTTTTAAGCTTCCACTTCTAATGAAATTGCTTTTGTGATTTGTAGATTGACAGAGGGTATATCTCACCCCAATTTGTTACGAATCTTGAGAAATCAACTGTTGAATTTGAGAATGCAAGAGTCTTGATTACCGATCAGAAGATTTCAGCCATAAAAGATATAATTCCTCTGTTAGAGAAAACAACTCAATTGAGAGCCCCCTTGTTTATCATTGCCGAAGATATCACTGGTGAAGCTTTGGCTACCCTTGTTGTGAATAAGCTACGTGGTATCCTTAATGTTGCTGCCATCAAAGCTCCAGGCTTTGGTGAGAGACGAAAAGCCCTCCTTCAAGACATTGCTATATTAACAGGTATATGAGATTTCTTTGTATTCATTATTTTGTTGGATACTGCAAGCAATATAGCATATGTGGTGATGTCCAATCATATTATCTGGTTACTCTTAAATATTGTTAAATGAATGTTAATCCTGTTCAATATTTAGTTTAATTTTAAATGGTGATTTTTTTAAAAAAAAGTTAAATTTATTTAAGAAGATATAGTCATTGTTCTAGTTACTCATGATATTTATTCCACCTGTTGGAGTTATTCTGTCATGATACGACCAAGAACAGCTATCTAGGAAATACATATTTGTTGTGGAAGTATCATTCTACAGTAGATTATTTTTCCCTTGTGAATTGTGAGATATTTTTTTAACAATTTTGCACTTTTAACTGTTAGGTGCTGAGTACCAAGCCACTGATCTAGGACTTCTTGTCGAAAGCACCTCAATTGAACAACTTGGTTTGGCTCGTAAAGTGACCATCACCAAGGATTCTACCACCATTATTGCTGATGCTGCATCAAAGGATGAGTTGCAATCCAGGGTTGCACAACTGAAGAAAGAGTTGTCTGAAACAGACTCAGTTTATGATTCTGAGAAACTGGCTGAGAGGATTGCTAAATTGTCTGGTGGAGTTGCAGTCATCAAGGTTGGTGCTGCTACAGAGACCGAACTTGAGGATCGTAAGCTCAGAATTGAGGATGCCAAGAATGCAACCTTTGCTGCAATTGAGGAAGGTATTGTTCCTGGTGGAGGAACTGCATTGGTTCATCTCTCTGCTTATGTTCCAGCAATTAAAGAAAAGCTTGAAGATGCAGATGAGAGGCTAGGAGCTGACATTGTTCAAAAGGTGAGAATGATCCATTTGCACATATTTTGACCATTCTGTTATGTTATAACACATACAAATTTACACTGCACACGCAAATAATATCAACATTGTCAAAAAATATTTTTCTCAACACTTTCAGGGTATTCTGATTTATCTAAAAAACATATATGCTTAGGATTTTAGTATGCTTCAAGCGTCTATATAACTGTCTGTATAACTAAATGGAAACAATTAATTACTGTCATTTATCATGAAATATTCTGATGTTGGATTTTTCTTATGTACCTGTAGGCACTGGTAGCACCTGCATCGTTGATTGCTCAAAATGCTGGAATAGAGGGTGAAGTAGTTGTGGAGAAAATTAGGAATGGTGAATGGGAGGTTGGTTACAATGCCATGACAGACACTTATGAGAATTTAATTGAGTCCGGAGTCATTGACCCTGCCAAGGTAACAAGATGCGCTTTGCAGAATGCTGCATCAGTGGCCGGAATGGTCTTAACCACACAGGCCATTGTGGTCGAAAAGCCTAAGCCCAAGGCACCAGTGCCTGGTGCACCACAAGGCCTAACTGTTTAAGTTTTAGGTTAATCATTGTTGTAGGTTAATTGTTGCGGCAAACAGTTTTGAGCAGAAAAGTGGAAAGAGCTTGGGTTTCGGATGCCTGTTCAATTGAAAAGGAAAAAAAAAACTGTATTTGTAAACATAGTTTAAGATTTGTTTTGGTTGATGAGAGGGATAAGGGAAGTTATAAATTTGGATTCTGGTCATTCTGTGTTTCATAATAATTTAAAATAGTCTTTGATGTCTTATATGTTTAGTTATCATTGGATGATGAAGATTCAGCGGAACTTTTTTGGCACCCTTTATAGTCCATTTGTTGTAGAATTTTCTTTTTTAAATGATAATTTTAACAGGAAAATGTAAACCCATCTCAATAAAAAAAAACATTACCCCCCATTGACGCTTAACCTAAAAAGTAGGTTAATGATAGTTTTGAGATGGAGAAAAATTGTTTTGATATGGAAGCATCATTAGACTTGACAGTGCCCCAACGTTTAAATATGGTCAAAGACTCACTGATACTAGTTCAACCATCGATTCAACAGGTGATTATGTATGATGCAGATATGAAGGTGATGTTTGTTCATTTAATTTTATCATATTATTTGCTAGATAGAAAAATTACATCAATATTACAACCGAAACAAAGTAATTTAAAAAAATTAGAAAGAAAAATTATATCAAAATTAATAAAACATACCCAAAAAAAAAATTGATACACTAACGATATCTCCTAGCTCAAGCTGTCATTGCAGATCCTCCCAATTAACTACTATGTGAACCCATGAGTTTACATTTGTAGGTCAGACTTTCTTTACGTGCACAATTTTCCGCTACATGGATCCATAATCGTCATCAAGCATCTAATTTTAGATTGTGTTTATGGTGTATTGGGCCTTCTGTAGGTTAGACTTTTTTAAGGAAACAAATGTAAAAATAATTTTTTCTTTTAAAATTTATGCATTTAATTTTATTAGCATTAAGTTTTTTTTTTGTATTATTTAATACATAATATATATTAAGGTATCTTAGCATGTGCCCTTTAGGACAGATTTTAACATGGCCTGTTAAAAAAATATCATTAGAGAGTAAATGATATCATAAAGTGTATGACAAAATCTCAATAGTATCCAAGAACTTTAATGTTGAAAGCTTTAATTGGAAAAAATATTTACAAAAAAAAGCTTATTTTAAAATTAATATTAATTTTTAAAATAGATTATAATTTAATATTTATTAAAAATAAATTAAAATAGTAACGGTGATGTTCAACGCGAAACCATCAATCCGTGACAGAACTCCGCCATGTTAGTGAACACACTCCTCAGTGAGCCGTTGTTGGCCGCCGTAGTTAGACTTATTGGTGATCGTTGACTATGGTTGACCACCACTTATCTTTTAATTATTTATTTATTAAATTTATTAAAATAAAACTATTTAAATATTTTTAAGTTTCTAATGAATTTTTTGTCAAAAAAAAAGTTTCTAATGAATTTGATTTGGGGTGGTGTAGAGAGAAAATATTTTGGGCTTAGTAAATAAATTCTTTGGGCTTTTACAATTTGTTTTCGGCTGATTATTAGAGTTGGGTATACGGGCCAAGGTCCAGGACCGACCCGTTTAACCCACAGTCGCACGGACTTAAGACCAATTTTTTTGGCATATTTATATTTTTGCCCGTGCGGGTTGGACCGTTAAAACTGTGGGTTATGTAGGTTAAATTCGTGGTTTGGCCCGTAACCCGTTTATATTAGATTTTTTGTTGTACTTTTAATATTGATTTGGACTATTAAAGTTCTTTTTAATTTTTTGGACAAGACTATTGAAGTTTTTATTAAATATCACTTGTGTTTATTTTATGGATTTGAGGTGTGTGGAGAAATAATGACGATGACAACTAGTTGACTTTGATTTTGGTTACATTACTTGCATAGAAAAGATAGATAAATTAAAAAATGTCACAATTGTTTTTTTTTATTTGTTACTTACAATTTATATGTTATAACATAAAATTATTAACAATATAGTTTTTTTAGCTTTTATTATTTTAGTTATTTTTTGAATAAAAGTGATTTTTTAATTTTTCTTAATATAGTCCGCGGGTTAACCGTTTAACCCACGAGCTAACGTGAACTGAACTCGGACTTACATGTCATAACTTGTTTATATTTGTTGACGGGCTTGTTCGCCCCGTTTAATATTTGGGCTTATACGGAGCGGGTTAAATGGAGAGGGTCAGCCCGCATACCCAGCTCTACTGATTATACACCAATTCAATCATAAAATGAAATAAAATTCTATTTTTAAAATAATTAATAAATCTATTATTTTTTTTGATAAAATAAATCTAATCTTTTTAATAATTAATAATTTTTTTTTATTTTATGAAAAGTTCATATATTTTAAATTTTTAATCAATAGATCGAATATATATCCATCTATTTAAAATTTATAATGGTTGAGTCATGGATCATATGTTTAATAGATGGATTAAATCAAATATTTTTTTAAAAAATTATTTAAAGGATTGTAATGAATTAAATTAATAAATTATTTTGATCCAACCATCCTAAATGTGTCAAAAAAAAATTACCATCCCAATCTAAATCCATCTGTTTTGCCACAACAGACACAAAATTCTTTCTTATCATTTCATTCAAACGAGTACGTAAAAGTGACTTGTATATTATTCAAAAATAATTTCTTTGTTTCGTTGTTCTTGGTACATGGTTTAATGGTTAGTAGTAGTGAGAATTTACCTTTTTTAATTAATGAGATCACCCAAGCTGGGAGCCATGTTAAAATGCGTGCCTATGATCAGATATCTACTTGTTCTAGTTATACCCTATCCACGTGTTGCCATTTGACGGTGTCGATACACACGTGTATTATTAAATAAATACGTGGGTCGACTTTGTAACAAAATTGACACATTGTAGCATGGCAAGCAACCTTTCTTGAATATAAACAATAAAACAAACAAATTAAAAGTCTCAAATATAAGCAAAAATTATCATATTTATTGTAAATACATAATGATTACACTTTTTTATACAATTTCCAACATAACTTTACTTCATTTCATTAATCTATAAAACTATTAATGTCATAAACAAACTTAAATAATAATATACTTTATCTATTTTTTAAAAAAATATATATATATTTTTTTTTTCTTACATACAAAACCAGAGGAAATACACTTCTAATATCAGAAGCTTCGGTTGTACCAACAAGCATGATATCAAAAGCTTGGTTTTACAATACGCCCAAAATCTTGGTTTTAATTACACATTCCCCACTCACCTCTAGACTACAAAACAAATGATAAAATATATTTACCCTTTGGTCCCAAAATTATTATCACTATTTAACTCTATCCACTATTTATATAATCTATTTTGACTATTAAATATTTTGATATTTTGATCCATTAGATATTTAATATTGAATTTAGAGATTTATATATAAACATTGTAGATTTAGAGACAAATATTGTGGTAACTTTGATTTTACAAAATTTATAGAAATTTTATTATTTTACATTATTAAATTTGGAAGAAGTGCTAAATGTTACCGAGCATTTCACACAAGAATTGTAATAATACTAAATAACTTATTTTTTTAAAAGAAAAAAATATATAACTTCCAAAATTTTTAGAAAATCATGTGGCTTGGGTTTAAAATGACTCTTTCAATGTCCCGTGAGCTTAACTCAGTTAATAAAATAATGCATTATATATGTAGGGGATCGATATTCAAACCCCGATCATTTCATTTATTCACCTTAAGGGTGAAATTTCTAGTCAATAGACTTTTGACCAAAAAATACTCTCTCAATTAGTCTCAGTGCGTTTCTTCAAAATGACAATTCGTAATAGTAATAATTTCCCTAAATTTGATATCCTGGTTTTGTTTTAGAATTCATCTTTTCTATTTAGTGACATTAAACTTTTGTTATTTTAAATTATATTCTAAATTATCTTCTCATAATTTAAGGTATTTATCTATCAATCAACAAAATAAGCCAAAGCATATATGCTTATATATGGTCATCACAAAGTTTATAAATTAGTTATGGGAGCATATACAAATATTTATTAAATGATGGATAAATTCCTCAAATTATAAATGGTAGAGTAAACCCCACTTAAACATAGAAAATGTCCACAAATGTATTGACCGTAGTCAACATCTCGCCTTAAATTAGAAGACTCCCCGTAGTTTTGATATCTTTTAAAGAAAAAGACTCCGTAAACGTAGTCTTTGGTTTAAAGAAAAAACAATAAAACAAAGAGTAAAGACAAGTTGTTGAGATAATACAAAGTAAATAGGGGGCAAAAAAATGCATGTGGCTCTTTAAATTTGACCATTTCTAGGTTTCATTTTTCTTCTCCAATTTTTTTTATGACAAAATTTTTCTTCTTCAATTGATCACAATTATATGTGTACTTTTGCCACCACACGAGTTATTCATAAATTCTACATGTTTTTCATTTTACCCTTTCGTTATTTAAGTACCGAATATTGTAAAAATGAATAATTTTTTAAGAGAATCACCCTACATGAAAATTCAAATTTTTTACCTATTCTCTACTTAAGTAGCGGATTCGCGCGCTACTTAAATAGTGAACGTTATAAAAATATTGAAATTGAGTAAAACAAACACCTCTCTAACATAAAAATTTCTCATTTTTATAACGTCTGTTACTTAAGTAACGGACAGAATCCGCTACTTAAGTAAATGACTGGTAAATTTTTTGAATTTTCATAAAAACACCCTATAATACTTAACTCTTAATTATAAATTATAAATTCTCACATCTGAATTTTCTTTATAACTAAGTACTTGATAGATATGTAAAAGTCTTGAATTTCTTCAAGTCCTCACATCTAATTTTTTATAACTAGAGTACCTAATTCTTTGCATCAATTTGTTTATTTAGGATTTTTGGTTTGAATTCACCAATTAAAACAATGATTTTTTCATCTCTGGTGTAAGACGAGTGGCCACCGGAGTCATTCATATATATATATTTTTGGTACAAGGAGTCATTCATATTTATTATTTAATTGTGAGATAAAACATGCGGTTAGCACAATCATAAAATAAAATATAGTAACATATGATGTATATAATTGTACCAAAATATCCTTAATAATATCATTAAATTTATTAAAAATTCCAATTGATATGTTGTTAAGAAAATCCTAACTTTTCCTATAAATTTAATTTTTTAATATCTTGTTGACATTTTTTTTTTAAATAATGTAAAATAGTTTACCAAAATAAAATTGTAAATCGGTTTAAAGGCTATGAAGGAAGAAACACATGAGGAAGAGTGGATAATTTTTTTTGTGAAAAATGCAAATGGATAGATGATATCATGTGCAGAAAAAAAAAAAAAGATGATATCATGTGCAACTTTAGAATAAGACTTAGAATGTAAAATAAAAGAAATCGTGAAGTTCCACGAAGAATTATATAAAACAATTAAAAGTGATATTTTAGTAATCAAATATAATTATATATAATTTAGTGTATGGATTAAAGTGTTAACCAATGAAACCATTATATTAAATCATTGTCGGATATATAGTTTTGTTTTTATTTTAATAATATTTTGAGATTTATTTTGCTTTATATGGGTAACGGGCTACCAATTGCCCATGCGGGATTTCGTTTTGTATATATATTTTATTTTAAAATAATCCCTGTATTTTTTTTTTAATTTTAAAATATCATTTTAGTACTTTTAACACAAATGTATGAGTTTAGAGAAACATGAATCAATTTATAGTTGAGAAACAAGAAAATAAATATAATTTTGGGTTCAATTTCATTTTTTTTTTTAAATTTTATCATTCTCTACAATTTTACTTTTGGATTTAGTTCCTCTAGGTGGATGACTGAGCATCATCTTTAACACATTATCCTTAATTGTCATGTCACACGCTGCCACATAAGCCTCTATTTTTCACATCATCTTTTTTGAAATAGTACTTTACGTTAGAGACGAAAACCAAAAAATTTTAAACATTCAGAAATTATTTTAAAATAAAAAAGGACGAAAACAAAAAACTCATAACTTTTTTTTTTGGTGTTAGAAGAAGTGGTAATCCATTGAAATTAAACTCACACACAACTGTGAGGTCCCGGGTTCTAACCCGGGTCATGACGTCCGGCCTAACAATTTCGGCATTTGTCAGTTGAGCTAGGATTTCTAGACAAAAAAAACTCACAACTTTACTAATTGGTTTTTTAAGCATAATAAAATATGGGTTATGCTAACTGGTGCCCCCGGAGCACTGGTTAAGGAAACCAAAAGAAGCAAGTTTTACATTAAAAAATGTATTCTTTAAACTTTTAAAAGGAAGATTACACAAGTTCCAATATTTTTATACCTTATTTAGTTCCTTAACTAGTGCCTCCAGGGGCACTAGTTAGCATTTTCCATAAAATATAAGACATTTATCCCAATTCAATGTTACCTATAAGAGTGGACAATGTTTCAAATAAAAAAAATGAACAAATAAGTCTTCATAGAAAATTTTCGCTTCAGACCAAGAAACTGCAACAGTACCTATAACAAATGTTCTATATTAACTGCTAGTGCAAAACACAAACAACAATGGGCAAGTTTCGAAATCGTAATATATAACAAACACAATATTCAAAGGATGAGAATATGAGATAGATTCCTAACAATATTAAGCATGAAAATATGAAACTTCCATGACTCAAAAATAAGTTGTGTGGCTCAAGTTATGATCGAATTACTAGATAAGAGTCAACATGGAAGTTCAACAATATGAATTGCTAAGTTAAGCATGAAAGGTAAATGAGTTAGAATTGGGAGTGTGCATGAAAGTTCTAGATAATATATTGAGTTATCTTTCTAATTAAGAGTATGAGAATCACATTGATTGGATGATTAAAACTCAAAATATGACATTCAAGATGCGTTTGATCGGGTAAAAAGTAGGGGATTGGATATGACAACTTTTGTTTTACCCTGTTTGATTCAGAAATTGATTATGGTACTGGACAAATATGCAATAAGGGATGAGACAAAAACAAGAATTTTTGCCCTTACTAAACCATATGACAACTTTTTGTCCATGATACAACTATAAAAAATACGAAAATATCCATTTTATTTTCGAATATAAAAAATATTATCTCTCTTTCTCTCATCGATGCAATTTTGTTATGTCTTATTCTACCTTATTCTGTCATGTTCTGTCAAGTACTTATTATTTTACAAATCAAACGCACCCTCGTTCTACATAAACTTCACTAGAGAACTAGACACAAGACATGTGCTCTAACGACATATGTTAAGGTGCATTAAATTAGCTATGACCTCACTTAATACACTTATTTTACCTTGATTGATAATTAAATATAATTATTCCACTTTAATTTGATCAACAATTAAAACATAAAACATGAATTTGTAATAAAATTATTCACATCATACTTATTTTTTGTTTGCTAAGATCAAACCTTTTTGTTTTTTTTCACAAAAATATGATGCAACACATTTTTTTAAGCAACCGGAATAAAATTGGGCCTTTGTTTTTTTAAATTTTATATAGTATAAAATTTAATTTTTATCTTACCAATTCTTTTAAGTAAATAAATATAGTAGATTATAGTTTTGAAGAAAGGGTATAATTAATTCGTAAAGCATCTTACTCAGGAGCAATTCTTACTTGGGCACAATAACCCCAAATAAAATATATTTAGGCACACACACATAAAAGTGAAAAAATAAATGTTAAATACTTTAGTCACATCATCTAACATTAATTAATTATTTTATCTTTAATTTTTTTTTACATTATGTGTGTGTGCCCAACACCTAATATTTAGTGTTGTGCCTAAGTAAGTATTCCTCCTTACTCAGGCTAAAGTGAAATTATGAAAAATGGGATGTTAATGCTATTAATATAATATAATATAATTGCGATGATTTTTCTTTTCTGACGGTGATTGCTTCTTTGATTGCTTTTCTGACGGTGATTTTTTCAATTTTTTTATTTTGGAAGTTACAATCCAAAATTAACTAATTGTGAATTGTAGGATTTAAAATTAACTAATTTTGGAATGTACATTTCGAAGTGGCATTTTTTTTTTCAAATTTTTTTATATTTCTAAAGTTACAATCCGAAATCAACTTATTTTGAATTGTAGGATCCAAAATTAACTAATTTTGGAATGTACTTTCCAAAATTAGACGTTTCTAGATTGTATCTTCTAAATCTATTTTTATTTCGGGTTGTAGCTTCCAAACCATCCTTGATCCCAAATCAAAGGTATTTTTAGGTATTTTAAGAGCTTGAGAGCACTACAGAGTCTAAAGAATAATTTTGGAAAAGAAATTAAGTTTAAAACCAATGATTTGTCGGTCATAACTCATAACTCAACTTACATGTGATATTTATTAGAGCTGTCAAAACGGGCTACCCCGCCCCATTTGGCTTCGGGCTACCCCGCCCCATTCCTGTACTATGCCAATTTCTACTCTATAAATTGCATGTCTGTACAAAAGAGATTTTAAAGAATAACATAGTAATATATTAACATAGTATAATATAATTTTAATTTATTCGGGTTGCGAGCTGCCCACGGGTTTTTCGGGTTGGTCCATATTTTTTACAGGCTTTATCAGTTTGGAATAAAAAGCCTGAAAAAAATCCGAGCTATAATTTTAAGACCCAAACTCAAGAAAAATTTGGGGATTTTGAACCGGCCCATTTGTGTTAGCTCATTTTGACAACTCTAATATTTATCATTCTTCTTAATTTAAAAAGAATAGTCTAATGTTTACATTTATACACTATAATCAAGTGCAAGAAATTGAAAATATGAAATTTAAACTCCGATAATTCTCCAATAATATATCTTTAATAGCACCAACAATGAATTGGTTCAAGTGGTAAGGGACTTGTTCCCCTTAAGCATGTGGTCAGGGGTTCGATTCCTGGCTCATGCGTATGGAGAAAATTCAGTTGGGAGGGGAGAACCCACCTTGTGTGCCCCACAGATTCCCCGACGGAGATTAGCCATCGCTGACGGCGGTGGAAACTTCGTACCAATATCATGGTAACCCAAAAAAAAAAAAAATATATCTTTAATAGCTACTAATTGGGCTATTCCTACGATACCATGTTCAAAATTTATCGTTAAAATAAATGAATCCACTTTTATTAAACTAATTGATATTTAGCAACTTTTATTTTTATGATATGGCTGAATAAACACTACTGTTTTCAAAATTTAATTTTAAAATAAATGAATCCCCACTATACCAACAAATATATTTTATTTTGAAAAAAAAGAAACAATATATTTTTCTTTCTAGAAAAAGTATAAATGTATAAATAGGACTGAAACATTGTTTCTATCAGCAGCCGTAGAAGGCCAGAAACAAACGTTCTCCTTTCTTCAAACAAAGGCGGGGCACATCAGAATCATTCTTAAATTCCTGGTCAGCTTTTACCAAGGTTGTCAGAACCCGAACCGGTGAGCTTATCAGTTTAAGGTTCAAATAGTTGGATTGGAATCCGACCGGATATGACTGTTTTTAATTAAATATATATTAAATATAAATTTTAATTAATATAAAAAATAAATAAATAAATAATGACTTAATATTCCTTAGTTTCACATATTAAAAATATAAAATGTCATAAAGTCAATATAAAATTAAAACTTTAATACATTAGACATAATTTTTTTAATTCAAACCAAATTAGAAATTACAAAATATTAGAAAAAAAAATTGTGGTGAATATTGATCATTCAAGTGAGAATATTTGTTATTCATTGTATTGATGATAATTGTAATATATTAGGAAGTTTTGCTACCTTGATTAGAATATTGTTCTTCAAATCAAAATATTTGTTATTTATTTTATTGATGATAATTGTAATATGTTAGGAAGTTTTGCTTATTTTCTTACCATCACACTAATTAGAATATTGACTCAATATTAGTTTTTCTACCTTAATTAGAATACTGACTTAATATTAGAAAATTTTGACCTTTTTAAATTATTTTTTTAAAAAAATTGAACCATCGAACCGTTTAAACCGGCCGTTTTACCAGTTTTTTCCGGTTCCGAGCCGGTTCGATCGGTTTTTTTACTGGTTCTTTTGCTGCCCGATTTTCAGGCCTGACCGGACCGAATATATGACCAGTTTACGGTTCAACCGGTCCGATTTTGACAATCTTGACTTTTACAATTAAGTAAGACAATCAATTACTTTAAGATTGACACTTTCTTCATCTTCTTGTTCTCATAGAAAGAGAAACCTATAGATTCGGAATTCAACTATGCGCGCAATAGTTAAAATTTGATAAAAAATTGTATTTTTCAAGAATTGAACATAGATTCAATTTGAATTCAATCAATTAGTTAATATTTTATTCATCTTTTCTTTCATAATTAAATACATTGTAGGCCTGTCCCTTCGAATAGGGTTGGAAATAAATCGAGCTGAGTCAACATGCATAATTTTGAGAATTGAACTACTAGAGTGTGCCATGCTAGCAACACGGTGCTTTCACCAAGGAGGAACACTTCTATGGGCACAACCACAAACTATTCAAATTTGGGCACACATACAAAACACAAATAAAATTTAAACATAAATGAAATAGTCAATATCAATTGATGTGACTATATTACTTTTGATTTATTTTTTATCATTTATGTGTGTGTGCCTATAGAAAAATGATTTGGTGTTGTGCCTATAGTAGAAATCCTCTTCACGAAGCATCAGATTTTGGGGAAAGTCTACTATAGGTACAAATGCAACACCTCAATTTTAGGCACACTCACATTAAACTAATAAAATTAAATAAAAAATGATTAAAGTAATATTATTTGATGCGACCATTTTATTTTTCTTTTAATTTTTTTGATGTGTGAGTGTGTGCCTAAACACTTGTGCCTATCTAAGACTATCTCCAGATTTTGAAGATTGCATTAATTAAAATAATAATATTTTATTGTACTTTTGTAGAAGAAACTTGTTCATAGATACTCTCTTATTGAAAATCATACTAGAAATATGTAATTTAAATATATTTTTTAATCTAAAGTTTTAGTTTCTAAAATAATAGAAACCAACAAAATAAAATCTCACTAAAGAATAATATTTTTTTGACTCAACTACTAAAGAATAATAATAAAAAAATGAAAGACATATTCTGTGGGTATTTTGAGTTTGAATTTTTAAGAAAAGTGAATATATAGGTAAGGGACCCAATACCCAGTGTATTTTTGACCCAGTATTTAATATATGTATAGGATTTCCAAAAAATTGCAAAAAAAAAAAAAAAATATAAAAGAAGAAAAACGCGGCAACTGAAATTCGCAGAATATAGTAAGGTTAAATCCGTCATTTAAAAAAACAAAAACCCCTATTTATTTATTTATTTTTATGAAGCGAGCGAAAGAGAATGAAAAGAAAGAGTCGTATAAATAAAACAAACACACCGCAATATCAGAATGCTGCACCGCTCAATTCATTCAAACAAATTATACCTCAAAAATAATTCTTCACCATAATCGTTCCCTTTATTCCTTTTTCGATTCAACAATTCCATTCCAAAACCACATTCTCCTTTTTTATTTTTTCTTTCATCAATTCTCAAATTCCATTTCCAATTCCAACAATCTCAGTTTCACATTGCGGTGAATTTCCTTTTCATTCACCGTTAATTATTAATTAACTTGAGATTTTGGAGGAATTACCATTTGTTTTCTAATGGCTTTTGCTTGTGGTGGAAGTTAGTGTTGTTGTTGTTGATTTGCATGTCTTTTGTGTGAAAATATGAATACTAGTAATAATAATAATAATCAGGTTGGTGGTGGAAATGGAGAAGTGAATAATAAGATACTTTATATAGTTGTTATTGATGATGTTGAGAAGAAACTCAAAGATGATAATAAAGGAAAAGAATCGTTTCGGTATACGCGTTCTGTTTTGCAGAGTACTCTGCAACTTATGGGATGCAAAGCTAGACACGCATTCAAGGTATTCATTTTTTTCTTTTTATATATTTTGTCTCTATTGATCATGAAAAACCATTGCCATTTTGTTGTTCATGGTTTTGAGATTTTACCTGTTTTTATCTGAGATTTTACCTTTTATTTATTTACCGTGTGTTTTATTTGGGATTTAAGGACTCGTTCGGATTCAGCTTATTTTTTAGCTTATGAAAATATCTTATGGAAATAAATAAAGTTTTGTGTTAATTTATAAGTTTTAACTAACAAAAATTATATTTTTATAAGCAATTTTTTCATAAACTACCTTTAAAAGTTTATAATAATGCATAAAAGCTTATTTATTTGCATAAGTTGTTTTGCCTAAGCTAAAAAAAAGCCAAGCCAAACAGGCCCTTATGGCTGTTTTGATTAATTTATTTTTGAACTTATGAAAAATGACTTATGCAAATAAATAAAATTTTGTATTAAAGACTCCTTTTGAATTAGCTTATTTTTGAGGTTGTGCAAAATAATTTTTCTTATTATTATAAGTTTGTCAATATTGTTTATAAAAATAAAATTTGTTAGCGAAAACTTATGAACTAACATGAAAACTTAGTTTTTGCATAAACTATTTTTTGTAAGCTAAAAAATAAGTCAATTCAAACGGGGCATAATATGAATCTTTTATTTACATTTGATCCACTACTGATAAAACGAACTGGGGTTAATTTGATGGAATTTTAGGCTGTTCAGATCTATATTAAGGTTATGGATTTTAGGGACTGTATAGTGTAGTGGAAATTTTGAGTACTTTTTTGTTGTTGCTGTTGGTGGTGGGGTTATTTACCTAAATGACCCAGTTTGACCTGGTTGTTGTTTCTTTGGTTTTGTTGTTATTTCATATTCTTCAAGGCCATTATTTCGTCGTCAACGTCTTTGTTTTATGTCGTTTTTGTTTTTGTATTTGTTTTTCATTTTGACTCGGTTGTATTATGCCTGCTCTGTCTTATTGCCCCCTTTAATGGTTGAATGGGTTTGGTATGCATTTAAATTCAACTTTTTTTGGTTATTCTTTTTCATTTAATTATAATTATAATGTTCTAGTCAAATATGATGCATTTAAAGTGAACTATTGTGCATTTGTGCTTAAATTGTCGTTTATCATGTTATAGATTACTACATGAATCAGCAGGCACTAGTCTCATTGAGGATTTACAATGGAATTTATATGGAATTTTGGATTTGAATATAAGTCACCGTGTGAGCGAATGAGTCGGTGCCTCCCAAGCAATCTTGATTGATTCACTTGAATGGAATAATGGATTGTAGTGGATTAATTTTTATTTGGTTATTAAAAGAAATTTATGTTGATTGGGAAATCTATGCTCCTTGATAAGAATTTTTACAAGGCATGGTAGGACATAGATACGACATGGACATTAGATTTGTCTATTTCTGCAATTTAAAGATGAGATATTGACATACTGTTAGACCACTACAAGATTTAAATTGCATATAAGATAAGACTAGTTAATGTGGCGGGCATGATGAAATAGGAATGCTATTGTTTGGCTACTATATATTGTTGTAACTAACCAACTATTTTTTGAAAGCATATATATTTGAGGAAAAAATGGATTTGTTTTGGATGCATGCTAGGGGTATTTAGTGATGGATACATGTTTAATTGTTGGTGTTTGAAACAATGATATTTTATGGTACTAGCTTATGGCATTTTTAGTGGGTTCATGATTAACGGAGGTCATTTGAAGCGATGGATTTTTCGGTAATTAGCTCATGGCATGTTTAATTGTCTTTGATTGAGTAATGAGTAATGTCTCTCATATTTTATAGCAGAGTTCACATTAGACCCCTTTTAGAGTTAAACCTCATAGTAAGCATAAATTTGGAGTTTTTGTACAAAATTATTCTGAATATGTTTTCTATTTTCATCTGATCAGATCAGCAAAAGAGTTTTCGAAAATACAAGGAGCGAGTGTTCTACTGATAATTTGAAGCTTGAGGCAGCAGTTTCATCAGGTCCCAACACACTCAAGGGAAATTTTGGGAAAAAAGCAGACTTAGGAAACCAACCACCACTTTTGGGGAAACATAATAGAACTAAGAGTATACCATTTGAGTTGTACAAAATGCGCACATCTGTATTTGTTCGGAGAGAAACATTTCTAGATATTGTGTGTGATGGTCTGGCCGAGTACAAGTATGTTGGTCCTAACCAAAGAGCAGACTTGATTCTAGCCTGCAGGTAACACATTGTTTCATATTACTATTGGAACTATATTAATCTAATAATCTGAACAGATGAGAGGAAAAAATGTGATTGCAGCATATGGCTTATTTGTAACGGAACCTGTTCAGTTATATGAGTAGATTGGTCTTCCATAGTTTGTATTTTCTTGATATAGCTTTTTATGCTAATCATAGAAAAATAAATTGTGTACTGACCTCATTCAGTTTTGGTATGAATTTATTGTTCAAGGCTTATGGAAGACCAAAGATATGCTCTTGCACGTTTTATTCTGCTTTCAACATATGCCCATGCCTAACATCTTTTTTTAATTTCTACTGCACTCACTGAATTTGACATCTCTATATATGAAATAACAACTTGTTGGTTTTTCAAGAAATCTGAGTACATGTTTCAGAAACCTAACTGAGAATGATAGATCTCAGTGTTCAAAATGATTTGCATATTTGGTTCTAGTTACTAGTTACTAGGTTAAAACAACACTTCATGGCCGAACCTTTGTTTTTGTGCATACTTTCTTCTTTTACTTCTAATCTATTTCCATTCCAAAACTCTATTGACTAAACGTCTATTTTACCTTCATTATTGTTTTGGAATAATTGTTTTATCCAAGTCACCATGATTTGATGTGAAGTGCAGCATACAACATGTTGAAACGAGATATTTGTAACACCTAAACATTAAATACTTATAATTAGAAACATATTTTTGGGTGCAACTTACGCTCTTATATTCCTTGAATAATTTTTTTATTTTTTTTTGGTTTCAGACTCCGTGAACGGAAGGAATCTGTGACTGTGCTGCTGTGTGGCACAAGTGGATGTGGTAAATCCACATTGTCTGCATTACTGGTATATTTCTTTACAGAAATATTTATTTGTTATACAAATACATGTGTTCTAGATTTTACTTATTTCGTGGTGGATATGAATGTTGTTAATTAATTAAGTTGAAATAAAATACTATTCTTGCAGTTCAATAATATGTTCATTTATATCTTCACTTCAGGGTAGCAGATTGGGAATCACGACAGTGGTATCAACCGATTCTATCAGGCACATGATGAGAAGTTTTGCTAATGAGAAAGAAAACCCGTTGTTGTGGGCTTCTACCTACCACGCAGGCGAGTGTTTGGATCCTGTTGCTGTTGCAGAAGCAAAAGCCAAAAAGAAAGCAAAAAAGATGGCTGGTGTGTCACAATCACTTGCCAAGGATGAAGTAACCGATGGCCAAAATTCTATCAAATCTGATACACGGACATCAGAGATGGGATCTAGTGCTGCTGAGCGTCCAAGTCCAAAACAAATGGCTATTGAAGGATATAAGGCACAGAGTGAGATGGTGATCGACAGTCTTGATAGGCTAATCACTGCCTGGGAAGAACGAAAAGAGTCTGTTGTTGTCGAGGGTGTTCACCTGAGCCTCAACTTCGTTGTATGTCGAATTTTGATCACTGCATCCTTAACTATTTCTTTTCTTAAGAATGTCAATATATATGTTTGTGTATTTTTTTTCCATCACCTAACAATAAGAACCTGAATAATCATGCAGATGGGGCTTATGAAGAAACATCCGTCGATTATACCATTCATGATATACATTACAAATGAGGAGAAGCATTTGGAAAGATTTGCTGTGCGTGCGAAATATATGACACTAGATCCAGCTAAAAACAAGTATGTGAAGTATATCCGAAACATCAGAACAATCCAGGATTATCTCTGTAAGGGTGCTGAAAAGCATTTAGTTCCCAAAATAAACAATACAAATGTTGACAAGAGTGTAGCAGCCATCCACGCAACTGTCTTCAGTTGCCTTAGAAGGCGTGAAATTGGGGAACAACTATATGATCCTGTTAGAAATACTGTCACGGTTATTTATGAGGAATACAGAAATCAATGCACAGCGAATTCTTTGACCTCAAAAGGAATGTTTCAATTGATTCAGAGAAAAGGTTCTTCAAGGAGTCTGATGGCTCTAGTTAATGACGATGGTTCTGTGGCGAAGGCTTGGCCGGTCAATTTAGTTGATAGTAATGGGAAGCCCATATGGGGTGAGGGACCAGAGAATGGAATAGGACATCCAATGTATGGTCCCTTACGGATTGGTAAGGCAGAGCCTGTAAATCTTCAGTTTGGTTTTTATGGAATCAGTGCCTGGCCTACCGATGGTGGCACTAGTGGCACTAGTCGTGCGGGAAGTGTTGATGAGTCCAGAGCTGATGGGACCGATACCGGTAGTAGATATGTATCCTCTTGCTGTAGCTCGCCTAGGATGTCAGATTGCCCCTCTAAGGAGGTAAATTTCAACATATGTGTGAATTCTTTTGTCTTTTATTGATGTTTCCATAATAAATAGCTAAAGGAAGATTTCTGGAATGCGTTGTTTGATGATTATTTATCGTGTATATTTAGCTTAAGGAAGACTTCTCGGTGCATGGTAGTGATGAAGAGATTGATGATCAACTAGATGTGGGCAGCGATGAGGATTTTAGTGACGACGGTGACAAAAGTGTCCATGATGAGGTATATTTTTTGTTTTATGTTTCGAGTAGGACTTATGAACACCGACACAGACAAAAGTAACTCGGTAATAAAAAGTGTCTGGGTCATGTCAGACACCAGACACGGCCTTATTATGAAGTGTCGGTGCTACACTTAATATTACTACGTTGCTAATTTTTTGTTATTTTTTACTACTTTGCAGGTTGGATCTGTTGATGAGGAATCAACAAAGTCAGATGAAGAGTACGACGATCTTGCAATGCAAGATGGAATGGAAAACGGTTATTGGTCAGATGATGATGATTACGAGCTTAGAAGTAAACTTGTTGAGGAGCTTGGAGCTAAACTCCATGGGCATAAGTACCATCAAAACCTTGATCAATTCCTTAGAACTAGAAGTGAACCAGTGCCTATAGAAATGGTATCTCAAGAACCATTTTGCTCTTATTCTTCTTTACTAGTTGAAAAGAATGATAGGAAAGTAACATCAAATGGTAAAGCCAAATTCAGAAAACGTTCTCTTAGTATTCCTGCATTAGGAAAGCATAGTTCTGCTATCAATGATCCAATCCTTTCTGGTACTCCTCAAAGGTAGCAGAGTATTACCTCTTTACTACAATTGTAACAACCAATCTGCTTTTGTTTTTTTCGTAGCTTTTGATAAACTTTATGTTACAATGTCCCACTTGTAAATACTAGTAAAGTGGACAAATTTGTTTTTCTTGTTATATATTAATATGAATATTATCCAAAATAAAATAAAATTAATTAGTGTATCTAACTGGTTTCTATTTTGGTTTGTTTTAATGATTACATCACTTAAGACAATGAGGTTTTTTGGGAAGACCATAGGGATGTAGCTTCAATGAGTGGATTTCAAAACCCTTCTTATGTTTGCATTCGTAGTTGCTTGTTTGAGATCATGGTTTTGTATGGCTCTTCTTTTGGGTTATTTTGGTTCTTTTTTTACTCCCTTTCGCAAGTAGCTTTTTGGTTTAATTGCATATTTGGTTTCTTATTACGTTTATTTTAGATTTTAATTTGGTCTTGTTTAAAAAGTTTAAGGCTAGTTCTTTTATTCAAATTTCTTTTTAAATTGTGCAAGTGACTAATATATATACGTGGATAACTTGGAAGGGTGTCTTATAGAAATTTTAGAAGAAATTAACTTAAAATTTAACAAAAAAGGCAAACTTATATTCATATTAATAATGTAAGGAATTAAGCATAGCTTTTTTATATTTTCTTGGACTTTTGTATCCAACCTTTTATATGTGTTTTCCTCTGGATTTTGACCGTAAAGATTGTGTGACACAAGGGAAGATTGATCAGAGATAATTTCATTAAGTTAAAAAAGTAGTTTTCATATGTATGTTTGGTTAGAGAAATAATATTTATAAAATTTTGGAACAAATTTCTTTCTCATATATTCGTTGTGCTTTTACTTTTTTTCATTCTTTACCTCACTTTATTGTTTTTGTCCCAAACGAAGTAGGAATAAAAAAGTTGTCCCAAAAGTTATCAGACAACGGATATTAAAATATCATTACTCTTTGTTTAAATGAATACAGTAGATAGAATAATATATATAAAAAAATAATAATAGAAAAAGTACAATTAAACTTCTATCAAAATCTTTAATTCATGTATCTATATTTCGATAAAATATGACTATCCAAAATTAATCACCAGTCAGAATTTCAATGATAGCTAAGCTCATACATGCTAAACTAAAGTATTGGAAAATTTTGAATGGAGAAAGATGTGTGCCCAAATATCAATGCTAGGGGTTACAGGAATACAACACAATTGAAAGTGTAACCATCATGCTTTCCATAATGTTTCACAGAAATCAATGTGTAGCATCATCAAACCAACATTACATGATGTGAAGAATCTCATCAGAACAATATGTACCATGCATGAAATTCTTATAACAAGGTCAAACAAAAAAAAGTAAACTCGAAAGAGAACAAGAATCTATATGTACCATGCATGATGTAACTCTGGGGTTGGTGATTCTTGGTCGAGTCGTGATCTTGGCCACCCTAATAATTAACCGCGTTTTGGGTTCAGGACACACGACCTGACCACCGTAGCCGCTTGATTTTTTTCCTACCTTAACATATATTTAGATTGACTGTGAATTTGACAAATATCGACATTATTTTATCGATATTTTAAAGTTAAACAGATCCTTGATGATAGTTTAGATTGTAGACAATATATATACCGAAGTAACCGAAGAGTTCCAATTGTGGTTTTCTCCACTTGCTAAAGAAGATATAACCAACCAACCAGACATTGGATGATGGAAGCAATGTAGTATACTACTTAGTGACATGTGATTATGTCCATTTTGGACTCAAAAAGTACTAAATTATCTCTAGATCCACGTGCGCACAACATGTGTGGTTGAAAATTGGAAATGTGGAAAATTGTAACATTTTATATATTTTACAATTTGCCACAGAAGATTTATTTATAATTTTACATCAGCCAGCAAGACACACACACCAACCAACTCCCTCAAAGAATTTTCTTTGGAATATATCATCATAGAAATCACATAACTAAATCCAACGAAAGTTTTTTTATATACATGAATGTTTCATAAGGATTGACAAGTGCAACCTGGACCAAAGAGTTGATATATCATCAACAAAGCATGTGAGAAACGAGCATATGAACAAGCATGTGAAAAATGGATGCAGGGATTGTATATTGAAAAACACAAGAAACTCCTTGAACATTAGTAATTAATCATATTTCTTCTTATGTATATATTCAGTTTTTTTGGAATTCTATGTCATAAAACTTGCCCAGAAAACATGTTTGAGGGATGGACCACGATATCATGTAATGTGGGGCCTCAATATTGTGGTTACAAAAGTGTGCAACTGCTGCATAAGAGTGCAACAGATTAGTAGTTACTAGTATGTACATGATGATCACAAAATTATTTTATCTTACTGTGTCTTGACAAAGTTTTGTTAGAGAGTAATGTTTGACAAAGTTTAGTTAGAGAGTATTGTTAACAAATAAATAAAAATATCTAGAGATTACACGTGTTCTAAAATATTAGAAACAGGGATATGGATTTGATGCCGTTGCTATGTTAACGCAATAACTGTTTATGACCGTTTGATCATAAGTATGTGATTGAAATTAATTTCTATATATAAAATTAATCAAATAGATCAGAACCGTCAAATCTATTTTGTGTAACTGTGATTGTCTACTGTGTGTAGCAGTTACAAGACGATCACAGTTACAGTGAGCGATCAAAATCCTAAAAACAGGCTGATCTAGAGGCGAGACAAGCAGGTCTACAACCTAGGTCCCCAACATCTTGAGGGCCTTCATATTGTATTGTATTTATTAATACATGACATATATATTAATTGGTGTTGTGGGATCGCGAGTTCGACTCCTCCCTATGATAAGTTTAGTTTATTTTAAGAGATCGGGAAAATTAAAGACAGGGAGGGAATTGAATCCATTACAACAAACAAGGACGAGTTCAATGAATGACCATCGAAATAACTATTAAATTTAATGATATATATTACTAGTTCATATTTAATATTACACAAATTATTTCAAAAATTGTTTTATTTTACAAAATTATGAGTTTTTCTATAAATAGAATCACTCTATAATTTTATAGATAACTTCACTACTTTATTTTAAAAAAGGGATAAATAACTTTTTAGCCCCTAAAAAATCATCAAATTCTGGTTTTAGTCTTTCTAAAAAAAAAGCGGTATAGTTAAGTCCCTACAAAATTATTATTCATGCAGTTTTAGTTCCTATAAAATTTGAATGATTATTTTGCAGACGTGTATAAAACATTATAAAATGTTCTTAAAAAAACTCAAAATTTGATTTTTAAGTTGAGATTTTATTTAATTTATCTTCAGTTTTTAAATTTAAAATATCTTTCTTAATTCTTCTGATTTTAAAAAAATTCTAGAATTTTGTGAGTAATTTTTTTAAAGTATTCCTAATATACCTCAAAATTAAATGCACTCGCAAAGAATGCAATTCCTACAATCAAAGTATTAATAAAAAAATTATTTAAAATCATACAAATTTCTCATGAGAACCAAAGTATTAATAAAAAAAATTCATTGGTAATGGTAGGATTCTCTCAAGTGACATAAGGGTAAATTTTGTTTTGAGCCATTGATTAGGAGGAGAGAGAAAATGAAAAAAAAAAAGGTGAATTGAAAGGTGAAGATTGAAACAATTTAGGAGACAAAAAAAATAGAGAGAATTTATTCTCATAATCCATACTTACAAAACATATATATGCGGATATGTAGTTGTGGCAGCTTCTTGAGTCCATGAGTTTCAAGAAATAACATATTTATGTGTAATTTACCTGCAAAAAATAATCAATTTCTCCATTAGTGATCACTTCCAATGGAAATACAAGCAAGAGGCCGGGGTTCGAATCCCGATCAACTTAACTAAGGCTCCGTTTGACCTGGCTTATTTTCAACTTTTTTTCTTCTCCTTAAAAATAGTAAAGAAGGAAAAAATTGTGTTTGACTTCACTTTTCTTTATGTTTTACTTCTTTACTTTATTTCTATAATACTTTTAAGGAGAAATAGTGTCAAATATAATTTTATACTTCTTTATTTCGTTTAAGCTAAAATAAAAAGTAAAAAATAAGCCAGGCCAAACGGGACCTAAGTTGGCAGGATATTACATTATATATATATATATATATATATGTAGAACGTCGGAGTTCGAATCTTGATCATTCCATTTATCCACCTTAAAAGTGAAATTTCTAACCCCTAAATTATTTGAAAAAAAAATTTATAACTACAAATTAAAATTAATAATATATAAAAGTTAATTGTATATACGAGTTTTTTTTTTCCTTTTTATGAATTCGTTAAAATATTAGAGTGCACAAACTTGAGTTCAAGACGTACGTCCTTATTTACAATAACTCATGATTTAAATTATTTCGGCTTCAGCAATTTTGGCCACAATATTGTTGATGTGGTCGCATTTGCAACCGCATCATCCTGCAATTACAATGTGAACTTCAATTACGTGTACAACTGCACTGTAGCCGCATCAAATGAATTCAACCATTTTCAATCAAATCCTTACATTAAATATTGAAATTTATGAATCTCAATTTGTAGTTTGTCCCAAATCTAATGAAAATTCTTACACTTAACAATCTCTTAATCATGTATTTCAAGCAGCTTCAAATCGGTTTTTATAGAATATAAATTGAGACTATGTTTTAGTACGTAAATATGTAGTGTGGCATAGTAGTGTCATTTAATATATTTAAAAAATAATAATTTCACGTCACAAAGCACGTCGGAACAACCGCAATAACCGTAATTACAACGACCGAAACCGCTTGCGTATCCGCAATTTAAAACCATAATAAAGTTCATAAAAAGTGTTTTTACCAATGGTGAGAGAGCCTACGAATATAAGTGGGCCTATACTGCATGCAAGATATGATTAGTCTTATTTACAAGGTACGAAAGAATAGGGCAAAGATTATTTTTAGGTCGGGGGGTGGGGGGCTGTGGGGAGGGAAATGGGTTTAATTTTTTAGCAGAGATTGTACACAAACCTCTCAAAGAGAGCCAATTAGGACAGTGATGGGGGCACACAGATTTCCATGTGATTCGATCTTCAATTTTGAATCATCACTATCGTGAATCATGAACAAAATATATAGCAATAAGTGTTTGTTTTTTTTTTTTTTTTTTTTTTAATCTACTTTATTTTATTAATCCTCCAATTTTTCAATAGACACTTGTAATTTAAAATCCGACCAAAATATGATTAAAAATTGTTTTAAATTTCTTGTAACAATTCAAACTTGAATCTTTTAAAGTTAGTTAACTATTTAAACTCAAAAGAAATACACCAATATTTAACTTTGAGCATTAATAATTTTATTTTAAAATATGTAAAAAATAAAAGGACTGGAATATCACTGCCATGGAGATAGATCTAGAGTGTACCTAAGGCTAGCTCCAACTTGCAAGAAATTGGTCCACCAACCACGGGTGATTTTAGTACTAAAGCCAAAGCCTTCTTTGATCATCATGCAAAACTACTTAAAACAATGTCCTTTATATATGGAGCCATTATTTTGGTATATCCAAGTTCCCAAGCTAGCTTCAATTTTCAATAATCTGCAATGTTTTTGAGATGCAAACCAAGTATATATAGGAATAATATCCACTCCCCAACATATAATTAAGAATAACAACTAGTCTTCCGAATGTGTGTATATATTATATACAATGTTATAATAGAACAAAAAAAAGAACACATTTTAGAACAAAATAATTAATAAAAGACACGTCCGATCGATGAATGAGATGACTAGTTGAAGAAACTATTAAAGATATAGTCTTAGTGAACAAAGATCAATTGACAAAGATATCGCATTTTACATGTCGGGACTAGAGTTTAAATTCAGAATTTTTCACTTATTCACTTCAAATGTTGAATTTCTAGTCATTATACTATTTGGAAAAATAAATAAATAAATAAATACATTTACAATTCTAATACACCTAAAAACTATTATGACTGTGTACCCAACATATTCACAAACCAAAATAGTTATTTACTGTAATTAATTTTATACATACAAATATAATGTAATAAGGATTATTGTTAACACAAAAGCAAGATATGTTAAATAGAAGTATACATATATACATGAAATATTAAAAGGCCAAAATATAATGAAAAAATGAAAATAATGTTATTGCAATTGTAATTTTAACCACAATTTTTGCATTTTTTTCATAATATAAAGATTCACAGAATAATTACTCCAAAATTTAAATGTACCATCCCATATTGCTGGTAAACACTCCAATAGATCGACACGTACAACATTATTCTACAACACCTATGAGAAATTTGACTTTATCTGTTAAAGAGAATGCACTCATTTATGAAGCCAAAAAGTTGATTATTATGTTAGAGAGATTTGTGTTCATATATAAGGATTAAAGAGGACAAATTATGTTTGTGGTTTGTGGGAAGGGAAACCCAAAATCTCACAAGAAGCTAAAATTATTTGGCTAAAAAGATTCAGATCATTAGAAGGTAACAACAATTAAAGTAAAGAATCCTTCATTTTCACTTACTCTTTAAATATAGGCACCAAAAAAGCACTCAAATCTTCGAAGATGGTCGATGTCACCACCTTTTAAGTCTAAGTTTAAGTTCATCCACGTCCTCAAGATAGAAATTGTAACCTAATTCTGTTGATTCAATAAAAATAAGAGAAAATGAATTTAAGTTCAGTATTGATCTTAATATTAATTTTTTCGTGTTTTTTTAGAACTAATTATACACCAATAATAAAGGTAACTATCTTTGTCCTAATGACGAGTAATACTATGAACTTTTACTTATGATAAACATTATTATTAACGATGTTTAATAAAACTTCAAATCAATTTCAAGTATTAATCAACGGTAGATCACATATGTTTCGGTCTAAACATCTAAAAGTGACGACCAAATTTTTGCAGGCTTTGATGAAGTTCTTTACAGATCTGTACATTATAAATATATGAGGTAAAAATTTTCACAAATTTGGACTCATCAAAAAGTAAAAGTTACCATAATAATAGCAACATATCAATCAACAGCTATCTTATTTTTTTGAGAAAAGGACTAAAGTTATCCTAATTAATCAAGAATACTAATTTTAGACTTCTCTCCTTCTGTACGGTACATAATCCTCCCCAGATTTAGAGAAAGTGTCCTATAATATCAACATCTATATATATATATTTAGAAACTGAAATGACACCATTTCCATCCCAGCATTTCTGTTGAAAAGGAACATATACATAAATAGACCATTGAAGTATGAAGTCAGCAAAAAATATAAAATAAAAAACCTAATAGTCACTCCCCACCGCCTCCATGTAACCATATTTTTTCATAACCTAGGACTAGGATTGTCTGCAAAACACTCAAAACCTAATTAACAAACACTAATTTAATATTTCCATCAAATTAAAAAATACTAATTCAATAATCAAATAATAATAATAATAATAATAAAATAGTAAAGAGAAAGAAGCGCAGCTAACTCCAAGAGTTAGGTTTAGTGATAAACAAAATAAATAGATATTAGATCTGAGAAGTTTCATATTCGAGTCCTAGTCTTTTTGAGAAAAAATTACTTGGCCCTAATTTTTTTTTTTATATATAAAAAAATTGCAAGCCCATGAAAATATCAATAATTAAAAAATAAAAATAGGACTAAAAAATAAAAAAATCAGAAATGAAAACTCACCTGACAGCAACACAAAAAGCAAAGTGGAATTAGTGAATTCCTGTTTGAACATTGGTCAGATCTTTAACATAATCCATAATATTTGTGAATCTGATGAAAATAATTAAAAAAGTCGTTTATGGCTGATGCAGCATCATCAAGATTCTCAAGTTCAAAAGACCTATGGAGAACTTAGATTTACATCGATAAGAGTTCAAATCCAGTTGCACTTTCATGTGAATCTTGATGATGCTACATCTGCAAATGACGACTGACTATCTGTCCATGCAACTATGGTTCCTTGCTGCCAATCTCATTCAAAAGTGTATATTATTATGACAGAAAAATTAAATATATAAAATAAAAATAGGACAATTTCTCACTGAATTTGTCCAAAGAGAAACTAAAAAGAGGGGACAAGGAGAGAATCTACTCAGGTGAAACTCTTTTCCTCGAAAACTAAATTAAAGGCAAAACCCTTCTTTTCATTTGTTTTTGTAAAATAAAAAAACTTGTCCAAAAAAAAAAAAAACAATAAAACCTTTTTTGTTTTATTTTTTACTTTCAAAACCTATGTATAGATCGGAGAAAACTAAAGTATGGGATTCAAAATCTATAGGATATGATGAGTTAGGTGGTTTAAGATATATTCCTTTGTATCAAAATCAAAATTGTAATCTAGCTCTTAACATATGAGATTGAGATCTATTGTCAAAATGAAATATGAGATCTAACAATAAGGGAAAAGAATAGGGAGAATGAGGTTGATCAAAAAGGAAGAAAAAAAGACAAAAAAGAGGAGAATGAGGAGGAGAGAGAACTAATTTGGAGTTAGAAACAGATAGATGGTAACAGTTGAGGAGAATGGGGAAGTATATATAGAGAAGTATCAGGGTCGTGCAGAGGTAAATTAAAGAATTAGACTCTATTTGGATTTATGGAATATAATAAAATTGAGCTGAGGGATATGGAATGTAATAATATTTCATTGTTTGGATTTGAATAATAATAATGGAATGAAATGGAATAGGATGAAATGAATCTCATCTCATACCACCACTTACCTTTAATTTTATTCCTCTTTTTTTTAAAAATATCCAAACAATGGAATGAAATATTTATTCCATTCCGCTACATCCCATTCCACTCCACTTTATTCCGCTCTGCTCCACTTCATTATATTCCATCAATCATAACAGAGCTTTAGGCTTCTTAAAGTAAAAATATATATATTGACAATGTTGAGTAATGATTCAATCTTTCATGTTATATTAAAAAAATACGGGTGAAATGGTAGAATACATGATTGTTATTTGTTTTTGAACGACAAATATATTGAATCAGAGCTGCACAAAACAGTGTAAAATTATTTTACACCGTAAGTTCATATATTATTTTCTCTAATAATTTATCATATTTTACTTATCTCCAGTTGAACTTCAAATTATTAAACCCTTTTTTTAGGAATCAGGAGGTTAACACAAAAAAGAAAATTATTTTAATAAATAGAAATATTTTACAAAATTATTTTATTTTTATTTAAATTTTATTTTTGAAATTTTTAATTAAGATGCAAAATTATTTATTTAGTTATTGAAGTTAATTGTGTACGATATATATTTTTTGTAATTGATAACAAATTTAACCTATTTAATATTTGTTGGGATGTTATAGTGTTTAATAAATATGTTCATTTATATTTCTAGGAAAAGAATATATTATTGTTAACATTATTCTATAAATAATATATTCATTTGGAAAATAATTAAGTCTTTTATATAAGATATCATTAAGTATGTTAATTTGACATGTTATTGTACGTGTGGACTATTTAGAACTTTCGATATATTCTTGTAATGATGTAAATGTTTTGGAGGTAACTTTTTATGTCAAGTATTTGGTGGATATGGTGAAAGTTTTATCATGGTAAATGGTTTGGGTCATAATTCTGACACCCCTTGGTCGCTATATGAGTAGGGAATGCACCCTAATTTATGCTCTAACCGTTAAAATTTGTTAGGGTGTAGAGCTCCGATGATTCTGGTTGAGTTGGAGGCACGAGTCTCTCATGCTTTTGTGATTCTTTCTTTCTTTTTCTTTAGGGGTCTCGAGTTTTCTCGTGGTTGAAGTGTTGGGATTTTTGATGTATTTTTGCCTTTCGTTTTCTACTTTGTACTATGGACTATTTTTTATCCTATTTTCATTTATATAATATTATATTTTGTCACTAAAAAAACTAAGTATGTTAATAGATGTGCTCCTTAAAAAATAAAATATAAGAAAAAATGATTAAGTCAAATGTATTTGGTCTCAATTTTATATCAAAGACATTTTATGTTTTATTTTTTATTTTTATTTATCTTTCATGTTGAAGGTAGTATCATCTCCACTTGTATAAAAGATAGAGGTTTAGACTCCAATTGGTTTTTTTTTCAGCTTTGAGGTGAATTTTTTTAAGAGTCTGCATTTTTTTTTTCATTAAATAGAAATCAAAATATCTTATATCAAGTAATATTATTTTTGAGGTCCTAGCCAATGCCAAATCCGTGGTCTACCAAGGGCTAGACTTGAGGGTGACAACTCATTGTTTCATTAGTGAAGATATTTATCAAGTAAAAATTTGTTAGTCCAAATTTAGAACAAATAAATGCATTTTAACCAAATTTTAATTTCTTTTTTTTTAATATTTTGAATAAATCAATTTTTGCTTATTATATTTGAGATTGGGGTATTATTTATTAATGGTGTTTTATTTCTATATATTCGATTTGTCGATTATTCAAAAGAACATGTTATGGGTCTTTTTGATTTAGTGGTTCAACATAGCCAATATCATTTTAATCTGAAAGTTGATGGTGATTGCTCCGCCTCTTCCAATACGCTTTTAGAATATATATTTTTTTTTGTAAAATATCAAAATATATATTTTTAGGAATGCATTTAAAGAAATATTATTTAGGAATATTTTTGGATTAATAGTAAGTGTAATTACGGACCGATTTCTTCACTTTCTTTGGCTCTTTATCTTGTAGTACTCTTCCAAATAATGCCCAATAATCATATATATTTTTAGGAATGCATTTAAAGAAATATTATTTAGGAATATTTTTGGATTAATAGTAAGTGTAATTACGGACCGATTTCTTCACTTTCTTTGGCTCTTTATCTTGTAGTACTCTTCCAAATAATGCCCAATAATCATATATATTTTTAGGAATGCATTTAAAGAAATATTATTTAGGAATATTTTTGGATTAATAGTAAGTGTAATTACGGACCGATTTCTTCACTTTCTTTGGCTCTTTATCTTGTAGTACTCTTCCAAATAATGCCCAATAATCATATATATTTTTAGGAATGCATTTAAAGAAATATTATTTAGGAATATTTTTGGATTAATAGTAAGTGTAATTACGGACCGATTTCTTCACTTTCTTTGGCTCTTTATCTTGTAGTACTCTTCCAAATAATGCCCAATAATCATATATATTTTTAGGAATGCATTTAAAGAAATATTATTTAGGAATATTTTTGGATTAATAGTAAGTGTAATTACGGACCGATTTCTTCACTTTCTTTGGCTCTTTATCTTGTAGTACTCTTCCAAATAATGCCCAATAATCATATATATTTTTAGGAATGCATTTAAAGAAATATTATTTAGGAATATTTTTGGATTAATAGTAAGTGTAATTACGGACCGATTTCTTCACTTTCTTTGGCTCTTTATCTTGTAGTACTCTTCCAAATAATGCCCAATAATCATATATATTTTTAGGAATGCATTTAAAGAAATATTATTTAGGAATATTTTTGGATTAATAGTAAGTGTAATTACGGACCGATTTCTTCACTTTCTTTGGCTCTTTATCTTGTAGTACTCTTCCAAATAATGCCCAATAATCATATATATTTTTAGGAATGCATTTAAAGAAATATTATTTAGGAATATTTTTGGATTAATAGTAAGTGTAATTACGGACCGATTTCTTCACTTTCTTTGGCTCTTTATCTTGTAGTACTCTTCCAAATAATGCCCAATAATCATATATATTTTTAGGAATGCATTTAAAGAAATATTATTTAGGAATATTTTTGGATTAATAGTAAGTGTAATTACGGACCGATTTCTTCACTTTCTTTGGCTCTTTATCTTGTAGTACTCTTCCAAATAATGCCCAATAATCATATATATTTTTAGGAATGCATTTAAAGAAATATTATTTAGGAATATTTTTGGATTAATAGTAAGTGTAATTACGGACCGATTTCTTCACTTTCTTTGGCTCTTTATCTTGTATTACTCTTCCAAATAATGCCCAATAATCATATATGCGTAACAGTATGAAGGAATAAATTTATATTGCACATCCATGTAGAAAGAGAATTCATTGCATCCGCCATTTGATGTCTTAACTGACCCCGAACTAGATTAAACTTTTTTTTTTTGAATGACCAAATATATTATATATAAATAATTAAAAAAGAACACAATACAAGAACAAAAACAAGAAAACAAGAGATATCAGAAATATACTCCGAACCTAAGAGGCTCAAACAACACAAACAGATAAAAAGAAGAGGAATACCATCAACAAAAAGTAACCACAGCTAACCTCCCGCCACAAGAAGATCCAAACCTCTCAGAGAGTGAGGTAAGAAACAAACTCGAAAGAAGACAAACATAAGAGGCATCCAACCCACAATACCTCACGAAGACCTAGTATAAACACCTCTCCAGACTCTACCGGTTCCAGCAGAAAAAAGGTTGCATACCCTACTCGTAAAAGGAACAGGGGATATCATGATTTTTATCTAGAAACCATTTTCGAGATAAAAGTTTCACCATCCTATCTACAAGACCTTCAGCAAAAAAGGTTCCCTCCGAAAAACAAACATCATTTCACGAGTTCCAAATGGTCTACACAATAGTTTGCCAAATTAACAACCACCCTAATATGTTTTTTCTACCCAACCCCATGCCTAGCAAAACTTCAAACGACCCTAGAGTTCCGGGAGGAGACACCCATTCAACACCTAACCACCGAACCAAATTAAACTCTGATAAAAGAAAATAAAAATTCATTGCACTCAACCAACACTCTTGCAAGATACATGTCCGAGAGTTCTTTTAATTGTTGCTTCATCCAATGCCAAAGGAACCCATATATTGCACCGGCTATCTTGAATATGATTCTTGGTCTCCAGTACTCTTGAGCTAAACCATGTAACTTTTGGAAGCTAGTTTGCTTGATGAGATTAAGGTTATTATATGCATTTCATGCAAAGACGCAAAGGATCGAAACATGCATGTTCCAAGAACCCAGAGATCTAAGCACAAAGGTCTTCCAAAGATGAAAATTCAAACTCATAATTTCGTTTACCTAAATAGACAATCGACCAAGTAGCCTTAGTTTTCCAAAGTTTAGCTTGCAATTCAGCCAATCACATTGGTTATGACTTATGAGCCTTTTTAGAGAGCAACTGAAATTTGTTGGAGCTCATAATATTTGAGAGAGGTCATTAATGTAAACACAGAGAGTTTCAACCAACATGTGGTCATTCCAAGTTGTAATTAAGAGAGTTAGATTAAAAAAGTGATCACGAGTTCAATTTTCCACTCTTTGCAGATCATGAAATCAGGATGAAAGGAGATTTCAAAATCATTCTAATTCAAATTCCTAATTTCAAAATCAAATCCTAAAATTGGTTTTCTTCCTTAATTACTAAAATTTCAATGATGAGCTGTATTTTGATTATGATCAGTGACACCCACCACACCAATGTTATTATATCAGGTGAATTGTTTACTGTTATGATTTGTGAATAGAAACCAATATCTAAATTGAGAATGAAATTTATGACTACTATATATGTTGATGACATCATATAACCATGTCATGCATGATTTGGTATGAAACAATTTGATGACAAGTGTGGTAATTAAGGAAGATGAAAAGCGAAAGACAGCTAGCGTGTAAGCAGCTCATTCACTACTTCCACCAGTTCAGTTCCATGCTGCTGTGATTCTTCTCGTGGCCCTCTTCTGGTCCCGTCCGTACACTTTCATTAATTAATTAATTTTGCAATTCCTTCAATGTTGCCCTTCACTTCACTATCACACCCTCGTGACACACCTCATCCCCTGTCAGTGAATGTCTCACCAATTATTCCTTTCTCTTCACTTTTCAAGAACTAGAGGAGGGTTTAATATCGTTTGTTAAAGGCTCACCATTAATTGAGTGACTGGTTTATGTTTATGTAGTTAATATTTCTAAAATATTAAACATGGAATTTTAAATGTAGAAGTTTTTCTTTTTCTTTTTCTAAATTAGTGTTCTAAATATTGGTGTTTCGGTTGATGTCATATGTGATTGATTCTCTAGATATTTGATTCTTTAATATATTTTTTTAAAATTTATTGATATTTGCAGGATTCTTTGTCTCTAGTTGACCTCTATCACGCTGGTGGCTACTGATTGTCCTCAGGCTGTGTTCTGTTTCAGTATTGTCGCTCTCGTTGTGGTGCCTTTCTTGTCGTTGAATGACTCTGATTTGGGTTCATATCAGCCGCTGCTAGGTTGTGTTGCGTCTTCAGATTACTTTTGTTGAAGGGTGTTAGGAGTGTGAGGATGTCTTCAAGCTAGGACTTTTTTGACTAGGTTATGATTCTACCAGTGTCCTATCAATCTTTTGTCTCACAGGGTTGTTTATTGGATTCTGATGTGCCGATCACTTTCGCTTCGAGATTCAGAAGTGTGTCTCCTGATAGTTTTCTTGGTCAGTTTGGTGTCTTCTCTGGTGGCCTAGAATCTGAGGGGTGCCTTTCTAATTTGTGTGTGGAGTGTGGTGGGCCAATTGCTTTTGATTTGAGACCGGGAGTCAGTCTTTAACCTCAAGTCTGGTTTAAGGTTTGTTTTGGAGTTAGCTTCGGTGGACCGAGGGTTAAGCGGTGGTGGAACCTGAATAAAGTTGGTTTAATATTTTTTGAGAGTTCCTTTGGGCTCAATATTGGTTGGGTGTTGATTTTGGGGTTTAATTTTTATGGGATTTGATGGAAGATCTTGATTAGGTGATGTTTGTTTTAGTGTTTATCTTTTGTGTTCCGCATATATATAGTGCATATGTTGTAGTTCCTTTTTGTTCAAAAAAAAAAGAGAACATAAACTGTCCCAAAAAGAATTCTTTAACAAAAGTACAATGATTAAGGGCTTGACGCCCTCTTTGTAAAAAAAAATGCATAGTAATTAAAAAAAACAGTGTTTGCATTAAATATATCAATAATGTGCTTTTTCTTTCCAAAAACCACCTTCAATTATTAAAAGAGAGAATTATTATTATTTTTTTATAAGCAAAAGAGAGAAATTGTGATATTTTATTCTCTTTTATTTAATTAAGGGTATTTTTGTTAAAATTTAATCAATGCACATTAATCTTTTTAAAAAGATCTTATAAAATGAGACAACAATATTTTGCAACAGAGTCTTATACTCTATCCGTTTCTTTTTATTTGTCGTTTTAAAATAATAACATCAAATTAAGAAAATGTATTTTTGCCTCTTATCTTCCTATTATACCCTCATTTTAATCCCTCAACAAATTCCTATTTTTTTGCTTACAATTTCTATTTCCAATATATTTAATATATTACTAAGTACAAAAAATTAAAATGTTATGTACCAAAAGTAATTTTAGTTTTCCAAATATATAGCATTAATTAGTTTTATTGAAAAAGATATGAATAATTGACAATGGGTATAATCGATAAAATATAACCTTAGATTATCAAAACGACAAATAATTCGAACAATTTTTTTTCTAAAATGACAAATAAAAAAGAACGGAGGGAGTTTAATTTAATTTGATTTGATTAATGTTTGAATTATTTATAGAAAATAAATATTCTTAGCCCCACAAAATCATGTTGATATATTTATTTATTGAGATTATTTTTTTTCCGACTGTACTATTGCTATTATCACTGTTCTTAGCCCAAAAGTACAATAATTAAGGACCAAAAAAATATTTTTAAACTTCCTGCTAGCTACGCCAGGCGCAGGCCGCTGAGTGGTTTTCGAGTTTGAACGGAAAATGACTAAATAATCACTTATTTTCACATATATGCACTTATTATGACCGAAAAATACACATACATCATTTACTATACTCATATGTTATAAAAAACACTTAAAACAACTTAACATATCAAACAACTCATGAAATCATGAATTTTTATCCACTTTTGCATAGCTCCCAATTTCATTTTCAAAGACACAAATCCATACATAAAGTTAACATATTTGTCATAGGAAATCATTTACTAAACATGAGTAAGCATATATATAGATTCATTCAACAGCACATAAAAATTCATAATTGTTGCATTATGACTTAAAATTGATGGAAGAAGATGTTGCATCTGGTGCTGGCACCGTGCGCCGCCGTGAAGCTGTTGGAAGGCTTCGAAGCCTCAGATTTTGGCGCCGTGTGCATCCCTTGGGCATAAACAATGTTTGAAGCAAAAATTAAACAATGTTTGAAGCAACAACTGTTTGAAGCACAACTGTAGAAATTAAACAACTTTGGCAACACAATACTGAAACAAAATCTGATGAAGAAGACATATACGGTCAAAAGCTACCTTCTCAAGTGTTTCTTCACGGGCTTCATCCCTCATGTTCTCACTTCCACCGTTTTTAATTAAGAATGTCATCACAGAATGAAGATTAGAATTCTGCACTGGAAATTCCAGCAATAGTTTTATTGCAGAATACCTCAAATGCTTCCTTCAATGCCTGTAAAAATTTATTGATCAGACAAAAGACATTATTTGCTGAAAACTTTAATTTGAGGTGATAACTCCACAATGATCAGTGGCAGTACATGGACTTTTTGGAAAGAAATACTAAAGTATTGACAAGAAAACAAGGACAATGTAAAAAGTATAAGAATTTTCTAAACTAAGACTGAGTCATTGTGGAGGAATCAAATCCTAGTTGCGTTTTTGCCCCTTCTTCCCCTTCTATCCCTTGGTAAATTACTCCTTTCTTACAGTAACTATAAACCCACCAATTATGGGCCCATTAATTTGGATTATGAATTGGACCATAGTGAGTGAGTGGCCATAATGAAATATAATAATATTTAATAGCTACAAACTATGGTATCTGGTACCGGTACTGGTACGGGGTACGGCATTTTAAGAAAAATTAAGGTACGGGTATGTCTGTAAATATTTTTTTAATATAATTATATAAATAAAATAATAGAAGTATATTGTTAAAACAAATAATTAGACATATAAAATACAAAATAAGTAATTCAAATTATTCAAAAACATCAAAACATCAAGATTTGCATGAATAAAATTAGATTTAGCCTATTTCTTTCCAATGAATGAGTGAATAAATTCTGCTACTACTTTGTTAACAGTTATCAGTAAAGCGGCTACTTTTATATTAAACAAATAAAAAACATAAATCTTCCTATAAATAAAAAAATGAATAAAAGAAAAATAAAAAAATGGCATTTTTTTGGATTCGTGTACCACAGGAGTACCACGCGCGTACCACGCGTGTACCCGTTGCAAAATAAAAAATAAAAAAATAGGTACGTCATCGGGCGTACCCAAGGAGTACCATACGCGTACCGGTATCCGGTACCGGTACTCTCCCTAAAATGGAGTACCCATGCTTCATAGCTTGTAGGACTATGCTAAAATCCATGTATAGTCGGATGCAAGAAATTTCTTCGGGAGGACGGAAGGTATTCCGGGGATCGAAGAAGGTGTGTAAACAAGGTTGGAGAGAGAGCAAAGTGGTTGGTGGGAAGTTGGCATCACCATAAATTTAAAGGCAAGGTGGAGTTTGTTGTATTATGCCTTGAAATTGATGGAAGAAGATGTCGCATCTAGTTCTGGCGCCCTGTGCCATCCTCCCGACGCCGTGCGCGACCGCGAAGCTGTTGGAAGGCTTGAAAGCCTCAGATTTTGGCGTCGTGCGCGAGTATATATGCTGCTATGTTTTCTTTCCAGCCGCGAGAGAGAGAATAAAAAAGGGGTTTAGGGTTTTGTTCATCCAATTGAAGCTAGGGTTCATAGAGGAAGCTCTTAGGAACAACTCTATCGATTGGATAGTGATTCTAACACCTTGTAATCATTATTAATTAAATCTCTTGGTCACATGAAGAGATTTGGAAAAAGGGTAGAAATTAGAGATTCTCTAATTTTCTTGTAACTCTTGTAAATCTCATTGTGTCAAGTTTGAGGAAGCATTGATTGTGGAAGGAGAGCTCTCTCTCCCCCAGATTAGGTTTATTAACACCGAACTGGGTAAATAATTGATTTTGTGTTCTTTATTGCTTTCTTAGTTTTCTAGCTTTTGTTGGTTGATTATTAGTGCATACCTATTGTTGTTTGGTTGCTTTAATTGTTTTGCCCCACACACTAGTTAAGGTTATTGGTGTGGTTTGTTTATTCGAATTCACAAGAATAATAAACACATTCCGACAAATCCCCTCAATATCCAAAAGAAAAAGAGTGTAGAGAATTTGGGAATGGAGAAATAGACGTTCTCCCCTCTCGATTACTCACTCAAATTATATTATCTAATCCTCTTACCTTAATAAAGTTGGAATTTTTAATCCTTCTTCTCATCTACTTCTCTTAATCTATCATGGCTTTTCTTTTCTTTTCTTCTTCTCATCTTTTCTCTATTTTCTCTTATTTTCTTTCCTTCTTTTCTCTCTTCCTCCCTTTCTCTCATTTTATGATAAATGAATCTTCTAAACCCTAACTTCTTAACCTCTCCTTTAAATAAAACTAGGTTATGAGTAATTCCCATAATACCCTTATTTTCTCTACAAATTTTTCTCCAATTCTAAGACATTATCAAAATGCCATTAATTTTACTAACCACTCTTCACCACTTGTAGTTTAGGCCCAATACTCATAAAGCCTACTATTTTTCTCATTCTATTCATAATCAATTATTCTATCCGAAACACATAAACTAATAAATTAACATACAATCGATTAATTAAATTAAACCATCACAATTAAAATAAATACAAATAATCAGTTAATTCCTAATAATTAAATCTGGGTCGTTACATTACGCCCCTTCACACATGAATTTGGATTGCATTTTGGTATTTTTTTTATTAAAAAAATGAAGTTAAAATCCTAGAAATAATTTGTTTCAACGATACTTTTTCAATAAAGAAAAGAAATAGAGAAAACAGTTTGTTTAATACTCGAATTAAAAATATAAAATAAACATATAAATGTAATTTAAGAGATTGTTTAAGAATTTCTAATTTGAAAGAGATAAAATCTAATTTTAATATAGGCAGGGTTGATTTGGGGTGGATATTTATATCTCCATTACCCGCCCCAACCCTGTCTTTTGAAATCGGGTAGAGTTTAAAAAGGTTCTAACGAATATGGGTTTACTTGTTTATGGGTTTATTCAGGTTTTACACGGGCACGTAAAGTAAGGAAAACCCGAAAAGAAATTCACTTAGTGATCAGTGCATTTTTAATGCACTTTCTTTAATATTATTCTATATCAATAAATTGATTTCTCCCATTACATTTAGTGTTTTTAATGTGTTTTCTAAGTTTAGGATAGTTTTGCTTTTATTTTGTTTTCAGTACTTATTTCATGAATAAACAACATTTTGACCTCTTCTCACTCTGCAGGTCATAACTTGAGCTACGAGTATCGGATTGAGGTCCGTGACCATGCGTTGGAAAGCTAAGCGAAAGAGCTAGAACTTTCGTCTTGAAGCCAAGAGCAAATTCTGAAGTTTCCATCGTTCTATGATGTGATTACATCGTGCCACGATGAGAAGGAAGCTTAGCTGTTAAGAAAAGGCAAATCTTGTGCGCCAAGTTGCCGGCCCTATCTTAGGCGATGGGCCTCATCGTAGCACGAATTGCTTGGTCCCTAAGTCTAGAAATCCTATAAATAGAGCCTCAATTCTCATATTTTATTCATTCCAGTTTTCTAAGAAAAACTCTTATATTCTCTAGTATTTCATGGCTTGCTAAACCACCAAGGTTAATCTGCTGTAAGGGAATTTCTCCAAGACCTTGAGGTTATTTATATTATTCAGTTTTATTTATTTCTTTTCAATTATTTTCTTGTTCTTGTTTGCTTGATTCAAGTTTCATAGAATATGATTGTTAGTTTCGATTGATTTATATTTCCTAAGGTAGACGTGTTTTAACTTAGCTTATTCGTTAATCTACGTGTTTTTAACCGTTTGCTTAATTCGGTAATCTAATAAAGGAATATAATTCACATAGAATCGAATACGCTTGTTAATCGTTTCTATAATCGAAAGAGAATTAAATCCACTTAGGAACTATTAATATAATAACCGATGATAAGTCTGAAATTTCCGAAACAATAGATTAATCTGTTTTTCATAACTATTTTCAAACAAATTACTTTCTTGTTTCTAATCATTGAAACCAAATCTAAACCCCCATTTTTACAGTTTTACTTGATTTTAATATTGTTAAGCATTGATCAAAAGAGTCCCTGAGAGACGACCAAGAGGTTAACTATCTTGTTACTACATTTTTAAAATTTAATTTTTTTGACCGCGTACGACAACGATCACTTAGTATTTATTTGAGAAATTACTTTTGGTGCCCTACCGTTTTTGGGGCGTGCCCTACGAAATTACACAAATACACTCGTTTGTTGCTTAAGTCACGGACACCCCTTAAAACATTCTACCGGATTTTATTTTTATAACGTCCGTGACCAAAGTAGCGGACGACATTTTTCAAAATTTCTCATTTTTTCTACATTTGTGATTTAAGTCACAGATGTATATTTTAGTCATTTCATAGGGCGTGCGAGTAATCTATAGAGTGGTAAAAGGCAAAAGTACTTATCTTTATTTGTGACTAGTTGATCAAGATGGCACTTTCTTTGCTTTGCCAAGGGCCATATCAATATATCTCGTTATCTTGAGTATGAACGTTGGTTGCAAAGAGGCAAACAACTACTACACTATCCTACTTGCCATCTATCTGGATGAGATGAGGTACAACGATAGAAGCTAGCCTTTAATTCAATTATTTAATACGAGTTCCCATTCAAAATAATTATTTTATACAAGTTAACAAATTAAAAAAATTAAAAATTGGGTCAAATTGATGAATTTGAAGATGATATATAATATTATGCTTTAGTGGGGAGGTTTATAATATGGGAGTTTGTTTTGGCACCCTGTCTTTCTTATTCGAGCTTTAAAATTCTAAAGATATCTCCTCACAAAATAACAAATGACTGTTATAAGGGCGAAAATTTTAAAAGGTTTACTACTTGAAATGCGAATTCAAGAAAACGCAAAATTTGGAATAACAAAGTTCATTATTTAAGTAACGAATTAAATTCATACTTTAAGTATAATAAACTTTATAAAATTTAAAATTTTTGTTCCTATCACCCTTTCTGCACCCCACACAAATATTTTAGGTCTGATAGATAAAGCACGAATTCAATTTAGTATTTAAATAGCAAACTGTGTTTTTTTAAATTTTGCACCCCTTCAATACTCACCGATTATCTTGCCATCATTGAGAAAGTCAGGAGGTGCTAAAAGACACTATTACAATTTTTTTTTGAAGCATTAGAGAGAAACACACTTATATATAATCGGAAAAAGATTTCATGTTGTAAAGTTTTCACATGGTTTCACGCTGTTTTTATTCAGGACCGTCTGAGCTAATATTAATGGTTGAGATTGATTTATACTGATTTTACTAAGATGTAATATGAACCGACTGATCTGATTTATGTGGCCGTGATCATCTACTTCATATAATTGTCAAGCAGTTATAGCAGGTGACCTTAATCCAATATAGACAAACCATCGTTACAAAATATATAAGTCCCGTGGTTAATTACAATTAGACGTACATATAAGTATTATTTCCGTATATTCAACTATAATTAAGAATCTCTCTTACAAATAAAGAACTAATTAAGAATCTCTATCACAGTTGGTGATGTCACATACATGAACCTTTGGGATATACCATAAGCTCTTTCCTGTTCATTATAAGTCAAATGTGCGCGGCGAAATGGATTAACTTAAGTTAATTAATCAAGTTTAATCAAATTAGATTAAAACCATTGGGAACACAATTGGCTCTTAACATTAACATTGTCAACGCTTTTCCATACTATAAATACAACACACTCCTTTCTTCATTCTTCACAACTTCATTACTTTTCTATATAGATCAATGGCTGATATTGAAGGTTCACCAGGAAGCTCCATGCATGGAGTAACTGGAAGAGAACAAACCTTCATTTCATCAGTTGCTTCTCCAATGGTTCCAACTGACACAACTGCCAAATTTGCATTACCAGTTGATACAGAACACAAATCCAAAGTTTTCAAACTCTTTTCACTAGCCAACCCTCACATGAGAACCTTCCATTTATCATGGATATCTTTCTTCACCTGTTTCGTCTCCACTTTCGCTGCTGCGCCTCTTGTCCCTATCATCCGCGACAATCTTAACCTCACGAAAGCGGATGTAGGTAACGCCGGTGTTGCATCGGTTTCGGGTAGTATTTTGTCAAGGTTAACAATGGGTGCAGTTTGTGACTTATTAGGTCCACGTTATGGTTGTGCATTCCTTATAATGCTAACAGCACCGACAGTGTTTTGTATGTCATTTGTTGAAGATGCTGCTGGTTACATAGCAGTTAGGTTTATGATTGGTTTTTCATTGGCAACATTTGTATCATGTCAATATTGGATGAGTACTATGTTTAATAGTAAGATTATTGGACTTGTTAATGGCACTGCTGCTGGTTGGGGTAATATGGGTGGTGGGGCCACTCAACTTATTATGCCTTTGGTTTATGAGTTAATTAGAAGAGCTGGTGCTACTCCTTTCACTGCTTGGAGAATTGCCTTTTTTATCCCTGGTTGGTTACATGTTATCATGGGTATTTTGGTCTTAACATTAGGCCAAGATTTACCTGATGGTAATCTTGGTGCTTTACAGAAGAAGGGTAATGTTGCTAAAGACAAATTCACAAAGGTTAGTTAGTAACTTCATTTTAGAACAAAACACAATTAATAATCAATTGATCAGTTTAATTCTTTTAAAAGATAATAAAACAATTTTGTTTTGATTCTATTTTTTTGCAGGTTTTATGGTATGCTATAACAAATTACAGGACATGGATTTTTGCCCTGCTTTATGGTTACTCTATGGGTGTTGAATTGACCACTGATAATGTCATTGCTGAGTATTTCTATGACAGGTAATTAGTTAAGACGCCTCATAAAATGTCCAAGTTTTTCAATTGCGACCTTGTTTCTATCGTTAAGCTTAAAATCGCAAATAAATGAGGCCGATGCGACCTCAATTGCATATTATATCAAAAACTTTGATGTCGCGGCCCAGATTGCGGTTGCAAACTTTTTTTTAAAAAAACCTAAGCGATTGTAACTAAATTTTAAATTTTGTTACTAGTTTCTAAGACTGACTAATTAGCGATATTATAAATCATTTGAATATAAAACAGATTTGACCTAAAGCTACACACAGCTGGAATCATCGCAGCTTCATTCGGAATGGCAAACCTAATCGCTCGCCCATTTGGCGGATATGCATCAGATTTTGCAGCAAGGTTATTTGGGATGAGAGGAAGGTTATGGACACTATGGATTCTCCAAACACTTGGAGGAGTATTCTGCATATGGTTAGGACGCGCAAATACACTTCCGATTGCAGTACTATCGATGATCCTGTTCTCAATTGGAGCACAAGCAGCATGTGGTGCAACATATGGAATCATTCCATTCATATCAAGAAGATCTTTAGGAATCATATCAGGTATAACTGGTGCAGGTGGTAACTTTGGTTCTGGATTAACACAGTTAGTGTTTTTCTCAAGCTCGAAATTCTCAACATCAACTGGTCTTTCTTTAATGGGTGCAATGATTGTAGCTTGCACATTACCTGTTAGTCTTGTACATTTTCCACAATGGGGTAGCATGTTCTTTCCACCTTCAAAAGAGATCAATGAAGAACATTATTACACTTCTGAATGGAATGAAGATGAGGTACAGAAAGGGTTGCATCAATCAAGTCTTAAGTTTGCTGAGAATAGTAGATCTGAGAGAGGTAAACGTGTAGCTTCTGCTGCAACTCCACCAAATACAACTCCAAGCCATTAACTAGCTGCCCAATTCGATGGACCCCTGCTTCACGCAGTTACACGCAGTTTTTCCAATTTGATCACTTGTTTATGTTTTATTGGCTAATGGATTTCCCTTGTTTGAATAAGTTAAGTTTTTTTTTCTTCCAACAAAAACAAAAGACAAAATTTTCAAAGGAATTGTTATTGGTGTAAAGTTTTGCACCATTGAAATTCCTACATATATAGGTTTGTTGTATTTCCTCCTTGAAGTATGAGGGTTGATATATTATAATCTTTCATGTATGCGTATGTAAGATAAATGAAAGATTATATTCATCTAATGTTGAAATATATATCTTACCTTTTAGCAAGGTTTTAAAAAACGGCCGCGGTCGCGTCTCGGTTACGTAAAGGTTTTCACGATTTCGATCGGTATAGTTGTTACGACAATAAATGCGGTCGTCGCGGTGTGAATTAATCACAATTTGTTCTTTAATATAAAAAACGTGGTAACGGTAACGGTACCGGCACCTGCCAAAATTGTTTTGTCGCGGCCGTTTTCGCGGTCGCGGACCTTTATTTAAAACCTTGCCTTTTAGTATCTAAAACAAATGGACTACTAACTAAGTTTCCTTGTGGTCAAATTACATGCTTGAAATATTGTTGGTCGTTTGATCAAGATCGAACGATGTTTATTAAAATTCAGCATTTTAAATTATAAAATGAAAATACGTGTTTTTAGAATATCAACATACAGTATAGATCGAAATCGAATGATCACTGATGTCCTGATTGCATTGCATCGATACGTGGAATCCAATTTCGAAGATCTATCTGCTCTACAGTCAGATAACATGTGTTCCCCGTTCAAAATATCGGTGATTATGTGGTTAAAATCAAATAGTCGTTATTCATAATTGCCATTTTAAACTAAAAATATATTTATATAAAAAACCTTTTTTTGGAATCAATTTATATAAAAACCTATATTTCTTTTAGGGCTTGTATGGTTCAACCGAGGAGGAGGGGAGGGGAGTTGTGGGGAGGGATTTTTAAGGAGGGGATGCGAGGTAAAATATAATTTATTCTGTTGACAAGATTACCTTAACTTTTTTTTATTAAAATTCTAAATTATCCTTTTTGGAATATTAAAATTTTAGGTTTTATTTTTTTTGACAAAAAAAAATTTAGGTTTTATACTCATTACATTTTTTTTGTTATATATCCAATAATTTTTTTTTAAGTAATATATTCATTATAATTTAATCCTTATTTTGAGCTTATAAGGTTAAGGGTAAAAAAGTAAATTACTTCTTTCATTCCCTCCTCTCGTTAAAAAATTGAATCAAACATAAAAATTTAAAATATCACCTCCCATTCTCTCTAAAACCCTCAACCAAACGGACCCTTAAATCAAACTTCATTAATTGATGTTGCAAATACCTAAATTTATGTTTCGCATGTCGACCGCAAGGATTCCAATTTTTTATCAAGACATTGAATATTCTGTTATATATGTATCGCTGTGTTTACCCCGATTTTTAGTAAACAACCGCTAGTTTAATTATTACAAGAGAGATCAACTAGTAAATCTCGGGACATATGGATTGTGCGGAAGATGATGAAAACATATTCATATCTTTTTGGGTTAAATCGGATAATTTGATAAAAAACAGTAAAAGCATTCGACACAGTCAAATGATTTGTTTAAAGTAAATTGTTTCAAAGTAAATTTGCAGAAAACTTGTAAATGAATTGCAAATAAAGTTTAAAGGAAAAACTTTGAAAAGTAAAAGCATGCAATGAAAATAAATTGCAGAATGCTTAAAGTGCAGAAAAGCTTTAAATTGCATAAAACTTAAATGAAAGGCAAGTAATCAATACTGCAGAATGTAAATTGCATTGACAATTGTAAAAGTGTTTACAAAGGATGGTACACAGATTCGTACATGTTCCTGTCATTCATTTCGCTCGTTGACATGGGTACTCTGAATATTTTAGGAATTTGCATGTGTATTGAATTGTGGACCCGTTTCTCCTATGAGAAACTTGTATTTATAGACAAACTAACATAACTGCTATAAACCTACAATACGTCTAACTATGCTCCACGTGTCTTGACAATTTGAATTCTCTTTGACACCTGGCGAACCCTTCAAACGTTACTCTCTCTTTTGAATATTTTGCTAAGTCCAGAGTACGCTTCTTTCGTTCTGCACAGTACGTTAGACAAACAAACATACATATATACATATAGTTTTCGACCATTACCAGTAACTGTCGAAAATATGTTATCTTTACAAATAATCCCTTGTCGAACTCGACAGGCTTATTCAGACAACAAACGTTCTGTCGAATTCGACAGGTTCAACCAGGATTCGACGAAACAGCTTTATGCATTAAAAGCTTTTGATGTCAAATACCTTGATCTTCTCTTGATTTATGACTAAGATCAATTCCCAAGAGAATATTAAAAGGTAATGATATACAATAAATGAGATTTCATCATCTCACTCCAACTCATTACTGCCTGTCGAAAATACAGGCTAACAAATTGCCCCCTCAAAAATGCCAATTTCGACTGCATGTCGAATATGCAAGGGAGAAATGGCAGTTTTGAAGATTGTCACCTTTGCCAATTTCTGAATTTTCATCACCATCATAAATGGTATCTTGACCATTGTCTTGTGGTACATCTGCCCCCACAAGTTTTGGCATTGACAATTCCATAGAAGGAGGTTGATCAACAATGAGTTTATCTTTGATTTCAATCAACTCCACCAATTTCTCATTGGAAATTTTGTAACCAGAAGCTATTTGAGCCAAATCATTGGCTTCTTGATTTTCTACTCGAGGTACATGTTCAATAGTGACCTGGTCGAAACGTTTTAACAAAGAAATTGCTATGACAAAATATTTCATCAAGTGTTCTTTTATACACTTGTATTCTTTTGTCAATTGTTTCAAAACCAATTCTGAATCACCTCTGATCAGGATATTTTTTTGCCCCCAAGTCCAATAAAATTTCTAAGCCTGCTATTAAAGCTTCATACTCTGCTTCATTATTTGAGCAGAATCCATTAATTTTATATTTGAACTTAGTGGGTATTTTGGAAGGGGAAATAATTAGAATCCCAATTCCAACTCCATGTTTATGTTTAGAACCATCAAAATACAATTTCCAGGGTCGTGATTCTACATAATTTTGTGGAGTTTCTATTACAGAATGATCTGCTATAAAATCGGCCACAATTTGGCCTTTGACTGCCTTTAGAGGTTTATATGTTAATGAATACTCTGTTAAGGCTAAGGCCCATTTTCCAATTCGACTATGCAAAATTGGTTTAGACAACATATGCTTAATGATGTCACAGTGAGAATAAACAAAAACATCAACAGGCTTTATATAATGCTTGAGTTTTATACAAGAGAAATACAAACATAAGCATAGTTTTTCAATACTACTATACCTAGTTTCAGCATCATTTAATACCCTACTTAAGTAATAGATGGCTTTTTCTTCACCATTTTCATCTTCCTGGGCAAGCATACTACCCAGTGTCGAATCTGATGCTGATATATACAACTTCATGAACTTGTTCCTTATTGGAGGCATCAACATTGGTGGCTTCGACAAATAACTCTTGATTTCGTCAAAAGCTCGTTGTTGATCTTGCCCCCAAGTAAAAATATCTTCTTTCTTGAGACGAAGTAGTGGCGAGAAAGGCTGAGCTTTACCACTTAAATTTGAGATGAATCTCCTCAAGAAATTGATCTTCCCAAGTAGGGACTGAAGTTGCTTTTTAGTAGTTGGAGATTTTGTCTCCATGATAGCCTTCGTTTTGTTTTGATTTATTTCAATGCCCTTTTTGTGCACCACAAACCCAAGGAAATCTCCTGCATTAACACAAAAAGCACACTTTAATGGATTCATTTTTAATCCATATTTCCTCATCTTTTCAAAAGACTTTTTCAAATGATCTAAATGATCAACCTTTGACGAGGATTTGACAACTATGTCGTCAATATACACTTGCATAAAAGTGTCTATGTATTCATGGAAAATTAGATTCATTGCTCTTTGATAAGTGGCCCCAGCATTTTTCAAACCGAAGGGCATCACTACCCATTCATACGTGCCTAATGCCCCTGGGCATCTAAAAGCAGTTTTGGGTACATCATTTTCAGCAATGAAAATTTGGTTGTAGCCAGAATAACCATCTAGCATACTTAAATATTCAAATCCTGCTGCTGAATCAATTAGCATTTCTGCTACAGGCATAGGATATTCGTCTTTTGGTGTAGCATTATTCAAATCTCTAAAGTCTATACATACTCTAAGAGAACCATTTTTCTTAATCACAGGCACTATATTTGCTAACCACTCGACATACCTTGCTGTTCTGATGAATTTGCTCCTCAGCAGCCTCTCAATTTCTTCCTTGATCTTTGACATAATTTCTGGTGCAAACCTTCTAGGCAATTGTTTTACTGGTTTTTTGTCTGGTCGAACTGGAAGTTCATGTTCCACCAATTTTCTGCTCAGACCTGGCATTTCGTTGTAATCCCAAGCAAAACAATCTTTGTATTCCACTAGAAGTTGCACTACTTTCGCCTTCAGATCTGGAGGAATGTTTGCACTAATATATGTTGGTCTTTTCATCAGACCATCTCCAAGGTCAATTTCTTGCAAAGGATCCTGTGCTTGCATCTTATGACTTTGACTAATTGGATCTTTTTCAAATCCTAAGGGTTCGTCGTCATAGATGCAGTCCAGTTTTTGCAATTCTGGCTCTTGTTTGCCAATCTTTTCACCATTGGCTATATCAGCCATATTTTCTGAAACTGAATTGGCTTCCAAAGCCATCTTGATTCTGTTTTCAGCCATGTAGGCCGTAATCCTTGCCCAAGTTTGGGACTCAGACATAGTAGTTTTCTTTGACATCCCAACCAGTTGGGCATTTGTGGCTTTCATACTCGCCATCCTCGCTGTTTCCATCCTCTCTCTCCCACAAGAAACCATGTGTGGGATCCAGTTTGATTGCATGGTGACCATTTCTTGCTAGACGATATGCAAAGTCTTTCTCAGTGCATGGTGAAATTGTTGCCAATTTCTTGTCGAAGGAATGCTTTGTCAAATGATGGACTTCAGTTTTGAAGTAGCTTTGATCTGCTTCAATATTTTCCACTATTCCATCCTCCCGCCAGATAATGAGGCGTTGGTGCAGGGTAGAAGGAACTGCCCCTACTCCATGAATCCACTCTCGACCTAGAAGTAGATTGTAATTTGCCTTAGAGGCCACAACCAAGAACAAGGTTGGCCTTACAGTGCTTCCAACAACCACTTCTAACTGGATTGCTCCCAAAGAGAAACCAGTTTCACCTTCATAGTTTGAAAGAACTATGTTGTGAGGATGAAGATCCACCAAAGATTTGCCAATTTTTCTGAGCAAAAATTCTGGCATGAGATTAACAGCAGCACCACCATCAATTAGCACTTTGTTGATCCCCACATTGTTCACTTTCGCCTGTATGAAGAGAGGCTTCAAGTGACTCTTCATGCCTTCATCTGGCCTTTCAAATGTAGCCATTTGATCTTCTAGAGCACCATTGCTCGTCACATAGTAACATACTGGCCTATGAAGGGCCATTTGCATTCCAGATTCCTCTTCGTCATCTGTCACTTCAGAGCAAACGTCGAATTCCCTTGGTAAGATTGACACAACATTGACGATTATGTCGAGATCAGGCTCAGAATCCAAAAAGTCATCTGCTTCCATGTGGTCATCTTCGACATTACCAGCAACTGAAGACTCTATTTTCGATTCGCCTAACCTTTCTTTCATTGGCTTTTTTGCCAATTCCAAAGGCCTTCTTCCATTACCATCAGTAGTTAATGGGGATTGTTGAGCAGCCACTTTTTTCTGGCGTTGATATCTACGCCATTGGGACCTTGTCATGGGATTTTTCCCTTTGTAATTATTCCTGTAATCATATTTCCTTGACTCAGGATCCTTTTTGGGATTGCTGTTACTGGAGTTCCCTCTCTCCATGTTCCTTTGACCATAGTCCATGCTTCTTCCATGAACCCATTGGTTGACAGGTGTCCTGTTTGAGGGGACAAATGATTTTTGTGGTCCCAACCTCTGGTGTACAGGTGCCTGCTGGCTATTCAGAGTATTGGAATAAGTTGGCTTTTGATTTGGCCAATTGTTTCTGTTTTGACTATGAGGCAGAAACTTGTTGAGGCCTGCAGCAGCCTTCTTGTCGAACATGGCACTACAATGAGGACATAATGTAGCTTCGCCATCATTTTCTTTGCAGCGTTGAAGGAAATCCAATAAAGTCTCCCCTGCTTGTGGATACACCTCTTCCACTTTGTTTTCGTACTCCTCCTCAGGAATGGAGATTAATTGCCCCCCTTCAGTGAGGTTCAATGCTTCTATCATCAGGCACTCAAAAGGCTCTGTGTAAGCAGCATCAGCAATCTGCAATGGATTCTCGTCCACCTGCTGTTTGGATTTTGGCTTTTCGCCAAATTTGAGTCTTCCCTCCTGTAGGGCTTTCTGGACCAGATCCCTGAAAAGAACACATTGTGAGGTTTTATGACCCAAGAAATTATGGTATTTACAAAAAACCTCTTTTATTACGTTGTTCCAAAGGTGGAATTTTCAAACCCTTTGGTACAATTATTTGGCCATCAGCAACCAATAAGTCAAAAATTTCATCACACTTAGTAATGTCAAAAGTGTATGTCTTAGAAACAAATCTATCATTTTTTGGTTCGACGGGATTTTTCCCATTTGATGGTCTTAACATTTTACAAGTATAGGGAGGGCCTGGTTTTAACTCAGCCACGTTAACCTCATTATTTTCTATGTAATCCTGACCATCGTCGAACTCATTTTCACTCTCATAAGTGTCTATGTATGCCACTTTTTCTTTTTTGTGAAACTTAGAATTTCTGACTTTTTCAGCCCTGAGGCGTTCAACCTGTCGAACACGATCTGCTAATTGGGCCATGTCTCTCAAATGTTGAGTATCTAACTTTTTCCTAATGGAATAGTCGAGGCCACCAGCAGCCATCTCAACCAATTCATGTTCAGGCACTTGGGTAAAGCACCTTGCCTTAAGGAGGCGAAACCTGTTTAGATAGTCATCAATGGCTTCTGAGGTTTTGCGCTTCATACTGGCTAATTCTTTGAGACTAATCCTAGATTGTCCCATATAGAATTGTTCATGAAATAGCCTTTCCAATTGAGTCCAAGTATGAATTGAATGAGGGGGAAGTGTGGTAAACCACGTAAAGGCATTTTTAGTGAGGGAATTGGGAAAAAATTTCATCTTTAAATCTTCATTATTTGCCAAATTCCCTGCCTCTGCCAAATATCTGGCAATATGTTCGACAGTAGATTCATTAGTATCACCAGCAAATTTTGTGAATTTGGGAATCTTCCATCCCCTTGGCAATTCTGCCTGTAATACATATTCAGACAAGGGTGACACAAAATTTGGTCTATGCAACCCTGTATTCAAACCATTTTGGGCCAAAATATTTTCTACTAAATTGGCCAAGTTATTTTGCCCTGCAACATTTTCTTGTCGAACTTGCCTAAGAACATTATCAGCATCTTGGTTTCTATTAACCAAAACTACTTCTGGTTCTTGTTGTTCTCTCTCGATGCGCACTGGTTGGGCTTGGACTCCTGTTTGAATCTCCGGGTTTACACGGGGAATTCTTTGATTATTTGGAGCATCAGGGGCACCAAAAAAGTCTGCCATCCTTCCCATTTGATTGGCTAACAATAAATAATTGTCATTGGCTGTTTGTAACACAGGATTGAAGATTGTGCCAATCTGTTGGGTCAACGCGTTCACCATGCCATGGTTACTTTCGTCCATTTGTTGCCTAAGTACATTCATAGAATTATTAGTCAAGTTCAGAGAATTTCCCCTATTTCCCATCGCAGAAGACGAGGGAGAACTTTCTAGAGAAGGCCAATTATACAAGCTTGCCATCGTTGTCGTTGGCATCCCAAATTGTGGGTTTCTAGGCAACCAAGGAGGTCTCGACGGAGTTCCACCAATTTGACTACCGTCTGTATACCCATGCATGTGTGATATATTCGTTGGCATGGATGATACATTCATTTGTGTCATCATTGCACCATTCGTATTTGGAGGAACAAACCCTCCTGCCATACTCGACGTAGTGGCAGACATTGTTGATCCACTGGCACTTGCGCCAATGGTTCCAGAACTTATCACAGGATTTGTACCCCCACCATTAGGATTATTGCTTGGGATACTTTCAGAAGTTGTAAAATTCAGGGCAAGATTTGTTGACCCACCAGTAGGATTGGCGCCAGGATTGCCAGTTACTGGTTGATTTGGTTGCCCTGTCGAATTTGGAACAGGATTGGTTTCTGTCCCATTATTGTTATTATTATTATTATTGTTAGGGTTAGGATTGTTTGGTGGTCTCACCATTCTGGAACGAGGACGCTTTGGTATATTTGAAAAAACTGGAAGGGACTTACCACTCCTCAAATGCATATACAAATATACACACAATCAAAGTACAAACACCAAACAACAAATTTTGTATGAAAAATTTTCAAAAATTTACTAAGTAAAAATTACACAATCCAGAAGTCCCACTGGGCGTGCCAATTTGTTTACCCCGATTTTTAGTAAACAACCGCTAGTTTAATTATTACAAGAGAGATCAACTAGTAAATCTCGGGACATATGGATTGTGCGGAAGATGATGAAAACATATTCATATCTTTTTGGGTTAAATCGGATAATTTGATAAAAAACAGTAAAAGCATTCGACACAGTCAAATGATTTGTTTAAAGTAAATTGTTTCAAAGTAAATTTGCAGAAAACTTGTAAATGAATTGCAAATAAAGTTTAAAGGAAAAACTTTGAAAAGTAAAAGCATGCAATGAAAATAAATTGCAGAATGCTTAAAGTGCAGAAAAGCTTTAAATTGCATAAAACTTAAATGAAAGGCAAGTAATCAATACTGCAGAATGTAAATTGCATTGACAATTGTAAAAGTGTTTACAAAGGATGGTACACAGATTCGTACATGTTCCTGTCATTCATTTCGCTCGTTGACATGGGTACTCTGAATATTTTAGGAATTTGCATGTGTATTGAATTGTGGACCCGTTTCTCCTATGAGAAACTTGTATTTATAGACAAACTAACATAACTGCTATAAACCTACAATACGTCTAACTATGCTCCACGTGTCTTGACAATTTGAATTCTCTTTGACACCTGGCGAACCCTTCAAACGTTACTCTCTCTTTTGAATATTTTGCTAAGTCCAGAGTACGCTTCTTTCGTTCTGCACAGTACGTTAGACAAACAAACATACATATATACATATAGTTTTCGACCATTACCAGTAACTGTCGAAAATATGTTATCTTTACAAATAATCCCTTGTCGAACTCGACAGGCTTATTCAGACAACAAACGTTCTGTCGAATTCGACAGGTTCAACCAGGATTCGACGAAACAGCTTTATGCATTAAAAGCTTTTGATGTCAAATACCTTGATCTTCTCTTGATTTATGACTAAGATCAATTCCCAAGAGAATATTAAAAGGTAATGATATACAATAAATGAGATTTCATCATCTCACTCCAACTCATTACTGCCTGTCGAAAATACAGGCTAACACGCTGGCAGTTACAGTTAGGGACTGTTAGATCAAAATGGCATCACTTGATTATTGCTACTAGCTGTTTACCCCGATTTTTAGCAAACAACCGCTAGTCTAATTATTACAAGAAGGATCGACTAGTGAATCCTGGGACATATGGATTGTGTGGAAGATGATGAAAGCATATTCATATCTTTGGGTTAAATCGGACAATTTGAATAAAAGTAAAAAGCATTTGACGAAGTCAAATGATTTGGTTTAAAGTAAAATGCTTCAAAGTTTAAATTTGCAGAAAACTTGTAAATGAATTGCAAATAAAGTTTAAAGAAAAGACTTTGAAAAGTAAAACATGCAATGAAATAAATTGCAGAATGTTTAAAGTTGCAGAAAAGCTTTAAATTTGCAGAAAGCTTAAATGACAAATTTTAAAGGAAAGCAAGTAATCAGTACTTGAAAAGTAAATTGCATTTGACAATGTAAAAATGTTTACAAAGATTGGTTACACAGATTCGTACATGTTCCTTTCGGCATTCATTTCGCTCGTTGACATGGGTACTCTGAATATTCTAGGAATTTGCATGTGAATTGTGAACCCGTTTCTCCTATGAGAAACTTGTATTTATAGACAAACTAACATAACTGCTATAAACCTACAATACGTCTAACTATGCTCCACGTGTCTTGACAATTTGAATTCCCTTTGACACCTGGCGAACCCTTCAACGTTACTCAATTTTGAATATTTTGCTAAGTCCAGAGTACGCTTCTTTCGTTCTGCATAGTACGTTAGACAAACAAACATACACACGTACATATATATACATATATATAGTTTTCGACCATTACCAGTTAGTGTCGAAAATATGCTTTTACACAAATAATATCTTGTCGAACTCGACAAGCTTATTCAGACAACACACGTTCTGTCGAATTCGACAGGTTCAACCAGGATTCGACGAAACAGCTTTATGCATTAAAAGCTTTTGATGTCAAATACCTTGATCTTCTCTTGATTTATGACTAAAACCAGTTCCCAAGAGAATATTAAAACGTAATGATATACAATAAATGAGATTTCAACATCTCACTACAACTCATTACTGCCTGTCGAAAATACAGGCTAACAAATTGCCCCCTCAAAAGTGCCAGTTTCGACTGCATGTCGAATATGCAAGGGAGAAATGGCAGTTTTGAAGATTGTCACCTTTGCCAATTTCTGAATTTTCATCACCATCATAAATGGTATCTTGACCATTATCTTGTGGTACATCTGCCCCCACAAGTTTTGGCATTGACAATTCCAAAGTAGCAGGTTGATCAATAATGATTTTATCTTTGATTTCAATCAACTCCACCAATTTCTCATTGGAAATTTTGTAACCAGAAGCTATTTGAGCCAAATCATTGGCTTCTTGATTTTCTATACGAGGCACATGTTCAATAGTGACCTGGTCGAAACGTTTTAACAAAGAAATTGCTATGACAAAATATTTCATCAAGTGTTCTTTTATACACTTGTATTCTTTTGTCAATTGTTTCAAAACCAGTTCTGAATCACCTCTGATCAGGATATTTTTTGCCCCCAAGTCCAATAAAATTTCTAAGCCTGCTATTAAAGCTTCATACTCTGCTTCATTATTTGAGCAGAATCCATTAATTTTATATTTGAACTTAGTGGGTATTTTGGAAGGGGAAATAATTAGAATCCCAATTCCAACTCCATGTTTATGTTTAGAACCATCAAAATACAATTTCCAGGGTTGTGATTCTACATAAGTTTGTGGAGTTTCTATTACAGAATGATCTGCTATAAAATCAGCCACAATTTGGCCTTTGACTGCCTTTAGAGGTTTATATGTTAATGAATACTCTGTTAAGGCTAAGGCCCATTTTCCAATTCGACTATGCAAAATTGGTTTAGACAACATATGCTTAATGATATCACAGTGAGAATAAACAAAAACATCAACAGGCTTTATATAATGCTTGAGTTTTATACAAGAGAAATACAAACATAAGCATAGTTTTTCAATACTACTATATCTAGTTTCAGCGTCATTTAATACCCTACTTAAGTAATAGATGGCTTTTTCTTCACCATTTTCATCTTCCTGGGCAAGCATACTACCCAGTGTCGAATCTGATGCTGATATATACAACTTCATGAACTTGTTCCTTATTGGAGGCATCAACATTGGTGGCTTCGACAAATAACTCTTGATTTCGTCAAAAGCTCGTTGTTGATCTTGCCCCCAAGTGAAAATATCTTCTTTCTTGAGACGAAGTAGTGGCGAGAAAGGCTGAGCTTTACCACTTAAATTTGAGATGAATCTCCTCAAGAAATTGATCTTCCCAAGTAGGGACTGAAGTTGCTTTTTAGTAGTTGGAGATTTTGTCTCCATGATAGCCTTCGTTTTGTTTTGATTTATTTCAATGCCCTTTTTGTGCACAACGAACCCAAGGAAATCTCCTGCATTAACACAAAAAGCACACTTTAATGGATTCATTTTTAATCCATATTTCCTCATCTTTTCAAAGGACTTTTTCAAATGATCTAAATGATCAACCTTTGACGAGGATTTGACAACTATGTCGTCAATATACACTTGCATAAAAGTGTCTATGTATTCATGGAAAATTAGATTCATTGCTCTTTGATAAGTGGCCCCAGCATTTTTCAAACCGAAGGGCATCACTACCCATTCATACGTGCCTAATGCCCCTGGGCATCTAAAAGCAGTTTTGGGTACATCATTTTCAGCAATGAAAATTTGGTTGTAGCCAGAATAACCATCTAGCATACTTAAATATTCAAATCCTGCTGCTGAATCAATTAGCATTTCTGCTACAGGCATAGGATATTCGTCTTTTGGTGTAGCATTATTCAAATCTCTAAAGTCTATACATACTCTAAGAGAACCATTTTTCTTAATCACAGGCACTATATTTGCTAACCATTCGACATACCTTGCTGTTCTGATGAATTTGCTCCTCAGCAGCCTCCCAATTTCTTCCTTGATCTTTGACATAATTTCTGGTGCAAACCTTCTAGGCAATTGTTTTACTGGTTTTTTGTCTGGTCGAACTGGAAGTTCATGTTCCACCAATTTTCTGCTCAAACCTGGCATTTCATTGTAATCCCAAGCAAAACAATCTTTGTATTCCACTAGAAGTTGCACTACTTTCGCCTTCAGATCTGGAGGAATGTTTGCACTAATATATGTTGGTCTTTTCATCAGACCATCTCCAAGGTCAATTTCTTGCAAAGGATCCTGTGCTTGCATCTTATGACTTTGACTAATTGGATCTTTTTCAAATCCTAAGGGTTCGTCGTCATAGATGCAGTCCAGTTTTTGCAATTCTGGCTCTTGTTTGCCAATCTTTTCACCATTGGCTATATCAGCCATATTTTCTGAAACTGAATTGGCTTCCAAAGCCATCTTGATTCTGTTTTCAGCCATGTAGGCCGTAATCCTTGCCCAAGTTTGGGACTCAGACATAGTAGTTTTCTTTGACATCCCAACCAGTTGGGCATTTGTGGCTTTCATACTCGCCATCCTCGCTGTTTCCATCCTCTCTCTCCCACAAGAAACCATGTGTGGGATCTAGTTTGATAGCATGGTGACCATTTCCTGCTAGGCGATATGCAAAGTCCTTCTCAGTGCATGGTGCAATTGTCGCCAATTTCTTGTCGAAGGAGTGCTTTGTCAAATGATGGACTTCAGTTTTGAAATAGCTTTGATCTGCTTCAACATTTTCGACTACTCCATCTTCTCGCCATATAATGAGGCGCTGGTGCAGGGTAGATGGAACTGCCCCTACTCCATGAATCCACTCTCGACCTAGAAGTAGATTGTAATTTGCCTTAGAGGCCACAACCAAGAACAAGGTTGGCCTTATAGTGCTTCCGACAACCACATCCAACTGGATTGCTCCTAGAGAGAAACCAGTCTCGCCTTCATAGTTTGACAGAACTATGTTGTGAGGATGAAGATCCACCAAAGATTTGCCAATCTTTCTTAGCAGAAATTCTGGCATGAGGTTAACAGCGGCACCACCATCTATTAGTACTTTGTTGATTCCGACATTATTCACCTTCGCCTGAATGAAGAGAGGCTTCAAGTGACTTTTCATGCCTTCATCTGGCCTTTCAAATGTGGCCATTTGGTCCTCCAAAGCACCATTGCTTGTGACATAGTAACAAACTGGCCTATGAAGGGCCATTTGCAATCCAGATTCCTCTTCGTCATCTGTCACTTCAGAGCAAACGTCGAATTCCCTTGGTAAGATTGACACAACATTGACGATTATGTCGAGATCAGGCTCAGAATCCAAAAAGTCATCTGCTTCCATGTGGTCACCTTCGACATTATCAGCAACTGAAGACTCTATTTTCGATTCGCCTAACCTTTCTTTCATTGGCTTCTTTGCCAATTCCAAAGGCCTTCTTCCATTACCATCAGTAGTTAATGGGGATTGTTGAGCAGCCACTTTTTTCTGGCGTTGATATCTACGCCATTGGGATCTTGTCATGGGATTTTTCCCTTTGTAATTATTCCTGTAATCATATTTCCTTGACTCAGGATCCTTTTTGGGATTGCTGTTACTGGAGTTCCCTCTCTCCATATTCCTTTGACCATAGTCCATGCTTCTTCCATGAACCCATTGGTTGACAGGTGTCCTGTTTGAGGGGACAAATGATTTTTGTGGTCCCAACCTCTGGTGTACAGGTGCCTGCTGGCTATTCAGAATATTGGAATAAGTTGGCTTTTGATTTGGCCAATTGTTTCTGTTTTGACTATGAGGCAGAAACTTGTTGAGGCCTGCAGCAGCCTTCTTGTCGAACATGGCACTACAATGAGGACATAATGTAGCTTCGCCATCATTTTCTTTGCAGCGTTGAAGGAAATCCAATAAAGTCTCCCCTGCTTGTGGATACACCTCTTCCACTTTGTTTTCGTATTCCTCCTCAGGAATGGAAATTAATTGCCCCCCTTCAGTGAGGTTCAATGCTTCTATCATCAGGCACTCAAAAGGCTCTGTGTAAGCAGCATCAGCAATCTGCAATGGATTCTCGTCCACCTGCTGTTTGGATTTTGGCTTTTCGCCAAATTTGAGTCTTCCCTCCTGTAGGGCTTTCTGGACCAGATCCCTGAAAAGAACACATTGTGAGGTTTTATGACCCAAAAAATTATGGTATTTGCAAAAACCTCTTTTATTACGTTGTTCCAAAGGTGGAATTTTCAAACCCTTTGGTACAATTATTTGGCCATCAGCAACCAATAAGTCAAAAATTTCATCACACTTAGTAATGTCAAAAGTGTATGTCTTAGAAACAAATCTATCATTTTTTGGTTCGACGGGATTTTTCCCATTTGATGGTCTTAACATTTTACAAGTATAGGGAGGGCCTGGTTTTAACTCAGCCACGTTAACCTCATTATTTTCTATGTAATCCTGACCATCGTCGAACTCATTTTCACTTTCATAAGTGTCTATGTATGCCACTTTTTCTTTTTTGTGAAACTTAGAATTTCTGACTTTTTCAGCCCTGAGGCGTTCAACCTGTCGAACACGATCTGCTAATTGGGCCATGTCTCTCAAATGTTGAGTATCTAACTTTTTCCTAATGGAATAGTCGAGGCCACCAGCAGCCATCTCAACCAATTCATGTTCAGGCACTTGGGTAAAGCACCTTGCCTTAAGGAGGCGAAACCTGTTTAGATAGTCATCAATGGCTTCTGAGGTTTTGCGCTTCATACTGGCTAATTCTTTGAGACTAATCCTAGATTGTCCCATATAGAATTGTTCATGAAATAGCCTTTCCAATTGAGTCCAAGTATGAATTGAATGAGGGGGAAGTGTGGTAAACCACGTAAAGGCATTTTTAGTGAGGGAATTGGGAAAAAATTTCATCTTTAAATCTTCATTATTTGCCAAATTCCCTGCCTCTGCCAAATATCTGGCAATATGTTCGACAGTAGATTCATTAGTATCACCAGCAAATTTTGTGAATTTGGGAATCTTCCATCCCCTTGGCAATTCTGCCTGTAATACATATTCAGACAAGGGTGACACAAAATTTGGTCTATGCAACCCTGTATTCAAACCATTTTGGGCCAAAATATTTTCTACTAAATTGGCCAAGTTATTTTGCCCTGCAACATTTTCTTGTCGAACTTGCCTAAGAACATTATCAGCATCTTGGTTTCTATTAACCAAAACTACTTCTGGTTCTTGTTGTTCTCTCTCGATGCGCACTGGTTGGGCTTGGACTCCTGTTTGAATCTCCGGGTTTACACGGGGAATTCTTTGATTATTTGGAGCATCAGGGGCACCAAAAAAGTCTGCCATCCTTCCCATTTGATTGGCTAACAATAAATAATTGTCATTGGCTGTTTGTAACACAGGATTGAAGATTGTGCCAATCTGTTGGGTCAACGCGTTCACCATGTCATGGTTACTTTCGTCCATTTGTTGCCTAAGTACATTCATAGAATTATTCGTCAAGTTCAGAGAATTTCCCCTATTTCCCATCGCAGAAGATGAGGGAGAACTTTCTATCGAAGGCCAATTATACAGGCTTGCCATCGTCGTTGTTGGCATTCCAAATTGTGGGTTTCTGGGCAACCATGGGGGTCTTGACGGTGTTCCACCAACTTGACTACCGTCTGTGTACCCATACATGTGTGATACATTCGTTGGCATGGATGATACATTCATTTGTGTCATCATTGCACCATTCGTATTTGGAGGAAAAAACCCTCCTGCCATACTCGACGTAGTGGCAGACATTGTTGATCCACTGGCACTTGCGCCAATGGTTCCAGAACTTATCACAGGATTTGTACCCCCACCATTAGGATTATTGCTTGGGATACTTTCAGAAGTTGTAAAATTCAGGGCAGGATTTGTTGACCCACCAGTAGGATTGGCGCCAGGATTGCCAGTTACCGGTTGATTTGGTTGCCCTGTCGAATTTGGAACAGGATTGGTTTCTGTCCCATTATTGTTATTATTATTATTATTGTTGGGGTTAGGATTGTTTGGTGGTCTCACCATTCTGGAACGAGGACGCTTTGGTATATTTGAAAAAACTGGAAGAGATTTACCACTTCTCAAACGCATATACAAATATAGACACAATCAAAGCACAAACACCAAACAACAAATTTTGTATGAAAAATTTTTGAAAAATTCACTAAGTAAAAATTACACAATCCAGAGGTCCCACTGGGCGTGCCAATTTGTTTACCCCGATTTTTAGCAAACAACCGCTAGTCTAATTATTACAAGAAGGATCGACTAGTGAATCCTGGGACATATGGATTGTGTGGAAGATGATGAAAGCATATTCATATCTTTGGGTTAAATCGGACAATTTGAATAAAAGTAAAAAGCATTTGACGAAGTCAAATGATTTGGTTTAAAGTAAAATGCTTCAAAGTTTAAATTTGCAGAAAACTTGTAAATGAATTGCAAATAAAGTTTAAAGAAAAGACTTTGAAAAGTAAAACATGCAATGAAATAAATTGCAGAATGTTTAAAGTTGCAGAAAAGCTTTAAATTTGCAGAAAGCTTAAATGACAAATTTTAAAGGAAAGCAAGTAATCAGTACTTGAAAAGTAAATTGCATTTGACAATGTAAAAATGTTTACAAAGATTGGTTACACAGATTCGTACATGTTCCTTTCGGCATTCATTTCGCTCGTTGACATGGGTACTCTGAATATTCTAGGAATTTGCATGTGAATTGTGAACCCGTTTCTCCTATGAGAAACTTGTATTTATAGACAAACTAACATAACTGCTATAAACCTACAATACGTCTAACTATGCTCCACGTGTCTTGACAATTTGAATTCCCTTTGACACCTGGCGAACCCTTCAACGTTACTCAATTTTGAATATTTTGCTAAGTCCAGAGTACGCTTCTTTCGTTCTGCATAGTACGTTAGACAAACAAACATACACACGTACATATATATACATATATATAGTTTTCGACCATTACCAGTTAGTGTCGAAAATATGCTTTTACACAAATAATATCTTGTCGAACTCGACAAGCTTATTCAGACAACACACGTTCTGTCGAATTCGACAGGTTCAACCAGGATTCGACGAAACAGCTTTATGCATTAAAAGCTTTTGATGTCAAATACCTTGATCTTCTCTTGATTTATGACTAAAACCAGTTCCCAAGAGAATATTAAAACGTAATGATATACAATAAATGAGATTTCAACATCTCACTACAACTCATTACTGCCTGTCGAAAATACAGGCTAACACTAGCACACTGCCTTTTATAGGCTACAACAAACACAATACAATGGGCTTGAACTTAGTGAAGGCCCAAACTAAAAACTCCAAAACTAATGACCCAACAAACCCTCCCTTAAGCTGATCATTACAAGCAATGATCAACTTAAACAAACAAACAGAAAAACTAAGGGACAGAAGTAACTTGCCAGACAAGAAAAAACAAGTAACAAGCAAGCATTTTCTACACTACTCAGTACTGTTGATGCTGCACACTCCCATACCCTCCCTTAATTTGCAAAAGCTTTCAATCTTCAAGGCTTTGGTCATGATATCTGCAATTTGATCTTGAGTTTTGCAGTACTTGAGCTCTATTACTCCATCTTTGCACAAGTCTCTAAGAAAGTAGTACCTTACATCAATATGTTTACATCTTCCATGCAAGATTGGATTCTTGGATAGTTTAATGGATGAACTATTGTCACAATTGATGAATGTGCAACCAGCTTGCTTCACATGAAGATGCTTCAATACATTCCTCAGCCATATGCACTGACAGGCACATGATGCTGCAGACACAAACTCTGCTTCTGTAGTAGATAAAGTGACAATAGGTTGCTTCTTAGAACACCAACTTACTGCAACACCATTCATGGTAAACACATACCCTGAAGTACTTTTTCTGTCATCATAATCTCCTGCATAATCTGAATCACTCCATCCTTCTAAGATCAATTCATCTCCAGTTTTGGGCTTGTACAAAATTCCATGATCTAAAGTACCCTTCAAGTATCTCAATATTCTTTTTACTGCTGCAACATGCATTTCTGTAGGCCTCTCCATGTATCTAGCAGTCAAGCACACAGAATATGCCATGTCAGGTCTAGTGGCAAGCATATACATTAAACATCCAATCATCTGTTTATACAAAGTTGCATCAATGGCCTTGCCTGCTTCATCTTTTACTAACTTGCAGCCTGGTACAATAGGACTGCATACACCATTACAATCACTCATGCCAAATCTCTGCAGGATTTCTGAGCCATACTTTTGCTGATTAATGAAAATTCCTTGCTTGTCCTGAATTACTTCAATTCCTAGAAAATACTTCATCTTGCCCAGATCAGTCATGGCAAACATTTCTCTCATTGATCTTTTGAAATTCCTCATAATATGTTCATCATTTCCTGTGTAGATGAGATCATCTACATATACACTTACTATCAGAATTTTTCCTTCACCATCAACCTTCACAAACAGTGTATGTTCACAGAAGCATTTTTCAAATTTTTCATTAAGAAAATATGCTTCTATCTTACTATACCAGGCTCTAGGGGCTTGTCTTAGTCCATAAAGAGCCTTTTTTAGCTTATAAACTTGACTGTCATTCCCTTTTTTGTATCCAAGAGGTTGCTCAACATATACATTTTCCACAAGTTCACCATGTAGAAAAGCACTTTTCACATCAAGTTGAAATACACACCACCCTTCATAAGCAGCTAGAGACAAAATTGACCTAATAGTTTCCCATCTTGCTACAGGTGCAAAGACCTCACTATAGTCAATTCCATACTTTTGTGAATATCCTTTAGCAACTAATCTGGCCTTGTGCTTCTCAATTTGCCCTTTCTCATTGTATTTTGTCTTGAATATCCACTTTACACCAATAGCCTTAACTCCTGGTGGAAGATTAACCAGTTCCCATGTATCATTATCTTCAATGGATTGTATCTCTGAATCCATAGCCTTTCTCCATGAATCAAATTTTGCAGCTTCTTCATATGTAGAAGGATCTTCACTAGAGCTAAACAATGCTATAGCAAGGTTTTGAACTTGATCATCATTGTTTTCTAGATTAGTCACATAGTCTCTAAGATAAGCTGGTGGCCTTCTATCTCTAGCAGGTAAAGCATCTTCTGATCCATCAGTTTCATTGTCAGTACTGTTGTTGGTGTGTTGACTGGTTGTATCATTTCCATGATCATCATTTCCTTCATCATCATTTCCAACCTCCACATTGTTCTCATTGTCATCATCACTCTCACTGATGGTCTTTGCTGCTTTGTTACTGCCTTTTTTACACCAATTCCAACTCCTTGATTCTTCAAAAATCACATCTCTACTTACAATGATTCTTTTCCCAACAGGCTCATATAACTTGTAAGCTTTAGATTCTTCACTTACACCAAGCAATACACACTTGATACTTTTTCCATCTAATTTCTTTCTATGTACATCAGGGACATGTACATGAGCCAAGCAACCAAAGACTCTAAAATGATGAACTGAGGGTTTTCTTCCACTCCAAGCTTCCTCTGGTGTCATATCTCTTACTGCAAAGGTGGGGCACCTATTCATCACATAAGCTGCCCATTTTACTGCTTCAGGCCAGAACTTCTTTGGTACATCTCTAGCTGTAATCATGCTTCTAACCATATTTAACAAGATTCTATTCTTCCTTTCAGATACTCCATTTTGTTGTGGAGTATAGGCAGCTGTTAATTGTCTCTTTACACCATTTACATTACAAAATTCATTGAAGGCAGTAGATGTAAACTCTCCTCCTTTATCAGTCCTGAGGCATTGCATGATACAACCAGACTCATTTTCAACTAATGTTTTGAATTTTTTAAAAATTTCAAAGACACTAGCTTTATCTTGCAGAAAATAAACCCATGTTTTCCTAGAGAAATCATCAGTAAAGGTAATAAAGTACCTGTTTCCACCATTAGACTGAGGATTAATAGGCCCATACACATCAGAGTGCACAAGCTCAAGTTTTTGACTTGCCCTCCAATTTGCCTGCTTAGATATTGCTTCTCTGTGTTGCTTGCCAGACAAGCAATCCTCACACTTATCTTCTAATTCATTCAGAACTGGCAAACCCTTGACCATTTCCTTCTTGTTGAGGACTCTTAACCCTTTGAAACTGAGATGAGCATATCTCTGATGCCATAACCTTGCTTCTTCAACTTTTGAAACTTGCAAGCACTTAGGCATAATCACTGAAGCAGTCACTATATACATCCTGTTTGCAGTCATTTCAGTATTCAATATTAACCCCTTTTCATCACGAAACAATTGACACATATTGTTTCTAAAGACAATAGTAAGCCCTTTCTGCTGAAGCTGGCCAATGCTAAGCAAGTTATTGCTCAACCCAGGCAGATAATACACATCTGTTATCACATGAATTCTGCCCTCAATATTCAACTTTACATTTCCTTTGCCCATAACAGCCATTTTTGAATCATTCCCTAACTTGACAGATTCTCTGAAGGTTTCATCAAAATCAAACAAGTAATTTTTAGAACCAATCATATGATTACTACATCCACTATCAAGATACCATGGTTCTTTGACAAAATCTTCATTGAAATCACTGTGAGCCATGAGAAGCATTTCTTCCTCATATTCTTGCTCAACATAGTTAGCATTCCCTTCCCAATCTGGGCACTCATTCTTGTAATGGCCAAGCTTATGACACTTGTAACACTCAACAAGTTCTTTACTCTGCCTGCCTCTTCCCCGCCCTCGTGAGGTACTCCTACCCCTGCCTCTGCCTGCATTTGATACTTTCAATGCTTGTTCATCACTGTGCTCCTTTTGACCCTTCATTCTTTGTTCATGAACAAGTAGGCTACTCTGTAACTCATCAATGGAGAGAGTAGTCACATCATTTGATTCTTCAATAGAGCACACCACATAGTTGAATTTGGCCGGCATAGATCTCAAAATCTTTTCAACCACCATCACTTGCTCAATTCTTTCGCCCTGAGCTGTCATCTTGTTCGCAATTGATAACGTTCTTGCAAAGTAATCATTCACGGTTTCACCCTCCCCCATTGCAAGAACCTCAAACTCCCGGCGCAAAGACTGCAATTGAGCACGTTTGACCTTCGTAGACCCTTGATACTTCCGCCTCATAGCTTCCCAGATATCTCTTGATGTATCACGAGTCAAAATCGTCTCCAAGATTGAACGATCAATGGCTTGAAACAAGTAGTTCTTGACCTTTAAGTCTCGAAGTTTACTCTCGTCAGCTGCACGACGTTGCTCTGGTGTTGCGTTTGCCGGAGCCACCACCACACCATTCTCTATCAAGTTCCAGTACTCTTTGGAACGGAGGAGATTCTCCATCAACATTGACCAATGTTCGTAATAGCCATCAAACTTAGGAATCGCAGGTTGAACAAAATGTAAATTGGAATTGTTCTCCATGATCGTTGAGAAAATGCGAGAACAAAGAAGAAAACGGGAAAGAAAATGATGAAGAAATGAGCAAGAACGGTTTTCTAACAACCTTCACCGGCGAATAACGGTCACCGGCGATCAAGAAACTGCAGTTTCACAAAAACGGTTAGCCACGGGGCCTAGGATCGGTGACTAGCTGATACCAATTGTTAGATCAAAATGGCATCACTTGATTATTGCTACTAGCACACTGCCTTTTATAGGCTACAACAAACACAATACAATGGGCTTGAACTTAGTGAAGGCCCAAACTAAAAACTCCAAAACTAATGACCCAACAGGGACAATATATAGATTCAGGTATACTACATCACAACACAGATCTTGACTAGTGGAATTCAATTCCTAATTAAATTTATAATTATTTCTCAACTCAATTATTGTAGATTTAATTGTTTAACTAGCCATGTTTTTTTTCGTGAAGCATATAATATGTACATACATACTTTCACTAGTGTAAAAAACACTTTTTAAATCGGTTCCTGGAGGCTTTTTAAATCGGTTCCACATCCGATTTATTAACAGCCAATTTAGTAAGTTTTTCGGTTTTAAATCGGTTACTGATCCGATTTAAAAAGTGTTTTTAAATCGGGTAGCCTGATTTCTTTGGTGTTATTTAAATCGGGTGGACCCATTTAAAAAAATTCAGAAAGTTTTTAAACCTTTTAAATCGTAATGAACCGATTTAAAATCTCCAATTTAAGTCGGCTCACATGATTTAATATGATTATAAATAAACAAAACAAAATTTCATAGATAACCATTAATATGAAATATTATAGAATCAAATTCTATACCAAATCAAAAATAATTCTATTACAAAATATTCATGAAACTAAATTACAAAATTTGTAACTATCTCTTTACAAAATCAAACAATGCTAACTACCAAAACACTATCCTAAACAAAGCTAACCAAACATAAAGCTCTAGTACTACTAGTAAGTTTAGCAAATTAAGTATAACACACTCAGGTTTGAACCTGAAATTAAAATCACAAATGGTAGCATTTAAGAGTTAGATATGATCGGTTATCCCACGTATAAACATATATTTAATTTCTATAGTAAACTTGTATATAGACATCAAAAAGTCCTCTAGATAATCATTATCAATTAGAGTTTAGTTTTATTTTCCTTCCAAAGAACCTAAACTTGCTTCATTTTACTCCCGCGTTCTGTTGTACATTTAAACTTCAAAAACCAAATTAACACACAGAATAATCAAATCGAATCTGTGAAGAAATTAATCAAGGTGAAATTCAAAGGTGACCTTGAATTGGAAAACAAAAAACTCGACGTCTGCACCCAAAGCAAAAAAGAGAATATATTTCATCCTAAAAACATATGTGCTACTATAAATGTTAAAAGTCATCATATAGTTGGCACCTTGTGAATACTAATTTATCTAGTGATATTTGACACATATCTTTAACTAATGTAGTTTCTTATTAGCACTTAAATATATGGTCATTGCTTCTATACTTTAGTTTTAGCCTTTCAAGACTAAGTGGTGATCTTAAGTAGCTGTTTCAACATTTTATTTGGCATGGATCAACATAAAATACTTTGATCTACATTTATAAAAAGCATGGTAAGCACTTAACAGTCATTTTAATTTCACATAAATTAACTATATGCAGTTGAGAAAAAATACAAAACAAATACCAATACCCAACAACCTTCAATATACTACACTGCAGCATACCTTTAAAACACCAATTCATGCATATTAGGACCTGCACAAGCAACACATGCACCAGGACCTTTAACATTTTGAAATGTTCTTGCTTCCATCCTAATATGCTACACTTTCATTGAGATGTTAGAACCAAACCACCCATGTGTCGTCATTATATGCTCCTTCATGTGCTAATGAGTCTGCAATGTATTAAATTTAGAAAGAAAAAAAATATGAGCTCGAGATAAAAAGAGAGAGATAATGAAAACTATGAAGTGTGAAGGAAGAGATTGTAAGAGAGTGAAGAGAAGCGAAAGGCAATGAATAAATAACCGTGACTGTAATGTGATCGTGTTAGTGATTTATTAGAATCAAACTCACTGGCGAAGGTTTCTGAATGACAGTTGTAGCAGCATTTGATGATCTGAAACAGACAACAAAACCAACCTAATTAATACATGCGGAAACCATTCCCAAAATTCCTGCAAAAACCAGTCTCAAAATTAGTCCCAAAATCCTACAATGTGTTCTACTACTCCAATAGTCTCTAGATGTACAATAGTAATGTTACAGAAGCTCTCTATATATAATATCCAACCTATTGCTATAAGACAGCTCACTTTTGAATTCAATTCTCTTTCTTTTCTTACTAACATATATATGTAAACCTATTTCCAATGCATTATAACCAACAATATGAGTTGTGATTAGTCATTTTAAATATCCATGTTCACCAACAATCAAGACCAAATAAATCCATCAAGATAAAAATAAAATTTCAAGGGAACAATAAAAAAAATCTAAATAACTATAGCAGTACAAGAAAATGGTACCTGTGTCATAATTAATGAACATCTCAATGCCTTCAATTGCTCCATTACAAGATTCAATTTGCTGCAAGCATCACCATCAATAAACCAAATTCAAAACTACAATACTAATCCAATTCTTGAAAGAAGTTGAAAATCAACTTAAAATACAAATGTCCAAATAATATGTTAGCATGCAATAACAAATATTCTTCCGGTCATATTGTTACACATGAAATCCCTTCAAGCATAAAACAATTAAGATATTAGCATGCTATAACACATTACCATGTATCCTTCTGATACTTATACTTTTTCAGCCCCTGATCCACTTCTCATGGCATTTTGGTGGAGATAGTCAGATGGTGGTGTAGGTAGGGAATCTCCAGGTGACTTTTGTCTTTGTTTTAGTTTATCTAGCATCATCTATTCATCTTATCTTCAATCAACTCATAGCCCCCAAGAGACATGATGTGGGGGTATTTATTAGAAGCTTTGAACCATTTTCACCGGTCTTTCATATCCCTATATTCAAACATTTAGCACAAGGACAACAAAACCTTCCATTATTATTAGGAAGTTTTTCAAAAGAAAATTGTATAAACACTTCCACTCCTTTTTTATACTCTTCACTCAAACGGGTATCATTCACCCAACTACGATCCATAACTACTTTTGAAAAAACACATAAAACAGAAAACACACAGGCATAAAAACACATCAGTCACAAATAAAAGCCAGAACAAATAGACCATGCATGGAATTTCCATGTGCAGCTCAAAATTTATGGGGCTATTGAAGGCTTGGCTTACACACATGGTTCAGAATGTCATTGGTTAAACAAAAATCTAATTTATGATATGGGCTATCTAGTATAAGAAGGAATATTCCAGCATTGTGTGAAAAATATAAAGGAATCAATTGTCATAAGAAAACAGTTCTAGCATGTGAATAGCATCAAATGGGAGTTAATTCTTTTGATTTCATATTAATGCACATATAATGAAGGAAGTAAAATGGTATAATCTCCCTTGGCAAGACAAAACTTGTGACTCCAATATTTTTGATTAAATCTGTACAACATAAGCTCTAAATCAAAACCAACAACACATGCCAAAATGGACACAACAAAATCCTCAAACCCCTATAACCACAACAAACAAAACCAACCCTACCACTCCAATTAACACATAAACAGGACACATACACTAAGAACAGAAATAGGCATCGACTGCTGATATAACACAGTAACAGAACGCATACACTAAGAACATAACAACCTGATTGTAACTATACAAATAGAAAATTCCATTATAGTAACTAGAAACATAAATCATTCAGTGACATAATTCAAAAAACAAACCTAATTGTATATTAGAAAGTAACCCAGTTGGATAATCAAAGCAAGGAGCAAGTACACGAAGTAAGAATTATAAACGAAATAAAAAACACAAACACACCGTAACATATGAAATTAGAAAGGGGAGGACGAATTATAACCACAAACAAAAATAAATTAGAATCTAATTCATTGAAGAACGAGGAGAATTTGAACTAACCTTGAAAGGGGAGGACGAATTTCACCGTCGGAGGGGATAATTTGCGTTTCACTGAGAGGAAGAATGACTTAGGGTTTGAGAGGGAGAACGTGGTTCGCTGTGAGGGAGAACATCGTTCATTCACTGTGAGGGAGAGACTAGGGTTTCGTTTCAGATCTAAGGGAGAGACTAGGGTTTCGTCGTGTTTTTGTGAACATGGGAGAGAGAAATCTTCTGGTAAAAGATGGAAAGAGTAATTGACTAAATTTATTTTATTTAATTTAATTATAACACTTTTTAAATCAGTTTAACTGACTTAAATATCAAACAATTCTAAAAATCCCCTCCGTGTCCCCACTGTGGCACTTTTTAAATCAAGTGGATACCATCTGATTTAAATTCCCTGATTTAAAAAGTGTATTTTGCACTAGGTTTTATGATAAACAACCAAGTGGATATGACAAAATGTAATAACGCCATTAATTTATATACATTGACTTAGTTAGGTATCGTGTGAATTGCAAAATGTTGCTAAAGTTGCATCGATTAATTAATAAAATACAAATAATTTTCTCTTACAATGAGTAACACTCGTTCACGTCATCTTCATAAAATGAACGGTACTAATTAGTACTAGCTAGTACTAATTAACAACTATATGTCGTATGCTATAAGCTACTAAATCATGTTGCATTTATTTCCAACATATTTGAATGGCCATCACAAACACAAACATAAGAAAGAGACCAAGTGTCGCATTAATTAATTCTCTACAAACTAATTTTTCTTTTCCTTTACTATTTTGATGGAATATATCTGAGCTGCAAAAATAGTGGTAGTGTTAAAATGTGATGCACATATCTTGATTATTCTAAAAATTATTAGTAAGTTATAGAATTATTCTATTCCATGAGTTTAGATCAGTTGACAAAAATATTTTATATATATATATATATATATATATATATATATAAATTCAAGGTCATTCACTTATCCACTATAAAGGTAGAATTCTAGCCACTAGACTATATGACCAAAAATATATATTATAGAATCACTCTATTTGTTAAGTGATGACACACATTTAGAACTATTTAGAATATTTGGGTAATTAGTTAAATAAATTATTACTTAGAGATTTCTATTAGGAAATATCATAAAAGATCTAGAATGAATTATCTAAATTACATTCCACGCCTATAAATATATAACCATGGCTCATTTGTAATCCATCTATGTTAAGATGCTTGATGTGAAGTTGTAGATAAGATTTCTAGTTGTCGAAGTTGTAGTCTTTAATTAGGATCCAAGTTATAGATGCTTGATGTAAACAAAGTTTCCTTATCCTCTTCCTATCCTTGTTGCGTTTGTAACCTCTATTCAAAAAAACTTAATGACATACCTTATATATATATTTGATCCTTTCTTGACTTATGAGTTAGATCACATGAGCGAGATTATATAGATCACATTCAAGCATAATACACATAAGGTTCAACTATCTTTTGAGATTTCTATTAATTTGAGTGGTTGTCTTTTTATTCCTTTATTTAGTCGTTTGGGGATCAACAATCTTTTGAAATGAATAAAACCTATGATGAAGTTTGTGAAAATTGTAATTGGCAAGCCATGAATGAAAAACAAAAAACCTTGATCAAGCAAGAACACGAAGATTAGGCTCAGATTGAACTCAAAATGCATGAAATTTTATTTCACACATTCAAGTGTTACAATGAAACTAATTACATAAGCCAACTAAGCATAACAGATAACCACTACCAGTTAACTTGTTGAACAAGTTACTGTGTGAACACTTGATTTTCACTATTGTCAATAAGATTACCCTTCTTAATTTGACCGATTTCCTACTGACATTCACATATTATCCATTACTTTCACAATTGCATATTTTTGTTTTGCTCAAAAGATCATCACAACATAAGAACAATTAAGACTTAGAGATGAAAGAGTGTCAATAAGCTCAAACATGTTTCATATAGGGTAAAAAATTTCATATATAGTTACAAGTCAAACTTTAGATGGCTTAGCATATGAGAGAGACATTAAAGAAGAGAGTAAACTATTAAAGTTCTATGAATTTGTGTTAAAACAACTAAAAGTAGTAAAAAAAAATTATTAAAAAACAACAATTATTTTTTAAAAAGTTATATATTTAATGAAAAAATAAACAAATTCAATACAAACTTACTATTTAGTCCATAGTGACTTTATTATTAACATATTTCTATTTCCTTTTCTCTCGTTAAGATTTCATATATTTTCAATCAGAACTAAGCCACCTCCATAGATTCACAATGTTATCAAAATTAATTTCACACTATAAAAGTGAAAACTCCATACGTTATTATTTTACATCATTTTTGGTACAAACATTTTTGTTCATTGAGTGCAGATCAAACAATCCATATATTTCAATAGCCGTTCAAAAAAAACCCTATATTTCAATAAGGATTTAGATAATTGAAAAATGAAATCAAAATCAAATTTAAAATATAAAAAATTCAATGTCGATTTAACTATCACAATTTTTTTGTTTAAATGCGTCAAATTTTTATAATGTTATCTAATAAGATTAATCTAATATTCGATATCATATTAAGAAAGTGCGACAAAGTGGAGTGATGATGTAGAATACACATTGGTTGACGGTATAAATTTATTGATTTCCTCATTTTTAAAAGGTTCATATTAAATATACCCCTGTTCTGTTCCCAATAATTGATGATCATTATCAATAGATCATAAGAGTCACATACATGACAGATCATTATCAACCATTTATAAAATATGGAATTTCAAATAGTGTAAAACAAAACACCAATATTAATGGCTTGGAGTTGTATTTGGTGGAGTTGCTGCAGAAGCCACACGTTTACCTCTCTCAGATTTACTATTCTCAGCAAACCTAAGACTTGATTGATGCAACCCTTTCTGTACCTCATCTTCATTCCATTCAGAAGTGTAATAATGTTCTTCATTGATCTCTTTTGAAGGTGGAAAGAACATGCTACCCCATTGTGGAAAATGTACAAGACTAACAGGTAATGTGCAAGCTACAATCATTGCACCCATTAAAGAAAGACCAGTTGATGTTGAGAATTTCGAGCTTGAGAAAAACACTAACTGTGTTAATCCAGAACCAAAGTTACCACCTGCACCAGTTATACCTGATATGATTCCTAAAGATCTTCTTGATATGAATGGAATGATTCCATATGTTGCACCACATGCTGCTTGTGCTCCAATTGAGAACAGGATCATCGATAGTACTGCAATCGGAAGTGTATTTGCGCGTCCTAACCATATGCAGAATACTCCTCCAAGTGTTTGGAGAATCCATAGTGTCCATAACCTTCCTCTCATCCCAAATAACCTTGCTGCAAAATCTGATGCATATCCGCCAAATGGGCGAGCGATTAGGTTTGCCATTCCGAATGAAGCTGCGATGATTCCAGCTGTGTGTAGCTTTAGGTCAAATCTGTTTTATATTCAAATGATTTATAATATCGCTAATTAGTCAGTCTTAGAAACTAGTAACAAAATTTAAAATTTAGTTACAATCGCTTAGGTTTTTTTAAAAAAAAGTTTGCAACCGCAATCTGGGCCGCGACATCAAAGTTTTTGATATAATATGCAATTGAGGTCGCATCGGCCTCATTTATTTGCGATTTTAAGCTTAACGATAGAAACAAGGTCGCAATTGAAAAACTTGGACATTTTATGAGGCGTCTTAACTAATTACCTGTCATAGAAATACTCAGCAATGACATTATCAGTGGTCAATTCAACACCCATAGAGTAACCATAAAGCAGGGCAAAAATCCATGTCCTGTAATTTGTTATAGCATACCATAAAACCTGCAAAAAAATAGAATCAAAACAAAATTGTTTTATTATCTTTTAAAAGAATTAAACTGATCAATTGATTATTAATTGTGTTTTGTTCTAAAATGAAGTTACTAACTAACCTTTGTGAATTTGTCTTTAGCAACATTACCCTTCTTCTGTAAAGCACCAAGATTACCATCAGGTAAATCTTGGCCTAATGTTAAGACCAAAATACCCATGATAACATGTAACCAACCAGGGATAAAAAAGGCAATTCTCCAAGCAGTGAAAGGAGTAGCACCAGCTCTTCTAATTAACTCATAAACCAAAGGCATAATAAGTTGAGTGGCCCCACCACCCATATTACCCCAACCAGCAGCAGTGCCATTAACAAGTCCAATAATCTTACTATTAAACATAGTACTCATCCAATATTGACATGATACAAATGTTGCCAATGAAAAACCAATCATAAACCTAACTGCTATGTAACCAGCAGCATCTTCAACAAATGACATACAAAACACTGTCGGTGCTGTTAGCATTATAAGGAATGCACAACCATAACGTGGACCTAATAAGTCACAAACTGCACCCATTGTTAACCTTGACAAAATACTACCCGAAACCGATGCAACACCGGCGTTACCTACATCCGCTTTCGTGAGGTTAAGATTGTCGCGGATGATAGGGACAAGAGGCGCAGCAGCGAAAGTGGAGACGAAACAGGTGAAGAAAGATATCCATGATAAATGGAAGGTTCTCATGTGAGGGTTGGCTAGTGAAAAGAGTTTGAAAACTTTGGATTTGTGTTCTGTATCAACTGGTAATGCAAATTTGGCAGTTGTGTCAGTTGGAACCATTGGAGAAGCAACTGATGAAATGAAGGTTTGTTCTCTTCCAGTTACTCCATGCATGGAGCTTCCTGGTGAACCTTCAATATCAGCCATTGATCTATATAGAAAAGTAATGAAGTTGTGAAGAATGAAGAAAGGAGTGTGTTGTATTTATAGTATGGAAAAGCGTTGACAATGTTAATGTTAAGAGCCAATTGTGTTCCCAATGGTTTTAATCTAATTTGATTAAACTTGATTAATTAACTTAAGTTAATCCATTTCGCCGCGCACATTTGACTTATAATGAACAGGAAAGAGCTTATGGTATATCCCAAAGGTTCATGTGTATGACATCACCAACTGTGATAGAGATTCTTAATTATAGTTGAATATACGGAAATAATACTTATATGTACGATTATTCAGCGCTTGTCTCTAATTGTAATTAACCATAGGACTTTATATTATTTTGTGTTTATCATATATAGATTGATGTGTGATTATTTAGTGTTGCGGATGATACGCGGAACTAAGTATCGTATTACAAGTGTGTCCTCTCTTATCCAACAGTCGTAGTGGTTCTGAGTTGGCTCACAAGTCACAACTAGGGGTGGGCATAAAAACCAAAAAACTGAATCAAACGTTAAATTGAATCAAACTAAACTATTTAAAACTAAAATTGTTTTTAAAAAAATCGAACCAAACTGTTTATGAGACAACAATTCAGTTAATTAGTTTTTTTAAATACAAAACCAGTTAACTGTAAACTGAACCAAAAACCAAAAAATTACTATCTTATAATAAAGAAATTGAGATTTTGAGATCATTCAATTGTATGATAATATCTTTGACGATTAAAGTTATAAAAAACATGATATTTTAAAATACTCTTTGATACGAATCCAAAAACATCTTATAATAAGAAAATGAAGATACTGATCTAATTCAAATACATAACTTTAACGATTAATATCTTTAATTGTATGATAATAAAATTATAAAAAATGATATCTTAAAAATTCTCTTCGAGACGAATCAAAAAAGATCTTATAATAAGAAAACGGAGATACTTATTTAATTCAAATATATAACTTTAACGATTAATATATTTAATTGTATGATAATAAAATTATAAAAAAATTATATTTTGAATATATTCTTCGAGACGAATCCAAAAACATATTATAATAAAGAAATAGAGATTTTGATCTAATTCAAACACATAACTTTAACGATTAATATTTTTAATTATATGATAATAAAAATTATAAAAAAATGATATCTTGAAAATACTTTTCGAGACGAATCCAAAAACATCTTATAATAAGAAAACAAAGATACTAATCTAATTCAAATATATAACTTTAACGATTAATATCTTTAATTGTATGATAATAAAAATTATAAAAAAAATGATATCTTGAAAATATTCTTCAAGACGAATTTAAAAACATATTATAATAAAGAAATAGAGATACTTATCTAATTCAAATATATAACTTTAACGATTAATATCTTTAATTGTATGATAATAAAAATTATTAAAAAATGATATTTAAAAAATATTCTCCGATACGAATCCAAAAACATCTTATAAAAAGAAATAGAGATATTTATCTAAATCAAATATATAATTTTAACAATTAATATCTTTAATTGTATGATAATAAAAATTATTAAAAAATGGTATCTAAAAAATATTTTCCGATACGAATCCAAAAACATCTTATAATAAGAAAATGAATATTCTGATATAATTCAAATACATAACTTTGATGATTAATATATTTAATTGTATGATAATAAAAATTATAAAAAAAAATATTTTGAAAATATTCTTCGAGACGAATCCAAAAATATCTTATAATAAAGAAATGAAGATTATGATCTAATTCAAATACATAACTTTAACGAATAATATTTTTAATTGTATGATAATAAAATTATTAAAAAAATTGATATTTTTTATTATTTTTTTATTATTTGAAAAAAAAACAGTTACGGTTAATTGATTAACTGAACCGATTAACTGGTTAACTAAACTGTTTAGTTCAGTTTATATTTCTACTAACAGTTCAGTTTTAAACTGAACTGTAAAAACAGTTCAGTTCAATTTTTATGCAGTTTTAGTTTTTAACCAAACCATGCCCACTCCTAGTCACAACCCACCCATATACTTATGGCCATTGCAATCCTTTTTGTAATGTTATATATAATATGTAGATATACTTGGAATTTGTCAATTTTTTTTGTTAATAATATGAATAAATGTTATGAGGATGTTAAATTTTTTTGTTAATAATATGTATAAATGTTATGATGGTGCTGGATCTCGTTATTGATCAGGGTACAATAGTTAACCATCAAGATTTTTTGAAATTAAATTAGGATGTTTGATGATGCACGGGTACTGCATTTGATGGAGAATACCGGTACCGGGTACGTATCCGTATCAGTACCGGGTACATATCCGTACCGTAATTTATAACCATACACATGTATTTATTTTTCTAAAAATGTCGTACCTCGTACCAGTACACGTATCGGGTACCGGTACCGTACCCGCACCTAGGCATTCTATTAATTTCACACTTTGAGGGAAGGGAATGTTTATGCGACTTCCTTATCAAGTTTGGCTCGACTAATGATGAGAAGCTCTCAATTTTGAAATCTCCACCTTTTAATTTGAAGGAGTTAATCTCGACTGATGCTCCTAAGGGTGGCCTACCTAGAGCTTAGTTCTTTTTTGTTTGTTTTCTTTTCCTGCCTTAGCTTATGTACCAAAAATAAAATAAAAAAAGGACGGATGAAGTATAAAGTTTCTTAGAGTAGGAAAATTGCTAACTACTATAAATATTATTAAAGAGATCGGAATTCAAATTCTCTATATTTCTCTACACATTTTGTGCGTCTAATGATAAGAGAATTAAAGTGGATTTTATTTTCCTTTGTCTTCTTTCCGTACAAGTGTTTTGTATCGTTCATTCTAAAGTTCTATTTGATAAAAATTAACAAATAATAAATGACATAGTTTTTTTAATCAAAATGACATAGTTAATAGCGAATAAAGGATAACCAATAGTGATCCATAATTTGAACTGATAGAAATATCAAAATTGTTAGTATCGGACATTATGATTGGGATTCGAACTATAATCTCTCCACTTTATGCGTGTGAATTTTTAATGGTTTGTCATTTCGTCTACTTATAAAATAAAATAAAAACTAATAGCGAATAGAGGATAAATTACCAACAGACAACAGCATAAAACCGCATGATATTTCAACGGCATCAAATCCAAATCCACTATGATCATATATACTCCCTCCGTCCCTTAATCTAAGCAAAAAACCTCTCTCTTTTTTGTCCCAAAATGTAAGCAAAATATTCCTTTTTATTTCTGTTGTTCCTAAAATACCCTTTCTTCTAGTCATTACTAATTTGTCTTTTTTGTAAAAGCAAACTGTTCAGTTTCCAAGAGCTCCACTTTTATCTTATTTTTAATGTGATTAAGGGTATTTTAGGAAACTCAATTGTTTCTTTTGGTAAAATTTAGAATTTCTTAATAAGCGTGATTTTATTTTTTTTGCTTACATTTCGAGACGGAGGAAGTACATGCCTAATCGTCATAAGTTATCATAGAACTAGCGGTTTAAAAAGTCTAAGTGTGTTTGTCAAAAAAAAAAGTCTAAGTGTGAATTGACCCTTTTTTTTTTGTTTTGTTTGAAGAAACCCATTTAATTTGTTAATTAATTGGTATAAAATAAATGAATCTAAAGCTAGTTTCTATCGTTCTATCTCATCCAGATAGATGTCAAGTAGGATAGTAGTAGTTGTTTGCAACCAACATTCAGATTTTTGAGAGTTGAGATAATGAGAGATGTATTATCTGGCCTTGGTAAAGCAAGCAAGTTCCAAAGTCAATCATCAATCATTGCTATTTTTTTTGTCACAAATTGCGAGTTTTAATTTTGGGTCTAAGAAGTGTGTCAAAAAAAAAAATTTGGGTCTAAGAATGTTTCATTTTCCCTTAAAATAATTCTACTTTCAAACATCATTCATACTTTATGCTAATTAATTAATAGTGCATGTACATAAATAATTATTATTAGGCTTTGACATTGTTTGATAGTTTAAATGTTGATATTAGTTGGCAATGTGCCCATATTTTCACATTTGGGGCAAAAATATCACTATTATAAAAATGCAAATTGTAGTAAACTTCAAATAACTTTTGTTTTGAACTCTAAATATGGATCCATTTGTTTTGGATTTTAAAAAAAAATTTTCAAAGAAACTTTTTATAAAAGTTTCAAATGAAAATTTGGTTTAAATAGTTATTCTTAAAATGTCATTTTAGACATTTCATCATTTTAGTGAAAATATTTTGGATATCAAAATTTTAAAAAAAATCACTTAATTTGAAACTATTTCAAATAGATTTTCATAAAAATCATTTTTGAAATACAACTTTTTGAAAAAAATGAGATTTTGGTTATGTTTTGATCTTCAATAATGTATGTTTATGTTATATGATGTCAAAATTAGTGTTTCAATTTAGAAAAAATGAATATAAAAAAACTTGTAATATTTTGAAAATTGGTTTTACAAAATCTATTTAAAAAAATACAAAGAAAAAATCCATTTTTTTAAAGCTGGAACAAACGCGCCCATATTTACAAAGCAAATTTTGTTTTGAACCCTTCGAAAAATATACAATGTAAACTTCAAATTTTTGGCCAAAATTTTTCAAATGATATTTGAACCGTGGTAAACTACAAATATTATAGTAGTTCTTTTTGTTACAGTAGTCATGAAATAACTTTTGAGATAAAGACAAATTATTTGATTTGTATAAATTTTCACCACAAAATTACATTTGCGTAAAATAACTTTGTATATAGAACTTATGATAAAGTAAACATTTGCGGTGAAAAAATATGACTCATAAAAGTGAGTGTTGATGTTTTTTCACTATGATTTAGAAATTTAAAGGGAGTAAACCATAAAATATCCTAACAGTTTCTCTTCCCATTTCTCAACCCCACGTTTCTTTTTCACCCCACTAACATGTAAAAAAATTTGGAAAATATTTTTCGAATTTTATTAGTGTAAATTATACCGAAATTTACACTAAAAAAAACTTCGTAACGTATTTTCCGACATTACCTTAACACAATAATGTAATGGGAAACTCAACTTGAATTGTCATTCTTAATACAAGGAAAAGATAAATAACAAAAAATGTATGGTATGTGCATGATCTGAATGATTACAAAAAGGTACAGTCAATGGTGTTGTTAATTTATGGAAGAAATATATGAAATGTATACGTTTGTGCAAATATCACGGACAAGGATTTGGTGCAGTTACTGCGTGACACAGTAACGCATCTGAACCGTCCTATTAAAAATTGACATGAGATCATTTGATGGTTAATATTTCTATATTGAATCGAAGACGTCCGATCACAAATAGATGGCCAAGATCCATAACGCCGTGATTTTTCTACAGCAGTCAATCCAAATATTATTGCTAAGAAGTGACAAAATAAATGAAATCCTACTCTCTCAAATCCTGAAATAGTCCATTTGAACTCAAAACCTGTATAATTCTCCAAATATACCAAAAACATACTATACATCCCTGTGCGTTGCACGGTACCCCGACTAGTTTGATTACATATACATTAAAATTTTGCTTCAAGTGTAATTGATCAAGAAAACAAGTGAATGCTAATCAATCACCAGATTTAATTCACTATGCTGTCTCATTTTGAATCTTGATTTCAACTAGACCATGCCCATATGTAAGAGCAAAACTAGTAGTTTAGCTTTCCGCTTCCATCACATGTAGAGCAGTTTCTGCGAGAAGAGCATTTTGTACAGTAGCTCCATTTTTTCGGAAGCCTGTTGTGTATTTAATAATTGAGTTGAATCCTAAACTCGATATTAAAAAATACTTAGAGAAAAAGAGAGAAAAGGAAATTGTACCCTGCTGTGAATCGAGTTGCCATATTTTTAGCTAGACTTCTTGCCTTCTCAGCACTTTCGTCCGAACGTTTCCTAAGAACAAATCCTTCACCTTTGCAGGCTGAACATACACCAGAACCTCCACAATCGTCGCAATCTTTGAGTTCAATCTAATAGTTTCACATTATAATAATTTCAGAAAACAAATGATTGAATATAACTGCATGTGTTGGTATCAAAAACTAAATACGTGTTTAATCTAAAGTGTTTGTGCTAAATAGATCAACTATTTCTGAGTCTGTTACTGACCTTTGTGGACTCGGAAGAAGTTTTGGATCTCTGTACAAGAAGAGTGGCCGCTGCACCAACAATAGTTGCAGCTACTGCCACTGAAACTGCAGTCTCCGGCAGTGAAGAAGAGACTGAGAATGATCTCCTTTGCAATTGTGACTTTACATCTAATCAAGAAATGAAATGAGACAAATAAATATAGCTTTCCCTTTACAATTTATAACATTAAAAGTAAGGTACCATAAGGTTTTATCACTAGATCACTATAAAACAAGTTCATGTAAGAATAATTTTCACTAAACTTCTGATTTCTAAAATTTTAAAGTAATTAAGTTTGTTTGTTTTAAAATTTACTAAGTTCCTTCCATTTCTTATGCTAGAGGCCTATAGAAACTAATTTGAACAGCAACATAGGAACTCTTATCATTTAAAGTTTTACAAAAGGCATTTAGTTTCTAAGCCACTATTCTAATATCAGTGAAGTTGGCATTACCGCAATGCCAGCTTCACTGATATTATTTTAAAAAATATAGATATATCATAACTAGTAGTTATGATATATGATTGTCGATGAAACATAATTCTCATAGAAGGTCTTGTTCCTCATCTCAATTCTCAAGTACTAACTAACACCTTATGAGCGTTGAGCGCAGTTATAAATTGCAGCATGCAGCTGTAATTACAGCCAAAATATTTAAGTTTAGAGGTCTCTACAACAGCGTTGCAACTGTAATTTCGGCTGTATTTGCCTGTATATTGTCATAATATCAAGGTTTGCAGTATAACTGCATCTTAAATTTAGAACTAGCTATGAGTCTGAGGTAACAAGAATAGAAAAGATAAGTTACTGAAACTATATGTATAAGATGGAAACACCAGATTTTTCCAATATAGTTAATACCTAAAAGGCTAAAACTACTAAATCTTTGTTTATAATAAAAATAAGTGAACAATAACCTAACAATAGCATGATAAACAAGTCATAGAATATGGCATTTATTAATATTCTGGAAGTTTAATTGAAAATATTCAGATCAATTCAATTAAACAACCACCAAATAAAACTTCTCTACAATTCCAGGTTTTCACCTACACTAGCAACCCATCACGAAGTCCCGATGTAAGACACACATTGGTGTCTGACAGTGACACTGACACCAACACATATGATAAATATTGAATTATGTCATTTTCTCAAGTTAGTGTCGACATGTCAGTGTGTCGTGTCCAGTGTCTATGCTTCATAGCTAGCAGCTCTAATTGACAAGTGTGTGTATTGGATTGATAGTGAATTTAGCATACTCTTATTATCCGCCATAACTGTGACAAAGCTACACTTTATAGCTTCATCAAAATCATGATGCCATTATAATTTTGCCTACTCACCAAGTCCTAGACCTTTTACTCCTTAACTTCTTTCACCCTTAGCTCAAATCAGTTGAGCTAAACATCCCACCCTTATACAAACTTGCACATAACTAAATACACAATAAGTGAGAGCTACTACTCCATAAAGAAACCGCACAGTAGTGACTTAAATTTCCATTTTCTTTGAAATAACTCATTAAAACCAATCATATTCTTCATTTAAGATCTATCAAGCATAGACACCAACACGGACACATTGAAGACGCTGACACATCGACACTGACAATAATTTTAAACAATGACATAATTTAATGTAATCATAAGTGACAGACAGCACCGAGGCATGTGTGTGCATTATAAAGATAGCAATGAATTGGCACGGTGGCTCTACCAAACTAAAGAACCACCCAGTAAAATCAAATATTGTATACACACCAAAATTAACTACAAGCTTTATGAAATTTTAGTTAGCAAATAAATAAGTGGAAGTATAAGAAAGATTATTGGTTAGGAAGAAAATTGAAATCTCACTCTGAGGGAAGCAGCAAAGTGATACAGGGCGCTGCACAACTGCATCCATTTAGATAACTGTTTTGTTCTGTTTCTACCACCAACCAGTACCCTTTTTGTTTCCTTATCCTTTAAAATTGTTGTTAAGTTTTTGAAGAAGAAAATTTGTTGTGAGTTAGTTTTGGTAAGTGGTAACTAAATAAGTATAGAACATTAAGGAAAAAAAATAGAGAGCATGTAATATAAAATGGTATCGTTAATTTCCAACCACCTAAAAATATGAAGGCTTAAATTAGGTACTAGAATTTGCTGCTGTTAGAGTTTCCCACAGTAATTAATTTCAGTCATTCAATTTAGATCAGACAGTTCAGATAAAATACACTGTAAAATAATTTGATCCATCGATTAGATCGGATAGTCCACAATTGTAATTGCGTGACGCAGTTACAACTTCAAATTCATTTCTGTAAATTAGTGATGTGCATTTTTTTATTTAGATAAAAATATTCATTCTTCAACTATTTTAGGTAAATTTAGAATAAGGGTAATTTTGTAGTTTCTAAAATGAACTATATTACAGTTTTATCTCCATAATTTTTGCAAAATGTTTGTTTCACTCTAAATAATTTTTCAACACTAGTTTCATTATATATAGAAGTTTTTGTACCATACTAAGATTGTCTTAGTAAAAAAAAAATTGTTTTATTAAAAAAGGCACAAGATTGATTAATTAATCATACCGCTTATATGCGATCGAGAGGGAGCTGAAACTATTTGATGTCAAAACTGAAACTCAAACCAGATTTAACTGGGGTGAAAGTGGAAAAAAAATACCACTTATACACGAATAATAGTTGTCCCAAATAATGTCTTAATTTTTTTCTTTGGTTACAATATAGTTTAATTTTAGTATTAATAGAAGGCTTGTCTTACATTTGTAGCTTCTTTTTCTTTTTTATGAGAACGTTGCGGTTGCTCTTCTTTTATATATAGAAATTTATATTAGTCCAGGCAGAGCTACTAGGGGAAAGTTTAACAACATCATTGATAAAATTCAAAACAAGTTGAGTGGGTGGAAGCAACAGTGTTTGAGCTTTGCGGGCAGACTTACTTTATCTAAATCAGTTTTGAGCTCTATATCATACTATCATATGCAGTATGCTAAGCTCCCTAAAGCCCTTTGCAATGAAATGGAAAAAAATCAAAGAAGCTTTTTATGGGGAGATACTGACCAATCTCGCATACCTCATTTAGTTGGATGGGACATTTGTTGCCTTCCAAAGAATGAGGGGGGATTGGGCATTAAGAGACCTCAACATATGAATGATGTTTTTCTTATGAAGATGCTTTGGAATCTGATCACCAAACCAAACGACCTTTGGTGTAAGGTTTTTTATAGTAAGTACGGAAGGAATAATGATCTTAGGGTAACTATTAGTTCTCAATCCTATGACATTTATGGAAAGCTTTAACAGGTATTTGGGGAAAATTCCAACAGAATATTGTGTGGCAGTTGGGCGATGGAAACAATATTAATTTCTGGCTGGATAAATGGTCCCCAAGTGGAACTTCTTTTCTCTCTGTTACTAATCAAAATACTATCGACACGACTCTTTCTGTGAGGGATGTGCTTACCCATGCAGGAGAGTGGGATTTTGATTTTCTAACTTCTAACTTACCTTGTAACTTTTGTTTTAAGGTTCTTGCTATCCCTGCTCCTATGGATATAGACGGGCAAGACACGATTGGATGGGGAGAAACCAACACTAGAAACTTCACAGTTAAAAGTGCCTATGATAATCATAACACTAGAACTCAGCCTATCGTGGGAGATTGGAAGGCCTTGTGGAACTGGAAAGGCCCGCATAGAATTCAAACTTTTATGTGGATGGCAGCTCACGAGCGGCTGCTCACTAATTTTCGTAGGAGCAAATGGGGTGTTGGAGCTTCTCCCACATGCTCCAGATGTGACGGAGTCAATGAAACCACTATTCATGTTTTGAGAGATTGCCCTGCCGCAATGCAAACTTGGATAAGGCTTGTCCCTTCAAATCAGGTTACTAATTTTTTTTCTACTTCTAATTGCAGTGAATGGATCTTCAAGAACATCAATCATAAACCACATGGTATCCAAAATAGGAAGTGGAGAACAATTTTTATGGTGGCGTGTTGGCACATGTGGAAGTGGAGAAACAAAACAATTTTTGAAGATGACTTCCAACGTCCGAATGACCCAACTTACGTGATTATCAAGATGGTTGAAGACATAGACAAGTGCATACACCACCCTCTGAATATTCGCCATTATGACACTATTTTCATTGGATGGAAAAGACCTAGAGAAGGGTGGATCAAGCCTAACTGTGATGGAGCCTACAAGGATTCTTTGGGTCTTGCAGGGTGTGGTGGTCTATTTCGAGATTTAGATGGCAGATGGATCAAAGGATATTCCCGCAAAATAGGAACTTGTGACGCGCTCTCTGCTGAAATGTGGGGAATGTACTTGGGAATGCAGCTTGCCTAGAGACAGGGTTTCCATCATCTTCAAGTGGAAAGTGACTCAAAAAGTCTGGTTGACATGATCACAGGGAAAGTTAATTTCAGTGGCAATCCGCCTACCTTGGTGCGTCGTATAGGAGAGCTTATAAAGTTGAACTGGCAGGTGCAATTTAATCATACTTGCCGAGAGGAAAATAGAAGTGCTGATTGGATGACTAATTTCAGCTTTTCTTTGAATCCTTTTAACATTCATGTTATGGAAACTCCTCCAAATGAGGTTTCGAATCTTCTTTTTGCTGACGTTTCAGGGACTTGCATGCCTCAAAATATTCATGTAACTCTTTAGTTTCTTTTCTTTTTTGGGCGTTAGCCCTCTTTCACTAAAAAAAATAATTTATACTATACTTTGATCATTCAAATGTTACTAATAAGCGATTGAGGTTTTTAAATAGTGTCTTTGTTCTCTTTTGGAATATCAAAACATCTAATTAAATTTAATAAGTCATCTAATTACACACCATATTATTATTATCTATGAATTGATATAAATTTATGATTTTAATTTGCACACATGTTTCGAAAGAAAAAAAACATCTAGCCATATATCAGAAGTCAACAACAAAGATTTGAATTTGATCTCCCCAACCAAATAGCTCTCTCCGCATGTAGAACAGAACACTATGCAACTCAAACAAATGACGTGCATCTCGTGAGTAAAGTAAATTTTCACGGTAGTAATTTCTTACTCACAATCAATACCAACACTACTACTACTAGACCCCATTTGTTGTAGCACCCTCTGTCCAAATTAATTAATTAATTAATAATGGGCTAAAAGCATTTCAAATTTGATCCAACTGAAGTGTACTATAGCACCAACCTCATAAAAATTTATTATTGTTTTGAGTTATAAATATAAGAAGACACATTTTCTGAGCTTGTACGTTCAGCAATATATGAGAGTGTAAATACTTCTGCCTGCTATATATAGTTTCTCAATTCTATTCCTTTTTATAGTGTATGTAATAATTAGTAGTGAAGTAGAAAATTTATGATGGGGACTACTTGTTAAAATGTTAACAAAATGGGACACATTGTACTCCCTAAAGACAGGACCAGTATTTGAGGTTGGACGAAGGAGATTGTACTAGGTCCAAAAAAATAAGTCTAAAATTTGGACCCCAAAATAAAATAAAAATATTTGAAGAAAAAGGCCAACTAAAAAAAATACCAAATTATTAATTTTGTTTGTCGCTTCTTATTCTCTCTCGATGAACATATAACTGTACCAAGTATCAATCATGAATTAATTTTGGTATAATGATACTTTATATGGTTAATAATTGATGAGGTGATATAATGATCAAATTCTATCTATATATGTATCTCTTATTCATATCAAGTATCAAATTCTCTGACTGCCTTTGTACTACTTTCTCATCACTACTTTTTTGTATTTCTTTTCTTCTTGCAATCTTGTTGCATATCAATACATTCACTGTCTTCCTCTATTTTTCTTCTATAAAGTCTGCAATTCATCGGTCATCCCTAATTTTTTTTCTTATATAGCATATTGATGTAAACACAAGTTAGACTTTAATTTTAAAAAGAGAATGTTATGGTTTGTACCAAATTTTTTTTTTGAAAAAACGGATCGATTCATATATCATTATATTGTTTTTCTTCAAAAATAATCGATCACTTTGAGACCTAGATCAAAGTGTTATATTTTATTATTATCATTATTTCTATTATTTTACATTATATTAGTACTATTATCTTCCAAAAAAAATGTTGTGCTCCTGTATTTTTTTTTTTGTCAAGTAACCTATTGGTTAGAAACTCCAGCCTTAAAAGTAGATAAGTGGGATGACTGAGGTTTGAAAAAATACCTATAAAATAAAAGTATCTCTTTATGAGAGAAACACAAAAAAAATTACCTAAAACACCACATGTAAGTCTTTTCTTTAATTTTTTTTAAAATTTTAAAAAAAAATACTAATTCGATTGAATCGATCCAGACTACATATTCTTTATCGATTTAGTTTGGTAAGGATTTCGCTAGAAAATATTGCAAAAATTGAACCAAGCAAACTAATTTTGAACAGTTCAAATTTATTCTCTCTCAAAAACCATAAATCAATTTCCTAAAAATTGTGTACACTCAAACATGACACATAAAATGAAATAGATGAATGACATTCTTTGTATTATGGTAGATATGTTAAAATTACGATGACTCATCATGATTTTTCATAAGCTACAAAGTATAACTTCTGTAAAATCACGGTGATTTAATACTTCCACGTGATACAAAATATCGACAAAGTATTTTTAAAGAGTTTCATTTTGCTAAAAAAACAGAACAGATGGGAAATGGGCTAATAAGTTGTGTTGAATGTCAGTAGTTACGGAACCGTGTGGTTGATGTTCTAATTTTGCTACCTTTTAAAAGGTCACAACTCACAAGTTATTGCTATCTATCATCTTGCAGTTAAATTAATTCGTTAAAATGAATGTCATAGTAACCAAACTTAGTATTGGGTCCTATAAATAATAAAGAACTACTGCAACTTAAATGGCAACTTTTTTGGGTGGGGTGTGTGAAAATTATAGGAGCTAGAGTTTTCATGATTTGTGGGCGGGGTAAAACTCTAAAGCTACCATACCAAAATAAGTAGTGTCGATGCTTGATTTATAGGTTAATTACCAACCAACTAATACAAGATTTCCTTTATTTCTTGCTTTCTTTTTTTTATAAAAAAATTATAATTAAATTAGTTGGGTCTCATAAATATACCAACCAACCATATCCCAATGCTGACAGCGGAAGTTGAACTCTCCCTTTTGCGGAATATGAGAATATGAATCAATTATTTATCAAATGGACCCAATCTACCAATTTAATACAAGTTAGCAAGTATAGTAGATTCTTTTTTAATATTGAGCTAGAATTTTTTTTTGGGGTGGGCTACTAATAATTATAATATATAAATTAAATATGGATATTATATTGCATATAAAAATTTAAGTTATAATAAGTATAAACTTGAACATCAAAAAATTTAATTAAATACCTTAAGATAATATTATGTGTGTATTAATTGACTTGAAATCATTAGCAATTAACTTTGAACTAATACTTGCACAAAGTTGATGATAAAAAAATATATATTTTATTATATTACATGTAAGATATTTTTTTTCTATCATTTAAAAAATTTATTAATATTTTTAATCAACTTATAATAGTGAATATTGAAGTTTTTTATGAAAAATGTAAAAAAAAAAATTAGTATAATGTTTATAAACAACAAAATTATGTTTTTACTTATGAAATTAATTTCTCTTAAATAAAATAGTTGACAAATAAATTTTATTAATTTAAAGATCAAGTGTATACATTCAAATTTTCAAATGTGTAGTTTAGAGGTATATATGAAAAAGTATATAGATATGAAAAATGTCAAAATTACTAGTGTTGGACGTCATGACCAGGGTTCAAACCTCGGTCCCTCAACTAATAGAAAATATATTGTATGTTTGAAATGACTGATCTCCGTCCAATAATTTGTTGGACATGCAAGTTGAATTCCCCCCTTTTAATTGAGTTTTCTTCATATTCAAGAGAATGATGATCGATTAAACTATAATATTCACTTGTTTAAGATATCCAAGATCCTTATATATTACTCGCATTTTAACTCTAATAGTGATATTAATAAATTTATCTCATATCTTTGTTGATTTTGTCATATTGCACTTGCATTATCTTTAAAAAAAAAGTATATTAATATGTGTAATAATATTTTAATAATGTTGTAACTTTTTAAAAATTTATATACATATTTTTTTTTTTATATAACTTTTATGTGGGTAAGAGGCGTGATGGGTACTAAAATACCCATATCCACATCCTATCCAACTCAGTTTTATGGGTAATTATCTAGCTCATATCTATATTAAGGGTTTTTATTATATCCCCATTGTAGATATTTTTTGTGGGCATACAATGGTCAAGTATGAGTTTAATTGTCATCTCTATATATGTGAATGAATTCGTTGAGAATAATTTACGAGTGTTTATGTAGTTTTATATCATTTGAATTGTACTTAGAGAATAAGAAAATCAGTTAACACATGTATTAAAAATGAAGAAATATAATTTAAAAAAAATTAATAAAACAGAAATACATTTTTAAAATTTCTTACTTATATTTTGGTCTACACATTGGTCAATATATATAAGGGTATAAGATCATGAGAATTTTAGGGAGTAAGAGATGATGAAGGGAGAAATCAACAATTCCATCATGGTATGGAGTGTAGCAACAATATTGTTTTGGTATAGCTACAAAATAGGGAAGCTGGTACCCAAAGGCATAGCAAGACTTTTAGCCCTTTTCCCACCCATAATCATCCTTCTCATTCTCCCTAAGAGGCTTACAAATGTGCATTTCATATTCATTTTTTCATTCTCTCATTCATGGCTTTCAACTTTCAAGCTCCTCCTTTTCGCCTACGCCAAAGGCCCCCTCTCATCGAACCCTCCTCTTTCTCTCTATCACTTTCTCCTCCTTGCCGCCCTTCCCATCAAATTCCAACACAAAAAGCACACGAATCAAAATCAAATAAAACTCACGTCTCTAAGTTGGCTCGAGTTTGTAGTCATGTTTATTCTCTCATATTTTCTTATTCCAAGCTATGAGAAAAAAGAAAGTTTCCCTCAAGTAATATTGATGTGTTTATATGGTATCCATTTTTATTTTGGATTGGAAACATTTCTTGCCTTAATTACCGTAATCGCATGTAAACTTGTACGAGCAGAGTTGGAGAAACCTTTCAATAGACCCTATTTAAGTACATCATTGCAAGACTTATGGGGAAGAAGATGGAACATTATGGTCACGCGTATTCTACACGCAAGCATATACGAACCAATGTTGAAGGCATTTAGCCATGTAATGGGAAGAAAATGGGCACCAATCCCCGCTGTATTGGTGACATTTATGGTGTCAGGGTTGATGCACGAACTGATGTTCTATCACATGAACCACGACACCACGAGGGAGACTTGGGAACTGTGTTGGGATTCAATATGCTTCTTCCTCGTCCATGGGGTTTGTGTGGCTCTCCAAATTGCATACAACAAGATCTTCAAACCGAAACACGACTTACTCCCTAAGGTTGTGTCTTGCACTCTCACAGTGGCATTCTTTATATGTACTGGATTATGGCTTTATATTCCGGCTCTTGTTAGGTGCGGTGTAAATTTCACACCAAAAAACTAGATTTTTATTTCATTTTTTTATGGAAAGATTTTTAGATTTTTTTCTAAGAAGATTTTTAGATTTTTATTTCATATCAACAACTTTTTTTTTTTGGTACAATTTCATATCAACAACTTTATTTTGCACTTTTATATCTTTTGTTAAAACATTTCAGTATGTGATATCTTTCGAATTGAAAAAATCCCTCTAAATGCTGTTGTGGTCAGGGAGTTGTATTCTCCTATTATAAGCTATCTTGCATTCCCTTATATATGTATATCGATTAGGGAATTGCCTTATCAACAAAATGTACGAGTATTAAACTTGTGATTAGTTTTTTACGGTTAATTAAATAAATGGTCCTTATAGATATTTAAAATTTCCTTTTTAGTCCCATAAAATAAAATCACACTTTTTAATCTTTGTAACATTTTCCTTTGCATTTTTAGGGGCAAAAAATGTTGACGGAAAAATTTTACAGAGACTAAAAATGTGATTTTATTTTATAAGGATTAAAATCAAAATTTTGAATATTTATATTTATAGAAACCATTTACTTATTAGCTGTCTTTTACAAGAAACATGTGCAAACGATGCTCATTAAGCACAATAATAACTCAAAAAAAAAAGCACAATAATAACTAATGGTCAGATCATACAATACAACCTAATTTTATTACAAATAGACAAATAGTGGAAATATATTATTAACAATTATAACTGAAGCTGATGTGATTTCAATTCATAAAAATAAAGACACCAACAAACTGAACAAAGTATATGAAGGTGCTAAAGGTACAAAGTAGATACATTGCGAGAGAACAATACTGTCGCTGATTTATTTTTTTTATATAGTGCAACAACATCACCACAACTTTAAAACTACTACTACCCCCAGGAGTATGACCATTATCTTACACCAATTAAATAAATAAAAACAAAGGCACTAAATAATTTTATTATAATAACAATGGATAACAAAATATTTTCAAAATAATAAGGTTCACTGTTGGACTGAGTTTATAATAGAAAATACAAAAAATGTTCTCATGAGCGTAACTCAGTTGGTAGGGACATTGAATGTAATATGTAGAATAGAAATTCAAACTCTAGTACTCCCACTTATTCATTTTAAAAAATAAAATTTTAACCACTAAAATATTTGAAAAAACACCAAAAATTATTTTAATTGTTAAAAGACGGGTGCACATGAGAACTCTCAATATAAAATGAGTAAGTGTAGCAAATTGTGTGAAAATTATTTTTTAAAACAACATGAACCAAATTCAATGCGGTATACAGGGCCAGCCCTGAGCAACGACAAGACAGCCTTTCGCCATGGCCTAAAAAATAAGGAGGCCTCAAAATCGGTTTGTTAGATTTTTAAAAATATTGTTAGGCATGATTAAGTATTGGTTAATTGTATTAAATGATGCAATTTAGCTTGTGGTCTAGTGCTTTTGTCACTTGTGTGAAATAATTTGTGTGTTCGAGTCTTATTTGACATCCTTAAAGAACATAGGATTATTGTCCTTATAGCTTACTATAATATTAACTTATAAACTTGTTTCATAAAATTAGAGGTAACAAGTTTTTTACACTAGTTTATAGCTTTTTTATATGATATTTTCAGTAGCGTTCAAGCTTATAATTTATAGATTTTATCTTTCATTCTTATTTTAACCTTACTATTTTAATTTTATTATTTATTTATATTTTTAAATGAAAAAACTACCTACTTACAAAAATAACTACTCTCTCATATGGTTACTTTTGGATGAGTTGCATTAAGCTAAAACAACATATGCTGCACACAGGGGCGATTTTGCCGCCCAGCGAGCCTGGGCACGTGCCCGGACTCGGCATATATATTTTTTGGTGAGCATGGTTGAAGATGATGAACAGTGTAATAAAATGTTGTTTTAATACATATAGTAGTTAAGTCATTGCTATTACATGACATGCTTGTTGGTCTAATGGTTGTGTTATTGGTTGAGCATATAGAGGATTTAGGTTCAACTCCCAGCTTCCCTTTTTTTTTTTACCTTTTTGTTTTTTTAACTTCATTTTCTTTTATTTGTTTATATACATTATTAAAAAATATCTAAAAATTCCAATAAATATTAGTGCATTTGCAGTTAAAATTGTGCCCAAACTTAATATTATTCCTGGAGTCGTCACTAGCTGCACATATGTATCAGTGCAACTTGTGGGCAAGATGTTCTTAAGAGTTATTAACTATGATTAATTTTATGTCTAAATGGAAGATAAATTACTAAGTTATTAACGAAACAACATTTGATCTTATCACTTAAATAGATTCTTCGAGTTATTTGATTTTAAACGTTTTTTATTTGTTCTAGGTTTGCCTCATATGGTTGGGTGGAAATACTCGAATAATGCCCGATTTACATTAAGGTTAGACTTTTCTTAAATAGAGAATGTTAATATTTTATAGAAACATGTTTAGCGAAAATGGATCCTCCCTATTTTTTTTCTCTTATTTTTTACATCTCAACCATCAATCTAATTCAAGTATTGCGAATGGTATAAAGATGTGTGAAATCATTTAATTTCATCAAATATGTCAACTTTAGCTTTGAGACTCTTCCATAAAAGATTACCGGTCAAGGTAAATTTGGTTAGAAGAGGGATATCGTTTAACTCCTCTATCATTTGTGTGGGAGGATGTGGGCCTTATGAGATATAACCAATAGCAACAAGAGGATATCTTCAACCCTGAGATTTTAAAAAGTAGTGATATATGTACAACTATTAGTATTTGATAATTTGTGACAACTTTTTGTTTCTTTTTATTTTTTGTGACATAAACAATAAAAAAAAAAGCGGATGAAGAGAGAAAATAAAAACATAATGTGAGTATGAGAGAGAATTGTCTAAAAAATTGTATCAATTTAGATATACAAATATCATTTCTCGATTCTAAATTGATGTAGCTGTAGTTTCACTTTGTATTCCGAGAGGATATCTTCATCTCTTTTCATTGATCGCCTGCATATTCAACAAGCTGCATCTATTCTTTATTTTTAAAGAATATTTCGAGAGCACTCGTTAGGGAGACTTATTTTTTAGATAAAAATTTGAATATCATGAATTTAGAAATTTGAGAGGGTTTAATTTTGCTCAAAAACAGAACAGATGGGTTAATAATTTGTGTTGAATGTCAGTAGTTACGGGACAGTGTGGTTGATGTTTTAATTTTGCTACCCTTTAAAAGATCTCAACTCACAAGTTATTGGTATCTATCGGCTGCAATTAAATTATTAATTTAAATAAATGCCATCTCATCTATACTACTAGTAACCAACTTAGTATTGGCTCCCTATATCCCATCTAAAAAGTATTGGCTCTTATAAATAATAATAATAATAATAAAGAACTATGGTAATTAAATGGCAACTTTTTGTGGGTGGGGTGTGTGAAAATGAAAGGAGCTGGCGTTTTCAGTATTTGTGGGCAGGGTTAAACTTTAAAGCTACCATACCAAAACAAGATTGATGAGGCTTGATTTATATAGGTTACCAACCAATTTAATACGAGTTAGCAACTTATGTAGATTAATTTTTTTAATAACTATTTTAAAAGTAATTAAGTCAATCTTCACCTTATATTGAATTAAATCTAATTTAAAATTCTAAAATGTTATTAATGGCTCTCCAAAATTTATTGTGTCACGTACTATCAAGTTTTTACTATCTGGTCATCGATCATACTCACTAAGCTCAATATTAATATTGTGTGTGTGAAGGTGTGTATACATTAAGGGTCTCGTGAAATAAATGAGTGTAATCCTCACAGTAACAGTTTATTTTATATGATAGAGTTATGTTCAACTCAAAATTCTAAAAAAATCTTTTTTTTTTTAATGCTTAGAGTGACTAATCTCTATCAAATAATTTGTTTGACATATAAGATAGATCACTTCTCTTCTCGAGTTTTCTCCATACACAAAAATAGTGATTAAATCCTAATAGCGATTAAATCATAATGACTTGCTTAAGCTATAGAATCCTTCACCACTCACACTAACCAAACATTGGTATTTAGGGCCCGTTTGGCCTAATTTATTTTTGAGCTTATGCAAACGACTTATACAATATAAATTAGGTTTTATGCTATTTTATAAGTTGAAACTAGTGAAAATTGAATTTTTATAAGCTATTTCATCATAAACTACCATGAAAAACTTATAATAATACATAAAAATTGCATAAGTTGTTTGCATAAGCTCAAAAATAAACTAGACCAAACATACCCTAAGTGTAGTCTATTTTGACTCTTACTATTAATTTTTAATTTTTAAAAATTATTTTTAATTTTTTTAACATTATTTCATTTAACTAGTGGTTAAAGTAACTCATATAATAACTATCAAGAGACATTTAATAAAGAGTTGAAGTTCGAATCTCGGATAACCTCATTTTTCCGCACTTACTATGTATGAGTTTAATCATTAAACTATTTAAAAAAATATATATATATTGGTACTTAGTCATGTACTAATTTGTATAAAAAAAGTAGATATGACTTTGATTTAGGGGCAAAAACAGAACAAAAATCTTATTGAGAGCACTAAAATTATAACAAGAACTCACGAGCATCCTCACTTGCTGCAAGAAAGCACCCACCTCGCCAACTCACCATCATCACACACAACCTCTATTTTAAGGACTGTACTACCCAATGAGCTGTGAAAATATCTGCATACATCAGCTATTCACGAGCCTATTTAAGACACATACATACTTTCAACCCTTTGACATCAATCTACCATAAAATAAAACCTCTTCTTTCATTCTCACATATGCAAACTCAAATCAAAAACTAAAAACTTCAAAAAAATATATATTTTTCATGTCTACTACACATTTCATTACCTTTCTAGTTCTTTACTTTGTTCTTTCGATAAATTTTTTCGACACGACGATGGCTGCTAGGATCATTCCTAGTAGTGCTCCTAGTACAGTTACTGGGCCTCTTTTTTTATCTGAAGGTGAAACTTATTTGAAACCGCATTTGGATCATAAACAAAGATTTTTCCAAGGGAGACAAGTGAAGAATTGTTTACCAAAAGGGTATAGGCATAACTCAGCTCCAAGTAGATTTGTTAACTATGATACATTAGGTGGTTGTTCTGGAATTCATTCTGAGAAACCATGAAAGATTTTCTTCTGAATTTCGGAGAGAGTGTACTTTTTTTTTTTTTAATATATGGTTGGAAGATAAGAATCTAGTATTTTTGCCTTCTTTTTTTGTTATTGTGATTTTATATATTATTTACCTATTACAATTTTGAGGGATGTGCATAGATGAGTACTTTTTCGATTACATGCGTGTATTTTTATTTGTTTGTAACTATCATCTTTAATGATGACTTATCTCTGTTGAAAAACTGATCGTCAAACATTCGAGAATGAAAGTGAAAATCGATAATTTAATTAACTTTACCAAGAGAAAGTCATTAGCATATTTGCCAATTGCCATACATAAATTTCTAGCATTAAGCTATGATCAATGCATATATTGGTATACCAAGTGGATTATATAAGCTAAACATTAATCAGTGAAGGAGAGCTATTTATAATATATTTGTAGTACTACTATATAATATATATGTAGTACTCTATATATGGTGATATTAATTTATTTCTTTGTGTGATTGAGAAAGAGCCTTATGTTTATTATTTGTTTGATTTTTTTCCTGCTAATGATTGTATTTGGTTTCTTGCTATTTTTTGTGACTTTCAGTCAATAAAATTATAAACTTTGAATGACCAACAAAATGCTATTTCCAAAGAAAATATGAGGCTGCATTGTCTACTTGAAAGGCAACCTTGGCATCCTCTGACCACTCTGTTTAGGGTATTTTTTATGGGCCTATTTTGTAAGAAAAAAAACTTTGTTTAAAAAGGTCTAAAAGACTAAAACCATTTTAGTTGAATAGTTAATTTTTAAAAAACTAGTATTATTTTTCTAAAAAATAGATAAAAATAGACATATATATACTCAATAGAAAGAAGAAAAAACACAACACCTCCCCTAAAAGGATATTTTTTTGTTAAGTAACCATTACTATTAGATAAAAATTGAACTACTTATTAACGCGGCGTGACTACAAAGAATTCAAGTCTGGATTTGGATTTCGCGCAGTTACTGTTTGACACCGTAATTTAATTGAACTGTCCAAACTAAAATGAAGATTGGTCGGAGATTTGGAACTGTCAAAAACTTTTGACATCCGAACTGCATAATTAGAACCATTATCTATGATTTTGTACAAAAAAGAACCATTCTCTATGATTAAGATTAAAAACAGCGGATTACTGTGACATTTTATTACGAGACGAGATCTATCTCAGTCCATCCGATGCTTCCATCAGAAGAAAATTCCAACACATTTTACATAGAGTTGGTAACTAACTACAAGGTGGGACATTTTCCTACTACAAACAGCAGAGCATCTACTTTGACTTTTAATATGGAAGCCAACATACGGCGTCCATTACTTTTTTCATGCGTATAAATCTCTTCATAGTTGTCTAGCATTTAATTTGTGTTCCATCTTGGAAAATCATAATTTCATCCATCATAGGAATGCATGGTTTCTCAATTGTACATTAAACCAATAACTATGCGGGATTGGTGTTGGACTTGGTACGGAGGACCGTGGTTCGATCTCTCACAACTGCGATGAGGAATGAGTTGAAACTTCAAAACTGACTCTTGAACCGTGGTTGCAGACGACTAATATTACTTTAGATTTTAACTTTCATTGTTGGTGATTGAATCCCTTGCTCTATTTGGAAATGGACTGATCTTTGTATTATCTTGTAGTTTCTGGATCCCTTTGTAAATTTTGGTAGTCCTTCTCGACACACCTTATGCTGAGGGATCTACTTATTTTCGTGGTTATATATATTTCATTTTTGTCTGTGTCACTTAAAGAATGTGCAGGTAGTATAATATGTATGCATATGCTCTACGCAAAAAAATTTAAAAAAATCCGTAGTTTGAGGTTCGTAAAAAAAAAAAAACTTTGTAGTTTGAGGTGGTTATATTGCTTTTTAAATGGGTTAAATACTTTAATAAACCAAATTGGATGATGATAAAGACTCTCTTTTTATATTCAACAAATTCTTGTTCAATATTCTGGAAATGTTAATGTTTATTACACTAATATATATATATATATATATATATATATTTTAAGTTATTTTCTCTCTCTAGAAAATCTAGTTCTCTGCCTTCTTTCTAACTTTTCCAGCCGCCACCCCTCCCTTTAATCCAAACTTGTTTTTTAAAATGTAACACCACATGTGGTGGTGCGATGAGCGGCACTTGACCCTCCGCACCACCTTTCCAGTTCTCCGGCTATAGTACTGTCTTCGTGAGGTGGGTTTTTGCGGTAGATCTAGATGGTATTGCGGTTTCTTGGAGCTCCGGCCGACGGTGGTTATGGTGGTGGTCTGTGTACCCTTCACGGTGTTCGAGTTCTTAGTGGTGGAGGAGTTGCTCTTGTTCCCTTTTCTCTCCTACGTGTTTCATTATTGGGGTGTTATTGCGGCGGATCTGGATGGTATTGGGGTATTTCGGAGCTCCGGCGGTTGTTTTGGTGTGGGTGGTGATTTTGGTGGTTATGTTTTGGTTATGGTTGCGCGGGTGATTTTGGTGGTGTTGGTTGTGCTGATGGTTTGGATTTTGGTGCGGCGGTTGTGTTGTGCTTTTGGTGCGCAAATGACTTGTGGATGCGGTGGTGGTTTTGGCTTGACTGTGGAATGGTGGGGTGGACGGAGGTTGGGGGCTGTTTGGGTCGTTTCTTGGCTTTGGGGTTTTGGTCCTGGTGTGCTCGAAAGGGCGAGGTGCGTAGACACTCCGTGTTGACGGATGTGGTTGTTTTATTGTACCTTCAGGATGCTTTGGTGTGGTGGAGTTAGGAGGTTCTGTTATTGGTGTTGAGAAGGGATGGTGGTGTTTGTCAGTGGCGATGTCTTGGGGCAGGGGTTGGTGATCGGATGAGGTGTTGGATGGTTAATGCCGTGTGTGGGTGGTTTCTCTACGATACTAGAGTCGCTGACCATTTTCAAATCTGGTGAGATTTACAGGACTATTTGAGTCGCTGAGGGGTGTTCAAATCTGTTGAGATTTGCAGGTCTCAGGTATCTGGTCGAATCCTACTGCATCGATGTTGACTGTCGGTTCTCTTTCTACCGGTGTCTTCCAACTTTCGACCTTAGGTGCTGCTTGCTAGATCCTGATGGGCCGAGTAATTTTAATTCGAGTTCGGAAGTTAGTGTCGTTTGGGGTATGTGTAGGGGTGGTTTGGGGTGCTGCTTTGGTGTCTTGTTGTTTGGTTAAAGTGTTTTATCACTTGACCTTGCGTTGTATGTTTTCAACAATTCCTTATACTTCTGGTTGAGGAATTGTTCTTTAATAAAATTTAGCCGTTTCAAAAAAAAAAAACTAATATATTTTTTAATAAATTCTTTTATATTTACATTAATCTATTTGGAAAGGCTTAATTAGTAATTTAGTCCCTTAAAGATATTTTTGATTTTACATTGGTCCCTTAAAGAAAAAAAGTTTCGTTAAGGTCCCTTAATGATGTTTCTGTTAGTCACATTGGTCCTCTCCGTTAATTTGTTTTGATTTGAACCGTTTGAACCGAAAGTTTGCTCTCCTTGAAAAATTGATTCTTGTGTTGATGAGAGGAAGAAATGAGGGATTGAGATTTTGTGGGAAAATTGGGAAAAATTAACGTGACTACTATGTTTTCAAAAGCCATGAGAGAGTGGATTGAGGTTTGAAGGTGAAAAATATTTGACCAAAGAAGAAGGTTTTGGAGAAATTATTGCAATATTTTGGAGAAAAAATCTGGATTTGTTTTTAAAAGTTTGAAAACTTGGGTTTGTATTGATGAAGTTCATGAAAAAGATGAAGAAGAAGGAAGGAAGAAGATGAAGAAAAGGAAATAAAATTAGGTGTTGGTAGTACATTATTAGATACAATAGATCTTCAAGATCCAATGGTTGTTCTTTTGATAAAAAAATCAAATGGTTAATATTGAAAAATTATTAAAGTCTATGGTGGAGCAATTAAAGTGTTGGTCCACCTTATACTTTTGGGGTTAAAAGTTATCAGAAGGGACTAACTTGACTATGGAAATATAGTTAAAAAACCTAAACAAAACGTTTTTTCTTTAAAAGACCAATGTGAAACCAAAAAATATCTTTAAGGGACCAAAATACTAATTAAGCCATTTGGAAATGTTTTAATATTGGTCTTTATTAGAAATTTTGTATATATAATGGGAAAATAATAATGCACTCAAAAAAAGAATAATCCTCTCTCTGGGAAAATAATAATGCAATAAAAAAAAAAGAAGCTGAGAACAAAAATAAGAATGGAAAATAATAATGCAGTCAAAAAAAGAATAATCCTCTCTCTGGGAAAATAATAATGCAGTCAAAAAAGAATAAGTTGAGAACAAAATAATAATGGAAAATAATAATGCAGTCAAAAAAAAAAAAAGAATAATAGAAGAAGCTGAGAACAAAAATAAGAATGGAAAATAATAATGCAGTCAAAAAAAGAATAATCTTCTCTTTGAGAAAATAATAATGCAGTCAAAAAAAGAAGAAGCAGAGAACAGAAATAATAATGGGAAAATAATAATGCAAAGAATAATCAAAGAAGAAGTTGAGAACAAAAATAATAATGGGAAAATTATATCAAAAAATAATAATGGAAAAATAATAATGCAGTCAAAATAAGAATAATCCTCTATTTGAGAAAATAATAATACAGTCAAAAAAGAAGAAGTTGAAAACAAAATAATAATGGAAAATAATAATGCTGTAAAAAAAAAGAATAATAATGCAGTCAAATAAATAAGAAGCTGAGAAGTAGTAGCTTTGAAGGCAAGATCGATAGAGTAGAAGCCGAGCGTGGTCCATTTTGAAATTGAAGTCATCGCTGACAGCTTCAAACCTAATTTCAATTTGGTGATAGAATTGCCTTTGAATGCTCCAAACATAAAGCGGTAAGTCAATTCGATTTTCAAAAAATGGTGAAATCTTTGACAACTGAAAACCACATACCTGAAGATCTTGTTGTATTATCAATTCTGTCAAAACTTCCATTAAAATCTTTGAAGCGATTTCGATGCTTAAACAAAACATGCTCTCTTTTATTTCAAAACCCTAATTTCATGTCCATCTACCGCAACAATTTCATATCTAACGACCGTTGTCATTCTTACTACAATGATACATCTGTTTTTCTGCATCAGGATCATTATTCTAATTCTCATCATAATAAAATGTATTCCTCTTTGCATTCACTCTCTGGTAAGAGGTTTGAGAATAGAGAAAAATTAATAAACTTGCCAACTCCATTTCATGAAGAGGACCCTCGCTTTTTAATTTTGGGTTGTGGTCATGCTATTGGAATTCTCTGTCTTTACTGGAGAAATACAATTGTATTGTGGAATCCAACAACAGATGAATCACATGTCGTTCCTCCCAGTTCTATAGAGACACCAAATCATTTGTATGCGCGGTTTGTAGTTTGTCTTAATGGATTTGGTTATGACCATGTTAGAGATGACTATAAGATTATTAGGTATAACGGTTGTTATCAGGTACCCTTATGGGAGATTTATAGCCTGAGATGTAACTCGTGGAAAAAACTTGATGTCAATATGCCCAATTGTCCTTGGCATGCTGAACCAGGTGAACGATTGTACTTGGATGGGATATGTCATTGGTGGTCTGAAACTTGGTGTGTCAATCAAGATGATCGATACCCTCATGATCACTACTTGGTGTCATATGACTTGACCAATGATAAGGTTTTTACAACACTCCTACCCTTGGCGATACTCACAGACTTAGATGCCAATTTTGATGTGGATTTGGTGTTAAAATACTTGCTGATATTAAATGGGTCCATTGCTGTGATCTCGTGGTATAATGCTTCGAGGGGATTTCAAGATGAGACTACTTTTCACATATCAATTTTAGGTGAACTTGGTGTCACTGAATCATGGACTAAACTCTTCGTTGTTGGACCTTTGCCCTACATCGACAGTGTTTTTGGTGCAGGGAAGAATGGTGATATATTCTTAAGAAATAACAATAATGAACTAGTCTGCTTTGATTTAAGTACCCAAATAATTGAAGAACTTGGTGTCGAAGGAGAATCGGAAAATACTATAGTACTTTGTAAGAAAAGCCTTCTCTCGATTGGAGCAATAAGTCATTAATTGTTTTTCTTGTTTTCACCAAAGATATTTGTGAATGTTTTTGGTAGAATTTTACCTTGTATAATAAAAGTTGATCGCCAATTCCATATATCATAACTGCTTTATCAATTTTTATATCAAAATTTTATTATTTTTTTCCTATTTGCAAACTCATATGGTTTTTATTACAATTGTTAGAATGGTTTTTTACGTTTTATTGAACTGCCTGCAAGTTAATTGCTCAACAATCAAGCTTATGTAATATCAATAAATGTGATATATTCTTCGATAAAATAGATGGTGGTGAAATAGTTTGCTTTATTTAATGTCATTCCTCCCAGTTCTATGTGATAGCTTTAGATGATAATTCCCTTGTAATAACTTGGTGGAAAGTATATACTTGTTTTGGAGGTGCTTAACACATTAGTAGAATTGGTTTCTTTATTATATTGAAAAAAGCATAAGCCATATATGTTTTTTATTAGTACTTTTAGTTTCATGAATTGTTCATTTTCTTTTGGTGTCACATGGTTTATATTTTACCCCTTTTTTGTGTTTTTGAGTAAATCCGATTCTTTTTGAGCAAATTTTTCTAGATGTTTATATTTAATATAACTTAAAAAGGGATTTTGGTAGATTATAGTAGTGTGAATGTTAAATTATTTGACAAAGGAAGGTGAAAATGATGTTGAATATCCAATCGGCTGGAGAGTTGTAGTTGTTCGCTAGCCTTTTGATTAGCGAAAATGCTAATCATAAACGAAGAGAATTGCACAGTCATCAATGAATACCTGTTTGCCAAATGTGCGAAGGAGTACGCTACTACGCTAAGCTTGCAGCTTGCTACGACAATCCATACCAAATCTTGAAGAGGGTAGGGATTGTGGCTTATAAACTCAAATTACCGGAAGGACTAGGGTGTGCACCCTGTATTCGATGTTTCACTTCTCAAGAAAGCTCTTGGGGACTACCAAGTTGAGGAAGAACTGCCTTCAGGGGACTGAGAATGTGAGTCAAGTTATGGTTGAATGACAAGGAAAGGGACCTGAAGAGGCAACATATGATGTTAATATGAAAATGTGAGCCAATTTTACAATCATGGGAAGTCCACAGTAGATATATTTTTACTATCACACTGTTTCCTTGAATTGTATGATATGTTGCTTTACTATCACAGTGGATTTTGCAGTGGGAACACCGTGTGTTTGATAAAATTTTGCAGCTGATTTTCTAAAAATTGAATCTAGCAAAACTAATTGTCTGAGTGGTAGAAACTGATTCAATTGGCTTTCATAAGCTTCACTCAATTGATATTTTAGAATTGTAACTAAAGTGTTGAGTTTTATCTTATTGTAATCACACTGAAATTTTCATGCAGCTCTGAATGTGATTGGACTATATTTTCAAACTTAAAAGTGAACTATTGTTACTATGATCTGAGTGGCTTATTAATTGCTTTTATTAGGAAGGACTCGTGAGTTATTTCAGCTGTTGTGTGGTGCAAATCAAAGATATATCTATGGCTAAAATTGGAGGAACAAATCATAGACGGAGATAAAGTGAGTCACAAAGACAGATGCTGAACTTGGAGGCGAAGAAAAGCCATATCGATCGGGGAGGAAGAGAAAAATTATCTCGAAGACGAAGAGAGAGCTAGGGCGATGATGGTACAATGGAAAGCATCACATTTAAAAGCTTCGTATTATATGTTGATGATGGTCATATAGCTCTTTCTTGATCTATTTACTGCTAGCAATCAACTATAACCATTAATTGTGCAGGATGACTTGGATGTAACACCTCCTCTTTCATAGGCTTTACTTCTCATCCAGCCAGTTGTAATACATTTGATAAAAATGTTGATATTATGTGTTCTTCAGAAGCATAGCTGGCTCATTTTGAGGGATAAAGAGACTTTTGCAGCCCAGGCCGAGAGAACGAAAAAAGCAAAGGCGCAGAAGCAGCATACAATCAAAATGAAGAAGACAAAGAAAAAACTGAGTATGCAATAATTAGGAAAAGTTAACATTCTAGTTGATCTAGGAGATGTAATATTTTACTATCATGTTGTTTATTTGATAGAATTTGGTAGAGATGAGATTAGGCCCAAGGTGTGGAGGGTGTATTGCAGGAAAAGTGCGCCAAAGTAAGGAGTTAATAAGTTAGTTATATAAGGAATAAAGATAGAAGAATGAACAAGAAGCAACCAGTGAGGGTGTATCTTCACTGAGGGAGCCACTTGACTAGGCTGATAGTTAGTTATACTATCAAGTTTTACCTTTTATTTAGATGTCGTAACACTGTATAATCAACAACATTTCTCCATTAATATAACAGTGTTTCAACATTTTTTTTCATTTATTCTATCATTATTCATCTCTTTGAATTTTGTGTTAATTTAGATTTACCTAAATTATTCTTGCAACATGTTTTGCCAAATGTGTTAGTGATGGTGCAGTTGATAATTGATCAAGCATTGTGAGTTTCCATTGTTATTTGTTACTACTACTTTGTTTATCATCGCTATATTTTTAATGAATTTTGTTGAAGGAAGGAACTAATCATTTACTGTACTCTTTTTTATTTCTAGACCCTATATCACAACATTAAAATAGCTGCTACTAAAATCTACAATTTGTCAAGAGAAGAGTTGGTTCATGAGAGAAAGCATTTCACCATAGTTGAGAAGATTGTAGACCAGAAGCTTCTTCGAGTTGAAATAGGATTTGTTTAATTTCTAAACTTTTGTCATATATGCTAGTCTATATGGTGTGCCGAAATTTCAAGGGCTTCATTACTCATTAGTAATGACAAATTGACTGGTGACCATAACTCACTTTGGTACTTGGTACGGGTCAGGTATGCGATACACAACTCCTGTTAATTTTTAAAATATACATAGCTACATGGAATAAAGTTCCCAGGTAAATTTACTTCTTATGTGATGAGGATTCCGTAAATTCAATATTTGAGAAATAAAAGAACAAGGAGAAAAAAGTTTTCTTACACATCGTGGACCACTTTTATTAATGACAAATTTATTTAACATACAACGTAAGTACTCTTTCCTTGCACTGTTGGTTAAAGTTTCAAACTAGAACATGATTTAGAATGCATTTGATAATTTGATAATTGTATTATATATGACTATAGTTTGGTTCAGTGCTTGTTTAATTGTATTATGTATGATTCGCCCAAGAAGAAATATAGTTGTGTTTGAGAATAAGGACAAACCTTAGGGTGGTGATTATTTGAGTAAGTTCTAATAGACCACTTATCCTTATTTAAGGGATATTCTCATATTCTGTACTTTTTCTTAGTTTTGAGATGTTACCTTGTTTTAATATGATATATTATATGTATAACTTTAGCCTCTATGTTCATTTTCTTTTGGTGTCACATTTAACTATGATGGTTTATATTTTACCCCTTTTTTGTGTTTTTGTGTAATTCTGATTCTTTTTGAGTGAATTTTTCTAGATGTTTATATTTAATATAACTTAAAAAGGGATTTTGGTAGATTATAGTAGTGTGAATGGTATTTGACAAAGGAAGATGAAAATGATGTTGAATATCCGATCAGCTGGAGAGTTGTAGTTGTTTGCTAGCCTTTTGATTAGCGAAAATGATAATCATAAACAAGGAGAATTGCACAGTCATCAATGAATTTCTGTTTGCCAAATGTGTGAAGGAGTACGCTACTACGCTAAGCTTGCAGCTTGCTGCGACAGTCCATAGTGAATCTTGAAGAGGGTAGGGATTGTGGCTTATAAACTCAAATTACCGGTAGGGACTAGGGTGTGCACCCTGTATTCGATGTTTCACTTCTCAATGGGGACTACCGAGTTGGGGAAGAACTGCCTTCAAAGTTAGAGGGAGATTTTTCGGGACAATTTGAACCGGAACAGTGCTGCTGGCTACGCGCACAGTGAATCAGCGGACTGCGAATGTGATTCAAGTTATGGTTCAATGGCAAGGAAAGGGACCTGAAGAGGCAACATAGGAAGTGAATATGAAAATGTGAGCCAATTTTACTATCATGGGAAGTCCACGGTAAATATATTTTTACTATCATGTTGTTTCCTTGAATTGTATGATATGTAACAGTGGATTTTCTAAAAAATGAATCTAGCAAAACTAATTGTCTGAGTGGTAGAAACGGATTCAATTGGCTTTCATTAGCTTCACTCAATTGATATTTTAGAATTGTAACTGAAGTGTTGAGTTTTATCTTATTGTAATCACGCTGTGAAATTTTCATGCGGCTCTGAATGTGATTGGACTATATTTTCAAGCTTAAAAGTGAACTATTGTTAGTATGATCTGACAGGCTTATTAATTGCTTTTATTGAATGAGCAAATGATAGACTGTGAACATATGGAAGAGGACTTAACAAAGCATATGGAAGGAGAGCGCGCTAAACAGACTTTACTTGTCGCACAAGTTACTGAAGCTTCTAGAGAGTAGAGTTAGTTATAACTGCCTAACAAACTTAGATGGGTTAGTTATGATACAGTACATGTAGTACACAGTTAGATATGATGGAGCTACACTAGTGAACTTGTATATAAGTGTATTCCACCTTGTAACTTGAATCAAGGAAGCATGAGATTTCCACTCTAATGAAGGCATCATTTTTAGATTTCTCAAATGACTAAAATGTAAATTGATTTTTGCTTTTTTGTTGTCTTTCGATATGTAATGCAAGTTATACGATCACGGTGACACATTTTACGGAATTAATAATTCAGATTACAACCCGTTTTGTGAGTTAAATACATAAGGATGATTAGTTTGCCGCAGTGGCCGAGTCATTAAACCAATGGTTTAAGCACATGAGTCCTAACCTTAGCTTCAACATTTTTGCATTTAGTTGAAAATCAAAAGGCTAAGAAACGTTGAAAAAACAAGGTGCCCTTAATTAAGATGATTCTTGAGCAGACAAAGGACTACCAATAGAGAATAAGAGAAGTTGTGTTTATCTTATTACCTTTCTATTTTTTGACAAGTTTATCCTATCTTTGTTGTAATTTATTGACATGCACATGGTCTTTTAATAAGAGTTTGAAAGAGAATATTTTTTACTTACATCCTTTCTTTCTTCTTGCCATATGTGATGTATAGGTATTAACTTAGGAGGTGGTAACCTGGTAACCTATAATAAGTAATAATAATAAATAAAAGTCAATGAATTAGGTTTTAGTGCTCATTTCTGTAACTAGAGATTGTCATTATCACAGTTGGAGATTGAACCAATTGATAAGAATTTGTGTAAAGCCTACTATATATACATGCAGAATATCAACCATATACATGCAGAATTTCTTCAACCAATTGATAAGAATTTCAAAATGAATGCTCACTTTTTCATTTTCTTTCTCTTGCTCCAATGTACCTCAGCTTCTTTTGACTACTACATGCTCTCAGAAACTTGGGATCCAACATTTTGCAAGGGTCAACGATGCAGTGCAAGGTTTACTGTGCATGGCCTGTGGCCGCAGAACAACACGGGGCCTCAACCTTCTAAATGTCCAACTCAGTATACACTTCAAATCGGACAGGTGTATATGTATTTAACTATTTTGATCATATAGCTTTAATTTTCTAATTTCATATGCTTAAATTTTTTTTTTTTATTAGTTTGATACAAGCTTGACGAAGGATCTTAACAATTACTGGCCTTCGTTAACGGGAGATAACAAGAGGTTCTGGACACAAGAGTGGGATAAGCATGGTACTTGTTCAATGTTGCCAGCGAGTGACTACTTCAAACTCGCCATAAGTCTTCATAAAGATAATCTCATCGCAGTTATTCTTCGGAATAACGGTATTACTCCTGATGCAACAACGAAAAGAAGCCCAGCAGATATTGTCAATATTTTAAAGATGCATACCAAAGGCAAAGAACCGCAACTTATGTGTGACACTTCAAAGAAATTGTTGGCTGAAGTTAGAATTTGCTTTGAAAAAAGCAATGCGTCAGATTATCATGATTGTCCTAAGCAAACTAATTGTGATATTAATGGTATACTCTACCCACCAGGCACCAAGAAAATTTTAATATGATGATATATAAATATAAATAAATAAATAAATAATTATGATGCATTAGTTAATTGAAAGTGGCTGTGCTAGCCATATATATGTAATTGTGTGATTTTATAATTTGAATAAAAAGTCTTGTGTTTGCAATATATAATTGTTATTTTAGTTGAATGAAAGTGAAATATAAATTGTGTTTGTCACTGTTATTTTAGTTGCATGTTCTGTTTATACACTGATTTTGTAGAGCTATATGAAACTGTGAGGCATAATGATACTTAGAATTTTCAGTTATTAATGCTGATCTTCCTTGTCTTAGGAAACCTCTCTATCAATATCAAGTCTTGAAATTGAAAGCATACATACAGAATTCAATGAAAAAATGAACACGTTGCAAAATCAAACTCGCATAGACTTTATTCAATTACAATCAGTTTCTTGTACATAAAAAATTCAAAGAGGTTCAATTGGAGTTGACACGGTTTTGATAGTATAAATCAATATACTTGACATCGCGAGCCACTTGAGACTAGCTTCGCATTACTCCCTCACATACTCAAGATAGATCTTTAAGGTCTATTTATTTCACCGATCGAGTCAAAATTCCGTCGATCGAGTCCTTCCAAACAAGTCTGTCATCGAACTGCTGTGCTGGAAGCTTTACTGCAGAAATTCTGTCAGTCAATGCAGCGTCAAAATCTGTTATATGATTGGGGATGATCCATTTATTTGCCACTTGCATATCCACAACCAAAGAAATCAGAGTTTTAAAAATCTGTCGTGGGATCTGAAGCAGATCTACCAATGATACACCTAACCAATTATCCTTCCAATATGAGATAGTATCTCCTTTGCCAATGAGCCAGAATGAATGATCCGTGACAGCTGCATAACGATGTTTAAGACCACGCCATGTAGAAGAATGAAGGAAGGATTTAGTCGGTGTACATTCTTAATATAGCGAACTCCACAAAGAATCGCACATTGGTCATTGCTTGACAGCATCTTCCAACAAAGAATCGTTAATCTTAGACAGAGGTCTTAAATCCAAACCACCAACCTCATAAGGTGTACAAACTGTTTTACAAGCGAACGTGCATATTTTCTTTGTATTTATATCTCCGCTCCACACAAAGTTGCATATCCAAGCATCACGGTTCTTCAACATATTGTTAGGCCACCAATAAACATGAAAAGAATAAACAAGCATTCCATGAATTACCGATCGCACCAACTGAACTCTTCCCATAATGGAGAGTAGAGAGCCTTTCCACGTTGCTAGCTTCACTTTAATTCTATCCGCCATGGCCTGAAACTGAATAGCCCTAGGTTTACCCACGAATATAGGACATCCGAGATAAGTGAACGGAATGGTGCCTGCAGTAAACCCCAGAAGGTTCGTGATAATGGAAATTAGCTATTGACCTAGTAATGATTGAACAATTGATGATCACTTTAGAGATTTAGGGTTATTAATTGTGATTAAGGAATCAATGTTTGTGAAAACCTCACTTAAACACACATTCATCCAAGAGATTGGAGAATTATGATTAAGTGAGAGGATTAGTACCCAAGATTAATCATTTTATTGATTCAATCTATGAAACTAGTTGAGTAATTCATGAGTATAGAATATGATTCACCAAGCACATTACTTTGAGATGAACCAAAGAGATTCAATCGTCCGCCAACCGTTTGATAAAATTTCAATATTAGTTTTAAACAACAATTTGTATGCAAACTCCCCCCTTTTTAATGTCTTTAATTTTACAATTTCAAACTAATCCAATTAGCCATTGTTGAATAATCTCAATCCTTGTGGGATCGATTTTATTATTACTTGCGATATTCGTACACTTGCGAAATTATCCATCAAGTTTTTGGCGTCGTTGCCGGGGATTGTTGATTCATTTCAACAAGGAAATTGGCTTGCTTAGGATTTTATTTGTTTACTTTTTGTGCTATTTTTTTTAATTTTAAGTTTTAGCTTTTACTTAGGTTTTCTTTGTTATCTTCATTTTTTTTAGAAACGAAAAAAAAAAATTGTTCTCATTATGTGTTCTTCATTGTGCTTGTGCTACTAACTATTTTCTCTAAGTGTTGTAGCAATGAACTGGATTGAAAATAGATTGGTTGATTCCGAAGAAATTGCTATTATTCGTTATCAACTTTGTCTACTAGCTTATGAGCAAAGATGGGTAAATGAAGAGCTTCAACGATTGAAGGTGAGGTATGATCATCGTACCAATTATTGTGAGAAGCCTTACAATGAAGAAGATCATGAAGTGATCAACATCCATTACAACGTTCAACTCATCAAGTTCTTGGATGAATTTTTGAAGTTCCATCAAGGTTCATTTGGTGGATTTGAAGTTGAATGTGATAATCTTGTTACAAAGGCAAATGAGTGTGAGAAAGTGGTTGAGATGAGGATCAAACATTATGTTATTTGGGTAGAAGAAGAGATTTTGAATCCCAAGAAGAACGATATTAAAAGAGTGAACCGTGATGATCTCTATGTGACACTTGAGTCTCAACAAATGGAGCTAGAAGAGAAAGATCATTTGCCAAAGAAACATCAACCTTCTTCAAGGTTGGAGAGTGCTCATTCCATGAGCTTATTTGTTGGAGTATGGGGGGCCCTTGATTCTCGATGCGAAGTTCATGGAATTCTTACCAAACAAGAGGAAGAAGAAGGATGATGTGTTCTTCCTATCATTTAAGCCTCCCTAACATGGTGATGATACGTCAAGCTTGAGACGTCAACAACAAGCGCTTCATGGGAGGCAACCCATGGGTTTGGTGTTTCTATCCCTCTTGTCTTTAATAAGTTGAATGATCTTGAATGTTGCATGGTTCTTAAATTTGTCTTGTTAATTGTTGTTTAGGCACCCATTTATCCTTTGGAAGATTTCAAAGATTTGATATCATTTTTAATTGCTTTGATGTATGGTTTGTTTGGTTTTGACCTTAGGCATGGATTTGTGATGCTTGAAGTGCAACAGATTTTTGCGATGTATGGATTGAAGCACAAGCTGGGGGACATTCACGTATTTGATGATCTAATGATCCGATCCTTTAAACCGCGAGGATTTGAGCCTATACACTCCATTTGCTTGAATATGTGAGTCCACTACCTCTCTTGACTCTAGAACTTGCTTTTATTCTTTAGATTTATTGAGTAGCATTGATTAGCACACGAGACAAGTTTGTTGGTACCTTGAGCCTTTGTATCCTACCCTTGCATGATATATCCTTTGTTAACCCACTTTTGAGCCGTAAACACAAATTTTATTGGTTGATTGTCTTCTTAACCCTTTTTTTTTTCAAAAAAAATTGTTTTCTTGGAGTTAAGTTGATTGTTTTTGTTTGTTCTTATGGCAAATGCATAAGTTTGGGGTTGCTTTTGGAACTAGCAACAAATTAAGTTTGGGGTGGGTATACTAGAGCAATCAATGTTATGAAAAAGAATGAAAAGGAAAAGGTTGAAAGTGAAAAAGAAAAGAAAAAAAAATTGTGAAAAGTTGTGAAACGTAAGAAGTCCAAAAATTGATAATGTGAAGAAAAAAAATTGACTTCTTCAAAAAGAAAAGAAAGAAAATCTTTGAAAAGTTTGAAAAAGAACGGTTTGTGATTGTATGATTGTTAATATTTGTGGAAATAAAATGCTCTCTAGTATAGCCTTAAAAAATGGAAGTTTTGTGTTGAAAATTCTGTGAAAAGTTTGTCCTTAACTCCAAGTTTTTAACTCATTTCCCAAAAACATCCACCTTACCTTAAGCCCCATTATAACCTTGAAAGTCCTCTAATGTGTGTGTTTCATTTGCTATTTGATTTATCTTTAGAGTGCTTGCAAGCTTATGGTAGAAGAGTTAGGTATGTGTTGATTGAGTGATTAACCTACTATATAATTGAGTGAATGTGAGTGGTGTGAAGTGATCATTGATTATCAAATATTGTGAATGCTTCCGTGGTTGTGTGAATTGAAGTCATTGTAGGAAGATGTTGCATGAAAGGTTTGATCAATTGAAGTGCTTGATGAAAAGATCAAATGAATTGTGTGTTGAAGTGATTTAAGAAGGTTGTCAAATTTTTGTGGTTTTTCGTTTGATAAACGTGTTCCTTGAGGACAAGGAACAAGATAAGTTTGGGGTTGTGATGACTCTTGTCATTTCTACATTTTAAGATAATTTCAATGGTGTTTTAGAGGTGTTTTCAAGTGATTTTGATCATATTTGAGGTGCAAAAGACTTAGAATGAAATGTAGCTTGGAAAGGAAGAAATGCTGAAAATGATGATTTTTCGTCTTTTAGTGGGCATTCTGCCAACTTCGCGCAGGCTAACTAGAGTTCGCGCAGGCTAACCTGAAGTTCGCGCAGGCTAACCAAAGTTCGCGCAGGCTAACCAGAGTCCGCTCAGGCTAACTGCGCTGTTGGGAAAATTCGCGCAGGTGAATCAGATCTCGCGGGAGGCGAACTGGAAGCTGCTTTGGCCCATTTTTGACCATTTTCTTGCACTATAAAAGGAGGTTTGTTCAAATGGTAAAAGGTTACGAATTTTGGAGGAAGAAAAGATCATTGGAGCTCAATTGAAGTGGATTCAAGCAAGAAACAAAGGGTGGAAATATTCCAAAACCTCTTGTGATGATGAAATCTTCTCTTCTTGTGATGATGAAACAATAATAACCCCAATATTATTGTTTAATTATTTTATCATTAATAATGTTGTAAATGGCTATAATTTTGTGAACGGTTTTCAGAGAAAAAACTTATTGCCTATTATTAATAAAATGACTTCTTCTTTTATTTTGTTTTTTGATATGAGTTTTAAATAATAGAAGAGAAAGTACTAAGAGTATAGATGCCAAAACTCATTGTGTTTTACTTTTCTATCTAATCTTCAAAACAAAATATTTTTTTAATGAGTGTCTGTCTGAGTTGTCGACCTTGTTGACATTCTCGTGATTTGATAGCCTCGATATATTTATCGCCGAGAAAAACCGATTGTACTCTGGAGGAGTTGCATAATATTTGCGGATAATTCCTTAGTTCAGTGTCATGACACGCCTCTGGTTATTAGTTTCCAGCCATCCGCAACAACACTTACCAATTTAGATATTTGTTATGTCATGGCATATTTCCTAGATCAAGATAGAATAATATTTTGCGTCCGTAACATCCCAAAATTTTTAAATTCTCAGGGTTGCATTATTCAAATCAAGGCTAGGTGCTTGTGGAATTTGCTGATATGTACAATTTAGTCATGAACTGGTGGTGTTCAATATGTATGATGATTTGAATAGTTTATGATAAAATATCACATTTAATATTTTAATTAAATTTTATTATATGATAGTTTATATTTATTTAATATCGAAAGCTCAATTTTATTTAAGCGATGAAATTCTAAGTAATAATAAAAAGATTGAAACTTACCTTATAGGAGAAAATTTATGAAAGTAAAAGAAAATTGTAAAAGAAAGATCAACATAATAGTATATAGATTTAATTGCATTTTTGGTTCCTCTATTGTAACCATCTCACGATTTTAGTCCTCACATTTTAAAATTGATCATTATAGCGATGAAGTAACTTTCAAGAATATAAATGTTAAATTTAGGTAGTAATCAAATGTTATACCGCTCGATAAAGTTTGTAAAATTTGAATTTGTTCATATTTGTTATCAACATATAGCCAGAGCTAAGAATTCAACATATAGCCAAAAAAATTGACTGAAAAAGTAAAAGGAACATTGGTGTTCAATCATTACTAGGTCAATAGCTAATTTCCATTATCACGAACCTTCTGGGGTTTACTGCAGGCACCATTCCGTTCACTTATCTCGGATGTCCTATATTCGTGGGTAAACCTAGGGCTATTCAGTTTCAGGCCATGGCGGATAGAATTAAAGTGAAGCTAGCAACGTGGAAAGGCTCTCTACTCTCCATTATGGGAAGAGTTCAGTTGGTGCGATCGGTAATTCATGGAATGCTTGTTTATTCTTTTCATGTTTATTGGTGGCCTAACAATATGTTGAAGAACCGTGATGCTTGGATATGCAACTTTGTGTGGAGCGGAGATATAAATACAAAGAAAATATGCACGTTCGCTTGTAAAACAGTTTGTACACCTTATGAGGTTGGTGGTTTGGATTTAAGACCTCTGTCTAAGATTAACGATTCTTTGTTGGAAGATGCTGTCAAGCAATGACCAATGTGCGATTCTTTGTGGAGTTCGCTATATTAAGAATGTACACCGACTAAATCCTTCCTTCATTCTTCTACATGGCGTGGTCTTAAACATCGTTATGCAGCTGTCACGGATCATTCATTCTGGCTCATTGGCAAAGGAGATACTATCTCATATTGGAAGGATAATTGGTTAGGTGTATCATTGGTAGATCTGCTTCAGATCCCACGACAGATTTTTAAAACTCTGATTTCTTTGGTTGTGGATATGCAAGTGGCAAATAAATGGATCATCCCCAATCATATAACAGATTTTGACGCTGCATTGACTGACAGAATTTCTGCAGTAAAGCTTCCAGCACAGCAGTTCGATGACAGACTTGTTTGGAAGGACTCGATCGACGGAATTTTGACTCGATCGGTGAAATAAATAGACCTTAAAGATCTATCTTGAGTATGTGAGGGAGTAATGCGAAGCTAGTCTCAAGTGGCTCGCGATGTCAAGTATATTGATTTATACTATCAAAACCGTGTCAACTCCAATTGAACCTCTTTGAATTTTTTATGTACAAGAAACTGATTGTAATTGAATAAAGTCTATGCGAGTTTGATTTTGCAACGTGTTCATTTTTTCATTGAATTCTGTATGTATGCTTTCAATTTCAAGACTTGATATTGATAGAGAGGTTTCCTAAGACAAGGAAGATCAGCATTAATAACTGAAAATTCTAAGTATCATTATGCCTCACAGTTTCATATAGCTCTACAAAATCAGTGTATAAACAGAACATGCAACTAAAATAACAGTGACAAACACAATTTATATTTCACTTTCATTCAACTAAAATAACAATTATATATTGCAAACACAAGACTCTTTATTCAAATTATAAAATCACACAATTACATATATATGGCTAGCACAGCCACTTTCAATTAACTAATGCATCATAATTATTTATTTATTTATTTATATTTATATATCATCATATTAAAATTTTCTTGGTGCCTGGTGGGTAGAGTATACCATTAATATCACAATTAGTTTGCTTAGGACAATCATGATAATCTGACGCATTGCTTTTTTCAAAGCAAATTCTAACTTCAGCCAACAATTTCTTTGAAGTGTCACACATAAGTTGCGGTTCTTTGCCTTTGGTATGCATCTTTAAAATATTGACAATATCTGCTGGGCTTCTTTTCGTTGTTGCATCAGGAGTAATACCGTTATTCCGAAGAATAACTGCGATGAGATTATCTTTATGAAGACTTATGGCGAGTTTGAAGTAGTCACTCGCTGGCAACATTGAACAAGTACCATGCTTATCCCACTCTTGTGTCCAGAACCTCTTGTTATCTCCCGTTAACGAAGGCCAGTAATTGTTAAGATCCTTCGTCAAGCTTGTATCAAACTAATAAAAAAAAAAAATTTAAGCATATGAAATTAGAAAATTAAAGCTATATGATCAAAATAGTTAAATACATATACACCTGTCCGATTTGAAGTGTATACTGAGTTGGACATTTAGAAGGTTGAGGCCCCGTGTTGTTCTGCGGCCACAGGCCATGCACAGTAAACCTTGCACTGCATCGTTGACCCTTGCAAAATGTTGGATCCCAAGTTTCTGAGAGCATGTAGTAGTCAAAAGAAGCTGAGGTACATTGGAGCAAGAGAAAGAAAATGAAAAAGTGAGCATTCATTTTGAAATTCTTATCAATTGGTTGAAGAAATTCTGCATGTATATGGTTGATATTCTGCATGTATATATAGTAGGCTTTACACAAATTCTTATCAATTGGTTCAATCTCCAACTGTGATAATGACAATCTCTAGTTACAGAAATGAGCACTAAAACCTAATTCATTGACTTTTATTTATTATTATTACTTATTATAGGTTACCAGGTTACCACCTCCTAAGTTAATACCTATACATCACATATGGCAAGAAGAAAGAAAGGATGTAAGTAAAAAATATTCTCTTTCAAACTCTTATTAAAAGACCATGTGCATGTCAATAAATTACAACAAAGATAGGATAAACTTGTCAAAAAATAGAAAGGTAATAAGATAAACACAACTTCTCTTATTCTCTATTGGTAGTCCTTTGTCTGCTCAAGAATCATCTTAATTAAGGGCACCTTGTTTTTTCAACGTTTCTTAGCCTTTTGATTTTCAACTAAATGCAAAAATGTTGAAGCTAAGGTTAGGACTCATGTGCTTAAACCATTGGTTTAATGACTCGGCCACTGCGGCAAACTAATCATCCTTATGTATTTAACTCACAAAACGGGTTGTAATCTGAATTATTAATTCCGTAAAATGTGTCACCGTGATCGTATAACTTGCATTACATATCGAAAGACAACAAAAAAGCAAAAATCAATTTACATTTTAGTCATTTGAGAAATCTAAAAATGATGCCTTCATTAGAGTGGAAATCTCATGCTTCCTTGATTCAAGTTACAAGGTGGAATACACTTATATACAAGTTCACTAGTGTAGCTCCATCATATCTAACTGTGTACTACATGTACTGTATCATAACTAACCCATCTAAGTTTGTTAGGCAGTTATAACTAACTCTACTCTCTAGAAGCTTCAGTAACTTGTGCGACAAGTAAAGTCTGTTTAGCGCGCTCTCCTTCCATATGCTTTGTTAAGTCCTCTTCCATATGTTCACAGTCTATCATTTGCTCATTCAATAAAAGCAATTAATAAGCCTGTCAGATCATACTAACAATAGTTCACTTTTAAGCTTGAAAATATAGTCCAATCACATTCAGAGCCGCATGAAAATTTCACAGCGTGATTACAATAAGATAAAACTCAACACTTCAGTTACAATTCTAAAATATCAATTGAGTGAAGCTAATGAAAGCCAATTGAATCCGTTTCTACCACTCAGACAATTAGTTTTGCTAGATTCATTTTTTAGAAAATCCACTGTTACATATCATACAATTCAAGGAAACAACATGATAGTAAAAATATATTTACCGTGGACTTCCCATGATAGTAAAATTGGCTCACATTTTCATATTCACTTCCTATGTTGCCTCTTCAGGTCCCTTTCCTTGCCATTGAACCATAACTTGAATCACATTCGCAGTCCGCTGATTCACTGTGCGCGTAGCCAGCAGCACTGTTCCGGTTCAAATTGTCCCGAAAAATCTCCCTCTAACTTTGAAGGCAGTTCTTCCCCAACTCGGTAGTCCCCATTGAGAAGTGAAACATCGAATACAGGGTGCACACCCTAGTCCCTACCGGTAATTTGAGTTTATAAGCCACAATCCCTACCCTCTTCAAGATTCACTATGGACTGTCGCAGCAAGCTGCAAGCTTAGCGTAGTAGCGTACTCCTTCACACATTTGGCAAACAGAAATTCATTGATGACTGTGCAATTCTCCTTGTTTATGATTATCATTTTCGCTAATCAAAAGGCTAGCAAACAACTACAACTCTCCAGCTGATCGGATATTCAACATCATTTTCATCTTCCTTTGTCAAATACCATTCACACTACTATAATCTACCAAAATCCCTTTTTAAGTTATATTAAATATAAACATCTAGAAAAATTCACTCAAAAAGAATCAGAATTACACAAAAACACAAAAAAGGGGTAAAATATAAACCATCATAGTTAAATGTGACACCAAAAGAAAATGAACATAGAGGCTAAAGTTATACATATAATATATCATATTAAAACAAGGTAACATCTCAAAACTAAGAAAAAGTACAGAATATGAGAATATCCCTTAAATAAGGATAAGTGGTCTATTAGAACTTACTCAAATAATCACCACCCTAAGGTTTGTCCTTATTCTCAAACACAACTATATTTCTTCTTGGGCGAATCATACATAATACAATTAAACAAGCACTGAACCAAACTATAGTCATATATAATACAATTATCAAATTATCAAATGCATTCTAAATCATGTTCTACTTTGAAACTTTAACCAACAGTGCAAGGAAAGAGTACTTACGTTGTATGTTAAATAAATTTGTCATTAATAAAAGTGGTCCACGATGTGTAAGAAAACTTTTTTCTCCTTGTTCTTCTTTTATTTCTCAAATATTGAATTTACGGAATCCTCATCACATAAGAAGTAAATTTACCTGGGAACTTTATTCCATGTAGCTATGTATATTTTAAAAATTAACAGGAGTTGTGTATCGCATACCTGACCCGTACCAAGTACCAAAGTGAGTTATGGTCACCAGTCAATTTGTCATTACTAATGAGTAATGAAGCCCTTGAAATTTCGGCACACCATATAGACTAGCATATATGACAAAAGTTTAGAAATTAAACAAATCCTATTTCAACTCGAAGAAGCTTCTGGTCTACAATCTTCTCAACTATGGTGAAATGCTTTCTCTCATGAACCAACTCTTCTCTTGACAAATTGTAGATTTTAGTAGCAGCTATTTTAATGTTGTGATATAGGGTCTAGTAATAAAAAAGAGTACAGTAAATGATTAGTTCCTTCCTTCAACAAAATTCATTAAAAATATAGCGATGATAAACAAAGTAGTAGTAACAAATAACAATGGAAACTCACAATGCTTGATCAATTATCAACTGCACCATCACTAACACATTTGGCAAAACATGTTGCAAGAATAATTTAGGTAAATCTAAATTAACACAAAATTCAAAGAGATGAATAATGATAGAATAAATGAAAAAAAATGTTGAAACACTGTTATATTAATGGAGAAATGTTGTTGATTATACAGTGTTACGACATCTAAATAAAAGGTAAAACTTGATAGTATAACTAACTATCAGCCTAGTCAAGTGGCTCCCTCAGTGAAGATACACCCTCACTGGTTGCTTCTTGTTCATTCTTCTATCTTTATTCCTTATATAACTAACTTATTAACTCCTTACTTTGGCGCACTTTTCCTGCAATACACCCTCCACACCTTGGGCCTAATCTCATCTCTACCAAATTCTATCAAATAAACAACATGATAGTAAAATATTACATCTCCTAGATCAACTAGAATGTTAACTTTTCCTAATTATTGCATACTCAGTTTTTTCTTTGTCTTCTTCATTTTGATTGTATGCTGCTTCTGCGCCTTTGCTTTTTTCGTTCTCTCGGCCTGGGCTGCAAAAGTCTCTTTATCCCTCAAAATGAGCCAGCTATGCTTCTGAAGAACACATAATATCAACATTTTTATCAAATGTATTACAACTGGCTGGATGAGAAGTAAAGCCTATGAAAGAGGAGGTGTTACATCCAAGTCATCCTGCACAATTAATGGTTATAGTTGATTGCTAGCAGTAAATAGATCAAGAAAGAGCTATATGACCATCATCAACATATAATACGAAGCTTTTAAATGTGATGCTTTCCATTGTACCATCATCGCCCTAGCTCTCTCTTCGTCTTCGAGATAATTTTTCTCTTCCTCCCCGATCGATATGGCTTTTCTTCGCCTCCAAGTTCAGCATCTGTCTTTGTGACTCACTTTATCTCCGTCTATGATTTGTTCCTCCAATTTTAGCCATAGATATATCTTTGATTTGCACCACACAACAGCTGAAATAACTCACGAGTCCTTCCTAATAAAAGCAATTAATAAGCCACTCAGATCATAGTAACAATAGTTCACTTTTAAGTTTGAAAATATAGTCCAATCACATTCAGAGCTGCATGAAAATTTCAGTGTGATTACAATAAGATAAAACTCAACACTTCAGTTACAATTCTAAAATATCAATTGAGTGAAGCTTATGAAAGCCAATTGAATCAGTTTCTACCACTCAGACAATTAGTTTTGCTAGATTCAATTTTTAGAAAATCAGCTGCAAAATTTTATCAAACACACGGTGTTCCCACTGCAAAATCCACTGTGATAGAAAAGCAACATATCATACAATTCAAGGAAACAGTGTGATAGTAAAAATATATCTACTGTGGACTTCCCATGATTGTAAAATTGGCTCACATTTTCATATTAACATCATATGTTGCCTCTTCAGGTCCCTTTCCTTGCCATTCAACCATAACTTGACTCACATTCTCAGTCCCCTGAAGGCAGTTCTTCCTCAACTTGGTAGTCCCCAAGAGCTTTCTTGAGAAGTGAAACATCGAATACAGGGTGCACACCCTAGTCCTTCCGGTAATTTGAGTTTATAAGCCACAATCCCTACCCTCTTCAAGATTCGGTATGGATTGTCGTAGCAAGCTGCAAGCTTAGCGTAGTAGCGTACTCCTTCGCACATTTGGCAAACAGGTATTCATTGATGACTGTGCAATTCTCTTCGTTTATGATTAGCATTTTCGCTAATCAAAAGGCTAGCGAACAACTACAACTCTCCAGCCGATTGGATATTCAACATCATTTTCACCTTCCTTTGTCAAATAATTTAACATTCACACTACTATAATCTACCAAAATCCCTTTTTAAGTTATATTAAATATAAACATCTAGAAAAATTCACTCAAAAAGAATCAGAATTACACAAAAACACAAAAAAGGGGTAAAATATAAACCATCATAGTTAAATGTGACACCAAAAGAAAATGAACATAGAGGCTAAAGTTATACATATAATATATCATATTAAAACAAGGTAACATCTCAAAACTAAGAAAAAGTACAGAATATGAGAATATCCCTTAAATAAGGATAAGTGGTCTATTAGAACTTACTCAAATAATCACCACCCTAAGGTTTGTCCTTATTCTCAAACACAACTATATTTCTTCTTGGGCGAATCATACATAATACAATTAAACAAGCACTGAACCAAACTAGAGTCATATATAATACAATTATCAAATGCATTCTAAATCATGTTCTAGTTTGAAACTTTAACCAACAGTGCAAGGAAAGAGTACTTACGTTGTATGTAAAATAAATTTGTCATTAATAAAAGCGGTCCACAATGTGTAACAAAACTTTTTTCTCCCTGTTCTTCTTTTATTTCTGAAATATTGAATTTACGGAATCCGCATCTCATAAGAAATAAATGTACCTGGGAACTTTATTACATGTAGCTATATATATTTTAAAAATTAACAGGAGTTGTGTGTATCGCATACCTGAACCCGTACCAAGTACCAAAGTGACTTATGGTCACCGGTCAATTTGTCATTACTAATGAGTAATGAAGCCCTTGAAATTTCGGCACATCATATAGACTAGCCTATATGACAAAAGTTTAGAAATTAAACTAATCCTATTTCAGCTCGAAGAAGCTTCTGATCTACAATCTTCTCACCTATGGTGAAATGCTTTCTCTCATGAATCAACTCTTCTCTTGACAAATTGTAGATTTTAGTAGCAGCTATTTTAATGTTGTGATATAGGGTCTAGTAATAAAAAAGAGTACAGTAAATGATTAGTTCCTTCAAAAAATTCATTAAAAATATAGGGATGATAAACAAAGTAGTAGTAACAAATAACAATGGAAACTCACAATGCTTAATCAATTATCAACTGCACCATCACTAACACATTTGGCAAAACATGTTGCAAGAATAATTTAGGTAAATCTAAATTAACACAAAATTCAAAGAGATGAATAATGATAGAATCAATGAAAAAAAATGTTGAAACACTGTTATATTAATGGAGAAATGTTGTTGATTATACAGTGTTACGACATCTAAATAAAAGGTAAAACTTGATAGTATAACTAACTATCAGCCTAGTCAAGTGGCTCCATCAGTGGAGATACACCCTCACTGATCGCTTCTTGTTCATTCTTCTCTCTTTATTCCTTATATAACTAACTTACTAATTCCTTATATACTTCAGTGCTGTTGTCAAATACCGGCCATGGCGGATAATGGTGGTGGGTTTTTGGCTTTCCGCCATGCCAACTTTTTTGTAGGATGGTGGCACCATCAAGCCCAATAGAAGTTAAGAAATTAACTATAAAGATGAACTTCAAATATTCCCTAGGACACTATACTAGTTCAAGCAAGTTGCCAATGAACAGAACACAAACTATGCTGATAACTACATATAGAAACATACTAATGAAAACAAATACTTAACCAAAAAATAGACCACGATTCATACAGGAATCCACTGGAGAATCAAGCATTCAGGGGACAAAGGCCAACCATCAGGCACAATGCTAAAATGAATTCTGATCCTCCATAGTTCAGGGTGTACAATTATTGAGTTATAGAGTATTGTGAAAGTGGTTAACCATTGACAATTAAAAAAAGAGCATACTTATAAGAAAGAAAGAAAAACACACATTCATCAACAAAGAAGGGAATTAATTCGAAGGCCAGCTATGCAGGAAGTAAAAAAAAAGTTGCAAACTTGGTACACCTCTAATGCTAATGGAAATAAAAAGAGTAGAAGTGCAGAAAAGATTTTAAAACAGGCCAAAATCCAATAACACATTCCTAATCTAAATATTCATATCAAACTGCTTCCATAATCTTGTAATACACTATATTATCTTAAGTAGGTTCAACTCACATGTACTATGATGCATGGCCCATTGACCAATTGATATCTAGACCTGTGCAGAAGATTGGCGATATCTTTCTTCAGAAACTTCTCTGTCGCACATCTCTTCCTCCTAATCACTTCAATTCATTTCTTACTCAAATTCATTAACGGTTTGCTTAAAAAAATAACAGAATAAGAGAACATGCATTAGATAATTAGCAGCATAACCACCACACTATATCTTCTAACTAGTTTTGTCAAAGGACTGACCAAAGCACTATGGTATTTATAGCTTCCAACTTCTCAATTAATAACCTATCAAGGCTTGATTAAAAAAGTAAGAAACAAAATAAGAACAAAACAAAAGCATAATAAAAATCTAACTCCTAAAAATGACCTTAGACATTTCAAAATTACATAGAGAACAATGTGTCAAAAAATCTAACTACTAAAAATAGAAGGATATAAGTACTTTGCTACATTTCACTGTAAATATATGATAATAAGTCCAAGCTCTCAACACACTTGCTGCAATAGCCATCTACATTACACTATCAATAGATAGATATTTGTTCTTACAGCTCAAGAATCATATATCATATCATGTTTGTGGCATGCCTATATTGTTCTGGAGTGTCATAGCCATCTACTTTTTAAGGGTATGCAGAAGTGTGGAAGAAGCACCTTAGACATGATTTTCTTATTCTTTCTTTTGGGAAGCAGACATACACAAATAAGTCACCTTAAAAGTTAAAACATATCATGCTTCGTTTCATTTATGATCAGCGTCCTTTACATAAAGTTTGGTTGAAGCATTTTATCACTTCAACTCAACCATTAGCGCAACGAAATTATCTTTGGCGGAGACGGTGGAAAGAGATGTGAAAGTGGTGAGACAAACAGTGACGAATGGCGATCGAGAGCAAACTGAAACACACCAAATCGAGACAAAATTGCAGAAGTGGAGACGTTAAAGTCAATGACTATGACGCCTCGGAGGAAGGAGGTGGCGCTGATGATGAATTACCTATGGAGGAGGAAAAAGACGGCGGTGGATACATTATGTGTTACAAAGAATATAAAAGACACCAAATTGGAGAGTAAACTGTCACATATATTACAAAGAATTACATTTAAAACAAGAAACAGTTCATATATTAGTATTACAAGGAATTACATATATTCATATCAATCCCTATACGCTGATTATTGGCAATAAATGTCATCTCATTTGACTCATTCCATTATGTTCAACCTTATACTAACAATTCATACATATCCGTGACGTACTGAAGTACCAAAAACCAGAAAATAAGCTCAAGTTAAAAAACACAAACCAATTAAGTTTGCATATGCATACTCATCAAAATGAGGCTGGCGCTTGAATATGATAAAATACAGAGATCCATTTCTCTTAGGACGACATTAATCATAGGAAGACGCTAGGTCCATCATGTTCTAGTTTGAAACTTTCACCAATAGGGCAAGGAAATAGTACTTACAGTTACATTGTAGGTTAAACGAATTGGTCATTAATTAATAAAAGCGGTCAACGATGTGTAAGAAAACTTTCTTCTCCTTGTTATTATTCTTTAATTTCTCATATATTGACTTTAAGGAATCCACATCTCATAAGAAGTCAATGTACCTGGAAACTTTCTTCCATATATACTTCAGTGTTGCCAAATACCGGCCATGACGGATAATGGTGGCGGGTTTTTGGCTTTCCTCCATGGCCAATTTTTTGAAGGATGGCGACGCCATACTCGGATATGAAAGCAACCCATGGTCCACCATCAACATCACTGATATATTTTCACCTCTAGTGCCTATATCTATACAAAGGTCATTCCTTACCAGTAGATAAAGAAACAAATTGTCCACAAGTCCTAGCCTAATCGGCAAATTAAAACATGCAAAAATTGTTAGGCCAGACACCATGACCGGGGTTTGAACCCCGACTCCTCCACTTGTGTGTGTGAGTTTATAATAACTTTTTCATTTCGTCTATCTACCAACAAAAAAAAAGGATAAAGAAACAAATAGAACTCCAACTACTATGACTAGGAAACCAAATGCAAATGCACAATAACTCAGTAATTTCCTTTGGTTTTAAACTTTTCTCTTCATTCATAATAAATTTGACAAATAATAAAACATATTCAAACCAATGAGCAATTTACTCACTCTTAAACAAGTCTTGTGTTTTCTTTTAAATAAACAAGCAATCAATTCTACTACTGTATTAAGCACCTTCAAAACAAGTATATATAAACCATACAAAATCAACACTTTACCGAGACTCATTGACAATGATTTATTATATATCAATTATCAAATAGAATAAGAATGCACAATAACCCAGCAAATGATTTACTCCTCTTACTGTGAAAGAAGACTTTTCTTATAAATTATTATATATCATAAGAATAAGAATGTGGTCCTTTAACACCACCAAGCTCCTCAATCATTTGGATTCTTAAATCAAAGCAATTGTGGTACATAGTCAATAGAACTGGGAGGAATGACATTGAATCAAAGCAGACTAGTTCACCACCATCTATTTTATCGAAGAATATATCACCCTTATTGAAATTTCATAAGCTCGATTGTTGAGCCATAAACTTGGAGGCAGTTCAATAAAATGCAAAACCATTCTAAAAAATTGTAATAAAAACTAGATCAGTTTGCAAATAGAAAAAAAAAAATATTAACTTTCAATATAAAATTGATAAAGTTGTTATGATATATGGAATTGGCGATCAACTTTTATTATATAAGGTAAAATTCTACCAAAAACATTCACAAATATCTTTGGTGAAAACAAGAAAAACAGTTAATGGCTTATTGCTCCAATCGAGAGAAGGCTTTTCTTACAAAGTACTATAGTATTTGGCCATGCTCCTTCGACACCAAGTTCTTCAATTATTTGGGTACTTAAATCAAAGCAGACTAGTTCATTATTGTTATTTCTTAAGAATATATCACCATTCTTCCCTGCACCAAAAACACTGTCGATGTAGGGCAAAGGTCCAACAATGAAGAGTTTAGTCCATGATTCAGTGACACCAAGTTCACCTAAAATTGATATGTGAAAAGTAGTCTCATCTTGAAATCCCCTCGAAGCATTATACCACGAGATCACAGCAATGGACCCATTTAATATCAGCATGTATTTTGACACCAAATCCACATCAAAATTGGCATCTAAGTCTGTGAGTATTGCCAAGGGTAGGAGTGTTGTAAAAACCTTATCATTGGTCAAGTCATATGACACCAAGTAGTGATCATGAGGGTATCGATCATCTTGATTGACACACCAAGTTTCAGACCACCAATGACATATCCCATCCAAGTACAATCGTTCACCTGGTTCAGCATGCCAAGGACAATGAGGCATATTGACATCAAGTTTTTTCCACGAGTTACATCTCAGGCTATAAATCTCCCATAAGGGTACCTGATAACAATCGTTATACCTAATAATCTTATAGTCATCTCTAACATGGTCATAACCAAATCCATTAAGACAAACTAGAAACCGCGCATACGAATGATTTGGTGTCTCAATAGAACTGGGAGGAACGACATGTGATTCATATGTTGTTGGATTCCACAATACAATTGTATTGTTCCAGTAAAGACAGAGAATTCCAATAGCATGACCACAACCCAAAATATAAAAGCGAGGGTCCTCTTCATGAAATGGAGTTGGCAAGTTTATTAATTTGAGTCTATTCTCAAACCTCTTGCCAGAGAGTGAATGCAAAGAGGAATATGTTTTATTACGAGAATAATGATCCTGATGCAGAAAAACAGATGTATCATTGTAGTAAGAATGACAACGGTCGTTAGATATGAAATTGTTGCGGTAGATGGACATGAAATTAGGGTTTTGAAATAAAAGAGAGCATGTTTTGTTTAAGCATCGAAATCGCTTCAAAGATTTTAATGGAAGTTTTGACAGAATTGATAATACAACAAGATCTTCAGGTATGTGGTTTTCAGTTGTCAAAGATTTCACCATTTTTTGAAAATCGAATTGACTTACCGCTTTATGTTTGGAGCATTCAAAGGCAATTCTATCACCAAATTGAAATTAGGTTTGAAGCTGTCAGCGATGACTTCAATTTCAAAATGGACCACGCTCGGCTTCTACTCTATCGATCTTGCCTTCAAAGCTACTACTTCTCAGCTTCTTATTTATTTGACTGCATTATTATTCTTTTTTTTTACAGCATTATTATTTTCCATTATTATTTTGTTTTCAACTTCTTCTTTTTTGACTGTATTATTATTTTCTCAAATAGAGGATTATTCTTATTTTGACTGCATTATTATTTTTCCATTATTATTTTTTGATATAATTTTCCCATTATTATTTTTGTTCTCAACTTCTTCTTTGATTATTCTTTGCATTATTATTTTCCCATTATTATTTCTGTTCTCTGCTTCTTCTTTTTTTGACTGCATTATTATTTTCTCAAAGAGAAGATTATTCTTTTTTTGACTGCATTATTATTTTCCCGGAGAAGGATTATTCTTTTTTTGACTGCATTATTATTTTCCATTATTATTTTTGATCTCAGCTTCTTCTTTTTTTGACTGCATTATTATTTTCCCAGAGAGAGGATTATTCTTTACTGCATTATTATTTTCCCATTATATATACAAAATTTCTAAAAAAGTACCCTGTGTTAAAAAATATTAAAACATTTCCAAATAGATTAATGTAAATATAAAAGAATTTATTAAAAAATATATATTAGTGTAATAAACATTAACATTTCCAGAATATTGAACAAGAATTTGTTGAATATAAAAAGAGTCTTTATCATCATCCAATTTGGTTTATTAAAGTATTTAACCCATTTAAAAAGCAATATAATCACCTCAAACTAGAGAGTTTTTTTTTTTTACGAACCTCAAACTACGGATTTTTTTAAAATTTTTTGCATAGAGCATATGCATAAATATTATACTACCTGCACATTTATTAAGTGGCACAGACAAAAATGAAATATATATATAGGAAAATGCTTTGTGGTACGACACATTCTCTCGTCTCAAGTGCACGACACATATTCCATGCGGTTGCGTTTTTATGGTTTCTTTTACAGCATTTTCCTTTCTTTTTACTTTGTTTCTATTTTTTTTTCAATGGCCAATGTTGGTCATTCAAAAGACCAACTTTACATCTGACATTATATCTTATTTATATAGTATTATATTTTTGACAAAGTTTTAAGAATTTAATTTGTATGTACCGATAGTGTAAAATAATTTTGTACTATCAATCAATGACAACCATGTATTCCGCCGTGTCACCCCACTTTACCCCATTTTCTTCATATGATATGAAAGATTGGTGATTTCTTATTAGATAACCGTGTAGAATTATTTTACACTGTTAGTGCATATCAATTAAAATCAAGTTTTAATAGGGCTGAAAATGAGTAAGTTAAATCAAACTTGTTTGACTTCAATTTGATAAAAATTAGTTCAACTCGAAATTCGGCTTTAATTTGACACAAACTCTTTTTTCAGGTTAAGTTCGGCTCTAATTTGTTTACAATAGATCCTAAGACCTCATGCATACTATTCAAATAAATATTTCATCACTAAACTAAATCTAGTATTCTCTCCGGTCATATTTATAAATAAAAGTTACTTTTTAGATTCATTCTACAATTGATATATCTAGTATATATCTAAGTTAAGTACACTAGTTATTCAATAAATCTAAAAAATAATTTTTGGTTATAAATAAGACCGGAGAAGTAGTTTTTATTTTGTAGTATTATTTTTGATAAATTAAATTAGATACAAATCACTAATCACTAAATTATCTAATAGCAATTGTATTTTAGTTTTTAATTTTGTGTGGACCGTGGAGTAAACAATTGTTTGACCATGGATTGAAAGACTTAAAACTAGCTAACATAAATAATAGTAGTGAACAAATTTCGCTCGTGCATGTGTCGTGCTTATGGCTCTCGTACCATATAGCACTGCTGATATATATATATATATAACCACGAAAATAAGTAGATCCCTCGACATAAGGTGTATCGAAGAGGACTACCAAAATTTACAAAAGGATCTAGAAACTATAAGATAATACAAAGATCAGTTCATTCTCAAATAGAGCAAGGGATTCGACCACTAACAATGAAAGTTAAAAGCTAAAGTAATATTAGTCGTCTACAACCACCGATATGTAAACATCTTGACTTTGTCAAAAAGCTGATACACAGAATTCTCTGAATTTCTGAATACTCGAAGGTTTCTCTCATTCCACACCACCCAAACACAAGCAAGCCAGACAAGCTGCAAGAAAGACCGTCGGGCACTGAGACCGCCAGTTGAATGAGTGAAATGAACAAAATGATCTGAGAGACTGTGTGCATCTGCCGTCGAAAAGCCAATCCAAGCCCAAACGTGTGGCCATAAAGAACCAAAGGTGCCACATCAGAGGAATAAGTGTTGGGCAAACTCAGCGCCACCATGCCCTGTCACACACTGGGCAAGATCTGGAGAAAGAATGTTTCTGGCAACCAAATTTGTCTTTGTTGGCAACCAATCACACAAGAGACACCATGCTATAATAGACACCTTCAAAGGAACTTGTTTGTGTCATAAGAGGTCATTAGCAGCCCCTAAAGTAACTCTAGTGGTAGTTTATTATATACTACCTGCATAGACATTATATACTCTCAGTCATTAATTTTATATTGAACAATTTTTATTACAAAATACATTGTAAATAATCTCGATCATTCATTTTAAATTTGATAGTTGAAATGCAAAAATGCATCTTGCATGAAATACACTAAATCCAATTCTTAGAAACTTGAGAAAAGGTGAGAATTTATTTTTTTGACTTTTTCTACGTACTGGTATCTGACCTATTGGACCACCTAATTTAATTTGAGGATCACTTCTGCCAAAATGTGGAAATTTAAATCCAACGAATAAACACACTGGTTGGGGATGAATTAGCATGTATAGTAAAAAGTTACGGAAAGATTTATTGCTAACAGCTTCATTAATACTTTGAATGCAGATGCATAACATGATATAAGACATACTTTTACTATTTATGGTTAAAATTAAATAAAAAGTGTTCTGGACTGGGCCTAAAGCCCAACAAGTCTCGAGCAAAGAGAATGCGCGTTCGAGCATCAGTAACGGGCGAGCATTCCAACGGTCAGCGATATCAAGCATATCGTAACGGCCGACACCGGATTGATGAGCATTTAAGGCTCATTATGGTTTTTCAGCCGTTTTCCGGCAGCCACTTGATGGACATTTATTGCCATCATTGGCCTTAGCCCAGCGCTGGGGGCTATATATACTCCTCATTTGAAGGAGCTCAGGTACATTCTACTCTCTCTGAAAACCTACATTCCACACTTACTAACTTGAGCGTCGGAGTGTAAACAGGTACACAACCCCCTCTCATTCCACCGTTACCAGGGGCGGAGCACCGTACAACGGACGTTGGTCGACTCTGATTCTTGTAAAGATCAGTGGCGCCGTCTGTGGGAAATATTTAGTTTCCCCTTCTTTTCACCTAGAAAAAGAACAAAACTACCAAAAAACACTACTTTTCACGACCAATGGCCGGAAACGGTAACGATAGCACCGGTGAAAACCACCCAAGCCACAACGTGGGTCAGAACCACCAGGAGGATGGGCGTTTCACCGCCGTGACCCCTACTGAAGCCTCGGCTGGCCCTACTGTCCAACCCCAAGGGGAGCCTTTAGACGTCCCACCATTAGCTGTAGGGACCCCCATTGAGGAAATGATGGCAACATTGATTAACGTCATCAACAGGCAAGGCACCATCATTCGCGAGCAGAATCGCAGGCTAGCAGTGGTCGAAGAATCGCGTGCAACGCGATTATCGCACCCAAGGCGATCCCCGCAACACTCCCCACGGAGAAGGGATCGTTCAGTATCTAGATCAAGGTCCCCGAGGCGTCCCAGCCCTCGAAGGAACCGAAGATCTCCGAGTCCTCGAAGAAACACTGCTGTGCACGTAAGGAACGAGGGCACAAGGGCTCGACGCCACAGGTCACCTCCAAAGTCACCAGAAAGGTTCCGTCGCCACCGAACACCGGAGAGCGACGAGGACCGCTACCTCGGTCCCTTGTCCGAAAGGATCATGAGTGTACCATTACCCCCAGGCTTGGAAAAGCTTCCGGTAATGGACACTTATGATGGCTCCACTGATCCAGACGATCATTTGGAGAATATTGAAGCGTTGCTCGAATGGAGGAGAGTTCGAGGAGCTGTTAAGTGCAAGATCTTCTCAACCACTTTGAGGAAGGGAGCGTTAACATGGTATAAGGGCCTCCCGCCTCAATCCATCGACTTATGGACTGAGCTGTGCCGTCAATTCACAGCTCACTTTACTGCGTCAAGGAAACATCCGCTGACAGTATCCGCCCTAGAGGCGATAGTTCAAAGGGATGACGAGCCACTGCGGGACTACATCGACAGGTTCAACAAAATTGCAGTGCAAGTAAAAGTCGAGGACAAGATGAAGCTTTACCTTATGGATCGAGGGTTGCGTGCGAACAGTGATTTCGCCAAAGCTGTTGGAATCGAGGAGATTCGGACGTTGGACGCTTTCCTCGAAAAAGCGCAAAAATATATAGCTTACGAGGAAAAGCAAATGGCTATGGATGCTAGGAAGCCCAGGCATCATGATGAATCCGGACCCTCGAAACGAGGGACGGGCAATGGAAAGGAGAAGGTGCGGGAACCCAAAGCCCCACCGAGCAAGTTCACCAACTACACTCCGCTGAATGCTCCTCGAGAGCGAATTCTAGCTGAAGTTTCAGCGGCGGAGTTCAAGAAACATGGGATAAGATTTCCCAAACAAATCCCAACGAAACCAGGTGTGGACAAAGGCAAATACTGCCGATTCCACAGAAGCTACGGTCATGTAACCGAGGATTGCGTCCATCTCAAGGACGCAATCGAAATACTCATTCAGGCAAACCTGCTCCAGAAATACAGGAAGGATCGGCCAAGGGAGAACAATGACAGGAGATCAGAAACCGAGGATCCGCCTGCTGATGAAGGAGCACGGGCACCTTTGCCCGTTGCTTACGCCATTACGAGGCCCGAGGATTTCGTCCAAGGTGAAGGAGTGCTCGATCACTTGACCTCCCACCTGAACGGATCTTGGGAAAACTTCCCCAAAACAATGGTAATTTCCGGGGGAGGATTCAATGACAAGACCCTCGGAACGATAAAAAGAAAGTTCGAGGAGCTTGAAAGTGTCTGCTCATTGAATCCGGTGGCGATTGCTGAAATCAAGGAAGGGTCGATCCCCTTAGCTTTCTATAAAGAGGAGATCCCCGGAGGATCCCCAAACTTCCAGATTCCTCTCTTGGTGCAAGCAAGGATGGCGAACTTCGACGTTCGAAGAATCCTGGTCGACCAAGGAAGCTCCTGCGACATAATGTACTCTGGATTGTTCAAAACACTCCAGCTCACTGAGAAAAACTTGAAACCCTATGTTGGTGCTGATCTCCAAGGGTTCAATGGAGCTACCACAAAGCCTTGGGGTTATACTGACCTAATCGTCACATTTGGCGAAGGTGAGGCCACCAAGTCCATCAATGTTCAATTTCTGGTTGTCGAGTGTCCATCACTGTACAACTGCATCATCGGAAGAACAGCGCTTGCTGATTTGTTTGCTGTCTCCTCGACCATCCATCTCAAAATGAAGTATTACACTGTGAACGGAATGGTCGCCACTCTAAACGGAGACATAGCCGCTGCTCGGCGATGCTTTGATGCTGCAGCAAAAAATATGAACACCCTGACCACGCCAAAGAAAATGAAGACTGAGCATAAGATGCCCGCCATCAACACAGTTGGGGGACAAGGTTTGATTGAGCTGGACGCTCGAACTTCGAAGAAGGAGCGTAGAGAGGAGAAAAAAGAGTTGCAGAAAGAGCTGAAGGAAATATTTCGTCCAATCCCAGATGGAGAGTTCGAAATAATTCCCCTTGGCGAAGACCATTCGAAGGGAATCAAAATTGGAGCTGATCTCCCCGACCTGGTGAAAAGGCAATTGGAAGCTTGCTTGAGGAAGAAACCAATCCTTAATCCAAGAAACTCTCTCCAAACCCAGCATCGATAAGACCCAAAGCGTCATGCTCATCTGCGAAATAAATACGAGCAGTTGGATTTTCCCGATATTACGCTTCCTCGAAAGCGGGGAACTTCCCAACGACGCAAAGGAAGCAGCGAAAGTCAAAAGACGATCTTGTTCCTATGTAGCGCTCGACAATCAGTTGTATCGACGAGGATTCGCCATTCCCCTGCTCAAATGCGTCGAGGAAGATAAAGTGGAGTATGTTTTGGCCGAGATCCATGAGGGAATCAATGGTCAACTTATTGGTGGACGGTCCTTAGCAAGGAAGGCCCTTCGAGCAGGATATTATTGGCCCTCGATGCAGGCAGATGCTAAGGAACGCGTAAAAAAGTGTGACAAGTGCCAAAGACATGGAGATATGCACATCGCACCCCCAAACGAGCTAAAATCGCTGTCCTCCCCATGGCCCTTTGCATGGTGGGGGATGGATCTACTAGGGCCATTCCCCGTTGCAGCTGGACAAAATAAGTTCCTGATCGTGGGGGTGGACTACTTCACTAAGTGGATAGAGGCTGAACCATTGGCAAAAATCACAGCTTTCAACATACTCCGTTTCTTCAAAAGAAACATCCTCGCCAGATTCGGTGTTCCACATTCAGTGGTGACAGACAATGGCACTCAATTCACTGATAGAAAATTCAGGGAATTCCTCGCCACGTTGGGAATAACCCAACATTTCACTTCTGTCGAACACCCGCAAACTAATGGACAAGCAGAAGCTGCGAACAGAGTAATACTGCGAGGCCTAAAAAGAAGATTGGGCGAGGCAAAAGGGCAATGGGTGGAGGAGTTACACAACGTATTGTGGTCTTATAGAACCACTCCACACTCCACTACAGGAGAAACCCCTTTTCGATTAACATACGGAACGGAGGCGGTTATCCCTGTAGAAATTGGAGAACCAACAAGACGAACTGAAGTCCCCAGCGACCAAGACCTCAACGACGACTTAATTCGAGAAGAGTTGGACTTGGTCGAAGAACTTCGAGAAACCGCCGCTATTCGCGAAGCATCCCTCAAACAGAAAATAGCCGCTCGGCACGACAAAAGAGTGGTGAAAAGAGAGTTCGACGTCGGAAGCCTAGTGCTGCGACGAAACCTCAAAGATTCGAGCGAAGGTAAACTCGCCCCAAATTGGGAAGGTCCCTATCGAGTACGAGCAAAGACAGGGACCGGAGCCTACTTCCTCGAAACTCTGCGTGGGGAAGAGATCCCAAGACCATGGAACGCGGAGAAACTTAAACAATATTATAGTTAGAATAAATTAAAGATGAATGCTTAGGTACGGGCATGATTCCAAAAACATCCAGAAAGACAAGAGGTTTGCACCTCGTCTAGACGAGGAATGTCTCCAAGCGAACACCATCGTCTTAGTACACATTAGGCCACGAATCCCAGCTCGCGATGGGAAGTCGTCGCCGCGGTTAAATGATCAGAAAAAGGTTATTCCTACCGCAGGAAAGTTCGGATGCTACTTCCGAACACTCGTTGAAGTTCCACAAACTCTTCGAGCACGGCGTTCAAGGATACATGCTATCCGAGCAGCGACCATTCATTGTTGTACTTAGAGGTTTGAAAAATAAATACTTAAACATACAAGTATTAAACATTCGAGCAAGTATAAGACAACATTCACGAGCGTAAAATCATTCAAACGACGAAAGGATAAAACGCAGGTTATAAAACAAAGTACAATATTATAAAACAGCCACGAGGACTGTATAAATTGTCATTACAAAACCTGGCGAACAAAGCGCCAAAATACTTCAAAAAAATTAAAAGGCGAACACAGCGCCATCAAAATACAAGAAAAATACAAGTTCACTGCTCTTCAGGGTTCTCGACGGAGGTTGAAGGAGGGGTCCGAATAACGCCATCACAGACCTCTTTACATTCATCAAGCCCATCTATCTTGAGCTCGACGCCCGCATTGAGGACCTGGATCTGGGCGACTGCATTGTGAAAGCTGGTGGTAGCCATATCAACCGCGAGGTTCTGGGCTTCTACGAGCTGCCTGATTAGAGACCCGCGAGAAGTACTGGCAAATGTCCCCTGGGGATCTTCTATTTTCTCCTCCTCGTTAGGGATGCTCAAATTTTGAAGCTTCCCTTCGAGCTCAGAAACCTTCACCACCAAGTCTTCCTTCTCCTTGGCCAAGCGCTCGGCTTCTTCCTCCTTCGACTGTAGAGTCTGGGCGAGCTCAATCTGAAGCTGATACTTATCCTTGTAAGCATCATAAGCAGCCCCCAGCTCTTGGTACTCCAAATGGACTTTCTTTAAGTCAGCCTCCATCTTCTTATAATTTTTCTCCATGCTCGTCATCTTCTTCTCCATCTTCAACCTTTCCTCCACAAACTGCCTCTCCCGACCATTGAGGAAGTTCGCGACCTCCATCAGTTTCATGCAATGCATGGAGGACTCCGCGATCACACCCTTCAGCGACTCAGAGCCCATGTCCGTCATAATAACTTGGTCCGCTTCAGGGATGATGACCTCTGTGCTCGAGTCGAAAACTTCCCCCCCGTGGGCGAAAAGAGTAGGCATCACGAATCTCCCCGCGGGAATGCCCGGTATCTGGCGATGAAGACCCTGTGGCTGAGCAAGGGTATCCTCCACCCTGGCATTCTTCCCAGGTCTCGATTGGTCACCCGAGGGACTTGGCCCTCTCTTCTCGCCAACGACCTCTCGACGAGGGGATGCAGCAGCTGAGTTAGTTGTAGATGGAATTGGAGTAACCACGACAGAGGAGCCCCCGGGGGCCGCTGGAAGAGTTGAAGAATTGACGGGGGCTGAAGAACCCGAAGCCAATGCCTTCGCCGCTTCCTGGGCCTTCCGAGCACGGGTGGCCTCCTGCATCTTCTTAAATTTCTCTTGGTTGCTCATTATATCTGCAAAACAAACAGAAACAAATTGTTTAGTAAAATCATTATGATAAAACTACGACAAAGAAAACGAGCAATACAATAGAAATAAATCAAACATACTAAGCAACGCTTCAGCCTCAGCACGCGTCGAGCATGCAAGCAAAGCCTTGGTTTCAATCAAACGCTTGGCCGTCAGGACATTTCCTTGTTCGTCAGTCACCGGATTTCCGTCTTGATCCGTCCGAACAAGAGGAACAAAGCCGTCCACAAAATCACGCATCCTCTTGTAATCCTCGAGGGTGGCGGAATCCACCTCCTTCGCCGAGCGGCTAAAGCTGTTGGCCGGAAGCAGATAATGGTTCTTTTTCCATCTAAAAGGAAAGCGGTCACGCTCGACAACGACAGGCTCGCCATTGGGACGCAATACCGGCTCCCCGCTCGCATTAACCTTCGGGATCCTCGTGACGATGGTCCTAAGGCCCTCCTCTCCCTTCGGAAAAACCCCATACCAATTATCTTTGAAACCCCGGACAGATTCCTCGAACATCTCGAAGAGCCTGCGCCTCTGGGTGAAAGAAACCCATCCATGCTTCTCCGCATCCCCCTTTGGCTTTGAGCGTTGAATCCGGAAATGATGGAAGAAGAGATCGAGGGTGGGGACGATTTGGAGATAAGCGGCGACCACCTCGAAGGCGCGAAGAAACGCTAAGGAGTTTGGGTGAAGTTGCGAGGGCGCCAACTTGAGATGATCGAAAACGCCAACCTCGAAATTGTTGAAAGGCAATCGATAGCCAAGCTCCTCGAAGGCTATCTGGTACATCGAGAACGCTCCCCACCTCTCGAATTGCCAGCATACTCTGTCGTCCCTTCCGGGGATGATTATGTCCCAGTGGTCGCGACCAGGATCTTCGATCGCCGAAAATAAGTGCGGAGGCCTCTCAGCCAATCCAGCATATCTTGAGCGAGTGGTCCTCGGCTCATCCGCCACCCACACATAAGGATCAGGATCCGAGGAGCTAGCCACTTCCTGTTCCTCGACTACTTCGTTTGGAATCTCGTCTCGATGCTCCTCCGCCATTTACACCTGAAAAGCCGAGGAAGGAAACATGAATTCGACATTCGAACATCAAATCCACCCTTCCACTGCCGATCAAGTGAAAGGGCGAGGAATAGATCCCCATGAAAAAAATCAGACAGCTCCTAAGCTAGCAAATCCCTAAAATCGCTCGCGTTATGGGACGATTAACGAATCAAGGATCAAACATGCTTGTAAAACGAGCATTCATCAACCTATAAATGCTCGAATGTCTAAGATGAACGTTCGACATTTCTGGTGAAAAACCCACTAAAATAGGCAGTTGTAAAGGCAAAAACCGCCAAACAACCGCCACTTAGAAAGGGTAAATCAACTTAAAAACTACAGTTTTTCCCCTAAAACTACCGTTTGTGGGAGGGTAAAGGGTGTTAACCACCACTTACAAACCCTCTGCCACCGTATTATCATGAAAACAATACATCATCATCACTATACCTACATCAGAACATTCATCATCACTATGCCTATGGAATCAAGTATAAGCAAACACACAAAAGCACTAAAACAGACGAAATAAAGTAAGAAACTTACTTGATTGAAGAAAGGAAAGTGAGGAACTTGAGGAAACGATAGTTGGAATGCAGGGAAAAACGGAAGCTTGAAAGTTGAGAGGTTAAAGAAACTTTGGTAAATAAAGTAAAGACTTCAAAAATCCCTCCTTTCCCTATATATAGAGAAATCCCCAACAGTTGCATCTATACGGAACAACGCGACGCCTCGTTAATCTGGACCATTGCTTTGATCCAAAGGTAACGATTCAAAAGAATCTAACGCCTCAGATCAAATCTCAGAGTAAACCAAAGGGCGCGTAAATCCAACGGTACGAATTCAAACCTCGAAAACCCAACTGTGCAAACAGGCACTCAAGTGTTCTTGATAGCCTTTACACGTGGCAGCAGAAGACGGAACGGCTTGTCCCTTCAAACGTCCCATCTTCTGCTCGCGGAAATATCGGGTAAATCGAAGAAATCTCTCGGAAAACTCAACTATGATCCGCCAATTGCGATCCTCGCATTAATGATAAGATACGCAATAAAGGCTCGCAGACAATGCTCGCAATAATGAACAGGTCTTTAAGATCTTCTGCATCGAATACGAAGATTTCGAATCGAATCTACGAGATTAAGATCCTCGAGACCTTCGGAAAGAATTACGAGGTGCCAACGAACGCGTCATTGCTCGAATGAACACGCGACGAAGACGCATCGCTCGACGACAAAATCTCAGTAATATAGGTAAAGTCTAAAATTATGATCGACATTTGCTCGACTCTAAGTCATTACACTCATCTTCGAGCATAACGACTTGGGGGGCTCCTGTTCTGGACTGGGCCTAAAGCCCAACAAGTCTCGAGCAAAGAGAATGCGCGTTCGAGCATCAGTAACTGGCGAGCATTCCAACGGTCAGCGATATCAAGCATATCGTAACGGCCGACACCGGATTGATGAGCATTTAAGGCTCATTATGGCTTTTCAGCCGTTTTCCGGCAGCCACTTGATGGGCATTTATTGCCATCATTGGCCTTAGCTCAGCGCTGGGGCTATATATACTCCTCATTTGAAGGAGCTCAGGTACATTCTACTCTCTCTGAAAACCTACATTCCACACTTACTAACTTGAGCGTCGGAGTGTAAACAGGTACACAACCCCCTCTCATTCCACCGTTACCAGGGGCGGAACACCGTACAACGGACGTTGGTCGACTCTGATTCTTGTAAAGATCAAAAAGGTTAGAATGTCCGGTGGATAGCCTTCGTGGAAAACCCGTCAGAGAGGATTTCTATCCCGACATTGTTAAATTATACATTTCTATTTAGATTTAAATTCATAATCTCGCAATTATGTATATGAATTTCAGTATTACTTATCGCTTCATCTACGGATAAAAACAACCGGGCATGATGACAATTGACAAGGCATGTATGACAGTCCTACACACTCAAAAGACGTCTCATGTTAAATTAAAAGTCCCTTTCAAATATTTGAGTCAACAAAAAAAAATAGTTCGTTCAAAAACACTGAACCCGACACATATACCTACATGAATATGTTTAGGTATGTCAGTTTCATCCGTAAATGGGGATCCCGCAAAGATTGTTATGTTTGGAGATCTAAAGTTGAAGAATTTTTTCCCATAGGGATGGAGATGGAGGTGAAAGTCCTCCCGAAAGAGGTTTGGGGAGGTATTTCATCCTCCGCACCGCGGAGACTCCGTCCCAAAAAATATTAAAATAACATTTATAAATTAATATTTAATTGCTTTATAAATTATTTTTAATAATATTTGCACACAATATATGTTTATATTTGTTTATATATGATGCTTATAAATGTCACATGACTCAATAATATTTTAATACTTTTATTTGTTTTATAATTAAATTTGAATTTTTTTTTTATAACTAGTTTGATTGAAAATAATAAAAATTTGATATTTTTCTTTAAAGTTGGTGGATATCCGCGAGAACTGTGGGGATCTGCGGGATGGGGATGGAGGAAGAATTCTCCCTGAAGCAGATAATGGGGACGGAGATGGGGATGGGAATATTTTAGATTGTGGGGGAAGGAGTGGTATAGTATCTTCCGGTCAATCCCACATCCCTAAATATGCTATTATCATGTACTTTAACAATGTGGGTCAATAAAAAATTGTACTTTAACAACGTACTTCGGTATTTCACTATCTTGTATATATGTTAGGTGTGTGCTAACTTAATCTCCACCATCCAAATTATATATGTGCCTTCACTAAGCAACACACTATAAATACATATATATTAAGCATATTAAATTGATCAGAAAAAAAAACAAATCCATGTTGAGTACTCATACACATTTTATAAACATGAGACTAGAAATCAAAAGGGTTATTGTAGGTGGAATTTTGAAGCTCAAGAATAATATTGTGTTCAAAAAGCTTCAAAAGACAATCTTAAAGGGAAGAAATGATGATAAATCAAAGTGTGTAACTGAGGATGTGAAAAAAGGACATTTTGTTGTGATTGCTGAGGATGAAGAGGAAACAAAGAGATTTGTTGTGCCATTGAGATGTTTAACAAATCCAATATTTATGAGGTTATTGGAACAAGCAGCTGAAAAATATGGATTTCATGGAGATGGTGCATTGGTTGTTCCTTGTAGGCCTAATGAGCTTCAAATGTTCTTGGTACAGCAAAGGCATGAAGAACGAAGCTTTTGTTCTAATCAAGTCATGTTTAAATGCTACCAAAGTGGGCCTAGTGTACATTTCAATTTAAAGCAAATTATATATAGAGGTTATTAGATTAAATATTTAGTGATCAAAATTCGAGATACAAAGTAATCGAGGAATAAGACTCAACTCTCAAGTGTTTAATAAGCTCAATCAGATGATTAATCGTTCGAAAGAATCTGAGTTTGATCTTTGAGTGAAACATTTCTTTATTAGATTTATCCCACACCTGAATTCTGAATTATCATGTTTCATTTACGTAAGAACCGAAGAGTTACACCAAAATTAATTAGAGATACAAAATAATATTTCTAAATATGCATCTTGTAACGTAGTTTAGTTACAAGATTAAAGCCTGATTTTATATTTGTTTTCCTTAACTATTTTTTGTTAATTATGCTGCTTCTGGTCTCTTATTTTATTTATTCACTATTTTAATCCTTTTGTTTTAAAATATATTTATAGTTACTCTATTTCTCAAAATGCATGATGTGGTAGAAGTGATGATATGTTAAGAATATGTCGAGATACATTTGCTTGGGCATAAAATTTAGGCGTGCCGCACACACACAAATTAAAAATATTAAAAGATAAATAAAATTATCACACTAATTTATATCATTTTAATCATTTTTTCTTTTTTTTTCTTATAAATATGCCTAACAAATATTATTTGAATATATATACCCATATAAGTATTTCTCGTAGAGCATGCGTAGTCATTAGGTGATGATTGTAGTGATACTAGTAGACGAAAAGAGAAACGAGTGCTTCATAAAGCAAGTATGTTGAGGAAGTAAAAAAAAAAAAACCAGTATGTTGAGAGTAAATGAATCCAACAAAGCAAGTTATATATGAGTTATACACCAAGTATGTTTAGGGTACAATCCAATCCTATAGATTGTCTAGCAATTATGTGCCTAGATGCAAGGTGCCCAATACGGATACTGGTATGGAATATAATATTTAAAAAAAAAATATTTTTTAAGTAAATCATTATTCTTATATTTTGGAGATTTACTTTTTTTTAATCCACTGTCTCAACTATTTTCATCAAACACAAGAGATATAATTGAAATATAATAAAAAATTAAAATATTTTAAATAAATTTCCAACCGTCAATATGTTTTTTCCGTGCTCATCATCCCAAATCGACCAAATAAAAATAGATACGGATCAGTGTGTACCATATGTGTATTCGGTACGGGTACTTCACCATTTTAGGAGTACCCATGTTTCAGAAGGAACATCTCAAAAATAAATCAATCTCTTTTTTTTGGGTGACTTGTAGGCCACCTGGGCACCCTGATTCCGCCTCTTCTTATTTGTGGATATTTTAAGTAACATAAAAATGTGACATCACGAAGTAATTTGATTGGATATATATATATATATAGTCAGGGTCCGTTCACACCAATTAGTCAGAATCCGGTTTGCGTCTTTTTTAAAATGTCGTTGATCTTTATTGTGGATATTTTAAGTAATTTGATTTGATATATATATATATAGAGAGAGTAAAACAAATTTTATATTATATATATATATATATATATATATATATATATATATTAAAATATTTCTCAAAAAATAAATTAAAACTCTAAACTCAAAGTATTGTCAAAAAAAATATAATTAACCGTAAATCTATGAAGTTTATCATAAAAAAATAAAATAAACATTCGTGATTTAGACACTTCATTTTAACCTCATAAGTCCTCAGTTAATCCATTTCTCTTTTTAACCTGGAATAGCCAAACTCAAGCAATTTGAATTGGTATGTCATCCATCCATGAGACAATAAGCAATTTGAATTGATATGTCATCCATCCCATGAGACAAGAATTCCTTATTGTTGAGACAATCAGACAATCACACACATGCTTAGAGAATGTAATCTGCAGACATTTTGGAATAAATATTTTTAAGCCTAATTAAGTCTTTAATCTTGATTTGTATCCTTTGCGTTGATTGGAAGATCTCCACAAATACTAATACAGTATTTGGTTTTTAAGTCAAACTTGTGGCCTTCCTTGGACAATCTAGTAAGTTTAATTATAACATGTAGGTGGTTCTTATAATGCCATGATCTAGCTCTTACTGAGGTGATTCCTACATCTTCACACTTGGAAAAGTTCTAATCGACATGAGCACAAAAAGTGAGACCTCCAAGCTAGTTCCAATTATTTTTCGTCATCATCCACCTCATAATGGACATGCTAATCCTTTGTTATACTAATTGTTCAATTGTGCATGTTTGAAACTGCAATGAATTTAATAGAATCGCAATGGAATTCCAAAAAAACTTAAGAAACTGATAATACGAATAGCTAATATCATCGATATAGTATTTTCCGTACAACAAATTGATAAAATACGCCTTGTCTTAAGATTCTTATAAGGATCACATCCAGCTGATCCAGCTCAAGATGATGTCCCATTATCCATCCTGCTGGTCAATAACCAAGCAATTAAATGATAAACACGACAAATAATAAACGGAAAAAGAAAAAAAAAATTAAGTCCACCTAGGTGCAAGATATATCTCAATCCAAAACAAAAATCATAGCACTTCCAATTCTGCTATTGAACTCGACAATCACCACCAACACTGCAAAAAATGGAGGCAACCACCAAGATATTGGTTGTACTAAATTCTTAGCTAGTATATGAAACAGCCAATTTCCCAGCAACCCAATTTATTTAATAAGTTTTGGCATGGTTTGAACTTGAGCAAAACAAGGCCATAAGTCTCCAAAGGGCGGCAGTTTGGCCTATTTCTATCCCTATATCTCACTAACAGCTTCAGTCCACTATCCCTGCCTTTGCCTTTAGATGCTTCTTGAAATCCATAATGTCACCCTCCCATCTGGTCACCTTTTGATCAGCACACACCCATATTTCATGTGCCACCTGATTAATGAGCCTAAAATCGTGACTAACAAGCACCAAGCCGCCATCCCACTCATTCAATGCCTCAGCCAGTGAGTCAATAGTTTCGATATCCAAATGATTAGTTGGCTCATCCAAAAGTAGCAATTGAGGCTGCCTCCAAGCTAACCACGCAAATATCACTCTACTCTTTTGCCCATCAGACAAATTCTTCATAGGCATCACCTGGGCTTTACCTGTCAGTCCAAACCTCCCAATAGCAGCCCTCATCTTCTCTTCCTCATTACCAGGGTATTCATTCATCATAAACTGAAGGGCAGGAACATCCAAGTCTAACTTTTCAGCCAAGTGCTGATGATATTGTGCAATTCGAAGATGATTATGACGCTTGACCATGCCATCACTAGGAAACAAATCACCTGTCATTAGCTTCAGCAGTGTGCTCTTTCCAGCACCATTTGGTCCGACCAAAGCAATCCTAGAGTCTAAGTCAACACCAAAGTCAATGTTTTTGTAGATGAGATTATCAGGAGTGTAACCAAAACTTACTTCAGAAAACTGGAGAACAGGTGGGGGAAGTTTTCCCACATCAGTAAAGCGAAATACTAAAACTTGATCTCTAACCACCTTCTCGGTAAGTCCACCTCGTTCCATTTTTGCCAGTGTTTTTTCCTTACTCTGTGCCTGGCGAGCTAGTTTTGCTGAACCATGACCAAATCGAGCAATATATTCCTTCATGTTGGCAATCTGCTCCTGCTCCCACTTGTACTGCTTCATCTGGTTCTCTTCTAAGTCACCACGAGTCTGAACATATTGATCATAATTACCAGTGTACATCTTCAGTTTCTTACTTTGCATGTGGATAATATTTGTGCAGACACCATTAAGGAAATCCTGGGAATGTGATATAACAACCAAAATACGTTCAAACTTCTTCAAACTCTCCTCCAGCCACACACAAGCTTCCAAATCTGCAAAAAAAACATAAGTTAGTTGATGATAATGAAAGAACACGCTGGAAAAGTCAACTTAAAACATAAGAAATTTGAAAGTGAAACAAGAAACATGCCCAAACAGCCAGGGCAATATTGAACAAAATGATGTGCAATAAAACAGACACAAGAGGGGAAGATAAAGGAATTTGTCAAAAAATGATGTGACAAAAAAAAATAGATATAATCAACTATATGCAAGTGATTGGGTCTGGCATTCACAATAAGATCAAACATGTCAATATGAAGCAGCCACTATACTATCCAAAATGAAAGCAATGGCAACATCCATTGTTCTACTTGATGGTTAAAAAGGATTTAGGCCCGTTCGTTATGAATCATAACAATGCCGGAAAAAAAAAAGCATAGATATAATGATTATATGCAATTGATTGGGTCTGGCATACACAATAACATCAAATATGTTGATATGAAGCATCCATTATACTATCCAAAATGAAAGCAATGACAACGTCCATAGTTCTACTTGATGGTTAACAAAGATTTAAGCATTATAAAATAAGTGATTTTGATATTCAATCATTTAGAGAATAATTATAAGAAATTTATTTTTAAAGCAGGAATTTTTATGTTTTCATTTGCCGTAATTAAAATTTAAAATCACTTTTAAAAAAAAGTAATGAAAATTTGATTTTCTAGAGAAGCTACTTAAAACAGCTTCCCATTTGAAGAAGCTTATGGATTATTTTTCAAATTCTCCTTTTTTAAAATATATGTAACTTTCAGAAAAGTTTTTGTTTAACAGAAGTGCTTTTTCACCGAAAAACCCTAGCAAACGGACTGTTAGTAATAGACATTCTCCAGTGATACAACAAAGATAACTACCAAACCTAATTTGTGTCCATAAAACATGACAAGGTGATAAATATATTAGGATAAACAAGAGGGTTTCTTTCCAGAGAAGGGATGTTACCGAGATGATTGGTTGGTTCATCAAGTAGAAGAACAGTAGGATTCATAAATAAAGCTCTTGCTAATGCAATTCTCATTCTCCAGCCTCCAGAAAAATCACGTGTCTTCTTTGCCTGCATTGCCTTGTCAAAACCAAGACCATGTAAGATTTCAGCAGCACGCTTTTCTGCAGTTGCTGCATCTAGGGCGTCCAATCGTTCATAAATACGTTCGAGGGCTTCGCCACCTCCGTCATCCTGGAATCAAATTTACTTACGGTTAGCAAACTATAAAAATAAGAAGAAAAAAAATAAACAGATAAAAATCAGATGTTTATTACTTAAACAAACAAACCTGAGCTGCCAAAGTTTCAGCTTCATGCTCCAATCTCAACCTTTCTTCATCACAGCTTATGACAGCTTCCAAAGCAGACATGTCAGAGGCATCAATTTCTCTGCTAAGGTGATGAATATCCATGTGTTCAGGAATTGGAAGTTCCCGCATTCCTATTGCGGTAAGTAGAGTGGACTTTCCACAACCATTTAATCCAAGTAAACCATAACGTCTGAAAGAGAATAAAAACAACCACAGTCATCAAAAAAATTCCGGGTATACATTACATCATAAAATTTGGCTCTATTCGGTAACAACAACGAACCTCCCATAATTTAGCTCCAATTCAGAATCAACTATGAGATCATGTCCGTGAAAAGTAACTGATAGAGACTCTATCTGCAATAAAAACACAGCCAATGAGCCAAATACATCAATACAAAATCATTTTCACCATTAACAATTAGTTACAATCAATCAATACGGCATAAATTTCCTTTTACTGCACACTATGACCTACCTCCAAAAAATTAGGAAAAGGTGAGTATTGGTTACATTCTCAAAGGAGAACCGAGTTATGAACCCCGGCAACATGGTAGAATCCCCATGCTACGTACCCATCAGCTCATCTAGGCGCTCAAACACATGCACCCAGGCTAGCAACAATAAGCTAGAAAGTAAGACTCGCTAAACCAGCAAGAATACGCCAGAATGTAAGACTCGCTAAACCAGTAATACCACAATTTTTAACAACCTTAAGAATTTCGTTCTTTAAACAAACATATGCCCGATATCATACAAAATCAAAGCTTTTTGTTTCAGCTCAACCAAGGCCGAAATTCTATTATTATTAGACTAAAAGGAAAAATCATTGACAACATTTTTCGGTCATTACCAGTACATTTCACAATAAATCTAACCGGAACTAGATGTATTTATTACATTTTCTTAATCATAAGTCCTACTACCTCCAGTTTCAAATATAAACAAAAATTCACTTTTCAAATTCATTCATTAAATAATTAATTTATCTAATCTATAAGGTATACTAGATATATTATAAATCTGAAAAAGTGGATTTTTGCTAATATTTGAAATCGGATGGAATATAATTTATTAATAATTTAACAGGGAACAAACAGCAAAAAAGTTTCTAATGGGTGTATTCATAATCAGTAAAGAATACTAAAAAAATAAAATAAAATAAAAAACTAGAATCTTCATCGGCGAATACTACAGATTCGATTTTTACAAATCCATGGATCAAAAGGAGGAAGATCTATAAATATATAGACCAAATAAATACTAATTAAGCTCATTAAGCAAAAAAATTATTGATTTGATTAATAATAATAATATAATAAAGCCTCTTATTTATAACTAACTTCAGCTAAATTGTAACTATTAATCATCTAATTAATAATCTGAATTAAGTTGAAAATTGAACAACAATTAAAAGATGATTACTAACCCGAATATCTCTAGAAAGAGGATGAGAACAGAGAACACCAGTACAAGTCCGATCAGATATCCGCATATCGGCAATTTTATCAGCAACCTTATCAGCGGCTTTAGAAGAAGCAGCTGCAACGGCGGCTTTACCACCACGTTTAGCGGCGGCGGCGGCTTTCTTTTGAGCAGCTTTCTTCTTACTAGCGTCAGAAACCATCTTCGATTTTCAAACGGAAACCTAACCTTGAATAGATCTGAGCAACGACGTGGGTTCCGATGAAGAGAATGAATGAATAAATGAACCCGAACGATGCTTCAGATTAGGGTTAGTGGTTTGAGTTTGAAAGAGGAAGATGTATTGTGAGTGGTTAAGTTTGGTGCGTAAATATATATATGGAGAGAGAATGTGTGTGATTTGGGCTTTTCGCGAGAGTTGCGTGTTGGACTCAGACTCTGTGTGTGTGGAAAAGTCAACAACAGTTTTGTGATAGGAGGGGTGTATAATTGGTTTGTTATGAAAGAAGGTTTTTGTCATGGGCTTTTAATAATTTGGACTTGGGTTTTTTTTTTTTGTTTTGCACCCTCACTCACCTTTTTGTTATTCTTGTCATGTTCAAATTTGACGTTCAACTGATTCTTGGTGCATATAAAGGAAACACTTTTACAATTTTTACATAATGACTAGTTTGTGTAACCTTAGTGAGTTCATTGGTGATTTACATTCGCTTAGTGTGTGTGTATTCTTCACACATTTCTTACTCACACATGTATCCACTATTGTGGTGCGTTGTGCTATCGCATATCCACACATTCAAAATTTGAACAAGTTTTCTATTTATAGGTAAATAGAAAAAAGTTGTTGTTATAGTTGTTGTTGCTTGTAATACGATTGTTGATGAAGAAGTTGGATACCTCGTATTATATTTGTCATTTTGTGCAGCCGGAAAAGATGTGGTCGAATGAACAAAAAAAATTAGAATGCAACGACATTCTAAATTTATTACATTGAAGTAATCCAAAACAAAAATATTCTACACAAAAAAATTACTTCAAAGTTAAAATAATAAAAATGGGCAAATGGAAATAGTTGATGGACCACTTGCTCAAGATAAGATCCATTTCAAAATTTAGGTGTTACGGCGCAAAAAAATAAAAATGTTATTACATTCTAATTTTATAGATACAAATTTCACCAATATTATAATCTGTTTCGACTACTCGTAACTCTTCCAATTAGAACACAAAAAATTCCTCATCGATTACCATAATTCTTCCAATCATGTTGACAAAACAACACCCATAGAAGAGTTATGAATAGTCGACGAAAGACTATGCGGCCTTTTACATGAAATAACTAAAATTATAAATATATGCTAAGAATGAAAGCTCCCTGAGGAAGAAGAGATGTGTGGATTTTTTTTCACACAAACAACTTCTTTTTATAGACTTTTTCAAGCATTTTGATTAACCGGAGCACTATTTATTGCAACCACGTGGCCAATCACATTTGACCACGTGGCAATAACTTTTGACTATATGGGAGACTGAATTTTTTAATCGCCGACAGGTTCGTTGCCTAGAAAGTGAATGTCTATATTACTTGCTACTTAGGAAGCGAACAACGGTGCGCCTATTTTTGCAAATTATACACTCGCTGCGTGTGTGGCGAGGGGTAGTTTGGAAAGGTAAGGAGTGAAAAGGTGTGCGAAAAGTAAATCGCTTATTAAATTGAGGTTGGGCCTTACTTTGCTAGATTAAAGAAGATTTCTCTTCCCATCCCCTGCTTTTCTTTTTCAACCCCTGAGTTTCCATTTATACTCTTGAAAAAAAGTTCAGTAAAGCATTAAGAAGTTCTCAATTTTCTATGGGAGATGTTCTCAAACATGTATAAAAAAAGCATTAAAAAGTTTAGAAATATACAAAAGTTAAATTAAAAGTATGGACTAAAAAATGTGATAGAAAATATTTGGAGGACTAAAAATTGCTCAATTTTTTTATAAAAATTTAAAACAAAATTTAAAATATTTATAAGCATGAAAAACTAATTTAATCCAAATATCCTATTGGCACCTCTGCCCTCTGGTCTATAAGGCTATGTTTGGATTGACGGAAACAAATGGAGCGGAGCGGAACATAACTTAGCGGAATGGAATGGAATGGAACATAACGGAATATAAGTTTCATTCTACTGTTTGGGTATTTTATAATATCATAGGGTAATGTTTCCACTCCATTGTTTGGGAATTGGATGGAATTGAATAAATTTTAATGCCCTTATTTAAATATATCATGTAAAACATATTATTATTATTAACATTCCAACACCTTATTACAATTAATCAAACAAATAGGAACTAGATTTTTCCTCTTTCAATTATGAAAGTATCTTTCTTGGTTTGAGTACTTGGCTTTCTTAAATATTGTTGAATTTCTAATGAAACTAAGTTCCTGAATGCTTGAAATTTTGCTTGAAAATTCTAGTGCAAGTACAAGTGCTTGAAATTTTGCTGACCAGTACACAATGTGACAATGTTAACAAAAATAATTTTTTGAAAACTTCTTTAGAATTGTTAACCAATATATTTAGAACACTCATTAGCATTTATATTATTTTAAATTATTAATATAATTTGCGCCTAGATGATAGAAAATAGCTGAAAGAGTAGACCATTGTGCGACATCGTTATATAATTCAACATTTATTCTCCTTCAATTTCTTAACCATAACTTGAGCTAGAAGATGATGATCAATTTTTATACTACCATTTTGTCAAAAAAAAAAATTATACTACCATAAACCAGAACAATGCTACAGGAAAATAAACCAAAAAGAGCTATCTCAGAATAAAAATTCACGCGCAGCAGTAGAGAACAATAATGGAAAACTAGAAAAATTGAAACTTGCATATGCACAGTAGTGGAAAATACACAACAAAGAAAGAACTAAAAAAAATATCAGTTTTAGTTTTTAGGGCACAAAAATAAACATACATGAAAAAGGTTAGAGCTTTACCTTGTTGAAGCAATAATAGTGAGGAGTTGTAAAAGAGAAGAAAGCACAAGGAGAAGCACACAGTGGTGAAGAGTTGTTGAAGAAGAAGACACAACAACAACAGAAGAAGAAGAAACGTGGGAAAGAATTGAAGAATGAGAAGAGTCTTTTTATGAAATATAAAATTCAGGGTAAAATTGTAAAATTATAATTATTGTGTACCATTTCATCACATACACCCCAAATTGGGGGGAATGTTTTTTTTTTTTTTGACTAAATAAAAGATATTCATTCATTCAAATTGAGAAGAGTACATTGATACAATACAAATTCAAAATCGCTAAAAACAAAAAGGATGAATCTGCGAACAAACTCACAGCATCCGTGTTGATAGCATAAAACGGCATATTGCATAAGCCTACATATTTGACTATATTGAAATGTCCGGAATATCCATGCATCCGGATCTGTAGCAGTGATGACACAAAAGTCATTGATTGGATCTGCACTGGACCAAACTTAATCTTTCAACTTGCAACAAATGAACACCGCACCAAGACGGGACAACAATACTCCGCACTAAGACGGGAAAATCAAAATAAACGTGATGAAATCACAAAAACAAACGAAAAAATATTCAATATATGTGAAAATCACACTTATTTAATTAAAATAGAAAGAAAAACAATTTGGAGGGGTGATTTTAGGTCTAAATTGACCCTAAATCACCCCTCTATCGGAGATCAAGAAGAAGATAAAAAGTGGTGACGGCTAGGGTTAGAAGAGGTGATAGAGAGAAGGGAAGGAAGGAGATAGGATGATGTAAATTGGGGGGAATGTTAAATTGCATGAATGAGTGGTATTGGATGGAATGCATTCCATCACACTCCTTTCCATTCCATCTCTTTTTTACAAAATCAAACAATGGAACATAATAATATCCCACTCCATTCCATTCCACCACATATCACCAATCCAAACATAGCCTAAGGCAAAAGCTTAGGCCTACCTCGATGAAATACCTATTTAATGCTTGAAATTCTCATGGTACACTTGGTACAAAAAGAACTATACCCTCTAAATAAAAGGACCAACATATGTATGTGTAATTTTATTACCCCCTGTGCACTTGCCAATTTGGTTAACTAAAATCACAATCATAAACCCGAAAAACAAAAATCATACTCATAAATACTTCCCAAGTTATTTAAAAACCTTTTTGAGAGGGCCATCTCTATATAATTATTATGTTTGCTTTCTATCTACTAACTTCTAAGATAAAAGTCATGTCTGCCTCTCAAATTCATTGACTTTGTTTTTCATGGCCCATGGTATGATGGAAAAGAAAAGGTGAAAATGAACTTTGAAAAATTGTCGTTCGATATATAGTGGATGTTTGGTTTCACTTCTGTAGCAGCCAAAATTGATTCTAGACCTGTAGAATTGATTCTGACTTGTTTGGTTTCTCAAAAGTATAATTGATTCTGCCTCCAGAATTGATTCTACTTGAAGCTAGAAATCGTAGCTTCTGATTCTATAATTGATTTTTACACTCAAAGTTTTTGTTCAACTTACTTTTTCATGAATATATCCAAACATAAACCACTTTAACTTAAAATCAATTTTGACCAGAATCAATTTTACAGAATTAATTCTATCAAAATCAATTATCGTCACCGCAGAACCAAACATACACATAGTATATCCATTCAATTCAACACCACAATTTTGCTTTTTCCCCCGGTTGAACCCCACAATCCGTACTACAATTAACTTGGTTAATTAATTGTTTATTCATCTTAACTTCAGTTATTTATAGACTAATTATAGTTATACTGTAAAAAAAAAACTAATTATAGTTATATTCAACTCTAAATCTTCACAGTTGTGTTGTATGTGAGTTCGATTATCATGTCGTTTATATAGATAAAATAAATAAAATGTAGTTATTAGCTTTTAAGATTCTCTATTTTTTTCTTGGTGTTAATCATTTTGTTCATAGAGAAATGAGACCTAATAATCTCAAATTTGTAAGTAAAATCTGTTAAAAAAATTGTTTCATCTAAAAATCTAACTCGGATTTTCCCGAATGATCTGTCTTTTGGTGAAGTTCGTTAACCACTCAAATCTAATATTGTAGTTTAAGATTTTCTATTTGTTAAAGAAGATAAATGAACAAAACAAATCGACCAATTATTGTTGTTTCTGGTTGTGTTTCTTCAACAATGAACAATTTTAAGAGAAGAATGAGTAAATGAGAGAGAAGCCTCTCCATTGACATGATGGTAATTTACTTTTTCAAACCTTGATTGAGAGAGAGAGAGAGAGAGAGAGAGAGAGAGAGAGAGAGAGAGAGAGAGAGAGAGAGAGAGAGAGAGAGAGAGAGAGAGAGAGAGAGAGAGAGAGAGAGAGAGAGAGAGAGAGAGAGAGAGAGAGAGAGAGAGAGAGAGAGAGAGAGAGAGAGAGAGAGAGAGAGAGAGAGAGAGAGAGAGAGAGAGAAGGGAAAACATAAAAAAAAAGGTGAATTTAAGGGTGATGATGAGCACACTTAAAAAACATGAAAAAAGAAATAGAGAATTCTCGTAAATAATTGACTACGGATTGATGGTTCCTCAAAGTTTTTTAGAGCAACTTGAGATGTCTCTTATCTTTGACTGAGAGCCACAAAAAGGGATAGGATAGGCATCGCATTGCTACAACACTCTAGCTTATGAATAACTATGCTGCTATAAAGTTGTAATCAACTTAGGTAATAATTTTTTTCTTATTTAGAAAATAACTTAGGTAAATATTTTTTTGTACATTTCCAGCAATTGAAAGCAAAATACAAATGGTTGTTAGAATTATGATGAATTTGTGCATATTGTCAAAATAAAAAGAAGAGTTCTACTTATGTATGATGAATTTGTATTATAATTATTTTTTAGAAATCATGATATTGACATGAAGTTTTCATCACTGTTAGCAACGATTAATCTCTGTCGAGAAATTTGTAGGACACACAATGTGGATTCTCTCCTTCAAACCAAATTTTATCCAATTAATATGCATGAGTTAGAAATCAAATATGGATCACATGTTAGGGACCAAAACTCTTATACTACTTGAATCAATTTTTTTTGGGTACAACACTTGAATCAATTTATTGTTAGTTCTTTTAGAAGAATTCTTATATAAGCACAAATCTAAATAAAAATATTTGGACGCAAAGTTTAATACTATTTAATTATCATTCTTTTTGGTGTCTGCCTAAATGTAAAGTGTGCACAACCAAACATACCTCTTTTTTAAGGTGGTTTTTTTTATGATAAATATAATAATATACATACGAAATAAAAATTAAAAAATTCACAATACAAATTAGTACCATAAGTATCATTACATTTTATTTTTATTTGAAATATGTCGACCATATTATTGAATAGGTCGGGGAATATTGAATCTAATCAATGAATTAGATGAATTTTGATTGTCTCGTGAGCTTAACTCAATTTGCAGGATATTGTATTATACATTTAGGGGATTGAAGTTCGAATTCAGATGATCTCACTTATCTACCTTAAGAGTGGAATTTATAATCACTAAACTACTTAAAAAAAAGTTTTGATTAGTGGATCCAATTTGTCACACCTACTTAAACTTATATTTATTTATAAAAGAAAAAGTTTATCATGCTTGACTACTCTCACTCACATGGCTTCCATGCAATTTCTACGAACTAGACTTATTAAAAAAGATGCACGCTACTCCTTCGTCTTTTTTGCGGGTGGGGATCAATATCTTCGTTTTTATGAAAAAGCTAGAAAGTATAAAATTTATTAAAATCCCTCATCAAAAGAAAAAGCCCAAAAGTATATCGATATATGTTTGATTAGGTTGACTTCTATTAAGTTTTTTTATTATGAAATGAAAAGAAAAAAACCTCTATAAAGTTTGATATAGTGGTCAAAGTAATATTTTTGTACAATGCACTATTCAAATGAATTCTCTCTTTCAAAAATTAAAGAACTTACTTTATTTTATTTATATGTAAAGTAAAACATATATAATGATAATTTTATGTTAACTGAAAATCTCATCAAATTTGAGTAAAACATATTTTATTATCATCAAATTATATATATATATATATATATATATATATATATATATATATATATATATATAATTTGATGATAATTATTAAAAATAGGCATTTGATTGTGATAGTTGAAACACATCAGATTGAAGGAGTAAGAGTCTTTTTCCCTTGCACTGGTATTAGGCTTTTCCTTTCCTTTATGAAAGGTATTGTTCCTTTATGAAAGGGAGCTTTGAGTGCATGGTGGTGTGGTCATGCATAGGCATAATCATGCATAGAGAAAGACATATTCCATGCATAAGCCCAATGCATATATAGTCATCATGATTTAGCACATGCAATAAGTTGCAACCAAATGACCTAGCTCGATCTCATATATACAAGATAATATTGTATTAGTAACTTCCTTTAGTGCACAAATAAATGTAAAGGCAGGTTAATATCATTTTAATGAATTGAACTAGTTTTGGAAGGATGGCCCTATTAAAATTTACTCGGCTAGAAAGCTCTATTTGGCGTTGTCAAAACTCTCTCTAGTTGATTGTGATCGTTTGAATGAGATGTTCAAATCTCGACTAAATGAAAGAGTTGAGATTTCTAAGCATCAAAATCTTTTATGGCAGAGGTTTGTTATTGATTCAAGTGCTTCTCGTGCGTTTTTTATAGAATACGTTTGTCATTTATTTGACACTTGTGAGTTCGCTCTTCTAGTGTAGTGTGGTAAAAAAAAATTACTTTCACCACCAATTTAATATAGTTTTAGAGTCAGTTGTGGTTTCAGCCCCTCCTGATAGATAATTTGAGAATTAGTAATGCCTTTGGAACGGCTATGTCTATTAAAAATGTCTAGAAATCTTGTCTTGAGATATTATCGTAAGTTTCATCTTTATTGAAACTGAACTTTTAATTAAGTAATTAATTAACACTAATTTACAACACAACGGTGATAATTAAAAATAAACAAAATTTAGATATATTGTAGCCCATGAATGATTGAATGGTTGATATAGCGCTTGACAATGCTTAAGATTCAGATCTTGACTAAATTAATTTACGATGAATTGTTATCCATGTCCCATTTTTATAAATTTCTATTATTTTATCTTCAATCCAGTCTTTATTTTTGTCTTTTTCTTTTTTGAATTGGATATTTGTCCACATTACCTATCCGAGGATCAAGCAAATTTGCCAGTACAATAATATAATCCACTCCTTATCACAAAAAAAATAAATAAATAAATAAAAGTTTTTTACATTAATGCAACTTTTTTTCCACGTGAATATAACTCAATTATTAAGACATTGCATATAATATATATGGACTTAAGTTAATACTACACTACCATTTACTATTCACTTTACAAAATAAAATTCTAAACCTAGACTACTTGACAATTTTTTTTTGTTTTTTTGGACCATGACTAGAGAGTATGATTGGATTATACATTGGATGAATAACAATTAATGACATAAGTGAGTTGAATAAAATATTTCTTCTTCAAATGTGTAATTCTCCACCCATACTATTTGAATACCATGTCGAATATCTTTGCCACACAAAACAAAAACCCTAGCATGATCATTCATTCCTTTTGAATAGTGGACACCAGGTTTGAATTTTGCACCAAAGAGAGCTAGAAATATCACATTCAAGAAATACATGATTGGAGGTTTCAACTACCTCACAATCACCAATACATAATGCACAACCTCATTGGTAACTTGTTTATTTAGCAATGTCCAAGTGAAAAGAGATACATTCAAAAGAGTAATTTTGTTCCAAATAATATCATGATGATCTGACTGAACATGAGGAGCCATATGAGTGGTAAGGATTATCTCCATTAATTTCTTAAAAGAAATAGAGATGTTCATTATTATAATTTGAATTAAATAAATTATACAAATGCATGTTTTTTTAGAATTAGTAACATAATTTGAGTATTTATACACTAACTATAGTATTTTTAAAGTCTATTTATTTCAAAAAATGGAAAGAGTCTCTACTCCCGTAAGAGTATAGAAGTGGTAGGCTCTTATGACTGAATAACTTATTCTCTGATCAAATTTCCAAATCTATTTAATTATATTGAACATTAACATTAACTTGCAAAAAAATATTTTTCAATACAATACAACACTCCGACCACAACTCCTCTTCTCAAGCAAAAAGACGTGTACACCATCTCCGCTCTCCGCTACCAATCCTAGTTACTCAAATAATTTTGTACCATAGGCCACCAAACATTTAGCATTTGTACCCTAGTAAATTTCCACTCATCAAACCTAGCCAAGTAGCACTAACATGGGGGTATTGGAATTAAAGAAGTATTGGAAGGGTAGGTAAAGAAAATTAGTTAACATATAGGACAAAAAATAAAGGCATGGGAAAGGACGGATTTGAAACCCACTAACGAACCATGGTACACGGTAATGGACAATGGCACTGCAAAGGACAGGACAGAGTGAAGAAAGTTGCAAGAATAAGCTTAGTGACTAATGAGTACACCAACAAACAACACCTTGGATGGATTCAAAATACAAAGACACCTAATAAGGACACGCTAAGGCCAAATATTTTTCTGCCACTCTCTCCCAACATACAACATTTGTACTATCATTAATTAATTTATAGGAACATTGTCAGCAACTTCGTTTCATAACATTAAGAATAAAGTGGGGGAAGGAAGAGAGATTCCATTTCCATATCATTTTACATTATTCCTAGAAGCTAATAACAACAAATTCTTATCAATATGTTTTACTAAAGTTAACCCCTAAGAGTTGGAGTGTTTCTTTATAGGTTTTAAGTTCAAATTCTTTATGTTATTAGAATTTTGGAGTATATTTTTCTCGATTTTAAGTCCTAATTCCCCCGAGACCAATTTATATGTTGGATTAGTCCATACAAATTTTTGTTATTCAATTGAACCTTCCCGTTAGTGAATAATAGAATCGACTTTGGATTAGTTCGGCCCATGACCAAATATCAAATTTTCCAAAAAAGAAAAAGTATCACAAGAGCTCAATAAACGACTCTTTCTAAAGAAAACAACTTGTGTTTGATTTTTGAAGTCGTTCAAGGTACACAAAAGCCACAGCAGTGCAACCCAATTAAATAAAACACCATATATTTTTAATGTTGACTCGAGAATTAATCTTATAACAACATTAAAATAGCTTAAATATATCATATGCCTACTAGAACAAAGATTTTGATTGGATTACAATGGGAGAAAATTAAAAACAAATTATTAAATTGGTATTTCCATATGATGTCAACTGTATTGGTTAATTTAATTGCATCAAAACCCTTCCTTACATACATAGAACAAAACATATAAAAAAGAAAACAATAAGAAAAACTCTAGTGACTCACTGACCACTCTAATTGCTACTCTTTTTCCCCTTGTCTCATGGAATCAACAAAAGAACTATCATCATGATTATCATCATTCATCAGTATCACCACCATGTTGAATTGAATTGAATGAAATTAATTTCTGACATAGTGACAACTCACACTTCACATGACAATGCAAGCATTAGGATTCTCATCACTAAACATTTGTGGTGGTTGTGAATGCATATGATAATGTATCAACTCTTGATAAACTTGTCCATTATAGCCCTCAACATTTCCATAACCATAACCAAATGGTGGTTGAACTTGAACAAAATGCTCCATCATTTTAACTTCTCCTTCATTATCTCCCCCTTCTCCTCCTCCTCCACCACCACATCCCTTGTTCTTTTTCTTCCCTCCTCCACCTTCATTCTCACCACCACCACCACCACCACCACCTTCCTTGTCTTTCTTAGGAGGAACCACCTCAACCTTCCTCTTAAGCTTCTCTGATAAATTGTCAACTAGCCCTTTCACATCCATTGTACCCTTTACAGTCACATTATCTTTCTCTTTGTCTATCTTCATATCAAGAACCCCTACACCAATCAAAATCATATTGTTCAATATTCATATCAAATTTACCAAAACATAAAATAAATAAATAAAAATTAAAAATAAATAACCACCTTTGGTTTTCAGCACAATCTTTCCAATCTTGTCAATACAACCTTGACAGTGTAGTACCATTTTCAAAACAGAAGTAGTAATCAACTGATACATTAAACAAAGAAATTAATCATCAAATAATTTAGTTTAATAAAAGAAAATCATAAACAAAATGAATAGAAACCTCTTTTTTGTCATCAATTTTGTTCTCATCAGATTTGTTGTTGTTTGGTCCATTTTCCTTGTTGTTGTTGTTGTTATTCTCTTTCTCCTTTTTGGGTTGTGGAGAAATAAGTTCAACTTTCTTCTTTATCTTCTCTGCAAGGTTATCCCTAACTTTTATGGGGTCCACTTTTCCGACGACGGTTACTTTTCCGGTCTCACTGTCTGTTTTCACCGTTTCAACACCTTAAAACACAAACATTGTTGTTCAATTTCAAGGTTTTGAAAAAATAAATTAATCAATAGCAATAAAAGATGAAAACCCAAATCAGATTTTGTACCTTTGATGGAGTCAAGGTATTTGGTGATTTTGGCAGCACAAGCGTCACAATGCATATGAACTTTCAAAATCAATGTATTGTTGTTGTTGTTGTTGTCTTCCTTATTTTCTCCATTGTTGCTTTCTTCGTTTCCTCCATTGTTGCTGTTGTTGTTGTTGTTTCCTCCATTACCCTTATTTTTCTTCTTCTGTAACAAAAAGTAAACAATTAATTTATGAGATGAAAACAAAGAAAGCGGAAATTGAAAGAAAAATGAAAGTGAGTGAATGTTACCCCCATAATGATTGTTGAGAGGTGGTAGTTTGGAATTGGGAATGAAATTGAATGAATGAATGAAATGTGTGTTTTGTAACCGTTTGTGGGAGTGTTAATTTCTAGTAGCGGAAGTAACGCATGTACATATAAGTAGTGGGAAAAAGTTGAACATGCTGCTGCGCGTTTTGTTTTTTTTTATTGACCCTTTGATTTTAGGGAGAAAACGACCGATAATTCAGAGTTCGATAACTAGATAATTAAAATTTAAACAAAAATTATTTTTATTAAAATTAAATTCGGATTTTTCTGAACAATTCAGTTTAGAAAAAAATTATTAATAACACCAATTGTGAGTTGGTTCAGTGATGATTGACACAAATTTGGTAGGGAGGATCACAGTTCGATCCCCGCAACTGCGATCAGGAGGGGGTTGAAACCAAAAAACAAAAGTGGGCCCAAAAATAAATAAAAAAATTATTAACCACTTAAATTAATTGTCTTAGTTTTTTTTTTTATAAATTATCAATGTCTTAATTTATTTGTTCTCCACAAAACAAAAGTGGGCCCAGTCCACACCCTTAATATCTTTCTGCTTTTTCTTTTCATCTTTTTATATTTTTGTAACCTTTTTTTTTCATCTTTACTTCACTTTTTTTTGTGACGTTTTTCCTTTTCATCTTTACTCCACTCTAAAGTCTTAGAAATTTTAGTGAATTGATATAAATTTTTTTAGTGAGTTACCAAAAAAAAAATTTAGTCTTTTTTTAATAATAGAAATTTAGTAAATTTAAAGTTCATGTATGTAAAATATAATTTAAGTTTACCAAAGTTTCATTTTTCATGTTTAGTAGAAAAAATTATTCAATTACCTGCTTAAAAGAAAACTATATAATAAAGGTTGGATAGTTCAATATTTTATCTTTATCGTTAAATATGTTAAGTAGTTAAATATTAGAGTTTGTTCATGTGATTATAGCTCAATTGGTAAAGACATCATATTTAATATGTAAGGGTCAAATATGAATCTCGAATACTCCACTTATTCACTTTAAAGATAAAATTTCTAGTCAATAGAGCCACATAACAAAAAAAAAAAATTAGAGTTCAAATTCTTGAGAAGGAAAGAACATACAAACATTAATCACTAATTAATAACTTTGTCCGATTCATAAAAATATAAAAGAACATTATAAATAATAACATTAAATAAATAGTTCAAAAGTATTCCCCATAGTATAGGAAATACTACTTTTGTCCAATATATAAACTTTCTTTCACAAAATTTAAGAAAAGTAGTTTTTATATTAAATTGTTTAATAATATACCTTCTTTTTCCAAAATTACTCTTCGCTTATTAAGAGAGAAATTTTTTGATTTTTTATTTCTCTTCATTTAATTAGGAATACTTTTGTGAAAAATTAATTATTGTACTTTAAACTTTAAAATGTCTTATAAAACAGGATAACAAAATTAGGCATAAAAACATAAAAAGTTACACATTATTTAATCAGTTTAAAGATATATTAACTCCATTTTGACTATCTTACACAAATTAGTTGTGTGGTATTTTACAAAATGATCATTTATTATTGACATGAAGAAAATAAACTAATAAATTGAAAAAAGAAAAGTGTGATAAATAGTAAAAAAAATATAAATAGTATTTAATACTTCATTAATATGTTAAAGTGGTTTACAATTTGAGGCAATTCTTTTACTTCTCAAAACATAAAAAGTAACACATTATTTAATCAGTTTAAAGATATATTAACTCCATTTTGACTATCTTACACAAATTAGTTGTGTGGTATTTTACAAAATGATTATTTATTATTGACACGAAGGGACTGAAATTATTTATATTATAACCGACCTCAAATTAAATTAAATGGTCTAATAAACCGGATACTGATGATAAAAAAACACTTATAATGTAAAATGGGGAGAGCGCATTTGATTGTTTATCCTACATTTTGTTTTGATTTTTATCATCAATTTAATCTGATTCGAGAATCATTTTTAGCATAAAATGGTTACAGCCCTTCCCGATTGTTGTTTCGGAGAATCCTACATTTTTTGCGTGCCATAAATGATATGTCTAAGATTTGGCACCGTCCTTTTTCAAGTTTCATTTGTGCAAAAGCACCTTTTGTTGAATATTTTATTTTATTTTAATTTATGTTTGTCTTTCTCTTTATTTGACCAAAGAGCAAGAAACTTCTTGCCTCTTGTTGATGGTTGAAAAATTAAGTGTGTTATTAGTCCTTATCTATCGTTAAACCTCAATTGGTTGGACCTCTCCATTTCTTGTATGATTGTTTATCTTCTCACTCCTTAATTTTTTTTTTTTTTACTCAGAAAAATGTTGGGAAATGTTTTTCAAACTTTTTTCAATATAATTTCATCCCCCCATCCCAACCCAAATTTCCTTTATTTTTAGAGTGTGAGGATTTTTTGCCTTAAAAAAAACATCGAGAAATTTTTCCCGAAATTTTATGACTGAGAACAAATATTTGGCATGTGGAAAAAGAAATTTTCTCCATGTATAAATTTTAGTTTCAAACAAATTAAACAGTATGTCTCAAAGTAAGGGTCTTTTTAAAAAGATTTTATTAATATTTTTAGTTTCAAATAAATAAATTAAAATATTATTTTTGCTTTGTTAATTTTATAATTTTATTTATCTTTGATAAAGGAGAAAAATGTTATATTTTATAAACTTAAGCTTATAATATGTTGATAAATGAGATATGAAAGATAATATTTTAGATTTATCTTAATTTTTACACTTCTCATCTACTATCTATTATTGTCTCTAGAAATTTGAAACAAAGTAACTTCATCTCACTTTTTTGATTGTATCATTTGTTGCATTATTATGTATGACATATTGAACTATTTGAAGAATAAAATTTTTTTATCAATAAAGTTTTGGATGTAACAACAAAGTTTCAATCTAACCCGTTAAAACCGATCTATTATATCTATCACCCGTATGACTCGACACCCGAACAAACTAAAGATATAAGCAGTCAGAATTTGATCCAAATTAAGAGATTGTAATTTTTATCAATTTGCCAATTTAATGAATGTGACATTTCATATATTTTTAAATATTACATGATGTAGCAATATATTATTAGATACATGTGTAAAATATTTTTACACCGATGATGCATATAAATTAAATTCAATAAATTTTAAAAGACAAATCATTTGAAAGAAGTTGAGTTTAATTCTTAGTGAAAGTAATTTTAATCAAACTTTATTTACTCTACAGTCAAATTCTAAATTACTAGAAATTAGAAGGTTAATTAAAAAAAAAAACTCTATAAAGGAGGGAAGTATTAAAGAAAACTAACGGTGTAAATAGAAGTTTCCATATCAATCTCCTTCATCTTCTCCAAGTAAACTATTGGACCAGCCCAAGTTTGTACGAATACTGATAACATTGTCCTTCTCCACTCTCTCTCTCTCTGTGCGAGATTCTCATCATTAGGGGTGTACGTGGGCCGGATTGGGTTGGGTTTGACCAAAACCAAAATCCGAACCACATAAGGTATTGTGGATTGGGTCTAGAAAAATAACCATCCGTTATAACATTGGGCCGGGTTGGATAAACCCACTAATTTCCGGGTTGGGTTGGGTAGTGGGTTACCCAAACTATTTTTCTATTTTTTTCATCTTCTCCAAGTAAACTATTGGACCAGCCCAAGTTTGTACGAATACTGATAACATTGTCCTTCTCCACTCTCTCTCTCTCTGCGAGATTCTCATCATTAGGGGTGTACGTGGGCCGGATTGGGTTGAGTTTGACCAAAACCAAAACCCGAACCACATAAGGTATTGTGGATTGGGTCTAGAAAAATAACCACCCGTTATAACATTGGGCCGGGTTGGATAAACCCACTAATTTCCGGGTTGGATTGGGTTGGGTAGTGGGTTACCCAAACTATTTTTCTATTTTTTTATATTAAAAATATAAATATCGAATCATCATATTTTTTCATAAAAATAACTCAACCATTGTATTTTTTTGAAAAATAGTGTTACTTTTTTCACTATAAAAAACAATCACCTAATTTTTATGTATACCCACTAATTTATGGGTTGGATAGTGTGTTATCCAATTGATTTTCTTTCATTTTTAATAATATCAAATGACTAAACGAAGAATCATCGTATGATTCATATTTGTTTATAAAAATTATTCAATATTTTTATTTTTAAATAGTGCAATGAATTATCATATTTGTTTATAAAAATTATTCAATCTTTTTATTTTCTTAAAAAATAGTATAACTTATTTTCAATATAAAAATATTTATTGATGAAAGGCAAAATCTTTAGTAATTTCATAAAAATATTTGAAAAAACATAACACTAGTGGGTTGGTGGGTTTTGTGGGTTGGGTCCGGTTTTACCCGAAACCCAAATTTTTGTATGGGTTTTTTATTTTTGAAATCCATACCCACCCACTTGCCCGACCCAACCCACTTTTTTAGGTTGGATTGGGTGGATTTGACCGGATCGAGTGGGTTTGTCCAATTCATGTACACCCCTGCTCATCATCACAACTTCACAAGGTACGAATCTCTCTCTCTCTCTCTCTCTGGTAAATAAGAATGACAGCAACCTCTACATTACACTTCCTCTCTCGTCTCCGATTGATCACAAAAACCAAACCTCTCTCTATTCCATCACCTCTTTCAATCCCATTCCATTTCTCCCTCACCTCCAAATCAAAGGTTCCAATTCACCTATCCTCGATTCTTCTCTTGTTCATTTCTATTTTCTCATAATTCATTTTCCTTTTGCAGAAACCGACACGAATTCGATTTTTCTCAATGGCTTCTGCGGAACACAAGGAGTCACCGGTTAATAACCCTGGTCTTCATACAACTGTAGATGAAGCTACTAAGGGTTACTTTATGCAACAAACTGTGAGCTTTCTTTCATTCATCTTTATCATTTCACATACGCATGTTTGAGCTTACTTATAAGTTAAGCGTTTATCATATAAGTGCTTATGTATATGTTATTTATTTCTATACAAAAAGATGAATTAAAGTCAAAATAAACTGTCTTCATAAACTATCTGAGAGAGCTTGTAAAAATGAAGTGCTTATGGGCATGTCATAAGTTGCCATAAAATAAAATAAAAATTCGTGAACCTATTTTGATTGATTTGTTTGAGTTTATCTACCGTCGTAAGTTTTGTGAGACTCTTTGGGAGAACTTATGAAAACAACTTATGACATTTGATCATAAGTTGTTATCATCTTACTTTTATAAGTTCTCCAAGATTGCTTATGAAGACAACTTACTTATTATACAAAATCATTTTAACTCTACTTTGGGCCTGTTTGGATTTGGCTTATTTTTTAGCTTATAAAAATAGCTTATGCAAATAAATAAACTTTTGTGTTAATTCATAAGTTTTTACTAGCAAAAATTGTATTTTTATAAGCTGTTTTCTCATAAACTAACTTGAAAAACTTACAATAATACATAAAAGCTTATTTATTTGCATAAGCTAAAAAATAAGTCAATCCAAACAAGCCATTTATAAGCTGCAAATAAGTTATTTATCCAAACAAGTACTGATGTTAGTAAATAAGCTAAGCTCAAATAAGTCCCTTATTATTGTTATTATGCACATAGTTTTGTATTTCTGAAGTTTTGTTTCTATTGCAGATGTTCAGAATCAAAGACCCTAAAGTTAGCCTTGATTTTTATTCCCGCGTTTTGGGCATGTCGTAAGTGGTTTTTCGAGAACTAATATATTGTCTATTGAAACACTTGGATTATTAACCTGATTTTATACATTTATGAAAGTTGTATGTATGATTCGCTAGAAATGTAATTTCTTCTAAATTTTCTGTTTGTGTCGACACTTTCCAATGCTACCTACCACTTTGTGAAAGCTAATGAAAGTTTGTTTGTTTGTTGGTTTGTTTAGTTTGCTTAAGAGGTTGGATTTTCCTGAGTTGAAGTTCAGCTTGTACTTTATGGGTTATGAGGTATGGCTTATATTGTTATTTGCTAGTGAAAATTTAATTTATGAAGTGAGTTACTGCATTTGAATTATGCATGTTGGCCATATGCGCTGTGTAGGCAATATTAAGTTTAAAGCAATGATTAAATATAAACTAAGTTCATATATGATATATCACCTTAACTCTTGAGTAGTTTTATTTTTATGGATATGCTCTTAATACTTTTTGTTGCATCTTTTTCTTGTTCAGGATACATCTGAAGCTCCAAGTAACCCTGTTGATAGAACAGTTTGGACCTTTGCTCAAAAGGCTACAATCGAATGGACACAGTAAGAAATATAATATAAATTTGTCAGATTTCTTTATATGTGTGACTGTGTCTCTTATCTGACAACAAAGTAATGTACAGTAATTGGGGCACTGAAAGTGATCCAGAGTTCAAAGGGTACCACAATGGCAATTCTGATCCTCGTGGTTTTGGTAAGTGATAATTCATTTGGTTTGATATAGATTTCACTCCCAAAGCCCTAGTCATTTTGCTTGATTTGTTTATGTTGTTATTAGGATAATCTGATTCATGGTTCAGATATCATAGTTCAATGCGATTTAATAAGGCAATGATTTGTATCCTATCCTATGATGAATTGAAAATGACTTTGAATCATGTGATTCATGCATGAAATATGAATCAGTTTGATTTTTATCTCACGAGAAATGAACTGCACAATTCGGTGATTTGTTGTCTTCTCTTTCCTATTTTTCCTTTACCAGTTCACATCAAAGATATTGAAAACTAAAATATATATAACTATTAAAGGAAAAAAACTGTAGGGGCATTATTAAGTACACTGTGTTTCATTATTTCACTGCTCTGTTTCAATTAGTTAGAAAATGGACTTTATATAAGCAATCAGTCATTTTCTCATATACGGGCTTCATATTATTACCAACACTACACACATTTTTTTTTTATATACCTTTGCTCTGTTTTTATTTTGTTTATTTTTATGATATATAACCTCTTTAGGCTTATGGTTAAGTTGTTTTATATATTCCTATTACACCAAGCACTACATTATTTATGTAACTTATTTCAGACATTTTTTAATTTGTGCTTGAAATTGAATCTCATAATTCAATAAAATTTTAAATTCATAATTCAAAAGTTAGTTTAGTGATTCATGGTTTGAATTGTGACCTTGTGATTTAATATTATCTTTGTTGGTTAAACTTTAAGTCTGTTATCTTGAAAAGTTGCTGATTATTATTCTTGCCTTCATATGTAGTTGGAGTTTAGGCCCTTATATGACGCTTTGGAAGCACATGGTTCGTAAAATATGTTTAGTTGTGAATACCTTTTATTAACCTTTTTCTCACATTACCGTGACAGAATGGTAGTGCGTTTGATTCCTTTAAACCAAAACTGTCAAATTGGTTTTGTTAATGATGAATTTAGTAGGGCATACCTTTTGAAATGTTTATAGTAAAAAGAACTGTCATAAGTAGATTGGAAGCATTTCCTGAGTTGGTTATGGTATGGTAATGGTATGCCTTGTTCTAAGCTCAGTTTCTAGGTTATCAAATTGCTGTTCAAATAGTGTGAATTGCCAAACTAATTTTTGAACATGAATTGTAAATCATATATGCTGTATAGTGCTCTGTGTAATAGTTGTATTTGAGGAATCGACAAACAATTTAGCCACAAGTCTGATAAAACAAAGTAATTTTTACCATTAGTTGTAAGTCATAACTGATTTATTTGTTAAACCCGGTAACATTTAAACCATTACCTAATACAATTCACCTGTGTCAAAAAAAAAAAAAACAATTCACCTACTTTTTGTTGAAGTAATTGTTCACTTCATATCGGATCTATTAATCAGCTATCCTTCTTTTAAAGTTTTTTACGCATTACCCCAATAATGTTGGTAGATATAAAATTACGATTTTTCCATTTCACTCTGCTGACTTAGTTTTCATTTCATTAATTAATGTCTGTAATAAATATTTTATTGCTATTTACTTTCTACATTTTCCACAATTAGTTTCATGTCCTTCATGTGGAAGTAGTTTTCTCCAGTTATTTATAGGATATATGTGTGCTGTTTGTTGCCTAGCTATGTTATTGAATTCTAATATTTATCCGTCCTTCTGTTTACAGGACACATTGGCATTACTGTTGACGATACCTACAAAGCATGTGAAAGATTTCAGAATCTGGGAGTTGAGTTTGTCAAGAAACCAGATGATGGTAACATTTTTTTGAATACTTTATTCTAAAAATCCAAATACACTATGCCATGAATGTATCATTTCCATTTCTAAATGCTATGGGTGCTTTTTATTTGAAATCTTTCATACAGTAGATAACTATCTGAATTGTTTGCGCTCCCTACTTGGCCATTTATTCTGTTTGCGCTCCCTACTTGGCAAAGTTCTATGTGTATAGATATTTTTTAATGGATAACATGTGTGTGTGTATTTAAGTAGTTTGAAACTTGAGGATAGAATCTAATTCTAGAAGCATGGGTTTGAATTAGATATGCTAAGTTTTTATTTGGCTTAATAGCCATCATACATATCTGAGTTGATGAGCTAGAGTTAGGAGTCAAGCTTTTTGGTAAACAAAATTGAGCAATTATGAAATAAGTGCTCATCATATAAATACGTATGTATTAGCTATGTCTATAATCAACAAAGGAACATGGTTCAGCTGTTTTCATATGAATTGTAAGTGGGAGCTAATTAAAATAAGTTGAAAACATCTTATAAGCTATTTTCATAGGCTCTCCCAATTACTAAATACTTACGTAAGTGCTTACTATAAATCCAAATAAACTCTTTCAAACTCACCCAAGACATAATATTCCAAACTCCAATGAGTCCTTTGACCGTCACCACCATGGTAAGGAAAAACCCTTTCCTTTAGGGAGGGATGGGGGGAGAGGAAATTTTTTTAAACTATGACACACAGGAGATGGGGTGCATTCTAAGACATAGTAGCTCTGGTAGGTTGTCTATTATATAACATAGTCATAATGTTCTGTGAAAGACTCAATTGGATACAGCTGGTGTTTGTGCCACTGTTCAATAAACAAAGAAAATTGAGCATAATACAATTGCACTGCAATCAGGCCACTACCTGTGCTTCACTGAAGTTTTCAATTTCTTTTGCAGGGAAAATGAAAGGGATAGCCTTTATTAAGGATCCCGATGGGTACTGGATTGAAATCTTTGACAGGAAAACAATAGGAAACGTAACAGGAGGTGCTGCTTAAGATAAGCTCTTCAGGTAAACACAGTGCTCTTCTGATTCTCTGATATAAAGAACCAAGTTACATGCATGTCAAAATTTGTTTCAGTGTGCTGTATTGTGCATCTCCAAATTAGTTTGCTATATGCATATCTAGCTATGAAACAAGTCACACGATTTTGTAGTTGTACAGTAACTTTTTGCTAAACCACATGATTTTTCGATTTTGAAGGAATATCAAAATTGCTAAAATATTTCTCCCAAATAGAATAAATTGATGCTATAAAATTTTTACCATAGCAGGAAGGGTTGTAACCATTTTTAGTCTATTGTAATTTGTAAGCAACATTCCCTTGTATGTGCAAGAGACTGATTTCGGAACTCAACTTGTGATGTATTCAAATTCACAAGGAAGAATTCCTACCATTGTGCTAAGTTTCTCAAAATATTTTCCTAAACAAGGAAATTTTAAATATTCTCTGGAAAATAAGATTATACATACCTATAATTATAATTATTTTAGTGATTTGTATAATGTATTTTCTGTAACCTAGCACTTCCTGGCTGAGTGAGGCCATTCTTTCTACCTGGAATGTCTTTGCCGCATGCATATAACAGGAATTAATTTTTTTTACAGTCCCTATAAAATAGTCATCATTTAAGTTTCTATCAAATTTTTATGTTACATTTTCTTTTTGACAAAGAAGTCGCTTTAAGTGAGTTTATGTTACCAACCTAAATATTCCCTAATGTATGTCATGTATTGCACATTCACAAATATTTATTTACTCTTTCTATTTCCTCAAATCACTGGCATGTGAAGTGAAAAAATGTTTCAGAATTAAATTCAATGAGCTATTCTAGTACTTTCATATGCTTTATTAGTAAAATCTTCAGCGTCTTTTCTGTTTGTGTTTTGTTTAGACAGTATCATCTCTTTGCAGATATATGGATGACCTGTTCAATGTGATTGACTACCTGCTTTGTAAGTCCTAGTAATTCTCCAGCTTTCCAAGGAAGAACGAATAATTTGTAGTCAAAACAAAATGTCATGGATTGTGTTGTGAATCTTCACTTTTATTTCGAGATGCATTGTAATCACTACGTAGTAGAATTTGACTATGGATCCGCAATCAATTGGGAAAGATGTTACATTTTTGTGAGCTGTGTTTTTAACAAACTTGTCTACTTTAGGTGAAATTACACTCGTCTTCCTTAAGATTTCATTAACCCCTCTAATTTTGCAGTAGACACAAACGGGATTGGTTATTGTCCATAAGCTTCAGCTGATTGCTATCTACACCATACTTTTTCTTCATACACCTTCCATAAGTGAGAAAAATTTCTCATGCACCCCCAAATTTCTTGCGCACCCCTCAAATTTCTAATGCACCCCCCAAATTTCTTGTGCACCCCCAAATTTCCTAATGCACCCCCCAAATTTTTCATGCACCCCCAAATTTCTCACGCACCCCCGGATGACTTGTGCCCCCAATTTTTTTTTTGTCCCCACACATTTCTAGCCTAAACCATTTTGTTGGGGGAATGGTTTCACATATATACACTTCAAAATCATTAAGTGCATAAGATGGTTTTGAAGTACTTCACAAGATAAACTAATATCTGTCTTGAACATATATCAGGATAAGAACTATCAAATTGGCAATGACAATTAACATGTAAAATGTGTGCATCAGGATTGACCTCGCCACAAGATTTATTCCAACAACCAGAAACTTGACTGCAGAAGAAAAATAAAAGTAGGAGGATCAACTAAACATTAGAAGTGACAACAGAACGAACAAAAACAAGCACACTTATAGCACACAGTACTACACAATTTTAAACCAATCTTTAATTTTAGATTGGATGACTAAGATGAGTAATTGCGTGAATTATTGTGTCAAATTCAAGTCCGTTAAGTGTGATAGGCGGGGAAGTCAAAGACCATGCCTACGGTTATTATGAAAATAAATTTATCAAATAAGTTTTTTAGTTTCTTTTGGATAGGAAATAGTTTATAAAAAATGACTTACAAAAGAGTATTAAAAACTAAAGATGAAAACTTTTTCGAATAGACCCTAACTTTGTTGCATTTAAGTGATAGTTTTTTTATCAAGCATCATTGTTTGAACCCCGGTCTCTAAAATAATATGTAATGTCCATGCCAATTCAGTTATGGTCACGGAGACAAAAAAAACTACTAATACGGTTATTGCTTTAGTTGTAAGAGTAATTCATGAGCTCTCCACCTTAAATAACATTATATAGACTCATCCACTTAACAATCTGTTAAGAGTTCCATATCAAGTATATTAAAGTGCTTAATATGATACTTAATAGTCATGACACTCTTCCAACCTATTAATTTCTACCGGAATCATCTAGGGTCCGTTTGGTTCAATGGAAAGAAAGTGGAAGGAAGGAAAATTACGAAAATCGATGAATGAACCTAGATAAAAGTTAGTCTAAAATCCAAATAGTGTAGCAGAAGAATTTCTTTTAACCACAATTACAGATTGTAGATTATAGTTTTTTTGATGTGCAGTCTCAGCACAGACTGTAAACTTGTCTTCTCCAGTATAGTGTTAGGAAGAGACAAGATTTTGAGAGGTGCAAGGTGCAACCAACTAGTCCCAAAAAACTCATGATTATGACTAGTTGAAAAGGAGATGGAACCTTTTGGACTCTTTTCATGATTAAAAAAAGTCAATCCACTAGCAAACTTGTGACTTGTTGTAGTAACAACTGTAACATGCAAATAATTATTTTATGCTCAATTGAATTCAATCATGACCGTAACAATTTTAGTGAGAATAGATTATTATTAGTATTTTCTTTCAATTTTTGTGTATAGTAACATTTTGGTTAGCTAGGGCCATGATTTTTTGTTGTTGATGAAAGGCAGGGCCCATGGTTATTTTTATTATTTATATACTAATTCGATCTCTAAATATAGAACTAGGTTGACAAAATCACCATAATTTTTGGCAAAAAAAAATTGGTATCATTTTCCTAAATTTATTCTTTAAAAGAGAAAATTAATCTTTTCGTCATGACATTTGCTAGTTGCAAATAAATTATAAAAAGTAATTAAAGTTTTCTTGGTAAATAAATAATTAGAATGATTTTAAATTTTAAATGAATCATATAAAAAAGATAAAGAAAAATTCTTAAGAAGAACATGTATATATGAAGGAATGAAAATTAATATTATATATTCAACACCATCATCTTTATGTTTTTCCTTTGGAGACTATTATTTTCTATATATGATTATTAATAGTCCAATGTCATAGATGTTTTTTCCAAGTGCTAGGTGGTAAATAGTTGACAATATCAATTATAAATTAGTCAATTGTACGTGGCAAAACAATCCTAGACAAATTAAGTTTCAAAAATAATTTATCAGATCTTTTAGTTTAAAAATTTGGCTATTGAAAAACTTTTACATACCGAAAATGTTAATGTTTTGCAAGTGTAATTAACTATAGGTATTTTCTTTTTTGAGGTAGATTAACTATAGGTATTTTCTTATAAAAAAAGAAGATTAAAATTTAAAACCGAAAATTTAGAGGATCAAATTTCAAAGTAAATTTTTAAAACGAATAAAAATAAAATTTGATATATTTAAAAAAACTAAAAATATATTTACCTCGTATTTTATCTAAAAATACATTACCAGAAACTAACTTTTAATGGTGTATCTTGACAAATTTAAATATACAAAAGGGATGAGCAATCACCTAATTTTTAAAACATTTTTATATTAATTTTTTTTGTCAATTAATTAGTGGTTAAATAAATAAGTGAAAATATCAAAATTCAAACACCAATTACTACATATTACATACTGTATAATATTCCTACCAACTGAATCAATCATCACCATTTTATTTGGCTAATACTTGGAAGACATGCTTGTGTCATTTTGTTTATAGTTGTAATCATGCTTTCATAATCATCATAATATTAAAATCTTAGCTCTAGCAAAAAAGATATACATGCAGGTAACAAATGAGAGAGCTTCTAGACTACTACTACTAGTAATAAAATTAAGTCGCCAGCTATGTAACTTTTAAACTAAGAAACAAATAAAATGTCCAATTAGTCAAATTATGTTTGGTTTGCTTTTTTACCAATGCTTATATGAACGAAATTTAATTAGTTAATTATTCAGCTGTTTTCAGTTTACACTACGCACTGAATGGCTTTTTATTATTATTTTTACATTAGAACTGTTTCTTTCTCCATTCAACGCATTACTCCTATATTATATAAGTGAAAATGGAAAATATTCTATGAAGAATAAAATAAATTAGCTCACATGACGTGGTGACTGTTCTATAGGGTTCAGACAATGGTCAATGAGAGTCTACCAGCTGGCTTGCATGGTTGAGACCTAAAACAACAATCTTAATTATAATACTGTACTAGTTTGTTTTTAATGAGTACATGGAAAATGTTAATTAGTTAATAAATATTAGAGTTGAATCTAGGTTACATAGAGAATTTTTGTTTTCTGGCAATATAATATGATTTTATAGTTTAAGAAAATGTCAGTATAATCATCAAAAAAGAATATGTTAATATATTTAGTTAGGAATGGAAAAAGGACAAATAGTGTAAAAGAAAAAATTGGAAAAAGGATAAATTCACCCCAAACATAATAAAGAAGGTGTTGGATCTTACGGTCGATTAGTCACTATAAATTTATGTCAATTGAATATGATAATTAGTGAATCTCTTAGAAACTTTGATATAAATTGCATTCTCATATTGAACATATCAATTAATGATATTTTTTCTTTTGAAAAATAAAAGAAAAATGAAAAAAAAAGAAAAAGTTAAGCACAAGGTGTGCATAACTGAGAAAAAAGGTCAAATAAAAACAATAAAAACTAAAGCCAAAGCTATAAAGAGCTCAAAAATAAATCACGTAGTCCTAATGCCCAAACATAATAAAGGATTAGACCACAAACTATTTAAATTGTAGTTAAAGTATTTTTTCTTGACCTACAACCACCACTAAACAAGAACTTTAACTTTATCAAGCATTAAAACGATCACCGTCTTCTTCTGAGCAAAAACTCTATTGTTTTCTGTCTTTCCAAATTTGCCAACAGTATAAGAAACATATAAACAATTCCAGATCTCTCCCAAATAAGTAGCTACTAAAAAAATTGTGAAACATGAGATTGTGCATCAATATAAAAAATACTAGTCACATGCACCCAACTAATGCAGAATCGCACGCCAAAGAGAACGTTAAAAATCACATTCGAAGAACAAATGATTAGAAGATTCAACCAATCCACATCCGCTTACACACTGTAACGAGCCCAAATGAATAAAATCTCGACAAATCAAGTTATCTTTAGTCGGCCATATTAACTAACTCCTTATGCTATGCCAAATTATCTTCTTTCTCAAATGCATTCTTTAAGTCACTTATATTTTCAGAAAAGGTAATTGTTGTGCTGATAAATTGGCCAATATTAATCCATCTATACAAATGGCTTCACTCTATGAAATAGTTTGTCTAACTGTATTTGAACAAACATTTCAATCACAATAGGTTAGGTTATATTGATTTTGTTGATCTAGTTGTTTATGTTTGAATTCTTGGAAAGAGATATGGGGTTTGACAAGGAGAAAACTAACATAACATTATAATACACTAACAACTAACAATTTGTCATTCAAAAAAATACTACATCTGTCCCTAAATATATAAGACCCTCTTTGGATTTTTCTTTGTCCCTTTTTATAAGACTTTTTCCAAATTTTCAAGGGGATATATTAATTATTTCTTTAATAACATACCCCTCATTAAGTGCATCTTTTTCTACAATGTGTAATACAGTTGATATTTTAGAAAAAAAAAAATCAATTCTCTTTCTTAAAAGATAAAATTGTAAAAACAATACCAATTGCAAACAAATTTAATATCAAAACCCACTTTCTTAATCTCCACAATTTTCTCAACCGGGTTTTATAATTAGAGACAGATGTAGTATACATTACAAATAATAAAAATATAATTTAGTTTGCAAAGATAAAACAAGAATTCAAACATAAACAATTAGATCAACAAAATTTATTTATTTATTTATTATTTTTTTTTTGAAAATATCAACAAAATTTATATAAAGGTAAAATAACCAATTGTGATTGAAATATTTGTTTCAGATAGCGCTAGACAAACTATTCCACAAAGTGAAGCCATTAATTTGTAGATAGATCAATGTTGGCCAATTTATCAGCACAATTCCCTTCTCTGAATATGTAAGTGACTTTAATGGTATGTTTGGTTGTGAGAAGAAAATGAGAAGAGAGAAAGAGGTGAGAGAGAGTTTGAGAAGAGAGAAAGATGTGAGAAATAGAGTAGATTTAATGTATTGTTTGGAATAAGAGAAAAATGAGAGAAATAGAAGAGAGAGAAATGTGTTTAATTTTTCAAATGACAAAAATATCCTTGAATTAAAAATTAATGTACAATTTTGTATTACTAAATTGAACATATAAAAAGGGCAACTATGGGAATGTCAAAAAAACACGTCAGTTTGCTGCATTTCTTCGCATATCCAAGGTGAAAAGAAAAAGGTACATGGCCCCACATATATTCTCTCTCGTCTCTAAATCATTGCTGTCCCAAACAGCAGAAAATGCTTGTTTCTCTCATAACTCTCAGCATTTTCTCTCTCACCATACTCTCCTAAAACAAACACACTGTAAAATCCATTTGAGATCGAAAGAAGATAATTTGACAGAGCATGAAAAGTTAATATGGCCGACTAAAGATAATTTGATTTGTTGAGATTTTATTCATTTGGACTCGTTACAATGTATATATAGGCGGTTGTGGATTGGTTGAATCTTCTAATCACTTGTTTTTTTAATGTGATTTTTTAAGTTCTCTTTAACGTGCGATTTTTCATTAGCTGGATTTGACTAGTGTTTATTCTATTGATGCACAATCTCATGCTTCACAATTTAATTGTAATATTTCTATCCCCACGTACCAAAGAATTTTTTTGAATTACAACTCAAAAATCATAACGTTATTTGTTGTTTTGTAACCAAAACAAAGTCTTCCCTATAAGCTGAGAGCATTGTTGAAGTGTGTTTGAAGTTGCTTAGGTTCCTGGGCTGTTGAGTGTATAAATATGTGAGGGCAACCTCACCTTATGAGCTAACTTTTGGGGTTGAGATCCAAACATACTTATAATAATATCAGAGCACGATTCGATCCACCTTGAACCACCCATCGCATCCGCTGTCGAGTTCTCAAGAATTTGGGAATGAGTTTGTTTTGATTTTTTTTGGTGTTTGATTTTGTTTTAGCTTTGTTGATTGATTTTTAGTTATAGTTAATTGAAGAAAAAAAAATGACATTCTGGTGTTATTGAAACCCTAGTTGTCACTTTGTGTTTCTCTGTTTTGCATCTCTGATTCTAACATGGTATCAGAGCCGGGTTAAGGACTGCAATGTGGGCGTTTGACCCAGGACCACGCTTGGCGTGAGGGTGAGTGTTTAAGTGTGTTTGAAGTCCCACATTACTTAGGTTCCTGGGCTGTTGAGTGTATAAATATGTGAGGACAACCTTACCCTATGAGCTAGCTTTTGGGATTGAGATCCAAGCATATTTAATGAGCATAACTATATACCAAGATTTATTATTTTCTTTTTTTTTTTTACAAAAATATAACAAGATATTAATTCTTAATCTAAAAGTATAGTATGACTGGTATGTATAGTCTTTGATTTGAAAATTGTGACAGAATTTCTGGCGATGATAATATTAATTTGTGGTTTCTTCTTTATAAATTAATTTCACTACGCCACACAACGCATTAATATTAATATTAAACGACTTGCATCATCCTTCTTTTGTCTCTTTCACTAACTCTTTTTGTTCCTCTTTTGTTTCCTTTGGTACACCCAATCCCCAATGCCTCTTTAACAAGCCTAGATTGGTTCTAATACAAAGAAAATGTCATTAGTTAGAAAGGGACAAAGTTCAACTTCCTTGATTTTCTATGATCTTTCCTAATAGGTTTCTTTTAATTATCAAAGATAATATTATTTGAGACATATGAAATGTTGGCTAGTGTTACGGTGAATCACCAAAGACGGCCCTTAGGGTGTGCATGATGTTCTAAAGTGCCAGACTTCCAATTATTTTGGGCCTGAAAATATTTTTATATGGTTGTAGTTATTTTTTTTAATTTAAAATGATTTAAAAAAAAAATGAAAAAGTCATAATATTTTTTAAATCTATTTTTATTCGTCCAATTTAAAGGGGTTAGGTCCATTAATATTTTTTTAAAATAAAATAAAATAAAGCTTTGTCCTATCTCTACACATGATTTTTTAAATACTATAGTCTATGATTTATAATTTTTTTTAAGCATCCATGATTTATAATGATAGCCCATATTAAAATTTTCCATCAAACACTAAATATTACGTTATGTGAATCTAATTTTTCCACTACACATTCAACCTTCGTTGATTTGGTTTTCATTTATTTATTACAGAAAAAAATTTCTTCTAAGAAAATTCTAGAAATAAAAGAGGGGTCTATTTGTCAACAATAATGGCATCTATTTTTCGTATGTAGACATAGATTTCATGGCTTTTGCCGCCATCTAGTCGTTGCACTTATTTAAAGAGACTTGTTCAAATAAAATGACTAGTAATAGTAATTTGTTAAATTTAAATTAATTTTACAGCTAATCGAGTCCCATACTTCCACACTAGATAACAAAATTTCACTTGCATCATAGTCTTTGTTTTGTTAGTTTATGTATTAATTAAATAATGTTTTAAGAAAATTGAGATTTGTTTGTCAACGAGCTATATAGTTTCTATCTTCACTCAAAATGTTGCTACTTTGAAAAAGATTCTTCATTGGAGTGTTTAATTCAATAATGCAGTTTCTGACAAATAAAAAGATTACAAATTCTCATATAAATTAAGTACACATAGATAAAGATCAACTAAAAACAATGATGAGAATCTAAACACATAATAAACTATGTGATAATTATCTCTTAATTTTTTAGGTGAATTATTGATAATTTCTTAATATATTTGTTTTTCATAATTTCTTTATATAGTATATATATAGTAAATCTAAACCAATATTAATTTTATTGGTTGTTATTTATTTTATTTTTTTGACTAATGATTGGTTGTTATTAATTTTCCTAATATAAAAAACTTGCAGGGAAAGGATACTTAAAAAAAACAATCTAACATCATTGTTTATTAGCTCATCACTACCAAGAGGATATGCACAAAATATAAATAAAACTTAACCATAAGAAATGTTTCACCATTTCATTAAATTAAATAAAATACACATGACCCCCCAAAAAAATCTCTCAAACTCTTTTTTTATCATAATCACTAACATACCCTTTGCCAGTTATATCATCAAATTAGATCATCTATCCTCGACATCTGACTTTACGATACATCTCTCTGATGCGACTTCTCGTAAGTTGCACCAACTGAAGAATCAATAATGGAAGTAATACATACCATTTTCTTCACTCTTGTGAATCTCATCAACATTAAAATCTTTGTTGTCACTACTAATCAATTGCTTAATATCTTCAAGACCATAATCTAGTAATGGAGTACTTAATGTTTGACTTTGACCATTATTATAACCATATCCAACTCCACTTGGTTTTTCTTCATATTGGTTAATATTTTCACCAACACTTCCATTGTTACAATTAACCATAAAGTTATTGTTGTTGTAGTCATCAAATCCAGCACTATTCATGTGATGATAACCAATTTCTTCTTGCTTGATTTCCTTGCAACTTCCATCAGAGGAACTACAACTTCCTTCACTTCCAAACATAAACATGTTGTTATTGTCTTTGATATGATAATTATTATATTGCATGGAAGGATTAAGACTAATCATAGACTCTTGGTTTTGGTAAAAAGGGTTGAAACTTGTGTTTGGATAGTTAATATTAGATGATAGTGAAATGGTTTGAAGATCTGTGAAGGGGGTGTGAGTAGTAATAAAGTAGTCTGAGAATGGATGAGTAGAAGGAAAAGGTGGAAACTGTGGTTTTCTTTGATGTGATGTAGGAAACTGCAAAGCCATAAGTTTTTTCTTCAATTTTGTGTTCCAATAGTTCTTGATATCATTGTCAGTCCTACCTGGCAATTGAGCAGCTATAATTGACCACCTACAAATCAATGTCAAATATATGATTAATTCATGGAAGCTAAGCTAAGAAGGTTTCCATTCACCAGACAAACAAACTTCATGTCATACCTTTTTTTTTTATACAAATTTTTGTTTTAGTATATTAGTTGTTAAGTTAGTGCTACTTTCGGTTTTAAATATAAGAAAAAGTTGGATCAACGGCTTTTGCCTAAGCTGAAATTAGTTCAGTCTTTAGTTGATCATGAAGTGTCAGTTAACGGATAAAATTTAACATTGTAACAATAATAGATAAAGTCACTTTTATTAATACTAATTTTTCACATTTTTATTATTTTAAAATAAATATAAAATCTCATTCCTTTAACTTGTTCAACTTTTTCATGTGTTAGCTGAAATCAGTTGAAGCTTAATTGTTGAAAAGGTTCACTAAGTCTAAATATTTGTCAACAAATTCTTTCTTATAAAATTAAATATGAAATTGTTTCCTCTTTTAAATACTCTCATTTTTTTTCTTTCCATTTTACCTCTTTCAGTTAGATAAATAGAGACAGTACTACAAGCATGTATAGTTCATAATGATTAAAAGGGTATGAAAAAGAGGATATATAGATATAGATAATATCAAAAATTTGAGATTAGATTGGTCAGAACAGAACAAAAAGAGTTGAAAATAATTGTACACTACTTAATTGCATTAAAAGGTATAGTACTAGTAAAAGTGTACCTGCTTCCAATATTAACATAGAGGCTGCAAATTATTCTATCTTCCTCATCAGAAAAATCTCCATGCTTAATGTTTGGCCTAAGATAGTTAAGCCATCTCAATCTACAACTTTTTCCACATCTTTTGAGACCTAAACATATATATAAAAAAAAAAAGTTAAGTTAACACATAAAAAATATTTTATATTTTACAATCGTTCGAGACGAGATTTGAACTATCAAACTCTTACCACTGAGCTGTTATTCAAAGAAGATTATAAAATATTATATAATAACAAATATTTGAAATATTTTAGATGAAATGAAGATAATATATCTTACCAGCTTTATGAGGAAGAGAAATCCAATTACCACCAGTGCCATGTTTCTCTATGTAATCTTTAAGCTTTGAGTCTTCTTCTGGTGACCATGGACCTCTCTTGACACTTGTTTTGTCACAACATGGAGCTCTTCCCATTTTTCTCTAAGAAGCAAAGTTCTCTTTTGATGAATATCCAAACTCTTACTTTCTAGATGAAACTTAATTTGGTGGGTAGTGGTAATGCCTTTATAAATAAAGAGACCTTGATTTTGAAAACTTTAAAATAATAATATTATTATTTTATATATTATTATTATTTCATGTGAGTGAGAGAGAAAGAGAAGGGTACATATTGCATAAGTCAAATGAAAGGAAAGATAGAACATTTCATGTATAATTTAATTTGATTTAATTTTCAACGCACTGTTAATAATTAATATTAGTATATGTAAGAAGGGTACTCAAAGGTCAAAGAGAAATCTTACTTCTTCAACGTTGGAGACTTGGCAAGATACATAGTATATGAATGGATAAATATTGTTCACATTTCTTTTATTAGCTACTATGCTAGGTATGTATATTTTAATTTTACTACGGATGAATGAATGTTTTAAAATCAAACCAAGACACTTTTGAGCTATAGTTTAATAATTGTTCAATTATTTTAATCAAGATTGAATTGTATGATAAATAACAAATATGTATTCAATTTTCTTTTTTTTAGAAAAATATGGAGTAAGTAGTATTCAGAAAGAACAAATAAATAAATAAAATAAAATCGATTATACCAGTTGCTACCGAATGATTTTCGATTCAACCAATTGAACATGCAGTTTCAATCTAATTGTTAAATTTTTTATTGACGTGAGAAATAGAAAGGAAAAAAGAAGAAGAGTGAAAATCTAAAAAAAATAAAAAAAAAATATCATGAATAAAAAGGTGAGTTAAATAGTAAAAGTTTGACTTTATAAAATTAAGGGATATGAGAAATAGAAATAGAAATAGAAAAGTTGACAATATTTTATAAATAAAGCATAGAAGTATGTATTAAGAAAATAATACATGTTTTTCTTCCACGTTTAAATAAATAAAAGAAGAAAGAAATAGCTAGCATCCAATGTTTGTAATACAGAAAGAAAGACAACACACAGCAGGACTATGAATTGATGGGTACAGCTACCAGAATTGCGACACTTTCCAAACACTACGACCAAAATGACGATTAATTGGCCTAGTTATCCCTCCCTCACCTTACTTTATTATTACTAAAGAAATATTTTTTACATCAAAATTTAATTTGAAGTAGTTATGTCATTTGTTTGTATTTGGGAATTTTTTAAAGAGTGCTTCTAATATGGATTAAAAATATTCCAAAGGTTGTTTGTTGTTTTTGGAGCATTAGTATATATAAGCAAAAGAATATATATAGATTATAGATTGAAGCATGGACATATCAAGAAATTTTAATAAGAAGGGTAAAAATTATAACATAAAAAAATATGAATATTATTATTTACTTAATTATATATTTTTTTATACAAAATTAATTATTTTGGTTTCTTAATCAATTCTCTTAAGATATTAATCATTGTAGTTTTATAAATTAGTCTTATTAATTTTATATTTGTTGTAGTGTTATAAGTTAACTATATAGAGATGATAATACCATATACGTAGAGTCAATTGCATAAATAATACTAGTATTAACTAAAAATACAATAGGTAAGTGAGGTCGGCATGACCCCACTGCCCTCATGCTAAATCCGTGCCATTTGCATAGATTATCTATATGATATAAACTTCTAATCCAACAGAAGATTTTGTAAAATTTATATTTATCAAAATGTTATTAAGTAGTGTAATCAAATGCAAAATTATGTATGTATATACATACATATACTTTTGGTTTAAATTAATATATTTAGTCCCTACAAAATTACATTCTTTAAAGTTTAGTTTTATATTAAATTTTTGTATAATTTTAATCCTCTATAATATTACAGTTTGTAAAAATAATTCTTATTTTAAAAACTATTTATAATAAATAGATATTTTAAGTCCATCAAAATAGTTCATATGAAATATAAATAAAACTAAAAGTGAATAACATTTTTGAAGGGATTAAACTTAAAAACTAGTGAGTTATAGTTACAACCAGGGGCGGTGCTCTATGTCAGTTCTCTATGTCAGTGAGGGGGTGCAGGTGCACCCCCTAGAATTTTAAATTTTGTACTAATATGCTTATGTTTTTTGTATTTTGCACCCCTTGATTTTTTTGTTTTGCTCTCATTCTTCTCTTCCAACTTCTCTCTAAAATTAAATTCTTTTAAACAAAACATCAAACTAAATACATACAATATTGATAAATTCTCCAACATCCTTAAAACAACATTAAGGTAATCAATAAAAAAATTTATGGTTTAGCTTTTTAAAAGTTTGGGATTTTTTTCTATAACCTGAGGCTCTAATAACATATATGTGTGCTTTATTGGTTGTTTGTTTGTAGTTTGTACGTAATTTAGTCCAAATGCATCTTTGGATTTATGTTTTACGGTTTTTAGTTAAATCATCTAGAAATTAGTTCTAATTTAGGCATTTAGAAATCACAGTTTTCATGAAGATAATTTTTGTGTTGGTTATTGGTCTGTATATACTCAAGTGATAGATAAAGAATTGACGAACATCGAGCAATGAAAAAATTAACCTTAAAATTGTGTATTTTTGTTGTTACTATAACAATAATTACGCACTATTTTATTGTTTGATTTTTTTTATTTGATATATTTCTCTTCTTTTTTTTACTAATTGATATATTTCTCATGTAATCAATACTTGTGTTATTTTAAAAGCAATGTTTATGTTGAAAGATATTTGTTCAACAATATATATATATATATATATATATAATTAGTTAGTTATTAAGCGAATTAAAAATATAAAATATAAAACTGCGTATCAAATATAATTATTAAAATATTAAATAAAATTTTACATCCCTTGAGGCAGGGTTCGAGCCCCGCCACCGGTTACAACAATTAATTACCCTATAATATTCTACTACCACTAGTAAGTAGTATATATGTCGTAATTGATAAACAACAAAGATATTGCATAAAGAAGTATCAAAATTAGCTATTATTTGGTGAACTCAAACATCTTCGACCGTTAGAGATAATATTGTTTTATAATCACTGTTTTGAGCAGCCGTTGAGTAGTAAACCGGGACATTTTCCAAATATAGTACAAGCAGACAATATCGTATGTTATTGAATATTTATCGAATAAGCCATATAAAAAGATTTGTATGTGATTTTCACAAATTTATTATAAGTTAGTTGTGAGGACCACATATAAATCTATATTTATGTGATTTATTCATTAATTGATGAATAAATACCCCAACTTATAAAGAGATAGAATAAACCTCACTTATTGAAAAATAAGTAGTATGGGCATAATTTGTTTTAGAAATAATTAATTCAACTCATATCATTAATAGTAATAATGTTCTAAATGTAATGAGGAATAGAAATAAGAATTATTGTGACTAACCCATTAACATGACCGCCTTAATTAGTTAAAAAAAATGAGTTGTAATATTTATCTGCCGCTTAATATAAGTTTGACTTCATAGCTAAAATAAACTTTTAATAACAACTTAATAGAAAAACGCAGGAGTTAAATTCAGAAATACCACTAATATTACGTAAAGTATGAACAATCTTTTTTCTTCATTTTTTAGGCTCTTTAATAAGGTTGTTAGAGCTTTGATTCATGGCTCCTAACTCTTTAATAAGGGAAGAATGCACCTTACACGCCTCACAAATTTTTTGAAAGAGATTAGTTATCGTACGTTAAATTAATACCTATATATCAAGGTAAAGATTGAAAAAATAACTTTATTTTAAATTTGTGCACACTCCTAAATCCTAATCATTAAGGTTTGTTTGGTTTGAAGGAAAGAAAATTACGGAAACTAATGAATGCTCTTGGACTAAAGTTTGTCTAAATTCATTCATTAGTTTCCGTATAATTTTCTTTTCTTCATCTTTCTTTTCTTCAAACCAAACATACCATTAGAGAATAAATTCTCTCTATTATGATTTCCAAATTAGAAATGAATCAAATGATTGATTCTGCTTACACACCCTGTTGAGAATCTATCTCTCACACAGCATTAGGGTTATTATGATCATAACAATTCATATACTAGTATATATATATCTTCATGTATAGTCTATGAATCACGTGGCCTTATAGATTCATTTGAAGAATATAGTTTGTGAGTGATTTTTATTTCCTAAGCAAAATTCAATTAATTATCATCATGATTGAAGACAATATGTAAGTACTAGTACTGAAGAGAATCAGGTGTTTGTGAATGACTTATCAATGCAGTGGTAGCTTGTGTACATTTTTTGAGTAATGATGAATCATATTCATACCTACCTAGCAAAGCAAGCTATTGGTAACCAGAAATATTGTGAAAATTAGGCAAAACAATTCTGAGATATATATGCTGCCACATTGTAACATTCCTATTGAGGAGGAGCCTCACGTTGCTAGCTTGGTGACACACAGGAATAGAAACCTAAGGAAAGAGTATAAGACCCTACATAATTTTCTAGATCATAAGATGTGCTCGATATTCATTCAACATACTCATAATTGTTAAATGGTTTCTCAAAGGGCGCACTACTAATCCAATAATTAATTTGTCCAAATAGATTTTTTTGATATGGATAATACTAACAAGTGTCAGATTAATTAATTTTTTATTTCTCATGACAAAATTTCTACTTTTGAATTCAATAAAACATGTATTTTTACTTTTTAGGACGTACATGTTAGCAAGACTCTGTAATTTCAAATCATATCATAAATGTTAAATAATTTGAAAATGATTTAAGATAAGTATATATATGCACACTTCCATTGCAGATTTTATATATTTATATTTGCAGACACAAATTTGTTTTGTTTGTTTGTTTGCAATTGATATGATAATATTTTTAAAATTTATTTTCATAATATCAACATTAATGTATATTTCTACAAATTAGTAATTTAAATATATACAAAACTCTGTTAATATTTGCACAACAATCGTTGTATATTTTGTATACTTTTGCTTGTGTGAAAACAGACTTTATGTACCTCTATATTAAAAAATTGAACAAATATATTATTTTGAGGCTATATTTTAAACTATTTTTCGAGATTTAAAATAATTATTATCTTTATCCTGTCTCAAATACGGTTATAGTTTTAAAACTCAGATCGATGGTCGACCTGGTCAAGGCATTGGATCACTGCTAGAATAAGTGGATTACTGATCAGTCCACATGATTATTAGTTTAATATATAATTTTTTTAAAATCCATCTCTTACAATTTATAACTTTAAAATTTAATGAAAATTCTTTTATAAAAAAAAAATCAATAACAATTAGTAATATATTTGAAATAAACACAATTAATAAGAAAAATAAAATTAATGATGTATTTTTTTGGTAAAATAACCTAGTGGCTAGACTTACACATTTAAATGTGGAAAAATATAAAATATAAGGTTCGAACATCATCACTCTAATAATGTCTCTGATAGCTACCATTTCAACTACACTTATGAAACAAATTAATGATGTATTTTATTCTTACATAATAGATATAGATAGTTAGACAAAAAAAACTTTTATTTGTGAGCTTTTTTTTTGTCCAAAATATTTGTGAGCTTATTAATTGGTAGTAGTATTAATGTTTACTAAATAAAGTATATAATATATATCATTTGTATGCATAATAATCACACAAATTACTTATAAATCATTGAATATGCACGTAGACTGTTAAAGTAGAGTTGTGGTGACTGTCATAAAGTGATTAAAACTTAAGAAAATAGACAAAAGAAAGCAAACATCATATAGTCTCCGTTGGCAGCTGGCGGGGATCCAGTAATATGCTTGCGTTTTAAGTCTTTCACCTATTTTTGTCCTCATTTGTATAAGTAGATAAATATATAATACAATTTCCATATATGATATGCTTTTAAATATATAATGGTTAGTTAAATATAACCAACAAATATTTATCAATGTTTTTAAATGGACAATTCGTTCACAATTATTCCGATATTATATATTTTTTGTAGAAACAGTTATTCTAATCATTGACTTCAAAGATTTTTTTTATATAAAAGTGGACAAAATGTGACGTGGAATTGAAGTTAAGCGAACGTAGGAAATGAGGCGATCGGAGATGAGATCCCCCAACATTTATGGTTTAGGGTGTTCTTGTAGTTTGAAGTGCAGCTGCTCCGTAATCGCAGACATAAATTTTTTTTATGAAAAAGCTAAATTAATCCATTAAAATTAGCATCAGACAGAATCAAACCTAAAACATTAGGGAGGAGCACACTCCATAGTTGCAGGCGTACATTTTGCTAAAATACATATCAAGTTATTGTATATATTAATGTTTGCAATTTTTGTTTTCTACTCTTCTCTTAATATCGGTTGTGTTCGAACATGATATAAAAATAAATAAATTGACTTCAAGCAATTATAAACAAATCATTATCTTAACATTGAGAAATCAAATTCCTTATTAAAAGGGAAAATCCCCATCTTATAATTATCCTATATAAAGTCATCATGCAAATTTTCTTGTACACACAATCATGCTATCATTCATCTTTTTTTTCTTCTTCTTTTTTAAATCTAAGTTTCATGCATGTATGTATTTGCTCTATTATTTTGCTATATGTCTATGTATGAAAGGATAGGGGCTACGAACTGTAATAAATCTCTTGCTTCTTCTGCACCCAAAATATTTCATTTCATGTGATTTATATAAATGTAAATATAAATTTGATGTTGTATAAAGTTGTGACAATCAGTTCAGATAGCAGCCAGCACCATCAATCTGTAATGTGGGGCAAGTGTTACTCAATACATACATATACATGCATGTCATTTATTAATGAACAAGATGATGCTGAAAAAGAATGCTATATGCATCTTCAATCATTTTTTTTTGAAACACATTATAAATTTAATTGATTGATGTGAAGAAAATTCAGTTAAGTTGAATTTTATTTTGCTCATATCCTCCGTTTCTGTTTAGCAAAAATGTCTTCTTCCCTCCCTTGTGAATTGAAGTTTTGAAATTCAACTATATAATTAATATAATGGGCCATCATTCCCCAATTCAATTAACGACAAACACATGAATAATTGATTATGCCAAAAGTTATTAATCATTCATGGTATTCACTATAAAATTAATAATTAAAAATGACAAGACAATGTCCAAGTCTGCTAACATTACAATTACTAAAGACATGTATTTTTTTTTTTTAAAAAAAAACAATGTATCTTTATCTATGAAGCCCCGATACACGACACGATACTGATACGTCGATACGTAAAAATTTAAAAAAATCCATATTCGATACTATCGCGATACGTTATTTAAAAATTAAATTTAAAATTAAATATATAAATGCACAATATATAAACATGACTAAAATTAATAATATTAATAATGATAATTTTTTTGAAAGACAAAATTTTATTATTATATTATTATTATTATTATAAACGTCAATAGTTCATTGTACAAGGAGTACAAACAAATCAATAAGCTTGCACAAGATCAAAACAGTTTGAGGCTCAATATACAAGGGCTCCTCAGTCCTAAGACACATAATAGCTCAAAAAACACATAATAGCCATGACAACAAATCTCTTCAACAAACTCATCTTGTAGCAATAGCAGACAATTATATAGCTTCTGCAGCTGACCAATTAAAAGCATAAATCATCAATTCTTAACAACTTGTTATATAGTAAGACACCATAGTAACTTCAGAATAACGACAAAGACAAAAAATACTAATGATAATAAATTAACAACATTAATATTGTCCTAAAAAATAATGATCAACAATATATCTTAAGTTAAGTATTATACAAAAAGAAAATCATTAGTACTATCCCAAAAAACATCATCAGTACTATTCAAAAAAAGACATAGTTAGTTATCTGTGTACCAACATAATAGTTTGACATTTACTAGAAAACACAGATTGTATTGGATATTGTTTTTTTATTTAAAAATAAAGATTTAATCGATATTTTCAGATACGAGTATCGGGACATATCAGATATTATTTTTTTATTTAAAAATAAATATTTAATCGATACTTTTTCGATACGTGTATCGAGATGTATCAAACAAGTATCGGTATCGAGTACGTATCGGACACGATACATTGCCATTTTTAAAGTATCGGGGCATAGATCTTAATTTATAGAGCAGAGATCCTTCCATTTCATAAAACATTAATAATTAATAAAATTTTGATATATAATTATTCAAATAATGGTCAATAATTCTCAAAAGACATGCAAATATTTCATTGATTTATTTTAAAACTATAATAATGGACAATTCCATTTCTCTATTGAAAAATGTAGTCGATCCTTACTTATCTTTACGTCATATTTGTTAATGTATTTAAATAATTTATACATATATAATTTTAAAAAAAAACTAAATTCATAAATTATAAGATAATATTTTTATATCTCTTTAACAAATGACACATATTAGCATTTTTTTCTATAAATAAATATGTTCTCTAACATATTAGAATTTTTCACAAATTTTTCCCAGGAATTTTTTTTCCTCAGAAAACGCAGCTTTTTCCCAGAAAAAATTTCTAAGAAAGCAGTGTCAGAGAATTACGTTTTTTAAGATTCATTTACCCACGAATTTATACATGTTAAGTAGCCAAAAGTAGTAACTTTTTATTAAAAACAACAATTATTTATTAAAAACGTATACATTTAATATAAAATAAGTTCCAAATTATAAGTGACTTTGAGAAAAAAAAATTGTACCAAAATATAAGTCGCTTTATATGCATTACCAATAAAATGTTAAATGTTATTTATTCTATTATACTCTTAATTATTTACTACCCTCTCTTTTTTCAATACTTCAATTTATTTTTTTCTTATTATAAATTAAAGACAATTTTATTAATCAAAATTTCTCTTTTTTATACAACATTAATTATATTTCTTAATATACGTAAAAATATCAAAGTAACTTATACAATATTATGGTATAGAAGGAGTAAATACTTTGCACACGATACAAAAATCAATAAATATTCACTAAAAAAAATAGCGTTGGTGATTAACCATTTCTCAACGGTTGGTGGAAAGTTATGTCATGGGTGTGTGATACCGCGCGTCATATCGCAGTATATTTAATCTAATTAATTAATTAGTTTGATTAATCTATAATATGGCCTCTTGAATTCAGAAAAGATAAAACTATTATTGACCTCTCCCATGAAAATGAAATGAAGCAAAGTTTTGTCAACAAGGAATGCACGATTTTTGAAGAACTTTATGAAAGTCACCTTTTTCTCTTGTTGCAACTAGTTGGAGAGACTAACTAATATGAACGGATTCTTCAATATATACACGTTATTATGTCATTAAAGTTATTATACTACCTTTAATCCTATATATGAGATAAAATTTATATTTTAGATTGATCGTAAAATTAATATATTTAGAGAATATTATAATCTAAATACATGCTAAATAGTTTTTTATAGAAAAATGTTAAACAATGCTTCCGGTGCACTGATTAAAGAAGTAAATATTACTAGTAATATGATTTTAAATTTTGTACAGTCAACTTCTTAAAAATTTTAAAAATGTTCTTTTCAATTTAAATTTTCCTTTTTAATTTCCTTAAACAGTACCCCAGATGCACCGGTTAACATGACAATTTCTTATATATAGGATTAGAAGAAGTAATTGAACTTGAAAGATAGCCAATCTATCAACTAATAACTCTTAAGATGAATTTGTCAAAAAAAAAATCTTAATTAAGGAGTGGTTTTTGTTTTTCAAACTATTGAAAGAACTTAATTTCTCATCTATGAGTTCTTTAACTACTCCAAAAGATGTTACGTACTTAAAGGTAGAAAGATAAATGGATAAAAATGCATATAATTGAAAAGTTTACAATGTGTAGTTTTATAGTGAAACCCTAATTTTATTAGCCAAAACAATGTAATCTACAAAGCTTAATTAGCACTGCTAGGCTATTTACACGGGTAGTGCATAATATTTCCCGCTGTGAGGGATATGTTGTGCCCTACGATTTGAATTTAACTATTTATTAAATTGATTTTTCATATGCAGTGTAACACTTCGAAAATGTTATGTTGTTCATAAATTTTTACTAGATATATAGTTTAAATAAGATTTTGGTCCTTGAATTACCAAATTTTGTTTTACATTTCTATAAAAAAGTGGTATATATGTTTTTTTCTCTACAAACAATTTATGCACACTGTTTTAGTTCTTGCTGTTAAATCTATGTGTATTTAATTTTAAATGATTATTTGACAGAAATTTTTAGAACATTATAAAAAGTTCATGAAATAAAAAAGGAATTCAAAATTTGATTTTTAAGTCAAAATTTTGTTGCTTTTATCTTTATCTTTTGTATTTATAAAATTCATATTTAATTCTCCTCACTTTAAAAATTCTATAGTATTTTAAATATGTTTGGAAAAAATTATTCAAAAATTAAAATGTAAGGATGATAAAACAATTTTGAAAATATTTGTAGAGACGAAAATATTTGTAGAGACAAAAATATCTCATTTTTCTTAGGAACCAAAAATAAAATTTGATAACTTTTTGACAACCAAAACCTTAGTTAACCCTTTATATATTACAGGAATCATTGTTGGATTGAAATTTTTTATCATATAAATAATGCAATTAATTCTTTAAGTTTAAAATTATATGGTATATCATGGAATTGCATTACTTTTTATTTTTGGAAAGCTGGGTAGCTCAACTAGCTAGTTCGAGCTAAAGGGTTAAAGAGGGGACAAAGGAGATATGGAGTAAAAGGTCGGAGTTCAAGACCTAATAAAGGTGAAAAGAAATTAAAAATGTTAAAAAGTAAATTAATTTTAGATTTATGATTTTTTTATAGAAATTATTTATATTATATTTACTTTCAATTTATTTAGGGAGTTTATGAAATTTGTAAAGAATAAAATTTTATCGAATGACGCAACACCAACTACGTATTACACATGTGTAATTTAATTTATTTCATAAGCTTGACTAATCCTCCTTCTATAGATATATCACATTCTTTATTTTTACTCAATTCCGAACCAAAAGCTTATGGTTTGAAATATTTTGGGATGAAGCAAATTATATAAGACGCCATGAAGGTAGGCAAAAGTTTAAAGAACAAAAAAAAGGTGGCATATATGTTTTTTTACCTACAAACAATTTATGCACGCAGTTTTAGTTCTTGCTGTTAAATCTAGGTGTATTTAATTTTAAATGATTATTTGTCAGAAATATTTAGAACAATATAAAAAGTTCATGAAATAAAAAAGGAATTCAAAATTTGATTTTTAAGTCAAAATTTTGTTGCTTTTATCTTTATCTTTTGTATTTATAAAATTCATATTTAATTCTCCTCACTTTAAAAATTCTATAGTATTTTAAACATGTTTGGAAAAAATTATTCAAAAATTAAAATGTAAGGATGATAAAACAATTTTGAAAATATTTGTAGAGACGAAAATATCTCATTTTTCTTAGGGACCAAAAATAAAATTTGATAACTTTTTGACAACCAAAACCTTATTTAACCCTTTATATATTATGGGAATCATTGTTGGATTGAAATTTTTTATCATATAAATCATGCAATTAATTTTTTAAGTCTAAAATTATATGATATATCATGGAATTGCATTAATTTTTATTTTTGGAAAGCTGGGTAGCTCAACTAGCTAAAGGGTAAAAGAGGGGATAAAGGAGATATGCAGTAAAAAGTCGGAGTTCAAGACCTAATAAAGGTGAAAAGAAATTAAAAATGTTAAAAAGTAAATTAATTTTAGATTTTTTATGATTTTTTTATAGAAATTATTTATATTATATTTACTTTCAATTTATTTAGTGAGTTTATGTAATTTGTAAAGAATAAAATTTTATTGAATGGCGCAACACCAACTACGTATTACACATGTGTAATTTAATTTAATTTAATTTAATTTATTTCATAAGCTTGACTAATCCTCCTTCTATAGATATATCACATTCTTTATTTTTTTACTCAATTCCGAACCAAAAGCTTATGGTTTGAAATATTTTGGGACGAATCAAGTACAAGCAAATTATATAAGGCGCCATGAAGGTAAGCAAAAGTTTAAAGAAAAAAAAAAAGGTAGCCAAAACTTTTAGTTCACCGAGTTTGGTTGGTAGAGAGTAATGTAATGGCTATTATGTGGCTTAAATTACTTTACCTTAAAATATTCCAACTTTTTGAGTTTAATCTCTACACAAATTTGATTTAAGGTTAGTTTATATTTTTCTTTTGTATGACCTATTTTTTAGTTCTTAAAGACTAGAAATAAAATGTCATTATCTTTAGAAGCAAAATACATATTTAACATTTAAAAGCATTTAGAAGAAATAATGCGGCCTCTACAAATTTAACCAAACTCCTTCGTCCATTTGAATCTCAAAGATTCGAAAAATTAATCTCTGCAATTGCATATAATTGTTTCAATTTGATTTTGGGATTGCACCAGGACCGACCCAAATGTAAGGCAACACAAGCAAGGGCTTTAGGCCCCCAAAAATGAAAAAATAAAATAAAATACTAAGGAAAAAGCCCCCATATATAAGTCATTAGTTTATAGTAGAAAAAGATCTCGAAGAAGACATATAAAGGCCCGTGAAAAAAAAAAAAAATTATAAAAATAAAATAATAACAATTTTTTACTTTACTTTAAAAAAATTTAAGCCTCATTTAGTGTTGTGCCTATTTGGATTCCACACTTCTTTGCTAGAATAAAAGAAAATGTCATTGTTAGAACAAAAGAAAATATCATTGTTTTATAGTAAACGTTTTTCTTTTTCCCTCCTTGTTTCTGTTCTGAGATGCATGAATAGCATAAAATTTTATAGTCAAATTTGGTGACACCAAATTGAAGTTGTTTTCATGTCCGAAGCAAGGGAGTTAGAAATAGAAATGAAAATGCACATATCATAATCATATCACTTACTAGCTGTATATAATGATGGAATGGTCAATTACATATTTTCAAGACATGACTAATAGTTTCCGTAAAATAATAATTGTAGTCCAATCAAAATAACAGTAACAATAATAGTAATTTTTTCTTTTTTTACAAAATATAATAATAATAGTAATTGTTAAGATAAGTTAAATGTGTCGATTTTGATGATAAAATGAGTTTTATTTTTTAAAAATATTTATATAATTAAATAGTTGTAGTTAGTAGAAAAAATTAATAAATGTTGTATTTATAGGTGTATTTGATCGGCTAAAAAAAAGAAATTGGACAAAGTAACTTTCGTAATTGTATTTTAAAATCATTTCTGGAACTGAAAAAATCGAAGGCCAAGTGATCGGACAAATTTTTTTATCCCCACCGGACCACGAGACAATTTTTTGACCTTTGCATAAGTTGTTTAAAATACCAAAATATGGTGTATTTTTTATCCGTCAAATATTATACAAAATGAAATTTGTTCAAACTTTAAATATTGTCGTGTGTTAGTGACAATATTCTGCCTAATACTTATATTTTACAAATTAAATAGACTTCTAAAAAAGTTAGACATACATAATATAAAAATGATTTAATAATATAATGGAGGGAGTATGGAGTAGATTTTTTTTATGCATATTTGATATTATTGCGAGTTTGTTAAAATATAATGTTATAATGTGGCTTTATACTAAAATATGTATTATAGAAGTTTATAAATTTTAGCTCAACATCTAGAAATGTAAATATTTTTAGTGTTGGACGTCATGTTCGGAGTTCGAACTCCAATTTTTTTTATTTTTTATGTGTGAATTTCTGATAACTTGTCATTTCGTCTATCTAAAAAAAGTGTTTCATAAAATAATATCTATTTGTTCAAATTTCACTATGCTAAAACCATAATTTAGAATTATGGAAAACCACTTTAATTTTAATAAAATTTAAATAACCTCTAGTTTATTTTATTTTTTAAAAAAAAGAAAATAGCCTGTAATTTACTTGACTTATAGTAGTATTATTTGTGATAGCAACCGGAAAACTTGGAATTCGGGTTCAATAGAGTGGATCTTATGAAAGAAAATGAAGTTGATAGACTATTGAGAGTGAAATTGGAAAAAGAAAAAAGAATAGAGAAAAGTCAAAGAGGTTCTAACCAAACTGAGATTCCATGAACAAAGATGTCCTTGTCCATCCAGCGACCACAAAATAAATTATGCGTACGTAGATATTTTTAAAATTATTTATTATTTCCAAAGAAATTGTATCTTATTTAGTAATTAGGTTTTGAATAGGCTAGACGGTCTACAGAGCTTACGATTTAAATAAAGAAGGCAAAACTTTTTTATAAGTTTATTTAGCTAAATAAGTCAATTCTCCAACCATTAAAAAATCTTTTAAGTCTACTAGGTCGGTCTATTTAAGACACTCCATCCGTCTCAAAATATAAACAAAAGTTGATTAACAAAAGTGAATTTATTTGGTCTAATCTTTAACTAAATACATTAAGTTTCTACGACACATTTTTACTTATATTTTAGAATGGAAGGAGTATTTATTAAGAAATCATAAAGTATAAGTTTCTAATCAAAATCAATTTTAGATAATCAGTTGATTAAAAAAAAAAAATTTACCACAAATGATCACTCTTGTTAATATATATTCAGATTATTTAATTTTCACTCTATGTTGTTAATGTTGCTACACAGCTTTTGAAACATCCTGACTCTGAAACTCTTCAAACGTGTCCTATATTCTGAGCTTCTCATCGAGGCCCCCCACAACAACAGATAGGGGTGGGTAATGGGCGGGTATGGGCGGGTTCGGGCTTAAAGTCGTCATCCGGTCTAAACTGCAGAGTCAAAAAGTAAGGCCCAATTGACCCGAAAATGAAGAGCGGTTTCCACGGGTTCGGGCTTGCGGTTTAAGCGGGTTATTGGACGGTTTGAAGCGGTTAAACATAAAATAAAAAAATTAATAAATCCAAAATTTGGAGTTTAGATCAAGAAAATATGCAACCAGAGATGAGAGAATCATAAATCAAACACAAAAGGAAAGTCTTCGAAAGACTAAATTGACATAAAAAGTAAGAAAAAATTAAAATCTCAAATAAAATTAAAAATATATCATTTGATTTCAACGAAGTTAGACAAATAAGATGAAGAATGACCAAGTTTTGCGTTTTAAAATGTTTCATGATTGTTTCAGTTTACATGGGTTTGAGGTGAAGTGAAAAAGTGTGAAATGAGACGTGGGAAGAATTTAAATTCAGCGTTTTAATTTACTCGTGCGGGCGGGTTCGGGCACCGTCGGTCCAATTTCCTCTATCCGGACTTATCCGTACCAACCCAATTCAAACCGAGTTTTTCAACCCGCTAACCCGCGACCCATTATAAACCGCCCAAATCTCTAATTTTTGGGCGGGTTTTGTTGGGTTCAGACGGGCTTCGGTTTTTTACCCACCCCTAACAACAGAGTTGGCTCAGACTCCCCACACCCACACGTGCATGCAGTACGTGTTAAGTAAATTCACTGTAAAAGGTAAAACCAATGTTCAATCACTCACTTCCTGTATACTAATTCCTTTTCATGAGAAAGCATTCTCCCGTCACGAGTGTAAAAAGAAATTGAGGAAATAATATAGATAATAGACCGTTAAATTATAAATATAGAGTAATATTTAAATTTAAAAGTAATGGAGAAAAGTTATATATATATATATATATATATATATATTGGAAAAAAGTTGATTGATTGTTAATATGTAAAAATAAGAAAAATTGAGAGAAAAAAATTTAAGAGGAACTATTCTCATATTATTGATTATATATATATTGGGAAAAGTTTTTTGTTAAGAAAATTTAAGTAGAATAATTGCAATAATAAATCTCTACCTTTGTTTACATCGATCACCATTCATGATTTCCACAAAACAAAAAAAAAATTAAATGACATTATCCTTTAAGATTTTGTCATGTGTTAATTCTTGCATTTCTTGTGTAAAAATTTCTTGCAAAATAGCAATGCTCGTATATATTAAAGGCAATTGCGTGCATTAGTTAAGAAACCCAAAATTAGTGAATTTTATGTTGAAAAAAACATAACTAATACTTTAAAAAAGTTGACTATACAAGTTTCAAGACAATTTTTTTACTTTTAGTTCTTTAACTAGTGCAAAGGGTATAATGTTTAACATTTATCATATAATTATTCGATGAACCTATAAAGTGAAAATATTAAGATCGATAGAGTAACCTACAAAGGTAACAAAATTAAAAGTACTAATCATTTCTTTGTATTTTCAATGACCTAATTTGACCCTTTACTTGTAACAATTTTTGATTTGTTTGATGAGGTTAGTGAAAATTGGTTCGAAACTTTGAATTTATGGGAACTAGGCACCCAATTAGTAGAGTGTTGTAAGTTGTAACAATGACAACAAAAGGTCACAGTCAAAGTAATTGTAATGATTTGGTAGTGTTGACGCAATTTGTTGGTCCTTTTGCCTTGATTGACAAGTTACCATTTATATATAATGTTGTTTGCTAGTATCTCACGTTAATCTTTTGACATGACTTCCTTTCATTTGATATTGCCAAACTCCCTGCAATTTCATGATCACAATTACTACTACGTCTTTTTGTGCCTTATTTTATGTCAGAATAAAACAAAGAATTCTCTTGTGAATTCTGATTGATTCAAATTAATGTTCCACTTCCTACTTTCTAGTCTGATTCTTATTCCTTCCCTATAATTTACAGTTATTATTGAAAATGATATCTTCTTCACAATCTAACCATATTTTAGTTTGGAAAATGACGGATCTAGATCCTCTCATGTGTGTTCTCTGCGACTATGTATTCGACCTTAATTATAGCTTTCGTATCAATATATTTTGGTTGAAAGAAAATAAGTAAAAGTAAAAGAAATAACTATCTCATGGATTAAAATCCAACCATCGAGAATGCACAGGAGAGAAGGCAGGAGAGGATCTGTTTTTGAAATGACACTAGCTAATGAATAAAAAAAAAAGAGTAATATAATCTTGAAATCAGAATATTATATCTTGAAATCTTTTTAAAAATGATTTTATTTAGATAAATCAATTATTCAATGAATTTAAAAAGTAGATTTTTACTAATAATTAAAACTGAATGGTGTACTTTTATTTCTATTTTTGTTTCCTTAATTAGTGTTCTAGAAGTATTAGTTAGCATGACTCTTTTAGTTTAAATTAACTATACTAAAAAACTCAAAAAGAAATAACTTATGAATTATGAGTTTCTTTTGAATAAATCATTCAAGATTTAGTTTTCTTAGGAGTGAATAGACAAATTGAACATGTAAATTGTAGCATTGATTAATTGTTAGCCACTTAAACGAACTTTGGAGTTATCTATGTTGAGTTGTTGATCCAACAACAAAGTCACCGTATCATGATTTAGTTTTCTTGTTAATCTCTACACTAATTTGTTGTAATTATAGTTGTTGGAATTCGGTTATTCTATTCATAGAACAAAAATTATTGTTGAGCTACTTTAACTAATGCATGATAATATGTTATCTCAGTTATTTTATTGGGGTATACTGTTGGAAGAAAAATTATCAGCTCTTAGAAACTTAATTAAATGGTGCCGTATCATTAGATTTCTGTTTGAATTAAGCTTCAAAATCATGATTTTAACAACAACAAAAAAAAAACCTATAAATAAACTTAATAAAAAGTTAATTTTCCAAATGAAAATCCAAACATACTACTAGTAAAATTCCATAGAATCCAAACAAGTTTTTGCTATGATATGATATTTATTCCAAAAGAAGAATAACAGTAAATATTATAGGGAACTAGGGCTTTGTTGGGCTATTTTAAGATAAGCTGTGAAGTAGGAACCAACCTTGGAAATAACCCCAAATTCAAACAAGAAGCTCTCCTGTAGAGTTACCCTAATAACTTGCATCTATTTCTTTTTAGTGCCATCTCGTCTTTTTAATTTGAGAAATGTTTGTTTTCTTGCATCTTGTTTGTGAATTGAAGAATAGAAAACAAAAATGATATAGATTTTTTGTTACAAAATAGAAAAACCAAAAAATAAAAACCAAAATAAACTAACAAGTAAACGTCACACTATCCGCAAGGAGAATGAGACATATCACGAGGAGCATCTTATAGAACAGCGAGTCTCGAAGAGGATGAAGCACCTCAACATAAAAACTGATATGATAAGTAACATTATTTTTATTTTAATTTAGGTCCAAACAAATATTTCATAACTCAGCTTTAATATTTTCCCTTTAATCGGGTATTTATTTCTACAGTTAAATATTACCCACACAAGCACCATCAATCTGTTTATAGTTTTCTCACCATAATATTTTAAATTCTTGAGTATTTTTTTTCTTTACAATTGAGTTCTGGACAAAGTTTTAAATTGCATTATAAAAAATTTAGAAGTCACCACACCAGCCATATTTACTACAACATCAAAGTTCACAACATAACCACAACTGCGACCTCAATTACAACTGCGATTCATGTGTCTAGAGATACAGATAAATATGGTTATCAAACACATCAACACTCCTCAAAATTATATTTATTTTATGGCAATACCTAAGGTGTAAGATGCCATCTAATGTAAGATGAATATGGCTATGACACAGTTTAGGTAAATTTCTCAATATAAGTTAAAATTATGTACCTCAATTTTTAAAAAAAATTTTATTTCATTCAACTTTCTCTGTAAACACCAATAAATTTATAAGAACTTTTTTGCTAGTGTAAAATCATAAACGTTTTTTAATGGATAAACTCATTACTAAACATCAACCTAAACTAGGGCCATATCCAAGTTTGAAAAGCTGGAATTTCATACATGTTCTAAAGAACTCAACTTGTAGATGCAATACATTACCATGTTGGGATATATATAGTGCAGTGCCAACCATTATGCAAATGCTTTCAACTGGATTAGAGCCTTCTACCCAGCTAGTGACAGTAACGGAAAATGGATCACATAAAAGCAAACACCGAGTTGAAGCCTCTGCATTTGACCACTATGAAATTTCGGAATCTCCCAAACCAACTTTCAACATCATGATATTTTTACATCTCTCAAAATCCTTGCAGCCATTGAGCCATACCTTCTGGCTTCCCACTCGCTAAGCTTTGCATTTTGGGGAGTTGACTTACTATGATCCTCGGTGTTTTCTTCAACAAGATCAGAGCCTTCTACCCCAATATTTTCTTCGATGTTTTTATCCTGCACACCAGTTTCAACATCTACTTTTTCAGCAGAAGCCTGACCTGAGTTTTCTGTGCTATCTGCTAAAGGTTTGAATCCCATGATGAAGAGTTGAATGTTTGGATGTTGAAATGTTTCATCCATCTGCACAAAGTGACGAATTCAGTAAAGTTTTTTAAGTAGGAACCTACCTGATAAGTATCTAAGCACTTAGGGAACCTACCCTTAAAAGCTAACTATCAAAAGGGTACACAGAGTGAAGAATTAAGTGAAGTTTTAAGTAGGAGCCTGATAAATATATAAGCACTTAGGGAACCTACCCTTAAAAGCTAGCTATCAAACAGGCGCACAAAGTTTTTTAAGTAGGAACCTGATAAATATATAAGCACTTAGAGGACCTACCATTAAAAGCTAGCTATCAAACAGGCGCACAAAGTTTTTTAAGTAGGAACCTGATAAATATATAAGCACTTAGGGAACCTACCCTTAAAAGCTAGCTATCACACGGGTGCACAAAGTGAGAAATTAAGTGAAGTTATAAGTAGGAACCTGAGAAGTATCTAAGCGCTTAGGGAACCCACCCTTAAAAGCTAGCTATCAAACGGGTGCACAAAGTGAGGAATTATGTGAAGTTATAAGTAGGAACCTGACAAGTATCTAAGCCCTTAGGGAACCTAATATTAGCCTTAAAAGCTAACTATCAAAGGGGAAGAACCAAGCCACTTAAATACTACACCAAGCATCCCATACTACTCAGTGTGGAACTTGAGCACCCCGTAATACCCACGCCACTACCATAGCACCACCCATGAGAGCTGATGCCTCCGAAACTGCACTCTATGACGCTTTTCTAGACCTTCCAGGTCAGCCCTCTGTATGTAGCCCTTTCTGAGCAACCAGCTCTAATGCCAATTGATAAGTATCTAAGCACTCGGGGAACCCATCGTTAAAAGCTAGCTATCAAGGGAGAATAACCAAGCCACTTAAATACTACACCAAGCAATTCATACCTACTTGATTTGGGACTTGGACACCCAATAATACCCAAGTCTCTATCAGAATCAAACTCACCTATTTGTTAATATGTCAGAAAACGATATAACTGATACAAGACGTATATATGAACACATAGCATACTGCATACCTTTGATTTTGAAACAGTCTTCACGTCAAAGTTTTTTTTCCACATCTGAAGCATCTTCTCGTGGACAGAAGTGGACCGGATCTCATAACCCAACTTCAGGGACAATTTGAAAACAAATAAGAAAATCAGTATATCCAACTTTACTATACAAAGTAAGTGAAAAATTTAATTATAAACAGTTAACATACCAAAATAGTAGTCCTAGGTCCAGATAAAGCAAGTATCGTCTGCAACAGAGGTTCCAATAGATGTTCTACATAAACCTTCAACATATTAAAGTAAACCAAAAAGTTAGATGATGTTCCACTGAAGGAAGAATAGCATTTAAATGACAATAATTTGTCAATGAGTTAATATATTCACTCTACTTTTTATGAAGAAAGTCCTGTTCAACACTTACAACGTCAGTGCCAATAATGTAGTCAAATGGAGGACCAACAGCTTTAATATGACTCTCGTCTCCCCATTGTAGCTCTGAAACCTTGATTGAGCCAAATGACTCTAGAAGCAGAGGACTTTTTAGTGAGATAATATAATCATTCAAATTCACGTAACACAACCACACAAGAATATACAAATGAATAAACGAATAACAAGTCCATATAGTAATAAGGATTGTTCAAAAGTTTGAAATCAAACCAGGATTCTTTTGCATGACCCTTGAAATATTACGATCAACATTCCTTTGTAACAATGGCAAAACCTCCTTTTGGTCTGTCACCGTAACATCACAACCCAGCAAAGCAATGCCTACAAAGCAATTGCAGGTCAGCCAAGGGATTACCAGTCTTGTAAAGTAATAAAATAGGGCATAGCTAGATTAAGTTTAGAGTGCATTTATACACAGTTGATTTGGTAGATCTTACCTTAGAGTATTTAGAATTAGGATGCGAATAAATAATTAAAATATTAAAGAAAATGAATGATTCCGTTATTTCTTCACGAAGGGGCTCTCCTTTTCACAACTGACTTACTTATACCCTTCTATAATAAGCATGCAATATAGGGGGTTTAAATGGAATAACAATGGTCCTAACATGATTAATTTAAATAACATATTTTTATTAATGATTTGAAAAACTCACCAAACCCAGAAACACCACAGCCAGCTCCTAGTTCAATGACACGTTTTCCTTTAAGTTTAGCAGGGGAAAACCTTCCTTTTCGGCAATTTCGTTCCTAAAACGATATAAGATGCACTATAAGGAATTAAAATATTACAAAATAATATAAACTCAATGTAATATGTAAAGAACTTCATGACCTAGCCCAACCTCAAAATTAAGATAAGACCATGTCCCCTAAAGAAGAGAGGGAATGTGTTTTCTAAGTTTTATTTTAATTCATGTCATATAAGCTATCTCTTTTCTCAGTTCCCTCTTCTTCCGGGAAGCAAAAATACTATGGGTGACAAAGGTGTATATGCTTTCTAATCAAATTTTATTCATGTACAATTTTCAAAATAATTCCAAGTCCAAGGATTATCGAACAGTTTCATTCATGAAAAAATGACAAAACATTCCACAGCATTTAATTTAAAGATATACAACTTACAAGAAACTTGGCAAACACAAGTGATGCATCCCATACTGTAGTTCCGTGGTGCTTAGAATTGGGGTCCTATTCAAAATTAAACTGTCAGATTTTATATAAAGATATAAAATTAAATAGAAAAATACCATTCTTCAATAAAATCATAATCATCCGCATGCTTATAAGTTGAAGCAATGACAGAACAAGGCACGTGTCTTGTGGTCAATCATGATTTCAACAAATTACAAGGAGGTTCATATCTATTTTAATGTGTTGTGCCCTACATCTAATTGGTTATTATAATCTTTCCAAATATTTTGAAAACACTTACTAATTAAGCAGAAACTTAAAGTCTGTACAGCACACTGAAATTCTTTGTGCACATGTGAACTATTGTCATACAATACAACTCAAACTATCCCCTCATTGTGACACAACTACATAGTAAGTTAAGAGAGGAGCATATCTGATTACTTATAAATCAACTGACTCGGGAGTGTTTCATCTGAAACCACATAGTCACTTGGATGACATGAAGTAGGTGAAATAAGTTAACATTTTCACGACTTAAGTCCTGTATAGATAAACAACTTAATTAGGTGTTTATAGCATATGTGCCTATGTATAAGTTATTACAATTATCTATAACAATAGATAAAATCGAGTCAAACTGATTTCATAAGCTATCCCAAAAAGACCTTATGGAAATAAGTTATTTCGATAAAAGTTCTCAAAAAGTCTCATAAATACTTATACCAGTAGATAAGTTCAAATAAGTCAATTTAAACAGACCTTAAAAGATGTATCTATACAACAACTGAGCCTTATCCCAGTAGTTAGAGTCGGCTAAAGGAAAATTCATCTATATATGACTGGCTAAAAGAAAGGATTTGATGTCAAGTTCCATTGACCTATTGCAGAAAATAACATCTTCCTGACAGCACTCTCCACTCTCAAAAGGGGCAGTTTTAAAAACAGTACAAACAATACCTGAGCAAATTGCAATTCGTGGCCTAAAATCTCCAATGGCATCTCAAAGGTGGTTGGAGTATTTAATCTGTAAGACATTCAAGAGCATTGTGAAAGAAATGTTTATAACACACAACAAATTATATTTTAAAAAATAAGAAAAAATCATTCAATTCTCTTGATTGCTATAGGTTCAGCTCGTGCAATTATTGTATGCAACTAACTTTCTGCTAAATAGCAGAAAAGCTAGTTGTACTACAACAATAACACGAGCTAAACCTATAGTTATACAACTTGATCATAAGTAACGATAAGCTAGTGTGCACTCAAATTCATAGTGCCAATAACTTGGTGGTTGGACTCAAATGGTTAATGAGCTTCAGTGAAGGTCAAATCAAGCAAAAGTAACGAGTTCAAACCATGGCTGAAACAATCTTTGGCCAAACTTTACTTACCTATAGCCAAACTTCGAATTACTATGGTCCCTTTCTCCAGAAACCGGAGGATTAAGACCGAACAAAATTAATAGTGGCCAATATGAACAAATAACAAAAGTATAACTGGTTAGTTATTAAGGATACCTGTCAGCTTCCATGAGATCACAATCTACTGAAAAATTCTAAATAGGAAATACAAATCTAGAAGTTTTATCTTCAACTTAAGATTAAATTTTCTTCCGAATCGTCACTGAAAAAAAAAAAAAAAAGATGTTAATTATGCAGAAAAACAAACACAATTGCAAGGAGATTGGAAAACAAAAATGTGAAACAAATTAAACTACAAATTGAACTTTAATCATCATACGGATGCTTTTTTACAAACCAAAACCCTAACTTATTCAAAATCATTAAGAGGACACGAATTCAGTTATTTTGAATCGATTATAACAAATTTAAAATATGTATCATGAATGATTATTGTTTAAACGAAGACAAATGAAAATGGCAGAAAAAAAATAGATATATACATAGATATATAAATAAAATGATGAAGTGGAAGATTGAACGATGGAGATTGAAGGTCGAACTGAGAGTGAGAGGAATGCGAAGTGATTGAGGAGTAAAAGTTCAGCTTTCAGATGAATCCAATACCCAACACATGTTTGTCTAAACTTTCATAATTTTTCTTTATTTTTCTTTTTTTATAATTTTCTTTTTCTTTTTAACTAGGTAAATACATGATTATATAATTTATAAGTTTATATAAAAAAATATCAATTTAATAATATTTTTCTTTTCACGAGTTCATAGGTTATTTTTAAGAGCTTATATAACTTATTTTGATAAAGTAATTCAATTAACTTATAATTTAAAGTTTACATACTCCTATCATTTTATTTGAAAAAATTAAAAAATATTAATCGAATTATTATTTTATGTAATTTTAAACACTACAAATTTAATATGCTAGTTTATTTATTATAAGTTATAAATTCATCATCTGTAAGTTAATTTATCAATCATCCTTTATTTTTTATCAAACACAATTATCATGTTTTTTTCATATAATAACTAACTACTTTTAACATAATTGATTATAATTTTGCTTTGAATACATACACCAATTGTTATGATTAGCTTTTTTAACAATCTATTATTTGTTACCTCCGGCCAAAGGCTTGGAGGGAAATTGTTTCGAACTGAGCTGGTAACCTCCAACCACTAGCTCTAAGGCAAGATACAAAATAGGCACACCCTAAAGGCATATTGATATATGAGCGAGAAACTAATCATGACTTTTGGATCAAGAGACTCAAACAATCTTCTTAGAGCACCTCCAATGATGATCTCTAGTAAAGAGTTATTTTGTGGGTTCTATTAAGCCACATCATCTTAAAATAACTCGTTCATTTTTTTACGTCAATAGTACAATTTTAAAGAACTTATATTGGTCCCACAATTTTACCTCATATGTTAATATTTTGTTTGTGTTGAATTTTTTGTTACCTAAAAAAGTAAAAGCAAGTACCATAAAATTAGTATTTTAATCAAAATAATTGTGAGGCTTGGTTGCATTCTGAAATCACGCTTCTCCATGCTGGCATATTCCATTGGCAACTTTTTGCAAAATATCACTTTCCTATAGCTCCAGCTGGCGGATGAACTGCAAAATTAGTGCCGTTGGAGCTGCTCTTACACATGTCCACAAAGACAACTGTCCAGTAGAAGATTCTGAAACCTTGAAACCCTAATTCTCCCCCTATAATAAAGTCTAACTAATCGTATATAGGTTTCTAACCCTAAACCTCACATTCACAAGGTTTTTTTTTACTTGATTGCCAAAATATTTGCAGGTACATTATCCATTTTTGGAAATTTTCGTTAAACGACTCATCTTCAACTACTCTTATAATTACTTTAAACTTGAGATCTTTGGTCTCGAGATCAAGAATCAATACTCTTGTCAAATACAGATGGTTAAAACCTTACTGTAGATTCACTTCCATATGCCACGTCACCCAAAAAAAATAACCAAACGGTGCGATTTGTTTATTCCCAGTTTCATTGTGTTCTCTTCCATCCATATGCCAAGTCACCTCAAAAAAAAACAAACGGTGCGTGTTATTTATTCCCTTTTCACTATGTTCTCTCCATTACCGTGTTCGTAGCCGCCCCTATTCGCTAGGCTTCATCTCTTCGTCCGCCATATGTTCCTCGCTGAAGCTCTTTGCATGTCTCGATGTCTCATTGCGTGTAGGGGTGTTCATGGTTCAAAACTGAACCAAATTGAATTGAAATAAATGGTTTATGAACCAAACCAAAACCATTTAGATTCAAAACCAGTTTATTTTATAAAATTGGTTCAATTCAGTTTATAACCGGTTCAAAACCAGTTTATAATAAAAAACCAATTTTTTTAATTCACATATTGAATTGATAACAAAATATGATTTTATTTTTTTTAACCATATAATAAATAAAAATTAATTTCATTATTTTTTGTAATAATGAAAATCAATTTGTTTTCTGATTTTATTGAATTGATTTCTTTACATAAATATACTACTTATTATTACTTTACATAAATATACTTTTGATTTCAATTTTAAAACTAAGTTTTCTGATTTGAAATAATAAGTAGTATATTTTATTGAATTAATTTCTTTATTTTTTGTAATAATGAAAATCAATTTGTTTTCTGATTTTATTGAATTGATTTCTTTACAAAATTATACTACTTATTAATTCAACAAAATCAATAAAATCATAAAACTCTGGTTCAAAAAAAATAAAATCAGAAAATCTACTTTTTATGATAATGAAAATCAATGTGTTTTCTAATTTAATACTTTTTATGATTTTATTGAATTGATTTTATTTTTTTAACCATTTAATATCTATATATAGTATATTATTTAATACATTGATTGCCAATTTTAATACATTTTGATTTCCTTAATTAGACAATCAATCAGTTTATATCAAGTAATTATGTATAACTTTGTTTGCCATATATAAAACATATTATATTAAGTAACAAAACTAATTTTTTAAATTTTAAAATTGAATAATAGTTTAAATATTAAATTATATTAATTAATGAATAGGGGTGGAGGTGGTGGTTGGCCGCCGGAGCGCCGCCACCGGTCACCGGATCTCCGCCGCCGGCCGCCGCACCGGCCGCCGGAGCTCCGACGACCATCGCCGGAAAACCACCGTCCGCCGCCGTGGGCCGCCGCGCCGGTGCCGGAGGTCCGGCGTTGACCACCGCCGTTGACCAGCCAGCACCACCACTTATTTTATATATTTAATAAATAAATTTATTTATTATTATAATTATTAGTGGTAAAAAAATTAATTTAGGAGGGTGTGGAAATTATGGATACCCATAATTGATCCATTAATTTAAGTTTGGGCTCCAGATTATTTTTTTGTTGCATATTGGTTATTGGTTTTTTTTTTGTATGTTTGGATTGGACTTTTAAAACTGGTTCTATTTGGATACTAATTCGGTTCATAGTATCCAATTTATTTGCACACCCCTAATTGCGTGAAGATTTGTGTATGCTTCAAGTGAAATCTACTGGTGGAGGTATGTACTGCTATTTGTATTGTATAGGAGTCGAAATTGTTCTTCTGGTGGAGGTGTCTTCTATTCTTCAGGTTTTATCTGTTTTTAGATTTCCCCCCAAAGTTGCATAGTTCGATTTTGAAATTCAAATCCCCCGAATTTATTTGATTAATTTAATTCCATTGCACCTTATCGTGATGGTTATAAATATGTCATTTCTGTTGTGTTGTGATTGTATTTCCATTGAGTGTCTGGAGTGTTCATCGCAAATCTCAACCATGGCTGAGTATTTAAGTGACTTGGTTCTTCTCTCCTGAATCCTGATAACTAGCTCTTAAGGGAGGGTTCACTATGTGCTTGGACACTTATCAACTTATATTTGCTGCTGTGCAGGTTCAATATCCAAGCAGTAATGATCTTACGCATGCCAAGGATTCGAGGTTTGAATTTTGTTCAAAGGTGTTTTGTTCAGCTTTGTTACTCTAAAATATAACATCCCACATACTTACTATTGTGTTGTTCATGCTGATAGTGCTGTAAAGTATGACATTGTTGGCATTAAAGACGGTGACCAAGCCCCGGTTACATCCACAATGGATTCAATTATTTCCTTGGATGATGGTAGATGGTCGCATCCTACTGCTGAGCCCTGTTCTCCTGTTGTAACTGAATCAAGGGAGGACTTCTTTCAGTCGCTCAACATCAAGCAACCTTTGCCTCCTCCTGTTCTTGCTCAGGTTCACCCAGAACGTACCTCTATTCCTCCTTCAAAAGTTGCAGATCCAAGGCCAGGACCGACGAAATCTTCTCATGATTCTGGACATGGTCCCACTACATATCAACACCTACACATTGTAAGCCTATTTTAGTTTTCTTCTAGAAGTGTGCACCATATATCTTGGACTCTCTTGGTCATTCACTGGAACTTTTTCTTATTTGTGTTTGGTTTGTTTAATTCATTCATTGTGCAAATCATCATTTTGCTTTGTTTTTGCAGCCTGTAAAAATGATGGAAGATGATGTTGGTTGATGAGAAGGTGAGTATTATTATTTTCAAATTGGTTAATTATTATTTCATATATTTTAAATCATATTGTTTCTGGTGTTGTTGAATATTGTATCATGCAGTATTAATAAATCATATTTATGTGTTGAAATGAAATGTATTTTCTTTGAAGAATGAAACTGCTAAGTTTCAAGGGATGATTGTTCCTCCTTTTTCTTGAATTGCTTTGGAGCCCACGAGAAGCTTTCTCTTCTGCATTTTTCTTGTGTTGGATTAACATATGTATTAGAGGTGTATTTTTATAGTTTGGTTCACATTGTTTTCTGTCATAGCAGTGCTGTTTGGGAGTTGTTCTTTTTCCTTCTGTGTTGGTGTATTCCTAGGCTACCTTGCAGATTTGTGTTGATGCTCATGTTGTATTGGATTTGGTATTTCTTATGCCCTTTTTAATATATCTTTACGTATTTTTCTTGATGTTGTTCTTTTACTCGATGTCTCAAGCTATTGATTTGGATTCTGAATGTTTGTCTGATGATGATGTTATTGTTGCGAGCTCCCAGTCCCTTAAGTTTGTTACCTGTTCATGAACCTATTGAGGAGACAAAAAGAGATGTTGCAGTCAATCTTAAGAAGAACCTGACTAAAGTTTTTGATGGGGTTGCTGAGCGAAAATCAAACAAACGTCTCAGACCTGTCAAAATTGAGGAGTGAAAGGAATGTTGTGAATCTACTTATTATTTGTTGTATTTCGTGTTGTTTTGATATCTATCCTATAAGTTAGTTGGTGTTTTTTCTTTAGGTTAGGAAGAAATAAATAATTAGTTCTTTGAATATGTCATTTTAGCTTTACTTGAATTGTCAACCAAATCCGGTGTTGCTACTCTGCTATTTGAGGTTCTATTGGTTATGTGATGTATTGTGAACTAGCAGATTTTGTGTAATTTTAACTAAGTTGAATGAATCTTAGTATTGTGAGCATGCATTCTTATGTAATTTTAACTTAAGCTATAAAAGTGTTGTTTGGGTTTTGTAAAAAAGTTTGTCTCTTTCATAAGAACCTACAATTGAACTAAATTTTAGTGCAGATTATAGTCAAAAATCTAAATTGAACTATATTAGTTTGCTATTTTAAGTTTGAACAAAGTTGAACTATTGTTATTACCATTATTCAATTTAAAACATGTCTTATGTTTCATCCAACTAGCACACCAGCTCTTTTTTCAATGTTTGTTGACGCAGGTTTCTTTTCAAATGGATACACTGCTTGGGGACTGTCTATACACAACCAGATTGGCGAAACCATTTTCAGCGCTTGCAAAAGAGAGAGCCTTTTTGTCGAACCTGTCATGGCTGAAGCGTTGGGAATCCGTTGGGCACTGCAAGCTGCTATTGATCAAGGTCTATCCTCAGGCTCTATTAGCTCTGATGCAGCAAATGTTGTACATTGTATTACCAAGAGAGCCACCTTTGCATCAATTGAGATTATAGCTCAAGACTGTAGGGAATTGATGAACAATTTAGTAAATGTAAGTGTCTCATTTGTTAGGAGAGAACAAAATTCTGAAGCTCATAATTTGGTCTCTTTAGCAAAATTTGTAGGCAATAGATCTTGGTTAGGAATTGCTCCTTTTGTTTCCTGTATTACTGGTTTTGCAGCAGTGCCTGCTGTCATGTGTAATCAAAATAGCTGTGTTTCAGCCCCTATTTAATGAAAGTTGTGTTAACTTTAAAAAAAAAACTATATACAAAATCACGAAGTGGAGTCTTCCTGTTTTCATTTTATTATATATATTGGTTGAAGATGAAAAGTTGAGAAGTTTGAAGGATGAGTTTGGAGATGAGGTTTATGATGCAGTAGTTACAGCTCTAAAGGAGTTAAATGAGTACAATCCTAGTGGTAGGTACTCAATAGCAGAACTCTGGAATTATAAAGAAGGAAGGAAGGCTTCATTGAAGGAGTGTGTTTCCTATTTACTGAAGCAATATAAGCAACTGAAATCAAATAAGCGAAAGAGAGCTTGAGGCTTCATTTGGGCGGTAAGAACTTAGAATTAGACTTATATGCGAAAAATTCAATAAAATTTTAGCTCTAACAGATTTGGTACGGCTCAATATTGCCGATTGTTGGTGGTGATACAACGTATAATTGTTGATTACTCGAGTATATGTCGGAAAATTCACAACTTTTTCTCTACTTTTCCATGGATGCCATGTTTCATAATATATAATGCTAATATCATATATACAAATATGACTTTTGGGTTAAGACTATACAACGAGTTGATGTTTGAAATTGTCGATTACTGGAATATATGTCGGAAAAAATTATTAAGGCCGAGTAGACAGTATCAATTGTTTCCCTTTTGTATTTGGGTTTAAATGTTTGTCTTGAAACATTCAAGTTAAATTCATTTGAAATCAAACCTGACCTTATAAAAAGCATATTTGTAAAGTTAATCCCAGAACACTTTTGGATTTCAAGTTCCGGTTCTGTTTATTTTCTCCGAATATTTTTAGTTTTTATTTTTAAAGTTGATGTTAATGTTAAATTCCCAACAAAAAGAGACAAAAGATTCATGTAGTAATTTTGTTTTTTGTGAGCTGAACATTCTCTGTGGTTTAATTTGTAGCATGAAAATTTCAACTCCTGCAATTTTTTAAAGTGTATCATCCGGTGTATCTTTCTTACACATGTTTTCATTTTATTTTTCTAAAAACATGTTTCAATCTAAAGTATATACAAAGGGTGTGATTTTATGATACATAGGTTCAATTGCATCTATTTGTTCCCTTTTTTATACATCTCCTGCGTTTTTTTTTCCTTAATGTCATTATTTGTATTGGAATTTATTTAAGATTTTATTCTCAATTTTCAATTGCTCTATTTTAACCAAATTGCTTGGTCTCCGATAGCAAGGAGCTCCTTCCAAGGATGTACCGGGAAATACTGGGTTAGATTCTCAGGGGAACAACATTTAGCCAGTGCACATGCCTCTACGCACAAATCGGATTAGTCGTCCATCTTTAGTACGTAGAAAAAAATAACTGCTATATTTCTATATCTATAATTTCCTATGTAATAGTTTTAAATTGCTAATTAGTACCTGCTTTTTTATAATTAATGTGTTAGACTTTTTCACTAAAAAAAAGTTAATTAAAAAAGGGGAATGTTAACATGTGCTCTATAAGCTCATGTTAAGGAAGCAAATGTAGAAATTATTTCTTGAAACTTGTGCATATTTGTTTTTAGGCATTAAATTTTTTACAATATTAAATGTGCAATTTATATATTGGGATACTTTATCACGTGCCCTTAGAGCTAAGGGCACATGTTAACAGACTCTTAAAAAAAAAATCAGCCGTGCGAGCACGGGTTAAAAAACTAGTTAATTTACAAATTTTGAAACACCTGAATGTAATAAGGTGAGTTGAGCCTTGAGGCTTGCATTACCACATTAAAACATAAGAATAATTAATTGGTTAGATGAGTTAGGGGTTGTAAGTAATTAACCATTCATAAGCTTTATATAATTTTTTATATTTTTTAATTGAATTAGAAAGTAAATTTACATGCAAACTCATAAGTATCAGTATGCTTCTATCTTTTTCATTTATATGATCTTCTTCCCCTTGATCCATAGGTTACTAACATGATATTAAAGTGATATCTAAGGGATGGGGATGACACTTGTAAATTTGATTATGATTCTGTCTTTGATGAGGATTAACAAGTTAAGGTGATAAACATTTCAACGATGCACAAAGATGATGTCTCATAATTTTGAAATATTTCAATCTGAGTACCGCATAGTTTTGAAAGATTTCTTGATGGAAATTTTATCAAGAAATTATAATTTTATCTTTCTCAATGACGATATATTTCTCTCATTTTACATGAACTTTATATATAAGAAGTGTATCAAGTGAGAACAATATATTATACTGAGAGAGATAATGAAAGAGTTATGCAAAAATTCCATAACCAAAAAGAAAGAGTCATGGAAAAACATAGAAGAACATCGGTAAAGTGACAAAACACGTAGTATCGTCAAAACAAAATTTAATTATGGCCGTTGACTTAAATAATTTAAATAAGACTAAATTATTTAAAAGAATTTTTTGTTTTTTTATTAAAATAAAAAAGGTGTGCAAAGTAATATACACCTTCTAAATTTATAGTTAATATTAATGAGTCAAAATCCATAGACATCAATTGTCAAATTTAAAACTTAGTTAGTATTTTTACATTACACCTTTAATAACTCTTTGTAGTAGATAAATTAAATCAATCCAACTGTTGTTTTGATTTTGGTCTTGACATGATTGCATCATGAAAGAGAGACATCAAACGTTGTCTCATTAAGTGTCCCTTGCATCCAGTTTACCAACATCTCAAGTGCAGCTTTTGGTTGATCCATAGGGACCATATGTCCTGCTCCATTCACCTATAGCACAACACAAATATAACAGTAACCAAAAATGAAATCAACAAAATCTGATACAATCAACTTTATCAAAAAAAAATGTCATACAATCAAAAAAATATACTTATAGTAGTTTTGAATATTTACTTTAACTTGTTTCAAAAAAAAAAATATTTACTTTAACTAACCTTTAGAAAAGATAGAGGTCCATAGCTTTTCAACAATCCTGCTTCTATATCGTCAACCAAAAATTGAACTGATTTGGACGCCACAAACTGGTTTTGACTTGACCACTTCATGGCATGAACCCAATTTGAAATCCCTGCCCTCGAACGATCACAAAATAACAATTCAAAATAGAAATTTTCAAACAAGTAAATCACTTGTTCAATTCATAAAATTGTAAGACAATGTAAATTTCATTTTTAAAATTAACAAAATCTCAACACAATCTTTGAATTTGAAAATTCCTAATCACATTAACCGCTCGCTAACGGATAATTGTAATCCATATGAGTTATATTTGTAGAAACCAAAATCATATTTTAGCCTAATAATTGACTAAATTTTATCGACTAAATTGGCGATTCACTTTTTTCCAATGGTAAAACAATTTGGTTGATTTCAAAAGAATCAATTAGGAAGAATCACTCACCAAGCCAGTTGCAAGCAAGATCAAATTCACCTGCATATACAAGAACTTTGATTCCATCCTCAAGAAGTGAAGGAATATCAACTTCAAGGTTTCTCATCCAATCTTCCTTCAAAGCATCATACACTTCTTCACTGCATATAACAAACTCCATGTCCCCAACACCTAAAGCATCCCTAACTATCTTCTGATTTAGAAATGCATGAACCTTTGAAAAGTCATAACACAATGATCCCTCACATGTTTTTCTAATGTCAAAGTACTGCAGTTTACAATATATTATATTATTTAATTAAAGTCTAATTGAAACGTTATATAAATAAAATAAGTTTTGTTTAGTCCTGATTACTAACATTGATGTTGCCAGCAATGGCCAAGATATTTTTCATTATATCACATTGATTGAAGGCTAACAAACAACTTTCTTTACCTTCATTCTCTAACAAATCAAACACAAATTAACAAATATCACCAAGAGAAACAATATAGAGATGTAGCTAGCAATTTGATCAAATTCGACCATCTTACATTGTTATAGCATTGTTCTAGCCGCTATTTGACAACACTTTGTACTAAATAGTGTATAGCAGAATAATATTGATTTCTTCAAAATTATACTACGCTATAGCGCTATAGCCACTGCTTGACAATAATAGTAAAAAGGGTGCGATAAGAGTGAAAGGGGTCTTGTACCGCAATTTTTTATGCCATCTTCACACTGCAGGATCAACTTGTTAAGATCTTCTTGATCTTCCTTTGTAATCAATTTCATATCAAATGCATATTGCATGATTGTTGGGTACTGAATTCTTGGGTTGATCAATCCATTCCCAATAGCGAAACCCTATCATTGTATTGGGATCAAATCTATCAAAACATTTAAGAAAACACATATTATAATCCTTTCATAATCATAAACACATACTATAAACCTCATAAGAAACCTTGAGGTTTATAGTAATTCCTTTGTTGTCTTTATTTCCTTGTTGAATTCGCGATGCAAGAGCTGGAGCAAAGTGTCCAGCATACGATTCTCCAGTAATATAAAAGTCATTCTTAATAAACTCAGGGTGCTGCTTGAAAAATTCCTGTGATTAAAAAAGACTTATATAATATAATTTATACACATATAAATGTTCTTCATCTGGCTGCAATTCTTTCTAAATTTCTAATTGGGAAAATGATACTATATACCTGCAAGAAGTCGTACAAATCGTTGCTAACACCAGTTTCATCATGTGGAATATCATTAACATCATTAGCATAGCTGAAACCTGTTCCAATGGGTTGGTCAATGAAAAGAATATTTGATGCCTACAAAATGAGTAAACACCTTATAGATGATATCAATAAGAATATTGGTCGCATTTGTCCATATTTTACCGCAATATAAAGGTTTGTACCACAATTACAACTGCGATCGCTGTCACAATTTCGAACCATCCTGACACACTTAATCAAAACAAAGACATTTCATAGGAATTGACCTTTATTACCTTATCCCAGCCATAGTTATTCCATACAAGAGACAAGTTATTCGCGATTAGAAAAGGACCATTCTCATAAAACACAGCTACTTCACCGCCACAACCTGGACCTCCCGCTAACCATATGACAACTGGGTCATCATTAGTACTATTTCGTGATTTAAAGAAAAAATAAAACAACCTGCAATTCGATAAAGAAAAAATGTTTAATTCAAGATCACATAATTAAGGAAGATATGCTGTGAAATGTATCAGCAATTGCATCAACCTGCAGGCTGCAATCATGTTAGTTTAACTACCTTGCATCTTTTGAACGAGGAAGCGAATAGTATCCAGCATGATGACCAATATTTTCAACAGAAAGTCCATCAGAATCACCGAAAAACGAGAACTTCTTCTCCACGATCTTTCCAGGTGTTGTGAATTCGATTAATAGAACCACACCAATAATCCTTTAGTGTGTGGGGCAAAACAAACAAAGCAACCAAATAACAATGGACTAAGCAATAATAATCAACCAACAAGAATAAACGGTGAAAGCGATAAAGAACACAAACTATTGTTTACCCAGTTCGGTGTTAATGAACCTAATCTGGGGGAGAGAGCAGCCTCTCCGTTCCACTATCGATAGAAACCTTGATTACAATGAGATTCTCCACCAGAGTTACAAGAATTAAAGTTTTCCTAATTCTATCCTTTACCCGAATCTCTCCCCGTGACCAAGAGATTCAATCAATAAGTGTTTCCAAGGTGATAGAATGTTTCCCCAACCCTAGAGTCTTCCCAAAATGTTCTCTATTAACCCTAGACTTTTGTCGGCTCAAAAATAACCCTAAAACCCTGTTAAAACATCAGAAAACGCAAAACAACATTTTATATCCGCGTGCCCACGCCCAGGCGCAGCTTGCCACGCCCAGGCGCAGACTGCCCACGCCCAGGCGCATCCTGCCACGCCCAGGCGTGAGAGGGCAGTAGCCACAGACAGCTCCAAAACTTGATTTTCTGATTTGTTTTCAAGGCAATTCATCACACCAGGAACAAAATCAACAGAGTGATCATCATGTACTATATTAACTGGTTCCTTAAGGAACAAGTTAAGGCTTCTTGTAAGCCATTCAGCTCGTTGATTCGGTGAAAAGTTTGTTATTGATAGAAAATGCAGATATTGTGTGATGCGAAAAGTTGTATATAAAGAACATAAAATGAACAATAACAAAAGAGACAGAGAGGTTTTGGAGAATCCCATATTTTGTTTGGTATAGTAGTTTATGGAAAAGTGAGGCAATGGCAAAGTTTGTGTATAACATTGGCTAAGCAAAGTAGCCCATAGAGAGTATTGAAAGGTTTAAGAAATAATTTACTTTGGTTTTATAGTTATAAACTTTGATCAATAATATTTAATTTTAGTTTAACTTCCAACCAATAGCTTACTCATTAGCATAGAGAGAATTAAAAATCACTCAGGGTGGGTATTGGTTAACATGTATAGCTTGAAACACTTGTATCTCAGTTTTATAGTCTTAAATCCTTCTCTTTAGAACCTAGAAGCCAATTCAACTACTTGCTATTACCGATGATTAATTTAATCTCCATCAGAAAACATATGAGGCATACAAGATGAGTTCTCTTCTCCCAAATGATTTTTTTTTTCCATACGTAGGAGTCAGGGATCGAACCCCTAACCACCTGCTTAAGAAGCCTTAAGACTCTTACCAAATATCAATGAATCATTAAATATTATTTTTATGTGTTATGCTTTTAACTATTTATTACTTTATTTTCTTTCATTTTTTTTAATTTATCTTTCTTGTACCATTAAAACATTAATGAAAAATAAAATAAAAAATTGAAGCAGAAAATAATTTTGTAAAACTATACATAATTCCTCTTTTTATAAAAATAATTAATTATCTCTCTTAATTTGTGTAAAATAATTAAAACAACTCATAGTTTAAGGGAAGATAATAATATTATTATTATAATAGTAACATTTTCCTATTAACTTACTAGCTTGCACTAGTCAGTATTTTCTACTTATACATTTCCGCGCAGCCACAATATTTTTTAGACAGGCTTGATGTGGTTAGTCCATTTTCTCCGGCTTAATTACCGTTTTCTTCTATTAGACTAATCAATATTTAAATAAAATGTCAATAAAGTTAGTGAATATTTTATTAAATTGAAGAAAATTATATATTCTAGTTCTAAAATTTTTCATAATACCTTCAAGTGAAATTTTCTTACATGTGTAGAGATCACTTGATAAGTCATATACAAGAAAAGCACCACACCACATATATCATATCACCATGGATGTTACAATTGATTATCTCTATGCAGTTATTGCAGGACTTTTATGCATACTCCTAATTTCATACTCTAAATTCTTTAGGGGTAAATCACAAACACAACCCAAGCTTCCACCATTAGCTGCCGGTAGGTGGCCGTTAATCGGCCACCTACATCTCTTAGGTAATTCAAATCAACCTCCATACATAACCTTAGGAAACTTATCCGAAAAATATGGACCGATTTTCTCCCTAAGAATCGGGGTACATAAAGCCGTTATAGTAAGCACTTGGGAATTAGCAAAAGAGATTTTTACAACTCACGATGTAATAATCTCTTCTCGTCCCAAATTCACTGCTTTCAAAATATTAGGACACAACTATGCTAATTTCGGGTTCTCTCCTTACGGAGAGTATTGGCAAAGGATGCGTAAAATTACGGCTTCCGAGTTGCTATCAACTCGGAGATTCGAATCTCTTCGTGATATCAGACATACAGAAGTGAAGAAATCATTGACGGAGCTTTATGAGTTAGGAGGTGATGATTTGAAAGTTGAGATGAAAAAGTTTTTAGGAGATATGAATTTGAATGTGATTATGAGGATGATTGCTGGGAAGAGATATTCAGGTGATGAGAGAGAGGTGAGAAAAGTAAGATGGGTTTTTAGAGAGTTTTTTAGGTTAACAGGTTTGTTTGTGGTTGGTGATGCAATTCCATTTCTTGGATGGCTTGATCTTGGAGGATATGTGAAGGAGATGAAGAAAGCAGCTATAGAAATGGATAGTGTTGTTTGTGGATGGTTGGAAGAACATCGTAGGAGAAATGATTTGGGGGAGACTAAGATTGAGCAAGATTTCATTGATGTCTTGTTGAATGTTCTTGATGGTGTTGATCTTGATGGTTATGATGTTGACACTGTCATCAAAGCAACTTGCTTGGTAAGTACAACTATTTCAATTACAATTACTAGTCTTCATCTTTAAATCATGAATATAATGCAGCCGATTTTTCGGTAGTCACTGAATGCACATATTCACACAATTAAAAGATTTGTGTTTTGTTTGATCGAGTTCGGACGATCTAGATCGCAAGTTCAATAGTTTTAGTTTTTGAAGTAAATTAAAATTTGCTTATTTTTTCAATCGTCTGATCTCGTTCAAATAGTTATTGACCTCATTACTAAGTGAACATGTGCATTGATGATAAAAATCCAGATTTGATGAAATTCAATTACACTTACCATAAATGAGACTTAATAATTTTTATATTTTTATCGGTTGAGCTAGTTAAGATTTATGGAATAGGAGTAGTATGATTTGTAAGAAAGGAGAATAAAAATTTCAGTGTGCCATAGAGATGATGTTCAAATCAATAATTTCATAAAATCCAAGTCCAACAATGAACATTTGAAACTTTTTTTCTTTTGATTGAGTGAATATCTGAACTTTGACCATTGACTTCTTTAACTATATCCAAAATCGTGGTCATAATGAGTAGGAATAAATTAATATTGGATGTTGAGTTTTTTTTTTTTTTAAAAGCGCAATTGCACCAAACAAAAAAAATGTGCAATTCAAAAGTTGAACCGCATGATCTCGATCTGATGACCAAAATTCATTAAAGGTTTGAATTTGTCAACACTTGATAGAGAACCGTGGTCTCAAATTGAAAATTTTGGTAAATTGATTTTTATTTTATTTTTTTACCAAGTATAGTGTGGATTTCTTTTTTTTTTTTTTTGGTGCAATGTATAGTGGATTTCTTAACTAATACTATTAATCATCATTTTTATGAATCAAAATATTATTTGTGAACTTTTGTACTTTAAAAGAATATTTCATTGATAAACACTATTTTAGTGTTCACCTTATTTATATGTATATTTAATAAAATCACTCATTTATGTTATTTTTAGGTTAATTTCTAAAATATCATTATAAATAACGATTTCACATTATTTAATTAAATACGTTGATAAAAATGGTTTACACTGTCAATCTATAGAAAGTAATAATCTCATTGTTGCGAGCCATTTTTTGCAGACGTTAATTGCCGGGGCAACGGACACGACAACAGTAACTATAACTTGGGCACTATCATTATTGTTGAACAATCGCCACACTCTGAAGAAAGTTCAAGAAGAATTGGATGAACAAGTTGGGAAAGAAAGGCTAGTGAATGAATCGGATATAAACAACTTAGTTTACCTTCAAGCCGTGGTAAAAGAGACATTGCGTTTATATCCTGCTGGACCACTCTCAGGTGCGCGTCAATTCACTGAAGATTGTACCGTGGGTTTGTACCATATCCAAGCAGGTACTCGATTAATTTTAAACCTATGGAAAATGCATAGAGATCCACGTGTATGGTCAGAACCTTTCGAGTTTCAACCCGAGAGATTCTTAAATACTCATAAGGATGTCGATGTCAAAGGAAAACATTATGAGCTTCTTCCCTTTGGAGGTGGAAGAAGGTCTTGTCCTGGCATTACATTTGGTCTTCAAATGACAAATTTGGCATTAGCTTCTTTCTTGCAAGCATTTGAAATCACAACTCCATCAAATGCTCATGTTGATATGAGTGCAACATTTGGACTTACAAACATCAAAACCACTCCACTTGATGTTATAGTCAAACCTCGTTTACCATACCATCTTTTTGTTAATGAAAATTAGCCAATTAAATCCACTACATGAATTAGCCTTGTATTTAATTATGTGTGTTGAGAATAAAGTGGAGGTGTGTTTAGCATTAATAGACATTGTTCAAATCATATATATTTGAGCCCATCACATTCTTCAAGTAATACTCGAAGTTAAAACCTTGTTCTATTGTAGTGGTTAACTGTTGGTGCACAAAGATGATAAATGAATAGAAAAGAGAATGTATTAATGAACTTGTGAAAATGACGGCTACAAGAAGAATAAAGGCACTAACTTTTATGAAGATATCACTACTCCTATTTATACACAAGGACTAGGTCATAAAGACAACATAGCAAAATACTAAAATACCCTTAAATATAAATTACTTCTAACACCATCCCTTAATTTATATTTACACAAAACTAACAACACCAATTCCATCCCTCAAACGAAGAAATTGGTCAGTCTTGATTGCCTTTGTAAGCACATCTGCCAGCTGCTTCTGAGTGCTACAGTGCACAACTTCTAACACTCCATTCTGAACCTGATTCCTTAAGAAGTGATACTTGGTCTCAATGTGCTTGCTTCTCCCATGCAGCACTGGGTTCTTGGCAAGATTGATTGCAGACTTGTTATCAATCATCAGCTTCAGAGGCTTGTTTACCTTAATCTTCAGATCCTGTAGCAAGTTCAGAATCCACACAGCTTGGCATGCAGTCAGAGCGCCTGCAATATATTCAGCTTCACAGGTTGATAGAGCCACAACAGGTTGCTTCTTGGAGCACCAAGAAATAGGACCTCCCAGGAATTTAAACAAGTACCCAGAAGTACTTCTTCTATCAACCCTGTCTCCGCACCAATCAGAGTCTGAGTAGCTCAGAAGCTCTGATTCGGTCTTTCCTTCAGAAGGGAATAGCACTCCATGCTTCAGAGTTCCCTTGATATACCTCAGAATCCTGACAGCAGCTTGGTAATGGGACCATTTTGGTTTGCTCATAAATCTGCTAACCATTCCAACTGCATAGCAAATATCAGGTCTGGTATTGCACAAATACCTTAGAGAACCAACCAACTGTTTGAAGGTTGTAGCATCCACATCCTCTTCATCAGAATCTGAGTCCAGCTTCTGATTGGTATCAGAAGGTGTAATTGCAATTTTGCAATTTTCCAGCTTAAATCTCTTCAGAAGCTCAAGTTCATACTTCATTTGATGTAAAATGATTCCTTTCTCAGAGTACACAAATTCCATCCCTAGAAAGTAACTCATTTTACCAAGGTCTGTTATCTCAAATTCATTCATCAGAGCCTTCTTGAACTTAGCTATCTCTTGTTCAGAGCTTCCTGTCAGCAATATGTCATCAACATATAAACATGCCAGAATCATATTGCCTTCTGAAGTGTGTTGAACATAAACACCATACTCCAATTCACATTTCTGAAACCCATGCTTCTTGAAGAAAGAATCAATCTTCATATTCCAGGCTCTGGGTGCCTGTTTCAATCCATACAAGGCCTTATGTAATCTATACACCATCCCTTCCTGATTTTTTTTCTCAAAACCAGGAGGTTGTGACACATATACCTCCTCTTGTAATGGACCATTCAGAAATGCAGATTTCACATCTAAATGCATCAGAGGCCAATTCCTGTTAGCAGCTATTGCAATTACCAGTCTAATTGTTTCATGTCTTGCTACAGGTGCAAATACTTCAAAATAATCTAGCCCAGGTTTCTGTAGAAATCCTCTTGCTACTAACCTAGCTTTGTATTTGCCAATTGATCCATCTGGTTTTAGCTTCTGCTTGAAAACCCATCTGACACTGATGGCTTTCTTGCCTTTTGGAAGTTCTGATAGCTTCCAAGTTTTGTTTCTCTTAATAGCATCAAGTTCTTCATTCATGGCCTGCACCCAGACTTGTTGCTTAAGAGCCTCTTCTATACTCACGGGTTCAGAGTCTACTAACATAGTACACTGAATAACTTCTCCCTCAGAGTCTACTTCAGTGTCTTGCAGCATATCAAACCCTGCAAACCTTCTTGGAATGCTTCTGATTCTCTGTGGTCTTTGATCTTGTTCCACATGATTTCCTTCAGAGGTTGGAGGTTCAGAAGTACTATCTTCAGAAGCTTCAACATCAGAGCCTTGACTTTCAGAACCTCCTTGACCTTCAGAGTCTGAATCGCCATCAGAACCTGAATCGCCATCAGAACCTCCTTCGTCATCAGAACCTGATTCGTCATCAGAACCTGATTCGTCATCAGAACCTCCTTCCTGGATTATCACATCAGAGTTGGATTGAGTTTTGTTCCAATCCCAAGTTTCTAATTCCTTCACAATGACATCTCTGCTGAATTCAATTTTATTAGTCTCTGGACAATAGAGCTTGTACGCACCTGTACTGTGGTACCCTACCAATAACATAATTTTGCTTCTATCATCCAGCTTCTTTCTTCTAGCTTCTGGAACATGTTTGTAACAAACAGAACCAAACACCTTCAAATGACTAACACTTTGCTTATCTCCAGTCCACTTCTGAATAGGAACTATTTCCTTCAGCTTCTTTGTTGGACATCTGTTGAGCACATAACATGCTGTTGCAACAGCTTCTCCCCATAAATTATGAGGAAGCTTCTTCTCTTTCAGCATGCTTCTCACCATATCAAGCAATGTACGATTTCTTCTTTCAGCAAGACCATTGTGTTGAGGAGTGTAAGGAGCAGTAACCTCATGCTCAATTCCATTCTCCTCACAGAAAGTTTTAAACTCATTGGAATTAAACTCACCACCACCATCAGTTCTGAGAATCTTCAGCTTCTGACCACTCTGTTTCTCAGCTTTCACTTTAAACTTCTGAAACTCAGCAAACACTTCATGTTTGAACTTTATCAGGGATACCCATGTCATTCTAGTGAACTCATCTACAAATGACACAAAGTATTTATTCCCTCCAATTGATGCTACTGGAAATGGACCACACACATCAGAATGTACTACTCCCAAGGCATGCTTTGCTCTTGGAGCTACTCCTGATGCAAATGATAGTCTTGGTTGCTTCCCTTCCATGCACACCTTGCATGATTTCTCAGGTCTCTTGATTGTAGGAATTCCATTTACCAGATTCTTTGACCTCAGATGCTCCAGGCTTCTAAAGTTCAAATGACCAAATCTTCTGTGCCACAGCTCACTATCCTTCTCAACACTTGTTGCACTGAGGCATTCAGAGTCTGCAGTTCTAACATTCACCTTGAATGTCCTGTTCCTTCCCTGTTCTGACTCCATAATCAGCTTCTGATTACGATCATACAGCTTCAGAAGATTGTCCTTCATGGTAACTGAGAATCCTTTCTCAATCAGTTGCCCTACGCTCATCAGATTGCTTTTCATGCCAGGTACATACCATACATTCTGAATCAAAGCTGATTTTCCATTGTTCAGAATGACCTTGACATTTCCCATACCTTCAGCATTAAGGTATTTATCATCAGCACATCTGATCTTTGTACTCTTGCCAGAGTCAAAGTCAACCAACCACTTCTTGTTTCCAGTAAGATGATTTGAACATCCTGTGTCCATATACCACCACTCTGATGAATTCATATCATCAGTCTCAGAAGCCATTAGCAACACAGATTCACCATCAGAGTCATCAGAGCTTCTGGCTATATTTGCTTCTTCTGACTTCCTTTCTTTGTTTGAACGACACTCAGAAGCAAAATGACCAAACTTCTGACAACTGTAGCATTGGATCTTCTTCTTGTCAAACCTCTCCTTTCCCTTCTGATATTTCTGCTTATCAGAGGTTGAGGTTTCTAGCTTCTGACCTCCATCAGACCTTCTCTTGGCTTCTGACCAAGACTTCTTCTGATGGTTTTTACCAGAGTCTGCTTTGAGAGCCTGCTGCTCTACTTCTCTTTCAGAGTTTCTCTCAGTCAAACGCAACTCTTGTGCTTCTAGGCTGCTTTGTAGCTCTTCAATTCTCATGGAACTCAAGTCCTTGGAATGTTCAATAGCTACCACAATGTAATCAAACTGAGGGGTAAGTGATCTCAATACCTTCTCAATGATTACTTGTTCTGAGAGTGTTTCTCCACACGCCTTCATCTCATTAGTGATCAAAATCATTCTTGAGATGTAATCAGAGACCTTCTCATTGTTCTTCATGTTGAGGTTCTCATATTGCTTTCGTAAGGACTGAAGTTTCACCTTCTTCACTGATGCATCACCACCATAGCATCTGATCAGTGTGTCCCACGCGGCCTTTGCCGTTTCTGAGTCAGCAATCTTCTCAAACACGTTCTCATCCACACACTGATGGATGTAGAACAACGCCTTCTGATCTTTCTTCTTCGTATCCTTCTGAGCAAGCTTTTGTGCATCTGTTGCATCAGCTGCTACTGGAACATAACCTTCAGTAACAAGTTCAAGCACATCTTGAGCACCAAACAGAACAGTCATCTGTTTCATCCAACGATTCCAGTTTTTGCCATCAAACACTGGAAGCTTGGTACTCATACCACTGTTTCCGTTCATCTTCAATCTTTGTGCGTTCACTTAAATCTCACTAACACTCGTGTTTCCCAATCCCGCAGAATCAGAAAATGTGATTCTGTTACAACTTCGTTCAAGATTCAACTCGAATTCAAGAAACGAAATCAATCACACAACGCCTCACGTTTCACTCGTGTTTCCCGTGGATTCGAACCGGAGCTCTAGATACCAATTGTTGGTGCACAAAGATGATAAATGAATAGAAAAGAGAATGTATTAATGAACTTGTGAAAATGACGGCTACAAGAAGAATAAAGGCACTAACTTTTATGAAGATATCACTACTCCTATTTATACACAAGGACTAGGTCATAAAGACAACATAGCAAAATACTAAAATACCCTTAAATATAAATTACTTCTAACATTAACTATCTTATTAATTTAATTAAGTTTATATGTTGTCTTCTTTTTTTTCCTCAAAAAATTCCAATATGATTGTTGTATATTCTATAAACTATACTTGCTTGCATAAAATTAGACATAGGATGAAAATTTGTGAATAGGAATATAAATTTCCATATAAATTTCACCCTCCAAATATTCTACATGAAGTCCTCTACACAACAACCATGTGATTTTACATGTTAGAGGATGTTTTGATTTTGATATTGATATTGATATTGACATGGTTGTATCAACTAACAAAGAAATTAAATGCTTGTCCCATTCAATTTCCCTTGGGTCCAATTGACCAACATTTGAAGTGCAGCTTTTGGTTGATCCTTAGGGACCATATGTCCTGCCCCAAACACCTATTGAATACAAATCACATAAATATAAGTAACCAAAAATGGATTCAACAATGTGACAATCAAGAAAAATACATTTTTAGTTATGAATACTAACTATAATAACTAACCTTTAGAAAAGATAGAGGTCCATAATTATTCAACAATCCTGCATTTGTACCATCAACTAAAAATTGTGTTGTTTTAGACGCCGCAAACTGTTTTTTACCTGACCACTCCATTGCATGAACCCAATTTGAATTTCCTGTCGAAATGAGAACAAAATAAAAAATTTCATCGGCAATAGTTGTAATATGTCAACTAATATCACATTAAGTAATAATAAAATAAAAGATATTCGTAATAATTTTAGAAACTAAATTGACGATGTCATCTAATTTTATGGACTAAATTGCCGATTTACTTTTTTTGCCAATGCTAAAAAATAGTTTGATTTCAAAAGAATTAAGTAGGGTAGGATCACTCACCAATCCAATTACAAATAAAATCAAACTCCCCTGCATATATGAGAACACTAATTCCATCCTCAAGAAGTGAAGGAATATCAACTTCAAAGTTTCTCATCCAATCTTCCTGCATTGCATTATACACAACTTTGCTACATGAAACAAATTCTATGTCCCCAACACCTAAAGCATCCTTAACTGATTTCTTATTTAGAAGTGTCTCCACATTTGAGAAGTCATAACACAATGATCCCTCACATTGCTTTCTGATGTCATAGTACTGAAATTTACAATTTAACATTTAATTATAATATAAATAAAAAATTATTCAAAATAAAATAAGTTTTGTTTAGTCATGATTACTTACATTGATGTTTCCAGTAATGGACAAGATACTACTTGTAATTTGGTCACATTGATTTAAGGCTGTTAAGCAACTATCTCCACCTTCACTCTCTAAAAAAACAAACATAACTTAACAAATTAACAAATATCACTTAGATAAACAAAATAGCATTGTCAATTAGAAATCACGGAAAATAGCAGTTTGTTCAATTTTTTTCTAGAATACCGTATTAAAGCACCGCTCTAACCTTTACTAAATAGCGTATTGCAGAACAATATCGATTAAAAAGATAATATTAGGATTGGATTAGTGTTTTAGGGAACTTGTACGTACCACAAACTTTTGCGGCAGCCACACAACCGGGGACGGACTTGTTGATATCAGCTTCATCTTCTTTTGTAATCAATTTGTTTTCAACTGCATACTTAGTGTAGGCTGGATACTGAATTGCTGGGTTGGTCAATCCATTACCAATAGCAAAACCCTGTTATTGTCAAATGCAGCATAAATAAAGGCCACATCAAAATGTTAATGTAGCACAATATTGTCAACATGGACTGCGAAAAATAACACTATCTTCAAATTCTGCTACACGACAGTGTTATATACTCCTTCCGTTCCAAATTATAAAAATTGTGCTATAAGAACTATTTAGCAAATCTAATGTAGAGATTTTTTAAAAAAAAATGTTCATAATTAAGTTCATAATATTAAATTATTAGAATATTGTATGACCTTGAGGTTGATAGTAATTCCTTTGTTGTCTTTGTTTCCTTGATGAACACGAGATGCAAGAGCTGGAACATAGTGTCCTGCATATGATTCTCCAGTAATATAAAAATCATTCTTAACATACTCAGAGTGCTGCTTGAAAAACTCCTGTGGTAATTATAAAATAAAAAAAAATAAAAAAATTAGTTAATCTCATATTATACATAATTTGTACACAACATGTGCTTTATATGTGGATTAATGATTCTAAATTTTAAATTGAAAAAAAAAATGATACTATATATACCTGCAAGAAGTCATACAAATCATTGCTAACACCAGTTTCATCATGAGGAATATCACTATCATCAGAAGTGTAGCTGAAACCTGTCCCAATGGGTTGGTCAACAAAAAGAATATTTGATGCCTACAAAATGAGAAAACACCTTAGTTATGATTTCAATAAGAAAATCAATTTGGTGTAACAACTTGATTCCCCTTGTTAACCAATGTCTTTGGTATGACTATACTTATATATCTTATCTCATATGAATACATGTAGGGTTGATCAGAGTTCGAATTGCGGTCAAAACATGTAATTGCAACCGTAATATTAACTATTAAAATATAAATGTGACCGCAATTGCAATTTAGAACCATTTATTAAGAATTGAACTCATGACACGGAATCAAAACAAAACAATTTAAGAGAGGAATTGAATGTAATTACCTTATCCCAACCATAGTCATTCCATTTAAGAGACAAGTCATTGGCAATTGTAAAAGGACCATTTTCATAAAATAAAGCAATTTCACTACTACAACCTGGACCTCCAGTCAACCATATCACAACTGGGGCATTCTTATTATTGTCTCTCGATTCAAAGAAAAAATAGAACATCCTAAAATTCAATAAAGAATAAAAAAAAATAAGGTTCAATTCGTGACCACATAAATTAAAGCAAATGTTAAATTCAAACTTGTATATATTAAATAAAAATAAAATAAAAAAACAGAGTCCTTATATTATTTATCCAATTCCTAACCACTACTTACAAACATTGTGTTGAACATTAAACTTAGGAATTATCAATAATCAAAATGTGAAATCATATGATATAATGATCATATATGCATGACGTGTAAGAGATATGTTACTTGGATTACAATGTTATGGTTCTTTTAAGATATTTAATTTTGCACATTGAAAATATCAATACCGAATAATAAAAATAGAGCAAACCAAAACTGAATAAAGTGGTACAACCGTCCTTTTGACCTGGATCTCATCAACAAAAATAATACTTTTGGTTGCAATCTACTTTAACTCACCACCACATGACATTTCATTTTATCAACTATTTTATTGAAAATCGTTTTATCAAAATATATTTTCACTATTTATATAATGTCACTAATTCCTAACTTCATTTCACAAATTCATACATCATATTCATTATCATTATAATTCATAGTCGTTCGATTTGATTAAAATCGAACGAATCAAATTTTACGTTAAAAAACAAAGTCAAAAAACAAGATTTTAAATTGCAGAACACATCATGTAATAATGTCACAATATCGTAGTTGTGACGCAATTGCATCAGCCCGCAATTGCAGTGAGTCCGTGAATCACATAAAAATCCACTTCATAACAGCGCCATAGTAATGAGAAGAATATTAATTTACCTTGCGGAGTTGGAACGAGGAAGCGAATAGTATCCGGCATGGTGACCAAGATTTTCGATGGAAGGTTCATCGGAATCACCAAAAAACGAGAACTTTTTCTCGACGATCTTTCCGGGGACAAAATTGAGAGAGTGATTACCATGAATAATGTTAACTGGATCCTTTGGGAATAAGTTGAAGCTTCTTATAAGCTTTTCAGCTCGGTTGTTTGGTGAAACTTTTGTTGTTGATTGAAATTCTTGATGATGTATGGTACGAGAAGTTGCATATGAGGAAGAAAATATAATGAAGAAAAAAAGAGACAGAGAGGTTTTGGAGAATCCCATGTTGTTTGTTTGGTCTTGTTTGTGAAAAAAATGAAGCAATGGGCAATGGTTTTATAGCATTAGATTGGAAAACGTTAAGGTTAATTAGGACGGTCTTCACCACTTTTTAGCTTTTCATAGGAAATAACTTAATTTTGTTTTGTTATTATTATACAATTATATTTAACTTTTAATTTAATACTTCTTTCGTCCTTTATTATAAGTACATGTATATCCGGTCAAAAAAGAAAAATAGAATTTAATGTTAATTTACAGCAAGAAAATGTACTGTTTTATATTTTAAATTTTTTTTTTGGTTAAAAAAGATATGTTGATTTTTGAAAAATGGAAAATGTTAAAAATAGAGTATCTTTACGACATTTGTTAAGGAAATAAATTTAAAAAATTGGAGTTGAAAAGTTATGTATTCAATTTATTTCAAGTTTAAAACTTGATATTTTTGTGTCAAAAAAAACCTGATATTTTTAATTGTCAAAAAATAAATTTGTCATTTTTGAGAGATTAAGTAGCTCAATCGATTTGAGCTAAAAGTAAAAAGATTTGGGTTTAAGTGCTAACATCGATAACTAATTGTTCATTTTGTTCGTTTCACAAAAAATGGACATTTTCAATACATAGTTAGTATTTTTTAAATATACTCCTTATTTTCCTTCAAATATACTCCATTATAAAAAAAAAAATTAATTAGTAGGAGTATATTTAAAATAAAAAATACATATAAAATTAAACACACTTGAAAATTACATATCGACTTATATGTGGGGCACAATTTTTTTTTCTTTCTAAAACTTACAATTAGAGATAGAAAAAGTATTCATCAATAGTTGACTCCTATTTTCGGATTATTATTATTATTATTGTTAACAAATTATTTTTTGGGATTTTGTTATTAGCAAGATACGGTTTTGATAGTGAATATTGCCGTGACGTGGTAGAACATTCAATTGGTTTATGAAATTGATGCTTTTGTAATTGGAAAGATATTTGGGAGTAATGTATCCATAACGGCAATTAATCGAATACAAGAATGGCAATAAAGTTATCCGTGTTGATTTTTGTAGAAAAAGTTGAAGACTCTTAAATTTGCGTATCGAATTCATGCATGTCAAAATCTAATTATTAACTTATTGTATTTTTAAATTAATTTAGTGTCCTTTATTATATTATCTTCGTCCTAAATATAAGATCCTTCTGATAAAATTATTAAGATTAATAAAGTTAATTGTAGTATTAAATTAGTTTATAATTTATATTATTTTTACAATTTTATCTATTAAAAGAAAGAATAGATTTTTTTTAGTATTTATTAATAATTGTAAAAAAACATGCACTATAATTAGGGATATGTTGGTAAAAATAATAATTAATGCCCATAAAAAATTGAAAAGGGTCTTATAAAAAAGCACAAAGAAAAATCTTAAAAGAGTCTTATATTTAAAGACGAATGTAGTAATAATTATACTTACTAGCCGTAGTGGCAGATCCAGAAAATTTTGCCAGTGGGGGCAAAAAAATAGTACATATATTTTAACTAAAGAAATGTGTTACGAATTTTTACTAAATACACAAATATAATGACAAAAAAAAATTAAAATACATAAAAGTTCATATAAATTTTAATTTGATTTCTTACGTTTAAAAAATAACAATTTGATTTCTTATGTTTCCATCATTTACGTTAGTTAATTATTTCCGTTAGTTTTGTCACCAACAACGTATCAATTGTACATGTGTGTAAGTGTCCATGTGTCTGTCGACATATGCAAACGGTCTGCCATATGTGACAAAACTAACGAAAATGATTAACTAATGCAAACAGTAAAAACGTAACAGACCAAATTGATATTTTTTAAACATAAGAGATCAAATTGAAACTTAAAATAAACATAAGGAACCAAATATATAATTAACCCTAAATTTATTATGTAGATAGTAGACCTAGTCATGATTCTTGGGGGCTTAAACATTATATTAATATTATTATTAATGTAAAAATATTATATTTGGTGGGGGCTTGAGCCCCCAATCCATTACACTTGGATCCGCCTCTGACTGTGATTCATCTTTTCTATTCTACTGAGGTATATAAATTGGAAAACTATATTTGTTGTAATTGGTTTTGTTATATAAAAACTTGTTAAAAAAATAGTAAACCATAATTGGTGGTTACTTTTTTTGTTGGTAGTTTTATTGAAGGGCAAAATAAGAATAATGAAAAAGTCATCCAAAAATTTGTATTTTTTTTTTATATATATAGTTGGTTACTTTTTTTGTTGGTAGATTTTTTAAGGGTAAGATAAAAATAATAAAAAAGTCATCCCAAAAATTTGTATCTTTTTTATATATAGTAATAGATTAAGTGAATTTTGTTTACAAAAACAAAATCAACTTAATCAAAACATTGAGCTTAAATGGTTAATAAACTTTATCTGGAACGCATCGTTCAGGAGAACCCGAATTTGATTTCTTGTTAAAATGATTATTTATTAGACTTAACTTACTTCGTGACTGAACTCTGATAACTGAACTTATTTCTTCTAAAAATTAGAAGATTAATAAAAAAATAAAAATAAAAAATCAACTCTTTTTTTTTGTCAAGTCCAACTCATTTTATTTATAACGTCATTTTGAATATAAAATGATCATAAATTTAAAAAATAGTGTATGATAATGACGCCCTAACTAACTAATAGAGACCACCTTATTTTCTCTCTTCGGATAAAATTTATCTTAAAATTTTATAGAATATAAAGTGAAGCTCTGCAAATATTAATGATAGCTCCAAACAAGAAATTGGTACAAAGTGTTTAAGCGAAAAAATTATAACCATAACTAGGAAAATGTTCTCCACCAAAAAGTTAAAAAAAGGAAAAAGTTGAAATCTGATAACATAAACCAAATTTATGAAAAAAGTTAAAAAAGGAAAAAGTTTAAACCTCATATATAAACCAAATTCAAGAAAAATGAAAAAGGCAAAGTAAATAAATAAAGTTTTAACTACAGTTTTACTTCTCCTATTTTTATTAGTAATTTATAGAATTCTAAGTTCTGGTCTTCTAAATTTGTTTTGTATAAAAATTAGTGATGTCACAACAACAAAAACATCACTAAGGTGTTAGTTGTTATTTAATTTCTCCAATTGGATTGGGAATTGATGACTCGATATTCTTATTGTGAAGCTAATTAATGTGTGGATGTTTTATTTAATCTTAGTTGGTCTTTAAATTTGAGTATAATCTTTGATGAAGAATGTCCACTTCAATTTAGTCATTTGTTAATTGCTCATACAATACAATGTGGATTACTACCCCTCGGATGTTTTCTATGTGATTTTCTTTCTTTTTGGACATTGATGCACTTCAGTTTAGTGATTATGGACACGTGGAATGCCATATAATAAACAGAACATTTGCAAATAGAAAAAAAAATGCGACAAAGACCTTTGTAAACACTAACTTTTTTTTCTATTTGCAAAGGTTATGTTTATTATATGGTTGTGAACGTGTCAAAAATCTCTTCCACTTGTGTAAACCGCCAGCCACGTGTAAGGATCAAACAAAGTTAGTGAAAAATTTGACGGAAGAGATTAACTAATACAAATGTTGATAACATGAGGGACCAAATTCAAACTTTTAAAACGTAAGAGATCTGATTCAAATCTAAAATAAACATAAGGAACCAAATGAACAGTTTAACCATAAAGAAATAATGGATGCTATGTTTTCTGTGGTACTCTACTTTCCATTTCTATATATTTCTTATTATAAAATCTATAAACCGATATAATTATATTAGAAACGGAGTACAATGGACGACACTCCAATGTAAATATAGCGTAGTGTTGAAACACACAATAGAAACAATGGAAAAAATGGTTTCACCATGTCTGAAGTAGTCATTTGTTGGTATCCAGATGGAAAGGAAACTTACAGGAGAGAAGATTGATCCAACATTTGTTATTAACATGATAAAAGACAAGACACCCGAGGAAATTGGCCAGATCTTTGGTGCTGTAGATGACTTAGGGGGTGTATTCAATTAGGATTTTAATGGATTTTAAAAGATTTTTTTATGATGACAAAATCATGTGGTATTCAATTAGAATTTTAAAAGACTTTAAAAAAGTTTAGTGGTATTCAATTAGGATTTTAAAAGACTTTAAAAAAGTCTAGTGGTATTCAATCAAGACTCTTTACAACTTATAAAAAGTCTTGTGGTATTCAAAAGTATTCTAATTTTGATGGATTGTTTAAAAAATAGGATTTTAATCGATTTTGATGGACTTTTTAGTGAATTTGAGCTAAAAAAAGTCTTTCCCCATATCATGAGATTTCCATGGATTCTCATTTTTTTTTTCACCTTCCCTCTTGTTTCTATTTCATGTTTCCTAATTATGTGATATTTTTTATAATTGCTTATTTTCTCCCTACATCTCTTTCACGTTTCATCTTCATGTCCTGCCCGGTTGTTTCTTCTTCTCTTCTTTTTTAACTTTTTCAACAATCTCATAGACTTTTCCAAACTCTCAAAAACTTTTTACTTTCATCATCACTATACCAGTTTCTTCTTCTTCTTCTTCTTCTTCTTCTTCTTCTTCTTCTTCTTCTTCTTCTTCTTCTTCTTCTTCTTCTTCTTCTTCTTCTTCTTCTTCTTCTTCTTCTTCTTCTTCTTCTTCTTCTTCTTCTTCTTCTTCTTCTTCTTCTTCTTCTTCTTCTTCTTCTTCTTCTTCTTCTTCTATCAAATATGTTTTTTTACAATAAAACAAATTAACAAATTCTACATCTTTTTTACAAACTTTTGATTCATTACAACTTTTGTACAATTTTGTTTCTTCAATTTTATTTTATTTATTTTTACGGAAAACGATCTTTTTTTTTTCTTCTTCACATTCATCTGCTTCATATACGTAAAAACATAAAAAGGGAACCTAGTTTTTTTTTTAATATTTGGATTCTCAAATTATTGATTCTTTTAAAATTTTTATAATATACAAAAGTTTCCTAATATATAAAGTATTATGAAATCTTGATTGTAAAAAGTCTTTTGAAAAAAATCTCTCAAAATCCATTCAAATCATTTGTTAAAAATTTTGATTGTAAAAAAGTTTTGTAAAAAAGTCTCAGGAAATCAACATAGTCCAACAAAATCTCATAAAATCATCAGGATTTTTTTTGCCAAAATTGTCTCATGAAATCTCAATTCAATACACCCTTAGTTCCAAGTTATTGGAATCTGACTGACATGTAGTGAAGTAGAATTTTTTTAATTGATTCATGTTTAGTACTTTGCCATTTCAACATTAGAATGAACTATCTCTGCGAGTAGTGTTTTTAGATTTTTAGTGTTTAGCTAAAATAAAACAGTAGAATAAACTATCTCTACGAGTAAGTAAATGTTTTGTATTTCCTCCTCAAGTTCCTAAATGATTTTGATTTCAAGAGTATGAGGAATTGCATCATTCATATGTAGTAAAACAAAACTTGCTTAAGAGAATTATTGTTGTTAGCTCTCAGATCATGACAAATTTTCTTCTACTGTTTTGTTTTGTGGTAATTGATAGGCTCATTTTTAGCGAAAAATTGATATTATCATTGGCTGGAAGATACATACGCAGAAATGAATATAGTAAATTATAACTGTATGAACTAGTCTTCAATGTTGAGAAGTAACTGGCAGTATTCAAAACCTCATCTTTCTTTGTTGACAAGTTAACTCAATAGCACCTAAATATATGTTTCTTGAATTCTATTTATCAAGTCATGGACCATGAATGTTAATGGAGAAAGTTAGTTATGGATAAATGAGCTAAAACAATGCACCTTTCTTTTCACAACAATTCAGAGCTTTATTTTGTACGTTTGAATCAATCAAACAGAATACATGTCTTTTTCTTTGGTTCAATTGATAGGAACAATATTAGACATACTTAGAGCAACAAGGAAACATACATAAAGACACACCTACCTATAATCACTCTTTCTGGAACACAATAGGGAGGGCACCACCATCAAGAGCCAACAAAATCTGGCCATTCTCACGAATAACACCGACAGTTCCACATTCAAACTTACAAGTTGAGCACACTTCTGTAGGGCACCATTGAATGTTATAGACACCAACAGTTTGTGTCTGCACAATTCTAAAAAAGTTACCATATTGTCCAACTGTACTATCATCTCTTCCGGTGATAATTAGCCTCCTTCCACTTGTAGCGTCTTTCTCACCCAATCTCCATTGTGTTGACTGTGCACAATTTGAGATAGCTTCAAATGTTACTCTTAAGTCTCTGTTAAGCCTCACTTCGTCGTCATCATGATGAGGAGCAAAAGGAGTGAATACCACAGGGAAACCGAGTGTTGGCTCAGCGTTGACAAGACCAACATGCAGAGGGCACGGCGCATTTCCAGCGACAAAAGTAGCAGCTCCTCCATTGCCTCTGATAGCAGGCCTAATAAAGTATTCCTCATCGTCCTCAACAGGTTCGCCACTTGTATCGATAACAAATTGAGCTATTGACGTTGTTGCCATCAAAAGCCACATATGAGCTAGGATCAATATGGTGAAGGGTCTAGTTGACATTGTTGTTAATTAGTTAAAGAAAAATGTAATAACTAATTAAGAAGATTTAATGGTTTTGTGTTTTTGCTGCTGGTTGCTAGGGAAGGTATTTATAGGGACTGATCATGATACCATGCAATGCATAGAAGATTAATGATTGGATTAAAGTCCAATTAATTAATTACATGACATTGTTTCATTGTTTTCTTGTACCTCTTTCAGGGTCTAGCTATTGATTAATTAAAACATACATATGTATTAATAAATCTTAAGTGGGAACAGGTTGTTTGTAAAGGATAAACACTTTACAGTACTTTGTTTCATGGAAAAAAGGAAAAAGAAAATGGTGAAAATTTCCCTCGTTTTAATCGTCCAATGAAGGACCAAAACTGTGCATAGACCAAAACAAATATACCATTTTTTGTACACTAGCTGTATAAAAAATATATTTAATTTTTGTTGTTTTAATTTCTCGCTATTAAAAGTTTTTAGATTTAGAAAATGAACGTTCGTGTCACTTGAATTTATAAAATGATATGTGTTTGATTTTCAAACTGTTATGGGATTGGATAAACCGGGGGTTTAGAGACAGGACATAAACTAAAATTTATGTCCCTCACTGAACCACGGTATAATTTATTCTTAATGGAAATTTAGTTGAGAGAAACATATAATGTACTAAACATAATCGCTGATAAAAAATTTGTTGAAATTTTTTATTGAGACTAAAAACAAAATTTCATATATTCATAGGGACAAAAAAAAATATTTAACCTAAAGATTTTCCAATTACTTTATCTAACAAAAATGTTCCAACAAACAACTTTGTCTCTCTTTTTTATTTCCAATTTAATTTAATAGAATTAATTATTTTAAAAAATAAATTGCAGATGATTATATTGAAGTTAAAATTTATAATGAATCAATACAAAGTAAAGATTTTATGTTTCTCATTAGACTCACATTCTTTCTAAGCAGATTTACTTTAATTTATAAAAAAAAAAATTCACTTCATTGTTCCTATGAACATAATTCAGTTAATAAAAATATTATATATGTGTAGTGACCGGAATTCTAATTTGTTACACCCATATTTATAAGGTTGTTTTTTTACGATATTTACTACACATACTCTATAGGCTATTTGATAAAAAAAAGATTTATTTTATCTAACAAAAATATTTCAATAAACCACATTCTAAATAGTTTAGTCTCACATTTATTCTAAATTAAGGATACACAAAATGGTGAAATAAGTTTAAAGAGCTGAGATTTGTTAGAAAGTATGCAATGACTAACTAACTAGAACTATCCAACCAATTAGTGATTCCTAAACAAGAACAAGATAACTTGGGACAGAAGCAAGGATCACCTTAATGCTAAAAATTCACAACAGATTGAAAACTACAGCTACAAATAGAACAGATAATGTAATCTGAATCCATATTTCAAGAGCCCCTTCTGCACGAAGATAACTTCAATCGCATTTGCTGCTTTGAAAGACATGCACACTCTTAATTGTCATGGTTTCTAGTACTTTTGAATGTTGCAAAATATATTTCGCCAACCCAAACTCATACTTGCTGCCTCTGTAACCTCTAATGCAAAATGTTTTGAGCTGTAATGAAAGACATTCTGAAACAACGGGTGGGTCATTTCAATGATCGTCCCAACAACCCTGCCAACAGTTCAAAAAAAAATTGTTTTTAAAAATTAAAATACATAAAATTAATAGTTATAAAGGATGAAAGTATTTTTTTTTTTTGGTTTATACCACCATTTTAATCTGGTTTGGGGGTCAGTTCTTGCATCAAGTGGTTCCAGCCCCCTCCCGATCGCAGTTGCGGGGGATCGAACCGTGGTCCTCCCTACCAAGTTCAGCGTCAATCACCACTGAACCAACTAACGATTGGTAAGGATGAAAGTATTTAAACATGAACAAAACCTAAATGTAAGAATGTTGAAGTTTGGGGACATGTGGGAGTATTCCTAGCAACGGCGTGCACTCTTATAACTGAACTTATTTCTTCTAAAAATTAGAAGATTAATAAAAAAAAAAATATAAAAAAAAAAAAAAACTCATTTTTTTTGTTAAGTCCAACTCATTTTATTTATAACGACATTTTGAATATAAAATGATCATAAATTTAAAAAATACTGTATGATAATGACGCCCTAACTAACTAATAGAGACCACCTTATTTTCTCTCTTTGGATAAAATTTTATCTACTACTATAAATAAAAAGGATACAAATTTTTGGGATGACTTTTTCACTATTCTTATCTTACCCTTAAAAAAACTACCAACAAAAAAAGTAACCAACTATATATAAAAAATATACAAATTTTTGGGATGACTTTTTCATTATTTTTATTTTGCCCTTCAATAAAACTACCAACAAAAAAAGTAACCACCAATTATGGTTTACTCTTTTTTTAACAAATTCTTATATAACAAAACCAATTACAACAAATATAGTATTACAATTTATATATCTCAGTAGAATAGAAAAAACGAATCACAGAAACGGATAGTAGCATATAAAGTGAAGCTCTGCAAATATTAATGATAGCTCCAAACAAGAAATTGGTACAAAGTATTTAAGCGAAAAAATTATAACCATAACTAGGAAAATGTTCTCCACCAAATTTAATTTTTTTTTTGACAAATTCTCCACCAAAAAGTTAAAAAAAGGAAAAAGTTGAAATCTCATAACATAAACCAAATTTATGAAAAAAGTTAAAAAAGGAAAAAGTTGAAACCTCATACATAAACCAAATTCAAGAAAAATGGAAAAGGCAAGGTAAATAAATAAAGTTTTAACTACAGTTTTACTAATTTTTAAGAACCGTGTTAACACTTTGTACCGGTAGTTTTTTCTTTGTAAACTTTGTATACCTTCATAGTATTAGGCATATCTTGTACCTGATCTATGTTAAATATATTCATTTGCCTTCTTAAGAAAAATTATTGAAATAAAATAGAAATAAAGAAAAATAAGTAGTTCGGTAATTCCAGACCAAAATTCAAGAAAATAAGTAACTTCAATTTTACATTTGTAGACTGATTTATTATTTTAATTTTTTTTCCTAATTAAATATATTTAGTAAGTAAACTATGGATTGACTTTAATTAGTAAGTACACTATGAATTAAATTTAACTAGTAGACCATAATGGTGTGCTCCTAAACATGATCACATGTATTGTAGACAAGTTCAAATTACGTATTGAACCATCCTCGTGTGACTTTTAATGAATGCTGTAGCCTTTTTTTTAAGCATGAATTACAATTTATGCAAGTTGACCCGCAAGGAATTTAAATGAACTCTTGTACAAAATCCGTACACTATACTAGTAACAAAAAAAAATAGTATATTGAAATGATAAACTTAATGCCTTTTATATAGGGTGTTTGTTGTTCGGTTTTTGAATTGGTTTTGAGACAAAAATTCATTTGATTTAAAGTTAAATTACTCTTGATTCGGTGTCATTTTGGATCGGTAGTTAAAAAGTTTATTCCGATCCAATTTTGTGCGGTTTAATTTAAATGGGTTTTCGGATATGCAAATTAAAAATTGCAATTTTTTAATTAAATGTTAATATTATAAATACACGGTTAAACAATATATTTGATATAAAAATAACATATAATATATTAAAAATTAATATTTTAAAATGGCAATTATCACTTATATTTGAAACATATGAAATAGTAAAAAGAAATAGATTAAATTGAATTAATAAGTACAGTATTATTAAGAAAATTAAAAATCAACAAATACTAATATGTTAATTAAATATATCATATAAATAAATTGTTAAATAAGTATTAAAAAATAGGGTAAATAGGCCAATACCCCCCTGCAAAGTTGGTGTGTTTTGCGATACCCCTGTAAAAATATTTCTTGTAAATACCCCCCTACTTTCTCAAGATTCCCTATTTTACCCCCTCGAGTGCACACCGTGGCAAGGAATCTCCACATGGCGTGTCCACATAGATTTTTTTGCCACGTGTCATGTCCACGTAGGATTTTTTGACACGTCATCCCTTAAAAAAATATTTTTTTTTAAAAAAAAATGATTAAAAAAAAACAAAAAATTAAGAAAAAATAATTAATGTTATTAAAACATTAATTATTAAATAAATTAATAATTAAGAAAAAAAAATTAAATAAAAAAAAACAAAAAATTAATGTTATTAAAAATAATTATTAAAATAAAAATAACGAATTAAATAAATAAAAAAATTTTAAAAAAAAACAAATTTTTTTTAAAAAAAATTAAATAAAAATTAAATAATACTCCCTCCGTTCCTTTTTGTTTGTTGTTTGAGAAAAAATAGGTCAAATTAAGAAAGTGTATTTTTTTACTTTATTTTCCTATTATTCCCTTTTTTTGGAATATATTATACTCTAATTTTAATCCACCAAAAAATTTCTATTTTTTTGCACACACTATCTCTTTCAAAAAATTAAAACCACCAAAAAAAGATTATATGAAGAAGTTTAGTCAAAAAAAAATACAATAAAAAGATTATATGAAGAAGTTTGGTAAAAAAAAAAGATACAATAAAAAAATTATATAAAATTTAGTCAATAAAAAAATTAGGAAGAAGGGTATAATAGACAATATATAACCTCAAATTATCAAAACAACAAATAATTTGAAACAAATTTGTTTTTCTAAAACAACAAACAAAAAGGAACGGTTTTTTAAAATAATTTTTTTAAATTAAATAAAAAATAAAACAAAAAATAATTTATTTTTTTAAAAAAAATAAATAAATCTTTTTTTTTAAAATAAAAAATAATTTTTTTAAATAAAACAAAAAATTAATGTTATTAAAAATAATTATTAATAAAATAATAACGAATTAAATAAAAAATAACAAAAAAATAAATGTTATTTTTTGTTTTTAAAAAAAAAAAATTTTTTTTTAGGGGATGACGTGTCAAAAAATCCTACGTGGACATGACACGTGGCAAAAAAATCTATGTGGACACGCCACGTGGAGATTCACTGCCACGGTGTGCACTCAGGGGGGTAAAATAGGGAATCTTGAGAAAGTAGGGGGGTATTTACAAGAAATATTTTTACAGGGGGTATCGCAAAATACACCAACTTTGCAGGGGGGTATTGGCCTATTTACCCTAAAAAATATATATACAATTTGGATCGGTTTAGATCAATTTTAAAAAATCAATTCAAAATCTAATCCATTTTTTGCAATTTTTGCTTTGATTGTTTTGACATTAACATCCCTACTTTTGGATTCCTAGCACCAGATACTGTTGATCTTTTGCAAAAAGTTCAAAAAATCATGCATAACAATATTGTTTCTCATAGGTTTATGGATGTAATTTTCAAAAGAATTGATTTTGTCATCCAAAAAGAATTAGCAGCTTGTCCATTTACCTTTCACTCGTGTGTAATTATTATATATTAATATAAATATATCTTATAATTGTTTTATAAGTAAGCATTTCGAACATTTCATTAAAATATATTCTCAACCATGGATATAGTTAATACTGCACAGTCTGCACTTAATATTATAAACTTGAAAAATCGGAAGCTTGATACACTTTCAAGAATTTCGTGTAATTTACATATGAACCATGTTGCCATTGGGTATTAGTAATCTTTGCCGATAGAAATATTACAAATAGTAATTTATCTCAAGGTACAATGCAGAGGATGCATTGCAAGAGTAGAAAGCAGAAACTTTTTATAACCATACGAAATTTAGGTCTCTGTCTTGCTGTCATAGGTTTATAAAGTCTGGTTTGACCATTTTAGAAACTCGTTCAGGACCTGACTTTAGCAAGTCTAGCCCTTATTTCTTCCATTTCCTCCTCATCATCGACGCCCTCAGCTATAGACTCCTCCTACAAATTATAATGCATTCCATGATTAGTTTGACAAAACAGATACAACAAGAGCCATTTTACCAAGAAATCGAATTGCATGTACTTCATCCGCGGCTCGAGCACTTTGAGCAGGTTGCTTCACCTTTTGTTTCCTCACAGCTTCAGGAAGTTGTGCGGCTGTCTCACCAGCTATTGCGGTCAAGACTTTATCAACTTCTTCTTCTATTTCATCTTCTATGTCCTCGGAATCTAATGCCGAGTCAACAGCATCGTTTACTATCTCCTCAATAACTCCTGCCTGAAATAGAAGACGATACCAATAACTACCGTGCAACTAACTTCTATAACATCAGGACCGGAAATAATGTATTACATATACCTTTGTCATTTCTTTGCTAAATTCTTGCATAGCCACGGCCATTTCAGGAGCCTTCATGAGGTTATTGACAAGCTTCATAACCTCGGCACTCTTTGATAGATGTCCTACAGTACGAGAAATTGCTGCAAAAGCAACCAAAATCATGAATTTGCAATGAACATAATTCTAAATTATTGTGACCAATAACTCAATCTGTCATGACGACTAATTGCAAAAGAATCTGCAGCTAAAACAAAATATAATTAATCCAACTATTACACTAACTTATCAAACAAACAGGTGCTCCAAGAATATTTAGACATATATGATTTGTCGCCAAATAAAAAATACTTGAGATAAGACAGCTGAACCAGACTGCATGACTCAGTCAGTAACGCTTAATCACCCTTTCCCCTCTCTTACGGTTTTGGTGTGAAGGCCTTACTTGATTTCATAATTGTGCACCATAAAGGAGATGTCATCATTTAATTGTGGTTGTCATATGAATTTATTTTTAGGCATTTTATTAAGTAGTTAGGTTAGTAAAATTTAAGCTGTAGATGTCAAGGATCGCACCATAGATCAGGAAAATCATTCAAGATGGATACAATCCCTAGTCTCTCCTTGACCAAACATTTTCACACACTTCCCATTTCCTTTCTTTTCACTCTTATACACAATATGTCACTTCTGTACCCACAACTATACCCTCTTAACTTTTGGACGCCTATCAAAGTTTTCTTACCTGCTATTAAGGTTTAGTCATGCTTTATAAAATATCCTGATATATGTAAAACTACCTAAAACAATTCTTTTTCCCTTGTCAATTATCAGTGTCTTTCCAATGAAATGTCTTGTTTCCCAGTGAATTATGGACTTCCTACCTTAGTGAAGACTAATGACCAGTTTGGATAACCAACAATTCAAGCGCTTATGGCACAAGAGCTTAGAGCGTGAAAGCTTACATCGTAAGCGCTTAAAGTGAATAAGCTATTAGCATTTGGATATATACATTAAAAAATGCTTAAAAAATTGAAGTGTTTGGATGCAACATTAAATAAGCATTTGCATAATGATGTTAAAATTTTGAAAAATTTAAAAAATTGATGAATCAAGTCATAAATTAAAAATAGCATAATATATCACAAAAATATCAATTGTATTAAAATTGCACCGATCACTATAGCCCAAAAAGCTTGATTGACAAGAAAAATGGTTGAATTATCTTTCTTACTGCAATTTAAACAATCCAAAACCTCAAATCAAATCACATTATTTAGCAGAAACTCTGTATCTTCTCTAAGGAAAAATTAAAATATATATATTAAAAAAAAAACTGAACCATCTAAAACGAAACAATTATGCCTATATACTAACAATTCCTAAACGTGTTCTCATGTGTACTTGGAAATCAAGGAACTTCTCAAAAACCATGTATGGAAAGTAACTCCAAAAAGCAGGGTGTACAAAAAGAAAGTAAAAAAAAAAATTCCATCTATGCAGGAAAGCGCAAGGGGAGCGTTTGAAAAACTATGAAGGTGAGACAGTGATTTTGAGGCAGGGGAGAATTCAAAGACTTTGAAAATAACGTTTGTGGGTATGTGTTTTCATTGTTGTCTCCCTTTTTTTATTCACAGAAAAAAAACTATGAAGAAAAATAAAAAACACAAGACATGAGAGATTGAGTATACCTTAAGCTAGGACGAACATCAAACATGTGCCTTCAAGGTTTTCAAACAGCTCAACTTAAAAAACTAAAATACTAGACAAAATGGGGCAAAAGAGAATCAAAATAGGTTCTGAGGTTATTCTGCATTTCTGATCCATGAGCTCTGTACAAGCTTTTTGATAAGCTACTCTCTGGAGCTTATAAAAATTAGCTATAAACATCTTTTGATCTGTTATAGTTTATAAGCAATGTTCATAAGCTCACCCAAACGATTGCATAAGCACTAATGCTAATTGATAAGCCTGTATCTGATGTTATGAGCCATATAAACGCACCCTAAATATCCCACAATAAAAGAAGGAAAGAAAAAAAAAGAATTCCCATATATTGTACCACCATATGGATATAACACTCAGCTCTTTCCCCTCTAGCTCAAAAAACTAAAAATCTGCAGATATTCACAGCTGAGTTTTTCCTACAACAGAACATTTGATCATCAACAAATTCAATGATTTGGACAAGTTGACTTATTCAACTTATTTAACAAGAGGAATTCAAGATATTCAATTAAGCATCATTTATCATACAACTGTTATGAAGCACAAGTAACTAACTCAAACAGTTTTTAATTAAGTTGACAAATTAAGGCATATAATACATGGAAAAACCTACCAACACTTTCTCCAAGGTGCATTGATATTGAATTCAATTGCGCCTTATTTTCATAAAGACGGTTCACTGTTTTCCTGGATCTCACAAGTTCAGTAGCGAGTGCCTGTAAATCTAACAAATATCACAATAAGGACTTTTATTTTATTTTTCAAAATGCCCACTTTATTCTACCAAACCTGGATACTCAACAAACAAACAAACAAAAAAAAGACTTCCTATACGGTAATTACACTTGCACAAACCAAAAATAGTTTCATCGTTAGTTTGTTAAGTGTTGTGAGCTGTGACCAGTCCTAACACGTATGTGCATGCCATAGTCCATAAAAGCTTTTATCTACACAAACATCTAGTTCTGCCTTAAATTCAGCATAAAGAGGATACAGTGGAAAGGAATGAAGATACAATGAAACCAACAAATGTTCATTCAAAAGGCAAGAAAATTGGTTTCTCTTAAGCCTCTGCTTGCCAATGCCAAATTTTGAGCTAATAGTTTATGCCCTATAGCTTATAAGTTCATGACAAATTTTGATGAGCTAATTCAATTAACTTATAGCTTATCATTTTTTTTCTCCCAATTTTACCCCTGTCATCATATTTATAAGCTAGTTCATTAGCTAATTTTACCAAAAATTGCAAATTCAATCAGCAAGTTCATTCACTAATACTAAACAAAGCCTAAGCACTATGTGAAAAACTACCGAAAAAACAAAATTTTTTTCTAAAAAAAAAAAAAAGGGGTGGATCAATACTCAATACAATAGTCAATAGTGTAGAAACACAATCAAATATCTCAAAATATATATATAAAAATAAAATTAAAAAATTAAACCTTTGCAGAGCCGATATCATTCCTCTTTGCAGCTTCTTTAATAGCCTTCTGCACATTTTTTTCTTCTCTTTGAATATCTAAATTGAACAAAACAAACAGAAAAATGAGAAGAATAAATGAATTAGGATTTTAAAAAAAGAGAAAAGGGAAAGGGAATTACCGCGAATTTGGCGTTCAATGTTTCGAGACTCTTGACGAAGCTTACGTTGCCAATCTCTCAATATTTCCTGCGGATTTGGCTTTGGTTTCAGAATGTTCATCACTTTCTCCATTTCACGGTGATCCCAAAATCGATCGAAGAACGAATCTATGAAGATGAGATCCTATCTTACTGAAGCAATGAATATATTGGTTGAAGAACGAATATGCGTAATAAAAACCTTACGAAGGACGAATTCGTGTTCAATACATTCCCACTTTTTTCCCTTCCACGTAATCGGTTGGTGCTAAATGCTAGTAATAGAGTGTTTAAGAAAAAATGATTTTTTTAGGCCCTCTACTATTACTCGTAGGTCCCCATCGTGACCAAAATATCCTTATAAGCATTTGTATTTTAGAAAATGAATGAAACAAATTTCGTCACTTAGAAGACAAAATTATGTTAAAACATAGTAGATCTGCATTGTCGCGCACATCTGGACACAAAACACGCAATTTCGTCTCGTAGTTACCAAAAAATCCATTTTTTGAAATTTTATCATCTAGAAGACGAAATGTGTGCTTTTTCACTTAGAAGACGAAATTTTAGTGTTCTACAATTTTGTTTCCTAGAAACCAAAATATCCTATATACAAAAGTGAGGTATTTTGAAATTTTTGGAGAGGATCACAAATAATATAATATAGGGCTTAGATAGCAATTTTCTTAAGTCACCGCACTCTCCCATCCATTGGAATTGGATTGGTGTTTTAGGATGAATTATCCTCGTATGCTTTACCATAAATCAAATATGAATCTAGTGGAGTAGTGGTTAATGATTTAACAAATTTTTAAATGATGTGTCAGGTGACATGAATCATCAATATTAATGAAATTTGTATAGGGCCTAATATTTTCTTATATATTTAACCATATAAGAGCCCAACCATTTATAAACCTAAATAGGTTTTCTTTTTTTTTTTTAGGTAGCCTAGTGGCTAGAGTTTCACCCCTTAAAGGTGAATAAGTGGGCGTACCCGGGTTCGAACCCTGATCCCTGCACATAACGTGCGATGTCCTTACCAACTGAGCTAAGCTCACGAGGACACCTAAATAGGTTTTCTTATGCCACCCTTTTGAATTTCCTTGTGTGGCTTACTTAATTTCAATTGTATCTATGTTGTTAGTTAACTAGCGAAAGAATACGCTACATAAGTAGTAAGTAAAAATATTCAAATGCAACAACGTCTGTAGATTTCACGCTTTGTAGAGAGCTTAATTTTTTATTTCATCCGCTGCCTAATTAACAAACTAGAGATGTACCAATGGAGTAATTCACTAAAGAGAATTTATAAAAATAAAAATAGATTTTTTGTTTTTTAGTTTAATTAACATGATACGTCAGTGTAATAATTTTACACAAACTTCCAGTAGAAATAATTTATTATTCCACACCATATCATTAAAGTAGAGTATAGTGCAATAATTTGACGGAATATATAATTGATATTAAATAACAGTGTAAATTAATTTTGTATTGTCAGTGCATGTCTTTTTTTTTTGTTACTTCCTAACTTCTGTAAAATTTCAAGCCTTGATGCAAGCACGTTAACATTTGACATGCGGCATGCCTCCACTTAACAAAAACAAAACAGAAAATTTCTATTCCCACCCCCACATTTCTTTTTCACCCCCCAAAAATTCAATTTTACCACTAATTTACGAAACCAAAACTTTGGTAAATACGAATTAAGTTTTTGAAAAATCGGAAAGCAATTACCGAAGTTTTGCAATATAGGAACAGGTGTTTCAACTGTTTATTTTTCAAAAAATCCTGAAATAATGTTTTCCGAGTTCTACTTCCTAAAAAACCTAGAAAAATTCGGTAAATATTTTCCGAATTTTGGTTTGTATTTACCGAAATAATAGTTCAAGGGCATAAATGGAAAACCAGGGGAAGAGAAATTTTCAACAAAACAGATGTAAATATCCATGGATGGGCTTAATTAGTTTTTTGTTGCACAAGATAACTCTTCTTTGATGAAGATTTTTCTTTAGGCTCCTTGCATTTCTTTTTTACCCCCCTTAAATCTCATTTTCCCCCTTGAAATTATTTAAAATTTGAGCAAAAAATTCGGTTTCTATGAACCGAAGTAATTAATGGCAAAAATCGAAACTATAACTAATTTGGTTCGTAAAAACCAAAACACCGTGAAAGGACAAAAACGTCAATAAAAGAATAAAAAAGATACGCCAAGCGCCTAAAGAGAAATTTTCGTCTTCGATAGGCTGCTAATATTTCGGGCTGTGTTTGGTACCTAACCAAAACGAAAACTATGATTTCATTTTGAGATTTATACTGTACACTCCCACCTAATTCTTCCTACCCCCAAAAAGAAAAAAAAAAAAAAGAGTCCTTCTATTTTATTAAGAAAACTCCAAAACTATTGAATGTGATATAAAAAAAAATCAAAAAAAAAAAAAATCGGTTTTTTTTCATTTCATTTTAAAAAATCTGGAACTTAACCATGTAATGAACATTTCATTGTAGTGTGGTTGATGCTAGTGGGTGGCAATTATCTTAACTTTTTTTTATTTTATATCAAATATTTTATTTTATAAAAAAAGTTACTATTTTATAATAAGTGTGTGACGTGGCAACAGAAAACATAAATATAATTAGTTGACAATGTAAAATTATTTTATATTATTAGTATATATTTCTTTTTCTCTTTATGAAATTGAAAAATCCAAACTATTTTTCAAAAAATCAAAGTTAGCGATGGATAAACTAACACTAATTTCATATTTTCTAAAATTTCAGCAAACACATTGTTGCTTGCAAAAGTTCCATATAATGTACGTCAGCCAATGCTAAATACGACGCTAATATAAAATTGTCGATTTTTTACCTTTTTTATTGAAGTTAAAAAAAAGAAGGTAAAAATTAAAAAAAAAAAGTAAACGTGAACAATTTTATTACATAGCTATAATTGAAGAATTTTTATAAAAATTGTGGAGTATTTACTCAATAAGAATTTATAATCCGTAACTTAAAATAAAAATAAAAGAATTTATAATGCGTAATCAAGTTCGGTGATCTATGTGAGTTACTCCTAAATCTAAGTTGACCACCCCTCTTTAAAAATACACGACTTTGGTGTCTTACGATTACGGTTGAGAAAAAGAAAAAAGGCTTAATGGCAGTTTTGATACCCCTATTTTCAAAAAAATTGGATTTTGGTACCCCTATTTCTAAATCAGCAATTTTGATACCCCTATTTTGTCAAATTTTGAAATTGCACTCATTTTTATTCTCTTTGATGATGTAGCGCATTTTAGTTTTACATGGCATTTGTTTATTTACAAAATCATCGCCACGTTAGATTTTAAAAATCCAAAAAAAAAATTGAAAACTATAAAGTACAACAAAAATATTAAGAAAAATAATAAACTATAAAAAAGAATCTGAAAATAGTATAAAAATCTGGAAAAATAAAATAAAGAAAAAGAAAAAAAATATCAGAAAATTATTTTAAAACTAGTAAAAACTAATAAACCAGTAAAATATGTCTATATAAAAGTTACTAAACCAATTCTTCAACCCCTCTGTCCTCCTTTTAACGTACCCTTTCAATTTCTTCTTTTGTTTTTTAATTTATTTTTATTGATAGATTATAATAAGTATAGTTATTAATATAATTCTCTATCTAAAACAGACAATTATTATTAATATAGTAATATTAATTTTATCTGACATGGCGATGATTTTTTAAATAAACAAATGTCATGTAATACTAAAAGGCGTCACATCTTCAAAAGAGAACAAGGATGAATGCAATTTCAAAATTTGACAAAATAGGGGTACCAAAATTGCTGATTTAGAAATAGGGGTACCAAAATCCAAATTGTTTAAAAATAAGGGTATCAAAACTGCCATTAAGCCAAAGAAAAATTTCTTTTTTAAACATGGTCAATTTTTTATTATAATAAAATCATGGTCAAATTTACCGATATATATATATATATATATATATATATATATATATATATATATAATTATTATATAAAATCATGGTCAAATTCTTTTTTCGTGTTTTAAAAATGAGTTTAATGGATATGCACAGTCGTTGTAAATTAATTTTACACGAACAACTAATGAAAATGATGTAATATTCCATATCACATCAAGAAGGTGGGGTAAACTAGAGTAACATGGCGAAAATCATGATGGTGATTGGTTGAGTGTGTAATATTTTTTACTCTGTCTGCTTATATCCATTAAACTCTTTAAAAATTAGTATGTACTATATATTAATTATGATTTTGATAGAAAAATAAAATAATTAATGCATCTAATAATTTGAAAGAGAATTTATAGTTATGCAACGAGTTTTTTCTCATAATTAGGGACAAAATAAGTACTATAATTTATGAGAAGTAATTTATTTAAAAAGTGAAAAAACAACAAACAAATAACACGTTAACGTTCAACTGCACGCTTGTTTTATGTGACTCGATTATAGTTTAGCATTTTTCTTTCCTATAAGAAATATATGAGCTAACAAAAGTTGATATATACTACTATTATTTATAAAAAAAGATCAAAAGGCAAAAAGAATAATTATCCTTTAACATATTTAGTTATTCCACTCTATTGAATTACCGCATCATTTTCATTTTCTGTTAGATAATAAATAAATGATCTATATTTTGTGAGCTTAGTTCAATTTGCATGACATTGTATTATATATGTAAGGGTCCGGAGTTTGATATTCGGTCATTCCACCAGATTATTTCATCAAAATAAATGGTCTAAATTTCAATAAATATTTTATTATAATTTTTTTAAAAATATAAAAAATATTGAAATCTGATTATATGATCATGATTATACTGTTACCGTTACATTTCTATACGGCAGGAATCAGAATTCAATAATGTGAACCCAATACTCGTGAGACGTACATCCGAGAAAAAAATTTGAGTATATGAGGTTATGGAAGTCATGGGCTTAATTAATAAGTATTAGTGTTTGATTAATTCCAATTCGTACATCATCTATGTCTTCACTTCAAATCAAACTAATAGATTCTTATTTCATCATTAGAATACAAAACATGAAAAGCATTTATTATATATAAAGACCACTTGAACCACCGCTTTATTAATAATTATTAATAATTTTGAAAGAAAAATAATCACTTTGAGTACCTAATTAGAACAGGACAAATTAAAACACTTTCAAATTTATATTTGGATGAGAAAGGTTAACAAAAACCTTAGCCAATCTAAAGGATAATCCTGCATTAGTTGCAAATTAAGCCTCAATCAAATTTGTCGGTATAGTAACTTACAAAGTGCCATTATCACTTATCATATCGTGAAAATAACATGAAATTCTAAAGTTTTTTAGTTTAAGAAAAATATTAAAGAGGGTCTTGAGGACACTGTTTAAGGAAGCAAATATATTAATTTAGCATTGAAATGTGTACAATCAATTTCTTAAAAATATAAAAAGTGTTATATTCAATTTAAATTATTTTTTTATTTCCTTAATCAGTGTCCCGCGGGCACCGGTTAACATGACCGTTAATTTAATACTCATGTAACATTTATAAGTAAAAATTACTTTTTAGATTTATTAATTAATTGATAAAATTAAAATATAAATTTTTCTAATAGAAAATATTAACATGTACTCTTGTTAAGGAGATTAATGTAAAAAAAAAAAAAAAATTGAAACTTGTGTATTTAACCTTATAAACATGAAATATTATGTAATACTAAATGTAAAATTTCTGTATTTAAATATATCAACATATATTCTAAGAGATACTTTCTCTAATCTCATATTTAACCATAAGTTAATTTTTTAGATTTATTAAAAAAATAATGTATCGAATAAGACTAAATACATCATTTTTTTCAATAAATCTAAAAGTTAATTTTTTTTTTTCTTAGATTGGAGGGAGTAGTTTGTTAACGTGACACTTCCTTATACTACTATCACAGTGGAAGTACTTATCACTAAATGTTGATAATTTCATGAGGATTCAATGGATGTTATCCATCCCCATAGTACATTAACTATTCTACCATTTAATTTGAATGATCATAAATTAATTAGCGAGTGACTTATACTTCTGTAGTGATAAATACAAAGACTAATCAAAAGAAATTGGACATAAACCAACACTATTCAAGTGTCACACGATAGTAACCAAAACTAAAATAAAAGTGTCACACAATTGAATCGGCCTGTCGCAATGTAGTCCACAAATCTCAACAAAAGATTAGAGAAAGCAATTAATTATTTGACAAGTGAAATTGGAAAACTAAATAATGATATATTCAAATAATCAATTAAGGGTTTTTCACGAATATTTAAATAGAGAATTATTTCTTTTAAAAAAAGAAATTGTGTTTTTTTTATTCAATGTTCATTTTAAATATTCAAACAGCGCTTTTAAATAGTTGGAATGGTTATGTAACCAAAAAAAAATATAGTTGGAATGGTTCCTAACCCTATATTAATGAGATACTCCTTCAAGGTTATAAGTTATAACCAATGAAGATTGGGGGTAGCTAGTAAAATTGTGATTCATATTCGAGAAAGATGTGAGTTCAAATTTTATTATCGGTAATCAATCCACCACATTCATAGCTTTATTTTTTATATGGCGAGTCTCTGAAATTTAATTAATATATTTTCTATAATAATAATAATAATAATTATTATTATTATTATTATATTTGTATTTTATTATATGCGGTAATTCATACCTAATTTTCTCTATTAATATAAATAATTAAACTTGCATAGTAAATTATAAATTTTTCAGAAATAAATTTAACATTTTCTACTATCCTATGGACTATAGTTTACAATATATAATCCAATATTTCTCCAATATAATAGTTATTCTTTTATATGATACCAACATTGAAAACCTCTAGAACTTCAAAGGGAATAAAATATGCATTATTTAACGTAATATTATATGTTGATAGTTGATATAAACCTAAAATTATTATATGTTGATATAAACCTAAAATCATAGCATATTCTTATCTTGCAAATCCATTATTGCTAATTAGTTAGCCAAAGATTGATTTTCTAAAATAAATAAATTAATGAAAAAAAAAGTCCATGAGCAAATTGCTATTGAAAAACTCAAAATAGCAACCTGCGTATGTAAGCATGCTCCACTCTTTGTTCATATCTTGAATACAGACAAAACAAAGAAGATTCGCATGCAAATGCAATTGCAGTCTTGTAGTTGTCTTGTCACTTCTCTCATATCATGTTTGTCATCAAGAAGCAAAAACCAAAGGCCATGACAAATAAATAAAGTACTTAAGATAAACAATACAATAATGATGTATTTTTTTTCCTTTAAATCAAACAAAGTTTAAACGAATAATATTATTTAATTAAATATTAAAAAAATGCATATTAAGTCTCTCTAATTGGGTATTTTTTTTAAATTTAGTTCTTCTAAATTTTCTGTTTTTCATTTTTAGTCCTTAATTTTTACAAAAATTTGTATAGCTTGTTTTAAATAACTTTTTTTTTATCATATGTTGTTATTAAAACATTAAAATATAATTAATTCAGTAATTTTTCTATTTAATCTTTAGTTTAACAATTAATTTTTAGTTTAAAATTATAGATAAATTATTAACGATTAAATTGTTAAACTAATAATAATTTAAGATTTTATTAATGACATATTGACATGTCATAAAAAGTCATTTAAATCATGTGAACGTCCGTAAAAAAATAAAAATAAAAATGGACTAAAATTAAAAATAAAAATGTTAGAGAGACCAAAGTTCAATTCATCAAATATATTTAACCCAAAAGAGTCAAAACCGTATTCAAATTCAATGAAGAAGTAAAAAACATCTAATCTTATTAATTCATACACACAGACATTGTTTGTCAACAATTTTAATGCCCAAATACTATTTTTTTTACCATAAATTTTAAACATATTTAAATAAATAAAGTTATATTAATTAAAGAGGTATAAGTGTTGGAATAATATAAAACTATTGATATGTCATATCTAAAAGCTTAAGCTATTAGGATCGAACTCTAGACCACTTAGTCATAGAGACTTTAATACCATGTAAAATAATCAATTATCCCAAAAGCTTAAGCTGTTAAGATAGGACATATCAATGGTTTCATATTATTTTAACACCTATGTCAAATAACTGATTATCCTAAAAGCTTAAGCTGATAAGATAGAGTCACATCAATGGTTTTATATTATGGACAAAACTTATATACTTTTCTTTAGGTGTTGTTTTTACTGTGTCTCTCACAAAAAGTTTGTTACTTATATTTTTTATTTAAAAAAAATAAAAGAAAACTATTTTCTTAATAATAATAACCACCTCCATGTATCTAGCACAGTAAGAACTGTGTCTAAAGCACTGTACATAAGTTTATTCCTTATATTATTTCTAACGCGCTTTCTCACGCAAGAGCCCACTTGGGCTTGAAACGTGGATAATGCATAGGTTCACCTACCATATGCTTAAATTCCACTTTTTAATTAGAAAGTGAGGGGAGCAGAGATCTAACTCTAAACCACTTAGTCATAGAGGTTCTGATACCTGATGTTTGTAATCCAAGTTCTCATGTCCTCAAGAGGCTCTGAGGATCAGAAGCTCAAGAAGTCAGAAGCTGAGCTTTAGGCTCAGAAGCTCTAACGGGTCAAGAGGTTCAGAAGCTGAGAAGCTCATGCTCTCAGGCTCTGATCACACAGGTTCTGAACACGCAGGTTCTGAACGCTGAGACTCTGTTAGTTAGTTAGTTAGAGATTTTTGTTTTGTCTTAGGTAGTTAGTTACAATTGCTTGGTAGTGAAGCAAGCCTCCTTTTGTATATAAATACCTTTGCCCCTAGTGGATGAATAACAACTTTCATTTTTCTCTAATCTTTCTATTCAATTCATTTTCGTTCTCTATTCTCAAATTACTCCAACAAATTGGTATAACAGAGCCCGGTTCGTATTCATCGTTTTCGTTTTGATTCCTTGATCAAGAATCATGGCAAACAATGGTACAACCTCCACGCAATTCCCAGCAAATCTTCCAGTTTTCAAAGGCGAAAACTATGATCGTTGGTGTGCACAAATGAAAGTGATTTTCAGATTTCAAGATGTTCTTGAAATTGTAACTGATGGAGTAGAAGAATTGGCTGCAAATGCTGATGAAGCAGCAAGAACTCGACACAAAGAATTGAAAAAGAAAGATGCTAAAGCCTTGTTCATCATTCATCAATGCGTGGATTCTAACATCTTTGAGAAGATAATAGAAGAAGAAACCTCAAAGGGAGCTTGGGATACATTGAAGAAAATCTATGGTGGTGATGAGAAATTGAAGGGTATCAAGCTTCAAGCTTTGAGAAGGCAATATGAGATGATGCAGATGAATGAACAAGAAACGATCTCTGAGTATTTGGCGAGAATGCTGGCCTTGACAAATTTGATGAAGTCTTGTGGAGAAGCAATGACTGATAAGGTCAAGATTGAGAAAATCTTGAGGACCTTGACTGAGAAATTTGATCACATAGTGGTTGCTATTGAAGAATCAAAGGATTTGGCAACTATGAAGATTGAAGAGCTGCAAGCATCCTTAGAAGCTCATGAGCTAAGGGTGAAGCAGAGGAGTTCGAACAAGGCAGTGGAACAAGCATTACAGGCCAAGACTCAGAACAAGAAAGGAAAAGATAAGTGGAAGAAAAGGAAAGAGGATTCAGAGAATTCAACCAAGAATTCAAAGAATCAGAATGTAGATTCCACTAAAGATTCAAGTCAGAACAAGAAGAGTTCCAAGAAGAAGATTGACAAGAAAGAAATTCAATGTTACAACTGTCAAAAATTTGGGCATTATGCAAGAGAATGTCGCTCTAAGAAGGTAGCCAGAGAAGACAAAGATGAAGCCCAATATGCTAATGGAGGTGGTAGTGATTCTGATGATTCACTCCTAATGGCAATCACAAATTCTGAGGCAGACAAGTCAAATTTGTGGTATCTTGATACAGGGTGTAGCAATCATATGACTGGTAACAAGAAGTGGTTCTTAAAGCTTGATTATTCAGTGAAGAGAAACATCAAGTTTGCAGACAACAGTCAAGTTACTAGTGCTGGCGTGGGAACTGTTCTTGTGAAAAGAAAAGATGGTCAAGAATCAACCATCAATGAGGTATTGTATGTTCCTTCTATGGCAAGTAATTTGATAAGCTTAGGTCAATTACTTGAGAAAGGTTATACAATGAAGATGGCTAATAGAGAGTTGAGAATTTATGATGCTAAGAGTAGATTAATTTTGAAAGCTCCACTGTCGAACAATAGGACTTTCAAAATTGAAATCAATGTAATTGATCATCACTGCCTCGCTTCAATTACAAACTCTGAAGGAGATTGGATGTGGCATCATAGATTTGGGCACTTGAACTTCAAAAGTTTGAGCTTGTTGAAGTCAAAAGAGATGGTGCATGGTTTGCCTCTGATAAGAACACCTAGTACAGTGTGTGAAGAGTGTTGTGCAGCCAAGCAAACCAGAAATTCATTCAAGAATGAATTGCCAATGAGATCAACTCAGAAGTTAGAAATGGTGTACTCAGATGTTTGTGGACCTTTTGAAGTAAAGTCCATTGGAGGTAATAGCTATTTCTTAACTTTCATAGATGACTATACCAGACATGTGTGGCTCTATCTTATTGAAAAGAAGAGTGAAGTATTCACTAAGTTCAAGAAATTTAAGACACTAGTTGAAAAGCAAAGTGGCTATAGTGTTAAGAAATTGAGAACAGATGGAGGTGGTGAATACACTTCACTAGAATTTGCAAAATTCTGTGATGAAGAAGGTATAGTGCATGAAGTTACTGCTCCTTACACTCCTCAACACAATGGTGTTGCTGAAAGGAAGAACAGGAGTATAATGAACATGGCCAGAAGCATGTTGAAGGGAAAGAACATGCCTCATAAATTCTGGGGAGAAGCAACCTCAACAGCAGTGCATATAATCAATAGAAGTCCAACCAAGAAGCTGAAGAACAAAACTCCCTATGAAGCTTGGACAGGTCTCAAACCAAGTGTAAGTCATTTCAGAATATTTGGCTCACTTTGTTTTAGACATGTTCCTGATCAAGTGAGAAGAAAACTTGATGATAGAAGTCAACAAATGATTCTATTGGGATATCACCCCACTGGTGCTTACAAGCTTTATGCTCCAAAAGAGAATAAAGTTGTGATAAGCAGAGACATAAAGTTTGATGAATCAAAGGGTTGGGACTGGATTGAAAGTACTAGTGCTGAGAACATCAGTTCATTGCTCAATAGAAAGCTTGTGCTTGAGGAAATAGATGATCAACCAGAAGCTGATCAACCAGAAGCTGATCAACCAGAAGATGATGCAGCTGGTAATCACACTCATATTCCTAATGATCAACCTAATCAGCCTCTGAGAAGATCTACAAGAGATAGAGTGCAGTCAGTTAGGTTGAATGAGTATGATGTATTTCCAGATCAAGCAATAACAGAAGATGGTGAACTGATCAATGAAGCTATGATAGCTGAATTGGAGCCAGTTACATTAGAACAAGCTCTAAATGACTCTAAATGGAAGGCAGCCATGAAAGAAGAGTTAAAGTCTATTGAGAAGAACAACACTTGGGAGTTAATGCACAAAACAGTCAACAAGAGACCAATTGATGTGAAATGGGTCTTCAAGTTGAAGATGAAACCTAATGGTGAAATTGCTAAGTACAAAGCAAGACTAGTGGCAAAAGGGTTTCTTCAGAAGCAAGGACTTGACTTTAATGAAGTGTTTGCACTTGTGGCTAGGATAGAGACCATTAGATTAGTTGTTGCAATAGCCACTTACAAGAATTGGTCTATGCATCAGCTAGATGTGAAATCTGCCTTCTTAAATGGTCCTCTAGATGAAGAAGTTTATGTGAAGCAGCCACCAGGTTTTGAGATTAAAGGTCAGGAGAACAAAGTGTTCAAACTGAAGAAAGCCCTCTATGGCTTGAAACAAGCTCCAAGAGCTTGGAATAAGAGAATTGATAGCTTCCTAATTGATTTGAAATTCACCAGATGCACAACAGAACATGGTGTATATGTGAAGGGTTCAAATCATGAAGAAATGATAATACTATGTCTGTATGTTGATGATTTGTTGATCACTGGATCACACAAAGCTGTGTTAGAGAAGTTCAAAACAGACATAATGAAAGAGTTTGAGATGACTGACTTAGGTGAGCTATCATATTTTCTTGGCATGGAGTTTGTTAAGACAAGCAGAGGCTGTTTCTTGCATCAGAAGAAGTATGTTGCTGACATATTGAAGAGGTTTCATATGAGCAATTGCAACCCAGCAATTACTCCTATGGAAACTGGTGTGAAGCTGAGCAAGAATTCAGATGATGAGTTGGTTGATTCAACCTTGTACAAGCAGATAATTGGTTCATTGAGGTACTTGTGCAACACTAGAATTGACCTATGTCATAGTGTTGGTCTGTTGAGCAGATTCATGGATCAACCAAGGATATGTCACATGACTGCTGCAAAGAGAGTGCTCAGATATGTAAAGGGTACTAATGACCATGGCATTTTGATTCCAAACCAAAGGAACAGTAGTAAGAAGTTAGAGGCTTATGGCTACTCAGACTCTGACTGGGGAGGAGATCAAGATGACAGAAAGAGCACTGCAGGTTATTTGTTCATGATTGGCAATGCACCAATTTCCTGGTGTTCTAAGAAACAAAGAATAGTTGCATTATCATCTTGTGAAGCTGAGTATGTTGCAGCTTCATTTGCAGCTTGTCAGGCAAATTGGATTGAGATGTTACTTTCAGAACTTAAGGCAGTGGAAGTAACAAAGATGAAGGTGCTTGTGGATAACAAGTCAGCAATTGACTTGGCTAATAATCCTGTGAGTCATGGCAGGAGCAAGCACATTGAAAGAAGGTTTCACTTTTTGAGAGATCAAGTGAACAAAGAGAAGCTTGAGTTGGAATATTGCAACACTGAGATTCAACTTGCAGATATTCTAACTAAACCTATGGCTAAGGCTAGGTTTGATGCTTTGAAGAAACTGATAGGAATGGGATCGTTGGAGAACATGAATTAGGAGGTGTGATGTTTGTAATCCAAGTTCTCATGTCCTCAAGAGGCTCTGAGGATCAGAAGCTCAAGAAGTCAGAAGCTGAGCTTTAGGCTCAGAAGCTCTAACGGGTCAAGAGGTTCAGAAGCTGAGAAGCTCATGCTCTCAGGCTCTGATCACACAGGTTCTGAACACGCAGGTTCTGAACGCTGAGACTCTGTTAGTTAGTTAGTTAGAGATTTTTGTTTTGTCTTAGGTAGTTAGTTACAATTGCTTGGTAGTGAAGCAAGCCTCCTTTTGTATATAAATACCTTTGCCCCTAGTGGATGAATAACAACTTTCATTTTTCTCTAATCTTTCTATTCAATTCATTTTCGTTCTCTATTCTCAAATTACTCCAACAATACCATGTTGAGAATCACGGAATCATAGGGATGAAGATCAAACTCATAAGCAAGATAGAAATTCATATTGAATGAATATAGATTGATAAAAGAATGAATAAAATGTACAATTGAGTATCTTATTTATAGAGCTATTTGGAGTAACTAACTCCTTAACTAACTTTCTAACTTTCTAACCAATTTGTAACCACCAACTAACTCTAGTTGATCTATACTCTTAACAATAAGTTCAAGAGTTTAGTGATCTCCAAATTACTCTTGATCCAAAGACTATATTTAGCAGGAAGTTGTCCTAGAAACACAATCTTATATGAAGCTTTCGATGAAACATAGAGATATTGCAATAATTAAATAGGCTTGGATAAACCAAGTAGAGGGCAATATAGGCGAAGAGCCTTCTTTTACTCCTTATGTTTTTTTTTTTTTTTTGATAAGTTTTACTCCTTATGTGTTGAAGCATCAAAGAAAGAAAAAAAACATATTACCAAAGGAGCGTTGGTTCCAATTATAATATTGGATCCAAGGGTTTTGTTGTTTTTCACTCTCTTTAAACTTTGGGTAAGGAGTAATCCTCCATTTTTTTAATAATATATTAATGACTAATGAGATATAGGCATGGAATCAAGGTAAGGGTTTGTTTGGTTCAACCGAGGGGAAGGGGAGGGGAGGTGAGGGGAGGGATTTTTAAGGAGGGGAGGCGAGGTAAAACATAATTTATTATGTTGACAAAATTATCCTAACTTTTTTTTATGAAAATTTTAAATTATCCTTGTTGGAATATTAAAATTATAGGTTTTATTTATTTTTACAACAAAAAAATTTAGGTTTTCTATTTATTAGATTTATTTTTTGTATATATCCATTAGATTTTAATTTAATCCTTATTTTGAGTTTATAAGATTAAGAGTAAAAAAGTAAATTACTTCTCCCCTTCCCTCCCCTCCCCTCGTTAAAAAGTTGAACCAAACACAAAAATTTAAAATATTCCCTCACCTCCCCTCCCCTCCCCTCCCCTCCAAAAACTTCGAACCAAACGGACCCAACGTGTCAATATAGTTGAGATGTCTTTCTTTTGATGATTATAAAAGCTCTTATTTTATCAAAAAAATTTAAAAAGTGAAAATTTAATTTAATCCTAAAAAAAACTATAAGAACCAATTTAGTCACTTAAAAATAAAAAAAGGTTATGAGATTTATCAAGTGAGTTAAAGTTTCACATTGATTGGAAGAGTTGAGGTTCAACAACATAAGTGAGAGAATCCATATACCTAAAGTCTTAAGGTTTTGGGTGAAAATGTGGTATTAGAATCACTTGTATGATTGTTCAAGGCATCAATCCAATCCAATGAGGCTCTCACTTTACGACCTAACAGTGGTATTGGAGCCAGTTGATGGGAGAATAATAAGTGTGTGGTGATGAATCGTGAATACAGAGAGACTCACACTTGATGGTAGATGTTGACATTTATCAAGTGTGAGTTAAACTCTCACATTGGTTGAAAGATTTAAGGTTGAACAACATATCAGTGAGATGTCACATAAATCTAATGTCTTAAGGTTTTAGATAAGAGTGTGATGTTAGAATTACTTATTTGGTTGCTCAAAGCTTAATTTGTTGATCTAATTTAGTAAAGCTCACTCTCACAGTCCAACAAAAGCAATATTTAGTCAATTAGAAAAATAAACATGAGACAAATTAGTTCCTACTTTATTTACACTTTGATTCGTTAATGGAGGAGAAAGGTTAGAGCATCTACAATATAGATCTTCATTTTGAGTACTTAACTGTGTCACACATGTATATATCACTCATTTACAGTTTTTTAATAGTTGTACCCAATAAGTACTCAATTTCTCCAACTCAACACTTCTTAAAAAGTTATAAATGAGTCTCACCAATAACACATGTCACTAATAACTCTATATTATTATAAATGAGTCCCACAAAAGTAATATAGATATCATTACTTCTTGTAAAACCAATATATATAAGGTACTTATTTGTGTTTTGCTTCAATGGGGATACCTATTAGGCACCGATTCTTAAAAAATAGGTATCCACCATTGGAGATGGTCTTAGAGAAAATTAATTAAAGAGTAATGATATTTGTACAACCATTATGGATAACTCTCTCATTCTCTCATTATGTTTTTACTCTCTCATCACTTCTCTTTATTTTTTTGTTGTCTCAAAAGAAGTCAAACAAAAAAGTTAATTCTTAATCAAAAGTAAAAAAAAGAATAAACTAACTTATTGAATTTGCAATGTTTGGTAAAATTAGCGGTTGAACTAGCATATAAGTATGAAATGACATAAAAATATATGTTTAATTAATATTTAATTTTTTCAAGTAAGATGATAGGGATAAAATTGAAAGAAAAGATAATAAGATATAAGTTCATAAACTACTTGAAATAACATTTAAAAATAAGCTATAAGCTCTTTTTATTAAACTGTTACCAAACAGAGCTTTTAGCTTATAAGCTATAAGCTAGCTCATTGTTATAGCTTTTAGCTTATAAGCTATAAGCTAAAAGTTCTGTTTCGTGTCAGTTTTTAAGAAAGAGCTTATAGCTTATTTTACTAGCTTATAGCTTATTTTTCAAATGTTATTTCAAGTAGCTTACGAGCTTATAGCTTATCATCTTTTCTTCCAATTTTACCCATATATTCTTACTTGAAAAAAATTAAATATTAATTAAACATATATTTTTTATGTCATTTCATATTTATAAATTACTTCAACCACTAATTTTACCAAACACTACAAATTCAATTAACTAACTTATTCGTTATAAACTAAAAACTAACTTATAAATTATCCGCTATAAACTTATCCACTATAAATTGATTTATCATATATCTGCTATTTTTTACCAAACCGAGTCATTGTCTAGCTACATTGTTTTTACCGAAAACTATAGTTTCTTCTCAATATTTAATAATTAGCCGTGGTGGCTAGAAAAGAGGGGAGAAAAGTGCAATTCAAACATTTTTTACAAAAGAAAAGTGTAATTTACTTTTCTTTTCTTTTCTTTTTTGACAAATGTAAATATGTTTGGGATTTTGGTTATATGAAGGAAGTATGATTCTCATATACAACTCATATGACTTATCTTGTTAAGAGTGTTACAAACATGCATCTTGTTTAACTATTCTCATATGACCCATATACTTTTTGAAAAGAGTTTCGTAGTATAACATTTGACTAATTTAAATGTTTCAATCCCTTTGATAATCATTGATTAACATGACATCTCTTGATTTATTCTCATTTTTCTTACAAATATTTTGAGTATTCTTTGTAAGTTTCGTTTTTTCTTTTGAACAAAATAAAAATCACCTAGAATTGACCAAGTCTATGGTGCATAGATGAAATTAATCTTTCACTATATACAAACTTGTTTTTACTTTTATATCAATAAGTCTTACTATTGAATCAAATAAAATGCGATGTGACATTTTGATTCAATGATGATGTTTATTAATCCACGGATAAAAACAAGTTTGCACATAGTGAAAGATTTTATCTCATTTATGCATGTTAAAAAAATTCGCATAATTTTATTATCATACAAAATAACAAAATAACGTGGTTTATAAATTGCAGTAGTTATAAGAAGAAGAAAAAAAATCAAGAAACAGATCCACCACCCTTATGTTTCTCTTTGCCACTCAATCCTTTCTCCCTCCCTCTCATCCAAATCGTCCAACGAGAAGATGTAGCTGCAAGCCATGGTGGTCAGGCATGGCAACGGGGCGGGGCGGGGACGGATTTTGCCCTCCCCAAACCCAAACCCAAACCCATATAGTTCGGGTTTCCCCAAACCCATCCCAATTTCGAGCGGGGATAAAAAGTATAACCCCAAACTCAAACCCAACGGGGATCGGATATCCCAACGGGGTTCGGGTATCCCCGTTACGTCTTTTCCTACATGAATTTGGATTGCATTTTAGTATTTTTTTTTTATTAAAGAAAAGAAGTTATAAGCCCAAAATTATTTTGTTTCAACTATATTTTTTTAAATAAAGAAAAGAAATAGAGAAAATGTTTGTTTAATACTCAAATTAAAGATAAAAAATAAATATATAAATGTAATTTAAGAAATTGTTTAAGGATTTCTAATTTAAAAGAGGTAAAATCTAATTTTAATATATGCGGGTTCGGGGACGGGTTCGGGGTGGGTATCAATGTCCCCATTACCCGCCCCAACCCCATCTTTTGAAATCGGGGAAAACCCAAAACCGAACCCAAACCCAGTCAACTCGGATTTTCCCCGTCAAAGCGGGTATGGTTTAGACGGGTACCCGCGAGTATGAGTTTTATTGTCATGTCTAATGGTGGTGCTACGAGGTCTCCCTCTGCACCACCTTCTGTTATCGTGATTGAGAAAAAGTTACTTACATCCTAATCGTCTGTCTTGCCAATTTTGACTAATAAGTAATTTAATTTAAGGTGTAAACAACTACTAATAAATATTTATTGATATGTATATAGAGCAAGGAGTATTTTCATAATCAGAACACATAGCCATGGGTTGACAATTATTTTGCTCCATAACCATAAATCATGGAAACAAAGCCGCGAAACATATGGCATATGCATTACTTGTAGTGTAGATAAGAACTTGCGTAGTTCAAATGTTTTCATTTCTTTTAAGTAAATTAAATAAATTAATGTGCTCGGCAATATAGTTAAGTTTTTTTGTTTTACAATAGAGCCGATGAAGATCGAACTTAGGATCTCATACATATTATTCAAATTCTTTATCATTAAACTAAACATATTAGCTTGTCAACATAGTTAAATTGTTAGAGATATTACTATATGTAGGTTTGGTTATGGTTTGAATTTTTTTTTCTTTTTTGGTAAATTAAATGTATCTTGGTAACTAAGATTCATTTAAAGGGTTGACATTTTCCAATAAATATTTTAAGGGGTAAACAAATTACTATATGTGCAAATTCACACATATATTGGTGATTTGCTTTCATTTTCTTAAAAAAAAAAATAGGAAGATAAAATTTTATTAATAACACTAGTACTAATGGCTTTTTTTTTAATCATTATCACATAAGATTTAAATTATATATTAGTTATAAAGTCAAACTCTTGTGATATTTTTTTATTTATTAATTAGGGTAATAATATACAAGTTTTGTCATATAAGTACAACAAATATGTTAAAAAACTGACCCCCGAACCAGATTCAATTGGTGGTAAAAACAAAAAAAAATGCTAAAGAACAACAAGGAATTTAATATGCCGTGACACAAATTTGAACTCGTAATTTCCTATTTTTTACATTGTATGTGAGCGCATGTTTTGCGCTAGACTCTATGAAAGAAAAAAAAAATACAAGCTTAAAAATCAACGAGAATTGAGTTTAGTATGAGAGGTGAATTCAAATTTCAATTGATGAGAATTACCCACATTTTCATGCTAAGAGGGCCTCAAGTATGATTCAATGATGGAAACCCATAAGAGCATCAATAGTGCTAAGTGATGAATTCCTTATAAATGGCATTCCTAATACTTTATTTCCATTGAAAAAGTGCCACTTAGCAAAGTGGGTGTGGATGCACTAAGTATAGTTAACGTCCACTATAGAACACACGCACACTAACTCGCATCTCACTTATAAAAAACAATGTTTTATTCAATCAAACTCATGCATTGTAATAACTAATTGAATAAAAATTAATTACAAATAAAAAAATATAAATATATCTTGACCAAAAAAAAAATATAAATATATGAGTCAAGTTTTAGTTTTTTATAAACAACTACCATTAAAGTAAAAACTACATAAATCGACTATAAATTGTTTATATCCTATATAGCACTTTGCCCCCATAAAAAATAATTTAGTTTACTTATTTTAGTTACTTAATGATCCTCTAAGAGAGAAAAAAAAAAGTATATACAAGCTGGAAATTAGGTGATTATATTAACAATGATCTCTTGTATTTTTTTTGGTACAACAATAATCTCTTGTATGTTTTCATCAAACAAAATATGCCTAAAATGTGATTCTTATCCTAGTGAAGGATAAGGATTCCCAATTACTTTTATACCCATCTTTGTATGTGCAATTCAAAAATATTTGAGCAATCAATTTGTTCCTTTAAAGTTTAAACCATGTGTATATGTCTGAAAATAAGGATGTATTTTCCTTCATTCATGAACTAAGAAATTTCCATACTACACTCAAGAGTTATGGTGACTTAGAGAAGTTGCCGACAATTTCAAGATTAAAAAAATGACACTAGATGGCAATTTTTCAACACCCTTTAAAAATATATATAATGGTCGTTATCAATTTTTGCTAACTACTTTGAGGTAGGTTTTCTTTGAAGTTTTATACATAAGACTTAATTAAATAAGTGATTGTGATTTTATTTATAGTTGCTTTTCTAATTCAACCGAAGATTAAAATTCGTGAAAATTAAAGGAATGCTAAATAGAGAGAATTAAGGTTCAAAGATATTCACAAACAAAATTGTTGATTTTTCAACCTTTTATGTCATATTCTTCATGTTGTTTAACATTGTTCTAATTAAAAACACAAACTTATGGTTCGAATGTTCAATAGAAAAGTTCAAAAGGTCTTTGGTATTGGGGACAGAAAGTATACATTTGCTGAATTGTTAAAATATACTATAACATGGAAGTAAATGTGCTTGAAATTCCTTCCTAATTAAAAAAGTCAAAAACATGCAAAATGTACACAAAGTCATGATCAATTTAATGTTTATGAATCCCTCTCCATTCCAAAGTGCTAAATGTTGACTATTGACTAAAATATGATCTACTATACCAATTATCAATACTAACCTTGATATAAAGAGAATTAGTTTACTAGTAGTAGTTAGTTTATACAATACTTTTTAATTTGGGTGTCTTGAAAGTCTCATTCTTCTTCCAAGTCTAAATATAAAAGATAATTTAAATATAATACATTTTTTTTACTTTTTCTTATATTTAGACCATAAGAGGTAATATTAAGTTACAATATAATTTAAATATAATATTTTTTTTTACTTTTTCTTATATTTGGACCATAAGAGGTAATATTAAGTTACAATCATCACAGGTAACTTTATATATGTCAAAAAGAAAATTTGTCTTACTTACTTTCTGTATCAAAAGCAAAATTCATTTTCGTATTAGCCTAATTACTTTTATATCACTAATATATCATGTGATATAAATGATAGATAATTAAATCCTTTAATCAGTTGTTCAAACGTTTAATTCATAACTAATTTATATAAATAAAAAATCATTTTATAAAAATATATCAATCGCTTAAATAAATCTCAATTATTTAAAATAATTAATTAATAATAATGTATGACAATACCTTAGTTTATCTAAAAATAATACATTTACTCTAATGTCATCATACTAACCTTATTACATAGTGCTTTGTAAAGAACTAAACAAGAAGCCTTGATTACATAGTTACATTACATGAAGAAATTGAGTTGTGAGGAAGAAGAACCACAAGAAAGTTCTCATCATTACGAAGTGTTATCCTTTCCCAACACATTTCCCAAAAAAAAACATGGAGATATACTGCTCACGTTTTTCTCTTCAATATACCTTGTCCAACCAAATGTTAATAATAGGTATTTACCCCTCCAAAATAAGTGAATTTTGCGTTATCTCCCTTAATTTTTTTATTTGAAATTATTCCTTTGTAATATTGCAGAATATTTTTTCTAGATCATTTTACCCCCCTCCCGGTGTAGAACAAAACAATATTATAGGGGTAAAATGAACTAGAAAAAAATTCTGTAACATTACAATGGGGTAATCTCAAATAAAAAAATTACAGGGGATAACGCAAAACTCGTCTACTTTGCATAGGATAAAAACTTATTAACCCATAATAAAATTATTCTCAAAGATTCTCCTTCTAATATTAAATCATCATATAGGTGACCATATCAATATCATTCCTTCTCCATGTTTAACCATACAAATGTATATTAAGTATACCAAAAACACAAGTATTTACCTGAAAAAGGAAGTTCCATCCCTTGAAGAAAACAAAAGCAAAAAGTTCACACCATAACTTGAACTATTTTCCCGCTCTGATTTAATTGCGGCAACGCAGTTATAATCACAATCATCTGATGTCAAAGAGTGGTTGAGATTATTTTTATACATATGAAATATATATACCATTCGATCATAAATGAACGATCGAGATTGACTAATGCATATAACTTTGTGATTTTATTAGTGCAGCAAATCTAAGTCCCTATTTTCAACCGTTCTTTTTTATAACACAATGTGAATATGTGATCAATTTAACCAAACGACTGTTATACACAAAACTTCGAGTTCAGTTTCTCCTTAAAATAATTATTGATAAAATTTTACTTATCTTCCAGACAAACTCCGAATTATCGTATACCTTAAAACAAAAACAAAAATAAAAACAATATGATAAATTTTGTCCTAGTGTAACTCCTCAATGAACTAACTTATCACCTTTTTGGTAATGTAGGGCCACAAAATCCTTCTATATATCCAACTGTGTAGCCATACTCTAACATGAAAATCAACTAACCTCTTATCCTCTGCCCCTCCCCTGCATTTCAAACAGAGTCCTCTGTTTCATGCTCCCTACTACAATGCCATTATCATCATCACTATCCTCTAATATCTTCCATATGGTTCCTATATTATCATTTCTTGTACTATCACTCACAATCTTTTCTTCTAATGCTCAGGGTCCACCTTCACCTGGCTACTACCCTAATTCCAAAATTAGTCCTATTTCATTTAGTCAAGGCTTTAGAAACCTTTGGGGACCCCAACATCAAAGATTGGACCAAAACTCATTAACAATATGGCTTGACTCCAACACAGGTATTTAAATTAGTAAATGTCTCTATTTCGATTTTCGACCTCGAGTATGTTGCACTGTTTTTCTGAAGTATTGTCTGTTTTGAGTTTTATCTGACACGATATTTGTAACAATAGGTAGTGGATTCAAGTCACTTCACTCTTATAAATCTGGATACTTTGGTGCTGATATTAAGCTTCAACCCGGCTATACTGCTGGAGTTATTACTTCTCTCTATGTAAGCTAGAATTATTCTATAATAATTTTGAATAAAGTTGAAAATCAAGTAAAGTTGAAAATCACTTCTCCATCCCAATATAAGTCATTCTAACAAAAAATTAAAATTTATCTTTATTTGTCAGATAGCCTAGTAGCTAGAATGATATCTTTTTAAGGTGAATAAGTAGAGTGTCTATTATTCAAACTCCGACTTCTGCATATAAAATGCAATGTTACTATAAACTGGGCTATGGGCCCACATAGACATGGACAATATTTATCTCATTTTATATGCCATTATAGAAAAAATTGCTCGACAAAAAAAAAAAAACTGTATTTCTTAATTGTATTTGAGATGGAGGTAGTAAATATGTTTCTTGAAATGCAAATTTGAATCATTTTTTTTTTGTTGGTAATTGCAGCTTTCAAATAATCAAGATTTCCCAGGAAACCATGATGAAGTTGATATTGAGTTTCTTGGCACAACACCAGGTAAGCCATATGTGTTGCAGACAAATGTATATATCAAAGGAAGTGGAGATAGGAACGTTATAGGAAGAGAGATGCAAATTCATCTCTGGTTTGACCCAACTCAAGATTTTCACAACTATGCTATTCTATGGAAAGCCAGTGAGATAATGTAATTACTATTTTCATTCATTCTTATGCTCATTAGTCATTATATTGATCATTTTCATCAACATCAGTAATTATGTGACATATACTATAGTTATGGTTTTCTCACAATAATTGAGTTGAAAAAGACAATTTTGTTTCTTAAAAAAAATATGATGTAAAATTTATTTTTATTCATGATTTTCACCTAATAAAAAAGCTTTTGGAAATATCAAGTCATGTCACTAAGATTATATTCTTTTAATAAAATATATATATATTTCTAATACAAAGTGAGAGTGAATTTTTGCATGGATGAAACTATACATGTGTCTTTATCAATATGTTTGAGCTTTTGTAAGAGTTGTAACAGAAAAACAAGAGAGAATTAGAAAGATATAAAATATGTTGAGAGAAATATATATATATATATATATATATATATATATATATATAAAATAAAATAAAATTGGAAAGTAAAGGAAATAGAAGATGAGAAAAATAAAATTACAAGAGAGAGAATAAAATCTTAGAATGCTAGCGGTAAAACTTACATACTAAGTTTTTTTTTACGCACATGCTAAATGTTTAGAAATGAGAAATTGATATTCTAACTTGTGCCTAGTATATCAAATGTCTATGTAATTTTTTACTATTTTAGATATAGTTACAAGACAAAAAATATTAAAATTTACTACTTCACGAATATGGTAAAAACAATTTTACATATATGTTAAATAAAATTTTATAATGTGAAAATATTGTGCACTTATTCTAGAAAATAACTTGTTACCTTGAACAAAGCCCTTAGCACTTAAAGAACAAAGTTCAAATTCTATTATTCAGAATAATTGTAAAATTATCATTAGTGATATTTAGAAATTAAGATTATTACATGAGAATATGGTAAAATATAATTAGATGTTGTGTAAAATCTGTTTACACATTGGATACTTAGTTATTATAAACTTAAAATATTATATCAATATTTTTGGCTAATTCATGTAGAACATTATTGGATGATCATGACTATGATTTTTTACCTGTGCTAATCATTAATGCAAATTATAATCTTGCTTGTAGATATGGTTTTGTTAGTTGCTAACTATTTTGTCTTATAATGAAAAAACAACAAATGCAGATTTTTTGTTGATGATGTTCCCATAAGAAGGTATCCTAGGAAAAGTGATGCCACCTACCCTTCAAGACCAATGTATGTGTATGGATCAATTTGGGATGCATCTTCTTGGGCAACAGAAGATGGAAAATACAAAGCAGATTATAGATACCAACCCTTTGTTGGAAGGTACAAAAATTTCAAATTACAAGGTTGTACCATACAAAGCCCTGCCTCATGTCAATCCCCTTCTGGCTCTCCATCTGGCTTTAGTAGCCTTAGCCCTCAACAATATATGGCTATGCAATGGGTCCAAAATAATCATATGGTGTACAATTATTGTCATGATCCTAGAAGAGACCACAATCTTATTCCTGAGTGCTAAGGCACTTGGACCTGGATATGTGTCCTTCGGTCAGGATTCTTCGCGTTTACACATTCGGAACATTAGTAGTCGTTCGATCATAATTTAGCAGCTCAAATTCAAACTCGTCCTTTGAATTATTATTAAAAAAAAATGATAAGACTTTTTTGGATTGTTTGATCTTGATTGAAGACTATTGATGCCTCAACTACGTAAATGTGTGATTCCCGACGGCATGGAATCTAAATTCTAAGTGTGTCATCCAGAGTGTGAATTTCTATTCGAAGTTGATATTATATTCAACAAACTCTCTCACGCATATTTTTCAATACACTCTCGTTAATTGAAATTTATACTCGACCGCATAATTTAATGCGATCGGATAAATTTCAATATGTAGAAAGAAGTGTGTTGAAAAGTGTACGTCGAAGAGTGTGTGTGTTCTTATTGATACTCTCTACACTTAATATTATAGTTGTGAGAATTTGTTTTCAAGAGGGTTTTTGTGATGGTCCAGCTAGCTAAGTGTAATTGCAAGAGCGGTTGAACGTCCAAACTCTCTTTATGATTGGAATGTTTTTGTTGTATTTGTGTGTTGGTGTGGTGCCCTTGTTTGGGTCTTATAAATATATACTCCCTCCGGCCTTAAATATAAGCAAATTTTCACTTTTTAGATTCATTGAATAATCAATGTATCTAGCTTTAATTGTAGACCAAATACATTGGTTTTCCAATGTATCTAAAAGTGAAAATTTGCTTATAATTAAGGCCGGAGGGAGTATATTCCTGTTGAATGAAATAATTGATTCTGATGCTTTTCTACATTATATACGTGTTCGGGTTGAAAAGAAAGAAAGGACATGTTGTACTATATGAATATCCTTTTGATTTTGGATTTTTGTTGCTTACATAAGTACATTGGACCACCATAACAATTATTGATTACTCCCTAATCATCATTCTTTATTTTTAATAGGAAAATTATGTTAATGAATAAATATATGTTTTATTTTATGGTAGGTGTTAAATATTGATTAAAACTAGGTTATATTGAATGGGAAATAAATAATGTTTAGATACGTACATTAAAAAAAAGTGATTTTGGAATAATATTTTAAACCTATCATTAAAGCTCTAAATCATAGTTTGAGTTAAAATTAATTTGAAATTCGAATTATTTTATGATACGTAAGAGATTCAGCACATATAATATGAATAATTCATTCATTAATTTTTGTATTTTTCTCTCTTCTCTCTTTCTTTTTCTTATATCTAGTCTACATGGTAAGGGCGTAGTGAGTTGTGTAGTGGGCGAGGTCACCTCCCCCATGTTCTCCCTTTGCTTATTCGGCCGAAGTCAAATAGTCAATGAATCTAATGGGCTATCATTGTGGGGTTTACTTTGACCTTTATTTTATGACGATACAAGTGAGGGTATTTTTCGTCATTGATTAACAAATTAAAGGTAGATATTATAAGTACACTATAACAAATTTGATTTATTCATTTTACACTTTATTAATTTTAGATGATTCAAACTCTTACATAAGTTACAACCCTTGGTTTAAGTCAATTAATCACTTCAATTTAATTTTATTAAATTATAATTGTTCTATATATATTTTTAATACTTGACATACATTTTTCAAATTTTTGTTAAAACTTTATATCTAATCTAAAAATCGACTAATCTGAAGGAAAAAAAAAATCAATTGCACTATCCATTAGAGGAGATTCAATTTAAAATCGGAACTTTATATGTTTAGAGTTAGTGTCTGCCATAACCGATGATACACGTAAAACATAAAACTCAACACAACAATTTCCGGTGAGTTTTAGTTCTTTTTAACCTCCCAATATTCCAATTTTACCTCTGTAGAAAAACTTCGGAACATGTTTTTCGAAGTTTTTCTAGTTCAAATTCGTCGAAAACTTCGGAAAATACATTCCGAAGTTCGTAGTCAAGGCAAAAAAAACTTCAGAAACGCATTCCGAATTTTAAAATCAAGGACAAAAAAGGAAATCCAAAGGGGTAAAAAGAGGTGTGGGGGTGCGATGAGAATCTTTCAAAGGAAAGCAACCGTGTGTCTAGCCAGCATATAGTGGGCCAACAGAACACAAAGTGAAAATTAAAGACCATAGCTGAAAAATAACCACAAATAACCTTTTTTTTTTTTAAAAAAAAAAAAATTTATGGGATCTAACTAACTTAAACTTCTTGTTATAAAAAAAAATTAAATTTTTTCTTGGCGAGGAGTCTTCCCGATGGATGTTCATTTTTTTGTCTATAAACAAAATGGCAGACACTAACTGAAACTCGCACATAAAACTATAAAGTCTTTTGACGTCTAAGACTTGGAAGACATTTGGTTGTTATAATATAATGAGTAGTTGAAAGAAGAATTTAGGCGAAAAAAAAAAGTTCATACTATTTTAATGAATTTGAAACTCGTCTCAAAAGCTAATTCAAAGTGTAAGAATGCCAAAACATATCTATACACCCAACATCGTGGAAACCATATCAATGTGGGATTCCAAAGAAACAACAAACAACTTCAAAATTTTGACAAAAATATAAATGTGTTGCTAAAATTTGGTGAAGAAAGGGAGAGTGTGCTTTGAAAATTCCAAGTGATCGTAAAGAGGAACTAAATGAGAACATGTATGGTTTTTTAAAATAAAACGAAAGAACTTATGATCAAAAACTTGGAGATCTTGAAAAGATAAATCCTAATACCTTATTTTGAAAATAAAAACAAAGGCTTAGAGTTGATTTTTTGAAAGATTGCATTTATACCAATTTGTCGGGGACCTTATCCGGTGCGTCGTTTGATGTATCTGCTGTTGTGCGGACTGTATTGTATCTCCACGCATGCTGTTCACAGTTTTCCATTCATTCCATAGACGTATCGCTTTGGCTCCTAACTATTGCCCCTCTTCCTTCCCATTATTTCTTACACAATTGTTTCTATTATTCCATAAGACCCGTGCAAGCATTAAACTTCCCTACTGTATCTTTACTCTCATAACGACTTCTTTTGCCGTATTAAAAATCTGTTCTCGCATCGAAACAACTTCATCAAGACCAACAGCTTCAATCGCTGCTCTGCTGTAACGACAGTACAGTAAATAATGCCAATCATCTTCATTGCATTGTCACACAATGGACAACCCAAGGGACAGTTTGCCTACCTTTCTTTTAAGCGGATTTAGGTTCGTAAACATCCCTGTCAAGTTTTCACCTCTCCCTATTTGTTTCAACAATATGTTATAGCCACTTTTGACACTGCAACACTAGCAAACATGATTATCATTAGACCAAACTAATTGGTCATTATCTACTGCGTCCAAACCCCGTCTTCTTACCAACAGTTGTAGATTATGAAATTGTAGTTATACAACCAAACTAGAATTAAATATCTGCAGTTGTAGTTCTAGTGTCCAAATGACTATCTCTAAACACATCAGATCAGCAATTGAGACCCTATTTCAGTTTGAAAACACACAAACATAGCTAGTTTGAAAATCTATTCCTATTTCAGTCTGTTAAATTCTAAAAAAAGTCCTTGTACCGCATCAGATCAGCAATTGAGATCGAGTACCCAAGGATGTATGTAGACGTACCAACTATCACAACACATAGTATATGTCCTTCAGAAACCAGCAAACACGTTATATATGTAATGTAGCAATAACAACAAAAGTCTAATCCCACAAAGTAAGATAGACACAGTATATGTAGCACTAGATAAAAATGCAGTGATCTAGAAATAATTTAGAACTACTAACAAGCATGAAAATTACATAAACAGAAGTTCACACGCTGCTGAGCTCCTTGGGTCATCAGACTTACAGAAAATCTTCATGGTGCGTAGGGATGTTGAATTTTGCATAACAAACTTGACAAATCTCATCTCACATTCTTTGCCTGTAAAATCTATAAAAACACACTTCCTGAGCTGTAATGAGAAGCATTCAGGAAGAACATGTGTGTCGGGCCAAACTTCAGTCCGAAATACATTTTCCAAGACAAAAGTTTGGAGTTGAGGGCAATGATTGAGCATATTCAACACTGATTTCCATTGACAATTGTGTCCTAAGCTAAGCTCCATGTGAATTAAATTGGGAAATGTAGGAACGTCTTCTTCCCAAAACTACAAGAGTTAAAAGAGAAATCATCAGAAATATTGTTAACACAAGCTAGCTCAAAGGGTGAGAGTGCCCAAGCACCACCCTCACGCCTGGCGAGGGCATGAGATCAATTCCCACATTACAATCATTAGCCTCACTCTGATAGTGATACCATATTAAATATGCTTGAATTTTAACCCTAAAAGCTAGTTCAAAGGATGAGTGTGTCCAAATACATTTATACACTCAGAAGCCCGACACAATGTGGGACTCCAAACAACTTAACAATCAAAGAAAGTAAACAAATAACAAAGAAAACTCATTCTCAAATACAAACCTCGTCTACGCGTAGAAACTCTGCATTACAGAAAATTCTCAAAGGAACATGATAATGCATCATGATCACGTTAATAACATCTGCTTTGACAAAGTTTTGAACTTTCTCTTAAATGAAGGGTCATCATCAAATTCAAAAGTAATATCCTCTATTTCCAAATTTTCAAGAATCGGACATCCATTAAGAAGGTTGACAAAATATTGAAGATCTAAAAACCTAACACTGTCCAAATGCAGAGATTTGAGCAATGGAAGGTGAAATGAAGAAGGAAAAGCATTGAACAGTGCGGAATGCAAGTTGAGAACAACAAGGGTTTTGATGCTGAAAATGGTGCACGGTAGTGGAAGAACGGAAGATAGTTGTTTTTTCTTGTAGCAGAAATATGAATTTGGAGGTTCTCAACTTTGCGGTCTGCAATGGCGTTTAATAGTATGTTAGCATGGAAATCTGAACAGTTACCTTTGAGACGAAGGGTTTTGATGGGTTGGTGAATGGATCGTCCGAGAATTGCTGCGTATACGAATTGGATGATGGTAGACGATTCGATGATCGACTCTGGTCAAAGTCAAGACAGGGGATTGAAAGCCAAAGTGGTAGCCACTTCTTGGAGAGAAGCCTTGTGGAGAAAGCATCTTCAGTTGGAAGAAATGAGAGAATGTGACAGAGAACGTTTTCTGGCAAGTTGCTAACCCTATCCTCCATTTCTTGATTTTACTCAAGCAATGGCGAAAGGTTGGGTGTAGAGAATCGTTTGAGCTTTTCAGGAAAAGCGAAATGCTGAAGGAAGAAAAGGCTATGGAAATGAACACATTTACAAATTACTCCCTCACTCCCAAAATATAAATGAAAATGACCCAAACAAACTATTTAGTTAAATATTTGGACAAAATAGATTTGCTTTTGTTTATATTTTAGGACGGAGGAAGTACTTTCTCTCTCATCAAGAAAAAGTTCTACGTATTTATTATAGGCAAAATTACATGTTTGGTCATTTATTTTATTATTTTTGTAACATTTTGGTCTTTATCTTTTATCTGCAACACTTTGATTATTTATTTTATATATTTGTAATACTTTGATCTTTTATATTTTATTTGCAACACTTTAGTCTTTTATCTTTTAAAACATTCACATATAAACCTTTTTTTTCATTTTTTTTTTATTAAAAAAATGCTGAACTTTATTTGCTAAAATACATTTTTATTAAAATTAAATAAAACTCATAATTTTGATGAATATGTTCATCATCCTCATCTATTCTTTCACATTTTCATGTTCTTTAAAGGATCAAAGTCTTACAAATAAAAAATAAATGGCCAGAGTGTTACAAAAATATAAGATAAAAGACCAAAATGTTACAAATGAAATATAAATGACCAAAGTCTTACAAAAAAAATAAAGTACCAAATGTGTAATTTTGCCTTCATTATAAAATAAAGATTTGTGCTACTCACGCCCCTAAAAAATCTGGTCACACCCCAGATTAACCAAAATACACTTAAAATAAATTAAATTTTCAATGCATCAAAAACCTTGCGCAATTCTACTTCCATTCATCTCTATCGTTGCCGTCTCCGCCGCTCAAAACGCATCCATCTCCGCCGCTCAAAACGCATTCAGCTCCGCCGCTCAAAACGCTTTCATCTATGCCGCTCAAATTTACTCGAGTTAATATCCATCTGCACTTCTGAAACTCAGTTTGAAAGGTATATTTTAAAATTACCAGTTCATGATTTTGCAACTTCCTTATGAAATTATATTGATTTTGAGTTTCATCTCTCAGTATTGAGCTGTGTTTTGAGTTTTTGGGTTTGAAGTGGTTAACATGAATTTATTTCACGTACAAACCTTAACTGAGTTTGTTTGTGTACATGTAAACTAAGTCCATTTATATTCACGTAAACTGACGATTAACGTAAACTCCTTAAACCGTCGAATGTAAGTGTGAACTAAGTATACACAAGGTTGTGTAAATTTGGTTTACATAAACCCCTTAAACGTCAAATGTAAGTGTAAACTAAGTTTACATAAGGTTATGTGAACTAAGTTTACTTAGTATATGTAAACTCAGATTACAAAGGTTTGCAAATCTATTTTTCACTACGTGAATTTAGATTTCATTAGCATTAACGGTTCACTAAACATAAAACATAAATCGCACAAGAAAACATAAATCGCCCAAGAAAACATAAATCGCATGAAAAATATAGAATGTCATAGAATTGAACGAGTATAAATTCAGTAACATATGCAATAGAGTCTTGATAAAATACCTTCAAATTCAATATTTAATTGAAATTAATGACATGTTAATGGGTTTGAGAGAGAACACATTAATGGTGTTTATGATGGAGAAATTGTGAAACATGAGCATTATAAATAGCATAAAAGATGAAAAACTGGTTTTAAAAGTATATATAAGGAAGGACAATTTTGATATTATGATTAAATTTTTATGAAATTTGGGTGTAACTAGCATTTTTTGGGGTGTGAGTAGAATTTTTAAAAATAAATGTATCTAGACAATGACAAATTCTAAAATGGACCACTTCATTAAGTGATCTATGGTGGACCAGTTATGAATAACACTATAACGAATACGAATTTTACAAAATCTACCGTTGGATTGAAAGTTTGTTTCATATAGATCATCCATAAAAAAATTTAGAAAGATTGAAAATCATTTGATCTGTTATTGAGATCCATTAAGATTAACGGTTTATGAATTTTTATTAAATACCGTTAATCTTGATAGATTTCAATAACATATAAAATGATTTTCAATTTTTCTAAAAATTTGTATGGATGATCTATATAATATAAACTTTCAATGCAACAATGGACTTTATAAAATTTATATTTGTTATAGTAATATTGATCACTTGTCCACGGTGGACCACTCGTGAAGATAGTCCACCGTAGCATTAGCCCTAGACAATAATACGGTCTAATTAAACATATTTGTTTTATGTCATTTCTTATTTATAAGTTAATTCAACTGTTAATTTTACTAAATACTACAAACTCAATCAGCTAATTTATTTGTTAAAAGTTAGTTTATAAGTTATTCGCTAAAGGTTTATACGCTATAAGGTAATTTATCAATTATTTTTTTCAAGCAAAACAATAATTGTGAAAAAAGAAGGAAAAAAAATAAGAATTAAATTTTCTTATAGAAGGAAAAAAAAGAAAGAATTAAAGGTAGTGCCTGGGGTGCCCTGTTATCCATTGTTGGCTCTATAGAAGGAAAATTTGGCCATTTGAAAGTGGTTCCGAATTTTGCTTGAAAAATTGAAGATTTCTATCATTTTGGAAGGCTGAAGATTGAATTTCCATAGTTGGAAACAAGATTGAAGTCCTCCTTTGAATCAATTTTCTATGTATTCATCTCAATTTTCTATTGTAATTTTTGCGACAATTATGAGTAGCTTGATCTATTAGATAAATTTAATTTGATGTTGCTTGAATGTAGATGTTGAGTTGTTTAATGCAATTACGATTGTTAGTGCTATTAGTAAATTACTACTTCTAAGAAAAATTCTATTTTTTATATTTATTGAATAATTGATACTCCCTCTGGTCATATATTATACTCCCTCCGTTCCATTTTAAATAACTTTTTTTTTGACTTAGTGTATTATTCATTTGACCTGTTTTGACCTTATTTTTCTATTAATATATACATGCAAATATTAGCATATGAGATGTTTGATTTGTCTCGACGAGTACTTTTAAAATATACCATTTTTATAATTTTTAATAATATATAATTAGAGATATTAACGGTTAAAATTGTACATTGGCAAACGTGTCAGTGGTCAAACAGATCATTTATTTTGGGACAGAAGGAGTACATTAGTTTTACAATGAATCTGTAATTCTACAATTTTTTCTGTTTTCAAAACATCTTGTTATCTTGTCTTGATGTAGCAAAGAGTGAAAACACATGCAAGATGAGTCCCATCCCATCTTATGGTTGGATTCTCTCCAAGGCAGCATTGATATTGACACCCCATACCGTATCCGTGACCACTGACACCACCATTACCTTTCATTTCAAAATTAAACTACCGTAATAAAGTTCCTGACACCCCCACTTCTCACATTTCCCCTGTTTATTTATCTCCATTCTCATTAATCATTTCACTCACCAAACACCAATATCTCATCACCTCTTTCCCCATAAATTTATCTTCATTTCCCATACTTTTTTATCTGACACCATTAACCTTTACCCAGTATCGAGCCACTAGTAATAAATTATTTTTGACGAGAATAGTGACAAATTAAAATTAATAAAAAACTAGTACTAGACGTCATTATGTAAAAAAAAAATTACTCCAATACTAGTACTGGATTTTTTTTGGATGAAAAAATACTAGTACTAGTGGTTGCAAATAAAAATGCAAAATGCAACATCATAATTTCGAAAATTGTGTATCCTCTAATTTTATATTCATAGTATATTTTTATTTACATGCAAAAATGATTTTACAAAATCTACCATCCATGAACATTTGGATTTGCATGATGATTACTCTCAAACTATTCACGTTCATAGCTCACGAGAACAGTATCCATTTTTCTACTTCCAAACCGCACGGACATCGAATCAATGCTTTCCACGTCACCATTAACATTCTCAAACTAAAATCTTAAACCCTGTAGGGTCCCAACCCTTAAAATTTCCAGCTGTAATCCACTAACTATTTTTCTTATTTTTTCATTTGCCTAATTCTTTTCCAATGTGTATCTAAATCTACGTGTATTTGCTCATTCTTCAAAAGCCACGGTGTCAAGAACAAACTTTACCTCAATTCACAACCCATTACGTGTCAAAATCTAATTGGCGAGAAAGCCTTGAACTCCTATAAGACCTATACAACTTTTCACTCAATGAATGTAGGACCTGCCACGTGGCATCTCCTTCTTGGACCCAACTATTAAAAAGTAGTGCTTTCCTTGTACGTGCGTCCCACAAATTCCTTTGAATGGAGCTTAGATTTGTCGCCGCCACTTTTTCCAATATGTCCGCTAGCCTCCATACATCTTTCTCTGCCACCGTAACTGAAATCTCCGACCACTTCACGGCGGAGGAAAATGGTAGCCGGATACCATCAGCTATGATTACCGGCACGCAACCCAATGCGACAGACTCAACTAGTCTTGGACTCCATGGGGCCCACCCCAAAGGACATAGACAGAACACCGAACGTGCTATCTCTGACTGGTAACCGGCAAACCTATGTCTTCGCAGGTAAAACCTCCGGTCACCGTTGAACTTTTTCCAAATCACCGTCCTCACTTTCCTTCAAGGATAAAGTCATAAATGCATTAGAAAATACTATTTAAAATAAAAATAATTGAATTTAAAGAAGACTCGTTCATTATTCATTTATTTTATAGAAAAATAAGATAATACCTTGTTCCAAAAAATAAAAAATAAGATAATACTAATAAAAGTAAAATTCACACATAAAAAAAAAATAAAGAGAAGATAATACTACTAAAAGTCATTAAAAATTCACACATAAATTGGACAACCAAATTCGAACACAATCATGCTCGGACAAACCGGTGTAATATAAAAACATGAGAGACTCATATTGATTGTCTTTAGACTAAATATGATTGTTAGAAGTAATGAAGCACGAACACTACTAACATGTTATCGACACCAATAATTTTAAAAACATGTAATATAATCCAACTTAATCATAAGTGGTGGTGTTGTATTAATGTATACGGCGACAGTTGACTAACACCAAAATACTGTTAATTCTAGAAGTGTCTGATAACAAAACACTCTTAATCAAAAGTGTGTTCGTACTTCATAGGTCAATGACGAAAATGTTAAATAACCGATTATCATAAGCCGCATCAATGGTTTTATATTATTTCTAACATAAAATAATTTTTCACTTAAAATATAATAAGCATGTTAATTAAGATTTTGAATTAGAGAGATTAAAAGTTTTAAACGGTAATTACTTGCTGTAAAACCTTCCACTAACGTTCTTAGGATGAACTTCCATTTTTCCCCTGAAAAACACCCAAATATCACGCCGTCCGTTCACCGGAAAATTCTCCATTGTATTCCTTACACTTTCCGGCGAAACAAACGGTGGTATCACAACATGCTCAACCTTCTGACAAGGATGTTCATAAGTAACACCAAACGTTTGTAACACAATCGATTTCTTCATAATTTCAGGTACCCCATCTTTCATAGCCACATCCTCCTTCAAAATCCAAAAAATCAAAAACTGAATCAGTATAATCAACAACAACAAAAAAACATGTTTAACGTTAATTTTTTTCATATTTTATATTTACCAAGGTATGAAAACAAGAACCAAAATCATGAGAAGCTACGAAAACATGATCTGATCCTCTACTTCGGTTCCAGAAAGGGTACTCGGTGGATATGAGTTTAACAGCTGAAGAAATTAACGAACGTGCGTGACCAATTGCAGGGAAGCCATTAACAGTGCTAAAGTTACAAGAAACATAAACAGGTACGAAGAAAAAATCAGCATCATAAGGGTCAAAAGTTCTGACATCACTTGTTAATAAAGCTTTATGAATAGCAACTTCTGATGCAAATAAATGGGTTTTGCATCTTGAATTTGTAAGCCAATTTGTGTTGTATTTTGGTGGAAGATCATAGATAAACACCTTTAAATTTTTCAAAGATGTTGTTTTGTTGGTTGAAATGGATTTAGAAAGTGATTTTATTACATGGGTTGGTCTTGTTTTGTGATGTCTTATGTTGTTGTTGTTGTGGCTATTGTTGTTGATGAGGTAGGAAGTGAAGAAATAGAGAGAAAGAGAAAGCCAAAGAATCCATTTGAAATATTTATGGAAGGAGTTGAAGTTGTTTTTTTCTTGTTGAGTTCTACCATGTTTATGCATGAGTTTCATTTTAACATAGTATCCTCTATTTTTTGAGGGTCTATTATTGTGATTTTCCATTTCATTTATTGAAAGAATTAGAAGATGAGAATGAAAGAGATTGAAGATGAAGGATGTTGGTAGTTGAAAGAGGGTTTTCGTGTTCTGGTATGGTGAAAATTGGAAGCAAAGAAACAGTGATGGGAAGGGAAGAAAAGGTTGGGATTTCGTTTTTGCAAAGAGGATAAAGAAATGAGATTTTTTTTTGTTTTTTATTTTGGAAAATGGTTGTTGGTTTTGAAATTTTATTTGTTACATTACAGGGTGTATATTGTACTGGTAGTGGTGGTTGTATTCTGAATTTTGATTATTCCTTAATTATTGAATGAACATTTTAATAAGGTAAATGAAAGGGGAAACACAGACATGGAGGGGTGAATTGTCTTGGATGTCACATGGATGAGTAATGAGGTAGTGATGGATCAGAATTCAGAAATGACCTCAAAAGAAATTTAGTCTACATTTCCATTTTACTTTTTTTTTTTTTAAGCGAAATATTTTGAGTTTGAATTATAATTTCTGCATATAAAATGTAATATATTTTCGACTAATAAATTTTGTTTTTGTTTTGTTAAATATCAATAAATTATGTCATGGAGACACCCTTTTATTTTACTCTAGTACATAGATTGTGGTGTATAAATGAGGCAAGTTTTTATTTGTCACAAATATGTTTTAATTATTAAATTGATGGAGGGTCTTATTAATTCATGGATTTTTACATGATAAAATAAACTACAAGATAAAAGGTATAGGGCCTGTTTGATTTCCTTCTCAAAAATAATTGTAGTTTTTAAAAATTTAAAATAAAATAACTTGATTGATAATCCAATTTTACAAAAGTATTTTCAAAAATTGTTTTTTGTGTATCAGTTTTTAAAATTGTAAAAGAAAAAATAGGTTCAGAGAATTTTGCTTTTAAACACATTTATAAATCACATTTTAATCAAACTGATAGTTATTTCTTTTACTTCTTTCCTCTCAGCCAGTAGATTGATCTGAAGGCTAGAATTAACAGCGGGATGAACAACTGCAGAGAACACGCATGAGAGGAATCATATCCTACATACCAAATTGTATTCTCTTATTCACTTATTCTCTTCATCCCTCTTCTAACTCTCTATCTCTCTCTTAATTTTACTCTCTCATGTCTCTCTTGATTGTTTTATTAATTTTTAATGATGAAAGAGGGAAATTAAGAGAGAGATAGAGAATTATTAGAGAGATGAAGTAAATAAGTGAATGAGATTATCCAAATCCAGAGAAGGAACATGTACAACATGATACAGAGAGGAGGCTAGATATCAATTTTATAAAAGACAATTGATAAGTATGTTCTTAATTGGTGCGCATATTAAATCGCATATAGAGTGTGATTTAGATATTTGAGTAAATTGTTTTTTATTATTTTTACTTTCTTTTTTTAGATAAGATATTTATTTTAAATGTATGTGAAAGTGCCCTTTATCCGACGGTTGCTGCTCATGGTAAAATACTGTAGAAATTTATTCTTGCACAACTACCTCTCGTTGATATAGAGATAGGTCCAAGGTTTTGCTTTAGGCGCACTTTAAAGGGATAATTTAAAGTTAATCGACAAAAACTTTATTTCATGATTTGTGGAGGTGGCACAAAATGTCGTTGTTATTTCACATGTCACTTGGTGAAATGACGATTACACTAGTAATATGGTTAACCTACTTGACGTTCGAGTGGTTCCTTCACTCTAGTGACGAGTATGAATGTGAGTATCACATGTACTCTTGTCATGCATTTGTTGGGGACGACGAATTAGAAAGCTACGGGAGAGATGCAGAATGTTAATGTACCTATTTTAGTGTAGAATGGTTGTGATAGCTATTTGTGAGGCGTTGCATATGCCAAATATCTAATGTTATTAAGAAATTTATCAGAATGCAGTTTTATTCATGGAAACTTGCTCTACCTAGTAGGTTCAGCTATTTTGGAGAACAAGAGTCACACTTTGGTATATGTCAAACATTTATCGTTATTTAAGAATTTGTAAGAATGCAGTAAAGTATTCGTGGCATGTTTGGTGGTTTGGTTGTGTGTACAAGACACTAACTATGTATATGCATCACATAATTAAGAATGACTTTTTATATATATGTTATTTTATATCTATCAAACACTTGAGTTAATTTAATAGTCATCAATCATCAACTATAAATTACTCCATAATCACTTAATTTATCAGTTATCTGATATATTTATCCAACAAAGTCAAAAATTTATCAAATTGTCTCGTATACAGAAGAAATACATCATATGAGAAAGAATAAGAGCCATCAAATTAAAAAGAACAGACTAAAACATCCTTATGTCTTTCTCATTCCACAATTTTCTTCCCCTACCCATTAGAATACAAGTGCATATTCAACTTCTTCATTCCTTGTGGTCATCTCTCCCCCCGACGACAGTCTCTCTTTTTCCCCGCGGTCATCTCTCCCTTTCAGCAGCCCTTCCATATATTGAACTCTTTCATTTTGTGCATGTTTTGTTTTTGCCACATAAGAAGCTCTTATTACATGTAATTAATTCAATTTTATACCGATAAACCTTTAGTGATGAATGAAATGCATTAAGTTTGTTTGTTTTAAAAAAATCGGTTTTATACTTTTAAATATTATTTAGTAAAAAGATACTTTTAATATTATTGTGATGAATGATACATTTAAATATCTTTTGAATTATTCAACTCTTATGTCACTGTTTGTAAAATAAATAAAAAAAACTCTTATGTCACTAGTCTAATCTGTCCAACTTTAGGGTCCGTTTGATGGTCAGGATAGTGAGTAGGATATGATAATTATTTCATATCATGTTTTAATTTTTTGTTTGATGCATCAATAGGATATGATAAATTATTCCCTTTTTTAATCATATCATATCATTCCTTTGTAATTTATATCCTATGTTTAGGCTGTGTTAGAAATTATCTTGTTGTGTTATTACGAAAGTAAATCTTTATTTGCCAAAAATAAAACCACCTACAATGGAAACTTGTTATTTAATTATATTTAATTGAAAATAAATAATGATATCTTGTTTGTTATCATATCCGCGTCAAACACATAATAAGATAAATGTTATCATGTTAATATCATATCCTAACTTTATCCAACTCCATATCATATCATGTATCTATCATATCCTGACTATCAAACGAGCCCTTATATTATATTTTGAAATTGCATTTAATATCTTTAATAAATACAGTAATTTTTAAAATTTCTAGTACATATATAATTATTGTAAGTCAACATCTACTTAGTTATGTCAATCAATTAATATTATGAATTAAAATCTATCAATTAAATGATATTATAACAGTAATCTGAAATAATTCATCTAGTTTTTTTAAAAAAATTATCATCCATCTAACTGAAGAAAAAACATGATTAATGTCTCAAATGAACTAAATTATCACAATATGCCGATCTAAGATTTAATTTCTGATTAACATTTATTTTAAATGTATGAAAATGTCTCAAATAAAAGCCCACTAAAAAAAAGCATGATTAATGTGTGCTGTTTTGGAGTTGCTTTGAGCTCCTTTTACACCAACCAATTTTTCTGGCGCTATTATATGATCATCATACATTGAAGATAAGGTCGTCCTTAACATGGTTTACATTAATCAACATCAAACTAATCAAGGCCAAAATGACAACCATTGTCTGGCGATGATTCTTTGAGAAAGGACACGAACGACACACACCTAATGAGATTGGGTCAAGAACTCAAGGATAATCCAAACTAATTTTTCCTTGTTTTAAAATTTTCATTTGTTTATCCTTTTTCTTTTTTTGATGGATTTCATTGTTTATCCTATTATTTGTGACTTTGGGATGGAAAGTTGGATAAAATAATTTTTTAGACATTGCCTACCTCTAGCACTACTAATTTGAATTTCTAAAATAAGGGTATTAAAAATATTTTTCTAGTGATACAAAACACTCAATTTTTATTGTTTTATAAACCTTATAATTCTCACGAGAAGAGAACCTTGATAATTCAAAGTTCGGATATCAAAATAAAATTGAGCAAAATATTACTTCTACTAAAAATCGAATTTGAAATCTCACGAACAATTCACTATAGAAAAAACTCATTAATGATCATTTAAGTTCCGTATCTTTAGAATGGTACAGAGAAAGTATTAGGTATTTGTATCCGCACTCATAGTTGCTCATTTTTAAAGATGGTTATTAATACTCATATCTATATTTATAATATTGATTCTACCCTATTTATTATAGATATTTTTTGCACGTATAGGATCAAATTGTCATCACAAAAACTTTATGACCACTTTTTTAATCATTTTATTGACCCATTCAAAACACATTGTCTAATATATTTTGATCATTTTATTGTATTCTAACAAAATTCTTATTCAAAACACAATTATTGTCTAATTATATTTTGATCATTTTATTTTATTGTACTGTATTCTAACTAAATTCTTATTCTCGCCAAACTAATTAACAAGTAGATGGAAGAAGGTATTTTTATTTTTTGTTTTGGTCCGGACGAAAAGCAGTTAATTATCTCTCTCATTTATATATATAATTTTCATTTTTTCTCTCATACCATTTTACCTCTCTAAGTAGTAAGATAATTTTTTTGTAAACCATGCTTATTATCTATTTTAACAACACATAATTTTTTTTAATGTATCATACTAAACAGCGCCCCCGGAGCACTTGTTAAGCATGCTAAAAATGAAAATAAAACATAAAATTAATGATGATAAAATAACTTTTTACATTTTCAAGACATTGAATATATATATTCTAAGAAAGAATTTCTATATTAATAAGGTTAACTAATATATCAAGGGCACTATTTAATATTTTTCTTTTTTAATAACCGAAATAGGTATTGGTGGAAGTGTTCAAATTGTACTGTGTTTTAGATAGATGAGATGAGATAACCGATCAAAAGGAAATGCACTATGAAAAGTTGGTCCACAAGGAAAGGAAGGACACATAGTATTTATTCAGCGGCTAAGATGGTATACATGTTTGCTACGCATTGATAAATGATTAAAGAATAGTAATAAATATTGTGGAAATAAAAATAAAGAAAAATAAATTTGGTTGTGTCTTACGGTCAAAGGCAATAGGATTAGTATGGGTCACCTGAAATAAAATCTAATAAAAATACATTCTATGTGAATGGCATGCCATTGGAGGAAGGAAGGAGTTTAATTTTTTGGTCAGATAAGCATTCAAAATAACGTTTAGATTAATTACTTGTTTAAGAAGCTACTCAAAAATGCGTCTACCCTACGTTCCCATCATCAATTCAATTCCTTAATCAATAAACATCCCAAATGTCGTGGCTGTCATTAATTAGCAGAAAATATTTAAATTTACCATCATATCCTTGCCTCCTTTTTTCCCCTAATAAACATCAATTATTCAATTTTAGTCAAGAGCAATTGAATTATACGGTAGGTGACTACTTTAAACTAAAGGAGTTAAGGCACATGTTAAGAAGATAAATGTGGAAAATATTTATTAAAGCATGTATACTATTCAATTATCCAAGCATTAAATTTTTTGTATCATTAAATGCTACATTTCTATTTTTAGGTAGTTTATCATATGCCATTAGGGCACAAATTAACATGCTTAGATAATTGAATAGTATACATGCTTTAATAAATATTTTCCATATTTATCTTCTTAACATATGCCTTAAGGGCACATGTTAACATTCTCCTTAAATAAAATACAACATCGTAGAGAGAAGAGTTTTGCCGCATATTACAGTTCTATCTGATCTATTGATTAATCTCTATAGTTGTGTGTAATAGACAAAATTTAATATTCAATTTATTATAATAGAGAGACTAATTTATTCTTTGTAAAAAAAAAATCAAAACTAATACTCCCTCCATCCCAATTTAAATGACACAGTTGACTATTATGCACTATTCATACATGTTGCTTTGACCTTATTTTTCTACTAATAAATAAAAATAAATATTAGCATATAAGATGTTGTTTGATTCGTCTCGATGAGTATTTTCAAAATATCAAATTTTTATAATTTTTACTATTATACATTTAAAAATATTAATCATCAAAGTTGTGGATCGGTATGCGTGAAATAGTTAACTGCGTCACTTAAATTGGGACGGAAGGAGTATTTTTTATATGGACTAAATTGAACAAGATAAAAATTGCAATCGAGAAACTCATTTATTTATTTTTTTTATCCTTGACTTTTTCTTATTCATATTCCAAATTTTGTTTATTATTAATTAATCATATATCACACAAGAAAGATTTTGATTTTTCACTTTTTCCTATTGATCTTTACATGTCAAATCTTTTTCCCTTGTTGATTAAGGAAACAACCAACGACCAACAATAATTTTGTATATTACGCTTTTCTTTTTGGTGAAATATTGTACATTGAGCTAAGGAAATAGTGTTAAAGGTGATTAAAAAAATTAAACAAATGGCATATATTAAACACGTGTCTGTATATCGGTGACAAAATTGAACACTCATTTTTTTTTGTTGGTGACATCAAGATTGCAGACGGTGAGACACTCGCTAAGACCATCTATAATGGTTAGGGATGGCAAAACGGGCATGCCCGCCCCGTTTAGGCCCACCCCATTTAAGTCCGTCCAAAAATGGAGTGGGGCGGGGCGGGCCAACTTAGGTGTGCGGGTTCAAAATTCAAGCCCGCCCGTTTATTGGCGGGGTTACGAGTTGGCGGGCATGCCCGCCAAATTTTTTTTTTTTTTTTTTACAATTTGAATTACAACTTCACAATTCAATGTTAAAAAAATATTAAATATGTTGGATTATAATAACTTAACAATTCCTTACAATTCTTACCTCATATTTAAACTAACAATAATACTATAATAGGGATAATTAAGAGAAAATTGCAGCAGAGAATAGAGATAATTAAACTAAAAGAAACATTAACCAAGTTAACAAACAATTCTTTATAATTACGCTTAATTAAACTAACAAATCATCAACTAAGTTAATAAGTACTCCTTACAATATAAGATAAAATGATAAATACTAGAAAGGGATGGAAAAACGGGCATACCCGCCCCCGTTTAGGCCCGCACCATTTAAGCCCGCTCAAAAACGGGGTGGGGCGGGGAGGGCCAACTTAAGGTAGCGGGTCGAAAACCTCACCCCAGCCCGTAAAAAATTGCGGGTCAAACGGGCTCGGCCCGTTTTGCCACCCCTAATAATGGTATTGAGTTTTGGGTGTTGAGAGTGTGTTGAGTTTTGAAAATCATTGGAGATGAGTGTTGAGTGAGTTGGAGGAGAGAAGTGTTGAGAAAACTCAACACAGTTGAAGTCTGGCCCGGGAGGACGCGTGGCGCGTTCTGGTTTGTCAAACCAGGCGCGTGCAACACACGCAATGATAAAGCGCTGAGACGCGGAGAGAGAAGGTAAGGCAGACACATGGTAGCACACGATTGGCCAGCGGTATTTTTATTTCATTTTATCTTTAAAGTCAATTATTCAATTGCAAATTAATTTTTTATTTTTTTATTTTTATACCAAAATTCATGATTTTTTTTTGTCTATAAATAGAGACTTGGTTCATTTGATTTGGACACAGGAAAAAAAAACCAAATGTTTCACTCTCTTAATCTTATTATTTTATTTCTATTAGTGTTTATTTTTAAGTTTTTGTCTTTACTTAGTGAAATGGATCCCAATAATTATTTCAACACCCAAAATTCTTCTAATAATCAAAACAATTATCAAAATTTTGTTTTTATTATAATTGTAATCGGAATTTTAATTTAATTTTAATCGATGATTTGTATCGTATAATTTTAATTTAATTTTAATCGATAATTGTATTTTTATGTAATCATAAAAATAAAAATAAAAATTTAAATAAAAATAGGAAATAAAAAGTGGTGGGGTAGAGTGTTGAATGAAAAACCGTTGGAGAGGGTAAAAATTGAATGAATGTTGAATTAATAGGTAGAAGAAAAAGAAAATAATGTGAAGTGTTGGGAATTGAAAAAGGTGGTGTTGAGTTTTTGTACCATTGTAAATGGTCTAATGCGATGTTATAATATACTAGTACTATAAAAATGAAAATTTTAGATTTTAACTTTAAAAAATATATTGAACATATAATTTTAAAAAGAAAAGCATATGTATGTTGATTCATGATCGGCATAAACATAAGAGATGGAGTATTATTAGGAACACAATTTGAACAATAACTGTGGTGCATGGGTCGATGGATGGGGTCCCCTACATATGCACTTCCACTGCACACACTTAGTGTATGTTTGGTTCTGTAGTGACAATAATTGATTTTGACAGAATTGATTCTGTAAAATTGATTCTTACCAATATTGATTTTAAGATAAAGTGGTTTATGTTTGAATATGTTCATGCAAAAGTGAGTTGAACAAAAAAATTGAGTGTAAAAATCAATTCTAGAATCAGAAGCTACAATTTCTAGCTTCAAGTAGAATCAATTCTGGACGCAGAATCAATTCTACTTTTAAGAAACCAAACAAGTCAGAATCAATTCTACATGTCCAAAATCAATTCTGACATAGCTAGAATTGAAACCAAACATACACTTAAATGGCTCTCATCATGCATTACTGATTTTTGTGTTCCCTTTGCAAGTTAGAGTGGGTGCCCATCACAAAGCTTCATGTGATCACGTGAGATTACACTTTCTAATTCTACTATCATGGGTTCAATATAACTAAATTCTTCTTTTTGGTTTTTAAGCATCGCTACAATAAAACTAGTAAATAACTTGTCCTATCAGACGAGTCGAATCGTTACACGTTTTTTTATTTTTAGTTAACAATTTTAAAATTACAATTTGATGCTCCTTTTTGGCGCGTTTGAACCTTTGGGCTTAACTTTGAACTCTTTTGGGCCAAAACCATTTGGCCCATAATCCACTCACCTCTTTTCGAATCTCAAGTTAAGCCTTTGGTTTCGAAGAACTTCGCGAACATTTTCGATTGTCAAATTACTTATGAAATTACTGCTTCAAAGGAACCCTTTGTTTCGAGCCATTACCAATATTTCTCATAAATACCAATCCGAATGTACATGTGTATTTGGTACTTAATTTAGGCTTTCGTTGGACAAATATTCACATTTACTTTATCAAGTAATTATATGTAAAAATAGAACCCAACATCAGTGTATGATTTATTTATTTATTTAGTACATTGTAAAGGTAATATGTCCTGTCTAAAAAAAACACTTGTGGGAGTGTTGAACTAATGTATGGTTTATTTATCCCGTCTATTTGAACAAATTTGTTAAATTTGTTAATTTACTATGGAGTAAAACATAAAAATAATATGTCATAATAAAAAAGAATACTTTTTTTGACACATAAAAAAGAATTTTTTTTTAGATGAGGAAAAAAATATTTACAACAATTTTGTGGCATTTTTTTTTAGCTTGGGCTTGTTTCACTCATTTAAAAAAATGACCATGGGCTTCTAAACAAATCAGCCAATATTTATTTAACTTACTAGAACCGTAAACCTAAAAGTCTAAACTCAAGAACCGTTCAAGAACCTAAAAGTCTATCTTCTCTATTTTCTCTTCCCCACTTAACCCTAGCTGCCGTCAACAGTTTTTCACCCTAGCACGGTTAGGGATGACAAAAATATCCATACCCGCGGATATCTACGGATAAAATCCGCCACGGATACGGAGCGGATAGCTTAATGGATATCCATGAATAAAATAAATGGATATTTCAATTATCCGCATTTAATGGATACAGATGCGGGTTTAATACTATCCGCGTCCGCGGATATCCATACCCGCTAAATAATTAGTAAACTTACTTAAATATCTTTATTTACATATAAATTCTAGAATTTTTATATAAAAAATTTGTATTTTTATATTTTATCTTTTGCAGTTTGGCTCGATCTTTTGTATAAATTATAGTTTTGTTTGGCTCTTTTGCAATTTTGTGAGGTGATTTTTGTTTGTAAATCGGATGTTTTCATTAAAATTTATGAATATTAAGTGTTAATATTTTGTCTTTAAAAAATATTATTATTTTTTTCAATAATTAGTTCTTTTTTTTAATAAAAAAAATATCATTTATGGATATCTGTTAATATCCGCGGATACTTCAATATCCGCGGATTACCCGCTTAGCGAATATCCACACGGATATGGAGCGGACACGAATATCATATTTGTCTGACGGAGCGGACACGGATATCACACTATCCACGTCCATGGATATCCATTGACATCCCTAAGCACGATGATATTTCTTTTTTGTTCTCATGTATTTTTAAGTCAAGATTTTCTTAGATCGGAGACATTTTTTAATTTCTCAGCCGCCACCTTCTTGGATAGATCTTGACCACCATAGACTAATTTTTAAAAAACCATTACTATGTAAAGACTCTCCTTCATCTCCTCTGCAAAACCCACAAAGAAATTTCAAAATAGGAACACTTTTGCCGGTGGCCACCATGCCGGAAAATACTGTCACCGTGCCGGAAAACGTCTTATTCTCCACTTTACTTATAGATGCAATAACAACAACAACAAATAATCAGAGTTTGGAGTTTGTATGTAAATTTTTTTGTTTATTCAGTTTGTATTTTTTATATAATTATATATTTTGATGAATACAATTTCTGTTTTTATGTAAATTTTTGGCAAAAATTAATTTTTTTTATCTGTTATGAAAATTATTTAGGAATACAATTCTTCTCCACTATACTTTTTATGTAAAAGATCATTTACGAAGTTATTTGATTTTTTTTTAGATCTAAATAAATAAATTTATGTAAAAAAGTAAATATTTGAACTATGTTAAAATAAAAACTTTTACACCAAAAGAAGTTCTAAATGAAAAGGAAAGAGGTAGTTTTATACTATAGTTTAATTATATAATATGTTTTAAGAATTTGTTAGTAACAATGGATCCTGAGCAAGTGTCTAGGAATTTGTTAGCTTGATGTTGTTAGCATGTATTTATATGTTTTGGATCTGTTTTTGTTTTTATTTTTTGAAGCTATTGTTTTAAAATATGCATGTATATGTTTTAGATCTATTTTCCCCACATTTTTCTACCGTAATGTTTAAAAAAATAATAATTCTTATGTTAACAAAAATTATGTATTTATTTTGTTTTGGCATGAATGTTTTAAAAAATCAGACAAATTAATTTTTGTTTGAATGAAGAAAATGATGTTTGCATGTCTTGCCTTGCTTTTGCTATAGTAGTTTGTGGCCGATGATGAAATTTATGAAGAAAAGAAGTTATTAAAGATAATATGAAAAAGAATGAAGAAGAAAAAAATGAGAAAAGTTTGAATATCATTTTCATACCTAAGTTCTTCATCTTGTTAGATAGATAAAGAATAATGTTGTTCAATTTATCCTGCAAAATATAAAAAATTCAAGTGATTAGAAAAATGTCGTTGATGATAGAAAGAAGAGCTAGAGAGAAAATGAAATATGAAATGTCTTTTTTGAAGACAATGAGATGTGAAAGTATAAATTGAAATTCAAATAAATGAAGAGAGGGAAAATATTTTGAATTTGAAAGAAGAAAAAGGTGTGAAAAGAAGTCATGTGATATGTCAGATTTAACAAAATATTCATTTTCAACCAAACGTGAACAGTGGGCGGCTTAGTGGCTTAGTCGAAAAGTGACTTTTTATCTCACAACAATATAATATAGCTTGGTTGGCACAGTTACATGAATCTTTTTAGTTCAGTTTCAATTTTTTTAGACCTCAAATACCCTCAACTTTTGCCAATTGACAGCATATGAAGCAAAGTTATTTTCATATTTTCCAGGGACAACAAGTTTCTTATATTGTATATAATAATTAATATAGGGTATGTTTGATTAAGAGAAGAAAAGGGGAAGAAATTTGGATAATTAAAAGATAAATGAATGAAAAGTATAGTATTCTTTCTACTTTATAATAACTACATGTGATAGAAAATGTCATAAAAAATGTCAATAGTGAACTTATCGTGAACGTTAGTTTTGCTGTAACTAGCATTTCTCTTTTTAAAAAATAAAGGAAAATGCTAAACACTGCCTCCGGGGCACTAGTTAAGCATATAAATATGAAAATTCTATCTTGAAATTTGTGCATTCAATGCATCGAGAATGTAAAAGGTTCTTTTATCAATACTAATTTTATTTTTTATTTCTATTTTTGGTATGCTTAACAAATGTCCCGGGGACATTATTTAGCATGGCCGAAAAATAAATTATGTATATGTATGAAATTGGCCTTGAATTTGCACAATCCTAGTAATGAGACCATGACCAAGATATAAATACATATATTTTAGTGAAAATATGCTAGTCATAAATTAATGGAACAAGTTGTCTGTTTTAAATCTTAGTCATTCATTTATTTCTTAATAAATCCAAATGGTAGCTTGTTATTAAATGTTATTGGTCTTTTTATGGACCACTATAGTAGTTGCCATGATTTGCCTATATGAATACCTTGTCAATCAAATTGGTCTTGATTTATTGTATTCCCAAACTTTTTTAATTTATTTACATATTTATACATTTGTCAATATTGCAAACAATTGAACAAAATAGTTTGATTTTGATATGGTTGGAATGAAATGAAAAGTATGATGAAGTAGAAAGGACAACCCCCCATATGTGCCTAAGAGGAGGTACACAAACAAAAAGGAGTTAGAAATGGGAAAGGCCTCAACATTTAATTTGTTTGTACACTAGACCTTACTGCATTGCAATGTGAGATGTATTCTTATATTTGTGTTTATATTAGAATTTCTTAAATATACGACCAGCGAATGACACTTTTATTGTCCCAAAACACGGAATCATTATAAATGTTGGAGGAAATGTTATGCGAAAATTGCATTTGGCTACGATGGCATGAGCCGGTGTGAAAGGTGGACAATAAGTACCATTGTAAAGGCCTTTGAACATAGAGTCTAACTTTTTTATACCTATAACCGATTTAATATTATAAAAAAAACTATGATTAAATTTGTACTCTCTAAAATTGCATTCTTTTAAGTTTAGGCCATATTACATTTTAATATTAATTTTAGTCATCCATAATATCCTGCATTTGTAATAATAGTCCCTATTTTGAATTCCTTTTATAGAAAAAAGTGGGTACTTTTAGTTCCAAAAAATAGTTGGTTTAAAATGCAAATAGAGACAAATAGTTAATAAATATTTTTGAATGATTAAACTTAAAAGCTTGTGATTTTGTAGGGAGTAATTAACAAAAAAAACTTGAAAACAGAATGACATGATACATAAAAGTTTTTCAAAAATTTAATTTGATTATAATCTATTTGAGATATTAATATTTTTTTAAAAAAAATTGAGATATTAATATCATAGGAGAGATTTAACAGTTGACAAATTTGTAAATTCAGAAGAGTATGTTGGAAAATATTAATATTGATATGATTATAAATAATTTTCCATATCAAAATGCTCGAAGAAAACATTTCTCAGGGTCGTTCCAACATAGTTAGTGCCCTAAAACAAGTTTTATCGATAAGCTTATAAAACAAAAAATTATATGAAAAATCAATAGTATATTATCACTTTCACACTTTCCACTAAATACTTTACTTTACTTTCGATTAATTTCAAATTATTATTTGGTATACTCAATTTATAGTTTAAAATATAGTCAATGATGATCGAACCTAGTACCTCATGCATTCACATAAATTCTCCAACACTAGACTAAATCAAATGGCTTTTATGTATACTCAATTATAATATAATTTAATTTCATTATAATTTGTTTCAATAAAAAAAACCCAATTTTTCAAATTCAATATTTTTGTCGTTTTCACATTTATTTTGTATATTTTTATTTTTCAAAAATATTTATTTTAACTTGGCATAAATATATCTATCATAATTTATTTTAATAAATTTATACTACTTTTTATTATCTTTTGAATTTTCAATATATTCTTTTCATTACTTTTTTTTTTGTTAAGTAGTCTAGTAGCTAAAAATTTCACCCTTAAAATGGATAAGAACCCCTACATATATAATGTAATGTCCTGCCAATAGATTTTTTGTTATATTTTATATTTAAAACCAATCTTTTAAAATTGATTTGAACTTAATCTAATATTAAGAATTCTACTTTTAATTTAGAAATTTAAATTTTGCATAATTTAATTAAAGTAACGAAGAAAACACGAATAATATGCCATAGAATTTTAATTTTATTGAACATTAGATAAATAACACACAATTTATTTTCTCCTATTTTCGTCTATTAAATATGACTCTTGAAGTCATATATATTAATCACCAAAACAACACCAACCAATTACATGCATGATACCACCAATCTATTATGAAGTTTAAATTAAAAAAATAAAATTTAATGTTATTAAATCATACGCAATTCCTTCATTCTCATGTATTAAATATATCTCTTAAAGTCATGCATATCAATTACAAAAAACACTCATAACTATTTATTGCATGCATAACACCGTAAATATATTATAATTCATTTTCCCCTTAATTTTTCATGTAATACTATGTGCATCATTATTTCTTTGATCTCTTATTTATTTTAATATATTTCGCTTTTCTTTTATGCATACATTAGTAAATATAAAAAATAACTTTGAAAATTTACGAAGTACATTGCTACTAGAAAAATAAAAATATATATTATCCTTTAATTATTTACAATACTATTAAAAAAAATATTTTCATCTAATATTTACATAAGTTGTTCATCTCGAACTGTGTCCAAGACCCAACATTATTTACGGTTATTTACTAGGGAGTATATGGATATATTTTATCTTCATGTATCCTTTAAACTATTTGTCTTGTGCCTATGATGGATTTTATCCATTGCCATGGCTACCGCGTGTGTGAATTTTTTGTTATCCCTAAATTATTTATCTTAATATATATATATATATATATATATATATATATATATATACACAATGAAATAATAATGAAATATTTTCTATGCTTTAAAATATATAATGAATATATTTTATCTTCATGTATCCTTTAAACTATTTGTCTTGTGCCTATGATGGATTTTATCCATTGCAATGGCTACCACGTGTGTGAATTTTTTGTTATCCCTAAATTATTTATCAATACATATATATAAAAAGAAATAATAATGAAATATTTTCTATGCTTAAATGTACTAATTTAATTAATTCTAAATATTTACTATTTTTAATTTTGATAGACAAATAATAAATTTTTATATGTCTAACCCGGATAATGCGGAAAATATTTATGGCATTTAATTTTACTCTTTACAAATTCAACTAAAGAAATATTTGAAATTTAATTGATGTATTATATATTTATAATCAAATGACAAAAAAGTATGCCTTTTTTTAGCCAAAAATTTTGGGGCCTAAAACCCTTGCTTTGGTCGCTTGGCCCTTGGGGCGGCCCCGACACTTCTTCTGAATTTTTGAGTAAAAAGAAGTTTTTTGATGTGTTGTAGAACTTATTATGTATTTTTTTTAGTACAAAACAATTATAGTATATTAATACGATTATGTTAAATAAAATTTTTTTTTTTCCCGCGTTTAACCTAGGGTCCATAAAATGTCAAAAATGGTTTTGTGTCCATCATCCATATGCCACGTGAAGAAGAGATCATCTTCGATCACATTTTTCTCTGGTGGAAATATTAAGATGCAATTATATATTTTTTAAATTTAAAAATAACAAAAAATTACACAATATTAATAGTTATACTTTCACACTATTAATTAGAAAAACATTAAATGAACCACCACAATTTGATCTTCATTTCGGATTAAAGTTTAGGATACAATAGAGTTTACTGGCGCAACACTCTTCACAATCAGGAAGATCGTTTACACTTCATCACCAAATTACATATGCTATGTGGCGGCTTGTGATGGCATGTTTACTTCCATGTTAAACTCTGGATTAACCCCTGCTTATTTTTGCCATTTTTTTATATAAATATTGCATTACAATTAATGTTGTTGATTTTTGTTGTTGTTGTTTTAGGCCAACTTTTGGAAACCGAGTATTGTTCACCAAATTGTCAAGCCTTTTTTACTCATTTGGAACATCTACTCTGCAAACAAGTAAACATTCCTCGAGATCTTAAATTCTCATTGATGAGAAGTGAAACGAATATACCTCTGCCTGGTCAGGAAATAGAGCTTAAAGAGACTAATCAAACTCTTGCTTCCCAATTTGGTCAGGAGCTAACCAATAGGCTTATTTTGGAAGAAAATTTTTATGTATGTGCCGTTTGGAGAGGAAATGAAATGGCTAGCGTGGTGTTATTTAAGCTCCCCCAACGATATTAGTGTTTTTGTGGAAATTCCGTTGGCTGTTACTCACATTCTCAACATCAGCGTAAAGGCACCATGAAGATTTTAATGTCAATTATAAGATTAGGAATGACAAATTTTCACCATTTGAACCATCATCATATTCTTCAACTTCTCAATAAACTATCAACAATTAGAATTGCATTGCCACGATAGAGAAAATTTTCAATTTCATAAATATCAGGTTCCTAAGGTGCTTCTTCCTCAACCACCCAAAAATCAATTTTATTAATAGTTTCACAAATAATAATTTTATGGTGTGTAGTCTAGTTCGCTTGCATATGGATTTTATGGAAATGAAGCAAAGAAAAAACATTGAGAGATAAAGATAAATGGTTCAACTATGCACTATGTTGGTGGATAAATAATCCTATAGATTGTTTGTCCATATGAGGACATGATGATTAATCTGCTAATTTTATAGTCAAGGGGTTATATCTCCCCCAGTTTGTTTTGCCCGATCATGGGTTACATGTTTAACTTAGTTAAGAGTTAGCTTAGAAAAGCTTCGAAAGCAAGTCAAGCATTCCAATCCCAACAAATTAATCTCGGTATGTGGCATCTTGATAGCACCTCAAAATTCTGACCTGTTTAGCTGTGGATTTAAGTAGGCTTTTGTACTTTTAACTATATGAGAACGCGTAAAAATAAATCTTAAAAATGATAAAAAATTTCCTTTTTGCTTATTGTTTGAGATAAAAAAAATGTTGATTTTTTTACTTATAAATTACTCCCTCCATCACATTTTAAATGACTTAGTTTGACAAGATACACTCTTCACACATCACGTTTTGACCAATATTTTTCTACAAATAAATATTTTCAAAATATCAAATTTTAATAATTTTTACTTATACACAATTTAAAAATACTACTTCATAAAGTAATAATTAAAATTGTGCATTGTCAAATCTAAAATAGCAAATTATATTCATGAGTTATACTACATTTTGGGAAAGAGAGTATAATTTGGACACAAAATTTGCCATCTATACATACATTTTCCAAATCTATATATATATTATTTAGGAGTCTTTTCTCAAAGCATATCGTACACGTGGCAATCCCACAATGATTCTACTCCCACATTGTTTTGACAATTAATGAATTAAATGATTTAGTTCAAAAAAAAAAAACAAGGATCAAAGTACAAGCATAATAAAAACGTGGTGTGCTCAAATTATGCAATTATTTCTCTAAGGCAATCTCTAAGCAATTAATTAATGAATTAAATGATTTAGTTCAAAAAAAAAAACAATATAAAAAAACAATCTCTAAGCAATTAATTAATACATTTTTTTTAACAAATCACACCACATAAGCAAAGACAATATAAAAAAAATATTTCAAGCAAATCCTTAAAAAAATAGCTATTTTGAATTTTGATCAAAACCTTAAAAAAATAGCTATTTTGAATTATGAATTATGATCAAAACCTTAAAAAAGTAGCTATTTTGAATTTTGATAAAAGCTTTAAAAATGCTATTCTTAGAATTATTTCCATATAGCTATTTTGAATTTTGATATGCTAATTATTTTGAATTTTGATCCGCAATTCTTAGAATTAAATGCTATTTATTTACTGTTCAAAGTCATTATACCTAAGCAATTGACTTATGTTCATGTGTTGTCATTATACCTACAAAAGGAAAGACAATATTCATTTTTTTTCAACATAATCTCCCCATTAAAATCAGTGAATCTGTATTAATGGTCCAAATATCTCCCCACAAAAAATATACTCTACCTAATTTGACTTTCACCCATTTAATAATTAATAGAATATTCCTTAGGTTTATGCTTTATTTTGACCTATTTTACATCTATAAATAGTCTACACAATGTTATTTTCTATTCATCACATCCAATCTCAATACCAATTCTCTTATTTACAAATTACAAATTCTAATGGCTCCAAAGTACGATTCAATTGCTTCTTTGAATGCCTCAAAAGAAAACTGGAATGTGATGGTTAGGGTTGTGCTTAAAAAGAAACAATTCAAATAGTTACCTATTTTAGAATTTGAGAATTAATCCATATATACTATATATAGTCAACCATATGCAAAACTTCAGAGATACTCCCTTAATTGTTGCTAGCCTCACAATTCTATATATACATGTGCGTTTCCATTTCAAAAATTATGGTAATGATACTATTATTTTATATTGGTTGAATACAATTTTATTTCTTGAGTAGTTTTTCCTTTTTATTTCACTCTCACTATTTCCTTTAATTTGTCATTTTTTCTTAGTTTTGCAGGTTTAGTCTATTTTTATTTTTTTAACTGTTGGATATTTGCAGATTTTGCAGGTTTCTTGCTATTTTGTAATGCATTTCTAAAATATTAGTATCAAAGTTATTGTTGAATTTGTGAGTGTGAGTTTTATTCGTTATGGTATGTATTTACAAACTTTTGTTTGTTCTGAGCTATGAGTCTATTTTTTATATTCTGGACATGTCCTGTTTACATTTTTTGTTTATTCTCATACTTCAATCTTCAAACTTATATTTATACTTTTTATTTGATTGTACAGGTCAACTAAAGGGGCAAGTGACAAAGTAAACATTGATGCGGTTTGATTTTATTATGTTTGCTATATAGACCAATTTGTAGTTTTAGATTTAAATATTGTATTTTATAATTTAAATGATTTGAATGCAATATTGTAATATAGTTATATGGAGATTTATTTCAACCAACAAAAAACGAATATTGGTCTTTTTTCTATACTATAAAGTTGGTCTCTTAGTAATAGAAAATATATAGAATATGTTTTTTAGCAATAAAATTATGGGATGGTTCTTAATTATCAGCTAATCTTTATAATTTAGATTCAATTTCAAGATCTCGCGAGAAAAATACTACTCCTCATTTATTTTTCTTTATTTTTTATCAATTGAAATTTTATTTCGCAATATTACAATTATCATTAGATCAAATTCTAAAGTTAACTTCAATTATTGATAGAAAGGATTATGGTGGAAGGATGGTGTTGGTAATGGAATTTAAGCTATATATGTTATTATTTATATGTAAAATACCCGTAAAAAATATTGATAAGCAAAATTTATATTTGATTAAAGTAATCAAAATTAATGCTTTCATTTTTCTTTTTTTGTTCAAGAGCCGTCATTAAAATAAAATAAGTTGTACGTAATAGTTGTTTAATGGATATTAATATATATGCCTATAAATATGTCTCATCTCATTTATATTCTTCAAAATATTACATATATATTTTTCTATTCTTCAAAATATTATATATATACTTTTTTTTTACAACATATGTATATATATATATACACACACTTCTATTCAAATTCTTTGTCCCTAATATTGAACTAAAATTTGAAAATCGCAATGCACGTGACGCTCACATAAAATCGTTGTTAAAATTTATACAAGAATCTGTATTTCTACTCATATTAATACGAAGCTATTTTTTTTGTTATTTTGTGACTTATATTTCTATTTATATAATAATATACGGATGCTTATTTTTTATTGTAATTCATGTTGGAGCGTATTGTGTACTCATATATTAATACATATGTTTTTTTTTTGTTTTTTTTCTTATAGTTTTTATGGAATCTATATTTTAATCATACGATGATTATTTTTTATTTAAATGAGAACCTATATTTCTATTCATACATTAATACGGGATCTATTTTATTTTTGTAATTTATTTTGTAGTTTATAATACGAAACCCTATTTATTTATTTTTTCTACAAGATCTATATTTCTACTCATACATCAATACAGATGCCAATTTTTTATTAAAAATGTCTATGAGTACATATATTTTTACTCACACATTAATAAGAAAGACTTTTTTTATGTAATTTTTACGAGAAGTCATATTTCTATTAATATATATTAATATGAAGACCAATTGTTTTTCTTCTAATATTTACGAAATCTATATTTTTACTCATATTAATACGAGAAGTATTTTTTTTAGTTACTACAAAAACTTATATTTCTTTTCATATATTAATACGAGATCTATTTTTATTTTTGTAATTTATACTGTCGTTTATATTTCTACACATATATTATACGAAAGCTTTTTTTATTTATTTTTGCGCGGCTTATATTTCAACTCATACATCAATACTGGAGCATTTTTTTTGTAATTTTTACCGGAACATATATTTCTACTTATGCATTAATACAAATGACTCTTTTTTTAATTTTTATAATTTCTACTTAAATCTATAGTTTTACTCATATATTAATACGAAGACCTATTTACTTTATAATTTTTAACGAATCTATATTTTTAGTCATATATTAATAGAGAGACTATTTTTTTAATTTCAATGGGAACCTATATCTTTGTTTAAATATTACGGTTAAATATGTTGCAAGTCCATTTGAACGGACTTCTAAAAATGGTCCCTATACTTTTTTATATTATATTTATAGTCCTCATGTTTTTGTTGTTTCCAACATTTATTGATCCCTAATGTAAAATTTTGGTTGACTGGACAGACGGAAAATGACACATAGATGTCACAGGGACTCATTTAATGCTCACTCTTTGTGCGCCAACTTCATTAAATAAGTCTGTGTGGCATATGTTGCTTATTTCATCTGTCCAATTAACTAAAATTTCACAGTAGAGACCACTGTATTGGAAACGGAAAAACGTGGGGACTAAAAATATAATAAAAAAATGTAGGGACTATTTTTAGAAGTCTACAAAATGTAGGGACAAAAAATATATTTAACCATAAATATTAATACGGGAATCGATTTTTTTAATTTGTTATTTATATTGTAGTCTATATTTCAACTCATATATTGATACACATGCTTTTTTTTTTGTTATTTATATCCACCTCAAAGCCTTTATACGAAACCTAAAAGTCTTTTCCATATATCCCATAATTTTTTTTTTCTATCAACATTATAATTCTTTTAGTGGAGAATAATAGAAACAACAACTACGATACATCTTTAATTTGATAAAAAAAAAATTATGAACTATAGAAATCTTCCCTAAGAAAATCTATATACATCAAATTTACAATTAGTTTTTTTCACAGATTGCTATTTTAATTATTAAATATATAAATATTTACGTAGTTGTTATTAATTATCTTCCATTAGCAGTTACAATTTTAAATTTTAAATTTAAAGTAAAATTTATAAAAATATATTATTTATAAATCAATAAATCTACAGACGCATTTTTACCCGTGCTTGGCACGGGTCTGGATACTAGTACAACAAAGTGGAGAGGATTTCCCTCCAAAAATATAGCTATAACTTGGTTGGGCACAAATTTGAGTTAAGCCCATTAATCAAAACATTTTTTGCTTATTCCCTTTGGCGCTTTTCTCTTCTCTCACACACCATTCAACTGTGTAAACCAAATTCTCTTCAACACACTCATGGACGACGATCCTTTGGATTTTGAGTTACAAGACGATCTTCTCGTATCCCTTCCAATCAACAAAAAACGGTATCCTTCTCCCAACTCTTTCAACTTTCAATTTTTTTTTTTTGATACCATTTTCCCCCCTTTTGATTTTTAGGGTTTTATAGTTTAGTTTCCCAAAATTGCAACTTTTATGCAAAATCTATGTTTTTTTCATATGGGTTTCCCTTTATTTAATTTAAATAAGTAATTAAAATAACGGATTTTAATCTATGTAGCACTGACATTTCAGATTGAAAGTGTCTGTGTTTGACATGTGTGAACGTGCCTGGTAACGTGTTTGTGTCCGTGCTTCATATATAGGTTTTGACAAGTAATTAAAATTTATGTGAACAGGAAGAAAGTTATTGGATTGGATGATCTTCTTAATGATCACTACAAAGAACAGGACAAGCTTTTAGAGAAGAAGAACAAGAAGGCAAAGAAAAAGGCAAAGGGAAAGAAGAAATACGAGTATGAAGATGGTAACGAAGCTTATTTGACTAGGATTGTTGAGAGATGTCACAATCAGGTATAATATTTACTTTTTTTTACTTGTTAGTTATTACATTTCTTTTTAATTTTTGTAATTGAGGCTTTATGTTAGTGACTATTTTTGCATTCTTATTCAGTTGAAAGCATTTGGAGAAGAAAGTGAAATTCCAGTTTGGGGGGTTAATGTTTTCGGTGATAAGGTCATTATATTAAATCAAATGCTCAGAAGTTCTCTATGTTCTTGATTGTTTTTATTATGTATACTTGAGATTAGTAATGTTTTCATTTTGTGTGCTGCAGAAACCCTTTCCCCCTCTGGACTTTCCTGATCTCGGAAGTTGTAACTTCATACAATCTTTTCTGAACAACAAACTAAACTCCGTGGTTGAGTTGTCTGCGGAGAAAGGTTACTATGATGTTTTTTATTTTTGAAGCTATAATGTCATTTTTGTGTTTTTCGTTTCATAATTGAACTAACTCTCTTTAGTATTGCAAAAAAGTGCAGTAAGCCATGTTTAACCCTTGTTTGGATAAACAACTTAATGAAGTGCTTATAGCTTAAACACTTGCCATTTAAGTCTTTGTGTTTATGTTATTTCTATAACAAAAGATAAAATAAAGTTAAATTGTTTTAGTATAATTATAAGCTGTTTTCATAAGCTATCCTGGAGAGCTTATCAAAATAAACTGAAAACAGTTTATGGAAATGTCACAAGCTGTTTTCATAACCTCTTCCAAACAGTCTCACAAGTGTTCATGCCAGTAGATAAATTCAAATAGGTTAGTTCTAAGAGACTGTTATTTCAGGATACTGCTTATATATCCTAGGCGAAACCGTGAAACTGACTTATTTGTTTGTAAGTTGTTATCTCAGTTGATACTGTGTGTCCTTTCAGGAGATAGTTTTCTTGAAGGGTTACTAGTCAATGGTTGGCTTTCAAAACTAGCTTTCCTATCTGGCCAAATTGAAAAACCTGTAGCTATTTGGGCCTTCAACACAAGTAAAAGCACAGTTCCTTTCATGTTTATATTTTCATTAACTGTGGGAACGATAGCATGATTATCTTACATCTGTTTTGCTTTGTCATTTTCAGTGTTATATTCATCAAAAGAAGAACTGCAAAACTCCTCCAGCGACTTTTGGTGTTCAATTCTCTCTTCTGGAAAGGAGGTAAATTTATTTGTAATGTTAACTTAGAGCAAATGTATCGTATACAAATGATGACCTGGTTACTACTCGTGTTCATTCTTTACCAGGTTGATCAATTTTCTCTCAAAATTGATTGGTTTCCCGAGTACAAAGATTTGAGAAGTGCTCTTGACACTTACGGGTTTCTCTTTAAGTTTTCATCTAGTGCTGAACATGAAAGATCAGGTATCAATTGAATTTCTAGTCTAGTTTGTCTGTATATTATGATGAGACTTATTTTTTTCCACGGGAGATATGATTACATTAAGTTTCAGCACCATACATTAAGATGTTTTATTTTTCTATTTCACTTAATTTAGAGATATTTGCATTATTTCAATTGGAATGCAAATATCTTGCCATATCTATTACTACCATTCTTCTAAGAACAATATATGTTAATTGTCTTTAGATTCTGACAGTGGAGTTCCACCCCAAAATATTAGAGCCTGGATCAGATTTGTCACTTCTTGTTGTCTGATAAGGTAAGCAACAGCAGCAAGTTTACTCGGAGGATAACCTTAACAATTCATCTGTCATTTTCATGTTTAGTTTGTTATCATTTTTTTTTGAGACATAGTTAGTTTTCATTTAAGTTATGAACTTGCTTTGATTAGATTACCTGTCGATAATTCAATTTGAAGTGCAGCATGTTGAAGTATGATATTAGCAACTCATACGTCTTGATTCTAATTGCAGGAATAAAAAAGCTATCTTCTCTACCGTAGAAGCTGAAGAGATAGTAGAAATTATTATATGTCTATTCCTAGATCGTCAGTTTCAGGGGTTGTTGGTGCTCTTAAATGACTGCATGAAAGCAATTGTCAATTACTTTACTGACCAAGAATGGCGCTCAAGTTGTGAGAACATAGCAAAATTCATTGCTTGCAGGTTATGTACTGTAAACTAACAAAAGCTGGAGTGTATGTTGAGTGTTGATATTTATTTTCTAGATCTTGTCCAAAAGCCGTCTTTGCTTCATTTCCCTTATTCTGGTTGTCTTGTTTCTGCAGAGTGTCAGAGGATTTGAATTGCATCCAGATTGTTGAATGTGTTTCAGAAGTTAGTTCCCGTTGTAAGGAACTCAGAAGCGCTATTGCCTATCAAAGCCTGCTTTCTTGTTTTAATGGAGTATGATACTTGCCTCTCCCATCAAGTTTATTTATGGTTGTGCATAAAAAAAGTAAAATGAAGGGCCCGGTTTGTGTTCGAAGCAGTTAATTATTTGAATACTTAGTATGCATGTGATAACATCATAAAATTTAGCACCGAACGAAATCATGAGAGATAGTCTCATCTATCAGTCAGTAGACATTCGTGAAAGGACATTATAGTGTTGTTTGATCCCTGTAATCAACTTCATCTGTGCAATGTTTCCCTTCCCCTTTTACCCTCTATCAAAGGTGTTTCATCTTCCGCTCAATTTAACGGTAGCCATCACTCACCACCCCTGTAGCTACTCTATGTTAGGAGGGTGCAGTTTAAAAATGCTGATGTAGCAGGTAGGAGCATATGGATTGTGTGACGTATTCTGTTATATACGGATGTGAGGGAAAGTGAGGGGGTATCTTTGAATAGTATGAGTTTGTTATGGGCAATAGGCATCATGCGTCTGTAGGAGCTTAGCACTTTCTGTATTTTCCTTCATTAATTGTTACTGCATGATTGGGTTCCGTCAAAAACTATGATCGGCATAATACCAATTCTCTACTCTAGTCAGTCTCCACCCTGCACAATCATAGTATGTGGCTGTGACTTTGCTTGTATTGTTCCATTCATAGTGGAAAAGCAGCTATGGGATCTACCGAGCTATCGGAACATCAAAGTTTCCTTCCTCGGAGAATATCACTATGAAATATAGATTAATCCAAGGGTTAATATTGCTTGTGCTCCACGGACCACTTATAAAAGTGGTCTACATTAACCTTTGCCTATTTCTATGTTTGTTCGTTCAATGTATTACGCGTTTAGAATATAGTGTCATGTCTGAGTCCCCTATATATATAGATATATTCTTCAATGATACAGCGAAATGCGTTTTTGGTTTATATGTTGCAGTTTCATTTACATATTCATTTTAAAATATTTGTACACTGCCATCTAAATTTCTTTGCAAAATGTGCAAGTGACTAACACTTGGACTTGACTTTGGATGAGAAAATTCTTTCAAACAAGTCAGGATCGAACACCAAATTTAATTGCAGTAGTATCTTTGCAATCAGGAGTGACATTGATATTGTTTTTCTCAGGCCAACAGTGGAGAAGAGATCCTCAAATCACTTGATGCAATTAACTTTAAAGACAAAAATTGTGATTTCTTCAAAATGTACATTCACTTAGTTTTGACAGAGAATTGGGTTTTGTCCAACTCATTGGCTGAAGACAATCCAGTTATCTATGAAATGTTCTGTTCTTTTCTTAGACATTGTTCTACCTTAATTTCAGCAACAGACCTACGAACTTACGCATCAAAGGTGAATGAAATTCTTTCCTTATTTTTTATCAGTTATTTGGTTACAATGTGGTTTGACATACAGCAAATTTTTTTATTTCAGGTTCGTCATAAGGCTTCATATCTTCTGCATTTCTTCGTCTAAAAATGATTAGTACAAGGTATCTTCAGTATCATGGCTAATGTCTTGCATGAATCAAGATATCTTGATGCTCTAACATGTCCAAATGAGCTTTCTCATTTCTTTTGCAACCCCCCTATTTGTATTCTAGATCTATTCTCCTAAACTTGAAATGGATACTGCGATGAGGAAGGTTTGAATTTTGGAGAAAAAAAGTACTCACATTCTACTCATCTTTGTTGATAGTAACTTCAACACTCTATTCTAGTTGGGATTGTTAACCTGTATTTAGATTTATTACATGATATTATCTGCATTTTAAATGACTTGAAAATGGATTTATATGTTAAGCAATTTGCAATTTATGAAGAATTATAAAGTAGTTTTGATTATAATTGTTAAGCATTATGCCTCCGACTTATTATAACACAAATGACATCACATCTATTTTGAAGAAGAGTTTTATGGCTAATGAGAAAAAATAAAATTATTATTTTTTGTCATTTTTATGGTACCGTGCAATCTTACACATAATCTTTTACAGTATTAGATTTGGTATAAATTAAAAACAAAATGACATCACCTGTTTCAATTTGCATGAATAAGAAGTGAGTGTTTGCTTGCTTCCACATTGTGAGGGTTCAAGTTGTAGTTTAAGTTCATCGTATTTTTAAAGGCACTATCGCAGTTTCAGTTACTTTGAGAATTGAAATAACAGGGTTTATTTACAAAATATAACTACTGCACTAATATAGAACATATAGTCAAATTTATAAAGAATGTATAAAGAGAATTGCTATTTAGCAAGAAAATTTTACACAAGAAATGCAAGAATTAACACATGGTAAAATCTTAAAGGATGATATCATTTAATCTCATTCTTTTGTGGAAATCATGGGTGGTGGTGGATGTAAACAAGAGTGAAGATTTATTTTTGCAATTTTTCTCTTTAAATTTTCTTGCCAAAAAGCTTTTCCCATGTATAAAATATCAAAGAGAACGATGTTTGGAGAGAAAAAAATAGTCAAATTCATAACATTAAGAATTTAATACAGGCTTATGTATTTTGGCGCGGACATTGCGTATAATATATAAGGATTATATTCAAATCTTGATACATTTACTTATTTATCTTAAAAAATGAAACTCTAAGGGCTAAACTTATTCGAATCTTGATACATTCACAAATTTTCTTTGTTCCTCAATATAAAATTATTTTCAAAATTCAATTTGCATTATAATTTGGGAGTTTCTACGGTACATTAGTAAAATTCTAATGTACCGGTACACTAAATTTTTAAAATGATAAATAAACAATAATTTTTATAAATTAAAAAGTTATTTATTGACCATTATATTTTAGAAAACATAATTTCATAAGAAAAATCACAATTTCATTTTTTATAAACATGATACTAATTTTTTTAATATTTTTTTAACAAAAAATTCAATATTCAATATTATGAATAATAAAAGTTCAAAAAAAAAAATTAAAAAAAATTAAAAATTAATTTTTTGACAACTTTGATGAATAATATTAGTTATTATAATATTTTATAAGATAGAAAAAAAAAAATCTTCTAAAATATACTCATTTTTCTATTAATTTGAAAACCTATTGTACCGGTACATTAGGATTAGTCTATTGTACCATAGAATTTGCCTTATAATTTATTTATAAAAATACCCCTATTCAAAGTAGCATTAATAAATGTACATGTTTATCTTTTTTATAATATCAATAAGTATAAGAATAAAGACGTAAAGTTTATACATTTTTTTTGACAAATTTATTGATACAATTACATCTATGTATTTTCTATTTGAATTTTGAAGTTATTTTTTATGTTATATTTTGTAAAAATATTAAGATGAAGGGATACTATTTCAATTCAAGACGGAAAAAATTAATAAAGATTCACAAAACTCGAATTCAAAACCTCATACTAAAGTTTTTGTTGGAGATTCTTATAGCAAAGGGAAGAGAATATTTATTTTTGATTTTTCAAAGTGAATATTGGGGAGTCACCTTTTTAATTTCACCTATTAATTTGAACCCATGTATATAAAAAAGTTTTTGAAATATTTGAAAATTATTTTCGAACCACACAACGGTAACTTTCCTTTCTTTTCCATCCCTTTCTTCTTTTCCTTTTCTTTTCTTTTCTTTTCTTTTCTTTTCTTTTCTTTTCTTTTCTTTTCTTTTCTTTTCTTTTCTTTTCTTTTCTTCACACTCAATTCTCTCTCTTTTATTTTGTTCTTTCAATCCAACACTGAACTAATTCTACTTATTATTTTCCTTCACAATTCGCACTCTCTCTCTCTCTCTCTCTCTCTCTCTCTACAAACAAAATAACATAACAAATTTAATTGACAGTTATAACGGTATAAACCATGCAAACAGAGAATCCAAAAATGGCGAAGAAATCAATCGGAAACATAATGCGAAAAAGGCTTTCGGATATCACAAATTCATCTCAATCTCAACATGAAAATAACAACCAACCAATCTCACTCGATAACAATTCCATTCAACAACTCCTAAAGGTAACATTTACATAATACACATTATTCTTTTCTTTTTCTTCTTTATATTATTCATTTTTTTGATCTTGAATTCTGTTACAGGAAAGAGCCAATTTAATCAACCTCCTTGCAGACAGAAAGTATCCTCTAACAATTTTATATCGAAATTGCGTTTTGATTCATGTAATTGTGGCTTATGGAATTGAAAATCTTGTTTAGGTTTCTACAAGGGGAAAATAGTGATTAATTTGGGAGAAAGTGTTTGTTTTTTTTTTCCTTGATTTATTTGAACAGTAAAATGTTAGAAAGAAGTGGAGCTGAATTGCAGAGATTGCGAGCTGATATGAAGAAGTTGCAAATGCAAAACTGGAATCTTGCTCAGTCCAATAGTCTCATGTTAGCGGTAATTTCATCTTCCAGTCGTATAATTGTTAATATTATAAGCCGGTTTTGTAAGGTTAAGTTAAGTCAAAACCCAAAATTTTAAGAATAATACGTAGCGGTTTAGTTGAATAATGATTATTCAATAATAATAAATCCAAAATTTAATTATTATCTCTCTCCTAGATAGTGTGCATAACTGTTAAGCATCGACATAGACACGGACACTAACACCGTATGGGCCAGTGTTGGAAATGCACCGTGTAGGTAACAGTTACACCTTCAATCTGAAGTGTTTGTGTTTGAGCCACGTGTTTCCTAAAATATATGAAAGTAATAAGTAGTCCTTAACATTTCGACATCTCTATCAAATTAGTCTCTAATATCTTGTCAATATATAACCGAAGGACTAATTAAAAATTTGATTAGTCAAAAAAAGGAGGGGATGAATTTGACAAAATGTTAGGGACTGTGGACTAAGTAGTACAATTAAGGATAATTTAGGGACTGAATTGAAGATTACTTTGAGGGTGATGACAGTAATTTGTGTTTTTTATGGTTAATTTTGCAGGAGCTTAACTTGGGGAGGGATAAGGTGAGTTCATTCCTCCAACTTTTATCTTTTTTTACTTTATGAACTTGAAATGATGGTCTTACTTAAGCCTGTTTTTTCTTAATTTGGTGACTTTGATGGTACTTGTGTTTCAGATAAAAACACTGCAGCATGAAATTTTGTGGAGGTCTGCTTTGATTAATGGAAAGACCTTCAACATGCAGGTGTGTTTTTCGCCCTGATTCTCAGTTACTAAGTGTGTGTTTAGTTATGCGTGACAGAAATCGCGTTCGATAACTTTTAAAGCAAAAATAACTCTATGCAACAACATCTAATAATAATATATTCAAATCAATTTTATTTTTCTAGAATCATTCTTGTTATTATCTCTAATAAAAAGTGAATCTAAACATGCAGTAAGTTAACTTCAATAGAAGGTCGTTAATGTCTAAAAAGTCGTGTTTAGGAAGAAAATGTTTTGAAAGTTTGTCTCTTGGTGTAAATGTAAACATTAAGTACTGATAGTATATCTTTCTTTCCCTTCTTTATAATAGATACTGATAGAATATCTTTTTTCCCCCTTCTTTATAAAAAGATTATCCGCCAAGTTATTTTAAATTATGATTCAATAGCCATTGTTAATATGTTTGTCATCAACCGAAGAATGTTGCTTTATAATGCATCTTCAAATGGTCTGTTACTTACTGCATCTGGTCTTTTAGGTTCACTGAATAACTGATGGATTTGATCTGTATTATGTTCTAAATAAGTTTTCCGCTAACTTAACAATATAGGCCTAATATAATGGTCTCCCTTTACTATTGTCCTCATTGGTTCTTCTAACAAACCGTTTATGCAGGAAAAAGTGGAGATTGACTCTGAAAAGAATGCATCATTATCACAGTTAAAGGTGCCTGATCAATAAACTCTTCAATTTTTTTTCCATATTGAATGAAGGCATTGATGAATGGTGTTGCTCAATCTTTCTTTCTTGTATATTTTGATTGGCTAAAAGGAAGAAGATGAAAAAGAAGAGCAACCATCCCCAATAACTAGCAATGATGAAAAACAATGTTGTTTGAACAGGAGACGCATAAGGAGTAGATGTAAGTGCTAGGATTAACATTCTTCATTCACATATTTTTCTGACATTCTCTTCTTAATTCTGTTTAACTTTGTTATGGAACTTTGCAGCTACTGGTTCTTCTACTGCTTCCACATCCACAAAGAATACAGGCAAAGAAAAAGTTAAAGACAGAAGGTTAGTTCTCACGCTCATCGGAAACCTAAGCTTATTGTGAACCAGGCATATAAATTTAGTTCTGATGAGTGCTTGAAATTAATAACATACATGAGATTACATAGTTCCAAAATATGTTCTTTTAGTGTGACATGTCATAATAGCCTTTAACCGAAGACGAACCATTTTAACTGACATATTACAGTTTCATGAATGTATTTGCTATATCGTAAAATTCAGTGATTACTTTGATCGATGCTCGCAATTTAGAGGAAAAATTTGACTATTTGCTCAAAATTTCCAATGTGATAAGTTCGTTTTCTTTATTGGTACAACACAGGAGAAGAAGTTTGAGGAGACATTCCGCTACGTCAAAGGTCCATCAACATGAACCTCTAGAAAATTTGTTTGAGATAGAGGACGCTCAATACGCTATCACTCAATCTGATAAACCGAGTTCTTCATCTGTGAAAACGGAAAGAAGAGAAAACACTTGTTTAAGAAATGAAGCACCAAGGCATTCTTTTGGAAGACCCTTGAGAAGGGCAGCTGAGAAGGTTCCATCTTACAAGGAAATCCCTTTAAATGTCAAGATGAGAAGGCTAGCATAAATAAACCAAATATAGGAGGAACGTATTCTTCCTCTAATCATTTCTGATTTTGTATCATACACTGATGTTGATTTAAGTATGTTGTATGTATCCTATGTTGTCCTTGGTTTGTTAAATTATCATCCTAGAGTTTATACTACATCTTAATAGTTTCATTACTATTTTTTATTAAATGAAAATAGTACACACTTTGAATAAGTCTTAATTTCCATGGTTTGATTTTTGTTCTCTTCTGCAAATGCAATTATGTGTCCACAATTTTTTCGTCTGAATGTGTATTTATGGACCAACACACACAAACACTTCAAAAACGAGTTTCAAGAGTGTTTTTAAGAAACTTGGGTAAAGTTGGGCCCTAAATAGAACAGACTGTGACGATTAGTTTCAACATACATGACCAATTAATCGCTAGTTTTAAGAGTGACATTTTCCGGTTCAAGAATTAGAAGATTTCTTTCCCCATCCCGTGTCTCTTTTTCACCCCCAAAAATCCAATTTTACCCCTAATATTACCCCCAAAAGTTCGGTTTTCATTTACCGAACTTTTTTTAAGGGTATAAACATGTGTTTTCAACCGTTTAAAACTTCGGTACGCATTTACCGAATTTTTTTTTCAGGGGTAAAAAGGGAAATCCAGGGGGTGAAAAAGAGACACGAGGGATGGGGAAAGAAATCTTCCATGAATTAGGGTCACTTACTGTTACAATATCTGTTTTATTGAGGATTACTTTTGCCGCCTATGGTTTTTTCGTGCCCCCTATGCTTTTCCAATTTTATACTTCCGTTTTTTAAGTAGCGGATGCTATAAAAATGAGAAATTCGACACATTCTACGGTTCTCTACTTAAGTAGCAGATTCAGTTCTCTACTCAAGTAGTGGATGTTTAAAATCTTGAAATTTTCAGGATTGTACACTGTTCTTTAAGTATAGAACTGTGTTAGCGTAAAATACTTACCTAGGCACAAATACAAACTTGAGGTGTTAGGCACACACACATAAATAAATAAAAATTAAAGAGAAAATGATGAAAATTATATTAATTGATGTGACTATTTTATTTTCATTTTAATTTTTTTGATTGATGTGTGTGTACCTAAATATCGTGCCTATATTGTTGTACCTATGTAAGAATGTATCATGTGTTAGCTACTCGACTAGCTAACACATCATACCGATAGGTCAAGTACTCTATTTGTGTGTGTTAGTTAATTTCATCCCTCAAGTTGCAAGACGATAAGTAGAGTTAAATTTGAGTTTTCTAACCGAGTAGCTAACACAATTCTCTACTTAAGTAGAGAATAATGTAAAATTTTGAAAATTTCAAGCTTTTACACGCTCGCTACTTAAGTAGAGAACTGAATCCGCTACTTAAGTAGAGAACCGTAAGATGTGTTAAATTTCTCATTTTTATAACGCCAGCCACTTAAATAGCGGAATGATAAAATTGGAAAAACATAGGGCACGCAAGAAACCGACTTAGTGACAAAAGTATCAGTCTTATTTCTTATGTTTATGTTTTGTTCATTGTTACAAGATTTTGTATAAGAATAATTTGGGCCTTAAGTAGTACAATTTTCTGATTCAATTCTGATAGTTTCACTTACAATTCAAGGTTTAATCCTTCCTAGGGTCCAAGTAATTAAGAGTATATATATATATATATATATATATATATATATATATATATATATATATATATTGATAAAGACGGAGTGACAGTTGAAATTTACACATACAATTGAGACCTCGGGTTCAAACTCGATCGAAGACATTTCACTCAATAATATCGATATTTGTTAGTTGAGTTTAAAAATTGTGGATCAAATAAGAGTTATTTTATGATAAAGAAGTTGGTCCCAAATTTAAAATAAAAAGTATAGAAACATTAAATTAAAGAAAAGAAAATGACAAGAGAAATGATTTTCAGCTTTAAGGTCTTAAAGACATGAGAACTTTTTCTTGATAGGTGATTTCTCACCAAATCGAAATTGTGCAACCATGTGACACTAGACTTATAGTCAATAATATCACAATTCTGTGGTGCTTTGTGAGAGTTAGCATCATCCATGTTCTTCCAAGAATCAAAATCTTTATGGAGAAACCGTGTGGGGCCTTCTCTTTGGTTGCTTTTCTTTCCATTTTTATGCATAATTACAATGCTAATCGTTTCTTTTTGGTGATAAAGACAATGATGTGCATTCTTCTTTCTATTATTTATTATTATTAACTCAAGCTAAAATCGTACACTTTTTTTCAAAGCTCTCTTGATCCATGTTCTTATTATGATGGTTGTTTAATTTGTCCATGATATTAATGATCAATCAGATTTCACCTGAGTTTTTATGTGCTTTTTCCCCCACTTTTACAAAATTAGAAATCAAATACTACAACCTTGTTAGATTGTTGAGAGTGGTAAGTTGGTTGAGACATGCTATAAAAAAAATTATAAATGATTTTGTACTATTGAATTAAGCGAGAATATAAATTTTAAAATGATATCAAACCTACTTCATTGTTATGGACCAATTTAATCACACTTTAAATATTCAATATAAATAAATAAAAAATGTATGAGTCGTGTATTAAAAATTTCACATTAAACAAACATAACCTGAAAATGTATTAATACGTAGAAAATATCCATCACTTTACATGGCAATTTTAAACAAGTGTGACCCTTTGGCGCCGATCTTGTTCTTTGGTGGTGCCAGAAGGGTTCAATCTATTGATGTCAAAAGTTGTCTCTTTTGATTTCTTCAAAGGTTTAACAATGGGGGGACCTATCGACCCCATCACTCACTTGTAGTATGTGGATCACACGCTCTTGATAGGTGAGCCGTATGTGGAGAATTTGTAGACTACGAAAGTTATTCTAAAATGGTTCAATTGAAGTTGAGGCTTTAGGTGAATTACGAAAAAAAGTAAGTTGTCTGGGGGTGAACTTTGATCGGGATGTACTTATTACATCAATGAGCTTTCTTTGTTGTAAGGTGGAGGTTCTACATTTTATTTACTTGGGTCTTCTAGTTGGTGTCAATCCTAGCATCTTTCAACGTGCCAAGCGGTTATTTATATTATTCAAAGAAGATTATAATGTTGAAGGAACAAGTGTTAGTCTGGGAGGTAGAGTGATGCTAATTAATTCGATTTTGGTAGCAATCCCAATTTATTATCTCTCTTTTTTAAAAATGTCGGGTAATGTTTGGAAAACCTTGAGGAAAATTCAAAGGAAGTTTCTACGGGGATGAGTGAAGTTGGAAAGTAAAATTTGTTGTGTAAAGTGGGATGAGGTTTGTAGGCCAAAATGTGATTGGGGTTTGGGGGTAAAGGATCCGAGGAAGATGAACTTAGCTCTTCTTGCTAAGCGGCGGTGGCAGTTACTAACAGATTGTGATTCTTTACGAAAAAAGGTTCTTAGGTCAAAACATGATGAGTTGGTGGAAGGTGATTCCGATATAGCTCTGAGAAGTAATTTGAAGTTTGCTTCTATGTGATATAGTGATTTATGTGCATTAGGTATGGTCAGAGGTTTTGATGGGGATTGGTTTCTGAGGTTGGTGTCAAGGAGAGTGGAAAATGGTCAAATAATTTATTTTTGGGGTGAATTGTGGATTACATTTTTGCCTCTTATCTTTATCCAAGGCTTTTCTTGGTGTCATCCTCAAAGGATAAGAAGGTGATTGATTTGGGGGAGTGGTATGAAGGGAGGAAGGTGGATTTGGAAGTTGAAGTGGAGGAGAAATTTGCTTGTGTGGGAGGCAATGTTTTAAAAACCGGACCGGACATCGAACCAGTGAGGGTACTGGGTCACTGGTTCATTGGTCGAACCACCGGGTCACTGGTCGAACCGCATGACTAAACCGGGTATAACCGGATAAACCGGTAGAACGAACCGATGTCTATAATACAACAATATAGGTACTAAACCGGGCGAATTGGATGAGTCGGTCTCTAAAAAAATCATGACATGACACCTACAAAATTTGAAAAACACAAAAATCCCATAATGTCATAAGTTCTTAAATTCAAATCTTAAATTTTGGTTTCATACAAAAAAAAATAGTGCAGCACAAAATTTAATTGCAACATAAACAGAATAACAAAGTGTCTAATAAATTTAAATCCAATGAAACATAGTTGTTTCAATGCTGGGCTCTATTTTATTTCTTTTGTTTCTTCTATTTTTTTTAAATAAAAATACAAAATGACGTCGTTTTGAGACTTTTAGTTGAAAAAAAAAGGAAAAAAATAGCGCGTGCAATCAACCGCCGGTTCACCGGTTTTTCCGGTTTTGAGCGGTTCATACCGGTCTAACTGCATGACCGATCCAACATTCGAACCAGACCGGTTACCCCTCCGGTTCGCGGTCTGACCGATCCGACCGACCGGTTCGGTCCGGTTTTAAAACACTGGTGGGAGGAACAAGTTTTATGTATAGTTTTGTTGGCCTTTTTGACTCGATAAGACCTTCTTAACTTATTGATGATGTGTAACATTGTCGGAATCTAGATAATGATATGTATAAAGTTAGTTCTATTTACTTGCATCTTAGTAATTATTTTTCTTCTCCTTTCTTCGTTTGTTCGAAAAATAGAGAGGTTTTAGGAAAACTTGGGGAGAGCTATGCTTCATTGAAAATCATTGCGTTCTCTTAGCAATTCTTGCACCGTACACTTCCGACAAGAGCTAATCTTGTTAAAAGGGGGGATGTTGGGAAGGGGTTTGGATCCAAGTTGTGTGTGGTGTGAGGGGGTTAGGGAAGAGGAAGACCATTTCTTTACTTCATGTAATTTTGTGATGAAGATTTGATATAGTATTTGTTGTTTGATTGGTGTTGTGTCGGTGTCGCCAAATGATCTTTTCCTTTGGGTCCAATTGTTTTGTTCGCACTGGGTATCTTGAAAAATGAAGAAAGGCTTGTTGTTCGCATAAAAAGTTTCAACGGTGGAAGAATTGATAAATTTAATCAGAAAATGGCCGTGAGAGTGAATTTTGGCGAAACAAAGTGGTCTGACTTTTCTCGTTTATGAATGACTCTCCTATCCTAAAGAGGATTTATCCGTCAACCCATTTACATTCAATTGTTAATTTTCTTCTAATTTTTAGATTTAGATTAGATCCAGTTTGTCATACAATTATGTTGGGCCTTAGCTTGTTACCTGGGCCTTAAGTAATCCACTTTGTAGCCTATATAAGGCATTGTTGTTATGGGAATAAATGAGGAAAGTCTTTTACACTTAACAAGTGGTATCAGTCTGTGATCCAAGACCTTTCTTTCAGTTACAAACGGTTGCAACCGTTTTCTTCATCACCATCTTTCTAACCATTTTTCTGTTACACTCTCCGATCATCTTCTCCGATCTTCTTCTTTCATTTTTTCTTGGTTCTTTTCTCTGCAATCATGGCATAGAATGTGCATTTCGTTCAACCAACCATTCCAAAGTTCGATGGTTACTATGAGCATTGGTCTATGCTAATGGAAAATCTCCTCCGTTCAAAGGAGTATTGGAATCTGATTGAGCATGGTGTTGTCACTGCTCCACCCAACGCCAGCGCAAAACAACGCCGTCTTGCCGATGAAAGTAAGCTTCGTGATCTCAAAGTCAAAAACTATCTCTTTCAGTCCATTGATAGATCAACATTGGAAACGATCTTGGTGCGTGACACAGCGAGGGATATATGGGAAGCGATGAAGCGCAAGTACCAGGGTTCTACAAAGGTAAAACGTGCTCAACTTCAATCTTTACGTCGTGATTTTGAGGTTCTTGCAATGGGGGAAGAAGAATCTGTCACTGATTACTTTGCAAGAACTTTAGCTATTGCCAACAAAATGACTTCTCATGGAGAGCGCATGAAGCAAGTAATAGTCGTTGAGAAGATCTTACGATCTATGCCCGCAAAGTTTAACTATGTTGTGTGTTCAATAGAAGAGTCTAATGATGTGACTACTCTTTCTATAGACGAGCTTCAAAGTAGTCTCATTGTCCACGAACAAAGAATGAAGAGGCAGAAAGATCATAGTGATGATCAAGCATTAAAGATGAGTAATGCAGGTAGAGGTAGGGGGAGAGGGACCTCACGAGGTCGTGGTCGAGGCAGACAGAGTAAAGAACTTGTGGAATGTTATAAGTGTCATAAGCTAGGATATTATCGCAATGAATGTCCTGAGTGGGAGGGAAGTGCCAACTATGCTGAATTGAATGAAGAAGAAATGCTCTTGATGGCTTACAATGATGAGATCAAGAATTGTAAAGAAGAGGTTTGGTACATAGATAGTGGATGCAGTAATCACATGGTGGGTAATAAAGATTGGTTCTTTGACTTTGATGATAATTTCAGAGAATCTGTGAGACTTGGAAATGACTCCAAGATGGCTGCAATGGGTAAAGGTAATATCAAGCTAAGCATTGGTGGTAGAGTGCGTGTTATTACTGATGTATATTACTTGTCAGGTCTAGGCAATAATCTACTCAGTGTAGGGCAACTACAACAAAAACATCTCACTATAGTGTTCAAAGATAATTTGCGTAAGATGTTTCATGATGAAAAAGGGCTGATCTTAACTACTGAAATGACACCAAACAGAATGTACATAGTAAAAGCAACTGTGTTACTGCCCAACTATATGCAACTCACTAGTAAAGATCAAAGAAAGCTATGGCACCAAAGATATGCTCATCTCAGCACTAAGGGATTGGAGTTTTTGATCAAAAAACAGATGGTAAGAGGGCTACAGGAGTTAAAAGACAATGAAGAAAAATGTATTGATTGCTTGTTGGGCAAACAACAGAGAAACAACTTCCCTAAAGAAGCAAATTGGAGATCATCAGCAAAATTGGAGCAAGTGCACTCAGATATCTGTGGACCCATTACTCCTCAATCAAATGGTGGAAACAGGTACTTTGTCACATTCACAGATGATTATAGTAGAAAAACATGGTCCTATCTGTTGAAAGAAAAATCCAGTGTCTTTGATGTTTTTAAGAGATTTAAGTCCCTAGATGAAAAAGAGTCAAGTTGTTCAATCAAAAGTCTTAGATCAGATAGAGGGGGTGAGTACACATCTACTGAATTCAATGATTTTTGTAGTTCTCAGGGCATTAAGAGACAACTCACTGCAGCATACACCCCTCAACAAAATGGAGTTTCAGAGAGGAAGAATAGGACTTTATTAAACATGGTGAGAAGTATGATAACTGCAAAAGGTGTACCTAATAAATTCTGGCCAGAAGCTGTTCTTTGGGCTACATATGTGATGAATAGGTCCCCAACTCATGCTGTAAAGGATATCACCCCAGAAGAAGCTTGAAGTGGAATGAAGCCTTCAGTGAAGCATTTTAGGGTCTTTGGATGTGTAGCACATGTGCATATCCCTGATGCACACAGAAAGAAATTAGACAGCAAGAGTACAAGATGTGTTTTGCTTGGTGTAAGTGAAGAATCAAAGGCCTACAAGTTGTATAACCCTATTGACAAGAAAATCATCATCAGCAGAGATGTTGTTTTTGAAGAAGAGAAGGGGTGGAACTGGGGTGGAAAAGAATCAGTCAAGCAAGATAATGCACTTAATGTTGACACTAGTGATATTGAAGTGGAGAATTCAAATGAAAATAGTGATGATGAAGCTGCCAGTGAGAATGAAATTGTTAATGACACTGAAGAAGAGAACAATATCAGTGATCATCATGAATCTGAGTATGACAGTGAAGAATCAAGTGACTTACCCCCTAGAACAAGAAACCCACCAGGTTACCTAAGAGACTATGTGACTGGTTTAGAGAATGTGGATAATCAAATGCAGAATCTAGCCATTGCATTGTTTAGCTCTAGTGAAGATCCTTGCAATTATGAAGAGGCTAGCAAGTCTGATGTATGGAGAAAAGCAATGGATAGTGAAATACAGTCTATTGAATCAAACAAGACCTGGGAATTAACTACTCTACCAGAAGGGGTTAAGGCTATTGGTGTGAAATGGATTTGTAAGACTAAGTATAATGAGAAAGGAAGCATAGAAAAATACAAGGCCAGGCTGGTGGCAAAGGGATACACACATAGACATGGTATTGATTATAGTGAAGTGTTTGCTCCTGTAGCAAGGTGGGATACTATAAGATCAATTCTATCTCTAGCTGCATATAACAATTGGTGTGTATTTCAGTTAGATGTAAAAAGTGTCTTCTTACATGGAGATCTAACTGAAGTAGTATACATTGAACAACCTATGGGATATCACAATGGAAACAACAATCAAGTTTACAAGCTCAGAAAAGCCTTGTATGGACTTAAGCAGGCTCCAAGGGCATGGTACAGCAGGATTGAAAGTTACTTCAATGATGAAAAGTTTGTAAAATGCTCACATGAACCTACTCTATTTGTGAAACATAGTGGAAAAGACAAAATTCTCATCATCAGTCTATATGTTGATGATCTCATATATACTGGTAATGATGAAATGCTGATTGAAAGTTTCAAAAGCTCCATGGAGAAAGAATTTTCTATGACTGATCTAGGTAAAATGAGATATTTCTTAGGTATTAAGGTGAAACAATGTGATCAAGGAATATTCATTTATCAACACAAATATGCTTCAGAAATCTTGAGTAGATTTGGAATGGAAAGCTGTAACCAAGTATGTAGCCCCATTGTACCTGGTTGTAAGCTTGTAAAAGATGAGAAAGGTAAAGCCACAGATGCAACATTATACAAACAGATGATTGGATGCTTGATGTATCTGTTGGCAACTAGACCTGACATGACCTTCTCAGTATGCCTGGCTGCTAGATATATGGATAGGCCCACTGAGATGCATGTTGCTGCAGTGAAAAGAATTTTAAGATACCTCAAAGGTACTTTGTGTTGAGACAAAATCCACTCTAAATGTTTTAAAGATAACAAACATCTTTAAATATATTCCAAAATTGATTCTGAACATTTTGTTGTCTAACAAGTGCTATTGAGTGGCTATAAGTAAAAACAGATCCATAGAAACAAATTTCAAAAGAGTTGACAGGAAAACAAGAATCAAGATTGATCTGAGATCATTCTGACAAAACAGACAGCTACTACTCAACTTAATAAATACTTGTCAATAAGCTCAGAACAAATAAGCACTTTTCTGTGGAATATAGAATCAAATTTATACAGGACTTCATCTACTTTGAGCAAGGAATTCATGATCAATCATAAGGACTCAAAACATAAGACTTACTACTTTGGGCTTTTGGGAAAAGCCAAAGATTTGCAAAGCACATGGTCTCATGGATTAAAACTGATATCATGGCTATCTCTCAAAATACCTAGACCAATCACAACTTCACAGCAAGATCTTAACTCATGGTTAAAATTGTACTTGAAGCAAAGACAAAAGAAAATATTCTTTTATAAATATAGGCAAGTACAATACTAGACCTTTACACCTTAGTACTTATCCAGCTGCCATAAAATAGCTCACTACAGCTGCCTCTATCTCTGATCATAGCTTCTAAAGGATAAGGATGAGAAAATTACTGAGTTAAGATTCCAGCTCATTTTTAAGAACGTTTCAAGAATGATTCAAGAACAAACAGTAACAGTCTAGCACACAGTTTTTGCTAAACTACTCCAACTGTCAAATGTACTTTCTGAGCACATTACAAACGGCTATTTTATGTACTTCAAGCTTGGGAAACAAGCATGCTACAGCAAGGAACAACTCACACAGCCACTAGCCAAAAACTCAGATCCATACTTTACAGTTGTGAAACAAGAATGAATGGAGAATATGCAGAGATTGTTCAGACCTATTCTAAAGGCCTAGCTTGAGATATTAAGTTGTGAGTAACGGCTAATTTTCTGCTCCAACGGATACATTTTCTACCAAAAGCCAAAGCACTCATTTGCCTCTATAAAAGGAACAAGATATCAAGCTTGCAAAACACATCTTTTCTGCCCAGCAATCTCAAAGCAAATTTAAATCATCTTCATATAGATCTGATTGTAGTTTTAATCATTCTCATTCTCTGTCAATCACTTAGTATTTGAAAGATCCAAAAGAGAACTCACTGTTTTAAGCAATCTCACTTTGTGTTGAGATATGTAAAAGCTTAGAACCAAAATCATCATAAAGTCTGTGATCTCAAGTCAATAGGTGTTTATTGATTGAGCACTTAGTCAGGTTAGACTAAGGGAAACTCAAGCTGTAAGTGCTTGGAAGAATTTGATCTTAGGTCTAGATCAAAGTGTAAAATCTGTAATCTTGGATTTGTAACATCAGAAGATTATAGTGGAAAAACTCACAGGTGGTGGGGACTGGACGTAGCCCAAGATTTAAGGGTGAACCAGTATAAAATCCTTGGTGTCACTTTATTCTCTCCTTTAATCTCTTGCTTTTTAATTTAAACCAAAACTGTCTATCCTAGAACATTCTCAGATTAATCTTAAAACTCTGTCCTTCTTTCTTTTCTTTCATTAACATAGTCTGATTCAAAATTAAAATAAATTTTTTAAAGGAACACAATTCAAACCCCCCCTTTCTTGTGTTAAACTTTGCTACTTCAATTGGCATCAGAGCACTGGCTCTAAAAACAAGCATCTAACAAGTGTTAGAGAAAAAGATTCAGGAAGGAAGTAATGGCTAAAGCTGCAAAGTTCATATCAGAAGGTGGATCTTCAAATAGGCCACCACTATTTGAAGGAGATGACTATTACTATTGGAAAGATAAAATGGAGCTATTTCTAAGATCACAAGACAATAACATGTGGTCTGTGATAGAAATTGGAGAATACACACCCATGAAAGATGCAGCAGTAAAACCTCAAGCTGAATGGACCACTACAGAAGCTGACAGGGTACTCCTAAACACTAAAGCTAAATTATTTATTAAATGTGCTTTGTGCAGGGAAGAATATGATAGGATCATGGAATGCAAAACTGCTAAAGAAATGTGGGAAACTCTCAAGACTCATCATGAAGGAACTAACCATGTTAAAGAAACAAGAACAGACATTGGTGTAAGAAAATTTGAGCTTTTTGAAATGAAAGAAGATGAAACCGTAGACCAAATGTATGGAAGGTTTACAGTTATCATAAATGAACTAATATCCCTTGGAAAAATCTACACTGCTCATGAAAGAGTAAGAAAGATACTCAGATGTCTTCCAAAAACTTGGAGACATATTGTCACTGCCATTACTGAATCCAAAGATCTTACTCAACTTAAATTGGAAGATCTAATTGGATCATTAAGAGCTCATGAGTCAATACTTCTAGAAGATAAACCCTTAAAGAAAAAGATGACTGCTCTAGACTGTCAATCTCAGGAAACACAAAGTGATATTTTCTATGAAGATAATACTCTAGAAGAAGACAATGAGGAAGAACTAGCCCTACTATCAAGAAGAATTCAAAGACTCATGCAAAGAAGAAATCAACTCAAAAAATCTCCATTCAAAAGAAATGCAGTAAAAACTGAAGTTGATATGAGCAAAATCCAATGCTATGGATGCAACCAATTTGGGCATTACAAAAATGAATGCCCCAAACTAAAACAGAAAAAACCTCCATTCAAGAAAAAATCTATGATGGCTACTTGGGATGAACTAGAAGAAACCTCTGATGAAGAGGATCAAGAAGCAAATGTCTGTCTCATGACAAGATTTGAAACAGAAGAGGTAAATCTTGAACCTTGCTCATCATGTCAAAAAACTGAACATCTGTTTGATAATCTATTCTATGACACTCATATTTTAAATCAAAAAAATAGTCAACTTAAAAATGAGTTAAGTAATGTAACCTCAGAATTAGAAAAATCTAAAAATGATAATCTAGCTTTAAAACAAAAACTAGAAGAACTACAAAATTCTAATAATATAATGACTAAACAAATAAAAGATTTTCAAAATAGAAAGGAAGATAACAGTTCAGAACTTCAAAAAGAAAATATCTTTCTGAAAGAAAGAGTTTCAACTCTTGAAAAAGACATAACCAACTTTATCAAAACTACTGAAACCTTCAACAATATTCTAGGGTCTCAGAGAGGCATATTTGATAAAGCTGGTCTAGGTTTTGAAACATATAAAAAACAAAAACTATACAAAGATTTTTTTATTCCTCAGAAAATTGAAGAGTTTAAATGTAAATTTTGTCACAAAAAGGGACATGTTGAAATGTTCTGTTTTAAGAAAAAACACAAGCAAGAACAAACTAAGAACAAACTAATTAAACAAAATAAAAGACATTTACACAGAAAACATAAAACTAACACTCAAGGACCCAAAGCAATATGGGTACCTAAAAATTCAGTAAATATTAGTGCAGGAATGTCTCTTAACCATGAAGAAAAAACCATGGTACCTAGACAGTGGATGTTCAAGACACATGACTGGGGACAGAAAAAGTTTCCTATCTCTGGAGAAGAAAGAAGGAGGATCAGTCACCTTTGGAAATAATGAAACTGCTGTCATCAAAGGAAAATGTACTATTGGTAAATTAAACTCTGCTAAAATAGAAAATGTTCATTATGTTGAAGGTCTAAAACATAAGTATCAGTCAACTCTGTGATAATGGACTAGAAGTAATCTTCAAAACTGATTCATGTGAAATCAAACAACCATCCTCAAACAAAGTATTATTTAATGGATCTAGGAAAAAGAATGTGTACATCCTATATCTAGATGAACTACCTAAAGAATCATGTTTTGTATCTCTTGAAAAAGATAAATGGATCTGGCACAAGAGAACTGGTCATGTCAGTATGAAAACAATCTCCAAATTATCCAAACTTAACTTAGTTAGAGGTCTACCAAAAATCAATTATGACATTGATAAAATATGTGAACCTTGCACCAGAGGAAAACAGGTAAAAACTAGTTTTAAACCAAAAGAGTTCATTTCCACAAAAAGGCCTCTAGAACTATTACATATTGATTTATTTGGACCAGTCAAAACTACAAGTCTAGGTGGAAAAAATTATGGTTTTGTCATTGTAGATGACTTCTCTAGATATACTTGGGTCCTATTCCTAAAACACAAGGATGAATCCTTAGAAGCTTTTAAAACGTTCTGTCTAAAAGTTCAAAATGAAAAGAGCATCAACATTATCTCCATAAGAAGTGATCATGGAGGTGAATTTGAAAATTCTCAATTTGAAATATTCCTAGATGAAAAAGGAATTAGCCATAACTTTTCTTGTCCAAGAACTCCTCAACAAAATGGAGTAGTAGAAAGAAAAAATAGAACTCTGCAGGAAATGGCTAGAACCATGATCTATGAATCAAATGTTGAGAAATACTTTTGGGCAGAAGCAGTAAATACAGCTTGCTACATTCTGAATAGAGTAACCATTAGAAAAGGACTAAACAAAACCCCTTATGAGTTGTGGAAAGATAGGAAGCCAAACACATCCTATTTTCACATTTTTGGCTGTTACTGCTATATTCTAAATATTAGAGACAACCTAGGAAAATTTGACTCTAAATCAGATAAAGGTTTATTCTTAGGATATTCTTTAACTTCCAAAGCCTACAAAATTTATAACCTAAGAACACAAACCTTAGAAGAAAGCATGCATGTCAAATTTGATGAATTTGAAGATCAACCTAGTAGTGAAATCATTGAAGAAGATGAAGAGGAAGTAACAACAACTGATCAAGCTCAAGATCCTGAGAAAGAAAATACTCCACAAGCTCCTCCCAGAACTTGGAAGATGGTAAACTATCACCCTCAAGATCAAATAATTGGAGAAACTCAGGATGGAGTTAAAACTAGAAGATCCTTACAATGCAGTGAAACAAACCTAGCTATGATCTCTCAAATAGAACCCAGAACCATTGATGATGCTATAGTAGACAAATCCTGGGTAGAAGCCATGGAAGAAGAGCTTCTTCAATTTGAGAAAAATGAAGTATGGAACCTAGTACCTAAACCTAGAGATCACTCAATTATTGGTACAAGATGGGTTTTTAGAAATAAGCTAGATGAGGAAGGAAAAGTAATCAGAAATAAAGCAAGACTAGTTGCCCAAGGATATAATCAACAAGAAGGTATTGATTATGATGAAACCTTTGCACCTGTTGCCAGGTTAGAAGCTATTAGAATCTTACTTGCTTATGCTGCTCATAAATGCTTAAAACTTTTTCAAATGGATGTTAAAAGTGCCTTTTTAAATGGATTTCTAAATGAAGAGGTATATGTTCATCAACCTCCTGGTTTTATAAATGAAAAGAAACCAGAACATGTCTTTAAATTAACTAAGGCTCTCTATGGTCTAAAGCAAGCTCCTAGAGCTTGGTATGAAAGACTAAGTTCCTTCTTACTTAAAAATGGTTTCATTAGAGGAAAAATTGACACAACTCTCTTCAGAAAAATAAATAAAAATGATTTGTTAATAGTCCAAGTATATGTGGATGATATTATTTTTGGTGCAACAAATGAGAAAATGTGTGAAGAATTCTCAAAACTCATGCAAAGTGAATTTGAAATGAGCATGATGGGAGAACTTAGATTCTTCTTGGGATTACAAATCAAACAACTTGAAGAAGGAATATTCATCAGTCAAGAAAAATATGTCAAAGACCTTCTCAAAAAATACAAGATGAATGAATCTAAAATAATGACCACTCCAATGCATCCATCAAACAGTCTGGATAAAGATGAAAAAGGGAAAAATGTATCTGAGAAAGAGTATAGAGGAATGATAGGATCTCTACTCTACTTAACTGCAAGTAGACCAGATATTGTCTTTTCAGTAGGACTTTGTGCAAGGTTTCAATCTGCACCAAAAGAATCTCATCTCACTGCAGTTAAAAGGATATTCAGATATCTAGTGGGAACTCCTGACACTGGTTTATGGTACAAGAAAAATTCTCATTTTGATCTCAAGGCTTATTGTGATGCTGATTATGCTGGAGACAAAATAGAAAGAAAAAGCACCAGTGGAGCATGTCAATTCTTAGGAGAAGCACTCATAAGTTGGAGTTGCAGAAAACAAAACACCATAGCTCTCTCAACTACTGAGGCAGAATATGTATCTGCTGCAAACTGTTGCTCACAGGTCATTTGGATCAAAAATCAACTTGAAGACTTCTCACTAAGGTACTCAAATGTTAAAATTTTATGTGATAATACTAGTGCTATCAATTTGTCAAAAAACCCCATACAGCATTCAAGATCAAAACACATTGAAATAAAACATCACTTCATACGTGATCATGTAAATAAAAAGGAAATTGAATTAGTTTTTGTAGATACTGAAAATCAACTTGCAGATATTTTTACAAAACCCTTGGTAGAAGATCGTTTCATTTTTATAAAAGAAAAATTAAATATTATCAAAATTCCTAAGTAATTAGAAACGTCAAGAATAAACTCAGATCATTCTTGAACGGTTGAAATTCTCTCGCATAAAAAACCCCTTAATTAATCAGACAAGTTTTCTTGAACAAAATCCCTAGAGTAAAGTGAGTTACGTTTTCAAAGAAAATATGGAGAGAAGTAACTAAGTTCATTTAACTAGAGTTGTAGTAGTAATTATGATTTCTCTCTCTTAGTTCAAAGTACAAGAAAACTATTCACTCAAGTACACCTACTCTAACGCTATCATTCTCAAACCATTCTCTCTCTCCCACTCTCACTAGTCAGTTTTCTTTTAGATCAATCCCTCACCCATCATTTCTGATTCATTCAACTTCTCCTTGTCTAACCCAATCACGCAAAAATCTTCAAAACTCTCCAAACCAAAAATGGCTAGAACCAAGAACACCAGTCGACGCCCTCAAACAACCCTTGACATTGAACCTATCTCCACCATTTTTCCTGATCAAAACAACCCAGAAATCACCACCACTCAATCAGAACCCCTGCGCATCACTAATACTAGCTCTGAACCCATTAATAACCCTGAAATAAACGAAACAGAGGAGATCGTCATTGAAGCCATATTTGAACTTTCAAAATCCATGCCCAACTCTGAAACAGAAAGTTTCGTCACCCCTCAAGAAGCATTTATCCCACAAACTCAAACAACAACTCCACCAATTCAGACCTATAAGAAAAAATCAAAAGCAAAAATTTCTCAAACTCCAACTCTTAGGAGATCTGCTAGATTGGAATCGGGAGGCCTTTCCTCAAGAAAACCAGCCTTAGACAACACTATCTATGAAATAATGGATAGTGAATATGATGATGAAGCTACCCCTTCACCTCCTCGAACCAAATCTATTTCAAAACTTGTTGAGCCTACCAAACCCACTGAAACCTCCAAATCTGAACCTCTCAAATCCAAAACTACCAAATGAGCCTTCTTTGCTAACATAGAAAGGTTCGTAGAAGAAGGGAAGAGGAAAGAGAATGATGACAAGGCTGAAGAAGAAATAGAAGACATTGCAGAAGCAGAAGGAAAGAAGAAAGAGAAAGGAAAAGCTAAATTTCAATCTGAAGAAATGGAGCCTCCTCGTCCCAAATCTAGGGTAAGATCTGTTCCTCTTGTTCATCCTTCAAACAAAGAGGAATTCCAAGAATTCTGGGCTGTCAAACCTGTTCCTAGTTGTAGGATTTATGATTTTGATAATCTATTACTAGGAGGAATAGATGTGCTTAGGTTAACTGAGATTCAAGGATGGACAAATCTGTTTAGGATAAAAGAAACTGTCTACACCCAACTAGTTCAAGCATTCTACTACAATGCTGAGATTGATAGTGATAACTGCACTATCAAATCCAATGTGAAAGGAAAAGTGATTAGTCTAGACCCTGAAGAACTAGGTAGAATTCTAGAACTACCTACTGATGGAGAGAAAATTTTTGGAGATGGATGGTATTCTCAGGCTAATGTGAGAAGAAGTGAATTGATGAAGGAAATCTTCACTACTGAAGGAGCAATCTTGCCACAACCACAAGCCTCATATCTGAAGAAAGAATACAAGGTCATTTTTAACATGATTCAAAACCACATTTTCCCTAGGATGGGAACCAAAGAAAAAGTTCATGATATGGACATGATGATCATGTATTATCTTGGTTCAGGAAAGAAGGTAAGCCTCCCCTACATCATGATTCAACACATGATTGAAGTGGCTGGGTCTGGTACAAAGAAAATTACCCTGCCATATGGAGTTCACCTTACCAAGGTTTTTAAGAGTAATAATGTGAATCTGAAGGATGAGAAGAAGTTCACTGTCTGCAAAATCTTCTCCATAAGGAATACCTCTCATATGAAGGACACTGAAGTTGGAGAGAAAAGAAAAAGAGAAGAATTTGAAGGACAAACTGGAACTAAAGAACAAGCTGAGAATGTTCTTCCTGAACAGGCAACTGGTGAAAAAGAAAAGGAACCAACCCCTTCATAATCAATTCCTTTTGCTGACCTTGAAACCTCCCTCCATTTTGACTCAAGCATTGGAATTGGAGTCAATCCTACCCCTTCAGAAGCTGCTGCAAGAACCCTTCAAGGAATAACCAAACCTTTGTTCACACCAACTCTTCACAACACATCTCTCAGCTCACTTTTTAGCAATGACTTCTTAAGGAATATCATAAGGACCCCCAGCTCTGCTCTGCCTAGAATTCCCATTCCAATTTACTCTTCTGGTAGTCCACTGCCATCATTCCCTCCAAACTTTGCATCTTTAGGATCCTTCTGCTCAAATCTACCATCTGCTCCTGTTAATCCTGCTGCTGGTTCTGAGCCTAAGCTCAAAAGAACCAAACTTGAAAAAACTATGACCAAAACCAAATCTGACACAACAAAAATACTTGAAGGAATGCAGATTCAGAACAATTTTCTGATGCATCTCACTCTAGAGTTTCAAACTCTTAGAGATTGGCTAATCACTCATGTCTGCCCACTCCTTAATGTACCACCACCACAGATCAATCCAATCCCACACATTCCTGAACCACAGCAGCCAAATGAAGATTCCTCTTCTGATGGCTCCAGTCCAACAGTTTCAAGTGCCTAGAAGCTATGTCAAAGACCCCCTTCTTTTTGTGATGACAAAAGGGGGAGAATCAAAAGAAGAAAGCTTTAAATCTATCTAGTTTTTAATCTATCTATCTCTGCTTAGTGCTTAGTTTTGTAATATTTTAATGACTGTACTGCCTTGTTTTGCTACTGATGCATGTATCTTTCATTTCCCAAAAAAAAAAACTTTTGGACTAGATACTGTAGGAAGTTTCAATCTTTGATAGAACTTCTAACAATATGTAATCTAAGTCTCTTGTTATTTAAATTCAGAAATTTCAGGTCTTAATATTGTCCATACTTTACCTTAAATTTCGTTTTGAAACCGAATGCATAAATTGAGGGGGAGACTTACTGATACAAGCACAAAATATTATCATTATAAATCTTTATTAATCAAAAGTAGTTTATAAATCTTTTTCAGAATCAATCAATTTTTAAAGAAGTTTGTCATCATCAAAAAGGGGGAGATTGTTGAGACAAAATCCACTCTAAATGTTTTAAAGATAACAAACATCTTTAAATATATTCCAAAATTGATTCTGAACATTTTGTTGTCTAACAAGTGCTTTTGAGTGGCTATAAGTCAAAACAGATCCATAGAAACAAATTTCAAAAGAGTTGACAGGAAAACAAGAATCAAGATTGATCTGAGATCATTCTGACAAAACAGACAGCTACTACTCAACTTAATAAATACTTGTCAATAAGCTCAGAACAAATAAGCACTTTTCTGTGGAATATAGAATCAAATTTATACAGGACTTCATCTACTTTGAGCAAGGAATTTATGATCAATCATAAGGACTCAAAACATAAGACTTACTACTTTGGGCTTTTGGGAAAAGCCAAAGATTTGCAAAGCACATGGTCTCATGGATTAAAACTGATATCATGGCTATCTCTCAAAATACCTAGACCAATCACAACTTCACAGCAAGATCTTAACTCATGGTTAAAATTGTACTTGAAGCAAAGACAAAAGAAAACATTCTTTTATAAATATAGGCAAGTACAATACTAGACCTTTACACCTTAGTACTTATCCAGCTGCCATAAAATAGCTCACTACAGCTGCCTCTATCTCTGATCATAGCTTCTAAAGGATAAGGATGAGAAAATTACTGAGTTAAGATTCCAGCTTATTTTTAAGAACGTTTCAAGAATGATTCAAGAACAAACAGTAACAGTCTAACACACAGTTTTTGCTAAACTACTCCAACTGTCAAATGTACTTTCTGAGCACATTACAAACGGCTATTTTATGTACTTCAAGCTTGGGAAACAAGCATGCTACAACAAGGAACAACTCACACAGCCACTAGCCAAAAACTCAGATCCATACTTTACAGTTGTGAAACAAGAATGAATGGAGAATATGCAGAGATTGTTCAGACCTATTCTAAAGGCCTAGCTTGAGATATTAAGTTGTGAGTAACGGCTAATTTTATGCTCCAACGGATACATTTTCTACCAAAAGCCAAAGCACTCATTTGCCTCTATAAAAGGAACAAGATATCAAGCTTGCAAAACACATCTTTTCTGCCCAGCAATCTCAAAGCAAATTTAAATCATCTTCATATAGATCTGATTGTATTTTTAATCATTCTCATTCTCTGTCAATCACTTAGTATTTGAAAGATCCAAAAGAGAACTCACTGTTTTAAGCAATCTCACTTTGTGTTGAGATCTGTAAAAGCTTAGAACCAAAATCATCATAAAGTCTGTGATCTCAAGTCAATAGGTGTTTATTGATTGAGCACTTAGTCTGGTTAGACTAAGGGAAACTCAAGCTGTAAGTGCTTGGAAGAATTTGATCTTAGGTCTAGATCAAAGTGTAAAATCTGTAATCTTGGATTTGTAACATCAGAAGATTATAGTGGAAAAACTCATAGGTGGTGGGGACTGGACGTAGCCCAAGATTTAAGGGTGAACCAGTATAAAATCCTTGGTGTCACTTTATTCTCTCCTTTAATCTCTTGCTTTTTAATTTAAACCAAAACTGTCTATCCTAGAACATTCTCAGATTAATCTTAAAACTCTGTCCTTCTTTCTTTTCTTTCATTAACATAGTCTGATTCAAAATTAAAATAAATTTTTTAAAGGAACACAATTCAAACCCCCCCTTTCTTGTGTTAAACTTTGCTACTTCACTTTGAAGCTGAGAATTCTCTACAAACACAGAGATGGCTTGGGTTTGAAGATGCATGGATGGTCTGATTCTGACTATGCCGGGGACTATGATGATAGGAGGAGTACATCAGGTTATGTGTTCACAATGGGATCAAGTGCTGTATGTTGGTTCTCAAAGAAACAACCCATAGTCACTTTATCCACCACAGAAGCTGAGTTTGTATCAGCTGCTTCTAGTGTTTGTCAATGCATTTGGCTCAGAAATGTGTTGAATTACTTGGGAGTTAAGCAAGAAGGTAGCACCATCATAAACTGTGATAATAGCTCATCCATTAAGCTGTCAAGAAATCCCATCATGCATGGAAGATGTAAACATATTGGTGTTAGGTATCACTTTCTTAGAGATCTTAACAAAGATGGGATCATAGAGTTGAAATTCTGCAAATCACAGGACCAGCTAGCTGATATCATGACTAAGGCCTTAAAGGTTGATAGCTTCTGCAAATTAAGGGAGGGCTTAGGAATGTGTGATTTAGCTAATCTAATGTGATTCTCTTGTAATGTCTGTAATGCACTTTTCTTTCTGTTTTTGCTGTTTGTTTAGTTGTATTGTTGATCTATTTGTCTAGAGATCAACATTAAGGGAGGGTTTGTTGGGCCTTAGCTTGTTACTTGGGCCTTAAGTAATCCACTTTGTAGCCTATATAAGGCATTGTTGTTATGAGAATAAATGAGGAAAGTCTTTTACACTTAACAAATTATTCGTTTGTTGGTCTCTTAAAAATATTTTTTGTTTTACGTTGGTTCCATGAAGATAGAAAGTTCCGCTTTGGTCCTTTAAAGACATATTTGTATGTCACATTGATCCATTCTGTCACATTGATTTTATATTAGTTTTTTATCTAGTTTCATATTGGTCCCTTATTTAGTTTAATAAGTTTCATATTGGTCATAAAGTTAACATTTTTTACCAAAAACTAATGGAAGAGATCAAAATGACAAACATGAATGTCTTTAAGAAACTAAAATAAAACTTTATTTCTTTATGGGACAAATGTAAAAAACAAAATATCTTATATTAGTCTTTTTCTCTTTCATTAGAATTTAAACCCAAAATCTCTTATACTTTTAACTCTTAATTCAAATCGGTTCAACTATACACTTTTCTTACTTCACAATCAAATTTGTTTACAAGTGATTTTATTAGTCTGATTTCCAATCGAATGGAATTCAAAATTTCGTGTTGTTTTAACACAAGACAATCGGGGTCTATTCATTTGGTTTCTGATTAGTGCTTGGGATTCCAAAGATCAGCAAAACATGATATGATTAGTGATGGAATTGACGACCCACCTAGATTATAAATAATTAAATAACGGATTGGCCATAATAAGTGAGTCATTTTTTGTATAATTTTTTACTCCTAATCTAACTTACTTTCTTTGATTTAGTGGAGTCTACACGGTTTAAACAAAGTTGGCATCCATGAATATGATTCTCTTGGGTTCCTCTCCCGACAGGTATTAACCGTTAGGGACCCCACTCATAGGAGTTAAGTCCTCATTCTCTACTCTATGCTATTTGACATAAATTTATATTTTTTTCTTCTTAGATGAAGTAATAATCTATTGAAATTAAACTCACATAATTGTGAGATTTTCAGTTTAAATTCGGGGCACAATGTTTGGTCAAACACTTTCGATATATTTTGTCAGTTAAACTAGGATTTATTGGACACATCCTCATTATTTTTATCAAAGTAGCTTGTGGTTAGAACTCTATCTATATAAGATGAATAAATGAAATTATCCAAGTTCAAACTTTGACTCATAGATGTGAAATGTGATGTTAAAAATAAGCACATATGGACATTTTTCATATATATTAAGAAAAATTGATAATATAATTAGTGTATATTATTTTAATATAATTATCACTAAATTACCTATATAGGTGTATTTTCACTTGCTTTTCATATTCCACAACAAAATAGTAGTATTAATTAGATTTGTGTTTGTTTGTAAAAAAAAAAAAAAAAGATTTATGTTTGAAAAAAGGTAATATATGCATCTAGTAACTTAAAAAAGACTTATATTAGGGATTATTTTTTTAGGGATGCAATTTATTTTTCAAAGGGTGTTTATATTTACTGTATTTATTTAAGGGGGTTATGTTAACCACTGTTATTGGAACACTAGTTAAGAAAATAAAAAGTATAAATTTGTATTAGACACAAATGATCTTGTGAGGTGAGAGTCCGGTTTTTGAGAAGTTAATGTTCATGAAAAGCCTAAAACTCTAACTTAATTAGAACCTAGTTAATTCTTTTGGTTTTGAATATAAATTTAATATATAATAGTTTTTTAATCGGATCTTGTAATTTATCGGATATTTATATTTTATTTTTTATACTTTCAAAATTTATAAAGATATTTAATAGTATATGTTAATGATGTGCGTAAAAATAATATTAAAAATATTTGCATTAGAAATTTGATTATATTAAAATGAAGTTTTATTAAAAGAGGGAAATGTAGATTTTAATATTAGAGGGGAGGAGAATGAAATTCAAGCTTATATTTCAAGGGAAGAAAATATAAATTTCTCTAATATATTTTATAAGAGGAGATGTGGATGTACATTTTAACATAATAGAGAAGAGTAATGTATAATTTAAATATCTCTTAAGGAAGATGAGTGTAATTTATCCTTAAATATATTAGTTATAGGATAAATGTAAAAAGAGAATAAGTATATTTATAAATCCAAAAGAATTAAATAAGGAAAATGCTAAATAGTGCACTAGTGCACTAGTTAAGTATATAAATAAGAAAATTTTATTTTGAAATTCATACATTCAATACATTGAAAGTGTAAAAAATTGTCTTTATCAACATTAACTTTATGTTTTATTTATATTTTTAAGGCAAAAGCTAACATGTGCCCTTAGGGGCACATGATAAACAACTAAATAAAGAAATATTCTCCTCAAAACTTGTGCATTTAACTTTATAAAAGTCAAATCATTGCATTTTTCAATGGAATAATTCTACTTTAAGGTTCTTTAACATAAGGGCACATGTTAGCATGACCCTATTTTTAATATGCTTAACAAGTGGACAAATGCATTGTTTAATATGACCTATTAAATAACTCTTTGCATTGTCGGCTGCTCCTAATACCAAATTAAATGATGGGATCTAATTTGTATTGAATTCATATTGGCATGTCTTCTAGGCTTGCTAAGGGATCAAACATTTTTTTTGGGGGTAGAATCTAAGGGATCAAACTTATCACTAGAAGAAGAATTATTCATTTTTCAACCGGATGCATATAGTATGTTCAAAGATCTAGAGGCACAATAAATATGTTAATGTGGGTCCAATGATATGAATGGGTCTCGCACCCACCATCACCATGTTAGATTTTGCAAATCTAATATTGCTTGTAAAATTATATAACATTTTAGTTTATGTAATAAAATATTGATGATAATGCATTAGAGTAGACATCTTTTTTTGTAATTTACTAAAGGTGACATGGTAATGGTGTATGATGCATGTCTTGGTCTTTTCTACATACTGGTATGTATGGTATGACATTCCCAAATATTTTTTTGTGAATGATTTCCAAAATAATGGAATCATATGAGACATATTGGTAGACCCAAGGTCAAGTATGTGATGCAAAACTACAAGGGAATGAGTAAACAAGAGTGTTAGGCACGCTTCAAAGTCTAATACTCAGCTTTAGGTTTAGAGAGTAGTATACGCGAGTCGGTCTTAAGACTTTGAGCGTTTTGGATAAATTAGTAAAATAGTATCCTCGTAACTATTTTAAATGTTATTCTTTTTGCATTTTTATTACAAAGTCATTGATTGTTCTTTCACTAAAAATTTGCAAGTCCAATTCCAAAAAATGCCCTCCTAACCGGCCGCCCTCCCCGCCCACTCTCAAAACAGCCACTGGCGATACCCTGTGGGTGCTAGGCGCCTGACTCTACAACACTGGATGCTAGGTGTTTATGTCGAGCTAGGTGCCTATATGGGTGCTTGGCACCGGGAAAGTCTGAAACTTACCATTTTTTTCATGGGTTATAATAGTTGTATCTCTTCATAGATTGATTAGGATGTGTTGTTTCATTGTCGTTGCTTGACTAAAAGCGAACAAATATAACTTGATTAAAATTTTGATCACACATATGATTGTGATTTTGGTGAAATGCTACTTTTCATATGTGAAATGGTGTGTCTTGTATTATAAATACATGGTTCTTGCACATCAAAAAGTACTCAAATTTGACCATTGTTTTTAGTTAATTCCTTTGTTGTGAATTCGACGATAAAATCACACCAATGAAATTTGATGTGTGGAGCAAATTAACCAAGTAACCAATTTAAAGTTGATAGAGATGATGAAAGTAAATAATTCAAACAAAAGAGAAGAACACAAGATATTGTTTACCCAGTTCGGTGTTAATGAACCTACTCTGGGGGAGAGAGCAACTCTCCGTTTCCACTAGATCAAAGAAGTCACTTTACAAGAGATACCCAATTGGGTTACAAGAATTAATCCTAATTCTACCCAAAAACCCGAATCTCTTCCCGTGGCCAAGAGACTCAATTTTACCTAGTCTACCCAAGGTGATCCCACAAGATGATCCCAAGAATAGTTTGCCCAAATCCCTAGGATCCTAAGACCCTAGCCTTGTGTGGTGGCAAACCCTAATTCCCTACATCTTGTCACACTATTTTGCTCTCTTGTTTTTCTATGAATAAACAACCTCTATTTATAGAAAAATATATGCCTATTATTAAAACAAATCTTTTAAAATAAAACCAAATCTCCTATTATTTTTAAATATATCTAATATTTAAAAACAAACACAATCCAAGTCAGATATTCTTCAAAACATATTTTTCCACAAAATCAGCAAACCAACACGAGTCCGCGCCCCGCGCCAGTCAACAGAACCCACAGGCCAAACGAGGCCTCTCCTGGCGCCAGGCGCAGCTGGTAGGTTCTTCAGAATTTTCCGACTTCTTGTAACTGAGATTTCAAGGCATATCCAACAATTCTCCACCTTGCCTTTAAATCGATGGTGATCCAATCAACCACCGTGTTGCTCTCTCCATCTTGAATCTTCTATCCAAGATCACCGGCCAAGTCCAAGTCCCACTTGAACCTCGACAAAGGCACCATCCTCCACTTGCTTCCCGCAAGCTGTACCTCCCCTTCATCCCTCGGAATGCCTTCCGCCCTCATGAAGATCTTGTCTCCCACTACCATAGGATGTTTGGTAGCACCCACAAGATTCACCGTACCCTCTTCAGCCTTCGAACTGGTCAAGTCCGTACCTCCTGAAGAAACGCTTGCTCCCAACTATCATCGGATTTTTAGATAGTCTTACAAGCTCCACCATACCCTCTTCAGCCCCCGGATTGTGCCTTTTCCGTCCTCCTGAAGAATCGCTTGCCTCCGATTGTCCTTGGATTTTTAGGACAACCCTACAAGCCTTCACCACCCTTCGACCCCCGGAGTGCCCTCCGTCCTCTCGAAGTATTGCTTGGCTCCAAACCAACCTTGGAATTTTAGGCGGTTCCACAAGCTGCAACATCAAACTCTCCTTGTATCCAACTACCTCCAGCAGTCTCACAAGTTACCAAGTCTGATCACCGTTGCTTTCAATTGCCTCCCTGAAGATCTTCCAAGTTTTGCACTTCTTCAGCCACAATTGAAACATAACCCACAAGGTCTTCATAGTCATACCACTTTGGTGCAACAATTCCACTCTCCTCCCTACCTCTCATTAGATAGCCAAGAGCCATTGTTGAATGTTTGTCTTCCTCTAGTCCAACTAGTAACAAACTCCACCTCAATCTGAGATTCCTCCACCAAAGCCACAAACCGGTATTTCCACTATGTTCCCACCTTGTAACCTGCAAAACTGTCAAACTGCTCTGAAACAAACTTCAGGCCATTGTTAGTATCCAACAATTCCAATTTAGTTCCAACACCTAGTAAACCTCGTTTCACTAGTCCAACTAAACCTATGTTACTAACAAGAATCAACCAAAGTTTCACAACTCAACCATATGAGAATCACCACTAGTAACAAATGCATAACCAATAGTAGACCAACTATCCATGCATCAAAGTTTAGGAATATACCTCACATCATGTAAAAGAAAACACATGATTTGTCAAACATCGTAAGACAAACCAAAACCATACCTCAAACCTTTCAAGCTTTCCCGTCATCAAGATGAAAAACTCCACCTTCAACTAGCTCTCGGATTTTTCACGGTATTTCTTCTTCAAACACATGTGATAGGAGCATCCAAAGTCCATGACTTAATACTCCACCGCTTCCCAACTTTCACTAGCATCTCCGGATTCTTATAACAAAGTTGTTCTTTCAACAGTCACCCGAGTATTATTCCACCGCCTCTCCAGGCCGTGCTTCTCCCTTCAATGCCTCAACACGTTTTGAATTAACACCGCCCTCATCTTCACCTTCCACAACCCGTAGTCGTTACTCCCGGTGAACCTCTCAATATCAAACTTAGAACCCATGGTACCTGATTATCGATTTGATCCTTGCCCCACGGTGGGCGCCAATTGTTGTGAATTCGACGATAAAATCACACCAATGAAATTTGATGTGTGGAGCAAATTAACCAAGTAACCAATTTAAAGTTGATAGAGATGATGAAAGTAAATAATTCAAACAAAAGAGAAGAACACAAGATATTGTTTACCCAGTTCGGTGTTAATGAACCTACTCTGGGGGAGAGAGCAACTCTCCGTTTCCACTAGATCAAAGAAGTCACTTTACAAGAGATACCCAATTGGGTTACAAGAATTAATCCTAATTCTACCCAAAAACCCGAATCTCTTCCCGTGGCCAAGAGACTCAATTTTACCTAGTCTACCCAAGGTGATCCCACAAGATGATCCCAAGAATAGTTTGCCCAAATCCCTAGGATCCTAAGACCCTAGCCTTGTGTGGTGGCAAACCCTAATTCCCTACATCTTGTCACACTATTTTGCTCTCTTGTTTTTCTATGAATAAACAACCTCTATTTATAGAAAAATATATGCCTATTATTAAAACAAATCTTTTAAAATAAAACCAAATCTCCTATTATTTTTAAATATATCTAATATTTAAAAACAAACACAATCCAAGTCAGATATTCTTCAAAACATATTTTTCCACAAAATCAGCAAACCAACACGAGTCCGCGCCCCGCGCCAGCCCGCCCGCGCCCCGCGCCAGTCAACAGAACCCACAGGCCAAACGAGGCCTCTCCTGGCGCCAGGCGCAGCTGGTAGGTTCTTCAGAATTTTCCGACTTCTTGTAACTGAGATTTCAAGGCATATCCAACATCCTTGCCATTTTCAATCTCTAAATCATTACTATTTTCTTCTCTAATGCACGAGTGAAGTGTAGGTACATTTTTCTATAAACTACTACCAAATGATACATTAGTGTGCTTGTGCAAATCACATTAAAGTTAAGTATTTTGAAGGTGATTCACGGGTATACTTTCGTTGTTTAAGTGGTGCAACATCTTTCTACGACGGTTTTATAACAATATTTAGGTCAAAATTTATTCTTAATCAATGTTTACTTAACTCAATAAAATGACTTCCAATTTTGTGATTTGGAAAAATTTGATAGGGATAACTTTTTAATAGTATTAAACATGTGCTTTGTTTAATTATTTTTTAGAATTTATAAAATACATTTCTTAATTTTAAAATTATTAACTAGATTAAGTAAATCAAATCAACTTATTTTCTATCGATTTGATTTGGTTCAAATTTCTTAATGATATTACAAAAGACAAAATAACTATATCTATTACATATATTTTTCCTCAATACATAATACATAAGATTCCTTTTATGTCCATTGCAAGCTCAACTTCTTTTGGGGCCCACAATAAAAAAATGAATCACCAAATTACATTCATCGTGCATTTCTTTAAAAAATAGTTAATACAAAAATGGCAAATTATATTATTTGTAGCGTAGGGGACAGCATAAAAACCAAAAGTTCTATAAAATCTTTTTTTTTTTTGACAAAATAAACAATATTCATTCATTCAAATAAAAAGAGTACATCGATGTAATACAAATTCATAATCGCTAAAAACAAAAAGGATAAATCTGCGAACAAACTCACAGTATCCATGTTAATAGCATAAAACGGCAAATTACATATGCCTACAAATATGACTATATTGAAGTGTCTGGAATATCCATGTCTCCAGATCTGTAGCGTTGATGACATCAAAGTCGACATTGATTGGATCTGCACTAGATCAGATCTACTCCTTCAACCTGAAACAAATGAACACCGCACAAAGACGGGACAACAAAAACACCGCACAAAGACGGGACAACCAAATACACCGTACAAAGACGGGAAATCAAAACAAGCAAATATGTGAAAATCACACTTATTTATTATAATAATGAGAAAGAAAAGCAATTTGGAGGGATGATTTTAGGTCAAAATTGACCTAAAATCACCCCTCTTCAATGGACTAAAAAGAAGAGAAAAAGTAGTGGTGACGGCTAGGGTTGGAAGAGAAGAAAGGTAAAATTATAAGTGGTTGTTGGTGGAAAAATTTAAAAGTTCTATAAAATCTTGAACCCCGCTAGTGGACAATATATCAACGACATTACAATTGCATTTTATGCAAATATAATATAGACTAAATCTTGAATTTGATTTCTAAATTTCATCACTTTCTTCTAAATTTCACTCTCTTTTATTTGGTCTTTGAAGTAAAAATTACAATAAATAATCTACAAATAGTTTCAATTTATCAATGTAGTCCTTATTTTTAGAATGGGAGAAAATGCGATAATTCAATAACTAATTTCATTTGGTTTAATATCAAATTGAAAAATTGAAATGAAAAAAAAAAACTAAATAAAATTTTATTCTACTATAAGAAATGTTATGGGGGCGTCTATTATTTTTAGTAAATTTTAATAAAATGTTTTTTTAAAAGGAATTTTAATAAATTGTTATATTTAGTTTTGCATATAAAATTCAATGTTCCTACCAACTAAATTAAACTCACAGAAATAATTTTTATTTTTAGTTTTATTAATATAAAATTTATATTTTGCTATTAATTTCTACAAAACTATTTAAAGGTCCATATTAAATGGACTTCTATTATATTCTATATTCATATAAAACTCTTTAATTTTTAGGAGAAAAGATCATTACTAATTTAGTGTTCGGCATCTTCCCAAAAATTAAATTCAGATTTTTTTTAATAATTTGATAAAAAAGAAATTATAATTAGGCTTTGTAGTAAGTAAAATTTGATAAAAAAAATTATTCTATCTAAAAATCAAATTTAAATCTACTTACAATATATTAAAAGAAACTACTATATAAAATACAAGTTTGTCCTTATTACTTTTAACGGTGTTCCAAGTTTTACGCCCTTAAGTGTAATTTTAACTCTAAACAAGCCATAAAAATAGGAAAGAAAGATAAGCATAAAAGAATTCTTTCCATAAAAATAGCATCATAAACCACCTCTCTAAAAAAAACACAAAAGAAAAAAAAAAGATAAGCATCAAATAAATCTTCCCATAAAAATTTAATTAAAATAAATTTATGCATAAAAATATGAACAAAAATCACTATAAAAGATACGCTTCAACAATAGTAAGTAATTTTATTTTTTTTAATGAAAATATAGTAACTCAATCTAACATATAAAAACTTATATATAAGAAATAAAAATAGAATTACCTAATAAAAGAATATACTTATTTATGAGCTTAAAAATAAAAAGAACAGAAAAATAGAAACAAAAACACAATCGACCCGTTTTGATTGATTTATTTATGAGTTTATGAGAAATAACTTATACAAATAAATAAGTTATTATGTATTATTATAAGTTTTTTAAGATAGTTCATGAAAACTATTTATAAAGATGTAATTTTTGTTAGTGAAAATTGATGAATTAATATGCGTAAAAAAAACTTATGAATTAACATAAAAGTTTATTTATAAATTATAACCATAAACTATTTTCATAAGCTTAAAAATAAGCTAAATTCAAACATGCCCAATATATTAAAAGGTATTACTACTAAAAATTCTAATTTGTCCTCATCAATTCTTAAAAATATTTCAAAATCTTCTATTTCGTAAAAAAAATTATATTTTTTAATTTAATATATTATTATATAATTGTTGAATTCTACTCTATTTTTATTATAAAAAAAATTTACTCTATTTTTGTTTCCTCTTATATAAAAAATACAAAAGAAGTGCATTATTGATGAATATATTATAATGATTATGGGGTAAATATTTGTCATTATACTTAAAACATCACGAGACAAGTGTTGATCAATAATTTTGTCAAAAAAAGAATGTGTTGATCACTAATATATAAAAAATCATACACGGGAAAATTGTTCTAATAAAAAAAAAGTTTAATAATATATGGGACAATTGCTTTAATAAAAAAATTTAATCATACACGGGATAATTGCTTTAATAAAAAAAAATTAATCATACACGGAATAATTGCTTTAATAAAAAAAAAAATTAATCATACACGGGACAATTGCTTTAATAAAAAAATTAATCATACACGGGACAATTGGTTTGATAAAAAAAAAATTAATCATACACGAGACAGTTGCTTTATTAAAAAAAAATTAATCATACACGGGACAATTACTTTAATAAAAAAATTTAATCATACACGGGACAATTGCTTTAATAAAAAAAATTAATAATACACAGAACAATTGCTAAAAAAAATTGAATAGTAAATATTTTTTATTATTAATTATAATTTATTTCACAAAAATCATACACGAAACAATTACTTTAATAAAAAAATGACTTAATTTAATATATTTTACAAAAAATAACAGAATAATGTCATTTACAGTATAATTTAACAATAATTTATAAATAAAAGTCGATAGACCCGGGCGAATGCACGGGTCTCAAAACTAGTTCTTTTTAATAATTTATCATACGATTAAACTCGTTAACCACTTCTATGTGCAAAGTTGCAGGGATCATTAATGAAGATAAAATCATAGTCTTAAAAACATATATGTAGTTTCAAGACCCTCCCTGTCTGGCATCTACCCTACCTAGCAAGCTTATTTACAAATTATAAGGTCACCACTCACCATCATCCCTTTCTATTGCTTCATTTTGCCGCATCCTATGCAATAATAATCCACAATCTCTTAGAACATGCAAAATGCAAATGCTAATAATTTGAGAAAGGTGAAACCAAATTGTTATTGCAAAGATTCTAAATCAAATTCAGATGGGACATAAAGTTTTGGTGCCCCACTCAACTCCTTTTGGGTTTGGGCTTTGCATTGTCAATTTGGATTTACCCTTTTTCTTTCTTCAAAGTAACATTTACAAATATTTTATTAATTTGATACAATTAATAATATTTTGTTTCCATTAATAGTATAACTACTAGTATATAATTAGCTTTGAAAAAATAATGTACCTCCTAATTAGTAGGTAGCCTATGATAACACACATTATGAAATTAACTAAATTTATCCTCATTATAGGTTTAACGGTCATTAATCATGATAAATATTTAAATATTGGACTTGTTGTCATGAAATTAAAACCGAACAAGTGTCCTACCCTAGAGGGTAGGGATATGTTGTATACTACTCTCTCTATAACATACAGTGTTGGTTGAGGTATTAATTTCGTCAAATGCAAGTAACATTATTTTCCATCTATCTAGTAAGGACATTTTTTAAGGGGTGCCACACCTTTGGGCAAATAGTAGTGGGAAGTTTGGTTACCAGCTCCTTTTTGTGACCACTAGTCCTATAATATCATGTTGATTGCTTGGTTAGTTACTATTTTTCTACAAGGGCCAAGATCGATCTCCTATACTTTTGTCCTTAAATTTCAAAAGTTTCCATTGTACAAGTTTGTAGCATGGGAGTGAGATAAGAGTTGTGTGATACTAAAAACTCCTAATAAATTGGTCCTTGTATCATATCTGTGTGGAAGAAAGAGATCTTAATATGATTTGCATTGCAACAAAAATTTATAACACAAATTTTCATAATGATGTGGTTGGTTATGACCCACCAAAATAATGTTTGTTTACTAAAAAGTTTAAATTGATAGAATACATAAAAAATAGAATGAAAGGAAAATCAGATCTATGTAGAAATAATTTATTTAGATAAAATGAGAGAAAAAAAATAAGCATGTGGTTTATGAGAATCAGATAGTTAAAACAAAAAAAAAAGCTCTCAAAATTAGCTTAAAATTACTCATCTATGGGGTAAAGTTATTATGCATAAGGATTTTCCTTATGCATGGTGTATAAACAAATCTCTACCATTTGTACTCCAAAGTGGTTTTGACATTATTAAATATTTTAAAATACAAATTGTGGAGATTTGTTTATGCACCATGCATAAGGAAAATCCTTATGCATAATAACTCTTCCCTCATCTATGGTGGATGTAGAGAAACGAAAATAGTAGAAAATAAAAGTTGAAAAAGAGAGGCGGTTTTGTGATTTGGATGCGAAAATAATGTTGATATAAAAACTCAATTTTAACTTTAACACATTTTGATGATGTCCGATAAATATAGTAGATATAGTTCCTAAATTAGTTTATAGAATATCTTACTTGTAATAAATTAAATTAGACTACTTGACAAAAAAAACATAATGGTTAAACTTTCTAATTAGTATGAAATTAAATGACATGCATCAAATTGTATTTAATTTATTACAAGTAAGATAATAGGGCTAAAATGAAAGGGCAAGAGGCAACCCTCAAAACTGTTTCAATTAAAATGGTTAAACATGAAAAAATGTGTTTTGACAATTAACATATCTTTATTCCATTTGTATTTGACACATTCGGCTTCCTAGCACCAGAGGTTGCCGACTTTCTGAAAAGAATTCAAAGGGTCATGAATAACAATATGATATACCGTAATTTACTATGTAGTTTTTGCAAAATTACGTTAAATCACCGTGATTCTGGCGCATTCACCGTGATACCAAACATAAGATTAAAAGTTTATCTTCTCAAACATAGGCTTCAATTGATTATGTCCTGGTACAAACTCTGAAATCTTATAAATTGTTTATGAGTTTGTCTAACATGTATAATATTGTACATATTAAAACAACTAAAAATAGTAACGTTTTTATTATATAAAAAAATAGTAACTTTTTTTTTTTGAAAAACAATAATTTATTTATTTTTGACAAAAACAATAATTATTTATTAAAAAGTTTTACATTTAATATAAATGTTCCATTTGGAATAACTTATTTTTGAACTTATGCAAAACAACTTGCGCAATACCCAATTCTAAGATGGATCAGAGCCTCTCCAAAATCTGTTAGGCCGCTTATTATTAGGCTTTCACTATCGGGGTGTCTACTGTTTATATCCATGCATCAAGCTCAACAGTGCTGGGTGTAAGGGTGTGTGTTAAGAAGTCTGACATCAATTGTGAAACGACCTAAATGTGCGTTTATAAGTGAGAGCAATCCTCATCTTACAATTTGGTTTTATATGATTGAGTTAGACACAACTCTCAATTATAAGAGTATCTGTTTGGAGTCATATATTAGACACAATTCAAGTTATGTGTAGCATAACGTCTGTATTATTAGGCATACTATTTGTCTCAACTGTGATAATAATTAGATTTAATTTGTATGCACCGACAGTGTAAAATAATTTTACATTGTCAACCAATGACAACCATGTATTCCGCCACGTCACCCCACTTTATCCCACTTTCTTCATATGATATGGAAGATTGATAATTTCTTATTGGATGACTATGTAAAATTATTTTACATTGTCAGTGCATATCAATTAAACTCATAATAATTTCCGTATTTTTACATTTTCTAGTTTTGACTCAACTTTGTGTGTGAATGCTTTTAAGACCATGATATGGAAAGAGCAATTTATTCAACACGACAAGAAAAGTGTTGTTTTCACAAGAATTTTTACAACATCTAATTTTAAACTTTCATAGAGGCAAATCTTTTGTAAAAACACGATGTGTTAATCAATTATTAGTTCCACAAAAAATGTGTCGTTTGTTCCACAAATCCTTATAATGTTTCAAATTGTTAAGTGGAACACTTGATGCGTAGAATATGTCAGTGCTATAAATCTTAAATTATTGAGTTTAATTTATAATCATTAAAAACATAGTGGAAACTTACAACTCCTAATTTATTTATTATTTTACCAAAAATACTTCCTAACTTTGATGTCTTTCTAAAAAATAGAAAGGAAGATCATTTGAGTATAATTGGCCTTTTAACATACATATGTGGCCTCAAGTTCTTCAATTTGGTTATTATTGTTATTCTTATTCTACAGTTGAAAGGTTATTATCACTGTTTTTACCGTCACTTTCCAAGATTTTCTCGTTCAAATAGTAAGTAAGATACTCAAAAAGTAAAGTAATAGACCTGAACAGGACGTGTCTAACAAAGAGAGGTTAAAAAAAAGAAAAAACATGGATGACTACATTTGTAATTTTGTTTATGAATGTATCGAAATTACAATAGATTCATAAGTGTTTTTTATATTAATTATTTTAGTCTCCAAATATATTTTTAGGTAGTTAATTTGATATTTAAATATGTTTTTTGTTAGTTAATTTAGTCCATAAAATTACAAACAAAAAAGAATGTATATACAATTTTGATACATCAGAGATCAATACGACAACAAGTTACATTTTCATAGACTAAAATTTTTTTTTTTTCTCAATTTGTTTCCATATATAATTTGTCTCAATTTTATGATTGCAAAAAGTTACTTGTTAAACTTTTTCCTAAAGAGTTAAACTAGATTATGTATATTCACCTACAAAAGAAAACTAGATTCTGTTATGTTTTATTAAATTAGATGGATACTGTTTGGTCAAAAAAATTAGATAGATACTGACACGAGGTTTACTCTAAATAGTAAAAACTTACCTACAACTAAACTAGTTGAAACATATTACGAAATTAACCTTGTCATGTTAAATATAATATTAAAGAGGCAACTAAAAGTCATATCCAAATTAATCATTAACATCATTAACACATTTATATACTAAAACTTTTAAAACAAGTGGTTAAAAATTTAATATTTAACTCTTGCTATAGAGAAAATTCAATTGGAGGAGAACATTAACCTTATGTATTTTACAAATTTCCAGACAATATGTTGCCTATATAATATGATAATAATAAAAAAAAGATTAATTTATCCTTCATATAAAAATGTCTCATCTGACCAATTGATTTATTATTTTTGTAAGTAAAATATTGTTTTAAAACAATTTTTGTCATGAATTAATTCGGATAGCGAGCAAATTATGTAAGATCAAACTAAGTCTTATATTAAGGTTTGATGATATTTTTGTTCTCTTATTTCATTAAACTCTTGAAATTAGTTTCTCTATTTTAAAATTAAAATTTTAGGACATTCGATTTGCCTACTTGTTACAATTTTAGTCCCAACCCATATTTTTTTTAGAAACGGTGATTTTCGGCATCTTAAAAGATGATCTATTGTCTTTAAGGTTAAATCTAAAGATTAAATATCATATTTGAGACGAAAATTCACCTTTTATGATATTAAAAATCAAAACTTTTAATGCAAAAAACATAAACTAAAATCAAAATTACAATAAATGTGAACATAAAAACCAAAAAGATCGATTTTAAAATAAGGATACTATTTTTATAAATTTATTAAAATAAGAGAACTAAAAATATAAAGCTTATAATTAATAGAATGTTGTAGTCTTGTAGAGCATAGGAGAGGTAGAATTTGGCCACAAATTTGCCTATTTTGTCTTTTATTGTGTTTTTTCTCCAACACCCGGTTTATAAGGCAAACCCATTTAAACAGTAACTTGGACTACTTATTAAAGAGACCTTCATTTCAACTATCCCACAAACTTTGTCTCTCCTTTCCTTCTTTCCATCTTCTATCTCCTTCCTTTCTCTACCCCCATTTTCCTCTCTCTCTCTCTATTTCACTCCTTCTAAATTCCCAAAAATAAAAACATAACATAACTTAACATCAATTGTAATTTTGAGACTAAGATCATGGACAATCAACAACGTAGTCCTCTTCTAACTTGGGCTTATTTCTGCCAAGGAAAGGTACCATTTATTTACTTTCATTACATATCTTGATTCTTTCTAGTTAGATTTCATAGCCATATAAATAATAGTCTCACTTGTAATTTTAAGATATTTAAATAGGTTCACTGCAGTCAAAAATTTGCCGCATTCATGTATTCAGTATATTTGCGGCCATTGGATCAAAATCAGATAACCGAATATATGCTGACATCTGATCTTGATCCAATGACCGCAGATATGCCGAATGTATGAATGCGACAAATTCTTGACTGCATGGAACTATGATCTATGTTATAAAATGGTTATTAGTGTCATTTTAATAAATAATAATTTATCCCTTTCTCCCATTTTTGTGAAACAGTCAATGGAGGAGCTAAAGCAGAGCTTGATGTACACAACAATGGAGCTTGAACAAACAAGAGCAACAGTACAAGAAGAATTAAGAAAGAGAGATGAACAACTTCATAACCTAAAAGAAATTCTCAACAAAGTGATAAGAGAAAGAGATGAAGCACACGAAAAATGCCAAAGACTTTTCTTAGAAAAACTACTTTTCCAACAAAAACAAAACCAAGATCCTTTGTCAGGAATATCAAGCATTGAAGATGAACAACAACATCATCAACAACAGCAAAACAAAAGAGGAATTGAATCTTCCAACAATTATGGTTTATCATCATCAGATTGTGAAGAAAGCATAGTTTCTTCACCACAACAAATAGTTGTAACAACAGAATCAACAATGATGATTGATTTAATAGCAAAAGATAAACCTTTACCAGAAAAAGGTAAACTTTTACAAGCAGTGATGAAAGCTGGTCCTTTACTTCAAACCCTTTTGCTTGCAGGACCATTACCTCAATGGAGACACCCTCCACCACCATTAGAGTCCTTTGAAATTCTACCTGTTACTATTCCTTCACCACCACAGGTTCAACAACAATTCCTTCACCAAGATTCTTCCTTTGTTAACAGTAACTGTGGAAGATTCAGTAATAGAAAAAGGGTTTTTTGTGAAGGTTCTGATTCTGCTTCTGCAGAGAATAAATATCAAAGGATAGTACTCCATTGACTACTACTACTACCTAGTACCTACCACTGTTACTATTGACTTCATTGAACAAGTACTAGAAAATTTTATTATTGTATAATCTGAATCGTTTGATCTTAAATTGACGAGTCAGATCGCTTACTGTGTGAAACTGTGTGCTTATACTATAGGTAATTGCTATTTTTACCGACTTAGTTAATTAATAGGTTTAATTGTTAGCATTAGCAAGCTGGTATTTTATTGATCTAGCATTAGCATATGTATAGTGGTAGAGGAAGAAGAGTTGAAGAGGAAAAAAATGTTTGATTTTGGGTTTTTGGTAATGTTTGAGGTGAAGGATTTGTCATTGGCATTTTCCTCTATTCACAATCTAGTTTTGTTTCTTTTGTGAATGGAAAAGGGTCATTGTAATATAATTTGTTAAGAGTAAAGATTATTTTAGTTTTTGGAAAAATTTGGTTGATTTAATTTTAAGTAATTTTTAGTTCGAGTAAGAAAAATTAGGACAATTTATAGTTTCTGATGTCCAAAAAATTAGATCGCAGAAACTAAATTGTTCTAATTTTTTTCATTTTAAATTATTTTTTTTTTCCGGTTTTTTCGAAGCTAAAATGTATCATTTTAATCTAATTGTAATGTAACTAGGATAGTGAAGTTGAGTAAGTGATTTGAGTGTGAGTGAGAGAAGATTGATCTTTTTACAAGATCACATCAAGCAATTAAGAAGAATAGTTGTTTGGGTGTGTAGTCGTTAGGATTGGAAGAGGGTATGGCCAACAACCAAGGGGTGAAGGCCCTAAACTATGCATGTTGGGCCCACAAATCAGAATCAGGATCTAGTGTTGGTGTGATGTATGAGAGTATGATTATTATATATTAAGCTTTTGTTAGACAAGTTATCATTATTCAATTTCTAATATCTTTTTAAGATATTTAATTTTTCTTTTCTCTTGCAAGACTAATTATTTTTCACTAAAGCTTCTTTATTTTTATTTATCTGCTCCCACTCAATCTTTTTGTTCTTCCATCTTAAGAGGCAGAAGAAGAGCAGGGAGCAGCAGATAAATTTGACTAATATATCTCCATTTTACCTATCATGTTCCATTAAAGCATGACAATGAAAGCAAAATTTTATAGACCCCCAACAAATGAAACATGCTTAAATTATTATGGTATATAAAGTTTAACTATAACCAACAGCCCAAGAAATTAATTAAAAATAAATAAATCGTCGCGATACAATTCAGCTGATAAAAAATAATAGTAGTATTTGATATGTTAGGACTCGAGCTCAAATTCACAATGTCAATTTTCTTTGCACTTAGTGTGTGCGAATTTTTTCATTAGAATCTTCAATCAAATAAATTATAAATGTTAAAGAAAAAAGTTAATATTTTCTTAATGTTATTGGATGTTCAAGTCAGAAATGAATCTAGGACATTGATTAAGTTAGAAGAGACTCACATTATCTCATATGAGCGCTCTTGGATAATCTTTTATTTGAGCTAGATAGTAATAGATTTATGCTTGTAATTTTTGTTGTTAGTAAGATTGTTATCCAAAATACTTTTGTGGTTACAAAAGTATCATAACTTTGGTCCCAATTTTGCATCTTTCGGTATCCAAGAGATGAGTGTCAGCAAGAAAAACAGCACAGTTGATACTTAAAATGTTTGTAGCCATGTTCTACAACAGTTATGTTGCTTGCTCAAGGTGACAGAGTCAAGGACAGGTAAAGAGAGGTCACATGGATAGTTTTCTACATAGGAGACCAGTAGATAAGGAGAGTGCATGGCTTTGCTCAACAATAGTGTGCAAGGTTTTAAATTGGAGTAATGGTCACATAACTACCTTTGTCTTTCATCTTTGTGATGGATTATCATCAAATACAATTAAGTTTGTGTTTGAAAAAAGTACGATTCACCAAGACATTGCGCATTAGGAGCAAAACTCAAATTGATTGCTTAGAAAAATTCACAGGACACACCCCCTTGAGCACGAAAAAATGTCACGCACTCAGCGTCCAAACATTGGCTAATGCGACAGCCGACAACGATTGCAATCTTGTTAAAAACCTTAATGTTAACACCAAACGTATGCTTTAATTATAGTTGTGTTGTAGTCGCACTGACTCAAAAAATTTAAATTAATGTTCATACTCCAAATAAAAAATGTATTGCCAGATTTTACTAATCTCACGGTCGAACTCTGGATTAATATAAAAAAAAGAGTCTTGGAACTATTTTGATAACCCTAATAATGCGCCCTGCACTTAATTTCCAAACATTGGCATTATAAACCATATTAAATTTCCTATTCAACCCAATTTAAGTAGATGTTATGAATTAGAATATTAGTAGATGTTATTCAATCACAAAAATGCAACAATGTAAAATTCTTGAGAGTGTTTTACAAATATGTTGCTACTGAATATTTTCTAGCATTTTGATTTGACTACACAATTGAGTCACAACTTTTTGTATATTAGTAGCAAATTACTTTATTAGTCGTTAAAAAGAACAAAAAAAGGTTACTTTCATCCAGCTAGATAGTTTAAGTCTTGTAATGTACATGATGACATTACATCAAATGCATATTCCTTTTCAATGACGGTAACAACAAGTCCAATAAAACACGCTAATAAACTTTAACGTTGAACATGGGGCTGCGCAAATGACGCGTTTTATTTCCTATATAAGACAACATTAATCGAAGGTTTAGTCAATTGTAGGCTAAATAAGACAAATTAAAAACAACTCCATGGACAAAGAAAGGTTTAATCGATTGAAGCCCAAGCCCATAATTTAGTATAGGCCAAAAGGGTAAAGCGCTTGTATATGTTCAAAGAACATAAGAATTACAAATTGTTTTTTAACAAGAGTTTAAAGGATACGCACCGTCACCAATTGTTAATTGGTTCAGTGGTGATTGGCGTTGAACTTGGTAGGGAGGATCACGGTTCGATCTCCCGCAACTGCGACCGGGAGGGGCTGGAACCACTTGATGCCATAACTGACCCCCGAATCAGATTAAACTGCTGGTATAAAACAAAAAAAATAGGATACGCACCGTCAGTATATATTAATTTTACACCGACAACTAATAAAAATTGTTAGATATATTAGGGCTTTTAGTATTGGGTTTTATAGGTTAGTAGTCTAATAGTCCATTAGGTATTATTATAAATTCTCTTGTAATCCTTATTTTGTCAAACAATGTTATTCTAATATTATTGAAACCCTAGCCGTCTTTATTTTCTCTTATTTTGTATCTCTGATTCTAACATGGTATCTAGAGCGTGGTTTGATCCGCCATGAATGCTCGATGCTTCCGCTGTCAAATTCCCAAAATTGGGAATGTGTTCATTCTGTTGAGTTTGTGCTGCTACGTTTTGGGTCTCTCTTGGTGTGATTTTCTGTTGCTGTGTCTCGATATGTTTATTGTGTTTGTTTGATTCATGATTTGTTCTACCGAAAAAGCAAAAAAAAAGGAAAAAAAAAAGTGTCATGTTTTTGGCTATTATGTTATTTGCTGCTTTTGTTTTGGTCTTGTGGATGTGTGTTGTTTTCTCATCTTGTTTTTCGTTTTCAGTACCTTTATGTGTGTGATAATGGTGCTGGAAGTAACGTGTTTTTTGTTTACGGTTTGGAAAATATTTCCCGGTTGTTTGTTCTAGTGCAGTTCCGTTAATGTGGATTGGTTTTGATTGGTTTTGTTTGATTCTATTTGATCTGATTCGGTTTGTTTGGTTTCAGTAGGTTTGGTTTGTTTCGTTTGATTTTGTTGGTTTGAATTGGTTTATTTGGTTCTGTTTGATTGCACTTCTCTCTGTTGATTCTTCTGATTGCATTGCACTTCTCCCTGTTGCACTTCTTCTAATTGATTGCACTTCTCCCTTTGATTCTTCTGATTGCATTGCACTTTTCCCAATTGCACTTCCTCTGATTGTTTGCACTTTTCCCTATTGATTTCTTCTGATTGGTTGCACTTCTCCCTATTGGTTTCTTCTATTTGATTGCATCTATCTATTGGCCGATTCTTATGTTTGGTTTAGTTTGGATTTGTTCGATTGATTTTGTTTTGGTTAGCTTGGATTGGATTGGATGTTGGAATAATTTAATTTGGTTCTCTTCTCTTCGATGGTTTCTCTGTTGACTGCAAATTGCTTCTCTCAGTTGGTTATTAGTATGGTTGGTTTATTTTCAGGCTTAATTTGTAACAAGCGTGAAGCTTAGTAAGCTTTAGCTTGAGGGGTAGTATTAGAAATAAAATGTTAAGTTTATATTATTATGTTTTTCGTTATTTGTTTGACAAACTCTCAATGATTATCCATTAATGCATCGTGAGTTTGAGGGAAAGTGTTAGATATATTAGGGCTTTTAGTATTGGGTTTTATAGGTTAGTAGTCTAATAGTCCATTAGGTATTATTATAAATTCTCTTGTAATCCTTATTTTGTCAAATAATGTTATTCTAATATTATTGGAACCCTAGCCGTCTTTATTTTCTCTTATTTTGTATCTCTGATTCTAACAAAAATGACTCAATATTCCATGTCATACCAAAAAAGTAGAGTGAAGTGGAATGATACGTCAGAAAGCATGATCATAATGTGCCAATGTCGGTGCATTTTTCTTTCTTTCTTTTAATGAATTAAACAAACTAATCATTATATAAATCAATTATTTTAAAAAGTGACGTGTCTCTAATAAAAATAAATGGATGTAGTAAAAATTAAGTTAATAGACAGAACCATTATAATTTTATCAACATATCTATAAATTTACTAAATTCAATGACTATTTGGATTGATGTCCGCTTAATTTTGATTATCAGTTTGCGTATTTTACTCAATGAAAATGAAAATAGATTGGAACCAATGGCAATAGAGGTGTAAAAAGTAGATTTTCTCGGTTTTTAGGTGAAATAAAATCAGAACAAAAGAAAAATAGTCAATTTAGTTCAATTTTTGCAATTTACCCTCACAAAATTCTAGCCAAATTGAACCAATGAAGAACAGATTGATTTGGTTCTATCAATTGATATTTTTAAATTTCAATCATCATATTTTTTAAAATCTAAAAAATTAAAAATATTCACAAAATTATAGTTTTTTTTTTACTACTAAAACAATTACATAAACTAGCTTAAACATAAATAACCCCCTTTGATATTTTATGAGAATGCTTACGGGAACCAATACGTCTATTTTTATGTGAACCAATTTTTGGTATAGAGATTTCACCATTTTTTATTATTTTAAAAAATATAAATTCAAAATTAGATGTATCCATTTCTTGTCAAAAATGATTCTTTCTTGTTTTCTAACTGCTTATTATATTGTATTCTATAATTCGATTGATATATAATACAATTTTTGAAATATCAAACAGTAATCAATAATATTTATTAGGCTTAAATATCATTTCCGTCTCTGTAATTAACCTTATTACAATACTTATAATTGGAGACTTGGGAATATATAATTAAATAATTATTATTTAGTATTTAAGAAAATTGAGTTTTAATATATTTTATTTATTTATTTTTGTATTTGGTACTTTCTTAATAGAAAAATTTCATTTTGTGAAAATATTATCTGTCTTTGCTTATATTTGGATTGGAACAAATTACTATAATTAAACCTCATTTGCAGATCAATCGGCTTTGAAAAAAAATACATATATAATAACTAATAATTACATGAATATAACATATATTTTTAAGATAACAAAGCTAATATAGTAGTATAAAATAAAATAAATAATGTTAAAATATAATAGTTTAATTTTTGAATATTCAGATTTATTGGATCATTGATTTAGTTCTTACACACCCTTAAATGGCCAAACCAAAGAGGTTATTTGAAGTTTGCAAAAATAGTAACCAAAATAGGGTGGAATTCAAAGTGAAAACGGTTTAAGGAAGGAGGGTTATTCTTTAAAACGCGGAGGCTTGAAAATGGTCACTATCTTGACTAGACTATAAAGTAGTAGATACTATCACTATACACACCCTCATAGTTCAAAACATTAGGCAGGTTTCTACTAAGTGTCTCCTTCACAGCAATCACTGAATCTATCAAGTTTCCAGAAGACTCAAAACTCGTCTACCAATCAATGGTGGTCGGAATAATATTCAATCTTATCTTCTGAGTCAAGTTCACTGAAGCATTACACTCAAATATATGAAAGGCCATTTCATAACTTTAACATAATATTTTTAAGTAAAATAAGAGTTTTATAAACACTCATGTTGAATTAATAGAGGACAAGCCAATGAGATATGTCATGCTCTTGCACGAGCAGCCATATATTTGACTAGTATCTATGATTTTATTGAAATTCCATCATGTAGTATATCCAACACATTACTGTGAATGATATACTATAAGCCCTATTCAATAGCCTGATCTAAAAAACCAGAATTTTGATATGGCAAGGCATAATAGATGACATGACCTGTGTGTGGTCCCAGACAACAAAGATCCTATGAATAAACTAAGATTAATATCTGAGAACAAATTCCCCCAATTTGAAAAATAGGAAGAACACAATCATTAAAAAAAAATACAAGTAGCCTTCAAAAACTAACTGCAGCTGTTTTCAGACCTTTTCTTATTTTCACTTTCGCACGGATAAAGAAATTAATATAAGATTGTACCAAAAAAAATAAAATTAATATAAGAAAAATAACAAATGTGTCATCATTTTAACAAGGAGTACCTACAAGAGAGTTTAATACATTTTTCATGCCATGGTAAATCATTTGAAAAAATGAACTACAACATTGAGATGCCATGAGCATATGCCTTAAATGTACGATGTTCTCGTCATGGCTAGCAACGTTAAGAATGTTAAGTGTAGTATCATTATAAAGGAACAAAACTAAGTGTGTTAGGAAAAGTGTTGAAACATGGTACCACCACACGGTTTGCTAACACTAGAATTTGTAACTTCAGTAAATCTACATTGAAACATTACCGGGATATTGGAAAATAAAAGATAGTGTGCATTCAAACACTCTAATATCTACACAAGCAGTAGTAGGCACGTTGGGTCCCTTCTGAAAACATAGCAAATTCCAAATATCTACTGTTCACCATGAGCTTACACTGTGCTGTATGCCAAACTCCTAATCATGTTGAATAAGCAGTTATGTTCTCTGACCTATATGCTTGAAGGTAAAGAATTTGCATCTAACCCTTTACTCACATGGGATGGATTATCACCATAAATGATGAGATTTCATAGTTTAAAAGCATGAGAAGCAAGGAAAGTGTTTCCCTTAATCATCTTCATCTTCATCCTGTTTGTCGTTGTGATTGTGTTTTTGAGCAGTATACATTTCCGCAACCTGAAAGAACAAGGTTAAAGGATGACCAAATAATTCAAGTTTAGGTCCTTAGTTACTCTTTCTCGATCTTCTATCATATACTGTTTAGTCAGATGATGAGAGATTGTGATGTACTTTACCTGCTCAGACGAAGAGGCCTCTTCAGGAGCTTTGTCAGGCCGAACTCGAACTAGACGCGGAAATCGAAGAGATATGCCCTTTATTTAGAAAATGTATAATAAGTAACACCAATAGAAGTTAAAAGCCATCATAATTCAACGAAACAATGATAGCGGACAGAATTCCAAAGTAAATTGACACACTTGTATGTATTATCAATTCATTTTTTTCTTATACCTTATTGGAATCTACTTTGCCCACTGCAGCTCGGTAAACAGGGCTAATGGTCAGATCTGCAGCTTTCACCTCCCACACCTAAATGAAAGATAAATATATAACTAACCTAAAATTATTTGCTTATGAGCATAATGCAATTTTATTGGATAAAAATAATAAATGAAAAAAATAAGAAGGCATTTGCAAAAATTCATGCCAACTCACGAGTCAAGATTTTTGTTACCTCACTAGCTTCAAACCATACATCAGGATTGGTTGATTCCCCATATTGATAATATGACTGGAATGAAGGATCAGGTTTGAATTAGTTTATAAAATATTAAGCAGGCTTCAGAAAAAGTTCAGAGAGAAACAAGAGCCAGGTACCTTTGGTTGGGGAATTACTTTAGACCGAAGGCTAGTAGAACGTTCTTCAAGCACATCCTCTTTGAATCCAGTTCCTACCCACCATCACATGAAGAATAAGTGAGAAATTTAAGTTTAATAAACAAAAGAACTCTATACAACAGAATACACTCACCTATCTTGGCAATACTTTGAAACTCTTCGTTATCATTGTCATAGCAAGCAAGGAGAAAAGCACCATACACTCCTACAAGACATCATGTTACTATTTCATTTCAGACCCACTTTGAGCTAAAGGTTTACATTAATAGCACATAAAAACTCCCAAGGACCAGTCTCATTCACATTTAAGTGAAATATCGGCTTAAAAATGTTGAAAAAAGTAACAAAAATAGGCATCACCGTATTATAGAGCATGTTTCATGATTACCTGTACGTTTACCGCGTCCATGAAAAGCACCAATAGGTACCAAATCTAGGGAGTCCCCTATACTGCAAAGTAGAGCCAATATATAATTGGAGCCACATTAATACAAAAGTGAAATACGAAAAATGAGTGAAGCAGCATTTTAGTGTTTGAAATTGTAAGGGCCGTTCAATTTAGTCTTTCAAATTTAAGATATAGCAATTTAGTCCCTTAAATTGAACAACATCAATCAATTTAGTCCTATTTCCAAATTTAACACCACAATTTTAAAGGCTTTATCGACTTGATGCACCAAGAGATTATTCTAGTCAATATATAGGTCTTTTAACTAGTTTAGATGGATATTTACTGAAGAAATATTTTGATAGAGGGACTACAATGATTGACATTCTTTAATTTAAAGGACTAACTATTCTTTAATTTAAAGGACTAAATTGATCAACCCATACAATATCAATGATTTACTATGAGAAAAATTGATATCATGTCCTTACTTTTCCATATAATCTTTCTTCAGTTTCAGCCAGTTGAGTGAACGCTTGGAGGGTTCATATGTGGCGTCTTCATGTAATGTTTTAATAATCAATCCCTCACAACTAAAAATCAAGAGATAAGGTAAATGTCAATAGATAGAAATTATTGCGAGAAACCAAAGTTGGAAGAACTATGAGTTAGGGCCAGTTTGTTTCAGCTTTTTTTAAAAAAGACTTCTATATTGTATTATCTAAGTGTTAAAAAAAATGGGTGTTAAAAAAAGATTAATATATTTTTTTTCTAGTGTATTTTTTTAAAAAAAAAACTTCAAATGAGAAATTTGTTTAAATAGCTTTTAATAAAAAATCACTGTTTCATCCTATTGCTACGACTTTTATTCGATAAAATTTCAAAAAAATAAAAACTTAAAATGAGAAGCTATTTTTATTAGATAAGGTTCTCATAAAAATCATTTTCGAGGTATATCTTTTTGAAAAATATGCGATTTTTATTATGTTAACATCTCTAATAATGAATATCTAAATTACTGAATGTTTCTAATTTATAACAAATTAGTTCAAAATAGCTTATACTATTTTAGTCTAAATTCTCATAAAAATCATTTTGAAAAATATAAAACTAAAATCACTTTTTTTAATATATAACAAACGGAACCTTAGATCTACAGTGGCTGTCAAATGTTTTTGAAAATAGTATGAAGTATAATGACACAAAGACAACTAAAGAGTATGCTAAATTAGGCAGAAATGGTGCAATATACTTTCAACTGAAATCATGAAATTCATATCCAAATGAATTTAAATTAACAAGAAGAATTTAGAAAACCTTGCATCAATAGCTTGGTCAAGAAATTTTTGTATCTCCTCAACATCATTTGATGTAGTTGATGTTGCAAACTGAAAGAATCCAGACTCTTCCTCAAAAGAGGCGTAGAGATGCTGAAGATAAAAAATTAGGCGATTGTCAACATATAGTTCTTAAGTATATAAAAATATGAGAAGATAGCTCGTTTCAGACATATGATATACAATTGAAAATTATTTCTTAAGAATAACAAATGATAAATACAGTCAGTCACATATAAAAGAGATTCAATTGGCCTGCTTCCCTAGCAAACTTAAAAAACTGCATGATCCCAATCTCGTGTTACCTAACTGGAAATTATTGCATTTCCACCTCTCAACCAACTCTATCATGGACTCAACTATTTAATAAAGAAAAATAATAAAATGAAACTATTGGCAATGCAAAGGTAGAAGGTGTTACCTCTCTACGGATTTTAAGGTTTTTCTGTAGAAGTGCTTCGCCATTAAGGTACAACAAGTCAAAAGCAAATACGCAAACATCAACCTTTATGTCACTTATTGCTACATTTTTGCGGGCTCGAGTACTAAGCACCTGTCAAGATATAAGGTTGTTATAACATTATTATTCACAAATACCCACAAACAATATCGGAAAGCTGCATCACCAAAATAGGCAAAACAGCACAGACATTAATTACAAAAGGATCTTTTATTTTTTTGTATTAACCCTTTGGTTCCCAAGAAAATAGGGCCCTGGTAATCCAAAGTTCAGCCGCAAGGTAAGTAAAGCCTGACCAAGAATTGTTCCCACCAAGAATCGAACTTAGGTTCTCTCGAATGATTCGTCCTAGGGGGAGCTCATTAACCATTTAAGATCAATGTCTTGGTTCAAAAGGATTTCATTTTGATTGCATGACAATATAGAAGTTTTCAGACTATAATTAAATGCTGTTTTGGCACCCATAAAAATAAATGACCAGCTTCCAGCATATACAATGAGATTACCTGGAATGGAAGGATTCTCTGTTTTGCACGATCATATGCAACGAGTTCACAATCAAGGATAAAAGATGACACTGTTGTTTTCTTTAACCTGTTCATTTACAGCAAATATCAAGAACCATAATGTTGAAAAAATTGAATTGGAAAGCAACTGGTATAGTTGTTTCAATATATCAAGAGTTTTTTCTGATAGAATATTTGAAAAATATCTCAATATATCATCTCTTAAAATTGGTTGGGTCTCATATTTCCTTATCATGGTTTGTTTCCTTATTATTAGGAGTAAGAGGCCAATATCTCAACATGACATCAGACGTTAACATATCATTAATATCAATGTTGATTTTATTATTCTAAATGACTAAACACTACAATTTCAACATAGTATCACTATAGTACCATCCTATATTATCAGTTTCTCTCTGAAACTCTAGTATCACAATCACCTTATCTATATGATTCTTTTCTTTTACCAGACATGCATGAATTATGATGACCCTTAATATATAAGTATCCCAAAAACAGTGTAGCCAATATCTCCCCTCAATTTTAGTCCATATACACTTTTTTTTATAGCTTAGTGAGCTTTACTTTAAGGGTATCTATATTTCCATAAAGTATCTTATACTACCTCTTGCAATTGGGATCTTTATTTCCATATATATCATAACCTGTCGAAATATCCAAAGTATCATTCGTAACATATCAATACGATTTTGTTGTTCCGAAAATTATTTTTCTTCCTTATAAGTTATATATTTAAAAGATTAAACGCTAAAACGTCAACAGTTTTGTTAAAATGCAGTTTCAAGTTGTTTGGAAAATGTTCATAATTGGCACAAAAAGATGCTGTCAGACCTCAAACATAACATTCAAGTTTGATAGTTTTTACCTTGAAACTGCAGCAACAACATCAGGAAACTTCCCAGTGTTCCTTTCAGCATTTCTACTGTAAATCTCCACTGAGCCATTCTCCAAGTAATGAATCTGTCTCAATACAACTAATGTTATTGCACATAATAAGTATCATAATCCGTGCATTTCAGATGGAATATATGACCATGAAGCATCACCTGAGCACGCTCTCCATCGTATTTGTACTCACACGTAAATTCTACATCCTGAAACTTATTTAGAATTTCAGATACACCCTTGGTTGCTTTTGACAGCATTGGCCCAACCGGAACACCAGGAGTAAAATCACACTTGTTTGGAAGTTCCCATACACCATCCTTAAGGAGTGCAGCCACAATTTTGTCATAATCAGGAAGAACAGAATAGACTTTTTTAACAATCTGTGCAGCCTGATGCAAAATGAAAACATATATATAAAAAAGAAAAAAGTTTGTATCATTATCATAATCCACTGTTACCTTAGGTTTAAAACTAACGCACATATCACCATTCACCCTATTTCATAAGATTAGCTTACCTCTTCAAATGGAGACTTAATTTCGGGAGGTGGTTTAGAATGTTCTTCAGTGTACACTGCAGCTTGGCCTAATGCAGCTAAGAGAGTTTGTTCAGCATATCCAATTCGCAATTTTGTCTGGAAAACAAAACCAATTAATTAACATAGAGAAGTAAACCCACCAGATTATTTGAATAACAGAAGAATTGTAACCTGTAGCAAACGGATTATATATAGAGGTTCACAGTCAGTTGCAGCAACAAGAAGTGACTTTATGTGATTCTTTTTCTTTTCTTGACTGTCTTTTCCAGATTCCTGCGAACAATTTTTATAAATTAAAGGAAATCAGTAGCAAACTCTAACTCTCAACTAAAGATTGTTCCAAATCCAAACAAATTCATCTTTTCTTATTAACTTGCATATTAACTTGTTGACACAAACACAGAACAACAGATTTAAGCAATAAAAACTAACATCCAGCAAAATAAAATTATTAAGCCTTAGCTTTTACCAAAAGACATATGCCTACAATAAAGATAAACTATATAACAAATGAAACTCTCTAAATCACATTATTCTGATGCATACAGTATAGTTAAAAATCAAATAAACTTCTAAATGTGATTGCGTATCACTAAAGCGTACTGAAACATTTGATAAAGATCAAACTTCTGTAAACAGCACTAAACAACAAAGACTGTGAAGCACCTTAAACTCCAAAATTGACAGTAAAATACCTTTGCAATAAGATGAAATGTCTTGAAAACCTTCCTAATGGTCAAAGGTTCAGGCTTCCGCATCATAGACTGTGAAGAACGGCTAGCTTTCGCAACTAAACCTAAGTCACCCTTTTCCTGTTAACAACAAATCAAACAAAATTAACAGCTTCCTTTTTTTTTTTTTTTACAGTTTCCTAAATAAGATAGAAAGTAGAAACAACAATAATCTAAAAATTTGAACCTTATACTGGATCCTAATTTGCTGCTCAGTCCTTCCACACGCCTCAGCGAGCGCCTTAATAATCGAAGCATCGCCAATTCCCAATTCTAACCCTTCGTGCGCGGGAGCAATTCTATTTGCAGAAAGATAAACAACCGTAACAAGATCCTCCGGTGTAGTGTATATGACCGTCCTCAACAGATTGCACACAATGTCAGTTTTCACAATCCTCCCACTCTCTTCGTTAATCATATCGAAGGCTAAACAAAGGAACAAAAATGGCACAGGTTTGTTTTTCTCCCAGCAAACAACAGTACTTGGATCGAAACTCGGTGGTTTCTTCTTCAGCTGTGGAATTAGCTCCTTCAATTCGGTAATTATCCCCTTGGAAGAAGAAGATGAAGTGTTGCGGATCTTGTTCGGTGGTTCAACAGTTTCAACGGTTTCTAGGGTTTTGAGATTGTTGTTAGGGTTTAGAGCGGGAGGGGGGAGTGGAGATGGAGAAGGAGAAGGGGGAGGGGATTTTCGTTTCTTGGGAGATGAGGAAGAAGAAGGAGGAGGTTTCTTCTTGGCGGCGGCGGCGGCGCGTGCGCCGGACATGAGGAAGTCGAAGGCGGAGGGTGGTGGCTTTGACATTTTGCGGCGAGGGGTTAGTGAGAGAGGGAATGTTAAACTGGAAGAAGAAGAATTAACGGAAATGCGGAATAATAACGGAAGAGAAAAATACGGTTTGAAATGTAATGCCAACATCAACTGAGTTGTTGATGATAGACGACGGAGTAGTGTTGCCGGGGTATAATTGGCGGGAACATGGATTTTGGGGGACTAGAATGAGATTTAACATAGTTAGCGCATCAATATAATATTCGATTTTAACCGTTCGATTAAAAATGAATGAGAATCTATTGTGTATTTAGAATTTAGATCGAAATATTGTGAGATTTATTATTGCGGCAAACTGCATGAACTTACTTGAATTCAGATATCTTGTATTGGATTAGTATTTCCTCATGTAGCAGGACCATGCATTTGGTTTTGCAAGAAATGAAATTTAAGTAATTAGTTTGAACAAGTGAAATGTCGAAAACTAAACTAAACACTTGTTGAGGAGAATTTGCAAAAATTGTCTCCCTACCCGCTCAAGGTTACAAGAGAAATGTATCATGTGTCCCACAGATTGTCCACTTTGCGATGCCGGTGTTGAAGATGATTGGCACTTGATTGTTAACTGTCCATCCACTATTGAAGCGCGAAGGGCTGCTGGTCTGGAAGATTTAGTTACCAGCCGTTTGTCAAGACATACAACGGTTACAGCACTGATCCTTGATATTTGCTGCACAGCTGATTGTGATATTGCGGGAAGGTTTGCTACCTTGATTTGGACCTTATGGCAGAACCGCAACAACATGGTTTGGCAAGACGAACAGGAATGCGGTCAACGCGTTGGTGTCAATGCTCATCAGTTTTGGTTAGACTGGTTACAACTTCAGAACTTACAACATCACGGTGTAGCAAGGAATGAACAGCTGCAGCAGCAAGGTCATTGGCAAACGCCCCCTGTAGGGTGGTTCAAGTGTAATACAGATGCAGGATTTCACGATGCTCCCAACAAAACAAGTGCAGGCTGGATTTTGAGGAACTCCACGGGTAATTTCGTGTTGGCACGTACTGCTTGGTATCATGGGAATACTCCATAATTGAAGGTGAGGCTAAGGCTTTACTTGAAGCAATGAGAACTATGGAGCAAAATGGTATCTCACATGTTATTTTTGAAACGGATTCAAAGAATGTGGTAGACGCTATTCACAATTTACGGATGGGTATCTCGGAATTTAGTTATATCATTTGTAATATTCGCAATGTATTATCTCTAAATCCAAACTTTGTGGTAAAGTTTATTAAGCGTCAAGCAAATATGGTTGCTCACAAGTTAGCTAAGGCGGCCATAGTCTGGGCTAGTCGCTATGTCGTTGATGTTTTACCTCTATGTATTACTTCTTTAGTGAATAATGAAATGATATAAGTTTCTTATTGTCGAAAAAAAAAGTAATTAGTTTGAACGGTTTTGATTACACATAGAAAAATTAAATTAAAATGATCTTGAGTGTCAATTTAAAATTAGACAGTTTTATTGCAACATCTTGTTGTAATAGTTTGAAATCCAAATTCTCTTTTAAACATTTTTTTTAGCAATATTTGCTCTTTAGTAATATTTGCTCTTTAATTAAATAAAATTATGTGGGTTTCACTATTTTACGTGGATTAGTAAGAAATCACATTAATTTCAACCAATTAAAAAATAAATGTTAAAGAGAAATAAAAAATATTGGTAATGATTGTTATTGCTTGCTGTCCTTTTTCTTTGAGTTGTTTGTATAAATGCATACCAATTAGACTATTGCGGGCATTAAACATGTTTGGATCCTCAACTCCATTACAAACCAAATAAAAGAAAAACCTACGTGCAAGTAATCAAGTAATTTGGCTCAAGTAGTTATTCGAAAGAATTCAAGTTTGATTCCTGTTAAGAAGAATTCTTGGTCAAGCTTAAAACTCTTAATTATTGGAACCCTTCTTTCCACATGAGCTAGAGGATTAATACAAAAGAAAATGCAGTTTTTTATAATATGAAGTTAAAATATAATAAAAATTAAATAAAGAATAACTTAAACGGTCACTATTCTATTTTATAAGAGCCAAAAACATATTTAATTCTATTGTTAACATGCTAATATAAAATTCTTAAATTTAATTTCTGGGTCTCTTACTTATTTACTTGAAAAAATAAATTTTTAACCAATAAAAATATTTAGAATTTTTTTTTCCTGTAGTTTTAGATATGAAAAGATAATACATGACATGATCACGACCTTTTACCTCAATCATACGATTTAGTCAAAATTATTTTATTATAATTATAATACAAAAATAAAAATATAATTCTATAGAGCAAAATTATTTTATTATAATACTGATATGCATTGATATTCATATTTTTGCTAACAATCTACCATCAAAAAGGATTAACAGCACAACTTATTACCATTTTATCTTTCATTCGTACATAATTATTAGATTTAAATACAGTTTTAGACTTTTAGTCCTTCTATTTTAATTTTTTCTTGAGTTTAGGTCCCCCTTCCCCTTTTTAGTCAATTTTGATTATCTGTCAAGTTTATCAATGAGGTAACACAGCAAACTTGGCTAAAACATTAAACATGTCATTAAATTTTTCTTCTAGATTGTTAAAATAATTAAAAAATATATTCAGATGAGTGATGGCATGAGCATGCACTTAATTTAAGTTGTTCTAGTCATGACTAGCCTTAGTGGAATATACAGGAACAAAACTAAGTGCATGTTTGGTTCTATTCTTAAAAAAATTGATTTTTAATGAATTAATTCTGACTAAAATTGAAATGAAAGTAAATTAATTTATGTTTGAATACATTTATTTATTTATATAAAAGTGAGAACAATAAAATAAAATACTCTTTGTCCCTCTAGTTCTTAATATAAAAAAATGTTTATTTTTTAATATTTTTTTTTAAGTAACTTTATATATTCATTGAGCAATCAATAATGTATACATTGGTTGCTCAATGAATATAAAAAGTAAACATTTTTTATATATCAGGGACCAGAGGTACTGCATCAAACACTCTACTGTATAATACTTACACAAGCAGCACCAGGCACATTGGGTCCCTTACAAAAATTACCTAAATTCCAAATAAAATGCTTTAAAGCGCAAATAACTACTGTTTGGAGTATGGACCGTCCATGAGCTAACTGTGTGCTGTATGTAAAATTCCCAATCATGTTGAATAAGCAGTTATGTTCACTGACCTATATGCATGAAGGTAAAGAATTTGCATCTAAACGTTTACTCACATAGGATTTTCAGAATAATGCTGAAATTTCCTAGTTTAACAGCATGAGAAGCAAGGAAACTTTTTCCCTTAATCGTCGTCTTCATCATCATCCTGGTTGTTGGTGTGATTGTGTTTTTGCTTATTATACATTTCAGCAATCTGAAAGAAGAAAAAAGTGGTTAAAGGATGACCAAATAATTCAATTTAATGTCTTCCATTACTCTTTCACAATCTTCTATTATATTGTGTATAGTCAGATAATGAAAGATTGTAATGTAGTTTACCTGCTCAGACGAAGTGGCCTGGTCAGGAGCTTTGTCAGGCCGAACTCGAACAAAACGTGGAAACCGAAGAGATATGCCCTTTATTTAGAAAATGTAAGTGTACCACCAATAGAAGTTAAAGGCTTATTCAACTAAACAATGTTAAGAGACAAAATTCTAAAGTAAATTGAGACATTTGTATCATCAATTATATTTTTTCTAATACCTTATTGGAATCTACTATGCCCACTGCAGCTCGGTAAACAGGGCTAATAGTCAGATCTGCAGCTTTCACCTCCCACACCTTAATGAAAGAAGATAATATATAATTGCTTCTGAGCAGAGTGCAATTTTATTGGATAAAAATAATAAACGACGAATAATAACAAGGCATTTGCAAAAATCATGCCAATTCACGAGTCAAGAATTTTGTTACCTCACTATCTTCAAACCAGACATCAGGGTTGATTGATTCTCCACATTTATAATATGTCTGAAACGAAGGATCAGGTTTAAATTAGTTCATAAAATATTAAGCAGGCTTCAGAAAAAGAACAGAGAGAAACAAGAGCCAGGGACCTTTGGTTTGGGAATAATTTTAGAGCGAAGGATAGCAGAACGTTCTTCAAGCTCCTCTTCTGTGAATCCAGTTGCTACCAAACCATAACATAAAGAATAAGTGAGAAAAGTAAGTTTAATAAACAAAAGAACTCTATACAACATAAAATGCTCACCTAACTTGGCAAGACTTTGAAATTCTTCGTTCTCTTTGTCATAGCACGCAACGAGATAAGTACCGTACACTCCTACAAGACATTATGTCACTAATTCATTTCAGACCACTTTGAGCTAAAGGATTACATTAACGGTACCTAAAAACTCCAGAAGCCTAGCCTTATTCTGATGTAGTTTAAGTGAAATACCGGCTTAAAAATGATAAGAGTAACAAAAATAGGCATCACCGCATTAAAGAGTTTGATTCATAATCACCTGTACGTTTACCACGACCGTGGAAAGCACCAATAGGTACCAAATCTACAGAGTCCCCTATACTGCAAAGTGGAGCCAATATATAATTAAAGCCACATTAATACAAAAGTGAAATACAAACAATGAGTAAATCAACATTTTAGTCTTTGAAATTGTAAGAGATGGTCATTTAGTCCCTTAAATTGAACAACATCAATCAATTTAGTCCTATTTCCAAATTATTCCCCACAATTTCTAAGGTTTTATGTTTATCTTGATGCACCAAGAGATTATTCCAGTCAATATATAGGTCTTTAACTAGTTTTGATAGATGTTTATACAAAAGAAATATTTTGATATAGGGACTAAATTGATTGACATTTTTCAATTTAAATTAAGGACGAACTATTTCGTAAATTTGAGGTACTGAATTGATCTACCCTTACAATTTTGATGATTTACTATGAGAAAAATTGACATCATGTCCTTACTTTTCCATATAATCTTTCTTCAGTTTCAGCCAGTTGAGCGACCGCTTTGAGGGTTCATATGTCGCGTCTTCATGTAATGTTTTAATGATTAATCCCTCACAACTAAAAACAAGTGATAAGGTACATGTTAAATGATAAAAATTATTGCTCAAATTGTTAAGTGAGAAACCAAAGTTGGAAGAGCTGTAAATTAGATATACAATGCCTATCAAATGTTTCTGATAAAAGTATAATGACATGAAGACAACTAAAGAGAATGCCATATATTTATCAATTGTTTTTGATAAAAGTATAATGACATGAAGACGACTAAAGATTATGCTAAATTAGGCACAAATGGTGCCATATACTTTCAACTGAACTCATGAAATTTATATCAACATGAACTTAAATTAACTAGAAGAATTTAAAAAACCTTGCATCAATAGCTTGGTCAAGAAATTTTTGTATCTCCTCAACATCATTTGATGTAGTTGATGTCGCAAACTGAAAGAATCCAGACTCTTCCTCAAATGAGGCGTAGAGATGCTGAAAATAAAAAATTAGGCCCATGTCAACATATAGTTCTTAAGTATATAAAAATATGAGAAGATAGCTCGTTTCAGACACATGATATACAATCGAAAATTATTTCTTAACACTAACAAATGATAAATACAGTCACATATAAAAGATATTCAATTGGCCTGCTTTCCTAGCAAACTAACAAAACTGCATGATCCCAATCTCATGTTATCTGACTAGAACTTATTGCATTTCGACCTCTCAGCCAACTCTATCATGGATTCAACTATTTGATAAAGAAAAATAATAAAATGAAACTATTGGCAATGCAAAGGTAGAAGGTGATACCTCTCTACGGATTTTAAGGTTTTCCTGAAGAAGTGCTTGGCCATTAAGGTACAACAAGTCAAAAGCAAATACGCAAACATCAACCTTTATGTCACTTATTGCTACATTCTTGCGGGCTCGAGTACTAAGCACCTGTCAAGATATAAGGTTGTTATAAAATTATTATTCTCAAATACCCACAAACAATATCAGAAAGCTGCATCACCAAAATAGGTAAAACAGCACGGACATTAATTACTAAAGGATTTCATTTTATTTTTTTTTGTATTAACCCTCTGGTTTCCAGGGGAATGCCCGGTAGTCCAAAGTTCGGCCTCGAGGTAAGCAAAGTCTGACCAAGAATTGTTCCCAATAGGACTCGAACTCGGGTACGGTTCGTCCTATGGGGAGCTCATTAACCACTTGAGCCCAATGTCTTGGATCAAAGGGATTTCATTTTGATCGCGGGACAATATAAGAGTTTTCAGACTATAATTTAATGCTGTATTGGCACCCATAAAAATAAAGGACCAGCATATGCAATGAGATTACCTGGAATGGAAGGATTCTTTGTTTTGCACGATCATATGCAACAAGTTCACAATCAAGGATAAAAGATGATACTGTTGTTTTCTTTAACCTGTTCATTGACAGGAAATATCAAGAACCATAGTGTTGAAAAAATTGAATTGGAAAGCAACAGGTACAGTTGTTTCAATATATCAAGAGTTTTTTCTGATAGAATATTTGAAAAACTAAGAGTCCAATATCTCAACATGACATCAAACATTAACATATCATTAATATCAAGGTTTCCTCCCTCTACATCTAAATGACTAAACACTACAATTTCAATACAGTATCACTATAGTACCATACCATACCATCCTATATTATCTGACCATGTCACAAATCTACTGCTGAGTTTCTCTCTGAAACTCTAGTATCACAATCTCTTCATCTATATGATTCTTTTCTTTTACCAAACATGCATAAATTCTGATGACCCATAATATATATGTATCCCAAATACAGTGTAGCCATGGTCTCCCCTCAATTTTAGTCTGAGTTGACTTTCAATCATGTTTTGTCGAGTCCATTTACACTTTTCTTTTTATAATTTAAGTGAGCTTTACTTTAAGGAGGAATACAAAAATAGATTGAAAAATATCTCAACGCAACAATATTCTATCATAAAACATATTAGAGTATCCTATACTACCTCTTGCGATTGTTTTCTATATTTCCTCATATATCATTACCTGTCGAAACATCCAATGTATCATTAACAACATATCAATATAATTTTGTTATTGCGAAAATTATTTTTCTTCATTATATGTTTAAAGGATTAAACCCTAAAACTTCAACAGTTTTGTTAAATGCAGGTTCAAGTTGTCTGGAAAATGCTCATAATTGGAACGAAAAGATGCTGTCAGACCTCGAGCATAATATTCACAACACAGTTTGATATTTTTTACCTTGAAACTGCAGCAACAACATCAGGAAACTTCCCCGTGTTCCTTTCAGCATTTCTACTGTAAATCTCCACTGAGCCATTCTCCAAGTAATGTATCTGTCTCAATACAACTAATGTTATTGCACATAATAAGTATCATAATCCGTGCATTTCAGATGGAATATATGACCATGAAGCATCACCTGAGCACGCTCTCCATCGTATTTGTACTCACACGTAAATTCTACATCCTGAAACTTATTTAGAATTTCAGATACACCCTTGGTTGCTTTTGACAGCATTGGCCCAACCGGAACACCAGGAGTAAAATCACACTTCTTTGGAAGTTCCCATACACCATCCTTAAGGAGTGCAGCCACAATTTTGTCATAATCAGGAAGAACAGAATAGACTTTTTTAACAATCTGTGCAGCCTGAAGCAAAATGAAAACATATATTTAAAAAAGAAAAATGTTGGTATCATCATCATAATCCACTGTTACCTTAGGTTTAAAACTAACGAATGTATCATCATTTACCCTACTTCATAAGATTAGCTTACCTCTTCAAATGGAGACTTAATTTTGGTAGGCGGTTTAGAATGTTCTTCAGTGTACACTGCAGCTTGGCCTAATGCAGCTAAGAGAGTTTGTTCGGCATATCCGATTCGCAATTTTGTCTGGAAAACAAAACGAAGTAATTAACATAGAGAAGTAAACCCAACCCACCAGATTATTTGAATAACAGAAGATTTGTAACCTGTAGCAAACGGATTATATATAGAGGTTCACAGTCAGTTGCAGCAACAAGAAGTGACTTTATGCGATTCTTTTTCTTCTCTTGACTGTCTTTTCCAGATTCCTGGGAACAATTCATATTCATCTTTTTTTATCAACACAAACACATAACAAATAAAATTCCTGAGTGAAAATGGGCCAAAAGACATATACCAAAAGTGAATACCAACAAACCCTCTAAATCACATTATTTTGGCCCATGCAGTAATGACAAATAAAGTGAATACCAACAAACAAAGTGAAAATGGTTCCCAGTTATTATGACAAATACCTTTGCAATAAGATGAAAAGTATCGAAAACCTTCTTAATAGTCAAAGGTTCAGGCTTCCGCATCATAGACTGTGAAGAACGGCTAGCTTTCGCAACTAAACCTAAATCACCTTTTTCCTGTTAATAACAAAACAAACAAAATTAACAGTTTCCAAAATAAGATAGAAACAACAATAATCTTAAAACTTGAACAACAATTAACCTTATACTGAGTCCTAATTTGTTGCTCAGTCCTTCCACACGCCTCAGCGAGCGCCTTGATAATAGAAGCATCGCCAATTCCCAATTCTAACCCTTGGTGCGCCGGAGCAATTCTATTTGCAGAGAGATAAACAACCGGAACAAGATCCTCCGGTGTAGTGTATATCACAGTCCTCAACAGATTGCACACAATGTCAGTTTTCACAATCCTCCCACTCTCTTCGTTAATCATGTCGAATGCTAAACAAAGGAACAAAAATGGCACAGGTTTGTTTTTCTCCCAGCAAACAACAGTACTTGGATCGAAACTCGGTGGTTTCTTCTTCAGCTGTGGAATTAGCTCCTTCAATTCGTTAATTATCCCCTTGGAAGAATAAGATGAAGTGTTGCGGATCTTGTTCGGTGGTTCAACGGTTTCTAGGGTTTTGAGATTGTTGTTAGGGTTTTGAGCGGGAGGGGGGAGTGGAGATGGAGAAGGGGGAGGGGATTTTCGTTTCTTGGGAGATGAGGAAGAAGAAGGAGGAGGTTTCTTCTTGGAGGCGGCGGCGCGTGCGCCGGACATGAGAAAGTCGAAGGCGGAGGGTGGTGGCTTTGACATTTTGCGGCGAGGGGTTAGTGAGTGAGGGAATGTTAAACTGGAAGAAGTAGAATTATTAACGGAAATGCGGAATAATAACGGAAGAGAAAAATACGGTTTGAAATGTAATGCGAACATCAACTGAGTCGATGATCATAGAAGAAGAAGTTGCGTTGCCGGGATTTAATTGGCGGGAACATACATTTTGGGGGACTAGGATGAGATTTAACATAGTCACTGCATCAATATAGTATCTAATGTGAACCGTCGAATTAAAAATTGAATGGTTGAGATTGTGTATTTAGATTGAAGTGAGTGAGATTTTCTATTGAGGCAAATTTTGGGTGTGTTTGGTAAGTCAGTAAGTTAGTTTATAGGTTATTGTACTAGCTTATAAGCTTATTTGAAAAAACTAAACGTGTTTGATAATAAGCTTTTTTAATTAGTTTATAGCGTTTTTTAATATGTTGTTAGCATGTGAGCTTGTAGTTTATATCTTTTAATATTTTATCTCATTTTTATTTTATTATTATATTGCCCTTGTGTAAATTAGAAAAACTGACTTTGGCAAAAAGAAAATGACTCCATTACTCACGTTTTATTCTTTGGCGCGTGTATCAGTGTTGGAGCCAACTTTCACAAATATTTGTTAGAATACAGCCAAAAATTCATCGTTTAAAATCTTCAAGATCGTAGCCAGAAACTCTGATACCAAATGTTAGAACACAAAACACAATCACTTGTTTCAATCTCTCACTGTGATCATGCACAAAAGTGACCTCGCAAGGGTTCAATCACTTGCACACAATGCAATGGCACGGTTCAATCACTTGCCCCTTTATATTGGGGCCGAACCCAATTTTGCTTGCCCCATAAATTGATAGCTCTAGCTATATGTAGCAAACATCCCCTCTATTTTTTCATAAGACACAAACCTCCCCTACCGTTAGTAGTGTTAACTTGCCGTCAAAACAGATAAAAATTCCTTATTACTTTTGTTCTTCATTCACTACCTCTTCTCCTTTTTTTTCTTTTGCCTCTTGTTCCCCCCTCCAAATAACACCTTCAACGTGAGAGCATCACTAAAGAATTTTATGTAATCAGCTACCTTTTCAATTCTTCTCCCACAAACACAAACGCTTCAATTTTTATCTACCGCAAATTGAATTTTGAAATCTATTTACGGTTGCAATTCTACTCACCTTAAAATGCTTTAGAATAGCCACCATAAATACATAGTGATAATGAAATTCATGATGTTTTCGGATATAATAAATTGTAACAAATTTTAAAGAGATGAAATCTGGAGAAAACAAAAGATCGGTGGAAACAAGAGATGAGAGGGTGATGAGATCACATTCTACCGGAAGAGTTTGGATTTGATAAAAGGAAGAAGAAATAGGGTGAAGATAGCGGAACATTATCCAAATTTGTTTTCGGTGAAGTTAATTTTCGTAAGATTAATATTTTTTCACTCAAAACTTAGGTGTTTAAGTTTAACAGAATAATAACGGTGTTAAATTAATAAGGGGTGCTTTTATCTATTTTAAGAGAGTTAAGAGGAGGTTAGTGTCTATTGTAAAATTAGAGGGAAGGTTTGTGTCATTTAATGGTATGTTTGGTTGGAGGGAAAGAAAGAGAAAGGAAAGAAAATTGCGGAATACAATGCATGAACTTGGACTCTATAAACTATAAAAACCATAAACACATAAAAACTAGGGGTGGCAAAGTGGGTATGACCGACCCGTTTAGGCCCGCTCCATTTAAGCCCGCTTAAAAGTGGGGCGGAGCGGGGCGGGCCAACTTAGGTGTCCGGACTCAAAAACTCAAGCTCACCCGTTTATTGGCGGGCATGCCCACCAAATACTTTTTTTTTTTTTACAATTTAAATTATAACTTCGCATTTAAATTTTGTCCAACCATATGAATTTAGACTTCAAACATTTATCCAACTAAATTTCTCAACAATAATATATACTAAATCTTCTATAAAGATATATCAAACTATTCAAATTAGAAAAGAATTGTAAGTGCATAAAGCTTATTTAATTTCGTTTGATGTTTTTATGGCCTAATTTGTTTTAGAATGGTACTGCACATGAAACTCTAAAAGAAGCAAACAACATAGACATATTATAAGGTAGATGAAACTCACATGAAACTCTAAAAGACTTTTCTTTTGGTACTGCAAATAGATTTATTATAGGGCACTTCATAGTACAAGTAGTACTAAGAGGCCAAAAAATATACAATATGTCAGTCCACATAGAGTACACAACATGCTTTAGCACACACAGCGGAAAGAAGATGCACGTAGAGTCACATAAAATAAACAAATGGAACCCTAGTATTAAAGGAAGAGTGAACTTTTTAAAGGAAATAAAGTGATAATAAACAATCAAATTTTTATTATCAAAAACAAGACGAAGAAAATATACTGGATTGAATTTAAGATGACCAACTTTCATGTTAAAAAAATAAAAAATAAAAATAATAAAGCCAGAGGGCATGCCCGCCCCGACCCGCCCCCAACCCATTTTTTAAGTGGGCTAGACACTACGGGTCAACTTAGGGTACTAAGCTAAAAACATCAGCCCGACCCGCCATAAATGACGGGCCAAACAATTCGCCCCCGCGGGCTCGACCCGTTTTGCCACCCCTAATAAAAAGGGTCAAAAAAACACATAAAAACCATAAACACCAAACACAAACCAACAAAAAAAAAACATACTCTATAAACTCTCAAATCCCAGCCACACCAAAACCAAACAACACAAATCCAATTATCAAATCAGCCAAAAAACACATTTAACTTCCTTTACCCCAGTCCTGTCTCTGTTTCATCCTCTTCCACAACAATCACTTTCACTCTCTCACTCACTTCAACTTCGTGCATTCATTCATTCATTCTCTTTTTCATTCCTCTTTCTCTCCCACACCCACTTTCTAATTAAAGATTCCATCTTTTACTCCCTACTTAGTAATTAGTATTAGATCTGATTTTGTTGTTCAAAATATTCAACTTGACCCATTTACATTTTTTATTGCATTGTTTTAAGGTGTTGAAGTTGAAAAAGATTCAATTTTGACTTTGTGTGTAGTGTAATTTTTGGTGTTGTTGTGCATGTGAGAATGGAGGGTCGTATGAAGAAATATAGACAAGTGAGTCCAGATAGGGCTAAAGTTTGGACTGAGAAATCACCAAAATATCAACAGAATTTGAAGGTTGCGGTGATTTATTATCTTTGTAGAAATAGGCAATTAGAACATCCTCATTTCATGGAGGTTCCACTTTCTTCTCCAGATGGGTTATACTTGAGAGGTACAAAATTGGAAAGAAAAAAATATAAACTTTTTTTTTAAAATTTAATTTTGAATTTTGGGAATGTGGTTATTTCTGTGGATAGTGATTTTTGAGGGATTATTTTGTGTGTAGATGTGATTGATAAACTAAATGCATTGAGAGGTAGAGGCATGGCTTCTTTGTATTCATGGTCTTGTAAGAGGTAAGCAAGTTATTACATTTTCTATTTTCATAAGTAATATTGTTCAATTTGTGTGTTTATATGTTGAAGAAAAAAATGAAATGGGTGGGAGAAAAGAAGAAAAAATGCATCTTTTTGGGTCTTAGACCGCCAATTAGTAGAGAAAAGGGAACCGTGGTAATACGCAAGGAAAGTCTGACAAAAAATTGTTTTAGTTAGGGATTGAATTCGGGTGCTCTTGATTGATTTGACCTTAATTGAAGCTCATTAACTTTAGTTAGGACTTAAGAATGGAAACTTGTTTGGCTATATCTCTGCCTCTTGTTTTCCTTTTGAATGTTAGGAATGTGATTATTGCATACAATTTTCATAATTGATATATTTGTTTTTTATGTTTTGTAATTCAGAAGCTACAAGAATGGATTTCTGTGGCATGATCTCTGTGAAGATGATCTAATTCTACCGGCTCATGGAAATGAGTATGTCCTCAAAGGCTCCGAGCTCTTTGATGAATCGAATTCAGGTAAAGTAGATCTGTATTTATTTATCTTCAAAAGACAATATAATTTGGTAGGTCGTGAATAGTATTGAATTGCTGCATTTTTGTTTGCAGATCGTTTTAGTCCCATTAACGATGTTAAAATACAAAGCGTGAAGCTGTTGCCGGGGCCAGCTTCTTGTCGGAGTCATGATGAAGCTTCTTCCTCTTCTAGCATGAATGGAAAAGAGACAAGACACTCTCAGGATGACGAGCTTTCCCAAGAACATCATACGGGTTCGTGTGATGTTTCGCCGGAGTCAAGAGCTGGAAAGAGCGATTCACTAAGCTTGGCATTGACAGAATACAACATTTATAAGACCGATGGATTGGCAGATGCTTCAACTCAAACAGAAGAAAGTATTAGCCGATCCAGAACACAGAAATCTTGCACAAGAGGTGTATCAACCGATGAGGGTTCATTAGAACCTGAAAGCCATGAAATATGTCAAGCCGAAGTTCCACATGTGAAACGTAGTCCAGAAATCTGCAAGGATACCATTTCTCCTTCTCCAACAACTTCAAGTCCCTTATCTTTCGGAGGTAAGATGGAAACATTGGAATCGTTGATTAGAGCTGATGCTAGTAAAGCAAATAGCTTTCGGATTCTCGAAGAGGAGGATATTCCTATGCCAACCAATACAAGACTGAAGGCTTCAAATTTGTTGATGCAACTAATCTCTTGCGGCTCAATATCAGTGAAAAATCACAGTTTTGGCCTTATTCCTTCCTATAAGCCTAGGTTTTCGCATTCAAAATTCCCGTCTCCGCTTTTTTCAACTTCTTTTGTTTTAGGGGAATTTGATTGCTTATCAGAGAATCCAAAGCTGATGAACCTTAGATTGGAAGACAAAGAATATTTTAGTGGGAGCTTAATTGAGACTAAACTGAAGGAAGCTGATGCGCATAATGTTCTCAAACGCTCTTCTTCGTACAACGATGAGAGGTAATTTTGCTTTCACATCTTCTGTTGGAACGTCACATATTATCACATGGAAGAGTTATACATTTCTGTAATTGTTTTTGATCAAAATTGGATTAAAAAACAGTAATCACATCTTGGCCAATTCACGTATATGCAGGACAAGTAAAGAACAGCAGCCTAGAGAAGACAAAGAGGAATCACCCTCAGGGCATTCAAAATGTATTCCGCGATCAATTAAAGCTTCACTAACCAAGCATCCACGGAGTGAATCTATGAGATCCCCTATTTCTGATGGACCACGAACCTCATCGGATAGAATCGATGGCTCTTGCATATCCTCAATATCATCTAACGGTAACAGCCAAAGAATCACTGAACCTTCGTCAGGAAGAAAGCAACCAAAGAGGGTAGATTCATTTCGGGAAGAAGAGGTTATCAAAATCGAAGAAAGTTAAGTGTTGACTCTATCTTTATTTTTATCATTATATTCATACAATTCTCATCAACATAAACTAATAAATTTTAATGTTTACACATAACAGGCTTGCTTCGGGAGCTCGGGTTATAATCCAATCTAAACCTTTTTGTGACGCAGCATCTACCAGCCGTTAAAAGTTAAAATTTTCACCGTTTTTCAGGTTTAGTTTGAACTCTATATGATTGTATATAACTTGGTAGGTTCATATGACTTAGTAAAATATTTTGACAATGATTCATGGCAAAGAAAGGTAGTAGTAGTAGTAGTAGTGTAGGTTGGTCCCAATGGTCCATTTCTTATAACTATATTGTGCTGGCTAGAGAGGGACTTATGATATACTAAAATATGAAGTGATTGAACATTTTGTTGCAGTTTGAAGGCAGGTTTTTGTTGTTGTGGACCACATTCATGGATGGTCAATAGTATACTACAATTTCTAATCACTAGATTGTAGTTCTGTCATATCTAATATCTAATTGTGGGTCCTTACATCAAAGTCATTCATCTCATTTCCTAACTTCTTGCCTCTCTATACTTGTTTGCTGCAAGTACACCGGTCGCCCTCATCCATGTTTACAACCATGTGAGCATGCGGCCCTCGATTTTGTTTTACGGTTTTATTACATTAGTGATTTTTTTGTTGCCAGAATTAGAGTTATATTTTCTACGGTGTCAAATACGATTTTAATTTTTGTGTGTCTAAATAACACGCCTCCATTTGTTGAGCTTCAAGATTATAGAGATACACAATTATATTCCTTTTGGCACTTAATTTTTTTGCTTCAATTATTGGCTGCTAATCTATTAGCTGCATGTGTCTTAGAGCAAAAGAAGGGGTCATTTTCAAACCCATGCATTATGTTGTCTAATGCCATGATTAATTGATTATGACATACTAACATTGACTTTGACATTGGATGCTTTTATCTTAAATTTCAACGTAACATTCGCTTAGATGATGCTAGTAGTAGATTTAATTCACAAAGCTAAAAAGACGGTAAAAAACAACTTTTATTTATGACCCTTTTAAGCACTTTAAAGGGATTTTACTCCATATAGTCAAATACTATTCAAAAGCTGATGTTTGCTCCATAAAAATGTACTATGGCATTGTCATTCTTCTACCCTAGTTTAGAGTAGAGGCCCCATTCTTCTAGCCTATAGGCCCCCCATTAACTTTGTGCATGATAAAGGTGCTGATTAGGTAGGCCACTTGAATTGCTGTGATGTTTGTTGGTGAGTAGTTTTGTACTACTTGGATTTGAATTTGAATAGTATGATGAATTGGCCAAATTTTCTGAGTTCAACTTCTTTAAATTGATCGAATTATGATAAAATCACAATCAAATGACTCGAATAATCAAATTATAGATGCTGTTGAATCACTGTTTAATTGATTGAACTATATTTGACTTGACTTTTAAAATGTTGGATCGTCTTTTAACGGGCAAACTTAAGTAGCATATTTAGATTCTAATTAAATAGAGTTTTTTAGTTCGATCTGATAAAACCTAAAATCGAAGTCCATTCGGGCATACCCTTAAATGTAGCACAATAGTTCAAATGACATCATTAATTCAAATTTCAAATCCAAGAATAAATGGACTTTTGTAAGAAGACATTAATCCTAAACGACAATAAGAATCTTAAATCTTAACCATAATATTAATGTTAATTTTGTTCCAAAAATGTGTGGGCTACATGAATATATATTCAAATGTAAGACTACTTTATTGGAAGGCTTCATGCAGAATAAATATAGGACTCTCAAAAGCTGAGTCTTGTATCCTATGGGGTCCCCATTCTGTCTATTGCTGCAAACAGAAAAATAATAATCATAAATTAAAGCCAACAATCTAAAAGCTTTTGTTGGAAATGTATATCTGTTTCATGCTATTGAGATCTTGCGCGACCCTTAAAATTATTCCTTTTACACAATTAACATATCTTGGACTTCACTCTAAATAAAGTAGAGTAGGCTACTATATCTATTATTATTAAGTTGTGTGTTTTGAGCAATTTCTCCAATTTCTCTCTCTTTTTTTTTTTCCTCACTATCAAAAATAAAATTTACTTTTTAAATTCATTGATTAACTGATGCATCTAATAATATAAATTAAATAAATTATTGCCAAACATCTCAATTACTAAAATTAACATGTAAACCCCGACCAACTGACAAATGGCTTACAAAGATAACTAGATTATCAAAATTACAATTTTTTGTGTGTGGCAACAATAAAATAGGGTCGTTAAGGAAACAAAAGAGGAAAAATTTATATTGAAAACAACATTTCTTATACTTTAAGAACATTGAATGCACAAATACTAAGACAAATTTTCTATATTTAGTTTCCTTAACTAGTGCCCCAAAGGCACTAGTTAGCATTTTCCAATAAAATATATAAAAGCTAAATTACAACAATTTTTTTACTTCCAAGAAGACTCTTATTTAGAAACAATCATCAAAATAATTTATCTTTAATGGGCTCTCAATAAGTTTCAAACCCAACAAAGAAGAAATTTATTTTTACCACCCTACCCTTTTCCTTGAGCTTCTTACAAATTTACCAAAATATCTCTGTCCGCTACTTAAGTAGTAGATACCCTCAAAAACACCATACCATATTTTATTTTTATAGTGTCCGCTACTTAAATAGCGGACGGTATTTACATAAAATTTTTCATTTTTATAACGTCTGCTACTTAAATAACGAAAGGACAAAATGAGAAAGACATGGGGCACACGAGAAACTGGTAGGGTTGCAGAAGTAGATGTCAACAAAGAATTGTATTTGGAGTCTCTTAGTTCTATTTCTAGCAAGTGTCTTGGCCAGGATATGTTATGCTTTAAAAGGTATGGAGATTATGAATTCTCATTCTCATAAGCAATAAAAATTATGGAGAGTGGATGATGATCTTGCAAAGCGTTTGGGGATGCATATATGCGCTTACATGGCAGAATTGTGGGGTAATTTTGAAGGTCTAAACTATGCTAGACGTTTGGGATTGAGAGCAGTAGTGGAGTTGCATGTAGACTCTCGAGACTCGAGTGGTGGTGAAGGTGTTCACTCAAGGTCTCTGTGAAGCCCAATTGAGAGAATGCTTGTTTCGAAAATTCATCGCCTTACTCAATCGGATTAGGAGGTGGTGATCCAGTATTCATATCATGAAGTTAATCGTTGTGCTTTGAATAACATGATTTTCAATTTGTTGACAATCAATTTTCATTCATGAAACACGGGATTTGCTGTGATATGCATACAAGCCATATCATTTCGCAAACAGCTACGACAACATGCATACCATCAACAAACATGCGATAGTTATTAGATTCGCCGTATAGTTTGAATCAATTTTAGATAATGAAATTACAAAATTTGATGCAATCCAATATAATGCAGCTTATTTCGGACAAAAATTTGGATATCCAAATTATAAATAGAATATTTTTATCTAAATTAACCATCTTGCCACCCAAGAAATACAATTTCATTGACTCATTTTGCAACTAAATTCTCATCTAATTAACCATCTCTGCCACCCTAGAAGACATTGAGCTGCTAGAAGGTATTCCTTGTATTTGCCTTGTGTTGTATGAATTGCAACTTAAACACTTATGTCCCACAATGTGGAATTGCACATGAGAGTTTACACCACAATCATTGCAAAGTATCCATACCTGCTTTCATGCAAGTACTCTTGTTAGAAAAATCTTACTAGTTAGTTATCATCAATGTAACACGACACTTCAGATTAAAAACATACGTATCCGATATCAGACACCAATATAATACTGATATGCAAGTTATATTCAATAATTTTATTTTCTCAAATTAATTATTACTATTGTCAGTATCAAAGTCGTGTCCTATATTTATGTCCATGTGCCTTAGAGTTAACATACCTTCTTATTTCGGTATGATTCAGGCATTGGTGTTGAGGACACCTGACAAAAATAAGAATGCACACTATTATATGAATCCCAAATGCAATGATAATAAAAAAGTAACATCTACATAACATTACCGCTTGATCAAGTTTCTTCCACACACTTGACATATCACAAATGGATTTTGAGCAAACAGGACATTTGTACCTAAAAATGTTCAAAGAATGAATTATTAACATAATGAATATAACACTAGTCCATGTTATCATAAGATGGATATTTCATATTGCAAAAATAAAATTCAAAATAAGGTAAACGGACAACAAACTGCACCGCTAAACCTTTATGTATTAACATTTCAGTCATTCATTAGGTAAGAAATATTGGACGTCTTTCTATATTAACATAAGTTTCCTTACCTACGATGATTTTCCATCTCTTTTACACACTCAAAATGCATAGTATGGCCACAAGGTAGGACACTAGAGTCTCTTAATGTGTCAAATAAATACTGCAAGGGAGATAAAATGAAATCATTTCAATGAGAATTAGATATAATTCCTTCAAAAGTTTCAGACAAGAATATATACTACTAGGCCTAGGATTTGGTTTTTACCTCAAAGCAAATAGGACAATTATGATGCATTGCTCTTTCTATACAATGATGTCTCTCTTTGAGTTCCTTGGAATAGCAACATCCTAAACAAAAGTAGACAAATTTATAGTAGCAATCAGTTGATAACACTGACACTTCAGATTGAAGACGTGTTTGATGTCTGACATATGTCACTGATTAACACTAACAAATATGATCACATTTGATTATACAATTTTTTGAAGCTATTATTATTGACATGTTGACATCATGTCTAGTATCTATGTTTGTGTCGGTGTTTCATAAAGAGAAACTAAAATATGTACATATTAGAATGAACTAAGTAACTCACCACATCTTTTGCAATGGAAAAAGTTATCCTTGCCACCAGTCCTAAAATCAATTATGTAGAAGAAAAAATTGATCAAATTTCATCAAGCAATGTTGAATTGAAAATAAATATAATAGTTAGTATTATCAAATTGATTAATTAATGAACTTTAATTTACCTGCAGATTCCATATTCATCACAGTGATATTGTTGCTTAGAAATCTAAAAAATTGAACAAATTTTCAATACAATATGCAAAAATAAGGCTTGAACTAAAATAAACAAAAATGCATAACTCAATTTATAATTTTCAATAGCTTACATCATCATCAAAGAATTTGCATGTACCACAAAAGTACTCTCCCATACAAACTCCACAATTTATGCAGTATTGCTGAACCTGCAACATTGAAAAAACAATAAACACATTAGCAACATGCAATACCTATATATATATATATATATATATATACATATATATTATTATGGTTCATATTTTATTAGGAACTCACATCTTGCTCTGTATCACATAAGGAGCATATAACCTGCAAAGTTACAAATGAAATAGGATGGAATAAGAGAGTGAACAAACAATGTGTGAAATATGTATATACAACTATACTTATTAAAATAAAAATAAAATAAGAATCATAAAATTATTAGTATTTTTATTTATTTATTTATTTCCCAAACCTTTTTAACTTCATGTCGCGGTATATTATGACGATCAATGGGGTCAATCTCATCCGAGTTCTGTTTAAATAAGAATATGAGTAAGAAACATATAATAATATATATATATATATATATATATATATATATATATATATATATATATATGACGAGGGATCAAAATCAAATTACATGAATGCAACAAATTCTACAAAACTGACATATATATAATAATATATTATGAGTTTTCTTCTAACGAAATTCTATAGAAAAAAACTAAATAACATAAATTTACACCTTGGCTTCATTGTGGCAGTGCCTACAGCCAAAAACTTCATTACAACATGGTGTTATGATCTTGCATCTCCTTCTATAATGTGTGCAGCTAAATCAAACAAGAAGGAGAGAAATAAAATAAGAATTTCCTCCATTTTTTTATTAGAAAAATATAGAAGACCCAATTAGTCCAAGTTAATGAAAAGTGAAAGTGATTGAAAAAAATGAAGACATACCCAAAATTTTCAATTTCTTGTACTTCCATAATCTGAGACAAAATTGAGTTATTCGTTTGTAGTTTGGAGAAAGAGAAAATTAAAATGGATTAGAGAGTATTTAAATGGAGAGAAATAAATGGCATTTAAATATAACTAACAGCTCATAGCATAGCATGAATATGGATGATGATAACACTATTAGCACACTGTTTCGTGATTAGTCTCATTCAAATTGCTGACTCAGCTACACGTAAATATAGAAAATATCCACCTTACACATAAAACTGAATCATGAGAAATATCTTGAATTATGCTAACGTAAACTCTAATACGATTTTTTCAATGCACATTTTCATTGTAGATTTCAATTCATTTGTTCATCAAATTTATGATGGGCCTAAGTGCTCATAATGAAAGGGCATAACGAGATCTATTTAATTTTTTTTTTTTTTTTTTAACAAAAGAAGCTAATGCTCCAAATAAACAAAACTACGAATAGGAAGAAATGGAATCTGATCGGATTTTTAAGCCAGCTGAACTAATTTTAGTTGAATTAGAGCGAATCAGATATACATTTACTCAGCGAAGCATATCGGTTTATGACTTGGTCAAACAACACAAAAAACACGTGCAGAAATTCAACGGATAGATACACACTTACTAGTATTTAATGAAAAAATTATTATTATTTTTCATTTTTAAGCATAAAAAATTAATATATCGCCCAAGCCTAAGACGGCTTGAAGGCAGCGCGTGTGTGATATTCAAGAGTGTGCATAAAGTCTTCTGTTTACAAAAATGAGCACCCCTTATAGCTCATCTCCTGTGATCACCCTCCACTATATAAAAACTACTAAGGTGTGTAATCCTTCCGATATAAAATTTATTGAACTTTTTTAAATCCACTCTTCACAGAGTTTGTGTTTATATTTTACCAAATTCCCTCCAAAAACCAACTTGTTCCAACATAAACTAACATTTTTTTTAATGATGGGCCTAAGGCGTCATAATTAAAGGGCATAATGATCTATTTATATATTTTTTAAGCAAAAGAAGCTAATGCTCCAATTTTTTTTTTTTTTACAAAATTGCACTAACATCCATAGGCTTCCAAGTCCCATATGTATCATCAAATTGAAGAACGATTAAGATGTTCCTGTAAATTTAGTTCAGTTGATAGGAACATCATATTATTTGTGTAAGGGTTGAAGTTCGAAATATAAACACCTCACTTATTTACCTTAAGGGTGAAATTTCTAGTCATTAGACTACTTGACCAAAAGAAAAAGAACGATTGAGACTAAAATTGGCTATTAAATCCATTGATTCCTTATAAGCTCCATCACGGTTGAATTTAATCCAATCTTATTGAGGTCACTTCAAATTAGGGTGATCACGGTGCAGTTTGGTTCAATTTTAAGTATAAAAGTCATCCTAACCGCGAGATAAAAATGCACGCGGTTCGGTTGATTTTTAGAAAGCCATCCAAACCAAACCAAACCAATGCGGTTAGGGTTGGTTCGGTTTGTGCGGTTTATCGCAATATAAAAAAATGACAATATTACCAACTTGTTACAAAATAAACATAGGAAATTTTAATTTATTTAATTATTTACATGATATAATAATATGCATATACTACATAAGAACTTATTTTAAATTTCAACAATATTGTTCTAGATCACGTGAAATGATATATTTTGACAGCCTACTGTTTTATGGACTCAATTTTTGCTGGGCTTGTTAAGTTGAACTAGGTAATAGGTTGATTGCTACTAGTTGATAGAGGAAGCTTGCTATTTAGGCCCCCTAGTATTACTCGCAGGCCCCCCGTCGTGACCAAAATGCCCTTTTAAGCATTCTTATCCTAGGAAACGAAGGCAACAAATTTCGTCACCTAGAAGACAAAACTATGTTAAAACGTAGTAAGCTTGCATTGTCGCGCACATCCGGGCACAAAACACGCAATTTCGTCTCGTAGTTATCGAAACACCAATTTTTTGAAATTTTGTCATCTAGAAGACGAAATTGTGTGTTTCGTCACCTAAAAGACGAAATTTTGGTTAAACGTAGTAGGCCTGCCTTGTCGTGCACATATGGACACAAAATACACAATTTTGTCACCTAGAAGACGAAATTGTGTGTTTTGTCACATATAAGACGAAATTGTGTGTTTTGTCACCTAGAAGACGAAATTTTGGTTTTTTGCAATTTCGTTCCCTAAGTAACGATAATTTTTCAACTGTAATTTAGGGGTATTTTGGGATTTTAGGGGGGCCTGATAGCAAACCAAGGGGCGTAAATAGCAAGCGTTAAGTTAAATATTGCGGTTTGGTTCGGTTTGATTGGGTTTTCTGAAATGAAAACCGCAAACCAAACAAAACTGCGCGGTTTAGAAGAAAAATGATTCGTGCGGTTTACACTAAATGCGATTTTTTGCAATTTTCGATTTGAATTGGTTCGATTTGCGGTTTTATTTTTGGATTGATTCAAATACGATCACCTCTTCCAATCTATAGATGGTCTCTTGTTCCCTATGCCAAACTAGTCAAGTTAGTATGCCTTTAAGTATCAACCTCCAAAGTGCCAAGCCATCTTGAGGATAAATTGGTTCGAACTAATTTGTGGGCGTGGGAATCATGCTTCGAAAATTGTTTTATTCTCCAGTTCAAAAGTTGCCAGCAAGCCATCATGAATATAGATTTTCATCTCGCTTCCCGCTCTCCTTGAGAATTGTCATGAATAATCCTGATCCATGCAATTCAAAGAATTATATTTTTAGTATTATAATTAAAATTAACTAGCCTAAGCTATATACAGGTTGCATAAACATTTTGCTAATATATTTTTAAATTGAGTTTAATTTTTATTCACTATCAATGTAAAGTTATTTTACACATACATCAAATCATGTATTGTCATATCATTTGATGAATGTGACACATAACGTGCTTATAAACACCATATATTATTGGATGTATGTGTAAAATAGATTTACACTTATAGTGTATATAAATTAAATTCATTTATTTTTTTATTTTTTTTGGTATTCAACGGGGCCTAAGTCCAAGGAAGAAGATTACATAGAAACGAGTCGAAGGAAAGAGACACCCATATAGTCATCATCAACAATTTGTATCACCTCAGCAGGAAGATTCTCAAAATAAACAATGCTGCCAATATTAGAGCAATCCATATTAGCAAGCATGTCTGCACACCGGTTGGCCTCTCGAAAAACAAGGATGATTCAGACCTCCTGAAAGTCTTCAAAAGCTTTATAAATCTTTTTCATAAGAGTACAACCCATAATACTACCATTTTAATCAATATATAGAAGATCTATTTAAATGTTAATCAATCATTCAAAAAAAATAAATTAAATGTTAATCAATATAAGACAGGCCTATATATTAGAAAAGATTTTGCTAATACTCCTCAAACATCTATGTCAAACCTCTTTTTATTTTTGACAAATGTCACAACTACATAGTCGAAAGTTGAAAGAGTTGGGCTGGACTGTGACAAAAATATGAACTTTTAATAAGTAAATTTTTTTTTTGGTATTCAATAAGTAAATTATTTTAATATTTTAAAAAAGTACAAAAAGAGGGTCGCCATATGAACAATTCCTTTTACCTCTCTACAAATATACTTCTATCTACTTTTTAAGTAACCGTTTCTATCTGCTACTTAAGGAGCGCAAAGGTAAAATAAAAACTAGAAGAGTATACGAAAAAATGGTGGAGTGGCAAAAGAAGTTCTCCATCATATGGCAACTAGGGGGATGGCTTGGTTGTTTTTGGACTTGTAATTAAAAAGCCCGGTCCTAGTCTAAAATATGGGCCCATAATTAGACCAGTCCATTAGCAAACAAAAAGTCAAAGCTCAATTAATATAAGAGTGTTACTTTTTGCACCCCTAAAAATCCCCATGCACCTTTTGAAATTACCAAACTAATCCCCTTGCGTTCATTTTTACGCAAACCCAGTATGAAGAAATTTATAAAAACAGAGTCCGCATCCTTACATGCGAACTCCATTTGCATTCTAAAAAGTGATCTTTTTTTTTCATAGATTAATTTAGGATGCGAATTGAAACACAGTTCGCTATGTAGAGTAAATACTAAGTTTGCATTTTAATTAGTGAACCTTATAAAAATTTGGCCACAATCTAATACCATATTTTAATTGCCCACTGGAGCGGCTATTATAAGGTTCACATCCTAAAAAGCGAACTCAGTTCTCAGTTTGCATCCTAGAATGCAAACTCTTTTTTTTCTTCTCAATTTTTGCTATTTACACACCCGCAACCTAAGTAGTGAGAGTGATAAATTGGGTATGTTAGAGGAGTGTGTGTGAGACTTAGGGGTGCGAAAAAAAAAAAGATTCTTAATATAAATTTCCCTCTTTTTCTAATTTTAAAACATTTTTAGAATATACTTCTTTTGTTACTCATTTGTTAGCAAAAGCGTCAAAATCATACGCTTGTTCTAAGACTTTTGATTATAGTCCATCTTATATTACCAATACTTTGATGAATGAAATAATATGATTTGGTTTGTATAAAAAAAGAATATGTTTCTTTTGTTTACGTTTAATTTAATTATTTAAGTGACTAAAATGACTAACAAAAAAAGCATACTTTAGAACCAAATTTTTTAATAAAGACACAATATTTGACTACTACCAATATGACTAACTATAAAGAAACACTTTGAGGATGTGATAACATATTAACATTTCCCCCTTCCAATATAATTCTAGAAGTAGAATTTGAATTCCTAATTCTAGGAGCATAGTGTATACTGTAGTACTGTATTTAATATTTATGAACTCATGTGATTATTATAAATGAGACTTATGGTCAACCAATAGTAGAAGAGGTCACTGAATTTGTTGGGTGTGGTTTGTGACAAATAAAAAACGAATATGGCAAGGGGCACGTGTAATCTTAAGTCTCATGTGTTGTTTTCCACGTTCCATATCGTGTGATCCATATTCTTCATTTTTAAGTGTGGTTCTTCATTGTTGGGAGTATTGTGCAAAAATAGCTACCTAGTGTGGTTCTTTCTAGAGTATTATGATCACCTGATTTTGATTGCTAGAAGAGAAAAGAAAAGCAAAACTGTGATTAGTGCATGCTTGCTTACATAAGCTTATGTTGTTTATGTTTTTACAAGTCAACACTATAATTGGAGGATCTAGAACCTTACTAATTTAATTGAGTCATTTAGAGCAAAAGCAATACACTATCATTGCATATAAGTTTTAAATTATGGTTTTAGTTGTGGTTATACTGCCAATTAAAACTTAATATCATGGCATCAACAATAAATTAGCATGAGTTGTAAGAGTTTTGATTCCTTTAAGTATATAGTTTAATGTTTGATTTCTGACTCATGCGTATGAAAAATATTTGGTTGGGAGGGGAAAACTCACCTAATGTATCCCACAGATTCCCCAACGGAGATTAGTCATCGTCAACGGCGATAATTTAAGATTTAATTATAGTTTCATATTGCAATTTAATTAGTCGTATTTATAGGGTTTTCAATCAATTATTTACTTTTTTTAGATAAACGAAATGATAAATTTTTGAAAATTCACATATAAAATGGAGAGATTAGAATTCGAACGGCAGTCATGACATTCAATCTAATAATTTTAACAATTCTATTGATTGTTGTCAAAATAAATAAAAAATTATATGGATTGAATAAAGATTTGTAGACAATTGTTTACTCTTTACCGGAGAGTTTACTTTGGAGTGGATATAGTATAATAAACGTTTGGTTCCAGCTTGCATGTAGCTCAGCAATTACGTAGTATTACTATTAAATTATTCAGCAGTGCTATTTCTCGCGAGGATATATGTCCCGAATTTTTCACGAACAATTGTCATCCGTTGGATTCTCCAACTTTATTACAATACATAGGTGATGAAACATAAAATGGTGGGGCAGGGTACAGCCAAAACTACATCGTGATAATTCGTGAAAGCACTGCTCGCTATAACTAGCATTTTCCTAAATTATTAATTAGTAACTTAATTATTTTGTTACTTGAGTTGCTATCCGTTGCTTTCCTTTACAAGACTTAACAATTGTTTTCATTTGATAATATTTTAAAAATTGTGAGGAATAACGTCATTATGTTCCCATATGATTCTCTTCACACACACACATGGTGTCACACTTAATAGACTAATTATTTGAGTTGGTCTCTCTTAGTGAACTTAAGTTATTAGTGATCACGGAAAAAATTACCTATAGATTTACTAATAGATGAGTGAAGTTAAAGGAGGAAATTAAGGACTACTACCTAGTTAATGACGATACATCGAAAGTTGTAGTTGATGTCGGCTCTTAGGGCAGATGACAATATTATAAGTTGACATGGCAATATAACCCATATCCGCGGGTACCAGTCCGTTCCGCTCCGATTTTGATGGGAAAAAACCGAATTGACTGAGTTTGGGTATGAGTTTGGGTTTTCCCCAATTTTAAAATACGGGGTTGGGGCGGGTAATGGGGACATCGATATCCACCCCGAACCCGCCCCGCATATACCTAATTATGTTTTACCTCTCTTAAATTATAACCTTTTAACAAAATTTGAGGTTATACTCATATGTTAGTTTTTATTTTTAAGTTGAGTATTAAATAAAGTTGGTTTTGCTATTTATATTCTTTGTTTAAAAAATAATATTGTCAAAATAAAATAGTTTTCAACTTTTACCACTTTTTTAATAAGAAAAGTATACAAGTTCAACCCAAGTTTATATGGAGGTGATGCGGAACGGGGATACCCGAAACCCACGGGGATACCCGAACCCCGTTGGGTATGGGTTTGGGTATCTACTTTTTATCCCCGTTGAGAATTGGGACGGGTTTGGGGAAACCCAAACTTTACGGTTTTGAGTTTGGGAAATGCAAAATCCGTCCCCGACCTGCCCCATTGCCATGTCTATAAGACTTACATTACATAGATGAAAAAGTAGAATTACGAAATTTGATCTCCACATAATGAGTAGGTTGAGTTTTTTTTTCTTTCCATAAGCGCTAACAAGTGTATAGATGAGATGAAGTAATTCATTTTTAGCAACTTTAATTATTGGTCTCTATTTTACATCTAGGTTTTTGAAGGATTAGTCTGTACAGTTACGATCCACAAGAGTTATACCAAAAAGTTTAGAGACCATTCATTTGGAGAAGTATATATTATGTGTTCATGCTGAAAGTGACCATCAAAATTTTAATTAATCTCACACAGATTATGAAAGCATGCATTTATGCACACAGACATCTAACAGCAAAATAAATAACATTATCATCAATGGTAACCAGCATGATGTGGAAATTAAATCTGTGATTACAGACGCAGAATTGCATTTTGACAATTTTTTGAGCAGTTATATATAATAGTAAATATACTGAGTTATTCAAATTATTTAATCTGTTGCAAGGTTTATTCATTTGTTTCTACTAAAAACTGTTCACATTATTTTATTAGACATGAACTTTTATGGAAAGAGAGAAGATTCTTTCAAAATTATTTGGTACAAAGATAAAAAATAAAGGCATAAAATATATATACTTCAAATAGCAACTTATAAACTTATTTGGGGTAGGTAGATCTGAATTCTTATTTGTTAGAATGTAATGCAATGTTTGGTTACAAAATTCGATCAAGTATGCATATATCTTTGATTATAGATGCGCCGCTAATCTTTTTTGGATAATAAAACCAATCATTTTAAAATATTAAGTTTTAAATTTGAATAGTCCGATCTTAAACCAATGATCATCAATGTGTTGAATGTATAAATGCGTGTGATCCAGAAATCTAAATTTAGGATTATGTATCTTATTATTCCATTCACACCAAAATTATTATCATATTAGTAATAGACTAATAGCTAGTTATTTAACAATTAGCCATTAATTATTCATGTCAAAGTTCTATATATTACAATTAGACTTCTCACTCACACCATATGTTCCACCAACTTTCAACGAAAATAAACACAATGGATTTTTATCAAGAGAATCTTGCTCCTATTAACAATGACTTTGAGCTACATGATTTCATTGATGATCCAAACTTTGATCAATTCATCAATTTGATTCGTGGTGAGGAGAATGAAGATACTACTATTTGTAACTTCAATTCTGACCTCATAAATCCAACTTTTGTTGATAACTCATTCCTTTCATTTCCTTCAAACCCATTTGATCAAAACACAAATAACTCTATTACCCCTTTTGATCCAACTTCTTCACTTAACTCTTTCTCTTGTTTTGATGGAGAAACTAAGGGAGAAAGAGGAGAAGAAAATGATGGAGATCATTACTCATCTCCAACAACAACTAACACCACAACAACTACAAGTGTTGATACTAAGCCAAGGGGGAAAACTGATAGATCCAAGACATTGGTTTCTGAGCGGAGGAGGCGAGGCCGAATGAAGGATAAGCTTTACGCATTGCGTTCTTTAGTTCCCAACATAACTAAGGTACATGTCAATTATCGCTATCTTAAAATTTGTGTTGAGTCTAACTCAGGTTAAAAAAACTTTATAAGATGAAGATCTTAATATTCATGTTATATATCAATGGTTTTAAAATACGAGTGAATGCAATTGATGTGACTGCAATTGTAGTTGCATCTATAACGGTTATTTTGTGGCCACAATATGCGGTCTACAACCATTATTTAGAACTATATTATCACTAGCAACTTTGTAGCACCAACATGTGTCAGTGTCTGATATTAACAAATGTGATTATATTCAACTAATGTGTTGATATATTGTGTTAGTGTCGTGTCTTGTGTCTATTTTTTTATAGCTAGCCAATAATGTTAGATTCATTGTTGATATGGCTATCCTTACATACAAACATGTGTGGCTTATTATACTTAAAATGTGATGAATTAATCTTTACTTATTTTACATTAGTTAAGTATATATAATTGATATTGATATTATATATGTTAATTGTATGCACAGATGGATAAGGCTTCTATAATTGGAGATGCTGTTTCATATATGTGTGAACTCCAATCACAAGCAAAGAAGCTCAAAGCAGAGGTTGCAGGACTTGAAACATCATTAGCAATGTCCAAAACTTATCAAGGATCAATTGAAAACCACAAAAAGATTCAATTCAATGGTAACAATGGTTCAATATGCAAGAAGATTATTCAGGTTTGTTTTGTAAAATTCCATTAGTTCATAATTATCTTTTTAATTAGTTACAATAATCTTTGCAAAATTTGTAATTTGTAACATTATTTTTTAATGTGGCTTTGTGTAGATGGATATGATTCAAGTGGATGAAAGAGGGTTTTATGTTAAAATTGTTTGCAATAAAGGAGAAAGAGTGGCTTCTTCATTATACAAGTCTCTTGAATCTTTGAGAGATTTCAATGTTCAAAATTCAAATTTGGCCACTATTTCTGATGGTTTTCTACTTACATTTTCATTGAATGTAAGCTATATATCTTCTCTTCTTGCTTAAATCATCATCTATATTATTTCAAGATTAAATATATTTTTAATTTCTATAAATTTCAAATTTTATTATTTTAGTCTCTACAAAATAAAATTACATATTTATAAGAACTAAAAATATGTAATTTGTACCGACTAAAAGGTAAATACATACAACGACTAAACATAATAAATATAAATTAGTAGCACTAAAAAATATTTAACCTGTTATTTTATTTATTTATTAATTTATGTGTATATTATGTTGAAAACAGGTGAAAAATTGTGAACAAGAAATCAACCTGCCAAATTTAAAGCTATGGGTGATCAGTGCTTTTCTAAACCAAGGCTTTGAACTGATACCTTCTTTTCGATCATGAGGCTATATAATGTAATGTTGTAATCTAATTTAAGGCTGCATTAGATAGATGGATTATGATGGAACTCTATAAAATTTATGTCTCTCAATGCTGGATAATTAACTATGAGCATAAGTTACATATAAATTTGTAATTTGAGCCATTATTATCGGCTAATAGTAGAATTGTCGATCTTTCCATTATATAATTTTTTTCTTTTTTGGATAGAAAAAGGGAACTAAGCCCAAAAAGAAACGAAACTAAACAACAATAGTTCTAGGGGTAGTAATTTCTATAGTATCACCTATTAACAAATTACTCAAACTAATAGGACACTGTTCATATAAGTTTTAAATAACGAGTTCAAATTCTCTTGAGAATAGTTGTAAAATGGTTTAGCGTCACTTTGATTAATAAGAAAAAGTTTAGTGTTCGAATTTGTATCTGTTGGGCTTATTAATTTTTGATGACTTCGTGTCATTACTATGTTTCTAACTATATTTCAAGGCATTTTAGGTAGCTTTATAACGTTTTTCGCAATGACATAAAGAGAAAATAACATCTTTATAAGTTGGCTTGAAGCACAAGTAAATTGAAGAAAATCAGCACAATTTACATCATGACGTATGTTCAGTATTTTGACCATATATAGAGTTCCGTAACTCAGAATGAGACGGAACTTGCGGCAAATGAAAGCTAAGATCAAGAGATACAACTTTCATGAAGACAAGAAATGGATTTGACTCTGCCATCTGCGCCAGGGCGCAATTGCATGCCAAAATTACTGAACATTCTGACTTGCTGCGCCCAGGCGCGGACGCGTAACCTAGTTCTATAAATTGAAATTTCTTACACAATCAGGATTACAGAGTTTTGACGGCGAAAAAAGGCAACTTTTCCAGGAACTCAGAAGTGATCAAGCAACGTTTCTAGTGTGGAAACACATCAAAACTAAACTTGTAATGAATTCTTTTACTCTATTTTATGTTATTAATTTAGTTATGTCTTGCTAAACTTCTTGATTGGATCCCATGGAGATTTTAATTGTTATTTATCTTGAACCCATGTGATCTCATATGACATGTTAATGAATTACGAAGTTAGTTTCATTTAATTACCCCTCGTTCTTAATGATTTACATAAATTGATCGCTTGTGTCATTATTCCAATTATTTGTTTGCTATGAGAATAGAAATAAATCATCGATCTAGGATAGTTATTCAATTAACCGCTGTTTAAAGATTTCAATTCAAAGGTTAAAGTGCCAAAATCTCAATTGATCATAAATCACATAAGAGATTAGGGAGTTATGATCAAGGGAGAGGATTATCTACCAAGAGATTGAGCATAATTACCTTTTTTGATCGAATTGTGAAACTAAATTTGTAAACCTTGTTAACATGCATGAACTACCAAGATAATAATAATTAGATGAACCGAAAGGATCCAATCACCTTCTCTTTCTCAGTTAAATCCTATTTTCTTGTCGTTATTCTTAAAAACCCTAATTCTACACAATCCCCCCTTTTTTATTTATGTCAATTACATTACGTATGATCTTAACAAACTGCATTTGATTCACTATAATCCCTGTGGATACGATCTTTTATATTACTACTTTTCGGCTATTTAGTACACTTGCTAAATTTTCATCAAGTTTCACTAGGAATTTATTCATGAGTTAAAGTAAATCTCGTAGTATATGTTAATTCAATTAGAGCATTGTTATTTGAACACTATATTGCCTAGGTGAAGGTACAGTAGGAATATCAGTACAGGGTGTGACATTTTTTAAAAAATTAACGTCATATATGATTGTATATATATTTTTAATATAAGTATATAAATAAAATAAAAGAATCATATTGTTAAAACCAATAACTAAACTTAAAAAAAACTACACAAAAAATGAAAATTGTTCAAAATATCAAATTCATGCGATGAAGACTAACAACTTCAAGAATAACAATTACATTAAATAGATCACATTCATCTCTACCAATAACCCACATTTTTGTTGCTTCTTCTTTATAATATATATTTATTTTTTGTTGCACTTAACTAACCAACATAAGCTACCACAAGCTACCACAAATGACCAGCCACCCTTAACTCAACGATGAACCAACAAAAAATTGAAAGACAAAAACTTAATCCATTAAAAGATAAAAGACTATTGAGAATTGAGATATATCAAATATGAATTAAGTATCACACTGATTAAAAGAGTAAAAGTTGAATAACATATAAGTGAGATAATCTATAAATTTATATTGTCTTATGCTTGTTAAAGGTCTAATATACCGATCCAACTCAAAGAAACTCCCCCACGGTCCAACAAAAACCAACCTACATTTATATCATATAAATAATTAATACACAAAATTAACTCAATGTTTTATTTTCTGGTTCATTTTATGATTTTTCTTTATTTTCATTTTCAACCACAACAATCTCAATCACCAAAATAAATTGATTCAAGTTGTACGGTTTCTTGACCTACTAAGTGATAAAAAATTCGATTTATGAAACTTGCGTATAAAAAAATTCAGTTGAAGTAGAGAATCTACTTTATATATCTCACTGATTTTTTTATAAAAATTAAATCAAGGGTAAATAGTCATTTACTCACTGCAAAATAGACGAATTTTGATTTACTCCCTATTTAATTTTTTTTCTTTCAATTATCTCCTTTTTTTTTTCACGCATATAATTTTTTTCTTGATTTATATAAATATAAGATAATTACACATGAATAAAATGAAGACGAGCAACAAGCTGCGCCGCTAAACCTTTTTGTATCGCAAAACCCAATCTTTGAAATACTACATTCATAGACCTAGGGGACATAATATTACTATGCATAACTTTTGAATCATTTTTAGAAGGTCTGATGCTAAAAAGCCAAAGTGTCAAATGCAAATGATATAGACACGTGTTGATTGTCAGAGCACGCTTTCTCATGTTTGACTATTTTGCTTGAAGAAGCTTTGAGGGCTGTCCGTCCCACTGTAAAATCTCTAACCCCCAGTCCCACAAGTGGGGAAACGTGACATGCCCAATAAGAGGGGTAATTCAAAATTTGCTAACATTACAGGAAAAAAAATGATGAAATTTAATATCCACATATTCAATAAGGGTAAATGACGAAATCTTCATATTACATGGAATAATTGAAAGAAAAAAAATAGGCAGATGAGTAAATCAAAACTCCCATGTTTTGCAAGGGTGTAAATAGTATTTGCCCTTAAATCAATTAACGTTAAAAAAAATGAAAAAAAGACTACAATCTAAAATCCAAAAATCTAAGTAGATGACAAAATTTTGAAAACAAAACAACATAGAATAGAATAGAAGTGTGTAGATAGAGAAAGGGTAGAATTAAAAAGTGTGTGAGCAACACAACACTCACAAATTCTCTCTGCTGCATTATCACAAACACCTCAAAGCCTCTATCTCACAATGCAACTAACAATGGCTTCCCAAACTCTCGCACCACTCTCTTCTCACTCTCTTCTCCGAACATCTTTCTCCGGCGTCTCTGTCAAGTTCTCTCCTCAATTCTCAACTCTTTCACCTTCCACTTTCAAACCTCTCACTGTCGTTGCTGCTGCCAAGAAAGCCGTCGCTGTTCTTAAGGGTACTTCCACCGTTGAAGGTGTCGTCACTCTCACTCAAGAAGACGAAGGTTAGTTCATTTTCCTAATCGCTTTCAATTCTCCTTTTCACTCATCAATTTAGCAATAATAATTTGACTTATTGGAGTTGAGTTTATTGCTTCAAAACCAAATTAATTGAAATTAGCTTTGTGAATATTAATACATATTACGAATCTTTGTAATCGTGGGGTAAATAATTGAATTCTTCATATAAACTACTCTGTTTGGATAAACAACTTATTTAAGTGCTTATGGATAAGCTACTTCTATAGCAAAAGATAAAGGGCCGTTTGCATTCAACTTATTTTTTAGCTTATGAAAATAGCTTATGCAAATAAATAAAATTTTGTATTAATTTATAAGGTTTAATCAACAAAATATATATGTTTATAGGCTATTTTCTCATAAACTACCTAAAAACGTTCATAATAATGTATAAAAGTTTATTTATTTGCATAAATTGTTTTGCATAAGCTCAAAAATATGGCAATCTAAGCAGGTCCAAAAAGTCAAATTGTTTTGCTGTAAGTTATTTGTGTTTTCTGGTGGTATTGACTTGGGACGTGAGATTGTGCTCCTCTTAAGGTTTTAGGTTCAATTCTCGCTGGTGCCAATTTGAATGTGTTAATTTGACTAAAAAAAAAATTATTTGTGTTTTACATGTGTGTTTTTTGCTTAATTTATATTGTACATGTGTCATTTTTTATTTCTTCAATAGAAAATAAATTTCACATCTCCTCTAAAGAAACAAAAAATAAATGGAAAAGAAAGAAACAAAAAGAAGGGGAGAGAAAATCATTGACAGTGTACGATATAAATTAAACACAAAAAAATGTTAGTAATTGATCCAATTTCAAATTTGCAAATTCAAATTATTAGTTTTTTGTTTTGGTAATCATAATTTGAGATTAATTTTTCTTAAATTATTGAATAAATTATTTTTATGTTTCCCAAATAATAATGACACGTTTTTTCTGTTCATGTTTTTTCAATTTAAAATGTTCTGTTGACTATTTGGAATTCTTGTGCAGTAAACCATTTTAATTTGAAAAATGACAATAATTCAATTTTATTTATTTTTTGACAAATTATGTTGCCATATATATATATATATATATATATATATATATATATATATATATATAGTTTTTGATTTAGGTTATGTTGCCATATATGTTTGGTGGTTTATTTTAGTAAAAAATAATATGGGGTGTTAGTTCTATATAAATGATAGTTTTTTTTTAAAATAAAAAGTTGATTTCCAAAACAATAAATTTATTTATTTGGCAATATTAGGGAAGAATTTATATTTTTTAGTTTTGTGAAATTCAAAATCAATTATTTGAGAAAATAGTAGAAAAATCAACATTTAAATAGTCTTGGCTTATTAATATTAATTAATAGATTAATAGATAAAATGCACCATTTAAAATACACTACATTTAAATATAAATATCATTACCACTAAAATTACATCATTACTACATAAATATAACTTAAACACACCAAAATAAACAAAATAAAACACTTAACATTTAATTTTAAAATACACACACTTAACTTTAAATAAAATACTATTAATATTGGGATTATTGAGATATTATTGTTATTGGAGCCGAGAAAAGAACCCAAGTCCACTTTCTTCTCGTTGTTAGCACTGTTGTTGTCAACTTTCTTCTGGCTATCACCATTACTCTCACCCATAATCTCTTATGGCGCTCTATCTCCATAATCTCAATAATTACCTACTTTTTTTTTTGTTAGTACATTCGTTCTCTGGCCATATGGCCATCTCTACCAGCTGCCGATATTTAAATTGTTTTGCATCTAAAGCATGAATAGCTTCCATCCTGAGTCTTTCTATGGTAATTGAATTTTGATTCGGTGCCAAATGTTTTGTTGCAAATATCACACTTATAATGGCGTGCCCCCACTTGCAATGTACCTGGGGGATAGTCAAGTGTGTTCGAGGATGAAAAACAGCTACCCATTGTGGAGAAAAGTTATGGAAAAATGTAGAAACAAAGAAGATAAGAGAGGAAGAATAGAGAGTTATGTTTGATGTGTGTTGGTTTTATAATGTTGGGCTGTTGGCTAGCATGCCTGGATTCATTTTCACATTATATTGGGGTCAATTGTCCCCACTTCTTACATATACTTTGTACCAAAGTAAAAAAAAAGGTACCCATTGCAAATGTGATGTGTAAGATGTGGGGGCAATTGACCCAAATATAATGTGAAAATGAATTCGTGTCTGCTAGCTAACAGCCCAACATTATAAAACCAACACACATCAACCATAACTCTCTATTCTTCTTCTCTCATCTTTGATTCTACATTTTTCGATAACTTTTCTCCACAATGGGTAGTTGTTTATCATCCTCGAGCACACCTGACTATCCCCTAGGTACATTGCAAATGGGGGCACGCCACTATAAATGTGATATTTGCAATAAAACATTTGACACCGAATCAAAATTCAATGACCATATAAAGACTCATGATGGAAGCTACCCATGCTTTAGATGCAAAGCAACTTACATGTCGGCGGCCGATAGGGATAGCCCAAGAACGAATATACTAAAATAAATAAGAGTAGTTAATTATTGGGATTATTGAGATATAGCACCATAAGAGATTATGGGTGCGAGCAGCGGTGATGGCGAGAAGAAAGTTGACAACAACAGTGGTAACAACGAGAAAAAGTGGACTTGGTGTCCTTTCTCGGCTCCAATAACAATAATATCTCAATAATCCCAATATTAATAGTATTTTATTTAAATTTAAGTGTGTATTTTAAAATTAAATGTTATGTGTTTTATTTTGGTATGTTTAAGTTATATTTATGTAGTAATGGTGTAATTTTAGTAGTATTGATATTTATATTTAAATGTTATGTATTTTATCTATTAACCTATTAATTAATATTAATAAGCCAAGACAAGACTATTCAAATGTTGATTCTTCTACGATTTTCTCAAATAATTGATTTTGAATTTTACGAAACTAAAAAATATAAATTCTTCCCTAATATTGTCAAATAAATTTATTGTTTTGGAAATCAATTTTTTATTTAAAAAAGACTATCATTTATATAACTAACACCCCATATTATTTTTTACTAAAATAAACAATATATGGCAAAATAATTTGTCAAAAAATAAATAAAATTGCATTATTATAATTTTTCAAATTAAAATGATTTAATGCACAACAATTCCAAATAGTCAATAAAACATTTTAAATTGAAAAAACATGAACATAAAAAATGTGTCATTATTATTTGGGAAACATAACAATAATTTATTCAATAATTTAAGAAAAATTAATCTCAAATTATGATTATCAAAACAAAAAACTAATAATTTGAATTTGCAAATTTGAAATTGGATCAATTACTAACATCTTTTTGTGTGTAATTTATATCGTACAATGTCAATGATTTTCTGTCCTCTTCTTTTTGCTTCTTTCTCTTCCATTTCTTTTTTGTTTCTTTAGACGAGATGTGAAATTTATTTTCTATTGAAGAAATAAAAAGTCACACATGTACGATATAAATTAAGCACAAAACACACATGTAAAACGCAAATAACTTACAGCAAATAACTTTTTATCCATAAGCACTTAATTAAGTTGTTTATCCAAACAGAGTAGCTTATCCATATATGATAATGTAATGGTTAGTTCTTTGTATGCTGAGTTGAATAACTTGTTGCTATTTGTGTGATGAATAGGTCCAACAACAGTTAATGTTCGAATCACTGGCCTTACCCCAGGGCTTCATGGTTTTCACCTGGTTAGTTTTACTTCATGCCCTTTGCTTCAAAATTGTTATTTATTTATTTGCTTGTATAAAATGTGTTGTTTATCTTGCAGCATGAGTATGGTGATACCACAAATGGGTGTATCTCAACAGGTAAGGGAGCTTGACCTTAGTTTCCATTTTTTTGCTATGGTTTAGTTTTGGTTGAACAAGTTAAGATTGTTTGCTTCTTGAATCTCTTATTTAGGACCACATTTTAACCCTAACCAGTTGACACATGGTGCTCCTGAAGATGAAATCCGTCATGCGGGTGACCTGGGAAACATAGTTGCTGATGCCAATGGTAATTCTTGTTTACCTTTTGCTGTGTTTAAAATTTTCTGGACGTTCTTATGTATTGTTTTGTAATTTTTGTTAAACACAGGGGTTGCAGAGGCAACAATCGTGGACAATCAGGTGCGCTTTGTTATTTGTATTTTAGTTTTAATATGATAGTTGTTCTTTTGATAGTTATTCGAAACCATGTTTCTTATGCCTGTGGATCTGAATTCTGAGTTACGTTTTAAAGAAACTATATACTAGTTCCTTGTTGAAAGCTACTAACCGTGTTGTTTGACGAAATCATGCAGATACCACTCACTGGCCCCAATTCAGTTGTTGGGAGAGCCTTAGTGGTTCACGAGCTTGAAGATGACCTCGGAAAGGGTTAGTTCTTCCACTTAACATATTTATTTATATTTTCCATATGATTTTATGCTGTAAATAAAAATACTGTCACAACCTTCGGTACCTATATTACCCAAATAAACAATACAAGAATGTCTACTTATCACAGGGGAGGAATGATGTGAATATAAAATTGGTTGTTCATGTTCTTTCTAACATTGTACATCTCATGTTGTGATTGTAGTCTTATATATCAATTATGATTTGTTAATAATAATATATAATAACTGAAGTATTTTTACTTTGGTCTCATCTGCATCTGCTCATACTTTTGCAGGTGGACATGAACTTAGTTTGAGCACTGGAAATGCTGGTGGAAGATTAGCTTGTGGTATGTAGAAAAATCTGCATTAAAACAGTTTTATCCTTTTCATAATCTTCAGTTCTTTCATGCTTCTATTATATGTTATTTGATTTGCATTCGCTGCAATTTTTGAATGTGGATTTTTTTTCTATAACTTTGTGATTTACTTTCATTCTTGATATGAAGTACAACAATTTCCCCACAAGCTTTCATTCTTGCACAATTTTGATATGATTTAGAAGCAAGCTCCATACATAACTCTTGAGAGATGTTGATTTATGTCTATGAGTATGATGGGTCTCGATCTATAGCAGATGAACACTCTACTGCTAAATTGAACAGATGAACAATTCTATATGTTGCTAAATGTTAGCTTGGCGTAAATGATACTCGACAATTGATGAGTGAAGTTTTAGAATATCTTTTTGCCTATATGCTTTTAGACCGGTGGCAGTGATTTAATATATTTGTGGAATTCATTCTCTTTCCTCCTTGGATATGAATTATTATTAGCTGGAAATTAATTTGACAAATTTTGTTAAGCTTATTCAATAGTCCAATTCTCAAAAGTTATAGCTGATTTCTATGTCTGCAATCTTTACAACATTTATACTCATATTTCTGCATCATACACTTTATGCTTCTCTATGATAATGTGTCTATTGTGCTTGCTTGTTTGCAGGTGTGGTTGGCTTGACTCCAGTATAAATTCTATGAATGCTTTTGTATCATCCTTGTTATTTTATCTGGTGTTTGATTTCTTTAGTTACCTTTGTTTTATGAAGCTTGATATTAATTACCATTCAGAAAAAGTTTGATGCCTACTATTATTTGCTTTCTTCAATTAGCAATGTAAACAATAAAGCTTAATGTCTTCGATGAGTGTGTAAACGGATCATGAAAACATGGCAGTCCTTCACTAGAGAGATTCATCATGCAGTCAGGCGTGTGTTTCCTTCCGAATAAAGTGTAATTTCTGATGTAGTTCTTGTTGTCTACTTGTGAGAGAACTTATGTTGATATTCTGTAGTTAGCTATAGCAGTGTCGAATAGCATGCTTGCTTCCACGTCTAATACCTCCCTCTCCGTAATTTTTTTTTACACTGTCGTTATATCACAACCATCCATATATATGACTTTATAATTAGTTATGATAAAAGTCAAATTTGTCAATGATCTGACAATTATAATTGATTAACAATATAAAAATCATAATATTAAATATCAAACGATTATCTAAGATTTTTTTCTCAAAGTCCACATGCTCGTAATAATCATTTAGGTATCTCACATGTCATCTCAGTATTCCTAACACTAAATAATGTTTCATATGCTCATTATCCAAACTACACCACTCTAAGTTTGATCAAACTAAACCATTTTAAGTTTGATCAGATTGAACCTATACAGACAAAATACAAGGAAAGTTGCTCTTTAGATCCTTCAATTGCTTACAGGAAAGTTGCTCTTTAGACCCCTCAATTGGTCACATTTTGGAAGATATGTTATGAAATCAAATTTGATGGAGTCGTATCGTTCAAAACGGTTCAGTGAAACATTATCTTTCATAACGCTTCTATTAACTTGTATTGGATCATATCTTCCAAAATTAGTTGGAATTTTGAATTGTACAACCCGAATCGAATCAAATTGGCTCCAAAATTAGGGATGTTTTTGAGTTTTTTGGGGGGCTTTAAAGAGCAATTTTCAAATACAGGTTAAGTTGGTTTGGATCACTTTGTTGAGCTGGTCGACCCAGGCCCATAAACACACCTAGCCACAACCATTAGAAAGTTTCAAGCTTTAAAAAATGCTCGGATGGAAATATCCTTTAGAAATGTAGGTTTTATCGATGAAAATTCCATTAATGGTACTCTCCTCGTTTCTTACTATTACATGTCGTTTTCTAAGTTCAATGCAACATTAATTAAGGATATGTTAACATTCTCCAAATAGTTATATTTTTGGGAGGAGGTTGAAACCACTTGATGTCAGAACTGACTCCTAAATCAGATTCAACTGGTGGTGAAGCAAAAATAAAAAATTATTGTTTGTCTTAATTTGTACTAGTATAAAATACCATGTATTAAAGAACGGATGGAGTATTCATGTTGTGAACTAGAATTCCTGTAATTTAAGTATGTATATTTTCCTTATGCTTTAAATTTACTTAAAGGCCAGTATATGACAAACAACATACAACATTATTCTCGTGTTATTATCATTATCATAGAAGAAAATAAAAAAGTAAAGTGAAATGGGAAAAGAATGCTAGTGAAGTAGTAGGAATTTTCCCAACTAGAAAATAATAAAGTGAATCTTTTAGGCCTGTCATTTTCTTGGACCGAATTGGATTGGTATATGATTACTTTGTTATCAAATTTATGTAATTAGTAATTTATTTACAATATACTATGAGATGGCATATATTATACACACTTTAAAGTGCTTTTAGCTGCAATCAACTTGTTAGTTTTCACGAGTAGTGGTTCACGAGCTTCACTCACTCAATGACTTGTGAAGTGTTAAAGACTTCAAGTGGAGTTGGAGTATTAAGTCCACTACTTTCACTCACAGTCGGTAGTCATAATTTAGTGGCACCAATTTTTGTTTGTTTGAAGATTTATGTTAGAATTTGAGAATTGCTAAATATTGTTAAGCGTTATTATAAGAAGGAAATTTTTTAGGTAATGTAAAATGGATATCGGAGTGTTTACCTAAAGTGAATGAAGCAGTTCTGCCATTTCTTGTCTTTTTAATAATTTTTTTTCTTCCGAAAAGAAGCTTATATAGTATTTCATTAATCAATTTTTGTTTAATACAATATGATATATCCATTAGGATTTGAAAACTAGACGATAATGTGATCACTTTAACAAAATTATAGACAATCATATTTGTTTGTCTCCGCATAAACTTTACGCAACATTTTTGATAAAAGTTTGTAAAAATAGATTTATAATGATAACATAATATCTCCAAATTCTGTAACATATATGTTGGTAAAAGAGTGAAACTATCAACAACTTTAATGATATTTTTTTTTGTTTCAACTAGAACCTGCTGCTGTTTTAACTTAATGACTGTTATATATTAAATATAAGATAATCATATATGAATAAAAGGAAATTTTGTGTTTTTTTTTTTGCATTTGGTTGGCTGTATATATTTTTTTTCCCTTAATTAGTGATGTACATGATTTTGATTCAAATTTTGTTTATTTTCTTAACGTAAAATATTCATATACCATATAGTTTTCAGAGGAATAAATAATGTAACCGACCATACACGAACATTTATTCAAGTTACATCTAATTGCATGGCCTTGGTTTGAAAAGGCTGCAAATTCACATTTTTCTTCTAAAAAATGAGATAAAGAAGAATGCTATACTTTCTCATCCACCACGTATCCTTCAATATGGATACATATATCATTCTTGAATTTTAATAAACTTCTTTGCTAATTAAAAAAGGAAAACAATTTTTATTTATATATACCTGCAGCATCCAATCCTCATTAATTCCTATATACCTGCAACTTACCACATTCAATGGAAATGTAAAATTTTTAAATGTAAATAATCTAAATTTCATATACTTAATAATACAATGAATTTAGAAAGTAGATTTTTACTTATATTTTACTACGGATGTAATATACCATTATAAGTTGCAATTGAACATGCCTTATATACCAACTATAGCTCTCCACTCTCGTTATTGGTAAGCGTCACACTCCGCGTAGTATTAATTAGAAAGTATAATTAAAAGAATTATATTAGATTAAAATTTGAGAATTTTTTTTCTTAAAAAAAATTGGTCAACTACTTTGAAATAGGGGAGTATTATTAATACATCTAACTTTGAGTAGCTAACGTACAAATTGATCTAACCAAATATTCCAAAACAAAAACATAACATGGAGTAAACTTAGTAGTAGTTACTTGTTGGGTTAGTTTAATTCTAACGATCTCCTCATTTTTATCGAGTTAAATTATTTGAGTTTGGTAGTATTAATACATATAATTAAAATTCGTTCAAAATTTAAATTTATTTTCATATAAATTAACATAAAATATAACATGAAAATTAATTTTAATACTGATATTCAACTAAACTTTAAAGTACTTAAATGATCACATTCATCAAATAATACTAGTGTCTAATTTCATTGAACTTCTTCCCTAACGGCCTGTAATTAATTTTCTACTTAGATCACTATATATAATGCACACTCCATCAATGTATTTACACGTTTATATGTACAAGAAATGCCATCAATTAATAGATTTATTATTGGAGTAAATGGAAATAACCAGAAAATGGAATACTTTTTTTTTTAATAAAAAGAATATTCATTCATTCAAATTCGTCACTACAAGAATTATGCAATTTACCTACAAAAAAAGTCCTAGGAAACAGGGCAAAATTCGTAGGTAATGTTGATTTCCGAGTAATTTTCCGAGGAAAATATTCCTAGGTAAAATCGATTCTACTGCTAGGAGTTTACCTACGAAATATGCCGTTTAAGAGGAAACTGGATGTCAGAGGACATTTCCCAGAAAATTTTCGTAGGAAACGGCTCTGCTAATACTACAACAGCAGGTGTGGGCCAGAGTGATGTGACAAGTCGTTTCCTAGGAATGTTTCGTAGGAAACAATAAATATTTTAAAAAAAAATTATATATATGCTGTAAAATTAATTAAAAACAATTTCAATTTAAATATTATAATTTCAAATAATTTATTATAAAAAAATTATTAAATTAAAATTTCAGAAAGCCGCCAAATTCGATTTCACCAAAAATTTCAAATTTCCAATTTTTGTTTCTCTTTCTTTGCTTTCCAGATCTAACTTTGTTGCATCATAGAAGCTTGAACATAAACAACTCCAACACTTTATATCTTGGTTTTTTTTTCAACAGCTAAGGAAAATATATATTAAGAAGGCCAAATCAATACAACATAACATCACAGACCTACACCCATTCTCTTAAACACATTAACTACCCACTTATACAAGGCTTCAAAAAAATAAAACAAACGGAATATTTAATAAAGAAATACACTTGAAATACAAATATCTAAACAAAGCAATGGAAATACAAGGGAACAAAGTTCTCATGATCTCCCAGCAAAGCACAATTCGATAGTCATCCAAATGCAAAAATTCCTCATAAGCAATCAGCCGAAACAAGAATAATACTTCAAGTACTAAATCCTTGGGATTATCCGATACTGGTTTTAGAATTGTTTTCCAGTGAATCTTTCTACAAAACCCAAAAACAAAAATATTAAGGAAAATAGAAAAAACAAAACAACAGTATAGTAAAAATATTGTTTGAATCGAAAATAGAACAACCCATGAAAGAAAAATCCAAACCGTAAGGTTTTGAATCATGCCCATTAACATACCTTAGAAGAAAAATCCAAACTTTAAGGTTCCTTCTTCCAGATCCATAACATGCACAGTTTCAATTCTCAAAGAACAATTTTTTTCAAAAACTAAAATTTAAGGTTAATGGGTCATAGAAGAGAAATTTGAGGTGAGTCAGTGAAGATGTGAGGCGAGTGAGAGCAATTGGAGGTGAGGAGAGAAAAAAAAAATTGTGAGAGAAAATAGGGAAAATGAGTCAAGATGGGGAATTAGTGGTTGTGATGGTCTTTGTGTGTACCGTGTACTTAGAAATGAGGAGTTTTTTTATTTTTTATTTTGTGTTCAGTATATTAACTTAGCAAATTATCCTCACCCATATAATTAATGAGTGCCAACTGTAAATTTGATGGTCTCAACAACCATATAATGTTTTTCTAGGAAATTAATGCGTCTACCTATGAAATATTTCTAGGAAAGCGCTTTGACTGGGTCAAATATATTTTCCAACGAAAGTTTCCTAGGAAACGAATTATGGAAAAACGCGCCACCCTGACAGCCGGTTTCCTACGAAAGTTTCCTAGGAAAACGCTTGGATTTTGGTATGAATCAATTTTCGTAGGAAACCTTTGTAGGAAATTCCTAAAATTCTTGTAGTGCGTAGAATAATACAAATTCAAAATCGCTAAAAATTGTAAAGGATGAATCTATAAACAAACTCACAACATTCAAGTTAATAGCATACAACAGCAAAATGCCTATAAATATGATAAAACTATAATATCTGAAATACTCGTGCCGAAAAATAGACTACTTTACATCTAACAATATAGTATGGTATGTGGTAATTATAATATATAAAAATGCTATGGTAACGGGTGTATAGATAAAATATGACTTTGGATATTATTATATTACAGAGCAATATTTTGGGAATGGACGGATTATATATATATATATAAATGAAATAGGGAATGAATATCAAAAACTTAGGAGTACATAATTTCTTCAGCGTAGATTGTGTGCCTTTGTATGTTACCTACTAGTAGTGGACCATATGTGTTATAGTTAGTGGAGACGATCAAGTCACTCATTCTGATTTAAATAATCTTATTTTTTGAGGCGATCTGAAATAATCTCTTATTAACATTTTACTAATTTTATCAATTAAATATTTGGGATAGTGCTGTAAGTTTAATTCAATTGATAGGACATTATATTATATATGTTGGGGGTTGAATTTTGAATTTCGGTCATCCCATTTATCTACCTTAAAAATAAAATTTTTAACTACTAAACTATTGGCGACCACTAGATAAGAATTAATGCTTCAATCTCTCCTCATTATTTATTGAACTTATATATTTTTATTTTTATTAATTGTTTTTATTAGAGATAATCTTATTAGAAACTTATTTTTCACAATAATCCTATTGAAAACTTGTCAAACATTGAATATATATATATATCATGGTCGAAATGTAAACATTAATTATTACATTGGAGAAGGTTAAACTTAATTATAATAGGTTTTATTTATGCTGTTATCTATTTGTAGATAAAATAATATGTATTTCATTTTGATGAACAAAAAAGGGACAATCCATTGTACCAAAAAAAAAAGGGACAATCCAATATGACCTCAAAAATATAGTTTAACATCGACTCTTACTATTTTATATTAAAATAGTGTTTTATAATATTAATTAAAAAAAAGAGGAAAGAATATAGATATTTCATTAAATTTTTTAAAGGTCTAATTATAATAAAAATTAATTAAGGTCGATATTAAATTAACCCTACAAAAAGAAGTATACTATGCCAAGTTAGAGTCAATATCCTCTATTCTTCACCATCTCCAATTTTTACTGTTAATTAATATTTTTGGAATATAAATGCAATAATGTTATATTTCATGGGTTAACTATTTAATATATATTTAAAAACTATTTAAAACTATAGTAATAGTGAGAAACTAAGAATGAATTAATCCAAGTGGTAACAGACTTGTCCCCTGAAACATGTGGTCAGTGGTTTGATTTTGACTCATGCGTATGAAGAAAATTCGGTTGAGAGGGAAGAACCCACCTTGTGTGCATCACAGGTTCCCTGATAAAAATTAGCAATCGCTAACACTGGTAGGAATTTCACACCAATATTATGGTAAACAAAAAAAACGAAAAAATGAAGAGGAAATCAACTCGCCAAGTTAACATCAATGGTCCACTTTAGGTATTATTTTTAGAAACACTCAATATCTTATTTTGGTTACCAATTAATCACCCAATGTCTAAGGTGAAATTACCATGTAGTGTATTGGTCCATTTCACTCAACTAAGGTCAAAACATATTTATCTAAATGAATTTTTCTTAAATCCAATACTCCAACAAAGAAAAATTGATAATTTCTTTTTTCATGAAAAAAATTGAGCAAATATATTTAGTATTTCTTGTATGAAGGGATATTGCTTGAAAGGCACCCTAATATTTAATGATTCCAATTCCAAATAGATTAGTAGTTTTCTTTAATAAGGGATGAACTTATTAGGGTTGACATGCTTTTAACGTGCAATCCCACTTTGCTTAAATGGGTTAGTATAAATCTTTACCCTTATCTTTGGTTGGCTTGGCCTAATGGTCTAAGCAAAAGAGAGCAATGAAACCGACTCTATACGTTAATATACCAACCTCTCTTTTTCAACTCTTTTAATACTCACGTACATTTTTCCACTTTATCATTAGTTACTATACCCACTAAGAAAGAAAATCATCAGATTCAACTGCTACTTATCTCTATCTCTAATTTCGACCTAATTATCTTTTCTATACGGTCGGTCTACGTACAAACTACGCTAACTTGTATATGTTTGAAAATATACTACTAGTATCGATTCTTGTAAAACGAATATATTAGTGTTATTTTTCCTTTCACCATCAGTTTAATCTGATTCGGGTGTCAGTTCTGACATTAAGTAATTTTAGCTCTCTTCTAATCACAGTTGTAGGTAATTGAACCATAATCTTCCATATCAAACATCAACGCTAATTACCACTGAACCATCTGGTGAATATATTAGTATTAATGAACGAAGATTGTAATATTTTATGAGGAATTGACTCATTTCACAAGGATATGTTCAATTTTTTTAGAGCTCAACTCATTTGATTTTTTTTTTATCAAGTTGCTTAATGGTTTGAAATTTCATACTTAAGATAAATAAAAGGTAAATAAGTGGGATGACCGACACTTGAATTTTATTTTATAAAAAAAAATATTAGTATTAATTGTTACAAAAAAAATATTAATTGTCGCAAGCTATAATATAAATTAATTGATAATAAATTATTAATAATTTTTTCTTCTTCTTTTTTCCTTTGTAAGTATGTTAGACAATTGTGAAACCACTTCAGTCACTATTACAATTATAAACATATTTATTTATTCACGATGTACGATTATAAATTGGCTTAAACATCATTTTTGTCCCTGTAAGTTCATAAATTTTTTGTTTTAGTCCCTGTATCTTTTTTTGTTGCAAATTAGTCCCTGCATGTGCAAATCTTTTTTATTTTAGTCCCTATAGCTAAAATCCGCAGAAAAATCTGCAGAAAAATTTGTTGATTTCTTGCGAATTTTCCTGCGAATTTTAGTTTTAAGGGACTAAAACCAAAAGATTTGAACATACGGAGACTGATTTGCAACAAAAAAAGATACAGGGACTAAAAAAAAAATCACGAATTTACAAGGACAAAAATGATGATTAAGCCTCATAAATATATAGAATTAATTATTATTTTACAATTTTCTCAAGTGGAATTGATAATTGAAGACTTTAGGTTATAATTTAATTTAAAAATTTTACCACTCTAAGTTGACATGTCATATGGACTATGGATTGTGTCTTTCATTTTTAATTGGTGTGGTGTGTATGTAACTATACGAAAGAATATTTTAGCAACATGCTCTTCATAAGGTGTATTTAACAAATTTTGAGTTATGACTTATTAATATACTTCTAAAAAATGAGGGAGTGTATTCTAACCAATGCCTATAAAAATTATTAATTTACATCCACTTAGTTTTTAAAATGAGTGTTTTAACAACTAACAATTTTTATTTATTTTTTGATGTGAAGCAACTAACAATTTTTTAGTTATAATTTGCTAAAGTACTTCACTATAAAAACTAGTGGGTGTATATTAGCAAACAAATATTTAGTTATATATATTATTTGAAGTATATAAGTTGAAGGATCAAAATTATACATTATTATTTTTTTTAAAACTATTATAATTATTATTTAACTTAATATTTATGATTTAAATATAGACTAGTATATTTCATTTTTCAGATTTTTTATAAAATAGCTTATTAGATTTTGAATTGTATTTTATTAGGGCAGATAATAAAAATATAAAATTCATTTTATGGCGTTGATTTCTAACTTTCTATCTTTTCTTATTTCTTATACTTAGACAAAGTGTCAAATACTACTATTATTTTCATACACAACTTCGAAGTCTCAAATTTGAACTTTGGTGAAAGTGTTCGACCTATTTTACTAGTTTAGTTATAGGATTTATTCAGAATAATGTTTTAATTAAAAAGAAATGATAAAATGAAGTGATACAATTAACTAATATATTGTTTTCTTTAACAAATTAATTCATAAAACACTAAGTTGATCGAGATATATAGTATTATAGATTATTATAATCATATTATATGCCTCTCTTATTATGGCAATTTTATCATGACAACCAAACGAGCTTCATAATTATACTATTGTTAGGTTTATCCATTTTTTTAATATCTAATTTTATTTTTATTTGATAATATAGAGCTTGAACGAAAAAAAAAAAATATAATATTTTTTCACAAGAATTAATTTAAATTGTTATGTATAATTTATCCATTGATGAAGCTGTATAATTCAAGTTCAATCAATTGATTATCTAATTTACTTCATTGAGGAAGCAATAAAATATGGTTTCATAAAAGCCACACCTGATGAATTATAATAAATACTTCATTTTTTATAATAAAAGCAAAACAGAAAAAATAGTTAGTAGCTAGCTAGTGGAAGCAGAAGTGAAACAGAAAGAGAGCTAAAAAGTGTGGTTATGATGAAAGCGTAACGAGAATTGTATTATAAAGGCGCGTGCTTCATAAAACAACCAAAACAATATTTTTTGGTTTAAAAATCATTTTTGTTCATGTAAATTCATAATTTTTTGGTTTAATCCTTATATCTTTTTTTGTTGTAAATTAGTCTCTGCGTGTGCAAATCATTTTGATTTTAGTCCCTAAAGCTAGAATCCGCAAGAAAATCTACAGGAAAAATCGCCGATTTCCTGCGAATTTTCCTACAGATTTTAGGTTTAAGGGACTAAAACCAAAAGATTTGAACATACAAGGATTAATTTGCAACAAAAAAAAGGGACGAAAACAAAAAAATTGTGAATTTACAGGGACGAAAATGATGTTTAAACCTATTTTTTTGGTTGCAAAATTTAAATATCTCAATCCATAGTTCACAAATCGTAATTCAATTGATAGAAATATCGAAATTACTAGTATTAAAAGTTATGATCGGAGTTCGAACTCTGGTCCATCCACTTAGTGTCTTCTTGCATACCCAAGTAAAAAATTGAACTTAGAATCTTGATTATAATAAAAGAGACACGCATCATCTTATCTAACGGATCGCGATTGGAAAACAACTTTTCTTGTTAGTAACACTTCCAATGTTAGAAAGAAACGCAATTGTGTATCACACAAATAGCTGTTATAACAAAAATTATAAGGACGGCTTCTCTCTCTCTCTCCCAAAATATATAAATATACACACTCACACATAAATCTTGTTCACTCACAAACACTCATATTTGTGTGTCTGTTTCTTTTCTTGTTATAACTGCTTTTGCTTTCAGTGTTTCTCTCTCTCTCTCTCTCAGTTCTAATTTTAGTTATTATAATCTGAATATGGGAGAGCTAGTTATGGAGGAACAAAAACTGATGAATTTTTCTAAGAAAGATGCAACTCATATTGCCAAAGGAAAACGCACAAAGAGGTTAAGACTTTTATCTCCTTGTGGTGTTGTTTCTACTGGTATCACATCTAGTGAAGAAAATGATTATTTTGATGATGAGATTGAAGATGATGATGATGTTGAAGAAGATATGGCTAATTGTTTGATTCTCCTTGCTCAAGGAGGAAATCACAAGCAATATGGTGATGGTGATGATGATGACAACAAAAGGGAAAAGGGTAGTTATGGAAATAAAAAAATTACTCAGATTGTAACTGCAACTGCTACAACAAAAGCTGGTTTGTATATTTATGAATGCAAAACATGTAACAGAACTTTTCCTTCTTTTCAAGCTTTGGGTGGTCATAGAGCAAGTCATAAAAAGCCCAAAATTATGGTTGAGGAGAAAAAACTACCATCATCGCCACCGTCCTCAATCTCATCACATGATTCGCAGTCAGTTAAACTGGTTGTGAATCGTGATGAATTTGAAGAAGCTGAGAAACCTCGTGGTAGACCCACGATTTCTTTTCAAATGGGGAATCAAGGATTGAAAGGTATTAATGGGAACAAAGCTAAGATTCATGAGTGTTCTATTTGTGGATCAGAATTCACATCTGGACAAGCATTGGGTGGACACATGAGGAGACATAGGACATCCTCCGCAAACACCTCTGTCGCGGAGGAAAGAGGAGTTCGGCCGCAGAATATTTTACAGTTTGATCTTAACCTTCCAGCTCCCGAGGAGGATCTCCGCGAATCAAAGTTTCAGTTTCCGACTTCACAAAAATCTATGGTGATGTCTGCTGCCCCGGCTTTGGTGGGTTGTCATTATTAAGCAATGGTGGAATTAATTGGAACAAGAGTTTTTATTTTTATTTGTTATCATTAATGATGAACAATGTGAATTATTATAGCGTTATTTTTAATTTACAATTATTCATAATTATCCAATATTCCTTGGATTATTATTCTTTGGTTTACTAATAATTTCCATTTTGATATATGATATACATGATCTCAAAAATTTGTTCAAGTTGGTATACTTTGAGTAAGTAAGTGGTTAGTGTATGTGGTGTTTGCCTTTCATTCACGAAAAGTGAGTGATAGAGCATCTTTATTTCTTTTTATTTTTAAACTAAATACATACATTTTTTTTTAATGGAAAAAATGGAGAGTGATGTGCAAACTCAATTAAGAGCAAAGTGTGTTAATTTGTGTGGGTATCTAGGTGGAGTGAGTGTAGTGTCATGGAGATGTTAAGGTTATAGCTAGGGTTTGGCAGCACCACAACCACAACTAAAAATTGGTGTATATGTATGGATTAGGTTCCCTTTGTGTGCTTTTGATTTTATAATAATAAAGCTAAAAAATCTCTTTCTTTCACACACTTGCCACCCCATTTCCACTCTTTTCATTAATGACAAGAATAAAGGATTAGCAACTGTGCCATATGCACCCATCAGCATTTATCCTTTCAATTTATGTATTTTGCTAACGTAATGTGAGTTTTTTCCTTTTAGAACTAAAGGATAATATTGATACTTTTTTTTATTAATTTATATTTTATTATATTATATTTATTCATGTAATGATATGGACGATAGATGTAACTGATCAGTTGATCGCATAATACTAAATTTATGTAAAAGAACTTAACATACATTTTGGAACTACGTTGGAGTTCCCTTCAAATGCACGAAAATTAGATGTTTCAATTTGTAGCTTCACAATTTTAAGGAGAAAATGTATTGCAAAGCATGAGAAATGTGAGTTTATGGTAGCAAACAAAAAATTAAATAGGAAGTTATATATTTTTCGCCACCACAAACTCACATTTAAAAAGACCAAACATATGTTTTTGCCCTTTAAAATTAAAGACCTAACAAAAAGAGTGTAATACAAACAATTTCTTTTTTGCATCCATAATTTCGATTAGTTACTTTATCTTATAAGGTAAATTGTTCACTTTAAAATAGTTACATTACATACATCCATCAATTTATATCGTTAGCTATCTAGCTAACTGATCATGCTATTATTTAAAAATAATGTATATATCTTAGTATATTTCAAGATCCACGCTACCTCTTATGATGATTGGTTTTAGCTTTTAAACTAATCAGTTTCACCTAATTAGCAATATGTTTTGTTCTCACTCAGCATGTTCCTAAACTCAATATATATTTATATAATGTAAAGTCAAGTTTAATTTAATTATATCTTTCTTATGACCAGTATAAATAAATACTAGTACTAGTAGTATTAAAAATGAGAAATCAATAATTAGCTTAGGGATTGTCTTGTGCATAGGTGATGCTCCCAAGGAAGATACTTATAACTTTCAAGCCACATATATTTGATTATTTTTGGAGTTTATACGATGGTATGTCCACTATTTGGAATTGGACCCATCACCCATACGTAGTACTAGTACTCTTTTATAGTTACAATTTTTTTCAGCCTTAATTTTATGTAAAGTTCATATAATGATGGATGAGGGAACACGATTTTAAATTCTAGATAGTACCATTATTATTATATAAGAAGCTAGGACTATTATGGATTCGAATTTTCTGCCAATCAACTGTTGATGCAGTTTCACGCGGTAAATTAATCAAGACCATTGATTTGAGATTTGACAATTTAGATTTAAAATACAGTTTTATAAAGTAAAATAATTTCAACTCTCAATCAGAGATCAAACAGCTCAGATCAGTTACAATATTCTATTATTATTGTAGAAAATTTGATTCTGACTATTATTTGTCTAATTGAAGATTATAAAGATAATTAATCTACTAAGAGTAGGATGATTAAGGGAAAAAAAAGTAAGTATTATCAAGAGAGAGATATTAAGTAGAGAGAGAGATATGGAAGACTTTTAAGTCACTTACAGTGGCCACTACTACTACTTATCTAAAGTTAGTTATGTGCACGTTTTTGGGAATGCTGGTAAGCGAAGCATGTGGACACATATACATTGCGTGAGGTGTCGAATTCATAACAAAAGAATTATATCAAAAAAATTAAGAAATCACTTCTCATTGACATTACCACATGTAGATGTAGTTGGGGAGGGAACTTCCCTCTTTGTCATGTAATGTAACCTCCTACTCTATAAATTAATTATTCTATTTAGATACTTAATTAATTATTATCACTACAATCATAAAGCACTACTTTTGCTTGTTCTAGACAACCCTCTTATTTTAATTTTTTGTCACTCAATGTTGTACTTAGACAATACCAACATTATTTTTTTTTATCAACAACCTTAGCAATAACCACTAAATCTTAATTTGCCTTAATAAAATGTACAAAAATTTGCTAGTAAGATGTAGTTTAACTAACAATGTTAAAAAATTTAGGTTTGATATCTTTTTAGGTTATTTGAGTTTAATTTTGGAATATTTCCGTCTTCAGATAAAAAAAATGTTTTTTTTATTGATTTTCAATGTTTAAAATTAACAATTAATTAATTTTTCTTAATATAATAAAAATTCTCAAACAAGTTATGGGGTTGTGTACTAATGAAGCGTTTTCACTTGGCTACTTTGCTTACTCCAAATGGCCACAGTCTCCTAATTACAAGTCACGACGAGAGAATGCCAACCAAGGGATATTTGCTGAGATGTCAATGTCCTTTTTGAAGAAAAAGAATAAGGGAAGAACTTTAGTAGTTTTGAGTCCTACTACTTTAATTAATTCAACTAACAAAAGAGAGAATATTAGCTATTTTGATTTAGATTGACAGATTAACTTCGATCAACTACTAATTTATACAATAATTATTAAATTCGTTAACGATGTAGATTTGAAGACATAAATATTTCGGTCACTTTGATTTTGTGACATTATTTGTAAGCATGTGTATGTCGTTTTATACTAGTAGTATTAACTTGAATGCTGTGAATTTGTTTGTATATTTATCATTTTTTTGTTTTTAGCGATGTTGAATTTATGTTTTAATATGATGTACTCTATCGATTCAAATGAATAATTTTTTTTTTATTTTAGTAAAAAAAATGAGTGTTAGAAAAAGAGTTTTAGAATGAATATTGCTAAATCAATAATCTTAACAAAAAAGAAACATAAAAAAGCTACTGTAGATTACATTGAGTCATGCCACGTTGGATTCAATTGTGTGGGCCAGGTTCTTGATGTAATAAAAAAATGTAGATTTAATTTAGGTAGGAATATTCCAATTGTTTGTTTTTTATGCTTCTACTCCTCAACACACATATACATAGGGGTGTAATTGAACCGATTTGGATCGGTTTTGAGTGAATCCGATGTCCGAACCAATGAATACTCGATTGGTTCGGTTTGGTTAGGATACTTTAATCGGTTTTTTTCAATGTATTTTATGCTATTTTTTTTTCAATATATTTTTTTCCCATAAGCTTATCAAATACAAACTACAATTCTTTTTCCATAAGTTCATCCAATACATATACATAATACAACCATATTGAAAACAAATACAAAATACAATTTTTTTCCGCTTATAATAAATTATTTTGATTCATTTTCTGGTATATGTAGTAAAAAAAATTGCAACCGAAGACAAAAAAAATAATCATCCGTGCGTTGCACGGGTTACAAAACTAGTTTAGTACATATTTCCTAACTACACAACTAGATAGTTGTAAATGAATAGCGTTGGGTGTATATTGAGCAATCCGGATCCTCGGCAGCTTTAATCCCTGCTGCAATCTATGCTGCAACGTCTCCACCCTTGGATTGAATTGGCTTGTGTAATGTAATTGTGCAATGAAGTTTTTGATTACTGCCTCGCTTCATTTACTTCAACCGCACACTTTTATTTTGCCACTTTAAATTTGTATTTTTTTATACACATACTTTAGAGGTTGTGCAATATTTTATTTTTATTACAAATACTTGATCATTTTAAATTTTAACAACTCAAACAAACTTCTGCTTAACAATATGATTTTTTTTAACTTATTGATTTAGAGTTCGTTTGAATTGACTTATTTTTGAGTTAATGTGAAACAATTTTTGCAAATAGAAAAACATGTATGTATTATTATAAGTTTTTTTAAGACAGTTTATGAAAAAACAATTTATAAAGATATAATTTATTTTACTAAAAATTCATAAATTCACATCAAAATTTATTTATATAAATTATTTTTATAAGTTCAAAAATAAGTTAGGTCCAAACGGACTAAAAACGGACCTTTAGTCTATACATTTTTGAGCTATTTTTGAGCTCATAAAAATCATTTATGTAAATACTAAGAGCCCGTTTGGACCTAGGGATGTCAACGAGGCGGGGATTGACCGGAGGATAATTTACCACTCTTTGCCCCACCAACTAAAATATTCCTCATCCCCGTCCTCATTCCCCGCTCCGGGAAGTATTCTTGCTCCAACCTCATCCCCGCGGATATCCATCAACTTTAACAAAAGTATTAAATTTCGATTATTTTCAATCAAACTAGTTGTAAAAACATATTCGAGTTTAAATATAAAACAAAAAAAATATATTAAAATATTGTTGTGAGTCTTGTGACATTTATAAGCTATGAAGCACGGACACCGACACAGACACCGAACACAGACACCGGACACGATACAAACACTGACACGGGGACACCGATAATAATTTAGGAAAATGACATAATTTAGTGTAATCGTAAGTGTCGGTGTCAGTGTCGGACACGGACATGGACACGTGTCTGACACGCCTCATCCGAGAAGTGTCCGTGCTTTATAGGTTATAAGCATCATATATAAATAAATGTATACACATAATGTGTGAAAATATAATTAATTTTTTTTATAAAGTACTTAAATATAAATTTATAAATGTTATTTTAATATTTTTCAGGGACGGAGTCTCCGCGGAGGCGAAAGATGAAATATTGTCTCCATCCCCAAACCCCTTTCGGGGAAACTTTCTCCTCCATTCCCATCTCCACGGGAAAAAGTTCTCCAACTTCAGATCTCCAAACGGGGCAATCTCCGCGGAGATTCCTATTTACGGATGAAATTGACATCCCTGTACCTGACTTTTTTGTGAGCTTATAAAAATAATTTATGTGAATAAATAAATTTTGATGTTAATTTATGAATTTTACTAAAAAAATTATATCTTTATAAATTGTTTTATCATAAAATGTCTTAAAAAACCTTATAATAATACATAACGTTTATTTATTTGCAAAAATTGTTTCGCATTAGTTTAAAAATAAGTCAATTCAAACGAACCTTAAATTTTTAAAAAAATCATACGGACCCTAAATTTTTAAAAAAATCATATTGTTAAGCAGAGGTTTGCTTGAGTTGTTAAAATTTAAAATGATCAAGTATTTGTAATAAAAATAAAATATTGCACAACCTCTAAAGTATGTGTATAAAAAAATACAAATTCAAAGTGGCAAAATAAAAGTGTGCGGTTGAAGTAAATGAAGCGAGACAGTAATCAAAAACTTCATTGCACAATTACATTACACAAGCCAATTCAATCCAAGGGTGGAGACGTTGCAGCATAGATTGCAGCAGGGATTAAAGCTGCCGAGGATCCGGATTGGTATATTGAGTTGTGGAGTTCCAATTTATTAAACATAAGTATCATAGTATATACATTGTGTAGTTGTTATCCTTTTGGGTTGGACGAGAAGTGTGTTAGTTCACAGTTTGTTGATAGAGACAAATGCTTCAAATGCATGAGTTGGTTTACTATGTGCCTTTCTTGTCCCTACTTTTATTATTAGTATTTTTGTAAACCCATAAAATGTGTAGTAGGCATTGGCCGGTTTTTAAATTCCATTTTCGTTACTAGAGTTAAATCAATGAATTTCATTACACTCTCATTAATTAAATCAATTGCTTAATTCACTTTGCTTAATAATTATACTATATACTTAGTATAGTGTGTTGACCCAAATCTGATAATTAACCAAACCATTCATTCATTATGAAGTAAGTTACTTACCACTTGGAGTTTGGCATAATGTGACGGATGAATAAATTTGGATCTAGTTTGCTTTCTTTTTATTTTATTTGATTTTGGTGAAACAATATTTTTTTAGTGGTATTTCTTACTTTGGTAGAATGTGGCTACCTAAGGTTAATCTACCTTTGTTTGTTTAGAAAAAAACTTATTGGTTTGGTTTGGTTAGCTTAATTTCCTGTTATGTACGGCGTAGGTAGTTTAGTTACCACAAATGTATCAATTTTGAGTAAATTTCAATATTAAGTTTGATACACTTTTGACCTTTGCAAAAAATAGAAAGAAACTTTTAATGTAAATTATTTTAGATGTCAATCTATGATTTTAAGTTAGATATGAGTACTTCCATAAAAAAAATGTTATATATGACTTAGAGTTAAATATTTGTAACACTTTAGTCAAAAAATAATTTTATAACAATTGTTATTTGAACATTTCGAAAAACTCTTAAACTCTTCTCCTCTCTTAACCTAGTGGTTATCATTTATTTAATTAAATATGTAAGAAAGATATATTGAAAAGAGAGTGCTTGAGCATGAATGAGCATATATCAATTCAAATCTCACAACAATCAATTTCATATTCAAGAAATGAATCAAAACACCGATGCCTGGATTACACTTAGACCAGGTTAAATTAAAGCAAACAACGATGCTAATCTGCCACAAGATAGTCATTGGAGTACGGGCGGCTCTTTTGTGATGAATCGGGCTAAGTTTTAGTTTTGATGAGTGGCAACATAGAAGGATTTGCATATGCTACAATACTAGAAGTTTAAACTTTGTACAACTTCATTCACCTCACAGTGGATTGTGGTTTCATTTGGTGGCTTTTGAGAATAATAACGAAACTGTGATTCGCTTATTGAAGGGTTACATATAACGAAATTATGATTCGCTTATCGAAGGGTTACATATTTATGAACTCTAATTTGAAAAATTGAATATAATAGAAACAAATTTAGACTTTATGGGGTAAATAAATAATTTATGGGGGAAGTGTACTTAATTTGAAAATAAAAAGTGAGTCATCAAAAAAAGTTGTGGTCCAATTAGCCAGTCCATAGAAACCTTACGTTATATATTTACGAATAACTTAATTTATCAACAATGGTTGCTGTGGTGTAGTGGTTATCACGTCAGTCTTACACACTGAAGGTCTCCAGTTCGATCCTGGGCAGCAACATTTGTCTTTTTTTTTTTTACATTTACTTGTCTTAACATTCAATTTATTTTTTTGCCAATTATGGAGAACGATTTTATGTTTTTTGCTTTTTAAAGTCTAAATATAATAAGTAACATTTATATTGATATGAATTTTCCCTTTCTAAATTATGTGTTGAACTAATCATTGTAATGTAAATTAAGAACACAACACAAAAATTTCCCAGTATCATGATGTTAATTTTTTTTTATAACATCTTAACCATGTTTTATTTTTTTGACTCAAATATTGATCATGTTTTAGTCAATGTTAATCCAACAACAGGCAAAAACATTCCTTTCAAAGGCTTTCACACATTGTTTCAAAAATTGATCATTGAACTAAGACATTACATAAACTAGATGTTCATTTTTCTTATGCTCATTTTATCAATGAAATTTCAAAAAATCTTTTACCATCATAATGTAGAACATTACAAACATTTTCCTGAAAACTTAATACACATTCAAAGAGGAGATACCAAAAAACAAATAAAATGTCAAAAAAAAAAAAAAAGCAACAATGTCTACATTTGGGGAAGTATCCATTACAAGTCCCTCCTCGTCCGAGCCTTCGGCCAAAGTCGCAAGACTACTGCGTGAAGCTTGAATGAAGTTTGAACATTTATGGTCATAATTCAAAAGATGGTTATGCACCTTGAAGTAATGCAAATTGATGGCTTCCAATTGTGCATTTAGCATATGGAACTTTGAAACATGTTAGTGCTTAGTTAGCTGAAACATACACCTTCACTTTAGCTGTAACTTCTGGGTGAAGTTTTAACTCTGCAATATATTCTCCCGTTTCACGGATCTCGGGAAGATCAACAATTCTCTTGTCCACCTCCCTAAAATCGAATCGCAGAAAATCATCGAACAATTAAAAAGCAATCATATGTGAACTCAAATTAACTGAAGTAGAAATGTAAATCATCAAAGAGATGCATGCACTGAACACATCCAAATGAATCCGCAGAAACCTTAAAATCATTCAAGATTTAATTCATAAATCGAACGAGAAAAGAAACGTGGCTAGCTATACAACAAAGTTGACAAAACCATTGCTAGCTCCACTAATTTTAATTAGTGATTCATTAGAGTGAATTGAGATTCATCGTAGCGAATCAGAATTCATCATAACGAATCAGGATTTAATTCGTGTCCAAAATAGACATTTGCTAGGTATTCATATCAAATGGGTTCAGTTTTGTGTCAAATCGAGATACAAAACACATGTAATGTAAGATACTGAAAACCATGGTGCTATCGTATCAATTGATAAGGAAAAAGGAAAGAATAAAATAACAGAGTAGTTATTACCAAAATGCGCATTGAGTATCAACATATCACATAATGCTAAACGAGAAAAGAAGATCTATAATGCTAAACGAGAAAAGATTTATGTGCATCAGAAAGATGAACGGTACCTTTGAAGCTGTGCCTTGATTATGTCAACAAGATCTTGAGCCGTAACACTAAAAACCAAGCAAACATTAAACACAATCATACATAATATACAGCGCAAAATGACATCTTGTAATTGGTTATAATATATTTTACCTTCCAAAGATTTGTTTTCCTTTACCACCTTTACGCTTCACCTTGAAAGCTCCGACAGTTTCAAAAATTAGAGCAAGTTGCTGTGCCTCTTCTTTTACCTAGAGAAATGTAAACTTGGATTAAACTGGTGGTGAAAACTTAGATAGTCTAATATGTCTTCAAAAATATGCAGGAGAAAATATTGGCATTATTTTCCTCTTGAACTCTCTTACTAAATTTTCACTGCATATTACCAGAAGACCAAAGAAATAATGCCGAGACAATGAAAAGTTACCCGTAGTTTCTCAGCCTCAATTCTTTCTTCCTCTATCTTCATTTCCCTGGAAAAAGAAATTTAAAATGAAAAGATCTAAAGGCAATACAAGGGATACACAAGTCAAAACTGTGACAAACATGTTTTATATTAATGTAATGCTTAATGTATTATTCTCATTAAACCTCAAAGGCTTTTATGTTTTCTTGACAAAGTTTGCTCTTGATGATATTGCAGTGACCTATTGTTAGAACAAAGTGCCTAACTCCAAAGAAAACAGATAAATAAATGGACAAAAGAACATAAGCGATGGATTACAGGGTCCGGCCAATTGTGCTTATGCTACCAATAACAGAGCGGTTGTATTTTTCAATTATGCAACTTTTAAGGGTACGGAGTACTAGTATAAGGCAGTGTTTAAATACTACGTTCCAGATTACAAGTTACCCCTGACCATACTGCAGAGGGGTTCAACCCCCACACTTCCAACCCTTCTAGTCCTAACCCAACATACAAATAGACCAATCCCAAAGGGAAGATGCCCGCGTCTGCACACTTATTAGTGAATATGAATCTAGTAACTTATTCAAAGTAACCTATACCCTTTCAATCTAAAGTGTCAGTACTACATAGCCCTAATGTATTATTCTAATTAAAAACTCTTAAGAGAGACTTTTGTGTTTCGTTGACAGTTTATTCTCCAAGACAATGCAATAACCTACGTCCTTCATGGTCACCAATAACCTATGTAACACTGACACTTCAAATTCAAGGTGTGTCTAGTGTCTAACGCCATAGACAACACTTACACATGTGGTTGAATTAAATATTTAAGAGACTTCAATGTTTCATTGACAGTTTATTCTTGATGGTATGGTACTGCAATAACCTATACCCTTCATGGTCACCAGTAACCTATGTAACACTGACACTTCAAATTGAAGGTGTGTCTAGTGTCTGACACTGACACAAGACTTCCACATGTAGTTATAGTGTTATACCCTTCATTGTCACTGGTAACCTATGTAGCACTCGAATTTAAGGTGTGTTTTGTGTCTAATACTGGCACAATCACTTCCCTATATTACCGTGTCAGTATCAATGTCGTGTATGTATCCCTTCTAAAATCTTATCCAAAGTAACTTACCAAAATCTTATGAAATTTAAATATGGTATAAAAAGTGGAACATTACTTGAGTATAGCAGGAGTTACAATCTGAGCTTTGCCAGTTGGAAACAGAAAATTTCTGAAAAAACCAGCCCTTACATCAAGAAGGTCCCCTTTCTTTCCAACATCAACAATATCTTCCTTCAGGATTATCTAATTTCAAGAAATACCAAAAACAAAAAAAACTGAATATAAATCATAAATATAAATATGTCACAACAGAAAGGAAAAAGAGTGTTTGATTTATGATGTAATTAACTAACCTTTCGAGTTTTCTTTGTTTTCTTTTGAGCGAAAATGAGAAAAGCAGAAGTTTTGTTGGGAAATTGAGAAGAAGATTTGAAGTTAGCGGTGAAAGTGTGTTGCAATGGTAGTGAAGAAGTGGAAGATAGAGAAGATAATGTTGATGATGCCATTGTTTGTTTTGCAAACTCACCACCCAAAATGCGTTCTGTTTTTGCTTTCTTATCTTTTCTCCACTGTTACCTCCAGCAACAACATAAATAAATTAATGGATAATTCTAATAATGTGAAGAAAAAAAAAATGTTTTACTCTTTTTTAAAACAAAACAATTGATTAAGGAAGAAGATAAAGCAGTTTTACGAATAGTAGTTTGATTTTTATGAGAAATAATTTATTTAAAGATTGCCAATGATGCTCGCATATTCTTTTGGTCCAACACCATCTTAAATGTTCTTGAAAAGTTTCATGTTTGGATCATAGGGTGTGCTTGCAAGTTTACATTCAAATAATTATATTTCCTTAAGAAATTCTCAACTTTGTGAGATTCATCAGAAAAGTTCTCTTTTTCTGATCTAGTAATCTTGAAACCAAGAATTACTTCAACATGGTCTAGGTTTTTCTTATCAATGTTGTTGATAAACAATGATTTCACATAATTCATAACATGAATCTTTAAACCGAATATGAGCAAATCGTCTTCATAGAGACATATGATTGTGCAAATAATATTTCCAAATTTGTTGTAAATACATTTGTCACTTTCATTCACTATATACTCATATAACATTATAATGTCATGTTTTTCATGTCATTCCTTAAGAGTTTATTTTAGACCTCACAAAGAATTATCTAACTTACAGATCTTGTTTTCTTGTTCATGAATCGCAAAACTTTCAGGTTGTTTCATATAGATTTCTTCTTTTAGTTCACCATAAACAAATGAACATTCACATCCTATTTGGAGTACTATCGAGTTATGAACAGCGCCTAAAGGGACTAGTACTCTTATGGGTATGGTTCTTTGTGACTGGTAAATTAGTGTCGAAGAAGTCTATATTTTTCTCTTTGTCTAAAACCTTTTACTACAAGGAGAGCCTTGTATTCATCAACTGTACGATCAGGTTTTAGTTCTTTTCCAAAATCCAAATACAACCGATTAGTTTTCGACTATAAGACAAGTCAACTAAGTGTCGTGTTTCATTAGAATATAGAAAATCCATTTCATCGTTTATTGCTTCTTGCCATAACTCAGTATCTAATGAGTATATAGTGTCTTTGAGGCTTAATGGATCTTCTTCCAATGTATAAACCAAGTTCATACTCTTTAGCAATTCTTGCTTTCTTACCTCTTCGAGGTTCTATAACATCTCACACGATGTTTTCATAACTATTTCTGATTACTCGAGTGTGATCAGATATAGTGCCCCCACTAGTTCTTAATTTTTGAAAAAGGTATTTATTTTGCCCCCACTAATGTCGTGTTTCCACTTGTGCCCCCGCTATTCTTTATTTAAAGGGGTAAATATTTACATAGAAACCATCATCGTTTTATTCTATGATCACTTTAGCATTTAGGTCATAAAACCTACATGTTTCACTATTTATTGAATACACATTCATAGACTCTACTAGTGAGTTCAATTTTTCTTGGGCTCTAGAATCCAAATATAGTCTAGACAATCCCAAGTTCAAAAATAAGACAAGTTGGATTGTATTTTCTTCAAAAATTTCTTAATTAGAATTTTTGTTCTTAGACTTGGATACTCTATCCAACATAAATTTCAATTTTCGTTATTGAAATAGAATATACCAAACATATCAATTTTATTTTTCAAAATTCACGGTCATCAATAAATATGATAAAATATAATTTTATCATTTCTAGTTTATGTGCCATCAAGTTCGCACATATCGTAATTTATTAAGTTTAGTGATTCAATTCTCTAAACACTGATTTATATGAACTTTTGGTTCATATATCTTGACCGCAATAAATAAAATTTTCAAATGTCTTTGCTCTTACCCCATGTAATGGTATACAATTCACACACAATCAAAACTGCTCCAATAATAGTCCTCAGGTACGACTTCTCTTTCAACATAGTAGAAACACTAGCCAAAGCCACCATGACAAGCATTAGAGGGCTAAAAAACAGAGGCAAACAATGGACCTCTCATATGTACTTCCCATAATATTACAACAATCATTGCTCCTGAAACCACTATACGAAGCAACTGTCAGTAACCTAATATTCCAACCCAATCTCCACGGACTGAAATCCCTCTCAAAACAATTAAAACTAGTGACGCCCAAAACGATGTCAATGTTGTGCTTGAGTAATGAGTTGATACTTTTCACTAATCTTTCTTTTCCGGTCCAAACCTTATGTTTTGTAACAAACTTGCCAGTTTTATCATTATCAATGATAATTAGATACCATTGCGTATATGAATTTCTTAGTGTTGTTGTTATAACAATAATCACTTCATTGTTTCAGTCGAAAGATGTACTTTTATAGCTTGATCTATCCTTAATGTATTTGGGGACAACTTAACCTTAATAAGTAACTTCTTCGGTAGATATAGCAGTTCGAAGCGTCTTAAAATTGTTGGTTTTGGATTTCCAAACTTTTGTATTTGGTTTTCCAAATTCTATTTTAAAAGAGAATATCTACCGAAGTTGTTACTAGGTTGAGTCACGACCAGGTCGCTCTCTTTAAGACGTTTCGTGGCACTGCCCAAAATTGTGCAAGGTAGACTATCAACCACGCCGCCTCCAGGATAAAACAAGCCCAGTTACAACTGTGCGATTAATTACTGCACTGTAGAGAATCGTTCGAGAGTTACACCTTCAATATGGTACAGAGACCACTCTTTTAATACTGAAAACCACTTTTAATATGATATTGTTATCACTCGGTTATGGAGCTACGACCACTCAAATATGGTGTTACCACCATTCTAACTTTAAGTTCTCCAAACTATCAATATGGTGCAACGACCACTCAAATATGGCGATACCACCATTCAGACTTTATAATTTCTCCTCAAATAAAATATTAAAATAATATTTATAAACTATTAAGATCATTCTTAATTCCGACGGGACATCGTTGTTTCAAACGAGACTATGATCTTAAGGTTACCCTTTATTCTAAAGGGACCTTTATTCTAAAGGGACATACTTTATTAAAGGGACTATGTTTTTAAGACCTTTCTTAATTTCGAAGGGACATTATACCGAATAGGGACTAAGGTCTTAAGAACACTCTTATTTCCGAAGGGACAGAAAAAGGAGATGAGAAGAAGAATAGCTCGTCAACACAAGCTGGAGGGAGAAGAGAGAAAGAGTTCTCGACAACTCAATAGAAACTCTTTGGTGTGTTTTTGAACTGAGTGGAGTCCTCTATTTATAGAGAGATTTTGTAACTGTTTTAGCAAAAATTGCGGCAGCAGTTACTCTAATGGATAAGATCAAAAGGAAACTTAACCATTAATCCATTCAACAACATTTATGGATGAGATCAAAAGAAACAAATCCACAAAAGTTGATGTAACAAACTAATGGAGAAAAGATAGGAAATTCGGTTGGATTCTGAATCTTATCACAACAAACATAAGTTAAAATTATGCGAAGTGATATCCATGAATAAAATAATAGTTAATATTATTTTCATCATTATCATGTATTTAAAATTAAATATCACAATTTAAACACTACTAATATGTGTGATCTATTTTATGTGGGACCCCCACACTCTATTTTTTCAATTCACACAATATTATATCAAAGTTTAATTACTTGGTGTTTAATCTTCCAACCTTCCAATTTCTTTCCATCTTCACACAAATGTTCCAACAATCCCCCACTTGAATTTAAAAAATGGTTTCAATAATAACGTCAAAACGTTTCTATAAGGTTGCTAATAAACAAAGGTGTCGCCAACAACTTGAACCTTTGCATAGCGGGTAAAATTCCGATTAACAAGAGTGGCACGTAGCATTGAACTCAATCTCAGACATAGAACCCACACACAACCTTTTCTTAAGGTGTATTCTAAAAGCCCGTGCATTTATGGCCCTGCACGTGTATCCCAGTTTTAACGAATGCTCTAGGTATTCTGCCCCAAATTCCATAGGAACCGGCCTCAGTTCCACATTCGCATAGGTGAGTCTATGAAGAGTACTCCTGTAGCTGTGTACTCCACTCCATATGGAGTATAGATCTCATTAAGAGTTTCTATTATCTCATCCTCTATTCGCTGCAGGAATCATGCTTTCTTTATTTTCTCTCATAGCATGTTCTATCACTTTATGACTTGTTATTACCCATTGAACCTATTTCTTGGGATCTCCAGTCAGTTAGGTCGGGTTACCATCACTAGTGAGCTATAGGCATTAGTCCCATTTTGATAGATGTATTTAAGACTTTCTCTCTTGTTAGTCCTTTCGTCAAAGGATTAACTAATTCTTTATCAGTACGTACATGATATACTTAACCGTTCCTTTTGAGAGTAGCTAGCTCTCTAATCCTTTATGTGTTCGTGCCTTAATAATCGTCTCTTGCCATTGTAGTAACGATTCTCAACTTTTGTAATAGCTGCAGTACTATCACAATTAACACTTCTGGCAACGGTTTTATCCTCTATGGGATCTCAACTAGCATTCATTTTCTGAACTTGCTTCTTCACTAGTTTTCTCTAGTGTTCTAATTTTAGATTCATTCCATAATGGAATGAGTTAATATCGTTTGTTTTAATAAACAACTCCTCCAGTTATGCTCAATGTGCAGTCACTGGTCACTTTAAGACTCATATGAAAGATGTTCTATTTTGTATCTTGTACCATTCAAGTACGATAAGATACTTCTCATTTGTATCTTGTACCATTCGAGTACAATATGATACTTCTTATAATGTAATTCTAGAGTCATAATCTTCTTGAGGCACCTTATGACTCTTTCAATAGCATGACAATGCTTCTCATCAGTCTATTAGTAAACTTGAATAAGAGTCTCATGATGTGGCCAACGTTGAGTCTAATATATTCAATGGCATATTTAAAGATTGCCAATGATGCTCGCATATTCTTTTGGTCCAACACCATCTTAAATGTTCTTGAAAAGTTTCATGTTTGGATCATAGGGTGTGCTTGCAAGTTTACATTCAAATAATTATATTTCCTTAAGAAATTCTCAACTTTGTGAGATTCATCAGAAAAGTTCTCTTTTTCTGATCTAGTAATCTTGAAACCAAGAATTACTTCAACATGGTCTAGGTTTTTCTTATCAATGTTGTTGATAAACAATGATTTCACATAATTCATAACATGAATCTTTAAACCGAATATGAGCAAATCGTCTTCATAGAGACATATGATTGTGCAAATAATATTTCCAAATTTGTTGTAAATACATTTGTCACTTTCATTCACTATATACTCATATAACATTATAATGTCATGTTTTTCATGTCATTCCTTAAGAGTTTATTTTAGACCTCACAAAGAATTATCTAACTTACAGATCTTGTTTTCTTGTTCATGAATCGCAAAACTTTCAGGTTGTTTCATATAGATTTCTTCTTTTAGTTCACCATAAACAAATGAACATTCACATCCTATTTGGAGTACTATCGAGTTATGAACAGCGCCTAAAGGGACTAGTACTCTTATGGGTATGGTTCTTTGTGACTGGTAAATTAGTGTCGAAGAAGTCTATATTTTTCTCTTTGTCTAAAACCTTTTACTACAAGGAGAGCCTTGTATTCATCAACTGTACGATCAGGTTTTAGTTCTTTTCCAAAATCCAAATACAACCGATTAGTTTTCGACTATAAGACAAGTCAACTAAGTGTCGTGTTTCATTAGAATATAGAAAATCCATTTCATCGTTTATTGCTTCTTGCCATAACTCAGTATCTAATGAGTATATAGTGTCTTTGAGGCTTAATGGATCTTCTTCCAATGTATAAACCAAGTTCATACTCTTTAGCAATTCTTGCTTTCTTACCTCTTCGAGGTTCTATAACATCTCACACGATGTTTTCATAACTATTTCTGATTACTCGAGTGTGATCAGATATAGTGCCCCCACTAGTTCTTAATTTTTGAAAAAGGTATTTATTTTGCCCCCACTAATGTCGTGTTTCCACTTGTGCCCCCGCTATTCTTTATTTAAAGGGGTAAATATTTACATAGAAACCATCATCGTTTTATTCTATGATCACTTTAGCATTTAGGTCATAAAACCTACATGTTTCACTATTTATTGAATACACATTCATAGACTCTACTAGTGAGTTCAATTTTTCTTGGGCTCTAGAATCCAAATATAGTCTAGACAATCCCAAGTTCAAAAATAAGACAAGTTGGATTGTATTTTCTTCAAAAATTTCTTAATTAGAATTTTTGTTCTTAGACTTGGATACTCTATCCAACATAAATTTCAATTTTCGTTATTGAAATAGAATATACCAAACATATCAATTTTATTTTTCAAAATTCACGGTCATCAATAAATATGATAAAATATAATTTTATCATTTCTAGTTTATGTGCCATCAAGTTCGCACATATCGTAATTTATTAAGTTTAGTGATTCAATTCTCTAAACACTGATTTATATGAACTTTTGGTTCATATATCTTGACCGCAATAAATAAAATTTTCAAATGTCTTTGCTCTTACCCCATGTAATGGTATACAATTCACACACAATCAAAACTGCTCCAATAATAGTCCTCAGGTACGACTTCTCTTTCAACATAGTAGAAACACTAGCCAAAGCCACCATGACAAGCATTAGAGGGCTAAAAAACAGAGGCAAACAATGGACCTCTCATATGTACTTCCCATAATATTACAACAATCATTGCTCCTGAAACCACTATACGAAGCAACTGTCAGTAACCTAATATTCCAACCCAATCTCCACGGACTGAAATCCCTCTCAAAACAATTAAAACTAGTGACGCCCAAAACGATGTCAATGTTGTGCTTGAGTAATGAGTTGATACTTTTCACTAATCTTTCTTTTCCGGTCCAAACCTTATGTTTTGTAACAAACTTGCCAGTTTTATCATTATCAATGATAATTAGATACCATTGCGTATATGAATTTCTTAGTGTTGTTGTTATAACAATAATCACTTCATTGTTTCAGTCGAAAGATGTACTTTTATAGCTTGATCTATCCTTAATGTATTTGGGGACAACTTAACCTTAATAAGTAACTTCTTCGGTAGATATAGCAGTTCGAAGCGTCTTAAAATTGTTGGTTTTGGATTTCCAAACTTTTGTATTTGGTTTTCCAAATTCTATTTTAAAAGAGAATATCTACCGAAGTTGTTACTAGGTTGAGTCACGACCAGGTCGCTCTCTTTAAGACGTTTCGTGGCACTGCCCAAAATTGTGCAAGGTAGACTATCAACCACGCCGCCTCCAGGATAAAACAAGCCCAGTTACAACTGTGCGATTAATTACTGCACTGTAGAGAATCGTTCGAGAGTTACACCTTCAATATGGTACAGAGACCACTCTTTTAATACTGAAAACCACTTTTAATATGATATTGTTATCACTCGGTTATGGAGCTACGACCACTCAAATATGGTGTTACCACCATTCTAACTTTAAGTTCTCCAAACTATCAATATGGTGCAACGACCACTCAAATATGGCGATACCACCATTCAGACTTTATAATTTCTCCTCAAATAAAATATTAAAATAATATTTATAAACTATTAAGATCATTCTTAATTCCGACGGGACATCGTTGTTTCAAACGAGACTATGATCTTAAGGTTACCCTTTATTCTAAAGGGACCTTTATTCTAAAGGGACATACTTTATTAAAGGGACTATGTTTTTAAGACCTTTCTTAATTTCGAAGGGACATTATACCGAATAGGGACTAAGGTCTTAAGAACACTCTTATTTCCGAAGGGACAGAAAAAGGAGATGAGAAGAAGAATAGCTCGTCAACACAAGCTGGAGGGAGAAGAGAGAAAGAGTTCTCGACAACTCAATAGAAACTCTTTGGTGTGTTTTTGAACTGAGTGGAGTCCTCTATTTATAGAGAGATTTTGTAACTGTTTTAGCAAAAATTGCGGCAGCAGTTACTCTAATGGATAAGATCAAAAGGAAACTTAACCATTAATCCATTCAACAACATTTATGGATGAGATCAAAAGAAACAAATCCACAAAAGTTGATGTAACAAACTAATGGAGAAAAGATAGGAAATTCGGTTGGATTCTGAATCTTATCACAACAAACATAAGTTAAAATTATGCGAAGTGATATCCATGAATAAAATAATAGTTAATATTATTTTCATCATTATCATGTATTTAAAATTAAATATCACAATTTAAACACTACTAATATGTGTGATCTATTTTATGTGGGACCCCCACACTCTATTTTTTCAATTCACACAATATTATATCAAAGTTTAATTACTTGGTGTTTAATCTTCCAACCTTCCAATTTTTTTCCATCTTCACACAAATGTTCCAACATGGACATCCATTGTTACGCCACCCTAATATTCATTTTCATTTTCTTCTTCTTCAAAAACAAAAATAAATGTCAATATTTGTCACCAAATTAGAGTGTGAAACATTACTACTGCTACTACCAACTTTGACAATAGTATTTTCACATAATTAATTTCCTATTTTTCCTATAATTCCACGTTTGCATGTGATTGATTTAATTCATAATTTTTTTTTTCACCATCGGTTTAATCTTCGGGGTCGATTATAGTATCAAATGGTTTCAACCCTCTCCCGATCGCAGTTGCATGGATCGAATTGCGGTCCTCCCTACCAAGTTCAGCGTCAATCACTACTGAACCAACTAACTATTGATAAATTCATAATTCTATGATGGCTTAAACATTATTTTCGTCCCTGTAAGTTCATAAATTTTTGGTTTTAATCCCTGTATCTTTTTTTATTGCAAATTTGTCCCTGCATGTGTGAATCTTTTTTATTTCAGTCCCTAAAGCTAAAATCCGAAGGAAAATCTGCAGGAAAATTCGTTGGTTTCCTGTGGATTTTCCTGCGGTTTTTAGTTTTAAGGGACTAAAACCAAACGATTTGAACATACAGGGACTAATTTGCAACAAAAAAATATACAGGGACTAAAACAAAAAAATCGGAAACTTACAGGGACGAAAATGATGATTAAACCTTCTATGATTAATAGTTAATACCAGTTTAACTTCTCAATTAACGTTAACAACCACACAGTAATTAACCAAGTTGCTTGGTCTCCAGTGGCAAGGAGCTCCTTCTAAGGACGTGTCCGGGGAATACCAAGTTCGATTCCTAGAGGGAACAACGCTTGGTTAGTGCGTATGCCTCTACGCACGAGCCGGATTAGTCGCTCACCTTTGGTGGATCAGAACCGGTGCGAAAGCAAAAAAAAAAAAAAAAAACCACACAGTAATTAATTCATTGAACTGAAAAAATCGACTAGGAAAAAAACTGATCCGACAGTGACACTGCAGAACAAACATTTGTCACAAAACTGAGAAGAACACATCACAAACATTTGAAACTTGTACGTCTCAAACAATTCATGTTTTTTTGTTACATTTTCTTTGAATAATTCAATCTCTATATATAAGTTCTTCAACAATTAACAACTCAAAACCTCAAACAATTTAAAAAAATAAGAAGCCATTGATGGCACTCTCAGCTTTATCAACAACAGCAACACTTTCATCATCATCATCAAGAAACAAACCTCCAAATTCCATTCTCTTTTCATCATTCACAAAAAAGTCACAATTTTTGACAAAACAAACAAGACCCGGAAACAGAAAAAACTTTTCACTAACAGTTAGAAGCGTTGCAGCACCACCCACAAAAACTGAACCAAATCAATCCCCAGAAGCTGAAAGGAACGAAATTGATGAAGAATTTGATGATGAGAGTTCTTCCTCGAAATTTTCATGGAGAGATCATTGGTACCCAGTTTCGTTAATCGAAGATCTGGATCCTAGTTTGCCTACACCGTTTCAGCTTCTGGGTCGTGAAATTGTGCTTTGGTTTGATAATTCCAATTCTCAATGGGTTGCTTTTGATGATAAATGTCCTCACCGTCTTGCCCCTTTATCTGTAAGTGCAATTTTTGTTGTTGTTCAAGAGCCCTCTTTGGATAAACAGCTTAATTAAGCATTTATAATATAATAATCACTTATTTGTATAGAATAATCTATTTTTATACAAAAAGATAAAATAAAGTTATTTTCTTAAACAAATAAGTAATTGTGCTCATGTGGTTAATGTGCTCTCTCTAGAATGAATGAGAATCCAAATTTGATTTTTGGTGGAAACAATTTTTTACCAGACTACGTCCAAACTCTGGATTATCATGACCCCTTCTTCCGAGAACCAGAGGGTTAATACAAGAAAAAAAAAGTTATTTTCATAAGCTATACTGAATAGCTTATGAAAATGAGCTTGTAGAGATGGCATAAGTTATACTCGCAAGTTCTTCCAAACAGTTTCACAAGTGTTTATCAAGTGTTTATGTGTGTAGATAAGTTGAAATAAGTTGATTCAAACTGATATTTAGGATTTATTTGGTTTTTGCAGGAAGGGAGGATAGATGAGGGTGGAAACTTGCAGTGTTCTTATCATGGTTGGTCTTTTGATGGGCGTGGAGGTTGTGTTGTAATTCCACAGGCTTCACCGGAAGGTCCCGAAGCGCGTGCTGTTGGGTCTCCTAGAGCTTGTGCTACTAGGTTTCCTACCTTGGTGTCTCAAGGGTTGCTCTTTGTTTGGCCTGATGAGAATGGTTGGGAGAAAGCAAATGCATCCAAACCTCCAATGTAATGATTAGTCAATTATGTCTTTAGTCTAACTAATAATTTATTCGTTAAATTGTTTAAGCTTATACTACGACTTAAGCACCCGAGTGGATGCTAGTCCATAATATCAACGGGAATATTTCGTGCTAAATGCCCTAATTACGCTAGTTTGTTAGAAAATTTGGTTTGATTGGCTACTAAAAAGTTTGATACTATATTATATTAAAGAGTGTTTGTTGTATACCTTTATTGACTGGTATGGTAAACTTGTGTATGTTAGGTTGCCTGATGATTTTGTAAAACCAGAGTTTGCAACGGTGAACATTCAGCGCGATCTGTTCTACGGCTACGATACTCTCATGGAGAATGTCTCTGATCCTTCTCACATTGATTTTGCTCATCACAAGGTACTAATGATATATTTCAACTTGACTTTTAGGTGTCTTAGGTTATTTTATATTCAAACGATATTGCATGGTAATAATATTTTATTCTGATATTGTTGCAAGTGGAATTTGTTAAATTAAATATACTAATAGATGCTGATGTTGTCCAAAAATTGTTCAGGGAGAGCCTTTTGGTTTGTTTCATTTTTTAATATCTTCACTCACTGAAACTGTTGCTTTCTCAGCATATTATATATAGAAAATGGTGTCATTAAATATTTTAGACGAAGTAGAACGAAAATTGAAAGAAATCATCTACCAAGGACTGCATGATACAAACTCTACTAACAATAAGTTGCAAAAAGTTGAGATTATTGAGTATTGTTTGATAGGGTTATCAAAATAACTAACATAAATACGATCTCTAATCCATAGGTTACAGGAAGGAGAGATAGAGCGAAGCCTCTTCCATTCAAGATGGATGCACGTGGTCCGTGGGGATTTTCAGGAGCTAATGAAGGGAATCCACGGATCAGTTCCAAATTTATTGCACCATGTTATTACATCAACAAGTAAGTCACTGGCCTTTGCATTAAACTTCTTTCTAATCATAACGACATGTATGGCTAAGTTATCGTAATTTTACTACATAGTTTTTGAGTGCATGGAAAGGATTCTCAGATCAGTTGTATGATTCTTTCTTTGGATAATGCATGAATCATCAGAATCAATTTAATAGGGTATATTGATACCTAGAGTCGAAGATTTTGAGCTCATACCGTCATACGGTTGATTTTGTCCTGCTTATATGATATATTTCAATATGAATTTCAAATGACTATTACTTTATACTGTTGATATAATAAATTTCAGGGTTGAGATTGATACCAAGCTCCCAATAGTTGGTGACCAGAAATGGGTAATATGGATATGTTCATTCAATGTCCCCATGGCACCCGGTAAGACTCGCTCCATTGTTTGCAGTGCTCGAAATTTCTTCCAGTTCACAGTTCCAGGACCTGAATGGTGGAAAGTAAGATTCCTATATTCAATGCTTTCATTTTGGTTTTTTTCGATCAAACCACGTGAAGATTCCTAACGATTTTTCCTTGTTCATGTCTTAGGTGGTTCCTAGATGGTATGAACATTGGACTTCAAACAAGGTATATGATGGAGACATGATTGTCCTTCAAGGTCAAGAGAAAATATTTCTCGCAGAAACCGAACAAGGTGGCGACATTAACAAACAGTACACAAGCCTCACCTTCACGCCAACACAAGCTGATCGTTTTGTGTTGGCGTTTAGAAATTGGCTGAGACGACACGGAAACGGAGAACCTGAATGGTTCAGCAAGAGTCGCCAGCCATTGCCTTCAACCGTACTATCAAAACGCGAGGTATTACTTCATTATGAACCCTTTTCAATTGTCTACAAAAACCAAGAATAAAGCACAACTTTGATGATCATTTGTATTTTTTCTGTCTTGTAGATGTTGGATAGATTTGAACAGCACACACAAAAGTGTTCATCTTGTAAAGGAGCATATGAGGGATTCAAAACATGGCAGAAAATCCTGATTGGTGCAACAGTTGTGTTTTGCGCAACTTCTGGGATTCCATCAGATATTCAGCTGCGTGTAATTTTGGCTGGACTCGCGGTTGTCAGCGCAGCCCTAGCTTTTGCCGTGAACCGACTAGAAAAGAATTTTGTATTCGTCGATTATGTGCACGCTGAAATCGATTGAACATGTACATTATTACCCCCAAGGTTTTATGACTAGTTGTTAATTGTAAATGATAGAGTTGAGGACTAATACCATTACCACGTGTATGTTAATATGTGTATATATATTTTCATTTTCATCAACTGAGAAATAATTTTGAGTTTGTGGTTATTCAACTAAACTTGTTGCAGTTTTATGCTTAAGTTTAATGCAGTTATTGACCTGTATTTCACTCATTTTTTATTTTTATGCTTAAGTTTGATACAAATCAGAATGTCTCATAAATTCCTCTAATTACTATGATAGTTGAAAAAATTGTCACAAAGAAAGAATCATACAGATGCTTTCAAAAGTGATATACTATCTTAGTACAGATTGGCAAAAAGTAACAATTAATACCTTTTTATCACAGCCAAAACTGATAATAACACTTTTGTTGAATAAAATTACCATGAATCTACAGAATGAAATTGACAAAACTGAACTCAAACCACACTTTCTTTTTACAGAAATATATAGTTTCATTAGATTGAAAGAAGATCGTTACAATACACTGGATAAACTTGGCCAGGCATATAACTAGACCAATCTCTACTGTGAACATTTCTTGCTACACAAACTAGTGCATGACTGCATGAGCCACATCATTTTTCCCCTTCTAATACTACTAACTCTAGTGTTTTCTAACTGACTTAGCCGATCGATAAAGATCAATATAACAATCTATTTCTACTAACTTGATAGCACCATAGAGGCAATTAAACACATTCAGAATCACATTCAATTCTCAAGTTAGCCATGAGCTGCTCCTTAGCTCATTGTCTCGCACCATTAAAACAAACCCCAATGACTCTGCAAAGGAGGGAGACACTTCAATCTTTTCAAGTTTGGTGGCTGCAGCCAACACAACCACCCTTGCACAATCTCGGAAAGTCATTCCCCTGCCAGTGGAACCATTTGTAACAATCAGTCTACATCAACACTTATCTTGGTCAATCCCAGACCATGGAAATCCCGTTTTAACCCCAGTTACCTTGTGGACATTTCAAGGGGGAACTTGTTGACGCTGTTTAATTCATCTATGAACAAAGACGCAGAGGAGCGCAAATTACACATCACTGTTAGCTCAGGTTGCCAAAGTGCTTAATCTTAATACTATCTAGACAAGCAAGACGGTATTCATTTGCAAACCGATGAAACAGAATCCATGGCATAATTAAATAACAATATTCATTTTTTTATTAAAAAAATATTGCTGAGTATGACATGAACCATACAGATTGATGAACTATAATATCCTAATCATTTTTAGAAGACTTGTCAAATTCAAAATGAAATATATTATCAAATTAGTTTTACAAAAACAATCGAAGAAAACAAATTAGACCAATCACTACTTCCTACATTTCTTGCTACCCCAACTAGAGCATGAGCCACATCATTAATTTCCCCCCTTCTAATACTAATAACTAAAGTGCTTTCTAATTGACTAAGCAAATCAATACAGTCCAATATTAAAAAAATCAATCTCACCTATAGAGGCAACTATTCTTATTAACCACTCTGATTCAGGATCACATTCAATTCTCAAGCTAGCCATCTGCAGCTCCTTAGCCCAATGTAAGCATCTGCAAGGGTGGGACAGACTTCAGGCTTTTCAAGTTTGGTGGCCGCAGCCAACACAGCACGAGCACAGTCTCGAATTGAAATCATTCCCCAACAAGTGGAATCATTTGTTAAAGCAGTCTGCATCAACACTTATCTCAGTTAATCCCGAACCAGGGACATCCAATTTAGACTCCGGTTGCCTTGTCGGCACTTCAGGGGTCAACTTGTTAACATTGTTAAATTCATCAGTGAACATAGATGCAAATGCAGAGGAACCCAAACTTCACACATTGCCATAATCACAGGTTACCAAAGATCTTAAAACTAATTGCCAAGAAATACAATATTCATTTACAAACCGATGAAATAGATATCCATTGCATAATTAAATAACAAAATTCATCTTTTTATTAAAATAAATAAATAATAATCACTTAAAGTGACATAAACCATACAGATTGATGAACTAACTATACCCTAAATTTGTTGCAAGATTTGAAATTTCAAAATGACATATTACAATATGAAAGTAATTTTACAAAAAAAACCATATTCCCCATTGAAACAAGTTACAATAATCACATAACATGATTCTAAAAAATTGATCACTTTTCACTTCTTCTGGTAAGTTTGATGATCAGGACCAATATCGCGTGAACCGGTGTTAATATAAGGTCCTCGAAAAGTAGCTTGTGGTGAAAGTGGCTTTGTTGGATCAATAACCGGTTTCTTCGATGAACTAAACAAATACAAAAATCATAATATACAAATTCTTAACTCAACTTCATCAATAATATATATATATATATATAGTAATTGAAATTGAAATTATGAATGAAATTGAATTGAACTTACGCCATGTAGAATGGAAAAGCCATGCCAGCTGAAGCAAAAACAACTAAACCAGCAGCAACAACTAAATTGCGTGCTCGTGCCATGGATTCAAAATTTGCAAACCCTAAATTGATTTTGTGAGTGAAATTAGAATAATAATAATAACGAAATCATGAAAATTGAAACATTTGAACAAAATTAATTACCTCTGAATTGGTACAAATCTTTGTAATTTTTATATCATTCTTTGCAATGCTACTACAATAGAAGCTTTCAGCTTTTGCTCTGTTTCTTTCTGTGTTCTTCAAATTAGGAAATTGAAAATGGACCGGGTTGGGTTTTTTGGGGTTCGATACCAGTTGCATAAAGCAATGAATGATGGGCTAATTTAGGCCCAGCCCGTTATTTGAGTTTTTATCTTTTTCGGTTTTACTTTGCTGTTCTATGAGTTTTGTGCGCGTTCTATTTTTACTTATCCGTTACTTAAATAGTGGATGAGTAAAAATGAAAAATTTTTGTTAAAAAATTTGTCCGCTACGTAAATAGCATATGGTGTTTGAGAAAATGGTAGGGCAGCAAAAGATAGTCTCTATCGATCTATCATTTTTTTTGTCAAACAGTCTAGTGACTAGAATTTCACCTTTAAAATAGATAAATGAAATGTTCGGCTCTTACATACATGTTCATATCAACTGAGTTAAGTTTACGCATAAAGCTAACTAGTGCCCCTGGGCACTAGTTAAGGATACTTTAAATAGTAAAATTACATTGGAAAATGTGTAGTCAATGTTTAAAAGGTTGAAAAAGTGTTGTTTTCAATATAAAAATTACTTTATATGTATCATTAACTAGTGCCCTAGGCCTGAAGGCACTAGTCCAGAGGCACTAGTTCGCATGACACTTCGATTAAGAGGTTAACAATGTTTTAATAAGTAAAAATCATACATTTCATTTGTTCTTGCTGTTAACAATGATGTTATTATTAGAATGATTCCAAAAAGATAATTTTAATCATCCATATGTAGCAGATCGATTTTTTCCTTCATATTCAAGTCACACCCACACTTCACTTATGTACAAAGCCAACAACCTCATGAACCAACAATTTACTTTTAATTTACAATCTTCTACGTACTGAGAATTAAGGTCGAACTCATGAACCACCCCTCACCAATGCTTCAACATGCAGTCACAAATTGATTCCTATCTTCCTATTTTTTGTTTAAAATGATTTCTTAATCATGAGTTTTGTAATTATAATTGTAGTTATATTGCATTGCACTCGTTTTTTCTTTTATCATGGCTTTATATTTTTAAATTTTTCTAGTTAACTTTTTAATGAGATAGTTGCTGTTTGTTTATCATGATTTGTGTTATTTTATTTGTCCCAAAGTTCTCTTAGGCTTTGTTTGCGAGTTTGGAGGGGGAGGGGAGGGGAGGGTTTTGGAGGGAGGGAAATAAAGAGAAAATTAGAGAAATCTTTTACATTTTTTGAGAAAGTATTTTTTATAGAAAATGACAAATAAATACATATGATTAATATATTATGAATTTAAAAATATTATGACAACATTAATTAAATTTGAAGAATTCATATAAACCCTCAAAATCCCCTCTAAACCCTCATCCAATACAATTTTTGAGTTTCTCCAAATTGGGGGGTTTTTGTGTTAGGAAGAAAAATTAACCCTCCAAACTTCTTCCCTCCCAAACTTGTTAATCTTTCCACTTGTTTCTTCCTTTTTAGCATTTCCTTCCCTTCCCTTCCCCTCCAAACTCGCAAGCCTTAATTTTTCTTTCTTTTAAGTTTTAATAAATTTATTGGGTTACTCCAATGGATAAGTGGTGGTCTTACGGAGCCAACATAATTGAAATATCATTTTTACCATGCGAAGTTTTTGTACCTTAATTTTTGTTGAAAATTAAAATTTGTCTAAGGATGCACCTTTATCATTTTTAGTAAAAAACAGATTTTATAATAATAATAATAATAGTAATAATAAAAAAGAATAAATATATTATTCGCTTAATTTAACATTTGGTCTCTTATGTTTATTTTAGATTTTAACTTGATCTCTTATATTTTAAAAGTTTCAATTTGGTCCCTTATATTTCCACTGTTTGCATAAGTTGGTCATTTCTATCAGTTTTAATGTTTCCACTGTTTCAATTGGACATGTCTTCAAGGGGTGAAGTTATTATGCATAAGGATAATCCTTATGCATGGTACATAAGTCAATAACACTCATTAGATTGAGCATTCACATGTAATAATCCTAGCCAATCTCAACTCACACATTCACACACCTAATCTCACACCCCCAAATTTCTCGCGCACCCCCATATTTCTAATGCACCCCCCCCCAAATTTCTTACGCACCCTCCGGATGACTTGTGCCCCCAAATTTTTTTTTGTCCCCACACATTTCTAGCCTAAACCATTTTGCTGTGGGAATAGTTTCACATATATACACTCCAAAATCATTAAGTGCATAAGATGGTTTTGAAGTACAACCTATAATTAGAATCATTATTTTTTATTTTTTTCGGGTACAATTATAATTATTATTTAAAATCATTTAACAATAATTTTGGTTTCTTATATAAGACAATTTAAACCATTAAATCACAATTATTGTTTTTATTTTAATTATAGGGTTGTACTCCAAAACCATTTTATACACCTAATAATTTTTTATTACAACCATCTGAAACCATTCCCACAGCAAAATGGTTTAATGGTTTTTTATTATAATCATTATTTTTTAGTTTTTTTGGTACAATTATAATCATTATTTAAAATCATTTAACAATAATTTTGGTTTCTCATATAAGACAATCGAAACCATTAAATCACAATTATTGTTTCTATTTTAATTATAGGAATGTACTCCAAAACAATCTTACGCACTTAATAGTTTTTGAGTGCATATCTCTGAAACCATTCCCACAGCAAAATGATTTAGGATAGAAATGTGGAGGGGACAAAAAAAAATTGGGGGGCAAAAGTCATATGGGGGTGTCCAAGAAATTTGGGGGGTGCATGAGAAATTTTGGGGGTGCGTGAGAAATTTGGCGGGTGCACAAGTAATTTGGGGGGTGCACGAGTAATTTGGGGGGGTGCACTAAGTAACTTATGCATGGTACATAAAGATGGCTTATGCATAATAACCAACCCCGTCTTCAAGTGTCCAGGTGTCCTCACGTATTTGCCCACAAATGCAAACTGTTACCACATGTGACAAAACAGACGAAAATGACCAAATTAAAACCAATTGTTAGTTGGTTCAGTGGTGATTGGCGCTGAACTTGGTAGGGAGGACCACAGTTTGATCCCTCGCAACTGCGACCGGGAGGGGGCTGAAACCACTTGATGCCAGAACTGATTCCCAAACCAGATTCAACTGGTGCTGAAAACCAAAAAAAAAAAAAATCTAAAATAAATATAACGGACCAAATTCATTATTTTAAAACATAAGAGACCAAAATGAAATCTAAAATAAATATAAGGGATTAATTGTTGAATTAAATCTATATTATTTTATTGAATCAGATTCCACTCTAACACTAAATTTTGTTTCTCATGAAACTTCTCAATTTCATTCTTATGCACCGATTATCTAATAGATTTGTCATCTCCACCGGAGGGAGTGATATGTCCCTTTTTATCATACTTTTAATGAGGGTAATAAATATGTTGATTGACTTGCAAAGATTGGAGCTCGATTCTCTAATAATACTTTGAAGATTTGAAATAGTTATCCTCCTCAATTATGTCTCATGTTGATAACCGATGTTGTGGGCGTTGTTCGTCCGACAACTTAATTTCTTTTTCCTTGTTTCTTTGTTGTTTTTTTATTTTGCATCTCATAAAGTTCTAGATCAAGTCCATATTAGATACCCCTTTCATTTATTTATTAAAGTAGCTTATTATAATTTTGAAATATGTTATAAAAGTACAAACATTATAAAATACAAATAAAAAGATACGACTCGAGATAACATTATTATCTTTGTAAATTTAATCTAAAGTACTCACATTGATTATCAATACATATAGAAAAATAATATAACTTCTCTAGACAATCATCGTCAGTCTTGCAGGGTGATAAAAATTCTATATAAAATGACATATTTATACTAGTTACAACAATAAATAGAGAAAGAGAGATGACCAAGACATAAACAAACATGAGAATTTGAGCCATATATTTTCTCCTTTGCATACAATGAACATACTTTTTTTTTATTGTTTTATAAGTAAAAATTTCATGTTTCTTTGATTCGATTAAATAGTTTTTAGCATTTAGGAGTTCTAAGAAGCCATTTATTAAATTGGAATTAATTTTAATTGTCTCTAATCAATATGTCTGGTGTAGCCCTTTATTATAAAAGTTAATTACTTTTTTTTTATAAAACTTCATAATATTTTTTTAGTTTATCTTAAAATTAATTAATTTATAAAAAAAAATGGTCTTAATTGTTGTATTTAGGTTGTACATGGTTCTTAAGAAAATGACTATTTGTGTTAATTTTTAATGAAAAAAAAAGTGTTGATTTTTAATGATAAAATTAGTATTATTTATTAAAACACCCGGCCCTTACTATTTTTTTTACTTATTAGTGGAGTAGTTAAATGAAGTGAAATTTAATAAATAACGATATATTAGTGGGAAAAAAAATAAATATTACATTGATATTTTAAACTAGTAATTATATTTTAAGAAAAAAAATGCAAATGATACAAATTTCATGAGACGGAGGAAGTAACCATTTGAAATAGATAGGGGCAACATCCCAAAAGAGACAAAAATAGTAATAAAAGATGAAAAAAATTAGTTGTATAAATAATTCATCAAAAAGGTGATGACACTACTTAAATTAAGTAGTTTTAGCACTAAGAATTTGTAATAAACCATTTATAAAATTGAAATTAATGTTAAATGTCTTTAATCAAATATATAATAATGAAATATATGCATTAGAAGTTTAATCATCATATTAAAATGGAGCTTTGTTAAAGTGATATTTCATTATATTAAAATAGAGTTTTGTTTAAGGAGGGAAATGTAGGTTTTATCTTTAAATATAAAGATAAAGATGAGATGAAAAATGAAATTCAAGATATCATAAAGGAGAGTGTAAATTTCTATCAAGACAGAGAGGTGTGTAAATTTCTCTAATTTCTTTGGTATATGAAGGGAGAGAGTGTATATGTTAATATAAAAGAGGAGAGGAGTATAAAATAAGCATAGGAGGGAAGTTTAATCTACTCTTATAATATATTAAATGTATAATTTAATATTTGGTCCTTTATGTTTATTTTAGGTTTCAATTTGGTCTCTTATGTTTTACAAGTTTTAGTTTGGTCTCTTATGTTTATTTAATGTTTCAATTTGGTCATTTCCGTCAATTTTGTCACATGTGGCAGACAGTTTGCATATGTGGACTGACACGTGGACACCTGGACACTTGATACGTGTCGAATTTAAACGATTTTAATGAAAAAACTGACGGAAATGACCAACTTATGTTAATGGTGGAAACATAAGGGGTCAAATTGAAACTTTTAAAACATAAGAAACCAAATTGAAACTTTTAAGACATAAGAGACCGAGTTGAAATCTAAAATAAATATAAGGGACTAAATGTTGAATTAAGTGTATATTAAATAAGTTTAATTTACTCTTATATGCATTAGAAGTTTAATTAAATTAAAATGAAGTTATGTTAAAGTGACATTTGATTTTATTAAAATAGAGTTTTATTTAAGGAGGGAAATGTAGGTTTTAACTTTAAATATAAAGATTTGTCAAAAAAAAAAACTTTAAATATAAAGATAAGATGAAAAATGAAATTCAAGCATATCTTAAGAGAGAAGTGTAAATTTCTCTAATTTCTTTGGTATAAGAGGGGAGAGAAATGTATTTGTGTGTGTATGTTAATATAAAAGAGGAGAAGAGTATAAATTAAGCATCTCTCAAAGGAGGGGAGTTTAATTTCAAACTTTTTAATGATTTTTTTTATAGATGTTTATAATATTATAAAAATCTCTCCATTAAAAATTAGATTTTTTAAACATAAGATGAATTATTTTTTTTAAAAATAGCGCAAACAGCTTAACAATTCATATTTAATTCTTGTTAAAAAATTTTTTTGGTAAGAATGATTTCAATAATGCACTAAACACTGCGGAAAAAAAATTCCAAAATTTTGAATGATATATACATGAATCGACTGAAAAGTAAGAACCATAAATCATGAAATAAAATATTTAAGAGACAAAAACTTGATAAACTTTTTATAATAATTAAAAACAAAATTTAAGATATTTATAGGAACCAAAACTATATTTAACATTATAATTATGTAGTGTTATATTATATCTTCTGAAATTGTCACTAAAATAACATTATACGAATAGAAATCAAATTTTTGAAGTATTTTTTTTTTCTTTTCGCAATTTTGAAAGTAAATTTTAAAGTACAAACATTAATACTTTTTTTTGGGTACAAACTACAAACATTAATAATTTAATACTATAAAATACAAATAACATTATATGACATGATGTCACATTATTATTTTCAAACTTAATTAATAGTGCTCACATAAATTCTCAATACACCTAGAAAGATAAAACAATTTTATTGGACAATCCTCGTTAGTTATGCAGATAAGGTCAGTCTTGATAGTACCGTCGTCACCTGCATTGTGAAAATATTAATATGTGCCCTTAGTTAAGAAAATAAATTTAGAAAGTTTTTATTATATTTAGGGTCATTGCTAACTAGTGCAGTGTTTAAAAAAACATTTTTGTATTAAAAAAAACATTCCTTGCACTTATAAAGAGTAGATTACACAAGTTCCAACACATTTATACCTTATTTAGCTTCTTAACTAGTGTCCCAGGGACACTAGTTAGCATTTTCCTTATATTTATTGTATTTATTTGTACATTTCATCTCTCAAACATTAAATTTCTTATATCATTTAATATAGAATTTTTATATTAATGTATCTTAACATGTGCCTTTAAAACACAAGTTAACACGACCAAATATTAAAAATGGAACGTTGTTAAACCGTACCGTGATAAATTATTTTCTATAAGATAAATCACAAAATTTTAAAATATTGTATAAATGACTTACTTGTATCGGATACAACAAGAAATTGGAAAAAGAAGCTGATCAAAACATAAACAAACATGGAAATTTGAGCCATATTTTTCCCCTTTGCTCGTAATGAACATAGTTTTTTTTTTTATCACTTTATAAGTTCAAATTTTATGCCTTTTAAACTTCAATTAAATAGTATTTAGCATTTCAGCAATGCTATTTCTCGCGACATATTTTTCCACGAAAAGCTCACGAACCGCACACCGCCAATGAAATTGACTTATATTAGTGGAAACAAGTAAATAACCGCTTCACTTTGCCGTCGCCGTATAATCCTCAAAACCTCTCTATATGCTCTGCTTTGCTCTTGCTAAAATTTCTTGCACAAATGGTAAGTGAACCACCAAATCAAAATCCAAAATAAAACTCAGAAGAAAAATCAATATGATATCAAATTGGTAAATATTCAAAGCAAAATTGTGAGAGCTTCATAATTCAATGAAGCTTCCGCAACCAAACAGAATTCACCATTTTCACAAAGTGATTTCAAAGATTCCAAGCTTTTAAGTTTGCACCGACAGAACTTCCAAACTCAATCTGTTACTTATAAAACTCTTCATTTTCGCAAACCAATTTTGGATATTCACCTCTGAGAAAAATTATGGAAGATAGAGGGAGAAGAACAATCATTTGAGAGAGATTAATTTTGGCAGAAGAACAAGGCAAAGTTGCAAAGAGAAGAAAGATCAAGTGTTGTTACTGGGAGCGATTGATGAAAAGTGAGAAAGAAAAATAAATAAACTAAATTAATTAAATTAAATAAAAGGGTGCCACATCATTCGTTGTCGCTTCGTGATGAAGTATTCGCTGCATTAAGCATTTTCCTTAGCATTTAGAAATTGCATAAAGCCATTTATAAAATTAAAATTAATGTTAAGTGTCTCTAGCTAATTAATATGTCGCATGTATCTCTTTATAAGTTGATTCAATTGATCACTAAGTAAATATCTTACATAAACACCTTGATTATTATCAAAGTTCATCTATTTTTTAATAAACCTAAAACCTTCATTATATTAATGTTATCAAAGTTGATTCAATGTATCTCGTTATTGTTATTTTTTAATAACCTTGAAGTAGAAAGGGACAAAAGCCCAAACGAGACAAAAAAAAAACACTAACGAATGATGAAAAAAATTAGTTATTTATAAAACACCACTTAATCTTAGTATAGATCTCGCATAAAAAAAAATCCTTGGTTATTATCAAAGTTCATTATTTTTTAATAAAACTTAACACTTGTTGTTGTATTTTGCTATAATAAAAATTTGAAAACTAATGAATAATTCAAAACGTTATCAGTAATTTAATATATTTTTTTATATAAAATATTTTTTTGTTTTAAATGTAAAAATTAGTTAAATATCTGTATCGTACTCGTCAAAGATATTTTTTTTTATATAAAATTGTTTGTTTTAAATGTAAAAATTAGTTAAATATTTGTACCGTACTCGTCAAAGATTAACGTATTTAGTTTTTTTATGATATATCATTGATGGTAAGATTTTAAAATCAAATTTTTGTTAAACTAAAAATTAAATAGTTAAATTATTAAAATATTGATATCAAATTATAGTTCCCAACCCCACAAAAAATAAAAAATGAATTTCTAAGAAGTGGTCCAAGGGTGGACCCTTACCATTTCTTTTAAAAAATGGTAAATTTATAATAATAAAAAATGTAAATAAATATAATATTTTATTAGAATTTAGTAAAAATAATAAGGTTCGTTTTTAAATGGTTTATATTAGACAGCCTCTACATTTATTTATTAAACATATACATATATTATTTGGTCACACTTTTTTAGGTCTTCAAAGCTATTTAAAAGTGAAAATAAGAGCTTTTAGAAAAAAGTTAAAGTTGTTTGGTAATTGTTGTTTTTTTACTTCAAACTCTTTTATTTATGTATTTTACTCATAAAAGTCAAATAACTTTTTTCTATTAAAAAGTCATTGAAAATCTGTTTAACCTAACTTTTTCTTTTTATGAATAAAAAAATTTGAAATAAATCAGATCAAAGAATATCATAATATTGTTAGTTTTTATTTTTATATATACTTATGTACAAAGCTAATAATTCCACGAACTAACGCAGTTTATAATCACAAATATGGTGCAACAGTTATTTTGGTCACTTATTGAGAAAAATTACTAAATAGTCTATGAATCTGCATTCCGCTAGTCAGTTTATAAGTCCATGTTGTTAAGTTTAACCGTTAACTTAACAAAAAAGCTTACGTGACATTTTTTTGGACACTCATCAACTTGCTGAGTTGGCACAAAGGACCGAAAAACAACCATTTTGGTCTCTAAATATACAACTCATTGTCATTATGGTCCCTGACTCAAGAAAAAATACAAAATAGTCATTGACTTTGCAATCTGTCAATAACTTTAGTTCTTAACGTTAAAAATGAACGTTAACTTTATAAAAAAGTTGCTGTGACATTTTTAGAGATACGTGACATGTAGAGTTAACGCAATTGTGGGACAAGTGGATGATTGATGTGGTCGGGGACTGAAATGATTATTTTTTTTCCTTTCATTTCTTCATCTTCTTCTTCACCTTCTTCGTATATTTATGAATAAAACTCATAATTTTAAACCAAAATTTTAAAGAAAAAAATCATTGCCACCTATATTCATTTTTCTAAAAATCATCTATAAACTAGTATCTAATTTCCACTATAAAATTTAGATAACAATAAAATTTGAAAGATGAAAAAACGAAATAGGTGAAATTTAACATGAGAAAGTTGTAAATTTTTTCACTATGCACAGGTTATTTTTGACCATTTAATCAACTAAGCCTCTTTTATTATAGTCACTCAACACCAAATTTTTTTATCATCTTCCACCATCATTCTCTCTCCTCCATACCCCACTCCACCACTCCACTTATGCAAAAAAAATTACTGTACACTCCTATTATGATTTTTTCTACTATCACCCCCTACTACACCCAGTGACCTGAATCATTATGTAATTACAAATAATTCAATTACAAATTACAAATTTCCCTCCAAAATCACTCAATTACAAATTTCCTAAGCAATAAGATCTTTAATTTAATTGAGGCATTATGTAGCAAATTTTTGCAGGGTTACAATCAACAAAAACCTATGAACTGAATTTAGGAATGATGAATTGGGAAAAAGCAAAAGGGAAATCTATAACCTTGACACACCGAGAAGGGTTTTCGGCCACTGTAGATTTCAATTAGGCATGCCACATGTGTGTGATGTTTCGTTATTAGAGTGAGGAATTGGATTGGTATAATTATATTAATATTAATATTATTAGATAATTATATAATATTTAAATTAGAAGCTAAAATTAGGCTAGCCGTCTTCCTATACAGGATAGGTTGCAGAGTATTCATTGTATTTAGTTCTCTTCTTCTAATGTCTAATATGCCTTCTCTAGATAGCACTTCTCTGTGGAGGTTTTATCTGTGTGCCAAATTCCCGCCTAATGCAAGTGAATTTGAAATTTGACATTTGTTCAAGTCCTTATAAATTGGGGTTCAAGTTGGTTATTATATCATCTTCAGCATCAGAAACATCCCTGCAGTGAGGATGCTTTGACAGAATTGAGCAGCATGAATGAGATGTTAATGCATGCAGGCAAGTACAACACATGTGTTAATTTTCTCTTAATTATTAGTAATTTATTTTGATTCTGCATTTGATATTGAATGGTGGCAAGTGTATCTGAAGAATACAATTTATATAAGTATTTATGAATGTCTTCTGAAGACAATGGTGTTTCTTTAGGACTTGAGAAGAAATCTGGAGAACACCATATTTTGCTCAGTATTGCCATCAAGAGAAGAAATCTAAGCAGATTCAGGAAGAAGGCTTAATTAGTTCACCAATCTATGTTCTCCGGAGCTGTCCGACTGTCCAGAGCTTAATTTCCAAAGGAGGGTTGTTGGCTTATGAAGAGATTGAGTTTATTGAGCAAAAGAAATGAGCAAATACGTTTCTGATATCTTTCTTACAGGAGACTTGAAACCATACTCTCATTGTCGTACACCACTCTTGTCCAACTTGAAGGTTCTAGCGGTGTTCTGTGACCATGACATACTCTTGCCATTGCCATGAAGCTCGCTCGTGCAGGATCCATTTGCAGCCTTGCAGGTCCCTCATTTGAATAGGTGAATGATTAATTTCTTTCAAAACAGAATCACAAGAAATCAAAAATGTGTAAATAGAACGATGAAGTAATGAACTTCAGCTATTTTCTTATTGTCCTTGCACCAGGCTTTAATCAAGTTCCGTATGGTTGATACTTAATAACATTATGCAAACAGAAACCGAAACAGTGCCTGCCTCAAAGATATAGTTGATCATAATAAGTTTTGCATACATACAACTGTGGTCTCTATTTCAGTACTGCATTAACAAAAATTTAATCAAAAACCATTTCAGGACATGCTTCATTTGCAATATTTATAAAAAGGTTTAAATAATTGACATCCTTTACTATAAATTTCATGTATACTCATATTAGTCATTTTTCATAGGTGAATTAGTTTTGAAGCGTGCTTATATGAACCTTCAAAATGGACACAGTTCATAGAAGTATTTCCGAACAAGGATGTGTTTTGAAGATGATGATGTTTTCGAGGAATTGGGAGCTTTGCACACACCTGACAAATGTCTGACCATTCTTTTCAAAGCATTACCATCAATTAGAAGGCTCAAATCCAGCATCTACATTTTTGGATGCTTCCAGAGGCAACAAATAAATTAGCACACTCAATTAGAAGGATTATTGGATTTAAGTGAGTGGGTATGTTTCAATCATTTATCTCTTGGTATGGTTGAAGACTAGAAAATTACAGCACAATTTTAACAAATTCATCTGGATCTTTGTATGGAAACTTAATGCATCTTTATTATATTTTTATCAATTCATGAATGCATTTGCAGAGATATTTACTTTGAAGAAAAAAAAATTGTTTAATCAATGGCTGATATTTCCCCAGGTTTCACTTTAAAGAAAGCCTAATCATAAGTATTTGGATATAGCGACATGTTATTCTTTCATTTTGGAATCTATTAACCAAAATGTTGCTACCATATGCTGTTTTAAGTTTTTGAAGAAGTTTGATTTCATTTAAGTTACGTTTAGTTCATTACAAATCAATTTTACTAATTACAATGTTGTTTTCTATAAAATGTAATTGAGATTAGGAAATATAACTCTTGACTCATTCCAAGTTACTGGTGGCTATTATATTATGTATTTATTTTTTGAAACAGAATGCTATTGAGTTCACTTATACTTTGATTCACGTGTATTTATAACTTAACCACCTTGATTTAAATTTAAATGAAAATGGTCTGATTTTGCTTTTGTGTCTGCCCAGAAAACACGAGACTTGAGAAAAGAAACAGATGGATAACTTTGCAGACTTTTCCTCTCCCTTCTTTGATTTCTTTCTCTCATTTTTTATCAACTCTTCACTTTCATACACAATTAGTTTTTCTTATATGGTGTGAATTTGGAATGATTTTATTTCCTTATGTGTGAATTAACGATTTTTCTCATTCTGTTAGTCAATGGACTATATATACTGTATATGGCAGATGCAATTACTTGGTGATGGGGTCTTTCATAACTATATATATAGTCCACTGCCTTTTTATTTTATATAGGCCCGTATGTAGTTATATTTATGATATATATTGCTGCTGTATTTTTAGTTGCTATTGCATTTTTTAATTTATTAGTTGCTTCTATTTGGTATTTTAATTATGAATTGATTAATTATAATTATAATAATATTCTACTAAGGCAAATGAGGACCGTGCGATAGCACGGGTTTAGAAACTAGTTCAAACCATTAATGTTGCTGCTCTCATGCGGATGAATGGGGTGAGGGTATGGAGGAGAGAGAATGATGGTGGAAGATGGTTAAAAAAATATGGTGTTGAGTAACTATAATAAAAGTATGTTCCTTGATTGATCAATGGTCAAAAAGTAACTCATCCATGATGGGAAAGTTTATGTTAAATATCATCAATAAAAAAAGTTGTTGTTAGGTTATTAAATCTACGAAGAAGATAAAGAAAAATGAGAAAAATAATATAAAGAAATTAATAAAGAGAAAAAAAGTATGCATAACAACAAAATTTGAAAGAAGAAGAAGCAAACTAGAATGACTTTCGTCCATTTTGTAGTTTTTTCCAAGAGACCAGAATAACAGCGAGTTGCATATTGAAGGACCAAAATAACCGTTTTCCCTCAAATATACTATCTTCTATTGGGGTTTTTAATTCGTACTCATGAAGTTGGTTTTAAATGATTTTAATCACGAGTTTAGGATTTGATTACAATCTTCTATAAAAGGTTTGGCTTAAATGCAGTTTCACCCCCCCTATTTTGAATGAATCGGAATTTTACCCCCTATTTTAAAATCCGGAATTTTACCCCCCCCCCCCCATTTTATAATTCTTTGGATTTTGCCACCCCTCCCCCAGATACACTGCAAGACAATTTGAAATCAGCTGCAATGATATTGTAGCTAATTAGTAGCTATTTTCTAGTAACACACTCCCTCTGTAACTGCCGACCCATGAAGCATACATGAAAACAATAAGTGCACCCAAAATCACTGAAAGTGTATTTAAAAAAGAAAATTTAGCGTCCATAAGTGCCAAAAAACAAATTAAAGAAACCGTGCTTGGAGGTGGACATTAAATTATTTATGGCTAAAAGACAATGACATAAAACTCACCACACAAATTCCATTCCAACCCTTTTGTTTATTTTTTGAACTTATACATCACACACTTCCCTTTTTTTCTTCTTCTGTTGACACAAATAATAGATTCTGCAAACTTTTTTTTGTTCTGATCTGATTCTAAAATTTAGAGATGGGTAATTTTTGTGATGAAACTGAAGCAAACACAAAACAGGTCCAAAAATGCAAGTGTGTTACTTTCTCCATCTATATCTCTTATTGAATTATGAGAAGTTGAATGACATTGTTGAATTATTGATTTTTGTAGCAAGAAAATGGAAGTAGATAAGGTTTGATTTTGAACACTGTGGCATGTTTAAGAGGGAGATTACAGGCTGAGAGACAAGCTTCAAAAGTAGCTAAGGAAAAAGCAGAATCAATGGCAAACAAGGTAGTTAATATTGTTAATAATATTAACTCTGTTTATTTAGAAAATAGCTACCATTTAGCTACAAACGCCTTCGTAGCTAATCCCATATTTTCTTGTAGTATATGGGTAAAATTCAAAGAATTATAAAGTAGGGGGGGTAAAATTCCGGATTTTAAAATAGAGGGGGTAAAATTCCGATTTATTCAAAATATGGGGGTAAAACTGCATTTAAGCCAAAAGATTTTAATTAAATGATATTTTTTTTTACCAAAATTTTATCACTTTAGATTAAGATATATGTTTGTTTATCATGATTGCTTGAGTTTTTCCCCGTTTCCCAAAATCTCTTAATCTATTTTATTAGGCGCTTTTTTTTTTTTGAAAAATTTATTGGGGTGCTCCAAATAATAAGTGTTGCTTTTAGAGTCTCCATTTATGTTATGTGACTAATATATGAATTTCATTGGCACTATAGTTTTTGTTTAAAAAATTTATTTTTACATTTATGATATTGTGACTAATATGAATTTAGGGAAGAAGTTGAAAACACTTGATAACGGAATTGACTCTCGAATCAGATTAAATTGGTAGTGAAAGAAAAAAAAAGTGGTCCAAAGATCGACTATTACCATCTTTAAAAAATTATTGGATTTTATAATAATAAAAATTTTGAGAGTCAACTCGTAAAAAAAAATATATAGCTTACTATAATTTAATTGAAATTTTATAATAATATAATATTTAATTGAAATTTAAGTAAAATAGTACGGTCTGACCGATTTTGGATCTACATTTATTTATTAAAATATATAGCTTACTATAATTTTGTAGAGACGTTGTTGCTTACATATCTACTATGAATGAGCAAACGAAGGTAAAAATACTTCTACATATAATATATTTTTGAGATATATTGTCACAAAAATTGAAAGCCATACAATAGAAATCAAATCTTGAGAGTATTCCAAGTACAAACATTATGAAATAAAAATAAATTATACGACGCAATGTAACATTATTATTTCTAAACTTTATTAATGGTACTCACAAAATTTCTGCACACACCAAGCAAAAAGATAATATAACTTTGTTGGACAATCTTTGTCTGATTCGCATTCATGTTTAGTTTTGAGAGGAGTTCCGCTAAAAGGAGTTTCACCTGCATTGTCATTTAATAAAAAAGTAATGTTTTTAAAATGTGATAAAATATTTTGAATAAGATAAATTGATTTTTTATAAATGATATAAAAATGACATACTTGTACCGATTACAACAAGAAACAGGGAAAGGAAGATGATCAAAGAATAAGCAAACGTTAGAATTCGAGCCATATTTTTCTCCTTTGCATGTAATAAACATAAATTTTTTATTGCTTTATAAGTACAAATTTCATGCTTTTTTAACTTAAATTAAATGGTTTTTAGCATTTTGAAATTGCAAGAAGGCATTTATATATAAAATTAAAAGTAGTGTTAAATGTCTTTAATCAATATGTCGCGTGTATCTTTTTAACTCCCTCAATTGATCATTTAAACTTAGTAAAAATCTCACATAAAAGCTTTGATGATTATCAATGTTCATTATATTTTTATAAAACTTCATTATATTGTTTTTGTTATGTTTTAACCTTTTGCAATAGATAGGGACAAAATCCAAACGAGACAAACAACGGTAACAAATGTTGAAAAACAGTAGTTTATTTATAACATATTTTAGACGTGACAACACATATTTATTTACAAATTTAAAATATCACAGGTTTAATTTTTTTGGACAATATACTACATACAAAGAAATGCATATCAAATGTGGAAATTATATGAGTCCAGCAAATGTCGTGTTATCTTGCACAATGAAAGAAAGAGGTCTCGATTATTTGGAGATCCGACCTCGAAAATTAAGAATGAACTTCTTAATAACAAAAATATAAATAATTTATAAAGAATAAATGTCATTTAAATTATAAATAATATAAAAATAGTCATCTTTGTAATTAACATACTAAATATTTTTATTCTTGCATAAAAAAAATTCTTATTTTAATCAATAACAACAAAATACCTTCAATTAATCTACTTAAAAAAAACCTCCATTCTATTAGTTTTTGAAGTAAATTTGTCAATCAAGTCTTCATATTATATATTTTTCAAATGATCATTGTTGTCATTACTATATTAATGCTAAGTCATTAACTCTTTTTTGTAACATATATAGTAGAGCACAAATAAAACACCAAATTAAAATATACTACTATTTTTATTTTTTAAATCAACCACTTTATTTAGAAACTTACTACCTTATAAATATTAGTTTTTGGAATGGAGCTTCAGCTGTGTAGCGCACCCTGCATCTATGCAGGGTCGGCCTTGTTGTCTTCTTATTGACGGTTTCATGCGCTTTTGAAATTAATTATAACACTTAGGAGTTGCAATAAATCTATTATGGACTAGGCCAAAAGCTGGTCCAATCCATTTTTTGCTCGACATAGAGAGCTTAGAGCTCCTGCTCGACATTATATACTAGGAGCTCCTCCTCGAAAGCTAACGAACTCTCCTGCTTGGAATCTATACGCCGCCACATTTTCCACGTGTTCCTATTTACTAGGACATGATACGCTTGAGGTAACCGTCTCTCCGCACGATGATGGACAACTCATCACCCGGATAAGTACTAAATAATGGTTTCTTACTCCAACAAAAGAGAAATTCTAGCAGTCTCTCCTATTGGGTCGTCCTGCACAGTCCATTAGGAGGACCTTGGCCCATCGCTAAGGTTCTATAAATACCCTCATTCACTGGAGGGCTAGGTATTCAATTCTTCTTACTCATTTTCACTCTCGCACTTGTTCACTCTTCTGACTTAAGCATCGGAGCGCTTGCATGTACAACCCCCCGCCCCCCCTCCGGTGGTGATTGCTGCTCAACATCAGCGTAATTACTCATCAAGTGAAGGATTCATCGGTCCATCATCCTTTCTGATTATAGATTAGATCAAAATCATTTATAAAAATGAAATTAATATTAAATGTCTCTAATAAATATGTCACATGTATATATCTGTCAACCATAATAAATATCTCTCATAAAAATCTTGATAATTATCAAAATTCATTTTTATTTGAAAAATGCGCTTACGGGAAGATAATTGCAAGAAATTGGAAGAATGAATCTTAAGCCGTTAATTATAAAACCAACCATCCCATAATTTATGTCAAATTCCAACTTTGATTTTTTATGTTGAACTAGTTCTTGCATTTCGTGGATTCTATTTTCGTAAAACGTAGCACCTCTCATTTTATTTTTGTACAATCTCTTGCAGATTTTATATATTTATAAAACAATTTGTAATTGATATATAATTTTGAAAACCTATGAATATTTCAACATATCAACATGAAAATAGTTTTTTTTATAAAATATTTATTTATTTGATATGAAGAAATCCGTTAAATATTTGCATTGTGTATGTTGTAAATTTTATGTACTTATTTGCATAAAATAAATTTGTATGTCTTATATAATGTTGATTGATATGATAAAATTTTGAAAAATCATGAATATTTTCAAAATGTCAACATTAATATATTTTCCTATGAAGTATTTGTTTATTTTATATGTGAAAATCCAATTATGTATGTATACTCGTGAGTATCTATAAAACTATATATTATCCTTTAAAGTTTTTGTCTTAGCTTTTCTATAAAATTCACTTTGCATGTTTTCAACTTACTTTTTTTTTATGGCATGTCATTGATAAGGTCTTAAAATATCAATATTTTAATTTTTTAACTATATGATTTTTAACCTTTATTAAGTTACCTATAACTGCTAATTCAAAATTAAATTATTAAACTAAAGATTAAATAATTAGATTATTCAACTATTGATATTTTAAAATCATTAGAAACATGCTATGTGAACTTTTGTGAAAAAGTAGGGACTAACATTGGAAATAGGAAATCTAGAGGGATCAAGATTCGAAAGAAATTTTTTGAGGAACTAAAAATAAAAATTGATATATTTAGAAGAATTAAATATGTATTCAACCCAATTGTTGAATATTGTGCATTGATAACTTGAACAAAATGTTGACAAAAAAATACTTTAAAGGATACACACCTACAATTTTTGCATAAACATAACAACTTACGACACATATCAATTAAGCTACCGAACATGATGGTACTTGATGGTATTGGCCAGGGCCGGCCCAAACCCAAAGCAAGTGAAGCTAGGGCTTTAGGCCCAAAACCTATGGGTTCTTATAAAGGCCTCCAAATAGGATAATAAATATATTTTGTTCCGAAATATAGCATTATATGTTCAATAGAACAACGGCAAAGAGGCCTCGTTTTCAAGGTAATGCTCCTGGGTTTGAGTCACAGATTTTGCATTTGTTTTTATTTCTCCTTTCCCCATAATTTTTTTTCGCTGACAGCCAAACCACTACTTTTTTTTATTCTTTCTTTTAATAATAGAGTCAGACCGTACCACCAGCCATTAATGATAAAGTTTGTTTTTTTTTTCCACCACTAGTTGAATCTGGTTCAGGGGTCAGTTCTGGCGTCAAGTGGTTCTAGCTCCCTCCCGATCGCAGTTGCGGAGGATCGAACCGTGTTCTTCCCTACCAAGTTTAGCGCTAATCACCACTGAACCAACTAACGATTGGTATAAAGTTTGCTTTTTACATGAGTGATTATTCATATTTATAATTTATTGTAGAATGGTTAAATTACTTCTAACTATTTATTAATAAAATTATCTCCAGTAAATTATGATTTAATATAGAAATAATTGTGTCTTAAAAAATATAAAATTTCATGATAATGATAAACCATTTTTTTATAATTTATACGGGAATTTATATTTCTCATGTATTAATTAATACAAATATCTCCTTACCAAACATTAATACAAATATTTTTTTTTTCAATTTTTATGATGATATATATTTCTGCTCATATATTAATAAATATGCCTATTTTTTATAATTTATACAAAGATACACAGATATTTCTAGGTATGCAAGCCCCGGAAATGTCATCAAAGAGGAGACTTGAGACCTCCTTATGAGGAGTCTTAATAACATAAATGTTAAAGGAATCCAAACATAAGCTAAAGTTAGCTAGCCGACTCATATATTAATACAAATGTCTATTTTTTATGATTTCTACGTGCCGACTCTCTCCACTCCACAATAAACTTTCAATCCAACGGTGGATTTTATAAAATTTGAATTCGTTAAAGCGTTATTGAGCGGTGTAACATTATTCAAATGTTACACCGGTGTAACTTGATCCCTCCCATATATATATAGGGTCATGTTAACTTGTGCCCTAAGGGCATATGATAAGCTACCTAAAAATATAAATTTAGCATTTAATGTTACAAAAAATTTAATGGTTAGATAATTGAATAGTATACATGCTTCAATAAATATTTTCCACATTTATCTTCCATATGCCTTAAGGGCACATGTTAACATTCTCCATATATATATATAAACAAGATTTTACAAATTATCCTTATTTCTTATTAATATATTTTCATTATTATAATACAAAGTACAAAATTACATGACACAATTAAAAAATATGATATTAGAAACTAAAAGTGATATTTTTAAGACGATTTTTCTTAACAAATATGACATTCACAATCAAACAGAAGGACTAATATTTTTATTAATATTTATTATTATATTAAAAGGCCTTAAATAATTTTTTTTTAGGCCTCAATATACATTGGGCCGGCCCTAGTATTGGCATTTTTATTCATTTTTATACCGTTTATTTTATGGCATCTTTTCAAGCGTAATGTATGAAGTAATTTGATAAGAAAATTGACCTTAGAAGTGCACAATTCTATCATCTATTGATAGAGACGTACGTACTAATGAAGAAAAGAGAAAATTCTCTATTTATATTTATAGGGTTTAGTTAGAAAGGATTAGAGAAAATAGTACTTTTGGCTGATTAAATTTCTTTCATATATATATATATATATGTATTCATCCTAAAATTATAAGATTTTATTAAAATCGGTTAGATGTTGAATGTTGTTATACAATGAAGTCAGCTTATTCCTTTTTAGCCCCTATGATCTTGAATAGTTATGGTGTTGACACAATTGGATCTTCGGTGGATTGTGTTATGTATAAGGGTTCCCCCAAAAACTAATAATAATAATAATAATAATAATAATAATAATAATAATAATAATAATAATAATAATAATAATAATAATAATAATAATAATAATAATAATAATAATAAACCAAAAACTTAACCTTAATTAATATCAATAATAATAGTATACTAATTAAGGTTACCATTTTGATTTATTAATTAAGTAATTAATAATTAATTAATATTATGTGGACCACATGAAAAATAGAAGGAAAAAATTAGAGTTAAATATTAGGTTTAGGTTTGCGAAACTTAATAAGTTTATATTATAAGAGATAAGAGATATAATAGAATTTTGAGATCGTCACAAAAATGGAAAGGCCATACAAATAGAAATCAAATTTCAAAATATTTAAAAAACAAATGTTATGAAATAAAAATAAATTACACGATGCGATGTAACATTATTCTTTCTAAACTTTTTTTTTGACTAAATTATTCTTTCTAAACTTAATTAATGGTACTCACAAAATTTCTGAACACACCAAGCAAAAAGATAATATGTCATTATTGGGCAATCTTTGTCTTTTTCGCATTCATGTTTAGTCTTGAGAGGAGAATTAAAAGGATTTTCGAATTCACCTGCATTGTCATATAATAAAAAATGGAGTGTTTCTAAAATGTGATCAAACATTTTCTATAATTAAGATAAATTAAATTGAAAGTTTTTAAAATGGTATAAAATGACATACTTGTACTGGATACAATAATTAGAAATAGGGAAAGAAAGATGATCAAAGCAGTAGTAAACTTAAGAATTTGATCCATATTTTTTCTCATTTGCTTGTAGTAAACATAATTTTTTTATTGCTTTATAAGTTCAAATTTCATGCTCTTTTGACTTAAATTAAATGGTTTTTAGCACTTTGAAATCGCAAGAAGGCATTTATAAAATTAAAATTAATGTTAAATGTTTCTATCAATATGTGGCGTGTATCTCTTTAATTTAACTCACTCGATCAATGTTCATTATCTTTTTATAAAACTTCATTATATTATTAGTTTTGACAAAATTTATATATGGGTCATTTAAGTTTTACATTTGTAATAGATATGTTTTTAAATTTTATAAATAATAAATAAGTCATTTAAGTTTTTTAAGTAACAAGTATGTCATTTTATTTTTGTAACATCTAAGTCCTACTTTTTTTAAAATAAAGAAAAAAAAAAGTAATTAGAGGGATCTATATGTTACAAATTTAAAGAATCTATTTGTTACTTAAAATATTTAAAAGACTTATTTGTTGTTTAAAAAACTTAAAGGATCACCACTAGAAAAATTTTAAATACCGATGGACAAAATCTGTCTCTAAAATGCAAATATTCTGTCACTAAGCATGCTAGAGACGGATTTGATGCTGTCGGTAATTTCTTCGTCTCTGAACTATTAGAGACGGACAAAATATATCTCTAAAATGAAAATATCTGTCTCTAAAATAAATATATATGTCTCTAATTGCTTTTTCTGTCTCTAATTCCATCTCTATTAGAGAAGAAATATATTTCGTCTCTAAATTCTGTCGGTATTTCAACTTTTTCTAGTAGTGGATTAATATGTTACAAACATAAAACTTATAAGATCTACAGATGTATTTTACTTTTTTTTTTGTTATGTTTTAACCTTTTTGTAATAGATAGGGACAAAATCCAAACGAGACAAACAAGAAGTTTGCTATTTAGGCCCCCTAGTATTACTCGCAGGCCCCCTGTCGTGACCAAAATGCCCTTATAAGCATTCATATCCTAGGAAACGAATGAAACAAATTTCGTCACCTAAAAGACGAAATTATGTTAAAACATAGTAGACTTGCAATGTCGTGCACATCTGGGCACAAAACACGCAATTTCGTCTCGTAGTTTCCGAAACGCCAGTTTTTTGAAATTTTGTCACCTAGAAGACGAAATTGTGTGTTTTGTCACCTAGAAGATGAAATTTTGGTTAAACGTAGTAGGCCTGCATTGTCGTGCACATCTGGACAAAAAACACACAATTTCGTCACCTAGAAGACGAAATTGTGTGTTTTGTCACCTATAAGACGAAATTGTGTGTTTTATCACTTAGAAGACGAAATTTTAGTTACCTTATCAGATATCCCGTATTTTTACCAAACAGAGCCTAAGTGTAGAAGCAAAATAAAACAAAGCATTAGTTTATGTTATTATATATTACATTTTTTTTGTTACAAGCATGTATCATCTCCATAAGTGAAAATAAATAATAGCTTTTTTATTAATAAATTGTAGATAATGAACACAAATCTAAAACCCAGACATGCTCTCTTATTGTTCTTCAGGTTATTCATGCAGATATGAATTTCCTTTCATATTCAAGTGAATCACATCTAATGCCTATTGTACTCACAAAGGTCATTAGTACACTCACGTGCATAACCTACAATGACCGGACAATCTTGGTCAACCTTGCAGGGAATGGAACCTGGATTTGTAATAAGAAAAAAATGTTATAGAAAGATGATAAAGTTTACTACTCTATAATATAAATTGAAACTTTTTAAAATGTATAAAAATAACATTTAAGTGGTCTACTATGGACAAATGATCAATAATACAATCTAATCTAAAGTGATTTGGATTCGATCAACTTTTGTTTTACTTATATTTGTTTATAAGATATATATAATAAATAAGAGATGAAATAATATATCAGGCTGTTATGATTTCATATATGTGTATAAGTTATTCATATTTTACAATTCAGATTTATATATATACTTATATAATCAGTTTTTTTGTTACTTTGTGTTTTAAATCATTACAGTCCAAGTTAAAACACACCTAAACCCGATGGAACTCACAAATGCCATTAATACACTCACCTTCAAAACCTACAAGGACTGGACAATCTTGGTCAACCTTGCAAGGAACTTTACCTGGATTGTCAATTAAGAAAAAAATGTTATGAAAAGATGATAACGGCTAATGGTACTGTGTGGTCCACTATGGACAAGTGATCACTATAACTATAACAAATACAAATTTTATAAAATTTACCGTTTAATTAAAAATTTGTATCATATAAACCATCTATAAAAAAAGTTAGAAAAATTAAAAATCATTTAATATATTATTGAAACCTATCAAGATTAACGGACCGTTAATCTTGATAGGTTTCAATGACATGTCCAATGATTTTCATTTTTTCTATATTTTTTTATGGATAATCTATATGATACAAACTTTCAATCAAACAGTGAATTTTGTAAAATTCGTATTCGTTATAGTGTTATTAATACTGATCCACCATGTACCATTTGAAGAGGTGGTCCATTTTATAATTTGCCTAAAAATAACATACTTGTTATGCCGATTACAACAAGAAATAGGGAAAGAAAGATGATCAAAGCAAAAGAAAACATAACAATTTGAGCCATATTTCCTTGGTTGTAATAAACATATTTTTCTTATTGCTTTATAAGTGCTAATTTGATGCTTTTTTGACTTAAATTAATAAGTTTTTAGCACTTTTGGAATTGCAATAAGGCATAATATTAAAATTGATGTTAAAGGAATCTAATCAATATGCCGCGTGTATCTCTTCAACTAATAGAAGTGCAGGTACTGTTACAGGATGTCTGAATTTAGAACTAGATGTGATTCAAGAATAAGACTTAGTTTATAGTTTAGACTTAGAGCTCATTTGAAATAGGCAAATAGCTTAGAACTTATGTAAAATAGTTTATGCAAATAGCTTATTTTTATCAATATAGTTTATGAAAAAATAGCTTATAAAAATACAGTTTTTGCTAGTGAAAACTTCTAAATCAATATAAAAACTTATTTATTTGCATAAATTGTTTTACATAAATTAAAAATAAACTATTTCAAATGAGGACTTAGCGGCAAAGAGGCGATTAGACAAGATAGGAAATTTGGAACTTTCCTGCTCACATATCTTGGATATTTATTTAGAAATGTCTCTGCATATAAATTTAGTTTAGTTTCATTTTTAAACATATTGTACCCATCAATCCTTTTGTTTGAATTTCAAGTATTACCTTTGTTAGTTTTCATATATTTTATATTCTAAAAATTGATACACGGGAAATTATTAATGACTATTCTACGGTTGTCTCAGGTTAGATATGAACTCCAACATTTGAGACTACCATGTTTAGTGGTGGTGTTCGGACCCTGATCTAGGAAGTGCAAAATTTTAATCAATATTTTAATAATTTTAATATAATAATAATATTAATAACAATAATAATTAATATATCAAAAATTATATTTTACTAAAAAATCACGATGTTTTGAAATCATTTAATAATCTCATTATCTAGATGGTTGAACACATCTCTTTCAACATAATTCACGAGACGATCATTCAAAAATTCATCCCTCATTTGATTACGCAATCTCATCTTCACATTCTTCATAGCATAAACAAATTGTAAACAGAGGCAAGACGTTCTAGTGCTTCTATTATTTAGTTTTCATCAATGAAGAGAACAAGTGTTAATTACATACCTACTACAACTACACTTGTAAATAGAAATTTAATAATCAGTCAAACAACCAAGTTATAAACATCTCAACAAGCAAGCTGCGGAAATATAAACATTAAAAGAGTCTTTGTAATCACTATGAGTATTTTTAATATCTCACAAATTAAAGTTTTTTTTCTTCATCTCAATTTAATCGTAGTGAAAACTCATAGTGTCATTTGAACCAATTATAAACTTCAAACAAGCAACCAATAAAATATAAAGCACACAACCACTACAAGAATTTTCTTTATTTCCTACAAACATTTCCTACAAAATTTGGACTTGTGGTGAAACAGATTTGCATGGCGCACCTTTCAAGAAACGTTTCCTACGAGAAGTTTGGTAGGCAATGTGTTTTGACCGGTGGATATCATTCTAGAAACGGTTCCTACAAATAGTTTCGTAGGAATGGTTTTATTTTAAAAGACAAATAAAAATACATCCGCCACGTGGTGGGAGCGGATTTCTAGGAACATTTCCTACAAACATATTGGTAGGAACTGTTTTATTTTTAAAAAAAAAATTAATTAAAATTGCAACGGACACATATTGTATCATCAATGCTGCTCTGTGGCCTTACCAACAAAAATCAATGTTCCATCTTACTAGCTAGTTCCACTTCCTTTGATCTCATATTTTCTTCTCCACTTCCTTTCAATCTCATATTTTCTTCTCTAAATTTTATATCATTCACCTTTTTTTTAATTTTTGCAATCAGGTTATTATAAGGTTAGTTTTGTGAATTTATTTTATTTCTTATATATATATGTTGTTATATAATGTTGTATATTATTTTAGTTTTTTTTTGACAAAATATATTATTTTTAGTTAATCTTGATTCATTTTGTTCTTATTTTGTAGTGTGTTGTTGCTGTTGTTGCTGCTTTTTGAGGCTTTTTGTCATCATATTACATTTATTTGTTGTCTGCTGCTATTATATATGGATCCTATTAGTTATTTTGCCTTTTGTTGTCTGCTGTTATGGATCCAGTTATTTCTTTGTAGTTTTAATTTTGTGTGGATTTTGGTGTGCATATCCACCTTATGTTTGTCTACTCTTAGGTACTTTGCCTTGTACTTTATCCCCTTTTGGCCTCTTCAGCACAATTTGTTGTGCTAAGAGATGCTTAATATATTATTGGCATTTAATTTTTATAATGCAGCTCCGTATTAAATTTTTTTTTTTACATTTTCTATGAAATGTTTTGGAAAAAATTTGAATTTTCGTTTTGGAACAATTTTCAAAAACTAATTTTAAATCAATTTGCTGAAAAATAGCTATTTTTTAATTTTTAAATATCAAATATAGTACCTACGAAAATTTGGTAGGTAAGGTGTTGGCACATGCTCATGTGCAGTTCTGACATTGAAAATAGCTATTTTTTAATTTTTAAATATCAAATATAGTACTTACGAAAAGTTGGTAGGTAATGTGCTGACTCACCCTGTTTCAGAATCGTTCTGGTTTCCGCTGACACAAATACCTCTCCTACGAATTTGGTAGGAAATGTTGTAGGAATAGGTAGCTTTATACCTACAAAGGTGCTTGTAGGAAATGTTGTCGGAAATGCTACATTTCCTACAAAAATAGGCCCTATTCCCACCAAATATTTTGTAGGCAATAAGGAAAATTCTTGTAGTGAAATATGTCATTAAACTCCCCAATTGAATAATCAATCAAATCAATTTATCGTTGAAGTTATATAAAAAAAATCCAAAATTCTAAAACCCTAAACTATATTTGTTTTTTTATTGACTACCTTAGTGTTGTTTTATTGGTGCTTTGTGTTTGTGAGAGTTTAATTTTAGAGAGAAGTTTAGAAAGAGGTTGAAAGTAAAGAATGAGAAGTGAAAAATATTTTGAACAAGTGGTGCAAAACCAAAAAGCTAGGGGGTGCAAAATACAAAAGATATAGGGGTATTAGTGAGAAAATTAAAATTCCAAGGGGTGCACCTGCACCCCCTCACACATGAACAGCAACGCCCCTGACCATGTCAAATTCTTACTATTAAATCGACAACTCATACAATTTCCATATATTTATATGTATGACCTTTTTTTTTGGTCAAGTAGTATAGTGGCTAGAAATTTCATTTTTAGGTTGATAAATGAGATGATCGGGGTTCGAGCTCATGTATATTCTCTTTTACCTGTGGACATACATATACTCATGGATTAACTACCGCAGATACAACCATTTAATTGTATAAAAAAAAGTGTTGAATCTATCATTTAACTGTATAAAACATATATTGTACCATATGCAATGTTGTACCATTTGGCTCTAATTTGTTATTATAACTTAATATTAATGATTCTTGTAAGATCAGCCAATAGAAAAATATTGTTGCTGCCTCTTGTTGAATTTGGACGATAATTTCTTCGCCAATTCTAAGAGGATGCCAAAACTATTAGTTGCAACTATTTAGATTAATGCTATTTCACACAACTTTTTTGTAATATTCTTCTCCTCTCATATTATTCTTGCAATGATTTAATGCTATTATACAATCATCCTTTCGTATGGATAATATTATACACTATGTGGCATTTGTGTGATTACTAACAAATTCCTATTACTGATGTCAAACCATTAAATTTCTTGTCTTCACAGTAAGGGGGTTCCTAAAGCGAAAAATAAAATAAAATAAAGGGGTAAAAATGTTTGATTTTAAAATAAGGAGCTAAAATCGTGGATCTTATAAAATAGAAGGACCAAAAGTGCAATAAATCTTAAATTAATGTTTTAATTTAATCAATATTTTACCTTCGATAGATCACTATATATTCACTATTTGTGTTGTGTTATGCTCTTACATTACATGAGGCCTAGGTAGAATTAGGCCCGGCTTATTTTCTACTTTGATTTCCATATATAGGGCCTAGGTAGAATTACTTTGATTGAAATTTGTCACTCTATTGTCTCCTGTTTATGTGAATTGTTTGTGTCCTGGTTTAAGATGATTAACTAGCTTATACTGTTATGTATTTATAGGATGCATAATTAATTGCAATTATACTTTCTTGTAGATTAATTGTTTTAGTGAATTTCCAGTAGCTATTATTTCTTACTCTATTCATGATTTCTAAGAATAATGTGTTTAGAGTGTATGCAGTGGTCTGTGTTTGGAGTGGAATACAGCTAAAGAGATGTTCATGTGCGTATCTGAATTCACAAGTTGTCACTGATATAAAAGGTTAGTAAATAGCTATTCTTATTTACTCTATTGATCATGATTTTATTTATGATGAATTTTCTGCTAGCTCTTTTATTCAAAGTCTGTCTTAAGCTTGGCAGTTGTTTGTAAATATTTCCCCTGAAACTAAGTCTCATGATGAATTGTTAAATTTAAAATTCATATATATTATGAGTAGGAGTGTTAATGTGTTGCAACATGTTTATGAAATCTAAAATCTAATGAGGTAGAGATAGACATTATGTTGGAGAGATAGACATTATGTTAGATTTAGTAACAATAGTTCTATCTCACAGTTCAGCAGCTTATTATGGAACTGCAAAACTAGAGGATATTTGTTTACCTGTTTTGACTTTTTCATATGCTTGTTAAAGTTTTTCAGTTAATGATATATGTATATATGCTTAATATATGCACGGTAATGTTTATGAACCGTACTTGAAGAATTTTCTTAAGAAGCTTATTACTCAAGTTGAGTCTCATCAGTTGTGTCTTGGACCAATTCTATCAAGTCAATAATTCCAGTACATTACATTATTTAAGGTTTATTTTATCAAATGACTGTACCAATTATAGTGAAGGAATTTTAAGTTGAAATCACAATCTTGTGATTTATATTAAATACTATATAGCCATTAATTTATCAGAGTTCAATGAACAGTTTGACTAACTGAGCATGTTTAAGCTTTTCTGACATTAATATATGGCATGCATGATGCATGATATATAACATAGACGTGAAAAGTTATGTCAATGTTTATAGTATGAATTTATATCATATCATATAGTATAAATGCCATGATGTATTCGGCTTCTTGGCATTCTGGCTCACAACAATACACATTGTAAATTTCTCTATCTTGCATTAAAACATACACTATATAATATATCAGTCTAGTATTATTTTCTTTGGCTACTTATTTTTCTAGTAAGATCTAACAATTTTTTCTGGAAAATTTGCGGAGTTTGAGAAAACCGAAACTATTCTGGGCATCAGCAGCTGTTCCTTTAACATCAGTTATTCTGTCAACCATTTTAGTCTTTATTCTCAGAAATAAGGCTCGTCACAGTTCAGTGTTGTAAGATTTTTACTTACTTGATCATTACTATTTTAATTAGTAAATGAAAAGTATCAATTTAATTTCATGCTATGTCACAACAGGTAATAATAACCCTTCTACTACTTTTTCTCTTCTTATTTCTCCACATGAATTAGTTATCTAAGAAGCATCAATTTTTGAAAAATTCTACATTCTTTTTTATACTTGCAGGATCCTTTTTTCGATCGGCTGTTAACTACAATGCTGTTTATATTAATTCATATCATATCATATAGTATAAATAAATGCCATGATAGTATATTTTGAAATGAAAACTTTATTCTTCCCTCGATCGGTTCCCCTTGAAATCTGAACCTTAGGTAAATGCTATGCAATGCAATGTTTGAAAAATGTGGCAGAGTGAGTACTATAAATTGGTGATAATTTGTAAGAGTTGATCATCATAGTTACATTTAAATAAATTTATGCTAGGCGTGTTTTTTGTAGTGTTGGCATATGAGGTGATTGGTTAAATTTAGCTTAGTACCCTAGATAAATTTAATGTTAATTAAGTTTGAATTTATCTAATTGTTGAGTTTGAATATAGTTCAAGTAAAGAAACACTACAAGAAATTTAATGAATAGCAACAGTTCTAGGAAAGGTTAGCGGCAGTTTTTAACCGCCGCAAGGTATTTACCGGTGGTTTGCCAACTGTTGCAGATTTGGGCGTTGCTAGCGCATTTAGCGGCGGTTTTAGAAACCGCCACACAAACCGTTGTTGTCATTTACCGGCGGTTTAAAACCGTTGCTATAATGAAAAATAGGAAAAAATAAATTAGCCATTTTGCGGCAGTTCCAAACCGCCGCTAATTATAAATTTGTTTTAAAAAAAATATTTAGATTGTGGCAGTTTCAAACCGCCGCTAATCGTATATTTTGTTTAAAAAAAATAATTTTTTTCTCCCAATTATTGATAAATGCATTTGTAAGGCAATTAAATTAAATTCTTTAACTTAAAATATTAACTAATATATACATATGCTAATTAAATATGAATTTCATATTTTGTATAAAGTCATTCAATAACATAAAAACATAAACGAACAATAAAACAAGGTCTCAAGCAACAAAAAATTACTATATAACAAGGCATAAAAAATGCCAATAATTACAACTCAAATTCAAAGATCCCCAATTCCAATACATATACAAAAACAACTCTACAAAAGAGCTTAAACCCCCTTCAAAAGTAACACAGAGCAAAATCTTCACAAAATCTTGATATACATATCCAACCAGATCAACCTAAATTATACACAATACCATAAAGTAGAAACAATCCAATCATACTTGTAGCACTCTTAGATCGATCTTGATTCGCAATCTCAATCAACCTTCTTCACCAAAGCCTTTTTGGGTTAACCTACTTGTTCCAATCAAATTATCACCGGGTTAGAAAAGAACACGCTAGAAATGAAAATAATGTAATAACTAGTACTGAAAATTAAATCAACTTATCTATGTACAAAAAGAGCACTTAGTTAGAATAAAGTAGAAACTAATCTAGGAATGTAAATTGAGCACAAATTAGATGGCAAACCACCTTCTTGTGCCAATCATATTAATAACTTGGTTTCCTACTTCAACAAGTATCTTAAACAAACTTGTAATTGTAGCTGCAGGTGCAACCACTAAAAGTAAAACTAATCAAAATCATGATTAAAAATAACTCAAAAAAATTAATGTTATATAACAGAGAAGCAACTAATAAGCACTCTCATGAGTAAAAAATGCATAACAACCTCCTACCTAAGGTATGAAACTTAAAAGTAGTTTGAGATCCTAAAATAAGATTACAAAATCAGTAGGTACATTAAGTTGCAAAATCAGTGCCATTAACCTATTAGGTAGGAAATTACAAGAATCACGAATACCAATATTGCATTTGCTTATTTAAATTTTAAACTTGTATGAAAGCATGAGCATATGACATACCAGAGAAGAAACTCGCATATCTATGTAATAACCTCCAATTTTATTTTAATTTTATTAATCAACTATTAAAGTAATAAAGGTAATATTTAGTCTATATATGTGTGGGTTATTTTAAAATTTTTTTTATTCTAATGTATTATATAAAATAATAATAATATAATAGTAATTATTAAATAAAAACTCCAAGGCTTTCTCTAGAAGCATCCACATGACCCTTTGAAAAATAACAAAAGGAAGAGAAAATCAGTCTTCCATACTCTGTTCTCTCCCTGAAGCACCAAATCCATGTTGACTTCTCCATTTCTTCATTTTGCTTTCACCATAAGCATTTGGATGTCATGGGAATAGATAGTTTGGAGCTTTCAACAATCTCATCATAAGAAATCAAAGGTGAGTTCTTATTAGCTTTGATTTTGGTAGAACTAGAACCCTAGAATAACTTTATGTTGGAAGTATTGGAATGCATGTAAAGAATTCAATTAGGGATCGGAGTACTCAATCTCTGTTAACACAAATACTCTAATTGAAAGATGTTAGAGACTAGAATTTATTCATTTCTATCTATGGATTAGAACTCTATAACTTGTTATTGAAATTTCTTGAGTTAGAGTGGATATTGGGGCTGTTATGTATTGATGGGAAAATGCTAGAGATCATGAACTGGTTGTTATTAGAAATCTGCTAGAATTTTGCAAGTTGTGATTAGATGATAGCCATGGTATTAATTTTCTGCTGGTTGATATTAAAGGACAGCCTTGTTATTTTGATTCTTAATGTCATTTTAAGAGTAGTTAAGGCTTAATATTATGTTAACCATGCTGCCTCATTTGGTAATGATTCTTATGACCATAGGACTAAAATAAAAAGTGATTAAAACAATTTATACGAACTGATTTTAGTTATGCAAATTATTTGAAAATTATACTTCGATGCTTTATTGGAAAAATCAAAGTTTTATGTTCGTCACAATGAATAGATAATATGGTCTATGAGCATATAACGATACAAGATAGTTGTATATACTTTGTTTTGTTGATAGCTAACCAACACTTAGAGAACTACGTGGCTCTGATTCCCTAATCGTTTGGGGATACGTAGGACCAGGGATCCTCTCCCTGTCGAGCTATAACTCTAGTCTCTGTTTAGATTACTTATAAGCTATTTAGAATAAGATTTGAAATTGAGTTTTGTTTATATACTTTGGTATGCGTTTGATGTGTTGAGAAATATGGTTTAAAGATATTTTTTAAGAACCACAGTTATAATGACGACGACCTAGGTGCACCTAGTAATGTGATTTCGGTTAGGGAGAATTATCCGTTAGATGGAGCCACCCCTATGGAAAGGCCACCATTAGGAGGAAAGGGCTATCAACGAGATGTAAACTCCCTAATCGATGGATTTGATTTTTATTAGTCGAGAGAAAAGAGCTATCCGTTAGATGGAGCTACCCCTAAGGGAGGCCACTCTTAGGAGGAAAGAGCTATCAACGAGATGGAGCTAGCTCTCGATTTTACCAGATCGATATAGTTCGATGACCTGTTTTGTGAATCGATGAGAAAAGGGCTATCCGTTAGATGGAGCCGCCACTAAGGGAGGCTACTCTTAGTAGGAAAGGGCTATCAACGAGATGGAGCCATCTCTCGATTCTCTCGCAACGATTTTATTTATTTTGATTATACCCGATATCCATATCTCCTATAAAGTTGTTGATTTGGTTTTCACCTCTTTATGACATTGAATTATATTTTTGCTTGATTATCACCTTTGGAAATTGAAACTAGATTTGAGGAAAATAATTATTCGATCTCCTGTGTGTTTCCCTTTTAGTTGATGGTGATTAATTGTTGTCCCTCACTAAGTCTTCGTGACTTACCCCCTCATCTTATATATAATTTTTGAGGTAAAAGTGATTCTTGAAAATATTTTATTTATTGTGGATAAGTTTGATCATAAGGCTTGCCGGACTAGGGTGCTAGTTCGTGCGCCGGTCACGATGCGGATTGGGTCGTGACAATCTAGTCCTTGTCTTTCCTTTGCCTCATTCAAACAAGAAACCACATGTCTTCTTACCTCTGTAAAGAGTTTGAATTTTGTGGTAACTATCTAATTAATGGCAGTGATTAAAGAAGCTGTTAATTAAACGATCCAGTCAAATGGTCCCTAAATATAGAGAGAAAAGTAGTGTTTGGATGGAAATTTTGACATGAGTGACTCACTTGTTAAGAATACAAGCATATATGTGTAAAATATACATGTGTCTTGTGCACTAATTCTACATATTAAAGTGACTCTTTGGTCCGAGATAATTTATAGCTACATGGCTCAAAATTGAAACTGACAAGTCAGGGCCTTTCTGATTCTAAAGTTAACTTTAAAATTAGAATTAGACCATTGCTTTAGCATTTAAGTCAAACTATACTGTCATGTTAAGTAACTTTCATTCATTTTCAATCCTATAACCAATAGAAAAACAAATGTGCTATTCTATTTATGAAAGTTAACAAATTAGAATTAATTCACTGCTAGTCACAGTTTAACTAGTTATGGTAACTAAAAGTACTCCATGCAGTTTCTTTTTTTCATGACAATTCCAAAACTAGTTTAAGTATGAATGAAGCTATAATTGTTCTTTTGCTACAACTTTTAAAACAGGTTCTATAACTGAAAAACAGTATCCTACTCCAGAAACTCACGCTCCTTTGAAACAGATTTTATAAATGGAAGATTAGTGCAAGTTTAAAAATCTTTTAACTAATTCAACACTAGGAACCACAGACAGTTCCAGCTGCAAAAAACGCCAACTAAAATAACCGAAGCAAAGGAAACAAAAATACTATGACCCGAAAAACCAAGACAGCACTGACATATACAAGACATAAAGAATGAGGTTTGTTTCAATTTCTCAGGTGATGCGGCGCTTGTATTGACTTATATGTTCTGATATGTATCCTTCTTTCTGAGCTCTCAATGTATATATTTTTTTCTGAGGCATGAAGTTAGAATAAGGAGACTGAGAGAACCGGTTACTAATAATCCTTATAATAACCACTGTCCTAAATTATTGGGACTAGTGTAAAGTGCTAATCTTTGTGAACACACCACAAAACATAAACAAGAGGCAGAAAAATAATCAAGATGGAAAAGGGGACATACCATAGTAGAAGGAAGATCAAGGTAAAGAATAGTATGGTTGTTTGTCATGTTAGTAACTTCAGGGCCAAATAACTTTTGCAGTAAATATCTTGTGAGAACCTGCATAGTTATTAAGACAATTTCTGTATCAGCATACTACCATCATCAATATCTAAACAATTTAAGGCCACTCTCAATGAGATCCTGCATAGTTATTGTGAGAACCTGCATAGTTATTAAGAAAATAAGATCAGATGATAACCGCTAGTTCAAAGCCACTCTCAATGCCTATTAGCATCTTGCACATCGCCTTACAAGCTAGCTGCATTACAAACAACATGTCCTTGCGCACTAGTACTAGCAGAAGTACAGTTTTGATGTATTCCACTTCCACATTACTCAATTTTTTATGCTTTTTCAAAATCTTACGGTTCACACAAAAATATACCATCATAATTTAGGAAGTGGAAAAAATGTCAATACATGATTACAACATATAAAATGAATCAGATACAGTAATCCCTAATTTCACAATTAAATGGATCCTATAATAAACTAAGAATCCAACATTTTTCAAGACAACTGATCAGAATTAAACCTAGTATGGATTGAAGTTGAGAAAAAAATGAATCGATACCTTTATATAGGTCGCAGATTTCACCGAAAATTTCAGTATATAATACAAACATCATAGTTGTTAAAATTCATATAAATTTATATTAAAAATAACAACAAATTTGTTTATCTAAATTCATACGTAAAGGTTCTAACCCTATCAAGAGAGAGTTCAAATCTATAGATCTAAAACCATATCATAAGAGATCTAAAACAGAAAATCCCCAATTGCATAAACCCTAAAAAGAGAAAGTAGAACGAAGATATATACCTGAAAACGACGAAGAAACAAAGAAGAAAGGAAATATGAGAACGAAAACGATTGGTTGGTTTCAAGGAAGAACACGATTGGCCGGTCTCAAAAACGAAAACGATGAAGAACGAGTAGGTTGGCCGGTTTCAATAAGAAGGAAGAACACGATTTTGGGTGTTTGATGTATTCTGCGCGACCTTATATTGGGTGTATAAGAAACAAAGGGAATTTAAGTTGAGAAAGAGATTGAATTTGAGCGCTTTCTTTATTTCTTCAAGGAACCGTTGAAAAAGCAATATGAACTGCTGGTAAGCTAAAACCATACCAGCGGTTTCTTAGCAACCGCCGCAATCTATCGTATGTTTGTTTTATTAATTAAAAAAAAAATATATATATATATATATATATATATATATACTCCCTCCGTTATATAATATATGCAAAAGTTGGTCAACAAAAGTGAATGTATTTGGTCTAAATTTTGAACCAAATACAAAGTTTCTTTGACTCACTTTTGCTTATATTTTGTAACAGAGGGAGTATATATAAAAGGGGCAGCCCGGGCACGTGCCCAGGCATGCCGCACGGCATAATCGCCACTGAGGAGAAGGAGAAGGAACGCGCGCTTGTTTTCTCCGAAGAAAGAAGTAAATTAAAAAAATTAAAAAAGAGATGGTTCGCGGTTTTTTTTTCTATTTATCAACTAAACCGCTGGTAAACCAAATTAAACCGCCGGTTCATTTAAAAATTACCAGCGGTTCCCCAAAACCGTTGCTATTTTTAATTTTGTTTTAAAAATTACCAACGGTTTCCCAAAACCGTTGCTATTTTTAATTTTGTTTTAAAAATTACCAACGGTTCCTCAAAACCGTTGCTATTTTAATTTTGGTTTAAAATTACCGGCAGTTCTACAAAACTGTTGCTATCCATTTGTTGCGATTTTCAATTTTTTTTGTAGTGAAAGACCCAAAGAAAGCATCAAAGAAAGCATCAAATAAACGTATTTAACCCAATTCTTTAATATTGTACATTGACAACTTGAACAAAATGTTGAAAAAAAAATTTAAAGGATACACATCATTGATGTAAATTAATTTTATACTAATATATAATAAAATTATTTAATTTTTTATATCATATAAAAAAAGTGGAGTGAACATCAAATTTAAATTTTTAGAAAAGTTAAGAAGATTGGGCCTAATAATTTGAATAAATACTAAATGTAGAAGCAAGATAAAGCATTAATTTATGTAATTATATATTACATATTTTTTGTTACAAGCATGTATCATCTTCATAAGTGAAAATAAATAATAGCTTTTTTATTAACAAATTAAAGATAATGAACACGAGTCTAAAATCCAGACATCACATGCTCTCTTATTGTTCTTCCAGTTATTCAACTAGTGATAAAGTAATTACAAAAGCCATCAGTACACTCAGCTTCATAACCTTGAAGGAATTTACAATCAGTGTTATCCATGCAGGGAGTGGAACCTGGATTGTCAAATAAGAAAAAAATGTTATGAAAAGATGATAAAGTTTAATCTATAATATTAATTAAACTTTTTTTTGAAGGAATAAATTAAAACTTTTTAAAATGGTGTAAAAATAACATACTTTTTATGCCAATTACAACAACTAATAGGGAAAGAAAGATGATCAGAGCAGAAATAAACATATGAATTTGAGCCATATTTTTTAACTCTTTTGCTTGTAATAAACATATTTTTTGTATTGCTTTATAAGTACAAATTTGATGCTTTTTTTACTTAAATTAAATAGTTTTTAGCACTTTGGAATAACAAGAAGGCATTTATAATATTAAAATTGATGTTAAATGTCTCTAATCAATATGTAGCGTGTATCTCTTTAACTCCAGCTCGTCCTTGTTGTCTTTGTATTGAAAAATTTCATGTTTCTTTAACTTAATTAATTAGTTTATAGCACTTAGGAGTTGCAATAAGCCATTTATAAAAATGAAATGGAGAATGTTAACATGTGCCCTTGAGGCATATGTTAAGGAAATAAATTTAGAAAATATTTATTAAAATTATTTGTGCATTTTATCTCTTAAGCATTAAATTTGTTGCATCATTAAATGTAAAATTTTTATATTAAGGTATCTTAACATATGCCCTTAGGACACAAGTTAACATGATCCAAATGAAATTAATATTAAATATCTCTAATTAATTGCGTGTATCTCTTAAACCCACTCAATACCTTATTAAATACTCCATCCGTTATAAAATATAAACAAAAGTTGGTCAACAAAAGTGAATGTATTTTGTCTAAATTTTGAACCAAATACATCAAGTTTCTTTGACCCACTTTTGCTTATATTTTGTAACGGAGGAAGTATCTCATAACAATCTTGATAATTATCAAAATTCATTTTTATTTTTATATAAAACTAGTAAAAGACATGTGCAATTCATTGTACATTTTATATATTTATAACACAATTTGTAATTGATATATAATTTTGAAAATCCATAAATATTTTGAAAATATCAACATTAAAATAGTATTTTTATAATATATTATTTATTTGATATGAAAAAATCCGTTAGATATTTGCATCGTGCCGGTTGTGAATTTTACGTACTTATTTGCAAAAATAAATTTGTATGTCTTATATAAAGTTGACCGATACAATAAAGTTTTGAAAACTCATAAATATTTTCAAAATGTCAACATTAATATATTTTCCTATGAAATATTTGTTTATTTTTATGTGAAAGTCCAATTATGCATGTATACTCGCGAGTATTTCTTTATTCTATAAAACTATATATTTTACTTTAAACTTTTGTGTTAGCTTTTTTATAAAATTATGTTGTATTTTAGCACTCTGACGCTCAAGTCAGTATTTGAATAAGGTAAAAGAATGCTAAATTGGAGGCGCAGATGCCATACCTTGAGATTGGTGTATGAATGTTTATATAGAAGAATATGAGGGTTTTAATGTAGTGGGGTCCCCTATGTGCAAAGGATCAACCATACATATCACCTGGAGTGTTATTTATCTCGTGTGTGCATTGGATATAAGATTCAGTGGACCTTTGGTCCATGGTCATTTTGGTCATTCCGTGGTCGTTTACACCACGTGTAGTCTTTATCCAATTGTATAGGATCTTAGTATGCACTGGAATTTAGCCGACCCAGAACAGTTACCCCCAAGTCCTTGCTATGAGAATACTAAGGAGTTGAAAGTTTGTTGTTGTGGTCTTGATATCGCGATTCATATTGATAATTTATCTATAAAATAAGTTATTGGATATGAATTTGCTAAATGATATATAATGTCCATTATCATAAAATCTAAGAAGAAATGGAACCTTTGTTCTAGTAAGGTGTCGAAATTAGAATACTTATCTATGTGTTAGGAGGCAAGAAAATGGTTTTTATCTTCTCATGAAGCGAACCTGCTTTCATATCCTGCAAAATGAGATGACTATAGTACATATCAGTAGAATAATTTATGGAATAGGTTATGAAGATTTCAAGAGAAAAAGGGTAGTTATCTTTGTTAGTTGACAAATCTTTGACAGTGTCTGTAGGGGTTCGTTTCAGAAAGAGGTCAAGTTCTTTTCTAATTTAGTTCGTTGTCGAAATGACCTGATTCCGTCTTATGAATTTTGGTGCCTATGAGCCATCGTCCTCTGGGATATTACCCGTTAATGCATTTACTATGCTTGCTCGTCATGCACGTATAATTCTTTCGAGGCCTACTATGTCAAGTGTTTGAATTGATGCCCCCGATTTTTTTTCTGATGGTAATAATGGACCAAGGTCTATAACCCATGGTAAGTAATACCTGTTGTTCTTGTGTAGAACTTTTGGGTGTATAATGCTGGTATAATCTTTTGTTCGTTGTCTTTTTCTTTTGGTTCGTAGGCCATATTTATATAGCAAGGAGATTCAGTTCATTTGCCCATGTTCCCCACAACGTGTGATCATGGAATTTTTTATCCTTTTCCCGTCATAGGGCGGTTATCTGCCCCCATGATCTGGAGATGGTGGATTCCCGTTGCCACGTGCCCTCATGCTACCTTGTGAGAGGGGATCGTGGGCTAAGGGTCGGTTAATCAAGTCCTAGTGGGTTGTGGACTTATACGGGCGCGACCCAGTACCTAGGCGAACTGGGCCATTATGGATTTGGGCCAAAATTCTCTCGCCCATTACACCTGTAGATATTTTCAAAGTTTCCTTTGTGGCTATGAAGAGAAGGTGATCCCTTGGCGATATGTTTGTTTGCTGCGATAACTTATTTAATTATGAAATTATTGAACTAAAGAAATGACTTAATTTCGAAATTATGATAAAGTAAAGTCTAAATTATGGAACTAAAGAAATTATTTAAGTAAAAGAAAAAGATGGTTCTTTTGTTCTTTCGAGGCAGTCGGAAAAGAGTCAATGCAGTCAAAATAATTATGTATTTTGAAACTAATGTGATAGAGTTGCGAAGGATGAACTTTTGACAGTTTAAAATACGAATTCTTGAACAAAAATCGTGGTTTTCTCCATCGTGGGAGGAGGTTATGGGTTTTCCTTGTTCCCCTTACTCCTTTCTTTAGGGAATGAGGCTTCCTTTGTGATTGTTTTTGGTTTTTGTAGTCAGCCCTTGGGGATCTTCCTATGGGGCTTTTTAGGTTTTCTTGTAACTTCTTGTAATGACTTGCCCTTTGAGGCTCTAAATGAATTAAAGAACTTTCATTTCCCTTCTTTATTTTGTTCCAATGTTTATGGTTTATGTATCTTGTTCCCTTTGCTTTGGTGTGATTTCTGCAATTTTGGAGTTTCGTACCGTCTAGAGTTTTAGCAATTGGCATATTATTCTAGAACTAACTTGATTGCATTCCCTTACTTTGAGTGGCACTTAGCATTCACATCGTTCAGTAATGTAAAGGAGTTTATCGTTTTATGTTTTACCTTGGGTTCATCGTTTTCTGATGTGTTATTCATCTTTCATATGTTTGTTGGCTTTCGTGGTCCACTTATTTTATTTTCTTTGAACAATCTTCTCTTGTTTTGAGTACCTTGATTGTAGGTTTTCGTTTCTTTCTCGTAGTGGCGTTGTGAGTCTTTAAATTAGGGTGTGATCTTTAACCCTTCCTGTTTTGTGTAGTCTTTCCTTGGAATTTTTCTAGGTAACTCTTATACTCTACAGGTTTTGTACTTTGTGTTGCTTAATGTAACAATATTTTTGTTATTTTGTGCCTCTGAGTAATTCCCTTTTGGAACCATTATCCTCTGCCTTCAAATATTGTTTCGTTGAAACGAGTTTCTCTACTTTGTGATTTTGGTGGATATGAGTGTTCTTTTATAGGATTATCATCACTGATTTTTGGTGGATAGACTCCGATAAAGGTTTTGTGTCCCCATTTGGTCTCACTTTATGGTGGTGATTTAGAGAGACGTAGTACCGTTCTCTCAATTTCATGGAGGTTGTCCTGATGGTTTTCATTTTCTTTGTATTAGATATGAATTGACTTTGTAACAGGTTGCATTAATTTGTACTTTGCTTTGGGTTGTGGGTTGTTCCCATCTTTTTTGGTTTTGCCAGAGTATGGCTCTTCTTCTTTGAAGGGTTTCCTCTTTAAATGTGTGAGAGTGGGTGTTTGTACTTTTCAGATCATTCTGTTACCATATTGGTTTTCATTTAAGTTGCTCCGAGCACATTTTTGTTTTGTCTCTGGACTTTGAGTGACAATCAAACGACTCTGCTCTCATTGCGGCTAGCTGGGGGCGGGGGGTTTATCGCTTATGGCTTGTGCTTCCACTATGTTAGATAGGTTTTCACAATTTTGAAGCTTCAGCGGTTTGACGCATTCTTTAGTAAGGGTTTTCGATGATTGCATTTTCATATCCATATAAAGTCTTCTTTGGTGCGTTATCAATATTGGTATTCCCAATGGGTTTGAGCATGTTTGCTTTTTTATTGTCTTCTGCTTTACCGTCATTGGTCTTTTCACTGGGTTTAGCATTTTCCTTTGGTGTTTTGTATATTTCCATGGTTGGTCTTGCTAACGGGTTTGTCTTGATCTTTGTACGGAAATGCAATCTGTCTTCCTAGTGAGTCTTAGTTTTTCCATCTTTGGTTTTAATTTTTCTTGGTTTATGTTTCCCTGTTTTCAACGACATGAACAAATTTGGAGCAATTATCCCATATATTCATAATTTAGTGAGGGGTTACCGTTGGTATAAGAAATTTAAAACTATGGATGGCGTAACATGTTGCCTCGAAATAATGAGAAATTAAAATATAATTTAAACTAGAAATCATAAATCCAATAAAGTAATTCAGCAAAGTTTGTGAATCTTATCTGTTGTTCTTGGTCCTTGCTTATTGTCGATGAGCAGCGTCTCCATTGGTGCTACTTTTTCTTGTTGTTCTTTTGTAGCTGTGTTGATGGCCCTATGCATATTCTTGTGGCATTTCCTTGCTCCGGTCATATCAACTTCAATGGTGACTATTTTATCCCTCTTGTCATGATATTTCATTTTCAGATGTATTGTGGACTGAGTTTTTTAAACAATTCATGGTACATCACATCATAGGAGCTTCTATGATCTACTAGTAATTAATTTGGACACGACGTGCTGTGCCATTGTTGTTATGATGAACAGTGGAAAAATCTCAATTTGTGTACCTCTGGGGTAGTCATCGTCGTTGAATCCCGGCATTGGCCTATCTTTCTTCTTGTAGGACAACGCATCAATCCTCACGAAACACATTCTAGCAATCCTTCGCTTTGTGGTCCCTCTGGACCTGTCTTTGAGGTTTGATGGTCCTCTTGTTATGGAGATCATCCTCATATCATTCATTTTACTTCCCTTGCTCTCCTCTTCATCTGATGTTGGGTTAATTTTGAGCTTGGTAAATTCTCCTATAACAGATGCTAGGAATGGCCTTTTACCTTGGTCTCTTTCTTCTTCACTACTTTCTACTTCTTTGTCTCTGATTGCTTCAATTCTCTTTCTTCTTTCGTGATCGCTTCTTTCTAGGGGACTCACTCCTTCTTGGGGTCCTTATAGAGGAATCATACTTCATGTTCTCATAGCTTCTACCGCCCTCTTCATTGGTGTAGCTGTTCAGCTTTCCTTGTTTGATTAGATCATCTATTACGTCTTTTAGTTGTACAAAATCTTCAGTCTCGTGCCTCACGCTCACATGGAATTTCTAGTATTTGCTTCTGCCCATTCCAGGGTTTTCCTTTATCACTCTTGGAGGAGAATTGGCAAACTTTGCATTTATACTTTGCATTTATTCAGGGGTGCGTACTCAAAGTAACCTGCTTTTGGTCCTCTCAGTTCTCTATCTTAACTGGCTCTTTCGTCCTTCTTTGGTAAAGTCTTATCTCCTAACAACTTCTCCTCATATTTGATGTAGCTTTGGGGTCAAGATAACAGGTCATGCGTGTTCCGTGGTTCTTTGATTCCTAATTTCTCTTTGAACTTTGTATCGCTCCTTAATCCCTTTTCAAAGATGTGACACTTCAGCTTGTCATTTGTCTTTGAACTTTGCAGCGATGGCTCTGCTGCGTGTAAGGGGTCCTGGCCTATATATCATTTTTGTTTTCAAAAAGATGGAGTTACTGGTAAGAAAAATTGTTTGTTTTAGGAAAATGGGTTTAAATATGATTTTTTTTCAAGTAAATCAGCTCGCAAACAGCGCCACATGGCTGAGGCGTTCAGAAATGATTGTCTCGATAGTGAAGGTTCGACTGGTAGAATTTTGTAGTTGATGATGATTAGTGATTTACAGTCTTGGAGCGAAAAGGTACCTGCAAAAATGTTAGCACTCTGACGCAAGTCAGTATTTCAATGAGGTAAAAGAATGCTAAATTGGAGGCGCAGATGTCTTACGTTGAGATTGGTGTATGAATGCTTATATAGAAGAATATTAGTTTTTTAATGTAATGGGGTCCCCCATATGCATAAGATCAGCCACACATATCACCTGGAGTGACATTTATCCAGTGTGTGCGTTGGATATAAGATTCAGTGGACCTTTGGTCCGTGCTCGTTTTGGTCATTCAATGGTCCTTGAATTTTATTTTTCCCGCGCTAACGGTTACTCACACGCCTTAAATCTTTCACATTTTACATTTCCGATACTTAAGTAGCGAAGGATATAATGGTAGGGTGTTTTGGGTATATCTACTACTTAAGTAGCGGATAGGAATATTTTGATAAATTCATAGGGCGTGCGAAAAAATAAATATAAAACAAAAGTATTTTTCGTGGTCTTTAACACCACGTGTAGTCCTTATCCATTTGTATAGGATCTTAGTATATATTGGGCTTTAGCCAGCCCAAAACAGCATGGATCATCTCCATAAGTGAAAATAAATAATAGCATTTGCATACAAATTTGGTAGGGGCATTTCATACAAATTGTAGATATTAAACACGACTCTAAAATCCAGACATGCTCTCTTATTGTTCTTCCGGTTATTCATGCAACTATGTTTTTCCCTTCATATTCAAGTCTCCCACACATATGGCTTATGGTAGTGACAATAGCCAAAAAGACACTCAACTATATAATCTATTAAGGGTAGATAATTATGGTCAGACTTGCAGGGATAGTTACCATGGGTTCTCAAATAAGAAAAAAAATGTTATGAAAAGATAAATTGAAATTTTTTAAAATGGTATAAAAATAACATACTTGTTATACCGATTACAACAACAAATAGGGAAAGAAAGATGATCAAAGCAGTAGCAAAACATAATAATTTGAGCCATATTTTTTCTCCTTTGCTTGTAATAAACATCTTTTTTGTATTGCTTTATAAGTACAAATTTGATGCCTTTTTTTTGACTAAAATTAAATAGTTTTTAGACCCTTTGGAATCGCAAGAAGGCATTTATAAAATTAAAATTGATGTCAAATGTCTCTAATCAACATGTTGCGTGTATCTCTTTAACTCACTCAATTGATCACTTAAACTTTGGTAAAAATAGTCATCTATGAAACTAATAATATAAAATATATTCTTATTCTTGCATAAAAAAAATATATTCTTATTCTAATCAATATCTAAATACTATCTATAGCTACTTAAAAAAGCATCCATTCTAATAATTTTTAAAGCAAATTTTTCGATCAAATCTTCATATTATATATTTTTCAAATGATCATTGTCAATTGCTATCGATATAAGTCATTAACTTGTAACAAAAAAAACAGAGTCATTAACTCTTCTTTTGTAACATAGTATAGAGCCCAAGTAAAATTTCAAATTGAAATCCACTACTATTTTTTTTTTAATCAACCTCTTTATTGTTTAGAGACCTACTACCATATAATTTTTTTAAGCCCAAAAGAATGCAGGCCTAGCATTGTAGCGCACCTGCACTTGAGCAGGGTCGTCTTTGTTGTCTTTGTATTGACAAATTTCATGTTTTTTAACTTAATTAAATAGTTTATAGCATTTAGGAATTGCAATAAGCCATTTATAAAAATAAAATTAATATTAAATGTCTCTAATTAATTGCGTGTATCTCTTAAAGTCGCTCAATTGATCCACCACTTAACCTTAATAAATACTTTCTCCGGTCTCATATATAAGAAACAAAACAAAAAAATTTAAAGTCTTAAATATAAGCAAAAGTCTACTTCAATTATTAAGTTTTATGACATTATTCCAATTTCAACCAATAAATGCAATGTTTTACATTTTCCAAGAAGGTATAATGTGTTTTTTCTCCTCGGTTAATGTATTTTAACTACTTTCTTAAAGGAAGAGCTTTTTTGAAAATTTTCTTATATACTCTGTTAAATATCAATATTCATTTTGATAATTATCAATATTCATTTTTATTTTATAAAACTAGTAAAAGACTTGTAATTGTGGATTTACTATATTTATACACAATTTGCAATTGATATATAATTTTCAAAATCCATGAATATTTTAAAATATCAACATTAAAATAGTATTTTCATAAAATATTTATTTATTTGATATGAAAAATCTGTTAAATATTTGCATTATGTCTATTGTTAATTTTACATACTTATTTGCGAAAAAAAAATTTATATATTTTCATTTAAATTTGTTGCCTTAGCATTTTTATAAAATTAACGTTGCATGTTTCAACTTACGTTGCATGATAAGACAAAATGGATTCATTTTAATTGGATGAGTGTATAAACATACATTTTAATTGAGCAAATATAATATTCATTTTTTTTAATTGAGCAAATATCATATCCATGCATGAGAGAACATAAATGATCACATGTTTATGAATAATTGATGGCAAAGAAAAAAAAAGGAGTCTATTCCTCCCACGGCCTTGGTTCACTATTAAAAAAAGTTGAAATACCGACGGAATTTAGAGACGGAATATATTTCTTCTCTAATAGAGATGGAATTAGAGACATAAAAAGCAGTTAGATACAAATATATTTATTTTAGAGATAGATATTTTCATTTTAGAGATATATTTTGTCCGTCTCTAATAGTTCAGAGACGAGGAAATTACCGACAACATCAAATCCGTCTCTAGCATGCTTAGTGACAGAATATTTGCATTTTAGAGACAAATTTTGTCCAACGGTATTTAAAATTTTTCTAGTAGTGGTTAGACCACTTCTTGAAGATGCATGGAGTGTAGAGTGGAGTAGATCCCTTGTTTTCCTTTTTTTTGTTGGTATTTTCTCAAATGTAACAAAAAAAATAAACTATTAGGTGTCTTTATAATGTGTAGAAACAAATGATGATCAAATGAGATGTTGATGATCAATTGAAATGTGGTTAGGATATGATGGATAGCTCAACTTGGATAGCTCAACTGATTAAATTATATATAGTTGAGTTAAGAGTTAAGGAGTTAGATGACCACGGTTTAAACTATAGTAAGGAGAAACCTAACATAACATTATAATATACTACTCCCTCCGGCTTTAATTATAAGCAAATTTCACTTTTTAGATTCATTTGATTACTAATGTATTTAGACTTAATTAAGACCAAATACATTGGTAGTCAAATGAATCTAAAAAGTGAAATTTGCTTATAATTAAGGCCGGAGGGAGTAACAACTAACAATTTCCATAAAAAAAAATTACATGTGGTTAATGATGAATACTACTCAAAAAGCTAAATTTAACTAGGGAATATTATTGATGGGGGTCTAAGTTCAAACCACATATTCTCTAATTCTTAACATTTTTAATGTATGAGTCTAGCCACTAAGCATTAAATGAAGGTTTTCTTGTAGTGGCCCACACTTACGGTACTCACAAAAACCATCATTACATCTTGATAAACGACTTAACGCCATTGGACAATCACGATCAGAATTGCAAGGAACATCGCCTACATTGTTAAAAGAAAAAATGTTACCAAAAGATAAAATTTTGCATAAATATAAATTTAAAAATGATGTGAAAAATAACATACTTCTACCAGTTACAATAAGAAATAAGGAAAGAAAGATGGTCAAAATGTTAACAAACAAGAAAAATTGAGGCATATTTCTTCTGCTTTGCATGTGATAAACAAAATTTTATGTGTCTCTATATAAGTGAAAAAAAATCCATGTTTTGTGAACTTCAATTAAATAGTTTTAGTATTTAGGAGATATATGGGATCTATATATTTGATTTTCTGCTCCATTGTAAACAAAAAAGAAATTTTTAGCATTTGAAGGATGCTAAAAGCCATTTATAAAATTGGATTTATTGTTAAATGCCTCTAATCAATATTTTACGTGTATCCTTTTAGCTCACTCAAGATCTCACTCTCACATAAAATCTTAATGGTCATAAAAGTTTATTATTATTTTTATTAAACTTCATTAGCAATTGTTAACAACATAAACCCAAATCCAATAAAATAAATAAGAAAACATTTAAAGAGCATGAAAGTTTTAAACACTTTTAGAGCCAATGTTATAATCATCATTGCCCGTTCTTTCTTTTGGCCCGCTGAATCTTTAAATTTTTCTTCCAAGTCTTGGACAAATAAAGAGCAAAACTGACTTTCCTAGCGAGTTACAATAAATGGGCACAATATAGAGGTAGGCATGGCAACGGAGCGGGGACAAGTTTTGCTCTCCCCAAACCTAAATCCATATAGTTTGGGTTTTTTCAAACTCATCCCAATTCAGAGCGGGGATAAAAATTATAACCCCAAACTCAAACCCAAACCCAACGGGGATTGGATATCCCAACGGAGTTCGGGTATCCCCGTTACGTCTTTTCCTACATGAATTTGGATTAAATTTTAGTATTTTTTTATTAAATAAAAGAAGTTAAAAGCCCAAAATTATTTTGTTTCAACGATATTTTTTTAAATAAAAATAAATAAATAAAGAAAATAGTTTGTTTAATACTCAAATTAAAGATAAAAAATAAATATATAAATGTAATTTAAGAAATTTTTTAAGAATTTCTAATTTAAAAGAGGTAAAATCTGATTTTAATATATGAGGGGCGGGTTCGGGGACGGGTTCGGGGTGGGTACCAATGTCCTCATTACCCGCCCCAACCCCATCTTTTGAAATCGGGGAAAACCCAAACCCAGTCAACTCGAGTTTTCCCCGTCAAAGCGGGTATAGTTTGGGTGGGTACCCGCGGGTATGGGTTTTATTGCCATGTCTATATAGAGGATAATAAATGGAGCAAAGTCACCCTTAATTGGTATGAGTAGTACAAATCAATTTTTATAAGTGTTCTTTCAATCATGCAATCTCAAACTTGTACAGCCTCAAACTTGTACAGCCTCAGCCCTCATCTGTCTTCTATTGTCTAGAATTTGCGATGAGCCACTCGTTATCATGTCTTGCGCACCAACAATCACTCTAATCCTTCATTAGTCTCAAGTGTCACATTCCCATTGGCATTCGCTTGGTTTATGGCTGAACCACATCGTGGCATTTGTAACATCTTAGACAACTTTCGTTTATTGTCGACTGTTGGAACAAGAGCACAATTATGTGTGAATTGAAAATAAAATTTGAGTCTCTTATTCGGTACTAGAGCATACTAGTTGTTGTAGCATACTAGTTATTGTGTTATAGCTTTCATTATCAGCTAACAGGGTCGGCCCTATGCTTAGGGATGGGTATGGTTTGGCTTAGGGATGGGCAGGGTCGGCCCTAACCCGAACCAAACTATTAATTATGAAGCGAACCAAACTGTTCAATTTGGTTTATTTTAACGGTTCGGTTTGATTTTTTGGTTTTTTTGTCCACCCCTACCTACGCTATGGCTAGGAGTGCAGTGGCCTAGAGCTCAAGATTTTAGGGGTTCCATTTTGTTATACTCACTTATTTTTTAATAGTGTTATAAATAACAATTATATGCGCCGTATACGTAGAAAACAGAAACACACTATCATTTGCTTGCTTTCTCTTTGCCTATATGTCTCTAATTTTGATTCTTTATTAAAAAAAGAAAAGGGTAAATAGGTTTTTACCCCTTACAAAGTAAGCGAGTTGTGTTTTGCCGCTCTGTAATTTTTTTTTATATTACCCCCTCTAATGTTAAAGAATTTTTTTCTAATTCATTTTACCCCACTGTGTTGAGAAAAAAAAAGTCGGCAGGGGCGTAAAATGTGTAACACCAAAACCCGACATTTAACTATTTCTAGTTTTATAAAATCTTTTTCAAACTACGCAACGGAAAATAAAGTTTGAATTATAAAAACAATGGTTCGAGTATTACATATTCACTTAAAAAACACTAATAATAACTTTATTAGTAAAATAACATCTATGCAAAATTACAAATTCTATAATGCTACATATTTAATTAAAATAATAACAAACGACTCTAAACATAAAAGAGTAAACCCTTTCTCGTGTCCTCATTAGAGCGGAGCATCACCGATAACTCGACCATAAACAAAATCTGAGAACTTGGACCCCCAAAGGTCCAACAAGTACACAAAACAGAGGGTTAGTAAGGAATCCCAAAATAAATATAAGTATATCGAATACTATACACTTAATAACAACATAATAAATTCTACTAACATTCGCACCATAAAGATGCAAGATTATACAATTAAGATACATCTATAACTTATAAATCAAGTATCATGTAAATCATATAATCCACGTATCATCAAGTTATTCACAATTGATATTCAAATAGCAAATAATGCACACAAGACACTAGTACAAATATGACTTAATAATATGCCTTTTACTACAGTGAAAAATATCCCAGATGTAAAAAGGATTATGAAGTACTTTTTACAGCTGGTTTCAATTTTATAAGTAGTGAATAATACATCAACATAACCTTTTACACCTGAGTATACTAGTCCCAGATGCAAATAAAAACGCGGTGGCAATCCCGTAATTATCAAGAAAATTTTATAACTTAAGTTTACATCTGAGAGTGTTATCCCAGTGGTAAAAGGTCTATTTTTTATTTTTGAAAAGGAAAATAATATTCAAGTCTCAGATAGATATACACGCACGCGTACGAACCCTAGCTCTCTGAGAAGCTCTTCCTCAATCGCATCCTCAATCGCAATCGCTCTTCACTCTCAATCTCTGAATCGCTCTTCACTCTCAATCTCTGAATCGCTGCTTGCTCTTCACTCTCAATCTCGTCAATCGCTCACGGAAGGTACTCACTCTCAATCTCTCTCACTCACTCACTGAATATTTTCATTCACTCACACTCTCACTTGTTACGAATTGAAGGCTCAGTCCAACGAATTGAAGTCAGAATCAAGTCAGAATCATTCACTCACACTTTCACTGTTACGAATCGAAGGTCACTGATAAGAATCGAAGCCCTAGTTCCTCTTCCTCCGACTGAAAACACAAAGGTACTGATATTCTCAAACTTGTTTATTTATAAAGTTTGTAAAGTGCTGCTAAAATTTGTTGGGTTTGCCTTTGAATTAATTCTGATTCTGAGTTTATTTATGTATGAATATGTGATTGAGTTTATTTTTATTTTGCCTTTGAATTTGTTGGGTTGTGAAATAGTGTGCTGTGTATAGTTGTGTTTATCTTTGGCAATGGCATGGAAATAAGAGAGCGTGGTTGAAACGGAGTTAGAGTGAATCATCTTCACATTGGAAATATTTACTGTTTTTTTGTGATGGGGAATTCTAGATTATTAATTCTTAGAATCACTTAAATTCTTAAACTAGTACTAGATTACAAGTAGACCAAGATAGTAAAAGGACAGCGTTGATTTATGTAATTTATTCTCTTTTTGGTTTGCGCCTGTCTTGGTTGGTTTTGCAGAAGTATAATAGAAATTTTAAAGAATCAACCACCTGACTAAGGAGTTTAGGCTTGTCAATTGTTGAAAAGGTAATCTCGTGCATGGGCCTAAAATGTAAACAGTGAAAAGATCAGTACCAGTCAAAATTTTAAACAACAATAGTGCAATGCATTTATTAACTGCTATAGGCTAATGGAAACAATCAAACAATAGTATTTCCCCCCTAGAGAACATAAGAATAGAGAGTCTTCATGAACTAGAGTGGTAAGAGTCCACAACAACAACAAAAATTATATACACCATACTACAGTGATGAGCACATTCTTTATAAAATGATCATAATGCCTAACAACGGAACTAAATATTCCCCTACCAAGAGGCTTGCACTTCAAAAAATATTATCATCAAAGAACGTGAGATTTTATCCCAGTCGTCATCAATGTATCAACTTCGTCATAAAACACATGCTTCTACTTCTACTTGATCAATATAAGATCATTTTTAACAATACTACTAACTGAAGACAATGAAAGAAAACAAACACATTCACAATATCCCGACTAGAAGAATAACAGTCCAAACTGAAATTATTAAGAAGCATACCGGTTAAAATTTGGTGTCACACCCATAGCATTGTCTCCATCTTCAATGTTATTTTTATTTGTTTGAAGTGCAAGAGCTTCAAGGTTAGAAGAAGAACCAAACGTAGGTGGTGGATGAATTCTGTTTTGCCCAAAAAAAGGAGAGAGGACATTAAAAAATAAACTAGTAGCGACATAAATGAAAATATAATATTAATGAGAACAATTCAACAAGAGTTAGGATAATAAAAAATATTCTCATTGAGCAATGGCCATCATAGAAAATAAAACTGACTAGACAATGTATGAACCATACCCCTGCTTTAAAGAATAGTTAAGAGAACTTTGTGCATCATCTTTCTCAGCACGGTCTGAATGCTCCGAAGAATCATTATAATGTGTACTACCAAAAGGATATACCTGCATTAAGGCCAATACAAATATAAAACAATCAGCATGAATAACTTCTCTAGACTTTTATTTAAATTTTAAACAACTTATTTAAAGATTCTGATTCCAAAGTTCCAAATCTTATGCCAATAATAACATCAACCAATTATCTATAATGAATCCATCCATATAGGCTAGTAATTTAAACAAATTATAAGTGCTTTTTTATATACCTGTACTAAGCGAACTTGAAATGCGGGACGATCAGAATGAGAAAGATGTTGTACTGATTCAAAGTAGTCTATATATAAAATTCACTTATGTTTCTTTTCATATCAAATCAGCAGCAGCTTGAGCTTGAGAAAAATAAAATAAAATAAAGTTCCATATCTTTTTTTTAAAAGGAAGTGAAGTTTCATGTTAGTTTATAAACATGTTAAACTTAATTAAGCGATTACAATATAAGTGATTATAATTTATGAATTTATATATACACTCATTTTATAACAAAAGGTAAAATAAAGTCTAACAGTTTTGTATAAATTATAATTTGTTTTCGTATAAGTTGTAAGTTGTTTCGATGATAAGTTCTTCGAAACAGTAAGTTTTTATGGCAGTAAGTATTTTACTATGTAATCACTTACAAATGAATCTTAAAAAGTGTGCATATCATGAGTTACTAAAACCGGTTACTTTGAGTGGAGTTGGGATCCGGGGAGCTGTTTTGCGGGATAATTCTTTCGGTTTCAGGGCTGTTTTTCTGGCTGCTGTTGCAGTTTTTTCTGGTTTTTGTTAGTGTAGGAGTAACTGGTTTTTGCTGTTTGTTTAATTTTATCAGGGGTGCGTTTTTGGTGCCTTAATTAGTGTAGTTTGTAGTTTTGGTTTTGCTTTCTGCTTGTTATGTTTTCAATGCCTAGTGCTGTATGTTTTGTAGCCTTGTAACTCAGCCAGGTACTGCTTGTACTTGGTTTTGTTTTAATAAATCTTTTGCCGATTCAAAAAAAAAAAGTCCAGTTCGGTTCGGTTTGACTATAAATCATAACAGTTCAGTAAGAAACCGATATTTTGTTTGTGTCACAACGCTTTAACTTAATTAGTATGCATTAATTTCGGAACATAGGTATGGATCGTACTTGGATGAGAGCTAATCGATTAAGCGATGAGTACGAACAGGGAGTGATGGAATTTCTACAGTTTGCTGAAGACAATCTTCCTCCTGAAAGTAATGCTAAAAAAAATATTCCTCCTAAAAGTAATTTACTTTTTCTATGCCCATGTGTTCTTTGTGCAAACAAAAAACCAGAACTTGATAAGAAAGAAATCAAGAGTCATCTCATTTGCAATGGGATTTGTCAAAATTATACACGATGGACATGGCACGGTGAAGTAGGAGCACGGCGGAGTGTGTCCCAACAAGAAAATGTTAGTGTAGATATGGATGATCGTCTTGAAGACATGATGCGTGATATTGGGGAAGACTCGTTTAAGAAGACGCATGTGTATGATACTTTGTGCAGGGACAAGGACAATCCTTTGTACCCGGGATGCACAAATTTTACACGTTTGTCGGCGGTGTTAAAGTTGTTTAATCTGAAGGCAAAGAATGGGTGGACTGACAAAAGTTTTAGCGAATTGCTTGAATTGTTGACACAAATGCTTCCTGAAGGTAACATACTACCAAATCGTTGTTACGAGGCGAAGAAAATATTGTGTCCGATGGGTTTGGAGTATGAAAAGATACATGCATGCCCCAATGATTGCATATTATACAGAAAAGAGTTTGTAGACTATAATCGTTGTCCGAAGTGCAACGCGTCACGCTACAAGAAGAAAGATGGTGATTCAAGTGACGATGAGGTGACCAAAAAGGGTTCTCCAGCGAAAGTGGTATGGTACCTTCCAATAATTTCAAGGTTCAAGAGATTGTTTGCTAATGCAAATGACGCAAAGAATCTTAGATGGCATGCAGAAGAGAGAAAATGTGACGGACAAATTCGCCATGTAGCTGACTCTTTGCAATGGAAGAAAATCGACAATATGTTTCCAAATTTTGGCAAGGAGTCGAGAAACCTCAGACTTGGACTTGCTACTGATGGAATGAATCCGTTTGGCAATCTAAGTACTAACCATAGTTCATGGCCTGTTTTGCTCATGATTTACAACCTATCTCCTTGGTTGTGCATGAAGCGTAAATATATTATGTTATCGATGATGATTTCGGGCCCAAGACAACCCGGAAATGACATAGATGTTTATCTAAGTCCCCTAATTGATGATTTTTCCCAAAGTAAGTGTTGGGTAAATTTTAGCTATTTATTTACATTCATAATACATCGTTGATTTATTTTTAGTATGTATTAACTAAATGTCATTCATATGTAGACAAGGGTACAACCCAACGGCAATGATTGTGGGTATTATGTAATGAAGAATATGATTGACATTGTCTCTGCTAGTGTTACAAAGAAATGGGATGAGGTAATATGTTTTTCTTTATTGAAATATGATTGATATTGTGTCACTTTGCCTTGCCTTTTTTGCTTGGTCTGGTGTGTGTTACAATGATATAGTGTTACAAAGAAATGGTCTGGTGTATTTTTTTCTCTTTGCCTTTTGCTTGGTGCAACTTTGGCGTTTTGGTGTTTTGTATAGTTTGTTTAGCCTGCTGCTGTTTGGGAGTTTGGTTGGTTTGTATTGACATTGTCTTTTTTACATATTATAGGTGTTCAATGATCCTACGGCATTATCAGAAGATGACTTGTATGAGTTGCGAAATCGTTGGACAACTTGTTTTCTTGACTTATATAACCCGGAGAAGGATTATGACGATGGTGATGACGATGGTGCTAAGGGACGTTAGGTTCGTGTGAAATTACATTGTAGTTGTATTAATGTGCCGCAACGATATTAATATGTGACTTTGTTTTTATTTTGAGTTTTGGATGTTGAATGGTTGTATCAACCAATGACATGTTACTTTGTATTTTGTTGATCAACCAATGACATGTTACTTTGTATTTTGTTGAACGGTTATTTTAACTTTTAATTCGGATGGTGAATGCGGTTATATTATGGAGCGGTTATATTATGGATTGTTTTTATTTTTAAGTTATATATATGTTTATTTGCAAGTTATTATGTTTTGAATGCTATTATGTTTTGGTTAAAAAAAAGTAGGATTTGAAAGAAAAAAAAAAAAAAACAGGATTTATAACCAAAAAAAAAAAAAAAATTGTGAACCTTTTACATCTGAGAACAATTTTCTCAGATGTGAAGAGCATGCCTTTTACATCTGGCAAAACGGTTACATCAGATGTAAAAAGTGCAATATAATTTAAAAAAGAAATTAAAAAAATGACTTTCGCATCTGCAGAATAACGAGACAGATGTAAAAGGTGCATGTTTTACATCTGACCGGGTCAGGGGTAAAAAGTGTCAGACTTTCTATAACTCGTAGGCTTATGACTGACTTTCGCCAGATGTAAAAGGTGCTTTTCGCCAGATGTAAAAGGTGTTTTCTGCACTAGTGAGAGTATCGATTACCAAGTATCAATTACCAAGTATCAATTAAGAATGCGCAAGTTCCTATTTCAACTAATGTCATCATTAATGTTATGTCACCATATACACAACTAAATGCATGTGGTACCCGCTCAAATTAGGATAAAATTATATCCATTCGCATCTCGGTAGTTTTAAGTCATGGGGGACCTCGCTCAAGTTTAGTTTTAAGTCATGACATACATTGACTCATAATGCATGAATGTACATTTATCACTTATGATATCTACTCATGAATAATAGGATATCTCAACCTAATATTCCTTCTCAAGTTTTCATCAACTATTCTCAACACATCATCATTATGGTTATACATTCAAGCACACATTTCATATAGAAATAATCATGTTATCATAAATCATAATCTCATCTCAACATATATATATATATATATATATATATATATATATATATATTAATCATAGTTAATCAACATGTATAATATCACAACTCAATTCATCATTCAAGACTCAATTTATAGTCAAATACAACATCATATAATCATAAGATCATAATTCAATCATAGTATAAGCATATATATCATTTATGCAACAAAATCACATTTTTCTGCACTTATAAGCTCGTCGGGCGAGCTCGAGGCGAAATTTCAACAAACCAATTCATAAAGATGATAACTTTAGACATATATAAGCATAATAATCATGGAAGTAGAACTTATAACAAGTATTAACAACATTTCATGCTAGAAATCATCAATCTTATAATTTTTCATAAAAACCATTTTTTTCTCATCAATAAACACAATAAACTCATAAATTAGTGATTTTTCTCATATCAATCTATCTATTAAACATGGATAGACATTTAGATTCATTCAATCAACATCAAATCACAAAGATAAACACATTCCCAATTATCTCCCCAAAAAACCCAAAAAGAAAAGAGTGAAAGAGGATTGAGATTGAGAGAAATAGATTTTCTCCTCCTCCCTTGATCACTCTAAGATACACATAATACTCTCATACCGTTGATTGGTTGGAAACTCTAGTCCTCATTTCCTTTCTTTGATTCTAACTTGTCTTTTCTCTATTTGTTCTTCATCTTCTTCTTTAACCCATTTCTTTTTTCTTCTTTCTTTCTCCACTCTTCCTCTTCCATTCTCTACTCTTTCTCTTTCTACCTCCACCAATTTTTTTTACAAATGACTTAGGTTAATGTAAAATCTATAAAATAACCTTACTAATTTACCTAGACCCATTAACTAAAACCCAATTCTCACAACACCTCATAAAACTCTATTTTTTTACTACTATTTATTAAGGCAAAACAAATAGCTATATTTTTGCAATTTAATGTAAAGTTAAATGGTAAAAAATGCTATTTTCAAAAGCATAGAATTCAAAAACTTAGCCGGAAATACAATTTAGCCAAAAAAAATTAAAATAACATTTATCTCTAATAACGAGTTTATAGGTGGCTATAAATAAAATAAGAAATTCCAAGCAAAAAGGAAAAATCTGAAATATCCAAATAAAAAAAATAAAAAAGACCGTTGAGGATTGAATGTTTGATTTTATTTTACTTTTTCTCCACAAGATTTATCATGGACGCGAGTGTGTAGAAAATTCCATTACGAAGCGGGAAAAAGCAAACAAAATTTTGAAATGGAAAAAGTTCAAATTTCCTTAATTAGCCGTTAATATTTAAATTCCATAAATATAAAAAAAATATCAGAATATAACTAGGAATTTACCGTTTGATCCTTTTCATTTCCATCAAAACCCTTCAAACAAATTTCCAATATATTCCCTCTTTCAACACTCACAACCTCTCATCTCAAATTTCTCACTAATCAGGTTCCTTCCGAATCGCTTTTTTCCTCTCTTCTCTTTTTTTTTTCTCTGCAATTTCATTTTCGTTTTATCGATTATTTCTAAACGCGATTTTTACTTACTGTTTTTCAGATTCAAATCGAGTTATTCACAAACCCTAGTTTTTGAACCATGGGTCAGATCCAGTACTCTGAGAAGTATTTTGATGATACTTATGAGTATAGGTATACGAATTGTTCGTAATTTTTCATTTCTAATTGTTTTTAGTTCTTTATTTAACCTAATTTTGTTGAATATTTTCTTGATTATTGTGTTGTTTCAATTTTTTTTCAGGCATGTTGTTCTTCCTCCTGAAGTCGCTAAGTTGCTTCCTAAGAATCGGCTTCTCTCTGAAGTATGTAATTAATCGGCGTTTTTTTTTTTTTATTTCATTTTTTTGGTGTTTGTAATTTTTTAATTTAATTGATTTAATGATTTTTTTTTTGTGTGGCTGATCTATGATTGTATGTCAGTGTTTATTGAAATTGGCTTTATGCTGAAACTTGCGATGAAAATGGATGGAAATTTGATTTATGTTTTGTTTTATTGTGGTAATTGATAATTGATGGCTGAATATTACTCTGTGCATGTTAGGGTTCATTTTTGAAAAGGGAAAAAGTGATTCTGATGGCTTAAATTTGATTTATGTTTTGTTTTGTTTTGTTTTGGTAATCGATGTCTGAATATTACTTTGTGCATGTTAGGGTTCATTTTTGAAAGAGGAAAAGTGATTCTGCTGGCTTAAATTTTATTTTGTCATGTTTGAGAGTTCTAGATTAGGATTGATTGGGTTCACTTTTGAAAGAGGAAAAAGCGATTATGAATGCTTAAATTTGATTTTGGCAAGTTTGGTTTTTCGAGATTAGAATTGATTTTGCTATAGAATTTATTCTAACCTAAACTAAGATTAGTATTTTTTGCCTCTAAACGTGATTTTCATACCCAAATCTATTGTATGTCTATGCTTTCAGTTCAAATTGCTTAACATTGAAGGTTGGTTATTGAGCATTCTCCTTTCTTTTCAAGTCATTTTGTATCAGTCAACTTAGAAGATTGTTTTTTATCTTTACTTTTGTAAATAAGTGTGTGGTCTTTGTTCTATGGATTTCATCTTGTAATGGAAAGTTGAAGCCTATATGAGTATATGGTTTTATGGTTTTGTTCTAAGAATTTCATCATATAATGTCTATGCTATTTTATAGTTTTTTTGTGGATTGTTTAATCACTATGTGGTTTAATCGTACAGAATGAGTGGCGTGCCATAGGAGTTCAGCAGAGCCGTGGTTGGGTTCACTATGCCATTCATCGTCCAGAGCCACACATTATGCTTTTCAGGAGGCCTTTGAATTATCAGCAGCAGCAGGACAATCAGGCACAACAAAGCATGCTTGTGAAATGACATCTTCTATTGAAAATCTGAAAAAGGAATACAACAATATATATAGGTTTTTTTAATGTCTGTTTGGGAACATGGATATTGTGTGACCTAACTGTTGTGCAATTCTCTTCTGTGGAGAATTTGACTATCCATTTTTATTTCGAATGTTTCTGCAGTCACCATGTTTTCTTATGTTTGTTGGTGTACTTCTCGTGTACTCTGTATGTTTGGTGGATTATAATAGTTTGCTCATTACTCTGTTAGTTTCTTGAAGAATCCATTTGAAGTTGAAAATTTGTCCCATTTGAAGTTGAAAATTTGCTTGAAAACTAGTTTTCTTATGAGTTAAATTTAAATCTATAATGATTTAGGTGGTGCTGACAAAGTTGCACAAAGTTAAAATTGTCGACTTGTGCACAAACATTTCAGCACCCCATCATTTACAACCTGATGTTTTAGATAAGATCATTAGAGACTTCTCAGCAACTGTTTTAGAGTAAGCAATCACTTTAGTCCATAAAAGTGATATGTGGTGTGTCACACTATTACCCCAAAGAAAGGTAATCATTTTTTCTCTGGAATCATTCTTTTTTTTTTGTCAACCCAAAGAAAGGAAATCATTTTTACTCTTGAATCACGCTTGTTTTTATTCAATTTTTCACTTTGGTCAATTGATTTTCTATTGTCCTAAGAATTTTATTTTTAATTTAAAAAAGAAAAATGAATTCTCCGGTCACTTTCTCCTAAAAAACACTTGCATAGAAAACCTACATCTTAATTCATTTATTGGGTGGTGTGAGGTGTCCAATGTTTTGTACGCATTATCAACAAATCCTAGTACAACTGACAAAAAAACCAATATTATTACTAGGTGGCGACGTGATCGTTATTCGCACTCATATTTTGTATGCATCATAAACTTATGTGTTGGAAGTTTCAACTTGGAACGGAATTAAAATTATCGTGAAATTGAAACAGAGCAGGAAACTATCCACTATTAGCAGCTAAGGAATGCTCTAAAACAATGAAGAACTACTAAAAGGAGAGTCAACAGCAACATTTTTGTAAGTTATGGAGCACATAGAAATTCAATATCATCATTCCTAACATTTACGAGACATTGAAATTAACTTTTAAACATAATCGCCTTTTAGCTGCCTTTTACGAAACATTCCTAGCTGACTTTATTCCTAACATCCAGTAATGTAGCTAATTGTTGGTTGATATTGCATACTTGAAGTAACCTTTTAGCTGACTTTATTTATGAAAAGAATTAAAGTTGTAAGGACCTCTTTCTTTCTCATCCATTTATCATTTTTTTGATTAAAAGAGGATAAGCGCTATCCATTGAATAAAGGGAGGCTTTCCTACACTATAGTGATTCGGGCGGTTGGTGGCCCCTTCGAGAGTTGTGGGTCCTTGCCGCTCGCTGCATGAGTGGTAGCTCACGCTCAAAACTCCCTAGAATATTTTTTTGCCCCCTGTGATTGTGCCAGGTGTTGTCTATGCAAAGCGATTATGCTAGATGGTCCACATGTTCTTGATGAGCGATAATATCTTGTAATCAGTGTGTATTTATTGTACGGTCTATATTATTACTTTATATTTCGGGCGACTCAGTCCAACACGCGGATGGGCCGTTGACACAATCCGAAACAATATTGTTGAGTGAGTCTTGGAGATTGAAGAGGTTGTCTACCTATATATGGAGACAGTTTCTCTGCACTTTTAATTTTGTGATGTTGTACTTGTACCCTATGCTATTTCCTGATTGTTGTCGTATCAATTATTTTTAATTAGCATTAATATAATTGATTATATTTTTTTGTTCTGGATACACCAAAATAGTTTCATGTCGTTTGGTAATCGAGACAGATGATAGTTTATATATAACACCCACATTTTTCAAACCCCCAAGGCGCCTTTTTCTATAAAGGATAAAACCATGACGGGTTAACCCCAAAACGGACAATCTCTCGGAGATGTGGATTTGAGGTCGAATATGAACATTTTTAATCTAAATAAAAAGTGTGCTATGCACACACATTGTTTATAGATGGATGAATTGCTTAGTAAAATCTAAATAGATGCATTTCATGATATGTTTATAGTGAGAGAAATTATTATGCGGACAAGCTTGTTTCCTTAAGTTTGTCTTTAGATGATTATACTTGGTGGTCTAGACCAAGCATTAGAGCGGAGCTCATTGGGAATGGACTTACTTGGTTACATGTTTTCAGAAGATTCTATCTCACTTTCCCTTTGTTAATATAGTTTTTGATTTAAAAAAGAAAAAAGTGTGCTATAACCATTCACACAAATCTACAATTTTTACATAAATAATTAATTTACATAATCATCTCCATAGTGTTCTTTATAGTGTACGTAGAAACAAAAGATCAAATGACCTATGATTATTTCCATAAGTTTCTACAAATTATGGATGATGAACACGATTCTAAAATCCAAACATGTTCTTATTGTTCTTCTGATTAATCAGCATGTACTCACAAAAGCCCTCAACACACTCAGCTATATGATCTATCATCATTGGACAATCACTGTCAGACTTGCAGGGAACATCACCTGCATTGTTAAAAAAAAAAATGTTACTAATAATAGAGGATAAGATGTTGTGTATAAGATAAATTTAAAAAAATATAAAAATAGTGTAAAAAATTAGTATATACTAATTTTGGCAACATAGATGACCAAAGCAAAAACAAACAGAAGAATTTGAGTCATATTTTCTCTCTTTTGCATGTAATAAAGGCAATTTTTTAAGCGATTTATTTATAGGTACAAATTTCATGTTTTGTTAACTTCAATTAAATAGTTTTTAATACTTGGAAGTTGCAAGAAGCCATTATAAAATTGAAATTAAATTCATGTCTTTAACCAATATGTTGCGTGTATCCCTTTTACTCACCCAATTGATCACTTTAACATCAGTAAAGTAACAATCTCACATAAAAATGTTGATGGTCATAAAAGTTCTTTATTATTTTTATTATTAAACTTCATTATATTTTTTTACATATATTTTAGCCTTTTGTAATAGAACTAGTTTTTATACCGTGCATCGCACGGAAGTTTTTTTTTAAATATATTGTACTATTGTGTAGAGTAGAGCATTGACCGGTTCGATGGGATTCGGATTCAAAAAGGCTTATTCGGATAGAAAAAAATCGAGAATGTAAAATATTGGCCCATCACCGACCATTTCAAATTTCGGTTTTGTCGAATGTCGGCTTATATGGATTACGGGTTGGTCGGTTCGGTTTATTCGGGTTAACACATTGATTAAAAAAAAACACACACACATATATATAGATTAATAAAATAATTTGTAAGTGAATATCATCTAGAGATCAACAATATGACAAAGACATAATTTAACTTTGCAATAATACAGTTTAACTTGAATTTTGTGTGTAAATAACTTGTAGTGTATTTTTTTAAAAAAAAAGGTTAGGTACGCTTCTAGTAAAGTATGTAGCCAACCTATAAGTGAAAATTTCATATAGATAGATATTCCATCATAAGTGAAATGTCAATTTAGTCCCTAAAGTATATGAAAATCCATCATGTTAGTCCTAACATCTTAATAGGGGACTAAATTGACATATTTAATATACTTTAGGAACTGCTTGTTTATTTATTTATTTATTTATATACGTTAAGAGCATAAATATCCATGGTATCTTTAGCCAAGTAGTGCCACACCTGTCAGGGTGGTATGGATAATTGAGTTGATTTGTGGTAGCATTTGTTGGAACCGTTTCCAACTTATACCACCCTATCCTTCAATTTATAACTTGTATTCTAGCAGATTTTTTTAATTAAAATAAATGCAAAAAGAATAAAGTGGGCCCGTATTAGAGTTTTGAATGAGTGATATGGATATTTGAAAAATATAATAGAGTGGTTTAAATAGTTAAAAAGTGTAAAATAATATATTATATTATGTGGGATTTATTTATACCACCCACATGAGTGGCATGGATGTGGATGCTCTAAGGACTAAACTAAAGAGAAAAATATGCTTTACGAACTTAATCGATGGTTTGTTGCATAAATTTAATTCTACAAATCAACCAAAATGAAAAGGTAAGGCTCTTCCTATGATATTTAAACTTGTGATTCTGCTATATATAAAACAAACAAATAACCACAAACCTTGAATCCACGAATCTGATTATTAAGTCGATTCACTAGCTCGTGAAAAAATTGGAGTTCATCTGATGTTTTTAGTTCCTGTACATCACAAGAAATAAATGTAAAAAAATAGGTGGGGACAACCAATAATCCCAAATTGAACAACCTAATTACGGAATTAAAATCCAAAATAAAACAAGATTACTTTTTTTGGATAACAAATGTTAGTAATTAATTGTTATGTCAGTATTTTCTCCTTCGCCAGAGTTTGAAATATGGTCCTTTAATTTTTAGCTCAAACCAGTTGACCTATCTACATCATCGCAGTAGGTAATGGACAATTAGTGCCATGTTCATGTCAGGACCAAATACAATTCTAAAAGGAGTGATGATGCTAACTCTAATAAATTCCAAGAAATGATGTAAATGCATACTCTAGGTGGACCCAAAAGCCTTGCAAATGTAGTGTGAAGAATTGCAGCATCATACTGCAGATGAAATAATGGAAGATCATTAAGAAACACAAAGCAATTGTATTGGCATATCAAATCACAAATTAACTTTAAAAAAACATAGGACATCTCAAATTAATGAGATTTTCTTAATGTTCTAATTGCATTTTAAAATTCACAAGGTAGTCCTGTCTCGAGCCATAGTATAGGAGATACATATCTGCTGCAGTGACATTGTCAATAAGGAATCCTCCAATTATATCATGAAGGGGGTAGAATGTACAACTTTGAACTTCGGTGTACTTTTCTAGAAAAATGGGAGCAAAATTTTGGAATGTAAGCAGTTTTGTACCATAAAATAAAGTAAAATGGTGACTTTGTCCTTGTAAAGTGTATGGTATTTAAGACTATTCGTAATAAAATATATAACAAAATCATTAAATGAAAATGAGTCTAATCATGAAACAGCAGAGCACAAGAAGTACCTCGTATCGAGGCAAAATAATACAATCTTGTAACTAACAGGTAAGGAACACTTGAATACACATAAACACAGCCAAAAAAACTAAACAGAGACAAACAACACTAACGCAACCAAAGCGCTCCAACAAAACAGCAGCACTAGGCAGCGAACACCGCATCAAGAAAGGCGCAAAGGAAAATACATTTGCAGGGTTGACTTAGTATCAACTGAAATTCTAATAATGATGCAACTTATTTCTAGTATAGGGAAAAACAATATTCAAATGAATATATGAATATCACTATATCAGCATCCAATTCAACACCATAACCAGATTTGGAAAACTTAGATCATGGATGCAGTAAATGATCATTAATAAAACTCTTAAGAGAAACACTATTAATGCTTACACAATTGGGACCGAGAATTCAGAGCTCAAATACAACACATTAGCTCGCACCGGAGGATTTGCAGGCTGCATATAGAAAACTATCATCAGCTGCTACAAAAACAATCCCATTGAACAAAAACATCATAAATTGTTATTTGATTGTTACCTTTAATACAGGTTTTACAGATCCATCTTTCAGGGTAAAGATATCTGAAATAGTCAATGACTGAGAGGTTTCACCATGTTTCAAAAAAGAAGCTCCATGCTCATCAAGATATCTTCTCTCTGTATTTAAATTTGAAGAATTTGAGATATCTTTGTACCAAATTCACATATATCTTCACCCAAAAACAAATTTTGAATAAAACCCACATCAAAAGAAGCATCTTTACTTAGTGTATGTTTGGGAAAGTTGGAAACCACGGTAGCACATACAACTTGTAGGGTTCAACAAAAGCATGTCTAGCTCCACACCAACATGGAAACAAACATGTACTTATGAGAAACATACAAGCCAGAATCAATTCTACACGTCTAGAATCAATTATGGCCGCTCCAGAATTGAAACAAACATACACTAAGGTTTCAATTCTAGAGGAGCAGGAATTGTTTCTAGACATACAAAATTGATCTTGACATGTTTGGTTTCTATAGAGTATAATTGATTTTACCTCTAAAATTGATTCTGATTAGAAGCTAGAAATTGTAACTTGTAATTCTGGAATTGATTTTAACATATAAATTTATCATTTAACTCACTTTTACATGAATGTAACCAAACATAATCACTTTCATTTCAACTCAATTTTTGTCGGAATCAATTTTACACAATCAATTCACTCAAAATCAATTTTTTCCACCGCATAACCAAACATAAATAATATTACATCCTATATTAGAATTTCGGTTGAACAAAATAAACTCATTCAATCCAGGACTCTTAACAACCTAAAAACAAAATAAACTCTAAAGACTCCAATTTTTCCAAGGAAAGCCAGAAAATTAAAATAAAAGATCTAAAAAATAATTTGTTTGTTATAAACTTTGAAACAAAACATAACATCAATTCCTAAGAAAGAGTAATAATTACCTGAAGAAGGTGGTGATGAGTTATGAAGAGCCAGTTGGAACAAAACATAGAAGAAGAACGCAGAGATAAACCAGATCAAAGCTACCTTTTTGGAACGACTCCACCAATTTGATGACTTCGTGTCATTACTGTGTTTCTAACCACTTTTTAGGACATTTTTAGTAATTTTATGGCTTTTTCCGTATTGAATAAAGAGAAGATAGCATCATTACCAAGATTGCTTGGAGCACAAGAAAGAAAAGAAAAAGAGAAAATTCACCAACAGCATGCGCTATGGCGCGGGGAAGCTGCGCAGTGGCCCAGGACCCTCTGGTCGCTGCGCAGTGGCGCAAAGGAGTTGCGCTATGGCGCAGGCGCGCGAAGAAAACCCTATAAATAATAGATATAATTCAGAAAAAGGGTTACAGTTTTGACGGCTAAGAATATTTCTCTGAGGCGATTTCTGAGGAGCATCCAGTGGATTTCAAGTGTGAAAACACCTTCAATCTTCTTTGTAATGAATTCTATTACTCTATTTTGTTTTGTTAATTCAATTATGAGTAGCTAAATTTCTTTGATTGGATTTTAGGGGATTCTAATTGCTATTACTCTTGAACCATGTAGTTTCATATGATATTTTAATGAATTACGAAGTTAGTTTCAGTTAATTATTCCTTGTATTTAGTGCTTTGCATGATTTGGCCAATTGTGTGATGAATCCAATTGTTTATTTGACTATGAGAGTAGGAATAAATTTATCGATCTAGGAATAATTATTCAATTAACCGTTACTTAAGAGATTTCGAATTGTTAATTGAGAATTCAAAGATTAAAGTGCTAAAACCTCAATTGATCATAAATCACCTAAGAGATTAGGGAGTTGTGATCAAGGGAGAGGATTAATGCAATTTTACTATCGTATGACTTCAATTATTTTCGTTTGATTCGGAACAATCCCTGTGGAATTGATAATTTTTATACTTACTTTGACACTTCGTCACAATTCAATGTTGAAGTTCTACCTGTCAATGTCATAATGAATCAGTGAATTAGATTCAAAATCACTTCACACTCATTTGCATGTTTCTTTATTCGTTTGTTCTGATTGCGGAATGCGGGTTACTATATATGGTTTTTTTTTGTTTTTGTTTGGTACATCGGTGAATTATGAGTCAAGGTTCTCAACTCGTGAAAAATGTCTCTAACAAAATTCCAGAAAACTCTAAGCCTATAGCAGATATAAAGGATGAAATTATAGTGAAAGTTTTTGATAAAATTAACAGTGGAATTAGCTTATAAATATGAAATCACATAGAAAAAATATGTTTAATTATAATTTTTTTTAAGTTAAATGGCAGGTGTAAAATTGAAAAGGAAAAAAATGATAAGTTATACTATAAGTATAAATTTACAAGCTACTTTAAATAATATTTGAAAAATAAGTTATAAGCTACAAATTCTTTTTTAAAAATGTTTATCAAAGTACCGTTTGGCCTAACTTATTTTAGATTTTTTTTTACTCAATAAAAAGAGGAGCTAGGCCAACCAGATTTTCAAAAAGCTCTTGATAGAAAAAAGTTGCTTAATTTTTATGAGTGACATACATAGATAAAAGATCTTTGAAGCTAAAAAATAAAACAATTATCAATCAGCTTTAGTTTTTTATCTTTCTAAAAGCTCTTATTTTTACTTTTAGTTTTCAGATAGCTGTTAATACCTAAAAAAGTCGGGTCAAACGGACCCAAGGATGTCTTTTTTAGTCATGTGAACTTATAAGCTAAAAGCTCAAAATCGAGTCTTTCCAAACAAAGTTTAAATATTATTTCTCTAAATATCAATTTTGATCTGGAATTACTATTCTCTCGATTGTTTTTTATAATAAATGATTTCGCACCTTTTTTGTGATTTTTCGTTGTAGTGTAGAATTGTTTGTTTTGATTTTCCGTTTTGGAATGATGTTTGTGTTGATTTTTCATCTTGGTATGATATTTGTGTTGATTTTCCGTCTTGGTACGACATGTGTTTTGTTCAAATTTGTAGATTCGAAGGAATGACTATTCCAAACATCTGAATTTTGTTATATCAATGGTGAGTTTTGTTATGGACAGAAAGCAGTCCATAAAAAAAATATTCTGAATTTTTACAACTCAAATTAAAAGTGTGACTAAATTTTGTGTCCATTCAATTGTATTTCTGCAACTTCACAATCACAAAGTTCTTAAATTGGAAAATCGTAACGTTCAACACAGGTGGGTTAAAGTAATGTGACTCATTTACTTTAGATATTCTTAGTGTTTATAAGAGCATCTCAAATGGTGATACCACTTTAGGTATCATACATCATTAAAAAGTTGTCCCTACAATGCCATACAGTATTTATGCAACTTATACATGTTTTGCTCCAATGGTGATACCACTCTAGGTATCATACATTATTAACAAGTTATTAATTCTATTTAATTCGATATACCAAAAAAAAAGCAATATTAAATTGATGATACGGTACCTTAAATAAGGTACCGGTATCATCAATTTTGATACCCTCTATGCCACGTCATGGAACTCCAATGATAAAAAAAATAAGGTACGGTATTATCAGCCTATGGAACTCTTTTAGATACCCTTATTGGAGATGCTCTAAGGCAAAGCAAATGTGCTATATTATTGCAATTTAGTGTAAAGTTAAGAGATGGAATATGCTATTTTCAAATTTATAGCCAAAATCATAGAATTCAAAAACTTAGCATCTCTTAACTTCATCATTGAAGTACCATTGATGAGTACTAATATGGGAAAAAGATAGGGTAAAACTTGACTGTGTAGCAATGTGTAGATATACTTTCGAACTCAAGACCGCGATTTTGTGTGTGTGAATTTTAGTGTTGTTTTCTACTTCATCTTTCGAACTCAACACTAAGGGTAAAATGTAACGTCAGTGTATACAGTTCTATATAGCTATAAAAAAATTATATTAATTATTTTCTACCTTTGGGCTTCAGGATTCAATAGGAAATAATTTGGACTAAGTCCTCTTTATTATGGGGCTAATTTTCAACCTCAATTTTCTTCTAGACAATTTTATATTCATACCCCTACGTTTTATCCATATACCGCAAATTGTCAATCTTTTGAAAATTTTCTTTTTTAAAAAAAAATTGTTTTTCTTTTTAAGTTTTTTTTTTTTTAGTTTCTATACCAAAAAAATATACCGCAACAAATCGTGTGAATTTCCTAAATTATCCTTCTTGTATTTAAATGAAATTTCAAAGCTTGAAAGCCATGTGCAAAATTTGTATGAAATGAATAACCTAGAATTAAGCGAGTAAGGAGACCCAACTTTTCATTCCAAATTTTTATTTTGAAATATTCGGATCAGAACACAATTGTTTTCTATATTTTCAAGTACTATTATTTTTTTACTATATACTACAAGAAATATGATTTTTGGCAACAACTTTTTTCGTTAAAAGTTGTTACAAGTCGCGGGAAAAACAACCAAAGGTAATTTTGCCAGCGACCTATAACAAAAAAAATCGTTGCAAAAAATCATATTTCTTGTAGTGATAATTTACTTTATGTATATATATATATACACACACACACACACACATGAGGTTATGATGAGAAAAATAATCTTGAAGTTGTTGGAGTAATTGAGAGAATGAGAGAAAAGGAATTGAATCGAAAGAAAGAATAGAGAAAAAGATAAGTTGTTATTCATCCACTAGGGGCAAAAGTAATTATATACAAGTGGAGGCTTGCTTCACTACCAAGCAATTGTAACTAACTACCTAAGACAAAACAAAAAATCTCTAACTGACTAACTAACTAACTAACAGAATCTGCAGTGTTCAGAACCTGCATGATCAGAGCCTGAGAACATGAGCTTCTCAGCTTCTGAACCTCTTGACATGTTAGAGCTTCTGAGCCTAAAGCTCAGCTACTGACTACCAGAACCTCTTGACTCTCTAGAGCTTCTGAACCTCAGAGCCTCTTGAGGACATGAGAACTTGGATTACAAACATCACACCTCCTAATTCATGTTCTCCAACGATCTCATTCCTATTAGTTTCTTCAAAGCATCAAACCTAGCCTTAGCCATAGGTTTAGTTAGAATATCTGCAAGTTGGATCTCAGTGTTGCAATATTCCAACTCAAGCTTCTCCTTGTTCACTTGATCTCTCAAAAAGTGAAACCTTCTTTCAATATGCTTGCTCCTGCCATGACTCACAGGATTATTAGTCAAGTCAATTGCTGACTTGTTATCCACAAGCACCTTCATCTTTGTTACTTCAACTGCCTTAAGTTCTGAAAGTAACATCTCAATCCAATTTGCCTGACAAGCTGCAAATGAAGCTGCAACATACTCAGCTTCACATGATGATAATGCAACTATTCCTTGTTTCTTAGAACACCAGGAAATTGGTGCATTGCCAATCATGAACAAATAACCTGCAGTGCTCTTTCTGTCATCTTGATCTCCTCCCCAGTCAGAGTCTGAGTAGCCATAAGCCTCTAACTTCTTACTACTGTTCTTTTGGTTTGGAATCAAAATGCCATGATCATTAGTACCCTTTACATATCTGAGCACTCTCTTTGCAGCAGTCAAGTGACACATCCTTGGTTGATCCATGAATCTGCTCAACAGACCAACACTATGACATAGGTCAATTCTAGTGTTGCACAAGTACCTTAATGAACCAATTATCTGCTTGTACAAGTTTGTATCAACCAATTCATCATCTGTATTCGTGCTCAGCTTCAAACCAGTCTCCATAGGAGTAATTGCTGGGTTGCAATTGCTCATATGAAACCTCTTCAATATGTCAGCAACATATTTCTTCTGATGCAAGAAACAGCCTCTGCTTGTCTTAGCAAACTCCATGCCAAGAAAATATGATAACTCACCTAAGTCAGTCATCTCAAACTCTTTCATTATGTCTGTTTTGAACTTCTCTAACACGGCTTTGTGTGATCCAGTGATCAACAAATCATCAACATACAGACATAATATTATCATTTCTTCATGATTTGAACCCTTCACATATACACCATGTTCTGTTGTGCATCTGGTGAATTTCAAATCAATTAGGAAGCTATCAATTCTCTTATTCCAAGCTCTTGGAGCTTGTTTCAAACCATAGAGGGTTTTCTTCAGTTTGAACACTTTGTTCTCTTGACCTTTAATCTCAAAACCTGGTGGCTGCTTCACATAAACTTCTTCATCTAGAGGTCCATTTAAGAAGGCAGATTTCACATCTAGCTGATGCATAGACCAATTCTTGTAAGTGGCTATTGCAACAACTAATCTAATGGTCTCTATCCTAGCCACAGGTGCAAACACTTCATTAAAGTCAAGTCCATGCTTCTGTAGAAAACCCTTTGCTACTAACCTTGCTTTATACTTAGCAATTTCACCATTGGGTTTCATCTTCAACTTGAAGACCCATTTCACATCAATTGGCCTCTTGTTGACTGTTTTGTGCATTAACTCCCAAGTGTTGTTTTTCTCAATAGACTTTAACTCTTCTTTCATGGCTGCCTTCCATTTAGAGCTTGTTCTAATGTAACTGGCTCCAATTCAGCTATCATAGCTTCATTGATCAGTTCACCATCTTCTGTTATTGCTTGATCTGGAAATACATCATACTCATTCAACCTAACTGACTGCACTCTATCTCTTGTAGATCTTCTTAGAGGCTGATTAGGTTGATCATTAGGAATATGAGCGTGATTACCAGCTGCATCATCTTCTGGTTGATCAGCTTCTGGTTGATCATCTATTTCTTCAAGCACAAGCTTTCTATTGAGCAATGAACTGGTGTTCTCAGCACTAGTACTTTCAATCCAGTCCCAACCCTTTGATTCATCAAACTTTATGTCTCTGCTTATCACAACTTTATTCTCTTTTGGAGCATAAAGCTTGTAAGCACCAGTGGGGTGGTATCCCAATAGAATCATCTGCTGACTTCTATCATCAAGCTTTCTTCTCACTTGATCAGGAACATGTCTAAAACAAAGTGAGCCAAAGATTCTGAAATGACTTACACTTGGTTTGAGACCTGTCCAAGCTTCATAAGGAGTTTTGTTCTTCAGCTTCTTGGTTGGACTTCTATTGATGATATGTACTGCTGTTGAGGTTGCTTCTCCCCAGAATTTATGAGGCATGTTCTTTCCCTTTAACATGCTTCTGGCCATGTTCATTATACTCCTGTTCTTCCTTTCAGCAACACCATTGTGTTGAGGAGTGTAAGAAGCAGTAACTTCATGCACTATACCTTCTTCTTCACAGAATTTTGCAAATTCTAGTGAAGTGTATTCACCACCTCCATCTGTTCTCAATTTCTTAACACTACAGCCACTTTTCTTTTCAACTAGTGTCTTAAATTTCTTGAACTTAGTGAATACCTCACTCTTCTTCTCAATAAGATAGAGCCACACATGTCTGGTATAGTCATCTATGAAAGTTAAGAAATAGCTGTTACCTCCAATGGACTTTACTTCAAAAGGTCCACAAACATCTGAGTACACCATTTCTAACTTCTGAGTTGATCTCATGGGCAATTCATTCTTGAATGAATTTCTGGTCTGCTTGGCTGCACAACACTCTTCACACACTGTACTAGGTGTTCTTATCAGAGGCAAGCCATGTACCATCTCTTTTGACTTCAACAAGCTCAAACTTTTGAAGTTCAAGTGCCCAAATCTATGATGCCACATCCAATCTCCTTCAGAGTTTGTAATTGAAGCGAGGCAGTGATGATCAATTACATTGATTTCAATTTTGAAAGTCCTATTGTTCGACAGTGGAGCTTTCAAAATTAATCTACTCTTAGCATCATAAATTCTCAACTCTCTATTAGCCATCTTCATTGTATAACCTTTCTCAAGTAATTGACCTAAGCTTATCAAATTACTTGCCATAGAAGGAACATACAATACCTCATTGATGGTTGATTCTTGACCATCTTTTCTTTTCACAAGAACAGTTCCCACGCCAGCACTAGTAACTTGACTGTTGTCTGCAAACTTGATGTTTCTCTTCACTGAATAATCAAGCTTCAAGAACCACTTCTTGTTACCAGTCATATGATTGCTACACCCTGTATCAAGATACCACAAATTTGACTTGTCTGCCTCAGAATTTGTGATTGCCATTAGGAGTGAATCATCAGAATCACTATCACCTCCATTAGCATATTGGGCTTCATCTTTGTCTTCTCTGGCTACCTTCTTAGAGCGACATTCTCTTGCATAATGCCCAAATTTTTGACAGTTGTAACATTGAATTTCTTTCTTATCAATCTTTTTCTTGGAACTCTTCTTGTTCTGATTTGCATCTTTAGTGGAATCTACATTCTGATTCTTTGAATTCTTGGTTGAATTCTCTGAATCCTCTTTCTTTTTCTTCCACTTATCTTTTCCTTTCTTGTTCTGAGTCTTGGCCTGTAATGCTTGTTCCACTGCCTTGTTCGAACTCCTCTGCTTGACCCTTAGCTCATGAGCTTCTAAGGATGCTTGCAGCTCTTCAATCTTCATAGTTGCCAAATCCTTTGATTCTTCAATAGCAACCACTATGTGATCAAATTTTTCAGTCAAGGTCCTCAAGATTTTCTCAATCTTGACCTTATCAGTCATTGCTTCTCCACAAGACTTCATCAAATTTGTCAAGGCCAGCATTCTCGCCAAATACTCAGAGATCGTTTCTTGTTCATTCATCTGCATCATCTCATATTGCCTTCTCAAAGCTTGAAGCTTGATACCCTTCAATTTCTCATCACCACCATAGATTTTCTTCAATGTATCCCAAGCTCCCTTTGAGGTTTCTTCTTCTATTATCTTCTCAAGGATATTAGAATCCACACATTGATGAATGATGAACAAGCCTTTAGCATCTTTCTTTTTAATTCTTTGTGTCGAGTTCTTGCTGCTTCATCAGCATCTGCAGCCAATTCTTCTACTCCATTAGTTACAATTTCAAGAACATCTTGAAATCTGAAAATCACTTTCATTTGTGCACACCAACGATCATAGTTTTCGCCTTTGAAAACTGGAAGATTTGCTGGGAATTGCATGGAGGTTGTACCATTGTTTGCCATGATTCTTGATCAAGGAATCAAACGATAACGATGAATACGAATCGGGCTCTGTTATACCAATTTGTTGGAGTAATTGAGAGAATGAGAGAAAAGGAATTGAATCGAAAGAAAGAATAGAGAAAAAGATAAGTTGTTATTCATCCACTAGGGGCAAAGGTAATTATATACAAGTGGAGGCTTGCTTCACTACCAAGCAAGTGTAACTAACTACCTAAGACAAAACAAAAAATCTCTAACTGACTAACTAACTAACTAACAGAATCTGCAGTGTTCAGAACCTGCATGATCAGAGCCTGAGAACATGAGCTTCTCAGCTTCTGAACCTCTTGACCTGTTAGAGCTTCTGAGCCTAAAGCTCAGCTAATGACTACCGGAACCTCTTGACTCTCTAGAGCTTCTGAACCTCAGAGCCTCTTGAGGACATGAGAACTTGGATTACAAACATCAGAAGTCAATATTACTGGATGTCTAAATTTGAATTCCATATGTGTTGTTTTTGTATTTCCAAACTGTTGTATTTTTGTTTTCCAAATTCTATTTTAAAAAAGAATATCTATCGAAGTTGTTACTAGGTTGAGTCACGACCAGGTCGCTCTCTTTAAGACGTTTCGTCGCACTACCCAAAATTGTGCAAGGTAGACTATCAACCACGCCGCCTCTAGGATGAAACAAGCACAGCTACAACTGTGCGATTAACTACTGCACCGTAGAAAACCGTTCGAGAATTACACCTTCAATATGGTACTAAGACCACTCTTTTAATACTGAAACCACTATAATATGGTATTGTTACCACTCTGTTATGGTGTTGAGACCACTCAAATATGGTGTTACCACCATTCTAATTTTCAGTTCTCCAAACCATCAATATGGTACTATGACCACTCAAATATGGTGATACCACCATTTCCACTTTATAATTTCTCCTCAAATAGAAAAAATATTAAAATGATATTTATATAATATTAAGATCATTCTTAATTCCGACGGGACATTATTGTTTCAAAAGGGACTATGATCTTAAAATTACTCTCTATTCTGAAGGGACATACATTATCCAAGGGACTATGTTTTTAAGACCTTTCTTTATTTTGAAGGGACATACCGAATAGGGACTAAGGTCTTAAGAACACTCTTATTTCCGAAGGGACAGAAAAAGGAGATAGAAGAAGAATAGCTCGTCAACACAAGCTGGAGGGAGAAGAGAGAAAGAGTTCTCGACATCTCAATAGAAACTCTTTAGTGTGATTTTTGAACTAAGTGGAGTCCTCTATTTATATAGAGATTTTGTAACTGTTTTAGCAAAAATTGCGGCATCAGTTACTCTAATGGATAATAACAAAAGGAAACTTATTCATTAATCCGTTCAACAATACTTGAGGATGGGATCAAAGGAAACAAATCCACAATGGTAGATTAATCCTTTCAACAATACTTGTGGATGAGATCAAAAGAAACAAATCCACAATGAAACAGACTAATGAAGGAAAGATAGGAAATTCAGTTGGAATCTCAATCTTATCACAATAAACATAAGCTAAAATTATGGGAAGTGATATCCATGAATAAATAATAATAATTATTATTATTTTCATCATTATTAGGTATTTAAAATTAAATACCATTATTTAAACACTACTAGAGTGTGTGTTCTATTTTATGTGGGACCCCCACACTCTATTTTTTCAATTCACACAACACTAGATCAAAGTTTATTTACTTGGTGTTTAATCTTCCAACCTTCCAATTTCTTTCCATCATCACACCAATGTTCCAACAATCCCCTACTTGAATTTAAAAAATGGTTTCAATAATAACGTCAAAACGTTTCTATAAGGTTGCTAATAAACAAAGGTGTCGCCAACAACTTGAACCTTTGCATAGCGGGTAAAATTCTGATTAACAAGAGTTGCATGTAGCATTGAACTCAATCTCAGACATAGAACCCACACACAACCTTTTCTTAAGGTGTATTCAAAAAGCCCGTGCATTTATGGCCCTGCACGTGTATCTCGGTTTTAACGAACGCTCTAGGTATTCTGCCCCAAATTCCATAGGAACCGGCCTCAGTTCCACATTCGCATAGGTGAGTTTATCAAGAGTACTCCTGTAGCTGTGTACTCCACTCCATATGGAGTATAGATCTCATTAAGAGTTTATCTCATCCTCTATTCGCTGCAGGAATCATGCTTTCTTTATTTTCTCTCATAGCATGTTCTATCACATTATGACTTGTTATTACCCATTGAACCTATTTCTTGGGATCTCCAGTCAGTTAGGTCGGGTTACCATCACTAGTGAGCTATAGGCATTAGTCCCATCTTAATAGATGTATTTAAGACTTTCTCTCTTGTTAGTCCTTTCGTCTAAGGATTAACTAATTCTTTATCAGTACGTACATGATATACTTAACCGTTCCTTTTGAGAGTAGCTAGCTCTCTAATCCTTTACGTGTTCATGCCTTAATAATCGTCTCTTGCCATTGTAGTAGCGATTCTTAACTTTTGTAATAGCTGCAGTACTATCACAATTAACACTTTTGGCAACGGTTTTATCCTCTAGGGGATCTCAACTAGCAGTCATTTTCTAAACTTACTTCTTCACTAGTTTTCTCTAGTGTTCTAATTTTAGATTCATTCCATAATAGAATGAGTTAATATCGTTTGTTTTAACAGACAACTCCTCCAGTGATGCTCAATGTGCAGTCACTGGTCGCTTTAAGACTTATCTGAAGGATGTTCTATTTTGTATCTTGTACCATTCAAGTACGATAGGATACTTCTCATTTGTATCTTGTTCCATTCAAGTACAATATGATACTTCTTATAATGTAATTCTAGAGTCATAATCTTCTTGAGGTACCTTATGATTCTTTCGATAGTATGGCAATGCTTCTCATCAGTCTATTTGTAAACTTGAATAAGAGTCTCACGACGTGGCCAACGTCGAGTCTAATACATTCAATGACATATCTAAAGATTTCCAATGATGCTCGCATATTCTTGTTTGTCTAACACCATCTCAAATGTTCTTGAAAAGTTTTGCATTTGGATCATAAGGTGTGCTTTCAGGTTTACATTCAAATAATTACATTTCTTTAAGAAATTCTCAACTTTGTGACATTTATCAGAAAAGTTATATTTTCTGATCTAGTAATCTTGAAACCAAGAATTACTTCAACTTGGTCTGGGCTTTTCTTATCAATGTTGTTGATAAACAATGATTTCATATAATTCATAACATGAATCTTTAAACCAAATATGAGCAAGTCGTCTTCATAGAGACATATGATCGTGCAAATATTATTTTCATATTTGTTGTAAATACATTTGTCACTTTCATTCACTTTATACTCATTTGATAGCATTAGAATGTCAAGTTTTTCATGTCATTCTTTAAGAGTTTATTTCAGACCTCACAAAGAATTATCTAACTTACAGATCTTGTTTTTCTTGTTCATGAAACACAAAACTTTCAGGTTGTTTCATATAGATTTCTTCTTCTAGTTCACCACAAACAAAGAAACTTTCACATCCATTTGAAGTACTATCGAGTTATGAACAGCGCCTAAAGGGACTAGTACTCTTATGGGTATGATTCTAGTGGCTTGCAAATTATTGTCGAAGAAGCCTATATTTTTCTTTTTGTCTAAAACCTTTTACTACAAGGAGAGCCTTGTATTCATCAACCGTACCATCAGGTTTTAGTTCTTTTCCAAAATCCAAATACAACCGATTAGTTTTCGACTATGAGACAAGTCAACTAAGTGTCATGTTTCGTTAGAATCTAGAAAATCCATTTCATCGTTTATTGCTTCTTGCCATAACTCAGTATCTAATGAGTATATAGTTTCTTTGAGGCTTAATGGATCTTCTTCCAATGTATAAACCAAGTTCATACTCTTTAGCAATTCTTGTTTTCTTACCTCTTCGAGGTTCTATAACATCTCGCACGATGTTTTCATAATTATTTCTGATTACTGGAATGTGATCTGATATAGTGCCCCCACTAGTTCTTAATTTTTTTTGAAAAAGGGATTTATTTTGGCCCCACTAATGTCGTGTTCCCACTTGTGCCCCCACTATTCTTTATTTAAAGGGGTAAATATTTACATAGAAATCATCATCGTTTTATTCTATGATCACTTTAGCATTTAAGAGCTATATGTTTCACTATTTATAGCATACTCAATGAATACACATTCATAGACTCTACTAGTGAGTTCAATTCTATTGGGGTCTAGAATCCAATTATAGTCCAGACAATCCCAAATTCAAAAATAAGACAGGTTGGGTTGTCTTTTCTTCAAAAATTTCTTAATTAGAATTTTTGTTCTTAGACTTGGGTACTCTATCTAACATGAATTTTAATTTTCGTTATTGAAATTGAACATACCAAACATATCAATTTTATTTTTCAAAATTCACGGTCATCAATAAGTATGATAAAATATAATTTTATCATTTCTAGTTTATGTGCCATCAAGTTCGCACATATCGTAATTTATTAAGTTTAGTGATTCAATTCTCTAAACACTGATTTATATGAACTTTCGGTTCATATATCTTGACCGCAATAAATAAAATTATCTAATCATATAACGTTCGAATTGAGTCGAAGATACTCAATTATAAAATCAACTGCTTCAAAGGCACGGTATTTTTCCAACAAGAATGCATGGTGCAATAGTCTCTTTTTAAGTCTGAGTTAACTCAGTCTTATCCAATAGAAATCTGAAACACAGATTCTTTCGTAGCTTTGTATGAAACATTTGGAACAAATTTCTCATTTCTAGTTCATGAAAATTCTTTTCAATTTGGTCCATTCTTTGATTCTGTTTTTCCAATGTTCTCATTTTCATACAAATAGTAGTAACCACACATCATTTTCTTTTTCCGGTCCAAACCTTATGTTTTGTAACAAACTTGTCAGTTTTATCATTATCAATGATAATTAGGTACCATTACGTATATGAATTTCTTAGGCCCCGTTTGGCCCGGCATATTTTTTACTTTTTATTTTAGCTTAAACGAAATAAAGAAGTATAAAATTATATTTGACACTATTTCTCCGTAAAAGTATTAGAGAAATAAAGTAAAGAAGTAAAAAATAAAAAAAAGTAAAGTCAAACACAATTTTTTCCTTCTTTACTATTTTTAAGGAGAAGAAAAAAAGAGGAAAATAAGCCGGGCCAAACGGGGCCTTAGTGTTGTTGTTATAACAACAATCACTTCATTGTTTCAGTCGAAAGATGTACTTTTATAGCTTGATATATCCTTAATGTATTTAGGGACAACTTAACCTTAATAAGTAACTTCTTCGGTAGATATAGCAGTTCGAAACGTCTTAAAATTGTTGTTTTTGTATTTCCAAACTGTTGTATTTTGGTTTTCCAAATTCTATTTTAAAAAAGAATATCTACCGAAGTTGTTACTAGGTTGAGTCACGACCAGGTCGTTCTCTTTAAGACGTTTCGTGACACTACCCAAAATTGTGCAAGGTAGACTATCAACCACGCCGCCTCCAGGATGAAACAAGCCCAGCTACAACTGTGTGATTAACTACTGCACCGTAGAAAACCGTTCGAGAATTACACCTTCAATATGGTACTAAGACCACTCTTTTAATACTGAAACCACTTTAATATGGTATTGTTACCACTCTGTTATGGTGTTGAGACCACTCAAATATGGTGTTACCACCATTCTAATTTTAACTTCTCCAAACCATCAATATGGTACTTTGACCACTCAAATATGGTGATACCACCATTTCGACTTTATAATTTCTCCTCAAATAGAAAAAATATTAAAATGATATTTATATAATATTAAGATCATTCTTAATTCCGACGGGACATTATTGTCTCAAAAGGGACTATGATCTTAAAATTACTCTCAATTCTGAAGGGACATACATTATCCATGGGACTATGTTTTTAAGACCTTTCTTTATTTTGAAGGGACATACCGAATATGGACTAAGGTCTTAAGAACACTCTTATTTCCGAAGGGACAGAAAAAGGAGATAGAAGAAGAATAGCTCGTCAACACAAGCTGGAGGGAGAAGAGAGAAAGAGTTCTCGACAACTCAATAGAAACTCTTTAGTGTGATTTTTGAACTAAGTGGAGTCCTCTATTTATATAGAGATTTTGTAACTGTTTTAGCAAAAATTGCGGCATCAATTACTCTAATGGATAAGAAAAAAGGAAACTTATTCATTAATCCGTTCAACAATACTTGAGGATGGGATCAAAGGAAACAAATCCACAATGGTAGATTAATCCGTTCAACAATACTTGTGGATGAGATCAAAAGAAACAAATCCACAATGAAACAGACTAATGAAGGAAAGATAGGAAATTCAGTTGGATTCTCAATTTTATCACAATAAACATAAGCTAAAATTATGGGAAGTGATATCCATGAATAAATAATAATAATTATTATTATTATTATTTTCATCATTATTAGGTATTTAAAATTAAATACCATTATTTTTTGTCAAAAAAAAATAAATTAAATACCATTATTTAAACACTACTAGAGTGTGTGTTCTATTTTATGTGGGACCACCACACTCTATTTTTTCAATTCACACAACACTAGATCAAAGTTTATTTACTTGGTGTTTAATCTTCTAACCTTCCAATTTCTTTCCATCATCACACCAATGTTCCAACAATATGTTTTTATTACGACTTTCTTTCTTATTTAGTATAGATCCAAACATCAAAACTACGACCTTTAACATACTATACAAACTGCGTATGTTTTTATTTCAATTTGTATTAATATAGCTAGTTTGGATTGGGTAGTTGGTGGCCAGAAGGCAATGCACCTACTCCTTTCAATGTCACCAGCCTTCAAGTAATGGTGAGGATGACACAAGCCTTACAACTAAGGCAAGACTAATTACTTCGAGGAAAATGACACTTTGGCATTTCCTAACAAGGTTTTATGTATAGTTAACACTTGTTTTGTCCACACAAAATGTATATTCAATCCAAAATTGAAAGAGAGCACGCTGAAATTATCAACTGAACTATAATCATAAAATGTATTGGAATTTTTACTTAATTTCCGACCACGCTGAAATTAACCTTATGTTATCAGTGTGAAGACACTTTGGGAATATATAGTCATGATGGTCCTAAATAATAAAACATACACATTCTTTGAGCCCAAAAATATCAGCTTCACTTGGATAGCTAAAACAAATTAATGCCAAATGTTAATTTGATGCCTTTAGAAGTTTAGACACTTATCTTTTTATGTGAAAAATAAATTCTAATCTAAGATTTAGACATTTAGTCAAGTAGCATCAACTTCCTTTGACATAATGACCATTAGCTTTTTTTTTTAAGGAATAAACTTATATCATTTTATTAATGATAATGTTTCTAATCTAAGATTACTCACACTTACTCATGGTGAGTAGTCACAAAAACTAATTAGAATAAAAGAAAATAAAATAAGAACTTTTATTGAAATTTGAAAATGTTTATAAAAGTGGAGGTTGATATATTACTAGAGAATTGAGGTCCTAGCTAATCTTCGCACTCTAGTGTTTTGTAATAATATAAAATTGAGCCAAATATGCACGATAACATTGGATACACGATAACATTGAATATATAGATTTCTAATTTTATTAATGGGAAAATCTTTTTCTTAACAAAATCTAAAGAGAAGAATTGTAAATCTTCATTATTGTTTACATCCACTACCTCCTATGATTTCCACAAAAAGATGAGATTAAAGTGACATCATCTATATTATAAATATTGTCATTTGTTAATTCTTGTCTTTCTTCTCTTAAATCTTTCATAGCAACATCTTTCTTTATTATTATATCAAAGATGAATATTTCAGATATTTTTTTATATGATTATCAGTGTGATAAATATTTTTCCTGTTTGTTTTTTATACTTATATTTGTGTGTGTGTCTATGTGCGTATATATAATTAAGCTTATAGTGAAAAAAAAATTAATTATTAGAGATAAAATAATTAAATTATAGTTATTGAATAATAGACTCAAAATAGAGTAGTCATTATTAAACGACGGTGAAAACTCCTACAATATATATTACAATAATAAAAAAAATCCCATGCAGGTAAAATTATGTGTAAAATGTGACTTTGTAAATTCTAGTATTTTCATCATTGAAAGGGAAACTAATTATCAAAAATCATTGAAAGGGAACTCATACAACAACAAACATAAAAAACAATAGGGTTGTATGCATGCTATTAAAAGTTAGGCACATGTGCCCACTAGGCACTAGACTTAATGCTATAGCCTCACCTGGGTGATTTATTGATCCATTGCATTGAGATGTGAATTTTGGCATCTCATTGGTGTCTTAAGAATAAAAGGCAATGTTTCATTTCATATATCCACTTATAATCAATTCTTTGCTAGCCTTTTATATTGGACCATTGTTAATTGGAGTCTTGCTCTAAAGGAGACACTAAATATAGGGATCAGATTTGAATTTGATAGATAAAGAAAGGAAGAATATGAAAGACACCTAACCTAGCAATATGTTTAACCACAGCCTTTAATTTCTAGCTCATTCTGAACGTTGGTATATTGATGGATGGATGTGTTTAACCACTTGCTGCTCTTACTCATTTACACTCACTACTATTTTTCTGTTTGGTTTTTTTTCAGTGGGAGCATTAAATTTTAATTTATGTCCTTTAATTGCACTATTCAATTATTATATACTGTTGGAACATGATGTGAAGATGATGAGATTTTGGAGGGAACTTGGTAGGAAATAAACACAAGTATGAACCAATGTGTGATGTGAATTGAAAAAAGTTTTTCTTAAGTCCCACATTGGATAGATCACTTGAAGTGATAGTGTTTATAAGTAGGAAAGTGACTTTATGGTTTGGGCCCCAAGGGGTACCCAGTTTTGTGCGATGGAGGAGCTCATACACAACGCTTGGGCTTGAGCTTGATGATAAATTAATTTTCATTAAATGCTTAGAGCACATGTTGTTTTTTTTTGGTAGTGTCTTAGAGCACATGTTTATTGTGCATTTGACCAAGTCCGAAACGGATCGGTTCGCTAAGTCAGCATCTATCCGTTATACTTCCTTCAGATCGGTCAACGTCCTTCAGTTCATTTGAAATTTGGTTCTGATTTTCACAACTTGAAATCGTTTTTTCTGCTTTCTTTCTCTCTTATTATTTCTTCTTCGCAAATATTTTGTTGTTTCATTTTCGAGTGGTTGCTGCCACATAGAATTGATATTTGCATATCAATATCAGAATTGTTCATCGAACAATAGAAGGTGTAATTCTGACCGATCATTACAGTGCAGTATTGATTCGGTATTTTCAGTTGAAATCGGCTGTTTTATCCTGGTGACTTCGCGGTTGATAGTCTACCTTGCACAATTTGGGTAGTGCCGCGAAACGTCTTAAAGAAAGCGTATTCACCCGCGACTCAGCCAATAATTCTTTTCAGTAATTTTCGAAAATCGTTTTATTTTTAAATCGAAAAACAACATATACATTTATTAATTTAATTTTTGTTTTTTTCAAAGTTTTATTTTGGCAGAATTGATCATATTCAAGACATATCAAATAGTAATAAATATGAATTTTTTCATATTCGAGACATGAATTTTTTGCTGTCTGATCAAAATAATTCGTTGAGGTTAATTCATTTTATAAAACTGTGTTGAAATATGAACCGTTAAATCTTAAATCAACAATCCGGATCAGTTACAACTTTATACTATGGAATATGATATTGGTAATTCTCAATAAGGATATATAAAAACTTCCTAATAGGGGCCATACCATTCTTAGAAGAGGAAGAAAAAGGACAGGGCAGGAGCATTTACCGCCTCTTTCGGACTATGCATGCACTTGCCGGATATTTTGTGACACAGAAAAGACAGTTAATGGTAAATTGGTGGGGTGAGACCAATCAGAGTATCATAGTTTTTATATAAAATAAATAATAGAGCTAAGCCATGAACTTTTAACTTTATGTGGATTTGTCCATCGATCCATCCATCCATCCAATATAATAGGAATAGGTGAACTGTGTGGCTGTCCTTTGAATAGATTGAATGACCTAAATATCTGGATGTACATAGTTGGAATTATAGATGGTCCTATATGCAAAATGTTGGGGATGTTAGGGAGCAATGAGGATAACTTCAACCATCACATATATAGTGTGAGTTCATATCTTCTTTTTGGGAGAAAAAAAAAAAGAGAAAAAAGGTAGATATTTTCATTTAAAGATATTTTCATTTAAGAAAAAAGAGAAAAAAGTTCATACCTATGTACCCAAAAAAAACTCTAATTATATCTCACCTTCGACACTTACTGATTTGATCGGTGAAGTGTATGCAAATATATCACTCTCTCATTCACAACAAGGTTCAACCACCAAAAGTCTCAAAACCAACCACTCATTATAACTTATTATCCAAGACTCAAGTCCCAAGAAGATCAAAATTATTATTAATAACTTTCTCTTTTCTTATCTTTCTAACCTCAATGTTACTATTTTTTACCAAAGACTAGCAGGGGCGGATGCATGTTTATGCTATTGGGGGCTCAAGCCCCCACCAAAAATATTATAATTGCTTGAATATTAGTAGTATATTTTTTGTAAGCCCCCATAAATATAAAATACATTTTTCATATATAAAATTTTGTAAAGAATAATATAATTATTACTAAACTTTTAAATTTTGGAATGATTTTTATAATATTATATAAAGTTTGTTTACTAAAATTTAGAACTTTTGACCATTAGATAATAAATTAAATATGAAATTTTAAAAGTTCAAGATGAAAGTGACGAAACTCATGACTTAAAAATCAAATTTTGAGCTAATTGTTTTGGAGTAATGTTTTATGATGTTATTAACAGTAGAGATCAAAATTGAGTGCAAAATAATTTTCCAGAAAATAAAAATATGCTAAAAATTAAGTAAACACTTAGTTTAGAAGATCACTACTTTAAAAGGACAAAAAATATTTTTAACACTATATAAAAAAATATTCAACTTTTGTCTATATATAATTTCAAGCCCCCATCAACAAAAATTTATGGATCCGCCACGGCCAAAGAGGATGGTTTATGTGGTTCCAACCTCCTTCCGATCACAGTTTTGGGGTATCAAACTGTGGTCCTTCCTACCAAGTTCAGCGACAATCACCAACGAACCAACTATAGTTTACATAAAAATTAAAGAAAATATTAAATAATGCACCTGATACACTAGTTAAGCACATAAATTAATAAATTATATTTTGAAATTCGTACATTTAATATATTAAAAGTATAAAAATTGTTTTTATTAACATCAATTTTATATTTTATTTCTATTTTCGATATACTTAAGTACCAGATACACCGTTTAGCCTGCCTAAAAATTAATTATAAACACAATTATTTGTACTAATGTTGTCGGCATTGAATTATAAGTCAAATCAATATTTGAAATTCATATTTAAATGCATGCATGGGCCAGAAAAACAATACTTATAAGCTGTGAAATTAAAGGTTGCCTTACTTTCTGTTCTTTTATAGATATTTATTTCATTGCAGGGGCGGATGCACTCAGGGGCGGATGCACTCAATCAGTATATACTCCCTCCGTCCCATTTTAAATGACCTCTTTTTGACTTAGTATACTATTCATTTGACATGCTTTGACCTTATTTTTCTACTAATATATACATGCAAATATTAGCATATGAGATGTTGTTTGATTTGTCTCGACGAGTACTTTCAAAATATACCATTTTTATAATTTTTAATAATATATAATTAAATATATTAACGATTAAAGTTGTGCATTGGCAAACGTGTCAGTGGTCAAACATGTCAATAATTTTGGGACAGAGGGAGTATAATATAGGGCAGTTGCCTTTACATTACAAGATACTCCCTCCATCCTGATTTATATAGTAGATTAGTTCTATTTTGTTTTTTCTTATATATCTATTATTATATATAAAGAGTATACAAATTTTTGGGATGACTTTTTTATTATTTCTATGTTACCTTTAAAAAATAACTTCCACATAAAAAATAGATTTTCAGTTTTTTTAGTAAATAATTTTTTTTCTTCTTAATAACTAAGCACAACTTCCACATAAAAGTAGGTTTTCAGTTTTTCTATAGTAAAAAAAAAATGTATTTTATTTTTCTTAATAACTAACCACAACAAAAATAGGAGGTTACGTAGTTATCAATTAACTAAGTCCAATAAAGAAGGAAAAAAGAAATATTAAACATTTCGTTCATATGAGCATAATTCGATTGACAGATAAATCACATTATATATACATCGATTGAGAGAGAGAGAGAGAATATAATGTAGAGACATAGAGAAATGAAGAAAGGGGATGAGAGTGAGGGCAAGAAAAAAATCGAGAAAGTGGGCCTTGGGTTAGAGATGAGAAGGGGGCCAGACATATAGAAGAGAGAGAGAGAGAGAGAGAGAGAGAGAGAGAGGGGGAGAGAGAGAGAGGGGGAGAGAGAGAGAGAGTAAAATGTCAAATATCCATTTAAAATTGTAAAATTCGTCAAATATTTTTTTGAAAAATATTTGAAATTGTCAAATACATTATTTAATTTGTAAGGCGTCTATTAAAACGCTGGATCATTACAACAAATGGAGTAAACATAGTATATAATGGATATTTGATAGACGTCTTACAAATTCAATGATGTATTTGACGATTTTTAAATTTCATGGCGGTATTTGACGAATTTTATAATTTTGGGGGTATTTGGCAGTCATGTCACATGATAATTGATCAGAATACACGTCATAGAGAATTGACTAAAAATTTGCACAATCAAAAGGCTAATTGATTAAAAGAGTAATGTAATTGTTGTTTGGAACATACATAAACACAACTTGTTTTGAAAACTAACGGATTGAACCTTGAACTTTTTTCTTTTAATGATCAAACGGTAAAAACCTTGGATATTTATATAAAAATAATATTTTAAAAATTCACAGCGCTGTATCAGTGGGCCAATAAATTTTTTGAATTTTATCCCATTTTACCCAAACTTTAATTCTTTTCATACGTTTTTTATTTTGAAACTCATACCTGCCTAATGATCGAGTCCAACCAATTTTTTTGAGTTGGGTCAGATAAATTTAGTCATATCGACCGAGTGGTTTCAACCCATATACAAAACGGGTTATGAAGTCCACATTTGTCGTTTAATCTAAATTTTTTACATAACATAGAAACATTTAAAACGGGTTATGAGGGTAGTGATATGGCCATATGGAGATTTCTAATTATTCAAAATTTAAATTTGGTATTGCTTGAGCTCCAAGAAGATTGAATTGATGTACTCGGTAAAGTCGTAAAGTTAATGGTATATCTAACGTTTATTTATGTTTTATTATACTAGTACAAGGAAAATGTAGCAAAACAATAGCTGATGATTAGGTTGAAGTACCTTTATGCAGACATCAAGTTTATAAACATGTTACTACCTTTTACCTTTTTTATTAATAAATTAGCGTATTATTTATTCAAACTACCTAAACTTGGAGTTTATTTGTTAACTTTTTTTTGAAGCTGCAAAACTGATTTTATTCATAAACACTAGGTGACAAGCATAAGGAATGCTAAAACACCCAGGAAAGGATAGTACAAAAGGCAAGGAGCCAAGCCAAAAAAAAACAGAAAAATAAACCAACAACAAAGCTACAAACAAGCAGACAGATAGGCAAAAGAAAAGGTCCTCCACGGCCAACCAGAAGGCAAAGCAGGCAGCAGCAAAAACACGGACCTGCTAACTCAGAAGACACAAACGAGGTTCAGCCCTCCACTCATAAAACTAATGACCAATATCTAAAGGGTGTTCTTTGTCCACAAAAGTGTCATGTGTTGGAGGAGTCCAGATCCACTCCATTTCCTTATCCTCCTTTTATTCCAGTTTTTCCTACCAATAAAGGACACGTGGCAACAAAGAATTTCAATGGCTGTGATTAAAAAGCTGCATAGAAACTCTTGTGTGAACTAAACTGCAACCCGGTTTCTATCACCTTGCTTCCCCATATCTCTTTGCCTTCCTGCCACCACCTCATGAACCACCCCAACGCCGCCACACTGTGTCAAAATCGCCCCCCACGGTGTTTCAATTCTATTTCGCTATGGCTGCCACGAAAAATACATTCCCTTATCTGTTACCGCAGCCACTGTTGTTTTGATTTCATTGTTAAATTAGTTTCTCAAGTTTTTCAATTTCACGCGCAATTGTCAATTAAATCATGAGTTACAATAACAGCTTAGAAAATTATTCGCCGCCATAGCCAGGGTCGAAGAGCACGGCAAAGATCTGTGGCATTGGTGATGACGTTTTGGATCTCCGAGAACGAGGAGATGAACAGATGGTGTTTTGGATACAACGGCAAAAAGAAAACGCGACGAAATTTTGCACCACCGAGAACAAGACGATGGTTATATCTAGCATATTCTGTTTTGTAACTTGGATTGTGTAAGTGAAGTTGTAGAATTGTGGTTCTTCTGTTTTGTGAAGGGAGAAGAGGTTAGTGAAGTGCTCTGCCGCTTTGATTAAAGTAATGATGCGATGAAGAAGAAAGGATGCGTACAAAGAAATAGGGGTGGCAAAACGGGCCGAGCCCGCCGGGCCGACCCGTTTGACCCGCAATTTTTTACGGGCTGGGGTGAGGTTTTCGGCCCGCTACCTTAAGTTGGCCCGCACCGCCCCACCCCGTTTTTGAGCGGGCTTAAATGGTGTGGGCCTAAACGGGGGCGGGCATGCCCGTTTTTCCACTCCTTTCTAGTATTTATCATTTTATCTTATATTGTAAGGAGTACTTATTAACTTAGTTGATGATTTGTTAGTTTAATTAAGTATAATTATAAAGAATTGTTTAGTTTAATTATCTCTATTCTCTGTTGCAATTTTCTCTTAATTATTCCTATTATAGTATTATTGTTAGTTTAAATATGAGGTAAGAATCGTAAGGAATTGTTAAGTTATTATAATTCAACATATTTAATTTTTTTTTAACATTGAATTGTGGAGTTGTAATTCAAATTGTAAAAAAAAAAGTATTTGGCGGGCATGCCCGCCAACCCGCAACCCCGCCAATAAACGGACGGGCTTGAATTTTGAACCCGCACACTTAAGTTGGCCCGCACCGCCCCACCCCATTTTTGGGCGGGCTTAAATGGGGTGGGCCTAAACGGGGCGGGCATGCCCGTTTTGCCACCCCTACAAAGAAAGAAGAAACGCCTTTTTTTTATTAAATAATAATAAATAGTTAATTTTAACCTCTTAATTTGAGCCCTTGGATTTGTTTTTGCCACATGTCACAAATCTAACAATTGAACTGGAATAAAAGGAGGATAAGGAAATGGAGTGGATCTGGACTCGTGTTGGAGGTAGCATTTCGTGAACTTCATGATGACCTTACTTTCTCTTAATGATGACCATAGTTTCTATGAATATTTTATACTAGTATTTTCTCAAATTTGAATGGTCATAGGTTATACACCAATGTTGCAATATTTTAAGGCATGACCAAATCATCATTATATTAAATTATGATTAATTTTACAGGCTCGTAAGTAAAGTACACAATGGTTATGATTAATTTGCCACAATTTGTAGTTGCGCCCAATTTATCAAGGAGGATGGAAGATATATAGGTGTCGCTACTTGGAATTGGATGAGTTATAACGATAAAGGAATCCATGATTATATTAAATTATGTATAACAAATTAAACTCCAGCAATAGACATAACCCTAAATCTATTATATATGTAGGCACATACATATAAATGTTAAAAATTAAAATTTAAATAATTTCATCACAAAAAAACTTAAATAATTTAATCACATCAATTGAATAGATTAATTATTTTATCTTTAAATTTTATATAAATTTTGTATATGTGTCTAAATTTGAATAGTTTGTATTTATATCTATGAAAGTGTTTCTCATTAAACTCTATGGTGCATAAGTGACATAGTGTTGTATCATAGTATATATATATCAGCTACCGACTTCTCATTCGTTATATTTTTTGGACACCTGCAGATTTTATTTGACACAACCAGGTCCTTTGAAAATGTTTATATTTGCTTGGAGACTACTGAGAAACAGGTTGCCCACGAATACAAATTTGGCGACTCGTAGTATTATCACTATAGAGGCTTAGTCTTGTGTGACTGGATGCAGAGACATGGAGTCAACTCAGCATTTATTTATTTCTTGCAGCATCTTTGGCTCTTTTTGGTCGTCAGTTAGGTCGTGAATTGGTTTGTCATCGGTGGATCCTCCCTATCTTTGGCTGATCATTTTCTTAAATTTACTTTTTCATCTGGTGGTCTCAGACCTTGCCGCTCTTTTCTTCAGCTAATTTGACTTTTATGTGTCTGAGTTATTTGGATTGAAAGAAGTCAACGATTATTCAGAAACTCAGAACTGTACGTCCCTATCTCAGCTGTTGGACAAAGTCAAGCTTTATTCTTATTGGTGGTTGAAGATAACTCATATTAATTTAACCTCTAACTACCATATCTGGTGGTCGGGTCCGCTTACTTGTTTGGACATGGTGTAACTGTGTAACTTTGCTTTTACGATTGTTTTTCGTTTATTGACTATGTAAACTCTTATAGTCTTTTTTGGTACACCTTGTGCTGAATGGACTAATTGGTTGATTGATAAATATTCCATTTTAGCTTGTCAAACAAAATTTATTTTCATTAATAAATTTTGAAATGAGATAAATATGTGACATCAAACACATTTGATCCAATGATAAGATTATTATATTGATGTAACAGTAAAACCAAGGTTATGCATGGTATCATTTGTGAACATTAAACAATACTCTTAATAAATACTTAATTATTTGAACTAATTGTGTTTGCTTCAAATTATCTTTGTAGATTCTTAAAATTAAAATGATAGAAAAATGCATTCTGAAGTTTGTTACAAGTTTATTAAGACTTCGTATGGATCGATGAAATATAATAGAATGGAGCGGAGCGGAATATAGTGAAGTGAAATGAGATGGATCGGAATGAAATATATATTTCATTCCATTATTTGGATATTTTAAAAAGTAGAGGAATCAAATTGAAGGTAAGTGGTGATATGAGATGAAATTTATTCCATCCTTTTCCATTTCATTCCAATATTATTTTTCAAATACAAACAATGGAACAATATTCTATATTCATCGATTTTCATTCCATTCCATTTTATTTCAACCCTTTCCATTACATTCCATCTTATTTCATCAATTCAAACAATGATCCATTATTCTAGTTTTGTTTTGATGAAATTGTTTAACAAAGAACATATTGTTGCCGATAAATCATTTTTTTAATAAAGACAAATCATTGACCCATGATGGAGTCAATTTTATTAAATTTCTTTGGTTACTTTTTATATTGAGTCAAAAATATATTTTGTATGAGTATATGTTTTTAAAAAATTATTTAATACTTTTTTTTTATAGAAAATTTTACTATAAAATTAAAAAGTTTATTCCAAATAAAAATATACATATTTTAAATGAATGATCCTTACATTCTTCAACATAAACAAAAATGTCCATTACTAAAATTTCAAGATATAATTGCATGATATATGTCACTATTTTAAATATTTGTGCATTTATATTTTCTAAAGTTTTTATTTTATTTTGAGTAATTTGTGGATTTATATCTTAAAACTTTAGTACTAACATATTTTCTTTTGAGAAATAAAGTGGATTTTGTTTAAAGAAAACTAAACAAATCAATGTTCATTTGAAATATTATTCGATTAATATAAGTAATTAATCTTTTTAATGATATGTAAATAAATAATTTTCGGATTATTTAAAAAATTTGATAAAAAGAGAAAATACTTAGTAATTTATTTTTGATACCTAGATGTAATGACAAAGTTATCAAAAACTCACACACATAAAGTTGAGTGATCAGGGATCGAATCCTGGTTGTGGATATCCGACCTAACAATTTTAACATTTTTTGCCAGTTGAGCTAGGACTTTTAAACTACTTAGCAATTTTTTTCATTTGAAAAGAAACATCATTGATTCATTGTCATAAATACAAGCGGTTTACCCGTCCCTAATTCATTTCAATAAAATCAATTGTAAAATGAGGATTGTTCATGTACGAAACATAGATAAATATATTAATGAGGATTGTCAGAAAAATGTATACAAACTAAATCCAAAAAAAAAAAAATGGCAATAAATTAATCATCATAGCTGGTGAATTTCCTTATCGATGAAACTGCTTGGAATATTTTATATTTTATATTTTATAAACGGCACCGTTTGGTGTTTGGTTTGGGTTATTATATAGTACCAAAAAATAACTTTCACTTTCACCTTCAATTTAAGATTCCAAAAAATGTTTGGTAGATTTGCCCTGAAGAGAAGTCAGATAACCACATGTAAAAAAATCTTATAGTTTAAGACCAAAAAAAACAAAAAATCTTATAGTTTTAGCAAGTAAATCATTTCAATATATAAAATATTTTTGCAAGATTTTGATGTTTCATTTTATAAGACAATTTTCAAAATTTAGGATGCATTAATTAAATTTTCACAAAAACATTTTTGATTAAATAAAAAGTAAAATATCATTATTTCTCTCACTTAATAATTCAAGAATGATTTTGGAAATGCAATATATATTATTGACAAATTTAATACAAAAACTACTTTTTTTAATTTTTGTAATTTTATAAAAAATATATTATACATTAGGACGAAGGAGTATGTTTATAAGCATTATTCATGATTAACTTCCCTGCGAGCTTAGAATATATACCATAGTGAGTATGATTTTCAATAGCTCTAGAAAGATGTATTCCACGATAGATAATATTGATTCTTGAAGCAATTATAATTTACGATAAACTTTTCCACGATCTTAGATCTATTGATACGAATATCAAATTATATATATAGAGAGCGAAATTCGAACCCCGAACACTCTACTTATTCATCTTAAAAATGAAATCTCTAACTACTTAACCCAAAAAATTTACGATTAACATTTTTACTCTTCGAGTCCTTGTTTTAAGGAAAAAAAATTTAGGTTGATTAAATAATTGATGTATCTAGTCTATACCATAAACCAAATACAACAATCATTTAGTAAGTTAAAAAACAAATTTTTCTTATAATAACCCCAGAGAAAAATCTGGACAAAACAACTTTTTTTTTTTTGACTAAAAATCTGGACAAAATAGTTAAAAAAATCTAAAAACCTACAAGTATTTCTTTAAAAGTCTAAAATAAAGTATGTTTTTTTTGGTACATAATTTTTGTTGCATAGAGTAAATATTTTTTTGTCAAATAGCCTAATTATTACAAATTCCACTTTTAAGGTAGATAGGTAAATTATCGGGATTCGAACCCCGATCCCTGCATATACAATGCACGTCTCCGCCAACTGAGCTAAGCAAGGACAAGATATTTAATATTTATTTGTACGTTACTGTAGTTTCCATGCAGACGTGTCAACTTTAATTTATTTCTAAATAAACGCCGCTCTTCTCTTCCCCCCTTTCTCTCTCTCTCTGTCTCTCTCATTTCTCTCTCTCTCTCTCTCTGTGCTTCCAATTTATACTATTTTTTCTTCTCATTTTTTCGTTGTCATTATTCTTCTCTCTTTTTCTATCCCAATTTATTATTCCTTCACTTCTAGGGTTACGTTTCCTTTACTTCAAAATCAACACCTTCTTCACTGGTACGTTCCTTTTCATCTTTCAATTTCTCATTCATCTCGCACTTTCACGTTACGATTCATTCATCCTTCAAATTTGCATTGTTCTGTTCCTTTTTCTTTTGCTCAACTCTCTCGATTCTCATTTTTAACTCTTTTTCCGCTTATAGCATTGCGGATTTGAAATTTTTTAATTCTGTTTATATATTTTTTTGTCTTTTCTTGTTCTTGATTTTCTTTTATTCAATTCAATTTCCCGCGTTGTTGCTATTAAGTGAAATGGTCAGAAATAAATATTCGAATCCATTTTTTTGGATTCGAAGTGAAGAACTCACTTTACTGCAGTTGTGGAATCTCAGGTTGAAATGGATTTTTTTTGGATTTTGTTTGTGAAATGAATTAAACAAACAAAAAGAAAATTAAAATTTAGATGATTTTTAGTATATTTATTTATTTTTCCTTTTTAATTATTATTTTTTTGGTGTGCAGGTATAGTTGGGTGTAGTGTTGCATCTTCAATAGGAAAACTCGAAAGTTCGAGATTAGGTACTTAAAAAAATGATTTGCGGCGGAAAGGAGAGTAATGTAATTGACAAATGTGATAGAGGTTGAATCCTTTATAAGATCTGTTTCTGATTGAGTCAAAAAATAAAAATTTATTTCTAATTGAGTCAATTTTTTTTTTTTTCTTTCTGATTTTGTTTTGTTATTTTTGTTTTTATTTAATGCAGATTTTAATTCATTGAATCGGATGAGTTGAAAAGATCTGTATCTTTTTGCTAGTATAGTAAAAATTTGAAATGGCTATTGCTGGTCTGCACAGTGTGTCTGTGCTTGACTCGTCTTTTTTGAGGGACTCGCAGTCTCATGCGTCTAGAAGGATGGGAGATGGAAGAAGGGGAAGCACCCGGTCGTCTTCACTTTTGCAAATGTGGCGAGATATTGAGGATGAGCATGCGGTGAGTCAAGTTCAAGGAAGACCTGGTGAAGTACTTCTTGAGCAAAGGAACAATGGGTCGGTTGTGGATCTTTCACTCGAAGATACACCTGATACACCAGAGAGAGTGGAAAGGCATGATTTAGAAGATGCGGTTTTGGGTGAGACTGAATCTGAAACATGGTCACAGTCGCAAAGTCAGACTGAATCCCATGATGGTCATGAGGATTTAAACAATTCTAGCTGCGAAAACTCGTCTGTTTTCGGAGAAGGTGAAAGGGAAAGAGTGAGGCGAATTTTCAGGGAATGGATGAATAACGGATCTAGGGATCGTGGATCAAACATTTCCAGGAGAAGTAACAGTACAAGGGGAGAATGGCTTGGAGAAACTGAACAAGAAAGAGTGAGAGTTATAAGGGAGTGGGTCCAAATGAGCAGTCAGCAGAGAAGTGTTTCTTCAACAGAAAACACGGAACAACCATGTGCTGAAATTGATACACAAATTGAACGTGTGCGTGATGGACTTGTTGTTAACCACAGTGAGGGCCAAAATGAACATATAAGGCGGGGTATGCGTAAATTACGTGGCAAACAGGTTATGCTTGATATGCTTAAGAAAGCTGAGAGGGAAAGGCAGAGAGAAATGCAGGAGTTGCTGGACCATCAGGCTGTATCACGTTTTCCCCATCGCAATCGCATTCAGGTTTGTCCGATAATCAATTAATTTCTATTTGATTACATTTCTTCATTTTCCTCTACCATCTGTTTAATATCTTACATATGGAGCTTTTGTTCTGTTAATTGGGTAAAAGATACACATCAGTTGTGTAAGACAGTACTTGTAAGCAAGCACTTTGTTTTTATACTGAATTTCAAGGTGAAATTGAAGATACTTTTTATTTTAGGCATAGCAACTTGTGTTTACATTTTACAATCTAAAGTCAGTGTTGTCAAGTATCATGATATTGTGCTACATAGCCAGGGCTCGGGGAGGTACCATGGCCCTTACAAATTAATTTTTTATTTCTTAAAATTGTTTGTATAGTCAATGTGATTTCAAAACAATGACAAGAAGTTCCACTGGTGCAGCGGTAAAGGTGTTTTGTTGACTCTCCCATGACAAAAGACTGATACATGCTATTTACATTTTTGTATATTGCGAGGGAATTGATGCTATTCCTTGTTTTTGCTAGCTGATGTAGCAGTAATGGCAGGAAAGAGTAGAATTTTAAGGTTTTAAAATAATCATAAAAGTGAAGAATTGGCATGTATGCCAAATGACCTAGTAGTTTTATAATTGAAAAACCGAAGCATAAATGCTACTCCAGTAAAAACATAATTTAAATTTTATTACTTGACCTCTATCACGAGCTTTGCACTCAATTTGATGAGCATCCGTCAAAATGTTTGCAGGCATTGCTTAGAGGCAGATTCTTGAGAAATGATAGATCTGTTGACCATAGCAGGCCCACATCTGTAGCAGAAAGTGAATTAGGCTTACTAAGACAAAGACAAACTGTATCAGGTCTAAGGTATGCATATTTTTTATGATATTATGTTTTTGAAAACCTTATATTTATGATACTTTCTTGTTAATGACACTTTTTTTGCATAACTTTCTTGTCTTTATGATCCATTGTGTGTGGAGGATGTCAATTTTAGTTTTGTTCATGAATTGTACTGAAGTCAAATACAATTTAAAATAACTGAATCAAACCATTTTAATTCACCCCTATTTCCCTTGTATGGATCAACATGCTCATTTTTTGGGTTTTTTTAAAAAGAAATGTCATTTTAATTTGTTCCATCTGACATGGGGCTCATGGCCGTGCCTTTCAACAGTTGGCATTTTGTGAGGAAATGACAAATTGGCAGTTGAATGAAACTTCTGTTTGAGGATGATTATAAAATTAACAACTTCCCTAAAAATTCCCACTGCATTCAGATGGATAAAAATAAACTTAACACATTGAGAAGTTGTTTTCATATTGCTATAACACTTAAAGCTACTAATCGTTGTTCTGAATTTAGGCTGTGTTTGTAATTTTCACCTTTCCATTTATGCTTTTTTATATTTGTTTTAAGCCAATGACATTAGATTGTTTTCTGAACAGAGAAGGGTTCTTCTCTAGAATGGACAATACCAGTTCCAGTCAAGCAACCAGCAACCTATCTGATACCTCGTCAAACACTGATATTGATTTTAATACAAATGAACAAACTGGAGAAAGCAGTTCATGTATGGTCATTGAACCTAATAACAGAAATGGTAATAGAGTTGGGATATCTGGTGGCCACTGTCTAGAAGGAACAACATGTGAGAGTTTAAATTGTCAAGAATCTATTTCCCATGCAGAAGGAAATCGGTTGCAGTGCTTGCAAATTGAATCAGTAGATAGTCAGTCATCATCCAGTGTTGGGTATGAAAGAAGAGATGACACTGGGAAAAATGTTGATGTGATGGCAATCAGAGATACAGCTAATGAACTTATCCAACACAGCTTACAAATTGGTGATTCAGACCATAGTAATAATCAAGAATCAAGCGAGGTACCTAATGAGCAATCTGAGCTGGGTGATATAAGTAATGGTGAAAACAATTCACCAAATCACAATGATTATGCGGAGAGCAATGTTGTTGATGATGTTAATTATGGACCTGATGCTCTAGAAGAACTGCCGGAAGAAATTGTTGAAAATGAAGGAAGTGGCTGGCATCAGAGTAACACTGAATGGATAAATAGCACTCATGAAAATGGGGATGATAATCAGCTCAGCAATGCAAATGAGTGGCCTGAAAACAGTTGGGCAAATGAGGATGGAGAAAACCCTCGTCTGCAAGAAGCTTCTGAAGTGTGGCAAGAGGATAGTGGCTTCCAAGAGGCCGTGGAAAATTGGTTGGGAGGACCTTCTGACCATGAAACTGCTCCAGGTGGTAGAGTTCGTAGTCTTTATTTTCCTGATGATGACAATGTATACAATGTTGAACTCAGGGAACTTCATAGTAGGTACGTAAAATCGAGAGATGAGTTTCTGCAAATATAATTTTGAAATGAAAGATGTATCCAGAATAAATTTGTTCCGTTCATCCTGCAGGAGACGTGTCTCTAATCTTCTCGGCAGTAGTTTCCGTGAAAGTCTTGACCAGTTGATACAATCATATGTCGAAAGACAAGGTCATGCTAACATGGAGTGGGATATGGATGAAGCAACCCCTTTTGCCGCCTCTGTAGAACAGAACCTGGAGCAGCAGAGTAGAGATCATATTGTTGATCAGGAAGGCACTATTAATAGTCGACCTGACTTGCCCTCTTTGCCTAGACCTCCCACTCCACCTCTATGGGATCCGCATCCTCATGGTGATAACTGGCCACAAAATGATGTAAATAATCCGCCTCTAGTAACTATGCATTAATTTTCTTTGGTGATTTCTTATAATAATGTGAAGTGATTTTTATGTGGTATTTACATCAAATGATTTTCATTATTTAGTAAAGGTCATAAAATTTATTTATACGCCAATTGATTTTATTGTGTAACTATTACTAGGTAAAAATAATTGGAAGTTATGGGTATTCAGTATATGGTATTTATAGTTTAATGTTAACTTTTTTTTCTTTGCATATACATTACTAAATATTTTTTAATTTGTCTATTGTTCGGGCAGGATTTAGAGATTATCAATGACTTGAGACTTGACATGGCTAGATTACAGCAAAGGATGAATACTATGCAGAAGATGCTCGAAGCATGTATGGATATGCAGCTTGAGCTTCAGCGCTCAATAAAACAAGAAGTTTCTGCAGCTCTAAATCGCTCAGCTGGTTCATCAGGTTTGCAATTTCTCTTTACCTTTTATCAGGTTTGCATTTTATCTTATTAAAAGAAATAATTTTCTGAGAAAACTGAGTTAAATTTATTCCAGGAATACATGACTGTGATTCACCAGATGATATTTCTAAATGGGAAAGTGTGAGAAAAGGACTTTGCTGTATTTGCTGCGAAAGCAATATTGATTCTTTGTTGTACAGGTACTATCCGTTTTCTGTTCTACTCTGTGTACCCAGTTTGCACCTGATTATTATAATCACCCAATACCATTTTACTTTTTTTGTAGATGTGGGCACTTGTGCACATGCTCAAAATGTGCCAATGACTTGCTTCAGAATAGAAGGAATTGCCCAATGTGTCAAGCCCCTGTCGTGGAGGTCATACGTACTTATTCTATACTATAATATTGACTTTACAATAAAGGTCATACTTAACAATATACAGGACTCTAACAAGTTGTATCTCCTGGTCGTCTCCAGGTACTTTTTTTTGTTTTTTATTTTGTTACTGTGATCACTGTATTTATATCAAGTACACCAAAAGAACACATGATGCCATTTTTTTGGGCCATATAATTCTTATATGAATACAAATTGTATGTTGTTTTATTCAAGTTTCAAGTTGCCTTTCAATTTACGCGAACAGCAATGATCCTGTCCTTTTTTTATTTTTAGGTGGCTGAATGGTGTTTTATACTTATAAATCAACCTGTTTCTGTACATTATGTAATGTAATTGTGGTTTTGTTCCGAAGTGTCGAGATACATGTTTGGTTTGTACGATGCATTTATCAAAATCAAATTGGTTTGTCTCTGAAGGGGATTTCTTGCCTGACTGTTATGGTCAGTATCACCAGCTGATTTGTCATGTAACTTGCATATTCTATTTAAGGTTATGCTGTTTTGTTTATGGAATTGTTCTTTGAATGATGATAGAGATAACTTGAAATAACAGCATATCACAACTAGAAGGAATCTGATTTAGTTGGATCATCAAAGACTGTTTTGAATTATTCTTTTGTTACCTTTTTTATATAAAAATATTTGCATGGTTGGAAGTTTTGGTGGACAACATTGACATCTTTTTACACCAAGTTTTTCACTTTTATTAAGCCAATTTTTCGAGTATGACCCCATAACATCCAATCAATGGCTTTTGGTAAAGGAAAGATATAGAAAACGAATTAACTATATAATATAGCTGTATAAAATATAAAGGGAAAAGATTTTTTTTTGACTGATATAAAGGGAAAAGATAGTGGGTAGTAAATTAGTAATAGTTCGATGCTGAGATTTGAACTTGTTCTGTTATTTTTGTTGAGTGTTTTTCCATCCTGTGTTGTACACCAATTTTAATATGGAACTACTGTATGATTTGCATTATTTTGTAGAAATCTTGATGTTTATTCTTGACTTCAAATTATATACTAAAACTGGTGGACTTTATGATTGAAAAATACTGGTCTCTTATCAAAGTTAAGAAGTAACATCAGTTGTAACAAAAAAAAAAGAAGTAACATCAGTAAAGGTCGGTTATTTCAACATTCAACTAGTTTAACACAACACAACTTATCCAAATTGACGAATCACAAGTATAAATTAAATACTATTAATAGAAGTAGAAAACGAGGGTTAAGACCCAACATACAAACAAAAAATTACAGTTACACAACTATTCATAGCCATGTAAGTTTTGGAAATGTTATTAAAGAGGAGAGCTGAGGCCTCAGGAGGAGACTCCATACAATATATGTAAAAAGAATTTAGAGAAGCATATGTCAGGCGATCAACACTTGTAATTTCCTCATGCTATATATGATGAAATGCATATGTCAGTTCGACTTTAAAAGCTTTAGTATAAGACACACCATGTCAATCATAGTTTTTGAGTCACCTTTCACTTGAAGTTGGTGGAAAGTGGAAACCTTGTCTCCAAGCAAATTGTGTTCTCAAGTACATTCTCCACATTTCAACGCAAAGAGGGTCACTAGTTCCAATTTTTCTCGCGTATTCTTTCATTCATTAGTCCTCCAAGTTTCAAAAAAGGTCACCACATCCAGCTAGCCCTCCGTCATAGTTAAGTTTCCCAAGGTCTTTTTCAGTTAATGAAGATAGTGTCACTTTGGTTAATATTTATAGATGTTGGATATATTTATGTGTTTTCAACCATCTTAAGTTGGATCATTCAGACGCTAAAAGTCATCCTCAAAAATAGTTTTGTTCCTCCACATTCATATGTGCCAGCACGCCACCATAAAAATCGTGCTCCATTTCTATTTTGAATATCATGTAGCTGATTGTTAATGTTCCAGTCGCTGCAAAAAAAAATGTTTAATTTGAAGGGATTGACCTTATCCATGTTTGAATTGCTATGAGACAACCCCGCAAAACATAAATAATGGTTTTATTTTCTCTGTCACAAGCAGAGAACATGGGAGAGATCCCAACACCCCATTTGCTCCTGCCTTGAGTAGCCGCTCATGAGCCACCGTCCATAAAAAGATTTGAATTTTATGAGGGATATTCTAGCTTCACAAAGCCTTCCAATCTCCCTCAATGGGATGAGATCTAGTGATATGAGAATCATAGGCACTTTTAACTATGAAGTCCTTAGTGTTGGTTCCTACCCAACCAATATTCTCTTGCCCGTTTGTGTCCTTAGGCGCCATAATTGCGAGTACCTTAAAAGCAAAGGTAGATGGTAAGTTAGAAGGAAGAAAATTATAACCTAAATCTCCTGAGGGGGGGTTACCAAATCCCTCACATAAAGAGTCGAGTTGATCCTAGTTTGGTTCGTGATGGAGACAGGAAAAGTTTCATTTAGAGTTATCGGGAAAAAAATTAATATTGTCACCGCACCATCTCCCACTTATCACACAATATTATGGTAAAAATGATCCCAAACACATGTTAAAGCTTTTTTCAGAATTTTTCACACATTTGAATTTTAAATGCGTAAAGTACACTTTTTAGGACATTTACACATGTGAATTTATAGTCTACTTTACACGTTCTAATGTGTAAAATTCTTTTTTCAATTAAAATATTTCTCATGAGACGTGTAATATTTGTTCTCGGGTTTCTGGGGTACCTTTCTAAAAGAGGATTATACAAGTTTTGGGTCATTTCTTACTTATTGCTAATCAGCTAATGTATGGCTTTTGTTTCATGTGTTCCTGTGATTTGATTCAGCAGGGCCTTATAAACTGGGAAGATACCAAAGCCATATATGTAATGTAATCAACCTGTTAATGAGAAAAATAAGAATTGAATGTGCAAACAAATATGCTTCTGGCAGCAAAATGGCATATCAACCTATGAATTTAGCTTACAGGAGTATGCACAACTCTTAAAGAAGAGTGATTGATCATAAAGAATAAAGAACAAAACCAAACAAATATTTAAATAAATAGACAACACTATAAAGTAAGAAATGTTAAATCATGTTGGAGAGTTTTGGGGGAGTTTTAGAATAAACACCAAACCAATGTTCTATGATTATAAGAGAAGACGACGTCACATCTTCACCAAAAATCTTAAGGTATTAGGTATATGATATATTTTATATATCCAATAGTTTATTCGTTCATAGGCGATGTGACACTTAACCACTAACACTTCAAATCTAACAAAGGATTTCCACATGTTAAAAAACAATATAAAAATTTATAGTGCAACTTTCATGTTGACATGAAGCTCTTCAACCACCAAAATAATCTCACATCACACCTTGTATCAATGTCAATTGAGGCACTTGTACTAACTACTAACCCACTAGCAATAATTCATTATTTTCCATGGCAGCATGGAAAAATGTCATGAGTGACACACTTCTCAATTTTTAAAAAATATCGTCATCTTCCCTAGCATGGGAGTCACTCTATTAGCATTTGACTTGGAGCATTTTTTCGACGTTGCTCCATCAAGATACTTATACCTTACATGTCCCCAGGCTTACTACATCATTCTAGAGTTGGTTATAACTCATTCTAACCCGCCCCACTTATCTCTAATATGGATTTAAAAAATGCAATTTTTTTATATAGACTAAAAATAAAATTTAATAATTTTATAGAAACGAAAAATATATTTAACTTTAAAAATCATGAAGAAAATTATTTTCGATGGACTAGAACATATTTAAGACCATAAAATGTGACCTGAAGAGAAGGTTGTTGTTATTCCATGTGAACACAACCGATCATTTGTTGATAAGAAAATTTATATTGTATGTAATATGTAGGAATCGAGTTTTAATTCTAATATATCCATTTAGTCACCTTATGATGTGAAATTAAAAGACGAAACTACCTTGGAAAAAAAAAGTTGCTAGCAAAAAAATAAATAAATATATAGAAGAATGGAAGTAATTACTAATTACAATTAGAAATTGATGATATGATAGTTCAAAGCCTCAAACATGAATGTGTTGGTTCTAAATTTACAATGTACCACATTTTTGTTGAGTTGCTCTATATTGAAGCTAAATTAATGCCAATAATAATAACCCTACAATTCCAACTACTAATCTCAACCTCCATTCTCCACCGTTGATCTTATTCCAACATGCTCATTCATAATAACACACCTGCAAATAGGACACGTCACGTGCTTAGAAAGCCACGTGTCAATACATTCAGGATGAAACACGTGCTTACAAAACGGAATCATCTTCACCGCATCACACTCTCCAAACTCTTCCAAACAAATCACACAGTCCGGCTGCTTTACATCTTCCTTATACTCACAAACCGGCAGTGACTTTACGGCGGCGAGATCTAAACCCTTTAACGGCGGAAAACCACGGCGGCGACGGTGTGAGAGTTCACGAATTGATAAGAGAACGAAAAAGACGAAGAAAAGAGTGGAGAAAAGAAGGAGGAAAATGTAGGCTATGTTGGATGAGAAAATTGGATGAAATGGTAATTGTAATTGTAAAGGTGGTGTGGATGTTTTGACGGTGGTGATGATGATGGAGTTATTGAAATGGACGGTGAGGATCTGTTTGGTTGGATTTGAGGGAAAGGTGAAATGAATGTGGATGTTGAGATTGGAACATCCTCGTTGAGTGAGAGCAACCTGCGATTGTAGAATCCCATGTTGTTTTTTTTTTTTTTGTTTGTTGAAGAAAAGTCAGAATTTAGAAAAAGGAAGGGTTTATTCTAGAAAGTATTTTATAATAATTATTATAGGGAGAAGAAGGATTTAGATTTTGTGGTGGATTAGATTAAGAAGAAAAATTGGTAAGGTGAAGTGAGGTGTGTGTGGGGGCACCGTTTATTAATCGGTGAGTGAGAGAGTACTAGTGTCTAGTACTATGGACTATGGAGTTTAGAGGAATAATGTTGTGTTAATCTGGTTTCTCAAGAGGATGGATAGGCTTTATTTATTTTAATTTTTAATTGGTTTAAATGTGGTTTTTACCCAAATTTTATAATTATTTGATTTTGGTTTTTATGTTTTAATTGTTTGATTTTTCTCTTTAATTTTACAATCGTTTGAGTTAAGCCTCTTAAATTTTAATTGCTCGTCTTTGTCATTACAAAAAAAAAAAGTCAAACATAATGACCATTCAAATCACCGTCAAAATTAGAGTCGATACGATGTATAAAAAAAATGGAGAGATTACGTTGATAGCATTATACTTGAATTTGGATATTCTGCTGTAGAAAACTTACGCGGTTTCACGCTATTTTCAATCTCTGCCATCCGTATATTCCTGATCAGACGATTATGATTTAATATAGAAAAAAGCAACAACTAAAAATTTGGTCCGTCGGATTATAATCGGATGGTCTAGATGCAATACTGCTTATTAAGTATTATTATAAGAGTAAGAGAAAATTTATTTTTTAAATTTATAATAAATTGGAAAAATGGAAATGTTAGTAAATTGAGTTGCACTTCTTAGTTCTTAACTTCTTATAAGTTATAACAAAAACTAGAAGTATATTTTTTTATGGAATGGAATCTTCTTTGATGACATAGGTAGTAGGTCCAACTTCCTTGTTTCTTGAAAATGTTCTTACGGTTTCTATTACTATCTCTAAATTACAAAATGACAATTTCTAAAGTGGAAAAGTATGTTTCGTGTTACATAAGGATGATTGATACTGATATTTAACATTTTGACTACCGACATTATCACTTCTAGTAGAAGTTTGGAGTTCTTTCGAGTTGGGCCCATGCTACAAGGGTGCATGCACACCTTAGTATGCTTAGAACACCACCCGATAGTAATCAAACATTAATTCAGGCATCACTTCGGATAAATATTAGATTTTGCCATATAAAATGGAAAAGGAAGTATGATGACGTAGAGGCTATTTGATGTATATCTCACATGAGTTATGGCTTCAAAAAAAATTATATGATAGTAGTTTTTAGGGGCCGTTTGAATTAATTTATTTTTGAGCTTATTAAAAGAGCTTATGCAATTTTTATGTATTATTATAAGTCTGTCAAGATGGTTTATGAAAAAATAACTTATAAAAATATAACTTTTATTAGTGTGAACTTAAAAAATAGCATAAAACCTAATTTATATTGCATAAGCTCAAAAATAAACAAATAGGTCCTTAGTAAATGAGATATATAAAACGAGAGATTGTGAACTTTCAAATGAGAAATTGTGGAGTCCAAATATTTGAAATTCACTTTATTCGAAAATGAGAGATTTATTAGTTACAAAAGGTTCTAGAAGATATTATTCTATTATGAATAAATTTTTTAGACGATTTATAGTTTATTATATTATAGTTTTATCAAATATAGATGCGCGTGATGGAGATTATATTGTTTATCACACTTTTTTTAAATTAGTGAAAAAATGATTATTTTTTAGTGTTATTAATGCTATTTGTATTACCAAATGGGCTGAGATAGAACCTAACATGGATTGGACTGATTCTTATCCTATTTGTATTAACTCCTATATCCAAAATGATATAAGGCTCTTTGTACCCCCCTTAAGTTGTTAATAAATTGTTTCCTTTGTTAAAAAAAAAAATGTTATTTGTAATTAAAATTGATGATAATTCTTTTGAATTTTTCGCACTTTTTATTTTATTAGATCCTATTATTAATAATTTTGTCGCGTCTCCGAAGACATATTTTAATAATTTAACAGGACCTCTAAAAAGTCAAAAACACCCCAGACTAAGTGTATGTTTGGTTCTGCGGTGACGAGAATTGATTTTGACATAATTGATTCTGTAAAATTGATTCTGGCCAAAATTGATTTTAAGTTAAAGTGGTTTATGTTTGGATATATTCATGCAAAAGTGAGTTGAACAAAAAATTTGAATGTAAAAATCAATTCCAGAATCAGAAGCTACGATTTCTAGCTTCAAGTAGAATTAATTCTGGAAGCAGAATCAATTCTACTTTTAACAAACCAAACAAGTCAGAATTAATTTTACATGTCCAGAATCAATTCTAACTACTCCAGAATTGAAGCTAAACATACACTAAATGTATTCTTTAGCACTAAAACCTTAAACCTAGATCTGAGTATATAGGTTAGGTTAGCCCGACCCATATAACTCATTCCGCAAAATTTGCACTTTAAATAAGTCGGGCTAGCCCATCAACAAATTTAAACAGATTATGATAAGTTGCCCCGAGTTTGATCGGCGTTAGCCCATAGGTTTATTCGTTAATAATTTTATGTCATAATATATAAATTATATGTAAATATTTTTTAAAAATAATAATTTGATATTTTTATGAGTTTATTTATCTTCTCTGAGTTTATTTTACTCAATCATAAAAAATAACAAGACAAAGTAAAAGAGATGAGTGAGAAAGATTACAACTTACAAGTATGCATTCAAATAGCAAACATGACCTTTAAAAGAATAAGCATATGCAGAAATATATATATGACTTCTAAGACTAAATAAATTAGTGGAGAGGAACATGTCTGATGTGTTGTTGTCTCGGTGTGAAAGTAAAAAGAAGAATATATTTTTGTCTTTTTTTCACAATTCAACCCACACAAGAAAAATATAAGCTTATCAAAAAAAAAAAAAAAAAAACACAAGAAAAATATAAGGACCAAAAAATTTGGTCTTAAATCCGCACAAAGAAAATTTTTCCTTCCACTCTAACAATTATATTTTCACCCCTACAAATAATTATTTTTTTCTAATTTTATCCTTATTTGACTTCACCCCTACATATTTTTTCCAAAATAAAAAAAAAATCGGTAATCAAATTTTAAACCAAAATCTAGTAAGTAGCAATCTATAACGCACTGGAAATTGCTACCAGAACACTTGAATAAATAATTCTAGAAGAAAAGATAAATTGCAAAATCTAAATTTATCAACCAAATTATAGAGAAGAGAACACCAACTTAAATCAGATGAATCAACAATAGAACCAGCTTCAAGCACGTTGTAGACCTTCGAGCTAAAATTCACATTGTAGCGAATCTCTTTTTTTTAAGTATTTTGGTTTATTTTGAAATTCTTTTTCCAAATTTTCCAGTAAAAAATTTCAGCACGTTATAGATTGTTACTTACCAGATCTCTTTTTTAATTCTGAATTGAAATTTTGACTACTTAAAAAAAATGTTTTGAAAATTTTTTGTAAGGGTGAAGAGTAAAAAAGATAAAATTGAAAACAAATAATTAATTGTAGGAATGAAAATATAATTGTTGGGGTGGTAGTAAAATGTTTTCCGTGCAAATTGCAGATTAAATGAGTCAGCCCACGGTCATTGGTCAGATACCCAACTCTACTTAAATCTTGAAAATTATTTTTACTGTCTTACCATTTTTGTGGCACACTCTACGAAATTACAAAAATACTCTCATCCGTTACTTAAGTTCTTGGACACCCCTTTAAAACATCCTATCAAATTTTAATTTTATAACGTCCTCTACTTAAGTCACGAACGACATTTTTCAAAATTTTTCATTTTTCTTACATCCGTGACTTGAGCCATAGAAGAGTAATTTGATTATTTTATAGGGCGCGCGAGTAACTCATAGGATGATAATAGTAGTTATCTAAATCTTTGTTCACCAACTAATTTAAGTGCTGGAGTGTTTTTAGATACACCAATGTTTCCAAAGATCCAACGCCATTCTCCATTGTGCTTCCACTGCTCAAACAGCCGATCTATGTCACTCAAAGTTAAGTAAGATAAAACAATAATTTAATCAATCTTAATTTGACAAAACTAAGTAAGATAAAACAAAAATGAATTGAATTTTAAAATACTATTTTTTTTTGTCAAGTAATTTAAAAACTAGAAATTTTATCTTTTAAAGTAGATAAGTGGGATAACCGAAGTTCGAACTCCAACTCCCTAAATATATAATACAATATTCCTATCAATATTGAGCTAAGCTTACGGGACAACATTTATTTTATTTTTAATTGGGGTCAAATTGACATCAATTTGATCAATGTGTCAGGTACTAAAAACTAAGATAAAATTATTTTGGTGGTCTTATAACTTAATTTAATTAATGACATTTTAGTCATTTTTATGATTGAATATGAATTCTAAACTTTAAATTTTATGATTTTCTTTCTCTGGGCGTTCTCAATAAAAATAACGTAAAAATTATATGCAAATATGAATGAATGAAAAAAAAAACTAAAATGAAGTATAAAAGAGAAAATAAAATAACTAATTTGTAAGATACCATAAGAACTACTAATACTATAAGAGCATCTTCAAGAAGAGTATTAAAGAGAAGTTAACACACTAATGATTTGTACCTTAATTTTTTTTATCATTAGAGTTTTATGATATGGCATATAGGGTATCAAAATTGATGATATGATACCATATAATCTGCAACAAATATATAATAGGCCGGAATTCTTTTAAGATATTATTTTCACACTTAAAAATTTCGATTCTTAAAAACAATTCAATAAAAGATTGTGACATATCACACTACTCCATAAATCTTTCATTTTAGAATAAAGAGAATATTAAATATTTGAATTCTACAATCCCATATTTTGAAGACCACAATCACCCATTTTATACCCCCATTTAATAATATTATCCTATAAATTTTTTTTGAGATCCTCATTTTTATGAGGCCCTAGCATTGATTCGAATGTGTTTATATTACGAGTTTAGAGATTGTTAACAGTAAGATTTTTCATTATATTTTATGCAAATTAGGATTTCATGTTCATAATTTTTTTTTATGACAAAATTCAATCGGACATGGCCAAAATTGTTTGATGCGACTTCTAATGCAGTTGTGATACGGCAATATAAACACCAGAATTATGGTGAGACGCGGTTGTGTGGAGACTGCCACATCAGCAATATTACGGCCGCATTTATGATGCATATTACAGTTTAAAACCATGGGCCCATAGAAGTTGCCTATCGGGAAAAACCTTGCTGGAGGGATGATGTCGTGGTGGTCAGCATGAGGTGCTCGTAATCCATGCAACCTAGGTGATAAGCTCCTCCATGGAATTCATCTTATGAAATATTGAAGCAGATCTCTTCATTGGTACGTGCTAAAAAGGTTTGTACCAAATTGGTTTTTCCATGGATTTCTATAGTTGGTTTGTTTTGTACCAATTTAATCGACACTCTGAGGATAACACAAAAGTAGGTGTATTCTTGCTAGATATATGATCATAATTGTTTTATGTAACAACTAACATGGTTGCTAATTGTTTTATAAAGGCAGACACTCATAATGCTAATTTTCATCTTTATTGTGGCGTTCCAACATGTATTGATCACATGATTTTTAATGATATGAAATAATTTCTTCTATTGTAAAAAAAAAGGACAAATTTGGACACAAATTCCATATATTTATGGAAAATGCTAACGAGTGCTCCTGGATATTCTTTAAGCATCTTAAATATTAAATTTTTGCGAATTTTTTTATGGAATGTGAAGTCAACATATTGAGAATCAAAATGTTTTACTTTTTGAATAAATAATTTCTTTAAATAGAATACATAAAGAGTGCTCCGGGACACTCGTTAAAAAAATCCTATGTTTATATGGGTTTCTAACTTTTAATTTGTTTTTGAGCAATGCTATTTAGCAAGAAATATTGATGCAAGAAAGAGAAGAATCCATATAATTAGAAAATTTGACAAATTAAAACTTGGTTAACCATAATAGAAAAAAACAATAAAAGTTTTTCCTAGTGCTCTGCTAGGGTTTGGTCTTTTCTTCTCCAAGTGAGAAGCTTGTTTCTTATTTTTTTCACTAAACATTCTTATCAATACAGAACTTTGCATAGCTACCATCCAGTGAAATACTATGGATCATCCTAATATTGAGAGTTTATCGTTGCATGAAGAGGGGGAGGAGGGCTTTCGTTTTGATTTTGAAGAGGAGGAAGAAGATCAAGTGGATCTTCGTTGGTGTCTTGTGGGGCGATTTCTATGTGAACGTGCTATCCATTTCAACTCTATGAAAGTGAGAATGGCGGATTTGTGGAAACCGGTTAAAGGGGTCACGATTAAAGAAGCACCGGATGGCAAATTCTTGTTCCATTTTGCACATCCACTTGATATGGAGGCGGTGATCAAGGGGGGACCATGGACCTTTGACAATAATATGCTTATTCTTGAACGAGTCCAATTAGGGATGCAAGTCGATCGTGTACCTTTGTTTCATATTGATATGTGGGTACAAGTTCATGACTTACCAATGGGACTAATGAAGGAGGTAGTGGGTACCAAATTGGCCAACTACATCGGTGCTTTTGTTGAGTTCGACAAGAACAACAAGACAAGTTTTTGGCGTCAGTATATGAGAATTCGTGTTAGAATCGATGTCCGATTACCTTTGAAAAAATCTACGAAGGTAATGAACAAACAAGGTGAATGGTGCACGGTGAAATTTAAGTACGAGAAACTGGGGATTTTTTGCTTTGTTTGCGGTATCATGGGACATGCCGAGAATAAATGTTTGGTTCGTTTCGAGATGGAAGAAGACAACGGAGTTCGTGAATGGTCATCGGAATTGCGTGCAGAGAATAGAAGACAAGGCGGGAGAATCACTTCGCGGTGGTTACGGGAGGAAAACGGCAATCACGTGGGGTCTGTTGGTAGTAGCACGGCGGCTGAGGCATATTCTCCGGCGACCAGTACGAGCATGGAACGTGTACACGATGACGTGGCACATACTGCAATTCCAAACCAGTCAAATCCTTCCAATCCGTTACAGGCAGCATTGATTACTAGACAAGAGCAATTATTAGCCACTAATACCATTGCAAAGCACACGCCTAGCCATGACCTGACCAACCTTAATGATTCTGTCAATCAATTCCAATTAAACCCATCCTTTCAATCCCTTCTTGCACGTGTTACAAGTGACCCCATCCCAACCATAATTGCAGCAGACAACCTTAATATCTCTGACCCTACCAACAACATTCTCTCTGTCACCAACATAAATTCACCCCTTGTCATTACCCAAAAAGAAACTGCCATTCCTAAAACCTCATCATTACCTAATAATACATTTACTTTTAACAGTCAACAGCCCATTAATGATATGTCAGCCAACTCATCCAAACCAATTTACTCTAACCCGCGTACAACACCTAACCTGCTAACTATCAGATACCCAGACCAAAACATATCCGACCCGAAACCGACCCGTCCCATTCAGCCCAAAAAAACAAAAAATAACCCACCCAAAAAATACCCGACCCGGAACCTTGCTGAACCAGCAAAAACACAGACAGAACAGGAGGATATGGAAACTCAGTGTGAAAAGAAACGCAGGAGAGAAGATGACAGTTCCTCAGTTACTACCACAAAGCCTCAGTCTTTTTTAACGGCAGGTCCTGGCAGCCAGGCCTGCCGGGACCAATGAAAATCCTTAGTTGGAATTGCCGGGGATTGAGCACCCCGAGTGCAATTCCTAACCTCCGGAGCATTGCTCAAAGGCACCAACCTGATATTTTGTTCTTGTCGGAAACACTTTCTAAGTCTCATACAATGGAGAAAATACGTGTAGGTTTGAATTTTAATTCTTGCTTGTCAATTGATGTTGATGGTAGAAGTGGAGGGTTATCAGTCATGTGGAGGAGCTCTATAAACTCCAGAATTGTGAACTACTCTAGGAACTTTATTAATATGATAGTGGAGGAGAGGGAAAACGAAGAGTGGAGGCTTACTTGTTATTATGGATTCCCTGAAAGAGAAAGAAGACGTGATGCTTGGGAGTTATTACGTAATTTGCGTGATATGTCTGACCTTCCTTGGTGTATTATTGGCGACTTCAATGATTTATTGTCTCAAGAAGATAAAAGGGGAATTCATCCGCATCCGAATTGGCTTTGTAATGGGTTTCATAGTGCGGTCAGTGACTGTGACTTATCAGACATTTTGTTGGAAGGTTATCCATTCACCTAGATAAAAAGTCGCGGTTCTCCACATGTTATTGAAGAACGCCTGGACCGTGCCATGGCTGACTCTAACTGGCTCTTGTATTTTCCCAATGTTCAATTGACGAATCTTCTTGCATCTCACTCTGATCACAGCCCCATTTTACTTCAGACATCGCCCATGGTTAGGAACGGTAAAACTTACTCTTTTCGCTTTGAAAATAGTTGGTTGAAGGAGGAGGATATTAATGAAGTTGTGGAGGAAGGTTGGGGGAGAGATAGGAGGGATGAGATCACAAACAAAACATTTAGGTGTGCGGAGAAACTTAAGGGGTGGGGAAGAAGGAAACGTATGAGGTTCAAGCAGGAGATTCTAGAATGTAGTGAAGAATTAGAGAGGCTGAGGGGCTGCCACGATGCTATCAACACGGACAGGTACAAAGTTGTTCAGTCACAGCATACTAGATTGTTAATTCAAGAGGAAACCTATTGGAGATAACGGGCAAAAATGCACTGGCTAAAGGAGGGTGATTTGAATACCAAGTTTTTTCACATGTCTGCATCAACACGGCAACGCTCAAAGAAAATAGTGAAACTTGTCAATGATGTCAACATGGAGGTTACAGGGCAACCGGAGTTATGTGAGGTTGTTAGGAGCTATTTTGATCAACTGTTCAAAGCCAATACAGCAGTGCATGATCCAATTTTGTCCTTGATTAGGCCGAGAATCACTCAAGATGATAATGACAGACTTGCAGCGCCAATCTCAAAGGAAGAATTAAAAGAGGCCTTGTTCCAAATGCACCCCGATAAAGCACCAGGCCCGGATGGTTTCAACCCGGCTTTTTACCAACATTTTTGGGATCTTTGTGGCGACGATATTTTTGAAGCAGTCAAGGAGTGGCTCGATAGAGGTTTTTTTCCAACTTCTCTTAATGAAACAAATATATGTTTGGTTCCAAAATGTGACAACCCTCTCTCCATGAAGGACTTGCGACCTATTTCTCTTTGTAATGTTCTTTATAAGATGGTCTCAAAGTTGTTGGCTAATAGAATGAAGAGGTGTCTTGTGAAGTGTGTGTCGGAGGAGCAATCAGCGTTTATTGAAGGGCGCTCTATCCTTGATAATGCTTTAATTGCTATTGAGATTATTCATGCGTTGAAAAGAAAAACACAAGGCAGCAAAGGGGAGTTAGCTTTAAAAATTGATATTAGTAAAGCCTATGACAGAGTTGATTGGGGCTTCTTGCGCGGTATGCTTGAAAGATTGGGATTTTCTAATCAGTGGATTAACTGGATGATGCTATGCGTTAGTTCTGTAAATTATTCTGTTTTGGTGAATTTTGAGAAAGTCGGTCCTATTTACCCGGGGCGTGGCTTAAGGCAGGGAGATCCTCTTTCTCCTTATCTTTTTATCTTAGTAACTGAGGGGCTGACAGCTCTTGTAAAACAGGCTGTGGCTAGAGGAGATTTACATGGAGTTCGCATATGCAGAGGGGCACCGGAGGTGTCCCACCTCCTTTTTGCTGATGATTGTTTTTTGTTCTGCAGGTCCACATTAGCTGAGGCAAACCACCTGATGAATATCCTCAAAACTTATGAGCATGCGACCGGTCAAGAAATTAATTTAACTAAGTCAGAAGTTTTCTTTAACAGGAATCTGAGTTTAGCAGCCCAGGAGGATCTCTCACGAATTATGGGAGTTAGGCACGTGCTCGGGACCGGAAACTATCTTGGCCTTCCTTCTATGATTGGTAGGAAGAAGAAATAAATTTTTTCTTACATCAAAGATAGAATTTGGCGAAGGATTAATTCATGGCGGGGGAGAGCTTTATCTAGAGCAGGGAAGGAGATAATGATTAAATCGGTTTTACAGGCAATTCCTTCCTATGTGATGGGTGTGTATCTACTTCCGGAGTCCACTATCAAAGACATAGAGCGGATGATGAATTCTTTTTGGTGGGGTGGAGGAGCGAATCATAAAGGTATCCGGTGGCTAGCTTGGGATCGTATGACCTGTCCGAAGGGTTTAGGAGGCATGGGTTTTCGTGATCTACACACTTTTAACTTGGCCATGATAGCAAAGCAAGGGTGGAATCTTATTTCTAAACCGCACACTCTAGTGGCAAGATTATTCAAAGCAAGGTACTTCCCAAACTCTTCTTTTTTTGATTCAAAAATTGGCCATAATCCGAGTTTCGCTTGGAGGGGTATTTGGAAAGCCCGGGATATTCTCATGCATGGTTGTAGGTGGAGTATTGGCAATGGGAGTAGCATAAAAGTTATGGGTGAGCCTTGGTTGAGAGACAAAGCACACACATGGATCCCCTCACCTCAAATACAAGGTGTGTATAATTTAATGGTTAATGATGGGATAAGGAAAAAATAGAGTCTATTTTTGACACACATGTTGCCAAGAGTATACTTGCTGTCCCACTTTTTAACTTGGTTGACGAAGATAAGTTGATTTGGTTCGATAGCACGCATGGCCAATATAGCGTTAGAAGTGGTTATAATTTGATGATGAATATTTCAGGGGGGCTTTAAAGCTGCAGCCACAAACGAAGATTGGGCTAGCATATGGAAAATTTCTGCACCTCCTAAAACAAAACACCTTTTATGGCGTATGTGTATGGACTGTTTACCAACTCGCGACCGTCTTCAAAGTAGGTGTGTATTTTGCCCGCTTTCTTGCCCTCTTTGTGATCATGATATAGAGGATGATTGGCATGTGGTGTTTGCTTGTGAGATTAGTACCCAAGGTCGACAAACTACAGGACTGGAAAATATTCTTGCACAGTGGATTCATAGCGGTCGAAACTTGAAGGAAGTTATCCTTGGCATCTGTTCGCGTGTTGATTCAGCCACGGCAGGGCTGTTTGCTACTCTTGTGTGGGTATTGTGGAGTAATCGTAATAACTGTGTGTGGAACAACACCAAGGAACAAGGTAGAGACTTGGGGTATAAAGCAAAGTTTTTGTGGGACGAATGGAACAATGCACAGCAACTGCATAACAGTCCGGTGCATCACATACAGCAGGCCACCAATGTGCGATGGCAGAAACCGGAGGAAGGATGGCTTAAATGCAACACTGATGCGGGTTTCAATAGTGCATTTAATACAACCAGTGGTGGATGGTGTTTGCGAGACCACCATGGCAGGTTTATGTTGGCTGGTTCATCATGGTTTGAAGGGAGCTGCTCGGTCATTGAAGGAGAGGCGATTGCTTTGCTTGATGCTCTACGACAATTGGAACAAAAAGGCTTCTCTCATGTTATTGTGGAAACCGATTCTAAAAGCCTCGTCAACGCAATTCAACACCTTCATGATGGAGTCTCTGAATTTAGCTTTATTGTTCGTAATATTAACAATGTTTTGTTAGCTAATCCAAACTTCTTGGTTAGGTTTGTGAAGCGACAAGCGAATTTAGCTGCTCACACCTTAGCTAGGGTGGCTTGTTCTTGGCCTCGTCGCTGTACTTTTGAGCGTATACCTATTTGTATTACCTCTATTTTAAGCAATGAAATGATATAAGTTTATGATTGTCAAAAAAAAAAAAAACTTGGTTAACCATATATAGGAGAGAAAGTGATTATAATTTGACCAATTAAATGTTGCCATCTAAGATTTTTCTCTTTCTTGCATAAAAAATTCTTGCTAAATAATATTTTCCTTTGTTTTTTCTCTCTTTCATTCACTGCACTACAAGAAATATGATTTTTGGCAATAACTTTTTTTGTTACAGGTCGCTGGCAAAACTATCTGTAGTAGTTTTGCCAGCGACTTGTAACAACTTTTAACAAAAAAAGTTGTTGCAAAAAATCATATTTCTTGTAGTGCTGGATGCTTGTTCTTTCTCTTCAGTACCAATGTTTATATTTAATACTAGTATACAATATTGAAATAAGACAATGAAATTGTGGGATGATAATTTCCTGCTGTCAAAAGCCAACACATTTTGGTGCTGTAAACGATCAAACAATTGATTCTTCATTAAATGGTTCAAATTACATACGGTAAAATTAAATAAAAACAATCACAATCATCCATTTAAATCAGACGGTCCCGATCTATTACAGCGGCCTGCTGTAACAGCGGGTAATCCAATTTTGAAATTGTGTGTTCAAATAAGTGAATAACTCAATTGTATAAAGATTAAAAATAAATTAAAAATAAAAAACAAAACAATAGTGTAAAGATAGAATGATATTGTCTCTTTCAGTACAATAGAGACGTCACATTATATATTGTTGTGACAAGTGTGAGTGAAAAGTCTCACATTGCTTAGAACGATGGAGGTTGAACATTTTATAAGTGAGAGGACCCATAAACCTAACACCTTAATGTTTTGGGTAAGAGTGTGGTGTCCAACTCACTTGTGAAGTTGTTCTTGAGCCCAATGTGGATGATCCCCGGTTGTCCCCTCATGGTGACTCAACAGTGGTATCAGAGTCCATGGTTCGACGAAGGGTCCCGCTTGAGGGGGAGCATATCCAAGAATGGATGGACTCTCACACTTGAGGGAGAGATTGTTGTGACAAGTGTGAGTGAAAAGTTTCACATTGCTTATAACGATGAAAGTTAAACACTTTATAAGTGAGATGACCCATAAACCTAACACCTTAAGGTTTTGGGTAAGAGTGTGGTGTCCAACTCACTTGTGAAGTTGTTCTTGAGCCCAATGTGGATGATCCCCCGGCTGCCCCCTCATAGTGACCCAACATATATATTGTCCCTATTGTTGGTGTTCGAATTTCGAATTCTATATTTACTCATTTTAAGGGATGAATTTCTAAAAAAATAAAATACATAAGAGATAGAATGATTTTACTGATCAGATTATTTTTGTTCTCGTGATGCTCGAGTGTGGATGCCATGGTCCCCTGAAAGAGCTAACGCAAATGGCCATGGCTTGTACGAGAACCCTTATGAATATATAAAGTTAATAAAAAATAGTGGAACATGATTTCTCTATCTCCCTCTCTCTCCACGTTCTTTACTTGTTTTGTTTCCTTCTTTTGCTTTCCAAGTTTTGTTTTTGTAGCCAAACAAATTAATACAATTCTAATAATCATTGTACCATCAGTCGCATATTTTCTATCACTATTCCTCTTTTGGTTCATACAAATTCAGCTATTTACACTCTACTATTTGCATCGTTATTAATATTTGCGGTTCTAAGAAGCTATAGAGTATTGCTGTCAAATTTTTTTAAAAAATAGCTATAGAGTATTTCTCCCTAGAGCAATTCTAGCACTTTCAAGTAGTAATTCAGTAACAATCTTTCAATTTTCTATGAGAAAGGTTTAGACGGGTTGGGTTCCGAAACTTACCCGTAGGTTTAGACGAGTTGGGTTTCAAAATTTACCAGTATGGTGAAAATATTCAAAACCTACAAAACATTTGTAAAAAATGCCTATTATATAATTTTTTGTCCCAAAATATAAAAATTGATAAAAAAAAAAATTGATGCATTTAATTAAAAAATTTAACTTAATACAAATTAAATATTTTAACCAATTTTTTCTTATATTTTATCGTAGAATGTTACATAAAAAGATATTAACATTAATAACAAAATTCAAAATCATATAACATGACTTAAGAATTTTTATCAACGAACCAATGTTATATATGTAGAAACCAGATTTCAATTTTTAGTGGAAACAATACTTCACCATGAATTATATACTTCATTGATCTTTTGGATGTATAGTTGAGTTAAGGGAAAATGAAATATATATGCATATGTCTATGCATCCAAAGTATATGAAGATAGATAATTCTTAAAATACACACATTAAAAAAAATAGACATAAAGATCAATGATTATTAATTGAATTGTAAACTTATTGACAATATCCATCTTAATATATTTTTTCCCATAATTCTTTCACTCAATGGAAATTATCTTAAAAGGATACAAAATTCATAGAGAACTACGTACATACCAACTATAACAACCAATTATTCAATTTCATATACTTCTTCTACATACATCTCTTGTTAATTACCTTAGTAATCTTAAACATGGATTGGAAGAAACACTCTACCTCCTCAGCCTTTACTACATATTTCAATTGAGTTGCTGATGATTTTTTCATAAAGCAAGAATGTGATGAAAGTGATGGCTTCCATTTTTTTCTTGGCGCAGGTGGGCAGTTTTTAGTAATAGGAATCTTACTGCTTGAACAAGTTGGTGTTTTGCATTGTTCTAACTCCTCCATAATAATTACCTCTTGTTCTTGAATTGACTTTGTAATATTTGTATCTTCTCCTTTTTCTTGTTTAATGATTGATTCTTCCATTTGATGTGGTAGTTGTTGCTTTGGTGACCATGTTGTAGACATGTAGTTACACTAATATATATATGACAAAGAAGAAGAAAGGGACTCTGCTGACTCAGCTCTCCTCTACATGAATATGTATTCATGCATTTGAGATATCAGTAATCATCGTGAAGTAAATTTTAGTATTTGTTTTTTTTTTTAATTTATGAAAGTATAAGAGATATATTTTAGGCAAAATTATAGAAATAGTTCTTTATCTTATTTATTTTTAACACTTTGGTCATTTATCTTTTACTTGTAACATATATATATGTCATTTATCTTATGAAATTTGTAACACTTTAGTCCTTTATCTTTTTTTTTTAATTATTTTGGTTATTTATCTTTTATAATTATATAAACCCTTATCTCGTTTTTTTTTAATTATAAAAAATGCTGATATTTAATTGTTGAGGCGGACAACTCTAATAGATCCACAAATTGTTTAATATAAAATAATTAATAAATACTATTTATCAACCTGTTACAATTGTCCACCTCAACAAGTGTAATAGTACACATTTAAATAAATGTATACCAAATAATTCATCTAAATGAAAAAGGAGAGACCAAATGTCTGAATTTTTTAAGATATGGATACCAAAATTGCGCGAAAGAAAATAAAGGAACCAAAATTGCTTATTTTCAAAATAGAGAAATCAAAATTGCACAAAACAAAATAAAAGGATTAAAATACATATTTTGTAAAATAGAGAGACAAAAACTGCATTTTAACCCTAATAAAAATCATGCTAATTGATACTCAATAACAAGAAAATAAAAAAGTAGTAACTTTTATAGTGAAAGCACACATTTTCTACTACACAATATCAAAATATTTTTACTACTCATATATATTTTTAACTAGTACTGTATTTCAATTACTGTTTTAGCTTAGTAAAAACTGTACTTGGAGGAAATTGGCAGCTTTTGTTATTAATTAGTGCCGTTTTGCCTTTCTTGTTAAGAGACTTTTCTAGGCCATTTTGCTTGATTCTTGAAACTTGAAAGAGTGTCAGTGATGTGCTGTTATACTTTGCCCAACGACAGTACCATGTCATGAGAAGAACAAACAACCCTACGTTGCCAAGAAAAGGCACTCTATCATTTCTATTTTCAGTCTCTACGCATTGGAATTTTTTCGATGGCTGGCATCTTATATATGCTTGTAAATTTCAATTGTCAAAATTTTCACGTTGGTTTATGATATGGTTGTCAATTTTATTACCAAAAGAGTGTAATATTTTAAAAATTATAAAAATGGTGTAAGTGTTTTTGGTAAGGAAGATAAAAAATAAAACTAAAAATAAAGACTAATCATGAAGAAAAAAAGTTCTCATTGCGTTATTTTTAAGGAGATCATGAACGTCTGTTGGAGTAGAAATATGAGTCAAGAAGCTGGCATATGAAGAGACTTCAAATTTAGCAAAGAAATCTGCACCATGACTTTTAGAGATATTATTTCTTTAAATTTAATTGTTTTGGTGTGTTTATTTATTATTTAATTTGATAAGTGGGGTGGAAGTGGTAAGTTAATGAGGAAAATAGTTAAATAGAGTTTTAGATGATTTTAATAATTTAAATAGGAAAAGAAAATAGAGAAATTAGTTTCGGGAAGAAAATAGAAAGCAGAGGAAATTGGGATGAGGGGGTGTAAATAATAGACAAGAGCAGAATAGGAGATATAATGTAGTAAAAATATAGTGGGCTAGTAAAAAGGGAATGTGAGAATTAGGCTGCATAGACATTAGTTAAAACGGGTACAATGAGCTCAAATGACATATAATTATTAGTAAAAAGGGAATGTGAGAATTAGGCTACATAAAGTTATGTCTGATATACCAATTGTTAATTAGTTGGTTCAGTGGTGATTAGCGCTGAATTTGGTAAGAAGGACCACGGTCTGATCCCCGCAATTGCGATCAAAAGGGGGCTGAAATCACTTGATGCTAGAATTGACACCCGAACCAGATTAAAACAGATGGTGAAAGGAAAAAAATAAATTATGTCTGATATGAAGCTGATACACTTGGTCTTATATGACTGATGTATACATTTAGTTCATTGAATTATGCTCAAATGACATAATTATTTTCCTAGTGTACATCACACAAACAACATAAAGAAACCTAACATCCAATGTCAAAATACAAACTGTTGAAATTAATGCTAAAGATAAATTACAATATTCAAATATTTGATTGTTTCACATAAAGTTTGAACAAGTACTAAGGATATTCTTCAACGCATACGTATAAGCTTACCAATGAAATTAAACCATGCCATGCGCCAATGTGCATTGATGCACATCACTGTTAAGAAACCTAGTAGTATTGTTATATAAGATGATGTGAAACTCCAATAAAATGATATCATGTCCACTTTGGTTTCCTTTTCTCCAGTGTCATTGGATTGTAATGAAGGTGAAGACGACGCAATACCTTCACACTTGCGGTTAAGGAGTGGTCCACAAAGATCGGGATTACCTCTGTAGTTTTCCTCATCGAAGTCTCCAAATTGTCCTGTACTAGGAGGTAATCCAGAAAGGTTGTTGTATGACACATTGAAGATTGATAAAAAGTTCAGCTCAGTTAGTTCAGAAGGTATCTTACCACTCAAGTTATTGTAAGATAAGTCGAGGCTCTCTATTTGGGTAAGATTAGAAAAACTGATTGGAATAGGACCCGACAAGTAATTATGCGATAGATTTAAGGCTCTAATTTGTTGCAAGTCTCCGATTTGAGAAGGAACGATACCTGTTAACTTATTGCATGATAAATCCAATCCAGTCATTTTCTCGAGGATTTTACCTCTGTAAAAGTAATCATTGTGTTTTGTTCTGAACTCGACTTCCAAATTTAGGCCTTCAATCAATGGATCAAATAAAGGTTGTAAAAGTGCGAGATCAGTAGTTCCAATGAAGAGAGAATTTTCATAAGCAAGAGAGTTGATCAAAAGGTTGTACATTGAAATTTCAATAATAGGAGAACCATAATAATCATATTGTCCTATTCAAAAGGTTGTACATTGAAATTTCAATAATAGGAGAACCATAATAATCATATTGTCCTATTCCAAATGACAAATTTTGGAATTTTACCTGAAAATTTGTTCTCCCTCAAGTCTAGAATTTGTAGATCGGAGTTTCTAGAAAGTTCAAATGGTATAGATCCCGAGAGATTATTCTTTTGCAAGAACAAAAACCTAAGAGATGTTAAGGTACTAAAATATGGAATTGATCCAATTAACTTGTTCTCAGAAATATCCAAAATTGTTAGTTCTGTCATATTTGATATCTCAATAGGTATCTCACCTTCCAATAGATTTTCAGCCATAAGAAGCACATACATGTTCGAAAACATCCCAATTGAACTTGGAATTCTGCCTGAGATCGAATTATTCGATATGTGTAACATTAGTAATCCTGTATTGTTTCCCAATACATCTTCAAGTGTTCCACTAAAGTTGTTATTATTCAGAAATAGCACTTCCATATTCATCCAATTTGATAATTTAGGAATATTCCCCTTAAGAAAGTTGTTTGAGAGCTTCAAGTATTGTAACTCATTGCATTCAATGGCCAATTGTTTAGGTAACTCGCCCGATAAATGATTATCAGAAAAGTCCAAGAACTCGAGTTTTTTCATTTTACCAATTGATGAAGGTATATTTCCTTCAAACCTATTCAATGAAAAGTTCAAATATGTAACACTAGGAAGGAGTATACCAATATCTTTTGGAACCAATCCACTAAAATTGTTGTTTGATAAATCCAAATATTGTGTGCCATTATTATGCATCAACCAACTTGGAAATGATCCAACCATTTTGTTTCTTGAGAGGTCAACTAATATCAAATTATGTTGATATGAAAGAAAACTTGGAATCACATTTCCTTTCTCCATGTTTATGTTGCAATTTCGGAGAACAAGATATTTCAATTGAAATTTTGGAAACCATATTGTATTTTCAGTTTCAATGTGTGCTCCAATGTTTTGTGATGATATTGATAGATTCTGAAGGTTGGAATGATTAGCTAAAGTGCTCAATAAAAATGATCCATTCATGTTATTTCCATAGAGGGATAAGTGTACCAAAGATGTAAGATTGGTAGTGAAAGATGGAAAATTTCCACTCAACAAATTATTTTTAAGTTCAAGAACTTTGAGATTTGTTAAGTTGCTTAAACACTCAGGAAGTTGAGCACTAAACATGTTGTAGCTGATATCTAGCTCTTCCAAATATTTCAATTTGCATAGTCCTGTCATAATTAAATGTATCAAGTTTATAGTAAAGTCTAGTAAAAAAATATTCTCACGAGCAATCAAACTCAGGTTATTCCGAACAATTTGTTTTAGGAGGAGCTTATTAATCATTTGAGTTTAATGTTTTGGTTTTAAAAAACTTTTGATGAATGCATTTTTATTTTCGAAATCAAACCAATGTTATTTATGTATGCATTATTTTGTTAATTTGATAAAATAATACATTCAATTTTCCTCATTCTATAAGAAAATATAATACCTTCAATTGAGCCGTTCATGTGATTATTTCTTAAGCTTATCATTTTCAAATTTCTCAAATTTTGAACTTCTGCAGCAAGAAAAAAGAGAGTATAAAATACATTGTCAATATATAACAAATTTATACTAAGTTGGCTTACGAAAAATTCTAGTTCAATTGAAGAAAAAAATGTTAAAATTGTTAGGTCAGATGTCATGACGAAGTTTGAACCCCGACTCTTCACTTATATATGTAAGTTTTCAATGACTATTATTATTTTGTCAATCTACTATAAAAATGTATTCGGCTTACTAGAATTTGGCTTACCCTAACTTCGTTGTTGGTTGTTTTCCTCGACTAACTTAGAATTTCGGAATACATAAAATGTAGTTTCAAACATTTTTAATTTCAAATCATTTATTCATTAGTCATTTCCAGGAACGGATTCACGTTGAGTGTATTGGGTCAGCTGACCCCACTCCTCTTTGAGAAAATATACTAATTATATGGCGTTTTATATCTTGACTCCACTTCAAATTATATATTGCCCCCACATAGTTCAATTACTATTGGCCTGTCTATGTGCAAAATTGCTTCTGCTCTGTAACTTTAAAGAATAATTGGCATGACCCTTTCTTTAAATAATAGTATAATTATATCCCAAATTTTGGTATCTGTGTACATTTGTGTTTGTATTAGAATCATATTATAATTAATGGTTGAACATATTTTTAGTTCCTCTGAACATATTAGTAACTTTTATTCTTAGTTCTTTTAAAAAATTTATTCAAATTTTGGTCCCTTTAAAATTTATATTTTAACTTTAATCTCTATTTTTTTAATAAAATTTTACGTTGCATGTTTCAACAATTTTTTTATTACATTTAATTTAATTGATGAGATCTTAAAATATCATTAATTTAATAAATAAATGATATAATTTTTAATTTTTGTTAATTTATCTATAACTTTAAATTAAATATTAAATATTTAAAATAAAAAATATATATAGTTAAATTATTAAATTAATAATATGTTATAATAATGACATGTTGTGTTAATATTTATGATAAATGTACTTTGACCCCACTGAGTAAAATTTCTGGATCCGTCCCTGGTCATTTCTGTCTTATTGTCAATCCTTTACTATATTGTTTATTTTCCTTAAGTTTCATTAATTTCTTCAATTTAATCAGAGACCACAAACTTATCAACTTAGATCAGATCTTCTGTTAAGCATATGATTTATATCTCATCTCATTATCTCATATCTCATATATTGCAAAGTCTCAAATAAAACCTAAATTATTCAAATGGATGAAGATTGCCGCCAAACATTTTAACCGACTATAATAATGATGAATTTTGCGAGTCTCACAATTTTTATTAGTGAAAACGACTATAGTAGTAAAAGTACCTTCGACGTGTAGAGAACCAATAAGTTGATTATTACTCAAGTCCAATAGTTCTAGCCGGCTAAATTTGGAGAAATCTGTTGCAAAGGACATAAAAAGTATTCTTTTTCTTTAATTTAATTTAAAATAAATCATCCATAACATAAATAAGGAATTAAAATTTGAAAATACATGCCTAAGGCAGAGAAAGAACAATCAAAATTATTTTGGCTCAGCATCAAAGTCCTTAATGATGTGAATCCATGCAAACTTGGTAGTGTGCTGCAGTTTAGAAAATTTCCTGAAAGCTCTAAGATCTCCAACTCCTTTGTTCTCAAAAACCCTTCAACAAATACAAAATGTGAGGTAGGTGATGTAAACATACAAGATTCAAATTGTAGAGTAGAGCTACATACATCACATATAATAAATAAAAGGCCTAAATAAAATTATAAAAAAATTAAACGTACCTTCAGCGGAGAAGTAATTCATAAAATTCGAACCGAGTTTCAACGTTTTAAGAGCAGTTAATCCATTCAAACTTGACAAGATGCTACTATTTAGATTGTTAATTGAAAGGTCTAAAGTCTCTAATTTTTTTAGTCTTGGAAATCCTGCAAAAGCACCAAATTAGCTTTGAGAAATTTACTCTTGGTAACAAATATGATGCATCCCTATCATTTCTACACTTTTTTTTATTACTGAAAAATGCTTTACAACAGCTTTATTTCAAACTTTTTTTTAAGAAGCTAAATTTACCCATCAAAATTGGCATTAGAGATAATCGAACCTGAAATTTTAAAGAGGAGCAACTTTATTTCAAACTAGCAACCATATTCATCACATATAATAAATAAATTATAGAAACTGAACGTACCTTGAGCGGAGAAGTAATTCATCAAATTTGAACCAAGTTTCAAAGTTTTAAGAGCATGCAATCCATTCAAACTTGGTAAGATGCTACTATTAAGATAGTTATATGTAAGGTCTAACATCTCCAACTTTTTTAGTCTAGGGAAACCTTCAAAAATAACAATACACGTACGTCAGAAGCTTACATTCATATAAAGATGTAGAAAATTGAGAACGAGAGAAAGTTTATATAAAGACAAAATAATACCTTTGTTTCCCATCCATCCTCGAAATCCGATGTAGGACAAGTCGAGGAAGCATAACTCTTCAAATGGACGAAACAGAGAAGCATTAATTAACATCATATCAGAGGATAAAAAATGTAACGAACCGAGGGATAGGTGAGTGATGCGACCAAAAGAGATGTTAAAGCACTTGACTCTGTTCCAAGAACAGCAATTGCTACTTCTATCATCAACCCATGAACCCAATTCATTGTCAGGATCCCCTTCTTTTTGTGACATGATATACTCTTTGATCTTCATAAGGCCTATTCTTTCATTCTCTAAACATCCGTTACACGATCCTTGATTTTGCATAAACATCAAAGTAACAAAATAAAGAAGGGAACTAAACATCAAAGCTAACTTCATTTTTGAGAAATGTATGTATATTGTGTTTAAGTCTTCGCTCAAATTTCTATAATCACCTTATATTATGTTATAATATAGTCTAACATGAAGACTTTACTTTACCAAGTCTTTTGTGCTGCACAAGTCGCCAATATTATTATAACCAATACGAATTTTTTAAAATCTACTGTTGGATTAAAAGTTTATATTGTATAGATAATTTATAATTTTTTTAAATAAATCAAAAATTATTTGATATGTTATTGAGACCCATCAAAATTAACGGCTTATGAGCTTTTTGATTTCTTTAAAAAAAATTATAGATGATCTATATGATATAAATTTTCAATTTAACGATTGATTTTGTAAAATTCGTATTCATTATAATAGTATTTGTTGTTGGAATATTTTATTATATTCCAATAATATTAGGTGGACAAATATCTTTATTAATTATAATTTATATCAGCTATTTATCAATTCAGAGTCTTAATTTATTAGTGATCAAATTAAGTATAAAGGCTAATTGGATTTCTATTTGGGTAATTATTTAATTAATTGATATGGACTCAATATGAGTGGGTGTCAAGATGACCCATTTGAGAATAATGGGAACCATAATGGATCATCACACTATATATAGGTTATGGTCTCTAATATACCGGACGCACAACATATGGTATCTTCTCCCCATCTGAAGAGGGTTTAGGGCATAAAGAGTCTGGTTGAGGAAGAACCACAAGCCAACGGATATTCGTTGTTCGTCTTTCTTTATGCTTCACGATTGCTATCGGAGAGACTTGTGGTTAGTTCATATTTATATATCCAGATATTCCTATAATCCTTTGATCTTAATAAATCAACATAATGTAGATCCAGATTATATATACATGTTTATATAATTTTAACTTCCGCACTAAAATAAAATTATAGATTTAATCTTTATTATTGAACATGTCTATATAATTAAGTTTAAATTAATTCCAACATTGGCAACTTGTGCACCATGGAAGATATTAGACAAAGTCTACAATATAGTACTAAAAAAATGAAATTTATGTTCACCAAAAGAAAAAAATGAGACTTTACTGTTTCAAGAAACTTCCTAGAAGCATAATTAAGACTCATAGTTGACTAGAGATAACGACATTTGACATTTGATTAGAGAAAATGATTTTCCTATTTGGGTTAGTTGCCGTTGCTTTTGGGGTGGAAAGTATTTTTGTTTGATGAATTTTGAGGCTTTCTTTAATAGTTTAATGAATAGTGAACGAAATGTTTTGGTTGCAGCACCCGGGTGGAAGAAGAAATTGATGGAAATTGGATGAAAGATTGAAATTGTATTTTCACATTCTCCTATAAAAATATCATTCTCATATATATATAGGGGGCGATTTCAGTGAGAACGCTTTGCTATTATAAGAAACGAGAACAACTAATTACAATCGTAGGATCTTAATTAATGAAAATCAACGTACGATATTAATTTATAGCTTCCTATTCTTCATACACCAAATCATTATAAAATTGGAATCCATATTACATTTAATAGAGAATCTGGTTAGTTTATTTTTGGTAATAATCTTTGTCAGCTTATACACATATTTACCTCCTTTTTTTTCCCTTCCCCCATTTTTTCCCCGGCCGTTTTCTATAGTCCTAGTTTTTTTTCTCTCTTTTCTTTTCTTTTGTTTTAATGGTATGTTGATCATTCTGACACCACCAAGAAACACAATTCTAATATTGTGAGTAAGGTCACAACCACAAGTACTCTTGTGATTTTGTGCGTCTCTTTTATTTGTGATTTTATAAACTAAATTGACTAAAAAAATAAATTTATGAACCAAAATAATTAAAAAGCATCACACACGTCCATAGATATGACTTACCATTTACCTATTTTTTTTTATTTTTATCTTATTACATTACATTCTTAAGCTATTAAAGTCATATATTTAAGCTGTTACTATAGATGATGAAACAAACATGAAAAAAAAAAAAAAAAAAGTTCAATCCATTCGTTTGCCTTTGAACAAAAAAAAATATATATATATTGCGTTCAATTCATTCGTCATAATATCGTGAGGTATTTTTCGCTTCATCTAGCATTTTCCATATGTACTGATTGTTTGATCAATGAACTAAAGAGATTTTCAAAGATTATTATCAAAAATAAACTAACCAGATTCTCTATAAAATATAATATGGATTCCAATTTTATAATGATTTGGTGTATGAAGAGTAGGAAACTATAAATTAATATTGTACGTTGATTTTCATTAATTAAGATCCTACAATTGTAATTAATTGTTCTCGTTTCTCATAATAGCAAAGCGTTCTCATTGGAGTCGCTCCCTATATATATAGTTTAACATAGATGATATACGATATAAACTTTTAATCTAACGGTAGATTTTGTAAAATTTGTATTCGTTAAAGTTTTATTGAGCGGTGTAACATTATTAAAATGTTACACCGGTGTAATTTAATATATATATATATATATATATATATATATATAATACTATTTACTCCCTCCGTTTCTTTTTAAGTGTCCAAAAACATAGAATTTAGTGTTTCTATTTAACTGTCTATTTGATAATTTAATGGTACAATTTGTCAATTATATCATTTGTCAATTACTCATATCTTTTTCAATAAAACTAATTAATGTTATATATTTGGAAAACTAAATTTTTTTTTATTTTGTATTTTTTTTGGTAGATATTAAATTTTTTTTTGTGTGTGCATAATGTATTAAATTTATTAGAAAGAGAAAGTATGTGCAAAAAAAATAGGATTTTATTGGTGAATTAAAATAGGGTATAATGGAAGATAAGGTGCAAAAATACATTTTCTTAATTTGGTGTTACTATTTAAAACGGACACTTAAAAAGAAACGGAGGGAGTAACAATGTCAAAAAAATATTATTGATAGATTTATTTTATCTTATTTTATCATTTTCAGTCTCTTTAACAACTACAAAGAGAACTTTGTTAGAAAAAAGATTATCAAATCAAGACTTAAAAATAAAATGAACTGTAATTTTATTGCAAATATATTATTTGTTTACATTAAAAATACACTACAAGTCAATTTGACTCTTTGAAGTGTGGTTAAACTCAACATTTTATGTTATTAAAATTATTGTGAATTCTTTTCTTATAAATTAAATTTAATATATTATTTTTAAAAGATATTTTATTTGTATATATATTTGGCCTCCTCATAGACAATGTGCTAGTTTCACCATTAGTTGTATGAATTGTAAGAGTTGAGTACTGTTTGTACTCTTTATAATTCATTTTGGCTTATATAAAAAATAATAATAAGAGAGCAAATATTGTTACCATATATAAAACCATTGGTTGTATATGTATTGGTAACAATTACAGCTAACATGTTTAATCACATATTGATTAAATTAACAATTAACAAATGAAAATGCACACAACTATCTCAGTGGATTACCACTTCTTCTAAGACAAAAAAAACAAATGAAAATGCAAAGCTAAACAATTATTGCACACCAAAGCCAGCCTATCTCAAAAAGTAACACAAACTATCTCCTCTGCTTTTAGTACTTAAATTAATATGCCTACCCATTAAGACAGCTTAGAAACACTTTAGATTAAAATCAACATTCAAACCCACATGGAGTTTGTGAGAAATGAGCTGGATAAAGAGTACAAATCCAGCTTGTGTATGTAACTAATCAATCATGAAACCATAATATAAATCCAAAAACTTATATACTACTATATCAATAAAATTATTCTTGAATATATATTTACTTTAATAATAATTAAGGACCTAAAGGTGCCCTATGAGGTATTCCTTTTCTTCTCCTTGAATTTGAACAAGCTTGTTGAGATGAATTATTAGAACAATAAGGAGAAAACGTGCTTTTGTAAACTTGTTTTTGGATTCCTTCACGCATAGATGATAATATTTCTTCGTCTTCTTGCTTTGATAGCAACCTTCTTGACATTCCTTGATCCATATTCCCTATTTCTTCGTCTTTCTTTGCGCTTAAGACAAAGCTTGCATTCCCATTTTTCTTTATTCCTACAAGCTAGTATTTTTTTTATAACACACAATGCATATTTGTTACAACAACAACAATGATAATTATAATTGAACAAATTAATAGACCACTCCAAATTTCCAATAATGCCTTGGAAATTAATATAGTTGCTTGTCTCATAAGATGACTTCAATGAATAATTTCATAATAAACACTAATTTCATATACATGTTATGAGTTTAATGGACATACATTTCAAGTGTAAAAGTTTTAAACGAATATCTAATGAGATGTCATCATTTTGCCACCAATTTTAAACTACATGAGATGGCAAAATAGTAAATTTTCATTAAATATCAGTATAAAATTTATTTATATTGACGGTGCATATTATTTACATTTATATTTAAATTATATATGATGAATAATCCCTCCAATATTATGTTGGAGTGTCCGGAAAATTGTAGGAGAGTGCTGAAACATTCAATTAACAAAATAATCTTATGACATTATATATATATATATATATATATATATATATATATATATATATATATAACCTCTTCTATATATCTACAATTTAGTTTATTCATAGTTTTTTTTTTTACAAAAGTTTATTCATAGTCTTAATGATTCCAAAAAGTATTACTTTATATTTTGTTAAAAAAGAGTATTAATTCCATTTTTTTATAATAAAGAGAATAGGGGGATGCCACTTGAAATATCCAATCCAACCCATCAAATTCAATTTTCAAAGTAAAAATAACAAGGAACATATATATTAACAATAATAGATAATATTTAGAAGAATAAGCAAAGTAAAAGAGGTGTTATTAACTAAAATAATGAGAGACAAATTACCTTGCAACCCAAAGAACAAAAACGAAAAGGGTCCAATAGATATCTTTTGCATATTTCACACAAATGTGAATTTGGTTTACTCCCACTAATAGCAGCATTACTTGTCTTAATCTGATTTTGTGGCCTCTCGTTAAGGAAAATCACTCTAGCACTATTAATCACATATGTTTGAACTCCACTAATATCCAATACCTTCTGAATCTCAGCTACCCTCACAACATCATGATAAGACGACCTCCTTATCTGCATTGCACTTACATATAACAATAACATCATAATTTCTCTAAACTAATTAAAAAATTAAACAAAAAATATTTATTTTTAATATCTCTTGAGAAAATTATAAAAAAATTATTCGGTGCTTTGATCGACCACTCAGGTACACACGCTAAAAAAGTAAAAAATTGTGGTCTACAACTGCAATTACGGCAACAATATAAAAGATTTTAAGGTATATGCAACACGACAATTTTGAAACTAGACGGACTAATAAATTTATTATTAAAATAATAAAATACTCACTTGAATTACTTGATGATCATTATGCCAAGCTTGTCTACAACAATAACAGAATGATTCTCTACATTCGAGGCAATACATGTTGCATTCGTTTCTGGGTGCCTTGATGTGAGTTTTGCAAGCAGAGAAGAATGTGGTTGACAATAATTGTTCTAGCCATGGTGGTGTTACCAACATTAATTCCTAATAAATTGAGGAAAAAAAAAAAAATTTATACATATATATAAGGAAAAATTATAGAATGTACATAGCTAGCTATGATATTTACCATTGTGGAATTTATTTAAAATAAAGTATGATGATGATGGAGGAAGTGAGGAACAGAGAGAATTGAGAGAGAAGTTGAAAGAGTAACATAAAATTTGTGAAGAAAACAGAGGATGAAGTAAGGTACAAAGGAAATATTATATATATAGTATGAAAAAAAAAGGTGAAAGTAACGGTTGAAATGAAATGATGGTAGGTCAAACGGGCTATGGATCGTTGGATTGGAGTGTTTGTGTTTTACAGTTGCCTCTTGAGTCTTTTCAGCATTTTTTTTTTTATAAATAAGAGGGTCTAAGCCCATTTTTTATTTTTATTTTTCCATCTTTTAGGTGTCTTAGTTAAATTAATTACCAACACAACAATCATACATTAAGGAATATACAATTTTATTTATATTAAAATATTTATAAGTCTTTTCAAAATAAAGAATAATAAATGGGGTTTAAAATGCAGAGATCTTCTCTCACAGCACACAATTTGGAAGTATTGGGCTCTTCCTATTTTATTTGTTTTCTAGACATTAACATTTGATTGTGTTTTCCATAAAAAAAAAAAAAAAAATTGATTGTGTTTTTTTTTTTTCCTTTCATGTTTTCGGTTTCTTTGTTAAATTATAACATGACACTCTCGAATATACAAATTTATTAATTTTATAACATTTTCAAAATAAAGAATAATATAGTCTTCATACAAACTCCTCTCGGAAATTGGAAAAGCTTTTGACCGATGATGTGGTGGAGAGAGATTTATTGGAGGTTTTTGAACACATTTGGGGAAGTTCGGCTCCTTCGAAAATAATTGCCTTTTCATAGCAACTTCTTTATGACCGGATTCCAACTAGAAGTAATCTTTTGATTGGGGGAATTGTGATCTCGGAAAACTCCTTGGGAATGTTTGGGTTGTGTTGGCAATGTTGAAACTTCTCTTCACCTCTTTTTTCATTGTCCTAGTGCTATGTGGGTGTGGTGTGAATTCTTTAAGTGGATTGGGGTGCCACTAGTTATCCCACCTTCGCTTTTCTCCATTTTCAAGATTTTAAGAGCTTCCGCGAAGAAAACTAAATTACCGATTGGTTTTATGTTGATTTGGCATGCAACACTTAGGTGTATGTGGAAGGTGAGGAACAACTCCATTTTTGTGTCCCATTCTTTCTTGCCACCGGTCATCGTTGATGAGATTAAGGTTATTAGTTGGAAGTGGAGCTTAGCCCGATTGAAGATCTTGCCGTGTCTTTTCTATGAATGGTCTTGGAATCCTGACGATTGTCATCTACGTTGAGTCGTTTTGGGGCATGATTGGGAGGTATTTTGTTGTGTCTATTGTTATTTTATTTATGGTAGTTTTTTTTTCCTCCCTGTTTCCTTATTGTATTGTTTCTAGCCCTCTTATACTTCTTGTATGGAGGTGTGTTTTATAATAAAATTTGCTGATTCAAAAAAAAATATAGTTCAAAACATAGAAATAAACAAATTATATCTTATTTTGAATATTCCCATAAAAGGTAGCTCTCTCCCCATAATAAGTCGTTGTTGTACCAAACTGAGTAAACAAATATTATGTTTTTTTTTCTTCTTTATTATTTTTATCGCATGTGATTACTATTCACTAGTTTTTTGTTGCCATTTTTTTCCACCACACATGAAGTATTTTATTAGTGTGATTTTCATCAAATTCACAACAACATAGATGCTCACGACTTTGAGAAAATTCTAGTACGACTCCCATCTAATGTTAAGATTAATATATAATCATTTTTATAGCTTCTAATGTTATTGGTCTCAATAACATATTAAATGATTTTATATTTGTGTGAAAATATACATAGATGATCTATATATGATATAAACTTTTAATCTGATGGTGAATTTTATAAAATTTGTATATATTGCTTAAAATACTATTGATCAGTCTAAGTGTGTAACATATTAACATATTAAAAATATTACATAAGTATAATTTAATCCTTTAGGAGTGAGGTTTACCGTTTACCTATACAAATACCCTTCAATTTTAATCCATGCTTCATATATACTAATCTGTTAAGAGATATGTTAATATTAAACCGGCCGGTGCTGGGCCTCCAATCCATATATGCTCAAGGAGTCCACCTGAAAATCAAACTCGAGGTGTGAAAAGCAAATTTTTGTGCAACTGCTATTTGTTGAATTGACGGTAGCTTTTTTTTTATGAGCTTATAATTTTTTGTATTAGTTTAAAACTTATTTTAATAAGATAATTCAATTAGATTATAATTTAAAGTTACTAATCGTTAGTTGATTTAGTGGTGATTGGCGCTGAACTTGATAGGGAGGATTACAGTTCGACCTCCCACAACTGCGATCGGAGGGAATTGGAACCACTTGATGCCAGAATTGACCTCCAAACCAGATTAAACTGGTGGTGAAAGCCAAAAAAAAATTACAACTTAAAGTTTACGGCTTTTCATTTTTTGTCTCAATTTTACTCGTCATTTTATATCAATAAGCTAACTCGGTCGTTAATTTTAACAAATACTACAAATTCAACAAGCTAATTTATTCGTTATAGATCAAAAAGAATTGTCAGACTGAGCTTTTATTCTTTGAACTTCTAATGAACGCCAAACATACACAAATGAACTTAGTTCTTTGGCACTCTATGAGACTAATCATATAGTTTATGAGACTAATCATTTTGTTGACAAGGTGGACACATCCATTTTTTACATATGTTTAATTGTCTCCAAAGTGGATCATCAAATCTGGATATTTTTCACCGTGGTAAATCATATTAATATTAAGCCTTTAGACTTTAGATATTTTAAATCATCTTGATAAACTTGGTAAGAAGTATATTTGTTCATTTTCTTTTGAAGTACAATATTTGTTTTTTCTTTCATAAGAATCATCAAGGCCGCTTAGAAGTAAGGTCAATTTAGATCTCCAAACATATTAAAAAATAATAATAAAAACCCCATATTACATAGGAGTACATTAGTAAAATTAATTATAAACAATTAATTTATCGATTTAAGATCAAATTAACAGCTATAAGATATTAAAACATCTTAATAACAGCAGGAAAAGTTAATTTAGGACGTAACATTATAATAACATGAATGTTGATATGCTCAAGAAAAAGAGTAATACAGTTTTTTTTTAATTAGAAAAAATAAAAAACTCCTTTTAAGGTTTTATCACAGCCTGTTGGATTAAAATTAAATCAAGGGTTAAAATGCGGAGTTACCAAAAATAGTTACTATCGAATTCAATAGATTTCTCCTCATATTTGATAACCATTTTTATTAGTATCAGAAAACCATCAATAGTGTTATGAAAATTTCTAAACCATTTGATAAAAAAATTCTAAGCCAAACACTATGGCTGGATTGAGTTTTATGCAACATGGAATGGCAATAAAATCTTCAATATAGTTTTGTCATTCAGTTAGCTATTCCATCATTCTGATCTCAGTTGTTTTCTCTTACACCCCATATCTAATGTAATGAGTCATGGGAACCATTTTAAGTATCTTGGCTCAACTATTCGGATTTTTTAAGCCACATAAATAGATTTGTATATGATTACCACAATTAACTTATAATAAATTTGTCAGTACCATATACAAACCTACTTATGTGGCTTGTGTTGGGTTTCAAGTGTTGAGTAAATAAGTCTTACATTGACTATGTATGGGAAAAATGTTAGATTTATAAGAGATGTGATCCATTAACCTAACGCCTTAAGGTTTTAGGTGGATATGTGGCGTCAAAGTCTCTTGTGGTCCTGGAGCATTGGTCCATGGTGTTTCTCCCGAGCTTCCCCGGACTCCCCAACAGCTTGTTCTCATTAGTCGATGGATAAATACCCTTAAATTATGAGATGGTAGTTTAGAAAAGTTGCGAAACCAAAATGCTCTTATATTTGAAGAGCATAAATTGATATGCCCACACTCTTTGGTCCAAAGTTATTAATCAGGTGGAGAAATTCATAGCTTGATGGTCATGATGTCATATCAATTATACTCCCTTGACCCTACTTCTCAAAGAAATTTTAATTTCGTACTATAAGTCCTACTTCAACTGACAAATTATACTAAAATTATTAGGATCATTTTGTTTAAAATGTGTGGTCGAAATCATTTATTATAATTTTATAATTGTATCAATCTAAACTATATGATCTCAAATCTCAAATAAACAACTCAAATTCATTACCGCATGAAATTGCATGATGTTGGTGGTGTTACTACTCAACAATTAATAAATTATAACACTTATAAAAAATTAAAAAATTAAAAAAGTATAAATAAATAATAAAATAAAAAAACTACTTCACATTATAACTTTAAAAAATGGTCAAATTTCTTCAAATATTGTAAAATACTTGTTAGCTTACATCTCTAATTTTTTTTAAAGTATATTATATTTTATGGGAATGTCGTATTGTTTGTATGATGTTCCAAATCTAAATAGTATTATCCAAACAGTCCCAAAGAATATCGTGTCACATGCTTCGTAATCTTCAATAACAGATAGTAAAATTTTTGGAGTTTTCATATATTTATATATAAATTTTGGACTGTTAAGATATCCATTGCTATCATGTAAAAGCACCAATTATATTACTATATGCTTAAGCAAGAAAATGACCAAATGAAAAGACATTTTTCTTTTTCGTGTCATTGTTTGTGACGATTAACCAAGTAAACACCCAAATACTACTTTCAGGTACACGACGTTCCAATCAATTTTTTAGCAATACTTTTAGTATTTTAATTTCATTTTTGCTATGTTTAGAAAATAAATAATTGTCGTTAAGTATTGCTAAGTTTAGCGAGACTCACTTTCTACCTTTGGTTGTAATGATTAATTATCCTTGTGCCACAAGTAGTTATTTTAGCAATAATTAATTAATATCGTCTTAAAAAACAATAATGAATTTGTTTTAAAAAAACTATAATTAATTAATTAACTTGTAATAATGCATCATTTTATTTTACTTTTCTCTACCAAAATCTTGTATATTCCGCCATTGGCCGTCAAGAGAAAGTTAAATTAACTAACAAGTAGAGAAATTTGTTGTATTATAGAGTTATTTTTTTATCATGATATTGATACGAAGTTTTCATCGTTGTTATCGATGATTAATTTCCATCGGAAAATCTGTGAGGTACACAAGGTGAATTTTTCCTTTCCAATCGAATTTTTTGATACGCATGAGCTAAAAATTGAACCTCTAATCACATGCTTAAGGAAACCAAAACTCTTGCTATTTTGACGAATTCATTTTTGGTTGTTTAGAGTTAATTCTAATTTCCTCTAAAAAAAAAAGTTAATTCTAATTTCAAATTGATACAATAGTTACCAAATGTAGACTCTCTCCTCAAGTTTGGACTAACTAATGTTTCAAGTAAAAGTTTACATCAAAATGAACATAGACTCATGTGAAGCTAAGGTCACCACAAATACAAAAGCAATACACTGCATGCCATGGTTAAATTGAAACAGCCTGGAACACACATAGTACAATACTACTATTTATGTCAACTAAAAAAATCAAATCAACAAAATAATTGAGTTCAAAAAAATTAATAATTATCTCTTAAAACGAATTGTTTAGTACCATCATTTAAATTTCATACTTAGTAGGAATAAATTCTTATTATACTTTGCTAATCTCATAATTGATTTCCAAATTATCAAAGTCTTTCTTCTAAAAATCAAAGAGTCAACTTCAAATCATTGATGAATTAAAAGAGTGAGTGACCATCACAATTGATCTTTATCTAAATAAAGATCAATCTTCAATTAGAAACTTCTTCTCTCTGTCTATAATACATAAATAAATGCTGTTTTTGTATTAGTACTATTTATAATATATTGTTTGCGTATGTGTGAATGCTTCCTACGTCATAACGTACCAATGAATACCAATTGTTGTTTTGGTCCCCATGGCATGAACCCGTTGCTTTATCATGGCACCATCTTATAGTGTAGAGGAACCTGACCACAAAAACAAAATTTCACGTTGCTTTTAAGCTATGAAGCCCCGATACGGGACACGATACGGATACGATACGATACCGATACGCCGATACGTGAATTTTTTTAAAATTTCCAATCCGATACTGCCGCGATACGTTATTTAAAAATTAAAATTAAAATTAAATATATAAATACACAATATGTAAACATACATAAAATCAATAATATTAATAATTAAAATCAGAAAACATCTATTCTTATACTAAAATTTTGGGACAAGTTCAAACGTTTAACTACCTATTACAGTATATAGTAGGATACCATAGTTTTTTTTTTTTTTAAAAGTAAAAAATTATATTGACAAAGGAAAAACACAAGAAGTGCTAAAGATACAAACAAGCATGTCTGATACAGGAGCATTATAATAACTCAAAGTCAATCAATACTGGAAACTCCCAAGGTCTGATACATGAGAACATCTTAAGTTAGTCCCCAGAACATAATGATTACTGATACATCTTAAGCTATAAATCTTATTGTAGTGTATTATACAAAAAGAACACCATTAAAACTATCCAAAAAATAATCTTTGTATCGGACACATATCATATATTATTTGTTTATTTAAAAATAATGATATAACCGATACTTTTCTGATACGTGTATCGGGACGTATCGGACACGTGTATCTGGTATTATTTTTTATTTAAAAATAATGATTTAATCGATACTCTTCCGATACGAGTATCGGGACGTATCGAAAGAGTATCGGTATCGAGGACGTATCGGACACGATTCGTCACCATTTTTTGAGTATCGGGGCTTCATAGCTTTTAAGCATAACCATAAAATTCAGGTTTCTTTTTTGGTTTGAAAATTAAGTATTTTTTTGGACAAAATAATGATTCTATTCATATTTATCTTCAGAAAATATTTTCTATACGTTAACTAGAAATATCTTCCGTAAATCAATCAAAAAGTATTATATCATTAAAAATATATAATTTTAATTAAAAATACTTTGAAAATCTTGTTTTCTCAAACTCTAAAATAAATTGTTAAGAGACTCAAATATTTATATTTCAATATGTTAGTTGATAGATATTACATTCTTTAAGCTTCAAAATAAATTGTTTTTTTAAAGGAGGTGATTGATTTTGATAGTTTTTACGATATATCAAAATGAAATTTTACGAATTTTAAATTTTAATTCAACTGACAATATTATTACTAGTTTGAAAGCTTCGGTCGTGTTTAAACTCATGACTTGTAGTGTGTTTGACAAGAAAAAAATAGATCAGATTAACATATGCACATTGTAAGATATCTAAATATAAATATTTTGCATATAATAATACATAAAATTTAATATTTTAAAAACTAAACGCACAAATTCCAAAAATAAAATTCTATATTTATTTGTGTTTTTTATGTTAAGTAGCCTAGTGGCTAAGGTCAATTAATAGCTGAGTTTTTTTTTTTGTTTTTACCACCAGTTTAATCTGGTTCAGGGGTTAGTTCTGGCATCAAGTGGTTTCATCCTCCTCCCGATCGGAGTTGCGGGGATCGAACCGTAGTCATCCACTCCTCCCTACCAAGTTCACCGTCAATCACCACTGAACCAACTAACGATTAGTTAATAGCTGAGTATTTAGAATTCAAATGTCGAGTTTACATATAATATAATAATTTCTATTAACTAAACTAAACTCACAAGATTCTATATTTATTTCCTTAACCTAAATCTTCTCTTTTAGTGTTTGTCTAACATGTGCAATAGTGCACATATTAGAACAACTAACAGGTATAGGATGGGCTTATTTAGGCGTGCCTACATAGTTGAGATGTCTAACCAATCATTGATGCCTAGACACTCTTGCCTTATGTAAAAAAAGTTAAAACAACTAAAATTAATAATTTTTTATTGAAAAACAATAATAATTTATTTAAAAAGTTATATACTCCGTATTTAATATAAAATGTACAAATTTCAATACAAACTTACTAATCCCTTTATTTCTATATATAAGAAAATATTTACTTTTTAGATAAATTGAAAGTTTGATGTATCTAGTCTATATCTGAGACCAAATACATCAACTTTTAAATGTATCTAAAAGACTAAAAGTAAATATTGTCATATATTAAGGATCACGCCAAATAACTTTGGTATTGAAACTAATGTTCATACCGACGTACCATAAGCATATTGATAGCCGTACAACTACTTTCCCTTAAATGGAGTACCCATACTTCCTAGTTTTGAGATAACTTTACCAACAAACTAATTAAAAAAAAAAAAAAACTCTTTCTCACTGACTTTAAATCACTGCTGTAACTCTGTCTTCATCCTCTGAACTTTGCAGCGTACATATCACTCTTTCCTTCCTTATCATTCATTTTTTCTGATTCATACACTGACAAAACACTCTTCTCATATTTCACTCACCACCCACTATATATAATATATAAATTCAACACCCTTTTCTTCCCTCATAGTCATACTTCAACTTTCTCTCTTTCTTTTCCTTCAAAACATGGAAAAACTTCCTCATTTTCCCATCATTCTTCTCTTCCTTGCTTCCTTTTTTCTTCTACAAAACGTAACAGCTTTGAAAAATGAAGATGGATCAGAAGAATGGGGCTATGTTCAAGTTAGACCCGGTAAGTCTTTTTGCATTATACCAACTCTATTCGCTTCGCTATTATAAACCAGAGACCAGATATATCAGTTATTCAATAAACTTAAAAAAATGATTTTTTTTTCTTATAAGTAATTCTCTAATTTCAATCATGATTTTTTCATATTTGTTTTTTGTTTGCATATCTTGTGTTTGTAGAAATGGATAATAGAGTGAAATGGAAGTAACAATTGAATTTAATTTTTTTTAATATTATTGTTACAGAAGCACACATGTTTTGGTGGCTATATAGAAGTCCATACAGAGTGGAAGATTCTTCAAAGCCATGGCCAATAGTTCTTTGGTTGCAAGGTGGACCTGTAAGTATAACTGAATTGATTAAGATAAAGTTTGAATCTGAATTCTGAATATGAAAAACCCATTTTCTGTGTTTGTGTATAATTAATGAGATGAGATTTTCAAAACATTGGATGATAGGGTGCTTCAGGTGTTGGAATTGGAAATTTTGAAGAGGTTGGACCTTTGGATACAAACTTGAACCAAGGAATTCAACATGGTTGTTAAAAGCAGATCTCTTGTTTGTGGTAATGAGTCACAATCATTCATCATGAAAAGAGTTTTCTTTTCTTTGCTCTACCATTTGCTTTTAGAATTTTTTGTTTCCTTGGATTCCTTTTATTCATAATTATTTCCAAAATTACATAATACGATCGGTTGTGATTTGTTGACAATGGAAATATTTTTTACATTGTCAATCAATTATACTCCCTTTGTCAAAAATTCCTTTTTCAGATTCATTAAGTAATTGATATATCTGGTTCATAATATGGACCTGATACATCATATACATAATATATCTGGTTGAAAAATGAATTTTTGCTTATAGATAATACTGGAGAGAGTAATCGTCAAATCATTGACGATGTTTTAATTGTGATTAGTCGTAATTTATTAATAAAGTAAAACTTTTTACGGTGACGGTGTATCAATAGTAGAGTTTTCTTTTTGACTATGTGGTTCTCATCACTGAATGCTTTTGATGTCATATGATAACACAGGACAATCCAGTTGGAACAGGATACAGTTTTGTGGAGGATCAAAAACTTTTTGTGAAAACAGATGATGAAGCAGCCACTGATTTGACCACATTGTTGATTAAGCTATTTAATAATAATGAAAAACTTCAGAAGAGTCCTCTGTACATTGTGGCAGAGTCTTATGGTGGCAAATTTGCTGTCACTCTTGGATTATCTGCTCTTAAAGCTATTGAAGATAAGAAACTCAAGCTCACACTTGGAGGTGAGAGTCTTCTCTTTAATTGGCACTGTCTTCATATGTCAGATCTATTGATCTTATTTCAATTTTTTGTTCTTTTCTTTGTTAGTTAGGAAATGACGAATCCTTTGTATTAAAATATTTATAGAAAAAGCATATTTATAGTTTTTGGGAAATTTTTTCTTATGTAGGTGTGGCATTAGGAGACAGTTGGATCTCACCAGAAGATTTTGTGGTGAGTGGTTTAATTATTTCCACCAATGAGTCTATTTTGTTGAACGTTGATTTTAAATTGCAGTTGCGGTTACTCTGCTAACCTTTATATTACAGTAAACTGTTGCCGATGTGACCACAATTGTGGTTGCAATGCGGTTGTGAAAACCTCTAAAAGTGTTATATTCATGTCACGGTTGTAACTAGGCCGCAATTTAAAACTATTTGAACTTTAACATATTTCTTACTTGATCCAAATTTGCAGTTCTCATGGGGTCCTCTTCTCAAAGACCTCTCAAGAATTGATGATAATGGTCTGGAAAAATCAAATAGGTAAATATGTTTTCAATCTTCTCAATAGAGAAACAAATTACAAAACAAAAAGTATGATTATATGGAATGACTTATGACAATTTTCTATCTTATCAAACAAACCCTATTTTGGATATCAGTATAGCTGAGAGGATCAAGAAGCAACTTGAAGATGGTAAATTTGAGGATGCAACCAGCTCATGGAGTGAACTTGAAAATGTGATTTCTACTAGCAGTAACAATGTGGTAATTTTCATTCAATTCCTACAAATGAGTTCTCTTAACCACGATGTATTTAAGTCTATGCTATTCTTGTTGTCCGACACCAATACAATACTGACCAATGTGATTGTATTTTATTCAAATTATGATTGACGTTGAAGTGTTTGTGTCAGTGACGTGTTTGTGTCTGTGTCTATGCTGCATAGCTCCTAAGTAAAAATTCTTAAATATTTTGTTGAATATAGGATTTTTACAATCTGTTGGTGGATGCGGGAAGTGATTCAGTAACCATAGCAGCATCAGAACTAGGATTACTCAAGGAAATATCAATGAAGCGGTACTCCAAGTATCTTACATCCATAAGGAGAAGGTATTCTACTCCCGGTGGTGATGGTGATGTTTATACTTTATTAAATGGTGTTATAAAGAAGAAGTTAAAGATCATCCCCGAGAATGTCACGTAAGTCTGTAATAATTCTTTAACCATGAATGAAAAGTTTAGTTCACAATTTCATTGCCAAAAATTCATGAAATGGTTGCTTAACTACTGTGTACTATTTGATTATAGATGGGGAGGGCAGTCCAATGATGTTTTTGGCGCTCTTGAAGGTGATTTTATGAAGCCAAGAATTGATGAGGTAAGATGTACTAACAGAAGCATATTCCCTGCTGTAACTGCATCACGCACATACTGATTTCAAATATCCGATCTAAATCAGCCGTTGATATTGTTTAAATCTGATTTGTGGAATGCATAATCTGAATTGTTCAATCTCAAACCATTGTTCAGATTGATCACTAATTGTTTTCTCAATTATACAAATTTCACCATTCTTTTGTCTTAACATTTCCAGGTTGATCAGCTACTGGCTAAGGGAGTCAATGTTACTGTGTACAATGGACAAGTAAGATTCCTTTTCACCATATATATATATATATATATATATATATATATATATATATATATATATATATATATATATATATTCTAGTTTCTACCCTAATTACCTGACATGGTTGACTTGGTCTTAAAGGAATCAAATTTTCTTGTTTGACTGATTTGACATTCATGATATTTCTTTATGTTCAATCAGATGATTCTTTTATTTGATGTGTTTTTTAATATAAGCAATAATAGCATAGTGTGTTTGATTATTATAGGTTGATCTGATTTGTGCTACCAAGGGGACTGAAGCATGGCTTAGGAAACTCAAGTATGCATTTTTTTTTCTTCCTTTTTCTTACCATCGTTGCTAAAAGCAAACTTAAAAACCAATGTTGAAAAAATTGGACCGGTCGGTTCGAACTTAAGAGCTATTTGTCGATTGGTTCAACTATAGTTCTAAAAAATCGAATCAAACCAATTGAACAGGGTAGAACCACGAGTCAACCACAATTAGTTCAATCGGTTTTTTCAAATAAAAAATATAACTTTCTAAATTATTATTTTATTATTTATTAGTCATCCAATTTAACCATAACTAAACCAACAAAACTATACTTCATCCGGTCTCATATATAAGCAAATATTCATTTTTCAAATTCTTTGAAAACTTATGTATGTGGACCAAATATATTAGTTATTCAATGAATCTGAAAAAGAAATATTTGCTTATATATAAGACCGAAGGGAGTAATCCATAAATTTCACCGGTTTAATCATGGATTGACAATTGGTCAAAGTTTCTTATTTTGTTCTGAATCTTGTTTCTTTATTCTGTAGATGGGAAGGGCTTAGAAGTTTCTTAGGGAAAGACAGAACACCTCTATACTGTGGAAGTAACAAAACAACCAAAGGCTTTTACAGATCATACAAAAATCTACAATTCTATTGGATTCTTGGAGCTGGTCATTTTGTAAGTCAACAACACCAATCATCATTAAATTTAAAACAGCTATGCACGTTTTCATTCATTGCACCAATAGTAACTTCTAATCTAACAAAAAGTGACTTGTCTATTCCACATTATCCATAAATAAATATCCAAGTGGAGTAATATTTTATAAGTACTGTTTATTTATAGGTTCATGTGACAGTAGATTTTAGTTTCTTTTTATTACTAGCTTCTTAAAATATTATTCCCTCCCTCCAATAATTAGTAGTTGCAGCAAAAGGGAAAAATAATCCTTTTTTGACAGTAAATTTCCTAATCCTAGATTTCACTATTTCTTTTTTGGCCCCACTAAAACAATTATGTGTTTTCATATATAAAAAAAATGCCAAATGAAGGATTTCCTTATTTCTGCTTTGTTTGTCTTTCAAAAAAGAACTCCTTAATAATACTACTACATTTTTTAATATATATACTACTATCATCTTTCTTAATTATTTATTATGAAAGAAATTTAAAAGATATCTATAAGGCCTAACTCAATTGGCAATGCTGAAATTGTTAATCTGAATTCAAACTCGAAACTTTGCAGTGTATGTGAGTTGACATGTGATGTTCGCCACTTTGTCTATAGACAAAATATTTTTCAATTTTTAAGATATGTCATCTCTCCAGTCTCATATATAGCAAAGATTCATTTTTCAGATTCATTGAATAACTGATATATCTGGTTCATATTGTGAATCAAATACATCAATTATTCAAAGAACCTGAAAAAGAAATTTTCAGGGAATAAATTAGATACTGAAAATAGGCAGAGGCATTTATTATGATGTGTATGTTGTATTGTGTACCAGTATTCAGAGATTAAATGGGATACTGACCAGTGACCATGTTATTTACTTTATTATGGTCAAGTTCCTAGCTCTAGTTACTGTCTCTTGAGAAAAACAAATTAATCTGTCTTTCTTCCGACTATGTTTCATTTTGTTGTCTCATAAAGGACAATACTAATTTATGATTTGTTTGCTTGCTGCTTTAGGTACCCTCTGATCAACCATGTGTGGCATTAGAAATGATAGCTTCAATTACACAATCACCAGCTACTTGAAGCATGCAATGCATAGAAAAGAAAATAATTGCTACTATTTGTTGAATAAATTAATCACTATCCAAGAAAGAGAATTAATTGTTGATCAACTATAGTATATATTAAGAAGGAAGAGTCAACAAGCAAATATTGATAAAGGATCAGACAAAGAACAGCAACAATAAAACTCATGGACAGAAAAGAGAACTACAGGGTTGTTTCTTTTTATCATTGTCATTCTTTTTTCTTGTCCTTATTATTATTATTTTATTATAGTCATTATTATTTATATAAATATATGCACTTTTTCTTATGAGTTTGGCCCTTCATTCAGGTCTTTATTTTCTGAATAATTATAAAGTGTACCATTTTTTATGGTTGGAAAATAGTTAAAGCCAATAGCATTCATGAGTAGATATACTTTTTTATGAGTGGATAGTTGATGACATAATGATAACTATTCCACATAATAATGAGCACGAACAATGCCTTTTGGCTCTTTAGTGTTTTTCCAGCAATAAATCTACATGTCCACGAATGAAAAATTATGAAGATAAATAATGTGATGATTAAAGTATATAACATTCCAAACTTTTAGAGCTTAATACAAAGTGTTGAAAGAATGTTGTATACTGCCTCCGGTCTCAAATATAAGCAAAGAGTTAGTTTGCGATGTCAAAGAATATTATGTTTGTGGTAAATGCTCCAACATCGTCTACCCACTAGAGCGAATTTATTGAGACATGGAGTGGTTGTTGGGATTGAACCGGTGTGTCCATTGTAAACCAAGATCAAGGAACACTTATTAGCAAAATGTGGGGTTGCAAGCTGGATTTGGCAAATTTTGCTAATTTGGCACACGACGTTGTGGGCAATTTAAAATGCGTATAATGATGTAGTTTTTCTATAGCATTCCATTGGTCGTGGAAGAGGTGGTTGATTCCTCCAAAAGCATCTAATATGAGAGGAGCTACGTGTTTATTTTATGGAGTTAATATATTTTTTTACAATAAATTAAATATATTTTTAATTCTTCTAAAATCTAAATACATCAAATTTTATTTTTAATTCTTTAAAAATTTCCTTCGAACTTTGGTTCTTCTAAATTTTCAGCTTTCAATTTTAGTCTCTACTCTTTTATAAAAAAGTTCATGTAGCATGTTCGAAATGACTTTTTTATTGACATCATTATTAAGATCTAAAAATATTATTGATTTAATTATTTAACTATTTAATCTTTAGTTTAACTATTTAATCTTTAATTTCGTTAATTGATTAATGATTAAATAGTTAAATTATTAAATTAATAAAATTTTAAGGTCATAATGATGTCTCCCAAAAAAGTTATTTCATACATGCTATATGAACTTTTGTAAAAACAAAAGTAAGGACTAAAATTGAAAACTGAAAATTTAAAAACCAAAATTTGAAGAATTTTTTTAAAGGGATTAAAAACAAAATTTGATATACAAAGAACTTGTAATGTTTTGGTTGTAGCAACACTTGTACTCAACCTCACATTTCGAGTTCAGTAATACTTGTACTCAGAATTTGCTTAGTGGACATGTGCATACTTTTTTTATGCAAGATTGTGGATATAGATTTGTTTGGATAAACAACTTATTTGCTGCTTATCATGATAGGGGCTTATATATAAGTTGATGTAAATTATTTTTATAGCACATGATAAAATAAAAATAAATTGTTTTTAGATATTCTAGGATCTATTTTTATAAGCTATATTGGATAATTTAAGAAAATAAGTTGAAAAAACTTGCAAAAATTGTCATCAGAAATTTTCAAAAGTTCTTATAACTTAGTGTTAGCTAATCAAGTAGATAATGCAATTTTCTACTTAAATAGAGAATCGTATAAAATCCTGAAAATTTCAAGATTTTATACATACACAACTTAAATCCGCTATTTAAGTAAAGAACTGCAGAAGTGTTAAATTTCTTATTTTTATAAAATTTGCTATTAAATAGCAGAAAGGTAAAAAAGGAAATTAGCAGAGCCCGCAAGAAACTCGGGGGCGGCGCCAAAAGAAAATCTCATAGAAGTATGATAGCTCTACAATTACTAAACTAACAGTTTATTTCGGATCTTTCACAGGCTGTCCCCATTCTGTGTTCTAGTGGGTTGAATGACATAAAATGCAAAGTGCTAAATCCCACATTAACACACACAACAAACTTGACTTGCCTATAATAGGAAAGTTGCATTGTAATATTGATGTCAACATTACAACTACGAGCTGTATTAGTCGCAAAGCTCAATTCATGTAGAGAATTGTGCAAATTGTGTTGGATTTGTATTCTTAATGAAAAATAATAATAATAATAATAATAATAATAATAATAATAATAATAATAATAATAATAATAATAATAATAAAGGGATGGGGATGATCTAGAGAGAGAGAGGAAGAGGGAGAGAGAGAGTAGATGGGGCTGATCACTGATCAGTTACCTGAATTATGTAAAACATAAAAAACAAAGTAAATTATTGTACAATTACAACTTATTTTCAAAGGACTATATCTACATGACACTAGAAGTACGAATTCGGTAAATGTTGAATAATTAATAGGGATCAAATACCATGTAATATACACTACCTTTACACGAAGCTCTGCCAAAAATGAAAGAGGATGACGAAAAGGAGCAGAAGATTCTATATGCCTAAAACTCCATACACAACAAAAGAAGCCTACTTACTCAATCTTTTCCAGTATTTCCAACCTGGTTTTCCTCTTCCAACCTTTCATAGAGGCAACAAGGTTGACCAATCCAACAACCTGACTTTTAGTGTATTCCTGCAAGGAATGGGGATGTTTGGTTAAAGACCTACCCAATCAAACAGCAGAATGATGCATCTAAGCAATCAGACAGTGTAATGATGCTGCAGAAAGGAGTTATTCTTACCGGATGCGCACGTGCCCAGTGCACATACTCTGTCTCCGGAAGGTAGTAAGCCTGGTTTAAAAGTCGAAGGTCCATAAGTGATAAAAAAAATGTTCATTGCATTAAATTAATGGAAAGTTTCAAACATACAGGATAACAGGACCCCCAATTTATAAAACTAGCCATGCAACAGCACCCAACTATTTCTACAGTGTGGCCAAAACTCATCTGTATTTTTGCAAACAATGTAGTGGGAATGTGTTCCCATTTCCTTACCTTAATGAAAGCTTCAACCATTTGTAGCTTGGACTTCACATTCAATGACGCAAAATGCTTTAGTCCATTTATCAAAACCTAAAATGTGGAAAGACAGAAATCCAAGCTCAACATCTAATGGGGGGAAACAAGAATTACTGAAGGAACATGAAATTTAAGTATATTGATACAAGTCGACAACTCAGCATCATAAGAATTCCTATTATGATCTGAAAATAACATATGGTTAAAAGCTACTTCTAAAATTAATTCACATACTAGTGAATTTTAATTGGCTCAAATATGTTTTATCCCTAAAAACGTGTTACGAAATTAATCCCCGTTAAAATTTTATTTCTTCAATCCTACACTTAGCCTACATAGTATTTTTAGTCCAGGAAATATACAAGTTTTTAAAATATAACAACTAAAAATGAATAAAATTCAAATAGGTTTCAAGGGGTGGCTTCTAGGGTGAGGGTTCTATCAATCCCTCACCGGTGTACCACTAAATATGACCACTAGATTAAATAAATCTACATGATCTTATTATTCATCACCACACCATATCCTAATTTCTCCCTCCCTAAGCGGACCTCTCTCTCCATCGCCTGCACTGCTTTTCTTTTCCTCTCTAATTGTTATTTGATTTCTATCCACCACTACAAATAACACTAATTCTCTGTTCCACTCTAGTTTTTTCCCTATTCTTGGGGATATGTAAAAGCCCTCAATAAATTTGACCATTTAAATAGCTTCTGAATAAAACCAATGACAAGAACATGAAAGTAAAAATACCCCTAATAAATGTCTCTCAGGATATTATGTAGGATTTAAATCATAAACAAAAAAGTACTTAATTGAATGGGCTGATTGTGAATAATGATGGTAGCCTTGCTTCCCTAGCACCTCTCAAACAACCACAAATTTTGTTTCCATGATTTCCACAATTCTCAAATCGGACGAACTGGTGTAACAAATAAGGAGAGATGAGGGGAGGGGGGTGGTTTGGGATAGATCTGATGGTGGTGGATTTTGGGTGGAAGGAATGCCAAAGACGATAGGTGAGGGAGAGGTCGGGTAAGGGTTTGGGTGTGTAAAAATACACATGTTCTCATTTTTTTTTTCCCAAGTTCATCTAAACCTTTAAATAAATCTAATGGTGTATTTAAACTTTTTAAATTACAAAGTTTAAAAGTGGATTCAGACAAAAAAAAGTAGATTAAGATTAAATTAGGTTTTTATAATTATTAATGTAGTAATAATCTACCACATAAATTTCAAATCTGAAAAACTATTGAAAGCACTGAAAATAATTGATTGAACTCAGAAATAACCTGCAGATCCAATGACATTAGAGCTCGTCCTTCATCATTACATCTCTTCACCCGTGAAAGTCCTTCCACAAGAGTTTCCGCAATAATGTCAAGCCCATAGTCCAACAATATGTCTTGAGTCTAAATATACAAAAGCAGAATTTGTGAATCAAAGGTCGTGTTTAGACACTAGAATTACTTTTCTGTGCTTTTCCGCTAGAATAATTTAAAAGCACGATTTTCAAACATTGATATGCACTTCTTCAATAAATTGTAATATATGCATTTGATGAGTATTGTTTCATGATAATGAATAACAGCAATACCTCTTTACGAATTCCTCCATGAGCTAGTCGTGTTTTAAAGTGCTTAAACTCCCCCAGCAGCAAATCAACATACCTGTCGGTGCAATTTAAGTCAGCACAGCAGAAACAATGCCAGTTTATTTCCAAGATAAAATTCATGTGGAAAAGAAGCATGATGGAAAGGAATGGAATAGAAACATAATAAGCTCTATCTATCGAATTAATTAAAATAGGATGAAGTTGAAATGAAAATGAAGAAATGCATTCTTTCCGATTCCATCCAATTTGGAGGGAATGGGAAAGAATAAGTCAATTTCTCAATCCCATCTTTAAAGTATCCAAACAATGGAATGGCAACTCTAGTTACATTCTGTGAGCAATAAAAGGAAAAGAATGAGAAGAAAATATAATTATGGTGAAATATGATATAATAAACTTGATGGTACTAAACTTTAATCCATATTTTATAGAAATACGTAGATTAAAGCCTAAATAAGTAGGAAAATCAGGGAACAAACTATTATAATAATAATAATAATAATAATAATAATAATAATAATAATAAGTAATACCAAAACTAAGATACTCTAATACTAGATATTTTCTTATTTTGTAACACATTCTATTCAGTCAAAACATATTGTTACATTCCATTCCAACAGAACAATTCCGATGTTATCCTATATGGCCCAAAGACCCATCAAAGACTGTTTGGTAAAATATAAAATACATGCTGGCATTGACATGATTAGACATTAATAACAATACAAGTATTGCCCTTAAAATCATTTTGTACTAATGTCTGTCAGCCCCAACACCAAAAACCTATTCACCAGGAGTATATATACCGTTATTTTCTTAAATTTCATCACATATACAAACACCCACGCATGTTTAAACTCGAAGAATGACAATCATCAAATCCAAAAAACCAATACTGCAAATAAAATTTTACTAGTGCATGATGCAATATATTGTTTATCTTTGATATAAAATGAGAAGCTACCAATAAAGTAAATATAAAAAGGAAAAAATAATGATTTGGCATTCAAATATGAAGATGATAAAAAAAATACAAACCCATTATGCTCCATCCCAAGTTCTTTTACTTCCCATTTACAATTGGCAACGCGTTCAACATACCTGTAAGAAGTTTGCTAAAAGTTAGAAAGCCAAAACTTTTAGTTTAAACATGTTTGCTACTATGACTACGCAACAAAAATAGCAAACACTAAAAATTAGATCAACGATGGTGTTTTTACAACTTGTAACCCATTATCAATTGTGTTGGCAAAGTGACCAAAATTAAAACTAAGGAGCTCACTAACAAACTCGAGCATCAAGAACAACCAAATTTCTGATGATTACAAACCACATATGACACAATGAAAGATGCTATTTTTTCATCGTATTTGACAACACAATTTTGCATCCTCTAATATATAACAAAGATTTTACACCAAAAAGAAAAAAACAATTTTGAATAGCTTTACCCTTTAAATTAAAAGGAAACCCAAAAATGAAAATGAATCATTAATGCCAATACAATATTTAACATTATCAAAAAATAATATAAATCAATATATTTGAAACATATTATTTTGTACACCAATAACTTTTGTAGTTCAAACAAGATAATAGAAAATATTTTTCAAATTAAGTTCATTTGACTATAATATAGTGTCCCTTAAGTAGTTTGGGAAAGAAAAAAGGATCCAAATGGTGGAGGTCCATTCTATAATACAAAACTCATACATTAGAAACACTTCCAAAGCAACCCTATACACTCCTAGCGAGTTGTACATTTGTCTTACCCATTAATGTGCAGCAGTAGTCTTACTGTTGTGTGATGCACATGCTCTATAAGATCTGGTACAGCATCCACCTATAGATATCCTTATATATTAAAAACCGCTGTTATCCATACTTTGCTTTCACCTTAAATGCTAAAACAATTGATGAACTAGACATAAAACAATCTAATAAAAAAAATATATCCTAAATAACCACAATCCAAACATGATCTTCCACTAGTTGACATCCTTAATTATATGTAAAAACATGCTCAAAAATAGGCTTGACTCAAGTAAGTAAGCTTCATCAAAACAGTTAAATGGCCCTCTACAATGTTGCATTTGATTCCAACCTAGTAGGGTTCAACCCAAGTAACATGAGTAAGGATTATTCTGACATCCAAAGGATGTGGGGATAACTCTGGGGGGAGTTTGATGAGCACTGCTGTCTCACTCTATCCTGATCCAGGATAAATATAAGTAGTTAAATAGTTCCTTAAACTTGTAACCATAAAGCCACCGTTGGACTCATGATCAGATTTGTGCATTGTTACTCCGTGTAAGCCCACTCTGTAGAGGTACTCACTCTAAAATGTAATTTTTCACAAAACTGACATTCCTATGTCATGTTTGGTAAAGAGGATTCGAAAGGAGGCATACTAACCCCAGGTTAGGTACATATATTGGTCCTATTCCATTACCTTCTTTACAAATACTTCATACCAAATAAAACTCGGACAGGAATCACTGTAAATAACTAAATATCACTAGCATTTCATCTTTATCTAATCCATAACGTTTCAAATCTTCCTCAATCAATTCCATTGGTTGAATAGTCAATAAAGACAACATAAAAGATCTGTCAACATCAATTTCCTCAAGAATTTAACCACTGCAATTTTAATAATAAGATTCCACATACCAGATGAACATAGAAATCCTCAAGTACAGTTGAATTACTTTGCAAGAGCATTGATTGGAGATGTGCTTTGGCTCTGTTCAGAATTCGAGCAACCAGAGATATAGTGTCAACAGCCACGCATCTTTCCTGAAACATAAGAATAAAATTAACACATGCATAATAAACACATCATCTTTAATTCAAAACCTAAACTACACACAAATCAAGAAAACGTCTGAGTTTAAAAGCCATGCAAACTCCAAAAACATAAAACAATATGGGAAAGGGAGGAAATCCCATTGGTGTATAACTTTTCATCTTGCAACGTTTCTTTTGTACCATCAGATGTAGCTCCCATAAGAAATAACCACCAAAAGTGGTAAGTGGTAACAAGAAATATAAGAAGCAAAAAAATATATGTTACAAACAAAGTAGCATGCAAAAGCATCACTATGAAACTGTGATCCCACAACTAGGTTGGTAGCTCAACCTTCACCAATCATCTGCAGCATACAGCAAATTTATTTATCAAAATATAAAAACAAAGAAACATGGGAGGCAAGTTTTTAATTAGGAAAACCTACCCCACTACAGTAGAAATCTTCACTGATAAATCTAGAAAACAAATCCACCAGTTAAAACTCTGAATAGTCCCATTATTTTAAATTGATCGTTTAAAAAAAACAATTATGTCAATTTGTCTATAGGTGTTGGGACTCCCACATTGGATAAGACATGACTTGAAAAAGTGTATATAAAGGGGAAATATCTCGCACCTTACAAACCAATTTTGTAGAGTTGAGTTAGACTTAACCCAAATTCAAAGAATAGAGAATGAAAGAAATTTAAAGTAGAGGATATCACAATGATAAAGCATGTGCAAAACGTTTTTCCGAAAAAACATGAATACCTTAAGACTAAAAGCTGTCGCCGAGGGGTGACCAGAATTCATATTTGGAGGATTTGTAGGTGTCAACTCTCCATGTACAAATGATGAACCTAAAGATGTTGGTGAAGATGAGAGGGGTTTAAGCCACTCTTCGCTTTCTTGGTTTATTCTAGATAAGGCGGTCCTCAAGCGATCTGCATGTCACAATTAAATTCAATAACTAATTACTAATCTATTCAAAATTGGATTTAGCCACTAATTTTGAGTATGAATAAACTATGCCACTTACAATTAAGAGAGTTAGCTGAGCTCTTTCCACTTGAATTAGTATTCTGCTGACCAAATGTTTCATATATAAAATGGAAAAAAATTTCAAACAACTGGCATATTCCCTGCAAAAATATAGTGAATCAGGAAAAAACATTTAGAGTAAAAAATATAGCATAAGGAAAGGAAAGGGCCAGCAAAGAGCAGGAGGGTGTAAAGTAGTGCAAAGCAATTAAATGTAAAATTTCCTACCTTAAAGAACTCAACATTTACTACTTCTAATTTCTGCATAAGCCTTGCATATTTGTCCATAGACCTTGCATTTTAAGACAAAATAGCTCATTAAATCCTTAAAATAATATATAAAAAATTACATGGTAGACGATAATTGATTTTTTAACACAATATATAGCAATTCACCTTAAGAGACATAGAGAAGAACCAGTTTGGGTTGTACTCTCTTCATCATTACCATGTGATGAGTGAGATCTTGAAAGATGAGATTTAGTACTTCGACTTGGAAGTTGACTGTCTTCATCAATAAAGTCAGCAAGAAGATCCTCATTTTCATCTTCTGAAACAGAATTGGCACCATTTGATTGACCGGAGTTATTCTTTCTAGGGGTGATCCTATCATCGTGATAGTTGCTGGCTGAGCCTCCATCAAATTCACCATAACTTGACCCATTAGATTGGGAATTACCATGACCTTCTTTGGAGGTTGATAGTTTTTGCAGAAAAGGATTTCCATTTTTAATCCAATTTGAGAACCCACTCTTCATCGCACCAGTCTGAACCATGTTCGCTGATTTATTACTGGAATGGATTGCATTGACATTCATTGATTTACTGTTAGATAAAGAAATCAATGGTGCTCCATCACCAATAAGTCCAGCAAAACTGATAATTTGAACAGTCTCTGGAGGTAATTTTAACCAAGTCTCCTTCTCCAATACCATTTTTAGTGCCTAAAAAGAGAAAGCAAGAAAAATTAAGCCATTTATACAAGATAATGAATTATAGACATCGTTCAGGTACGGAGCATGGATAATCAACCAACATAAACAGGGAGAATGGATTCTCTCCATTAACATGAGAGAAATAGTAGAATCTTAACCATTGAATAAAATTGAGAGAACAGATAAATGAGAGAAAAATATTTAAGGGTGAGATTGAGGACACATGAGGAACATGAGAGAAAATAAATTGAGAGAATCCATTCTCATAAACAGGCATTTAGTCAATTTATTGTCTGACTGTTGACTATTTAGCATAACAAATTTGAAGTGCTGTGGGGAGTACAATTAATTAATTTGTTCACAGTGATGAAATACTTTCTACACTTTGCAATAGTTTCATCAAATCAAAAAAATTCTTAGTATTCCACACAGTAATAGCACAGCAGTTTCCAGGATTATGGACCTTCTGGTTCTCCAAGACTACTGATATGTTGGTTGACATGTTTTAGCACAGAAAAAAATGTTATTTTGAACATTTCTGGTCCAAAAATACCAACAACAAATAAACTGTAATTTTCATTGTCTTCTGTTGCAAGAAAAACTCATTAGATGAATAATGAACCACATGTGCAAGATACCCCAACATTCACCCAAAAAGAACAACATAAGGTTAATAAAGTTAAATTTTATAAAAACAGCAAATTAACACATTGATATAATTTACTAGTTATTACAATATTATTGATAGCTGGAGCACTATCTTCAGCTTAGAGAAGCCATGCAGACGACACAACAGGCAACTTGTGACATTGTATTTGTACTATACATACTTCATACTACTAGTATGAAATAGCACTGCATAAATAATCACAATCAACATTATATGACTCTAACGACCATGGAGAATGAGAAGCCTTGATGGCACTTACATGAACATTTTGTCGATGAAAAGCAATGAAATAGTTTTCACAAACAACCTTCAACTTCTGCCTGAACTCAACCACTTCAATACCACAGAAGGCTTCCCCGGTCAAAATGAATACCCTCAGATCTTCATAGTTTTTCAAGAATTGATGAATGCTAGCAGAACAAGCTGCAGCAGAAGAAAGCAACACTGAGACACGGCTTGCTGTGAGATGCCACAGATTCTTGCGCCCTCTTTGAAGGGTCTGAGAAACAAATGTTGTAGCTTCTTTCCGAAGATGGTACCATGGCGAATCGATGCTTGACGCTGAAATTTCCTCCTTTCTAGCCTCATTCACTAGATCATGAGAATCACTGTATGGTGAACCAGCAATTTCAGTCAGTGAGCTGGTTGTTGAAGATTCCTTTCTAGAAGATGAGCCGTGTATCACATCCCCAGAACTGGATATAGAATTGTTGCAAACTCTTACATCTGAATCAACTTCCCGAGCCTCACCTGAACTACAAGAAATGTCTTCGTTGCACTTATCGGAAGTTTGTGCTGCTGAGTCCTGAGAATAAAATCAACCAAATGAAGAAAACTAAATATCATATAACAAACAATTGAAGACAGTGTAATCATGAATAGCTTTCTTCCCAGTCTCAAGACTGGATACATATTGAAATATTTAATGTCTGTGACAAGAGTACTCTATCACTGAATAGTGATTTATTCAATTCATAAAACCAAATCAAGGATTTATCCAACTTATCATGTCGATCGAGATATTTTCTGGATCTGAAAATCTCATAAAACTAAAAATGAAGATCTTGGGTGGAAACCCAATAACGGATTTCATCTTTAACCATTGCAAAGAAACAAATAAAAATATAGACCTAAATTTGCCCAAGTTGAGTCCAGATTTCTTTTTTTGGAGGGGTCGAAGTCCACATGAATATTTGATTGCACAAAGCAGTGACAGAAATTGCATAATGAAAGGGAAAATGTTTACTTGAGAGGAACCAGAAATCTACCTTACTCTCTAGCTGAAAATCCATAATTTCATGGTATGAACATATGAGGTCAAATAGAACCGCCAATGTTCTTAGTAAGCACTGCCTAAACTTAGAATCAGGTATCTGAAGGCATAGATCGCTGTAAGTGAGCCTGCAAATGAAATAACAACTAAGAAGCCAATAATGATGTAAAATACTGATATAAGTAATTGAAAGGGTGGTAAACACGCTTGCAGAAGAAAAGAAGTACCTACTATTTTGTGCAAGTCCCTCTTCATCCTACAAAAATGATCAGCATACCAATTAAAAGAATCGTTTGTGTGTCAGTTCAAACTTGGAAGAGAAATCAAGCAAAGCAAATTTTTAATGTGAATCCATTGCTATCAACACCATCATTGGTTTGACCTTCTGGGGTCTCAAATCTCAATTATTATGGTCATTTATCTTACAAGTATCCATTCTGAGGAATCAAGTTCTGTCAATCCTCACTTGAACCAATATATGTAGTAAACTAGGAATAATCAAGTTCTGTTTTCCTTTGTCTTTCTATTCTCTTTCTGTCAGAATTGTGAGTATTTGTCTGTCTGTAATTTTTTACTAAAACTTACTCTGTTTTGAGAACCATTCTCCAGAAGTTGAAGAAATGAACTATCTGTTCATCCCTTAATTTTCATCATGGATACCAGTTCCTATCAAATGTATCTTGACCCAGAAACGAATAGAAAAAGGGGGGAGGGGGAAGCATGTATTGCCGTTGTTTTGAGGTAGAGCTGCCTAAGGATTGCTATCATAGAATAAGGTCAAAAATAGAGTTAAGCGAAATATGGTGTCCAAGCTTCCTAGCAATGAACTCCCTTGTCTCCTAAACAATTACAAAATCTGGTGAAACCAAAAATAAGTCAGGGAAGAAAACATGTTGGCATACCTCATGCACAATAGCCTTTAGCACCGAGTGCGTCTCTGATATGACTTCTTGCATGAAGAAACTTTGTATCTTTTCAGCAAGACCAGTGGTATCCCCGATCAATGCATACGCATCAACTACCTGCATAATCTCTTCTTGTGTTACATCAATTTAATATATTTCCAATAATCCAATAGGAGTAACAGATATCAATTTGAAGCCAAAGTGGCAAACCCAGTTCAAACAAAATCATAAATAGAACTGATTTTCATTTGAATTACAACTTTCATCATTATCCCCCCCCCCCCCCCCCCCCCCCCCCTCTCTCAATTTATTCGAAATTCACCATGGTAAAAATATATGGCAATCACAAAACTTCATCCATTGAGATATCAAGGTTAGGAAACCAATTTTAAATTGAACCAGTTCAATTTTATATTGATTTATGAAACTAGTTGTAAGTTCAAAGTTAAGAAATAGTTTTAAATTTGCCACACTACCACAGCAGAGAGAAAAATTATAAGTATGTATGCTCATTATTCTGGGCACTGAATACTCAACACTTCCTCCATTAGATATTAACTAGAAAGTAAACTCACTTCCATCAAAAAATAAACAGATACTCACTGTCATATAGTCATCTTCCTTAAATTCCTGACATACATCCAATAAAAGAGCATCCAACTTCTGCAAAGTTCTTCCCAGCCAAACCTACATTAATAATATGATGTCTTAAACTAAAACAAGTAAATACACAAATACCCTACATTTTCATCATGAATATGTACTACATGCGAAGGGAAAATTAAAGAATATAGCAGTGCCAACATATCATGCTTAATCTTTCGAAATAGTTATTCAATATTCACCTCCACACCACGACTCATCTCTTGCATTGCAGAAAGCTCTGATAAACTATCTAAGAGTTGCAAATACTCCGATAGGACTTGAAATGCCTTCATAAAGATCATGTAAAATAAGAAAGTTAGAAGGTTTATTCAAGAACAAGGAACCTCTCAAAAAATAAGTTGTGAGTGATTGACTACAATCTTCAAGTTAAAGCATATATAGAAGCCCACCTTCCAATAATTCCCTTCATCTACAAGGGATTCAAGTGTTGATTGAATCTCTGATGCACGTCGAAGTTCATTCAAGACTGGAAGCATGTCCTATGAATGAGAAAGAATGAATTCATGAAGTTACCAGCACAAGCTATATTGAGGTCCATGTGTAAGTGTATGCATTTTGCACATTATCCTAGACTAACCTACTTTATAATCCCAAAACAACTCATGAATGACAAGAAATCAGTCTTCAAAACACGCAATGAACTAAGTCATAAAAGAAAAAACAATGCAAAAAGACAACTAAAAAACCAAAAAAGTCATGGCAAGTTTAAGTTAAAAGAGAGAGGAAAATACCATTAGTGCGTGTTTCTTTTTTGAATAAGAATTCACAATCAAATCCCTTGAAACCTCGTTCATAGAAGATGTCAGGTGTCTTCTACCATTCTGTAAATTCATCGAAAATAATGCAGTAAGATTGAGACAGAGCAAAAAGGTAACACCAATACATGTTGAAACTCTTATGATGCTCACCATACAGATGACATTTGCAATTCTTAAGTCTTTCTCCAATTCCCTGACCAAATTCATCCCCTTCACTGGCCAAAAGTAAGTATCAGCTTCTTATTCTCAAGCTTTTTTAAAAAGTAAGTAGTCTAGAATGGCAAGTTATCAACTGCAGAGAAGTTACACGCACCCTCTTTTCTAAATTTCCAATGAACTTAAACTAAAATTGTTAATTATTTACACCAGAAGTGATACCACATTCTTCCAAATATATTAACTCATTACTATGTTATAATTAGGATCTAAGCATGGTTGTAGGTCAGTCAAATATTAATTAACTTTTTTATTGAGCAAATAATAATAACAATAATAATACCCATAACCAAGGCAAATAGAATTGTCAAGCTTTAAATATATAAGTAAAAGTGAGTGGACAACAGAAAACAAATGTTTAATAGATACCTAACATGCATAACCTCGTGTACGAAAACTTCACAACAGAGGTAGTCAATTCTATGAATTCATCTCTTGAACTTACCCATTACTTCATGATGCTCCATAACATGGCGAGACAAACGCTCTGCTACTTTATCCAGTTGTGTTAATCTAAGGGCAGCCTATGACAAAAACCAATACAAGCATCCTATCAAGAGAGTTGGTAACATATAGCATGTAACTGAATCAAATAACAAGATTCACACAAGCAAAAAATTATTGATATTCTCTGAGCATACGGCATAAAAGTCAAAGTATTTGAAAATTAACATAAAACCCCCACAATAGCGGAAATTTGTGAACAGCCTTCATAAATACCACTATCATAAGATAACTAGCATGAGCAAAATAACCCATGAAAAGACAACAAAGGATATATAATTTAATCTAGTATTTAATCTGTTCAACTACCAAATGTGCACTGAAGTTAGTACTTAGTATGGTCACTTCAATAAATTTGCTTCAATTCTTCAATGAAACGCAAGTTGACCTAGGGCTGCGTGATAGGGAATTGAGTATTATGGGGTACCCAAGTCCCGCATTGAGTAGTATGGGGTGCTAGGTGGAGTATTTGAGTAGCTTGGTTGATAGCTAGCTTTTAAGGGAGGGTTCCCCAACTACTTAGTCTAAGATACTTATCAATTGGTATAAGAGAGTTTTCGGTGGCTCGGAAGGGGCTACCTACGGAGAAATAATTTAAAAAGTCAGAAAAACAAGCTTTGAGAAGGGCATGTTCCAGCCAATCAAGTTGAGAGCCTGAGATTGTGAAGTAGTTCAACCCTGGAATAGGGAGAACAATAACAGGCAATGTGGTTTGTACAAGAATCAAGAGAAATCATATTCGATTATCTACGTTTTTATTTTTATTTATTTTCATTCTGTCATTATTGGTCATTATTACTATTGTGAGTTCTTTTCCTATATAAACGGTCTGAGACCGTAGTAGTAAAAGCATGAAAGTACTATTGCATTACTTTATTCATGGTTCATTAAAAGTCTATAGCCCATCCGATTTGTTTCCCTCATTCTACATGGCCAGTTTAGAAAACAAGCTAGACTTTGGCTTTCAAAAGGCTAACTAGTAGGCCTATTTATTTATTATTAAGATTAAGATATATATTGTTAGAAATTTATAATTATTTTACTAAGGCTATACCTTTTTTTAAACTAGAACTATACAATCTTAAGTTTTTTGGCCTATTTGAAGGCCTTCGTGTACAAAAAAATTTGAAAAAGGCTTCCAAGTCAAGTCAGACTTTGAATAAAATCAGGCTTAGTCCAGAGTCCCAGGAACCTATGATAGACCATACGTAACAGGTCATGCTTAAGCTGGCTAAACAGGCTCCAGCCTATTTGTGCAACACCTAGAGTATTTCCACCGCTACTTGCTTTAATCGACTAGGAAAATTACACTCCTTCAACAGCGCTGCAAACCTCTTCTTCCCACTAAATGGTTTAAATAAAGGAATGGCTCCCTACATAACAACAGCACTGCAAACCTTTTCTTCCCACTAAATGGTTTAAATAAAGGAATGGCTCCCTAGATAACATATATATTTGAATAACGCAACATCAGAAACACAACAAACATTAAACAAGAGATAACAATTCCCAAATAGATGTCAGAGATGAGCATCAAAGGTTAAAAATATTTACTCTTAATAAATAAAATAATAAAGAGGAAGCACCGAGTTGATATATATCATCAACTGTAAGTGTAAAAAAATAATCAATTTCTTTCAAACTCATAAGTAGTATGACGCATACAGCTATTATTCATTGAGAAAAAGAATGAATCAGCAGAGAACACAGAACATTTCTATTAGAATTTTGGGTTGGGCCTAACTCAACCCTTACAAAACCAGCTTGTAAAATGAGGACAGCCTCTGCTTATAAACCCATGTTCGGGCCTGATTTCATCCAATGTGGGACTCTTAACAGCCTTTAAAGTAGAAACATATTACATTGATAGCATGAATGAGAAACATTGGTACCTGCTTTTCAAAATATAATAGCTCATTTTCTTCAGATGAAACGTGCTCTAAAACATGCCTAACTGGATCAAAATCCTGCATTAAGATAGTTATGACAGATTTGAGTGACATCTGTAAGAATCTATTCACCTCATAATTTACAGTGATGAAATAAGTAATTTGAATAAGATTTCAATTAATTGCAAGAATGAAAACACAATTTCAAAATGTTAGCATGTATAGCAAAGAAATAGCCTTTTCTCTATATATTTGTAGCACAAATTATGTTCTTGAATGTGTTCCTTCTGATTTCGTTGGATTGAACAATAGTGGCATATTCCTATAATCGGTACAAACATAAAGAAAAATAATAATCTGAAATTTATTCAAAGTGGTATGTTACTAAGAAGAAGCTGTTATAAGCAAAACTGAACAGAGGGAAACGAGAGTAAATTAAATGTCTCTTTAGTAAATGAGGCGAAAGAGCAAAAGCAAAATTTTCCAAATAGAGAAATGTGGTTGCTAATCAATATGGATTCCACTCCCAGAAGCTCAAGCTCTAAACAATGGAATAACCAAATACTAATGAAATGTTAAAAATTTGGAGTGACCAGTTTTGAAGTGCAATATGAATGGCCAAAGCTACAAACCTAATCCTTACAGAGAAAAATTGTATTCTTGTAAATTCTAAACTGTTAGCAATCATCACATCTCACAAGGTCTCTCAGAACAAGAAAATATTTGAAAATTTTTAAAAGAGCTTATCTTCCATCTTCCAATGAACTATGGACATACAGAAAATTATCTCTCAAATGTGTAACATAGCCTCTATAAATCAAAATATTTTTTGTCACCCAACATAAGGGAAATTCATGTTGTAAGAAAAATCAGTATAAAATTGACGCTAAAGTGATAGAGGCAAGTTCCACCTCCTCGTAGAATTCATCCTCCAGTTCGTCCACTATAGGGCCATGAGGTCTACTTCCATATATTGAACTCAGCTCTTCTGAACTTGATGAAAAACTATACCTCTGATGAGGAGGTAACCCTGCAAGAGCACGAGCTACAGCAGCTGCAGCAGCAGCTCGAGCTGGAACCTGTTCAACAAAAAATTTAACACATTAAATGTTACTCTAACTTACAGACCAAACAAGGTGACGTACAAACCAGAAACAAGCTCATTCTTTACAACTTTCCAGTGTCACATGTAACTGGTTTCTCATATAATAGGAACTATGCATTGCTAATTTTAGCATAAGCTCATCCTTTCACTCACCTTATGATATTCCTTTTAGCAAATTACTTGCACCTGTTTAACTTATAAATCTCTTAAGAATAGCTTATACAACTCAACCCAACTTCTATTAATTCTTATACCAACACAAATCAGTACAAACTAACCTCCTACATCAAAATTGCTACAACTCGCAATCTGATACATACCAATGTTTCATCATCAAATCATAAACTCGCAATAAATACATCAAAAGCAAAACCGTTATCACATTTACCTAACTTAACTCATACAGCATTACCTAAAACTAAAATCACAAATTCAAATTATTCAAAATTAAGAAGAACAAATGAATCGAAATCATTCATGATTTACCTCAGGCCGATCAGAAACAGAAGGAAGCAATCCAAGCGATCTAGCAGACTTAACAGAACTCAAGATCTTCTCACCGACTTTAGACAAATCCATTGCTCCTCCTTGAGAGAGCAAGAAGAAAGGAAGCAAAACGAAAACCCTAGAACTATCGATTCCACCTCCTTCACTCAAATCACCATTAAAAATAAACGGATTACTCAACGCGGTTCCGAATGGAAACAAATTCGGCTGCATCTCAACTCGAATCAACGAGATCGAACAGCGAAAGTTCCATCGCAAGAGAAAAAACAGTGAGATCTGAAGATGATGATTATGATGATTGAATTGTGATGTGGATTTTTGCTTCTTCACTCTCTCTTGACGCTACTGTGTGTGTGAATGAATATGAATATGAATTTGATCGTTGGAATTGGATACTGATTTTGAGTGCATCTGGTTGTTGTGTGATTTATTAGAAATGAAATTTATGATGATGAATTGGAAGGGAAGGGAAGGGATTTTTATGAGATCAAAATATGGGGAAAAATTTATGATGTCCCGATAATGTTATGAAAAGAGAAATAGTAAATTAGCTTTAGCAACAACTAGTTGATTTGTTGTTTGGACGGGTAAGGAAATGAATACAAACAAAGAAACATGAGATAAATAAACAAAATGTGCTGGTAACACAAATAAGTTTGCTTATAACTTAAAACTTATAAGCTTATTTTAAAAAACGGAAGTGTTTGGTAATAAGCTTTTTTTATTAGCTTATATAATTTTTTTTAAAATTTTATTTTAAGTAGCGTTTTAGCTTATAGTTTTTTATTTTTTATTCTAATTTTATCCTTATTATTTTTCTTTTTTTAGTAAAAAAATTACCCACTCAAAAAAATAATTACTCACTCACATAATACTTTTATGTCATTTTACAATTACAAGAGCTAAATTTATCAAACACTTTAATTTCATTCTACTAGCTTTTCAGCTATCTGCTAAAAGCTAGTTTATCAACTATCAGCTAGCTTATAGCTTAATTTTACCAAACAGCCTAATAGTTTAGTAACATGAATAAAGTAAGTTAAATAAGCTAGCTTATAGTTTATCATACTAGTTTATAAGCTTGTTTGAAAAAAATAGAGGTGTTTGGCAATTAGTTTTTTTAATTAGTTTATAGCATTTTTTGAGATGTTATTTCAAGTAGCATTTGAGCTTATAGATTTTTACAGTTTTTTCCATTTTTAACCTTTAATTTTATTTTAATTTTTTTTATAAAATAAAAAACTGCACACTAAAAAGAATAACTAACCACTAACATACCTATCCTTTAATGTCATTTTATATTTGTCAACTACTTTAAAAGTTAATTTTATCAAACACTTTAATTTCAATCAGATAGTTTTTCAGCTATCAGCTAGCTTATAGCTTAATTTTTCCAAACAGAGCTTAAGTATATTGAAATTCAAGTAATCAATCCTTAAAAGTGTAGTAAATATTATTTTCAATTTAAAAGTTTCATTTCTTAAATAGTAATTTAAAGGTATTAGACTGTGATACCACTTTAAGTATCATACATTACTAAAAAATGGTTCATATAATGTCATGTAATATTTATGCAAGTCATACATGTTTTGCTTCAATGGTTATACCACTTTGGTATCATACATTACAAAAAACGGTCAATTCTATTTATTTGATATATAAAAAAATTAATATTAAATTGATGATACTGTAACTACTACTTTAAATAAGGCATTGTATCATCAACTTTGATAATCTCGATGTAACGTCATGAAACTCCAATGATAAAAAAAATAAAATCTGGATCATTAATCTATAAAACTCTCTTTGATACTTTTATTGGAAATGCTCTTAGTTAGGATTAACGACTAGATTCGGAGTCATTTGGTTAAAAGAGAAAAGAGCATGTGGTTGGTTCGGTTTTTTTATAACTAAAACAATATCTAATTCAATTCGGTCCAATTTTATGTGATTTACTTTAGTTGGTTCGGCTTCATTTGATTTTTAAATAAACAATACATAAATACTTATACTTGCAATGTAAACAAAATAATTAACCGTAAGCAAGCAACTAATTATATTACTAAATTTAAAACATTAAAAAAAAACTAAAGTTATCTATTTGCATTTCAAGTTATGTGAAGTGACTAATTTAGTGCGCCTTGAGAAAAAATACTGCGATAAACAAATAGAAAAATAGTTAGGGTTTATGACATATACTTCGATTTTCATGAAGTCAATAAAAAATCAATTGATTCTGCTATAAGGTGGCCAAACACACCCAAAAAAATCTTTTTTTTTTGTTTTTGGTTTTTTTTTTTGTTCAATGGCAGTATCTATTGGTAACACTTCTTATAAAAGTAAATACTACCATTAGAGATGGTCTAAGATATCTCTACCTTATTAATTTTCTTAACTAGTATCTCAGAAATACTAGTTAGCATTTTTTATAAATAAATAGATAAAATAAAATGCAAAGGAGGAGATAAATAAATAAAATAAAATAAAAATTATCCATAAGGACCAAAATTATTTTGTATTAACCTTTGTGCTTTAATGTGAACTGCTTGACTTAAAAGTATATATTGTCTCGTTAAGATTTTTTTTCTACTTAAGTATCGTTTAGTTTAAAGTATAATTTGTTAATTATACTCTTACTTTCTCAATAATCCCCCTTCACAATTTCCATATAATTTAATGAAGAGATGAATATTTATATGCCAAATTTATTTAAAAAGAGAAAGTAAATATAGATTAAATGAGGGTATAATTGGAAAAAATAAAACAATTCATTATCTTGGTCGGAGAATTTTATACTAAAAAATGACGGTTAAAAAGGAATAGAGGGGGTAATTTGTAATGTCTTGCCAAATTAGTAATGTTGATTTATTGGTTTATACTAAGTGCCCGTTTGGCCTAGCTTGTTTTTGAGTTTATGCAAACAGCTTATGCAATTTTTATATATCATTATAAGTTTTTCAAAGTAGTTTATGATAAAATAGTTTATAAAAGTTCAATTTTCACTAGTTTGAACTTATAAAATAGCATAAAATATAATTTATATTGTATAAGTCGTTTGCATAAGCTAAAAAATAAACTATGCCAGATAGACCCGATAGTTATGCTTGTACGATAGGTAGAAAGACTATTCTAACAAAGTCTTCAGAGTAGTTTTTTTTTCCAAGACTTTGTTTTAATATTTTATGCTTTCCTTGTGTGGTGTCTTGCTTATAATATTGGTTTGTCCAAATGTTGCTATGTTATAGAAAAAACAATTCATTAGTCCTTCAAAACCAGAACTGACCCCCGAATCAGATTAAACTGGTGGTGAAAACCAAAAAAAAAAAACTAGTTTCTTAAAGAAAATCCAATTTTAAAAACCGATATTTTACTCAAAAACTAGTTTTGAAGAAAGAAAATTAAATCAAAAACCAAATTTAGAAAAACAAATATCGATTATAAAAGTGGTTTGGACATAATCAAATTTATAAGTAGCTTTCTAAAAATCAAATCGATTATGATACTTGGTTTGAATATTCGGTTATAACAATTAGGATAATCCAACCTTGGATAATTGGTTTAGATAATTAGATAATCCAGCTAGTTTTATGGATAATTGGATAATCCAACTAGCTTTATGGATGAACTTTAGATAATCCAACCTCAGATAATTGGTTTGGATGTCCATTTATAATAATTTTCAATCTCACATGATGTGCGGTCGATTCTAAGCTATGTTATCAAAAGCGGTCGAAACAATCGCTATTGCAGCGCGACACCAATTTTTTAGGCAGCAACTTCCAAACACGTTGGAGCGTCACGAACGGGTAAGTGGCCAAAGAGGTCGGGTTCGCGTGAAGTTGTTCGGGTCTGGCGCGGATCAAAGTGTTTGTATTTGACAGATTTGGCAAAATGACAGCCACTGTTCCCATCACAAACTACAAAGGCGCAAGTTATTGTTCTTCTACCATCGTAGCCTCAATACAACCAAAGAAGGTACGAAATGAAGAAAACGACCAAGATAAATGTGAGAGGAAAAAATGAAGACGACAACTAGTGAGAAGATGAACGACTAAGAGATTTATAGTGTTTCAGACAATGAGTTGGTTTGAAGTCGAACTCTTCCAATTTTTGCATCTTCCTAGTTGTTTTTCAATTTCACAAGCTCAGATAACTTTTTTACCAATGATTTGCAAACATAAATGAATGAAAACGAGGAAAAGGAAAATTTGAAATTGAAGGAGAAAAGCATGAGGGACATGGGGGCGTAACATTGGAGACGAAGATTCGTTGATTTCTCTTTAATTTTTTTTTTTTAGTTTATCTGAACCGTTGAAATTATTTTTGACACGTGTCGTACATCAGTGAAGCAAACTGAATATTGGAGCAGATCTCACCCCGAAAAGAAGCCATTTTATAATTTGTTCCATTTTTACCCTTGCATTGCTCCTTTGCAATGATGTAGGCCAACACTTTTATTGATGACCACTTTTGTCACTTAAAAAATAAAGTAATTTCTCCTTTTTAAAATAAAACTCTTTCTCTTTTATTTCTTCCTCTTCTATTTCTATTATACAAAACAATTTCACTCCTGTGGAATGATCGAGGTTTGAACTTCGCCACTTGTATATATAATGTAATGTTTGCCCAATTGAGCTAAGTTCGTAAGACAATAATTTGTAATCTTATAAGATATTTTCTCATGTCTTATTTATAAGCAAAAGTAAACAAATTTTTTTGGCCTTAAATATAAGCAAAACTTACCAAATTAAACTCTATTAAATGCTATTGTTCCTAAAATACCCCTAATGGTTCTACTTTTTAAAATGATTGCATAGTTTCCATGCAAATTTAAGCTCTGATTGGTAAAAATAGCGGTTAGCTGATAAAGTAGTTTATAGCTGATAGTTTATAAGCTAAAAACTATCAACTATTTTTTATCAAACATAGCCATAATATGACAGTTACGAAACAGGTCTTATGAGCTTATAAGCTATAAGTTCATTTTGTACCTTTCCAAACAAAGCCTTAATATATTGCGAAGGATAATTCAGTAAATACAACAAATTTCTTAATAAGCTTGAAACAAAAAAAATTTGTTTATAAATAAGGTCGGAGAGAGTATCTCACTACTCATATTCAATTGTAGGGTAAATAAAATTTAATTATATATATTTTTTGGTGAAAATCTAAGTATTTATCTATTAACCAATGAGAACAAATCACATCAATAGATTTGCATGTGATCCTCATAGCTAACTTGTAACAAACTTGTGAGACAACATACAAATATACTTATGATTTATTTTTATTGGTCGGTGGATAAATACCTATAATTATAAGGGGATAATTTAGAAAAAACCTTAAATAAAGCTTTTAATGACACATGTTTAATTGTGACTGGGTACATAAAATTAAAAAAGAGCACACAAACAAAAGTGTTCGGAAGTAATTTATTTGTCGTCTATTCATTAATTATTAGTTTATTGCCTTGAAAAAAAATTGAGACCAAAAAGGAAATTTCGAATGAGTAATCCTAGTGAGTTGGAGTAGTAGTTCAGTTCAATTTATTTATGAAAACACAAAAATGAAAAAAAGTTGAAAAACAAAGAAAGAAAAAAACGTGGCAACATTTTCTCATCAACCAAATAGATCTGTGCTACAACACAGTTTCATTTATTTTCACCGTTAAATCAATCTTCCGACGACGAAGCCACCGGGAATAACAATCCGAATGGCTCCGATTCCGTCTGAAAACGGCGTCGATGGAGACGACGAACGAGAAGAGGAAGAAGACGAAGAAGAAGATGAAGAAGAAGATGAAGAAGTTGAAGATGACGAAGAAGAGCCGAGACTCAAGTATCAGAGAATGGGAGGTAGCGTACCTTCGTTGTTAGCTACTGATGCGGCGTCGTGTGTGGCGGTTGCGGAGCGGATGATCGCTCTCGGTACTCAAGCTGGTACCATTCATATCCTTGATTTTCTCGGGAATCAGGTTAGTTAGCATTACCTTGATTCATTGAGTTATTTGTTTTTTGAAAATTCGTTAATTGTTGTGAATTTTTGTTGTTATTGCTCAAATTGGAGTTGGTTAGATCAAATTTGATGAATAAATTACTCAAATCAAAGTATGTAATTGAGAAAAATTTACTGTTTTCATTTCTTTGTTTACTTGATATTAAAGTGACTGAAAATTAGGTGTATTTATGTACTTAGTGATGAAAATTGAGTATTAAAACCTAAAATGAAGTTGATTTGAAATCCATAGTGAGATTGAGTTGGGACAGTTGTGTTAGTTCACATTTTCATCTGGCGAATGTCGGGAATGATGGATTTGTTTGATTTATGTTTGACTATATGCACGTTTGATAGATATCACGCGGGGTTTTGTCCTTTTTGAATGACAAATGTTAGTGTTATCGTGTGCAGCGTTGTGGATTGTAGCTGTTGTCATGTCATAGCCAATTGATTGTTTGTATTGTATTTCAGAAACGAACGAAACAGAACTTTTTCTGATCGAGTGGCTTTGTTTCAGGTGAAAGAATTCTCTGCCCATGCATCTGTTGTGAATGACCTTAGCTTTGACTTAGAAGGGGAATATATTGGAAGCTGTTCTGATGACGGATCCGTTGTTATAAACAGTCTTTTTACTGATGAGATAATGAAATTTGAGTACCATCGCCCGATGAAGGCGGTTGCATTGGACCCTGACTATGCAAGGAGAATGTCTAGGAGGTTTATTGCTGGTGGTTTAGCTGGTAATTTATATTTAAATTCGAAGAAATGGTTGGGCTATCGGGACCAGGTTTGTAAAATTATTGTAACTCTTAGCAGCACATAATGTTCTGGATGGTATTTTTGGTTTGTTAACTATAAAATACCCTGTCCCCTTCCCGAAAAAAGGTTTTGCACTCTGGTGAAGGTTCAATACATGCTGTGAAGTGGAGAGCAAGTCTTGTTGCTTGGGCCAATGATGCTGGAGTGAAGGTTTATGATACTGCCAATGACCGGCGAATAACATTTATTGAAAGACCACGAGGGTGCCCACACCCTGAGCTTTTGGTTCCTCACTTGGTTTGGCAGGTTAGTCAAATATCTATATAGGCATGCTATTGGGGTATGTCTGTTTGTCAAGATGTGTTCAATTGAATGCCCGTTCAACCACTTTGAAGTTTGAACAACTACAATGGTATTATTTCATTTGTTGTTGCTCCATTTCTTGATTAAACTTCTAAACTTAATCTTCTTCCGTCACTCAATAGGATGATACCGTCTTAGTTATTGGCTGGGGAACATCAGTCAAAATTGCCTCAATAAAGACAAATCACCATAAAGCCACCAATGGGGTATACATGCAAGTTCCTGTGCTTGGTATGACCCAGGTGGATATTGTGGCATCTTTTCAAACCAGCTATTTCATCTCAGGACTTGCCCCTTTTGGTGATTCTTTGGTTGTTCTTGCTTATATTCCTGGAGAAGAAGACGGAGATAAGGATTTTAGTAGCACGGCTCCTTCACGGCAGGTATTTATATTCCTTGCATATGGTGAAATGAAATCATATAATTATTCATGCTGTTCTTGAACCTGTTATAATGGAAATCGTCCCTCCCCTCCCTTTGTATATTAAGCTACAACTAGTTTTCTTGGATGAATCTTCTCTTTGCACTTAAATTAATTGATTAAATGAAGGAGCTTCTCTGGGCATTTTAATATAGAAAGGTCATTTCCTGGTCACAGTACTTATACATATTGGAGATTTGAAATTTATTATTTAATTAATAGCTATTACATTGTTTAATATGGCTTAGTCTTATTGAGATTATTTTCAAGCACAAAACAGCTATTACATTGTTTAATATGTTATCTTATTAAGGTTATATATCATTTTTTTTTTCCATCAGTTATGGTAGCATAAAAATCAACGAAATTGTTGTATTTGGCAAAAATAAAATGTATATTGTATATTATATATTATATAAGGCAAGAGAAGTGAGGTAGTTTTTTCTTATACTGCCACTTCACTAAATCTGGAAATTTCCTCTGTTCTAAAGTCGAGTAAACAAATTTGAACAGGGCAATGCACAAAGACCTGAAGTAAGAGTAGTAACATGGAATAATGATGAACTTTCAACAGATGCTCTACCAGTACACGGGTTTGAGCATTACAAGGCAAAGGACTATTCTCTTGCTCATGCTCCCTTCTCAGGTTAACATTTTGCTATTGTTGATTATGATGTATTGACAGAAACTGAATCAAAACTTACATAGTTATGGTGAAGCAGCTGTGTTATTCTTCTGTGTATGCTGATTTTAGTGTGGTATCAGTATATGTGTGGTTTAGTTGCAGCGGAAAATAAATAACTGAAAGAGAAAATAGGTAACACGGTGTAATCGTGTGTACCTGCACTCTTCCGCACTCTTCTCCGCTTTTACTTACCCGTCCATCCTCTCCCTCTCCTTTTTATAACCATATGGATCAAACTTTCCCTCCCAATTCCCTTTCGATTACCTCACTGCAGTGCTGTCAAGTAGCAGCATTAGTGCAGCGGAATTTGAATAATTCGCTATTGTTCTGCACTACACTATTTAGTACAAAGTGTTATCAAACATCAACCATTGAGGTGCTATAGCACTGTAGAGAAGTGGAATTTGAACAAGCTGCTATTTTCCATGATTGATAACATTGTCTCACAGGCAACCTATCATCACATCGAAAACTTAGGACCTATATGGTTCAAGAAAACTTTGTCTGTTCTCATTTTATGCTTTCAATAATAATAATTATAAAAGTTCTACTCTGTTTTCAAAGATTTATTTATAAAACTGTAAAACTATACAGTTTTATTTTGTTACTGTTTTATTTATTGAAAAATCATTGAAAACCGGAAATATAGTAAAAAGGTGGTGCCATTTTTTATAATTATTGAAAATGACATGAAAATAGAAAATGTTTTCTTAAAACAAATAGGTGTTTAATTTCCCTTGAGTGCGTCTTTTTCAATCTTTTAATGAACCATTGTCTTATTGGGATTTGGACCTTATGTGGTGTGTGTGTTTTTTTCCTAATATACATCATAATGATAGGTGGTTTCCTACATTCATGTTTTGTGTATCGATAATTTGCATAACAAATGTTTTCATTCAAATGTAGGTAGCAGTTATGCTGGTGGTCAGTGGGCTGCAGGCGATGAACCACTATACTATATTGTATCCCCAAAGGATGTAGTTATTGCAAAGCCAAGGTTAATTTCAAGTTCTTTATCCTATTGTATTTTTATGCATTTAATTTATGCACTAGAGGGGAAGAATGGTGATAAACATGCTTTAATAAATAATTAATTTGTGATATTGACTTTTGTTTATTTTGTATTAGAATTTGATATTTGGTATAATATACTTTAGATTAGTGATTTGGTATATTGGTGGGATTTGGTAAGAAAAATAAATTCTTTCCTCTCTACACATTTTGTCTTAAATCTCATCATATCCACCTAGCATGATGGATGTTTTGTTTTTCTTTTTGTATAATAAAAGGAACATACTTTCTTAATCCTTTTTGTAAAGTAGTGCCTAAAGAAAATGTGCAATGCTCTTATCTATGCGAGATTCTTCAACATTTGTAATTGAAAATCTGACTTTTTTTATTCAATAATTTTGCCCTCTTCAACATATGTTACTCTGCCGCACACAACTTAATTGTTCATGAGCAAATTTGCTCTGTCCATCGTTGCTCTCAAGGACTAGAACATATAAATTAAAACATTGATATATGTTCTTCAGCTTAAATTTATTGTTAAAAAAATTGCTGGATTTTTTTTAATAATGTTTACAATGCCCTACTCATAATATAAGATGTTCGACATATTAAAATAATTAATTGAAATATGAATAGAAGTTGATGCATTTTGATCATCAGGGATACTGAAGACCATATTGCTTGGCTTCTTCAACATGGATGCCATGAAAAAGCTTTAGCTGTGGTTGAATCTGGTCAGGGACGCAGTGAACTACTTGATGAGGTATTTAATTTAAGTTTTTCCGAATTAAATCTATTATGATTATTAGTATTTAAGATAGTTATTAATATACATTATAATGGGTAATTGTATAACATATAGTTGGAATAAGGGTGCTTATATGCATACGGAGGCACTGTTTATATTGATTGCATGATGTGAAGGCTCCTCAACTATTCTCAAAAGCCTTTTAATCTGTTATAGTGTATTTTACTATAACAATGTATGCGGACGCTCAAGATCTAAGCTCAAAGAAAAATGAAATGAAACCTTTAGTATTTTCCTATTTAGTGAATTGAGATTGCATGATATAAAGCTATTAATCCCCTCTGCTTACATCGATGGAAAAACTTGAACCTGATTTGATCAGTATTGAAGCATGATTTACCCTTCTCTTTCATTGACAATGTTGTCAAGCTTATATGTTGATGTCATTCGTTATTAGTATGTTTGTTATGGTTTAGCTTTTTAAAATTTTTTATATACCTTGTCCTTCCTTTAAAGTACTTTCCTATCTCCTCTTTGATATTTTTCTTGGCATAAAAACTATAAGTATATTGTGAATTATGTGTGTATCTCTTAAGACAGAGGAAGTCATTCTGTACCTTTGATAGTTGTGAAAGGCAAAACCCTCGGGGAGAATTCTACTCTCCATTTTCTGTCCAGTTTTCTATAATACACTTCTATTCTTTTGACTCTTTCTATCTTTCTTTCATTACAAATTTACAATTTCCTCGGGTTTCTAACAATATCTATGGTATTGTTTCCTTCTAGATTAATTTCTTCATTTGTGTATAATGTGTTTCATTTTTCTCATACATTTGCAGGTAGGGTCTAGGTACCTTGATCATCTGATTGTGGAAAGAAAATATGGTGAAGCAGCTTCTTTGTGTCCCAAGTTACTGCGAGGGTCAGCTTCGGCATGGGAGAGGTACCGCATACGGCACACCATTATTTTTTAATCTGTTATGGGGTTCACATTTTGTAATTGAGTGTTCAATGGACCGTTTTCACCAGATGGGTTTTCCACTTTGCACATCTGCGTCAACTCCCAGTTTTGGTTCCTTACATGCCTACAGAAAACCCCAGACTACGTGATACTGCTTATGAGGTTCGCTAAAACACATTGCTCTGTTACAATTACCATTTTTACATACTATCTTTATGAACAGAATTGGGATAGAGCTCATCTATTATGGTTTTGATTCTACAGGTGGCTCTTGTTGCATTGGCTACAAATCCATCTTTCCATAAGGATCTCTTATCCGCTGTAAAATCCTGGCCGTCTGTAATATATTCTGCGTTACCTGTTATTTCAGCCATTGAACCACAGCTAAATACTTCATCCATGACTGATTCACTCAAGGAGGTTAAACCTGATTAATTATATCTTATTTTGGACCTGCTTACCATTCCCTTCTCTTAACATATTTGTATTCCGTTGCAGGCATTAGCGGAGTTGTATGTAATTGATGGGCAATATGAGAAAGCCTACTCATTGTATGCAGATGTAGGTGGTGTAATTAAATTTTCTAGCATTCAGACAGCAATTGCATTTATGAATTAATTAAATGTCATACAATTGCTTTATACTAGAGTCCATTGTCTGTTTTGTTTTGGATGATATTAACATTCCTTTCTCTAATTTTGTTTGAAATTTCAGCTTATGAAGCCAGAAGTATTTGATTTTATTGATAAACATAACCTACATGATGTAATTCAAGAAAAGGTATGACTATATTTTGCTCAGGTTAAATTTTTCAATCCATGTTTTCTATATATCCCCATGTCTTGGTGTGCAATTCATGTTTAATATCTGTTGGCACTCAATTTTAAGTTGCCGAAGAGTTTTGTTACCAAGCTTATGTAGTATGTTAAGATCTGGTTATCCATGTTTATCGTATCTATTTGATATATTGAATGCATATGGCAAAATGGATGAACCACAAAGAAGTCCCGTACCTGATTCAGGAGTTGGTTGATTTAGATTAACATTCTCAAACTTGTTTATAGAGGAGTAAAGTTGTATAATTATATTCTTGACTTTGTATACGAGCTCAATTCTTTTTGTGTTTGTTTTCATTTCTTTGTATGATCATTGAACTCTAATTTGTTTAATCTCGGCCTGTTCAGGTTGTCCAACTGATGATGCTAGATTGCAAGCGTGCAGTTCCTCTGTATATCCAGAATAGGGAATTAATAAGTCCGCCAGAGGTTGTGAAGCAACTTCTAAATGCCAATAACAAGTCTGATTGCAGATATTTTTTACATTTATATCTCCATTCACTATTTGAAGTAAATCCACATGCTGGGAAAGATTTCCATGATATGCAGGTAGGTTTTGTTTCTTTAATTTGCAAGCATCCTTTATTTTGGTATATACTGTGGAATTTATATAACATCTTTATTCGTAATGGATGAAAGCCGTGTTTGTCTCATTGAGTTCCATTACTGCCTTTTTGTGGTGTCTGTTTATTCTCACCTTCAAAACTATTGCTTTTGCACCATCAAGGCCGACCAAACGTCCTACTACCACCCTGAATGAAGCTGACACTTTCCGCCACCAGCCAACACAAATTCTGGTGACCAGTTCAGAATTTCACAGATCTAGCCATCTCTGGTGATGTTTTCTCTCCTCCATCACTGTTGACTCCTATCACTTAGGTGAGTTTGACCTAGTGGTAAGCCGCCCCGCCAAACACTTTTCCCGGCAAAGAACCCGACCATCTGAGGTGCCACCTCCCAGTCTACCCGCTGACAAAATTTCAGCTTGTGGGTCCTATTTTTTAGGGGTATTCCAGGGATTTCTTTGCTTCTGATTTTCCGGCAAATAGCTTTTCTGACTAGTTTTTCTTCCGGCATAATTGGACTTTCATATGTTGTCATACAGCTTGAGGGGGAGTGTTAAAATGTTTTTTTATTTATTTTATTTTGCACATTGCCTTGCTTCTATCTATTAAGAGTCCCACATTGGAATGGATGAGATATGGCCTGAACATGTGTTTGGAAGGATGAGTTTGGCCCAACATAAAAATGTAAGACTATCTTTTTTTCCCAATAGTATTCCAGCCGCGCTGTAGTATTACGATCACCATTACAATTCCGGTTGTCGCTTATGTCTCACTGTGTGCATTCAATGTGCTTCTTTTCTCGCCAATGTGTTTCGCTTCACATCAAGCTGTGATTTACCAGTTGTGCCTTCTCTGGTTAGACTCGTCCTGGACAATCATTGAATCCACCTTCAAAATCTTCCGGCGAGCCCAACAAGTCTTTGATATAGTCACATCCGGCCGTGCTACAGCTTTTTGTCTGCAGCTAGAGCCATGGTTGTATTTTCTTCCCCCCCCCCACCAATTGTAACAGTTAACAAATCATAACAATTAGCATTTATTGTATTTATAATTTATGCTGTTACAATGCATCTTCTGCTGCTAAACATCAGTAGAAATGGTTTATATGCGCTGCATGTAACTGAATATTTCTTTTCTAGCATTTAATATAACTTTTTTCTGTTGAATTTGAATGTGCATAGGTAGAACTTTATGCAGATTATGATCCAAAGATGCTGCTACCTTTCCTTCGTAGCAGTCAACACTATACCCTTGAGAAGGTGATGAATCAATGACTAACTTCGGTGCTTGTATGTATGCATGCCCGTGAATCAAACTCTATAGTTGTTTTTCAGGCTTATGAAATTTGCATCAAAAGAGACTTAATGAGGGAGCAAGTCTTCATCTTAGGAAGGATGGGAAACGCCAAAAAAGCCCTAGCTGTTATTATAAACAAATTGGGGGATATAGAAGAGGTATTTTATCTTCTTTTTTTACAGCTGTTTTTGGCCTTAACCAACATCCAAATCTTGAATCAGAATTTCAGGGATTTTAAAGTTAATTTTGAAGTGTTCATATTTTTGCACAGGCTGTAGAGTTTGTTACCATGCAGCATGATGATGAACTCTGGGAAGAATTAATCAAGCAATGCCTTCACAAACCTGAGATGGTATATCAGGATAGTTTGTTCATGTATATTTAGGATATGGGCCTATAGATTACTTGCTTTAATAAAAGTGGTTTTGTTTTTCTGAAAAAATACGTGTTTGGGAGCTAATCTTTTACTTTTTAATCTGTTTTTAGACCAGAAAAACATTGTTTAAATTAATAAAATGTTTTCCGACACTCTGTTTTCCAAGTATGTGGTGGAAACATATTGTAGAAACAACACATAGGAACCATAGTATTATATCACTTCATTATGTTTTCCTGTCTCTACTTTTTTTGTTAACCAAAATACAGCACTTTCCTTACCTTACGCCTTGTTCTATCTTATTTTCATATGTACCAAGCATAGTATAAAACTTGGTTGTTGTCCTATTCAAACCATTTTACTAAACTTGGTTGTTGTCCTATTCAAACCATTTTACTAAATCCTGATTTATTTTCTTTTATCTTCCCTATAATGAAGGGATGTTGATTGTAATCTTATTGTTATAAATACATAAGGTTGAAGTTTAATCTCTCAAGCAATTCAAAGCAATCTTCATCGCAATTTCAAGTAATACTACCTATGTTTTACCCAAATCCTTAGTCATTTTTTAGAAAATTTAAAGATCAGTCTAATGTGAGAAAAGACAAATTGTTTTTATTCAAAACTTGTTCCCAGATCTGCGTTACAGAAGTTTATTTTTGTTTATGGAAGTTTTACAAATTTGTTTTAGAAACCCAAAATAAACAGAGGCAACAGTCCCATAATTTGCTTATTTTGTATACCTACTCTAATTGCTCTTGGTTTGATTATTGTAATTAACAGGTGGGCATATTATTGGAGCACACTGTTGGAAATCTTGACCCCCTCTACATTGTAAATAAGGTTCCCAATGGGTTGGAAATCCCTCGGTAGGTGATAAGTGTGATTTTACAGCGCATACATTATATTATCATATCATATAATATCTTAAAATAGTATTTGGGTGTAGATCTCTTTAATTAGAAAATAAATGTCTTTCTCACTATTCTGGTCATGTCTCTGCATGTTGCTCACCTGCTTTAACTTATCCCTTGAACATTACGGCTTCAACATCAAGTTCTAGATATATTAAGTAACACTATTTTCTTTTCTGGCTAATTTTTCTATCTGCATTTCTAACAGGCTCAGGGATCGGCTAGTTAAAATTATCACTGATTACAGGACAGAAACATCACTCAGACATGGGTGCAATGATATCCTTAAGGTGCTTTTTTTCCCCCTTCTCCCCCCCCATCTTTACATAGTATAAGGTTTGATCTCAATAATTTGATATAATAAAGTATCCAACTGATTTTCTGTTTGAAATAGGCGGACTGTGTCAATCTTTTAGTTAAGTATCACAAAGAGGCAAGGCATGGAATTTCTTTAGGGAACGAAGAAGATGAGCCAAGAGCTAATATGAGTGATAATCGGGCCTCTCAGGCATTTGAGAAATCCCTAGGTCTGAGAACCATGGAGATGAAGTCGAAAACTAGGGGAGGGGGAAGATGTTGTATATGTTTTGACCCATTTTCTATACAGAATGTATCAGTCATTGTTTTCTTTTGCTGTCATGGTTATCATACAACTTGTCTCACGGATTCGTACTACACTACAAGTATCACAAAAGAAAATGCCATTTCCAAAGAGGCAGAAACGTATGATGATTACAATGGTTATGCGGATGATGCCAGTGACGAAAATGAAGAAGAAACAAAGTCGGACGGTCCTCGCATGCGTTGTATTTTGTGTACTACTGCTGCTGGTTGATTGTGTTTATATTTGTGCCCACAACTAGTGCTTGCATGGTTGATGTTTTTGTTTATAGTTCCGTGCACATGTGGTTTTATTTGTCCTCTTATTTTATTTTTTTATAAATATAATCAGTTTTGTTTCTTTTGGTAGTGTTGTGTTGTCTTGATGGATTGTGGCATGTTCCCTTTTACTTGAAATGCCAGGTTCTTTTCAAATTTCAGTAGTAGATGACAGTCGGTTAGACCGGTTCAACTGGGAACTAAACCCATGGCTGGTCCAGTCACACCATTATGGTTCAGTCTGTCTGAGTGTAATTATTGAGATAAAATAATTTTCAGATGTTGAACTTTTTGATATTTATATAATATTCAGAGTTATATTGATTATAGAAAATTATATCCCCTCACCAAATGTTGAACTTTTTATATCATACTCGGAATTTTCAACAATGACTTTTAACCCATGGGTGAAGTTGTCAAGATTGGGTGATTTTTGTTTGTCTATCAAATAATATTCAGACTGGCTCATTCTCTCTCACGCTCATTTTCTCTATTATCTCTCCGGTGTGATTTCAGCCACAAATCAGAAGAGTGAGAGTGTAAAAAATATTATAAAAAAATAAATAAAACAAAAGTGATGAAATTTAAGGGTTAGATCTCTCACGCTCCTCCTCAAGTGAAAACACCGGAACTTCCGGAAGGAATCCACTCTCAAGTTCAACCTATTACATTCAATAAGCTGAATTTTAAAGTATGAGTTGACTTATTAAAAGTCTAACAAAACCTAAAACTTTGTTTAAGAAGTCCATTTTACTATTCTTTTTTACCAAAGTCTACACCATTAATAGTTGTGTAGATTTCTTTAAATGAATTGAAATTAATAAGTTCTATTTTGATATCTAACATAACATTTTAGAAAATATAATTTTATGCAACTATTTTATGATAGCATTTTTAAATATATCAAAAATTGATACATAAATTTTCTATTTAAATTTTAAAAATAGCAAATTATATTATTCAATTTAAATTACAAAATTTAATATAAATTTTAGTACTAATAAAAAGTTCATCAAAAAATATCATAAAATTCTTTTCTTTTCAATAAGAAAATATCATAAAATTCTAAAAGTTTTTGTTTTCTATTAACTTATAACCTGATTTCTTTTAGTTAATTAGACCTTTTAAAAAACCTTAATCTAATCTATTCAAAAAAAGTTTGATTTGGTCTAAACGGGACAATAGACTAAGCCATGCATCACTCGAAATTAGACCATTTTATTCATCTTTCTCTACATTTCAATCGTAACTCTATCTCTTTTTTAATCTCTCACTTAATTGTTTTTAATGAAGAGAAAAAGAAATGGTGAAAAAAATTATCTAAATTCACCCAAAGCCTCACAACTAATTTTCCAACATTCTAACTTTCGTGAACATACGCGCACCCCTCCAGCCTTTTACTGTGTGACTTTGTGTATGTCACTGTCACTGTGAATTCTCCCTGTCGTACCTATAATTTTGATGTATGATATCTGGTGAGAGAGAAATATTTGTATTTGTATGCGGCATTATCTTATCTCTTTTTTCCTTTTATTGCATGTTTTGTTGATGCCATAAATAGTCCATGAGCCTTCTTTTAGTGACTCTATTTGGATTATTGATTCATCTGCCCATTAATGGGTGTAGGGTTAAAGCTCTACATGTATACACCAGACTATGTGATGAGACTTGAGAGTGGTCCTCTAGCTATATTTTTGGGAGCACCGGATTTTTTTTAGTACATTATATTTAATGCTAGTGTGAGATATTTATTGATATATGTTCGGATCGATTGATACATATATAACGTCTTCTTCTTTTTTTTAACGGTAAATATATTATTATTAATAATTAAGTCTCTGCTCAGGATGAATAAAGACCCGTAAAAGATATGCTATAAAACAAATGTGTTGTATATAAGCGGAATATCAATGAAAATACCAAAACAGACACAACTTAATAGAAATACACTTCTAATCTCATTCTTAGAAAATGACACTCTTCAACTTCCAAACCATTGGAGAAGACAACAACCCGATCCATAAAGATGCCACTAAACAATGGCGGAGCTAGCTGAAAAGATTAAGGTGGATGATCACTATAAATATAAATCAAATATCTAAAAGAAAATTACTCAAAAAAATGCATATCATATGAATTTTCTCACAAAAATTATAATTTTTTAACAAAAGATTGATCAAGTATAAATTTATAATATAATTAGAAAAATATAAAATAATTGTTAAAATATATCTTCTCTTGAGATTCAATGCATCAGTGGATTGAAAATGCTTTTGGAAGGTTTGTTGTAGGACAAAATTGTTTTGTCATCTAAATAAAATTCAATAAATTAATGATAGAGACATCAAATTTTATATGTATAAATTATAGTTTAAACTCTATACACTCGTTTATTTGTTTTAAAAGTAAAATTCTAGACTTTTAAACTATTAGACCCAAAAAAATTCAATAAATTATTTATGAAAAATGCTAACTGGTGCATCTTTGGTACTAGTTAAAGAACTACGTGTGATAAAAAAGGTCCTAAAACTTGTATACTTCACTTTTTTAAAATATAAAGAATACAATTATCAATGTAAAACTTGCTCTTTTTTGTATCCTTAACTAGTACCCGGGGTCGGGGGCACTAGTTAGTTTGACTCATTATTTATTTATTTTTTATCAAGTAATTTAGTGGCTATAAATTACACTCTTAAAATGAATATATAGGATGACTGGTGTTCGAATCTTAAACCTCTATATATAAAATGCAATTTCTACCATATGACTCAAACTCACTTGACAAGTTATTTTTATTTTTATAGGAGATTAAGTTAAATAACTTACTTTCAAAAATAAAAGTTAAGTAACTTAAAAATATAAATTAGAACTGTAATCAGTAAGTGGTACTAGTATTTTGTTTTGTTTGCTAGTGTACGCTGTCACTGCTGCTCATAGTGTGTAGTGAGCCAGCCAACTCAGCTGTGGAGTGTGGAGTGGGTCTCTCGTACTAGTAATAGTGAAAGACTGAAATTTAAAAATTACGTACTAAGAGAAAAAAAATGTAACATTGCTTTATTAAATCAAGATGCTGACCCTTTTCTAATTTCAACAAACAGAAGAAAAAGATACAAAAAAGGAGAGTCTTTCACCTTCCAGGAAATTGGTACTGAGACCAAGGACAGACCTAGGTGTTAAAGAAAAGGAGAGTCTCTCCCGATTCCTTCAAATAAAACATCAATTATTTTTTTTTCAAATTTTTTAGTATGTCTCTGTTGTTGCGTATGTCTGATATGACGCCCTAAGAAAGTTGCTAACCTTGTTAAATTTAGTTGACAATCTTTTTAGGGCACCATATTAGACCTATACAACAACAGAGACATTATCAAAATCTTTTAGAAAACGGAAACATTTTGGTGTTTTTTTAGGAAGAGCGACATTTTAATTAAAAAAAATATATACTTAAGCCCATATATATACTATTGAACTTGATGTTAACTTCTTAGGCTTTGTTTGCGAGTTTGGAGGGAAAGGGAAGGGAAGAAAATGCTAAAAAGGAAGAAACAAGTGGAAAGATTAACAAGTTTGGGAGGGAAGGAGTTTAGAGGGTTAATTTTTCTTCCTAACACAAAAACCCCCCAATTTGGAGGAACTCAAAAATTATATTGGATGAGGGTTTGGAGGGGATTTGGAGGGTTTATATGAATTCTTCAAATTTAATTAATATTGTCATAATATTTTTAAATTCATAATATATTAATCATATGTATTTATTTGTCATTTTCTATAAAAAATACTTTCTCAAAAAATGTAAAAGATTTCTCTAATTTTCTTTTTATTTCCCTCCCTCCAAAACTCTCCCCTCCCCTCCCCCTCCAAACTCGTAAACAAAGCCTTAGAGTTTGAAAAATCCAAAACAACATTAAAGAAGAAATATTTTCTTATATCTATTACTATATATATAAAACGGATACAAATTTTTGGGATGACTTTTTCATTATTTCTATTTTACCCTTAAAAAAAACTATAAAAAAAAGTAACCACAGTTTTACTATATATAAAAGGATACAAATTTTTGGAATGACTTTTTCATTATTATTCCTTACTAACTAAGCACAACTTCCACATAAAAGTAGGTTTTCAGTTTTTTTATAGTAAAAAAAAATTTCTTCATAATAACTGGCCACAACAAAAAAGAAGGTTAAATAGTTATCAATTAACCAAGTCCAATAAAAAAAAAAGATTAAGTAGTTATTTATATTATTGTAAAAAAAAATAGTTATTTATATTTGCAAATAGAAAATACGATCACCGCCCGTTTGGAGGCTACTTCAATATAAAATGTCTTCAAAAACTCGCACCACTTATTCAATGTGATAATTGAAAGTTACAAAAGCGGTTGCAAATCTCAGAAAAAAGAAAGAAAAAAAAAAGTTTTGGTACTTTAAATCTATTTCTTCCACTTACTCTTTAGTAGTATATATGTATATTTAGCTCATTAATTTATTCCATGTCACAATAGCTTAGGATTTTTAACCATAATACTCCGTATGATTTGTATTTTTTATTGCTTGGTTAAGTTATTTTGGTTTGGTTATTTTCAAAAATTTAATCAATCAACTTTAGAGATTTTTTACTTTTCATTATTCTTGCTTTTATAAGAGTACATCCTCTACTGGATAGCAAGAATATATTTTAAGAAAAACTGCCAAGCGACATAAAAAGAAGTGAAAGGAATACAACTTTGTCAAAATCTGCACATAGTTTTATTAATTTGTCAAAATCTGTTCATGACTGTATTTTGGTATAGCAAATTTTTCACTTACTTCACTTTTATAATATAGAAAATTACTTATTGTTCCTTAATACATTTTTTAAAAGTTAAGAACATTTAGACATTAAAAATTGAATAAATATGATCAATTAAGTGTATGTTTGGTTCCACTTCTGGAACAGCCAGAATTGATTATGGACGTGTAGAATTGATTCTGACTTGTTTGGTTTCTCAAAAGTATAATTGATTCTGCCTCCATAATTGATTCTACTTGAAGCTAGAAATCGTAGCTTCTGCTTCTAGAATTGATTTTTACACTCAAATTTTTTGTCAACTCACTTTTACATGAATATATCCAAACATAAACCACTTTAACTTAAAATCAATTTTGGTCAGAATCAATTTTACAGAATCAATTTTATCAAAATCAATTCTTGTCACCGCATAACCAAACATACACTAAGTTGACATGCTCATACCTAAAAAAGGCCACAGGTCTAAAAACTAACACTATGTTTGGAACAAAGGAAAGATTGTGCCATGAAAGAAAGCTCAAAACCCAAAGTTTTTTTCCATCGTTTGGTTTCATAGAAAAGAGGAAGGAAAGATTGTTTTTTGGTGGGACCCATGCCAAAAACTTTTCCGTCCATCTTAGAGAGGAAAGGAGAGGAAGACACCTAAATGGGCCCTACCTTTTATTTTTAAACATTTTTTTGCTTCTTAATAGTACTAGATTAACATTTTTTTTTTTTAAAAGTGCATATAAGTCACAATTTAGAAATTAATCAATAAATTAAAATTAACTTTCCTTTCACTTTCACTTCTACCAAACAACTAATAAATCATCTTACTTTCCATTCACTTTCCTCTCACTTTCTTTCCTTTAACAATCTTTCCTTTTACTTTCTTTCCTTTAACTTTCTCTCATCATCCAAACAAAGCCTAAGTCTATGGCCACAGTCCAGACTCAAACATTTGATTTTTTGACAGACCAGATTCAGGTTTGGCAAAACCTAGCTCGGTCTGACTTATTCCTACCTCTATCAGACTTTTTCCAAAAGTGACTAAAATAAAGTAGTACAAAATAATCATCCCTACTAAGGGAATTCGTGGAATTCACAAAAAACTCTAGCTAAAATATTACTCGATATATTAACCAGTTACAATGTTTGTATAAGTAGAAAAGTTGCAGGGCCAACCCTGACTATTTGGAGGTCCGGTTTAAATATTTAAAATGGATCTGATAAAAATATGTTAAAAAATTTAAAATAATCATCTTTTATTTACATTATTATTTTTTTACTCAATTACGATATCTCTTTTTACTGAATATATGATATTTTATGGACATTGGTAGTATATAACAATTATTATAGGACCTTAAAATTAATTTATTGAGTACATATGATATTTTATAAACACTAACAATATACTACTATAACTATTATTATAAAACCTCAAAATTTTAAATTAAAACTCCTAAAATTTTAAGGTCTGATATTGTCGCTCGCCGTGCACCCTATAAGGTCCGGTCTGAAAAGATGATAGACTCTCCATGTTGAGGATCCAACTTCAATAACGATAATCGTAATATTTGCTTCAAAAAATAGTGTCTAAAATAAATATCATAACTACTTGAATGGGCCTAAATTTCTTAACATTTAAACCAATCAATTTAATTTTATTTGTTTTATTGTATTTCTTCTTCGGTGAATATTCATTTTAATGCTTCACAAAGTTGTCTCTATCATACTCTGAAAGAGATTGATATAATCATATAATAAAATTTGACAGAATTAGAGATCATTTAAAAATATTATAAAACAAAAGACTTATTTTAAAACGAGGTGGTGAAAAATTTAAATAGAAAATGCTAAATAATGTCACGAGACATTAGTTATAGTAAAAATATTTTAGAACTTATATAATCAACTTTTATAAAGTGTAAAATGTGATATTTTTAATGCAATTTTTTTTTGTTTTTTTAACAAATTCTTCAATAGCACTAGTTAACATGACCAAATCTTTAAAAAAAATATCACCCAATCTAAATTTATTAGTGGTAATATATTTTTTAACAATAATAAAGACTTATAAAGCCCAAAAAAGAGGTTTACAAGATAATCAAGCAAAGAATATTATCCCCCATAACTATGAAATACAAATAAGTGCCGTATTTGATTTAGATACCGTTCAAAACACACAACAAACATTATAACCCAATTTACAATCCAAACTAGCCAACTATGTTCAAATGTCATTAGCTCTATTTGTTAAGAAAAAGTGTGAATAAATTTCCGGTTTGTTTAATTGGAAGAAAAGAAAATTAAAAGGAAGAAAAAAAAAATTAAGGAATGAATTTAAACATTATTTTAGCCCATATTTATTTTCAATTTCCAAGTATTTTACTTATTTTTCACTTTTTTTTTTCCTTCCAACCCAAATGGTACTTCCTCTGGCCTTAATTATAAGCAAATATTACTTTTTAGATACATTGAATAACTAATGTATATAGTCTTTTTAGATACATTGAATAACTAATGTATCTATACATTAGTTATTCAATGTATCTAAAAAGTAATATTTGTTTATAATTAAGGCCGAAGTGAGTATAATGTTTAGTCACAAAGAGAAGTAATTAGAATTTGATGTTGAGTATAGTTATGAATTTGGAATTGAATATGAATAGACGGGTGTGGTCCAACCAGATTTTTGGAGAAGTATAGTCATGTTATGTCATGATATCCATCCTACGCCGCCTGCGCCTATGCACGCAGTAGAGTGATGTGAGTATTTTGTCTTGTCATGGTACGTACGCAAAATGTTGTGTTCCAACCACTACGCAATCACTTTTGCCAAGGATGTTGTTGTGTTGCAAATGCCAAATGGCAAAACAAAAACTTCTCCAATGCCACTACTGCTACAGTAAATTCTTTTGGTTTCACCACTAAACCAAAGTACTGTACTATTTTTTATTATTAAAATACATAGGTACGTTAGAGATATGTTAAATATGATATGACACTAATATGACGAGTTTATTTGACAAACTAGTGTATGTAAAAAATAGACTTATATAAAAAATGATTTTATTAAAATTAATGGATTAAACTAGCTCGATTTTTGACAAACATCCAATCAATTTATAAAAGCGAAAATAAAAAAGTGAATTTTTAAAAGATGAAATAATTTTATATAAAAAATGTTTTTTTTTGTCTAGTTTTATTAAAATTCAAAATAAATTAAAATCAGAAAAAGTAAAAAAATAAAATAAATAATCAGTTTTTCAAAGCACATAATACCCTTTCTTTAAAAACCAGAATACCTTTTAATAAAAATGATTATTTATTTTTGGTAAAAAAATGATTATTTATTTAAATAAATTTATATTAATAACAAATTTGGAATTACAAGACCAAAAAAAAAAAAAAACAAATTTGGAATTAACATAACATTAATGATCCTTTGAATTGTAAAAAAAATAAAAATCAATGGGTTCTTTCGTGATTGAAATTTGGAGTTAATGCTTTTTCTATAACATTAATTTTTTTAATAATTTTTTTAATGTATTTTCCATAACTTAATTTGTTTTAGAATTAATGTTTTTCTATAACATTAATTTACATAATAAGAAAAATATGAAAAGGATAAATTGTAAGAAAAAATTTGACAAGCGAAATTTTTTATCAAATTTTAAATTAGATGAATTATTTTCACAAAATAGTAAAAATAGAATAATCAAAACTGCAATTAAGTCAATAAAATATTAACTCAAACACAAGTTGTGATTTTATTTTTAGACTGCTTTTAGAGGATTATTTTTTTGATAAGCATACCGTGATTTATTTTTATTTTTTTTGGTAGTGATACTGTGATTTATTTAGTGTCGGTTTAATAGAAACTGAGTATTTATTTATATTTTTTTATTATAATCGAATTAATATTAATTACATAAATCACCATTTTAATCGTAGAAATCACGAAAATCATTAATTTCTATTACTAAATCAAAGTTTAAGGCATTTTTATGTCGGTGGTCCATAGTAATAAGGCGCACACAAGAGTGTCGTGTTAATTCCGTATAATATTTGGATAGTTTAATTTCGTAAAATGTGCACACAAGTGTCGTACTAATTTCGTGTATTATATTAAAACAGTGGTCAATAACGATAAAGCGTGTGCACGAGTGTCGTACTAATCCCGTATATTATATTCCATAACGATAAAGTGCGCACACGAATGTCGTATTAATTCCGTGTATCATATTAAAATAGTGGTCAATAACAATTAAGCGCGTGCACATGTGTCGTACTAATTTATTATACTTCAATATCAATAAAGCGCGTACACGAGTGTCGTACTAATTCCATGTATATTATATTAAAATAGTGGTCAATAATGATAAAGCGCGTGCACGAGTGTCGTACTAATTCCGTGCACGAGTGGTCAATAACGATAAATCGCCCACGAGTGTCATATTAGTATCCAAATATTTTAATTTTATTATTTTTGTTGAATTTGTGGGGGAAATAATAAGAAATAAAAATATTATTGATAAATGTGTGAATGAACTAAATACAATATTTACACGTGGAATAATATGATAATATAACCAAGTGAATATATTTAAATTTAAACTAAATCCCTTAATTATAGGGCTTAGAATTCGAATAAACCTAATCGTAGAGATATTTTCTAAATAAACTAAAATACAAAAGTAATGCCTATTTTAAAAGATATTTTTCTATTCTAACAATTTTTTATAATAATAATAATAATAATAAAGAGGGCATAACCCCACATCCGAACATTTTTAACTAAAATAAAGCATTGAAGTCGCTTAATTATTGTTGCAGGTAAAAGCTCTTAACCCTAAGGGGGCGTTTGTTTCGGAGATTAAAAACTTATTCCTGGGAACTTAAGATAGGAATAGAAAATACCTATGTTTGTTACATGATAATAAATAATTATTCCTGGGAAATTATTATTACCTGGAACATTTTATTCCTTTAAAGCCTGGAATTTTATTCCCCCATCATAAGCATGGGAACAAATCATTCCCGTCGGTTTTTATGTGTAACCGTTATATTCTCCACTAGTTGATGCACATTTTCATTCTATTGTGTTGTTAGGGAAGCGGTTTTTTGTGTGACAAGGTATAGCATTTTGACATGTGTTATTTACTTATTTCAATTATTTATAGAAATTTAAAATGAAACAAGAGAAATTCTTAGGGTATGTTTGGATTGGTGGTAAAGGATGGAATGGAGTGGAGTGGGGTGGTAATGTAACTAATCAGATTTCATTGTTTGGATTTGTAAAAAATAAGTGGAGTGGAATGGAACCCAATGGAACACATTCCATCTCATTCCATCCAATTCTTCTATTTTCTTTCCCCCTCAATTTGGGGTGTATGAAATGGAATGCGACTTTAAAAATAAAATATTACTCTTTTGTCCCTATCTTTGCTTTATTACTAACGTTGCATCTTCTTCTTCTCTACCTCATCAATATTCTTTGTATACTTTTTTTCATGTCACTTTTTTTCTTTCTGTTTATCTTCTTTCTTTTTCAGTTTTTTATTTTGGTCACTTGGTGTGACGTTTTTATTCTTTGCTTTATTACTAACATGCTCTTTTATTTTGGTCACTTGGTGTGATGTTTTTCAGTTTTTTTTTTTTTTGGATAAATTTCAGTTTTTCTTTTAGAAATTTTTGCTATGTTTATTTTCTTTCTTTGTGGGATGCTCTCTTTAATTTTTGTGTGATGCATTTTTTTCTCTTTGATCTGATGTGTTTTCTTAATATATTTTTTGTTTCGGTAGTTGAATTTTCAAAAAGAGATAAGATTTTAGTAGTAATATTTTTATTTGATTTTTTACATAAAGTAACATGTTTTCTATGATAATAGTGGCTACGAAATAAGTAAAATATCATAAAATTTATTGTTTTTAAATAAGGGTAAAGTTGGAATAAAAATGTTATAAGTTATTCCATTCCGTCCACTTCCCAAACGATGGAGTGGTAATTTTATTCCATTCCATCCCTGAATATCCAAACAAAGGAACATAATTTATGTTCCATTCCGTCTCGCTCCACTCCATTCCATTATGTTTCATTCCGCTCCGTTCCGTTCTGTACCATGAATCCAAACATAGCCTTAGAGTTAAAACACTAACCAAACATAGCCTTAGGGTCCCTAATAGTTGGGAACTTAAACGATCTTTGTCCTAATCTGTTGTGAGTCCTAACAAATTCTCTTGTTTGTCGAATGAGAAACCCCAAAACCTGACGCGCTAATTCCATTTTTGTCACTTTTTTATTTATTTTATTTTATTACTTTAAAAAAGGCTTTTGAATTTTCGAAATGTTTATTTTTCCTTTCTTTCTCCCACTCTCACACCAATAGAGAGAGTTACTTACCTTCTCTCACAAGTGTCTCCTCTACTTAAACCCACTCTCACCCCTTACTCTCCATTCTCCACCAACACAAAACTAAACTTCTCTCTCTCTCTCTCTCTCTCTCTCTCTCTAGAAACCGTTTTTGTTTTTCATCACAATGTCTCGTCGCGGTGGAGGAAACAACCCTGACAACCGCCGTAACCAACCAAAACCATCTCCGGCTCCGTCTCCTTCTGGCCGTGGCTCTGGCGGTGGACTTAACGTACGTCCTCCGGCACCGATCACGGTCACCGCTACTCCATCTGTTGCCGGCTCTAGTTCGGCTCCTCCGACTCATCCTTCTCCGGCGACGGTTTCAACCGAAACTCTGACCGCTGAAGTTCAGAAGCTTTCTCTACAGTCGGCTCCGGCGTCTCAGAAGGCGATCAGGTTTCCTAACCGTCCTGGTTATGGTCAGTTAGGGAAAAAAATTCAAGTTCGTGCTAATCATTTCCGGTTGCAAGTTGCTGATAGGGATCTACATCACTACGATGTTAGTATATTATTTTGCTCATTCATTTTTTTGAACTCTGATTTTTATTTTTTAGGGTTTTTGTTCTTGTTTATTTTGTTGATTTGAAACTATAATGATAGTAAGTAATAATGTGTTATGAATTTTGAGACGATGAACGTTTTGATTTTAGTATAATGTATACTCGTACATTTTTTTTGAACTCAAATTTGAAGTGTTTTTGTTGTTGTTGTTGTTGTTGTTGTTGTTGTTGTTGTTGTTGTTGTTGTTGTTGTTATGTTGATTTTAAATCTCAAATAATGATACTAGTAAGTATTTAGAGGCTGAAAATTTTGATCGACGTTTTAGGTGTCGATTTCGCCGGAAATTACTTCAAAAAAAGTGTCCAGAGATATTATCAATCAGTTGGTTAAAATGCATCGTGAGTCGGTGTTAGAGAATCGCATTCCTGCTTATGATGGTAGGAAGAGTCTGTTTACTGCTGGTCCATTACCGTTTACTTCGAAGGTTTTTGTGGTTAACTTGGTTGACGAGGATCAGGGATCCTCTTCTGGTTCTGATAGGTGAGTTTTCTGCATTTTTATTTGTAATGTATGAGTTTGTTGTTAACATTGTCTGTTGTTTAAACTATGTTGTTTGATTTCATGATATTATATTTTTTCACAGGAAAAAGCGTGAACGGGAGTTTAAGGTTACGATTCGGTTTGCTTCAAAGACGGACATTGTCCATCTTACTCAGTTTCTCCGCCGTTTGCAGCCGGATTGTCCTTATGAAACCATACAAGTTCTTGATGTTGCGTTGAGGGCGACTCCAGCTGAAAAGTAGCATTTTTGTTTCTCTGTGTTGTTTATTTGGATTTGCTGATTTTGTGTTTTAAGTGATCATGTTGATATTGATGAACTGTTTTTCAGGTACACTGTTGCAGGGAGGTCATTTTTCTCACCCAGTTTGGGGGCACCTGGGCCTCTTGGCGGTGGAACAGAATATTGGAGAGGCTTTTATCAAAGCCTTAGGCCAGCACAAATGGGGCTATCACTCAACATTGGTTTTACTTCCAAACATTGCTAATATTTTACTTGTTGAGTAGTTTATAATTGTATTTAGCTTTCGGTCTTTGACAAGCAATGCTTTGTTTCAGATGTATCTTCAAGGGCTTTCTACGAACCGGTTCTCGTGACTGAATTTATTTCTAAAAATTTTAGATTGAATTTTTCAAGGCAGCTGTCTGACCAAGACCGTCTCAAGGTATTTGTCATGGATTATTATTTTTATTTTTATGATATGATGTTATGATTTTGATTAAATTAGGTGTCTGAATCTAATAATTCCATGCTAAGGCTAGTTTTCTTTATTTTCTTCCTGGCACTGAGATTATTAGATGGTAGTTGCTATTTGCGAGATCATGTATATTTTTTACTTTGCTTCAGATCAAGAGAGCCTTGAGAGGTCTTAAGGTACGGCTATCTCATGGAGCGGGAACCAGGAGTTGCAAGGTGACCGGTGTCTCAAAAGAGCCACTCAAAGACCTAACGTGAGCTACTTATTTTTTTTACCTTTTTAATTTAATTGTTCCCTTGAGGTTGGGGTAAATTGCGTGTTATGTTTTATACTTAGGTTGATCTGTTTGAGTGGAAGTTGTATATCCCTTGAATAAGCTCTTTTTTACAACTTTAGGCTTGATCTCACTCTTCATTTTGCAATTTGTTATCCATTCAGGTTCACATTGGAAGACAAAGTAACTAGGAAAAGAGTTGTGGATTATTTTTATGAGAAATACAAAATTGAGTTAAAGTATCCACATCTTCCTGCTATCCAATCTGGAAGTGACGCAAGACCTATGTATTTTCCAATGGAGGTTTTTTCTTCACTTCCTTCTGTCTATATATTAATGTTCTGCATGATGTTTTTTGCGACGCTGGTTAGATAGACCTCAAATCTGTTGTGTTTTTATTTGTTGTAGCTTTGTCAAATTGAGGCTGGACAAAGGTACTCCAAAAGATTGAATGAAGAGCAAGTAACTAACCTTCTAAGGGCAACGTGCCAGCGTCCTAATCAGAGAGAACAAGATATTCAAAATGTATGCTGTATAATATATCGATGGTTCTTTTATCAAAGTTATGTTTTTATTGAGATTGTGGTTCTGTTCATATGTTTTTCCCCTTCATAATTGTCATATCATTCCTTGGTAGATTGTGAAGCAGCACCGCTTCAACTCAGACAAGGTTGTTGCTGAATTTGGGATCAATGTAACAGAGGATCTCACTCTGGTTGATGCTCGTGTTTTGCCACCCCCCACGGTATATACACAGTTCATGCTTAATAAAGTTTTGAAATTATCATGATGTGCAATATTTAATTTTTCTGTTTCGACTGCAGCTTAAATATTATGGAACTGGTGGACAATCAAAGCTTGACCCTCGAATGGGTCAATGGAATATGATCAGTAAGGTGAAATGATGAATCTAGTTTTCTCTTTTTATGATACTTATGTAAACATGTTACAATCTCAACTATTATGTTTTCAATATCATGTATTAGATTTTGTTCCTATGACAATGGTTAGATTGTTGACCAAACTATTTGTCCAATTTATGTTTTCAATGATGTATATTTTTCTTCCCCCTGCTAATGGTTAGATTTCTGAGTAGTATAAACCTCTTATTTTGTAGAAAATGGTTGATGGTGGCAATGTTCAATTTTGGAGTTGCCTCTGCTTTTCAGGAATGGACCCAACTCTGTTTTGCGAAGAGTTGGTTAGTATGTGTCGAGCCAAGGGACTGGTATGTACAGTATGTTTGTACCATTTCATGACATAATAATTATCTGCTTCTTATAGTTTTTGACAACTTTTATGTGTTTGGTGCTTATCCCAGGTTTTCAACCCAGAACCTGCTGTACCTTTATCCCCAGGCAATCCTAGTCAAATTGAGAAAGAACTTGTGAATTTTAACAAGCGGTGTAGGGCAGTACTTGATAGCAAACAACAGAGGCTTCAGTTGCTGATAATAATTTTGCCTGATCGCAAGCTTGCGGGGACTTATGGTAGGTTTTCTATCAAATCCAAAATTCTTAAGGTTTGGTTTTAATTTATTGAATTGAGTTTTTTTGTTTTGCAGATAAAATAAAGCGTGTATGTGAAACTGAACTGGGAATTGTTTCTCAATGTGTTCAGCCAAAGCAAGCTCAAAAGTTGCAAAAGCAGTATCTTGAAAATTTGTCCTTAAAGATTAATGTCAAGGTCCAAGTTGTTATTGAATAAATAGTCTATTTGTTTCAATATTTTGATTTGATTGCTCCAAAGTTTAAACTCATCTTTCTTGATTGGCTAGGTTGGTGGTCGTAACACCGTCTTGAATGATGCATTTGAGAGAAGAATTCCTCTTGTAACTGATAAACCAACTATAATATTTGGTGCGGATGTAACACATCCACAGCCAGGGGAAGACTCCAGTCCCTCTATAGCTGCCGTAAGCTTTGTCCTTTACATAGTATTTGCAACTTTTTACAATATCATATTATAATTTAATATTTGCATTATGATATAGGTGGTGGCATCCATGGATTGGCCTTGGGTCACCAAGTACAGGGGAGTTTTTTCTGCCCAGTCTCATCGGGAAGAAATTATTCAGGATCTGTATAAAACCGTAGAACATCCTCAGAAGGGGATTTTGCATACTGGAATGATAAGGTAATGGTATCAGATTTGTGTATTCCTTATGTTGAGGTAAAGCTGATTTTTTTTCCTTTCATTTTCAGGGAGCTAATTATATCTTTCTACAAGTCAACTGGGCGTAAGCCTGAGAGGATTATATTTTACAGGTTGGATTTGGTTTTAATTGATTGACAAAGTGATGTTTTTCCTGTATGGATTTAACATGATTTTTTTCTTTCAAAATTACTTTGTGATTCTCAGAGATGGAGTAAGTGAAGGGCAGTTTAATCAGGTTTTGCTTTATGAGATGGATGCAATCCGAAAGGTATGGCACAACTAACTCCCATACTTCTGTTTTTTGTTTTCAAAGGATACCAACACTAACATATTTAACAATTACATAACATTGTGAAACACACACTCTTGCTGTATTTTGTTGTATCCACTATGCAAGTGCCATGTAGATAGAATTAAGCAGTTTCTCAATATTGCTTTATGCTTTTTTTTTTCTTTCTTTTTCTCTGCATACACTGTGTTACTTATCTATGTTAAATTTTAAAATTGATTCTCAGGCTTGTGTCTCAATAGAGAATGGGTATCTACCTCCAGTTACTTTTGTGGTGGTCCAAAAGAGACATCATACCCGCCTCTTTCCTGTCAAAAAGGAAGAGACAGACAGAAGTGGAAATATAATGCCAGGTTTTTTCAATTTATTTGTTGTCTGCACAATCCTTTTATCTATTATATCATGCCAATTTTTCTCTTTTTACTGATTGTGTTCTTCAAAATTTTGTCAAAGGAACTGTGGTCGACACCAGCATTTGCCACCCCAGAGAATTTGATTTTTATCTGAACAGCCATGCTGGGATTCAAGTAATACTAGCTAGATCTTTTAAGTCTATGCTCTTGTTTACTAATTGTTCCTCAATCGGCATTTAATAGTCCTGTCTTGTTTGCATTTGAATGTCTTATTTTGCAGGGTACTAGTCGACCAGCTCATTATCATGTGTTGTTTGATGAAAATCGTTTCACTGCAGATCAGTTACAGAGTTTGACCAATAACTTGTGTTACACGTAAGTAATGTTTTCTGCTCATTATCTTATAAACTACTGTTTTCATTTAATTTTAGAATCTCTCTAACATATATATATTTTTTAATTTTCAGTTATGCTAGATGTACTCGATCTGTGTCAATAGGTTTGTTATACTCAATTTTCTTTGCTCATTTTATTGTCCTTGGTCATACAAAACTAAAACCTAACTAGAATGTTATACTTGTATGCAGTTCCTCCTGCATATTATGCGCACTTGTTAGCTTTCCGAGCTCGCTACTACCTTAGCGACGCTGCTGCTGATTCTGATTCTGGTTCTGCAAGTGGTACTAGGAGTGCCACCAACGTTGTAGCAGCACTTCCCTCACTCATTGAAAGTGTCAAAGACAACATGTTTTATGTTTGATATGGTTTGGCAATACTGGTTTGGAGGAGACTTTTGGATGGTGTGTCTTCACCATGCCTTTTTTTTGGATATAAAATATATGCTGACATATATCTTTTGGGGTGGACCTTTATTATTTTAATATGGTTATAAGTTCTAGACATTTTTTTGATGTGAAGCATATGTTGCTACTATGGATATGTTTATTAATATTTTGAAGTGATGGTACATATGGTGCCACCATGGATATTATTATTCTAAATATATATATATTTTGAAATTATGGTTATATTATGTCTGCTATATATATATATATATATATATATATATATATATATTACTTGTCAAAAGTTTAGATAAACGCCCTGCATTTATATTTGAAAGAATTAGCAAATTTTCATTTAAATTTTTCTAGTTGTATATTTATTTTATTAGGCTTTGTAGATTTTATTTGTCGTACTTTTGTTCTTCAATCATTTGTCACGGGATTAAGATTTTGAGCAGAGAATTGGTTGACGTCAATAAATAATGACCATTTACGTCAAAAATAAAAATTGTGACCACGTTACTTTTTTTGGCACAGCCTTTTATAACAAAATGTTTTATTTATATTTAAAATTAAAATGCATTAATAGTTTGAAAGTACCGCACATTAATTAAGCTACCTACGTATTGGCATACTTTAGTTTTCGCTACCAAATTAAAATTTGCACTATTATTTTTTGAAAAATGCTAACCAGTGCTTCGGGGACACTAGTTAAGGATACTTAAAATAGTAAGATTACATCAAAAGTTGTGTAATCAATGTTTTTTTTTTTTTTTTTGACAAAAACAAACTCAACAAATTTCATTACGTAAATAAATCTCAATACAACGAGGGACTGAATCATAAACAACACGACTAGACATAGAAAAGGCCGCTCTAGCTAATGAGTGGACAACCTTATTCGCTTGTCGCTTAACATACTTGACCTCAAAGTAATTATTCATTCTAAGTAGGTTTTGAATATGAGAAATCAAAATACTAAACTCAGAAACACCGGCTTGTCTAGAAGAAATAGCATCAACCACAAGTTTAGAGTCACTTTCAAAAATGACGAATGAGAGGCCTCTTTGAATCACTTCATCCATTGCTTCTATAAGGGCCATAGCCTCACCTTCCAAGACACTAAATGGTGTTGACACTAGATTGGTTCCAGCAAGTTGAAACTGTCCTCGGTGGTCGCGAATCACCCAACCACAACCTGTCGATGCAGCCTCGTTAAAAAAGCTCGCGTCGACGTTGCACTTTAGAAACCCGTGAGGGGGCTGTTGCCACTGCACGATACCTGCAGCTCCTGAGTTGGATTGATCGCGCTGCTGTAGGTCCTCTAACAGTCCGTTAACGGTAGCCCATTGGTTCCAATAAGTTGCAGCTTGAACACCAATTTGATGAGCACTGGAACTACCATCATTCCATACATTATTATTGCGGTTTTGCCAAATAAACCACATGAGTGTGGCTGTTCTGCTTGCTGCAATATCAGATTCCTGCATACAAATATCAAAAATTAACTCCTTAGGATTAGAAAACATATGCAATCTTGGTTGGATAATGTGTGAAAGTTCCATAGCATTCCAAGCATCTCTAACAGCCCCACAATTAAAGAACAAATGCCACTCATCTTCAACATGTGATAAGCATAACGGACAATCTACCGGACATTGCACGAAACGACTTCTCAACCGCGCACGAGTAGGTAAACAATCTCTACAAATCCTCCATAGCAAATGTTTAACTTTGGGAGGGGCGTGAATCTTCCAAATGCTACTCCACCCAATCTCTATATTCGATCCATAACCTCTATTTCTTTCTTTCATGAGCTTCCTATAACCCGTTCTAACCAAGTAAACTCCATCATTCTCCTCACTCCAAATCAACTTATCCTCCTTAACTAATGGTAATAACGGAACCTTAAGGATATCGTGAACCACGTCGCTAGGAAAAAGGGAATGAATTTTTTCTCTATCCCATTCTTTCCTATTGGGAGCTAAAAGATGATGGACCGTAAGGTTGTACACATTGTTGTTTTGCGGTGCACTTAAACAACGCCCTTGACTACTTCTAAGCCAAGGCTCATGCATAACTCGTATTTTGCTCCCGTCCCCTATTTGCCACCTACACCCATAAGCCAACACTTGTCTTGATTTCCAAATGCTTCTCCAAGCAAAACTAGGATTATTACCAAGGTTAGCATCAAGTAAAGAGTTATGAGGGAAATACCTAGCTTTGTAAATTCTTGCAACCAAAGAAGTAGGCTTGTGCATAAGATTCCATCCTTGTTTCGCAACCATCGCCATATTAAAACTTTGGAAATCTCTAAATCCTAAGCCTCCTTCCTCCTTAGGACAAGCCAATTTATCCCACGCAAGCCACCGAATACCTCTAGTGTTACTTCCTCCACCCCACCAAAAAGCATTTATCATCCTTTCTATATCACCAATCAAAGTGTCCGGTAAAAGATATATATTCATAATATAAGCCGGTATTGCTTGTAAAACGGACTTAATCATAACTTCCTTACCGGCACGAGACAAGGGTCTACTCCTCCAACCGTTGATTCTTTTCCATATTCTATCTTTAACATATGCAAAGGTTTCCTTCTTACTTCTACCCACCATGGACGGAAGACCAAGATAAGTACCGGTACCCAGCACGTGTTTGACTCCCATGATGTTGGAAAGATCCTCTTGGGCAGCTCTACTCATGTTTCGGCTAAAGAAAACCTCCGACTTAGACAAGTTAATCTCCTGTCCCGAAGCTTGCTCGTAAACTTTCAGAATCTCCATGAGCTTATTTGTCTCTGATAAATTAGACCTGCAAAAAAGAAAGCAATCGTCTGCAAATAATAAATGGGACACAACGGGTGCTCCTCTACAAATTTTGATTCCATGTAAGTTGCCCCTAGCAACCTCTTTGTGAATAAGAGCTGTAAGACCTTCCGTAACAAGAATGAACAGGTAAGGAGACAGGGGGTCTCCTTGCCTAAGACCTCTGCCAGGATGGATAGGACCTACTTTTTCAAAATTCATTAGAGCCGTATAATTCACAGAGCTTACACACAACATCATCCACTTTATCCATGTATTTGAAAAACCCATTCTCTCAAGAACACCCTTAATGTAACTCCATTCCACTTTGTCATATGCTTTGCTAAAATCAATTTTAAGCGCCAACTCCCCTTTTGCACCTTTTGTACGCCTCTTCAAACAGTGTATGATTTCAATAGCGATGAGAGCGTTATCAATAATGGACCTCCCTTCCACAAAGGTTGACTGCTCTTCAGAGATGTACTTATTCAACACACCTTTCAATCTATTTGCCAGAAGCTTAGACACCACTTTATAAAGAACATTGCATAGAGATATCGGACGAAACTCCTTCATAGAACGCGGATTATCATTTTTAGGAATGAGGCATATGTTAGTTTCATTAAGAGATGACGGAAAATAGCCTCTACCTAACCAATCCTTGACAGCTATAAAGATTTCATCTCCACACAACTCCCAAAAGTTCTGATAAAAAGCGGGGTTGAAACCATCTGGGCCTGGGGACTTATCTGGATGCATCTGGAATAAGGCAAACCGAACTTCTTCTTTCGTTATCGGAGCTTCTAAACTGGCATTATCTGTTGCTGAAACTCTAGGGGAGATAAGAGAGAGGACCGGTTCCAGGGACCCTCTTTTAGGCGAAAAAAGATCATGAAAGTATCTTTGTGCCACCTCACAAAGATTTTGTTGGCCTGTGACAACCTCATTTTCCTCATTATGTAACTTCTCAATCCTCTTTCTTTTTGACCGAGCCGTGGCTGACATATGGAAAAACTTTGTATTCAGGTCCCCCTCCTTTAACCAGTGCATCTTTGCTCTTTGTTTCCAAAAAGATTCTTCTTGAATAAGGACTTTGGCATGTTGGCGTTGAGCTTCTTGGTACCGGGCAATGCTGGCTGAATCACGTTTGTCCCTGAGGCTCTCCATTTTTAACTCCTGGTCCGCAGCCTCATCTTTGAACCTCCTCCGCTTTCTTCTACTCCATCTCTGGAGTTTATCAGCACAATGAGACAATCGATGCGTGATATCAAGACCCATCCCATCGGTCCACCCATCATTGACAACCTCTCCTAAGTCTTCCTCCAACAACCAACTATTTTCAAAGCGGAAATCTTGTTTATAAAGTTGTTTAATCACCGGGGAGCAGTGTAATAGTATAGGGCTATGGTCCGAATGGGAAGACAAAATATTCTGAAGTTTAGCGTTAGGAAATTTTGTCAACCAATCCGATGAAGCTAAGGCTCTATCCAACCTTTCCTCAATCACATGGTCGGTTCCGCTACTCTTTATCCACGTAAATGGGTACCCCTCAAGCTGAATATCCGTAAGGTCGCAGTCGTTAACGGCATTTCTGAAACCTGTACACAACCAGTTCGGATGCGGATTCAAGCCTCTCTTATCATCTTGTGAGAGGAGGTCGTTGAAATCTCCTATCACACACCATGGCAAAGGAGACATGTCTCTGAGCTCTCTTAAAAGGTCCCATGCCAACGCTCTCCTACCCCTTTCCGGATAACCATAGTAACAAGTTAGCCTCCAATCACCTCTTTCTTCATCCTCCACAATTAAGTTTATGAAGTTCCTGGAATAATTCATCACACGGCAATTCACACTATCCTTCCACAATACTGACAAACCACCACTTCTTCCTTCCACATCAATTGATAAACAAGAATCATATTTCAACATAGTCCGTATATTCTCCATCCTATGAGCTTTTGTTAAGGTTTCTGATAAAAATAAAACGTCCGGTCTGTACCCCTGAGCTAGGTTCCGTAGATTGGGAATTGCACTCGGGCCGCTCAAACCCCGGCAATTCCAACTGAGAACAATCATTGGTCCCGGCAGTCCTGGCTGCCAGGACCTGCCGTTAAAAAATGTTGGGTAACAATCAATTGTTCTTCTTTTTCTTTCTCAGTCTCGCGCCTTCTTTTTTTCTCAGTCTGAATTTCCATGGAATCCTGCTGTTGTGGGTTCAGGCAAGAAGCAGGTTTGGACGGGTCCGGTTTATTTTCGGTTCGAACGGGTCCGGTTCGGTTTAATTTCTGGTTCGGGTTGGTCTTTAAGGGACGGTTTGGCTGAAGTAATGGTTGTTTGAAATTTGGTCCATTAGTGGCAGTAAATGAGAATTGATTGGGGGGGCAGTGGGTTAATGCATTAGTTATGGTGGGGGATAGGGTCAAGGATGTGTAAGGTTGGTTATTATTTGGCAATGATTGATTAATTATGATGTTGTCTGGGCTGGGAATTACGTTTTTTGGTTGCTGAGTTGGAGAAGTGTAATGGGCAGATGGGATTCCTTGTATTAAGCGCTGGTCGGTTACAATTTCAGTGTTGGCAGGAGTTGTTACGCTGACTTCGGTTGGGTTTAAGGACATGTGGGCCAGCTGGTGTTGATTTTGAGAGGTAGAGAGGATATTTGTGGTCCATGTCAATGATTGGCAATTAATGTTTGGTCGGCCATGATTGGATGAGTGTGAAGGACTGAGTGGGCGCGTGTTGTTCACCTGTTCATCGCCTGCTGCATGTGATTGACTTCCTTGTTGTACCGGACTGCCGTTATTCTCCTCCGTGAGCCACCGTGATGTTTGCCTGCCACTCTTTCTTCTCGTTTCTGCTCGTAATTCCTTCGACCATGCCCTTGATCCATCATCTTCAGTCATAGAGAAGCGGACATCACATCTATTCTCTCCATGTCCTATGAGGCCACAAATAAAGCAAAACACACCTAACTTCTCATATTTGAAATTAACAATACACTAATCTCCCCCTTGATTTTTAACTCTAGACTCCTTTTTTAGTGGTTGACGGATATCAACTCGGACTCTAATCCGCATATATTCTCTCCAGAAGCTCCCCCTATTGTTTTTGTCGTATTCCAGGAACGAACCAATATAATTGGCCAACGTCTTCCCCACCCTCTCCACCATGAGGCCAGTCGGGAGGTTGTGCACTTGCACCCAGAAATCGACATGGTACAGTGGGATGTTTTCGATTTGCACTCCCAGACGGACTCTCTCCAGAATAAGCATCTGATTGTTGAATGACCAAGGTCCTCCTTGTAACACTGCCTCCATATCCAGTGAGTGAGCAAACTGGAAAAGGAAAAGGCCTGCTGTCGCTTCTTTGATCCTTACCCCTTTAACCGGTCTCCATACATCCGCCATAGTAACTTTCATGGAATTGACATGAATAGAGCGATCTCCCAAAAATCTTCCAACAAGACACCATCGAAAGTCAACAACTTCCTCCTCTCCTTCCTCAAAATCAAAAACAAAACCCTCCTCCTCTTGTAGAGACAAGTCCTCCAAATTGACATTAGACATAGTGAATTATGATTGTGTGTAAACTATAGAATTGATACGGCAAAAGTGAATAATGAAAAGTAAAAAAGAAAGCTTCTCAAAAGAGAAGAGAACAAACCCTAGCAGAGACTAGGCAATCAAATAAGTGATATTTTATATTACTTTTAATTTTAATTTTAATTTTAAAAGTGTAATCAATGTTTAAAAAGTAAAAAAAGTGGTGTTTTCAATGCAAAATTTGCTTTTTGTGTATCCTTAACTAGTGCCCCAGGGGCACTAGTTAGCATGACTCTTATTTTTTTTAGCTTTCACTTTTCATTTGTTGCTATGCGAGTTATATTTCAATACGGTCGGTGAGACTTTTTGTCTGAATATTTTTTATCTGAGAGATTTTTGTTTGTCTGAATTGATTATTTCTTGTGTTAAGTTACTGCTTTTCCAAGATCTTTTACTGCTAGAATTCAATTTCTTTTTTTGTTTTTGCTGAAATAGAATTCAATTTCATTTTTACAAACCAAAGTATTTGTTAGGCAATCAAAATGGTCCCAGACATCAAATGTTGTTTTTTCGAAAAAATAAAATAGTGTTGATCAATCAAAATATTAAGCCATGACAAGTGACAACCTACAAAAAATTAACTCAATGTGCCGAAAATAGAAAAAGACGTAGACCTCAACCAAGCTCAAATAACCAGACTCATATTACTAATACTAGTAGTATAATTCAAAAATCGAACTGAAAAAAAGTTAAACTAGAGCTTGAATTTACTCCATTTTTTGTAATTCACTAATAGGGTCCACTTATAAAAATTGGTCATATTAATCGCCATTTGTATATATTTCTCTCATCAACTAAAGGGTAAAGAAGAAAGTAAAAGCATGGTCAAAATGTTTGGAAGTGTGATATTCTATCAAAAGCACATGTCTTTGTTTTGAAGATAATTACATACAAAGTTAGTTTAACTTAGGAAAAAAAAATTCTCAGCTATTTATAGCTACCTTTGTGAATTGTGATTAGGGGTGGAAAAAAAAAAACAAAAAATTAAACCGAACTGCTAAACTAAATCGAACTGAACCAAAAAAAACTGAACCATAACCAACAATTTTGAAACCAAACTGAAACAGTTCAGTTCATAATTAACAGTTCGGTTCGGTTTAATGGTTCAGTTATTCTAATGCAAATTTAGTTATGATTTGGTTTAAAACCATAAAACCGAACCACTTTAACAATTCGGTTCGGTTCAGTTTTAAAGACAAACAATTTGGTTCGGTTATTTTAAATTTTGAAAACAGTTTGGTTCAGTTCGGTTCGGTTATTTTAAATTTTGAAAACAGTTTGATTCAGTTCGGTTCAGTTTTCCTTCGAAACCAAACTACGCCCATCCCTAATTGTGATCACGATGTCTATTATGTTATTATGTGCACCCACCTATTTTCCCAAAAAGTGTTAGTTTTAAGACCTGATTACTGGTGGTGGCCAAGTTTTTATTGCAATATAATACAAACATTTTTAATTAAAACATAAATAACATACTACAGTACTATGTTTGTACTATTTATTTAAAAAAATGTACGTAATTAGCATGCTCAATGCAACTATTAGGTAATAATATATATGTCTAACTGCTTTTTTTTTTGACAAAATATGTCTACCTGCTTAACATCAAATCAAATATGAGAAAAGAAATCACACTCAAAGAACTCAAAAGAACAAATGATTAACATCTTTACCACAACCTCTAGAACACAACAAATTTTATAAGGTAAAATTTATTGACTTCAAAGCTCACCGGAAAATTACCCATATTAAATAAGAATTACATACGTGTGGAGAAAATGCTCAAGATAAACTAATTTTATAAGGTTGAGTGAGATCTAACCTAAATTCTAAAATGATATCAATGTCTGTTCAAAATTCATTTATATCCACACACAAGCTCGATAGTTATGGACGTGAGGATATGTTAAAAGTCTCACATTTGATGAGAAAAACCATGAAAAAATGTTAATAAATGGAAACAATTCTCACCTAACAAACTGATTTTGTAGTGTTGAATCATACCAAACACAAATTCTACGAGGTAGCAATCTATTCAACTTAAACATGAGTATTATTGATCCGAGTTTGAATAAAGATATACTCCATCTATCCGATTCTTTATATGCACCATTTTATGAGAATAGATCCTCTGCAGTCACTATAGAGTTCGACAAAATCACAACCATCCAATTGAGTGAATTAGCCTGGTCAACATTATTAAAAATCAATTGGGCGACTGAGATCTTCAATAGAGGATCCCCATCCTCTTTAGCACTCACAAATGAGGTAAAGACATAATCCAAAAGAAGAAGTTATAGTTTCAAATGCAAAAACCAAGCTGTATAAAATTCCAAAAACATAATCCAAAAGAACCAAGTATAACTTGTATTTGTGATTCAATCATTGAATTTACAATACTGAGAAACATGGTTGATCAGGAGTGACTTACATTAACAGACAAACCTAATGTGCACAATAAAAGCACAATACAATCATACAACTAAATCACATTTTTCTTGCTGATTTGCACTTATATACCAGCAAGGGCATATACGTATACATATATTAAAAAAAAAGAATATAGTTAGTTCCAATTTCACATGCTACAAGAATACAAAATAGCATATCAGTGTTATGTGCATGAAGACAGCAAAGATCCCTCTTCTGTTTATCAACTTGTAAGATCCATCGCGTAAAGAACTGCTTCCACTTATGTCACCTGCGTTGACAAACTCGCTTCTTCCGTTACCAGTTGATGCAGAAACATTAACCGACAACGAACCTAGATTATTGAACATATTAGAATCTGATGTTGAAGATAAACCATATAACAAAATAGTCTCACGAGTCATCCTCTATATGTATGTATTGATTAGTACTATGTGCTTTTAATTAGCGCAGCGAAAACTTACAGTCATAGTTAGCCCATCCAATGCGTTGACCAGCAAGATCATATACAAAAATTCTGTCTTTCAGTACAAGGTCTGCCAGAAAAAAAATTATCATTGTTAGTATCAAAATTTGTTAAGCAGACCGAGAGTATAAACATACTAGTTCTAATGTTTGAAACCGAACTACATCACCATTAATATTGCCTAGGGCCATTGAGTACAAAATTTAAGGAGCGATTGTAATGTGCGGGCGTAAAGAACTGATCGATAATCAATATAAGAACTATCTGATTATAATATCTTCAAGATTCAATTGTAATAGTTTAACAGACTTCGGTCAAATGCAAAACTTATTTTATGTATATTTTCAATACATTAGAGAAAGGAATAGCGTCGGACATAGGACCTAAAGTGTTCCAAAGTGGCATTATACATTACCTCCTAGAATTGTTACATCTTGACCTGGAATTTTTTGAAAACCAATACACCATACTGATCCATCTCCCTGTAAAACATACAGGTTTATATCATTCAACTAGTGAGATAACATTCATAATATAAAATTTTAGAAAGTACATGAAGTTCCCTGTAAAATTAGATAGTATGACAGTATGATATGTACATGAAGACAAAACGTTTAGTCAAAGAAGCTAGCAATGTCCATAATTAACCATGAAGTAGCTCTAAGATGTGTCCTCGGTTGGAATGTGTATATAAGGAAATCGAAGCAACCAAGATATTAACCCTAAGGAAATCGAATACTTACAATATATGTCTGCTTTATAAGGTAGTCCCGTGGTCCTAAAACGAGAGATGCACCACCAGCAAAGTTCAGACTTACTTGAGGAAAATCGTCAAGGCTGTTAAACATGGTAAGAGGTAGAGAAAGGGTGTCAAGGTCCTCCAATTTTAACACCCGATCAGAAAAAAGTCAGAAAATAATCCATTAAATATCTATGAACAGTCCCAAGTTAACCTGGTAGTAACTAAGTAACACTGATTTCCCCTGGAAAGAACAGTGCGCACAGATTGTGGAATAGCAGCTGTAATCTACGCAAAGAACAATATTTCCATTAAATATAGACAAACTTTTCAAATGAAAATCAAAGTCATTTTTTGCTAACTATACGTGATAATCAAAACCGTATCCATTACTGATCAATTTGTCGAAAACAAATTACCTAAGTGAAACTCACCGCATTGATAAAGGGATTGTAAGCTTCTTCTGCAATGTATGCCAAAGTTGTTCCAGAATCAATAATGGTACCTCTATTGTTTGATGTAGCAAAAATAGAAGAATCAATTGGCAAATTTTGGCCATTGACAGAGATGCTCAGAAGATTTAGATTATAATGTGGCCTGAAATATTTACCATGGAGTTAATCTTACTGATTAAACTTTTAATCAAAGAAAATAACCATTTGAGTACAAATAATTTACGACAACACGTTAAAATTTTTAAACTCTTGCTCAACTATATAATCTAAACCAAATGTATAATCTATAAAGGATAACAGTCATTTTTAAATTCATTAAAGCCTCAAAGCTAGCTACGTTTTGCAGATCATTCAGATGACACATGGTCTTATAATTTACCTAATGCACGAGTTATTGCTTATAATATTTTACTTATGGCCTGTTTGGATTAGTTTATTTTTGAGCTTATGCAAAACAACTTATGCAAATAAATAAGCTTTTATGCATTATTATAAATTTTTCAAGGTAGTTTATGAGCTTATAAAAATATAATTTTTGTTAGTTATAAAAACTTATAAATTAACACAAAACTTTATTTATTTGCATAAGTTATTTTCATAAGCTCAAAATAAGTTGAATCCAAACGGGCCCTAAATACATCTGTTTTTAGGATTTTATAAGGACCTTGAGATGCTGACACATGGATGATTATCATTCATTGGTTGGAGGCATACTAGGTTGTAGTTCATTTTTCTTCTTCTCTCTCTCTCTTCTTAATCTTAGAACCCTAATATTCATAGTAGCCGTTGAAAACTTCCTAACAACAAACAGCGAATATAAATATATACGGAAAATATAAAATATAGCACTTTATTCCAATGGAAGAACATACTGTGACGGAACGAGTGGACTATAAATTATGTTTGGCTCCACAATCTCACCAAGAACCAATAAGCCGCCACCGCTACTATCTCCTTTCAAGCAATGCGAGAACACTCTTGGTGCTATTCCTTGTGAAGCGAGCTGGGAAATTACTGACATACCCTGTTGCCCAAATCCAAATATACCATCGATTGCTCTATCAGACTTTGTCAAGTCCCCACTTTGCTGGTTGCTACAACTGTTTCATTCAAACCACAAATATGAAAAAAGTAAGGCCTTTTTTAGATGACTTATTTGAGATTATCTACTGGCATACGCACTTGTGAGATTGTTAGAGATCTCATGGAAACAGCTTAAGACAAGTCCATAAGCTCTTCAGGATAACTTATGAGGACAACTTATAGCTTATATGAAAATTGTTCGACTTTATTTTATCATTTGTTATAGAAATATTTTATTCATAAACATTTATGCTATACGTGCATAATTAAGCTTTTTATCCAAACAGGGCCTAAATATAATCTTATTTCAACCATTTTAGACTCACCCAAAAACCACAGGTGCCGAGGAATTTGACAACAAAGATCCCTCAGTAATACTAGCAAAATGCATCAAGTCCGACACATAATAGCCTGATGTTCCGCTACCATCTCCATACTGGAATATGTACGTGCATTGGTTATTCCGACTGGAACAACTGCTATCCGATGATTGTACTCCATTCTTGCACCTTTGGTCAGAACAAGAGATGAATGAAGATGTCGATGAACTCTGAGGGTCGAAGTAATTGAGCTGAATCTGTAAAAAAATCAGCAATAGTGAACAAAACTCGGAAATCCAAAAAGTATATTAATCTCATTGTTGTAACATTGAATTAACAGATAAGGTAACAGGGTTTTTACTTGGAGACCACTTGTTTGAGGACAACCATTGCAGGATGCACAACTAACCCAGAGAACATCGCTACCAGTGTCAATTTGCACATAAAATTCTCTTGGAGGAGTACCTAAATTCACCTTTGTAAAGTAAAGCCTGAAAAGAAGCAAAAAAATGTCAATTTTTTTTTAATTTAAAAAATACAACAATAATTGAAGGCGAGAAAGCTATGCGCGTGTTTAGTTCTGTGGTGACAGAATAAACTATCAGGTCATCTCTCATCCAGTGTGAGACTCTTAACAGAATAAACCGATCGTAGCTAAAAGTTCATTGAATGTAAATCGAATTATGTTTAGATACATTCATGTAAAAACATGTTAAACAATAAATTCAAGGCTAAAAATCAATTATAGAAACAAAAACTCCAAATTCCAGCTTCAAATTAGAATCAATTCTGAAAACAAAATTAATATTTAATTCTACCCTATAGAATATTTAGACATGTCAAAATCAATTATACAACTTTGAAATTAATTCTACCTATCCAAAAGTGGAACCAACCACACACTATCTATTCTTTCTATAAACCATTAATACAAACAAAATTATCATTGAAGCTCAAATTAAACAATTAGCATATAATTCAAAATAGCACAACCAAACCAAACAATCCATGATTCAAATTCCTAACTCAAGTGCTGAAAGAAAGTGATAAAAGACAAAATTACCCTGCTTTTGAGGTATCAAAGGATCCTTTAACAGGAAAATTGACAACATAGTTAGTAGACTGCAAAAATCTTTGATGTCTGAAACTATCCAAAGCTTTAAGGTAACTCAATTCAACTCCATGATTAGAAGGAAAAACTCTTTCAAGTGTAAGAGTAACCGGTGATGAAGAAATAGCAGCCGCCGATAGAACCGTGACGGTGAAGAGAATAACGGCGGCTACCATTGGTGTGTCGGTGGAAGTTGAAAGGGAAAGAGAATTTAGAACATGACAAAAAGTAAAGAAGAACAAAAATTGGTGATGTTGATGTTGTTGTTGTTTTTGTGGTGTTTCATGATCACAATGACAGAGAATATGTGTAACAAGGTTCAAGGGACAAGAACAAGAGAGAGAAAGTGAGAGAGATTAATAATAATAATGATTAAATAATTAAATAATGTAACTTTTTAACTTTGAGAACTTGTGCAAGTTGCAAGTTTGAAGCAAACACAACTCTGAAACGGATTATGATTTGTTTTTGTGTGTAGAGGAAATGACAAATACGGTTGGAAATTATATTCATTGTGAAGTGAAATTATATTTAATCTAAGACTTTCAACCTAATATATATTTAATCTATCAATACTAGTAATATTGTTTTTTTTTTTTCGTGATCAGGGTATCCACAGGGAACACAGCCACTATTCCCCTTCTTAGATTGGAGACACCTCACAAAGGGGATACCTGGCCCAGAAATTTATTAGTAATATTGTTGGTTGAACTAAACCTATTATATTTTCTATTTAAAAAGAAAATAAAGGATTACTTTACATTTCTTATTTTGTCACTATAATTTTATAAAAATTATTTTTAAGCTGCTTACATTGCTCTCGAGCCCTTCAAAAATTCATTTTTACCCCAAAAACTTTCATAATTTATTTTCTAAACCAATATTTAGTTCAGATTCTACATTTCGCTCGCATGGTTCGAAATATAAAATCCAAACATATTCTTTATACACACCAATTATTACATTTAAAACTCAAGTCCAATTTATATCTAAATTTTAACTTCTATACATTGGTTTGGTTGCACACAAATTCAAAATTCGTATAGTGTATCGTTACGACCCGTGCGGCAACACAAGTTTGTTATTAGTGTTGTTTATACAAGTAAGTCACTTTGCCACAGATAAAAAATACAAGGATCAAAATGTATTGATCATTTGGTTTTGTTTTAAAGTTGTAAAGATAAAATTTACCGTTGTAATAGAGAAATCCGATCATGGTTCTATAAAAGAAAATATTTTTTTTGTGTTGCAATGCCAAAGAAGTGGTGTGTACAAACCAACCAAACATAAGTTGAGGAAAAGTAGATGTTCATTTTGTTCTGTGGTTATTTTTTGACATCCTAAAATGGAATCTTACGATTGTATCTGACTTAGGCTTACACAACTACTCCCTCCGGTCCATTTTACAAGAGATAATTGATTTTTTAGATTCATTTAATAATTAATGTATTTAAGCTATAATATAGACTAAATACATCAATTATTGAATGAATCTAAAAAGTGGATTGTCTCTTATAAGAAGAACTAGAGGGAGTATAAGATTGAGCGAAAGTTAAAAGTTCATACTTTGTCGAACTTTAAAAATGGAAAAGAAGTTTATGTCTTTGTATGGCTCAGGGTCTTAAATATACTCTCCCTGGCTTCTATGTATAATTTTTTGTAACTTTTTAGATTAATTAAAAAAATAATATTGTCTAACCTATATTATTGACTAAATATATTACTTTTTAATAAATTTAAAAAGTAAAATTTTATTTATGTATAAAACCCAGAGGGAGTATGTAAAACCTTTTCCATTAATTAATACTAACAATTTAAATTAGAGAATGAAAAATGAATATTAAATATATGAGAAATGCTGAATAATGTGTGCAATGCACTAATTAAATTTATTAATAAGAAAATTTAATTTAAAAGTTTGTGCTTTTAATATTTAAAAATGTAAAAAAACTATATTTACAACATGTTTAATTTCTTTCGGACAGCTTTTGTTAATATTCATGTTTTTATTTTCATATATGTTGTTGTAATAAAGGATAAAGGGATTATTAGTTGATATTTGTCATTTTTAGGCTCTAAACTTTACTCTCTCTCTAGAGCAGCAACAACAAGGATCCAATGTTTTCTTAAATTACACTTAGAAGTAGAACTGTCACTTTCTCTCACATTCATATTTTCATTTTCCCGGCAACACTACAAAACCCTAATCCCTAAATTTTCCAGATTCATTCATTCATTCATCTTTTCAACTCAATTCAATGGAGAGAAAAGGGATCAACAATGATTACACTTCAGAAGACGAAGGAACTGAACACTATAGGCGTGGTGGTTACCATGCGGTTCAAATTGCTGATACTTTCAACAATGCTCGTTATGTTATTCAATCTAAGCTTGGTTGGGGTCATTTTTCCACTGTTTGGCTTGCTTGGGATACTCTCAAATCGGTCATTCATTTTTCTCAAAACTCCTAAAAAGTTTAACAATTTCATTTTTTATACCTTTTTTGTTGCATTTCATAATTTGTTTTGTTATGTGTTCATCATTGATATTTGGGTATCATTAGATTAGTTTTGATAATTATTACATGATTACCACTTTGATTTTGCTTTAGAAATAGTAATAATAAAATTAGGAAATAGTAGTCCCTTTGAGCTGGTAGGGACATTGCATTATACATGCAGGGGCCGAGGTATGAACCCTGGAGACCGGGACTCCACTTATTCACCTCAAGGGGTGGCGGCTACTTGACAAAAAATAAAAAATAAAAAAATAGGAAATAGTAATAACCTTGAGAATAGGAAAGAAAATGTTAAAAATGTGATATTTTTGTAATTATTAATGAAAACATAGAATATACATACTACATATCCATATTCATATGCAATTGTAGTTTTTTTTTGTTGTTGTTAACATTATCATTTCGGTCCTTGAAATTTTAAAGGTCGGACAATTTAGTGCCGGCATCAAAGTAATTCTTTTGTAAATATGCATCAAAACCAATGAAAGATCGACATTGATTTGAATAGTTTTTTGTTGAATCGAGGCAAGCATTGAACCTTTAAAAATTGCAGTGATAAATTTGGAAAAAGGACTAAATTGCTATTACGTGAATTTGTGGGACTAAATTGACAGATTCACACTTGAAGGACTAACTAAAATGTTGATTTACTGAATATAGAACAAACTTTTTATTTTGTGATTGATGTAGATCTGATAACAAACTACATATCCTTACCTGGTATTTTTGGAATTGTAAGCTCTGTTAGTGATCTTGGAAGTTTTTGTTTGTAGCGTTATGTGGCCCTTAAAATTCAAAAGAGCGCACAGCACTACACTGAAGCTGCAATGGATGAAATAAAGATTCTCAAACAAGTTGAAGAGGGAGACCCTGATGATAAGAAATGTGTTGTGAAGCTTTTGGATCACTTTAAGCATTCAGGGCCTAATGGTATACATGTGTGTATGGTTTTTGAATTCCTTGGTGATAATCTTCTCACCCTTATCAAATATAGTGACTATCGTGGAGTTCCTCTTTCCATGGTTAAAGAAATATGTTTTCATATTTTGGTGGGCTTGGATTATTTGCACCGCGAGCTTTCTATCATACACACTGACTTGAAACCAGAGAATGTGTTGCTTCATTCACTGATAGATCCGTGTAAGGATCCAAGGAAATCAGGTGCTCCACTTATCCTTCCAAACACCAAGGATAAGACTTTGTCTAATAATGGCACTATCCAAAACAGTAAAATTGGAAATGGAGATTCAACAAAGAACCAGAAGAAGAAAATGCAGGGAAACGCTAGGAGGGTGGCTCAAGGCTGTATTGAGAAGGGAAGTCCAGAGGAAGCTGCGGAGGACTTTAAAGAACCCGAGCACGGAAATCGTAAAAATCATGCGAAATCAAGTGTAGAATCTTCTGAAAATATACCCAATAGTTCTTTCAGTGAGGGTGAGTCAACACAAACTTTTGAAAAGGATGTTGCACAAGGAAATCATGGTCATAGGAAAGGTAGCCGGTCCATGAGAAAGAAGCTGCTGGCAGCTGTTGATCTTAAATGCAAGCTGGTTGATTTTGGTAATGCTTGTTGGACTTATAAACAGTTCACAAATGATATTCAGACAAGGCAATATAGGTGTCCCGAGGTTCTTCTTGGATCTAAATACTCTACTCCGGCAGATATGTGGTCCTTTGCTTGCATTTGCTTTGAGCTTGCCACCGGAGATGTTCTTTTTGATCCTCATAGTGGAGACAACTATGATAAGGATGAGGCAAGTTCCCCTATTTTTTTGCTAAGAAACTTCTGGTTTGCTTAATTTATGCTATTTTTATTTGATGTTGGCAATTCATTGTTGTGCCTTTCTTACAATAATAATATGCATCTTAATGCAGAAAACTGTACCAGGGGTACTTAATTTGAAGTTTCAAACAGATCTTTTATCTTTTTAAATGAAAACAACATACCTCGAATGCTTTTTTATCCAAAACTGTGAATGAAGTGTATGATGATGCTGACACTCAAACAAAGTCTACTGCTACTGCTGCCGCCGTCGCCACTATCTCTACTGTCTTGAACAGTGCTGGTACTCAATCGAATCAAACATACATCCAACTACTAGCATACACTTTTTTCACAGTTTCGGGCGGACAAGCACTAAAGGTTCAACGTTGTTGTCGTATAGAAAGATAAATAAGCTTTTTGGTCTAAAAAGAGATAAAGGTCCTGTTTGGAACTTTAAATGTTAAATGATCTGTGTTGCAGTTCTGCCTATATTTAATTATCTACTGAAGTAAATTACTTAACACTTTCTGATAGAAAAAGGTAAATGCTATATTTTGGAAATAATTATATGCCAAGAGTAGAGTGGGTGAATTATATTTCCTCTTTCTAGAGAGTTTTACATTCTGATGCTGAAAACCTTGCTTAAGCTATAGAATTGTTAGTACTTGTTTGACAATTGAAATACTATTATGTGCTTCCAAGGACCGAGGAAATAATACAAAAACTTTGCCTAGGATAGTTCAAAAACATATTCTCTTGAACATGCTATTTTCTGTTTTGCTATCTAGACTAATGATATTATCATGCTTATCTCTTGATCCTCATTTATACGGACACTATAATTTTTGGTACTTTCCTTTGTTTTCTGATGGATAGTAAGACTTGTATTCAAAGAAATTTCTTTTGTGCTTGCATTTGGAATCGAAAATCATATATTGCCTAAAGCACATCCTGTTGTTTAATAGGGTGTTGCAATATTCAATTTTGAACATGTTTTGCTGTTACCCTGCTCTTGTTCTTAGAATTGAGGCTTCACTATGATTCCTTGCTAATTAATGAAAATTTCAAATAAATAATGTGAAAAATATTCAAAAATCACTGAGACTGAATCCCCTATTATATAAAGTATATTTTTGTACTCTTGCTAAAAAGATGACAAAGCTTCTCTTCTTGTGGAAAACACTTTAAAATTTTGAAAATGATGCTCTGGCTTTCTGAACTTAGCCTAATCAGCGGATCGTTAAATGATATTTATTTGTTTTGCAGGATCATCTGGCATTGATGATGGAACTTCTTGGAAAGATGCCTAGCAAGGTAGGAAATTTATCTGATATGGTGAAAATTGTAAAGTTTGTATTTGTCATCAATTTGATGTTATCATGCTCAAGAAACTATATTCATTTTAAGATAATCAATCATTTGAAGTTTGAATTCCTTTTAAAGACCAATTTCATCAAAATCCTCTTGGATTGTACTTCATTTGTCTCTTAAGGAGTTATTTTTGCTTAAAAAAACAAAAGAATAGGGTATAATTTACTGCATTTCATTCTGAAAATTGGATAATATCAATGTATGATATGTGCTCAACTGCAAAATTTGATCAAATATTTTCTACAGATTGCACTTGGTGGTCGCTATTCCCGAGAATTTTTTAATCGACATGGTGAATTGAGGCACATCCGTGACTTGCGATTCTGGCCACATCATAAGATTCTGACGGAAAAGTATAATTTCAGTGAACAAGATGCAAATGACATGGCTGACTTCCTTCGTCCAATACTTGATTTTGACCCTGAAAAGAGACCAACAGCTGCTCAGTGCCTTAGCCATCCATGGTTCAGTGCAGGACCCAGAACTCTCGAGCCCTCACTGACTACTATGCAACCTGATGGAATCAACAGGGATTCATTTGAAAAGAGAAATAAGAAAAAGGAAAAGGCTGAGCATGAGTTGGTGGAACTTGGTGTGAAGAATATAGCCATTGATGGATCTCCTGTGTCACTCAAAGACTCCCAACCTGTAAAGTCATCAACATAGATGCAAATTGGTTTGTTGTCAACCTCTAATGCCATTAATGAAGAATATGCAACCTTTTTTTTTCTTTTTTTTCTTTTCTTCTTTTTGCATTGACGCTTCTTGTTGGTTTTGGGAACTTGAATTCTATGGAAGAGCAGTGTTAGCAACACACTCTTCTATTGGTTGAAATTCAAATGGATTCCACTAAATCGTGTAGGCATCATATGAATTTCAACCAAAAAAAGAGTGTGTTGAAAAGAATGTGTTGAAGAGTGTGTTGTTGGCATAATTTTTCTTAGAAAAGATTTGTATATTTTGAATGAGTGGATTCTTGCATCTTACTTTGTCGAGTTTACCATTCTTTGTTAGTTTTTGAGTGTATGCCTTTATGATACATTTAATTGCGGCTAGTGTTTATTGTATATACAAACATCAACATATTGTATATTGTCCTGAATTTGAATTACTGCTTTTGCAATGTAGCAAAAATTGGGAAATAAAACTAGAGTTTGGTTATGCCAAACAATAATCAGTTTGTTTTCATGTTTGGAACTCTATCGCAGGTTCACCTCATTGCAATAAATACTTGTTTTTCCGTTTAGATTGTTACTAATCTTATAACTAAACTTCACTTGTCAATAAAGTTTATAGCTCAAACAGTATGACTAAAAGACCAGCAACTGGTATTCCTAGATCAATTTGTGACAAGATTGTTAAGAAGTGTTGTGCTTTGCTTTTATTTGGGAGAGGGGGTAAGGTTGGCTTGTAAGATGAACACTGCCTTTTTGGCGAAGATGGGATGGAGATTGTGCAATAGAGAAACATGGTTCAAACTTTTGGAGGGATCTATAGTTTGTGGGATAAGTGAAAGATAATATTGTCTTGCGCGTTGATAATGGTGAATGTGGTTTGTTTTGGCATGACAATTGGATCCCTTTGTAGGGATTCTTTCCTCCAAAACCGTTCTTTGAACAATAATACTATCAGTGAGTTTGTTATGCATCATGGGGAGTAGGATATGAACAGCATTCTGCAGTTGCTTCCTACTGATATTTGTTTTTGTATTATAGTTATCTCTCTTCATAATGGGTGTTTTTTTTTTTTCTTTCTGCATACCACTATTTTGCAAGTCATGGTAATTTAATGTCAAATGATTGTCTCTTCTCTATGATTGGGAAGTGGAAGGAAGAGTGTGAAAGTGAAAGATTCTCATCCCACCCCCCGTGACTCTTCCCCCCCCCCCCCCGGATTTCCATTTTTGTCCCTAATTTTAAACTTCGGAACGCGTTTTCCGAAATTATTTTTGCCTTGAATACGAACTTCGGAATGTATTTTCCGAAATTTTGATGAATTTGAACTAGAAAAACTTCGGAAAACACGTTCCGAAGTTTTTGTACAGGGGTAAAATTGGAATATTGGGGGGTTAAAAAGAGTCATGGGGGGTGGGAAGAGAAAATTTCTGTGAAAGTGATTGTATGTCTTATCTGAAAAGAGTAGTACTTCTCGTGCCCCTGAATCTCACACGTACCCCCCAGATTTCCAATATTATCCCCTTCGCTATTTAAGTAGCGAACTCATGGGGTGCCAAAGCTGGGAAAAAACAGTTTGCATTCTAGAATGCGAACCTTAAAAAATAGGAGGGCGAAGGAAAAGTAAAAAAAGGCAAGTCACATTCTCTACATTAAAAAATGGCATGTCTTCTGACTATTTGGCAGACATTTGATTGAGGCAATTTCTCAAAACTTCTTATTTTTATAACATCTACTACTTAAGTAGCGAAAAAGTAAAAATGAAAACCTGTAAATTGCGGTAGGGTGAAAAAAGAAATTATCTCTTCACAAAGTATTAGACTTCCTCTTTATGCCTTAGTCACATTTTCTCTACATTAGAAACTCGTTCTCTTCTCTACATAAGTGAATGTATTTAATGATTACTATGAGTATTTTTCAAAATATATTTAACATTACCTTATTAATTACTCTTCCTTGGTCTAGATAATTTTGTCCTTTGTTTCTTATGAAAATGATTGGAGGGACTATACTTTAACTTTGAATGATCAGTTGAGTTGAGTTACAGATACTTCTTTTTTTCAACAATGAATTTTGGTTGGAAAAGGTTCTGAAATATAGATACTTATTTCATATTTTCCTGCATTGAAGTTTCTAATTTTGTTATAACTTGTAAAAATTTGACAGAGTTATAGGTTGAGTTTGCAAACAACATTCCAACACAAGATTACCAGTTATAGCATCTGATTGAATATTCAGAAGTTAAATGCTCATAACTCCAAAGTCGCAGCACATGTGATTTTTTATTTTTTTTTTAAAAAAAGTGAAACAAATAGATTGTTATATTTCATAAATGGTATAGTGGTGACTTTACAATGCATTTTGTCAATGAATTTCTCATAGAATAAACAAATAGACACATGAATCACAAGTAAATACCCTTTCTCTGTCTAATCGTAATCGTGTACTACATAAATTCTTCCACAAGAGGCTGATAGAACAACTTGTATGCCTCCATAACTTCAAGATACCACATTGCTTCTCGATCGGGGGATGATGAAAGGTCAACAATCTTGTGAACCTGTCACAATATATCAGTACAGATTAAGATAATTTTCCTCCAGCTTTCATTATTTCCACTAGCAAGATCAATATTATTATGGGATCTATTAATATTATTGCTCAATATAAAGAAGTTTAGGTGGCTTCAATATTATGCAGATACTGGTTGTTGAAGATAACTACTACACAAGTTGAAAAGAGAAAAAGAAAAAATAAGAACAGGATTTCCCAAGATGATGAATTCAAACAACACTTAATGATTGGATGGAATCCATCAAGCTTGTGCTCATTTATTCTTTGTGACGAGACGAATAGACAGCAACTATCTCACCATATCCAAACATAATAAGGGTGATTTGGTTCTTGGATTGTTACAAAATATTTCATCAAGAGCCTTGATCATTGCCTTGTATATTACAGCTGCTATGCTTAAGTTTAGGCTAATGGTTTGCTCCCTTTCCCTCGTGTACAACACCTTGATTGCTATATATTTGTGTATCAGGTTAATTGTAAACCGATACCATGAACAATATTATTCTCATAACTTATATGCTATTGGCAGCATTAGCTTAACAGTAATCTTATATGCCCCTTTCACATTGTCTTCCTCAGCAACATCAAAAATTTCAATCACTTTCAAACTGAATAGCTCTAACTTGTGGGGTATGACCTTATTGGTTATGTTGATGGTAAGCCCAGCCACAACTGATGCCACTCACTCACCGAAATAGATGAGATCAATTGATCCTTCATGCAATCATCTTATCGTAGATCCCAGTGGCATTACCATGCTAGGTAATGTAAGGGCTTCCAAACAAGCTTGGGATATCCTCACCAACAGGTTTGCAAGGCTTGTGCTTGAATCATGCACCTCAAGGAGCGTCTCTCTCGCTCCACAAAAGGATCAAAATCCATCTCTGAATACCTTCATGACATTAAGGTTTTATCAAATAAATTGGTTATCATGAACTTTCCCTTGGATGGTGTCGATCTTGGCCATCACCAATTCTATGAATGTCCTTGGTACTGAGTAATGTGATTGTGAGGTCATTGCTGCCCTAACAACTCGAGAAAATCCTATTGGATTTGATGATCTCCTTTCCAAATTTGAGATTTATTTAAAGAGGGACGACACCATGCAAGAAACTCCTCTTATTGCTACTGTAAATGCTGCACAAAGAGAAATATAGTATTATACTAAATAAGGAAATCCGCAGGGTTATTTCTTCCATCCTAGATCTACTACTCCTGGTTCATCGATGTAAGTATTTTGTCAGTTCTGTGACAAACCAGGCCAACTTCAAAGGTTTGTTATAAACTTCATGGTTACCCATCAAAGAGGAACAATGCACCCACGGCTCTTCACATTCGTGTCATGCTACATAGTGTCTAGGATTGGATATTGGACTCAAGAGCCTCTCATTACATCACTCAAGATCTGGATCAGTTGCATCTTTCTCAAACATACAATGGCTCTGACAAACTAATTGTGGGTGATGGATCGGGTCTTCCTATATCTAATCTTGGTAAAACAGTTTTATATACTCCATTTCACCCTCTTTATCTATCAAACGTTTCGCATTTACGTAACATCTTACAAAACATCTTGTCTGTCTCTTCCTTATGTCATAGTAATCCTATCGGCATTGATTTTTTTCTGGATTATTTATTGGTAAAGGATCTGAAGACAAGGGCACCACTTCTAAAAGGGCAACATAGAAATGGACTCTACCACATTGCTGTTCAAGGTCATGTGAACTCTATGTTAAAAAACCCAGTGAAGAACAAACTCAGCATATAATATTACAGTCTAGTGCTGTATGCTTCTTCTGACCTGAAGGCATTGTTGAGTATGAGTCATTCACCAATAAATGGATATACTCAAGCTTAGCAAAAGCGTAACAACCATAGTAGAGCGAGACTCTACTGTTGGAGACATAGGAACAATTCGCCGAACTCCGTAACCAATAGTTTGTGTTTTTGTCTGCTTACATGGAAACCAAAGTTGTTGTTCTAACTTCTAACAGGCATATTACCAAAAGATAAAAATCCAGTTATAAGATTCAAATCTCAAAACACAAAATTCAATTGTTATATTTACAAGTTTTACACAACATTTACATCATTTCACTGCATTGAACATTTTCAATGAGAAAAATCAATGACATAAACAAAGGCAATGAAAAGTACTAGTTTTGTAATTAATTCATCTGTAGCTTCTGTAAAATCACAGTAGTGAGTCACCGGTGATTCTGACATATCACCGTGATACCAAACACGCAATAAATAACAAACAAGTGAAAACTTACTTTGATAATTGAAGGCTCCCCCGCCGCACGTGCAACGTACCCTCCAACTACCATCACATACATCCCTGCCGATAAAAATAATGCGAGTTTAGCCACTAGACTACTCGATAAAAAAAAATAAAAAAATAATCAAATAAGAATCTCAAAATGTCCATAGATAATACAAAAGATGTGAATTTACCAGCTTTGAATTGACGTTGACGGAACTCGCCGGAAAGAGAGAGTTGAATGACGGCGGTTCCGTCATCGAGAAGAAGAGGTCCGTTGCCATCGTTGGAAGAGATAAGAACTCCCTGCACCGCGGTTAAGAGAGAAAAACAAAAAGGTGAAAACGACGGCGTTTTGGAAATGAAAGAAAGTGAAGGAATGAAACCTGTAACCAAGCGCGTTGGAAGAGTATGCCACCGAGAGTGTAGCTATGTTGAGAAGGCACTTCTCGAACTTGTTTCAGCTGTGAGCAGAAAAGTTTCAAAGCTGCTAAACTGTAATCCATCGCACTGTTTCCTTTGTGCAATTGTGTCACGTTATTATTTATCACTATAAATTCTTGGGTTAATAGATATCAAAGGTTCCGTATCTCAATCTATCTATCTATCTATCTTTTACTTATAAAAGGAAGCTCCTCATTAGCTCTTATGCCTCCATTTTGCCTATGTGGCATGCTTAAGAAAGCTTCTTATATCTATTTAGAATTTGCCCCACAATTTATTTTGTGTGTTCATTCATCCTCCAAAGTAACCATCACACTTCTATAACCTTACAACTTCATGAAAATGTAACCAACATAATTAATAAATTATTGTTTAATTTTTAGTTTCAATATAACCTTTATAAACACCCCTTATCACATTTGTTTTCATCTTTGCTCTACACATTTGACACTTGCAATAGTACTCATGAGATCATATTTATCTTCAAGTTGTGTATTATATCTACCATTGATAGCAATCTCATCAAGATATGTAGACATTTTTCAATACCTTTGTAAACTTAATTATTGTACATTCTTTTGTTCTTTTATATTGATTTGTTCTTCTTTTTTTTACTGAATTATTGTATATTCTTTGATGTCATAAAAGAAAAACATGATTGATTGCTCATGTTCAGAAAGTGAGGAAGATTTGAAAGATAACTTAGGTGAGTTTTGTCTCTCCCTTGAAATTTCAATTTAAATAATTATTTTTCTTCAATTTTGTACTCCACACACACACAAAGTGTAATCACTACTATTATGAGATTTAGATCTATCCTTAAAATTTTATAACAAACAACTAATTTCATACAAAATAACAGTAAATAAATACGCCAACTGAAATCATGAATTAAAAATAATGTACAAAGGTCAAGAAATGTAAGCCACAAAAGGGACAAATAACCTAAACCATATATATATATATATATATATGGCTAATTTATAATTTTTTTTACTTATTGCTACCAACTTCTCAGAATTTTGATTATGTCAAAGCAAACATAATCAAATTGCTCCATCACTCATTCCACAAATTTTGAACAATTAATATTTTTTGGATTTAATTTCATTTACAGAATTATATTGTTGTTACATAAAAATATTTTATGACGAAGATTGTTACATAATTATTTTATTAAATTTGGCGAAATTCATGATTTTTCATTCATTGTTGGCTAACATCATCTATATATTTGATTTCAGGTACAAAATAAAATTCAACACAAGGAACTCAAAAGTTGACCCCAAAATTTTGATTATGTGAAAGCAAGCATAATCAAATTGCACCATCACTTATTCCACAAATTAGTTACCAAGAGTTTTCTATTTAATTTCATTTATAGCATAATAAGGTTGTTACATAACTATTATATCAAATTAAAATAAATTTTAACAATAAATTGAATAGCTATATTTTTTTATTAATTACCATTATGCAATTATTTTTTTTTAAAAATGGTCACACCAACCTTTAAACTACTATTATTTAGTTCTATGACCATTCACTTGCTTATAGTATTAATGCAAAATTTTATTAATTAGTTTGTTACAATTTTTATAAATTTCTACCGTCCTATTATTATATTTAAAAATAACTTTATCATATCAAACATTAAATTACTATTTTTTTTCTATCCCTAACTATTGTGCGTATAAGTATGTGAGTTGTAATTATAGCATATAAGAAAAAATTGACGATGTTGAATTTATAGTTTATTCAATACTTTTAGCACATGTACATATCTAATAACAGAATTAGTTTAGTAATACTTTATGAATTTCATTTGAATAAAAGGCTATTTTGCTCTTTAAAAGTTATTATATATTTTTTAAACGAAAAATGTAATCTCAAAGACGATAATCCGTCATCCCAATGTGCAACCAAGCTATAAAACTTAAAGTAAATATTATTAGATAACTAAGAGATACAAACATCTAAAACAAAAAAGTATGGGGACATAAACCTCACAACAAAGAAAAACAAATCAAACAAGAAAGAATTAAGCAAATAAAAAAAAGGTAAATCAACCAAAATACTAAAAAACTAATGACGAATAAATTAAGTTGGAATAAAATTATACCAAATGAAAGTTTGAGAGAAAATTCCAAAAGAATATATTAGCACTAGATTTGCATTTTTGTTAAATATAAAAGACCTTAAATTGCATGAAGGAGATTAAGTAATTATGTTATTTAGTACATGCTTTCAAAAACGTCATTGTGATGATAATTACGAAAAAGTCAAGCTAAGGGACCCCTTATTAATAAAGATTAAATATAGTGTTATTCACTCAAAGGGAATTAGTTGGATCCTTTTTAACCGAGAAAAAGTAATAAAAAGACAAAAAAAAAAGACCACGAAGATTAAAAAAAATTAAACCAAACAATAGACTAAAACAATCTGGACTAATAAAGTCAGAATAAGATTCCACAAAGTAAAAATGTGAGAGTGAATATATACGCTATTTAATATACAATTTTCAAAGAATGGGAACACGTGATAAAAGATAAAGCCACCATATACAATCATATTTTATAAACAAATTTATTTCAACATTTCTTATGACCAATATTGTCAGCAAGTATAAGTATGTATGCCTCAAACTCTTATTAAAAAATATCTATCATTTAACTATATAAGATTATACTTATCATAATTATTAATTTTTATTTATAAAAATATTTTAACGCAACAGATTTAATCGAACCCGTGCAAATTAACGCAACAGATTCAATCTATCTATCTATCTATATCTATCTATCTATATACTCTATGTAAAGCAAACTATTTTTTTCTTATGTGTCAACCTAAGAGAGCTCCTTCCATTTTTCTTTTTTCTAAGCTTAAGTTGATGCTTATGTGTCATATTCATATCTCATTACATGCTTATATGTACTCTCTTTCTAATAACCTCAATTAAATTACTTATTACTTATTATGATTAAACTATATAACTCCTTAAATAAAAAAATTCTTCACGTTTTCTTTCTTTCTTGGCCTTTAAAATTCTTCTTCAAATTTATTTTATTGCATTAATTAAATATTTTAATGAATGTTTATCTACACTAACCTATCTATACCTATATGATATGAAGAGTTATCTTTCAATTCTACTATTTTAAAGTTTAGTAACAGCTTTCATATGAAGAGTTAGAGTGTCAATAATTGGCTCATATATAATAACTCTGTAACTTGAAAGATCATATGCTATTTTTGCAATTGAAACTCATTTCTTTCTATTTTTGCAAATTTGCTTAGTTTTAATACATAGCATTTTAAAATAAAATGATGATTTGATGACTTCTTTTTTTTGTGTTTGCAGATCACCAAATTGTGCCAACTCCTTGAATAAAAATATTCTACGGTGATCATATACTATTTTTGCAATTGAAACTCATTTCTTTCTATTTTTTTTCTTTCCAAATTTGCTTATGAAAGTTTAGTAGCAGCTTCCATATGAAGAGTTAGAGTGTCAATGACTCCTCTAATTGGCTCATATAAGGTTTCAAAGATCATATACTATTTTTGCAATTGGAACTCATTTCAGATTAATTTTGCAAATTTGCTTTTTAGTTTTGATACATAGCATTTTAAAATAAAATGATTTGATACCTTTTTTTTGTGTTTGCAGATCACCAAATTGCATGTGGCAACTCCTTGAATAAAAAAAATCTAAGGTGATCATATACTATTTTTTAATTGAAACTCATTTCTTTCTATTTTTGCAAATTTGCTTTTAGTTTTGATACATAGCATTTTTAAATAAAATGAATTGATGATGACTATTGTGCCTTTGTATATTTGTTAATCAAATTTTTTGGAAAGTAACAGAGGAGATAATATACTATTTCTCTTTTTTTTTTTTAAATTTATTTATGTTTGGTTCTTGAGAGATTGAAGAGATATAATCTACTTAGAATCTATTTTTGCACATTTGTTTTTAGTTTTGATGCATAGCATTTTGAAGTAAAATGATTTGATGACCTTTATTTTTTGTGTTTGCATATCACCAGATTGTGCATCTTTACAAGCCTCTATTGCTTATGGGTCATCTTTACAAAATTCAATTTGTTTTATATATATTATTATTATGTGCATTCTTTTTGTTTCCTTCACCTACTAACTAATTATATTCTTCACCTACTAATTAATTGAATAACTTATAGAAAAAATGTTACGAAAGGTGAAAAATCGCTCTTTTAATGATGGCTTTTTGTATACTTCTTTACAATATCTTGCTTGCTAATTAATTGAATAACTTATAAAAAAAATGTTATGAAATGTGAAAGATCACCCCTTTTGATGATGGTTTTTGTATACTTCTTTACAATATTTTGCCTCTTTGTTTCTTTTGCATCAATTATAAATACCTTATGGAGTTCCCTTCAATTTCATATCTTCTCAATTTCTTATTCTAAACACCTACTCCAAATTTCCATTTTGTGTTGAACAATTCTTCTTTCTACTCACTCTCTATATATAAACCAACAATTTGTGTGATTTTTCTATCAAAAGTAATAGTAATAGTACTATGGGACCTTTGATTCATTTTCCAAATATTACGGTGGTACAAGTTTTTTTTGAATGTTTCTCATTTGTTACAAATGGTGGAGAAGTGGTGGAGATTATATGTATTATTTATCTTTATTATAAGAGGTTGATGTTTTTAGTCTCATTTGACTATTTTAATTTGTGAACATTTTTGCAATATATCTATTGAAGATTAGTAATGGAAACTATCAAGACTTATCTATTATACTATTTAATCGTCATTTCGCAATACACATATATTATATATGATGAATGAGAAAATTGGCACCAAAAATATATGTTGTAATTTCATTTTGACTAATGCTATTTTTGGGTCGTAATATCATGATGATAAAAATATGTTTTTTTTTTATCTTCTATATATACATTTATCGATCAATCTATCTATCTATGTTCTAATTAATGATGTTCTTACATGTAAAAGTCCTATTAATATTTGTAACTCCCAATTAGTTGTAATATTATTTCTATAAAAATATAATTATCATTCACTTTATTACTTCAATTAGCACTAAAAAAATATGTGAAAATATGTGACATGAATTATAATTATAATTTCTTGGCTACTTATACTAAAAAATGTGTGATATCATTTTGAGTGCAAGACTCTCAATTATAGTATTAAAAAAAAATGAAAACTGCAATATATTAAAATGGATTTATTCTTATATTTAAAAGTCTACAAATATAATACTTACCTATATAATGATAATAATATATAATATAGAACATTAAGAAGTAAAATATCAATCTATTTTCGTTCAAATATTCTAATTTGAATTTGGAAAATTATTTTTAAAGAAATGTCATCGGGGTAGACAGCCATTGCGTGGATAATCTTGACCTTTGTCTTTGAATGATTTCACTTATTAGTGGAGTTCTACTCCTACAACCATAGGAAAGAGTGAAGATCTAACTAGCAATAGGTTTGGTCTTTTGTTATTTTAGATTATGATAATCTCTCTTTCGAAAGTTTGGTTTAACCCCTCTTTTATAATATTTGATGTTAAAATAAGAAAAAATAAATAAAAATAACTTAAAAGATTATATTTTACATAAAATATTATTTGAGTTTATAAATGTAAAGATCGGTGTGTGCTATTTTTCCATAAAAAAATAAATTATAGAGATATAGGGAATAGTGCCTCTAAAATATATAGAGAAGAATGAAGAACATAATCGAAATTATATACATTTGTGATAATAATTTGCTTTGAAACTAAAGAATTTATCATGTAAACAGTAAAAAATCTAAAAAGGTTTATTGTGTTAACAACGAAAAATATATATTTTGAAGATTTTTTTTTTTTTTTTGAATCAAGAAATTATTATTAATTCAAAAAACCAGGGAAAACAAGGCGATCATCACAGATCCAGCCAACTAAACAAACTATCTTAAGGTAATAACAGATTAGCTATATGTGGTCTAAGCTTAGGACTAGTCCACCCTCTATAAACAATCATGTTGATTATGTTCTCATCTATGTCCCTATTATTCACATTGTTTCCATAGCATATGTCATTCCTAAGGTGCCATACTGCATACACAGTTTCAGCTAAGGCTAATCTCATCAAATCAGCTCTCCAACCTTTACCATGGTAACGTTGGATCATCCACTGCAATTCCATACTCCAATCCTGGGGAGCATGAACAACTCCCAACCAATGCAGTACCTTACACCAGATCTGTCTAGAAACCAAGCAGCCAAAGAATAAGTGGTCTAAAGTTTCATCGCTAGCACAGAAGACACATTGTGTATTGGTAATCAGGCCAAGGCGATGTAGTCTCATCCTCGTAGCCAACCTGCCATGACACATTAACCATAAAATAAACACAGCCTTTGGCCTAGCTGTGTTATGCAGAACCAAGTTACACCAACTAGAAGTAGGTGCATCGGATAGTAGAACTTTATACAACTTCCTACCATTGAATTTCCCCTCTTGCAGCATGGTATCCCAGAGAGGTTGCACTAATGCTACAGTCCCCCTCTGCTGCATAATGGCCTTGAAAATACCAGAATCATCATTTTTGATTTCCCTGTTCATAACAGTAGTATGTTTCATATAATAGGTGTGGATCCACCTAACCCACAGGCTGTCCGATTTGGCACAAATATTCCAAAGCAGTTTCAGAAGAAAAACTTTATTCCAAATCTCCATATCCATAAGGTTGAGACCACCTTGAGTTTTTGGTCTACACACCTTTTTCCAAGAGATTGGGCTCTTCCTACTAATGGTGGTCCCACCTGTCCACAGAAAGGATCTACAAATAGCATCAATTTTCCTCAAAACAGTTTTCGGCAGCAGAAAACATTGAAGCCAGAACGTGGTTGTGGCATACAAAACACTCTTGATAAGTTGCAACCGACCGGCATAACTCAGCAACCTAGCACTCCAGTGGGTTATTCTATGCATAAGTTTATCAATGAGAGGCAAGTAATGATTTAAAGATAAATTCTTGCTAGTGACAGGAACACCTAGGTACCTAAAGGGAAGGGTACCCTCTGTGTAGGCAGTCATCTGTAAGATCTCAGACTTGATATGATTAGGAACAGCCCCAAAATAGATTCTACTTTTGGAGGGGTTAACCTTTAAGCCAGTGGACTCCAAAAAGATCTGAAGAGTGTGTTGCATAAGGGCAATGGAACCTTGGTCTCCTCTAGCAAAAAGAAGAAGATCATCCGCAAATATCATATTTGTTAACTTCAGCTGCTCACATTTCGAATGATGGTTAAAGTTGGGATTGTGCTGCATCTGGAGAAGAAGTCGATTCAGATATTCCATTATAATAACAAAGAGAAGAGGGGAGAGGGGATCCCCTTGTCTAATGCCCCTTTTAGCCTCCATTCTATCAGTGTACTTACCATTGATATTGAACTTGTAAGATACTGTAGTAACTGTTGTCATAATCCAGCTCACAAAAATTTGAGGAAAACCCAACTCTTGCATAATATCCTGCAAGGCATGCCAATCCACCATGTCATAAGCTTTTTGGAGATCCAACTGAATCATGCATCTAGGGGTGCCATTTTGTCTCGTGTATCCCTTAAGAAGCTCAAAAGCCAACAAAATGTGATTATGAATTTTCTGCCCAGGAACAAAGGCAGCCTGTGACTGACTAATGATGCTGCCCAAGACTCCACCTAGTCTGTGAGTAAGGATTTTAGAAATGATTTTGTAGAAGGTAGAGCAACCAGCAATAGGCCTAAATTCCTTGACAGTTTTAGCAGCAGGGTGCTTCGGAATCAAAGTGACAATGGTTTCATTAAACGCTCTGTACATCACATTGTTATAAAAAAATTCTTTTACTGCAGCAATCACATCAGGTGCAATAGTATCCCAACTGGCTTTAAAAAATTTTGCACCATAGCCATCAATACCAGGACTCTTCAAGTCCCCGATCCCTTTAAGAGCTTGCTGAATTTCAGAATCAGTCACAGGGGCAATGAGCTGGTCTCTTTGATCCATTGAGAGTTGGGGACCCTCTCTCATGGCAGTAATATCAATCTTTCTAAGGCACGAAGCACTAGTTCCCATGAGCTGCCGATAGAAAGCACACACCTCTTGGGCAATATCTTCCTGCTTCTGGATGGTGGTCCCATCATCTCGAGAAATCATATGGAGGCTACTAGTGGCATATTTACTTTTCAAGGCAGCATGAAAGTAAGCAGAGTTGCTGTCTCCCTCTCTAAGCCAATCAATTTTGGCTTTTTGCATCAGCATCTGAGCATCAAGATCATGCCAATATATAAGTCTGTCAGTACAGTCCTTCACCTTTGCAATAATGTTAACATTCATTCTATCATTAACAAGATCTTCCTGGGCCTGCAACAGCTCCGTTCTGACCTGAGCAATAGTACGAGTAATATGGGACAGCTGCTTACTCATCTTGATGATTGGAGCTTGTAGACGCATCAATTTAAACCACAGGACAGCCATAGGTCTCCCCGGTAAAGGCTTCCTCCAACTGTGGTTAACAGCATCATGATAACCTGCAACATGAATCACACTGTTGGTAAATTTAAAATTAGTAGACCGAGCCGCCCTGGGTTCAGAGTCCCTCAAACAAAGCAAACTATGATCAGAGACACTTGGAGGTAAGATTTCAAGCTGCATGTGTGAATTAGCTTGCAACCACTCTAGATTACCAAACACATGGTCAATCCGAGAATAAATGGTACCCACTGTATGTTTATTAGTCCAAGTGTAGTAGTCCCCTATACTATCTTTTTCAAACAGCCCCGTACAATCCATCATATCGCGAAGGTCAGAAAATTCATGTTCAGTAACAAGGCTGCCACCAATACGATCCATGGACTTAACTACGTTATTAAAATCACCAAGAAGGATCCACGGGCCTTGTTGGTTACTATGGACAGCTAGCAACTCCTGCCAAAGAATCTTCCTCTGATCAAGTTGGTTTAGAGCATAGATAGCAGTCAACCAGAATTTGAAATCCCCATGAACATCATAAACCCCACAATGGACCATCTGTGAGGTACTTTTCACATGCCGAACATCAAGACTGGTGTCATCCCAAACCAACCAGATTCTACCATTGGGATGTGCACAGTAGTTATCAAGGTACTTACCCCGAAGGTTAAGATGGTCTCGGACCTTATTGGCCTTCGCAGCTTTAACTCTAGTTTCCAAAATGATAGCAATTGTAGGGTGAAGCTTAAGGAGACGGGAGCTAATCTCCCTTAGCTTCCCAACTTTATTTAGCCCCCTTACATTCCAAGAGGTGATCATGGACCCCTGTCAAAGGGGCCAAAGGAATCCTGCAAAACCCCTATAGCCTCAAACTCATTAACACAAGGAATTCCAGATGAGCCAATAATTTCTGCATTTTTACCTTTGGTTCTAGCAGGTTTTAGAGGAATTGTCCAGCCCCCTGCTTCCTCTCCGGATGTGTCATTGGATGCAGTCCTGGTAGGTGTAGTCACAATGGCTGGCTCTACAGGCTTGGGCGCATCTTGAGAGTGCTGGGGCTTTGGCTGCCATACTTTCTTCTTAACTAGAGTTGCACAATTATGGCCAACCTTTTGGCACTTATCACAGAACTTTGGTTTCCATTCATACTCAACCAGCTGTTTGAGTTGTCCTCCTTGGGTTTTGATGGGAATTTCTTCAATTAACTTCTGTGTAATATCTACCTCAACCAGGATTCGTGCATAAGAAACCCGAAGCTTGTTCGCTGTACATTCATCTGTCATCAAAGGTTTGCCTAGAGCACTGCCAATTTTATCCAAGCCATTCCCCCATAGATCTAGTGGAAGCTTGGGCAACTTAACCCAAATAGGTAAGGTACGCAACATGTCTTTCTTCATATCAAACCCGGGTTTCCATTCTTTGAGAAGCAAAGGCATACCTCGAATGGTGTAAGGACCATTCATCAGAACAGAATCCATATCACCCATTGACCGGAATCGTAGGATAAAGTACCCATCATCATGAAAATACATATCTGGTAGCTGGATATGATTCCATGTCTTCATCATGAAATTCTTCACCAAATGCATACTCAGTTCAGCTCCCAAAACATACAGAATGAGGGAATTCTGCCAAAATTGGATTTCAGAAACAGTGTCAGCTTCCTCAATCACAACTTCAATCTCACTATTTACCACAGTGGGAGCAACATACTTCAGAGCCCTTCCTCTAGTTGGGTTTCGATTCTCAGCTATAACATCAACCCACAATTTGCGTTCACCAGCAGCTAGGATAGGCGAATTCGGCAGCTCCACTGAAGGCGGCGCCGTTGGTGTGCCGTTAGGTCGTTCAGCATCATCATCGTCGATCGTTGTCTCAAGTGCAGTGTCAGTCGCGGATTGGGAGTTCGGCGTCGGTGGTGCCGTCCGTTTCGGCCGCCCACGAGCTCGGATTGGGAGTTATATTTTGAAGATTAAACAATAGAAAAATATATTTAACACAATAGAAAAAAAACAATAGAAAAATTTGGGTTAAATATGTTTCTCATTCTTATAAAATCAGTGAAGTTTGATTTTTGTCCCTATAAAACAAAATCATATTTTTTTATCCGTAAAAGTTTTCTATTTTGTTTTTAATATAATTTTTATAATGGCAAAATTATTCTATTTCATAGTCCCTATAAAAGATATTTAAAATTTTTAACCAATGAAAAAATATTATACCAAAAATTATATAAGTGCATGCATTCTAGAAAACAACCCGTGCGTTCAAACATTTGGATTTTATTTATAGCTACTACATATCGATAATATACATTTTGATTTTGGATCTTTCTCACTTTCTTCAAACAACTCAGGAGTAATACTCTTTCAATCCTATATGGTATAGTTTTTTCCTTTCATTTTTGCATGCCTTATGTCTTGACTCTTCATTGGTTACTAATTACTATGACATGATTGATCAGAACTCAAGTTATTGATCTATTGTATACATTGGGCAAATATTATTAGCCATATATTTTTAATTGCTAGAACAAGAAAATAGTGACATATTAATTACATATTCAGTGGCTTGCAAGAAAGTGGTGACATATTTAATGTATAATGAAGATTAAATAATGGAAATATAAGTTATCAAATTAAAATTTAATTTAAAAAAGGAATTAAGGGTGCGTTTGTTTTACATTCAAAAAAAATTCTTTGTATTTTTTTAAAAATATTTTATGATAACTTGATTAAAATTAGTAAATATTATTTCAAACTCTTCTTTTTATTAATTAAAAGAGTGATTTTGACATTCAATAACTTAAATGTTCATGTTAGAGATTTTAACTTAATAAAAAACACAATTTTTAAAAAAAATTTATCTCTAAAAAATGACTTTCTAAAAAGCTATTTGAAATGGTTTTTTTTAGAGATTTTTATGATCCAAAAAAATTTCTAACAAAACGATGAAATACTTAAAATGGTATTTTAAGATAAACTATTTAAACCGATTTCTCATTTGAAATTTTTATAAAAATATTATTTGTTAAAAAACTTTTAACACAAAAATTATACACTATAAAAATCTATTTTTAAAAAGGTTAAAACAAACGCACCCTAAGATGAATAATTACTAATTTGTTTTCCTAAAAATCGTGTTTGAATGTTACATATCAAAATAGGAGTAGTTTGATTTTAATTTTTTTTAAAGTGTGTTATTTAATAATCTCTATTTAAATTCCACTATTTTTATTTTTATATGTAAGTGAACGACACATTATCTATGTCAAAAGCATTTTTTTTATATCTCTCTGTATTATATATTTACTTTGTGAAATAACAGGTTTTAAAATATTTTATAAGTCTTTTTCTTAAAACCAAAAAATAATATAATACATCTCCCAAATTAAATTATTATTTAAAAAAACATTTAAAAAATTAAAATTTTTATAAATCTATTGTTTATGATAAATTTTTATTAAAATATCAAAACTAAGTTGAAAAAAAATTATAAATACCAAACAACTTTTACATCTTAAAAAAGTAGGATCAAACACAACTTTAAACTATACTTCAAAATTTAAGAAAAAAAAATTATTATCTATCAATAAACATATTAAATTTTTAACAATTGAATATCATATTCTTTTTTTCAATAAACAAATTATAAAATAAAAAATTTAATCAAGCCCGTGCAACGCACGGGTTTAATACCTAGTAACATTTTATTATATAAATTTTATAAGATTTATGTTTAGATTATTTATATAAAATTTTAGGCAAATCCAAAATCATTTAATATGTTATCCTACACAGCCGTGCCAAGCTTTGTAGAAGCCATATGGACCCGGCCTGGAGCATTTTGCCCCTGTGCCAATCCTACAAGACCTGCCACTTAGGGATGGCAAAAATATCCATACCTGCGGATAAAATCCGCCATGGATACGGAGCGGATAGCTTAATGGATATCCATGGATAAAATAAATGGGTATTTTAATTATTTGCATTTAATGGATATGGATGCAGGTTTAATACTATCCGCGCCCGCAGATATCTATACCCGCGCCCGCATATATCTATACCCGCTAAATAATTATTAAACTTACTTAAATATCTCTATTTACATATAAATTCTAGAATTTTTATATAAAAAAATTGTATTTTTACATTTTATCTTTTGCAGTTTGGCTATTTTATATAAACTATAGCTTTATTTAGCTCTTTTGCAATTTTGTGAGGTGATTTTTGTTTGTAGATTGAGTGTTTTCATTAAAAATAGAGAGCAAAATTTATGAATATTATGTGTTAATGTTTTGTCTTTAAAAAAAATTATTATTTTTTTCAATAATTAGTTCTTTCTTTTAATAAAAAAACATCATGCATAGATATCTGTTAATATCCGGGAATACTTCAATATCCATGGATTACCCGCTTAACGGATATCCGCACAGATATGGAGCGGACACAGATATCATATTTGTCTGATGGAACGGACACGGATATCATATTTGTCTGATGGAGCGGACACGGATATCATATTTGTCTGATGGAGCGGACACAGATATCACACTATCCGCGTCCATGGATATCTATTGACATTCCTACCGCCACTGCTAGATGATAGCAAAACTCATGTTTTGGCCTTCTATTTCCCCCTTTATTGCCAATTATGGTTTTGTAACCCTTAAACCATTGATTTGCCACGGAATTTATGTGTTGTATGCCTATATAAAGGCCACGTTCCTTTGTAAATATCATCAATTTCTTTATTTTGTTCTTGTTCATAGTTCTTAGTTCATAGATTTGTATTGTGAGCTGCTCATGATGTCTAAGTGTGAGTAGTTCACCTCCACCTTGAGGTTATGGAGAGTAGTCTATAGCATAACCTCTTGATCCCTTTCCTTTGTCATTGTGATTACAAACAAGGTATATCATAAATTTTAGTTATGTTTTGTTGATTATCTCGGGACATCGGTGAAGTACCAAATGGAGAAGTCAGTGTCTCGTCCCACTGTGGCTATGACCGGCGTAGTGCACAAACCGTGCGATATTTAATTTTATATATTTATGAATGTTATGATGTTTAAATTTAATTTTATATTTTTAAAAATATAATATTTTTAAAATATAATATTTAGTACATTAAAAAAAATTATTTTGTGATTCTGATCCAATGATGATCAGACCTTGAACTGTCTTGGAGAGTAGTCCTCCCCAGGTTCATTTATTTTATCAAAATAAAGAGAGAGCTCAGCAGAAACATAAACATAATAAAAAAAAAAGTTCTCTACATTTTTTATTTCAAGGTTTATTTAAAATGTTATGCACAGTACATAACATATGCAAAATCCTGTAAAAAATTTCAAAAGACATAGATAGCTTGTGATTTATACAATGTACAGTTCCAGGTAGTTGATTACTTCAATTGCAACGGTATGATCATGACACTAGTTTTGTGTAATTTAGCCTTCATATATTATTGACATTCTTCATATGTTAAGTATCAAAACACTTTGAGAACTCTAATTTGAAAACTAACTATCATAGGAGAAAAAAAAAGAAAGTAAAAAAAAGAAAAACAAAAAGCCAACTAAGTCCTATTACTACTCCACGAGCATCTTATACTCTTCGATGTGCGACTTGCACACCTCATAATACCGAAGTCCCTGTCGTTATATATGAAACACCATTTGACTACGATCAAGGTTGATGCATCTAGCTTGTGCTTGAATCCTACCAACAAGAACATCAAAGTAGGGGGGAAGGAATCTCAGAAACCTCAACAGCTTACTCGTAGCAAATTGTAATATAAAATATCAAAACTCATCAATAAACCTATTTTGTTGCTCATATTCGATTTCTGCATTAACCTTGTAGATTTCTTATATACCTCGTATCACCAAGCAAGAAAATCCAGCTGTTGAACATAATCATAGTCTGAGACTAATCCTCTCAGATATCCTCATGATATCAGAAAATATTTTATCACCTCCAATATTTGCACCGGTGGCTCCAGCAGCAACTCGTAAAACATCTTCAATCAATGCAACGTTTTCCATAATGTTGTTGACACGTGCTCCGCTCTCAAGACCTCTCACTTCAAGAACACTACCTCGTTGTTTCGGCTGATACTCTCTTATATATGTAGCCATACTTGAAGGATTGAACCGAGTTCTTCTGCGCCATCCTTTGGCACACATGAACCCTGAACTTAAAATATTCACACGCTCGTCACCATCTACTAAATAAACATTATTTTGTAATTTAGTTCTATTTTGTACATCAGATGAATTATTAATCTGGAAAGGAATATGCTTGTACTTGTCAGAAGAGGACAGCTTGTGTAAATATGATCTTTCGGTCGGAATTTCAACACCATATAGGCAGTATATTTCCATATTTGGAGCATCGGGTAGTCTGAATCAGAAATTCACATTTAGTTTTCAAACAATAGAATCAAATAGGATAATCAAAAGTGTTTGATGAATCTACATACTTACTTGGTTTCAAGTGGATTAGACCAGTATTTGTAATGGGTGTATTTAGGATCATCTAAGTTATCTGCTATACCGTGAGAGAAATGAGCCTCAGCACGTTTCAGCATTTTTGGAGCCACAATTTTAAGTAAATCAAGATCAGTTCTTCCTGTACTAGCCTTTCTTTTACCAATATTTGGGATGCTTTCTCTACGCATCTCATTCGCATTACATTCAGTCCCAACATCCTCACATGATAAGTGAAAAGTAGTGGATAAAATATCCTGCAGGAAAAAAAAAAATAGAACTATGTGAATCATTATTGTTTCAAAATGCATATAATTATACTGATCAAATAAGAAAATATGACAGAATGATACAGAAACTGAAACAACAAACATGAATGGAAGTATGGAACAGTAGGCAATTTATAAAGTATTCAATCAAAAACATCTACATGGTTATTAAGGATAGATGCTCAAGAGTACATGGACTTTGAGCCGGGAAATTAAATTTGGCCTCATATGATTGTAGATTATTAAGGATGAGAATGAGCTCGGCTAGGTTATTATCTGTCGTAGGCCTACTTTTAAAATGTTAGGCCATTTCGAAAGTATGAACCGACTTGAAAACCTGTTTAAAAGCCTAAGCTGGCTATGATTAAATTTAAAGCACAAAATTTAATACATAACTGGTTTTTTATTATATCCAAAAAAATGGTAAGTGATATCAGATTAAAACAAAAACAAACAAACAAAAAAAAGCGTTTTATGTACCTCTGATTCTGAATCAAGTGTAGTGAGAAGTGAAGCAAGTAACTGTGAGACGGCCTTGCCAACAGAGTTTATTCTTCCATACTTCATAGGTTCTTTTACGTTGAGACCTTTTTGCATATCAGCGCAGCTATAAGTGTTGTTACTTACAAAGTGTGTCACGTGTCCCCTCTTTTCACATTTATTCCCTTCTTTAGGACTCCAATCCAAGTCACCCCAGATGGTTTCACCTCCCTTTGGCATCAATGAGATGATTGAATCCCAAGTTCTACAAACTCGCAAGACATGCTCAACTGTTTGAAGTCCTAGGTAATCAAAATTTAAAACGCCAGAAGTCACGGCTCTGCAAAAATTACAAAACACTTCATCACCTACTATGCTAAATATGAATATGGTACAGATCACACGCACAAAAAGTGTTCAAGATCATTTATTGGTGTAAGCAGATTTTTAATATATCGTCAAATTATAGTTTTCCATAGTTTAGAATATGCCACATGTTCATAAAAACAATTAAAGCTATCAATGTTCAATTTATTAGATATATGTAAGCGCTTTTTTACTAATAAGGCTTATACTATAAGAACTTTTTATTTAATAAGGCTTATACTATAAGCAAGCATTTAATTAAGTTGTTTATCCAAACAGGATCTTATGTTAAGTGATTCCTACAATTCCAAATTACAACTTCAAATTTCATATGAAGAAGACAAATTGAAATGAAGGATTTTATTGTGAGGACTAACCTGACAAATGCAGCATCACTGCCTTCAGCTGAAAATATATTGCTAACTGCCTTCGGAACACCGAGAAATTCCGGGCTGATATTCATGATTGCTTTGATATGCTTGTCACACCAACCTGGACCGCCACCACCTCCCATGGGAGGAGGTGTCTCAACCCATTTTAGGAAATGGAGAAAATAAATAGCCCCCATAGATTGAGGCACAACTACCACTTTCTTATAGCCATTTGTTACAAACATAAGCTCAATTTTACTTTTCAATCTACTAAGAGCTTGGTCTCGAATCTGTTTTGTTCAATTAAAACTAAATTAATTGAAACTAAGCTCAACTTTTTTTCTTACTATAGAAGCAAGCATAAAGAAAAGACAACCAAAAAGACAAAAAGGCAGTGAGACGAAAGATTAACACACCTCAGTGTTTTGGAAAGACAGTCTCCAGTCATAGGTAGCCATGTGCAAGTTCTTCCCTTCATAACCAATTCTTGCCAAATTTTCTATTAAGACTGCCCAAACTTGATAACCAGAAGCAAAATCGTCGGCTGCAACTGCCCTGACTCGAATTCCTGGTGGGTCCAGACCAGTCTCATTATGTAGAGAGAGATGCTCTAACCAACATAAAGGCCTAAATGCCACCATAAAACAAAAACAACTCATTAATGGATTGATTGAGTTCATAGTAACAACAATAGAATCAACAAAATAAATAAAATTTGTTTTCACTAATCAACTTGATTAATCCTTCAAACACTATTGTGATTAGTTACTATTAGTAGGAAAAGAGGTAACTGTTAACAGCAGGGCAATCATTCGAACTACGAAATCAAATCCACAATTGCAATGCAATTGAGACTGCATAGGCTGCAATATCAAGGACAGCAACGCAACTGCAATTTCTATAGTGATTGAAAACCGTGGTTAACAGTACCTAATAATACCTACCTATTTATTCTCTGTTATACTATTTGTTTAAGGATGTTTATTCAAAGTAATATCAGAGTGCTTATGAAAAATTTGTTTTTAACTTATTAGAAAACTTACTTTAAACTTAAAATTAGAGCAGCTAGTAGTGACTTTACCAAAACAAGAGTAGCGAGTAGTGAAAATTCTCATAGTTACATGGATACTTTAAGTTGATTTCAATTTTTTCTCTTCTATAAGTACTTGAAGAAAACACTTATCCAAACTAATCTCAATTCTCGGATGACTTAGCCTAGACATATCACACAATTACATGTACACACACAGACACGCCAAATTTCAAAAACAATGAAAGTATAACTAATTTACAATAATTCATAACTTAGTATTAAGCATGGTTTACGGTTTTAAATTGCAGTCGCATTCGCCTTTCCAGCTGCGTCGTTAAAAGTAAAATGCGCCCAATGCAGTTATAGTATAGCTGCTGCAGAGACCTCTAAAACTGTTATATCGTGGCCACAATTGTAGTTGCAGGCTGCTATTTTTAACTACGCCCTATGTTTGGTTCCACATTTGCACCTTCCAAAATAAGGTTCGGTTAGTCAAATGTGACTCGACCACAAAAGTTTTTTCTTTCTATTCCACCTTTCAAATAATTTCTTTTCCCAAAATCAATTCAACCTAAAAGCTAATATTTCTAGTTTCAACTATAACATATAATCAATTCTCAAATTTATTTGCATATCATATATACACACACAAAAGCAACTCTTAACCAAACTATCTAAACATAAATCAAATAAAAATCACTTATTTCATGAATAAATCCAATCATAAATCAATTTAAGTTCAACTCACTTTCAACCAGAATCAATTCAATTCAGTCAAAATCAATTTTTGTCACCGCAGAACCAAACAAACACACTTAAAGTATACAAATCTTTCTATTGACAATGCATCAAACAAACACACCTTTTGAGTATTTGAGGAAAAGTAGCACCCCACAAACGCTTTCTAAAAAGTCCATCAGCACAAGGTCTCCCTTCCCAAAGTTCCAAACCAGCAGTAACAATACCAGGCACAAGAACAACAGGATGAAGTGCTTTAACTCCTTCACCTTTCAACCTCAACCCAGGTGATTCAATAGCTTCAAATCCAATCAATGTAGCTGGCAAAAATTGATACAAAAATGAAAAAAGCCACCAAATTGTACACACATAACCAATTAACCAAAACCAATAATCAATGCAATTTTTCCACTCTTTCACTCTACTTTGCTTCTTTCTTTCCATTTCAATCTTTCATCAAATCAAATTAAACTAATTTTGGAATGATGAAACCAAAGACTGTTTTTTGTTTTGGGGGGTTTTTTGGGGTTTTCATACTTTTTCAACTGTATGATATGATATGATATGACACTTGTTTTGCAATGTTGTTACAATGGTTTTAATAGTTGTCACTATTCTGTTGAGTCACACACGTTTCTATTCTATATGACTTCACGTGGAATGGTAATTGTGGTAACCCTTTTTTTGGACATTTTCACCGCTCTAACTCTGACCTAAAACGACTTCCCAGCAACGCAGTTACAACTTCAACCGTCTGATGTGAACGATTTACTGAAATTGTTTCAATAATATTAATATATGTATCGTTTGATCTTAAACAGACGATCAAGATTAACTACTGTGTGTAACTTTGTTATAGTACTATGAAATTTTGAGAGGTTGCATTGCATATGTGCATGACACACTTAGATTATATATGTATAGGTAGCCAAAAATATCGTGTGAGGAATAAATTTTGAGGCAGCATAGTATCATTTGATTCCATAGGAATGGAAAAATTGGATTTGGCTCCTTTAAAAGTTGGAATTGATTGGATTCACTTATTCCTTGAATGGAAATTATAGTATATAGTGAAGATTATTTGAATTTCCATAAATTGTTACGGGTTAATTTAGATTCTGACGAAATTAACTTCTGATTGCTTTTTTTTTTAAGGAACTTCTGATTGCTTTTAACAATGGGACTAATTTGTTTTTATTTTGGAATTTTGGTTTTATTTTTGCTTAAAATTGAGTTGTTCAATTAGAAATTTATGATTGCGTCAAAAATAAAAATAAAAAGAAAAATACTAAACAGTGCTCCGGGGCATTGGTTAAGCATATTAAAATAGAAATTTTGTTTCAAATTCCGTGCATTCAATACCTCAAAAGCATAAAAAGTTATCTTTAAGATATTAATTTTTTTTATTTTTTTTTAGTATGCTTAACAAGTATCCCGAACATTGTTTAGCATGACCCAAATAAAAATTATGAGAGACCAAAACAGATCTCCACTCATTAAAATATGTATTTTTCAAATTGTTTAAGTTGGTTTTTAGGTGAGTTGAATTTTTTCTTTGTAGGCAAAATATCAAACATCATCTAAATTTTTTCTTTTATGGAAGCTATTATCTTATTCTATCAATTTTTTTCTTCTCTTTTTTCTCATATAGTCGTCACATGCCTATTTGTGTAATCGATATTTTTTTGTTTGTTTGTTGTGATCGATATTTCCTATTGTGCAAATATAAATAACTACTTAATCTCCTTTTTTATTGGACTTAGTTAATTGATAACTATTTAATCTCTTTTTTTGGTGTGGCTACTTATTAAGAAGAAAAAAATATATATATATTTTTTACTATACAAAAACTGAAAACCTACTTTTATGTGGAAGTTATGCTTAGTTTTTTTTTTTAGTTTTTTTTAAGGGTAAAATAGGAATATTGAAAAAGCCATCCCAAAAATTTGTATCCCATTTATATATTAGCATAGATATAAAGGGGATACAAATTTTTGGAATGACTTTTTCAATATTCCTATTTTACCCTTAAAAAAACAAAAAAAAAACTAAGCACAACTTCCACATAAAAGTAGGTTTTCAGTTTTTATATAGTAAAAAGAAAAAAAAATTCTTAATAAGTAGCCACAACAAAAAAGGAGGTTAAGTAGTTATCAATTAACTAAGTCCAATAAAAAAGGAGATTAAGTAGTTATTTATATTTGCACAATAAAGAATATCGATCACAAAAAAAAAAAATATCGATCACACAAACGAGCACGGAACGCCGTGCCCGTTTCCGTGCCCGTTTGGTGGCTAGTATAGTATAATGTTTTTATTTATTGAGCTATGTTTGTAGGTGTACCGGTCAAAATAATTCAGGCCCAATCCACCAAAGAGCCTAATTGGCTTGATCCGGTCCGCCAATCAACAGGCCCATATCGCCCTCTCTGACAGCACGTGCAAGCTGTATGCCCCCACTACCTCCGCCTCAGCTGAACTAAGAGCACGTGGAAAACGTGCCTCAACCGCCCCTTAACGAGCTTGGCGCCAAATACACCCCCCACTCTCCCTTGTCATGGATCGTGGGTGCTTGGTAACTGCCCCTTATACCCCCTATTCGGAGGGAAAATCGTGAGATCATGGGAGCTTACTAGCTCTGTCACATGCCTCTATAAATACCACCCCCAATGCAATTCAAAAACTTAAGCAATATCTCAAATTTATTCCATTGCATCATTATAGCCTCAAGCAAATACATACCCCCTAGTGTTCTATCAGGAACATTTGGCGCCCACCGTGGGGCCCTGGTAAAACATTTCCCAGGCCTCAAATCGCAAACAAGAGAAAATTCAGTAAAAAATGGCTGGAGGTACTCCTAACAACGAGAACCAGCCCAACCTCCAAGCGGCCATCAACGAAATACGACGCCTCCAGGCAGAGGTCGCCGAAATCCAAAAAGAAAAAGCGGAGGAGATAGCCAGAACCGAAGAGGAGGAAAATATCGAAGTCTCGCAACCTCTCGCCCAGCAGCTGTGGGATGCTCAAGTCCCACCAAACTTCAAAATCCCACAATTGCCAAGCTTCGACGGCAAAACCGACCCGTTGGAGCATTTGATGGCCGTCGGTACTCAAACCGCCATTTTAGGGGCAGAGGAGCACCTGAAGTGCAAGTTGCTGTCGAGCACGTTCAAGGACGCTGCTCTACGTTGGTACATGAACCTTCCCAAGAACTCAATAACAGGGTACCAAGATTTTCACCGAAAACTCATCCACCAGTTTTCCGGGAGCAAGCATATACAGGTCACAGCCACAAATATGTTCAGCCTAAGACAAAGAAGCTCAGAGCCCCTGAGGGAATACTTAGCGAGATTCAGCGAAGCCACTATCAAGGTTTCCAACCCAAATCAAGAGATGTTCGTAGCCGTCTTTCACAATGGGCTGCGAGCAGGACACTTTAATGAATCATTGGCACAAAAACCCGCCGAGACCATGCAGGAGGTCATGAAACGAGCCGAATGCTACATCAAAGGCGAGGAAAGCAACGCAGAGAAGCGATCTAGAGATCACAAAGAAAGAGCTCCGGAATCAGGAAGTAGCAGGTACCCAGACTATCAGAGGCGATGCTGGCCTAGCAAAGATCATAGAACCTCGCGGAGCAGCGGAGGCTCATACTACCCACAAAGAAGAGCTAACAAGCCTTTCGAAGAATATGCACCACTCAACAGAGCCAAGGTACACATCCTTGATGAAATCCTACAGGCGGGACTAGCAAAGCGCCCCCTTCCCCTGATCGCCAGTACACCATGGGGCGAAACGAAAATGAGTGGTGTCATTATCATCGTTGTAAAGGCCATGACACGGAGAAGTGCTTTCGGCTCAAAGACCTCATAGAAGAGTTAATAAGGAGCGGACACCTAAAGAAGTTCATAGAAAGAGCAGCCCAAGACAACAAGGCTAGGCAGAGATCGCCAAGATCACCACGTGATCCGCCAACAGAAGAGGCAAGGGAAAAAGATCAGCCCAGAATCGCTGTTAATACTATAACAGGAGGATTCGCAGGTGGCGGAAACTCCAACAACGCCAGAAAGCGCTATGTAAGAAAGTCAGAACAGGAATCAGCCATGGTAGGACATGTGTCTTTCCCCCCATCCCCAGATTTGTCCTTCTCGCCTAAAGACGCCACAGACATCGTCCCACATGACGACGACCCACTGGTAATTCAAGTACAAATCCTGAACTGCGACGTCAAACGAGTCTTAATTGACTCCGGAAGCTCAGCCGACATAATGTACTGGGACGCCTTCAAGGCGATGCAGCTTTCTGGCGAGCAACTACAACCATACCACGGGACACTCGTAGGGTTCATTGGCGATCAGGCAGAGGTGATGGGATACATCACGCTACTAACAACTTTCGGCGTAAAGGAGAACACAAAAACTGACAAGGTAAGGTACCTGGTGGTACGCACCCCTTACGCATCCTATAACATAATCATCGGGAGACCAGCATTCAACGCGTTAGGCGCAGCAATGTCCACTCTATACCTCGCCATGAAATACCCTTTGGACAATGGCGGAGTAGGAACGATAAGAGGCGATCAGATTCTGGCGCGCCAATGCTACGAATCGAGCCTCAAAATAAAGAAGAAGGAGCTAAGCAGGCTCAGCGTAAACAGCACCAACACGCAGGAAGCGGCAGAGCTTGATCCAAGGGAAGATTTCCAAGAAAGACGAGTAAACCCCATTGAAAAACTAGAAGAAGTGCAGATAGGAGAGGAACAACACCAGACAACCAGTATCGGCACCACCATGGACCCTAAGGAAAGGGAAGAGGTCCTCACCATCCTTAAGAAAAATGTGGACCTCTTCGCCTGGAAGCTAGAAGACATGCCAGGAATCGATGAAACGGTAATCACTCACAAGCTAGCCATCGCAAGCAACGCCAAACCAGTGGTCCAGAGAAAAAGGAAACAAGGTGAGGAGAGAAGGACAGCGGTAGATGAAGAAGTGGCGAAGCTGATAAAGGCCCAGTTCATCGAAGAAATCAAATACCCGGAGTGGCTCGCCAACGTAGTCATGGTAAAGAAGAACAACGGCAAATGGAGGATGTGTGTGGACTTCACCGATCTAAATAAGGCGTGCCCCAAAGATCCTTACCCCCTACCTAGCATCGACAGACTCATAGATGGCGCCTCGGGCTACAAAACCCTCAGTTTTATGGACGCATACTCTGGCTACAATCAGATAAAGATGAACGCGGCAGATGCACCAAACACCGCCTTCATGACTAACACCTGCAACTACTTTTATAAAGTCATGCCCTTTGGCCTCAAAAACGCAGGCGCCACCTACCAGCGTCTAATGGATAGGGTGTTCTCACAGCAAATTGGAAGGAACTTGGAAGTATACATCGACGACATGGTCGTCAAAACCCCTGAGATGGGTAATCACAGTGAGGACTTGGCCGAAATCCTAGCCTCAGTAAGGAAGTATAACATGAGGCTTAACCCCGCAAAGTGCTCTTTTGGCGTTCAAGCAGGAAAATTCTTAGGGTTCATGTTGACAAGGCGTGGAATAGAAGCAAACCCTGAGAAATGCCAGGCGATAATAAATATGCGAAGCCCAACATCAGTAAAGGAGGTACAACAGCTAACGGGGCGAATAGCAGCACTATCCAGATTCTTATCTTGTGCTGGGGAGAAATCTTGTCACTTTTTCGCAGCTCTCAAGAAGGGAGAGAGGTTCACTTGGAACGATCAGTGCGAAACAGCGTTTGGTAAGCTAAAAGAATTCCTATCATCACCACCAGTGTTAACACGCCCCCACCAGGGTACACCTCTTGTCCTATACCTTGCCGTATCAGACAGCGCTTTAAGCTCCGCCCTAGTACAGGAAGTAGAAGGCGAGGAAAAGCCCGTTTACTTCGTAAGCAAGACACTCAGAGGAGCGGAGTTGAGATACTAGAAGCTGGAGAAACTATCGCTAGCAGTAATAGTCACCGCAAGAAGGCTTCGCCAATATTTCCAAAGCCACAAGGTAATAGTCAAGACAGACTATCCCATTAAGCAGGTACTCAAGAAACCAGATCTAGCAGGACGTATGGTGGCGTGGTCAATCGAGCTATCAGAATTCGATATAACATTTTCACCAAGAGGAGCCATAAAGTCGCAAATACTAGCGGACTTCGTCCTCGAAATGACTTCCCCTCCAGAAGGAGAAGGTAACCTCCCCTGGACTCTGTCAGTGAACGGGGCTTCGAATATAAGAGGAAGCGGCGCCGGCGTGGTCCTAAAAGGACCTGATGGAGTACTCATCGAGCAGTCACTACGTTTCGCCTTCAAGGCGAGCAACAACCAAGCAGAGTACGAAGCCCTCATTACAGGAATGAAGTTAGCTAGAGAGATGGAAGTCGCAGACCTACGGGCGAAAAGCGACTCGCAGCTAGTCACAAATCAAGTATCTGGAGAATACCAAACAAAGGACCCACGGTTGGTCAAATACTTGGAAAGGGTACAGAGCTTAGCCTCGCAGTTCAAACATTTTGAGCTCATCTACGTGCCAAGGGAACAAAACGCCAGAGCTGACCTCCTCTCCAAACTAGCTAGCAACAAAAAGCCAGGGAATAATAGGACGGTCATCCAAGAAACAATAGCCAAACCCAGCGCAGAAACGGCTGAAATACTCATGGTGGTGGAAGGTAGCGACTGGCGATATCCTTTGATCAGATACCTACAGAACGAAGTCCTGCCGGAAGAAAAGGAGGAAGCAGCGAGACTCAAAAAGGCAGCAACCCACTACGCCATGATAGGAGACAAGCTGTACAAGAGGGGATTCTCAGCTCCAATGTTACTTTGTGTGGGCGAGATGGAATCGCGAAGAATTATGAAGGAAATCCACGATGGATCATGTGGAAACCACATTGGCGGAAGATCACTAGCAGGGAAGGTCATAAGAGCGGGGTTCTTTTGGCCAACAATCCTACAGGACGCAAAAAGCTACGTTCGAGCATGTGATAAATGTCAAAGGTACGCCGAGCTTCACCACGCCCCAGGCGAACCTCTGAAAACAGTTATGTCCCCATGGCCATTCTTCATGTGGGGAGTTGACATCTTAGGACCTTTTCCCACCTCTGTGGGTCAAGTTAAGTTCTTATTAGTGGCAGTGGACTACTTCACCAAATGGATCGAGGCGGAGCCGGTAGCTACAATATCATCTGAAAAGGTAATAAGCTTTTATTGGAAGAAAATTATATGCGGATTTGGACTCCCCAAATTCATCGTCTCAGATAACGGGACGCAGTTCACCAGTGAAAGAGTGGTTCAGTTCTGCGAGGGCTATGGTATACGAAATACTTTTGTGTCGGTAGAACACCCTTAGTCAAACGGACAGGCGGAGTCAGCAAATAAAGTGATCCTAAAGGCCATAAAGAGGAAGTTAGAGAGAAGAGACAAGATCTGGGCAGAACCATTAACAGCAATCCTTTGGTCATATCACACAACAGTCCAATCATCAACGGGCGAGACCCCGTTCAAAATGGTGTATGGATCGGACGCCATGATACCAGTAGAAATAGATCCCCCAAGCTGGAGGTGAGAAACAGTAACAGCAGCAGAAAACAAAATGGCGCTCGAAGAGAACCTAGATCTACTAGAAGAAGTAAGGGAAGCTGCACACTTCAGGGAATTCGCAATGAAACAAAGAGCAACAAGGAAGTACAACACAAGGGTAATGCCCAGGAGCTTCGTGGAAGGCGACCTAGTTCTCAAGCGACCAATGGGTAAGGACAAAGGGGGAAAGCTCGCCCCAAATTGGGAAGGTCCATTCAGGATACGAGAAGTATTCGGAGGAGGAGCATACAGGCTGGAAACACTAAAGGGCGAGGCGATGCCCAGGACGTGGAACGTATCAAACCTCAGGTTCTACTACAGTTGAACCATAGGGAGCAGCAGTAGCATAGCTATAGTTTATCATCTTGTCTTTCTTTATCGCAAGTTATTTTCATTTTCTCATTATTGTACTTACTCTTAAACTAAATTTATCAATAAAAAAGGCAATAGGACACTCTTTTCTCCTGCAAGGGCAGGAGTTTTTATCGAGGCCTATCGTCTGTTCTCAAAAATCTCGTTTCGTTCCCTAGGCGGCATCTTAATAAAGAGCCGAAATAAAAAAGAAAACGCCATCATGTAAGGCTAAGGCGTTGATGTGCAAAAAAAGTTCAACTCGCCATATAAGACTAAGGCATTGGCAACATTAAACAAATATTAAAGCGCCATCATGTAAGACTAAGGCGTTGATGTGCAAAAAAGTTCAACTCGCCACGTAAGTCTAAGGCTTTGGCGTAGTTTAAAAACTCAAGGCGCCATGTAAGTCTAAGAGCTTTGGCGTAATATAAAGTGCAACTCGCCATGTAAGTCTAAGGCTTTGGCGTGATTTAAGTTTCGATCCGCCATGTAAGTCTAAGGCTTTGGCGTGATTTAAGTTTCGATCCGCCATGTAAGTCTAAGGCTTTGGCGTGATTTAAGTTTCGATCCGCCATGTAATTCTAAGGCTTTGGCGTGATTTAAGTTTCGATTCGCCATGTAAGCCTAAGGCTTTGGCGTGATTTAAGTCTCACTTCGCCATGTAAGACTAAGGCGTTGGCAGAGTAAAAAATCCAATAGCTATTAAAAACTGGGGTGTTTGGCAATACTTTAGCAAGATTCATATCGCCACGCAAAGATGGAGCAAAACTCTTAAGATTATTATGCACGAAAAAGCTTTAACGACGCAATGGCTACAAAAGGATTCAAGAGAATAGACAACAAACAAACCCAAAAGAAACGTCCATTAACGAGCCATTAAAAAGGCAACAAGTAAACATAGCACGCCCAAAGGCTTACATCAAAAAGAAAAAACAAAGCAACAAAAGAAGCCACTCCACTCCTAAAGAGCGTCACTTGGGGGGCTGTACCCCTAGGGATTTTGCAATCTTCGCTTTAGGCTCGACTGTAACCTGCGAACCGCCTTCTTCTTCAGAGGTGTAACCACTATGATAAAATTCTTGAGGATTATGAGTCCTAAAAAACTCAGCATAATCTTCATCCACATAATCAGAACTGGAGGAATCTTGCAGAACCACGATAGAGGGATAGTCTTCCTCAGGACGATACGTCTTCAAGAACTCCGCATAATCCTCATCTATTTCATCAGAACTTGAAGAATCCTGCGGAAGCCGGGGATTCTTCAGCTTAGCCTCCTTCAGATCTTGAACACGCCTAGACCTCCGGCTAGGTTCACCCAACTTATTCTTTCCCTTTAGAGCGCTAGACTCCGCAACAGTACTTTTCTTTGAGCTTTTTCTGGCCATTGGAAAATTAGGGTTCTTGGGAAACTTATGAAAAACGAAAAGGAGGAGGTCCATATTTATAATAGGGCACTATACCCAAAAAGGAACAACTGAACTCCGCAATAAATATGGAAGAGCAGTTGCAACTACCTATTTATGGGGAAGCGCGTATATCAAGGGTAACGGGTAGCCACGAAGGTGGAACACATATACCAATAATAGCGTAAGTAGAAGAGCAATAAATATCTTCAGGTTTAAATAAATCCTTTTTTCATGACGACATTAGCAGGCGATCATACATTAGAAAGGCGATCATAAATTGGAAAGGCAAAAAGGCGAGACTAACACAACTTCAAAATTATACTTCACGAAAATTCGGATAATATTACAAAGGCCAATCCAGAGGGCCAGGACAAGAGTACTTTAAAAGTTACACAAAATAGAAATACATATTAATAAAGCAAGATAAAAACTCTAGGCTGGGAGGCGAGACACCAACTTTCCGTCTTCAACCCTCTTAAGGAAGTCCTCCTGGGCGAGCACATCGCCGTCAATCTCAGGGAACAAGATTTTGACCTGCTCCAGCGCAGCCTGAAAGCCATCCACAAACTTCCCAGCCATGCTCTCCTTCAATTCGTCATTCTCCGCCTCCAATTCCTTCAGGTCGCCATTAAGTCTCTCCGTCGCCGCATTGAGCGCAGACATCTCCTCATCCCGTTTAGTAGCATCTCTCCAAATCTTCACTAGCGCCACAATTGTAGCATTGCACGCCGTAATGAGGTTCCGTCTATCCTTCCTCAAAGTAGAGTTTTTATTCTTCTCTTTTCCCAGGCTCTTGGTAAAGTCAGCTTGGCTCTTCGCCAGCTGAGCGGCAAGGTCCTTCTCCAACTCCTCCTTAGCAGCGCCAACTTCCCGCTCCAGTTTCTCAGAAGCTTCTTGCTCTTGACGGTTGTATACCATTTGATTCAAGGCCAAGCACTTCAACCCCGTGCCAGCAGCCAGCTTTCGAAGCTCTTCCAAACTCATAGCATGAAGCCGGGATGAGTAGCCTTTCAAATTTTCTGAAACAAAGGCCAGCGGATCAAAGGTCTCGTCCCAGATAGGAGGCGTTTCAGTCTTTAATTTTTCTCCCTCCACAGCTTCAGAACCAGCAACTTCGCCTTGAGGCGTATCGGGCTTAGTAGGCTCAGAAGAGCGTTGACGGCTAGATCTGCTACTCTTCCTTGGGGGGGGGGAAACACCCTCACCCGAACGCCTTCATCTTTGCCTCCCTCAACGGCGGCGTCATCATCCAGCTTCTGAACCTTGTTCGAAGCTGACGTTGCATCATTCTTCCGGCCACGTTTTAGCCCTTTGCCACCAGCACCCTCCGCTATCACTACCTGGGACAGCGGATCAACCTGAGCATCAGGGGCGTCCAATTTTTGCTTCGCCCTAAGCAGGTAGGAGGCGAACTCAGCGTCTGAAATGGTCTTCATCTTTCCTGCAAAAAAATAAATGAGGGGCATAAGCAAAAAACTCAACGCTTCGAAAACATAAAAGGGCGGAGCACATTATGAAACACTTATGCAAATAATCAATAACTCCTCGAGGGTTTGTCTCAAGTTTCACAAGTTCCTTGGTACTGAGGGTGTGAAGAGAGCCCAAGAAAGCAACGGTTTCCACTTCAAATGGAGAGAGACTCTCCTCCTCAGAACCCTTCACCAACCTAGGGCTAGGAGACCAGTAAAAGGGGAACAAAGAGGACCTATCGCTGTCATACAGTACATCAGGGCAGTTGGGCCCCCCACGTACCCTATAGAAAGAATCCTGGTAATTTTTGAAATTGCTCGCATATAAGGCGAAGAGAGTTTTGTTGGGCAAGGCACACAAAGAAACTAGGCGACCAGGAGTAAAGTTCTTAAGATGATAAAAGGAAAAGAAAACGCCTATACTGGGCGTTATACCAAGGGCGAGACAAATAATTTGGTACGCTTTAGCGAAGCCCCAACTGTTAGGATGAAGTTGGACGGGGGCAATGTTCAAAGTCTGAAGTAAAGAAACCTCAAACTGAGTAAACGGAAACCAAAGGTTAAAGGTTTGTACAACAACCCCATACATCAAAAAGTAGTGGGGGGGATTAGGGTTAACTATAGTCACGAGATCCCCTCCGCCCACAGGCTCTATAACAACGTCACACTCTTTCCCGGAACCGGAGAATCTGACGGCTCCTCGAAGGGTCGCAACACTATCCTGGGAATGATATTTGGACTTGGTGAACATCGTTGTAGCGGAAGGGTCGAAAAGCACCAGTTCCTTTCCTGTGAAAGATGAGCGAGGGATTATTATACAGTCACTATCGCTATCGCTACTACTACTACTGGAAGAATCGCTATCGCTCTCAAAAACGGGAAGATTAAGCATTTCATCGAAGTACTTAACCTCATCAAAGGATCCATCCTACCTAATGCTATGAAAATAAATTTGGCGCTCAGTGGCGGAGCCCAAGGGGGGAATTGAAGAAAAACCCCCTTCATTATCTGATTCACGAATAATAACCATGGCAAAGAAAACCTAAAAGAGTATAACCTAGGAAGAAGGTAGAATCTATACCTTAGATACTGGATTGGAGTGACCGAGCAAGAAAAGAACAGCGAGCAGGAGAATATATGTGTAAAATAAGAATACAAAGAAGCAAGAGTAGAAATAGGAAAGGAAAACTACAGGTTATGGTGTATTTAAAGGCGAAAGGGACCGTTCAGTTACCCAAAAGGTATTGGGAGCCGAAACGTTCTAATACCCATTGGATAATGGCGTGTATACAGACACGCTATCAACACGTGTCAGCAAGGCAGAATAAAAGTGAAAAGCGCAGAGTGATGTCATCCAAACATTGCATTCCATCATCAAAAGTTGTTTATTACATGAATTCAAGGTACATATACCAAAATATAGCAAAAACAAAACTAAGCTACAAATATCCTAAGGAAAACTAGGCATGATCCGCAGCCTCCCTAGCGCTATCCCAAAGTTCCTGAATCTTGTTGCGGCATTCCCGGGCGATCGCAAGGTCGCCATGCACATCAGAGGCATGCCCATCGTGAATCCGCATGCGGTCTTGTAGTTCCAGCAGGGCACGGCGTTTATCCAATAACTTTGCTATATCATCCTTGATGTCGCCCTTCAGCTGGCGCTTCTTCGCCTCCAGTAGATCAATCTCGCCCCGCAGTCTGGCGAGCTGGTGATCAACGTCATCCTCCTGGTCGAAGTTAACGGCCAAATTACTTTCGTACATGCGCATACCTTCCTTAGTAAGCCACATCTCGTCAAAGATCGCTGCGATGGTTCTCTGGCTATGGCAGCGTGACTCCTCAACAGCTGAGATGAAGGGGAAATCTTTGATCATCTGATCCCGTAGCGCCAGCACGCTATCAAGGAATTCGTGCTGAGGCGGAGTTAATCGCCAGGAGAAGTTACGAAGGTTGGTTGCTAGTGAAGCGAAGTCTTCATAATCGTCCATCAGATCTTCTGGGTCCTGCAAAAGTAAGGATTTCAGTGCGTCAATCAGGGAATCCACAGTAGAAGCCATGAGGAGGAGAGAGTAAAAATGAGAAACGAAACTACGAGTGCCTGTTCTTATAAAGGATGCAAAAACCGTTCACGAGCTGGCGGAGAACGAGGGAAAAATGAGCGCACGAATCGCAAAATTTGGGAAATATCTGGCACATATATCTCAAAGTTTGTTTCCCCAAGTCTAAACGTGCCTAAAAAATAGATTTATCCCAACAGTGCGAGCTTATCAGCACTACGCCTCCTTCGAGCCTTGTGCTTGGGGGGCTGTGTACCGGTCAAAATAATTCAGGCCCAATCCACCAAAGAGCCCAATTGGCTTGATCCGGTCCGCCAATCAACAGGCCCATATCGCCCTCTCTGACAGCACGTGCAAGCTGTATGCCCCCACTACCTCCGCCTCAGCTGAACTAAGAGCACGTGGAAAACGTGCCTCAACCGCCCCTTAACGAGCTTGGCGCCAAATACACCCCCCACTCTCCCTTGTCATGGATCGTGGGTGCTTGGTAACTGCCCCTTATACCCCCTATTCGGAGGGAAAATCGTGAGATCATGGGAGCTTACTAGCTCTGTCACATGCCTCTATAAATACCACCCCCAATGCAATTCAAAAACTTAAGCAATATCTCAAATTTATTCCATTGCATCATTATAGCCTCAAGCAAATACATACCCCCTAGTGTTCTATCAGGAACAGTAGGAATTATAAAAATAATAATCATTAGCATTAAAATTTACAACCAACAACTAAATAGGTACCTAGAAAATAATTATTAAATTTTTCTCATTTTTAACTTTTGATAAGGTAGCCTACCAATATGTTGGGCCATCATGTGCGAGTAAGAATTTTAAAACCATATTTTTAATTGGTCCATCCCATTCTATTTAATATCATAGTAAATTCGGATTATTTAGAGACTCTACTCGAATATTAAAAATGGATGCTTATTTAAGAAAATGTAAAATAATTTAAAAAAAATATATCCTCTATTTAATTGTAAATAGCATAAAAACACATAAAAAAAAGTTATTATCATTTGATTCATTGTAAATAACATAAAAAAGAGACATATCTTAATAAAAATTTAAATTTGATGTAAAGAATGAAACAATCTAGTGGTTGAGTATGTACAACGTGTTATATATGTAATGTTTCAATTCTTAGGTTTTCAAAAAAACATCTATGTGAATGTGGTATATATGTAATGTTTTAATTCGTAGGTTTTCAAAAAAATATATCTATTTTTTGCCGGCCCTAATTTTTTTAGATAGACAAGCTCCTTCTTTCCTTTAAGTTTTCTTCATCTTCTTTCATCAAAGAGGGGGTGATTTTGGGTCTCCTTTTTTTTATTACCCACATCACCTCTGTGACTTTTTTTTTTTTTTATTTGTTTTAATTTAAATAAGCAGTTTTCATATAGATTAGGCCGGATTTTCTTTTGTGATTTTGTCGTCTCAATGTAGCACTGTTTCATTTCCCATTTTCGTACGATGTTCGTTTGATTTCTCATCTTGGTGCAATGCTTGTTTTCGTTTTCCCGTCTTGTTGCGCTATTCGTTTGCTTGAATTGGAAGATCAGCCTTAGTCAACTACTGATTCTAATTGACCAGTGACTATGTTCGTCAAAGATGCAAATTCGGAGGCATGGGTATTCTATTCCAGTAACTTTGATTTTATCACATTATTTGTAGGCATAAGAATATCGTTTTATGCTATTGACCAGGATGTTGTGAATATGTTTGCAGATTAGTCCTTTTCGTTTTTAGAGGTATTGAATTTGTACTTGAATTTGATGTACTCTACCAATTTCAATGAATATCTTTTATTTTGGTCCAAAAAAAAATCATACTAGAAGTAAAAATATGCAAAAAAAATAATAATTAAGGCCAGATGTCGTCGCACACTCGACACTTAGATTGAAGTTGGCTTTCCTAAACAATTTAGAGAGTAGCACCTCCATGGGGTCAATTTGCGAGTCATTTTGAAAATTTTAAAATATATGGGAGGAAGGAATTTCAAATTTCTAACTTTTTGGTATCATTTGAAATTCCTTAAATTTAATTTGAACAAAATACTTCTTTTAAAAAAAATTCCTTCAACAAAATACGGATTCAAACATTACATATTGGTGTGGCTAAACATGAAAGAAACTATGAACTAAATTATATTGAAAATAAGAAATAATATCGTTTAATGCAATACTTTTACAATGAAAATCCACAACCATTCATTTCTTGAAAATGGGTTAAAATAACATTATTGTTAATTGTTCGAAGACCATCTCTTTCTATAAAAGTTACAAGACGGTTATTTACCATTGATCATTCATTTTATTACATAGTTGACTCTTCACAAACTTCATAGCTGAAAACACATGTTCCACGCTTGCAGTTGCTACCGACAAGAGTATAAACCATATCAAAGGTGTTGCACTTATTTGTTTCCACAAGTTTTGCATAAAAATCTGAAAGTCTTTTTAACTTTGCAAATTTTGGGTCACATCAAACATTTCTAACATGATTTGAAGTTGATGTCGCACCACTACTTCTGAGACATCTACAAAATCATTTGGATAAAGCTCAACCATCCTCAATAATTTGTTTGAATCAAAAGTTGCAAATGACGATGAGGGACTCAAGCATAAAACACATTGTAAAACTTTAGTATTCTCTTCATCAAATCTAGCAAGGTCGGCCCAGAGGCAGGGAAAACCAGACCCACAATCCAGTGCCTCAAAATATTAAAGGCCTCTTTTATTTTTAGGCCAATCATTCAATGGTTAAATATTATTTTTGAGATACTCAATAACCCCACATTCGTTGGATTTGTGGCGCGCATCAGTCTTGAGATTTGCATATTGTAGATGCTAGAGTCACGAGTTTGACTCCCACTTGGGACAATTTGATTTTATCTTCTTTTATTTAAGAGATTGAGACAATTGTAGAATTTATAATAAATTTTAATAATATATATTTGTGCACACTGAACATTACAAAAACTATTTCAAAAATTGTTTCCTTTCATAAAATGAAATTTTTTTATAAATAGAATCTATAACTCATAAATTAATTTACTACTTTATTTTAAAAAATTAATACATTTTGTTATTTCTTTAAAAATAGAGAATTAATTTCTAAAGCTAAGTTGCAATTTTCATTTGTTTGAAAGTGTATTTTGTTATTAATGATTATAATATGGCTATTTTTTTTAATATTTTTTTTGCAAATAACTATTTTTTATATTAATCAATGGTGTTATTTACGTTTTAAAAAAATATTACTATCCATTTTTTACGCAAAAAGATTACTCATTTTTAAAAATTGCATTTTTTAAAATAAAATACATATCAAGTTTACTAAATTTATTTTATTTTTAAAGGGCTTCTTTATCCAATTTTCCTGGAACCTCCAAATGTATTGGAAAGGCCCTAAAACCTAGCATTGAGCTCATGCAATTGCAAACCAAAAACACTAAACAAGTAATTGTCATGATATTGGTACAAAGTTTCCACCGCTATTAGCGATGACTAATCTCAATGAGGAATGTGTGGGGCACACAAGGTGGGTTCACTATATCATGAGCCAGAAATCAAATCTTTAACTACATGCGTAAGGGGACCAAGACTCTTAACCAATTATTGGTGATAAAAATTAATTTTTACTTATATAAGATATATAAATAGAGAAATAGAGTGCATCCTTCCATACATGCAAATATAATGCAAGTTGTATGAGATATCTAAAATTCTAAAAAAAAACTTATACTCAATATGTATTTACTTATAATTTCACACAAAAGAAGTACTATTACATTTTTGGTTTGGTAATATTTTATTCACACTCGTATTTGTCGGTGTACGGTGTTGCATTGCTGGGTACAGCATCCACAAAATCGATCAACAAAGTTACACATTTTTCTTTTTGAAAACGACAAGGGTTTATTATCATTACTTCTTTGCACCGACGATGCCAAAATTGATACTCCTTCCGGTTTCATATATAAGAAGCAAAACAAAAAAATTTAAAGTCTTAAATATAAGCAAAAGTCTACTTCAATTATTAAGTTTTATGACATTATTCCAATTTCAACCAATAAATGCAATGTTTTACATTTTCCAAGAAGGTATAATGTGTTTTTTCTCATCGGTTAATGTATTTTAACTACTTTTTTAAAGGAAGAGTTTTTTTGAAAATTTTCTTATATACAAGACTAGAGGGAGTATACTCTATTCTTGTGCGCTTGGGAAAAATTAGTATTACTCCTTTATATCTATTAGTATTATATATTAGAAATAGAGAAAACTCATAACTAACTTGAGCATGAAGATAGAAAATGAAATTGTATTTATACTACTATTTTCGGTCTCATATATATAAATAATTTTGGCTTAATTAGTCAAATGGTCCTTTAAAGACATTTTAAGTTTCACAATGATCCCTTAAAGAAAAAAGGTTCAGATTGGTCCCTTAAAAATTCTCCGTTAGTCACTTTAGTCCATTCCATTAGTTTTTGAACACCAAATATATTAGGACGACCAACATATAATGTTGGTCCATCATGTATCTTAATAAATCTTTTAATCTTAACCTTTGATTTTTTTGTCATAATAATAACCATTAGATTTTATATGTCTACCACATCTAGCAATACACCATCAACAATTTTTTCTCTCCATTTCTTAATCTTCTTCATCCCCTCCTTGATCATCTTCACCATGAACACACCATTAAAGTTCCAATGGAGCTTTCACAAAAAAACTCAAATCTGCCTCAAAAATCACAAAAGAATACACAAATTTGCTTGATTTTTCGCATTGGTCATGAATCTATGCTTAGATTTCATAGTGGAGGCTTATATTTTGAAAATCGAAACAACAACTTAAGAACATAAAACTGATGAAAACATGATTTAAGCAAACCCACACAAAATTAACAATTGGAAAAGCTTCTGAACGTGATATCGAACATAAATCAATCAATACTTACTTGGTTTGAGCTTCAGAAGGTTTGTGCATCATTTAACGTTTTTTTTGTCAAAAACTAACGGAAATGACCAAAATGACTAACAGAGATGTCTTTAAGGGACTAATCTGGACCTTTTTTTCTTTAAGGAACCATTGTGAAATCTAAAATATCTTTAAGGGATCATTTGACTAATTAAACCAATACTTTTTTACTTTTTAAGTTCATTCAATAACTATATATTATAAACTAGATATATTTGTTATTAAATAAATCTAAAAAATGAAAACTTGTTTATATATGAGACCAGTAGAATAGTTTACTCTATATGTTTGTTACTTCCATGACAAGTAACCGTCATTTAACTACGTACAACAACTAGCACAACTAACTCTTAAACCATCCCCCCACAAGTTGAAGTTTGCTAACTCTTAATCAAGTTCATTTTGGACATGAGAAATGAAAATGGTTTGGGCAAGAGAGACTTGGTTGTATGTAAGTAAATGTTAATAATTTTTCAAGAACATATTGCAAAATCTAGAAGAATTAGTTTGCTAATTTAGAAACATAAAAGACTCAATAAGTAGCTGATATTAAGTAGCAGAAGTTATAAAAATGAGAAATTTTGAAAAATGTCATCTGCTACTTACGTATCGGATATTATAATAGTAGAGTGCTTTTGAATATATCCACTACATAAGTAGCAGATATAAATATTTTGGTAGAATCGTAGGGCATGCGCGAAAATAGATAGAACGGTAAAATGAGATTTTATATATTTTTTCATATATATGGAACTACAATTATTCGCACAGTTAGGCCCATTGGGCCATAAATGGAATTAATTCTCGAGTGACGGTGAGACTAAGAGGTCTATGTTTTATATGTTTTGGGGTAGCTTCTCAAATGGATGACACTAAGGGTCTGTTTGATTCGAGAGTTTTGGAAGAGAGGAGAAGGGAGGTGATATTTTAAATTTTTATGTTTGGTTCAACTTTTTAACGAGGGGAGGGAATGAGAGAAGTAATTTATTTTTTTACCTTTAATCTTATAAACTCAAAATAAGGATTAAATTATAATGGATATATTACGTCAAAAAAAATTCTAATGGATATATATATAACAAATAAAAATCTAATGAGTAGAAAACCTAAAAATTTTTTGTTGTAAAAAAATATATAACCTAAAATTTTAATATTCCAACAAGGATAATTTAGAATTTTAATAAAAAAGTTAGGGTTATTTTGTCAACATAATAAATTATGTTTTACCTTGCATTCCCTCCTTAAAAATCTCTCCCCTCACCTCCCCTCTGTTCCCTTCCCCCTCGGTTGAACCAAACAAACCCTAAGAGCATCTCCAATAAGGATATCTAAGAGAGTTTTATAGGCTAATATTACGGCACCTTATTACTTTTATTATTGGAGTTTCTTGACGTAGCATAGAGGGTATCAAAATTGATGATACCAGTATCTTAAATAAGGTATCGTGTCATCAATTTAATGTTACCATTTTTTTGTTTGATCATTAAATGGACATTTGATATTATTTTTTACGAACATTTAATCATATTTCATATATTTCTATATTACACAATTTTTATTTGTTTTGTTCTCAAGTCGTATTTTATTTGTTTTCTATCAAATTGATCATAATATGTACAATAATAATATTCATGCTTACATGAATTTGTTTCAAAATCAATCTCCTGCCGATAAAACTTCCAAACTCATCCTTATTTTATTTAACCATCATCACCACCCAATACCACTTTGGTTGAAGCTCCTCAAGTGCCACAATTACCAACTAAAAATGGTCTAGAAAATATTAATAGCTTTGATGAAGAAACACGTAAGAAAAAACATCATATTTTTTATTTATTGTCTTGGATTTCTCATTATATTTAATTATTGATTTATTTATCTACGAATTTATTAAATTAAATAAATTTTTAATTTTATTTAGACAAAGTTAAAAAAAAATTAAATATAGAAGAAATCACTTGTTAATAATGTATGATACTCAAAGTGGTATCACCACTGAAGCAAAATATGTACGAGTTGCATAAGTATTACATGACATTGTATGGACCATTTGTTAGTAATATATGATACTCAAAGTGGTATCACCACTGGAGATACTCTAAGAGTCAAACTTATGTTCTTTTCCTAAAAACACTACAAGCAAAAATGAAGGGTTGCAGCAGTTTTGAGAGCAAGCGATGAAGGTTCCAACCGTTAATATTCCAGAGTTACGGCAGTTCCAACCGCTGGTATGTGAAGAGAAAAAAAAACCGTTTTGCAGCGATTCAAACCACCACTAAATATTTTCAATTATATTGCCAGTTCGAAATCACTGTTATATATTCAAATTGATGAATTTTCTAGATTACTGAGTTTGGTGATGAAGGAGTGATAAATGTTAACTTTTTTAACAAATTTTAATAGAAATGATTTATTTGGCAGACAAAAGTATAATTAAACGACCAATATATGATAATAAATATTTATAGGATCAAAATGAAACCAGTAATTAAATTAATGGACCAAAAATCTAATTTATCTCATATAGCAAAAATATATTATAATTTAGAATATATTGAATTGCTATTGTTTTGTTTTCTTCTTTGTTTTACCTTTTTTTTCTTTTTTTGCAATTTTTCAAATAACTGAATATTCAAGAAAAACTGATAAATCAATTCACAAAATAGGTTTCATCCATTATATATATATATATATATATCTTGCAGGCAGAGATACATACATGTTCAAGGGTTCAGATGAAATCCCATGCAAAAACTATACCAATTATCCTATTTGTTTCAAATTTGAACCCTCAATATTTAGTTTTGTACCCCAGATTGACCCAAGTGGTTTCCATTTTAATCATTATTTGTCTTATCTTATCACCTTATCAGATTGTTTGTTCTTCTTTATTAATTTTTTTTTATCTATGAGACAATAGTTAATAAAACTGATATATCTTGGAGATACATACATGTTCAGGGGTTCAGATGAAACCCCATGCAAAAACTATACCAATTATCCTATTTGTTTCAAATTTGAACCCTCAATATTTAGTTTTGCATCCCAGATTTGCCCAAGTGATTTCCATTTTAATCATTGTTTGTCTTAATCTTATCACCTTATCTGATTGTTTGTTCTTCTTTATTCATTTTTTTATCTATGAGAAAATAGTTAATAAAATGCAGCTTTCTAAAATTGAACCCGTATCATGGGTTTAAAATACTTCAAAACTTAGAAGCACATAAATGTAAAATATTTGAAAATAATTTTATTTTATTTTTATTTTTAATATTAACCCTCTGCTTTCCGGGGAAAATGGATCCTAATAATTATTGTTATTTGACCAAGTAAATTCTGACCAATAATTATTGTTATTTGAATGTAACTCTAATTTTTTGTTGTTGTGACTTTTGGTTTCGTCATGGTTTAGATTAAAGGAAAGTCATGAGTGGCTTTTGAGATTGGGGTAGTGAAAATCCTTCAAGATATAGACTACGGTGGTGATAATGTGACGATGTCCTCCTTCGTACCATTGTTTCACTCCGTTGGGGTTACTATACTCTTCTCTGTTGTTGATCTCTACCACGCCAACAAAGTTGAAGTAGTTTAAAACAATTTTGTGATTCTTATTGGTGTTGCTTAGTTGCCAACAAAGTGTCATCTTCATCAGACCAAGAGACAGTTAGACCTTTCTTCTGTCTTTTCTGATAAGTACCACATTCTGACCTTATGTGCCCATATCCTTCACACTCATGGCACTGAACGTCTTTGCTTTGGCTGTTCTTTTCTTCGGGCTTGGTTTTCTTCAAACTATTTGGCTGTTTGTTGATGTCGAATATGATGCTCTGCCCGTTCTGTCGATTCCTCCCACTAACTATTTTCAATACTTTGTTGAACCGTCTTCCAAGCATGGCAATAGCATCTGCTATGCTCTCTTCCTCTTCATGCTCACTCTCAGCAACACCATCTTCAGTGTTTGTGACAAATGCAATGCTCTTGTTCTTTTTGTCACCTCGGTCATTTAGAACAATTTCAAAGGTTTGAAGAGATCCAACCAACTCATCCATTTTCATGGTGGAGATGTCGTGTGCTTCCTCAATTGCAGTAACCTTCATATCAAATCTCTTGGGAAGAGATCTAAGGAGCTTTCTTGACAGTTTCTCATCAGATATTTTTTCTCCCAAGGCTTCAAAGGAGTTTGCAATGTCTAGGAGACTCAAATGAAAATCTTGGATGCTCTCATCATCTTTCATTCTCAAAACTTTGAACTTGGATGTGAGGTGTTGGATCTTTGACTGTTTTACTTTAGTGGTACCTTCATAACAGATTTTCAATATCTCCCACGCTTCTTTGGCTGACAGACAATTTTTAATAAGTTTGAAAACATTATTGTCCACTCCATTAAACAAGGCATAGATAACTTTGTTGTTATAGTGAGCTGCAGTTTCCTCGTCCGGAGTCCATTCTACTTCAGGTTTCAGCACCACCGTTGAGGTACCTTCCTTGCTAGTAATAGCGGGATGGTACCATCCAGTCAAAACAGCCTTCCAAACTTTGCTATCAATAGATTTCAGAAAAGTAGTCATTTTAGATTTCTAGGGATCATAGTTGTTGGATCCATTGAGCAAAGGTGGTCTATTCATATATCCTCCGTCCTTTTCCATGATGCCAGAGATTTTAGGTCCTGAATCTCACCCTAGAAACAGGCAGGGTGCCTGCTCTGATGCCAATTGAAATTCCTGGCACGCTATGCACAATGTGCGATCTGATGCTCTAAGCACTGTAACAGGTCCAGCACGTAATAATGCAAAGCACATAAAAGAAAACAAATAAAGAAGACAGAGTATTTGTTAACCCAGTTCGGCGCAAACAACAACCTACGTCTGGGGGATACCAATCCATGAAGGAATATCACTATAATAGCCCTAGTTCTAAGTTCTCAGCAAACGCCCAGTTTACAACTTACAACCTAGGCACTACCAATGACTCTTCAACCTAGGAACTCCTAGATCTGAGATCTCATCTCACTCCCTTACAACCTTACAAACAGCAAGGATTTCACTAACACAATAACAAAAGAGTTTTCGAGACACACTCCTAAAAACTACACACTCGTACTCGTACCTAAAGGCTTAGAGTGTTACAACCACTAAAACGTCCTTACTCCGTACTTCAAAGCTTAGGAGAGGATCACACATAATACAACTCAATAAACAACGTCCTAAGCTTGCATCAAGACGACACAAGTAAGGCTCACAAATAACACACACGCAAAACCTAGAATTCTAGATTCAATCACAATCACAATTCTAGATTTCATAACACTTTTTATTGTTATGCATCCTTCAAATAACTATCATCATGTTCATCATTCTTTTCCTCTCCTCCCTTATGATGGAAAGAAAGTTGGAGGAAAAAAATTATGGAAATCGATCAATGAACTTGAATGTTAAAATAATCCAAATTTATTTTTTGATTTGCGTAATTTTCTTTCGTCTCACTTTATCTCCCGTACCTTTATTGTTGGTTTGAATATAAACACGTGTAATACATGTGACTGAAAGTGATTTACAGTAGAGCGTGAAGTCACAATTCTTCGAAACACGCGTTGTAAAAGACAAAAAAAACCTGTTATGTTATTAAAAATGAATAAGCTGTTTCTAAATCAGAATCACGTTCTCCTAATAATTGTTTTAAAGAAATTATTATTACAATGAATTAAATACAATTAGTATTAAATATTAATTAATCAACATCAATATTAGTATATTACCATTCAAAATCAGAACCTTCACACTCACATCACAATTTTCTTTCTTTCTTGTTTCTATCTTCACACACACACACACTCTCTCTCGAAGAAACGAATCAAACACAACAATGGCTTCTCCTTCTTCAACACGCTTAGATCTCGACGGTAACCCAATCAAACCTTTAACAATTTGCATGATCGGTGCCGGAGGTTTCATCGGTTCTCATCTCTGTGAAAAACTCATGAATGAAACTTCTCACAAAGTTCTCGCTTTAGATGTTTACAATGACAAAATCAAACATCTTCTAGAACCTGAATCTCTTCCTTGGAATGGTCGCATTCACTTTCACCGTCTTAATATTAAAAACGATTCTCGACTTGAAGGTCTCATTAAGATGGCAGATCTGGTAACAATTCCAATTTCCCCTTTTTCAATTTTTTAGGTTTTCATAATTCCAAGATTTTTTTTGATTTTGTGATTTTGTTTTTTTAGGTTATAAATCTGGCTGCAATTTGTACTCCTGCTGATTACAATACGCGTCCTCTTGATACAATTTATAGCAATTTCATCGATGCACTTCCTGTGGTATTTGTTCTTGTGATTCAAGTTTTTCAATCTTTATTAGGTTTCATGAATTGATTCAAATTTGATTTTATTTTTTTCAGGTGAAGTACTGTTCTGAAACTAATAAGAGGCTTATTCATTTCTCTACTTGTGAAGTGTATGGAAAAACTATTGGAAGTTTTCTTCCAAAAGATAGTCCTCTTCGTCAGGTAAATTTAAGTTTTGGTTTTTTTTTTATGGGTTGATTTGGTTTTGTTTATTATATGATTAGATTGGATTTGTTTCAGATCTGTGATTCTATGGTTGTGATTTTGTGTTTGCATAATTTGGAATGTGTCGGTGGTAGTTCAAATCTTACACATGATATTAATAATTAATGTCACGAGGTTGTGTGTGACCAAGTTGTAACAACTCACATGCAATAATATAGCTTTTAGTTAGGGACTGTTTGATTAATATAAATAGAATTGTTTTTATGTTTTATATTACTTTTGATGATAATAATTATAGAAATGACAACTTGTTTAATTTCTTTCTTGTCTTTAAAGATTTGTATAGGAAATGACATTTTGGAATAATTGAAATACAATTTTTAGTTTTTACTTTGTGATTAGTTAGATCTGAATTTAGATTATGATTACCTACGTAAAAGATGATGTTGACTTTGGACACATTTATCACTTTTCTTTGTCTTGTTAGTTATAGGAGATTGACATGACTTTGTAACATGTTTCATCATCCTTTAGTTTAGGATTAGTACACTTAGTAATGATTGTGGAATTTTTTGAATCAATTGTCCTTATCTGTTTTTCTTTCTTTTTTTTGGTTTTGAATTGGGAGCCGAAAACCGCTTTAGCTATATTGTTTACAATGTTGTGTTAGGATCCTGCATATTATGTGCTTAAAGAAGATGAGTCTCCATGCATTTTTGGTCCAATCGAAAAGCAGAGATGGTCGTATGCATGTGCAAAGCAGTTGATTGAGAGACTGGTTTATGGTGAGATGATTTTGCATATTTTTTCCTGGTATAAACCAATTTTGTTTTGTAATATTGATTAGTGTCACTGACATGTGATTATGGACAGCTGAGGGTGCTGAAAATGGCTTGGAGTTTACAATTGTGAGGCCTTTTAATTGGATTGGACCCAGAATGGACTTCATTCCCGGTATTGATGGTCCAAGTGAGGGTGTTCCTCGAGTTCTTGCATGCTTCAGCAATGTCGGTTACATTTTTCTTTAGATTTGTTTAATTTTTTAGTTACCTTAGCTGAAGTTTCGAATAGTTGTTAATTATTTTTTTTCTGTCTGTTCCTTTTCTGCAGAATCTTCTCAGAGGAGAACCCCTCAAGCTTGTGGATGGTGGTGAATCCCAGAGAACCTTTGTGTACATCAAAGATGCTATTGAAGCTGTCTTATTGATGATTGTAGGTTTTGTGATATTGTGTTCCTCTGAAACTTATTATTGTTATGTTCGGTCCACTGAAGGTTACATGACATGTTTGTTGACAGGAAAATCCTGCCAGAGCCAATGGCCACATCTTTAATGTGGGTAACCCAAACAATGAGGTTACAGTTAGGCAACTTGCTGAAATGATGATCAAGGTAAAATGATTGTTTACTATGATTTGAATCTAATGTTAGAGTTCAAGCCTGTCGGGATTCAACAATTATTGTTGTTCGACTCTGCAGGTCTATTCAAAGGTTAGTGGAGATCAACCTCCTGAAACAACTACAATTGATGTGAGCTCGAAAGAATTTTATGGTGAAGGATATGATGATAGTGACAAGAGAATTCCTGACATGACCATAATAAACAAGCAGCTCGGTAAGTCTAGGTTTTCTCATTCGCTCTTCCTATTTGATCATCAAGATTACGAGTTAACTTACCTGTGAATCATTGTTGTCTGCTCAGGATGGAATCCAAAGACCTCGCTTTGGGATCTGCTTGAATCCACACTTACCTATCAGCACAGGACATACGCCGAAGCCATTAAGAAAGTCATTGCACAACCCATTACAAGTTAAAAGGTTGAAACAAGTGCACGGCAACGCGAGAAGGGTGTTCTTTCTTACCCAAGTACCTTACATATATTTTACTGTTTGAATTTTACATATATGGTAAATTTTCTTCCTTGCCCAATAGGCAATAGCCTACAATTTTAGCCCATGCCTTAATTTGTTCCTTGAGAAGTAGGAAAATTATGTGGGGCAATCTGTGCTTTATGTAATTTTAATTGAGATGTAGAGCTTTGCACTGCTAAACATGTTGAGGCATTTCATCATATATAAAGGGAAAGTGTCTTTTTCTCTCTTTTTTTGTTGTTGTTTGTGTTTTAGAGGTGTCATTGCTGTGTCTATCTTTCCAGGTCAGTTGTAAGTTGTAATATTCTGTTTGACAGTTGACACTCACAATAGTCATGTGTTCTAAATTATTTGTCATTAATTTATTATCATTGTATGCATTATTCTTCTTACCCATTTCCCCCCCTAATCTCTTTACTATCTGGCAATACTCCAATAGCCTTTTTTTTATTCTTTTACATGTTTGGTATGGTTTACATCTAACATTTTGTTAACTGCTGTTTATTTTAATCAAAATTAATAACAATAAGAAATCAACAGTTAAAATATGTTTATGTATATAACAGTGTAAATGAGTCAAGTCTAAGTAATTCTTATTCTATAATCACATTTTTAATCTCAGAAAAGGGAATGCGACTAAAATAGTAGTGACGACAGGTATCATAGGAATTGCCGTTTCTACTAACTCTGCTAGATTTTGTTCAGACCATATTAAGTACTCCCTCCGTCCCAATTTAAGTGACACGGTTGACTATTTCACGCATACCGATACACAACTTTGATGATTAATATTTTTAAATGTATAATAGTAAAAATTATTAAAATTTGATATTTTAAAAATACTCATCGAGACAAATCAAACATCTTATATGCCAATATTTATTTTTATTTATTAGTAGAAAAATAAGGTCAAAGCAACATGTATGAATAGTGCATAATAGTCAACTGTGTCATTTAAATTAGGACGGAGGGAGTAATAATTACGTATACAGTTCTTTTTTCTCCATGTATTTTGGTAGTCTATTTTTTAGGTTCACAAAAATATTTATTAAATGAAAATTAAAAAGCATAATTTATAAATCTATCACAATTGTCCACATCAACAAATATACCGATACACATTAAATAAATTGCGTGCCGGAGAATTCACCATCATATTAACATGTATATTTAAAATATTTTGTATTTAAAATTGAAAAGAAATTTAATATTTAAAAATAACAATGCATAAATTCCAAAAAATAATTTTTATATTTGCTTCTTTATTAATTCCAAAAAATAATTTTTATATGTGCTCTTACCATTCTCCAATAAATTAATAAATCCATGTCCATCATGAAATTAAGCCATTGTGCCACGACTGATAACAAATATATAACTTCCATGCAAAATTTTGGTAGTGAGGCATGAATCATTATCCATGAGTTTCTTTAGTTATTTTCTTTAATCATGATTGAAGTCGCCAATTTGGACTTTATAAAATAATAATTGATAATGGGAGTTTTTTTTAATATAGCAATGGAGCTTATATGAGTTATGATAGTATATTAGGTCATGAGATTTCAACTTTTTTAAAAGAAAATAATTGAATTGGGTGGATTGAGTGATTTAATTCTCTAGTCGCATATCCTATTTTAACAAAATATAATCTAACCGTTAATTTGTACTAATTGTAATTCAATGGTTATGATCAATTGTTCTCATTTCTCGCAATAACCAGCTATTAGCAATAAGCACACCAATGGAAACGAGGGGGATGCACAATATGAGTATGAGAGGCGGAGGAGAACGGCTTGCACATTTGGAGAGCACATTTTTGGTGATTCAAGTGGCTTTGGCACCTTTCACTTGCAATTTTATGTGTAATTCATAATACTCATTTATCTCTAGTTAAATATTATGAGTAGCTAATTTTTGTATTATTATTAGGGATGAGTTGAATTTGATTAAACACAATGTTATGATTCAATGTTATTTTCATTTTGATTCAGACTAAAAATTCAGAAAAATTGATTTTTCTACTGCATCAATCGATTGACGTGTCCCCTCTGATCCTGTGAATCGATTGATACACCCTGGAGTGCTGAAAAAACTGATTTTTCAAGCCATGAATTGATTCACAGACACCCTCTGGTTCTGTGAATCGATTAGTACAGTGCAAAAGGGTAAAAATCTACAATTTTTCAACTGTTATGGATCTGCTTTCGAGTTTGATTGGGGAATGGAATCATACTATTTTTTAACATTTGAAAACACTCGTTTATGTCTCAATTGACCATGGAAGGATTTTACAGAATGCTTGCAACTCATAATTGTAATTTTGTTTGATGCTTAAAGATGGGAATGCTTAAATTTAGTCATAAATTCCCAAATGATTCATAAACCATGAAACCTAGGAGAAAAACTTATGTTTTATGTTAGTCACTTGATCTTATGTAGTGGATGTTTATACACCACAAATTATGTTCAGACGATGGTTGAAGCTGAACCATCATAGTTACTAGCTTTCAGGCTAGGGGTTCCTGTATATTATTAGGAATCCAATTATGTTATGTGATTGTGAGGTTCAGCCGTGATGATCTATATTATTATCGCATACGGATATGGTAGGCCTCTTGAGACCGGCTCACCTCAAGAGTGTCCTCGTAAAATGAACAAGATAAATTAATGCGTGTTACACCTTTATTTATTCAATTATGTTAATCAAGTTTACTATTTATGTTGCTCAACTGGAAGTTTAGATTTTCCCCCGATGTAGTCACCATCGTAGTTGGAGTAGTAGGAATTCACCGAGGCTTAGTAGTCACAACTCGCTCTATTTATTTTTTCTAGATAAATATGTCATTCATTGGAGATGGATGCTTGAGGTGTGATCCTTCAGGAGAGTAGATTATGTCATCGAGCTGACGTCATGTATCTTATAATTTTTATAAGATTTTAGTAACCAATGTATTCGGTTCTTAATATGGATTAAAAACAAAATTTTGGAGCACTAAAAGTAGTTGAAATTTTTTATATGGATTAAAAATAAAATTTGAGATATTTATAGGGACCAAAAATTTATTTAACTCTGTGTAAAAAAAAACTTATTTAACCCTGTGTAAAAAAAACAACTTATTTAACTTTTTTTTTTAAAATCAAGGTATCATCTCTTCTTTATTTAATTTTGCTAGTTTTGTTTTTATTTTTAAATCAAGGTATCATCTGGATACAACTGTAGAGATTAATCTTCAATGTAATAGAAATGTATTTAAGAAATTTTTTCACACAAGTCGGAAATCGAAGTTAGGCCAAATAGTTAAAAGACCAAAATATCTACCGGGACCTGTGTAACACATGGATTTCCCATCGATTATATTTATGAAAAAGGTTAATTAATTTAATTTCCAAAAGGTTTCACCTATACTCTTCACAACTAAATAGTAATCGATTTGAAATGATGCAGCAGAATTAAAAATTAGAACCAAAATAATAACTCTAATGTCTTAATACGATAAATACTTTAGCAAAATAACATGGTCCAAAAGTCTCAACACGAAACAATTAACAGAAACAAATAAAGTTTTCCCCCGATAACATCCTATCAGAGTGACTTCAAAAGAAAGACTGAAAGCGATAAAAGCTTCAACGCCATCCTATGAAGTTCAATGGCTAAGGTTGATCCTCTACCTGAAAATCTACGATAACACATCGTAGGACAAAACCAGAAAAGGGAAACAAAAGGGGTGAGTAACAAAGTTTACATAAGGAAAACCGAAAGATAATAGCAACACAAGGTATAGTAAAACATGAGAATCATGAAGGCAAAATGTCGTCATTTTAGACTATCAAACATGTATGCAAGCACAAACTCATAATCATGGCAAATTAAAGAAGGTAATTAAAAGCGAAACAACTCAAGCATAATATATTAGGCATAAAAATCACAACAATTAATGAATGAAATGCGAGACGCTCATGTAGAACCAAGGTCGGAGGTCAATAATCCTTTAGATTGCATCAATCGAATTTAAAGTGATTGTTCTTGAATTGTAAGGGCCGAGTACCTCTTGTACTTCTTATAATTCCATTCTTTTTGCTTATAAAAAAAAAAAGGTCGGAGGTCAAAATTGTATTCTTGAAAACACTCCTCAACGGCTTAACTCAATGGCTTGGACTGTGACTCATGAATGAATGCATATCATAATTAAGACTCATCAAGTTATAATTAAACAACGGCTATAAACAGTGGCAATGAACAATAGCTTGTTATCAAGTTTCTTTTTCTCTAATTTTTCTGGTTTTATTTAATTCATTAAAATTCTTCCAACTATGACTAATTAGTTATTCAGCCCGCTATAACAACTAAATAATCACACAAACACATCAAAACAATTAATTTTCTAAATAAACATGAACTAAATAAATTCGAAAATAACTAAATCCTAATAAATAATTATATTTAAAAATGGGTTGTTGCAACTCCCGGTTTTTACCGATTTTTTAAGCGGTTCCTTTGTGCACCGGTTTAAAAGGGCTAGTCGAACTGGATGGAGGTCTGGTTTTCACTATCTTTATTTTTTATGATTTTAATGGGAATCTATATTTATACTCATATTATTTATTTTTTCTATGATTTCAATAGGGATTTTTATTTCTAATCATATAGTAATATAGGTGCCTATAGTTTTTATAATCTCTATGCTGACCAATATTTTTAGGTGAACTTATATTTCTACTCATATATTAATACGTGTGCCTATTTTTTTTTTTATAATTTTTGCATATGAACCTATATATTTACTCATATATATGCGTGCTTACTTTTATATAATTTATGCATAAAACTATATTTGATCCCATGGATGTTTGACATTGATACATAAAAAATGACAAAATTATTAATTCTTGATAATTATAAACAAAAAAAGGTAAATATTTGTCATTGATTCATAAAATAAATCACTAAACAAATATTTGTTATTCATTGAAAAATCTTAAGCTCAAATGAAAGAAATGTCAAAATTGCTAGTGTCAGATGTTATGACCTGGGTTAAAACTCTATTTTCTCTACTTTATGTGTCTGAGTTTCTAATGACTTGTAATTTCATTTATCTACCAAAAAATTATATGGAACTTTAATTAATAGGTTTTCTTTTTTACGTTTGTTTTGTAGGATACATATATGAGAAGTTAATATAATTAAAATGAGAAATACCAACCCAACAACTTCAAAATTATTCATATATGAATAAGTTGTCACTAATAAGTATTACAATTATAACTAGTAATTTTGCACTGACGAGTAATTTTGTTACATGACTTATATTGCTATATACAATATTCGACCTATTATAATTTACTCAATTAATATTTTCTTGCGTTATCTTAATAGAAAGAATGTAAATCGAAACTAAACGATCTGTTATAACTTACTCTATTAATATTTTTTTCAATTATTTTAATAGAAAAATTGTAAATTGAAATTTGTACCGGTCCAGTTCGCCCAGGCCCATATTCGCCTAAGCCCATTACTTACTCATCTGGTTCGCCCGACCCGGCATGGGGGGCTCCGAGCCCACTACGTTTTGATCCGAGCCCAATTCGCCCCACTAACTAAATTGTCACATGTAAAACATGCATTCAGCCATGATGAATGAACACAACCCCACCTTCCACCAAAAGAGGAATCATGGAATCATGGGATCATGGGGAAGTTACTCAATTAACTAAGCTTCTCCATATGCCTATAAATACAACCCCCTAAAGCTTTTCTAAGGGGACCAAAAATGAATTAGACTTAACACAATTATTGTATCATCCACCACCAATAGTAAACTCCCTCCTGGATTGGTATCCCCCAGACTAGGTGCTTCTCACCGAACTGGGTCAACAAATAATGCGTGTTATTTACTTTCTCGTTCCTTATTGTTATCCCAACACAAAAATAAGCTAAGCAATATCCTAATATCACACCATTGCATACCTATAGCATTGAGCAAATATACACCCCCTAGTGTTCTATCAGGAACATTTGGCGCCCACCGTGGGGCCTCGGTAAAACGATTCCCAGGCCTCAACAGAAATATGGCAGTACCAGTCGGTCCCCAAAACGGATGATCTCTACATGATTATTGAAGAGGAAGAATAGGAAGTTGGTATCGCCTTCAAGTATTCGGAATTCCTAATCAGTTTGATTTTGTTTCAACAATAACGTCGGTCTGAGTTCGCCATCCCGCCAAATTGATATCACCGAGCAACGATGCCGTCTCGTCGCCAAATTGTTGGCGTGACACCTTCAATCATTATTGTTTCAAATACGGCGGTGTCCGTTAACAAGAGGCAGTGTAATCCGATATCGTCCAGGTGCCTTCATTCCTTTATTTTTATTTTCGATGTCTTAGAGCTACTCTGATGAATGTTTGGATGTGTTTGATTTCAATTTACTATTTCTGATCATCAGACTGCCATGGAACATATAATGATGCGTTTACTTGATGCTTATTTATTTGTTATGTGTATAAAGGCCTATATTGAATATTTATTTATTTGTTACGGTATCCAAAAAATTGCACACAAAATGAAATCATATGTTACAATTGATAAATAAGGACAATTAGTCAAATTGAGTTAATTAGATTAGATAATGCAAAGATGAGGTCATAATGCCGTTATAATTGCATATGCGTATATATATATACACTATATTGGTGTTACTTTAAAAGAAAATGCACATCATTTATCCCCTAAGCACTGATTTTCGGTTTAGTTCTGAAATGAAGTGTGACCTTAATTATTAGTTATCAATCTGGATATAATTTTGATGAGGCTCATGATCTGTATATTTTGTAAAATGAATTATGAACTAGTGTATATGCAGTATTTGCTATGTTATGTCTTATATCGTCCATTCTCATTACGCCTTATTAATACTACATGTTCTGCTTTTGAAGTGGATTATACTTTGTGCTAAGTAATAATGACTATCTTGATTACATGGACAAGCTTAACTTATTATTATTATTATTATTATCTAATTAAGAGATAATATGATAGTACGATATATGCTTGCTTATAATAATTTTAATTGCCACAAGTGCTATAGTTCCATTTTAATTATGTAGTAATTTCATTTTCTTATGACGTTATCTGTTTCATTCTTACATGTGCAAAATATTTGGAGCGTAACACTCTTTCAAGAGGCGACCATAAAAAACGAGGCGGACAAAGGGAATATATGAAACAATATCGGATCATTTGCCACTTGAATACTCATAACCAGATGATATCGTTCCAAATTCTTAGCAAACTTTACTCAAAATATATTACACAATTAATTTCACATGTTAAGACTAAATTGTGCGTCTCTCCATTTTTATTGTAGGTACAAATTGATAAACTCGCCGCAAAAACTCCATTTGATAAAGCGGCTTTGTTCGCCCTAACCGCCTTGGCGCGTGAGTAAATATAAAACGGTTTTGTTCGTCCAAACCGCCTTTGGGCGTGATAAATTATTAAAGCCACCATGTAAGTCTAAGGCTTTGGTGTGCAAAATTTATCCGGTATTGAAGGCCGCCATGTAAGTCTAAGGCTTTGGCGTGCAATATTTATCCGGCGAGGAAGGCCACCATGTAAGTCTAAGGCTTTGGTGTGCAAAATTTATCCGGCATGGAAGGCCGCCATGTAAGTCTAAGGCTTTGGCGTGCAAAAGCAACAACTCGGAGTTTAAAAGTCATATGGTAAGGAAATTGTAAAATTATTATCAAAATTTAGAAAGCAATTTTGCAGGTAAAAGAATGGCAGGGAAAGAATAGACAAAGAACCTTCTAAAGACGCGACCAAGAAGAAACAGAAGAAATAAAGATACAAATTCAAAGGCGCCGCCTCAAAGTTTAAAATTTTTAGGCGAGCTAAAGTAAAGCGAAGGAAGAAAAGGAAAATCTGGCACCATCATGTGAGCACAATGGCATCACCAAACGATTCATTCAAGAAGTCATCAGACGAGTCAAAGCGAAACGCCCAAACAATCTCGCCAAAGAAGCAAAGAGAAGCCGACGCCGACGTACAAAGGCACGTGAGCAAAAAGAAAAAGAAAAGCACTTCGCCTCTTCGAGCCTCGTGCTTGGGGGGCTGTGTACCGGTCCAGTTCGCCCAGGCCCATATTCGCCTAAGCCCATTACTTACTCATCTGGTTCGCCCGACCCGGCATGGGGGGCTCCGAGCCCACTACATTTTGATCCGAGCCCAATTCGCCCCACTAACTAAATTGTCACATGTAAAACATGCATTCAGCCATGATGAATGAACACAACCCCACCTTCCACCAAAAGAGGAATCATGGAATCATGGGATCATGGGGAAGTTACTCAATTAACTAAGCTTCTCCATATGCCTATAAATACAACCCCCTAAAGCTTTTCTAAGGGGACCAAAAATGAATTAGACTTAACACAATTATTGTATCATCCACCACCAATAGTAAACTCCCTCCTGGATTGGTATCCCCCAGACTAGGTGCTTCTCACCGAACTGGGTCAACAAATAATGCGTGTTATTTACTTTCTCGTTCCTTATTGTTATCCCAACACAAAAATAAGCTAAGCAATATCCTAATATCACACCATTGCCTACCTATAGCATTGAGCAAATATACACCCCCTAGTGTTCTATCAGGAACATTTGGCGCCCACCGTGGGGCCTCGGTAAAATGATTCCCAGGCCTCAACAGAAATATGGCAGTACCAGTCGGTCCCCAAAACGGATGATCTCTACATGATTATTGAAGAGGAAGAATAGGAAGTTGGTATCGCCTTCAAGTATTCGGAATTCCTAATCAGTTTGATTTTGTTTCAACAATAACGTCGGTCTGAGTTCGCCATCCCGCCAAATTGATATCACCGAGCAACGATGCCGTCTCGTCGCCAAATTGTTGGCGTGACACCTTCAATCATTATTGTTTCAAATACGGCGGTGTCCGTTAACAAGAGGCAGTGTAATCCGATATCGTCCAGGTGCCTTCATTCCTTTATTTTTATTTTCGATGTCTTAGAGCTACTCTGATGAATGTTTGGATGTGTTTGATTTCAATTTACTATTTCTGATCATCAGACTGCCATGGAACATATAATGATGCGTTTACTTGATGCTTATTTATTTGTTATGTGTATAAAGGCCTATATTGAATATTTATTTATTTGTTACGGTATCCAAAAAATTGCACACAAAATGAAATCATATGTTACAATTGATAAATAAGGACAATTAGTCAAATTGAGTTAATTAGATTAGATAATGCAAAGATGAGGTCATAATGCCGTTATAATTGCATATGCGTATATATATATACACTATATTGGTGTTACTTTAAAAGAAAATGCACATCATTTATCCCCTAAGCACTGATTTTCGGTTTAGTTCTGAAATGAAGTGTGACCTTAATTATTAGTTATCAATCTGGATATAATTTTGATGAGGCTCATGATCTGTATATTTTGTAAAATGAATTATGAACTAGTGTATATGCAGTATTTGCTATGTTATGTCTTATATCGTCCATTCTCATTACGCCTTATTAATACTACATGTTCTGCTTTTGAAGTGGATTATACTTTGTGCTAAGTAATAATGACTATCTTGATTACATGGACAAGCTTAACTTATTATTATTATTATTATCTAATTAAGAGATAATATGATAGTACGATATATGCTTGCTTATAATAATTTTAATTGCCACAAGTGCTATAGTTCCATTTTAATTATGTAGTAATTTCATTTTCTTATGACGTTATCTGTTTCATTCTTACATGTGCAAAATATTTGGAGCGTAACACTCTTTCAAGAGGCGACCATAAAAAACGAGGCGGACAAAGGGAATATATGAAACAATATCGGATCATTTGCCACTTGAATACTCATAACCAGATGATATCGTTCCAAATTCTTAGCAAACTTTACTCAAAATATATTACACAATTAATTTCACATGTTAAGACTAAATTGTGCGTCTCTCCATTTTTATTGTAGGTACAAATTGATAAACTCGCCGCAAAAACTCCATTTGATAAAGCGGCTTTGTTCGCCCTAACCGCCTTGGCGCGTGAGTAAATATAAAACGGTTTTGTTCGTCCAAACCGCCTTTGGGCGTGATAAATTATTAAAGCCACCATGTAAGTCTAAGGCTTTGGTGTGCAAAATTTATCCGGTATTGAAGGCCGCCATGTAAGTCTAAGGCTTTGGCGTGCAATATTTATCCGGCGAGGAAGGCCACCATGTAAGTCTAAGGCTTTGGTGTGCAAAATTTATCCGGCATGGAAGGCCGCCATGTAAGTCTAAGGCTTTGGCGTGCAAAAGCAACAACTCGGAGTTTAAAAGTCATATGGTAAGGAAATTGTAAAATTATTATCAAAATTTAGAAAGCAATTTTGCAGGTAAAAGAATGGCAGGGAAAGAATAGACAAAGAACCTTCTAAAGACGCGACCAAGAAGAAACAGAAGAAATAAAGATACAAATTCAAAGGCGCCGCCTCAAAGTTTAAAATTTTTAGGCGAGCTAAAGTAAAGCGAAGGAAGAAAAGGAAAATCTGGCACCATCATGTGAGCACAATGGCATCACCAAACGATTCATTCAAGAAGTCATCAGACGAGTCAAAGCGAAACGCCCAAACAATCTCGCCAAAGAAGCAAAGAGAAGCCGACGCCGACGTACAAAGGCACGTGAGCAAAAAGAAAAAGAAAAGCACTTCGCCTCTTCGAGCCTCGTGCTTGGGGGGCTGTGTACCGGTCCAGTTCGCCCAGGCCCATATTCGCCTAAGCCCATTACTTACTCATCTGGTTCGCCCGACCCGGCATGGGGGGCTCCGAGCCCACTACGTTTTGATCCGAGCCCAATTCGCCCCACTAACTAAATTGTCACATGTAAAACATGCATTCAGCCATGATGAATGAACACAACCCCACCTTCCACCAAAAGAGGAATCATGGAATCACGGGATCATGGGGAAGTTACTCAATTAACTAAGCTTCTCCATATGCCTATAAATACAACCCCCTAAAGCTTTTCTAAGGGGACCAAAAATGAATTAGACTTAACACAATTATTGTATCATCCACCACCAATAGTAAACTCCCTCCTGGATTGGTATCCCCCAGACTAGGTGCTTCTCACCGAACTGGGTCAACAAATAATGTGTGTTATTTACTTTCTCGTTCCTTATTGTTATCCCAACACAAAAATAAGCTAAGCAATATCCTAATATCACACCATTGCATACCTATAGCATTGAGCAAATATACACCCCCTAGTGTTCTATCAGGAACATTTGGCGCCCACCGTGGGGCCTCGGTAAAACGATTCCCAGGCCTCAACAGAAATATGGCAGTACCAGTCGGTCCCCAAAACGGATGATCTCTACATGATTATTGAAGAGGAAGAATAGGAAGTTGGTATCGCCTTCAAGTATTCGGAATTCCTAATCAGTTTGATTTTGTTTCAACAATAACGTCGGTCTGAGTTCGCCATCCCGCCAAATTGATATCACCGAGCAACGATGCCGTCTCGTCGCCAAATTGTTGGCGTGACACCTTCAATCATTATTGTTTCAAATACGGCGGTGTCCGTTAACAAGAGGCAGTGTAATCCGATATCGTCCAGGTGCCTTCATTCCTTTATTTTTATTTTCGATGTCTTAGAGCTACTCTGATGAATGTTTGGATGTGTTTGATTTCAATTTACTATTTCTGATCATCAGACTGCCATGGAACATATAATGATGCGTTTACTTGATGCTTATTTATTTGTTATGTGTATAAAGGCCTATATTGAATATTTATTTATTTGTTACGGTATCCAAAAAATTGCACACAAAATGAAATCATATGTTACAATTGATAAATAAGGACAATTAGTCAAATTGAGTTAATTAGATTAGATAATGCAAAGATGAGGTCATAATGCCGTTATAATTGCATATGCGTATATATATATACACTATATTGGTGTTACTTTAAAAGAAAATGCACATCATTTATCCCCTAAGCACTGATTTTCGGTTTAGTTCTGAAATGAAGTGTGACCTTAATTATTAGTTATCAATCTGGATATAATTTTGATGAGGCTCATGATCTGTATATTTTGTAAAATGAATTATGAACTAGTGTATATGCAGTATTTGCTATGTTATGTCTTATATCGTCCATTCTCATTACGCCTTATTAATACTACATGTTCTGCTTTTGAAGTGGATTATACTTTGTGCTAAGTAATAATGACTATCTTGATTACATGGACAAGCTTAACTTATTATTATTATTGTTATCTAATTAAGAGATAATATGATAGTACGATATATGCTTGCTTATAATAATTTTAATTGCCACAAGTGCTATAGTTCCATTTTAATTATGTAGTAATTTCATTTTCTTATGACGTTATCTGTTTCATTCTTACATGTGCAAAATATTTGGAGCGTAACACTCTTTCAAGAGGCGACCATAAAAAACGAGGCGGACAAAGGGAATATATGAAACAATATCGGATCATTTGCCACTTGAATACTCATAACCAGATGATATCGTTCCAAATTCTTAGCAAACTTTACTCAAAATATATTACACAATTAATTTCACATGTTAAGACTAAATTGTGCGTCTCTCCATTTTTATTGTAGGTACAAATTGATAAACTCGCCGCAAAAACTCCATTTGATAAAGCGGCTTTGTTCGCCCTAACCGCCTTTGCGCGTGAGTAAATATAAAACGGTTTTGTTCGTCCAAACCGCCTTTGGGCGTGATAAATTATTAAAGCCACCATGTAAGTCTAAGGCTTTGGTGTGCAAAATTTATCCGGTATTGAAGGCCGCCATGTAAGTCTAAGGCTTTGGCGTGCAATATTTATCCGGCGAGGAAGGCCACCATGTAAGTCTAAGGCTTTGGTGTGCAAAATTTATCCGGCATGGAAGGCCGCCATGTAAGTCTAAGGCTTTGGCGTGCAAAAGCAACAACTCGGAGTTTAAAAGTCATATGGTAAGGAAATTGTAAAATTATTATCAAAATTTAGAAAGCAATTTTGCAGGTAAAAGAATGGCAGGGAAAGAATAGACAAAGAACCTTCTAAAGACGCGACCAAGAAGAAACAGAAGAAATAAAGATACAAATTCAAAGGCGCCGCCTCAAAGTTTAAAATTTTTAGGCGAGCTAAAGTAAAGCGAAGGAAGAAAAGGAAAATCTGGCACCATCATGTGAGCACAATGGCATCACCAAACGATTCATTCAAGAAGTCATCAGACGAGTCAAAGCGAAACGCCCAAACAATCTCGCCAAAGAAGCAAAGAGAAGCCGACGCCGACGTACAAAGGCACGTGAGCAAAAAGAAAAAGAAAAGCACTTCGCCTCTTCGAGCCTCGTGCTTGGGGGGCTGTGTACCGGTCCAGTTCGCCCAGGCCCATATTCGCCTAAGCCCATTACTTACTCATCTGGTTCGCCCGACCCGGCATGGGGGGCTCCGAGCCCACTACGTTTTGATCCGAGCCCAATTCGCCCCACTAACTAAATTGTCACATGTAAAACATGCATTCAGCCATGATGAATGAACACAACCCCACCTTCCACCAAAAGAGGAATCATGGAATCATGGGATCATGGGGAAGTTACTCAATTAACTAAGCTTCTCCATATGCCTATAAATACAACCCCCTAAAGCTTTTCTAAGGGGACCAAAAATGAATTAGACTTAACACAATTATTGTATCATCCACCACCAATAGTAAACTCCCTCCTGGATTGGTATCCCCAGACTAGGTGCTTCTCACCGAACTGGGTCAACAAATAATGCGTGTTATTTACTTTCTCGTTCCTTATTGTTATCCCAACACAAAAATAAGCTAAGCAATATCCTAATATCACACCATTGCATACCTATAGCATTGAGCAAATATACACCCCCTAGTGTTCTATCAGGAACAAAATTAAATTAAATTATTGATGACAAGAATTTCTATGGTATTTTTAGTATTAGTATTAGTAATAAAATGACCAAGACAGACCCAAATACGAAGGAAAACCTACAAAAGCAGAGAAAAGCATTAAGGCAGAGTCCAAGATGCCAAAAGACAAGAAAAAACCCAAAAAGTGAAGAAAATGAGCATTCCATCGTAGCACGATGTACTATATCGTAGTACGATGGAGTAACTTGGCGACCAAGCTGATGAAATGCACAGGATCAATTATAAAATTGAACTGAATCTTCACATCGTACTGCGATGGGTATAGCGCAGTACGATGCCTTGCTGATACCCATTACGAAAACTATAAATAGAGTCTCTCATTCATTGTTTAAATCATTCAGAAATAGTAGAACACTCTCTACTATAAGGAGAGGTTCAGAGGAGCTCTATTGGGCATAATTTTCTCCCCTTACGGGAAAACTAACTCAGCAAGGTATGTTTTATTTAGGCTTTTATGTTTAGGTTATAATTTCTTTATTGTAATTTAAATATGTAGTCTTTTGTAATAGATGTCTTAGGTTGTGGTGGAGAAGATGAACTCCCCTATGAATATTTGGAGTTTGTGATTGAGTCAAAGTTATAATAAATGTTATTCAGTATTATGTTTGTTATTTACTTTCTTGCACTTAAATACGTATCTCGTAATCTGGCCGGATAAGCGGGAGCGCCCTTAGAATTGATATTAGGTTCTTACTTAATATGGTTCGGAACTAGTAGTAAATAATGCTAGGTGTATAGAGACGGTAACATCCTGAACTAGTCGTGAACTGAGCGGTTAGAGGAGGAATCATGCACTAGGTGCGAACTGAGCATTTAGAAGATGAACAGCCCGATACTAGGACCTAGAGGTTAATTGGTGAAGATAATAATGCATGTGTATAAACAACTCACTTAGTAATTAGGGTATGTGACACAACAGGGTTAGACTCTCGTATGTACCTTAGTCATTAATGTAGGGAAACTTTAATATACATAGTGTAACAGTAAGGTGTTACTACAACAAAGGAAAAGTCACCGCCGAACAATAATCTGATTAACTATGTTATACACCGTTCATGCCAAATATGAAGAAGGGAGGAAGTCCAACCACCATACCTATCATCTATGTTTCTGAATCTATATTTATATATTTATGTATTTATTTATTTATTGCAAGCATTACGCTGATTTTATAAAACTCTTTTCAAAAACCCAAAGCGAATGCAAAACTATACGAACTTAAATAACGCTAACGAAACTTTGGCACGATCCCTGTGGATAAGAACTCATTCTAGACACTAGAGTGTGAATTATATATATTAATCATTACTTCTAGTTACAACAATATCGTCTTATAATTAATCATTACTACTAGTCGATTTAACAAGGCACACAATTCAAGACTTATAAAATGAATAAATTTTGATGTCTTTTTTTTTTCTCCAATAAATTGATGAATTGTCTTGAAATTGATTCATCAATGTTGAAAATAACATCTCTTAAAAAAATGGTTGAAAATAAATGAATGTAATTATTCTTTTTTTTTTTCATCCAGAAATATTTATAAACAAATTCTAGTAAAATGGATTGCTATATATATACATATATGACGTACCTTTGGGTGTATTAGTGTGCTTTCTCAACTTATTTTCATTTGCTAAAGAGTACATATATTGAAAACATGGGTTATTTAATTGCTTTCTCAACTTATCTTCTTCTTCTTTTGCTTGTTCCCATTTATGGAAAACCTCTGGTGCCTGCATTGTTTATATTTGGAGATTCTGTGCTTGATGTTGGAAATAATAATCTCCTACCTACTATTATTAGATCCAATTTCTTTCCTTATGGAATAGACTTTGTCAATCACTATGCAACAGGAAGATTTTCGAACGGAAAGCTTGTTGTTGACTTTGCATGTACTTTCCTATCCCTCATATATATAATTAAATCACCATTAGTTTAATATATAGGTCAGGATGAAATAACAACTGGTTTGACACTTATACCGTTTCATAACTCTTTAACGAGTTCATATTTTATAAAATCTACCGTTGAATTGGAAGATTATATCATATAGATCATTCATGTTAAATTTTATAAAAATTTAAAATCGTTTAATATGTTATTGAGACTCATTAAGATTAACGGTTTATGCGTTTTTATTGAATATTGTTAATATTGACAAGTCTCAATAACATATCAAATGATTTTAGATTTTTATAAAACTTAACATAGATGATTTATATGATATAACCTTTCAATCTAACGGTGAATTTTATAAAATTAAAATTTGTTAAAGGGTTATTGATGTTAGAACTATTAGCTTATGAACAATGAAAAATGAGATGATGATTAAGAGATGATTTTGAGAGAAAGAGATATGAGAGAAGGGAAAAATCTTATTGATCAAGTGAATGAATTTTACAAGGCTAATCATGTGGTTTTATACTAACAAATGGATAAGTAACACTTAACTAACTCTTGTTACTTCAACCACAAGTAACTAACCACCTTTACAAGTAACTAACTACATCAATTATAACTAACTATATTGGTTACTTGTTACACAAGTTTTCTAACTAACAACCTAGAATTTGAATTATCCTTTAACATTCCCCCTTAATTCAAATTCTCTAAGCTTTGTACATTCAACATCTTCCTTAAATCTCTGAATCTTTCAATCTTCAATGGCTTAGTGAGCACATCTGCCATTTGATCATTTGTGTTGCAGTAAGATAGCTTGATCTTTCCCTTTGTAACTTGATCTCTCAAAAAATGAAACTTGGTTTCTATATGCTTGCTCCTTCCATGTGCAATGGGGTTTTTGGCCAGATTAATAGCTGATTTGTTGTCTATCATCAGTTCAACTTCATGATCTACATCAATCTTCATTTCCTGCAGTAATGACTGTAACCATATGCCTTGACAAGCAGCATTGCAGGCAGAAATATACTCAGCCTCACATGTAGACAAGGCCACCACTGTCTGCTTCTTTGAGCTCCAAGATATAGGGCAATTGAACAAAGTGAAGACATATCCCATTGTGCTTTTTCTCTCAACTTTGTCACCTGACCAATTAGAGTCACAATAGCCTATCAATCTCTTTTGATCTTCTTCAGCTTTGGTGTATAGAACACCATAGTCAATTGTGCCCTGCAAGTATCTTAGGATCCTCTTCACTGCTTGCATATGAGATAGTTTAGGAGATTGCATAAACCTGCTAACAATCCCTACACTATGACATATATCAGGCCTTGAGTTGCAAGCATACCTTAGGCTTCCTACTATCTGCTTATAGTGAGTACTATTCACAGATTTCCCTTCATTATCTTCATTCAGGCTTGAGGCAGTTTCCATTGGAGTATTAGCAGGATTGCAGTTCACCATATTAAACCTCTTTAGTATATCTGATACATATTTCTTCTGATGTATCAATATACCACAACTTGTTTTAGTGAATTCCAATCCAAGAAAATACTTCAAACTCCCCAAATTTGTCATATCAAATTCAGAACTTAACAACTTTGTAAGCTTGTCAATCTCTTCTTTGCTGCTACCAGTTATTAACAAATCATCTACATACAGACACACTATGCAAAGTCTATTATGAGATGTACCTTTAACATAAATTCCATGCTCCACTGTGCATTTAGAATATCCATTTTTACTAAGAAAGTCATCTATCCTCAGGTTCCAGGCTCTAGGTGCTTGCTTGAGGCCATATAGAGCTTTGTCTAGTTTCAACACACAGTCTTCTTTCCCCTTAGCTACAAATCCTTGAGGTTGCTCAATGTACACTTCCTCCTCAAGTTTGCCATTCAAGAAGGCAGACTTGACATCTAATTGAGTAATCTCCCAGTCAAAGTGATATGTTATTGCCACTACTAATCTCACAGTTTCAATTCTTGCAACTGGTGCAAAAATTTCAGTGAATTCTATACCAGGCTTCTGTAGAAAACCTTTTGCCACCAACCTTGCTTTGTATTTTGAGATGGAGCCATCAGGGTGATATTTGAGTTTATAGATCCATTTGACTGCTATTGGCTTCTTGTTAGCAGGCAAATGAACCAAACTCCATGTTTTGTTCTTCTCAATTGATGCTATTTCTTCCTCCATAGCTCTTCTCCATTCTTCATATTTTGCTGCTTGTTCATAAGTCAAGGGTTGAGTGTCAACATATAGTGCTAAGTGTACTATATCTCCATCTGGTGTAACCAAATCATCAGAAATAGTTTCATACTCCCGTAGTGCTCTATTTGGAATTTGACCCCTTGTTGACCTTCTGAGTGCTTCAGGCTCTTGTGCATTGTGAGGTTGTGTCTGCATAGTGTCATGGTTGGTGACTTCTTCATCAAGTAACTGAAATGGAACATATTGCTGAGATGATTCAGGACTTGTATTCCAATTCCAGCTCTTATCTTCTTCAAAGGTAACATCCCTGCTGCTTGTGACCTTGTTAGTGACAGGATTGTATAGTTTATATGAGCCAGCAGTGTGATATCCTATCATGATCATGACTTCACTCTTGTCATCAAGCTTTTGTCTTTTTTGATCAGGAATATGTTTATAACACAGACAACCAAATACCCTTAGGTGTTTAACTGATGGTGTGTGTCCTGTCCATATAGCTTCAGGTACCTTACTTACTTGCTTTGTAGGGCATCTGTTTAGTACATAGCAAGCTGTAACTACAGCTTCACCCCAGAAGCTATGTGGTAATTCCTTCTCCTTTAACATGCATCTTGTCATATTCATAATTGTTCTGTTCCTCCTTTCAGCTATTCCATTATGTTGAGGTGTGTAAGGAGCTGTAACTTCATGTTTAATGCCACTTGATTCACAGAATGACTTAAACTCAAGAGATGTGTATTCACCCCCACCATCACTCCTTAGTATCTTAATCTTCTTATTAGACTGATTTTCAACCTCTAACTTGAAGATTTTGAATTTCTGCAGCACCTCATCTTTGCTCTTCATTAAGTGAATCCACATCATTCTACTGAATTCATCAATAAATGAGACAAAGTACTTACTTCCTCCTAATGACAATGTGTCAAAAGGTCCACACACATCAGTATATACAACATCTAAAATCTATTTTGCCCTCATAGCTACCTCTTTAGCAAATGATTTTCTGGCTTGCTTGCCTAACAGGCAATGCTGACAGATATCCTTAGGAACTTTAATTGCAGGCAAACCTTTCACTAACTCATTATTATGCAGATAACTCAAGTTTTTGAAATTCAAGTGACCATACCTCATATGCCATAACCATGCTTCATCACTAATCTTTATGCTAGCTAGACATTGATTTGCAGAAATTTGAACTTGAAAGGTTCTATTTTGAGATATTGGAGCTCTCAAAATAGTGTTCTTGTGAGAATCAAATACTTTCATTACCTTATTCTCTAGATGCATGATGAAACCTTTTTCTAGCAGTTGGCCCATACTAAGCAAATTTGTCTTCATGTCTGGTACATATAACACTCCTGTGATGAGTGCTTGATGCCCTTTCTTGCCCTTTATCAAAACATCACCTACACCTTCAGCTGGAATGGTTCTATTGTCTGCAAATCTTATCTTTGTTTTTGATGAATCATTGAAATTCATCAACCATTCTATGTGACTTGTCATATGGTTACTACAGCCAGTGTCAAGATACCAACCTTCATGATGATCTTCTTCATCAGTGACTGTGGCCATCAATAGCATAGGATCAACTTCTGATTCACTATCTTCTTGAGCTAAGTGTGCATCAGAATCTTGCTTGTTGGAATATCTTGGAACCTTCTTGCCTCTACAATCTTTTGCAAAGTGGCCAAATTTCTGGCAATTGTAACACTGAATACTCTTCAAGTTGAACTTCCCCTTCTTTTCTTGATTTGAACCAGTGCTTTGTGATGAAGATTCACCTTGATCATTACTTTTCTTTGAGTTATCTTTGTTGGTGGACTGATTCTTTGACTTTTCTTTACCCTTCCATTTTCCATTACCCTTCTTGACTGCATGTGCCTGCAATGCTTGATCAGTGGCTCTATCTTTGATCCTTTCCATGATTCTTTGCTCATGTGATTCCAATGTGCATTGTAATTCATCCAGGGTGAGTGTTGTCAAGTCTTTGGTTTCCATGATAGCAACAGTGATATAATCAAACTTAGGAGATAAAGTTCTCATAACCTTACCAACAATGGACTGATTATCACAGGTTTCACCACAGCTTCTCATCTGATTTGTAATGTTGGTGATCTTGTTGAAGTATTCTGCAATGCTTTCATTTGCCTCCATTTGTAGCAGTTCAAACTTCCTCTTCCAAGTTTGTAATCTTACCTGCTTCAACTTCTCATTCCCAGAATGAGCCTTTTCAAGAATGTCCCAACACTCCTTAGCTGAGGTTGCATTCTCAATCTTCTGGAAATTCACCAAATCAACACATTGGTGGATGAAAAACATTGCCTTAAAGTCTTTCTTCTTCAATGCACGATGTGCATTCCTTTGAGCTTCTGTTGCATCATCTGCAAGATCACCAATTGCAGTTTCAATTACTTCTTGCACTTCTTGAAATCCAAAGATCACCTTCATTTGTTTGTTCCAACGATCCCAATTTTTTGCATCAAGAATTGGGAGCTTGCCACCAAAGCTGTTGCTGAGGGTTTCTAACTGACTTGTCATGTTGTTTCTGAGATAATTGATCAAGTTGCTATGAATCTTGATCAATTCTTGAGTGCCACGAACCTTGAGGCTCTAGATACCAGTTTGTTAGAACTATTAGCTTATGAACAATGAAAAATGAGATGATGATTAAGAGATGATTTTGAGAGAAAGAGATATGAGAGAAGGGAAAAATCTTATTGATCAAGTGAATGAATTTTACAAGGCTAATCATGTGGTTTTATACTAACAAATGGATAAGTAACACTTAACTAACTCTTGTTACTTCAACCACAAGTAACTAACCACCTTTACAAGTAACTAACTACATCAATTATAACTAACTATATTGGTTACTTGTTACACAAGTTTTCTAACTAACAACCTAGAATTTGAATTATCCTTTAACATTCCCCCTTAATTCAAATTCTCTAAGCTTTGTACATTCAACATCTTCCTTAAATCTCTGAATCTTTCAATCTTCAATGGCTTAGTGAGCACATCTACCATTTGATCATTTGTGTTGCAGTAAGATAGCTTGATCTTTCCCTTTGTAACTTGATCTCTCAAAAAATGAAACTTGGTTTCTATATGCTTGCTCCTTCCATGTGCAATGGGGTTTTTGGCCAGATTAATAGCTGATTTGTTGTCTATCATCAGTTCAACTTCATGATCTACATCAATCTTCATTTCCTGCAGTAATGACTGTAACCATATGCCTTGACAAGCAGCATTGCAGGCAGAAATATACTCAGCCTCACATGTAGACAAGGCCACCACTGTCTGCTTCTTTGAGCTCCAAGATATAGGGCAATTGAACAAAGTGAAGACATATCCCATTGTGTTTTTTCTCTCAACTTTGTCACCTGACCAATTAGAGTCACAATAGCCTATCAATCTCTTTTGATCTTCTTCAGCTTTGGTGTATAGAACACCATAGTCAATTGTGCCCTGCAAGTATCTTAGGATCCTATTCACTGCTTGCATATGAGATAGTTTAGGAGATTGCATAAACCTGCTAACAATCCCTACACTATGACATATATCAGGCCTTGAGTTGCAAGCATACCTTAGGCTTCCTACTATCTGCTTATAGTGAGTACTATTCACAGATTTCCCTTCATTATCTTCATTCAGGCTTGAGGCAGTTTCCATTGGAGTATTAGCAGGATTGCAGTTCACCATATTAAACCTCTTTAGTATATCTGATACATATTTCTTCTGATGTATCAATATACCACAACTTGTTTTAGTGAATTCCAATCCAAGAAAATACTTCAAACTCCCCAAATTTGTCATATCAAATTCAGAACTTAACAACTTTGTAAGCTTGTCAATCTCTTCTTTGCTGCTACCAGTTATTAACAAATCATCTACATACAGACACACTATGCAAAGTCTATTATGAGATGTACCTTTAACATAAATTCCATGCTCCACTGTGCATTTAGAATATCCATTTTTACTAAGAAAGTCATCTATCCTCAGGTTCCAGGCTCTAGGTGCTTGCTTGAGGCCATATAGAGCTTTGTCTAGTTTCAACACACAGTCTTCTTTCCCCTTAGCTACAAATCCTTGAGGTTGCTCAATGTACACTTCCTCCTCAAGTTTGCCATTCAAGAAGGCAGACTTGACATCTAATTGAGCAATCTCCCAGTCAAAGTGATATGCTATTGCCACTACTAATCTCACAGTTTCAATTCTTGCAACTGGTGCAAAAATTTCAGTGAAATCTATACCAGGCTTCTGTAGAAAACCTTTTGCCACCAACCTTGCTTTGTATTTTGAGATGGAGCCATCAGGGTGATATTTGAGTTTATAGATCCATTTGACTGCTATTGGCTTCTTGTTAGCAGGCAAATGAACCAAACTCCATGTTTTGTTCTTCTCAATTGATGTTATTTCTTCCTCCATAGCTCTTCTCCATTCTTCATATTTTGCTGCTTGTTCATAAGTCAAGGGTTGAGTGTCAACATATAGTGCTAAGTGTACTATATCTCCATCTGGTGTAACCAAATCATCAGAAATAGTTTCATACTCCCGTAGTGCTCTATTTGGAATTTGACCCCTTGTTGACCTTCTGAGTGCTTCAGGCTCTTGTGCATTGTGAGGTTGTGTCTGCATAGTGTCATGGTTGGTGACTTCTTCATCAAGTAACTGAAATGGAACATATTGCTGAGATGATTCAGGACTTGTATTCCAATTCCAGCTCTTATCTTCTTCAAAGGTAACATCCCTGCTGCTTGTGACCTTGTTAGTGATAGGATTGTATAGTTTATATGAGCCAGCAGTGTGATATCCTATCATGATCATGACTTCACTCTTGTCATCAAGCTTTTGTCTTTTTTGATCAGGAATGTGTTTATAACACAGACAACCAAATACCCTTAGGTGTTTAACTGATGGTGTGTGTCCTGTCCATATAGCTTCAGGTACCTTACTTACTTGCTTTGTAGGGCATCTGTTTAGTACATAGCAAGCTGTAACTACAGCTTCACCCCAGAAGCTATGTGGTAATTCCTTCTCCTTTAACATGCATCTTGTCATATTCATAATTGTTCTGTTCCTCCTTTCAGCTATTCCATTATGTTGAGGTGTGTAAGGAGCTGTAACTTCATGTTTAATGCCACTTGATTCACAGAATGACTTAAACTCAAGAGATGTGTATTCACCCCCACCATCACTCCTTAGTATCTTAATCTTCTTATTAGACTGATTTTCAACCTCTAACTTGAAGATTTTGAATTTCTGCAGCACCTCATCTTTGCTCTTCATTAAGTGAATCCACATCATTCTACTGAATTCATCAATAAATGAGACAAAGTACTTACTTCCTCCTAATGACAATGTGTCAAAAGGTCCACACACATCAGTATATACAACATCTAAAATCTGTTTTGCCGTCATAGCTACCTCTTTAGCAAATGATTTTCTGGCTTGCTTGCCTAACAGGCAATGCTGACAGATATCCTTAGGAACTTTAATTGCAGGCAAACCTTTCACTAACTCATTATTATGCAGATAACTCAAGTTTTTGAAATTCAAGTGACCATACCTCATATGCCATAACCATGCTTCATCACTAATCTTTATGCTAGCTAGACATTGATTTGCAGAAATTTGAACTTGAAAGGTTCTATTTTGAGATATTGGAGCTCTCAAAATAGTGTTCTTGTGAGAATCAAATACTTTCATTACCTTATTCTCTAGATGCATGATGAAACCTTTTTCTAGCAGTTGGCCCATACTAAGCAAATTTGTCTTCATGTCTGGTACATATAACACTCCTGTGATGAGTGCTTGATGCCCTTTCTTGCCCTTTATCAAAACATCACCTACACCTTCAGCTGGAATGGTTCTATTGTCTGCAAATCTTATCTTTGTTTTTGATGAATCATTGAAATTCACCAACCATTCTATGTGACTTGTCATATGGTTACTACAGCCAGTGTCAAGATACCAACCTTCATGATGATCTTCTTCATCAGTGACTGTGGCCATCAATAGCATAGGATCAACTTCTGATTCACTATCTTCTTGAGCTAAGTGTGCATCAGAATCTTGCTTGTTGGAATATCTTGGAACCTTCTTGCCTCTACAATCTTTTGCAAAGTGGCCAAATTTCTGGCAATTGTAACACTGAATACTCTTCAAGTTGAACTTCCCCTTCTTTTCTTGATTTGAACCAGTGCTTTGTGATGAAGATTCACCTTGATCATTACTTTTCTTTGAGTTATCTTTGTTGGTGGACTGATTCTTTGACTTTTCTTTACCCTTCCATTTTCCATTACCCTTCTTGACTGCATGTGCCTGCAATGCTTGATCAGTGGCTCTATCTTTGATCCTTTCCATGATTCTTTGCTCATGTGATTCCAATGTGCATTGTAATTCATCCAGGGTGAGTGTTGTCAAGTCTTTGGTTTCCATGATAGCAACAGTGATATAATCAAACTTAGGAGATAAAGTTCTCATAACCTTACCAACAATGGACTGATTATCACAGGTTTCACCACAGCTTCTCATCTGATTTGTAATGTTGGTGATCTTGTTGAAGTATTCTGCAATGCTTTCATTTGCCTCCATTTGTAGCAGTTCAAACTTCCTCTTCCAAGTTTGTAATCTTACCTGCTTCAACTTCTCATTCCCAGAATGAGCCTTTTCAAGAATGTCCCAACACTCCTTAGCTGAGGTTGCATTCTCAATCTTCTGGAAATTCACCAAATCAACACATTGGTGGATGAAAAACATTGCCTTAAAGTCTTTATTCTTCAATGCACGATGTGCATTCCTTTGAGCTTCTGTTGCATCATCTGCAAGATCACCAATTGCAGTTTCAATTACTTCTTGCACTTCTTGAAATCCAAAGATCACCTTCATTTGTTTGTTCCAACGATCCCAATTTTTTGCATCAAGAATTGGGAGCTTGCCACCAAAGCTGTTGCTGAGGGTTTCTAACTGACTTGTCATGTTGTTTCTGAGATAATTGATCAAGTTGCTATGAATCTTGATCAATTCTTGAGTGCCACGAACCTTGAGGCTCTAGATACCAGTTTGTTAGAACTATTAGCTTATGAACAATGAAAAATGAGATGATGATTAAGAGATGATTTTGAGAGAAAGAGATATGAGAGAAGGGAAAAAATCTTATTGATCAAGTGAATGAATTTTACAAGGCTAATCATGTGGTTTTATACTAACAAATGGATAAGTAACACTTAACTAACTCTTGTTACTTCAACCACAAGTAACTAACCACCTTTACAAGTAACTAACTACATCAATTATAACTAACTATATTGGTTACTTGTTACACAAGTTTTCTAACTAACAACCTAGAATTTGAATTATCCTTTAACAATTGAGTGGTGTAACATTTGGTGTCAAACTAGTTGATGTCATTTGATTCTGACCCTTAATATATATATTTTTTGTCTATATAACGACTTTATAAGTATATGCAAATTACAAAACTATATGTCTTTAATTGCAAAATAGCAGCTAAAATCAAAGTACCAATTCGTAAGATTAAAAAGTAGCTAGGTATTGGAACTAAATATTAAAAATCTAAATTTTATAGCGACTTACGGATATTTGTTTTGCATTTGGTTTGTATTGATCAATGTTTTAATAATTAATTAATCTAATTTTTGCAGCTGAAAGCTTTGGATTTAACACTTACCAACCTGCTTACCTAGACTTATATTTCAAAGATAAGAACATCTTGAATGGTGCCAACTTTGCCTCATCTGCTTCTGGTTACCATAACTCTACGGCCATACTATATGTTAGTCCATTTAAATTATCGAGATATTAAATGTTTCATCTATAGTAAGAAACATGATATTTGTACAACTAAATTATACAATTTTGAGACAACTCTCTCTCATATAAGTTAAATATAGACTTAATGCTAAAAAAATTCTCCCTTACACTTACTTATTTTACTTATTTTTTATCACGCTTTCACTTATTTGTATACTTACTCTATTATTTTTATTTTTTTAGAAAAAAACTTCAGAAGTTTATATTGAAAATAATAGGAATAATACAAAATAAAAGAGTGAGTGTATAAATGTGTCCACCTTTTACATTATATACTAACTAATTTATCGTGAATCACCGATAATATTGTTATTATGGGTGTAGGGTACACTTACATTGGACCAACAATTGGAATACTATAAAGACTGCCAAAAACAATTAATTAATCAGAATAGCTGGAAGATCACATGCATTATCAATTATAGGTGGTGCTGTATATCATATTAGTGCTGGGAATGTTGATTTTATGATGAATTATTATATAAATCCATGTCTTCACAAGGTTTATACTCCTCATCAATTCGCAGACATTCTTGTGCAAAACTATGCCAATTTCATTCAGGTATATATTTTTTTTTTTGCTTTCACTAGTAAATTAATTTTATCAAATATTACAAATTCGATCAGTTAGTTTATAAGCTATTCAATATAAGTTCATTCGCTATAAACTAACTTCAACTCTCCGTTATTTTTTAGCGAACAGATCCTTAGTCTAATAAATATAGATTTGATGTGAAAAGTTTTACACTAAATATCATCAAAATTATTCAATTGATTAAATAATTCGCACTATAAGAAATATGATTTTTTACAACGATTTCTTTTGTTAAAAGTCGTTGGCAAAACTATCAACGATTTTTTATTTTTTTGTAATTTTACCAGCAACTTTTAATAAAAAAAGTCATTACCAAAAATCATATTTCTTGCGTGTTTGATATTCATATTTCTAATTATATATATGCCTATGACAGAGTTTATATGCACTAGGAGCAAGGAGGATTGGTGTAGCAACAGTAACTGCAATGGGTTGCTTCCCATATACCATCCTTACCTTTGGAGCATTTAATGACTACGAGTGTGTAGAAGAAATGAACAATGTTGCTATTTACTTTAATCAAAAACTCAACTCAACATCTGCCAACTTGCGAAAAATGCTTCCAGACCTCAGTTTGGTTATCCTTGATAGCTACCAACCGCTCTATAACCTAGTGACTAAACCATCTGAATATGGTACACAATTTAATATATGATATGATAATTAAGCATAATAAGTTAGGATGCATTTGGATTAGGTTTATTTTTAAAGTTATGAAAATAGTTTATTCAAATAAATTAAGCATAATAAGCTAGGGTGCATTTAGATTAGTTAAAACTTATGAAAATAGCTTATTCAACCTATAAAGATATAATTTTTTCTATCATGTGCAAATTTAAAATAGTAAATTTGTGTTGGAATTTGCGCATTTTATATTAAATACTCCCTCCGTCCCTATTTATAAGAGCTAGTTTGACAAAACACGGGTATTAAGAAAGTGAGTTTTAGTATTAAATTGATTGACAAATTATATTGATTTTACATATTTACCTTTACCATTAATTGTAGTGTTTTGTATCAAACAAAAGAGAATTTAATGCTATTAAAAAAACTATGCAAAGTAAATAAGGATAAGTTTGGAAAAAGAATAATTAATGTCATTGATAATTGTAAAAGGGTCTTATAAAAATGGACAAATTTTTTGTCAAACTAGCTCTTATAAAAGAGACGGAGGGAGTATATAATAATTTAATAAATAATAATTATTTTTTAATAAAAATTTACTACTTTTAGTTATTTTAACATGTACAATGTTGCATATGTTAGACAAATCTTTATGTTAATTCATAAGTTTTGACTACCAAAAATTGTATCTTTATATGTTGTTTTTTTTATAAAATACCTTCAAAAACTTATAATAATAATACATAAAAATATATTTATTTGCATAAATTATTTCGCATAAATTCATAAGTCAATCCAAACGAGCCCTTAATTTATAAACAAAATGGTTTTTGTAAAATATTCATAAAGGAAATGAGCACATTATTTATTTTTTTGTCAAGTAGTTCAGTGGCTAGAAATTTCATTTTCATAGAATGATATGAATTCAAACACCAACCCCTGTATATATATAGTGCAATATCTCTGACAACTGAACTTAATACATGTGAAAATGACTAATGGTAGAACAATGATTTGTGAATTAATCACCACTTGCACTATTGATCGTTAATTTGTTTCTTAATTTTTCTGACATGAATACATCTTTACATGCAGGATTTTCGGAAACAAAAATGGGCTGTTATAGGATTTACCCGATCTTGTCCGAGAATACTAACTCTATATTTAATGATAATAAAAAAATCCCTGTATCGTGTCCTAATGCGTCTGAATATGTTTTCTGGGATGGTTTTCATCCCACTGAGGCTGCAAACAAATTTTTGGCAGCTGAATTGATTGCTCAAGGCATCTACCTTCTATCCTAAACAAACACCTCTAGGGTATATACACTTATGTACTTAGCTATTTGAATTAGTTTCCTAAAATTGTGATTATCATAGATAAATCACATGTTATGTATTTGTAATAAACACATGTGGCATGCTATGCGAGCGGCTTTTGCATCATTTAGCAAGACTTCTTTTACTCCTTTCCATTTTATAGATTAAAGACATGTGACAGACTGACAGAAATAAATTTGATAGCTATAATTAAACAATTAAAAATAAAAAACAAAGCCAAAAAATGTAAGCGTGCCTTCTTTGTATTATGTCTTTTCATCTTCTTCATCACCCCTGCCAACTCTACGCCGCCTCCGCTGCCCTTTCACAGGGTGGCGGTTTTCCTCCATTGTTCTAAATTGCGGCACACATCAGGATTTGAACTTTAGCAGACAACCACTTCTTTTATGACCAAAATTTGGCACAACTCACATGAATAATATATGCATATTCATTGAAACTAGGGGTACTAAACTCTCACCAGGATTTGGCAAAAATATTCATATCATGAATAATATATGCATATTCATTGAATTAGTCAAAAAGGTCTCAGCTACGTAGAGTTTCCACTTTCCATAATAGTTTAAAACACACCCAAAGATGGTTTCAGTCTATTCAATGTCATCAACCTTGTAATGGTGCTATCATTTTCTCTAACTAGACATGCTTGAAGAATGTTATCAGATTGATTAGATTGAGAAGCATTTTAATACAACTAATCCCATCTCTAACTTATTCTACTAGATTCAACTCTTGTTGGTTCAAACTCCTCTCTTTCAACCAATATTCGATTTCGAAAGCTATACGATACACATCAACCAAGGGCCAAGCATACCAACAAAAGACCTTACTATTTTAATTAAATTATTGATTCTATTTTAAGTTTGAACTTAAACTAAATAATTGAATATAAACCTTTCTAGCAAAATTAATGTGCAAAAGTACCATAGTATCTACAATTCTAAGATTGGCACCCCTAATACTATTACTAACAATCATCTACAGACTACAACACAGTGAGCACGCAAGAAATATATTAATAAAAAGAAAACAGAAAACATAGAGAGCACAACCAAACACATGGAAGCAAATTAAATGCGAAATTTTGACGAATCAAACAATTCTATTTGATGTCTTCTTTTGAAAAAAGTAAATCGATTTTTCTTAAAAAGCAATTCAATCCAATTTCCAACGACTGAGTTACTTATTAAGAACTAACTAATTGACACTATAAAGAGCTTCTTAACCATAGAAGTCTTGTCCGGGTGTGAACTATACCGAAAAAACATTCGATAATGTTGACAAAGGATATCGATACAACAAGTCACACACTCAATGAGTATGACAAATCAATAACAGGTAATTATAGCAGTAATAATTACTAGTTACTTGCAAAACGCACTGTGATGCTAAAGCAGCTTCACTGTGAGTGAATATGAATGCAGTATAGAATTTCCTTTCTCAATTGAGTGCAGCTTGTTCATTTTGCCCTAACTCAAAAAATGAGTATTCTAATATGTACAAATAATTATAGCGCGAGATAAGCACCATACTTGGAAAAACCTGCTTATCTCTATGATCAGAGAATTTGTGGATTGTAAAATGGGGAAAACAATCCCATGTGAGGACAAGAGAATAAAATCAGCAGATAAACCATGATCCAATAGTATCAACCATACCAACAACTGCAAACTGAAAACTGTACCATACGATTTGTTGACAAAATTGGGTCCACTAGGCACCCAGGAAGAAACATATTCATATGAACAGGGCAGAAGCCAACAAACGTCTCAAAGTGGGGAAAATAAATTTGCATCCAAATTCTACAGCTACTCGTCCATGGTGAGCTATCGGCGACCAATCCATACACCATTCACTCCATACACCATTCACTGACTCAGCTCCGACAAGTATCAATACAGCATTCTTCTGAAGAACCCACCAGCTCTGCTAAAACAACTTCCAAAATTCAGCAGCACAAAAGCTCCACAGGATGACATACAAATAAGTTATTGCCAATCCCGGCAATTCATACACTTCCACTTTTCATCATCCAAAACTGGTTCAGGCCAAGGCAAACAAGTGCTGTGACACAAAATCCCGCATGTCTCACAAAAACGATCAAGACCTGGTCCATTTTGTAAACATATACTGCAATAAATGTTCTCTCCAAAATCTCCAAATTCTCCAAAATCTTCAAATTCTCCAAATTCTTCAGGAACAGCGGCACCAGAATTCTCAAATTCTTCAGGACCAGCGGCACCAGAATTTTCAAATTCTTCAGGACCAGCGGCACCAGAATTCTCAAATTCTTCAGGACCAGCGGCACCAGAATTCACAAATTCTTCAGGAACAGCGGCACCAGAATTCTCATTATCATATTTCAACAAATCCATAGACAAATCACCTCCATCAATCTGGCCTTCATCAATCTGGCCTTCATCTGTGCATAGAAGTTCATTTATATCGAAATAGAGATTGGGATTCTTCTCATCATAAGATTGATCATTTCCAAACTCATTGTTGTTTGGCAGATTGCTGTCAAAAACAGCAGAATCGTATTCTAAAGGTAGTTCCGACTCTGCAGGATTGGACAGATAACCTGCTTCACTGTGTGTTGAAAATTCAGCCTGTAAAGTAAATCCTGCAACAGAACTATCATCATCCCCCTCATGCTTAACATGCCTTCTAACTGGCAATTTCTGCGGCCCTGGCACAGAGTTCCACTGAACATCCAAATCTAATTTATTAGATTCTGTAATCAGCTCAACATTTGCAAGAGCAAAAAGTAATGGATCACTCTCCACAGGAAAGACAGGAGTAGCAGGTTCAGAATCTCTGATATCATTGAATATTCCGGAATCAGAATTGGCTCCAGACTGTTCTTTCTTTGCAGCTCTTCGGCGTGATTTCTTAACTTCCGACTTAGGTTTTGGGTCTGCGTACGGACACACAGGTGATTTTATCCTGCGACACTTGCAACATTTGAAGCCCAACAAAGTCGAAATTTTGGATTCTTCAAGTTCAACAGCTTCAGCATGAAACCAATCTGTGAAAGCCAAATACAAACCAGATGAGTGTCGGCACTTAAAAAATTTATGAATCATTTATTATTTACAACAGAAAAACTTACTTTGGCATGTATCGCAGCGAATATACATTAGGTCTTCCCTATATGCCTTTGTACATAAGTTACAAACAGGATATAGATCAGGCATGTTTGATCCTCCTTTTAAAAGTATGTTTTTTATCCTAAAATCAGTGTTTTCTTCATTACTTTTCTTTTTCCATATAAGACCCCAAGAACAATTATTGTAGCGGCGGCTGCTTGATTCCACCAAATTGAAATCAGACGTAGCTTGTTTGGTATCAGGATGAGCTTTTTTTTTCCTGGTAGAACTCAAAGTTTGATCAGGACATTTACGCTTCGATCCTTTCGAAACTGACACAGAACTAACTTGTTTTGTATCAGAATGATCAGCCTTTGGCCTTGGTCCCTTGAAAATAATCCGAGAGCTGTTTTCCTGTCCTTGTAAGATTAAAGGACTGGTTGGAGATTCATCACTAATTATGTTTGGAGCAAGTAACTTGGCATGGTGACATTGTTTGCATGTGGTCAAGCGCTCAAGTTCCCCATTTGTAGAGAGTATAGAAACTGAACTTATGGAACAGTCCTCATGACAATAACCTAATGCCCATATAGAACAAAATATTAAAACAAGATACATTCATGAAAAGATACAAAATAAACTATATAACCACATACTTTATTTGTAGTATTGGATTTTTAAATTTTAAACATCAACATCAATACAAGTGTTGTTATTTGTGGAAGCGAGTGTATGTATGCAACTGAATTCTAATTCTATAATGTAGCAAATAATAGTTATCATTTCAGAAACTACATGAGATTTTCACATCAGGATTGACTTAGAATGTTAGCAAAGCATGATATAGTAGGTGAGGATAATGGATCACGGATGAGGTACATACCTTGACATGAATTACACTTGTGAGCATTCCTGAAATCACGGTAGATAAAGATTATGGTCATGAAGAAAACAGGTGCAGAGAGGAATAACACATTAATAAAAGAGTACCAAGTTAAGAGTACTTACCGAATTGAAATTCCCATCTGACATGAAGAACACGAGAATTCCAAGTTATCCCTCTTGCAACAGAGGTAAAAGAATATGTCCTTGCAGGTACCTTTCAACTGCCTTCTGTTCAACTGAGATGCACCACTACAGTGCTCTTCACATGGAGCCTTTTCATTACCTTCTTCATACTCTTTTATCAGATATAAAGGAATTCTAGTTTCAGAAAACCAATACTTTTCTTTTCCTTCTGAAATTTGCTCTTTTTCAACAACACTTTTCATCACCCTATTAGGAAGATGCTTTTGGCTCCCAAAAGCTATTCCATAACAAATTTTTCCATCAACAAGTTTTTTATCACAAATATTCGCATTTCGGAAAGCAGAAGCTTCAGTTTCTTGACCTTTCCCATCCTGTATGTTCTGCTCTGGACGAATCAAATCACTCCATCTAAGATTAGAATCTAGGTATCTGACCTGATGCAAACAACAATCAAATACTATCAAGTCACAAGGCTTGCAAGATCCAATAAACTTACTGCTAAACAAAATTCGCTAATACAAGATATAAAACAAATAATTATAGGTAACCTGGAGTGCCAGCTGCGAGGCATTTCTACTCATTTGAACTGCGACTCTCCAAACAAGCTGTCTACTTCTTTTGGGAATTTCAGAGCCATCGGCATAGGAAATACCCGAAATTTTCCTCGAACCACCTGTAACCCACAACAGATAATAAATTACCACCAGTAAGAAAAAATTGGCAAATACTTGTCTAGTGATATGCAGGGGAGACATATCAAACAATTCAACAGACACTCAAATATAAGTGATAGTGAACACCTAATATTGAGCTTGAAGGCTCATAACTAATTATAGATACATAATTTCACATTAAAACAATAATAATTTAATTGCAAATATTTCTTATATTAAAACTAAAAAAAAATAATCATAATTGAAATCAAGTCAAACTGGTTTTAGAGCTCAGTTTTACTTTTACAACCTCAAAAGTCATTTTTAGTAAAGCTCAATTACACTTGCACCTCTTCTGGTATACTTGGTCGAAAATAAAATAAAAAATAAAAAATACCTTGGCGAGCTGCTTTTCTGATCATGGATTTCGGCAAAGCTACATTCTGAAATATAAATTTGGTAACTTTGCCACCACGCCACCACATTCCTTCCTGGGAACTATCATCTATAGCTTCATCAATAGATGACCTCTTTTTATAACGTCTCCCACTTGGTGCACGTTTCTGAGTTGTTCCTTGAGTAGATGTGGCACTTTGTATAATGGAAAACTCAACCAACCGATCATCCATCAGCTTAACCCAGTCCCCACAAAAAGCAATGGTTCTAATGTTCTCCTCAAGCTGAAAATGAAAATATATTAGCTGTTGAAAAATGAACTACCAATGTTGCTCGGATATTACAAGCAAGAAATATCACGATGTAAGATATTTCCAACACATGCATAATAATATATCTATTCGACAAGGATTAAATTACACACACAAAAACCCTAAAGCAATTTTAACAGAAAGCTGGATCAACTACTAAACAATATAAAGTAACCAAGTTAACAGGAAACCTGAAAAGGTAGCAAATGACACTAACAGTGTTTTCAATAGCAGAAAGAGATAACGAGCTGTAAAATGCCATTAATTCCAAAAAAAAAAGTAGAAAAGCAAAGTAGAGAAATTCAGATTTAGTTCCATAATTGACACCACTTTAATTTCTTTCAAAAGAAATATGTCATTCAGCATCTTCTGGGTCATCTGACATGGCATCTACAGCTTCAACTTCAGAGTTTTAGTTTGCAGCTGATTACTTAGCTCTTGTTTAACATTTTCTTTCTTGTTATCTAGTTTCTTCACATCCTTTGCCAATACATCAAAAGACAGCAAATAACATCTCGAGAACTAGGTCTAGGATAAAATAAATTTCCCTCGGAACAAGCTTTGAAAACTTAATTATTCCACACAACTCACATACAATATGAAAATGTTGTTATGCAAATTTGTTTCTATGTCAATATAAGAACCTGATGAAGCAATGCCAGTAGAAACAGTGTAGATATCAGCAATAGCAGACCTTTGGTTTTATCCTTTAGATTCTTTCAGTCGGAAAAAAAAAAAAAAAGCTATGTGTCTAGGAGTCCACCAAGTCACCAAAAAATGAAAGGCATGAGTAGCAAATGCCAGCAGAAAGGGACGTTGCGTCCCTAGCATCTTATCTCACCCAAAAGCTTGATTAGCGATTTTTGTAGGAATTATCAAGTAGCACATTTTACACGGGAAACATGAAATTTTCTAACTAACAAATGCAAAACTAACTAAAAGCCATCAATACCAACAAAGAATAAAATATATATTTTTAAAAAAAACCAAGATATATCATATACTGAAAATAAATAAATAAATATAACTGAACATTTACTCACATCAAGTAGAAGTGGCTTGAGAGCACCAAGTGTTGTGGCCTGTTCCACTTGCTTACGCCAGTTGTTTCTATAGCTTGCATTTATGAAGGGCCCAACAACTAAACCATGTAAACATTTCTCCATATATAAAATGTATGTTGCAATGGTGCTAGGTAAACTTCCATCTCCACTCCTCAAAGGAGAAAATTTAGCAAGGATTTTCATGGCACTTTTTGTGGCACTTATTAGAGCATGATTTAACATGCACCCTCTCTTGCTAGCAACATTGGCTTTACAGGAAAAGCACCAACCACACCTCTCTCTTGGAACCTCCACGGGCTTCTTTTCAGAACTTGGCCAAAAGAAACGTGATGCTGCTAGTGAGAATGCTTTTGCTTGCAAGTAAGTATATGCAGATACGGTTTTTTTATGGCTATCTGATGCATGACCTTCTGACCTAGACTCCTCTGAAGAAATCATGGCAAATTTGGCAGCTGCTGATGCAGAAAAGTCACCATGCATATAGCAGTTTATGTATGATGTGGGTTTATAGGAGAAACCGAAGTAACAAAAATCATCATTTGCATTGCTTTCAGACTTTCCAAAGCCTACTGGGGTGTTTTCTTTGTTTAGCAAAGAAAAATTCAAAGGCAACCCCATATCATTTGCATGGCCGCAATTACTTAATTGACTTTTTACCAAAGAGAACTTAGCAGCATCTACTGTAGTTGACATATTGACAGAGTTCTGCAAGTTCGGGTCGGACTGAGGGCTAACAAGACCAGCTGAAATTATTGCCTCTGTCCTAGTTTCCGCAGCAATGTTATTAACCACAGTAAGGCCCTCTTCACTCCTAACAATGCCACTGCTATGAAGACCAGGACTTTGAGTGCTAACTTGCAAACCATCAAGGGAAGGCACCATATCATTGTGAAGCAAACTTGCAGTGGTTGTAGAATGGTTGTCTTCACTTGGAGGAGAAAGTAAAGGGGCAGAAAACTCTGTCTCATCCTTCATATTTGTTTCAGTTGAAGCAGGAAGGGGTAAGAAGTTTTCTGAAATATTCCAGTATTGTAGCACTGCCATGCAAATACCATAGTACATTGGCCTATGCAGCGTGGATTCATAAAGCAGTTGGACAACTTTAGGGATGTCCTTCCGATTATAATATCTAAGACAAACTTCATTGTTGCCAATATTAAGCCTGCAACAATCCATGTAAAAAGATTAAACTTAAAAAATTTAAGTGCACATGTCATGAGAATGATAGTCTATAAAAAAGAAAGATTGAGAGCAAATGCAATTCTAAGGTAAGATGAACATGGAATTGAAGTTCAATTTTCATTAACCACAAAAACAGCACAAATATTGATCCTAGCATAACATATGAAAGGGTAAAAGTAACACTGGAAAGATGTTGAACTTACACAAGCAAGTGGTCGCATGTACCCATGAAGAGCTGCCCATACAAATCCTTTCCAAATATTTCGGCCCCTCTAAGCGAGGTTCCTTTTGCAATTGTGGGCCCAGTCATATTGATTTTGCACTCTGGACAATACCATGGCCCTTCTGGTATAAAACTTTTCGTCACACCAATACACCTTGAATGATAAGCAGAGGGACACCCATCACAACAAAGAAGGGTTCCATCCATACCACAGAGGCGACATTCATCTCCATTTCTATCAAAATCCCCATCTCCGGTGCTTTCTGTATCTCTGCAATATGAAATAGAGTTACTAGGTTGGTTCACAGCATTTGACGCTGAAACCAATTTGATAGCTTCTTTATCCTCACAAAAAGAGGTTCTGGTATATCTTGGATGGACTTTTCTGGGTCCCATTTCTGCAGGAAGGATATCTTCTGCATCATAATCCATACCGACCTCTGATTCCTTTCGCATGTTCATTTCAGTTTTTAGCTCCTCAGATTCCAAAACATCGTCACAAAGAATTTGCAGTATCATTAACTTCCTACTTACAGGCAACAAATAATACTCACTTCTAAAAACCTCATCGTAAAATCCCTTCCATTCGGGTCCTTTGGTATACCCTTTAACCACCAAATACAGACTCACAAAAACAGACCAAGTCAATGTATCGAGCAAGCTCCAATCGTTGCACCTGTATACATCAAAATTAACACCTTTTAAAAACATACATGATACTACACATTAGAATAACAATAGCATAAACTAGAAGCACAAAAATTTTGCAAATTAAAAAGTAGGTATAAACATATACGTACCTAAGGCATTGTGATGCAAGCTCAGATCCCTCAGACGACAGTGTTTCAAGATGACGCCTTAACACCCGCATTAATGAAAAGTTAATAGCATCAAATAACGTATTGTTGACTTGGCAATTTAAACAGCCAACAAACTCGTCCAAACTAAACGGATGAAGAAATAGCTGTGTGCTGAAGGATCTTAAGAATCCATACACAGAAAAGAGATGGGAGACGCTCTGCTCCGGCACACCGATAGTTCCCGATGACAACGGCAACTGCAATGGTGGCGGCAAAGGTGCTGTCTCCACGTCAGGAACAGACTTGCTTGAAATTTCAGCATCTGCTCCATCATCTTCTTCCTTATCGATTTCAATCGATAATTCCCCATTCAATTCGCTTGGAGGAGTCACACCAGCAGCAGATTCCTCCTCACCAGATTTCCCTGAAACCTTGTCAGCTACAGCAGCCTTGGTACTGTTCTTGGCCACTACTTTCTCCAGCTTAGTCCTCCTTTTCGCTAAACCAGCATCAAAATCCTCGTCCCTGATAAGTATTGGACGGATTTCACCACTTTCCAGGTCTTCGAAATCCCCATCTTCGTAATTCACTCTATATAGGCCAGTGTCATAATAGATGACTTTGCCCAGATAAATCCCATTTTCTGGGAACTCTTTCAGAACATATCGGCCAACCAATGCTATCGGTTTGGCCTCCAACAGTTGTCTTTTACCATCAGCAACCGTTTTCCCCTCCTTTTCATCTTCCATTCGTCGTTTTTTAGGACGACCTCTCGATCTACCGCTAGGTTTATCCATTGTAATTCTAAAATCTAACAGACGGAAAGAGCAGAACCTCAGAAATTTGTTGAAAAACTACAAACTTTTTTGCCGCGAAAACGCTAGGGTTTACTCAGATCCTACAAAGGATCCGATATACGGTAAATATAAATCACCAATTCGAGTTCAAATTGAAAAATTAAGAACAAACTGAACACGAATCGATGAAATTGAACTCAAAATCGATTACAAAATCGAAGGGAAAAAGAAATTGAAAGGTAAAGGAATTGAAAAAAAGGTACCAGATTAGTGTACAAAGAGCAGAATTGATGACGATGAAATTTCTGCTTCAACGGAATCAAAGCGCTGAAAGGAACAAGTTGAAGAAGAAAATGGAAGAGATAACCCTAGTGGCAGAAAATGCAGAGAGAACAACGAGCGACTCAGTGAACGAGTTATTATGTTCATCGTTGTGTATTTATAGTGCAAATTTTCTACTCTTATTATTATTTTTTTATTAATTTAATATTACGAGCGCCACTGTCATTGTTTTCTGACTCGTCGTGAGTTGGTTGCGTCACCCGGTCCGAGTTTGGCCTTCACTCGTTGTCTTCAAGTTAAGTGAGAGTAATGTATGATAAATGCGGCAATGGAATTTAAATATTTTAGAGGTTAAGGATCTATATTGAGCAATGGAGTTTGTGTGGAGTATAACGGGATTATTGTATATTTATTATATACATTAATTTTACATTATTCGCGGGGTCGTCGATTAGGTCTAATTAGTAGAAAGAACTGGACTTCTATAATATGGCGAATTATAGTTGCATTTTCTTGAAAGAGGTAATATCTAACACTCTCGTGTAGGATTAGTTTCGGTGGAGAGAACCTAAGAAAAACTAAAAAAAAACTTTACATTATACTTTGCCCTAACTTGAGTCAGTGATGACCTAAATATTTTGAATTGTTGGCCATTACTGCATTTTTCTCTTTTGTATGTTTTGCGAAATATAAATTTCTAATATCATTATAGTTTGAAGCGAAGGTTAGTGGTGATGGTAAATCTATACATAGAACATTAGATATCCAAGTATATAAGCAAATTAAAATACAAATGGGGCACCTGTCTGCACAAGTGTTAATGTGGGTCTGTTACAACCTAGAGTCAGTGTGTCAAGATGAGAAATCACTATGGCGTCAGAGGTTTTGTCTCTTTGTGCGTTCGATTTTGGTGTATGCTTTTTAGACTAAGTGCAAGTGTATGTGGCATTAGAGGTTTTGTCTCTTTTTCGTGTGTTAGATTTTAGGATTATAATGGATAAATCTAAAGGGAGATCGAGAGGTTTTCCTAAGAAATGGAGAAAGGAGGATGAAAAGGAAGGGAAAAAAGTTGTTGATGCCAAAAGGCAACCGTTGGAGGCCAAACCAATAAAATTGGTTGGCAGGTATGTGCTGAAGGAGTTTCCGAAAAATGGGATTTTTCTGGGTAAAGTTGTCTACTATGACACTGATTTATGTATGATGAATTACGAAGATGGGGATTTTGAAGACTTGGAAAGCGGTGAAATCCGTCCAATACTTATCAGGGACGAGGGTTTTGATGCTAGTTTAGTGAAGAGGAGGACTAAGCTGGAGAAAGTAGTGGCCAAGAATAGTGTCAAGGGCGCAGATGTGGCTGAGAAGGTTTCAGGGAAATCTGATAAGGAGGAATCTGCTGCCGGTGTGACTGCCCCAAATGAATTGAATGGGGAATTATCGATGGAAATCGATAAGGAGGAAGATGATGGAGCAGATGCTGAAACTTCAAGTGAGTTTGTTCCTGATGTTGAGACATCACCTTTGCCGCCACTGTTGCAATTGTCGTTGTCATCGGGAACTATTGGTGTGCCTGAGCAGAGCGTCTCCCATCTTTTTTCTGTTTTTGGATTCTTAAGATCCTTCAGCACACAGTTGTTTCTTCATTCTTTTTGTTTGGACGAGTTTGTTGGTTGTTTGAATTGTCATGTCTCCAATACGTTGTTTGATGCTATTCACTTTTCTTTAATGCGGGTGTTAAGGCGTCATCTTGAAACACTATGAATATAATAGGTGCCTATCATAAACTTGATAATAGGTGGTCCAACGGATTGTGAAGGAGGCTTTGATACCTAATTAGACTCAAGTTTACAAATGTGGCTTGTAAAGTGATAATTTCCTCTACAAACCTTACAATTTTGGTTTGTAGGGTTGAGTTAGACTCAACTCCCAATTCTAAGATGGTGTCAGAGCCTTTTCCACGATCTACGGGGTCACCTAATAGTAAGTTTCTGCTCGCCATTTGTTATCATTCTTATCAAAACAGCTACCCAGACTAATTGCCTCTTGCAAGAATTTATAGTAATAAGGTACGAAGAAATACACAGTGAAGACTCAGAGTAAAATATTTTGAGAAAAAAGTAAAAATTAAATATTCTTCCAAATCAAATTTACATATGTGCAAAATCGTTAGTGTAGTCATGTCAGAGAAAACATAATCTAAGAAATGGAATGCATTCGGGTCAATACAAATATTTAAACCCCTCCTTTAAGGATAATTTTAAAACAATAAAAATAATTCCAATCTATGGCTTATCAATTTCATGAAAAAGAGAAACAAATATGCAATAAAGACAACAGTCATAACTATTTATGATATTTTATCGATTTGAAATCAAACATATTTTAAATAAAGAACAACACCTTTGATCACATGTATTGTCAAGTTGATGTCTAATACGAAGAACTACCAAGCTTCATTCGATCGAATTCATCCCCATCATAACAAGATTGCCTCAAAATCAATGTGGTGCACATCCTTCGTGAGAGTGGAACTTTTATTGTATAATAGCGATGTCCATGGCTAGTTGGCGGTGACAACACCATGGAAGAAACTTTCATAAATGATTCAGCATCGTCAAAAGGCTTTGGAGTCAAATGGGATTAGGGTTTTCTTAAGACTTATACTTCTGAATAAGTTATGAATGAAACTTGCATGAAGGATTCAGCAACACTGAATTGCTTTCGAGTTAATTGGGATTAGGGATTTCTCAGATTGGCTCCTGTCTAGGTATCTGAAAAGGTGAAACATACAAAGTTAAGGTACCACAAATTTAAGGAATTGATAGAAATAATGAAAGAAAAATACATAGAGAAGACTAATGATAAATATTTGGAGAAAGATGTGAAAATCAAACGTTTCTCCAAATCAAATCTACTTATGTGTAAAATCATCAATATAGTTATGTCAGGGAAACATAATCTAAGAAAAAATGGAATGCATCTGGGCTATACAAATATTGATAATCTCTCCTTTAAAGACAAATTTTAAAAACAAAGAAAATAATTTCAACCTATGGCTTATCAATTTCATTAAAAAGAGAAACAAATAACAACATAGATAACAATCATGACTATTAATGATAGGATGGACTCGAAATCAAGCATGTTTTCAATAAAGAACGATACCTTTAATCACATGTGTTGACAAATCGATGTCTAATTTGAAGAACTTCGAACTTTCGTTCGATCGAATCCATCCCAATTCTAATAAGATTTCCTCGAAATCAATGTTGTGTATCTCCCTTGTGGGAGTGGAACTTTTGTTGTATAATAAGAGATGTTCATGGCTAGTTGGTGGCAATGACATCATGGAAGAAACTCGCATAAAGGATTCGGCAACGCCGAAAGGCATTTGAGTCAATTGGAATTAGGGTTTTTTTAGAGATGTATGTTTTCGAAAAATTTATAGGAAACCAGATGCGGGTAGTTTTGTTAAAAGTCTAAAGGCAGATAATGACAATAATGGATACTTGGGCTTGGTTGTTAGAGATTGTTGGGCCATGAATAATTTTTTGGGAATTTCTTTTTGGTCCTTCATGTCCTTCTTGTGGGCACCCTGCCTGCTCTTCTATTTTTAAACATGAAGCACGGACATAGACACGAACACGACACGAACACAAAAAGAAATTTTCAATAAAAATATTTTGAACAAAACACTGTATGAGTGAATGATTGGAAATTAAAAACAAATGTTTCAATTTATAAGATTCTATTGTGTGTGTGATTGGACGATGCTCTGTCACACAGTCATTTCGGTGGCCAATTCATCCAAGACAATATTTTGATTGGCCTCTAGAGCGGCTGTAACATATCATCGACCAATCGTGTGCACCCTATACTTCTATATATTGAAACCACGTTTTCATTTTTTAATCACTCACTCATGCAGTGTTTCATTTAAAATATTATCATGGAGGTGAGAAGGGACAATAATATTGGTTCGTGCTTCATTGTCTCATACCTTGTGTGCGAGTTGTTGGAGTGTGGCTTGGGGTGGATTCCCTAATGTGTCATGTTATGCACTCTTAAGTAATATGAGATATATTTTACAAAAGTTAATTAGTGAGATTGAGAGTGTCGCCCCTCTTGTGATGTGGAACATTTGGCGCACTCTTAACAAATTAGTGTTTGATCCGCGAACTCATCAACCCAATTCAACCCAACCCATTATTTATCTGAACCCGTTCATTTGCGGGTAGAACCCGACCCAACCCGCCAAATCCACACGCAATCGGTTCGTGTATTGGATTTGAGTTTTTGAACTTGTCTATCCGTGAATTCAACCCGATCATTTAATGCATATTTGAAATGTGTTGTTGTACAATACTATACACTTTGCTTTTGTTGTATTTATGTAATTTGCTACTGGGACTTATTTAATTTGTTGCTACCGCCTATCGGAACTTATGTAATTTGCATTTTGCTTTTGTTGCTACATGTCATTTTCAAATTATGGATCTGATGAAAACGATATGTTTTGTGGGTATTTGCCACTCTTATTTAGTTTATTAAGGGTGATGATTATGAATGCATTTTTATTTGAAGTTAAATAAGTGTGTTTATTCAATTTAAAGGTTTGAAATGTTTCACAATTGTGTTAAATTATATTATACATTTTTTTAGAAGTTTTTAAAAATGTATTTTTTCTATCAAAAAATTATTTTTAATTTTATGAACAATCTGCGAATCCAACCCGTTAATAAACGGGTTGGTTCGGTTCAAATTTGATATAAAAGCGTGGATTTGATGAAGAACCCAACCAATAAACAGATTGTGTAACGGATTAGGCCAAATCCGGCCCAACCCAATCCACATATACCCCTAATAATGGACTTGTTATGAATTTTAGGAAGCTTTCAATTTGCCTTCTATGATAGTGAATTTTCCAACATTTTCATGTAAAAATTCATGCTCTCGTATGATTGGAATTAAATCTTTATTTGTAACTAACAGCTAAACGGTCACGTTCGTTTGTGGGATCGACATTTTCTATTGTGTAATATAGATAACTACTTAATCTCCTTTTTCTATTGTGCTTAGTTAATTGATAATTGTTTAACATCTTTTTTTGTTGTGCTTAGTTATTAAGAAAAAAAAAGATTTATTAACCTTTTTTTGTTGTGATTAATTATTAAGAAAAAAAAAAATTTACTAAAAAAAACCTGAAAACCTACTTTTATATGGAAGTTATTTTTCAACATATACAAATATTTGTCAATAAAAAAAACATATATAAATATTTGAATAGAGTGAAAGGCAAAAGTGACAATAAGAAAAATTCACGCAAAAGGAGATATTCTCTTTATATATTGGTATAAATACATGATTTGTATAGTTTTTTTATTTGAATTATTGATTTTTAAAAGTTATTTTAAAAAATAGAATTTTGTTTTATTTTTTATTTTAAATATATCATTTTTAAAATGGAAAGATTTCTTTCATTAAAAAAAATATTTTTAATATATCTTTGTTTTTTTGAAAAAAAAAACATTTTGAAATTTTTTTTTTTAACTTTTCATTTGCATTTAATATTTTTATTAGTGTGCTCCAAATAATAGGTGCTGGTTTTTGGGTGTTAAAATTGTTGGGATGTCATTTTTTTTGCCATATAATATTTTTACACTCTAATGTTTGCTTAAAGGGAAGAAGATGGAATCCACTCTCTTCAATCCTTCAATTTTTATGTCATATGATATTCTTAGGTTTTTCCGGTTTCCTCCTTATTGGTGCTGATATATTTAATGTCATATTAATCTCTTACATTATTCACTAGTTGTTATTCTAGCCCCTGCCAATATTCACTTACAATTGGAATATGTAGTTCTATTTTTAATATTGAACTTTTCCTTGTTATTTGCTAGAAGCTGCATGTACATGTGTCAATAAAGAAACAAATTAAATTTATCTTTTAATATTTGAACTTTTATCTGAATATTCTCCTATGTGCCACATCAACAACTCATTTGTCTAAAAAAAGTGCCACATTGGCGTTTTTATTAAGTTAATGTCTGTTTTTAACGTTAAGGACCAAAATAGCCAACATATTGTAGTGTCTAGGTTATCAAAGTCTCATTACTCTGAGAACTAGATTTGTTGATACCAAAAAAAATTTAATTAGTGTTCAAATCAAAATTCCTCGGTTATGTTTGGATGGAGGAATATTTTGAGGTAAATTAATGTTTTGAGAGGATTCAAATTCTTTTGTTTAAATTATGTTGCATAGATATTAATTTTATTTTATTTCAAAATAATGGAAAATCATAGAAATAATTTGTCCAAGTTAAATTTAAGAAGTTTCAAATGACACTGATAAGTCAAGAATTTGACTGTATCCAAAAAAAGTTAAGAATTTGAAATTCCTTAATCCCATGTTTCAAATTTTTTAAATTGACCCCTATAATATTTTTAAAATTGCAATTTGACCCTTATTTTTTATTCTTCAAAGTTTAAAAATTGATCCTAAAAATATGCAAATTGGTCCTTAAAATTTTTAAAATTACAAATTGGTCCTTATATTTCAAGTTTTAAATTTGACCATAAACTTTTCAATTTTATAAGTGGCCTAAAACGTTTACAATGAAATATTTTTATTACTCTATTCAAACACACATATAAAATTGATAGTAATTCAAATACAATCATTTGGATCGCTTAGAAATCTAAATTTTTTAAAATTTCTAATTTATTAATCCAAACACACTCATAATACACGATTTTGTGAAAAGAAAAAAAAACACAATTAAATATGAGTTTAATTGTGGTGCACTGTCTATGTAAAACTTTTTTACACATACATCCAATGATATGTTGTCACATCATTTAATGAATATGACACTTCATGTATTTTTCAACATAATATATAATGTGTTGGTATATTATTGAACGTATGTATGTGTAAAATAACTTTACACTGACACTGTATATAAATTAAATTCATTAAATATTCCCTTTAGTTGTGTAGTTAATAGTAGATTTACATTTCACGTATCTACTTTCCGATTTGTTCGAACAATGAGTTGACTCGGAATGCAGAGTGAGTTAGCTCAAAAGCCATAAACGATTTTGCACGTAGCGGAAGTGCGTTATGTTATTTTTTAATTAAAAAAGTAAATTAGAAAATTATTGGCGGGAGCATTTCCATGCTTTGATTGTTATTTATTTTTTCCCGCGAGTCCTTCATATAATAAAATGAATTAATTTTAGAGCCATTTCAACCGTCATGGTCGTTTGAATAACTTGTTTCTCCCACAAACCGTTATTTGGTCAATTGGTCAATGTGATATCGTGATCCTATTAGTGGGAGATTTTCATTTACTTAGTATTTATACCAAGTATATATACTAAAAAAATGTATGTTTCTACAAAAAAGATATTTATGTACAAGGTATAGTTGAGAATGATGTGAGTAATATCTCATGAATATGATATTGATAGTTGTTAAAAAGATTCAAATTAATTTATGTGAAAGTAATTTTTTTTTAAAGAGCTTATAAGTTCTAGGTATACACCGTCTTCTCCATTAGGTCTTTTAATCTTCTTGTCATATACTCTCTCCGGTCCTATATATAAGCAAATTTACATAAAAAACTATTTCTTTAAGAAAAATGTCTAAATGCGTTTAAGTCATACACTTTTCTAATTTTACTCTTATCTTTTGACTTAGAAACCATTAAAAATATGAGAATGTGAAAAAAGTAGAGATATATTTGGAAAAGTGACATTTATTATAATGATTAGAGGTTACTTTTGCTTATATTTGAGACTTTCAATTTTTTTGTTTTGTTGCTTATATATGAGATCGAAGGGTGTATACGGGTTGAATTGAGCTGAATTTGGTCTAATCTACTACCCAACCCATTCAATATTCATTGAGTTGGGTTCATAATCTAACCTGTATTTTCACTATCAAACCCAAATTGAACCAACCATTTAATAACGGGTTAGGTTTGATTGGGTTAGCAAATTGTTCATAAAATTGAAAATGATTTTTTAATAAAAAGAAAATAAATTTTTAAAAAAATTCAAAATGCATATAATATAATTTAACACAATTGTGACACATTTCTAGCACCTAAATAGTACAAAGCATACTCATATAACTTCAAATAAATATACAGCTACAATCATAAAATTGATGAGGGTGGAACTTAGGGTTTAAAGGGGAGTGGTGGTAGAAGAAGAAGAATTACTAAGGGATTTATGAGAAATTGTAAGGTTTAAATGATAAATAGAGGTGTGAATAGGCTAGGCGGAGTTAGACTTTGCCGAACCTGAGTCTGGCCTGTCAAAAAATCGAAGGTTTGAGTCTGGCATGTGGCCTATCATAAGCTTATCTTTTAGGCCTGAGTCTAACCTTTTGAAAGCTTAATGTGACATGTTAGCCTGTTTAAAAGCCTACTTCACATGAAAATATTTAAATAAACAATTATATTTATTTTTAAAAATACTTATTAAATAATAAACCAACATCCTTTTGATATTTAACATAATATTTTAGAGAATTTGACTATATATATCATCATATTTCAATTTTAGTTTATAATAATACATTTAGATATGTGAAAAACTGATATAGATTAATAAATTTAAACTACTGAAAAAGTTAATAAATTTATAATTTAATCAAAGTACAAATTTTAATATATATTGTTAGAAATTATTTAGAAAATAAGTATGGGTCTAACTCATCCTCACAAAACCGGTTTGTAAGGTGAGGAGTACCACTTGCTTACAAAAACTCTTGTCAAGGCCATCTCATATCCGATGTGAGACTTTTTAACATATATAATAGTATTAAAAATATTATTCATATTAACTTAAGTAGGCCGACCTAATAGACTAAAAGACTTTTTTAATGGCCTGATCTATTTAACTAAATAAACTTATAAAAAAGCTTTGGCCTGCTCTATTTAAAGAAATAGACCGACCTGACCTTATAGGCTAAGACACGTAGGCCGACCTGACCTATTCCTACCTGATAAAGGAATTGAGAAACTAGTGGCAATAAGAACATAAAAGACCTTTCAATTCTATAGAATTAATATTATGATTTTTTATTTATTTAAAAGAGTAATAACAATAATAATTTGCTTAGAAAAACAGTAATAATAAACATAAATGCCACATAACCGGGTTGGGTTGACAGGTCCGCAAATTCAAAAAGTCAGATCCAATACCTGAACTTATTACATCTGGGTACAATAGATTGGGTCATATTCTACATGCAAATGAATAAATTCGGACAATTAATAGGCTGGGTTAGCAGATTTGCAGGTTTACCTGCACCCACGAACACCCCTACTTTTAACCACTTTTAGTGGAGTCACTTAATGTTAGACATTCATTTGATTTTGGTTTTTTGGGCGGTAATTTTTAGGATGCTATTTATGTTGGATAAAAAAAATTAAATTCAAAAATTTGGAAAGACAATAATATAATAAAAGTCATATATAAATAATATTTTAAAGTTTGATGTTTTTTTATAGCTCTTATGTTTATTTTAGATTTCAAGTTGGTATCTCATCTTTTAAAAGTTTCAAGTTAGTCCCTTATGTTAACAACATTTATGGCCATAAGTTAATCCATTCAGTTATTTTTTTGACTGACACTGTTAGTTTTTGACAGGTGGCTATCATCAATCACATGTGGATAGACACCTGAAAACTTTAATCCACTCATATGTCATGTAATGGATGTCATTAATTAATTAATTAATTAATTAAAATAAATCAAAATAAAATAAAAACAAAAATCAAGTATAAAAGAATCAGAATTAGGTTTTTGTGATAGTGAGAGCGGCGATAGAGATTGCGTTTTCTAGAAAAATCGATAGCATAGACGACACCATTTCTAGTATGTTTCCTTGATTATTCTTAATTATTAAAAGTCATTGTGGGCAGTTCATTTGTTCGATTAGGGTTGTATAAGTTTTTGTTTAATTTGTGCTCGTTTTTTAAATTGTGGTCCCAAAAATTGTTTATATGTTATTTTTTGTTGTTATTCTTTAGGGTTGTTGTTTGTTTTATAGTTATTGTATATAATTGTGGTGCCTTTCTTGTTTATATGTTATTAATGTATGTATTCCATTGTTTGGTACCTTACAGCTTGTTAGTAATATGCATTTCTTTATTCTTTTTTCAAGAATGAATATTTTTGAGTGTTTATTGCATTATGGGGGGTGTTTTAGTAATAATAAAAAAATTGGACTAATAAAACCCTAATTTTTTTCATTCCCCCAATTCCAATTTTTTTTCATAATACATTTTTTAAATTGTTTTATGCTTTTAAAGAAATATAATATTACATGAAAAAAGTATCAGGAGTCTATTCACATGTGATTGTTGTTAGCCACCTGTCAAAATACTAACGGTGTCAGTCAAAAAAAATAAATGTTGGGAATAGACCAGACCGACCTACAAGGGCTTACGGTTTAGCCTACATAGGCTTAAGTCAGAGCAATCTATTTATTTAAATAGAGTAGACCAAAACTTTTTTATAAGCCTATTTTACTAAAGATGTCATACTTCGGCCATTAAAAAAGTCTTTTAGGCATATTAGTCTAGTCTATTTAAGTAAATATGAACAATATTTTTACATTTATTATTATTATTATTATTATTTTTTGACAAAATTTTTACATTTATTATTATTTTTTTACAAACCTTGTTTAACAAAATTTTTACATTTATTATTATTATATATTAAAATTTGTAATTTGATTAAATTATAAATCTATTAACTTTTTCAGTGGTTTAAGTTTATTAATCTAAATTAATTTTTCACTTATATAAATGTATTATTATAAACGATAAAATTGAAATATAATGTCATATATAGTCAAATTCCATGTTAAATATCAAAATAAAGTTTAATCTCATCGATTTATTAGTTAATTAGTATATTTAAAAATAAATATAATTATTTATTTAAATATGTTAATGTGAAATAGGTTTTTAAACATGCTAATAGGCCATGTAAAGGCTTTCAAAAGACCAAACTCAGACACATAAAAAATAAGCCTATGACAGGCTACAGGTCATACTAATGCTTTCAATTTTTTGACAGGGGCAAACTCAGGCTTGACAAAACTTAGTTCAGCCTAGTCTATTCTCAACTCTAGGAAACGTTGGTAACTTAAGAGACTAACTTGAAACTTTTAAAAAATAAGAGACCAACTTAAAAACTAAAATAAACATAAGGAACCAAATATCTAATTATGTCTAATATGAATCTATTTTTCTCAGGGACTATAAATATAAAGGTTAAATAACATATAGTTTATTTAATCAATATTTATATTCCTATAAAAGAATATATTCATTATATAAATACAATTTATAATATCTGAAATATTTGTTGGTTTTTGCATAAATAGGTGTGAAGTAACCATGTTTCATTACCAACAACTACAAGGAAGTAAAAATCTATTATGATTTTCTCATATTCTTTACTTTTATAAAATAGTTATACATAGACATGAATTCACATTCACCATGTAAATATTTGTATAAATATTTTACAAGGTTTATTAAACATGGTGTTGGGTTCTCGCTATGGGGTTGGAAGTCTCACGTTATTTGAAAAAGTGAAGATTAAGTAATATATAAATGAGATGATCCAAAAATTCAATCTTTAAGATTTTGGAAAAAATATGATGTCCAACTCACTTCTATAATTTATTTTAACTTAAAAGGTGAATATTCCGATACACATATCTTATTTGGACATGTACCGTTACATTGTTGGTGTGTACAATTCTTATAGGTTTACAAATAGCATTTAGGTATCATTTGACCTAACTTTTTTAGGTCTTAAAAGCTATCTGAAAGCTAAAAGTGAAAATAAGAGTTTTTAGAAAAAAACAAAAGTTGTTTGGTAATTGTTGTTTTTTTAGCTTCAAAAGTATTTTATTTATGTATTTTATTCATAAAAATTAAGCAATTTTTTTTTACGAAAAGCTTCTTGAAAATCTATTTAGCCTAACTTCTTATTTTATTGAATAAAAAAGTCTAAAATAAGCAATTGTCTACATCACAATTGTTAATATAGGAAAATTAACAAACAGTTTTTGTAAACCTATCACAATTATCTACATCATAAAATATATCTGTACACATTAAATAAAAGGTATACCGAAGAATTCACCAAGTTAAAGTAGATGACTCCTCGAACCATCTCATGACTGGTAGGCATGTAGTCTTATAATTTTGTTTTCTTTTACAGGTGAATCTGTCGATTCAACAGCTTTGGAACCCCATGTGATGACTGTTAATCCTGGAGAGGTAATATGAAACGAGTAAAAATATTGTTCAATTTTGTAATTCTAATATGAATCTTTTAAAAGATGTTTTTAAAAATGGACTCTTGATGTTAATTTAGTATAACAACTTAATTCAATTTTTATTGCTTTTGAAAAAGCTTAATTCGCTTAAATTATAAAAACACATTAAACTCGCTATAAGGGATTAGTTCACAAATTAAGAGCCTGTTTGTTATAGATTAAAAAATAAGTGATTTTGACCTTAAATAATTTAGCGATTATTTTTTAGAGATTTTACAAAAAATCAGAAGTTATTTGTGTTTGTTTACCTTGATAAAAATTACTTTTTATAAGGATATTTTTGGAATATTAAAATTTATGTAAGGATATTTTTGGATAAAAAATATCTGCACCTTTTGATTATTATTTTCTCTTTCCTCTAAAAAAAATCTATTTTTTAAGAAGCTACTATTTTTAGCTTATCATTTTTAGGTGTTTTTAGATTATTTTTAGATTCTGATTATTTTTAAAAGCTATAACAAACGGACGTAATATTCTTAAAAGTGATTATTTTTTTAAAATAAATGATTTTTTTTCAAAAAAAGCTATAACAAACGGGCTCTAAATTAGAGCCTCCAATTTGAGATTTTTCTTGGTTTTTCAAAATGTTAGCTATTTTATTATCTCCGGCCGCTTTTAAAAGAAATAATTGATTTTTTATATTCATTGAATATTTCTGATCTATATTATAAACTATATATATCAGTTGTTCAATAAATTTAAAAAGTTGATTGTTTTTTATAAAAAGAATTTCAGAGAGTATATATTAATGAGAATTTTGGTTCTGGTCAATTTTATCAGGACGTTGTTGCAAAGATACATGCATTTCTTGAAAACGATCCTCTTGCTGCTGTTTATATACTATGTGCTGTTGGCAGTGTATCAAGTGTTGTCCTTCAGCAACCTGGTATTTTTTGTGGTTTATTAAAATTTGAGGTACAATTGCACAAACTATGAATCTCCTATCTATTAATATTATTCGTATAAATCAAAGGAAAGATCATGAGAAAATATAAATATAGCTTATATATTTTTCGAGTATAAAGTCATTTTAGTTATTGAACATGTGAGACGTTATAATTTATCCAGCCCACTTGTTTAGACCATTTTAGTTATCGAGTCTTTGAGACGCTATTGTTAATAAATATCTCGGTGACACCGTTTAGCATGATCATTGTTATATTATTTGAATTAATAAAAATAACAAAATTTCATTGACTGGGCCTCTCATTAGTAAGTTTGGGCCTAAAATATGTTTTTCTCGTCAATTTATGGAAATTACTTTTGGTGCCCTATTGGTTTTAAGTCACAAACGTTATTTTTTAAAATTTCTTATTTTTTCTACATCCGTGACTTAAGCCACGGAAAAATATTTTGATCATTTCGTAGGATGCACGAGTAACTAATAGAGCACCAAAAGTAATTTCCATTAAATTGCTTCTTAAATGTATCTTCTATTAGTCGGATTTGTTTAGTTATGAAAGGAAACATATCCTCTCCCATTAAAGTATTGTATAGTGAAATTTGGACAATTGAATTTTTATTTTTTGTATGTGTAGACCGACCAAATTAATATATATTTTAAAAAAGAATTGTTTTGTACTGATTAGTACTGGATTTCCTCTCGTGTACGGGAGATGATCCAAAAGTACCTAAAATTTGTAGCTTAATTAAGCTTTCTAATCTCTCTCTCTCTCTGCGTGTTTTTTAAGTTTTCCCCTACAATAAATAAAATAGGGTTTGTTCGAGATTTTATCATTAAGACCATGGAACTTCACTAGTGGTGGTGCTGGTGCACGAAGCCAAATGTGCAAGTTGAGTGTTTCATTAGCTAGACCTGATTTTAGTGTTTTTGGTGCACCTATTGTGAACTCAATGATAGCTGCTACTCCTATCCTAGTAAGAAGATTTTTGACCTTCAATATTTAGAGATTGAAATAAACTATATTATAGTTTATTTATATTTACCTTACTCCATGTCGATATCTCTATTTTTCCATCAGCTTGGTTTGGCAATTTACAAGCAAAACACAAGCAACCAAACCATGGGAAATTCCTCATTTTCAACTGCTCAAAACAAGCTCAATTAGAGAATGAAGTGTTAGAGAAAGAGAAATATAATGGGTGAGTGTTTAAGTATAATAAATGTCCATGATCTTTAGTTTGCTTGAATGCTAATTGCTATGTGTTTAGACCATCTCTGAGTGTTAAATTGATTATTATGTTTAAATATGATTTTTTATGTATTATTGAGTGTTAACTGTTGGTGTTTGTCTTAATATGTTATTTGATGTGTTTAAGTAAACGTGTATGATTTATGTTATATGTCAAGGCCCTGCTGTTGATAGGATAATTAACTTTTTACTTATATATTCTGATGTTGTTTATAGGATAACTAGCCTAATAATTATTCTGAGGTGTATAGGATAATTACTCTATTCATTAGTTTGATGTTGAGGAATGTTGAATAATACACCTTTGACTTCAGACCCTTAGTACCACATGTATTTAGGAAGTCTAAGAATGCATTACATGTTATTATATTTTGTGTTATTTAAATTTGTTTAATTTGAGTTGTATTTAATGTAATTGTCTGACAATATTTGTGACATGTTTGATCGTCTATAACGATAATATTGTGCTACCTATTCTTATTGTATTTTGCACTACTAATTGATGTAACTATATTTCTCACCCCTTTTGTGTTGCGTCTGGACTCTTGGTAGTTCAAATTTTCAGATAGGAGATTGATTCAGATCGCTTGGGTACTGAAGATAGCATTGAGAAGTTGTTTTCGTTTTTAAATTCAATAAATAGTTGCTTTAGTGTAACATCATGAGAAACTTATCGTTATTTAAATTTCGTTGTTCTCCTATTTTGGCAAACTTGAGACAATGTTATTTCTTTAAACTTGTTTTAATTTATGAAATTTTTTGAAGACAATTTTTATTTCTAATTTATTTGAAGAGTATATGAACTAGTCCTTGAGTTGAGAATGTGTGTGATACTTTATGTGACACTTCATAACCATAGTATTTTATTCAAAATAAATTTTGGGAAACGGATATTCCACTTATTCATCTATTGGATTTTTTAAAAATAAAATAAAATGAAGAACCTCACCAAAAAAAGAAAAAAAGAATTGAAGAACCTTATTAAATTATAGGTAATTGATATAATTAAGTTGGATGATAAACTTAAATAAAGTTTGTTTAGACTATTAGGATGCTTAGATGTTATTTTGCATGATATGTTTTATGTTAATATTTATTTATATATAGTTTATATATGTGTATATATGTATGATTTCCATTAAAAAATAAGTTACGGCATCCATTGGGTAGAAGCAAAACAAAGTATATGAAAGTTGGAGATCACATCGTATCACAAGTTTACACGGTTTAAATATCTTTGGTCCACATTACAAAACGAAGGAAAAATAGAAGGAGATGTAAATCATGGAATTCTAGTTGGGTGGTCGAGAGGGAGGAGGGTCTCTAGTGTTACATGTGATATGTGATAGGATCATGGAGGTTGATTAAATAATAATTTTAATATAGTTAATTAGTTGAGCTTTTATTATTGGATGTTGGGCTTTATTGGTCTCTAAGCCCAATTAGAATATTATTCATTATTGACACTATTTATATGTAGTTCTTTTGTCATTTGGAAATCAATGAATGAAAATGTTGAATTTTATCTTATTGTAGTTTTATTCTTTTCCTTAGTTTAGTGTAGAATCTAAGCTTAATAGGATTAGCTTCCTATCAATATGAAAATATAGCTTAAGTTGAAGAAATGTTTTATGGATATTATAACACCGACTAAAGTTGTATGTGTTAGAGTGTTGGTTTAGACATGTAGTGATGTAGAGAGAAAACATGTAGATTCTACCGTAAGAAAATTATATATTATTAATTAAAATAACATTGACGACACTAGTTTACTAAATTTAATCCAAATTGTAATGAAAAATATAAGACATTCACTATATGCTAAGATCAATATCGAACAACTAAAACAGAAGCTTCATGAAAAGAACATTCGCTAAAACTCATGAAAAGAAAGCTTTTGAACTTTTCAAAAAGTTAATTGGGGAAATAATAGTAGAAGTAAATCTGGAAAAGTTGCTAAAAGGAAAAGTCCAAAGAAGAATGTTATTGTAAAAAATGTTGTTTTTTTGTCTAAGAATGCAGAGAGTGATGCTGGTAGTACTGGTTATCTTTTGAATGAAATATTTCTTTTTGCTGATGAGATGAGTTTGTGTACTTTTAGTAAGGATGCTACGAAAAAGGGATTGGAATTGATCGGAGATTCTAAAAGGAATGAAATGATAGCAAAGTGGAAATAATATCAAATTGCTCAATTGAAGCGTTTTATTTTGATCGGGTTGAGTTCATGAAGGATTGAGCCATCTTGATGGTGCAGGAACTCGAGAAAATCGACCGATTAGGATTTGTCTTCTGTCTTGGGTATAGTTTTTTTTGGCTAATTTTAATGCTATCTTATGGTCTTTTTGTTTAACAACTGTGATTATGTATAATTTGGTGGTTAATGGTTAGTACTTGCTTTGGTCATTTTTCTGATTTGATTATCATAATAATAGTTTACATGTGTTTGGATGGCTATGTGGTAAGTGGTTAGAGATAGTTTTTTTTTTTTTGAAAGACCAAATGAATTATTATTTATAAACAACAAGTACAAGAAGTACTTAGGCCAAGCCCAACAGTAGCAGAAAATACAAAAATACAGCACCAAAACACAACTCCACACATACACCAACAGCAAAACAAAAACGGCAGCACACCACTAACACCAAAACACCAGAAACAGAGCAAGGAATAGGCACTGTAAAGAGCAGCAAAACTCGGCCGCAGCCTAAACACCCGAGAAGCAAACGGGAGCATCAATGAAGACATAAACCCGGATCCCAACACCATTCATAGAAGAGGCAAACCGGGATCTTGTGCCGACTAAGACCCCATCTCCAAGATAACAATTTGATTTCGTCCACCACTTTTTCTAACTCAATAACACCATCGGAGAAGATAATGTTATTCCTAGACCTCCAAATCCTCCACACCGTGTCGTGCCAAATCAAGTAATAACCCAATCTCTTCTTCTTTGAAACTGCTGCCTCAACAAAACAATCAAAGAGCATAGCTAAATTTGGGGGCAATATCAACACCAAACCAAGCCACCGGAAGATCGCCAACCACACTCCCAAAGCAAAATCACAACGGAGAAAAAGATGAGTAACATTTTCCTCCCTACTCCGACAATGCACACAAACGGTCGAATCCCCAACAACATGAACCCCACGTCTCAACAAGTTATCCGTGGTCGGGAGCCGATTCCGAATTAACTTCCAAGAAAAAGCAATTATTTTAGACGGAGCCGGGCTTTTCCAAATGTTTTTTAAAACCCGAATATGGAGGTCATCAAGCAAAGAGGCCAGCGAGAAGATAGCATCAAGCAAGAGGTAAGTGGACCTAACCGAAAACAACCATTATCTTCAAGCTCTCAACTCCACACATCCTCCTCCTCCGACAACACCACCACTGGTAACACCTCCAACAAATTGTTAAGGATAGTGTCTTCCCAAACAAATAGACGATTGTTAGCCCATATTTTTTACTAAGTAAAAAATATGTTCTAAATGGATAATTAAAATAATTATGTTTAAATATATAATTATTTTAAAAAGTCATTAAATACATTTGGTTTTCAGAGCCAATGAATTTAGTGATCAATCATGCATGAATATCTAATAAATGTTCTATTATTGAACATTTCTCTTTAAAATTGCGTATTCTTCAGGGTCCTTTCGACTTAGTCGAAGCGTCAGTAGGATCGAAGCACCCAGTAGTGCAAGATTAAATTGTGGACTTAGCGAAATATTCAAAGTAAAGAGTTATCATTTCGACTTCGATGGATACAACGACTAATTCAGAAGATAAGAAAGGATTCAAATTCAAAATACGTGTCAAAGACACGCGTCCTCTTTGTAGTTATTTAGGCGTTATTAGCAGTTAGGAATTAGTGTCTATAAATAGTTTAGTTCTGTGATCGAAATAGGGGTCACAATCATTATACAAAATCCTTATAAAACTCAAAGTACCCATGCTAACGAGAGAAACGAGTTCGAAAGGGAAAATGTATGTTCTGTGTACCATTTCTTTTTCTGTAAACATTTATATTTGAATGCAAATTTACAGTTCTTTTATTTCTATCCCAATTAATCTTTATTTCGACTCTTTCTTCCATTCTGTTTATTCATTAGAATAAACATTCTTTCTTGTATTTCAAGTAACACATAAAACAAAACAATACTTTGTGAACATAAGAACAATAATGAATATCATTTACTTTGAAAATATAAACAAAAGCACTATGTCCCGAGATTTACTAGTTGGTCTCTCTTGTAATAATCAAACTAGCGTTGTTTACCAAATTTCACAGTAAACAACGACGCCTCCAACCCCACACCCAATTAAACCCTCCGTCCCTCTCCAACAAAAAATCACTCACCATCCCCTCCTTCAAAGAGGAAATCGAGAAGAGGCGAGGAAAGCGAGCACAAAGGGGAGAGTCCCCTATCCAACAATCACACCAAAATCTAGTATTCATACCGTTTCCCAACTTACGCCTTAGATTTTGGGCGAACCAACTCCCATTTTCCGTAATGTCAATACGACACATGTCTTTCCACCACAAGGAGGCATGTATAGGCAGAGACACACCACACCAATGGACATTAAATCTAGCCTCGGTACCATATCTTGCTAACAAAATATCCTTCCAAAAAGCATGTGAATGATGAAGGAGCCTCCACCTCCACTTAATTAGGAGACTCAAATTAACCTTCCCAATATCCCTCACCCCTAGACCACCTTGACTCCTCGGCTTACAAACCTCCTTCCAACTCACCCAACTAATCTTCCTCCCCCCCATAACACCACCCCACAAAAACTCCCTTTGGATTTTGATAATTTCTTTGAGCACCACCGCCGGTAACTTCATAAAAGAGAGGTAAAAAATAGGAATGACGTTGAGGACCGAATTAAGAAGCACAATTCGACCCCCAAGGCTCACATACCTATTGCCCCAAGACCGAAGCCGGTTCCGAAGATGATCAAGGAGAGGTTCCCAAGTTGTTCTTCTACGCGGGCTAGCCCCCACCGGAGACCAAGATACACAAAGGGCAGGGCACCCCTCTTGCAATTAAGGAAATTGCACGTCATATCCATAAAAAGATTCGGAACATTAACCCCCATATGGCTACTTTTCGAAAAATTGACCTTAAGCCCCGAGGCTAGCTCAAAACCTCTAAGAATAGCTTTTAAGGTCCAAAGGTTCTCTATAGTAGCTTCACCAACACAAAGGGTGTCATCCGCATATTGAAGGTGTGACACAATTAGATTCTCCGGACCAACACCAAACCCCTTGAAAAGATTCTTCTCCACGGCACTTCGCATTAACCCCGCAAAACCCTCCGCCACCAAAAGAAAAAGGAAGGGGGCTAAGGGGTCCCCTTGTTTGAGACCTCTTTGGATACTAATCTCCGATGTAGGACTCCCATTAACGAGGACCGAAAGGTTACTGGCGAACACACACGCTTTCATCCAATCAATCCACCTCGCACCAAACCCAAATCTCCGCATCATATATTCAAGAAAGCCCCAATCGACGGAATCGTAGGCTTTCTCGAAATCCACTTTAAGCACTAGGCAAGCTTTCCCCGACTTCTTGGCTAGGTCGATTACCTCATTCACCACCATAACACCATCCACCAAATTCCGCCCTTTCACAAAAGCGGATTGAGTAGAAGCCACCACCGAATCCATCACCTTAGAGAGCCTTGCCGCTAGTACTTTGGCAATAATTTTATATAAACAACCCAATAGTGAAATTGGACGAAACTCACCGAGGGATGAAGGTCGCGCCACTTTCGGAATGAGAGTAATAAAATAGGACAATAACCCTTTCGGAAGCTTCGCGATACCATGAAATTGGTCAAACAAAATTCTCACTTCCCCTTTGAGCAAATACCAAAAAGACTTCACAAAAGTAAAGTTAAACCCATCCGGACCGGGGCTTTTATTACCATCACTCCGCAAAACCACCTCTTCTATTTCTTTTAAAGTGAAAGGTGCCATAAGCATATGATTGTCCTCCTCCGATACACTCGGAAAGAACACCCTTCCCAATTTTGGTCTAGCCCAATACGTAGACGAGAAGTGATTTTTGTAATAATTCAACACCTCCTCTATGATTTCCACCGAAGAATCGAGCCATCTCTCCCCCACCTTCAAGCACGAAATAGTATTCGACCTTTCTCTAGACTTAATGCAAGCATGGAAGTATTTGGAATTCGAATCCCCATCCTTAAGCCATTTAGCTCTAGATTTTTGTGCCATTAGAACCTCCTTACTCTTGAGAAGCTTCCACAAGTCACCAAAAAGTTTTCTTCTCTCCCCCACTTCAACACTCGTTAGAAGGCCTTGCTCACCTCTCGCATCCTTCTCCCGGATACAAGAAATAAGATTTGAGATAAATTCCTCCATCTTCCCATATACCACCCTATTCCATTCTTTAATTAGAGTTTTCAAGAGTTTGAGTTTTTCCTTCAAAACGTGGCCCATCCAACCATCCACATTCATAACCCCCCACGCACCTTCGACCAACTCCTTGAAATCTTTATGCAACAACCAATGGTTACAAAAACGGAACGACTTTGGTCTAGAATCAACAATACAACTTTTGAGGATCAAGGGACAATGATCCGACACCACCCTTGGGAGGATCCTTAGGATTTGAATTCCCCAAAGGTTCAACCACTCCTCCGACACCAATATACGATCAAGCCGGCTCATTGCCACACCATTTGAATGAAACCAAGTGAAGCGACCTCCCACCGGATACAAATCCTCCAAATTCATGTTACCAATGAAGCCATCAAACTCTCTTCTCTCAAGCGAGAAAGAGGATGGAGATGACGCACCCCTCCTTTCCTCCGTTGCTCTAACCGCGTTGAAGTCCCCCACTACACACCACGCACCATCACCGAAACCCCCTTTAGACATCAAAAGGTTTGCCCAAAGTCTCCGTTTAGCAATCATGTCACATTTTGCATAAACGTTAACTACAAAGCAAACTTTTTTCATCGCCCCCCATTCAAGGCAAACTCCAACAAACCCCTCATCAATGAAGGAAAACAACAAGGTCGAATTTGCCTTCCTCCAAATCGAGAGAATACCACCACTATTCCCAACCAAAGGAAGGAACACCCAATCACAATCCCTACCTCCCCATAAGCCGTAACAAAGGGCATCAGAGATCACCTCCACCTTTGTTTCTTGTAAAGCCATAAAATCAACATGCTCCGAGTGAATTAAGTTTCTAATGTATCTTCTCTTCACTCCACCCCCCATCCCTCTAACATTTAGGGAACACACTATCATTGGACACACCTCCCCTGCTCCCTTACAAACTTCTTCTTCAAATCATGGTTTTCTAGCTCAACTAGTTTACTTTGAATTTCCTGTTAGAGATAGTTTAACCACTTGCTCTCTGAAATGAATTTCAAACCATGCACTACGTTGTTTAACTTTTGTTGCTTGTGTTATTTTGAAACATGATAGCAAAATGATTTATAATAAATTACACTGCACCTATTTTTTTAATAGACAAGAGGGCTAAAGCCCAAAAGAAAAATAGATTATAAAAGAATTGATCTAGGAATAGTAATACCCCTATTGTAAGCGGTAAATAACTCTTCTAATCGACTCAGACAAGAGTAAAAAATTATAATGTTATAATTAAGAGTACACCTATTTTACTAGCAACTTTATTTTCTACCCAATCTATTTTCTCTGCTTTATATTTTTTAATTAATAAAATCAAATAAAAATTTAATTCTAATTCTAATTAATATTCTAATTTTCACCATGGATCTATCTAATGATTTCTTATTTTAACCACCCTTATGTTATTTTAATAAATCTATTAGAACTCCACAATCCTCAACAATTACTAAATCATTTCCATAAAATGTTTTCCCTCCCTAAAATAAAATATTAAAAAGTGTTTATAAATTTAATTAAAACTATAACTAACGAGAATTGGGGTGTTACAGAGGAGACGGTATTCTATCAATGATTAGGAACAAAAATTCCACAAGCTCGATGTCAATCAAGCACATATAATACGTGTCATAGATTGAAAAAGGAGGGCCGGGGGAAAAGAATAACAAAGATGCAACAACTTTTGAAGTATTACCATGAGTTCTTACTAAAAAAAATATTACCATGAGTTCTTGTTCCCTTTTTTCATTATATTATATTTTTGTTCATCTCCCTTTCAAAATTATATCGAGCAATATAATTATTATTTTTTACACAACGAGAGCAATATAATAATTAGTTATTAGATATATTCATTGTTCACATATAAAAAAAGAATATAGAAAAAACTTTACATTTGCAAAAAAAACAAAATTATATTTTAAAAAAATTATAATAATGATTTCAAAAAATAAAATAAATATGGGCCAATCTGTTTATCCAGCAACCCATATAGCTCGGGCTTAAGCTGTATTTTCAGAAAATTGCTCTTTATGCTCCCTTTGTTGCTTTATAGGCACCGCAAATTGAAAAAATTATCCGAGGATATTTTGGAACATAGGATCCAAAATTAGTTAATTTCAAAACGTAGGTTCCAATAACACCATTTCGGAACCAAGATTCCAAAAACACTGACTGGAGCAAAATAAATATTCAACTATTTTGGAATCTAGGTTCCAAAAAGACCATTTTGAAAGTTACGATCCAAAATCTAATTTTTTTTGAAAAAGAATAGCCACTTTGGAACGTAACTTCCGAAATGGTATGTTTAGGGGCATTTTGGTGTTTTCAGATTCTGCAATTCAAATAATTAAGGGCATTTTTGGGTTTTTGATGGTCCTGATAGCAACTTAAAGGGTCAGAAGAACAATTTTCATCTTTTTATAACCGTTATTTTCATAGGACTTTATAGTTTAGCCCGACAAAACTCGAAACCCATTAAGGCCAATTCTAAACATATTATATAGCTCATTTTGATAGCTTTAGTTTGATCTATTGTAAGTTTGTAACTGAGTCTATTTATTAAAATAATGTTTGTTATTGACAAGAGTATATAATATAATCGAAAAAAGAAAACGTTTCATAGTAGTACATATAAATAAATTAATTTTTTTTCCTTCCAATATATATTTGTCTTAATTATATAATATTTCACCGGATATCCCATAATTGGGTATTATAAATTAAAATAGTATTTGTTGTCATGTTTCAAATGTAGAAAGTAATAAGTAATATACATTTTAAAATATATTACCAAATAAAAATGTATAAATAAAAATTTAATTTAAAGTAATCGTTATATAAAAATTTAATTAATTTTTGAAAAGGTAAAATATATCAACATTTAAGTAATAAATAACAACTATCCTTTTCAATTTTCATTGTTAAAAAGGCGACCTATTTATTTATTTATTTATTTATTTATTGATAATTTTTGTTGTTGATAGGAGTATAAAATAATCAAGAAAACCAAATTAATAATAGTCGAGAAAAGAAAACAAATAGCTCCTTTTTTAACAATAAAAAGGATAGTTGTTATTTATTACTTAAATGTTGATATATTTTACGTTTTCAAAAACTAATTAAATTTTGGTATAATGATTACTCTAAAGGAATTTTTTATTCATACTTTGTTATTTGGTATCATATTTTAAAAGGTATATTACTTATCACTGTTACATTTGAAACATGATAGCAAAATGTTTTATAATATATCTAGTTATGAGATATCAAGTGGAATACTATAGCAAAACTAATTAAATTATATGATGATTGTTTACATCTCACAAAAATGTAAACTTTACAATAGAGTGTTGAACATAGAATAATTTGTATAATTTTTAACTTGAATCAAACCTTTATCCCACAATCTCCCAAATATAGATAGTCATATGAATAGTAAAAAAGAAACTGATGAGACTCACTCTTTGTGTCTCTTTTGATTAGAAAATTAAGTTAAATATATTTTTAATCCTTCTAAATATACAACATGGGTTTTCAAGAAGATTACAATTCTAGATACTTTATGAGAAGGTATCCAATATGCAACTTGGATGTTCAAAAAAAGGATTATTGAAAAGTATAAAATAGTTCAAAAGTTAAAATTTGGATGAGCGACCGGCTCATATGTGAAAATGGAATGATGATTTGTTGTCCCAAATGTTAGAAGTAATTTATATTTTAAGGGTATTTTAGTATTTTGTTGTGTTGTCTTTATGACCTAGTTTTGTGTATAAATAGACTAGTAGTTGTTGTCATAAATGTCAGATTTTTATTCCTCACTTTTGTAGCCGTCATTTCAGAGTATTTAATAATATTCTCTTTTCTATTCATTTATCACCTTTGTGCACCAACAATTGGTATCTAGAGCTCCGGTTCGAATCCACGGGAAACACGAGTGAAACGTGAGGCGTTGTGTGATTGATTTCGTTTCTTGAATTCGAGTTGAATCTTGAACGAAGTTGTAACAGAATCACATTTTCTGATTCTGCGGGATTGGAAAATACGAGTGTTTAGTGAGATTTGAGTGAACGCACAAAGGTTGAAGATGAACGGAAACGGTGGTATGAGTACCAAGCTTCCAGTGTTTGATGGCAAAAACTGGAATCGTTGGATGAAACAAATGATTGTTTTGTTTGGTGCTCAAGATGTGCTCGAGCTTGTCACTGAAGGCTACGTTCCAGTAGCAGCAGATGCAACAGATGCACAAAAGCTTGCGCAAAAGGATACGAAGAAGAAAGATCAGAGGGCGTTGTTCTACATTCATCAGTGTGTGGATGAAAACGTGTTTGAGAAAATTGCTGCTGCTGAAACAGCGAAGGCTGCGTGGGACACACTGGTCAGATGCTATGGTGGTGATGCATCAGTGAAGAAGGTGAAACTTCAGTCCTTACGAAAGCAGTATGAGAATCTCAACATGAAGAACAATGAGAAGGTCCCTGAGTACATCTCAAGAATGATTTTGATCACTAATGAGATGAAGGCGTGTGGAGAAACACTCTCAGAACAAGTAATCATTGAGAAGGTATTGAGATCACTTACCCCTCAGTTTGATTACATTGTGGTAGCTATTGAACATTCCAAGGACTTGAGTTCCATGAGAATTGAAGAGCTACAAAGCAGTCTAGAAGCACAAGAGTTGCGTTTGACTGAGAGAAACTCTGAAAGAGAAGTAGAGCAGCAGGCTCTGAAAGCAGACTCTGGTAAGAACTATCAGAAGAAGTCTTGGTCAGAAGCCAAGAGAAAGTCTGATGGAGTTCAGAAGCTAGAAACCTCAACCTCTGATAAGCAGAAATATCAAAAGGGAAAAGAAAGGTTTGACAAGAAGAAGATTCAATGCTACTGTTGTCAGAAGTTTGGTCATTTTGCTTCTGAGTGTCGGTCAAACAAAGAAAGGAAGTCAGAAGAAGCAAATATAGCCAGAAGCTCTGATGACTCTGATGGTGAATCTGTGTTGCTAATGGCTTCTGAGACTGATGATATGAATTCATCAGAGTGGTGGTATATGGACACAGGGTGTTCAAATCATCTTACTGGAAACAAGAAGTGGTTGGTTGACTTTGACTCAAGGAAGAGTACAAGGATCAGATGTGCTGATGATAAATACCTTAATGCTGAAGGTATGGGAAATGTCAAAGTTATTCTAAACAATGGAAAATCAGCATTGATTCAGAATGTGTGGTATGTACCTGGCATTAAAAGCAATCTGATGAGTGTTGGACAACTAATTGAGAAAGGTTTCTCAGTTACCATGAAGGACAATCTTTTGAAGCTGTATGATCGTAATCAGAAGCTAATTATGGAGTCAGAACAGGGAAGGAACAAGACATTCAAGGTGAATGTTAAAACTGCAGACTCTGAATGCCTTAGTGCAACAAGTGTTGAGAAGGATAGTGAGCTGTGGCATAGAAGATTTGGTCATTTGAATTTCAGAAGCCTAGGGCATTTGAAATCAAAGAATCTGGTACATGGAATTTCTACCATCAAGAAACCTGAGAAGTCATGCAAGGTGTACATGGAAGGGAAGCAACCAAGATTGCCATTTTCATCAGGAGTTGCTCCAAGAGCAAAACATGCCTTGGGAGTAGTACATTCTGATGTGTGTGGTCCATTTCAGGTAGCATCAATTGGAGGGAATAAATACTTTGTGTCATTTGTAGATGAATTCACTAGAATGACATGGGTATCCCTGATAAAGTTCAAACATGAGGTGTTTGCTGAGTTCAAGAAATTCAGAGTGAAGGTTCAAAATCAGAGTGGCCAGACTCTGAAGATCCTTAGAACTGATGGTGGTGGTGAGTATAACTCCAATGAGTTCAAAACTTTCTGTGAGGAGAATGGAATTGAGCATGAGGTTACTGCTCCCTATACTCCCCAACACAATGGTCTTGCTGAAAGAAGAAATCGTACTTTGCTTGATATGGTGAGAAGCATGCTGAAAGAGAAGAAGCTTCCTCATAATTTATGGGGTGAAGCTGTTGCAACAGCATGTTATGTGCTCAACCGATGTCCAACGAAGAAGTTGAAGGAAATAGTTCCTATTCAAAAGTGGACTGGAGATAAGCAAAGTGTTAGTCATTTGAAGGTGTTTGGTTTTGTTTGTTACAAACATGTTCCAGAAGCTAGAAGACAGAAGCTAGATAATAGAAGCAAAGTGATGTTATTGGTGGGATATCACAGTACAGGTGCGTACAAGCTCTATTGTCCAGAGACTAATAGAATTGAATTCAGCAGAGATGTCATTGTGAAGGAATCAGAAACTTGGGATTGGAACAAGACTCCATCAAATTCTGATATGAGAATTCTTGAAGGAGACTCTGAAGGAGATTCAGACTCTGAAGGAGATTCAGACCCTGAAGGAGACTTAGACTCTGAAGGAGATTCAGACTCTGAAGGTGGTCCTGAAGGAGACTCTGAAGGTGGTCCTGAAGGAGACTCTGAAGGTGGTCCTGAAGGAGACTCTGAAGGTAGTCCTGAAGGAGAGTCTGAAGGTCAAGGCTCTGACGATGAAACTTCTGAAGGAAATCCTGTGGAACAAAATCAAAGACCACAGAGAATCAGAAGCATCCCAAGTAGATTTGCAGAGTTTGACATGCTGCAAGATACTGAAGTAGACTCTGAGGGAGAAATTATTCAGTGTGCAATGTTAGTAGACTCTGAACCCGTAAGCACTGAAGAGGCTCTTAAGCAGCAAGTCTGGTTGCAGGCCATGAAAGAAGAACTTGATGCTATAAAGAGAAACAAGACTTGGAAGCTTTCAGAACTTCCAAAAGGCAAGAAAGCCATCAGTGTTAGATGGGTTTTTAAGCAGAAGTTAAAACCAGATGGATCAATTGGCAAACACAAAGCGAGGTTAGTAGCAAGAGGATTTCTACAAAAACATGGGCTAGATTATTTTGAAGTGTTTGCACCTGTAGCAAGATATGAAACAATTAGACTGGTAATTGCAATAGCTGCTAATAGGAATTGGCCTCTGATGCATTTAGATGTGAAATCTGCATTTCTGAATGGTCCATTACAAGAAGAGGTATATGTATTACAACCTCCTGGTTTTGAGATAAAGAATCAGAAAGGGATGGTGTATAGATTACATAAAGCCTTGTATGGATTGAAACAAGCGCCCATAGCCTGGAATATGAAGATTGATTCTTTTTTCAAGAAGCATGGGTTTCGGAAATGTGAGTTGGAGTATGGTGTTTATGTTCAACACACTTCAGAAGACAATATGATTCTGGTATGTTTATATGTTGATGACATATTGCTGACAGGAAGCTCTGAACAAGAGATAGCTAAGTTCAAGAAGGTTCTGATGAATGAATTTGAGATGACAGACCTTGGCAAAATGAGTTACTTTCTAGGGATGGAATTTTTGTACTCTGAGAAAGGAATCATTTTGCATCAAATGAAGTATGAACTTGAGCTTCTGAAGAGATTTAAGCTTGAAAATTGCAAAGTTGCTATTACACCTTCTGATACGAATCAGAAGCTGGACTCAGATTCTGATGGAGATGATGTGGACGCTACAACCTTCAAACAGTTGGTTGGTTCTCTAAGGTATTTGTGTAATACCAGACCTGATATTTGTTACGCAGTTGGAATGGTTAGCAGATTTATGAGTAAACCAAAATGGTCCCATTACCAAGCTGCTGTCAGGATTCTGAGGTATATCAAGGGAACCTTGAAGCATGGAGTGCTATTCCCTTCTGAAGGAAAGGATGAATCAGAGTTTCTGAGCTACTCAGACTCTGATTGGTGCGGAGACAGGGTTGATAGAAGAAGCACTTCTGGGTATTTGTTTAAATTTCTAGGAGGTCCCATTTCTTGGTGTTCCAAGAAGCAACCTGTTGTTGCTCTATCAACCTGTGAAGCTGAATATATAGCAGGCGCTCTGACTGCATGCCAAGCTGTGTGGATTCTGAACTTGCTACAGGATTTGAAGATTGAGGTAAACAAGCCTCTGAAGCTGATGATTGATAACAAGTCTGCAATCAATCTTGCCAAGAACCCAGTGCTGCATGGGAGAAGCAAGCATATTGAGACCAAGTATCACTTCTTAAGGAATCAGGTTCAGAATGGAGTGTTAGAAGTTGTGCACTGTAGCACTCAGAAGCAGCTGGCTGATGTTTTGACGAAGGCCATCAAGACTGATCAATTCCTTCGTTTAAGGGATGGAATTGGTGTTGTTTGTTTTGTGTAAATATAAATTAAGGGATGGTGTTAGAAGTAATTTATATTTTAAGGGTATTTTAGTATTTTGTTGTGTTGTCTTTATGACCTAGTTTTGTGTATAAATAGACTAGTAGTTGTTGTCATAAATGTCAGATTTTTATTCCTCACTTTTGTAGCCGTCATTTCAGAGTATTTAATAATATTCTCTTTTCTATTCATTTATCACCTTTGTGCACCTACACCAAACTAATCAATAGTCAAAAAAGATCAAACATATTGGAATAAAGATATGGTCCATAAGAAATTGTTTCCCATCAAATATCTCAAATAATTAGCATTCTTATAAAAATAGCTACCTAGACTAATTGCTTTGTGTAGGAATTTATAAAAATAAGGTAGGAAGAAATACATCGAGAAGACTCATAATAAAATATTTGGAGAAAGATGTGACAATTAAATATCAGAGGAAACATAATCTTAGAACAAATGGAATTCATTTGGGCCAATACTAATATTGACAACCTCTCCTCTAAGGATTAATTTTAAAAACAATAAAAATAATTCCAACCTATGGCATATCAATTTCATTAAGAAAGAAAAACAAATAAGCAACAGAGACAATAGTCATAACTATTTATGATATTTTATCGACTCGAAATCCAAGCATGTTTTAAGCAAAGAACAATACCTTTGATCACACGTGTCGACAAGTTGATGTCTATTACAAAGACTTCCAAGCTTGGTTCAATCGAATCCATCCCAATCCTAATAAGATTTCCTCAAAATCAAAGTGGTGTACATCCTTCGCGGGAGTGAAACTTTTGTTGTATAATAAGCAGTGTTCATGGCTAGTTAGCAAGGACAACATCATGGAAGAAACTTTCATCAAGGATTCAGCATCGTCGAAAGGCCTTGAAGTCAAATGGGATTATGGTTTTCTCAAGACTTATACTTATAAAAAAGTTATGAAAAGAAACTTGCATAAAAGGATTAGAATTAGGGTTTATCATACTAGGTCCTTTGTGTAGGTATCTGAAAAAGGTGAATCACACAAAGTTAAGGTATGACAAATTTAAGGAATTGATGGAAATAAGGGAGGAAAAATACATAGAGAAGACTAAATATTTGGAGAAAGATGTGAAAATTAAATGTTTCTCCAAATCAAATATACTTTTGTGTACAATCATCAATACAATTATATATGTCAGCGGAAACATAATCTAAAAAGCATTGGAATGTATTTGGGCTACCCAAATATTGATAATCTCTCCTTTAAGGACACTTTAAAAAACAAAGATTTTTTTTTAACCTATGGCTTATCAACTTCATTAAAAAGAGAAATAAATAAGCAACATAGATAACAATCGTAACTATTTATCATAAGATGGACTCGAAATCAAACATGTTTTAATTATAGAATGATACCTTTGATCACAGGTAATCTGAAGAAATTCCAAGCTTCGTTCAATTAAATCCATCCCAATCCTAACAAGATTACCTCAAAATCAATGTGGTGCATTTCCCTCGTGGGCGTGGAACTTTTGTTGTATAATAAGAGATGTTCATGGCTAGATGGCGGCGATGACATCAAGGGTTTGGGAGCGCCGAAATACTTTGGAGTCAATTGGAATTAGGGTTTTATCAAGACTTATATTTTCGAATATTTTATATGAAAATTGATGCGAGTAGTTTCATTAAAAATATAAAGGCAACTAATGACGACAATAACATATACTTGGGCTTGGTTGTTAGAGATTGTTGGGCCATGGATTTTTTTTGGATCTTTCTTTTTGCTACTTCCCGTCCTTCTCGTGAGTGACTTGGGCTTCCATTTTTACCCCCTCGTGTGTGTGTGGGAGATGAACCAAATAATAGTGTGTGTGCGCGCACGCTGCTTAAGGAAGATTGTATTTTTCAAGAAAAAGTTAAGGATGTGTTAACCTATATTTGGAAGACAATCCTCAAAACTCTAAATGTGTTGGAAGATGGTTTCACATAACAAATTGGAGATGGAGATACAAATATGTGGGTTCATCCCTAGATTGTTAAGCATTCTCTTATTAGTGCAATGCAAATAATCTCTCTCGCTCATTTTGTTGGAATAAAATGGATTTGTACAATGTCTCTAGAGTTTTGATGATAATAAAGTATTTAAAGAACAAATTGGATATACTTATATATGCTCAAGTATGCAAGACTATAGATCAAAATTTAAATGAACATATACAAGAGGGCATGTTATTTTGAAGAGATCAGCTGAAGATTTTGGTTAGAAGAAAAGAAGCCATATATATATATATATGAGGTTTGCTAATTTAGACCCACTTAAAAACATGTGAGTCTAAATTAGCAATGCGCACCTTTTCACTTTGGACAAAAAACACCACTTACCACTAACCAAGTCTATCACAAATGGAAGGGTAGTTATGTCAATTCCATTTAATTAATTAAAGAAAAATAAACACTCTGCAACCGTTGATGTTCCAAATAATGATGAATATGATGTTGGAAATCAAAGGAGAACAAAAAGTGAAGGTGGGCCATTCGTTCGGTCTCAAATCCAACAATAATTGAAACAATTTAACCCAACTCATATTAAGCAATTTCTTGCAGACTTCTTAAAAAATAATCTTGCAGCAACACAATATGCTTTTTTTACTATTTATCTTTTCAAATTCACCTTAAAATTAATGACAATTTACATATTATTATTTCACCAAGTCGTTATAAAAATAAAATAAAAAACTAAAGAACACACCAATGAGGCAATGACAATGATAATTCCCATGTATGTCAGATTTAAAAAATGCAAAAATAGATTGGTTTGGTTGTATATATTTAGTCAAATTGTCTTGTTTTGATTTCCTAGGTTGTTTATTTATGTTGTATATATTTATAATTAAGTGGATTTAAATTAGCAAAGTGAGTGCACATTATTTAATTAAATCTACCTAACTAACCTTCAATTGCTAGTGTTAAATAAGTAATCAAGGGTATTTTTTGTCCAAAGTGAAAAGGTGCGCATTGCTAATTTAGACCCACATGTTTTTAAGTGGGTCTAAATTAGCAAACCCCTATATATATATATATATATATATATATATATATATATTCTAGTTTGGAGTACTAAAATCTGAAGAAGGTCAAAAGCTAGAAGGCCAGATTTTGAAGAGTCAAAATCTGAAATGAAGCTTATGATCATGATCTTAGCATCTGAGACACGTTAGCAACAGAAGTTTTTGATTGGTCACTATAAAACTCAAAGTCAACTTTGTCTTCTTCTATTCACGTGCAAAAACAAACAAATTCTTCAAAGATAAATGGAATGAAAATTCATTTTGTAAAGAGAATTAAAATATCTTTTCAATAACATTAATCATATCATGAAACATTCAAATGTCCAAGATCAAAGCTTGTCAAAGACTCAATTTGTCCAAAGTCTACTATTCATTGTTTTGTTTTGACTACACCTCACCTCTAATTGTATATAGGGGGGGGACAAGATTGTGAGGTACATCGCCGAGAAAACCTACTAAATATGTAGAAAAGGGCGAGCTTGACTTTCTGTTTTTCCTGGCACGACCGTGGCAAAGCCTTAGGATGCTGAAACTTTGTCTCTTCTCCTTTTTAAACCTTTAGTGACTGTTTCTTTTGCAATAAACCACAAATTTAACACACTTGCAATGATTTTTTCACCAGCACTTATAAAGAATGATCTCCCACTGTATTTATGTATTAATGCCTTAGCCAATAAGTCATCAAAGTAGACTTTAAAAGTGCACAATTCCACTTGTTTATGCATTTGGACCTACAAAAGATAAAACAAAGAGAAAGTAGTCGATATTTCTAGGAAAGTTGATCAATAACTACAATTTATTTAGGTAAAATACTACTAAAAACCCTAGCAAAACCCTAGCAAAGCTTCACATGTGTGGGGTAATCTTTATTAGGACTTAGGAGTATAATATAGTATAGAAAAGAAAATGGTTCATGCTAGTACATATAAATAAATTTAGTTGTTTTAATTCTTCCAATATATATCTCCATTATAATTATATAAAATCAAGTAGCAGAAAATCAAACTTGCATAGATTCTCTACGGGTTTTAGTTGTAGGGCTTGATACCACCACCATGGGAGACATCTGTCACTTGCCATGTATGGTGTTATCGTTGCCAGTTAAGCCTGCTACCGTTAACCAGACTCACTCTTTCGTTCAAGTTCTCAACGAAGCTTGTGATGTTTAAGTTAGTCTACTACCCAGGCTAGCTATCAAGGGGGATGCACTATTCATCAAAATAACTCAGGAGGAGTACAAGATAGGTCTGTCGGATTGTCAGAAGAAGCTTCACGGATGTTTGGTGCTGAACAAAGGTGACAAGCCATCAAATCAGTGGAAGATGATAACACTTGGTAGATGGTTTTGTGAGTTAAATTTGAGTTTTTGAGGACATGCGTATAGTATGGTCGATGGGTATGTTAAACCTGAAGCCGCGAGTTTTTAAGTTTTCAAAATGGACTAATGATTTCAATTCGTACACACAATGCCAAACTCATGCACACATATGGATTCGCCTTTTGGAATTACCTCCGGAGTACTGGCACCAACGCACACTTTTTGAGATCGCAAGTGCAATTGGTACACATCTTTCTCTTTGAATATCTTCCTTTTCATAGTTTGGCAAACCCGACTTTCGATTACAATCTTACTCTTATTATTACGATGAATTAAATAGTAATTTAAACTGTTGCAAAATAAGGCCACATGTCCACTTACCTGCGGCTTAAGCCATCGCAGAATGACCTGGAAGTTATTGGCGGCAGAGGCCGCTGCAAAGTGAAACAGATTTAAAAAAAAAACAACTAGTATGTTCAAGGTAGCAAGTGTACCACTTCTCCCCCTTTATATATACTCCTTCATTCCTTTTCATTTCACCAATTCATTTCTCTCTCTAAGTTTTTTCTCCAAGTTCTCTCTAAGTTATTTCTCACATTTTTGTTCTTCATCACTCATTGTTCTTCATCACTTCATCTTTGTTATTGAATAATTTATTTCGAATTTATTTTTTTTATTATATATTAAAAGTAATTTTATTATTTATTTAAATAAAATACTTTTTTTAAAATATTAATAATTATATTTTATAAATTAATAAACAAAATAATTAAAATAAATAATTTTAAAAATAAATATTTCATTTCTAGAAAAATGTGAAAATCCTGATTTGTGTAACAAAAGATGCACGAGACGCAACTCCATCTTCACGAGGTGCAGCCAACAAGACCTGAATCCTTAATCTTTCACAAAGCTGCACGAGGCGCATAACACCTTGTGCGAGGCGCATGCAACAGTGTTAGGTGTCTTCCAAAATTCTTCAAATTTTGTCATATTATTGATCTAAAACAACGGTCTTCTGAGCTATGCATCCAAATCTTCAAATTCTTGCAAATTCAAATAAAACAGTCCCTAAATGAGTCAATATGACTTGAAACTAGTTATAACAGACACTAAAAAAATGTAAAAATATCACAACCCCAAACTTGAATTGTTACTCATACGCATAATTAACATAATAAAGAGTTTAAAAAAAATATACATAAGAATAACCTCAATAAAGTGCTAGAAAATTGTTTTCAATGGTGCGATATTGCTCTCCTTGACCCTTGTAGCAATCCTTTCCGTTTTGAGCTCTCTCTATTTATAGTGAAAAACACGCTCAAGTTTTCGTTCCGTTGTGACATGATGAGAGTCATCGTGGCACGATGCTTCACAAAATAGCCATCATGTCACGATGTGAGTTACAAATCTTCTTCAAATATTCCTCTGCCATCATGGCGCGGTGGATAGCGTTGATTTCTTCAATTTTAACCTTTTTGAGTGCAATTTCTTCTAACTTTTACTTTTTCTCCAAGTAAGCTAAATCCTTAGGTATTAGCCATGATTGTTGACCTAAAACTACGAAAATATCATAAAATAAACCTAAAATTGCTATAAAAACATCATATAAATTTCTATCACAAGTGAGTCGTTCTCTTCTCTTTTTTTTATTCCATCTAAGTTATCTAGTACCCCTACCCCAAACTTAAGACAATTTTGGGCCGATAGAAACCTTTGACTTCCGTGATTAATAAATGTCAAAAGAAGAACAAAAAATTAGCTAAGAGTGTTAGGTAATTTTCTTTGTAGGGATGATTACTTTATATTACTTTTATTTTGGTTACTTTTGGGGTAATGTTTATCCCACACCCCCCACCCCCCTCTCCCTCACACACACACAAACATGTAGATTTATTTTTATGTGATGAAAGTGTTTATATGTACTCCTCTAGTCTCATATATAAGCAACATTTTACTTTTTAGATTCATTCAATAACAAATGTATTTAGTCTATAATACTGGTTAGATTCATCAGTTATTGAATGAACCTAAAAAATGAAAAGTTGCTTATATATGAGATCGGAGTACCAATTTAGTTGGAATATCTACTCGATTCTTGATGATTTTAAATTATCTAATTTTTGTTAATAGATATCCCATAATTGGATATTATAAAATATTTTGTTGTCGTGTTTCAAATGTAATATTTCCATATTTGGAATATTTTTTTACTTAGTGTTACGACCTATGAAGTACGGACACTTATCGGATTAGGCGTGTCCGTGTCTGTGTTCGACACCGACACGACACTTATGATTACACTAAATTATGTCATTTTTCCAAATTATTATCGGTGTCGCCGTGTCAGTGTCCGTGTCGGTATCCGTGCTTCATAGGTTACGACACACAACAAAGCCTATTGTTGTGGTTTTTTTTTTTGGTTTTGAAAATTCGGTATCCGGCCCAACGACTGAATAATCCGAGGGGACCAATCTCACCGTCCACTTGCGGGGGCCCCGTTTAAAGCCAGAGTCTTTTCTTAATTCTAGTCCACCTTTTAGTTAGAGGTTCACTCCTCCTAAATATGAGAGCCTACCTACTTTTCCACAATCACCCAACCTGAGTAATCGTAACTCTTTCCTAATGAAGAGATGTTAAATAATCTATTCATCTAATCTCTATCTAATTCTAAACCTTAGCATCTAAGTTCTAGAGAGAGTAAGTTTGATCTTGCACAGTGGGCAAAACCTTTGACTCGCAAATTCCAGCTTTAATCTAGAGGTTCTTCAATATTTGCTCTTACTTGAATATGTTGGTCTTCTATTTATAGATGTTGCAGAACTTTCGATTTGCTTTGTATTTGAGTTGCAGCTCAATAGGAATTAATATTAAAACAAACTTTGTGTTTAAAACTGATCCTATAAGATAAAGATTCAAGTAAATCTTTTCTTAAGTTGGTTATGACTTCCGATCATATCTAACACATACGTTTGTTAACAATCTTCTGTAACAAACATTTAAATAACATAAAATCTTTAATTCACGCTCTATAATAAACTTCAGAAAGATTCACGCGCTCATAAGAAAGTTTAAATAATAGCATAATGCAGCCAACTATGGAAACTACAATACCTTTCAAAATATACTTCCAAATAAAAAGTTTAAATAATTTTTTTTATAATAAATAATTTTTTTCTAAAAAGTAGTAATATACCTTTTTAAAAGAAATATAAAAAATATATATACCTTTTAAAATAAATTACCTAATAAAAAAGTTTAAATAAATATTTTCTATAAACTAATCATTATATCAAAGTTATTCATTTTTTAAAAAGGTAATATATATCAACATTTAAGTAATAAATAACAACTTCCTTAAAAAAAAGTAATTATCAAAAAAAGAAAAACTTCCTTAAAATAACAACTATCTTTTTTTTTTGGTTGAAACAACTATCCTTTTTATTGTTGAAAAAATGACATATTGTTCTGTGAGCATAACTCAATTGGTAGAATATTGCGTTATATATGCAGGGACCGGTGTTTGAATCTGTCATCACACTTCCCACATATATAACGCAATATTCGAACCAATATATATCCTTATGGATGAAATTTCTAGTCACTAAGCTACTTGACAAAAAAAAATGACATATTTTTATAATTTGTTTTATAATATATATCTTTATAGATTTCATAAAAGTCATTTTATGTATAACCTATACCAATATATATATATATATATATATATATATATATATATATATATATATACTAATATATAAAGGGGATACAAATTTTTGGGATGACTTTTTCATTATTCCTATTTTACCCTTAACAAATAACTTCCACTTTAAAATAGATTTTCAGTTTTTTTATAGTAAAAAAAAATATTTTTTTTTCTTAATAACTAGCCACAAAAAAAAAAGGTTACGTAGTTATCAATTAACTAAGTCCAATAAAAAAAGAGATTAAATAATTATTTATATTTGCACAATAGAGAATATCGATCACAAAAAAAAAAGAATATCGATCACACAAACGGGCACGTGACGGCTAGTATATATAAAGAGAATACCCCTTTTGGTGTAGAATTTTCTTATTGTCACTTTTCCCTCCACTCAATTTAAATATTTGTATATGTTTAAAAATAACTTCCACATAAAAGTTGGTTTTCAGCCTTTTTTAGTAAAAAAAAGAGTTTTTTTTTTTCCTTCCTAATAACTAAGCATAACAAAAAACGAGATTAAATAGTTATCAATTAACTAAACACAACAAAAAATGAGGTTAAATCTTCTATATCTATACCAATATATAAAGAGAATAGCCCATTTGGTATGGACTTTTCTTATTGTCACTTTTGCCATTCACTCTATTCAAATTTTTTTTTGACACAGATTCAAATATTTGTATATGTTGAAAAATAACTTCCGCATAAAAGTTGGTTTTCAGTTTTTTGTTTAGTAAAAAAAATAAGATTTTTTTCTTAATATCTAAGCACAACAAAAAAGGAGATTAAGTAGTTATCAATTAACTAAGTAATATAAAAAGAGAGGTTAAATATTTATCTATATTAGCATAATAGAGAATGTCGATCACACAAACAAACAGGCACGAAACAACCGCTAGTAGTATAATAAAACTTCTTTACTTACAAATATTTTTTATAAGCTGGAAATTTTATTTAATTAAAGAAAATAAAAATAAAGTGCTCCTCATATTATGTTTGTTTTTTACTTTTGAGTGGGTATTATGTAATTGATGTTCCGATCCTTTAGCATATTTTTTTTTCTTTGCTTAGTGACTACTTCTATAAAAGTCTCTTCACTTGATGTTGAACAATTCTACTAATACTAATAGTTTTCATGTCTCTTCCTCAATTGTATATATATATACTAGCAGATTAATAGATCATTTCAGAATGACATATACATCACATATCCTGGATCAAGTAAAGACCGCTACTACTCCTAGTGATAGGAATAACCTACTCTTTTTCGCGAGAAGGCCCATCTCGTCTCGGACCAGTGCAGCGTGCGTTGCGTGATTCAACTGTGTTTTTTGCACTTGACTAGGTGGACAGTTGACCGGAAGATAACTTTGATTCAGTATGTTGTTGGGAAATCTGCACAGATAGAATCGCATACTTGGTCACCCGATGCTATTGAGGGTCCCACTCATGTATCCGCTTTGATTCATGCAGCTACTATGGCAGCCCATTTCAGAGTCTCTCCCTTACGATTAATTTCTCTAGCAATCTTCAATACCTCCCAATCAATAACAACATTAGAATTTATGTTATCATCAATAACATTTGAATATGGAAAATTTCGAACATAGTCCTTATTTGTCTTTGCATCACTCAAAAAACAAACAATGTTACACATAACAATATATGTTTTACCTTGTTGTAATTCATCTAATTGGTTTTTAGTTTGGTCCTCATTTTAAGATTCGGAGAGCAATTATAAAGGAAATTTGTTTTCTTTCCACCGAAGAATGTTAGTGGTGCTCAAACTTTGTTGTAATTCATATGTCTTTTTAATATCTTTGTTGTTTGGATTGCAATTCAAATGTATATTCCATTATAGTTCTAGCTTAAATTTGAATTTGTTTTTTTTGTGATTTTTTTTTAACTAATTTTATTTTTTTAAGAAACCAAATGAAGTAATTAATTAAAAACTATTCTAAGCAAGAGATGTTCCTAGAATACAAATGAGTTCAGAGTCTCATCAAGTACTGTTAGTTTGTTAAGAGTTTGCAGTGGATACTTTAAAGCTAAGAGAAAGAGAGAAGACAACACAAAAACAATTTATATTGATTCCTCCCACAAATTAAGAGTAGTTCAGTCCCCTTGCACTTTCAAGGGATTTTACCATAATCACCAAGATTACAATTGCTCAAACACCAAGTAAGAGGGACTTCTATTGCACAAACACCTAGTAAGAGACTTCATATGCTCAATCACCAAAAAAAAGACTTCCAAACTGCTCAAGTCCAAAAGACAAGAGACTTATCAAAACTAACTTAAACAAGGATAGTTAAAGGTGTTTCTATACTTGATATACAAACATAGTGTCAAATTGTGCTAAGATTTTGACAGAGTTTTGGTATGTTTAAATTGCGCTGAGAGTCTTTATCTTTCTTCAAGTCTCAAGCTCCTTATATAGGCATACATTAGAGAGACATTGGAGAAGACTTTGCATAATTCTTGAGTCTTGGAGAAGCTTCAATAAGAATGTTGGAATGTTGCCTCAAATGGATAATGTCGTTGCAAAGACATTTGAAATCTATTGCTAAATGAAAATGTATCAATTAATTCCCTTCGTAGAGAAGACAAACTTGACTTCTGACTCAGAAAGTGACAGTTCATAAACTATTGATGCTGACATGTCCTTCATACTTGTCTTCAGGTTCTAGGACCTCAGAGTCCAACAATTCACAGTTCAAGACTTTCGAGTTTGGGATCCTCAGAGTTTGTTCTTCAAGCTCTGATCTCCAAAACTTTCAACTTCTCTTCTTAATTTGCTTTCCGCGAAAAATGTTGGCTCTGGTGTGGAGGCTCTTCAAAAATAGGTTACCTATACTAAAGACATCTTACATGATTAAATTTTCCAAAATAGTAACCTCATGTTCACCATACTTACTCAAGTATAGATATTCCTCCTTGACAGTTATCCCTGAAACACCCCATTTCCAACAACCTCCTATCCCACCAAGAATTATTTCTCTTTTTATATCTCTTTGCCTCGTCCACCACCTCTTTAGCTATCATAACACAAATCAAAATTTTCATGTCTTGAATAAAAGCAAATTGAGTTATGAAATAACTCTATTTAATTCCTTTTATTGACTTGGCCACAAGGACCTTTCAAAAAACATTATACATGCACCCCACAAGAGATAGACCACCCTAACCGGGTTGTCCTTTTTAGGAATCAAAGCAATGAACGTGCTATTAATCCCTTTTGCTAACCTCCCCTTATCTTAAAATCTCAAAACTAGTTATAAAGAAAAATCAGTTACGGTTTATTGTCAAAATCTCTCATTTAACTGTCAACCATGATATTTATAAATTGAAACATCTTTTTTTATTTTTCAATCACTCAATCATATGATGTTTCATTCAAAATATTTTTATGGGGGTGAGGGAAGGTTGATGGTACAAAAGAATTAGATTTTTATAAGATCTCTAATTAAAGTGAAAACTGTGTTTTTAATAGTGAACTGTGTTATATAAGGTTTTGCATTTTTTCACAACTGCTACTTTACCTACGATCGTATAAAAATGGTTTTCTCAAAAGTTACTTTTTAACGGGGGTTATATTAAACCTCCCCTAAAAAACCGCCACTATTTAGCGCGTTTTTTGTAGTGCGAGGAGGTAAAATTGGAAGCACTTGTAAATTGTAATTCATACAACAATACAATAGCAATTACATTCTTCCTTTTTGACATGGTATCAGAGCAAAGATCTTAGGGTTTCTGTTATGCTCCTTGCATCAACTTCTACCATGGCCATTGGAACCATGACAGAAAACGATGAAGTGGAGTCTAGTAGCAACAACGATAGAGAAATCAAACATATGCAATCAATCATGGAAGACTTGACATCAAGGATGACACAAGTCTTGACTTAAAACCAGATGCAGACCCACACAACGAACGTCAACTCTTCCGCATCGCAAATCAACATTAATTAAGTTGGACGATTTAAACCATCTACTATGGTCCCAAATTGTTGAGATGTATATCTGTCGCAAAGACAAGTTGCACGCATTCTGCGTTTGGGAAAGGTAACATCCTATTTTGATCATACCCTATTTTTGAAACATTGTTTTGGAAAGGTAACATCCTTGATAATATATGTGGGTGACATGATCATTACATGGGATGATATGGAAGAAATCTCAAGACTCCAATAGCAATTGTCAACTGAATTTGAGATGAAGAATCTTGGAGAACTTAATTATTTCTTGGGCATTGAAGTAGCTAGAACTAAACAAGGTATATCTCTTTCCCAAAAAAGGTATGTGTTGGATTTGTAATATGACGCTGAAATGTTGGATTGTAAGCCTATCGATACTCCCATTGTTCAAAATCATAATCTTAATTGGTCTTGGATAGTGTACAACTCATATTCCGGCTAATAACGAAAGATATAAGACCATCTCCAATGGTGGGTTCTTATTTTTTAAGAACTAGTACCTAATAGGTACCCACATTGGAGCAAAACACAAAATAGTACCTATTAAGTACTACTTCTCAAATAAGAACCCTCTATCTCCTTTTGGACCCACCTGAATTTTCATTAAAATATGAATTAATTATTAAATAATAAATTATTGTAATGATGTGAATTTATTGATGTGACCCATTTTAGAACTTTTTTAGAAGTGCTGGGTTGGAGAGGTTGAGTACCTATTAGATACTTTTATTAAAAAAATAAAAAATGTGTGATGTGTCACGTGGAACCCAGTTAAAAACTTAAATTTGGAGTTCTCCATTGTGGATGCTCTAAAAAACTAGTTGGTAAGTTGATTTACTTATCTCATAATTGCCTAGATATTGCGTATGCAGTGAGCATAGTAAGTCAATTTATGCATTGTCCCAGTGAAGAACATATAGATGTAGTTACTCGGTTTCTTCGTTACCTAAAAGGCTTATCAGGGCGGTTACCGAGATTTTGAGTGCCCTGTCGAAATTATGAATTTGGTGTCCTTTTCTTAATTCATAATTTTTTTTACTAGATTTATAAGTCATATTATTATAAATATATAATTGTAAAAAAGTAAAAAATTACATTAATATTGAAAAGTTCACACCAAATCAAAACTACAATAAAATTATGACAAAAGTAGTTATAATATATCTATCAATCCGAACATGTATTAGTAGCATTTCAATTCCCATAGTAGCCGCAACCTTCGGTTATTAATCTCTGAATATCATCCTCCTAGCATTTTTTGCTGCAATATCATCCTCCTGTTAATTATGACGTTTTTAAGAAAATATTTTTTTATGTTGAATGTAAAAAATTAAATTTAAAATTTTAGAAATATAAACGTGTTTATAACCATTAATTTTTTTAGCGTTATTAGACTTATAATTTCCCGACTTTATGTACTGCTAATATTTGTTTGACTACCTTTAGTGGACTCAGTTAATGTTGATTTTCCAATTGATTTTGGTTCATTTGACGTCGAGTTTTATGATGTTATAATAATTCTTTTATGCGCAAAATGATAAATAAAATTAATATAAAGATATAAGTATTAAATAAAAAGATAATATTTTAATATTCAACGTAATTTTTTTGACTAATTTGCTTGTGTGTTACGTTTTACGCGTTACTTTTTGACCTGCGCATTACTGCACGTTATTAGACTTATCTTTTGAATCATGCGTTATTTGACTAATAATCAATTTTTTTATTACAATAAAGAAAATAAAATTGAATTGATTTTAACTTCTACTTACAATATATTAAAAGAAACTACTATTAAAAATCCAAGTTTGTCCTTATTACTTTTAACGGTGTTCCAAGTTTTACGTCCTTAAATGTAATTTTAATTCTAAACTAATAAAAAAAATACAAAAAAAGGAAAGAAAGATAAGAATAAAAGAAATCTTCCCATAAAAATGGCATCAGAAACCACATCTCTAAACAAAAAAACACAAAACAAAAATAGGAAAAAAAGAAGATAAGCATCAAATAATTCTTCCCAAAAAAATATGAACAACAATCACTATAAAAGAAAGTGTTGATCACTAATATATAAAAAATCATACACGGGACAATATGTCTAATAAAAAAAAATTAATCATACACGGGACAATTGCTTTAATAAAAACAATTTAATCCCCGTCAAAAAAATAAACTTAATCATACACGGGACAATTGCTTTAATAAAAAAAATTAATCATACACGGGACAATTGCTTTAATAAAAAAAATTTAATCATACACGAGACAATTGCTTTAATAATTCTTTTTTAATCATACACTGAACAATTGCTTTAATAAAAAATAATTAATCATATACGGAACAATTGGTTTAATAAAAAAAGAAATTGAATAGTAAATATTTTTTATTATTAATTATAATTTATTACACAAAAATCATACACAGGACAATTAATTCAATAAAAAAAAGAGTTAATTTAATAAATGTTATAAAAAATAATAGAATGACGTCATTTATAATTTAACAATAATTTATAAATAAAAATCAATAGACTCGTGCGATCTCAAAACTAGTTTTATTTAAAAACTATCAACACAAAAAACAAAACCGATACGATAAATAGAAGATAAAAATATTTAAAATAAAAATCTTAAATAACATATGATCGTTTATTTAGATATTATTGCATTTGTATTGCTACGAAAATATATGATCATCTATACAAATATAATTCATAATATCTTCAAAAAATGCTAGGAGGATGATATTCAAAGATTAGTAACCGGAGGTTGCAGCTACTGTGGTTTATCAAACTGCATTTTCTTTTAAGTGACAATTTATTTGTATGTAATATTTTAGTATTCAACTTATATTATTGGGTATAGATATTCTTTAGATAAAATTTAATAAAATTTAATAAAATTTAATATTTTTATATTAATTTACATTGAAATAAATTTTGCCTATAAGGTTCCGATATTCCTCAATTTAAAATAGGTAGCAAAGTATTTACCTCATTTATCTGTATTTTTTTTTTGTGTACATTTATTTGTATTCTTAATCCACACTAACTATTTTTAAAATTTTAAAAGAAAATTCTCGAAAAAGAATAAAATGATTTTCACAATAAAAGTTACAACCAATTTAAGAAGTTGTTTTTGAAAACTGTTGCCAGCAATGATTTTTTGGGCACATGACAGCGATGCTTTTTAATTGTAGTGTTATATTTATCTTACGCCAATTTTTGCTGTGTTATTTTTTTAAGTTAAATTTTTAGGTTCTCTGCATTTACATTGCTTGTACCGATATTTTTAGATAAAATTCACATAAAATATAAATACTTTAAATATAAATAAATATAAAAATATGTTATAATAGTATAAAAGAATTCAATTTTTTTTAGACATTGATAGTCTACCTTGGCACACCTTGTGCTCGGGTGACTGCGTTTATTTTTATATATATATATATATATATATCTCATTTTGACTTGTTTAAAAAAAATTTTTTTTTAGTTGCCAGGGATATTGTACATGATATATGTAGGAGGCCGAGATTCGAACTTTAATCATCCTATTTATCTACCTTAAATAATGGAATTATTTTTTTTTATATTGTAAATAATTGAATTTTTAACTACTTGATCAAAAAATAAATAAATTGATACGAGAGTGTTCACTTTTTAATTTGGCTTTTTTACAAAATGTATTTGAACTGTAACAACTAAGATCTTGACATCGTATTTCGTTATAATTTTAAAAAGAGCATTGCTATTTAGCATGAAATTTTTACACAAGAAATGCAAGAATTAACACATGGCAAAATCTTAAAGGATGATGTCATTTAATCTTCTTTTTTAGTGGAAAACATGGGTGGTTATGGATGTAATCAAGGGTGAGGATTTATTCTTCTCTTTCTTGCATCAAAAAATTCTTGTTAAATAGCATTTTCCTTTTAAAAAATTCATGTATTGGGTCATTGAAAATGTTTGCCTAAAATAAAATATTAATATTTGGGCTTCGGCCCTCTTCTATTCCAAAAAAAATAAAATAAAATATTAATATTAATACCATAATAAAAACTATTAAATATTTTACAAGGTGAATAATATTCTGGAAAAAAATCTGCAAAAACATTAATATTTTAAATCACAGTAATCAAAATTTTATTTGCCGCATAGAAAAAATCGAATATATTGAATTAATTTCATTTTGGTAATCCTCAAGATTCCATCTTTCACCAATATTTATAAAAAATATACTAATTCAAAATAAATAAAAAATCGCACAAAATAATAAAAAATTAGTAATAAATATTAATATATTATTTTATCCTTTTTTATCTCAAAATTCTCAAACTTGGGAAAGAGGTTCACGCACAAATAGCAATCGTCACCCCCAACTAATTCCTATGTTTTTTTTACAGGTTAATTCCATTCTACTTCTTATTTATTTATATTTATTATATTATTTATTATATATTATTATAAATAAATATGCACATTTTTTGACTAATATAAATATATTAGAAAAAGAAGATAATATTGAAGGTTTATTTTCAAAACGTTTCTGAAAAAGAATTCAGAAAATCAAAATAGTGAGAGACAGAGCAAAAGAACAGTTTCTTTTCTTCCAAAAAGAGAGAGAAAAAGAAAGGTATTTTTTATTATTATTTTTTATTATTTATATTATTACTCCTTTTTTTTTTTCTGCCACTTTTTGCAATACCTTGTATTGAAACAAAACCATTTTTATTTTCTTCACAACCCAGAAACAAAGTTAAACCTATCTCAAAGAGTATCTCATTCATTCATGGAAGATCAAAACCTGAACCTACCTGCTGCAATGTCCCCAACTTCAACCCAAGATGGGTCAGAAACCAACAACAACGTCCCTGTTGCAACTGAAGTTGCTACAATTGTTGATGTTGGCTCTGACACCGGAGCAAAGTCCGGACCTGCTGCAGGTTCGAACTTTCCTCCCGTGAAAAGGGGACGAGGAAGACCTAGGAAGCATGAGGTACGTGTGAACCAGCCGGCTCTGGTACCAGTGACACCGGCACCAGAGCTTGCTATTCAGCCAATTGGAAGTGGGGAGAAGCGTGGAAGGGGACGTCCTCGTGGTTCTGGAAAACTTCAGATGTTGGCTTCCATTGGTATAATTTTTTTTTTTGTTTCATAATTTCATTGCTTGTTTTATTTCTTTGTTTTCATGAATTTATTTTTTGTTTGTTTTGCGTTTCATAATTTCATTGCTTGCTTGATTTCTTTGTTTTCATGAATGAATATATATATTTTGTTTTTTGGTATGAGAAGGTGTGTTTTTAACGTTTGTGACTTTATGAAATTGTGATGTTTTGTGTCCTTTTCAATTGTACGGTTTTTGTTGTAAAATTAAATCTCAATGAAGGAATATAATTTAGGTTTTTGATAGATTGAGAATGGACTGGTATCTCATTCATCAGTCTCGTACTATAATAAACTATATTGGATGGCAATTTTAGATCGAGCATGATACAATTGATTTTATATGTTTAATTGATCTCGATTGTCGTTTTAAATTGGATGGCTAAGATGCATCTAATCAAAATCCCATTTAGATTGAAGGTTGAAATATTTTCTAAAACTAAAATGATCCAACTTAACCCATAACCTAATCTTTTGTTTCTTGTAATTTTTTTATTTTGAGGTTTATTTGGTTTGTGTTTTATTTTATGAAAAAAATTGTGTTTTATGTTCTTGTCTCTCTAAATTTTTATTGTTTTTGTTTTGAAATGAAAAGTTGAGGCAACATTGTGCAATTAATTGGAAATTCTATTCAAGACTGAAAACTTATTATGAAATACTTGCAGCAGTTAAAGGATTAAGCAAATTAACATTCAGTTTTTCATATATGAAAAATAAGATAGGAACTCTTTGTTTTAGGTTTTGGAGGTACCCAAGCAGTCTTTTGTTAAAAGGAAGAAATTTTTATGTTTATTATTTGTGAAATATCTACATATTTTTTCATAACATAATCTTTTGATCACCTTTAGCGGGATCACTTGATGCCAGTTTTCCATTTGATTACGGTGAATTCTAGGATGTTATGACGTTTTTAAGAAAATATTTTTTTTTTATGTTGAATATAAAAAATTAAATTTAAAATTTTAGAAATGGTAATCGTGTTTATAACCATTAATTTTTTTAGCGTTATTAGACATATAATTTCCCGACTTTATGTACTACTAATATTTGTTTGACTACCTTTAGTGGACTGGTTAATGTTGATTTTCTATTTGTTTCGGTTTCATTTGACGTGGAGTTTTATGATGTTATACTAATCTCTTGTATGCGCAAAATGATAAATAAAATTAATATAAAGAGATAAGTATTATTCGTAAAATGATAAATAAAATTAATATAAAGATATTAGTATTAAATAAAAAGATAATATTTTAATATTCAACGTAATTTTTTTGACTAATTTGCTTGTGTGTTACGTTTTACGCGTTACTTTTTGACCTGCGTGTTACTGCACGTTATTAGACTTATCTTTTGAATCATGCGTTATTTGACTAATAATTAATTTTTTTATTACAATAAAGAAAATAAAATTGAATTGATTTTAACTTTTTATTTAAAACGTATCAACACAAAAAACAAAACCGATACGATAAATACAAGATAAAAATATTTAAAATAAAAATCTTAAATAACATATTATCATTTATTTAGAGATTACTGCATTTGTATTGCTATGAAAATATATGATTATTTATACAAATATAATTCATAATATCTTAAGTATTTTTTGGATGGAGGTTAAGTTTTTACTTAAAAAAAAGTTTTGTCATTATGATTTTCTCATATTCTTTACTTTTCTCATATGATTAATATATAAAGTAATTTTACATAGACATATAATCACATTCACAATGTAAATATTTGTACAAATATGTTACAAAAGGTCCATCATACATGGTCTATGTACCTTTAAGTTTTATAAGTTTCTCATGCTAGAATATGAAACTTATATATATATGCAATTTTTTTTATAGGTGGATGTGTGGCTGAAACAGCTGGAGGAAATTTCACACCTCATATGCTGACTGTTAGCCCGGGAGAGGTAATATGATACTAAATAAATATAGAGCCCTCAATTTGAGATTTGTCTAGGTTTTGAAACATGAAAACTATTCTATATAATATATATATATGCTATTAACTCATAATTTTTATTTTGATCATTTTGCAGGACGTAGTTGCAAGGATATTTGCATTTTTTCGAAATGCTCCTAAAGTTGCTTCTTGTGTAATCTCTGCTGCTGGCACTGTATCAAGTGTCATCCTTCGCCAACCTAATTCTGGTGTTTTTGTAAGACATGAGGTAAAATCGTAAAAACTATGAATCTCTTATATATTAATATTATTGTGAGAAAATCAATATATAGCTTATATATTTTTTGAGTAAATGGTTATTTTGTTTTTTGAGTGACTTGAGTCTATTAGACCCTATTGTTATAGTTTTTGAATTAACCAAAATTACAACAACATCTTCCAATGCATTTTTCATCAGTTAGTTTAATCATAAAATATATTTTATGTTAATTAGTTTGGTTACTGAATGTGTCTTTCATGAGTCAATTTGTTTAGTTAATGAACATAATTTGTAGTACCTAAATTTTGCATGTTTAAATAAGCTATCATATATTTATGTTAATTTTTACCCTTGTTATAAATTTAGGGACACTTTGAAATTTTATCATTGAGGGGATCATGCACTTTCACTAGTGCTGCTGTTGCTGGTGGTGCACATAGAAAAATTAGCATGTTGAGTGTTTCATTGGCTAAATCTGATGGAACAATTTTTGGAGGTTCTATTGAGAACTCAATGATTGCTGCTACTCCTATTCCGGTAAGAATTTTTTTACAACATCCATAATGTAGAAATAAAAACTAGATTAATTTATACTATGTTTTCTTTTAGTAGAGATCTATTATTTGATTTCATTAAAACAATATGGTTCTAAATTGCAATTGCGGTTATACTGCAAACCTTAATCTTGCAACAAAATGTTATTATGATTCCGGTGTGAAGATCGCTAAAAATCTTTGCATTGTGGCCGCAATTACTGTTGTGAACTGCAATTTAGAACTATTAACACTACTATAAATCTTGATTCAAATCGTCTATACAAAAGTTAGATATCAAATTAGTTATAGTGTATTTATACCGGCACATATAGTGCATATGATATGATGTCTCTGCTCTTTGGATGGCAAGAAATATCATATGTACTATATGATATGGTGTCTCAGTGTCTGATACCAATACGACAATGACATATATAGTACATATTTCCTACCATCCAAAGAACCGAGACATCATATCATATGTATACCATATGATATCAGACACTGAGACATCATATCATATAGACATATGATATTTCTTGCCATCCAATATAACTACATCTGTCATTGTCGTATTGGTATTAGACACAAACATGTATTAGACACTGAGCACCTTTTTAATCTGAAGTGTCAGTGCTACATATGATATTTACCTTTAGTTAGTGCTGTCTAAACATATATTGTATTGTTTGAATTAACCATTGACACATTCTTATTCCAACAGCTGATTATGGCAACTTTCATTCAAAGCATAAGCCAACAAATCAAGAGGAAATACTCATCTCCTTCTTCAACTGCTCCAAACATGCTGCCAAACTCGAAAGTTCCCAAGTTAACTCTAGAACAAGGAGAACCTAGCTGCCAAACAGGAAATGCAACTGCAAATTCTAATGGTGTAGCTGTAGCTGTAGCAGATATCAATGTGACATTAGCTGAAGCAACTAATGCTGTGTCTGTGTCTGAAAATGTCACTACTATTGCTGATGAAAATGCTCATTCCGATTCCGTTGGTGGTGGTGGTGGTGGTGGTGCTGGTTTTGACCTTGAGAGCCAGGTGCCTGAATCAGACAATAAAACCTCTCCTTAAATATGAAGCATCTGTCAACCTTTGACTTATGTTCACAGTGGACAGAGTTTATCTCTGTTTCACTCTGTTGTTGTTATAACTTTATTTTTATTATCGTTCTTGTTATAAATTTTATGGTAGCAGTAAGATTATTCTAGTATTTGACTTTGTTGTATGTGGAAGTTGTGGATCTAGTACTCTCAGTTGTGTTGTGCAGACATGACCTTAATTGTTGTGAATGTGATTCCTAGTTTTGCAGACTCATTGATCAGATTCCTTTTTCTTTTATTTTGGTAAGTTATGATGCTTTCATGGTTGATTTATTTAGTTCTAATTGATATTTTAAATTTTTCTTAGTAGTTAAATGTTTTATAAATTTACCTATGTGTGTTTTATTAGATGAGATGACGCGGGTCATGAGTTTAAATTGTAGTTGCGGATGCAATAGTGGTTGCTGTTATTGCGATTGTGGTTATGATTGTGGTCATTGTAGTTGTTTCAAAGCGAGTTGCGACTGTTATGGTGTGAAATTTTTTCTCAAAGTATATATTAAGTTGCATCACTATGTCGTTGCACTCTTTACTCACTATAGTAGAGTCTTAGTTTGTTTTGTAAATATTTTTATTGAAAGATGCTTGAAATATACACTTGAAATATGTCAGTGCATCTTATGTAGATTGGGATTTAGGTTTATAAATGTTATTTTTTTTGTGAGAACATTTAAATGAATATGGTTGTAATCATATGATGTGGTTTTGATGCGGCCATACACATGATTGGAAATCACACTGCAATTGCGGTGTGATACAGTTGCAGAGGTTACCCCAACAGCAATACTGCGGCTGCAATTGCAAATGCGGACAACAATTTAAAACTATGGTGCGTGTGTCTCTGACTCTATTCTAGCTTAACCAATCGATCTCTGCTTTTATCATGCAGCAACATTAAATTTTTTAAGGAGAGTTTGTCACCTATTTAGGTCCCATAAGACTTGAAAAATTAATCTCAACAGTTGCGCTCGAAGATACTCAATTTACACCAAGAATATGTCTTGTGTTATTTTAATAGTTTATTGATCATACAAAGTTTTGAACAAATGTATCATGTTTACAATATAAGCAAATTTTATGGTGGACACTTTGATAAGTATTGCATAGTGGATGAAATTAGGTTAAGGTAGTCATAAGTTTTGTAAGGACTAAGCGTGGTTTGATATAAAATTTAGGACAGAAATTTGTCTGGTATAGATTCTGAGATTCATTTATAGGTTTGAGTTTTATCTTTTAAGGATATATTTTTTATAGAGATTTTATAAAAAAATATAATTTATTGTATTTTTTATTTTAATAAAAATTACTTTTTTAACAAAATAATCTTAGTTTGGTTGAATACATGTAAAAGTGATTTTTTTTATTTACGATATAACCTCCACCATTTTCCTAGTTTTAGGATGGAGGACTAACTTGTTCGAAAACATACCAATAATGGGGAACTTTGTTTTAAAGATGCTTATCTTTTTCAAAAACCTTGAGGTTTATTGTGCTAAGTTGATTTGGAACACCTCAATTCAGTCTTCTAAGTCACTTCTTGTTTGGAGACTTTTTCACAAAAAAGTTACCACATATGAGAATTTGTGAGGTAGAGGTTGATGTGTTGTTTCCCGGTGTAACTTGTGCGGCAAGACAATGAAGACTAGTCAGCGACTAATCCGGCTCGTGCGTAAAGGCATGCGCACTGGCCAAACGTTGTTCTCCTGAGAATCGAACCCGGTATTAATTCCCCGGGTACGTCCTTTAAAGGAGCTCCTTGTGGCTATTATCAACTTAGTTGATGTGATATGCTTCTGTCGAAATAAATAGATGTTTGATAATAACATTATTTCTTGAAAACCGGCCTCTCATATGGTGATCTCCAATACTTCTCTTGCTGGCAATCACTCTACACGGACCTAATTGTGGGCTTTGGAATAATGTGCACATTATGTTTCTTTTCCCACTGTTGGTGCAAATTTGGCCTAATTGTGGGCTTTGGAATTTTATCGACGCTGCTGTACACATAACTGAAACTGTTACAGCTGCTGTCTTGGATCTTCTGCAGAATGTTGATGACGATGAGGCAGCAAAGTTAGCAACAAATATGTGGAGTATTTGGAAACACCTGAACTTGAAGTTTTGGCGTAATAGATCGGAATCAAGCACGCAGATTTTGGCATAATAGGGTCGGAACCAAGCGAACTGCTTACAGCAGAGACATACTTTTAGCATTCCAGAACATGCTGTAACTGCATCAGATCCGGTGCAAACCAGCAGAGAACATGCGCAGGCTGTTATGCGATGAAAAAAAAACCAGAATTTGTATTATTGATGCATCTTTCTCTTTACAGCGGAATCGAGTGAGAATTGGTATGTGTATACGAGATGTTGAAGGGAGCTTTGTACTCGCCGGGACACTATGACAAACACCAATCTGTAGTGCTGACAGAGGGGAGGCACCGGGGCTTCTAAAAGCCACTCTAAAAAAGTGTTTGATTATTTTCACAAGAGCAAAAACAATGTCACTGAGTTTGGCGATGTTATGGCTGAATGTAAACGGATATTCTCTTTGTATTTTGAAAACTCTCATGTTGAGTTTAATAAAGAGACAAACAAATGAGATAGCCCATGCTCCTGCAAGGGTAGCCACTTGTTAGCTCTAATATTTTTATTGATGTACCAACATGTCTTGAATGCATTAATTATGAAATGAAATGCTATGAAAATCTTTTAGTTATAAAAAAAGAACTTGGAAAATACACCATATGAACTTAATCTTTCTAAAACAAATTGGATTGCCTATATACCTTTTAATCATATGTAACATTGCTAGTAATGGTTCCATAGAAGATACAGATACAAGTTACAACACAAACACCAGATATAACACTAACGCATAAACATTATAATAATTTAAATTTAAGTTAATGAAGATAATACACTTGTCTTCGTGTTGCGTCGTGTCAACACTTAACACACATTCAATATAAAGTGTCGGACTGTCGGTACTACATTGATATTTTTTGAGTAGAATCACACACATTTTCAAAGTCTCTTTTTTAGTCAGCATATTTTGGCCATATTCAAGCAAAACATAAGCAACCAAATCAAGAGAAAGAACTCATCTCTAACTTCTACTGCTCCAACAGCAAATGCAAAAGCCAATACAAACGGTGTAGCAGCTAATGGCTTTGTAAGTATCAGATATAATGTCACTGTTGGTGTTAGTATTGACCTTAACTGTCAGACACTGGAGCCACTTATTGACCTTAAAACATCGGACCTGGATTCCCTACATTTGAAAAAGCACACAGTTTCTCACAGTAGCTAATCTAAGCCGTTGAGTATAGATTGGACGGTTATAATTATATATCATCAAAATCAATTAAAAACCATCATGTCCATCAATTCCAGATTGAACGGTTCGGGTGAGTAATTGCGTCATGCAGTTACTACTAACTGCACCAAATTCATTTACTAAAACTCCTTAAATATCCTTTCAACTTAATAGCAGAACAGAGTTTTTCTCTTTTTTTTTTTCTTTTCATTTTGTTAATTGCTTATGATAGCAGCAGATTTTACTAGTGTTTGACTTGTTTTTTTGAATAAGATATATTGCTTAAAAATCTTCTTCTGCTTAACAAATTAATTAGAATAAGATATATAGTTCAATTTCTTTTCCATTATGAAGTGGAAAATTCATTCATCAAATAGCTTTTCACAACGTATAATATTGAGCAGCATTTTAAGTTGGTCTTTTATATTTTAAAATTTTTAAGTTGGTCAAGTTTTAAGGACAAGGATTTGGTGTAGTTACTGCATGATGCAGTAATGGAACTGAACCGTCCGATTAAGAATTGGCGGATGAGATTATTTGATGGTTACTTTTTTTGTATTGGAATTGAGACGTCTTATCACAAATGGACGGTAAAGATCTATAACAACGTGATATTTTTATTAAAGGGAGAAATTTTATATGAAAAATAAGATGGGAACTCTTTGTTTTAGGTTTTGGAGGTGTCCAAACAGTCTTTTGTTAAAGGGAGAAATTTTTATTTTTATTATTTAATATATGCAATAGATGTAAAATATCTACATATTTTTTCATAACCCATAATCTTTTGACCACCTTTAGTGGGATCACTCAATGTCAGTTTTCCATTTGATTATGGTTTCTTTGGGGTTGTGAATTCTAGAATGTTATGACTTTTTAAGAAAATATTTTTTATGTTAAATAAAAAAAATTAAATTAAAATTTTAGAAATATATATGTTTTAATAACCATTAATTTTTTTAGCGTTATTAGACTTATAATTTCCCGACTTTATGTACTACTAATATTTGTTTGACTACCTTTAGTGGACTTAGTTAATGTTGATTTTCCAATTGTTTTCGATTTCATTTGACGTGGAATTTTATGATGTTATAATAATTTGTTGTATGCGCAAAATGATAAATAAAATTAATATAAAGAGATAAGTATTATGCGAGAAATGATAAATAAAATTAATATAAAGATATAAGTTTTAAATAAGAAGATAATATTTTAATGTTCAACATAATTTTTTTGACCAATTTGCTTGTATGTTTTACACGTTGCTTTTTGACCTGCGCATTACTGCACGTTATTTGACGTGGAATTTTATGATGTTATAGTAATTTGTTGTATGCGCAAAATGATAAATAAAATTAATATAAAGAGATAAGTATTATGCGAGAAATGATAAATAAAATTAATATAAAGATATAAGTTTTAAATAAGAAGATAATATTTTAATGTTCAACGTAATTTTTTTGACCGATTTGCTTGTTATGTTTTACACGTTGCTTTTTGACATGCGCATTACTGCACGTTATTAGACTTATTTTTTGAATCATGTGCGAAATGATAAATAAAATTAATATAAAGATATAACTTTTAAATAAAAAGATAATATTTTAATGTTCGGCGTAATTTTTTTGACAAATTTGCTTGTGCGTGCGTTACGTTTTACACGTTGCTTTTTGACCTGTGCGTTCATGCACGTTATTAGACTTATTTTATTGAATCATGCGTTATTTGAATTATAATTTATTTTTTTAATACACTAAAGAAAAGAAAATTTAATTGATTTTAACTTTTTATTTATAAAGTATAAACACAAAAAAAAATGATACGACAAATACAAGATTGAAATATTTAAAATTAAAATCTTAAATAACACATGATCGTTTATTTAGTTATTATATTGCATTTGTATTGCTATGAAAATATATGATCATTAATACAAATATAATTCATAATATCTTAAGTATTTTTTTGATGGAAGTTTTTACTTTAAAAAATGTTTTGTAACAAAAAATTCATTATGATTTTCTCATATTCTTTACTTTTACATCTCATTTTACATTTGTTGTAGGTTTTGATTACTATGCACTAAAAATATAAAGTAATTTTACATAGACATATAATCACATTCACAATGTAAATATTTGTACAAATATGTTACAAAGCTATGAATCTCTTATATTAGACTAGTATTGTATCAGAATATTATTTGTGCATGTCTTTATTTATAGAATAGTCATAATGATATAGAAGACTATGATATTATCTATGAAGATAATGGGCACATTATGTTTCTTTGCCCACTGTTGGTGCAAATTTGGCCTAATTGTGGGCTTTGGAATTTTATCGACGCTGCTGTGCACATTACGGAAACTGTTACAGCTGCTGTTTTTGATCTTCTGCAGAATGTTGACGACGATCAGGCAGCAAAGTTAGCAACAATTATGTCGAGTATTTGGAAACACCATAACTTGAAGTTTTGGCGTAATAGATCAGAATCAAGCACGCAGATTTTGGCATAATAGGGTCGGAACCAAGCGAACTGCTTACGGCAGAGACATAATTTTAGCATTCCAGAACATGCTGTAACTGCATCAGATCCGGTGCAAACCAGCAGAGAACGTGCGCAGGCTGTTATGCGTTGGAAAAAACCAGAAATTGGAAGATACAAGTGTAATATCAATCTAAATCCCCGTTTTAAACAAAAGAGACCAACTTAAAACATAAAATAAGCGTAAAGGACCAAATGTGCAATTAAAACAATAAAATTTCACATAAGTAGTCTACTAAACAATATTAATACACATCTATTTATGATCACCTAATGTGATCATATATCATACATTAGCAAATAGTTGATAATTTTTGGCATCAAGAACAATTTGTCTAACAGCTGCAATTGCTGCAATAGCTCCCAAAGTAGAGAAAACAACAGCAATAGTTACATTCAACCAGAAAATGGGACTTCTCTTAGATGGCTTAAATGTCAAGTTAAAGAAAATTACAGGTAAAACAAAGTCAAGTGGCATAAAACCGAAAGCTCCGATGAGTGAGTTTATGTCTCCAAAAAATGGAAGCATGGCTGCTATAATGGTTGAAATTGTAACTGCTAATGATCGCGAAATCACCCTTGGGATTACATTGCGGCTCGAGAACTCGGGGCTTTTCGGGTCCCCAAATGTTTGTTCTAACACTTCATTTGTAGGTTGCAAGTACACCTGCATTAAGATTCAATGGTATTTAAGTGATTAATACAAGGACCAAAATTGTATTTAAGTGATTAATAAAATGCAGAATTCATTTATCATACATGAGAATGTTAGGATATTAGTTACTTACCACACCAACTGCTGATAATTGTACTATAGTGAAAACATTGGTCATATAAATAAACCACTTAGGCAATAATGGCTTCCCATTGTCTACAAAGTTGCTTAAGATAAGTCCTTCAGATTCATTGCCAAAAGCCCAATAACCAGATATAGCAACACTAAAGAAAGTGACACAAACTACAGTATAACAAACACTTAGTGCCTTGAACATCTTTCCTTTGACTGGTGGTGCTAATGTGGCCTGCAACATAAAAAATAAAATAATCAAGCACTTAATAATGAAAAAGGATTCTCGGGTTTATAATATGAAAATGAAAGAAAAATTTAAGGGTGAGATTTAAAACACAAGAAAAGTGAGAGGATTAACTATTACAAGATGGTTTTCTAAGGATGAGTTATACTCAATTTAAATTCTAACATAGTATCTAAGTCCCATTTAAGATTCGTTGGAGTGTTGGACCACCACCTATCAGGTTTTCGCTATCAGGTTGTGACCACCTACCATTTATATCCACTATCCACATATCAAGCCCAATAGTACCAGGCGAGTTGTAAGGTTCCAGCACTGCCACCTCACGATCTTCTCCACCCCCTCACTAGTGGAGGTTTTGCCTTATGTGGGAATCGAACCATGTACTCTGAGGTTCAAGTACATGTTCAATCCACTCCCACTACCAATTGGGCTGTAGTGGGAATGGATTGAACATGTACTTGAACCCTATGGTACATGGTTCGATTCTCACAGAATTCAAAAACTCCACTAGTGAAGAGGGTAGAAAAGATCGTGGGGTGGCAGTGCTAGGACCAAAGTGGTGGGGCTCGGGCTGTTACACTTCCTAACTATTTTTTCAATTTCATTTCTTTCAAAATCCATCAGGTAGGTATTCAAATAAAAGAACTGAACACATTCAAACCTGAATTTCAGGGATGATTCCATTTCCATAAGTAGTGGCAATGATGCTAAGAGCATTGAAGACTCCAAATAAACGATTTTCTGCATCACCTTTTAGAGAATAATTCTTTTCTGGTGCTTTTGATGAGTTTCCTATAGTAATATTAATGAAGTTAAGAACCATAAAAGTGCAAATTGGTGAGTAACAAAAAAGAATAGCCAATTTTTTTTTATAGAAAATACCTATATATATAGAACCTCCAGCAGCACAAGCACTATATAATAAGCATAGAACCAAAGACACAAGATTAATGTGTCTCAATGAATGAAAAGATGGGATTTGAGCCAAAATCAACATGAAGCAACCAAATATGGTTACAAACTCATAAAGCTTCATAGTCCCATTTGGGTTTGACAACACATAAATTGCCTGCAGTTGATTAATTACATTAGAATGAAATTATATATCCATAGGTAAGAAGTAAGAACAACATGGTTGAGGTAAAATGTGTGTCTCTGTTAGTGTGGAGTTTCTTTTCATGCTCCCTACCTTTCTAGCGCTCTCTGGATTTTCAAAAATATCTCTGCCGCATGATAAGTAGCGATCGAGCGTTAAAGGGGCACAAAATTTGAAAAATCACAATTCGCTACTTAAAATGCGAACCTTATAAAAATATTTTCATAGGGACAAAAATATTAGATTTTTATAAAACTTGCTACTTAAAGTGTGCACTTAGTTCGCACTTTAAATAACGAATTATATTTTTTCAAATTTGTGTGTCCCTTCAATGCTGACTAGTTATCATTCGAAAGGTTATGTTTGGAAATCTTGAAAGCCTGGGAGAAAGATAGGTGGTGGAAAAAGAAACTCTCCTGTTAGTGTGTGTTATCAAAGAATTTACATAAAGAATATATCAAAAAAAAAAAAAAAAAATTTACATAAAGAAAAAAAATATCAAAATTACCTTCATGCATTGACCACCCAAAAGAGTACAAGCCACTACGGCTCCATAGCAAACTGCAAACTGAATTGGTCCCACAAAATATCGACCCCATTTAGGACCTGATACCCATGTTAGAGTTTCATATTAGCTACTCATTCTAGTTCTTATAATTACGGGAAAGTTTTAAAATGTACTACTAATAGAATTTTATTGATGACATATATTGTTATTTGAAAGTATATTTTTAATAGTCATTATAATTTTTTTGATTAAAATAATGACTTAATGTACACTGATTTTATTAAAATGATAGATAACAAAAATATAACTCGTATTAAATTGATGTCAATCATATCATTTTTTAGCCGTAAAGAAGAAGAGAGTCGTAAGTTTTTACTTTTAAAGAGTATTACCGACAGTCGTTAAATTTTTTGATAATTTTTTGATAATTTTAAGCACTAGTCCATGGTGCACTATTTGTGAAGATGATTCACCATAGTATTAGCCTATATTTACTTATGTAAAATTTCTCTGGTTAAATACATTAAAATATATTTTTAAATAACACTTCAAAAATAATTTAAAATTTATATATTTGATTCTATACGTTTATATTTATATAATTGATTTTTTTTACAGATATATAATTGATTTTATACATTTAGATAATTAATAATATATATAATACTTTGAAGAAACTAAGACAAACACTTAATTAACAATAATAAAATAAAAATGAGTAACATTAAAATTGATAAACAACATCATGCATAATAATGTGTTTTTACGGTTTTAAAAAAGAAATAGTATCACATTAGTGTGTATATAAAAAATGGAGAATAAATATAAAGAAAAAAAATTCATATCGAATTCTTGATTTTAGTTTCAAGTTGAAAATGAATTGAACCTAATGAGCCGAACTGAACTGCTCGCAAACTCTAAACGAATCGAACTCGAGCTGAAAAAAGAGTTCGTGTCAAACTCAAGTCGAATTTCGAGTCGAACCAATTCTTATCGAGTCGAGCTTAGACAGGTCCATCACTCGTTGGAGCTGCGCCTGCGACCACCACTACTGTTTTTTGAGTACTGTGTAATTTTTTGAATATATATCATAATTATTAATTAAATTTTAAAAGTTTGAACACCCTGATCCAGGTTCCTGGCAATGGCATGCCCTTGACGTCCCATAAATGAAAATGTTATGAAAAAATATAATTTGTTACTTAGAGTGCGAACTTAAACGCAATTTATTATTTAGAATAAGAATTAAATTATAGTTCGCTACTTAGAGTGTAAAGTTTAAACTGAAACAAAGTCAATACTTAAAAATGCAAACTCAAATACAATTCACTACTTAAAATGGTACTCAATTTGCATCTTTAACTAATGAACCTTATAAAAATAGTACGTTCCGTTTTCATATAAATATCATTTAATTCGTCCGAGAAATGATGGGATGAATGGAAGATATATATACCCAAAAAATACTAAAACAAAGCTGGCAAATGAAATAATACCACTAAAGAGATGATGTGTTGCTGTATATATATTTACCTAAAATGTCACGAGCCATGTCTCTAAATCGTAGCTGACGATTACCCAATTGAGCTTGTCGTTCAAGAACAAGAGATAATAAATTGTAGGAATAGAAAGTGACCATAGCTGCAATAACTAAGCAAATGATCCCAGCCGTCCATCCAAGTAATGTGAAAGCATATGGAAGACTTAGAAGTGCTGGGGCCACAATTGATGTTGTCAAGTGGTAACCACAATGCACCCATGAACCTAAACCAAAAATAAATGTAAAACCAATAAATCAAAAGATAATATTGTGAATCTGAATTTTACTAACCATTTTTTTTAGTTGAACTTTTTATTCCTTTATATTTACATTTATTATAATTTTGATCTCAATTTAGGCATAAGTTGATAAGTTTTTATGTAAAATAAAGCCAATTTTAGTTTTAAAAGAGATATTTTGTCATTAAATTCAATATCAACATAATAAATAATTTTTTTTGTACAAGAAAAATACTATTTTTAGTTGAAAAACATACGTTGAACTCAAATATACAACAAATTTATAAATAATATTTAAAAAGTTGAATTTATAAAAAAAAAAAAAAAAAAACTATTTCTATGTATTTAATAGTATAGGGGGAACAAAAAGTGAAATTAATCTTATAGCATAAGTAACATATAAACATTTTTATAAAAATTTAGGGGAATTCGTAATCTCTGTTGGTTCCCTACTAACTTGATCCCCAATGATAACAACTTTTTTCTTTTTTATAACAAAGAGAGATTTCACTCATATTACTATATATTTTTAATTTGTCTTATATGCTTGCTACCGGTGCCAACCCCCACGTGCTATCCAACTATTCAATTCAAACAAGGCGGAATCAAGAAAGACAAATTTGTATAATTTTTTTTTTTAATTTATAGATTTTCTTAGGCACTCTATGAATTTATCAAAATATTTCTATCAATTATTGTAGTGGATAAATAGAAATATCATACCATTATAACGTCTACTATTTAAATAGCAGATATTATAAAAATAAAAAATAAAAATATTATTTATTATTTAAGTAGCAGACGTTATAATAGTAGAATATTTATAGATATTTATCTACTACTTAAATAATAGATATAAATATTTTTATAATATCTGTTATTTAAGTACCGAAAGAGTAAAATAGAGAAGTAAAATTCAATTTGTATTTATATTTGTATTGTATCCATATTTATTTCAGTTCATAATGTTTTTGGTAACAAATTTATGTCCAACAATGAACAAACAAAATGAAATGATCCACGTTCACATAAAGTCGATTACTAAAATATTGACCAGAATTGATTCATCATTTAATATAATTGAGCACCGACATAAAACTTATATCATAATCGCTATCATTATGATTTATAGGTGGGAATGTATATCTGCATTTTCTTACCAAAAGAAAAAAAGAATCTCTGCGTTTCGATTTCCCGAATATAACTTTCAAGATACTTTACATTTGTACAAATTTTTGAAGCATAGAGACTTCTAAAATTAGGCGTGTCCATGTCCAACATGTATCCGTGTCAGTATTCGACATCGATATGACACTTATGATTACACTAAATTATATCATTTTTTAAATTATTATCGATATCGTTATATCACTGTCCGTGTCGTATCTGGTATCCGTGTCCGTGCTTCTTAGTTTATAAGTTTTTCCCTATAGATTATTTTATTAGAGATACGTCCATTATTAAATGAGGACACATTTCTTAAGTGAGATTCAATAGAATTTTGTTTGGTCATAAGATTTGTTGATTTTTACAAAATTTTAAAAAGGTAAAATGAAAAAATTAAATAATATATATTTTCATGTAAGTGATGATCAAACTTTTGTATTCATTTTAAATATTTTTCGAGATTCAGACATGCTAAAAATTCAATTTTGTTGATTATTTTGAGGTTGTTTTTTAAGTAATAATTCCGCAAACTTAACTCAATTATTAATTAAAACATTGAATTATATATGTAGGGAATCCGAGTTTGAACTCCAGTTATTCTATTTATCCATCTTAATGGTGGAATTTCTAACTAATAGGTTACTTGAAAAAAAATTACACTTATATAAATATATATATATAACTCCCTTTAATCTCAAGTATAAAGTAAATATTACATAAAATAAGTAGGGATCAAGGACAAGAAAAACTTGTAATTTTTCATAAAAGACTAATTAAATAGAGAGAAGGGTAAGTTAAGAGCAACATACCTTTTGATTTAAGAACAAAGAGAGCACCTGCATCAACATCTTTTTGTTGTTGTTGTTGGATTTGCAGTGAAGGATTTTGCTTCTCTGATTTTTCATGTTCTGCTGTTGAGGTTGGTAGCAGAGTACCCATCTCTTGTCTTTTGTCTCAACCTCTTAACAAATATTCAATAGAGTGGTCTAATCGAAGGCATATTAATACTATTATATACTATAATTAATTTTTATATTTATATACTATATTGGAGGTGTGTGGACGGATCCGTGTGTGGACTATGTTTTTGTCAGTTTTATTTGTTTTCAAATGGTTGACTATTTTTTATCGACAAATATATAGAACATATGTTTGTAGTTTTTGCCGGTGAATACTGAATACTATATTTAGAATAGTTTATTTTTCAGTTTATGGAAAATATATTATACAAATAAATAAGTTTATATGTTAATTTATAAGTTTTTATTAGCTGTATTTTTACAAGTTATATTTTCATAAACTAATTTAATAAATTTATAAAAATATATAAAAACTTATTTATTTACGTAAAATGTTTTGCATAAGTTCAAAAATAAGTTATTTTCAACGGGCTCTAAACCAATTTATTGTTGGTGGAACCCTGGACTATTTTACTTTAAAATATGTTAGGCTTAATTGTAATTTTGGTCCCACTATTTTTATTATTTTGCAGATTTGGTCTGCCTATTTTAAAATATGACAGTTTTGGTCCACTTTAATTATCATGACAGTTTTGGTCTCTTGAACACATCAAAAACTTCATCTTTTGTCTGTATCAAGTATATCCACATCTTTCTGTTATACTCATCTACAAAAGTAATGAAGTATCTGTTTCCACCAAGAGATTTCTCATCAAATGGTCCACACACATCAGAGTGTACAACATCTAGAACATTTGATGATCTCAAAGGTAATGCCTTGCTGAAGACATTCCTGGATTGCTTACCCACCAAGCACCCATCACAAATCTCATTTGGTATTTGAATTTTAGGCAAACCTAACACCATGTCTTTACTTACTAACTGACTCAAGTATTTAAAATTCAAAAGCCCAAATCTCAAGTGCCATAGCCAATTCTCTTTATCTTCGGTCACTGCTTTCATACATTCAACTTCAGTAGTGTTGATCAAAGTTTTGAAGGTTATGTTCTTGGCCAAGGGTGTTCTCAGAACCAAAATGCCAGCAGGATCATATAGCTCAAATTTCTCATTTTTAATAATCACTGAAAAAATCTTCTCAATAAGCTGACCAATACTAAGTAGATTACAGTCCATACCTGGTACATACAACACATCTTCAATCACTGCAAAGCTTCCATTGCTTCTTCTGATTACCATGTCACCAGTACCCTCTGCCTGCAATGAACTACTATTGGCAAGCTTCACTTTGCTTTTCTTTGAGCTATCAAACTTTGTCAACCAATTCTTGTGACCTGTCATGTGGTTAGAACAACCAGTATCCAAGAACCATTCTCCATTTGCAATCTTATCTTCTGATATTGCAGCCATGAAGGTTGCAGCTCCTTCAATTGGTTCTTCTTGCACCAGTTTTGCTTCATTATTGCTGTCTTTGGCTTTCTTGGATCTACAATTAGAAGCATAGTGACCCCATTTCTCACAATTATAGCACTGAATATGACTCTTATCTTTGATGTTCCTCCTCCTTTCTTGAAGGATTCAGATTTTTCATCAAAGTTATTATGCTTTTGTGAGAAATTCTTTGACTTACTTTGATTCTTTCCTTTGTAACCACCATTCTTCTTGATTGTTTGAGCTTGCAAGGCTTGAACTGATTCTTGTACACCCTTTCTTTCATTGATCATCAACTCATGTGCCTCTAAGGATCCAATAAGATCCTCCATCTGCATTGTAGCTACATTCCCAGCTTCTTGGATCGCAACTATCACATGATCAAAATTTGGAGTCAAAGTTCTCATTACCTTCTCCACAATCATTCTTTCAGTCATCACTTCACCACAAGCCTTCATTGTATGAACCAAACCTTGAACCTTAGAGACATAAGATCCAATTGATTCATCTTTCTCCATTTGTAGCAATTCATATTGCCTTCTCAGTGACTGTAACTTCACACCTTTAACTTTTTCTCCACCTTCATAGTACTTTACCAAAATATCCCATGCTTCTTTAGAGGATTCAGCATGTGATATTTTATCAAAGTTTGTTGCATCTACAGCTGCTTGTATTGCATACATTGCCTTACAATCTTTCTTTTTCAGATACCTATGAGTGGTTCTTTGCGCTTCTGTTGCATTGGCTTGCAAGTCTTGAACCCCATTAGTCACAACTTCAAGTGTGTCATGAAATCTGAACAAAGACTTCATATGTTTGCTCCATCTTTTCCAGTTCTTGCCCTCAAGAATGGGAAGATTGTTGGGTAATCCATTCCTTGACATAGCTGCTGAATGTTTGAAGGAATTCACCCAAGAATCTTGGATATTTGTGTATCTTACACCAAGAACCAGACTCTGATACCAATTTGTTGGAGTAAATTGTGATTACTTACACACGCGAAGAAGATGAATCTAAAAGAGAGAGAGAGAGAGAGAATAGGAGAAATAATGTTTATTGAATAGAATGAAATTATTTTTTTACAAGACTTATGTACACTATTTATAGATTCTCCTAACAATGTGAGTTACTTGTAAATCAAGTAACCACCTCAACTAACTCTTAGCTGTCACAACAGCTGAGTAACTAACTAACCGAAAGACAATTAATTAAATGGATAAGGATTTGAAATTACAAAACAACACCCTTCAACGCTCGCTAGTTATTATGTGGGGGGTAATTTTAAAAATCCAAAAAGCAATTGAGAAAAGTAGATGGTGCAAAAAGAAACTCCCGGTTAGCGCGTATATCAAAGAATTTATAAAAAAAAAAAAAACAAAACTACCTTCATGCATTGACCACCCAAAAGAGTACAAGCCACCACACCCCCATTGCAAACTAAAAATTGAATTGGCCCCACAAAATAACGACTCCATTTAAGACCTGATACCAATGTTAGTTTCACATTAGATAGTCATTTGAACTATAAATTCCTCCGATTAAATATTAAAATTTTCGTAAATGCAGTTCAAGTCATAAAATATTTAATATGTTTATGCGCATATTTGAATTCGCATCACATATTTTCATTTTATGTATGTGAATTTTTCAACTATGGTTATTAAAAAGTATTAACCATTGTACGAAAAAAAAATTAGCCAAAAGAAGCTCAAAAAAGTAAAATCAAACTCATTTGACCCTGAAATCTTACTACCATTGGTTAATTCTACAACCTCCTCCAAATCCACAACATATATCACACTAATTGAGAGTGAATCCTCTTCCGTGAACATTTTCTCAAGTGAAATCTTGACACTTCAATTAAAATTGAAAAAAAAAAAAAAAAAAAAACATAAAAACATAAAATGATGCTCTTTTAATGGTGCAGATGGACACTGCCCCTCCAATGAATTTTACACCCGAGAGAATCCTGACTCAAGACTAATTCATTACATAGCTCCATTAAGCTGGTTTAAAAAGGTAGTATTTGTAATCTTTATTGGTTTAGCTTAGTTGATAGCTAGGAGCATTGCATTTTATATGCAAAAAATTAGGATTTGAACTCCAAAAATAGTGGGTTCAATGCAAGATATATATACCCAACAAACTAAAACAAAGTTGGCAAATAAATTAAGATAACCACTCTGATTAGAGGTGAGAATAGGCTAGATCGAGTTAGGCTTTGTCAAGCTTGAGTCTGGCCTGTCAAAAAATCGAAGACTTGAGTCTGGCATGTGGCCTATCATAGGCTTATCTTTTAGGCCTGAGTCTGACATTTTGAAAGTCTAAGTGACATGTTAGTCTGGTTAAAAGTCTATTTCACATGAACATATTTAAATAAATAATTATATTTATTTTAAAAAATACTTATGAACTAATAAATCAACGTTCTTTTAATATTTAACATGATATTTTAGACTTGTAAAAAAAAAGATATTTTAGAGAATTTGATTATATATATGTCATCATATTTCAATTCAAGTTTATAATAGTACAATTATATATGTGAAAAACTAATGTAAATTAATAAACTTAAACTACTGAAAAAGTTAATAAATTTATAATTTAGTCGAAGTACAAATTTTAATATATAAATAATAATAGTATTAAAAATATTATTCATATTATCTTAAATAGGTCGGTCTGATAGGCTAAATGTTTTTTTAATGGCTTGCAATCTGACCTATTTAGTTAAATAAGCTTATAAAAAAAATTGATCGGCTCTATTTAAAGAAATAGGCTGATCTGACCAAAGTCTGTGTAGACAAGGCCATAAAACATTGTAGACTATTCCCTCCTCTAACTCTACATCTTATTTAAATATACCACTATAATATTAATGTAAATAATTTTAATAGACGGACTGATATTATTGCATATAAAAAAATTAATAAATATTATTTATTAATCTATCAAAATTATTTACCTCAACAAATATACTCAATTCATATGCAAATAAACTATATACTGAAAAATTCACGATAAAATAATATACTGTATATATAGTACCTAAAATATCACGAGCCATGTCTCTAAATCGTAGCTGGCGATTACCCAATTGAGCTTGACGTTCAAGAACAAGAGATAATAAATTGTAGGAATAGAATGTAACAATAGCTGCAATAACTAAGCAAATGATCCCAGCCGTCCATCCAAGTAATGTGATTTTTTATTGCAAATTAATTTTTAATTTTTTTTATTTTTATACCAAAATTCGATTTTTTTTTGTCTATCAATAGATACTTGGTTCATTTGATTTGGACACAAAAAAAAACCAAATTTTTCACTCTCTTAATCTTATTATTATCTTTCTATTAGTGTTTATTTGTAAGTTTTAGTCTTTGTTTACTCCAATGGTGATTTTTAAATAAATTTTGTTTTTATTATAATTGCAATCGGGAGTTTAATTTAATATTTATCGATAATTTTTATTATAATTTTAATCGATGATTTGTATCGTATAATTTAAATTTAAATTTTAATCGATAATTGTATTTTTATGTAATCATAAAAATTTAAATTTAAATAAGAATATGAAATAAAAAGTGGTGGGGTAAAGTGTAAGTGTTGAATGAAAAAACCATTGGAGAGGGTAGAGTGTTGAATGAGTAGGTGGAAGAAAGAGAAGATAATATGGAGTGTAAAAAGTGAATAAAGTGGGTGTTGAGTTTTGTGACCATTGTAGATGATCTTAGAAGTGCAGGGGCTACAATTGATTTTGTCAAGTGGTAACTACAATGCACCCATGAACCTAAAGAAAAACAAAAGTAACACTAATAAACTTGTAACACCCGTATTTATTTATTTTATTTTGATTAGAGTTAATTAGACTTTTTATAGTATTTTATAGTGAGCTAGTAATTAATTAATAATTAAGGCTATTTTGGGAAAAAGTAGTGCTTTGAATAAGATAAGTTTTAGAATTATAATGATAAGGATTGGACTGGAGTGTTAATGGGCCTAAATTAGTAAGAGAGATATTATTGTCTTTGGTTAAGCTAGGATTAGGTTAGGGTTATGAGAATAGAGAGAGAGCTCATAACTTAAGAAAATAGAAAAGAGGTAGAAAGAGAAAGTTGAAGAGAAGGAGGTAGAGGGGAAGATTAGAGAAAGCTTTAGAGAAAGAGAAGAATCGGATTCTCAACAATTCTAAGGTTAGAGAGTAGTTTATAATTCATGTGAGATGATCAAAGAGGGGGGAGATGACTATTCTCCACACCCAAACTCTCTCATCTCTTTGGTGGGTGATGGGATCAAGGGAATGTGATTTAATGAATTTATATGTTATTGCATGATGATTCTATGTTATTACATGATCCTAATTGCTATTTCAATCATCAATTTCGTGTGTTATATGAAGATTGTTGTTATTGATGTTTGAAAATGGGTTTTGAATAAAATGAGGAAAAATCTCTACTTTCTACTTGAAATGATGTTTGATGATGTTAGAACTTGTACTTTTAAGTCTATATATGATATGTATGCTTAAATGTGATAGCTTTAAGGGTTTGTAACATGAAATTCGTGATTTTTATGTGATTTTATGTCCAACCCGCGAACAGAGCACGAATTCTGGGTACGCTCGCTAGCTCTTCGCCAAGCGACTCATGCTGTTCTTGCTAGAAACCTAGAAATTCATCTGTTCGCTTAGCGAGCAGTAGCGAGCAGCTCGCCAGGATTCGCCAGATGGGGGTTACAGTCTGTATCTCCTTCGCTATGGCTCGCTAGGTGTTCGCTTAGCGAACATACCTTAATTTTGAGAAATTCCTTGATGTTGTATGATGATTATGAGCTTATAACATGGTTAGATTTGGTCTTATAACATGTTATTGATTTGGATTGATTGAATCTTGAGTTAGTATGATGATGACATGCTTTTATGTATGTAATTGATTGAAATCGAAATGATGAGTTATGATTAGCTAAGATGTTATGTGTATTGTATCTTGCTTGAATGTATGCCTTAATGATGATATGATGATGTGAATTTGATGCGGATTGAGAAGGAGTAATAGGGTTGAGCGGCCTATTATTCATGGTTAGTTGTTTAGGGTATCATCATTATATGGTATGTGTACATTCATGCATTCATGAGTCAACTTGATGCGATGTCCCCCATGACTTAAAACTGACTTGATGCGATGGATATATGTTTATCCTAATTTGATGCGGGTACCACATGCATTAGCGATGTCTAAGTGACATACATTATGTGTTTTCATTAGCTTGCATTAGGAGATTGTGCACTATACTTGGTATTTGGTAATTGTGTTGTTTTCCAATGTAATCTTGTAAATGCTTGAAGTTATGTGAGTTTTACTTGAATATCTTGGCTTTATTGATGAACATGATGAACCATGATGTTATATATTGTTAGCTCTATATGATATGCGTATGATTTATTTTATGATATAATTGCTTACATAATATAAGTGTATGCTATGCTTATTATTATGAACTTGAATTATAACTAACTCTCTATTTTTGTGTATGTGTAATGGGTTGGGTCCAGATTCTCCCCTTGAGGAGTAGTTTCGTGGCTTTGGAGTTTAGCTCGGTGGACTAGCATAGCTTGGTAAGGAGGGAAGTATGAGAATTCTAGGAGCTTAGTTGTCTAGAATTGCTCTGATACTTGTAACCTTGCTGAGACTAGTATTAGGTTCCTCGTTTGTTTGAGATTTATATTTGACCTTGCTACTTATTTATCTTATCTTTAATTCTTGTTGAATTATTTTGGATAATGTTATGGGGCTTCATTTGTGAAAGTACCTAATTGAAGTTGTAATATGATTTATGACTTGCATGCTTGGATTTAATTATTATGAGTTATTTGATGAGAATTTCATATGCTTCCGTTGTGGTTAAGTTATTATATGCATGCTATTAGTATCTTGTATTAAGTAATGTTCTTGATGATTTGTATGTTGAATGATTTACATTAATTATTGCATGCGAATCGATTAGGAGCGTTACATTTTGGTATCAGAGCAAGGTCGGTCCATATCGGATCAAGTAGGTTAGTATACCCATAGGTGCTTGAGTATAGTGAACACTTTTAGTACCCTTAGTCTAACGTAAGGTTGGATTTCTTTTGGTTGGTTGTTTAGGTGATGGCGCAAAGAGCTATGGCGGATGCGATAACCTTTATGGCTAATGCTTTAACACAAGAAGCGGCAGCTAGGATGGCCGAAAGGGTTGCCCAAGAGAATCGTATGGGGAATGAGGATGAAATGAGGTTGGAAAGATTTCTTATGAACAATCCAAAGGAATTCAAGGGAGGTCATGATCCCGAAGGAGCTCAAAAATGGTTAGAAGCTATGGAAAGAATTTTCGGAGCAATGAGGTGTTCAGAAGTTCAAAAAGTGACTTTGGGAAGCTATATGTTGCATGAGGATGCGAGTTATTGGTGGAGGAATACATGTCAAAGGTTGGGCCAAGGAGGAGCTATCATTACTTGGGATATCTTTAAGAGGGAGTTCTTGACTAAGTACTTCCCAACGGACATGAGAAACCGGAAGGTAGTAGAATTCATGGAGCTCAAGCATGGAAATCTATCGGTTGCGGAGTATGCAACCAAGTTTGAGGACTTGTGCCGTTTTTGCCCACACTACAACACCGTAGAGGCGGAAGGGGATAAGTGTGTGAAGTTCGAAAGTGGTTTGCGTCCTGATCTTAAGCAATTGGTTGGTATCTTGGAGATAAGAAATTTTGCTAACTTGGTGAACAAAAGCAACATTTGTGACTTAGATGGGAAAGCTAAGACAAGCTACTACAAGGAGATGAATGATAAGAGAGGAAAAGGTCAAGACCGTGGTAAGCCTTATGACAAGAGGAACAAGGGCAAAGTTGGAGGTAGTGGAGAGAAGGGAAAGAATGCTAATGACAAGTGCTTTAAGTGTGGTGTTTTGGGTCATCGTTCCTATGATTGCCCAAAAGGAGATAGATGCTTTAGGTGTGGGGAGTTTGGACACAAGGTTGATGCATGTAAGAAGAAGGTTACTTGTTTCAATTGTGGTGAAGAAGGTCACAAGAGTCCGGAATGTAAGAAGCCAAAGAAAGCGACCGGAAAGGTGTTTGCTTTAAGTGGAGATGGAGCGGAACAAGTGGACAATCTCATTAGAGGTACGTGTTTCATCTATGACACTCCTTTAATTGCGATTGTTGATACTGGAGCAACACATTCTTTTATATCTTTTGAATGCATGAAGCGTCTTAATATTCCTGTGTCTGAAATGCTTGGTTGTATGGAAATAGAAACCCCAGCTAGTGGTTCTGTCACTACTCAACTTGTTTGTCGTAAATGCCCTGTGACCGTGTTTGGTAAATCTTTTGATATGGATCTAGTGTGTATTCCACTTAGCGGTATAGATGTGATTTTTGGTATGAACTGGTTAATCTTTAATCGAGTCCATATTAATTGTTGTGAGAAAGTGATTACATTTCCGAAGTTGGAGGAAGAGTCTAGGTTGATAAGTGGGAAAGAAGTAAGAGAATCCTTATTGGAGCATGGTGAATTGTTTGCTATGTTTGCATCTTTGAAGATTGAGAACGAAGTTGGAATTTAGGAACTACCGGTTGTGCAAGAATTTCCCGATGTGTTTCCGGAGGATGTGTCAGATATGCCTCCAGAAAGAGAAGTGGAGTTTACTATTGATTTGGTACCTGGTACAAGTCCAATATCTATGGCACCTTATAGAATGTCGGCATCTGAATTAAGTGAATTGAAGAAGCAACTAGAAGAGTTACTAGAGAAGAAGTTTATTCGTCCGAGTGTATCGCCGTGGGGAGCACCTGTGCTCTTGGTGAAGAAGAAGGACGGAAGTATGAGGTTGTGTATTGATTATCGTCGTTTGAATCAAGTGATAATCAAGAACAAGTATCCGTTGCCAAGGATCGATGATTTAATGGATCAGTTAGTGGGTGCTTGTGTGTTTAGCAAGATTGATTTGAGGTCCGGATATCATCAGATTCGAGTCAAGGCGGAAGATATTCAAAAGACTGCTTTTAGGACAAGATATAGTCACTACGAGTATTCAGTCATGCCTTTTGGAGTAACTAATGCACCGGAAGTGTTTATGGAGTACATGAATCGGATTTTCCATTCGTATTTGGATAAGTTCGTAGTGGTCTTCATTGATGATATTCTAGTGTACTCTAAGACCGAGGAGGAGCATGCGGAACATCTAAGGATAGTGTTGAGGACCTTGCAAGAGAAGAAGCTTTATGCGAAGTTGTCTAAGTGCGAGTTTTGGTTGAAGGAAGTGAGTTTTCTAGGTCACGTGATATTTAGTGGAGGTATTGCGGTGGATCCTTCTAAGGTGGATGCGGTAATGAAGTGGGGAACTCCAGAATCAGTGTTTGAGATTAGAAGTTTTCTCGGATTGGCCGGTTACTATCGGAGGTTCATTGAAGGTTTTTCGAAGTTGGCTTTACCGTTGACCCGATTGACTAGGAAAGATCAACCTTCTGTTTGGGATAGTTTGTGTGAGAAAAGTTTCCAAGAGTTAAAGAGGCGGTTGACGTCGGCACCAATTTTGATTCTACCGAAACCAAATGAACCGTTTGTTGTATATTGTGATGCATCTTTGATGGGATTGGGTGGTGTTCTTATGCAAAATGGACAAGTGGTTGCTTATGCTTCTAGGAAATTGAAGGTGCATGAGAAGAACTATCCAACACATGATCTTGAGTTGGCGGCCGTTGTGTTTACTTTGAAGATATGGAGACATTATTTGTTTGGTTCTAGATTCGAAGTTTTTAGTGATCACAAGAGTTTGAAGTATTTATTTGATCAAAAGGGGTTGAATATGAGGCAAAGACGTTGGTTGGAATTTTTGAAGGATTATGATTTTGAGTTGAGTTACCATCCGGGAAAGGCCAATGTTGTAGCTGATGCTTTGAGTAGGAAGTCCTTGCATATGTCTTCACTTATGATGAAAAAGTTGGATTTAATTGAAGGATTTAGAGATTTGAGTTTGGTTTGTGAAACGACTCCAAGAAGTGTGAAATTGGGAATGTTGAAGTTGACTAATGATTTTCTTGATGAAGTAAAGAATGGTCAAAAGGGAGATTTAGACTTGGTGAATCGTCTAGCATTGATTGATCAAGGGAAAGAGACCGATTTCAAAATTGATGAGAATGGAGTTATAAGATTTCGAGAAAGAGTTTGTGTTCCTAACATCCCCGAGTTGAAGAGAAAGATTCTAGAGGAAGGGCATATAAGTGGTTTGAGTATTCATCCTGAAGCTACTAAGATGTATCAAGATCTTAAGAAGTTGTTTTGGTGGCCAAGTATGAAAAAGGAAGTTGCCGAGTTTGTTTATGCTTGTTTGACTTGTCAAAAGTCCAAGGTTGAACATCAAAGACCATCCGAATTATTACAACCCATGTTTATTCCGGAATGGAAGTGGGATAGTATTGCTATGGATTTTGTAAGTGGTTTGACGAAGACTACAAAAGGGAATGATTCGATTTGGGTGATTGTTGATAGGTTGACTAAGTCGGCACATTTTATTGCTTTTAAGACCGGAACTTTAATACCAAGGTTGGCGGAGATTTATGTTGAGCAAATTGTGAGATTGCATGGTATTCCATCTAGTATTGTGTCGGATCGTGATCCAAGATTCACTTCGAGGTTTTGGGAAAGTTTGCAAGAGGCTTTGGGGACTAAGCTAAGGATGAGTTCGGCTTATCATCCTCAAACGGATGGACAATCGGAAAGAACTATTCAATCACTTGAAGATTTGTTGAGAGCTTGTGTTTTGGAAGATGGAGGGAGTTGGGATAGATATCTACCTTTGATAGAATTCACATACAACAATAGCTATCATGCGAGTATTGGAATGACACCTTTTGAAGCTTTATATGGTAGGAGATGTCGTACTCCTTTGTGTTGGTATGAGGATGGAGAAAGTGTTGTGTTGGGACCGGAATTGGTTCAACAAACTACGGAAAAGATTAAGATGATTCAAGAGAAAATGAAAGCGACTCAAAGTAGACAAAAGAGTTATCATGACAAGAAGAGGAAGGATGTGGAATTTCAAGAAGGAGATCATGTATTTTTGAGGGTTAATTCAACCACCGGTATTGGTCGTGCTTTGAAATCTAAGAAATTGACATCGAAGTTTATTGGGCCTTATCAAATTTTGAAGAGAATGGGGAATGTGGCTGTTAGCCTGTATTTTCGACAGGCATTGATGGATTGCAATGAGATGATGAAATCTCATTTAATGCATATTATTGCATTTTAATATTCTCTTGGGAACTGATTCTGGCAATAAATCAAGAGAAAATCAAAGCATTTGACATTAAAGATTTTTAATGTGTCAAGTCTTAAAAATCTGTCGAGTTCGACAGAACCATGTTTATCCAAATAAACATGTTGTTTCGACATTAGTATGATTGTCGAAAGTTATATATATATTTGTTTGTTTGTCTAACGTATTGTGCAGAACAGAGAAGGCATACTCTGGACTTAGCAAAATATTCAAAAGTGGATAACGTTCAGAAGCCTCACCAGGTGTCAAAGGAATTCAAATTCAGAAGACACGTGGAATCTAGTTAGACGTCTTGTAGGTTTATAGCAGTTATTCTGTTCGTCTATAAATATTAGTTTTTCATAAGAGAAACGGGTCCACAGTCCACAATTCACAACACATGCAAATTCCTTAGAAATTCAGAGTACCCATGTCAACGAGCGAAATGAATGCAAACAGGAACATGTACGAATCTGTGTACCATCCTTTGTAAACATTTTTACATTTGTCAAATGCAATTTACATTTGCAAGTACTGATTACTTGTTTTCCTTTAAAGTTCAAGCACTTTAATCATTCTGCAATTTATTTCATTGCATGTCTTTACATTTCAAAGTTTTCTTTAAACTTTATTTGCAATTCATTTACAAGTTTTCTGCAAATTTAACTTTGAAGCACTTTACTTTAAACAAACCATTTGACTGCGTCAAATGCTTTTACTTTTTATCAACTTATCCGATTTAACCCAGAAAATATGAACATGTTTTCGCAATCTTATACACAATCCATATGTCCCAGGATTTACTAGTTGATCCTTCTTGTAATAATTAAACTAGCGGTTGTTTACTAAAAATCGGGGTAAACAAATTGGCACGCCCAGTGGGACCTCTGGATTGTGTATTTTTATTTAAGTTTGTTTTTGAAAAATTTCTTACAAAAATTTGTTGTTTGGTGTTGTAATTTTGATTGTGCGTATATTTTTATATGCATTTGAGGAGTGGTAAATCTCTCCAAGAATTTTCAAATATATCAACTCGTCCTCGTACCAGAATGGTGAGACCACCAAACAATTCTTCTAATAATAATAATAATAATGGGACAGAAACGAATCCTGTTCCAAATCCCCAGAATGTGACAGGGCAACCTAATCAACCGGTACTTGGCAATCCTAGCGCCAATCCTACTGGTGGGCCAACCAGCCCTGCCCTAAATTCTACAAATTTTGAAAGTATCCTAGTTAATAATGTTAATGGCGGGAGTTCGAACCCTGTAATAAGTTCCGGTACCATTGGTGTGAGCGCCAGCGGATCAACGATGCCTGCCACCACTTCAAGTATGGCAGGAGGATGTCCTCCTCCAAATCCAAATGGTGCAATGATGACACAAATGAATGTATCATCCATGCCAACGAACGTGTCACACACACATGGATATACAGACGGTAGTCAAGTTGGTGGAACACCGTCGAGACCCCCATGGTTGCCTAGAAACCCACAATTTGGAATGCCAACGACAACGATGGCAAGCCTGTATAATTGGCCTTCGATAGAAAGTTCTCCCTCATCTTCTGCGATGGGAAATAGGGGAAATTCTCTGAATTTGACAAATAATTCTATGAATGCACTTAGGCAACAAATGGAGGAAAGTAACCATGATATGGTGAACGCATTGACCCAGCAGATTGGCACAGTTTTCAACCTTGTTCTACAAACAGCCAATGATAATTACTTGTTACTAGCCAATCAAATGGGGAGGATGGCAGACTTTTTTGGTGCCCCTGATGCTCCAAATAACCAAAGGTTTCTTCGTGCAAACCCGGAGACTCAACCAGAAGTTCAAGCCCAACCAGTGCGCATTGAAAGAGAACAGCCAGAACAAGGAGTGGTATTGGTTAATAGAAACCAGGATGCTGATAATGTTCTTAGGAATGTTCGACAAGATAATGTCGCAGGGCATAATAACTTGGCCAATTTAGTGGAAAATATCTTGGCCCAAAATGGTTTGAATATAGGATTGCATAGGCCAAATTTTGTGTCAGCATTGTCTGAATATGTATTGCAGGCAGAATTGCCAAGGGGATGGAAAATTCCCAAATTCACAAAATTTGCTGGTGATACTAATGAGTCTACTGTCGAACACATTGCCAGATATTTGGCAGAGGCAGGGAATTTGGCAAATAATGAAGATTTAAGAATGAAGTTTTTTCCCAATTCCCTTACAAAAAATGCTTTTACGTGGTTTACCACACTTCCACCTCATTCAATTCATAATTGGACTCAATTAGAAAGGCTATTTCATGAACAATTTTACATGGGACAATATAGGATTAGCCTCAAAAAATTAGCCAGTATGAAGCGCAAAACCTCAGAAGCCATTGATGACTATCTGAACAGGTTTCGCCTCCTTAAAGGAAGGTGCTTTACCCAAGTACCTGAGCATGAATTGGTTGAGATGGCTGCTGGTGGCCTTGACTATTCCATTAGGAAAAAGTTAGATACTCAACATTTAAGAGACATGGCCCAATTAGCAGATCGTGTTCGACAGGTCGAACGCCTTCGGGCTGAAAAAGTCAGAAATTCTAAATTCCACAAAAAAGAAAAAGTGGCGTACATAGAAACTTATGAAAGTGAAAATGAGTTCGACGATGGTCAGGATTACATGGAAAATAATGAGGTTAACATTGCTGAATTAAAACCAGGCCCTCCCTATATTTGTAAAATGTTAAAACCATCAAATGAGAATAATCCTGTCGAACCAAAAAATGATAGATTTGTTTCTAAAACATATACTTTCGACATTACTAAATGTGATGAAATTTTTGACTTATTGGTCACTGATGGCCAAATAATTGTACCAAAGGGTTTAAAAGTTCCACCTTTGGAACAACGTAAGAAAAAAGGTTTTTGTAAATACCATAATTTCTTGGGTCATAAAACCTCACAATGTGTTCTTTTCAGGGATCTGGTCCAGAAAGCCCTGCAGGAGGGAAGACTCAAATTTGGCGAAAATCCAAAATCCAAACAGCAGGTGGATGAGGATCCATTGCAGATTGCTGATGCTGCTTACACAGAGCCATTTGAGTGCCTGATGTTAGAAGCATTGAACCTCACTGAAGGGGGGCAATTGGTGTCCGTTCCTGAGGAAGAATATGAAAACAAAGTGGAAGAGGTGTATCCACAGGCAGGGGAGACTTTACTAGATTTCCTTCAACGCTGTAAGGAGAATGATGGCGAAGCTACATTATGTCCTCATTGCAGTGCCATGTTCGACAAAAAGGCTGCTGCAGGCCTCAACAAGTTTTTGCCTCATAGTCAGGGTAGAAACAATTGGCCGAATCAAAAGCCAACTTATTCTAATGTTCTGAATAGCCAACAGACGTCTGTACACCAAAGGTTGGGACCACAAAAGTCATTTGTCCCCTCAAGCAGGACACCTGTCAATCAATGGGTTCATGGAAGAAGCACGGACTATGGTCAAAGGAATATTGAGAAAGGAAACTCCAGTAACTTCAATCCCAAAAAAGATCCTGAATCAAGGAAGTACGATTACAGGAATAATTACAAAGGGAAAAATCCCATGACAAGATCTCAATGGCGCAGATATCAACGCCAGAAGAAGGTGGCTGCTCAAAAATCCCAAATTACTGCTGATGGTAAGGGAGAGAGGCCTATGGAATTGGCTAAAAGGCCAATGAGAGAAAGGTTAGTTGACCCAAAAGTTGAGTCTTCAGTTGCTGTTAATGTCGAAGACGAACACATGGAAGCAGATGATTTTCTGGATTCTGAACCTGATCTCGACATAATAGTGAATGTTGTGTCAATTCTGCCAAGAGAGTTCGACGTCTGTTCTGAAATAACAGATGACGAAGAAGAATCTGGAATGCAAATGGCTCTTCACAGGCCAGTCTGTTACTATGTGATGAGCAATGGTGCTTTGGAAGACCAAATGGCTACATTTGAGAGACCAGATGAAGGCATGAAAAGTCACTTGAAGCCTCTCTTCATACAGGCTAAAGTGAATAATGTAGGGATCAACAAAGTACTAATTGATGGTGGTGCTGCTGTTAACCTCATGCCAGAATTTCTGCTGAGAAAGATTGGCAAATCTTTGGTGGATCTTCATCCTCACAACATAGTGCTCTCAAACTATGAGGGTGAAACTGGTTTTTCTTTAGGAGCAATCCAGTTGGATGTGGTTGTTGGAAGTACTGTAAGGCCAACCTTGTTCTTGGTTGTGGCCTCTAAGGCAAATTACAATCTGCTCCTAGGACGAGAGTGGATTCATGGAGTGGGGGCAGTCCCATCTACCCTGCACCAGCGCCTTATTATCTGGCGAGATGATGGTATAGTGGAAAATGTTGAAGCAGATCAAAGCTATTTCAAAACTGAAGTCCATCATCTGACAAAGCACTCATTCGACAAGAAACTAGCAACAATCTCACCATGCACTGAGAGAGACTTTGCACATCGTCCAGCAGGAAATGTTCACCATGCAATCAAACTGGACCCCACACATGGTTTCTTGTGGGAGAAAGAAGATGGAAACAGTGAGGATGGCGAGTATGATGGCCACAACTGCCCAACTAGGTGGGATGTCAAAGAGAACTACTATGTCTGAGTCCCAAACTTGGGCAAAGATTACGGCCTACATGGCTGAAAATAGAATCAAAATGGCTTTGGAAGCCAATTCGTTGTCAGAAAATATGGCTGATGCAGCCAATGATATAAAAATTGGCAAACACAAGCCAGAATTGCAAAAGTTGGATTGTATCTATGATGACGAACCCCTAGGATTTGAAAAAGATCCAATCAGTCAAAGTCACAAGATGCAAGCACAGGATCCTTTGCAAGAAATTGACCTTGGAGATGGTTTGACAAAAAGACCAACGTACATTAGTGCAAACATTCCTCCAGATCTGAAGGCAAAAGTGGTGCAACTTCTGTTGGAATTCAAAGATTGTTTTGCTTGGGATTACAACGAAATGCCGGGTTTGAGCAGAAAGTTGGTGGAGCATGAACTACCAGTTCGACCAGATAAAAAGCCAGTGAAACAATTACCTAGAAGATTTGCACCAGAAATAATGTCAAAGATCAAAGAAGAAATTGAAAGGCTGCTGAGGAGCAAATTTATCAGAACAGCAAGGTATGTCGAATGGTTAGCAAATATAGTGCCTGTGATTAAGAAAAATGGTTCTCTTAGAGTATGTATAGACTTTAGAGACTTAAATAATGCTACACCAAAAGATGAATACCCTATGCCTGTGGCAGAAATGCTAATTGATTCAGCGGCTGGGTTTGAATATTTAAGTATGTTAGATGGTTATTCTGACTATAACCAAATTTTCATTGCTGAAAATGATGTACCCAAAACTGCCTTTAGATGCCCAGGAGCATTAGGCACGTATGAATGGGTAGTGATGCCTTTTGGCCTAAAAAATGCTGGGGCTACCTATCAAAGAGAAATGAATTTAATTTTTCATGAATACATAGACACTTTCATGCAAGTGTATATTGACGACATAGTTGTCAAATCCTCGTCAGATGATGATCATTTAGATCATTTGAAAAAATCTTTTGAAAAGATGAGGAAATATGGATTAAAAATGAATCCATTAAAGTGTGCTTTTTGTGTTAATGCAGGAGATTTTCTTGGGTTTGTTGTGCACAAAAAGGGCATTGAAATAAATCAAAACAAAACAAAGGCTATCATGGAGACAAAATCTCCAACTACAAAAAAGCAACTTCAGTCCTTACTTGGGAAGATCAATTTTTTGAGAAGGTTTATCTTAAATTTAAGTGGCAAAGCTCAACCGTTTTCGCCATTACTTCGTCTCAAGAAAGAAAGTACTTTCACTTGGGGGCAAGATCAACAACAAGCTTTTGACAAAATCAAGAGTTATTTGTCAAAGCCACCAATGTTAATGCCTCCAATAAGGAACAAGTTCATGAAGTTGTATATATCAGCATCATATTCGACACTGGGTAGTATGCTTGCCCAGGAAGATGAAAATGGTGAAGAAAGAGCCATCTATTACTTAAGTAGAGTATTAAATGATGCTGAAACTAGATATAGTAGTATTGAAAAATTATGCTTATGTTTGTATTTTTCTTGTATGAAACTTAAGCATTATATAAAGCCTGTTGATGTTTTTGTTTATTCTCATTGTGATATCATTAAGCATATGTTATCTAAACCAATCTTGCATAGTCGAATTGGAAAATGGGCATTAGCCTTAACAGAGTATTCATTAACTTATAAACCTTTAAAGGCAGTTAAAGGCCAAATTGTGGCTGATTTTATAGCGGATCATTCTGCATTAGAAACTCCACAAAATTATGTAGAATCAGAACCCTGGAGATTGTATTTTGATGGTTCTAAACATAAACATGGAGTTGGAATTGGGATATTAATCATTTCTCCCTCCAGAATTCCCACTAAGTTCAAATATAAAATTAATGGTTTCTGCTCAAATAATGAAGCAGAATATGAGGCTTTGATAACAGGCTTAGAAATTTTATTGGACTTGGGGGCAAAAAATATTTTGATCAGAGGTGATTCAGAATTAGTTTTGAAACAGTTGACAAAAGAATACAAGTGCATAAAAGAACACTTGATGAAATATTTTGTCATAGCAATTTCTTTGTTAAAACGTTTCGACCAAGTTACCATTGAACATGTGCCTCGTATAGAAAATCAAGAAGCCAATGATTTGGCTCAAATAGCTTCTGGTTATAAAATTTCCAATGAAAAACTAGAGGAGTTGATTGAAATTAAAGATAAACTCATTGTTGATCAACCTGCTTCTATGGAATTGTCAATGCCAAAACTTGTGGGGGTAGATGTACCACAAGGCAATGGTCAAGATACCACTTATGATTGTGACTTTTGTGACGTTTGCGCCGTCTTTGGTAAACGTGCAGGAATTGGAAAAGGTAAGAATTTTCAAAATTGCCATTTCTCCCTGTTATATTCGACATGCAGTCGAAATTGGCATTTTTGAGGGGGCAATTTGTTAGCCTGTATTTTCGACAGGCATTGATGGATTGCAATGAGATGATGAAATCTCATTTAATGCATATTATTGCATTTTAATATTCTCTTGGGAACTGATTCTGGCAATAAATCAAGAGAAAATCAAAGCATTTGACATTAAAGATTTTTAATGTGTCAAGTCTTAAAAATCTGTCGAGTTCGACAGAACCATGTTTATCCAAATAAACATGTTGTTTCGACATTAGTATGATTGTCGAAAGTTATATATATATTTGTTTGTTTGTCTAACGTATTGTGCAGAACAGAGAAGGCATACTCTGGACTTAGCAAAATATTCAAAAGTGGATAACGTTCAGAAGCCTCACCAGGTGTCAAAGGAATTCAAATTCAGAAGACACGTGGAATCTAGTTAGACGTCTTGTAGGTTTATAGCAGTTATTCTGTTCGTCTATAAATATTAGTTTTTCATAAGAGAAACGGGTCCACAGTCCACAATTCACAACACATGCAAATTCCTTAGAAATTCAGAGTACCCATGTCAACGAGTGAAATGAATGCAAACAGGAACATGTACGAATCTGTGTACCATCCTTTGTAAACATTTTTACATTTGTCAAATGCAATTTACATTTGCAAGTACTGATTACTTGTTTTCCTTTAAAGTTCAAGCACTTTAATCATTCTGCAATTTATTTCATTGCATGTCTTTACATTTCAAAGTTTTCTTTAAACTTTATTTGCAATTCATTTACAAGTTTTCTGCAAATTTAACTTTGAAGCACTTTACTTTAAACAAACCATTTGACTGCGTCAAATGCTTTTACTTTTTATCAACTTATCCGATTTAACCCAGAAAACATGAACATGTTTTCGCAATCTTATACACAATCCATATGTCCCAGGATTTACTAGTTGATCCTTCTTGTAATAATTAAACTAGCGGTTGTTTACTAAAAATCGGGGTAAACAGTGGCTTACAAGATTGCCTTGCCACCATCGTTGTCTAATCTTCATGATGTGTTTCATGTGTCACAATTGAGAAAGTATGTATCAGATCCATCACATGTGGTTGTATCGGATGATGTGCAAGTAAGAGATAATTTGACAATTGAAACCAAACCTTTGAGGATTGAAGGAAGAGAAGTGAAGAAGTTGAGAAACAAGGAGATAGCGTCCGTTAAGGTCATTTGGGGAGGACCCGCGGGAGAGAATGCTACTTGGGAGCTAGAAAGCAAGATGATGAGTTCTTATCCAGAGTTATTCTCAGGTAAATTTTCGAGGACGGAAATTCTTTAAGGGGGGTAGAATTGTAACACCCGTATTTATTTATTTTATTTTGATTAGAGTTAATTAGCCTTTTTATAGTATTTTATAGTGAGTTAGTAATCAATTAAGAATTAAGGCTATTTTGGGAAAGAGTAGTGCTTTGAATAAGATAAGTTTTAGAATTATAATGATAAGGATTGGGCTGGAGTGTTAATGGGCCTAAATTAGTAAGAGGGATATTATTGTCTTTGGTTAAGCTAGGATTAGGTTAGGGTTATGAGATTAGAGAGAGAGCTCATAACTTAAGAAAATAGAAAAGAGGTAGAAAGAGAAAGTTGAAGAGAAGGAGGTAGAGGGGAAGATTAGAGAAAGCTGTAGAGAAAGAGAAGAATCAGATTCTCAACAATTCTAAGGTTAGAGAGTAGTTTATAATTCATGTGAGATGATCAAAGAGGGGGGAGATGACTATTCTCCACACCCAAACCCTCTCATCTCTTTGGTGGGTGATGGGATCAAGGGAATGTGATTTAATGAATTTATATGTTATTGCATGATGATTCTATGTTATTACACTACAAGAAAAAAGGTGTTTAGCAACGGTTTTGGGACAGTTTAGCAACGGTTTTTAACTGCCGCAACAGTTTTACCAACGGTTGCCAAACCGTTGCAGATTTGAGCGTTGGTAGCTCAATTAGCGGCGGTTTGGAAAACCGTTACACAAACGGCCACAATAAGTTTAGCAACGGTTTGAAACTGTTGCTATTGATGAAATGAAAAACAAATTTTGAGCCAGTTTTGCAGTGGTTTGAAACCGCCGCTATATTATTTTTTTATTTTTTTTTCTAGTTTTGCAGCAGTTTGAAACCGCCGCTAATTATGACAAAAAAAATTTTAAAAAAAAATTATTTTATTTACATTTTACTTATTGTTTCAACTGTTTTATTCATAATAGTACAAACCTAAAATTATACTTATACACTAAAGTCATTCAATAGAGTTAATATCATACATCTTTTTTTGAAAAAGCAAAGGAATTTATTTAATAAAGAGTGATTTAGCACAAGAAATGCTAAAATCACAACATACACCAAGTCTGATACAATCACAACACCAAAATTCTACTGTCATATGTTTCTGCTACATTAGTATTCCTTGTCCTAAGATTACATCCAATTACCCCACAATATAATTGCTACCAGTCACCTAACCATTACTACAAGTAAGGCATGATATACATTATGACCCCAAGCAAACAGACTACAACATTTCAAAGAGAACTCATGATAGCAGCTCCAATTCTGTGTGTTACGCAGCATCTCTCGCATCGACTATTACCATCCGAACAGGTACCTTATGATAACATAGACATTCACAACTAGCAGCTTGGGATCTCAGCCCGTGTCACCAATAAGCCGCGGACCTGCAAAGAGCGCGATACAAAAATACCAAACAGCCCTTCTACCCGCAGCCATACGAACACGGATTAAAGAGATACAACCCGGCTATAGTCGGAACTCCAAACTGCAACTTTAAGGCCATAACAGCAGTGAAAACAGCAGTTCTGCAATGAAAACAGCAGTTCTGCAACACCATAAAGTTACATCTAAAACCATAAATCATACATATAAACCATAAGGTTACAAATTTATATACTTATACACTAAACAATTACAATTATATCATGTTATCATTCTACCTAATGTCTCCAAATGCACTGGAAGTATCATACATTGCTTCTCATCTTTGTCTCAGAAATATACACTTGCAGAAGTTGCAGTGGTTTTCAGAAATATAAATTATGCAAGTGAAGGCTGACTCAAATGCCCAATAGATGATTCAATCCCCCGTTGGTTGGTTATCTGGTGACCCTAAACACTATATAGTGATCCAATGTGGTTTGGACAAACTTCGATATTTATTCAAGTTGATACAAACATAAAAAATTTACCTTCTGTCTTTCAATAAAACCTTGTTGTTTGAGATCATACAATTGGAAAGAAACTGCAAGAATGAAAAGTTGGGAATCCCCAACAAGTTTATGCATTACTACCCATAACAATTCAATAAGGGAAATCAATAGACAATTATAGATACAAACAACAGATATCCTCTACCCAGTACCTCCCTTTCCATTCAATATCCAAATAAAATTGTTGACTAAATGTTTGTATTCTTACACTCAATCTTATCATCAACGGGTACGTTGGGATGAAAAACAGAGAGAGCACGTGCAAACTCTTCAAAATTAAGTATCCCATTGTGCTTTGTATCAAACAAGTCGAACACCTACATAAATGTAAAATCGTGAGCAGGACAAAAAAATTATAAGGTTCACATCATATTGTACTCTATGTATAAAGTGTTCAGTCGAACGCATAGTATATCAGATCATAAAAAATAAATAGCTTCAAAAGGAACCATTTAGCTAATAAATCAGGAGGAAAATAAAATTAAGGCCCAAAAATATCATATTATTGTTTTTTTCTTCCATGAGGTGGAAATAAGAAAAGCAGTTATAAAAAAAAAAAAAAAGAGAAGATATTCCACAACATACCCTATCTGCAAATAAGCTCTCCTTCTTGTTTGTCTTGAACAATGCCAACTGAAATTCTTCCTGTCATGTAAAATATTGAAACCATCATATAATAATTAAAAAATTATTATGAACAAGAAAAAATTAATAATACAATGGATGATATGACTTACTATCAATTGAGAGTAATAAACAGGACACATAGACTTGTTACAATGATAGGGTAGGCAAAGAAGAAAACCATTATCCATAAGGGTTGAAAACAGAAATCACATATCATAGCATGAACTGATAAAAGAATAGAACATGAAATGGCATAGCTCACCTTATTAATTAGTCCATCGTCAATCACTGCACTGCTGATCTTCTTGAACAATTCATAAAGAGCTTCAATCTCACTTTCACTAACTGCATTGACAATAAAACAGATAAATATCCTCTCTTTTTTCCTAACTTTATTCTTTCCATTTTCTTATGTTTTTCATAAAAGAAGAAACTTGAGAGACATATGATTATTCATTCAAGTGACTCGAGACTCAATTCAACAAGTGCCTCAACAACTGAACAACAAGGTTATACATATTTACTGCCATTTAACTAATTACCAAAGTCTAGAAAGGCCTTTAGAAGTTTCTTAATGGAAATCAAAAGCACATTGTTTGTTCCTTCAACCTCTTTGTCTCACCTTCACTAAATTTATCTCACACAAAAATTATAAGTTTTCAGAATTTCTTTAATGCAGCAAGAATCATCACGAACAGAGAAAAATTCTATCACAGTCCTACATATAACACATAGCTAATTTCTAAGAATCACTTAGAATTTAAAGCAATCTGTTTGAAAATAGAAAATTGGTGTAGAGGAGAAGATGAACCCTAATTTAATTGTATCAAAAGAGAGAGAAATCCAAATGTGAAACACCAAGAAACTCTTAACAAATAGGAATGCATAGAGAGGAGAACGAAGGAGGATTCACACAAAACCCAAACCAAAACGCAGGAAGATGAACATACCTTACGGAAGATGAACGATTGAATGCAAGAGATACAGTACTGCGCCGGTTTCACGGCGGCTGAAAGAGAACGATGTCGAAGTAGAAGGTCACCGATAGCGTTTTGCGATGAAGGAAAACGAAGGAGGCACTCATGGTGTCACCGACGCAAGTTCAAGTCGAAATCGCACGGAGCAATACGCAATACTAGAGCTGGAGATACCAAGGTCAAAAATTAAACCCACGGAAAGCAAAACAGTCACGAGCAACACACCAGAAGGGACGGCGACGCTGCTGATTGGTGGCAGTGGTGTTAGAGAATCGCACGGTGTGTGCAGAAACGGGGAGGGAGCAAAAACTAGGAATGATTCGATGGCTGAAGCAGCAGGAGAAAGGTGAAGTAGCAGGCGAAGGTGGTCGATGGCTGAGAGGGTTGCGATGCCGCGGCGATTGGCGTTAGGGTTGCGATGAAGTAGAAGGAGAAGGAAGGCGGTTCTTTTCTCTGAAGAAAAATATAATTAGAATGAGATGGTTCATGGTTTGCGGGTTTTTTTGTTCAACTAAACTGCTGCTAAATCAAATTAAACCGCCGGTTCATTAAAAATTTACCAACGGTTCCCAAAAACCGTTGCTATTTCATAAAACCTTACCGGCGGTTCCCTAAAACCGTTGCTATTTTAATTTAGTTTTAAAATTACCGGCAGTTCTACAAAACTGTTGCTATCCATTTGTTGCAATTTTCAATTTTACCAACGGTTCCCCAAAACCGTTGCTATTTTAATTTTGTTTTAAAATTACTGGCAGTTCTACAAAACTGTTGCTATCCATTTGTTGCAATTTCCAATTTTTTTTGTAGTGTTACATGATCCTAATTGCTATTTCAATCATCAATTTCGTGTGTTATATGAAGATTGTTGTTATTGATGTTTGAAAATGGGTTTTGAATAAAATGAGGAAAAATCTCTACTTTCTACTTGAAATGATGTTTGATGATGTTAGAACTTGTACTTTTAAGTCTATATATGATATGTATGCTTAAATGTGATAGCTTTAAGGGTTTGTAACATGAAATTCGTGATTTTTATGTGATTTTATGTCCAACCCGCGAACAGAGCACGAATTCTGGGTATGCTCGCTAGCTCTTCGCCAAGCGACTCATGCTGTTCTTGCTAGAAACCCAGAAATTCATATGTTCGCTTAGCGAGCAGTAGCGAGCAGCTCGCCAGGATTCGCCAGATGGGGGTTACAGTCTGTATCTCCTTCGCTAGGGCTCGCTAGGTGTTCGCTTAGCGAACATACCTTAATTTTGAGAAATTCCTTGATGTTGTATGATGATTATGAGCTTATAACATGGTTAGATTTGGTCTTATAACATGTTATTGATTTGGATTGATTGAATCTTGAGTTAGTATGATGATGACATGCTTTTATGTATGTAATTGATTGAAATCGAAATGATGAGTTATGATTAGCTAAGATGTTATGTGTATTGTATCTTGCTTGAATGTATGCCTTAATGATGATATGATGATGTGAATTTGATGCGGATTGAGAAGGAGTAATAGGGTTGATCAGCCTATTATTCATGGTTAGTTGTTTAGGGTATCATCATTATATGGTATGTGTACATTCATGCATTCATGAGTCAACTTGACGCGATGTCCCCCATGACTTAAAACTGACTTGATGCGATGGATATATGTTTATCCTAATTTGATGCGGGTACCACATGCATTAGCGATGTCTAAGTGACATACATTATGTGTTTTCATTAGCTTGCATTAGGAGATTGTGCACTATACTTGGTATTTGGTAATTGTGTTGTTTTCCAATGTAATCTTGTAAATGCTTGAAGTTATGTGAGTTTTACTTGAATATCTTGGCTTTGTTGATGAACATGATGAACCATGATGTTATATATTGTTAGCTCTATATGATATGCGTATGATTTATTTTATGATATAATTGCTTACATAATATAAGTGTATGCTATGCTTATTATTATGAACTTGAATTATAACTAACTCTCTATTTTTGTGTATGTGTAATGGTTTGGATCCAGATTCTCCCCTTGAGGAGTAGTTTCGTGGCTTTGGAGTTTAGCTCGGTGGACTAGCATAGCTTGGTAAGGAGGGAAGTAGGAGAATTCTAGGAGCTTAGTTGTCTAGAATTGCTCTGATACTTGTAACCTTGCTGAGACTAGTATTAGGTTCCTCGTTTGTTTGAGATTTATATTTGACCTTGCTACTTATTTATCTTATCTTTAATTCTTGTTGAATTATTTTGGATAATGTTATGGGGCTTCATTTGTGAAAGTACCTAATTGAAGTTGTAATATGATTTATGACTTGCATGCTTGGATTTAATTATTATGAGTTATTTGATGAGAATTTCATATGCTTCCGTTGTGGTTAAGTTATGCTATTAGTATCTTGTATTAAGTAATGTTCTTGATGATTTGTATGTTGAATGATTTACATTAATTATTGCATGCGAATCGATTAGGAGCGTTACAAAACTCAATGGTAAAAGATATGGGTAACGAAAAATCGTTAGTTGGTTCAATAATAATTGACACTAAACTTTTTAGGAAGAACTATAATTTGACTATCCGCAACTGTAATCGAAATGAGATTCAAACCGAATATTAATTTATTTTTTTGTCTTTATGTTATAATTTATAACTACAAAAATTTTGTTATCAATAACTAATCTTCATCAGAAATTTTTTGTCTTTAAGTTTACATGAATCAATTTATTATTAATAATTTTTTCCTATTTTTTTTTTGAAGCATAATTTTTTCCTATTTATCAAAAGATAGTCACAAAAATATATATTGTCTCACCGCTAAATCAATTGTCTATTTTATTTTTCTCAAATGAAATTTTTTATTAACCCACCCATTTGAATTGATATGATGATGTTAACTTGGAATCTTAGAGTGTATTGCCCTTAAAGTCACGGGTTTTAGAAGCCAAATTTTCAAAGAAAAATAAATTATTTTTATTTCTCTTGAGAAATAGAAAGAGAAAAAATCTTTTAGTCCAACAAATTCACTACCCAACCATAACAAATTTAGTTATATTCCACACAACATACTAGTCTAGACTTTAGAATTATATAAAGCAAAAAATTCTACGCACCTACCTGCCTGCCAACATTTGGATAAACTTTTGTGCTTATATTTAAGTCTAATAGGTAATATTACTTCATCTCATCTCATGTTATGTTTTTAAAAAGCAAAAATAAGATATATAATAACCAATTAAATAGTCTCCTCAATATAAAGTGTATCAAAAAGGATTATAAGAATTTACAAAAACGTCAATTGGAGAAACTACAAGAAAAAACAATATTAGTCGATATCAAACAAGTAAATGGGTTCGATCATCATTTGAGTAGGAAGTATGTAACTATTTTTATGTGTATGTTACTATTTTTATTTGTCTTATGCTTGCTGCCAACCCCCACGTGCTTTCCAACCATTCAATTCAAACAAAGCAGAAGAAATAAGAGTGCAGCTCAAGAAAGAAAGACAAAATTGTATCATTATATTTTTGGTAACAAATTTATATTCATCTACTTTTTTTGGTTCTATATATAAATAAAATTTGATTTTTTAGATTTATTAAAAAAAATAATGTATTTAATCAATAACATACACTATATATTACTTTTTAAATGAATTTATAAAGTCAAATTTTACTTAATATATACATTTGGAGGGAGTAATTTAGAAGAAAAACGAACAAAATAAAAATAAAATGATCCACAATCACATAAAATCGGCTACTAAAGTATGGACCACAAATAATTCATATAATTGATTGACACCGACATAAAAGTTTGAGCATAATAATATCTTCATATCCATTTTCAAAATATAGATTTTCAATGAGACTTTATATTTGCACAAATTTAATTTTTTTTTTCTTTTATAAGTTTCTCCATCAGAGATAATCTTATTAAAGAGTGCATTTGTTTTAGCTTTAAAAAAATAGTTTTTTTTTTGTAATTTTGAAATTAGATTTTGTAAAATTGTTTTTCAAAATATTATAAGTTTTTTATATTCATTTTTTCTAAATTGAAACATAATTTTGACATCATATAGCATAAACATATATTATTGAAGAATAAAACATAGTCAAAATCACAATTTTTTGAAAAAGTTGTATTTCAAAAATGATTTTTATGAAAATCGATTTGAAATAGCTTCAAATTAAATGATTTTTTTGAAATTTTGATATCCAAATTTTTTTTTAAAAAAAATGATTAAATGCCTAAAATCACATTTTAAGAATAACTATTCAAACCAAATTTTCATTTGAAGCTTTTATTAAAAAAAAATTGTAAATTTTTTTTACACAAAATTATGTAAAACTATAAAATTTATTTTCGAAAAAATCCAAAACAAACATGCCCTAAAACTTGTTAGAGACACATTCATTATTTAAATGAAAACACCTTTCTAAAATGAGACTCGAGAGACTTTTATGTGGTTGATCATAAGATTAGTGAATTTCACAAAATTTTAAAAAGAGAAAGGTATAACTCTCTTTAATCTATTATGTATAAAACTATGTAATATAACTCTCTTTAATCTCAAATATAAGTAAACATTGCATAAAATACGTATTCCAAATTAGTAGGAACAGGGACAAGAAAAACTTGTAATGTTTCATAAAAGAGTAATTAAATAGAGAGAAGGGTAAGTTAAGAGCAATATATATATATATATATATATATATATATATATATATATACCTTTTGATTTGAGGACAAAGAGAGCACCTGCATCAACATTAGAGGTGGGAATAGGCTAGGCCGAGCTAGGCTTTGCCAAGCCTGAGTCTGGCCTGTCAAAAAAATCGAAGGCCTGAGCCTGGCCTGTGGCCTACCATAAGCTTATCTTTTAAGCCCCAGCCTAGCCTTGTGAAAGCCTATGTGGCTTGTTAGCCTGTTTAAAAGCCTACTTCACATGAAGATATTTAAATAAATAACTATATTTATTTTTAAAAATACTTATGAACTAGTAAATCAACATGTTTTTGATATTTAACATGATATTTTAGAGAATTTGACTATATATGTCATCATATTTCAATTCTAGTTTATAATAACACATTTATATATGTGAAAAACTAATGTAGATTAATAAACTTAAACTACTGAAAATGTTAATAAATTTATAATTTAATCAAAGTACAAATTTTAATATATAAATAATAATAGTATTAAAAATATTATTTATATTAACTTAAGTAGGCCGGCCTAATAGACTAAAAGGCTTTTTTAATGGCTTGTGGCCTGACCTATTTACTTAAATAGGCTTATAAAAAAGCTTTGGCCTGTTCTATTTAAAGAAATAGGGCGGCCTGGCCTGAGCCTATGTAGGCTAGGCCTTAGGGCCTCATAGGCCGGCCTGGACTATTCCCACCTCTAATCAACATCTTGTTGTTGAATTTGTTGTGAAGGATTGTGCTTCTCTGATTTTTCATGTTCTGTTGTTGAGATTGGTAGCAGGGTACCCATCTCTTCTCTTTGGTCTCAATTAACCTCTAACAAATTGGTCTAATCAAAGGCATATTAATTAATACTATAATATATAAGTAATTTATATCCTATATATTGTGTGGTGTGGATTATCTTTTGTCACCATGTTATTTGTATGACTTATTTGATGTTTAACGTTTAACGGTTGACTAATTTTCGTTAAGAAATATTTGAGTATATAAAATGAATTTTGTAATTTCGTCAAAAAATATTTAAGGGTTGAAAACTTTTATTATTAAATTAATTTATTGTTAGTGGAACTTCGAAAAAAAAAACTCTAAATTACTTTACTTTAAAAAATATAAATATGTAGTTGATTAATTTGACTCATGGGCTGGGTGATGTTATTTTCATGGACCCACTCTCGGAAAATGATATACAAAACCAATTTTTCAATGTATACGTTTTTTTTTTTGTTATTGTTCCTGCGTGGAACTTAGGGGGTATGTATTTGCTAAGGGTTAAGATTATGCGATGGTTTGTTGTATTGATATTGCTTGCTTTTCTAAAATGCGTTGGGGGTGGTATTTATAGAGGCCTATAGCAGAGCCACCTCATTCCCATGATCCCACGATCTTCCCTCCAAATGGGGGTGTAATGGGCAGTTACCAAGCTCCCACGACCCAGGATTGAGGAGAGTGGGGTGTATTTGGCGCCAAGCCTAAATAAGGCGGTTCGGGACACATTTTCCACGTGCCCCTATTCTGACTGAAGCAGGGGTAGTGGGGGCACGCCTGCTGCACGTGCAGGGCCTGTTAGCTGGCGGACCGAATTGGGCCTGTCAAGGGATTGGGCCTAAATTTCTTTGACCGGTACACAGCCCCCCAAGCACAAGGCTCGAAGGAGGCGTAGTGCTGATAAGCTCGTTTTGTTGGGATAAATCCACTTTTCTGGGCACATTTTGATATAGGGGAACGGCTTGAGAGATATATATGCCTGATACTTCATAATTCCGCGATATTTGCGCTCCCCACTCCTGGATCTTTGCTGATTCATGAACCGTTTCCGTATCCTTTATAAAGACATATATCTGTAGCTTCATTTCTCGCATTCCATTATTTATCTCTACTCATGGCTTCTACTGTGGATTCCTTGATAGGTGCACTAAAATCTTTACTTTTGCAGGATCCAGAAGATTTAATGGATGACTATGAAGACTTTGCTTCGCTAGTGGCTACCCTCCGCAACTTCTCCTGGCGACTGAGTCCGCCCCAGCGTGAATTTCTTACTAAAGTGTTGGCACTGCGAGACCAGATGATCAAAGATTTTTCCCTTATCTCAGCTGTTGAGGAATCGAGGTGCCATAGCCGGAGGATTATCGCAGCGATCTTTGACGAGATGTGGCTCACTAAGGAGGGCATGCGCATGTATGAGAGCAATCTGGCCGTTAACTTCGACCAGGAGGATGACGTTGATCATCAACTCGCCGGACTGCGGGGCGAGATTGATCAACTGGAGGCGAAGAAGCGCCAGCTGAAGGGCGACATCAAGGATGATATAGCAAAGTTACTAATGGCTAGATATCCGAAGCTTTATAATGGCTAGAAAAAGTTCAAGAAGGAGTACTGTTGCGGAGTTGAAAACTCAGATGTAAGAAGAAGGTGGAGGGATCTACGTCAAGATCTAAGCATGCAAACGACCCCAAGAAGGTCAAGTTGAAGAATCCTCCGCTTCCACAGGATTCCTCAGGTTCTGACGATATTGATGAAGATTATGCTGAATTCTTGAAGACTTGTAATCCCCAGGAACTTTATCCAGGAATTTTATCCTAGTGGTTATACTTCTGAAGAAGATGGCGGATCGCAAGTCACTGTGGAGGGTGGATCACAAGTTACTGTGGAGTCTAAGGAGAAAACCACGAAATCATCGGGGGTAAAACCCTTGAAGTGACGCTTTTTAGGGCTTGACAATTTCTTTTTTGCTTTTATCTTTTGATGTAAGCCTTTGGGCGTGATGTACTGTTTTCGCCTATTTATGGCTCTTAATAAAGTTACCTTAATTTTATTGTGATGTAATCTTTCTTGCGTTGATATTTCCGCTTACAAATTGCGATTGACGTTTTGCTTCGATTGTTTTCGCCCTTTTTGGCGATGCTGAATCCAGGCGTTTCAAAATATCACCTTTAGTTGCGTCTCTTTGCGCATTAACACTGTGGTCTTGCATGATGGTTTCAATGATTTTGCTTCGCCAAAGCCGTAGTCTTATGTGGCAGTTTTAATGATTTTGCTTCGCCAAAGCCGTAGTCTTATATGGCGGTTTTAATGATTTTGCTTCGCCAAAGCCGTAGTCTTATATGGCGGTTTTGATGATTTTGCTTCGCCAAAGCCGTAGTCTTATATGGCGGTTTTAATGATTTTGCTTCGCCAAAGCCGTAGTCTTACATGGCGGCCATGATAATATGCACATCAACGCCTTAGTCTTACATGATGGCTATGACGATTTGCACACCAACGCCGTAGCCTTACATGATGGCTATGACGATTTGCACACCAACGCCGTAGTCTAACATGGTGGCCATGACGATATGCACATCAACGCCGTAGTCTTACATGATGGCTATGACGATTTGCACACCAACGCCGTAGTCTTACATGATGGCTATGACGATTTGCACACCAACGCCGTAGTCTAACATGGTGGCCATGACGATATGCACATCAACGCCGTAGTCTTACATGATGGCTATGACGATTTGCACACCAACGCCGTAGTCTTACATGATGGCTATGACGATTTGCACACCAACGCCGTAGTCTAACATGGTGGCCATGACGATATGCACATCAACGCCGTAGTCTTACATGATGGCTATGACGATTTGCACACCAACGCCGTAGTCTAACATGGTGGCCATGACGATATGCACATCAACGCCGTAGTCTTACATGATGGCTATGACGATTTGCACACCAACGCCGTAGCCTTACATGATGGCTATGACGATTTGCACACCAACGCCGTAGTCTTATATGGCGGCCTTGATAATTTAGCGCGCCCAAAGGCGGTTTGGACGAACGAAGTCGCTTTATATATGTATTATACGCGCGTCGTAGCGTTTTACGTTCCTTAGCTATATTGGCTTTTGACCTTTAAGGCCGCCACAACATTCCGTTTAGCGTTTATCAGCTCGCACCTAGATAATGATCGTTCAAGCTAACAGATGATCCGATATAGTTTTCAGTTGTGTCCTCGAATTCCCACAAAGCGGTTACATGATTTTGACGGCGGTATGAAGACATCATATTTGAAACAAAGATAAGCGAAGTTGCACCACTGATAGTTGGAAGCGAGACGACGATGTTGGACGGCGACAATGATTCGGCGAGCTGTTATCCTTGAGATTTTAATCGAAAATTGCTTGTCCCTTTAAGTATCTTTGAGAAGTGTGGCCGAGAATAACATTTATCAAGATATATCACTTTTCCTTCAAGATTTGAATAAGAACAACAAAGAAACAAAAGCTTCCACAAATATTAGACAAAACAAGTATACCAACTTGATATTACCTAGAAAATTAACCTTTTGTTATATAAACCAATTAACCAAATATGCCACATTTCTTATTCTAGCAGGACGGAATCTAACCTTTTAAATATTCTTCACAGGTTATAATTATATGCTGATATTCAATTTCAAAACTTAAAATAACAACTAAACCAAACTATTGGCGGAGATTGAAGCATCCAACACATCTTGACTCTCGATTGCATCATAAAAGATGGAGAAACATAATTAAATAGTAATAAGTGAATGCTTGCACCTGATGTATGTTGTAACTCAGAATAATATCTTCGATATCCATTCTCTAATGTGCGCTTGTTGAGTGATGCAAGAGGACTTTGTTTCTTCCCTTCGATCTCTATATGAAGATCGATATAAATTTGAGGACTTTGTTTTTGTCCTTCAACATTCTCTATGCATTAAGATGCTTATATTTTGGTTGTTACTATTGAAATTATTGAGGACTATGCTCTCTGATGCATAAAAAGAGTTCTCAGTATTTATGGTCATAATTAAGTAGTTTGTTTACAAACAAAAATAAAGGATTGAATGCACCTGGATGCAATTGATTCAAACTGAATTTTGCTAACTGGCGCCGTCATGGCTACTTATGCCTGCTCCAAGAATTACTCCGATCGATTTATCAAATATGCCGTCATGGCTACTTTGTCGCCTTGTTCATATTGGTATGACGATTTAATATATCCTTTGCTTGTTTATTTGATTCACGCCATGCAATCTCTTTCCTTCCTTTTCCAAAGTTTCAGCCGTGTTGGGCTGGCGAGTGGCGACCATGATGTCTCCCGATAATTCTCCAAATTTGGCGAGACGGCGAAATTAGATCCATGTCATTGTAAAGAAAATCAAACATGGTTGAGCCAAATTAAAATAGAAAACATATATGAATGAATCTAACATGACATTAATTCATTGTTGTCTATACCATAAGGTGCTATAGGTTTATGAGGCTGCTACTCATTATCTATAACATGCCAAGAAGTATCTTGTGACTTTGGACCCTTTTAACCAGGAATGTCGATCCAGGAGTGTTAAATTAGGGTGGAGATACTAAGTAACTAATTAACTATGCATTGAGAAGCTGGTCTTAAATGAAAGAATTATCATGGGAACAAGTACTCATAATTTTCATAAACAAAGAATGAGCTGCAAGATTCTGCGTGAAACAGTTACTTCATAATTTGCACAATTCTACGTTTTTGGTAAGTAGACCATACTGCAAGACTATATTATGCACCGTTTCAAGCAGTTTCCTATTCCAATTGAATTGCTAATTTTAATCACCACAGATGCAAACAGGATTTTTACTTCGCAAATTGATCTATAATTAAATGGGAAAACAAAATTGCAATTGAAAAGCATATATGAATAAACCCATGGGAAATTCACAGGAACTTTGTAACGATGACACCTGGTTTAAGTGCGTTCAAGTTGGCAAACGATCTGATACTGCTTCCCTTTGTCCGCCTCGTTTTTTATGATCGCCTCTTGAAAGAGTTTTGCGCTCCAAATATTTTGCACATGTAAGAGAAAAGGACAAGCAACGTTATGACAAATGGAATTAGAGATATATCAGAATCATAATTACTAAATTGCTTATCACTTTATTTTTGAGATGGCGGTATAATCAAAATGGTCGCCTGAAAACAATCATATAGAATGAAGGTAAACAATATTCGCGTCTAACAATATATTTGCTGACGTGACTATATAAAGGAGCATGTAAGTATAGCTGCTAAAGACGCTTCAACCATAATAATATAATTACTCGCAGTTCGCGATATCCCTCGGCAACAATTGATTATCCAGTCCTGACTTATTACTATTACTATAGTTATTGTTTTTTGGATCAATATTAAGCACAATCACATTATCTGCTTGGCCTTCATTGAGTTGACACTATCACATAAACATACATGATTAACTAGCAGTGATATTTTTTGAATTGTCTTTAGTTTTGCAGGAATCTTCTTATTTTCTTTTTAGATGAAAACCAATAACAGCCAAGTAAGTGCTAAATAATAAAATTATAACATCATAATATGTAATTGAATTGATCAAACATGCCAAAATTCTCCTGTATATGACTTGTAACTTCAAGTAGCATAATTACTATTGAATTCCTTGTGGAAAATTCAGTCCTTATACTATACCATCGTAAATAACATGTGTGATTTTGAATAAAATAAATAATTAACATGTGTAATCGGTGGTTACCATACTCTATTAGTGTGCAAGGGCCAAGGGCAGTTTTATATGATTCTATTTTGGAGATTCTTTTGTTTCATTTTCTATTTTTGGTTTTAAATTAATTAAAACAAAACCATCATCAGTGGATTTGGGAAGTTATGCACGTTCAGTATAGTACTCCTGATTTTTACCACTATCAAAGAGATAATAACTCGTCTCAACTCTCAAGTAGAATATAGATGTCCTTTGACTAACAAAATCAACCGAAAGGCAATAGCAAATTAGGCTATAGGTTAATTCACAGATTCTATCCCCTTTCATCCAAGTAGTAGATTTGAGATACATCAAAACACTTTTATCATATAATTACGATGACACCAGCGTTAAAAACAACCAAAGTTGGATTGATGATTAGTTTAGTAGTCCATTATTCAAATTACCAAAACAATCAACTAAACAAAAACACGAACATAGATACAATGGTAATTTTTCATAAAATATTGAATAAATAAATATGATAATATTTTGCTTTTCCCATCTTAAAAATATTAATTTGATGAAACAATTGAACCTGGGAGCCCCGGTGAAGATGATGCAGCAAGGACACCAACTGAACTGTCCCGGTCGAAAGTTGCCAGCCATTGACACTGAGATATTGAGCGATTGTGTTGGTGGGATTCCTCGATGACGATCGTTACTGTTAAATGTGGTGTCCTTCACGAATCTGACAGCAGCGACGCCGATTTCTCCATGAATCCTGTAGTGATGATGACGATGTTTGAAAGGCGGCCAGAGGTCGCAACGCCAATAATTGACGGCGAGACAGCAGTGTCGGACGGCGATAACAATTCGGCATGATGGTACCAGAGTTTAGATTGATATCACCTGGAGTGTGATCATTCAAGCTAGCAAATGATCTGATAATGTTTTTGTTTGTGTGCTCGGTTTCATGATTTTGACGATGATGATGTCCACGTTTGAAAGAAGGCGAGATGTCGCAACACCGATGATTGACGGCGAGACGGAAACATCAAATGCAACGGCGATAACAGATCGGCAAGATGGCACACCATTGATCAAACAAAATCAAACACTTAAGCTCAAACAATATCCAAGCCTCGTCAAAGCAAAAGACTTTATCAAAATAATGCTTAGTAACGAATTAAACGGACATATATATGAATCTTAAACCTCTCTCATGGTTTTGCAAATTGATTTGTAAATGAATGGAAAAACAGAATTGCAATTAAAGAGTATATGCGACTAAATTCATGAGGGGATTCAAAGGAAATTAAACACATATGGGTGGCAGTCTAAACGAAGCAAGGCGAATTAAACACAAGCCGTTGTCTCACATCCGACGAGGCTGTCAGTTCATTTTTCAGTGGTGAGAAACGAATTGATGGCCTTTCTTCCACTGGTTGTTTGGTGTCTTATGGCCCATGTTTGAGACGACGACGACCCAAGTTGCTACGCCGGCAATCGACAGTGAGAAAATGACGTTGGCAATGGCGGTTAAACAACGGTAGTTCGGCGACGCGGTTCGATGACGGCGGTTTGGGTGACGGCAGATTTGGATACGAAACAAAACAAGAATTCAACACCTGATTATGGTGTGTGACGGTGAACGAGATACAACTTGAGGCCTGGGAATCGTTTTACCGAGGCCCCACGGTGGGCGCCAAATGTTCCTGCGTGGAACTTAGGGGGTATGTATTTGCTAAGGGTTAAGATTATGCGATGGTTTGTTGTATTGATATTGCTTGCTTTTCTAAAATGCGTTGGGGGTGGTATTTATAGAGGCCTATAGCAGAGCCACCTCATTCCCATGATCCCACGATCTTCCCTCCAAATGGGGGTGTAATGGGCAGTTACCAAGCTCCCACGACCCAGGATTGAGGAGAGTGGGGTGTATTTGGCGCCAAGCCTAAATAAGGCGGTTCGGGACACATTTTCCACGTGCCCCTATTCTGACTGAAGCAGGGGTAGTGGGGGCACGCCTGCTGCACGTGCAGGGCCTGTTAGCTGGCGGACCGAATTGGGCCTGTCAAGGGATTGGGCCTAAATTTCTTTGACCGGTACAGTTATAAATAGAGAAAAAGAAAAACACCAAGTGAGACTACTCTCTAGTAAAAACTACCACAAGCATCTTCAAAAAAGGCCTAGAAAAATTTCTTGGAAATGTGGAGATCATCATCAAAGCTGCATTCGCAACAGCACCCATTTTAGCGAATACATTGTTGGGAAAATAATCGCCATAGAGAAAATAAAAGAACACAATCAACAACACAAGAATATAACGTGGAAACTCCAAAACCGGAGAAAAAACCACAGCCGTTGTCTAAACCGACAACCAGAGAATAAACACTATATGAAAAGTGTTACAACATATAGACTTCACTCTCAACCACCCCACGACCCCAGTACACCCACACTCTCCAAAGTAAATATTTGAATTACATCTCAAATACTCTAAAACAAAAGCATAAGAGAAAAAGAAACAAACACAAATATAAACTTAAAGTGTTTACAAGTGCTACTGTTTGGTGTGTTAAAACAAGGAACTTAAGGTCTCTATATATAGCATGGAGCTCATCCGCTCTTCACTTATCTAAGCGATGTGAGACTTCTCCACTAAAATTTCCTTGACCCTTTTTCCTTCCTTAGCAATGTGGAACTTACATTACAATCCACCCCAACAATCTCCAGCTTGATTGTAATGGTCTTCAATCTTCATTGTCTACACCGACAATCATTATCTTCATCGACAATCATAATTTTCATTGTCTACACCGCAAATTAAATTATCATACTCCACCATAAAGAGTACACCGCACCTGGAACTAAATCATCCCAAAAATTTTATTCACTCGAAACTAAACCATTCCAAGAATTTTCTTCACTTGGAACCAAGCTATCCCAAGAATTTCATCCCGAAACCTTGCTAAACATTTATGGTGCAACTTCCATGTTGGCTTTCCTGGAAGTTCATTAGCCATCGAGAAAACCGCGTACCTTGCATCAATGTCAACCAATGCCTGCACGATATCATCACACATCTTGCATCTATGTCAACTGATGCCCATGTGTCACTTGAACAACTTCAAACTACTCTGAAACCACTTTCAGGCCATTGTTAGGCTCCAACAATTCCAGTTTAGTTACATCACCTAGTAAACCTTATTTCACTCGTCCAACTAAACTCATGTCACTAACAAATATCAACTGAAGTCTCACAACTCAACCACATCAGAATCACCACTAATAACAAATGCATAACCAATAGTAGAACCAACAATTTTTGCATTAAAGTTCAGGAACATACCTCACATCATGTAAAAGAAACACGCGATTATCAAAACATCGTAAGACAAATCGAAAAACCATACCTCAAACCTTTCAAGATTTCCCGTCTTCAAGATGAACAACTTCACCTTCAACTAGCTCTAGGATTTTCACGGTATTCCTTCTTCAAACACATGTGATGGGAGCTTCCAAAGTCCATGACTCAATACTCCACTGATTCCCAACTTCACACTACTAGCGTCTTCGCATCCTCATAACAAAGTTGTCGTATCTGACGTAACCCGGGTATTCTTAGCACCGCCTCTCCAGACTGATGTCGAGTATTATTACCACCGCCTCTCCAGGCTGACCTTGTGTAACCCTGATTGCATCAACACATTCTTGACTTGATTCTCCATAAGCCAAACATGATTCTTCAACCAATTTTCTCTAGCCCAAATTTCACAGCGGAACTCCCTCCTCCCTTAATCAAACCAAAAGGCTCTGATACCAGTTGTTGGGAAAATAACCGGCATAGAGAAAATAAAAGAACACAATCAACAACACAAGAATATAACGTGGAAACTCCAAAACCGGAGAAAAAACCACGACCGTTGTCTAAACCGATAACCAGAGAATAAACACTATATGAAAATTGTTACAACATATAGTCTTCACTCTCAACCACCCCACGACCCCAGTACACCCACACTCTCCAAAGTAAATATTTGAACTACATCTCAAATACTCTAAAACAAAAGCATAAGAGAAAAAGAAACAAACACAAGGAACTTGAGGTCTTTATATATAGCATGGAGCTCATCCGCTCTTCACTTCTCTAAGCGATGTGGGACTTCTCCACTAAAATTTCCTTGACCCTTTTTCCTTCCTTAGCAATATGGAACTTACATTGCAATCAACCCCAACATACATGTGCACATGTATTGCATTTCTAAAAGGCATGTGAGAACACCACCTCCTAATCACGAGCTAAAAGATGTCAAATACTTAAAACCTAATTAGCAAACCGGTGATGAAGAGTGACTCATTTGCGGATAGACTAATTATTTGAATCAAATCTGATAAGCATTTAATCCTCCTATAACCCTCTCCGAACAGATTCTCAAACTCTGTATGTAGCAGAGTTATGGGAATAAAATATGTATAGTTAGCAACACAAAAAAAAATTGTCCTCTATTTTATTTCAAACTATCTTCATATGTTTGGTTTAAAGTTTGTAAATGTACTTTTTAACAAAATTTAGTTTGTAAATGTTTATTTGATAAAAAAATAAGTTTCTTTATGAGATGATTTATGTTCATATGATTTTTTTGAGCTGTTAAAATGGATAATTTGGTCTGCTTAGGACCGATTCTAACGAATTTTGAGCTTTATCATCTGGATTGAAGAGTCATGTAATATTGACAATGAAAATACTATCTGATTGGAGATTGGCGTTGACGGACTACCTAATTCTAGTGAATTTTTATTGTATTTCAATAAAAACAATATAATAGTCCATCAAAATACATTCACTTGCATAAAATATTATGCACTGTTATAGAACATTGTTGTTCCTCAAACTAAGGTTTCTGGTTTAGAACATTGACAGACATTATAGAGCATAGTCACATAATTCTCCCCAAAGGTGACGAACCGCGAATTGGTTCGCGCGTACCAATTCGTGGTACTTTTGCGAATTGGTTCGTCGTAATTCTCTCCGAATTCTTTAAAACCTAAGTACCGGCGAACCACTTCAACAATCAAATAAGAACAAAATATAAAATGTTGAGACTGATTTAGACTTAGCTCTGAATATGATGGTTACAAGTATAACATCACTTGTCCACTAGTACAATGCATTTTGTACAATGTATATTGGATTTGGGTTGTATATTGGAACATCTAACAAATTGTTTATTTCTAACTTTGATTACCTCTCAATGTTAGTTACACTTCTTAATATGTGACTTGTTTTCCCTCTATGATACACGAAACATGTGTTGTCAACATAAATTCAACTTTTATTTGATGGAAATTTGATTCTCAATTTTATGATTAATATAAATTTTAGATTAAAAATATTAATTAACATAAATTTATTAACAATGTACCGATTAGCGTACCAACTATGTATACCCCTCACGTACCGAATTCTTTAAAGGTAGCGTACCGCGTACCCGAACCCGTACCGCGTACCGAAACGAATTGCGAACCGTGTGACTATGTTATAGAGTAATGCTTCTGGTTCCTATTCCATAATCCATTTTTATGTATGCAAGAAAATCAACTTATACCAATACAAATTGTTTTAAAGAATAACCATTTTCCTCAAATTCCTCTAGTAAATCTGTAGAAAAACTATATCAATGAAAGTGCAAAGAGATTAAAAGTAACCTAGCAGCCACTTTACAAAAGAGAAATAAATAAATGATTTCCCACTTTAGACAAAATTTCGGAACTTACGTTCCAACTTCGGATTTTATAATTTGAATCCTTTCTTAAGAGCAGATTATATTAACTAAATAGAGGAATTTTGTGATTGTCAATTTGTCATTGTAATTTTGGGGTTGTTGTTGATGCTATGTTTTATTGTAATTTGCATCTTTTATTAATGAATCAAATTGTGGTGTGTTGTTGTTCTATTTCAAATCAAGTTGTAATTTTAGAATTGAAAAGAAGATGAGAAGAATATGTTTTGTTATAATACTGAATAATCAAAATTGTTATGTTAGTGTTATTGTTATTTTAATGTCCTCTTATTGTGAGTTAACAAAATTGCTTCTAATACTGATTAATCAATATACTATTCCCTGGATATGAGATGTTATAACAACAATCTCATATAAAATGAGACTTATAGCAGGTTCTTTAATATGGTATGGTCTTATCTATCAATGCTTCTAACATAGTAAATGCATTGTTAAGATAGAGCCTATTGGGCATATTATTCATCATAACTTAATTGCATTGAATCCTTTCCTAAGCATATAACTTAATTGCCTATTGGGCATATTATTCATCATAACTTTTGCTCAAGATATAAGGCCTATTTTGCAATGAATGCAAACAGTGTGCGAAAGTAACCACTGCTTCCATTCCTTTGTTTGTTTTTTATTTATTTTAAATTATTAGATAGAAAAAAAAAAGTTGACGTGGCAGATGAATCACTTAAGTGACTTGCCACATCAGTGTTGATTTGGTCAAAATTGACCTTTTGCAAAAAAGTGTAAAGATAAGGGGGCAGAAGTGCTATTTTGAAATATAAGGGGGCAAAATTACAACTATCTGAAACATAGGGGATCAAAAGTGCAATTTAGCCTAAAAATTATAAATAACTTTTATGTTCATCAGAAGCCCAATTCAACATTATAAAGAACTACAACTTTATTATTATAAAGCTCATTAAACAAACTTATTTTTATGATCAAACAAACTAAGTTTAAAGAGATTTCCTTTTCGCATTCCTCGAGTCTCACAAGCACTCTCTGACCTTCCCTTTTTATCCCTTCGCTATTTAGGAAGAGAGTATGTAAAATTGGAAAAACCGAAACACCGTAGTTCGCATCATAGGATGCGAACCTTATAAAAGTCAATTTTTTTGTCCTCTTCACCCTTTTTAAAGTGTAACTAAGTTCACTCTCTAAGTAGCGAACTATGCTTAATTCGCACTTTAAATAGTGAGTGTCAATATTTTACACTCAAACTGGACGCCGGCACCCCCAATGGATGGAAAAAAGAGTTCGCTCCCTAGGATACGAACAGTGATCGCTCCCTAATATGCGAACTCTTTTTTTCATGATTTTTTTCATCCATGGGGGGTGCCAGCGTTCAGTTTGAATATAAAATATTTACACCCGCTATTTATAGTGTGAAAAGTATCCGCTTTTAGATGGCGAGGGAGGGTACTATGGTCATTTTAGGAGGTGAATGAGGAAACCTGGGGGTTGCGAAAACTAAATCTCAAGTTCAAATAGCTTGTGTTGTGTGGGCTTAATATGATTGGATTGGCCCAATTGTAAATAAGAAAACAATAACATTGAAATTTTTCTTTTCCCAACCCCCGTGTTTCTTTTCTACCCCCCTTTTTCAATTTTTTGCCCTTGCATAAAATTTCGAAACACATTTTTTTTTAGTTTTTCTAGTTCAAATTTAGAAAAAAAAATCGGAAAACACATTTTGAAGTTTTTTTCCAAGGTAAAAAAAGTTCGGAAAACGCATTCCGAAATATTTATTCAAGAGCAAAAAAAGATGATTGGGGGTATAAAAGAAACATAGGAGGTGGAAATAGAAATTTTCTTAATATTGACCATGTTACAGCATACAATTATACTATCACTTACTCATTTTTTTCAAAATCTTTATTTCATAATTTATTCGGGTTTACGGGCTTTATTGGGCTAGGCTAAAATTCCCGAATAAAATTTGGGCTGAAATTTTAAGACCTAAGCCAGAAAAAAAAATCAGGCCATTTAGATCGGTCTATTCAGACTAGCCCATTTTAACAGCTCTAGGACAAATAATCCCTTTATTTTGCCCAAGAGAACTGAGGTGGGCTGGTTTTCTTCACAGTTATATTGGGCTATGTTTGTTTTAAATACCACTTCAGGCCCCTACCTAGCTGTTAATTGTTATTGGTAATTTTGGTCTAATTATATGAAGAAAAAAACTGATCGTTTCGCACCCCCATACACCACCATCTTGTATATACTACTACTAGAGTACTAGTATTATCTTCCTGTTCTTTATATTACATATAAGAATTCTATCGACTAACAGTTTTATTTTAATTTTTGTGTCATAACTTTTTTGTGATTTATTTTTATATACTCCCTTTGTTTCAAAATGACGTACTCAATCGATCAATTTACACAAATTAAGAAAAAAGTATAAAGAAAATATAGAGAAAAATAGTTTTACTAAAATACACTTATAATATATTGATATATTCACTTTCACCATAAATACAAAATGAAAAATGTATTAATTAGAGGATATAATTGACAAAAATAATTATTGTTTTATTGAAAATCCAAAGAGATAACTTTTATTTTAACTAATTTAATAGAGATAACTTATTTTTAGACAAATTTATTTTCACAATTGGCATAGTAAGAACTCATTATTTCCTTTGATGCATTTCGAGATCTTTTCTATTTGGATCTAAGATCCCAATCTCACACACACTAAAGCATAGTTGGTCCTTTTTTTTTTTTTGACAAACAATAGCATAGTTGGTCCTTGAAAGCATAATGAAAGGCTTGAATTTTACCTCTAAGATATGAATGAGAAAATGGAGCAGACAATTTCTGAGAGAGCCAGCTAAGTTCTCATGACTTTGGGGTATCATTAGGAGAGGGGGAAGAGAATATATATTGTCAAAAATTGTGGAGATGAATAAATTGGACTAATTGGACCCATTTGCAAGGTGGCATAACTTTGTTTTTTAAAAATCCCACGTGCATACACTAGCCTTAAAAGCTTTTGTCACTTTCAAATGTTGCAATCGTCAAAAAGAAAAAAAACACAAAAAAACACAAAAAAAAAGAAAAATATAATTGAACATCCCAATTAATTATTTCTTAGTAATTGTTAGAAATTTTGTGGGTAGAGATTAATGAATAGCACCTTATACTTCCCAAACTCTCAGCTAAATTAATAATTTTAGTCAATTATAATTTCACTTTTTTTTTGTTATTATCAGGGCCGGTCCCGAGATTTTGGAGGTCCGGGACAAATAATAAAAATGGACCCCTAATAAAAAAAACTAAAAGAACATCATTTATTTAAATTAGTATCAACATCAAAAATAGTTATTTATCTGTGTAACTAACATAAGGAAAATGTCATTCCACAGTATTGAAATTGAACTGATAAATAAAAAATTACGCAATATATCATTAAAAATGTAATTGACATCAATAATATAAAAAATAATCACATTTAAATCGAGAATATAAAATATACCTTCAAGTTAATATCATTAAAAATTGAGTGTTTTTTTAATAAAAATTGTAATATAATTTTAGGAATTCATTCTTTATTTTCAAAGAAATTTTTCAAACCCTTACATAAAAAGATAAATTAAACTTATTTATGAGTTATAACTTTTAGTTATGGTGGTATGATTAGAGCTGTAAAAATGGCACGGGGTATCGGGCCGGCCCAGTAGCCCTATAGTTTTATAAGGGCCGGGCTGGGCTTCCCAAAAAATATTATTGGGTCTTATTGGGCTGGGCTATCGGCCCTATTTTTTTAATGGGCCATCATGGGCTGGGCTTCCCAAAAAATATTATTGGGTCTTATTGGGCTGGGCTATCGGGCCTATTTTTTTAATGGGCCATCATGGGTTGGGCCCGCGGGCTTTTGGGCCAGCTCCTTAAAGAATTATAAAAAAAAATCTAAAAATAAAGAATTTTAGTTAGCATAAAATCTTTAGATAAAATAAATAACAAAAGATGAGATTTGTTTTTTTTTTTAAGGAAAAAGATGAGATTTGTTAGTTAGACCATGTACAATGGCAAAAACATTCAACACCCTATTTTTCCACTTTTTACACTCCACATCATCTTCTCTCTCTTCCACCTAATAATTCAACACCCCATTCAATTTTTACCCTCTCCAATAGTTTTTTCATTCAACACCCTACCCCACCACTTTCTCTACCCCACCACTTTTTATTTCATATTTTTATTTAAATTTTAATATTTGTTTTTTATGATTAAATAAAATTATAATAATTGAACCAAATCAATTGAAAAACTTGGTTTTTTTTTCTGTGTCCAAATCAATTGAACCAAGTCTCTATTTATAGAGAAAAAAAAATTACGAATTTTGGTGAAAAAATAAAAAAAAAAAAAACAAATTTATTTGCATTGAAATAATTGAGTTAAAAGATAAGATGAGTTTAAAATCTCGTGAGTCAGTCGCGTGCTGCCATGTGGCGTGATATCTTTCTCTCTCCGCAGAATTCAACATGTTGAATTTATTCATCTTCTCTCTCCTCCAGCATATATTCAACAACCTCATTGCAAAAAATTTTGGGTGTTGAAACTAAATTCAACAACCTCATTGCATATGGTCTTAGGAGATAATTATTAAACCAACTTTGTTATGATTATCATTTATCTTTATTTGAAAAAAAAAATAACAACTTAATCAATCACTTTTTTTATGGATATTAATTTGTGTGCGATGTATATGTAGTTTTATTGTCCATTGAATATTTTTATAAAAAAAATTTGTCAATTTTTTATAAAAAAAATATGAAAAAATCTGTCGGGCCGGCCCATCGGGCCATGTAGGCTCTTGCTTATTGGGTTGGGCTAGGCGGGCCGGGCCTTGGACCTTAATGGGTCGACCCACTTAAGCCCAGTAGATGTCTTGGCCCTATGGGCTCGGGCCGGGCCATTTGACAGCTCTAGGTATGATGATGTCATTTGTGAAATTAAACTTGATCTATTTTAAAAAAAATGAAATAAACCCAAAAATTTGTCACAGGTTGCAGTTGAACACGCTCCCTCTCAAATCTGAACCTATTATTCAGACACGCAAACCACTAGAGCACAACCCATCTCGTAAAATGAAAACTCAAAAACTATACTTAACCGCTTTTAGAATGATGGATCCAAAAAAAAATCTTGAGGCCCCCAAAATATGGAGGCCCTGGACCGTGGGCCTGCTTGCCTTGATTATTATTACATAAGTATTGTACTTTTCATATTGTTCTTTATTTTAATGAGGAAAAGAATTATCGAAATATAAAATTAATATTGATCGAGATGGCATTTTTTAAAAATAACATAATAAAATAATATATGATAAGAACATAATTAATAGTCCACAAATCCTAGTTCAACTAGCAAAAATGTCGAAATTGTTAGTTTAGACGCCATGATTGGGGTTCAATCGGAAACCCGACCATTCTACTTTGTATGTGTTCAATTTTCAATGACTTCTAATTTCATCTATCTACAAAAAAAAAATTATTTATATTTTGTACCACTTTTTTATATTGTTCTTTATATTTCACTTTTTTAGTAATGGAAATAAGTAGTAGTAAAATAATGCATGTCCTATGAATACAACTCGTGATATATATATATATATATATATATATATATATATATATATATATATATATATATATATATATATATATATATATATATATATATATATATATATATATATATAAAACCATGCACATAGAGGCGAATATATTTATGGGTTGAATTGGGCCTTTGGTTTTAATTTTCAATAAATCTACTCTTTTTGCTGGATCTATATTTCAGTCGAGGTTAATGTAAATTGTTAACTTGTTCGGTTTTTTAATCGCTACTTTACGCTTTTTGTATCTTGATGTGCCTATTTTCAAGGGTAGGGTTAAAGCTTGTTATCCAAATTATCTGCTTGGAAAGCTTGCCTTCTCTCCATAGCAGATAGGGTACGTGCAGCTAGATATATCAGCCATTCGCCTAATGATCTTTTATATATTTTTCCAGTCGTAATTCTAGGTACTATTGCCTGTAACGTAGGCTTAGCGGTTCTCGAACCATCAATGATTGGGGAACCCGCGGATCCGTTTGCTACTCCTTTGATGATTCCTAGTATTTTGTCTTGGCCTACCATTATATTGAAAGATTTAAAAAAGTGGATAAGAAACTTCATCTGGAGTGGTAATGTTACTACTAGAAAGTTGGTGATTTACCAATCGTTAGTTGGTTCAGTGGCGATTGGCGCTGAACTTGATAGGAAGGACCGCAGTTTGATCTCCCGCAACTGCGATCGGAGGGGGTTGAAACCACTTGATGCTAAAACTGACCCTCGAACCAGATTCAACGGGTGGTCAAAGAAAAAAAATAAAATTGGTGATTTTATCTTGGAAAAATACATGTAATTATTCTGAGGTTGGCATGGGCATAAGATCTATACTAAGATTGAATGAAACATCAAATTTTAAACTTTGCTGCGATTTAGTTCAATCATAACAATTAACATTAATATTTTTTAGAGAGACAATTGATATTATTTTTAGTAATTTGAAACAGATGTTTCATATAATTTCCGCTAATTCTTTCCATCATCTATCCAAAAATTCAGGAAATGGATGTATGCATGTTCTTTTTCCGACAATTATCTCCAACAAAATCGTTAAATTTAGCCATTATCACATTGTTATCTAGCATGCGCAACTATCATCCAGAAAATTCGTTAACGGTTAATGTCACTATATCTAATCTCACGTAATCATCATAAATCACGGTCTTAATTCTCTCAAAGGTAGTTTGTTTTCTTGGAGACAATTAACTGATTTTTAAAGTGCGTGACTGATTTATTTTAAGTGAAATTTTTAGTATATTGATATAGGATGGATTTTAAGGTGAGGGAGCAAACAAGTGTCTCACCGGTGGACCACTATGAGCAACAATTTAAAGCCATCAGATTAATCAATATCATAGATCTTATCATACATAGTACATACTATATCCATCCCAGTTAACTTTTTCTTCTCTCCCTCGCATCTTCTTCCCCTTCTCTGGTCTCCCACCTTAATCCCACTATTTCTACTAAACTCATTGTTTTAAGCATAATTAATTTACCGTTAGGATTGAATCAATATGTGTTGCAACATGCTTCATCTTATAGATCTCACTTCCATCCTTCTTTGGAATAAAAAAAAAATTACGATAAAAGTTAAAATTAACTTAAAAATATGCCAAATTTAAAAGCTTTGTAATAGAAAAGTTTAACCTGGTTAAAGGTACTAGAGTAGAAGAGAGGAAGAGACAAGGAAGGAGTGAATATTCAAAAAAAATTCTACCGATAAGGGGAAGATGATGAAAATGTAAATTGTTAAAGTTATCATTTGGGGTTTCCCGGCCATTTCAATGAGAGAATAGTCGGTTCACCAAACTAATCAATCTGAACTAACCATTTTCTAGTTTTTGTATTTGAGCAAATTCTGAATTTTTTGTCATTTTTATGGTGAATATTTATTGTTTATGCGTTGAAATACTCATGAATTTTGATTTTTGAGCGAGAATAGTTTCGCACGAGAGAGAAAGAACATGAATCTAGTGTTGTCATGACTAATAACATCATATACACATATTTAATCTAATGGCCAAATTGAGTGGTACACCAGTGAGGAACTCTCACCCTAGAAAGCACGTTGATATAGATAGTTTTGTTAAGTTCATAAATAATATTTATCAAAATCCGAATTCAGCAATATATCAATCGAAATGTTTATCATAAATAATTTTTATCCACATCAGCAATATATCGGTACATATCTAAATACCGGAGTGTTCACTTTCATTTTAGAGTAATTCTCTTCAAAGTATAAAGTGAAGTAAACAATTGTTAATTTATAAATACAAATAGAAAACTCTCTTCTTTCTCACAGCTGCCGCATATTCTTTTAACCTAGGTTTTTTTTTGTCTTCTTCATCCATTGAAGAAAGGTGGTTTAGGCTCAATTTTTTATTCAATATCAAGAGGACCTTATTGGTAGGGGATATATCAAGGGAATTTTTGTAATTCATAGTCTAAGTAAAATGAAGATCCTAAATTTTAAGGTATTTGTTTGTACCAAGAAAAGAGTTTTAAAAATTATAAGATTAATTATTATAGACGATACAAATTTTAACTTTTTAAATTACTACTACCGTATTACTCTACTACTATATTATTATAGGACTACCGTAGTATGTTTTTACTTTCATTTATGGATGATTGACATCTGATGGAGATATTTTAAACACATAAAATATGTTCTCCCTCCAAATCATTTGATTACTTACCCTAAAAGATGAAATTCAGTTCTTCTCCTATCATTTTTTTATGTCTCTTTTCTTGCATTAGTCTGAATCCTCCATCTATTAATTAATTTCTATCGTTAACCACTATAGTAAATCAAAATAAACGAGGGATTTTTTTAATAAATATTAGTGTGTGTTCTTTATCTTTTGTCAAGTAAAGAGTCAGGGCAGAAATTAGAGAGAAAAATATATTGATTTGGTGATAGTGCGTACAAAAAAAGTGTTTAGTTAGGCGTAACAAATGGTACGTATGGCTAAATTATTATTTTTCTAAAGTTTGTTGATTGGTCAAAATAAAAATCAAAATTTGTTGATTATTATAGTATTTAGGTATCTTTTCAAAAGAAAAAGAAAAAATATATCTCACTATAGTGTAACTTTTTTAAATTATTGCAAATACAGTAGTATATATATATATATATATATATATATATATATATATATCTCTATACACATATTTGTCAAGAGTCACAAATGTTGATTGGTAATGTTTTGCAAATATAGTATTTCTCTATACAAATGTTTTCTCTATACAAATGTTACATTGAAGCATTTTTCTATTATTCTGATGGAAAATTGAAAAGAACAAAAAAACATTATAAACAATTTAACACTACCAACAATTTTTTTTTATTTTTTTTATTAACTTTGTACCTTTCAAGAAAAGACCGATAATCTTTAACTTAATTGGATGATAAGTAAAAATTGACAAAAAAATATTTCAACTAAAAACTAAATTCCGAATTCTCCAAAAATAGATGATAAACATTTTTCTTAATTTTCTCAAAAAAAGAAAAACTTTGCATATCAATCGAAATGTACGTAATATATATATCATTTCATTAATTTTCCTTTTTTATTTTTAAATATGATATATCATTTCTTGTTCACCAAACAAATCAAAAGAAAATCAGCACATTTCATTCGATTTTTTTTTAATATAAGCAAGTAGCACTTCTGATTTCTTTTGTAGAAAATAATAACTATATTGTTCATATGCATCATACAAGTCTAGCTATCAATGGTAAAATAATTAGATTGAACAAAGATCCCTATTGGCTACCGACAGTTTCATTACTTGAATAGTATTGTTACATCATTTCCAATACTATATCAACTAACACCTAAATCTTAAAACTATAGTCATATTTTAATGTAAATTGGGTTTCTTTGGTGGATACAGTAGGACCCTATTATCAGATTTGGTACCTCTTTTTTTTCTCATTTCCTATTCTTAATAATTGAACATTTTTTATATGAAGGGTTGGTTACTTTTATATTTCATTTATTTGTCTTGGGTTTTCTTGTCCATGTGCTTGTATATAAAAAGGGATTATAGAAGAAAAAATAGGCAACGAGGAATTTTTAGCTGCCTTAGAATACCTCAAAAAGAAATGTGATGAGTGAAAGAGAACTGTATTATAAATTAATTGACCTAAAAGTTAAAAATTAATATATCTCTTATTGTCAAGAATTCTTTTATTTTTTTAACATCTGATTTTTTGTATGGGAATAAATTTGACATATCTTCAATTAATTCAATATTAATCGAAGATCATTATCTATTTGAGTCAAATTACTTAGTTCATTATGGATGCGTTTGATTTGATCTGTTAAATAATAAGAGATTGGACATAAAAAGTTGTACGGTGTTTACTTTTAAAGCTGTTTCTGGTACTGTACAAATTGAGAGCCAAGGAACATGACAAAAACTCAAATTTTTGTCCCCTATATGTTATTCGTTGCCACTTCAATATATAGTTAACAATTATTTGCCATCCAAGATATATTATTATTAATAAAGAAATAAGAAAAACAATTGATGAATTGCAATTTGTAATTATACTAATTTTGTCGATATTTACACTCTTACTATTGTTTCATTTGAACTACATTTCACATTTAAAAAATCATTAGAATGTGAAGTAACCAACAAATAATTAAAGTAAGACTGCACAATGAAGAAGTTAAAGATCTGAAGTCAACTCCAAACAAATAAGTTTAAATCTTTCTTTAATTTGTCACAATCCCTTTTAACTATATATGTGTGTCTCTCACTCTCCTATGGATGAGACCTAGGGGGCCTTAGTGCCTTCATGGACCAGCAGCCCTATGTACATAAAAATGAGGTGACATTTATAAACTTTCCCATCATGGACAAGTTGTTTTGGACCAATAGATTAAATGATTTATCATAGACTCTCAACACTAGATTAAATTATCACTCTCTACAACTCATCTCTCTCTTTGTCTCCACTACTCATCCCTCATCAGACCTGCCACCAACATTGAAAACCCATTTTCAAAATTAGACAACAAAAATCCACCACTTTAGGCAGTGATACAAGAGCAAACCAGCAACCGGAAAATTGTAAAACATTAAATATATGGGTTTTAAATAATTTTTATGATGTAGATAAATATGGAAGAAAATAAATAAGGGTATACAATTAGCACTACAATCAATTCCTTCCTTTTTTGGTTGATTTGAAATTTTTTATTTTAGATCCAATCATGTTGCCTGTTTATTTATTATTTTTTTGTAATTTGCAACTTTGGGTCTTCCTCAATAAATTAAAAACTTGTTTCACCATTGGTGAGGTGAATTTGTTACTCCATAATACTGAACTTAATTTAGCTTTTGAGATAGTTACTTTTGTTTGGAAATAATGTTGAGTGGTGATATAGTTCAACGAAACAGTTTTGTTATCATCTGAAGTGATGAAGGTAACTGCCAGAGTTGATAGGAATGGAGAGTGAAGGTTCGATAGGTGGGTTGAGTTTGATGTTAGTCTGACGATTGGTGGAAGCAAAGTGGAAGAGATGAGTTGTAGAGGGTGATGATTTAATTTAGTGCTGAGAGTCTATGATAAAGATGTGTTCTTCATTTAATCTAATGGTCCAAAACAACTTGTCTATGGTGGGAAAGTTTATAACTTTCCCATCATGCACAAGTTGATCTTTTAGCCATAGATTTAATATTTTTTTAATTTGATGGACAAGATCCTGTATTGGTAACTTGTTTATGACTTTTTGAAGAAAAAAAAGGAGGCCCCACAACTCATAATATTTTATATAAAATTTAAAAGGCATAGATTTAAAAGTTAAAACCATCTTATATTACCAAAAAAAAAAACCATCTTATATTAGCTTTATTATTCTTTTGAAACACAATTGCTTCTTTTTTTTTATTACTGTTGCAGCTTTTTTTGTTGGTAGAATTTAGAATTTTTTATTTCCTTTTAATATATGTATCCCAATAAATAATCAACTACTAATTTATCTATATAATCATATATAATCAATCGAGATAATTTATATTTAACACCAACAATAACAAATTGAAAACTGAAAATGCAGTCGCTAATTGCCTTTAGATTCATTTTGTACTTTAATAACAAAATTCGATTTCCTGAATAATATTGATCTAGAATCAATTTGTTGTACTATGCAGATTAATCTTAAAACATGAAATAGTGAATCACTGAGTTTTTTTTTTACTTTCTTTATCATTTGGTTAAATGAAAGAATTTTTTAAGAAAAGATAAAATGTATATACAGGTAGGAACTTCAAAGACAAACAAAGAGTAATGAATTGTTGTGAAAAATCAAAGAAATTGTTCTTTCTAGGAAATGAGGAAGGAGCTGCAGCTGGGGGTAGAAACAAACAGTGGCAGAGGAGAGAGGAAGTTATAGAGGAGATAGTGGTTCTGTGTTGCAGTAAATTTTTTATGAGAGAGAAAGACTTTGCTAATATTTGCCATTATAATATGTTTTCATTAATTAATTATTTTTTATCATAGCAGGTTATAACCTAAAGATGTAGGTAAAAAGTGGACTTTCCCATGGTGCACAAGTTTAACACTTTCCCATGTTAAACTCCACCTGAATCCAATGGTTACCTCATTTGTTTAGTGATTTAGCTTCTCTCCCATGTTGTTTATGTACTCTATCAACCGATAGTTTTTTATAGTGTATTTTTTTTATCAGGTAGTATACTGATTAGAAATTTTACAATTTCAAATAAATAAACGGAGAGTTTCAACTTTGACTCTTACGTATATATAATGTGATGTCTCTATTAATTGATTTATATTCACATAAGTAAATGTACTTATTTTTATTATAGTTTATTGATTTTTGTGGTTGGCAAGTCCATTTGTTTTTTGTGCTTCTCCAATTTTAGACATCTAAGAAAATAAAGAACTAGGTACCCCCACCTAAAGGACATTTAAGAAAGAGGCAGATGAGTGAGTATACACGAGACAAAGTTAATATGTCCAAAGATAATTATTGAATATTGTTTTTTCGGTGAAAGATCTTAATCAAAGCAACTAACAGTTACTAGTTTTTTAACCCGTGCATCGCACGGATGACTTTTTTTTTTATATTGACACTTAGTTTTTTTTCCCGCAAATGTATAAAAAATTAAATAAAAAAATATCATGTATCCATTAACAATTTAATACTTTTTAATCAGGCGTACAACCTAGTAAACTATTCCACAATTATCATAACACAGCGACCAACACCCCAACACTAAAATAAAACACTCATAAATTGTAAATGAATAATTATAAATGACAAAATAATAAACTGAAATTTAAATTACTAATAATTTTTTAAACTATTATAAAAAAAATTGGTAATATTAAAAAATCAAAAAGGTTATAAAGTACACATTATTTTTTAAAAATCTTCTAAAACATCTCAAGATATACAACATTTACGGTAGAATTCTTTTTTTTCTTCTTGAAATCATCGATGATAAGAATTTTCAATCCAATTCGAGTTTTAACTCTTGAGACAGCTACATACAACTGACCATGAGTAAAATTTGGCCAAGTAAGATACAATCCAACATGACCTAGCGTTTGCCCTTGACTTTTATTAATCGTCACAGCAAAACGTACACACAGAGGAAATTGACGACATTGATATCATTAATTAATGACATTTGACATTCTCAAAATCTATTACCCTCAAAATATTTGAGTACTATGATTAGAGGAAACTATCATTTTAAGTATCAATTCCTAGATATTTCTCTTCAATTCCACTTTTTCCTGTTTTTTTCCTTTCTCTGCAAATTCTTTTTTTTCTTTTTCTCTTCTTACTTGTTTCCTTTAATAATCCTTTCTCTGCTAGCATCCATGATCTTCATTTCTGCAACATTCTTAGCACTAAAAACCTACAATGCATCATAGTAAAGAAGCCTTAAATAGCTCATAATTTTGAAAAAGCTACAATCATGAAAATAAAATAAAATAAAATAAAATCTAATACATAATTCAACCATTGGACTGAAAAGCTAAACCCATAAAACATACCTTTTTCATCAAAGAAAGCAACTCAGTTACTTTACATTCAATCTTTTCAAGATTCTTTTCAATAAGGCCCTCTATTTTACCAATGAGATCAATATCATTCTGCAAATACCAAATTTAAATGGATATAAAAGAGGAAATCAATGCAAAACAAATATCAGAATTCTTAAGTGATCTCATGATTCAGCAACAAACTTTGCACAATATGCTTATGGAGGCTATTTTCCCAATAGACCAACAATTGCTAGAAATAATATGCCAAATGAAGACCCTACAAAGGAAGAATGGGAAAAGTTTGTGAACAAACCTGATCAAACACTTTTGGAGTGTTTTCCTTCACAAATTCAAGCAACATTAGTGATGACAATTTTGAACTTATTGTCATATCATTCACCAGATGAAGAGTACTTAGGACAACTCATTGAACCATCATGGACTGAGAATCCAACTATAAAGGTAGCCTTTGAAAAGTTTAATGGGAGATTGAAGGAAATTGAAGGTATAATAGATTCAAGGAATGCAAATAGTAATTTGAAAAATAGGAATGGAGCTGGGATAGTGCCTTGTGAGCTTATGAAACCATTTTCAGGACCTGGTGTCTCTGGAAAGGGAGTTCCATATAGTATATCTATATAGTAACCATGCATCACATGTTTCATAAATTTTACTACAACAATAAGTCCTATACATAACTTGCGTGAAGGGTCATGCATGATGATGACTAATTTCCGGGACAAACAAGACACCTTATCAAAATGTTTAATTATCTTCCCTAAGCTATATTAAGAATGAATAAAAAAACATAATAGTAAATTAATAATATGAAACCAAAAATAATAAAAAGAAAATTCAGTTAAAATAAAAGAAACTTACACAATTGAAAACTGATGGAGCTCCAGGTCCTGCATTTATGAAAATTAAAAGCATTGAGAATATGCAGATTTCTTCATTGTTGAAGCAAAAAGAAGCTAAGAATGAGAAAATAATATGTATTAAGAAGTATGAATACCAATTTCTAAGTCATGCCATGGATGAGCAGCAGCATCTTTTTTATCAGCCATGGAAGAAAGTATTCTTTCATTCAGCGCAACAACTGAAGGCAATTCCACACTCTTCTTTCCTTTTGATATTTCTTCATTGCTTATGTTGTTATTGCTAGCCATTTTTCACTTTATTGATTTCTATTTCACCTAATACAAATTAACCAACCAGATAAAATCATTTTTCACTTGATTAAACACAAGAAGATATATAAAAGAAAGAACAAACCGAAGAAGATGAGTTGAGGGAGCAGAGAATAGAGGTTGTGAGTGACTCAGAATGAATGAATGAATGAATGAGAGGAACTTTACTGATATAGTGAAGAATGGTAGGAGGAGTGTGTGTTTGTTTGTGGAACCCTTTTCATTTTCTTTCTTTCTTTCTTTTTTGCTATATATATTTATATATACTTGTATTCTTTTCAGATATTTATTTATTCAGTGATGAGATGAGTGAGTGATCTCAGTTAAGTTATATCAAAATCAAACTAAGGTTTTTAGGGGGGGGATATTCAAGAACAAATAACGCCTAAATAACAATAAAGCCTGCACCAGAAGAGTTTACCTTAATCACCCGCAAAATAAATATGCAATTCGACCAGATACATTGAACAATCTGATTGCAAACTCTAGCTGACAACCCTCGAGATAGCCGCTTCTATACAACCTTGTGGAAAGGAGAAAGAAAGAGAGGTACAGTACAATTGCAAGGAAAACGACAAGAATCATAGTTGCGCATACCAATTCAGCACAAACAACCTCAGCACAAACAACAAACACTCCACCATCAGCTGCGCATACCAATTCATCTAGTGTTTTTTTCGGATGCATTCGAAGGAACTCCTCATCGGTGTAGGCTTAGCAGACTCCCCAATCAATGGAACAGTAGAATCCACCTCAATACCATGCACAGCAAATGCTGAATCAAACACACAATTAAACAACTCAAACACATATATAGAGTATATATATATAACAGATTCATTACAAAAAACACAAACCTATTCTTGAAAGTTTCGACCTGAGGAAAATCTGGATTAACAAAAATCCTAGTAGTGTGAATCACATTCTGGATGGATACCTTGTCTGTCACAAACCATTGAACAAATTATTAGTTGACCCTGCAGATATTAATTTAGATAAAAACACACAGCCAATACATCACCTCTAAAAATCTTAACTTTGGCAAACTGAATGACAACAATTGGCAAGCCAACAACAGATTTCCCAATCTTCTTATTCAACTCATCAACGTAATCACCAAACAAAGTACATTCACACTTACCGCTAATTGGAAGGACAATAAATTAGAATCAATAACATGAGACATATAAATAAGTCATAAATAGAAAAAACTAAAGCACAATAACAAAAAATGAGGACCAATCCACCTATGATCAGTAAGCTCAACAATGATCATCTTAGTGATTTTGCCATCCCTAACATACTCTCTCTCAGCGGACATACCAGTCACAACACCAATAACATCTGTAAAACACAAACAATCCAATCATTTTTTAATAGATACACTTAAATACAACCACCTAATTAAACATAAAATCCATTACTCACCTACCAGGTACTCATAATCATGAGTATGGGCACATATTTCATCAATCTTAGTGAAGGTTAGACCAAACTCAGATATACCAGCACCCTCTGATGGGTTTAATTTAGTCTTCAGCAGGAAAATAATCTTGTACGGATGCAGGGTTGTTCGATACAGACCACTCTTAGGAAAAATAGCAAAGTTGGAAATCTCATAAACCTGCCCCTCCTTGAGCTTGGATTCATACATATACATCAGCTGCTTTCTAATGGAAGCATGAATCTTTCCACCCTATAACATATAAATCCAAAATAAAATACGATCTGTAATAAAAAAAAAAACACAAACAAAACATACAACCAGATAGATGCGAATTCACAAGACAGCAGAACAAAAAAGGATCAAATCAATGACTAACCTTTTCATCAATTAGAACCATTTCAAGAAAGCCATACTCAGATGGATTTAGGAAAGCATGAACCTTCCACAAACGCACAACCCTAACCCTGATACAAAAATTGTCCCTGCCAGATGCTATATCGGCGACATCATCAAATTTAGAATCAACAACAGCTTTCTCGTTGTACACCATCCTGCAGATAATAAAATGATAGCATGTTTTACCAAGAAATAATCACCCAGTTTACAAATTTATAGTCTCCAAATACACACACCGCACATAAAACCTCCACGAGATATCACTCTCCATTCAAATTCAAATCTAACAATAGACAATTTAGGGGGGAAAATTAATCAACAGATAGTACCTGCACAAGGTAAGTTCGCACAAAAAAGCTGATCCGTTGCGTGAGAGGGAAATTTAGATAACCAGATAATACCTCCACAACATATACAATGAATAATCTGACCAATCCGAACAACCTGATACACCGCCTAACCCGACCAACCATGCGACGCCCTCTGACAGTTAAATCGCAGAACAAACGACAAAGTATAAGCCGCTCCGTTTTTTTTTTGGGGGAAAGGGGCTAATTTTTTTGAAACAACACGAGCCAAGTGGGTGTATGACGTGGCACATCGGATACTAATCTACAGTAGCTTTTTAACGTTCTCGTAGTGTCAAGAGTATAGATTGGCAAAATTCCCAAAATTTAATACCGCAAAATAATGCGTATATTGATGTGGGAATTATATGACATACCAAAATAACAATTAATTAGTTTAAGTGTTGTCAAAGTTTGTTGTAATGAAAGTAACGGTTTTGTATTTATTTTTCAATGACGCCTAAAAATCAAAAAGTTTAGAAGACTAATTAAGCATGAGTTTTTCTTTTTCACTCATAAAAATATTGAAAATAAGCTAAAGGAAAAAGTGAAGAAATGGGAGAAATAAGAGTGGGCTTGTCCCATTTGACTGCAAAAGTTCTTGACATTGTCAAGATATTGAGATTTATTGTAAAAAAAATTTGACACAAGATTTATTGTAAATTAAACACAAAAAAACTATAATATATTAATTAATGATACAACAACTATACATAAAAAACTTTTAGTATGATAGAGTGCGAATTCAAACTAAATTTTTTTTATTTCTCAATATTTAATTTAGTGAATTTGTGTAAAAAAAATTAATTTAGTGAGTTTACCCACTAAACTATTTTTGAAAATTTGTATGATATCGTAGTTGATTTACAAATTTTTTTTTTACGCAAGTTGATTTACAAATTATGAAGTCATTATTATGTAGTAAGTTGGTAGTCCTAAGCATATTCGAGGTTGCAAAAATAAAATTATACGATAAAACTTGGTAGAGAACAAATTGATATATTTTGTCTAGGTTTTTTTGGACAGAATATTTTGTCTAGCATATAGAACATAGATTAAGTATTTTAGGGTTTAATTCCTTTCAATCTTTTCATTGAATGTTAGGTTTGGGAGGAATATGTTTTCAACAAACACATAAATTATATTATATGAAATATATAGATATTCCTTTACTAGCTTTTTCTTTTACTTTTGTGCCCTTTCCTTCATGTTTTTCCCTTTGCATGAGAAAGTTAATGCAGGTGTATTGTATTGTATTGTAGCCATCCCTTTTTCACATGAGGAGAAAAAAAAGGATATAACTTTAAACAAAGAAAACAAGAAAGATAAAGAGCAAAAGAAGTTAAGTTAGGTATCCACAGTAGTACATATAGACACTACACACTTATGGTAGGTAGTATTTCTAACCCTTTTCACATGATAATTATGATAATCTGCTAAAAATATCAAGAAACCTCAAAATTAGATTACATGAGCTACATTTCAAGAAACTACCTAAGAATGAGAGTAAATTTTTTCTAGCTATAATAGAATCCACAATTTCTAAAAGGTAACTTGAATCAACAATGAATTGGTTTAAGTGGTAAGAATCTTGGTCTTCTTATTTGATCAAGAGTTCGATTTTTGTCTTATCCACATGTAAAAAAATTGGTTAGAGAGAAGAATTCACTTTGTATGCCCTACAGGTTCCTCGACGGAGGTTAGTCATCGCTAACGGGAGTAAAAACTTTATATCAATATCATGGTAAGAAAAATGTAATCATTCTGGTATACATCTTATTTGGATATATACTGGTACACCGCTGAGATGAATAATTCTGATATGTCCACAAATAGTGTTTAATATAAAAAAGTTAATAAACACTATTTGTAAACCTATCAAAATTGTCCACATCAACATATACACGATACATATCCGTACCGAAATAATTCACCCTATAAAATTAATGTGAATCAGAACCATTCAATGTTGATTGAATAATTCCTGAAGTTCCAAAAACATGAATGTACGTAAAATTTGAGTGCATGAATTTGACCCAATTGATAACTAAAATTGATTCTATTATTTTGATTGTTAAAAGGGAAAACATGTTATATTGAGAGTTTGACTTGGATTTGGTCTTGGTCTTGAGATGACAATTGGGGCAAATGGGATTTGGAAAACCATTTTTATCTTTTAATTTCAATTAGACTATGCTTCACATAATTAAGCACATTGTTCACATTAATTAATGTGTTACAAAATTGATTTAATCACAATGAAACAGGGTAGGTAGTTAAGTTCAAGAATAATGTTCCATATGAAGGAGATAGCCTCCAATTCTATTCATTTCAATTTCAATATTGACCTGGCTTGACATTTGATAATCACATTTAATTTGTTCAATTTTCACATAAATAAAGTGAACTTAGTTTTCTGTACCAAAAAAAAAAAAGTGAACTTAGTTTTTTTTTGTGACAGTAAAAATTAAACATATTACTAAAAAAAATTAAACGGAATTTTTTTTATAAACAAAATAATAAATATCATTGAAACTCACACACAAATATAAAATTTCAAATTTAAATCCGAGTAAAGACGTTCAACTTAATAATATCAACAATTTGCTAGTCAAATTGAAATTTTGGATAAAATTAAATGGCAACTCTGGTAGATTATATATATAGTACATGCATAAGTAAGCAATGTCTAGAACACAGGGCACCCTGTTTCCTGAGGATATTACAGAAATTAAAGAAGAACAATAATCATAAAAGAAGCCCAAAATTTTGACAACATGACAGACATGAATCCTAAATCAAGGGCTTGATAAATATCATATATTAATTATATATAGGTCCCACTAAGAAAATAAAAAATATAAGCAATATTCCAGATCACTAAATTTCATGTCATTCATTAATAGCTCACATGAGTAGTTTTTCCAGCTTGCGAATGTTAATGTTCCTGTCAGTGTAGTGTCACAAAAAATGTTCCACTAAGTGTATGAGTACTCAACTTCAGCAAACTATTAATGTATATTTTCTTTTTATATTTTTTTAGTTTTTTAATTAATATCCCTAAATAAATATTACGACACTAAATAAAGAAATGTTAAAACTTTGTTGATATAAAAAAACAACGTATAAAATAAGATAATTTTTTTTTTTAGAATAGCATATATTGCGTTGCGTGAGAAATGGAATAGACGATAGGGTGAGTTCTCTCTGTAATTGTTACGACTTAAGCACATGAGGATACTTTTAACATTGCGATACACTTTAAGAGTCAACATTCACGATGATTTTTACTCTATCAGCACTGACCTAACGGTGACTCTTTTCTTTTCAGCGGCTTCATTCACCTATCAGTATTCGGTGGAGCAACTTAATCCCACCAAATATTAAAAAGCTAAAACTACTTTGCTCAACGGATAAAAAAACCATAAAGAAAAGACGTTAAACTAAAGAAATTAATTTTGCTCAAAAAAAAAACTAAAGATTAAAATAAAATATTTCAATTTTTTTAGGTGCTTTGCAAAGTGTCGCAAAGACACTACATATAATACTTTTTAGTGAATAATTATCTACAAGACCCAAATAATTAAAAGTCTAAATAAATAATAATTCAAATAAATGACTTATACTAATAGTAATTTTAAAAGTAACTTAAATTCTTAAATTATTATTTATTTAATACCAATGTATCCTCTATCGGTAGTCCTTCCTAGTAGATGAATAGAATATTCTCCTCTATTATTAAAAAAAAAAAGAGAGGGAGAGAATATTCTCCTCTGATGCTGAATTAAATTTTTTTTACTAACAGTCTCATGCTGAATTTAGACTTATATTATTATAACTACTGTAATTATTAAGAAAAAATACGGGAGTAGTAGTTAATTAATTAATAGATTAATTAGATGATAGGAGTATTTATAACATGTTTTGATGTGAAAAATCATCCGGTTAAACCGCTCCACATGTTAGTAGTCTTAAGTCTTAACACATAGTGTCCCATACCATGTTCTTGATAGTGACACTTTGAATAAATTAAGATTTGAGTAAACACCCATTAATGACTTTACTGTTAATAAACTCCCAATATAGACATATCTATTCCTTAGCTTCCAATTGCATTGCATTTGGACTTTTCTTTAGGAAAGAATACAGACATTTAATTATATATATTGGCAATTGGCATTAAAACAAAACTTATTCAGAGCTAAGTAGTAGTACTTTATTGGAATAGGTGAGTACTTGCATCTAATATTTAGTCAAAAAAAATACTTCTTTCGACCACAAATATAAGCAAAAGTAGACTTTTTAAATTCATTGAATAATTAATGTATCTGGACTATAATACAGATCAGATACATCTGTTATTCAATGAATCTAAAAAGTGCATTTTTGCTTATATTTATGGCCGGAAGGAGTACTACATTTAATAAATGATTTTAAACCAAATAAATTGAAGGAAATTGATAGGAGTGAAAATGGAATATGGGTCCTCTTATTTTACCATTTTGTGAGATCATATAATGGGCCATTTTTATGTACATTATAACTTAGGACAAATTTATGGTGGTGTACTAACCAATTCCAAATATCATGCCTAATACTCTCATAAAAAGCACAATCAAAAGAAAAGATGTTTTATAGTCCTTGCATTTCCACAACCTTTTGAAAACAAATTTTTCAATTCAACTCAAAATTCATGTCATCCATCTGAGTAAATAGGAATTATACATTTTGTAAAAAAAAAAAGAATTATCCATTTTATCAAAGAAAAAAAAAAGGAATTATCCATTTTAAAGAAGTCAATAACCCATTTCCTTCCCCTCGTCTACTGAGAAAATAGGAGTTATCCATAATGTTTGAGCGAACAAAAAACAACTTTGATCATCCCTAATACAAATAGCAATTCCAACACGGCTCAAAAACTTGTTTAGAGTTGTGTAAAAAAAACACTTGTTTAGGGCCCTTGTAAGTTTTTTTTTTTTTTATTTGCTTAAATTTAGTCACCGCATATTTAAAAACTATTGCTTTTAGTTTCTACCGTCGGCTCATTGTGCCATGTGGCATGATTATATTGGACTACATATAGATTTAGGACTAAAATCATCAGTTTTAGAATTTGCTTAAAATAATCAAAACAAAAAACAAAAATTATAGGACTAAAACAAAAAAATGTTATAATTGTATGGATTATGATCATGTTTAATCTTTTTAAGATCTCCAAATACTTCTAAAATTTTGAGCAAACATCAAAGATAAATGCTAAGAACAGACTCTTTTTTATCGGTTAGAACTCAAATAGTCACCACTCTACCTCTTTCTAATGTATATATGTGTGATTTAAATTCCGGGTCAATTTGGCAATGTTAAATTTGAGTTCATAGCTTGTGTTTTTTGATAAACTAAGAACATAGCGGGTATTAAAGAATTCTTAGACATTTTAACTATATTGATACCACTAAAAATTCTCATGTCTTACCATTCTTCTTAAAAGTTTTAGCTTGCAAAGATTAGTGTACACCTTTGCTTTCATTGATCACCGGTTCATGTGCTTTGAATGATCCAATGAGATGTTCCATATCTTCAATGTTGCTAAGGAACCAAATTCTTGAATAGAAACTTTGACATGATCAAAATTTGGAGCAAGGGTTCACATTACCTTCTCCGATATCACAATCTTCTCAGTTATCTCTTCACCACAACTCTTCATGGTATGCATCAAACCTTGAACCTTTCATGCATAAGATGCAAATTGCAATTGAATCACTTTTGCCCATTTGCGGCGGCTCGTATTGCCTCCTAAGAGATTGTAGGATTGGGGTTTGCTGCACTAATTAACGACACAATTTTCCAAAGTTTTCAATCTCAACCGTTAATTATTGATCGGACGGTTTACATTATTAAAGTACAAAATCTGTTAAAGTGATCTCGAACGTACAATATAGATCGGACGGCCATAAAATAAAAGTGTGTCAAAACTGTGGGAAACTCCACAGCATTAAATATGATTCTGTAACTTCACACTCTTAATCTTTTCTCCACTTTCATAGTACTTTACCAAATTATCTAATGTCTCCTTTTCACATCCTTATGAAGGTTTATTTGTGCATCAATGTTCGTGTTTTCTTGCAGTATTTGCACTCCATTAGTCATTGCTTCAAGTGTGTCTTGATAGCCAAACAACAACTTCATCTATTTTTGCCATCTTTTCCAATTCTTGCCATTAAGAATTGGAAGAGTATTGGGTAAACCATTCACACTTGACATCTCTTCCAGATTACTGATAATGATTAAACCCAAAGACCTGAATCTTGTGCTTTCTACACATGTGAACCGTGCTATGGATACAAATTTGTTGGTTATGCGCCTATAGTGCGCCTAAACCCAGGAACAATGCTTGGTGCACGCATCCCGCGTCTATGCACCAGCACAGACACGCTTTGAAGGTAGAAGAAGGAACAATGAAAAACAAGATAAGAAACTTGAGAGAATGTAGTTTTTTATTGATAAGAGATTGAGTTATATCTTTTACAACACATGTAACACAATATATAGTACTCTCTCTAAAACTACACTAGTTACCTTGTGTAATAAGTAATTGTCCTACAAGTTTGTAATCCTAACAAATTCCTCTACCTAACTTCGATTACAAAAAGGAGTGAATTACAAATCAACATATAAGATGTTTTTGGTTTTAGGATTTGGTATCAGGGACCTAATAGAAGTAAAAAAAATTATTATGTACGAATTGAGTCAATACGATAAATAGTTTTGAATTTGAAGTTTTGAAATTAAGAAGCACATTTTAAAGTTTCTAAGTTATCACCAAAAGGTCAATTCACATTGATTATGTATATAAGATGTTGTTATAGGATATCGTGTGGAGAAATATCCCAACAAATATAGAGTAAGAAGAGGAGTGTTAGAAACACTTGTTCATTCAACATTCTCTCAACATTTATTATCTTCCTCTAATTAGGTGATATTTATGTGAAGTCTATACATTATAAATAGATTTCAGATGAATACTTTTTATCTTTAATATAAGAAAAATATTTACTTTTTAAATTCATCAAATAATTGATATATTTGATTTATAATATAAACTAAATATATTAATTACTCAATATGCTTAGAAAATAAATTTTCTCTTATATCAAGTACTATAGTAAGGAATATTATCCAATTAAAAAATGTATATATATATATATAGAAAATAATACTCCCTCCGTTCCTTTTTATAAGGAACAATTTGGAAAAAAAAATTGTTCCTTTTTATAAGAAACAATCATTAAATTTATGTTTTATTGATTAAACAATTTCAATTTTACCCTTTATCTATTCCAATGTTATGCATTAATTACAGTAACATATTCCCTGTGCATTTATTACACCAAGGTTAGTTTTGGAATAGATTATAAAATTTTACAATTTTTAATAAAAAAATAAGATTCCTTAGTTTGTGTGTTTTTTTCAAATTATTCCTTATAAAAAGGAACGGAGGGAGTATTAAAAAGAGTGTTGTTCAGTGTTCACAATTGACTCAATGCTTGAAACAAAATCTCAATACTATCTCAAGTATTGTGCGCTGAAGTGACCTTACACATGGCTCTATGCTTGAAACACGCCCCCACAAGTCCACAACCCATATCATATGCAAAATTTGACTTCAATGTCATTCTCTACCATATTACGTTATAGCTAGTATTTTTTTAATCTAACGTAGTATTTTCCAACTAGTATACGATGGCTAATTGATCAATCCACTTGAAAAAAACATTTATTGCACAAAAATTAAGAATATTTGAATTACAGATATCAATTTATATATGTAAATGCAGTTTTTTATAACTATATACACTCATATAGTTTTTGAGCGGTCACTCCTCCCAAACACCTTCTGAAACCCTGCATAAGAAGTTCAGTCACCAATAAAGCATTAGATTTTTCTCAATAGTGTCACATTGATTACATTAAAAGGAGGGAGGGATAAGTTGAAGCACGTGACTTATTAACCTGTTCCATATCCTCTCATTTTGTAGATAGAATTATCATGAATTTGAATATGATTAAGACTTAACGAAATATTGTCATTTTTCTTTACTTTTGCAAAATTGATTTATAAAGAATTGGTAGCAGAATGGTGGCTGTCGGTGGCCATGATTTTCCAATGATATAGGTACTTCATCAATGAGTATATAGAAAAGGAAAGGAGCAAAAGAGAATTACAGCATTTATGTACCATAAAATTAAATTGTAGATTTTTGAATTACCAAACATGTTCTTCACCCTTGTTTGGTAGACAATGTTGTCCCTACTACACTTTGTCTCATTTGTGAAAAATAGCCCAAAATCGCCATCCCTAGTTACGTGTTTCGTTTTCTTTCACAAACTAAACTCATGTCTCTTTCACAAGTCATGAGCAAAATATACAACCACCTCATGGCATTGCCAACTTACATCATTATTTTATTCATGTGTTTATAATGTTTTGCTTTCATGTTATAGCATTTTGTTAATTGTGTAATTTTAGTCTTCATTTATGTTAATTAAGTTTTATCTTCTATTTTTATCTACTCACAAAATGGATTTGGTTCATCTGACTAGCCCAATTGATAGTGGAAATGGATTGAATATGTACTTGAACTTTATGATACATTGATCGATTTCCACGGAAGGCAAAATCTCTACCAGAGAGAGGGGGTAGAGAAGATCGTGAGGCACAGCGCCGAGATTGCCTACTAAATACGTAGAAAAAGGGTCTGTGATGCATTAAGCTAAAACAACATGTGCAGGACATATGTGTCAGTGCAACATGTTGGACAAGATGTCCCCAGCTTGAGTAGGACATCTTGCCTCTAGGTACATACCAAAACACGCCATATATATCTTATGCGCTTTTCTCTCTCAAATTTGTTACAATGTGTGAGATTAAGATGCACCTGTTATCAGAAGATTATTTGTCAAGTTTTTTACAAACTTGTATCTTAGATATGATTGAAAATCATAACTAACTTTTAGAGGATTAAATTAAACTTTATCTTATAAAGTTTATTTGAAAACTGAATCATACTGTTATGCAACTCAAACTCAACAAACATATCTTAGGAGATGCATCACTATATAAGACTTAACACAACGTTTTCAATGACACGCAATATATGTGAAGAATCTCTATAGATTAGAGCTAGCTAGTTGTGAGTCAAGTACCTGTGTTGCTACACGAGCTATATTGTCTTTACTCTCTAGAACTGAGGTGTTAAGGGTTAGAGTTAGGTTATTGTTGAATATTTTTTCAACATCAAATTGTTATTGTTGAAAGCTAAATATCACTTGGGACTAGTGATTAGGAAAGTGGGTGGGTTCTCATAATTAGGGTAGATGGGAACCCAAAATTTCACTTTTTAGATTTGTTACATAATATATGTTTCTGGTCTATATTTATAGACCATATACATCAATTATGCAATAAATTTAAAAAGTAAAATTTTACTTATATTTTATCATGGAATGAGTAGATATTAAATGGAGTACATAAAAATCGATGAAGAATTTTGTTGGTATTACCCTTCGGTCTTCAGAAAAAAGAAGCTCTGATAATTTTGAAATTTGGACAAAATGCAAGTAAAGTATGGTAAAAAAAAAAATTCTATCTATAAATCAAACGTGTATTTTCCCGTCTAATTTATCCTTTGATTAAACATATTAACCATTTAAGCTCAATCACTTGGTTTGATGAAGAATTTGAAGAAAAAAAACATATATTATGATTAACTATATACTTTTGTAAGAAAGATCATTGATCATTGTCGTATGCCGGCAAAATTTACATGAAATAGATAAAGAAATAGATAAAATATAAAACAAATTTGACATTAAAATAAAATCTCAAGAATCCGTAATAAAGTACCCTCTGCGAGTGGACTGATCAACGGTCACTAGTGCAGAAAACACCTTTTATATCTGGCGAAAAGCACCTTTTACATCTGGCGAAAGTCAGTCATAAACCTACGAGTTATAGAAAGTCTGACACTTTTTACCACTGGCCCCGTCAGATGTAAAAAGTGCACCTTTTACAACTGGTTCGTTCTTCCGCAGATGTGAAAACCATTTTTAAATTATTTTTTTAAATTAAATTGGATTTTTTACATCTGATGTAACATTTCCACAGATGTAAAAGCGTGACTCTTCACATCTGACCAAACTGTTCCCAGATGTAAAAGGTTCACATTTTTTTTCTTCGTATAAATCCTGCTTTTTTTTTCCTTTCAAATCCTACTTTTTTTTTAACCAATATACTATAGCATCCAAAACATAACTTGCAAATAAACATATATAACTTCACAATAAAAACAATCCAAAATTATGATACTACAAATTCCACCGCATTCAACATCCGAATTAAGTTAATACAACCATTCAACATATAAGTAACATGTCATTAGTTAATACAACCATTCAACATTTAAAAGCCAAAATCAAAACAAGTCACATAATATCCTTGCGGCACATTAATACAAATACAATGTAACTTCACACGAACCTAACGTCTTCCCTTAGCACCATCGTCATAATCATTCTCCGGGTTATATAGGCCAAGAAAACAAGTTGCCCAACGATTTCGCAACTCATACAAATCATCTTCTGATAATGCCGTAGAATCATTGAACACCTACAATATGTAAATAACTTAATTCAGCCACTTATATATAGTACACATAGTACTTTGGTACATTTAAGTACATGGAAGAAAAATAGGTTGCATCCATCAAAAACTCATGCTACAGCAAAACAGAGGCTTACTTTGGAAAAAACACAAACAAATACAAGACACAAACAGCTGGTACACAAAGACAACAAATACACAAAATACAGCTCTACATACAAAACCAAAACACAAATAGCCAAGACACAACAAAGACAACAAATACACAAAATTCAGCTCTACATACAAAACCAAAACACAAACAGCCAAGACACAAACAGGGGCGGTGTATTAGCAATCAAAACAGGAGCTTATTTTATCATTGAATTATGAACGTAAATAAATATTAAAAGCACGCAACTACAAAAAGCAAAAATCCACGGAAAGCACAACAACAACAGAACCAAACATTAGGAAGACAATGTCAATCAAATTTCAACAAAGCAAAATATAATACCTCATCCCATTTCTTTGTAACACTAGCAGAGACAATGTCAATCATATTCTTCATTACATAATATCCACAATCATTGTCGTTGGGTTGTACCCTTGTCTACATATGAATGACATTTAGTTAATACATACTAAAAAAAACAACCATGTATTATGAACGTAAATAAATATTAAAATTTACCCAACGCTTACTTTGGGAAAAATCCAATTAGCTTCTTTCTATTACCACAAGCAAGTTGATGAACCATGAAAGCACTACATAAATACAAATTTAAAAATCAACAAATTTTTAATAGGCAGGAAGTGGATGATCACTTATAAAAGATAAAATAAAAACTTAATAATGACTAAAGGCAAACTAAATAAAATAAAAACTTACTCTGTAAAATATTTCTTCGTTGTTTCATCAACCTTTTTGTGTAATGAACAAAGGCAAACTATAATATTGTCCTTAGGACACATAATTATTAATTTCCAATGCCCGTTGTACACGCGAAATAACAATTATTAATGATTATGCTACAAAAATAAATAAGAGAATACACATAACTTATTAATCACTATGCTAATATATATACTTACGGCACAAGATATATACAACAATCACAATGCTACCTGCTCCATCAAATTGTGGACCGCTAAAGCATGAGCTGAGGTTGCACTCTGAACACCACCGGGAATCGGAGTTCTGAAAAGTCCAGCCCTGGTACCCCACCCGAACCACTTCCTCCCGGAGTTGTAATAATTGACCATGACATTCCCTTTTGTATTGGCTCATGTAAATCATCATTATCATTACTCTCAGAATGGCTTAAATTTTCCTTCAAAATTATAAAAAACCACCCAAGTAAGTCACTCAAATGTCAATGACAACATTATTTGATCATCATAATCAATTCTAGCTTTTGCAATGACAAAATCAATTCTTGAATTTTTTTTAAAGTGATAGATACATTCACACACTCAAAATCAATTTACAACCAAACTATTCACACATGAACAGAGTCTAGAAGATAATCTACTTCCAATTTGGGGTTGTTGGACAGAACAGAGTCACAAAGTATCAACTACTAACTCTAAATGGTTAATAAAAAGAATCCATGGTTGCAAAACTATACTAAAGAGCAATACTAATCAAGCTGAACCTACACTAATCGCATACAACAACAAAATTTAAGATAAAATATAGGTCAATACAATACTAAAGAGCAATTATTTCAATAATACAGTAGAAAAATAAGAAGATTTGTCAAAACAAGTAGCAACATTCAGTAGAAGATATATTTGAATTGTGGGTACCTTCATCAATCGCTAGCTGCAAATGTTGTTGCCGTCGTCGCGTTTCAAAACTTTAGGGTTTCAAGGAGTAGAGAAGGGTTTGTGAGTCTAGAAGGCATTCTCGCAGTAGAGAAATTTCGAAATAGGAAAGGAGTGGAGAAGGAGAGAGGTGTTCCTGGTTCGTGAGCTGAATCATGCACCGGTTGTGTCTATTTGCATGATATTTAATGTTTTTTATGGTTTCTTACCGAACTGTTATGATTTATAGTCAAACCGAACCGAACTGGACTTAAAGTTTAGTTAACCGGTTTTTAATTATTAACTGAATCAAACTGTTAAGCACATTGAATTGAACTGTTTTTTATGGTTAACCAAACTATTCGAGCCTACGCTAATAATCAATTTATGGCTTATAGATGAATGAATGGAAATATTGATTTATTGATCCATACCTATGTTCCGAAATTAATGCATACTAATTAAGTTAAAGCGTTGTGACACAAACAGAGAAATAAACTCTCATGCATATACTTTGCAACCGATAACAACGTAAACCAATATATACTGAAGTACAAAGACATCTTAATGAAACCCAACATATGTTATTAGTTATCACCCAATTTTTTAGAACTTCAAGATATCTATATAGCCACTAGTTCAAACAAGTTACAGGACCATAATCACTTATAAGTCAGGAGGAAAGTATCAATCTTGCAGACCTTTAAAATGGCACAAAAAAAAATAACATTTTATTATTATCTTTTCTATCACCCTCAAGCCACCCTATCTATAACTATAACTGTGTAATATAACTTCAAGAGTTCAAGATAAATATTGATACAGCCACAATAAGAATAACAAAAGTTAAAAAATCACATTCGCCAATTTATTTTTGGAGGGTTGCCCATTTAAAATGCCACAAAAAAATACTTGCAATTGTTCTCTGCAAGACTAGCGTAATTAAAAAAAACCATTTTGTTAGGTTTGACTCATGATAGAGCCTTCAAAATTTGACAATCTCAATGGAAAACAGCCTATGTTTGGGTTAACATCCCAATATTGCAATCTGCTACAGTTTGAGATATGAAACTTTTGCACTTTCCTGTCACTAACTCCTACTGCTATAGTCTATCACTCTCACCGACTCTTTTATCCTATTCTAAGCACATTGAATTGAAATGTTTTTTATGGTTAACCAAACTATTACACCTCTTTTTTGGTTTTTTTTTACCATTTTTTAGAAAATTCAAGCCTACGCTAATAATCAATTTATGGCTTATAGATGAATGAATGGAAATATTGATTTATAGACTTTGTAAATTCAATTCTGGTACATATGCAATAAGTTGAAGAACTGCACAAAATTTGATTTTGTTATAAAAAAGAATATGTCAAATTCAATATTTTCATTCACTCGGAGTGATATTCATGCTCAAGATATTACTCAATTGTTTTAGAAAACTCATTATTTCCATGAAGTAGAATCACAAACTCAGACTCAAAATTAATTCAAAGGCAAACCCAACAAACTTTATTCATATACTAGCACTCTAAATTAGCAGCACTTTATAAATCAGCAGAACCACAAACTTTGTAAATAACAGTGAGTAATGAGTGCTTCAGTCCACAAACTCTAAATTAGCAGCACTTTACAAACTTTATAAATAAAAAAATTTGATAATATAAGTACCTTTGTGTTTTCAGTCGGAGGAAGAGGAACTAGTGCTTCGATTCGTAACAGTGACCTTCGATTCGTAACAGTGACTTCGGTTAGGGTTCCATGAGCCTCGATTCGTAACAGTGAGTTCGGTTAGGGTTCCGTGAGCCTTAATTCTGACTTCAATTCGTTTGACTGAGCCTTGATTCTGCCTGCAATCGAGTGAGAGTGTGAGAGAGTAATCGAGTCGAGTGAGAGAGCAAGAGAGATTCGGTGAGAGAAATCGAGTGAGAGAGCAATCTTACCTTCAGTTAGAGCAATCAGACGAGAGAGGAAGAGCGATTGACGAGAGAGTGGAATGATTCATGCAATCAGAGTGAAGTCGAGTGATTCAATCACGTTTGTGTAGACGAGAGTGGAGGAACGATTCAGACGAGCGGTGCGAGCATGATGTTAGGGTTCAGAGAGCTGAGTTCAATATACGCGTATGTGAGAAAGACTTCAATATTAATTTCCTTTCAAAAATAAAAATAGACTTTTTTACCACTGGGATAACATTCTCAGATGTAAACTTAAGTTATACAATTTTCTTAATAATTACAGGATTGCCACCGCGTTTTTTTTTGCTTCTGGGACTATTATGCTCAGATGTAAAATGTTATGTGTATGTATTTTTCACTACTTCTAAAATTAAACCCAGTTGTAAAAAGTACTTCGTAATCTTTTTTACATCTGAGATATTTTCCACTGTAGTAAAAGACTTATTAATAAGTCATATTTGTACTAGTGGTGTTTATGCTTCCATTAACCTAAATTAGCAAATCTGAGCTTAAGCAATAGTTGAGTTTAGAGATAGCAAGACAGGACAAAATTATATCGGTGAGAGATAGAGAAATAATATTTTATAGTTGTATTATGGAAAAAAAATTGTTTTGTTACTTAGTGAGGGACAAAAAAGAATATATCATGTCTCTTACTGCATATTTTATCCAGTACCATAATCAGTTATTGAATCAAACATAATATAACAAAAATTATCAATACAGTTTACTGTTTTTTAACAGATCAAACAGACTATGAAAACCTCTTATCTCTCCAAAGTCCAAACAAAAGTTAAAATTACATCTTACATGTCATTAAAAAAAAATCTATGAACTACGGGTCATTAATTTGTTCTTATGACACCCTAGTTATAAAAATTGAGATCAGTGTGTCAAAAAAAAATAGAGATCAGAAGAAATAAAAACATCCATCTTAGATGCTTCATTAATTAATACTCTAATACGGAGTTAATTGCGGTAATATGATATCATGCAATCAGAGTGAAGTCGAGTGATTCAATCACGTTTGTGTAGACGAGAGTGGAGGAACGATTCAGACGAGCGGTGCGAGCATGATGTTAGGGTTCAGAGAGCTGAGTTCAATATACGCGTATGTGAGAAAGACTTCAATATTAATTTCCTTTCAAAAATAAAAATAGACTTTTTTACCACTGGGATAACATTCTCAGATGTAAACTTAAGTTATACAATTTTCTTAATAATTACAGGATTGCCACCGCGTTTTTTTTTGCTTCTGGGACTATTATGCTCAGATGTAAAATGTTATGTGTATGTATTTTTCACTACTTCTAAAATTAAACCCAGTTGTAAAAAGTACTTCGTAATCTTTTTTACATCTGAGATATTTTCCACTGTAGTAAAAGACTTATTAATAAGTCATATTTGTACTAGTGGTGTTTATGCTTCCATTAACCTAAATTAGCAAATCTGAGCTTAAGCAATAGTTGAGTTTAGAGATAGCAAGACAGGACAAAATTATATCGGTGAGAGATAGAGAAATAATATTTTATAGTTGTATTATGGAAAAAAAATTGTTTTGTTACTTAGTGAGGGACAAAAAAGAATATATCATGTCTCTTACTGCATATTTTATCCAGTACCATAATCAGTTATTGAATCAAACATAATATAACAAAAATTATCAATACAGTTTACTGTTTTTTAACAGATCAAACAGACTATGAAAACCTCTTATCTCTCCAAAGTCCAAACAAAAGTTAAAATTACATCTTACATGTCATTAAAAAAAAATCTATGAACTACGGGTCATTAATTTGTTCTTATGACACCCTAGTTATAAAAATTGAGATCAGTGTGTCAAAAAAAAATAGAGATCAGAAGAAATAAAAACATCCATCTTAGATGCTTCATTAATTAATACTCTAATACGGAGTTAATTGCGGTAATATGATATCCCCCGTTCGCAGCCCATGAAGACTTTCAATTCATTTACTAAAAAAAAAAAAAAACTTTCAATTCATAAATATCATAACATGTTTGATTGGACACTGTTTTTATTTTATTTTAAACCACCTAGGATGATACAAATAAAATCAACTACTTTTTTTTATACAATAAACGAAATAATAAAATCATCATAAATTCAAATACGGATCGGACTCAACATAGTAATTTCAATAATTTTTTATCAATTGAACTAAAATTTGTGAATGGAAAATCAACCGACATTTATTACTTCATTTATTCATCATACTATAAGACAAATCCTATATTTGGACTGATTACAATCCACATAACATGAAATATGCCTTCTGGTCTGCCATTACATACGGCCTGATTTCATCTACTTCTCTAAAGTGCAGTCTCTTTTCTTTTCAATTGGTTTATTCACATCAGTATAGTAAAATCAATAAATTTTATTATTTCCTAAAAATATCAGGAATAATCCTAATTTTAGTTCCTATATTATTGTTTGATTTTGATTCATGTAAAAAAAAATCTTGTAATATGAGATTTTCATTATTAATACCTCATATAAGGATTTGGATTTAATGTTGTTGGAATATCACAGTTTTACGTTGTTGTGTATTTCGGCCGTTCATTTATAATCAAATGTTTCAGTTTAAGGTACTGTTTGACCTAATTTATTTTAGAATTTTTTACTCAATAAAAGGATAAGTTTAGGCCAAACAGATTTTCAAGAAGTTCTTGATCGAAAAAATATGCTTAATTTTTATGAGTAAAATACATAGATTAAAGAACTTTGAAGCTAAAAAATACAACAATTACCAATCAACTTTATTTTTTTTCAAAAAGCTCGTATTTTTATTTTTAGCTTTCAGATAGTTTTTAAATCTAAAAAAGTCAGAACAAACAGACTTTAAATGCAAAAGAAATACCTATCAAATCATTTCAACCATTAATGTTTAATCGAACAGCGAGATACACAATAGCATGAAACTATGTGATATTCCATGAGCATCAAATCCAAATTCCTCATTTAACTTTATATGCTGACGTGACATAATGAATTGGAATATATCAATATTTTATAGTTTATTAGTTTTATCAAAAAATAAATTGAAGAACAAATTAGACAAACAGTGGAACCTGAAGGCAGGAACCAATATTATATATGACTTGAAATAGGCTCATAGCTTTGAAACAGATACATATATAGCATATTCATATTTGAGTAGTGAAAATCCAAACTTGTCATTCATTCAAAACTAAGTTACATGACATATAACATCAACAACACCATAACTAAGTTACATGACATATAACATCAATGAAACACACAATGAAGAAGAAAGTTTATATTTGATGTTCAAAACAAAACAATGAAGAAGAAGAAAGGGACGAACAAATCTTACTTTTCTAATTTATAGGTTTGTTAACTTTATATGCCAAATGGAATTAATAAAAATATAAAATAGTAATATATTCCAACGCACATGCCACATCAACATATAAAGTCAAATGTAGGACTAATAGTGAAGAATCGCATATTTTGGGGATGAAATCTTTTTTTTAAAGACCAAAACTAAATCCACTTAATATATAGGGACTTAACTTAGAATTAACTCTAGTATTCAAGTATATGTTCAATTCATTCGCACTATCAATTGTAGTACTAGCTCATTTGGATAAACAAAACCATAATAATTGTCGGTCAAATCACTGTTTTTTCTAATAAAACACAAAAATGAAAGAAGTCGTGAAAATAGAAGTGATTAAGCTCCTAGGTACCAAATGTTTGTATGGATTCTCTCCCATTAACCACAAATGTTTTATACTAGTGCATGGTAAGTTGTGTTCTAAAGGCACAAGTTAAAGAGTTAAAAAAAAGAATTGCGTAAGTACAATTTAATTGGTAGATGTAGAGACACTTAATTGGTAGATGCGTTAACAAGTTGCGTGGAATTGTGATAGATTTAAAAGCTCATGTCATAATGGGGTTAATTTTGGCTTCATCAAGGAGTTTTGGATGGATATCAAGGGTGAATTTATGAGGTTCTTATTGGAGTTTTATTCTAATGGCAAACTTGTGAAATGGGTCTAAGTGTACTTACAACCTATCTTTCTTGTGGGTTGTATGTATAAGGTGTTGGTGAAAGTGTTGGCTAATAGATTGAAGCTTGAGATTAATAAGGTTATTTTAGAAATTCAATCTGCATTCATTAAAGGGAGACAAATCCTACATGGAATTGTAATTGCTAATGAGGTGGTAGATAACGCCAAGAAGCTTAATAAGGAGTTGATCTTCTTCAAAGTCGATTTTGAGAAGGCTTATGATTATGTGGAATAGGAGTACCTTGATTCAGTAATGGCTAAAATGGGATTTTCGACAAAATTGTGACATTGGATAATGACTTGTGTCAGTTCGGCTACTGCATCTGTTTTGGTTAATGGTAGTCCAACTGAAGAGTTTCGGTTGGGTAGAGGGTTGCGGCGGAGGGACACTTTATCTCCCTTCTTGTTTTTGATAACTACGGAAGGGTTGAACGTTATGCTCAAAGCTTCTATTGCTACTGGTTTATTTAAGGGGTGTCAATTTGGTAATGAGGATACTTTTGTTGTTCGAGTTTCTCATCATTCTTTTCCTTTCATTTATCTTGGCCTTCCGATTGGTGGTAATTAATGTGAAACATCATTCTTTTTAGGTTCCTTTAATCGACAAAATTAAAAATAAATTGTCTCTGTGGAAAATCGACACTTGTCCATGGGAGGACGTCTGGTTTAAATCAAATATGTTTTGTCCTCAATTTCGGTTTACTCCCTTTCCTTCTTCAAAGCTCCGATAGGTATCATTTTTCTAATTGAATCTATTTTTAAAGCCTTTTTTTGGAGTGAGAGTGAGGAAGCTAGGAAATTTAATTGGATCAAATGGAAAAAGGTTTGCCTTGAAAAGGAAAGTGGATGGCTAGGGGGTGCGTAGAGTGAAAGAGTTTAATTTATCTTTACTTAGTAAATGATGTTGGAGGTTGTTTAATGAACCCGAGAGTTTATGGTGCAAGGTGTTGAAAGCTAAATATGGGAGTAGAGATGGTCAGGTGATTATATAGTGGGGGTAATAAAGCTTCTAGTTGGTGGAAAGATTTAATTAGTATTAGGGATGGTAGTGCGGTAGAAGAGGAAAGTTGGTTTGGTGATAACATTAAGAGGAAAGTAGAAAAAGGTGAGACTGAGAGCTGCTTATTTTGGAAGGATGAGTGGTTAGAGGGGGGATCTTTAAAGTCACGGTATGGTAGGATTTTTGATTTGTGCTTAGATAAGGATGTTTCGGTAGTAGATATGAGGAGGCTCTGGTGGGGTTTTTGTGGAAGTGGGTGGAGGTGGCGAAGACACTTGTTTGCGTGGGAGGAAGAGGTTTGAGGACAATGTTATTCTACTTTGGGTAATGTTATTTTGCAAGAATCTCGGTTGGATTTGTGGGTTTGGTTACTAGATCTAGATACAAGTTATTCTGTTGGAGGAGCTTATCATTTCTTGACTCATATGTTACCTATGGCTCCGTAAACACACTATGATTTTATTTGGAACAAGTTCGTTCCGTTGAAAGTTTCCATTTTTGCGTTGAGGCTTCTTTCTGATAGGTTACCTACAAAGAATAACTTATTTCTACGTGGGTGTTTACGCCTTGAATCATTACTCTGCTCATCAAGGTGTGGAGCTTTAGAGGATCTAAACCACTTATTTTTGAATTGTGACTTTTTTGGGTCGATTTGAAATGGTATCATTCAGTGGTTAGGCGTGCAATGAGCTCTGCTCAACAATGTTGCTCCTTTTACTCTTTAGTTTTGTGGAGTTCATTGTTTCCGCAAAGAACCAGGGTGTGTCTTCAAGCAATTTGGTTAGCTTCTGTTTGAACTATTTGGAAAGAATGAAATAACAGAGTATTTAATCACAAGGAATTATCACCTGACAAGTTGGTTTACAATATTAAATTACTTGTGTGGTGGTGGACCGATGGTTGAAAGTTAGGAAAAAAGGTTTTTGTTTCGATTTAAATATTTGGCTGTTAAATCTTTTCGCTTGTTTAGGCATTTTGATTTGAAGTTGTTCCGTTTCTTTTGAGTGTTATATTTGTAAACACTTCTTCCTCTTTTTAGGCACACTTGTGCTTAAATTGTTTTAATATTATTTGCCTTCTTCAAAATAAAATAGTAGGTTGGATTTGAACCAAAAAATTCACACCTTTCACATTAAAATGCGAGTTTAGTCACCAGATAACTCGAGAAAAAAAAAGTGCAATGATAAAAAGAATAATTTTTGAAATACTAATACACAATTTTCAAGAATATACTTATATGTTTACAGTTTCTTAACTTATGTGTGAAATTCACAAGTTAACTGTTGGGTTTTTATGTTGGCTACATTTTGTTAAAATAATGTTCTAGTAAGATGTTGAACCAAATGTCCTGACATGTGAGTACGACATCTTACATCAGATGTTGTACTGTATTTCGTATTCTTGGAGAGATGTATTTTTGCATGAAATATCTGAAGATTTTATTGAAGAATTATTTACATAACTTGTGCTCCAAGAGACGTATGTTTCTGGAAGCTTCCTTTGTCTGTTTAATGCTGCCATATATTTGAATTGTATTTCCAAAATAGTTTCGGTAACAATATATTTTGTGAAGATTGGTGCTAAAAATATAAAAGATTTGTTTCAAATATATTTTTGTACTTCAAGAAGATTGTTACTAAAAAAAATATTTATAGACAACAAATATATTTTATTTAAATTTATTTATGGAAGGAATATTTTATGCAGATATATTTATGGAGAGTGTCAGATCAAATGACACCAACTAGTTTGACACCAAATATTACACATTTCAATAACATTTTAACCGATATAAATTTGTTTGAAATTTTATGTCATATATATCGTTTGTGTAAAATATCAGACAAATCTAAAATTATTTAGTATGCTATTGAGACATGTCTTTGTTAAACCTTTGTGCTCTATTTTGGTTGTTGATGAATAACATTAATAGTAATTGAAAATAAATTTTTTAAAATTATTGATTACAAAATTTTCAAAAAGATACTTTTCTATTTATAATTTACTTAACTTTCGCCTCAAAGTCACAAATTAACATTTTCCATGTTTTATTAGTCAAAGTTTTTTGTGTTTCTCTCATTTAATGAAATTATACGATGTTAAATGCAATTAGTCAAATGTATTTGGTCGGAGTATAAAGTAAATACATTTGATTTTTTTTTTTACATACATATAGTTAACATTTTAAACTTTATATAGTTAGAGAAAAAATTGTAATTTTTTAATTTGAACAAAATAATTAAAACAATGTAATATGAAAGTGAAAAAAGAAACCAATACATTCATTGATTAGTAAATTAGAAATCACAATTCATAATTTACTGTTAGGAGAAAAATTTGTAATTTTCGTATTAAATTTGAGAATGTTTCAGATTAAATTGTAAAATAAAAAACTAAAAAAAATGGTTCATCACATATTATAGAAATCATACCACATAACCTAATGGTTGTAAGGGAAATAAAGGTAATTTTTTGAATAATTCAAGTGATTATTTTTTTATCAAATATTGTGAAAGGATATTAATATATCAATTTGATTTATATATTTCATCAAAATATTCAATATTCCAAGTCAAAAGTAACTTTTTTACTAGTCAAAAAAACTTTTTTATGAACAAAAATACTGATTTCAAAATAATTAATTAGATTCAAGTAATTATGTCAAAAGAAAATAGTATTTATAAAATTTTTGACTAAATTTTAAATATAATTAATTTTCTAAGTCAAAAGTAACATTTTATTGGTAAAAACAATTATGAACAAAAATACTGATTTCAAAATAATCAATTAGATTCAAGTAATTATGTCAAAAGAAAATATTACAGTATTTATAAAATAATTAATTTTCTATGTCAAAAGTAACTTTTTCTTAGTCAAAAAAAAATTATGAACAAAAATACTGATTTCAAAATAATTAATTTTCTGTCAAAAGTAACTTTTTTATTAGTCAAAAAAAAATTTATGAACAAAAATACTGATTTTAAAATAATCAATTAGAATCAAGTAATTATGTCAAAAGAAAATAGTATTTAAATTTTCATCACACTTTTTTTTAATTAAAGTAGTCAAAAAAAAATATTAACCCAATTAATAAAAAAAATATCAACAAAAAATAAATTTGACTGAAGAGATTATATATTAATATTATTATAAATCTGGGTAAAAAAGAAGCAGCATATTCCATTCCAGGGAGGCAAAAGACACTCTGTGAATACTTACATAAAAAAATTTAATTAAAAAGGAAGAAAAAAAATAAATATCATCCAATCAATAATACTTAATAAATAACAATAATATTTATAATAAAAAACATTTATGGTAGATGAAAAAATCTATCACCAGAACTCTGACTATAAAGTAACCCCTTTCTCTCTACACTCATTGCCCTTCTCATTCTCTCTCTCTCTCTCTCTCTCTCTCTCTCTCTCTCTTACACTCTCACTGTCCAGAAGAAAGAATGCCTCTGTTTGTTTCATACCTATAGAGGCATTCTTATGCAAAATTTGTTAAAAAGTTTTGATTTTTAGAGAGTGTAGAGAGAAATAATCAAAAGGGCTATTACCCTTTTTTTTATATTTTTTTTTAAAATCTTACATTTTTCTTATTTAACTTTTGAGTCAAAATGGCTGAATCAGAACCGAAAATATTTATACCAGAGAGTTTTCAAGTAAACTATGATGTTTCAAGTCAAATTAAGATGATTTGGGAAGTGATGAAAGCACCATTGATTGTTCCTCTTTTGAATGCTTGTGTTTACATTTCATTAGCAATGGCACTTATGCTTTTCATGGAAAGAGTTTATATGGGTATTGTTATTGTTTTAATTAAACTCTTTTGGAAAAAACCTGAACAACGTTATAACTATGAACCTCTTCAAGATGATGAAGAACTTGGTGGTTCTAATTTTCCTGTTGTTCTTGTTCAAATTCCAATGTTCAATGAAAGAGAGGTCAGACAAGATTCTTTTATGTTTTTTTGTTTTTATTTATCTTCTATATTACTTTTTTTTACGGTTTATAACTAGTAAAATACCCGTGCATTCTAATAATTGATGTTTTTTTTAATCTCGAACAGGTTTATAAAGTTTCGATTGGGGCTGCTTGCGGACTTTCATGGCCTACCGATCGACTCGTGATCCAAGTACTTGATGATTCTACTGACCCTGTGGTTAAGGTATTCCACAAATTCATGTTCATTTTTTCAGTTTAATTCTTGAATTACCCAATGAGGATCTACATTCTTGGGTTTTTTTTCGATTAATGGTAAATTTATCAGAATCACGGTAATTTTGGTAAAAAATCACACTTTTATTTTCTTGCACTTTTTCTAAATTAATGCGCCATGGTAATTTTGTTAAACTCACTTTTTACCCATATATGTCAATTTAAGATTATTTTTAATTTTTAATTTTTGTTAAAAAAAAATTTAATTTTCTTATATGTAAGTATACATTTTCTATTCAGAGATTGCGTCAACAAAAAAAAAGAGTTTTTTTCTTTATTAAATGATTACATCCCAATTGTGATTTTTTTAACAATCATGTTGAATCCCAAAATTGACCATATGGATTTGTAAAAAAAATAAAATTGACCAAATGGATTTTTTTATTAAAAAGGGGTGTTGAGGAATTAAATGTAGCATTAAATGTTAAGTACGTTTTGGTGTTTATTATTTTGAAGAAAAAAAAATGAAATGACTAGCACTATAGTATAGTAGAGTATAGTATACTAATAATAATGTTTTGTGAATGAATGTAGCAAATGGTGGAAATGGAATGCCAAAGATGGGCAAGTAAAGGAATAAATATAACATACCAAATTAGAGAAAATAGAGGTGGATACAAAGCAGGAGCATTAAAAGAAGGATTAAAACGTAGCTATGTGAAGCATTGTGAATATGTTGTTATTTTCGATGCTGATTTTAGTCCTCCACCTGGTTTTCTTAGAAGAGCTATTCCTTTTCTTGTTGGAAATCCTGAACTTGCTCTTGTTCAAGGTCGTTGGAGATTTGGTAAGCATTCCCCTAAGTACTAATTATTATTACTAATCATCGTTTAATTTTGATACATTGTCGGTCATAGTACATATATGTTTTGTTTTTTTACTGGGTTAACAAATCACGACCAATTATATATGATTTTTTTTTGAAAAAATAAATTTAATCATCTGATAATTATGATTGATCGATTGTGTTAATAAAATAATGGTGAATTTAATTATTTGACTTTTTACTTACCACTAATAATACTTAATATCAACTTAATAGTTTTTAATAAATCACCATTTTATTTTTACTAAAAATTACTATTTTATTTTTTTACTAAATTTCTAGGTTCATAGTGTCGGTGGCATATGGCATATTTTGTTAAAGAAAAAAAAAATGGAAATGATTATGTGATGTTGTTTTTTATATTGATTGTGTAGGAGAGTGAACTTTTGCTTTTTCCAATTTTGTCCTTGTTTGACTTGGGTTGGCCCGATTTAGGGGAATGGGTCCATGAAAATAAACCCTTCAATCACGGGTGGGGAACATTAACGAGTCATAATAATTTAGATTATACTTAAATAATTATAAAATTATAAAGTGGAAGATTAGTAATAGTAAGAAAAAACAAATATATAAAAACAACTAGTTCTAATTCTACTTTTCCAACGGTAGTATCATGATAATAATAATAATGTTACAATTTGTCAAAGAAATATAATGTTACAACAGAAAGAAAAAAAAATTGGGTGGCTATGATAATTATTGATTTGTATTTAGTCCTTGTAAATTGTTCCTCTTTATCAATTTTTTTTGTTGGGTCAAGTCCTTTTTACCAATTCTTATTCTTAATTAAAATTAAAATGTTGAAATTCAATGATAGTGTGTGTTTTATAATATAGTGAAAGAAACAGGAATGAGTCCAATTCTCATAATATGAAAATTATGAGATAAATAGTTTTTTTTTTACAATAAAATAATTCACGAATTGTGCAAATTGAAACAAGTTAAACTATAATTAAATTTAATCATATAAAAAAAGAAATAAACTACAGTTAAATGAAAAAAAAAAAAAAAAAAAAAAAAAAAACTACAGTTAAATGCATTATTATTTTGAAAGGGTAAAAATGTCATGTATGAATCAATCCAAAGATTAAAGTTTTGTATAGTGCCAGCAAAGCTACTACTTCCCACGTGGTTTTGCAGTATATTTAGGGTTTAGATAATAAAAATACAAAATAATAATAATAGAAATAATAATAATAAGAGTGTCAGTGTGGGTAGCACCATGTGTCTAATGGTGGACCTTACCCATTTCTGCCGACACTTCAACTATTCCTTCTTCTCTTTTTTTATTATGTCACCTCACAACAAAACAATGATTTAATTTGTAGCATAAAATCACAATTTGCAAAGTTTTTTTTTACATGTACATTAATTAAACCATACTATATAGATATTTATGAAGATATTTTTGAAATTTACTTATAAGAGTTAGATTGCAGTGTTATTTGATTGGATGCATGTGTAAAATATTTTTACCCTAATAGTATATTATTTTGTTAGTACTATTTTTATATTTCAATTTAATTATTAATAATACTATATTATAGTGGTGGTGTTAGTTAATAGTGTTAGTTTGTTTGTATATGCTTTAAACTTTAAATCTTGCTATCATTTTCATATTATAATGTTTTATATTTTGGTAACATTTTTTTGCTAAAAAGTAAAATAAAATAAAATCCATGTGTTTATGTGGGACCTTACCTGACTTTTGCTTTATTGTACTTTTTGTTGGCCACCGTAATGGAATTATGCATTTGTCCTCTAATTGTACTTACCTTATGAAAAAGTTAATTAACCAAAAGCATATAGTAAAAAAGTCAAAACATTAGTGTAATTTTTTTATATTTAGATTATTGCTTTATGCTTTATTATGCAGTGATTTTCATCTTTTAATGACTAAATGAGCAAGATTAAATTAATTAATTAGTAGTAACAAATTATGGATTATATATTAACATTGAAAATGGTTTTGTGACAGTGAATTCAAATGAATGTTTGTTGACAAGAATGCAAGAGATGTCTTTGGATTATCATTTCACAGTTGAGCAAGAAGTTGGATCAGCTACTCATGCTTTCTTTGGTTTCAATGGTAAATTCCCTTTTAATTTTTTTATATTATTTTTCGGCAAATGTTAGTTATTAGTTGTTAGTCACGTTAGCGTGTGGATTTGAAACACATGTTATGTAGTAGCGACCCTTTAGATTTGAGGTGTGTCTGGTTTGGTGTTTGAGATATTTCTGACAAATGTGATTACATTCAATAGTTGAGATTACTTTTTTTTTCATTATGCGTGTCTAGTCTACGTGTCAATGTCTGTAATTACTTACTAACGATTGATATTTGGGATCATGAATGCAGGAACTGCTGGTATTTGGAGAATAGCTGCAATCAATGAAGCAGGAGGGTGGAAAGACAGAACAACAGTCGAAGATATGGACCTCGCTGTTCGAGCAAGTCTTAGGGGATGGAAATTTTTGTACCTCGGAGACCTCCAGGTAAAATTTCTCGTCTATTTCCCAAATCATATGGTGTTTCTATCCGTAACTCAAATCTTCTGCAGTGGTCCAATCAGTTTAGTCAAATCTCGACTAATGAATTTGGATTACACCTTAATAATTCAACGGTCGAGATTTGACTGTAAAGACTGGACCTCTACAGAAGACCATATTATGCTTATATCATACTACGAATAATTTTGTTTTTTTCTCGTTTAATTTTGTGAAACAACAATGTTATAATGTATAGGCAAATAGTGAACTTCCAAGTACTTTGAGAGCCTTCAGATTCCAGCAGCACAGATGGTCTTGTGGTCCTGCTAATCTGTTCCGCAAAATGGCGATGGAGATTATAAGGAACAAGGTATGTTTGTTTATTAAGATTAAGAATGAAGAGCCAAACATGTAATTCATATTTGTTCTGAATTTTGATGATGTTTTGTTTCGGTTTTTATGTGCAGAAAGTGAAGTTCTGGAAGAAAGTGTATGTTATATACAGCTTTTTCTTCGTTCGCAAAATCATAGCTCACATGGTCACTTTCTTCTTCTACTGTCTTGTAATCCCGCTCACAATTTTGGTCCCGGAGGTTCATGTTCCAATTTGGGGTGCCGTTTATATTCCTTCTATCATCACCATTCTCAACTCAGTCGGAACACCAAGGTACGCTTAATGTTTAATTTTCTATCGTGTTATCTTATCCATGTTTGAAATAGCAACGGGTTTTTCAGACTGTGATTCTGCCAAACTCACTGTTAATCCAAACATGCACACATCGTAAACTCACTATACGTAAAACTCTTATAGGTCTATTCATCTTCTGTTCTATTGGATCCTTTTCGAGAATGTCATGTCTTTACACCGTACCAAGGCGACCCTTATCGGTTTGCTCGAATATGGAAGGGCTAATGAATGGGTTGTAACTGAAAAACTTGGAGATTCAGTCAACAACAACATTAAAAACAAATCTGCAGATGCTGCCAAGAAGACTAATGTCAAGGTTCAAAAGAAATCAACAAGATCCAAATTTATGGAAAGGTTAGTTATTTATTTATTTTTTTTAATCTTTTAAATCAAAATTATTGTATCTTCATTTGGTATTTTTGTCTAATCTCAAATTCTACATCTATATTGTGGTTGTCACTTGTCACTCATACTAGCTGGCATTAAGAGAATCTTATAGTTTGGCCAATAATTTGATGATTAAAGGAAATAATATAGTGACTAATTTTTTGTTATTATTCATAATTCATAATGTAATATTGTCAGTTTAAGAATCATTGAGTAGGTATAAACATTTCTTCTAAATAATTTTTAATTCCATTTGCATATAAGAACAATGCTAATCAAAATGTTTCTGACATATGCACATGATATTACAGAAGATTTTGGATTATAAGTTATAACCATATGCACATGACAGAAGATTTTATAAAAACTTAAATTATAATTATTATAGAATTAAGTCATTATATTATAAGATTATGTTTTGTAGTTTTTCTAGTGTTTTAGTTCCTAAAAAGTGGGAATTTTGTCATATCATATATATGCAATACTGATACTTCAGATTGAGGGTGTGTTTGCATGTGTCGGTGTAACTATCTATCACTGACACATTTGTTGGTGTGTCAATATCATGTCTGTGTCACTGCTTCATAGCTTAAATGTATTTAGGTGTCTTGGTTAAAAGTTCTTGTAATTTTTATCTAACTTTTCGATTTCTTGTTTGAACATGAGCAGGCTTAACTTTTTGGAGCTAGGATTTGCAGTGTTTCTCTTCTTCTGTGGATGCTATGATTATAATTATGGGAAACACAACTACTTTATTTACCTATTCCTTCAAACCTTAACCTTCTCAATTGTTGGATTTGGTTATGTTGGAACCATAGTGTAAAAGCTCTTTTGAGCCAAAATCCTTAAGTTTCATTAGTGTCGTGTCGATATTGTCCTAGTTTCTTCTTTACAAAGTACAAGAAGGGGAGCTGAATTTCTTCGAGCATCGGAACGCTACACCAAATCTACAGTTAATTTAGGGGGAGGAGAAATTCTTTCCTAGATTTTCATTGTCATCATCAATCAAGAAGATAGAAGTAATTATCAATGGAGTACAAAGTCTTGAAGACAAACAAGAAGATCTTTTAAAAAGTGCTTAAATTAGAGCTTTAGACTGTTAGATAGTGTGGTTTTTTGTTTGCATAGATTGTTTGGTGAGATTTTTACAATTATATATTTGGTTGGTCCTTTATTTATTAGTTTTTCTTATGTGACAAATAATTTGGTGGATAAATTATGCAAACTTTTGAAACATGTCCTTTGTCATTTTTTTACAATGTTACTTGTGGGGAAAATATCTTGAGAGATATTTATTTTTTGGTATTTCTTGAGAGATAGAATATTTTGTGGATACAATCTTATTCAACTCAGAAGAATAATTTCTTTAATCGACCCTCCTAATTATACCAAGCCACAGTTAAATGATACGAACAATCTCTTTAAGTTTACGAACCAAAACTATGATTCGCAAACAATTTACACATTTTTCATTCTTCGCACATTATTTTACCAACCACATTTTTCATCAAGGTTCGAACCCTAGTGTGATCAATTCAATGTGGTTTACTTAAATGGACTATACAATGTCAAATCAATTTGAAATAACTTATTCAATTTTCATTGTAATTGCGCAAATATAAAAACTCATGATGGATTCCACAAAATTGTCTATAAATAAATTATCTTTCAATAAATATTTTTTCACTTGCAAAGACAGTTGTAATTGTGTCCCTATATATTTCAACTTATTACATTGGCATACTCCAATGATAAATTTAGAAAATGACAAATTTTATAAGTCTAAAGACAATATAATAACTACCATCAAAGACGCTCTTAGAGAATTTCCACACACAAAATATGAGAGATGCTCTTATATAGTAAAATGAGGTCATCCCTTAATAATGCTACAAATCAAATGTTTTCAAACATTTAAAACCAATAATAATATTATTTTCAAGATATTATAGACGATTCTATGTCATGCTTTTAAGATGGAGGATATAATTTTATTCACTCATTCACCTTGTGCTTAAATCTTTTATAACTTAGTTTTTAAGGTACAATCGCTTTTAGAATTCTTCCAAATAAAATGTCATTTTCTTCCTTGACCAAAAAAAAAATGTCATTTTCTTCTTTTTCATTTTTTCTCCCTCCTTATTACTTAATAGACATATTACTATGTGAGAAAAGCATGGGATACCATTTTTCATTTTTCAGTTTTTGTCACAACTTCAATTTATATTATAAAAAATAAATATTAAGATAAGAAATCACATGCAACATATCATGTGCTGTTTGTTGTATTCATATAAAAATATAAAACCACAACATCAATCAGAATTTCTTTCCATCTGTAGATTTGTACTTCCACTAACCAATATTCTTATGCCAAGTGTCATCATGCAATTGATTGAATTATTTTTAGCCCTATCACAACCCTTAGAAAAAAAAATGTCATTTAACTTTTAAGGCATGATGATGATGATGTTCTTTTTACAGCAAAGGATCCTTTTGGGTGATACTAAAAAATTTAAAAAAAAAATGTAGCTTTTTTTGGGTGTGCTTTTTTTATGTAACATTTTTTGGGTATGCTCTCATGTAACCTGTGATGACAACAATCATGAATTGTCATTTTTGTTACTTCAAGCAAAAGTGTCTTTGTCTGTGAAACTTATCCTCATTTTTTATCACTTTAATTTAATGTCTTATTTTGTTAGTAGAAGAGATTAATTGTGTACTCACACGCAATCCATAATCCGTAATTTCGGTACTAACACTATAATATTAGAGAAAAAGAAACATGCACAATTAATTCTATGCATAGGTAGTGTAATACACAATTAACACTATATAATATATAAAGATATTTTAGAGATTAATTTAAGAAATTGGCTTATGTTGCTTGATTAGATGCATCTATATATATATATTAAATTTATTAATACTTGCAAAATAAACTTATGTGAAAAAAATTGTCTATACAAATTAATATAACTAATATTTTACCATTATTTTTGTTTTTGACAAATATATTTTACCATTATTTTTAAAATGTACTTATAAATGGATTTAATTGACGATATAATGAATTTTCATTGGATGTTGGTTCTCTAACTTAACTTACAACAATAACGCATTCTCATTAGAGTCGTAAAATTTTGGATAATATAATGAAAAATTGTATTATCTAAATATCAAAATATATATACTATATGTGACATTATATATCTTTTTTATTTTTTATTTTTTTATCCTTTACAATCTATACACATTATGAAATTACACAAAAATTAAAAAAACGCCATATTTGACATCAAAATTTTATGTCAAATAATATTATTTCTTTATAAGAAAAAGGAGGTGCTAAATTAAGTTTCTTAAGATCATTGGAAAGGCCATGGTAATTTTTACCCATTATTTAAAAAAGGTAAGTTACAATGATTGTCCTCTTTATTTGATAGAAACTTTAAAGTTAAGATATTCTTTTATTTCTTCTCAAAACTTTGTCCTAATGCTATAAAACAAAGGTCAAACTCAAAGCAACAGCTAATTTTTCCTTCTTTACACGATTTATTTATGTTGAGCTCAAATACTAAATATATTTCTTAGCAAGCTGGCCTTTCAAGTTTCAACATTTGTTCCATGTCATCAGATTGCTTCACTTATATTGTATTGTTTCTCAATTTCAACACATGAGCATCAGATCCTCCTGTGTCCTATAATCTAGCTGTCCTATTTCCAAGCATTGATTCGAAAGTGAGCATTTTTTATATTGTTTATATATAACACTCATTATTTTCTTTCTTTTTCATATCAAATACGTTTAGGCGAGTAACCAGATCTCAAAGTTTCGTCAAGGTCAGGACAGACTTCAAGAGTCACAATGCGCTAATAGAGTTACTTGTCCACTAATTGATGAGGTTTTTACACTGGCAATGAGAGTTAAAGTTTCAAATACGGATCTCAAAGTTTCATCAAGTTCGCCACAGACTTCAAGAGTCACGGTGCACCAACAGAATTCTTTATCCACTAATTAATGAGGTTTTTACACCGACAATGAGAGTTAAAATTTTATATTTCAAAAATATGAATCAACTTCTTATCAACTGGTGATAGTCAATACTAACATATTATTTGAGTTTTATTTTATATAGAATTTCATAGACTTTTTATAAATGATCATTATTTATAAGTTTGAATCCAAATTATTTAGACACTATTTCTGTTGTCGTGTGAAATAAATGAGCTAACAAAGGACTCAATATTTAAATACATAATATATATATATCTATATGTAGTCCATATATACAAAGAATACATTTGTTTTTTTTGTCAAACAGAATACATATACTTTATGTTAGCCTATGAGTATATATATAAAAGATATATTCTTGCATGTGAGTGACTTTGATTAGTAAACTTAAAATATATAAATATATATATATATATATATATATATATATAATATAATATAATAAGAACAGTGTATAAATGGGCTCTATAATAATACTATAGTGATATGACCCAACCTTTGGATCATGAAAATTGGAAGGATCTATCCAATACTTAATGCTCAAGTGGGTTGCGCAAATCCCAAGCTGCATGGAGTCTCCATTGAATAACAAACCATAATTCCCAATCATAAACAACAAGAACAAGTAGAATCAAACCGAAAAGAACATGAAGAATCAAACCAAAATTTAAAGATGCGTAACATCCCAATTTATTCTCAATTTAGTCCCTAAAGACTTTTGGACACTATGTTGGCGTATCTGTAGACATGGATTTAACACAAACACTGAAACACAAGTGCTGGCGGAGAGAATTGAGAATATGATTTGCTTTCTTTTAGAATTGGAATATGAGAATCTGCCAGAATTTTGCACTCATTGCTCCCGGAGCTAGGGGCGGGTGGCGCAACGCCTATATATAGGCTGAGCGCGTTTCTGTTTGTTAACAAGGGGATTTTAGGTTTTTGCCGTCAATTAAAGCTAGGGTTTTAGAGAGGATTGCTATAATCCTAGGGGTTTGGGTAAATTGTTCTTGATTCACCTTGGGTAGTTAGGTCAAATTGAGTATGGGAAGGGATTCGGGATTTGGGTAGAATTAGGATTAATTCTTGTAACTCAATTGTGATCACTTTGTGTAAAGAACTTATTTGATCATAGTGGAACGGAAAGTTGCTCTATCCTCCAGAGTAGGTTAGTTAACACTGAATTGGGTAAACAAATTGTCTAGTGTTCTTTATCGTCTTTTATTGCTTTCAATTATTGCATCATCATCTCTATCAACTTATTTGGTTGCTTGATTAAATTTGATCCACACATCAAGTTTTGTATTGGTGTGATTTGATCGTCGAATTCACAACAATGTTATTATTGCTTATGGTAATCAAGGTGAATCAGACGAGCATGCAACACAAACTAAGAACAAAACACAAAATAAGCATATCGTAACAACTCAGGAACATGCACAATATGTGCCTATTACGAAGGTCAAGGCCTTGGCGGTAGCTACACCTATCTCTCTGGTTGAACATATTAATGGTGAACGTTTATTCTAAACATTACAATTTCAAGTTGAATTTGTTTATACTAATATGTGATTGAATAACTATTATAAATTCGCTCACATTACAAGGTGTATCAACCTATTTACCCTTAATTTTATTTATCTTTCCTAAAACTGTAGAGGGGTTGTAGAAGGAGTGAGTTATTTGCATGACGTGAAAGTCTCACATGGTCAATTAAACCCCTATAACATTCTGGTTTTTCAAAACTTTCTCACATGTACTGCTCTTCGGTGTAACCCGACACACCGTCTACTGGCACCGGGAGTCAAGGGTGGCGGTCGAGAAAACACGTAGTTGGACAGAAAGGAGACATGTTGTCGAATCTATATAGTCTTGGATTCATTTTTCAATTTTGTATGCTTAGAGGAAAACACCCGTTCAGACAACTTGATGGCAATGGAGAGATGACTAATGTGGCTAGTTGCGAACAAAAGATTTCCATTGACAAGCAAAAATTTAAAATAAATTTAATGACAAATAAAAATAACTAAAATCTAAAAAATTGTATACCTTATCTCCGGAGATGCACTTAATATGTGTGTGACTACACTGGAAAATCTATAAGAAAGTTCGGTTATTAGAATCAACACCCGCTTGTCAATGAAAATCTTTTGTTCGCACCTATCCACATTAGTCATCTCTCCATTGCCATCAAGTTGTTTGAACGAGTGTTTTCCTCTAAGCATACAAAAATGAAAAATGAATCCAAGACTATATAGATCTGACAACATGTCTCCTTTCTGTCCAACTACCTGTTTTCTCGACCGCCAGCCTTGACTCCTGGTGCCAGTAGACGGTGTGTCGGGTTGCGCCGAAGAGCAGCACATGTGAGAAAGTTTGATTGTCAAGTCATCATTCCATTCATTTTGATTCATTGACCATGTGAGACTTTCATGTCATGCAAATAACTCACTCCTTCTACAATCCCTCTACAGTTTTAGAAAAGATAAATAAAATTAATAAATAACATAAAATAAAATGAACAAATATCTAAATAATACTTATAAAATTAGAGTTTAACCTTAATAGACCCAGCAAAGTAGATGATGGTTTTTCATCAGGACCAACAAATCCTTGTGTACCAGTTCAAGGATGCATGCACATGTTCTAGAACATTTTGCAAACCAGGGAACTTTTTGCTATAATTCATAGCACTTTTTGCACTGCTTCGAGTATTCTTTTCTGCATAAACCAGATTTTTGTGTTTTAAACATTTAAATCCTTTTAACAATTGAAATCTCAACCCATTACACACCATTGAATGATAAAATCAATATGCTATCTCAACCTTTTGTGTTTTTTTTTTCTTCAAAAAAGAAAAGAAAAACTAGTGTCCAAAATCCATAAAATTCTAGTACCATCAGTTAGGGGTGTAATTGGACCGATTTGAATCGGTTTTGAGTGAATCCGATGTCCGAACTAATGAACTCTCGATTGGTTTGGTTTTGTTTGATTTTTAGTGTTTTCCAAAAATGAATCCGAACCAAACTCATCGGTTTGGTTCGGATACTTTAATCGATTTTTATTGCGCATATTTTCCTATGTATTTCATGGTACTATTTTTTTCCTGATATATTCTTTTCTCATAAGGTCATCAAATACAAAATATGATTCATCAAATAAGTTCACTAGATACAAAATACAATTTTTTTCCTTTAAGCTTATCAAATACAAAATACAATTTTTTTCTCCATAAGTTCTCATTTATATAAGGATCACACGTACTAATTGGTAGTTTAATTATATAACCAAATCATGTTTAAACCGTTGTAAAAAAAGTATTACACCAAAATCAATAACTAAGATCAAATATTATATAACCAAAACATGTTTATTCTAGCTGCTCTATTTGATCATATAACCAAAATACTCAAAATCAAAAAACTAAAGACTAAAACATGTTATATAACTAATCAAACAAGGTCTTGTGTTTGATTATATAACCAAAATAATGAACTAAATCATTACTAATTTAAAAAATGAGCTAAACTATAAAGTTGCAAAGTAAATATATAAAATAACACGAGATGAGAGCATAACAACTCTTGAGAGTAAATCGGAAAAAGGAAATCACATAACCAAAATGAAAATAAAAAATCACAACCAAGTAGAGCAGAGTAATGTTTGAGAGTAAATCGAAACAAAAAATCAAAATAACACTTGATAGAAGGTTGTTTGCAGTTGTGACTATGAGAGAGAGTTTCTGAGTTAGTGTTTGTAATGTGATGTGAGTGAGAAAGATTTTTTTTTTTCTTTTTTACAAGTAGTTAGCCTTGTTTTATTTTTTAATAGATGTGAGTTGTCTAATAAAAATTATTAACTTATATATATATGTATCAAGTGAGAAAGAAATGTCTTATATGAGAGTGAGAGGATTATTTATGTACCGTTGGATTAAATTTTGTGGCTGAGATTAAAAGTTATTTTATGTATATCCCGTGCTCCACCCACACCAAATACACAAGACAATTATTATTTTCTTCTTTTCTAACGGTGTCGCTTTTTCTGCCGGCCGCCACACTCACGACACCGCCAATTCCATCGGACGTCTCCATTGTCCACCATGTAGTTTTACCTTTCACTATTCACAACCAAAAATCTGGGTTTTGATTGTCTTACTCGGTCTTCATCATTCTCTTGTCCTCTTCAACTTCCACTACCATCATGGTATCCCAACAATGCAAAATCTTCTCTCTTCTCATGCCAAAAATAATATTGGTCAAGCACCAAGAAAAAAAGCTACAAATTACACTATCTCTGCATCGGATATTAATTAGGATCCAACTTGAGTATCTGTGTTTTTGTTTCACTTCTATTTCATCCACAACCATCAATTGCAAATTTTTGTGTTTAGATAGGATTTTTGCACCAACAATTGACTGCTATTGCTCTTAATATTTAGCACTCAATCAATTTGAACTTTTAGGGTTTATTCAATTTGTCACTAATGTTGAAGGGTTTTAGCAATTTGAAGGACATATATTTTAAATACATACGTTGATTTCACAGAGCCTTGTAGCAATTTGTTACTAGCAATGACATCTTCCAATGTAAGAATTGCGAATAGGGAAAGGTAATGGGGGGCAAAGTCTTGAGGAAGACGATAGGTTGTGATTTCAGAAAAAAATAAAATAAAGAAAAAGAAATAAAGAGATATACTATTATACACAAGGTTGTCAAAACCGGACCGAACCGGCCGGTTGGACCGGTCAGACCGTGAACCGGTGATGTATTCGGTCCGGTTAGGCTTGAAAACCGGCCTGCAGGCGAACCGGTAAAAACCGGTCGAACCGGTCGCGAACCGGAAAAAACCGGTGAACCGGCCGGTCTAGACGGTTCGATGGTTCTGTTTTTTTTTTTTTAAAAGAGGTCAAAACAACGCGTTATATATATATATATATATATATATATCACTAAACGATGTTATTTGGTTTTATTTGTAAAAGAAAGATTAAAAACGATCTTATATTTTGTGTTATTGGACTTAGTTATTATATAATTTTTAATTTAGTTTGAATTAGAAATTTTATGTCTAATGTACTAAAGTTTTAATTTTATATAACTATATGACATTTCATCTTTTTTATGTGTAAAAATAAGGAATATTAAGTAATTATTTATTTATTTATATTTATATATTAATTAAAATATATATTTAATTAAAAACGGTCTGACCGGTTCGACCTCAATCCGACCGGTTGAACTTTGAACCGATAAGCTCATCGGTTTGATGACCGGTCCGGTTCTGAAAACTTTGATTATACATGTCTTGCTTAAACATTTGTTTTAATCCTAACCATTAATTTTAATCTAAAGGTTAAAATGTGCTCCTCTCACTCTCATATAAGAAAAGCTTTCTCACTTGATACATCCTATATATATATATCCGTTGAGTCTCTATAGACTTACTTCGCATAATAACTTGATATCGGCATTATATTTTTTCTATTCAACCGTTGAATTCAAAGATCTCATTGAGTAGATTAATTCCACAAATTTTTATAAAAATTCAAAATCGTTTGATACTTTTTATGAACACTTCAATTCAACGTACGAAATTTTTTAAAAAAAAACTGTTAGAATTTCAATAGTCTAAAATACATAACTACATTTTTTGAATTTTTATAAAAATTAGTGGAGTTAAATCACAACTTTAACTCGTTCTCGAAAAACCAAACACAAATTTACAACCAAGATCTAAAGGCAATAATATTGAATAAATTGGAGGTTCAACAATGTCAACAAAATTTCCAAACTATGTTTTTAGTTCAATCTTTCCACAGCTTGTAGTCTAAAGCTAGCATAAAAGATCAATTTTTTTCACCATACTCACTGTAATATAAGGGAAAATTACTACACGAATACGGTAATCAATGCAATCAATGCAATATCAACGACGACCTTGGTTGGACTTTTTAGGCCTGGAAATATCATTAAAAATCATAAATAATTCATAATCTAACTTAACAAAAAATTTCAGAAGGTTTATCCAATAATATTTGTTACTATTTAAAGATGAAAAAATCATACTTGTTAGAACTGGGAGACTGGTTCTTAGCAACATTCTGAGGAGTTTTTCCAGCTTTCTTCATAGGATGGGGAGTGGCTATGTGTACACCTTTTTTACCATCTACAACACAAATTTAATCAAGATATGAATACTGCATATTAGAATATTAAATACGGAGAAATATAAACAATTACAATAACCAATTACATTTATCATACATACATAGACTGCCATGGAAAATAGATATAAATTTGTTATCCGCTCAATGCGAATCAATTTATCATGAACACACAAAAGTTAGAAAACATTGGCATAAACACGACACCAACCAAGCATCTAAAACCAGACTTGTAAGACTAGTCATCTAAAAGGGAAAACTGCGGGGAAAACTAATCAATTAGAATAGATTCTCTGGATTCTATTTGAGGATTTATCATGTGACACAAGCACTTGAGGTGTTTTGTTAAGCTTCTGAATTTACATTATGGGTTATTTTATTTATGACAGCTTATGTTTAATCACATGTTGCATAAGCCAAACACTTACTGAATAAGCTCTAAACTGTATGTATACCCCCTCTCACGTCTAAATATATAATAATGCAAAGTATTGTGTGCTCGCATGTGTGTGTAATACTTACCACCACTCTTCCCAGGAGTAGCATTTTTAGCTTTCTTGGCAGAAACTGGAGTTTGTGGTCCAGCCTCATTTGGTCTCTTGTTGTTCTTGCCCTGATCCACATTCAAAAAAAAGAAACCATGTATAAGTACTAGCGTAGTCTGCGCATATTACAATCATAGCATATAACATAATAAAAAATAAAACAGAGAAATGCATTGTACAACAGTTGATTACCTTCTGAACAGGAGTTTCTTCATCACTACTATCATCATCACTAATATCTTCATCGCTAATGTCTTCATCACTAATATCTTCATCACTGGAATCAACATCAGAATCAGTCTTTTCAGGAGTAGCAATTTTAGCCTTCTTGGTAGGAACTGGAGCTTTTGGTGCATTCTCATTTGTTCCCTTGTTCTTCTTGCCCTGATCCACCTTCAAAACAGGAAAGCATGTATAAGTATGGATGTAATCTGTTCATAATACAATCATAAGATACTAAATAACAAAACAGAGAACTACTGTGTTGTACAACAGTTGAGAATTTACCATTAAACCCTCTTCTTCACTTTCACCGTCCTCACTATCAGAATTGAACTAAAATGACAAATAAAAGAATTTACCATTAAACCCTCAAATAACACTAAACCAGCAAGAATTTCTCATACAAGTTTTCTTTCAAATTTTTTTCCTCTTATAAGATATAACACCAATGTTTACAAAAAAGACTCGGATAAACTTTAAGAAAAAGCATCATATGATTCATCATATCACATCACACATAAAGAACAAATTACATGAAAGTGCAATTTAAATCTGAATTTACAATACAACTACTATACCTCCTCAGAAAAATCAGAATCTGATTCATCACCAGATAAGTCTTTAATCTCCTCCGGGTCAACAGTCTTACCACTCGTTGGATCAATTATCTTGACTTGCTTTGCCACTGCACCAGCAGGTTTTCCAGATTTAGCAAGCTCCTTTGCAGCTTCAACTTTTGATTCAAGGTTTCATAAAAGAAGATAATTATTAGTTATCAAAGAAGTATTGTATTATTATGTAATAAATTTCAGATTAAGAGACAGTATCTACCACGTTCCCTCATAGGAGCAAGTTCACCATCACTATCTGTACAAATAACACAAAGCAAAACAATGTTTGAGAAACTGACTTATCCAAATCAAGAATAACATTTTGAAACAAACGATTGAGTCTCACCAGAAAGGTCAGCGTCTTCATCATCTTCATCCATGCCACTGGAAAGACATCAGTAGTTGAGAGAAGAAGAAAGATAGATAATGAATTAGTAGTGAAGCATGTTAAACATGGATAAATTAGGACGATTAGATAAAAAAAACATATGTGCAATAAATATTAAAGAAAATTATTATAATATGTCCAAACAAGTGTTGTAAAAATCCAACCCAAACAATTCAACCGGTTGAACCTTACTAGCTGTTACTACAACTCAAGACTTATGTTGACAGTCCAATCACAGTTTTGTCTCGAACCAAGCTGTTAAGGGCAGTTGAACCATAGCCCAAATGTTTTATCAGTTTCTAGTCCAGTTTTTAAAATTGGTCAAATCTCTAAACACATACTCTCTAAAGAAAGCTAAACAAATATTAACTTAAATAAAAACATTGAAATGAAAACGACGGGTCCAAACACATTCGCTAAAGAGGCTTACACAAATATTAACAAAAAAAAACATAAAATGAATACAAAAGGTCCAAACAAACATTCTCTATTCTCTATAGAAAGGTAAACCAATTTATAATAAACCAATCACAAGAGTGCGAAAAATTACCGAAAAACTTTGTATCCAGAAAAATAGACAGCAGCATTTTTTGAGTTGTGGGAAAGTTCAGCCTCCTTTTCTAGAACTATATCCAAAGATATCTGAGGAATTTCATCCTTAATAAGAGTTCCCAGAACAAGCTTCTGATCATCAACTTTCACATACACAACAACAGGTTCAGTTGCTTTGCCTTTCTTCACTTCACCGAGTGCAACCTGAAGATAACAAGTTACACCCTAGCACACTAATTTTAAAAGACAACAAAACCTATGTTTGGTTCCAAGTTCGGAACAACCAGAATTGATTCTAGAGGAGTAAAATTGATTCTAACTTGAATCTACTTGTATGTTTGGTTATGCGGTGAGAAAAATTGATTTTGTAAAATTGATTCTGATAAAAATTGATTTGAAAATAAAGTGATTTATGTTTGGATATATTGATGCAAAAGTGAGTGGAACAAAAAATTTGATTGTAAAACTCAATTCTAGCATCAATAGAATCAATTCTACTTTTGAGAAACCAAACAAATCAACAGCAATTCTACACCTCTGGAATCAATTCTAGCTCCTCTGGTGTTGAAACCAAACATACACTACTATTTCTACCTTTTGTGTCTGGAAGTGATTTTTTCCGCACTTTTAGGTAAATGTATCCACTATCCATCCATTTTTACGGAGTTTTAAGCAAATATTCAAACATAAACCACTTTATACTCGATTCACTTTTAAGTAAAATCAATTATACAGTTATACAAAATCAATTATACAATTTTAAGTAAAATCAATTATACCACATTTCTTCAACAACTAAAAAGGTTGAAAAAACTAAGCATACAATAGTATTGAAATAACAAAAACAATTCTAACCTGAGAAATGTGGATATATCCCTCATATTGTTCATCATCTGGATCAACTTTAACAGATTGTCCAACTTTAACCTCAGCACCTAAATTTCAAATCAATGTATAATCAGAAAAAAATATCAAAAATAAATCAAAAAAATATTCATCAAATGAAAAATTCCTATCTAAGTATGATCAATAGATTCAATACTACTAGAATACAATCAATATTGAGTTTTCTGTGCAATACTGTTAGAAAGTGAAATTAGTGAAGAGAAAATTGGAATCGAAAGCGAGAGAGAGAGATACCCCAAAACTCCATTGGTGCTTCCATTTGAGCGAGAAAGAGGCGAATAGAGAGAAGAGGAGAGGAAAAGAGGGGAACTCGTTTGTAAGCAGAAGAAAAATAGGGTTTAACGTTTAAGGGGTTCCTAACCTATTTATATTGACTTATTAGGGTTTCTAACATAAAAGTGTGAAAAATATTCTGTATAAAAATGTGGAAAATATTTGAAAATATGTTTTTTTTTTTTTACAAAATAGATATGAAGAATTTTATAAAAATGAAATAAATATAAATAATATTGGTTTAATTAATCTGCATGTCCATTGTAGAAAAAATAATAAGCTCCATGTCTGTGAAACATTTGAAAAATTCTAATTAGGTCCTTGAATTTAAAAAAATGTGTAATCTCTAAACTATTTTATATTTTTTAATTAAATTCTTCTGTAAAACTTATGTTAATCAACGCCAACTTAACACACATTTTGTATAAATAGGTCCTTGAACAAATGTGCAATTTCTCAATAGATCTCTGGACTAATTTAAACTTTTGTTGGACTTTTGCAATTTTGAAGATTTTAATATGGTTATGGTAGCAAAATAAGCTTGGAATATTGTTCAAATCCTAACTCGCTGGTAGTAAAGTTAATTAAAGCAATGTATTTTTCATGTTCTTTTTTATTTGAAGCTCCTTTGGCACACTTTACGAATTCTTTTTCTTAGGTGTAGGTGGCGGATTGGTAGGGATGATAATATTTGTGTTATGTATGACTTGTGAAAGTGTAGGAGTCATAATAGATAGGTGTCATCGTCTTAACCTGCATGTGTATATTAGTTATGTATTAAAGATTTATTACATGAAAATTATAAAAGCATGGGATATAGCTAAATTTCGTAACTTATTTTCAGGGGTTGTAGTGGATATAATTCTTGCAACACCACTTGTTGGCTCGGTCAGATATGATTAAGTGGTCTGAGAGGAGGAAAGAAATGATTGTTATTCGGTGAAATCCAGTTATAAGTTAGTTATGCGTTATACTATACGTAGTGACAAGTATCATGTGGTGGGGTAATTGGAATGGTATATGGAAAGCTTAAGCCCCGCACAAAGCACACCATTTACTTCGGTGTTTATGAAGACGATGTCTCCCGACTCGTTATCGATTGTTACAAAGGTGAGTGGTGATAGAAGATAATATCTTGTTAATTAAATAATTATTATTCCAAAGTGATCCCTATTTTTATGATAATATTGTTATAGTTGTTATTATCTTAAGTTGTTATTTTTATCTTATGGATGTATCTCTTTTTGTCCATATCCATTAGAGTTACCTATTTAAGTGTATTTTCTTTATTGAATGAATGAACAATCAATTGCAATCTTATTTTTCTTGCTCTAGTTTTCTTGCTTAGCTTTAATCCTCTTTTTCTTATTATTTTCCTTGCCCTAGTTTTCTTGCTTAACTTTAATTGTTTGATAGTCGTAGGGCTCTCTATCAATTGGTGCTTTCATTGAGAGCTTCACCACCTCTCATGGCTTATTCAAACCCTACTTCTCCATATTATCCATATCCCACCATTGTTCCAACCTTTTCTCCTTTTTATTCCTCCACCATCCCTCCAACATATTCCACCCCCACAACCATTCCAAATCCATCACCACACTCACACACACCATACTCAACATATTTTAATCCATACGGATATTCCACTTCTCACCCATATTATTCACCCACACTAACACCCATTTCAACCCCAGCAACACTTAACCCATCATCAACAAGTTTTCCAACTTTTCCTTCATATCTTTATCCTACTTGTGCTCTTGTTCGTAACAATGTTTCTAGCTTGGAGGCTACTCCATCAGATTATTCAAGCTACTACTTCCAACAGCAACAACAAATTCATTCTCATTCCCAACATGTTGCTCCAATTCCAAATGCAAAAATTAATCACAAAGCTTTGTCTGAGATTTTAGAAATTTTAAAAAAATTTCAAGACGAAATCGAAGAATCTCGTCTTGCTTTCAAAGCATCACTCCAAGAACATCAACAAAAGAAGAATGTTGAAGAAAAGCAAGGGAAAACTGCACAATTGCTAGAAGCAGCACCAACCGTAGAAGGGGAATCAAAAAAGTTGGTTGATGACGGTGATTTCTTTCTCACAACTGGCCCAAATCTTCAAATCATCGAGGAAGAAAACAGGGAGGAGAAAGAGCAAAAATCAGAAACTCACCATGGCTTTCTGTCAACTTCTCTGTGTCCAACACCACAGTTTCCCTCAACTTTGTCATCACTGGCGCCAACACCAAAACCACTGGACTTTATTGTACCCCTAATTTTGATGCCACGACCACAAGTATTGGTTTCAGTCCGTGAGCCACCGCCAGGACCACCAGATATGGTCTTAACTCCATCTCTGGCACTGCGACCGCTGTTAAAACCACTGTGTCTTATGAACAATCTTTGGGTAGTGAAATATGTTCCATCAATGAGCCGCCAAACACTAGCCCAATATTTTTATCATGGACAAATTCTTATGGACAAAAACTATGTGTTCCAAGTCACATACCAACTAAATTCATTTGGGCCACCTCAAATTCGTCCAGCTCGTAAACCTCCAGACTTGCATCTGAACCTTAAGGACAAGGTTCAAGTGAACCCGGCGGCAATGATAGAAGATAATATCTTGTTAATTAAATAATTATTATTTCAAAGTGATCCCTATTTTTATGATAATATTGTTATAGTTGTTATTATCTTAAGTTGTTATTTTTATCTTATGGACGTATCTCTTTTTGTCCATATCCATTAGAGTTACCTATTTAAGTGTATTTTCTTTATTGAAGGAATGAACAATCAATTGCAATCCTATTTTTCTTGCTCTAGTTTTCTTGCTTAGCTTTAATCCTATTTTTCTTATTATTTTCCTTGCCCTAGCTTTCTTGCTTAACTTTAATTGTTTGATAGTCATAGAGCTCTCTATCAAGTGGGGTGTATTCCTAATTGTCCCCTATGGGATTAGGAGATTGAGGATGAACTTCATGTGTTCTTTAACTGTACTGTAGTTCGTGACAGTTGGTGTGCAGTTGGTCTTCCTTCGATTTTACATAATAACGCGTACCAGCAAACTACTATTATGGATTGTATTTTTGCTTTGTTTATCAATGAGAATAATGATACAGTTGAAGAGTGGCTATATTACTATGGTGCATTTGGCACAATCGTAATGATAAAATTTGAAATGATAATGTCCAGATGTCGAGCCAAATCAGAAGGCGGGCCTTTGATGCTTGGAATAATTGATACTCGGTTCATAAAGTACAATGCAACAATGTGATTATGGTTACAAAACCAGGTCTGTTATGGTGGGAAAAACGAGCTATAGACTGGGTAATGTAACACTGATGTTGCTTTCATTGTTGCTCCGGGAAGACCTCGTTGGGATTATGTTTTTGTGATAGAAATAGTTAATTTATTGTTGGTATGACACAACGACAGTAGTCTATGATCTCAGTTTTATGGGATAAGCATGAACTTAACTTTCAGCTATGATAGAAGCTATACTTAGAGGATTGGATCGAGTTTAATTTGAAAGTAAAGCTTAGAGGAAATTCGGAGTTTCTTTCAATTGTTCATGATATTGTTATTTTTATGTCGTCTTTTCTAAACTTGAGGTTAAGTTTGTTACAAGGCAGGCGAATTCGGTTGCTCAAACTCTTGCTAAGGCGACCAATTTTTGGGCTAGCTTCAAAAGATTTGAGATTATTCCCTTATGTATTGAACATTAATAGTTGATTAAATGCATTAAGTTTGTTTGATTAAAAAACACTATTTGATCTGTAAAATATAACTATTGGACAGAACAGTATATAATAGTACAAGACATAACAACATAGGACAAAGTTTATAGTGCTAAACAAATTTTGTATTTTGTACAATGTTTGGTAGACAAAAGGTTATTTTGGTATTTTAGACAACTTGTGCAGAGGACAAAAAGTTGTCATGTGGTTCAGTGGGGGACAAAAATTTAGGTTTTTGTCCAGTCCCAAGAACAATTTTGAAATCAAACACAGTAAAACTGAAGTTGTCCTGTCTGGTCCCTTATTATTTTAGCATATCAAACGCACTCTAAAGTCTAAACCTCTAGAAAAAAAACTATTTATTAATAATAAAGCAATAAATAAGTATAAAAATACATCTATGAGATTTGGTTTGATTTAATTTACATGAATTTTAAAAAACAAATCTAAAATTTGACCAGATCGATTTTTACAATAAGACATCCAAACACATTCTTTTTTTTGAATGGTAAAATATATTATTAACCAGGTCTCTGCAAAAGACGAACAAAGACAGGTAAAAAGAAAAAACATAACATAGGTGCCGTATATATGCGGAACACCCAAAGAAAAAAAAATCCTTAAACAAACACCACCTAATCAAGATTCATCTCCTAATCCAAATCAGAAAGGCACCCCTCAGATTCCAAACTACTGGAGCAGTCACCAACCCAGCCCAGAAAGTTGTCACAACTAGACGCTAACTCCCGAACTCGAAGCAAAAGCGCTCGGCCCATCAGAATCTAGAATCAGCTCCATCTGGCGAACCGCTGACAAGACAAAGGTAGAAAGAGAACCCAGACAGACAAGTCTCGGCAACGACAGAGGGACCACCATGAGGCCGGTAGTGGCTAAATAAACACCTAAGAAACAAAACACCACCCGAGGATAAAACAGTCGACGCCGATGCAAAAGAGGTCAACCCAGATACATAGAGACCTGGAAATCTCAACAGATTTGAAAACCTTCAGCGACTCAAAAAAAGTCCTGCAAATCTCAACAAATTTGAAAAATGGTCAGAGAATCTAGAATCAAAGAAAACCAATCACGCGACATCAACCGCAACCTCATCACCACCAACCACCTCACCACAGTACCAACAATCATCACCGAAATCAGACCCCGACGACGCCAAGTTCGAACAAAGCCATCAACAGCTCAACTCCTCACCACTGCCAAAAACAAACAAACGAAAAAACCATATCTGCAGCAAAACAAAGCAATAGATCTGTCACCAACACACCAACTCTGGTGACACCAAACCGGAGCACCAACACGACAGATCGGTCACCAGATCCGTCACCACAACCTCCACCAAGTCACAACCACATCACCACAACTTCCTCCACCTTTGTCGTTGGAAACCAAACCTCTAATACCGCATCCAAACCCACCCCACAACCACAACTAGCGGCGCCGATTTGAACGAACACAACTCCGACCATAAAAACGCAGCTCCGACATCGATTTGGACGGAGGTGGTTTGGAGGGCAGCCGCCACTCATCACACCACCACTAGGTACAGGTTCACCACTTTCAATCAAAAAAGTTGTCACCGGAATCTTGAAGAACACCATCAGTAACAACACTCCTTGCAAAAGCTAGTGACACAACCCACACGTAAAAAAAAAATGCAAGACCCATAATTTTGCCAAACCACAAAATGACAGATCTGGGAATAGGTGGTGTGGAGGGTCCAATACCACTCATCACACCACCAATGTTGACTCTACATTTTGAAAAGATGTAGATTTGGATCAAAGGGGGGAGAGGCGATGATAATATATAGAGAGAAGGCATAGAAGTAATTTTAGAGAGAGACTACGGAAAAGTAAAACTATATAACAAAATGATGTAACATCCAAACACATTCTAACTTAATCAATTTTATGCGGTTTTCAATTTTTTGGAATGATTCGCATGTCCAACCTCAAAACAACAACGACATGCGATTCAAGAAAGCTTGAGAAAGTGTTTTCCTTTGGTCACACCAATGTTGATACAATCATAAATTGTTATCTCTCGTGGGTCGCACATCAAAACAACGACATCACACGATTCATTGAGGCTCGACATAATGTCAACTTGCTTGAGCTCAATTCTCAACTAATTTAGATAAATGATGATCTAAGTTAGTTGAGAATTGAGCTCAAGCAAAATGGCTTTACGCTGAGCCTCAATGAATCGTATGATGTTATTATTTTGATGTGGGACCCGTGAGAGATAACAATCTTTGATCGTATCAACATTGGTGTAACAAAAGGAAAACACTTTCTCTATAGGTGAAAATAGAACGAGAGAAACATCTGCACCGCAAAGAGTGCAAAGCTCACTGGCTTTCTTGAAGACACTGTTACGATACTTCGAGAAAGCGAGTTGCTCTCACTGCTCATCTTTTTCTTCTCAATCTTTTGGTGGGCAACTAGACTTTTCCTTCCGCTCAACATGGCTGAAGCACAAAAAGAGAGAATGGAGAACTAAAGGGTAAATGTGTTTGTGAATTTAGAGAAAGAAATCACACATTGAAATGAGGTCTGAAGGGGTAATTTTATAGCCAATTTTTGTGTGTATATTCTCACTCATATTAATTGGGATGTGGTTTAGCACGCGCATGCTTATCTCTTTTGAAACGCTGCTGCTTTTTGCTATATTAAAATATTTTCTAAATCAAATGATTTTCATCAAATCTCATTTTTCATGGTTCATCAAATCTCATCAAATGGTCGTTCTTTTTTCCAATTTGTAAACTCCCTCCATCCAGAATTATAAGACCCTTTTATAAAAAATATATTGTTCTTAAATATAATGTCCTATGTGAATTTTTAGATATATTTACTACTTGTTTTTCAAATATAATCATTATTAATACCCCTAAATTGCATTGAAATATGAAAAATTAACATCGAATACATTTAATACAAAGAAATTTTTAACACATATTTGTCCCGTGAACTTAACTCAATTGGCAACACATTGCACTATATTTGCAGTGGGCGGGATTCAAACCCCAGTCGTGCCACTTATCCAATTTAAGATGAAATTTTTAGTCATTAAACTACTTGACCAAAAGAAATATTCACACACATTAGTGAAAAATTTGACGGAAGGGACTAACTAATGCAAACGTTAATAACGTGATGGACCAAATTCAAACTTTTAAAACGTAAGAAATTTGATTCAAACCTAAAATAAACGTAAGAGACCAAATGAACAGTTTAGCCAATTTTTTATATACATAATTATGTTATATTAACTTGTGGTTCAACGTACTTATCAAGGCCAGCTCTGAGCTATGCACAGCGGGTACGACAACCTTATGCCTATTATTTTTTGGGGTCCATATATTTTTTTTATGCCAAGCTGTTGTAATATATATTTCTTAAAAAATCATTATGATGCAAAAAAAAATAAGAAGAAATTTTTATGCTGTATTAATATGGTCAACAAATGAAAGATGTGTTATTGTATTTTGAAAAATATTGAAAGGAAGATCTTACAAAAATATGAATCTTGTAAAAATTGTTGCACTTGAAATGAATGTTGAACCCATATTTTCAACAAAGTATCGTGTGATTACAAAAAAATAATTTTGGAGAGAACAATGAGGACCATAAACATCAACCACAAGAAAAATGATTTAAAGTCGAGTATTTTATAGTTTTACCGACAATGCATGTGACTGTAGCTTCAGCGAAAAAAGTTTTTCAAAATGGAAGTTGATTAAAACCTACTCGAGATCCTTAATGTCACAAAAGAGGTTGAACGGTTTGGCAAATTTGTCAACTGAGAATGATATGTTGGAGAGCATTAATGTCAATGTGATTAAAAATGATTTTACATCTCAAAATGTTCGAAGAAACCACTTCTTATGAATTTTTGAGTAAAAGTAATTTTTTTGATTTTTTTATAAAACAATTACAGTATTATTTATTAATTCATATTATGTTAAATAAAATAATTTTTATTTTTTATGTTTGACTTAAGACCCATAAAATGTCATGAACGGGGCTGGTACCTATCTAGGTAAATAATTTGCATTCGCACAAGTTTATTATTATAATTGTCGTTATATTAAATGTTAACAAAATATAGTATGAATATTTTTTTAAGTAGTCTAATGGTAAAAAAATTACCTTTCAAAATAAATAAATGGAAGATCTCGAATTCAAACCTGCATATAAAATGTAATATCCTATTAATAAAACTATGCTCGCGGCGACAATATGAATAATGAGAAATACTTGGTTAGGCACAACCATAAATAATACATGTTAGGCACACATACATAAATTTTAAAAAGTAAAAAAATAAAATGATTAATTAATGCAAAGTGATGTGACTAAATTATTTACTATTTATTTTTTCCTCTTTGTGTGTGTGTGCCCAAATAAATTGTATTTGGGATTGTGCCTATGTAAGTGTTGCTCATGAATAATATATTTAACTAATTAAAAAAATATAACATCAAGTCTAATTGATACCATTGAGATTAATGACAAATATTTGTTTCGTTTTTTTTTTCTTCCATATTTAACGATGACAAATATGTCCTGTATTTTTTTATATTAACCAATGGCAAATAATTTTCACATGCTTTTTTACATATCAATTGCCAGCGGCGAAGCTAGCTGATTTCTTGTGAGGTGGCCAAATATAACACAATTTTTAAAAATTAATATATTAAATTTAATCCATGAAAAACGAATTCACAATAATTTTATTTATATAAAATGTCAATTAAAGTAAACACCAAAAAAAAAACTAACAATAATTATTTAATAAAAAAATTGAGTTCGACAACACTTTGAAAGGGTTAAATTCTTGCTTATAAAAATAAAAGGGTAAAGTTTTTCTACCATAATAATTTTGTATATACTTTCAAAATGTAAATAATTTAGTCATTTGTAAGAAATTCATTGTTCATATTACTTTTAATTTGTCTTTATCATTGTTAACAAAGTTCTTACCGTAGTTGCTTAATATATAAAAAATGACACAATAAACAAAATAAATCTACTGTATCAAACAAGTGATGATCTTTTAAGTATCTTATTTCTCTTCATTTTTAACAAATAAACTTATTTTGAAATAGCTAAAGATATCTTTTTTGTTCAAATAGTTTAGTAGCTAGAAATTACAGTCTCAAGATGAATAAATTAAATGACCGAAATTTGAACCAATTGAGCTAAATTCATGAGTCGTAGCTAAAAATATTTTATTGGGGTAGTTATACATGAAATATGCATACTAAAACAAATAAAATAATAATTTTTGAGGTAGCCAAAGCTACCCCATTGCTATACCTAGCTGCGCCCCTGGTCAACTGCTGATCTTAGTTGCTGCTCTTTTCTTCCCAGATCCTAGTTCCAAAGTCTACTCACGTACTCTCTTTTTTTTTTTTTTTTTTTTTGTGTTTTTGCTGATCTTAATTTCTTCTCCCCTTATTTTATTTACAAGGAGTTAATTTGGTTTCTTTTCCTAAAAGAAAAGATAATCCTAACAGATTTGTTTCAGTAATTTTTTCCTAAAAACTCATCTTTTGATACACCTATTTCTCATAAAAAACCATTAGACAGAATTTCTAATTGTACCCTCTGTTTTTACTAAAAGCTACGCAACCCATTTCTTTTCACTTTTTATTTCACTAGCCCACTACAATTTTGCCACACTATACTCCCTTTTCTGCACTTGCTTATTATTTACACCTCCTTTATCTTAATTTCTTCTAATCTTCTATTTCCTTCCTAAGACTATTTTCCTAGTTTGCACATGGTCTATTAACTAATGTCTTATAGATCTTGTAAAAATTGTTGAATTAGCGTGATTAGTGTTTTTAAGTGAAAGAAAACCAAAGGAAAAGTCACCAGAAGGTGAAAGCAACCATGTAGAATTGTTAGTTTGTGCAGTAAAAGAATCACCAAGGGCTATGGTACTTTTGGTTTAAGCTACAACATAGATGGATTGGAGAATCAGTGAGTAGAGGAGAAAGGGAAGAAGTAGAGAGGAAGCCATTTTTAAATTGTAGAATCAATTTTTGCACATTTGATTTATAGTAAATAGGTATTGTTTGTGGCAGTTTTAACCGACGCTATATTGTTTGTGGCCGTTTGTACGGTAGTTCACAAAACCATTGCAATATGTTTTGCCGACGCGGGGATCTGTAGCATTTTCTCAACCGTCGCTATGGAGTGTTGCGGCTGTTCTAAACCGCCGCTTAACCCTTCCAAAACCGCCGCTAAACATATAATTTCTTGTATTAAAAATACAAGGACCAAAACTGTAACTAAACAAAAAATTAATTGATGAATTTCCTACTTAATTAGAGCATCTCTAATGGTAGAATTTTAAGGTACTAATGTTAGGGAATGGATCCCCTCCTGTTGTATCTCTTCTGTCATCTCTTCAGTTTGCAATATAATGGCTGAGAAACATCACAACAAAAAATAATAAAAAAAGACACTTTGAAGAGGATCCAATCCAAAGGCCTACATAGCCACAAGAGGGACAACATGAGACAATAACAGGAGATGATCCAGATCCCTAATTTTATGATATTTAAGAACATACGTGTGTTGGATGGCAACAAATTTTATTTAAAAACAAATGTGACAACAAATTATATTTTTAAATATCAAAATGGATCGAACTTTAACTTTTACTATAATAATAATAATAATAATAATAATAATAATAATAAATTAATACAAAGGTTTGCCGAATAATTAAACTTAACACAGATATTTTTATTGACATTACTACTATTTCAAGAAAATGTCTACTACCTTTTCATTTGATCATGACACGATTATGGTATACCAATAACAAAAGATGAAAAATGTTATTTTAACAAAAACATTCAAACAAAAATACAACAAATCTACGCATTTGTGTTATTTTTTATTTTTAATGCTTTTTGTATGTCTCGGACATAGAGAGGGTTATAACTTATAATATGATTGTTGACCCTTGAACCACTAGTCACGCTGGTTCGACCTCCGGTCCGGTTCTTAAAACATTGATTCATATATCATAGCTTATAAAAGATATGTTGACAAAGAAAATATTGGAAAATGTTAATTATTATCCCCGAGGCACTTTAAGAATACCAATTATAGTATAATAATTTAAGAACATGTATAATCAATATATTTGAAATATAAATAATATTATTTTCAAGATAAAATTTACTACTTTTGGGTTCTTAACGGGTGCTCCAACATGACCCTAAAATCAATGATGTAGACATATCGTAGACACTTCCAGAACGAAATTGCTTAATATGCAGGAAAAATATGAAACAACAACGTAAAGAAAGAAAACGAAGTAAGAAAAAGACACAACATGATCAACTAGCATAGCCTGTTGGAACAAAAGAGGTTCTGACATGATCCAATTAAGTTTTGATGATAACAAAAGTATTAATATACAATAGGGTATACTAATTATTTAATCCAAGTGTGCAGATATTCAATTTAATTTTTATATTCATTTAAAGCACATTGGAAGCTCTGATATGGCAAAGCAAACTCTGATTCAGAACTTGAAGACATCAGAAGATGCATATGTGTTTCATCAGAGGATGCAAATTTTATTCATCAGAAGATGCATATCAGACTCTGATAAGAGCAGTGAGAGCCGTTTTGTCAGAAGAACATTCTCTGCATCAATGATTATACTCTGACATTCCAAAAGCTGATGGAATCAATCTTATCCACAGAATAGTGACGTTTGTACTATTGTACGAACTCTTTACCTGATTTGGATAAATCTTTCTCTCCAAGATTGATCGCATACAAGGTTACCTGATTTGGATATCAAAGGTACTATCTATAGCTGGCGCAATCTCACCGTATCAAATTCAAATCAAACACGCTCCACCTTCATCTATAAATTGGAGCAAGTTTGAAGCTTTGGGATACGATACTCGAACAATTTGAAAAGAGCTGTTACTCTGCTAAAATCATCCTAAAGCACAAAACTGCAAATACAACTTGAACTCATATTCAAAATCCAAGACTCCAGCTTCAGCTTCTGTTAATTCATTAGTTGAACCTTAGAATTTTGTATTAAGATTCTAAGTTAAGTCTTGTATCTAAAGTTGTATTTATTTTGTAACTGAACATTGATCTTTATATCAATTGTTCAGACTCTGTTTTTCTAAACTTGTGTATTGAAGTCTCTTGCCTGCGTGCTTGAGCATTAGGAAGTCTCTTGTTTGTATACTTGAGCATTGGAAGTCTCTTGCTTGTGTGCTTGAGCAATTGTAATCTTTGGTGATTATAGTGAACTCTCTTGGAAGTACAAGAGGACTGGACGTACTCTCGGTTTGTGAGGGGAACCAGTATAAAAATCTCTGTCTCTATCTTTCTCTCTACCTTCAAAGTTACTCTTAATTGTGTTTTGTTTTCTAAACCGCTGCAACCTCTGATAAGTTCTCTGTAACTTAGAAAAAAAATTTAAATTACCCAAAACACAATTCAACCCCCCCTTCTTGTGTTTTTCACACCTTCAATTGGTATCAGAGTCCGGTTCTGTTTTTAATCACCTAACAGTGGGACAGTTTCCTGTTGAAAAACACTATGACTGAAACTCCAAGTGGTAGCTTGAAAGCAGTTCCTCATGACTATGATGTTGAAGATAAGTCAAGCAACAAAGCACCAAAGTTCAATGGAGATGCATCTACCTTTTCCTGGTGGAAAGATAGAATCTACAGTCATCTTATTGGTTTAGATGATGAGCTTTGGGACTTGGTTGAAGAAGGGGTAACTTTCCAAGGACTAGATGAAAAGGGAAGGCTATCTGTTGAAGAAAGAAAGAAGTTCACTCCTACAGACAAGAAACTTTACAAGAAGCATCACAAGGTTAAGGATCTTCTCATTGGGTGTATAACTCATGATGAGTACCTCAAGATTACAGACAAATCCACTGCCAAGAGCATCTATGACTCCTTGTGTTCCACATATGAAGGGAACAAACAGGTTCAAGAGGCAAAGGCTACTCTTTTGATCCAACAGTATGAACTCTTTAGAATGAAGGATGATGAGAATATTGAATCAATGTATTCTAGATTCAAAATTCTTGTGGCTGGTCTCCAAGTTCTAAAGAGAAGTTATACAACCTCTGATCATGTAAGGAAGATTTTGAGAAGCTTACCTTCAAGGTGGAGGCCTAAGGTAACAGCTATCCAAGAAGCTAAAGATTTGGACAAACTTGGCTTGGAAGAATTGATAAGTTCACTCATGAGTCATGAGATTGAACTATCTTCTGATGAGCCTCAGAAGAAGCTAAAATATGTGGCTTTGCTATCTATTTCAGTTTCATCTAAGGCTCTGAAAGCCAAAGTTGTAGAATCTGAAGCAGAGGAATCTTCCATAGATAATCAAGAGGAAGGATCAGATGATGATTTCTTTGCACTCTTGTCCAAAAACTTTCAAAAGTGGTCACTAAGGAAAGGCAAAAATTTTCAAGGCAGAGGATCTGGATCAAGAAACAACACCAGCAAAGAGAAGAAGGATGACACAAAAAATTGTTTCAATTGTCATAAGCCTGGACACTTCATGGCTGATTGTCCTGAACTCAACTCCAAGGGTAAAGGAAGAAAGAGTATGATCAAGAACAAAGCCAAGAAGAGTCTGATGGCAACATGGGAGGATATTAATGAACTATCTGAGGATGAAGACTCTGAGGAAGCAAACCTAGCGCTTATGGCCATTGGTGAGTCAGACAATGAAAATGATTCAGAGTCTGATACTGACGACATTGATGAGGTAATATCTAAAATGTCTACTACTCAAATGACCAAAGCTTTGAAAGATGTAATGGTGAAGTACATGGAAAAATTGAGTGAGCTAGATTTCTGCAAACAAAAAATGAAGCTCCTCAACGAAAATCTCACCCAGACTCAAGCAAATTATCAAAAATCTCTTAAAATAATTAAGGTGCTTGAGACTGGATGCAGAACATGTCACAAACCTTATGATGAGTATGAAATCTCTCTACAAGAGTTTGTGCACCATAACATAGATAAGACTAGGGTAACTTCTGTAATTCATGGTGGACTTAGCAACTATTATAAAAGACAAGGACTTGGTTCTCTTACATGTCCTGATGTGGGAAAATTAAGTAAACCTGTCTTGTTGAGCAAGTCACCATCAGAATCTTATTCAAACTTTACTAAGGGTACATCAGAACCTCTGACTGTGTCTGGTACTCTTGTGAGCTTGGAACCACAAGATAAGGTATCAGAAGATGACTCATCTTCTGAACCTAAGTCTTCTAAAACTAAGGTTCCCCTCACATCAGTACCCATGTCTACTCAAGTTAAAGCTGTCAAAGTACCAAAGCCTGTTGATAAGCGGGGCACTAGTACTTCTAAGGCAAACTTGGTAACTAGTTCTCTGACACACTCAAGAGGAAAGTCTCAGAGACAACATAAGCCTAAACAATTTTCTAAAGGCTCAGTTGACTCCAGATCTTCTGATTATTCTAACAAGAAGGATAAGATTCTCAAAACTAACCAAAAAGGACCCATCAGAGTATGGGTACCAAAATCTGAAATAGTGTATGCTGCAGGTATGCACCCAAAGAAGAAAAGAAAGCTCATGGTATCTGGACTCTGGCTGCTCACGTCACATGACAGGAGACAAGCTCTTATTCCACACCCTGAATCAGCAAGAGGGAGGAACAGTAGGGTTTGGTGGCAACCAGAAGGGAAGGATCATTGGTATAGGTACAGTTGGTAATTCTTCTTTGTCAATTTCTGATGTTTGGTTAGTAGATGGACTACATCATAATTTACTTAGCATAAGTTAATTGTGTGATAATAATTATGATGTTATGTTTAATAAGGATTCATGTACTGTAATTAGAAACTCTGATCAATCCATTGTTTTCAAGGGAAATAGAAAAGGCAATGTGTACAAAGTCAATTTTTCTGATTTAAAGGAACAACAAGTGCTTTGTCTTTTGACACTGAGTGATGAAAAATGGATCTGGCATAAAAGATTGGGGGTCATGCTAACTGGAGATTAATTTCTAAGCTTAGCAAGGACAATCTTGTCAGAGGCCTTCCAAAAATAAAATATCACTCAGACTCACTTTGTGGTTCCTGTCAAAAAGGAAAAATTGTCAAAAGTTCTTTTAAAAACAAGAACATTGTCTCTACTACTAGACCTTTGGAACTCTTACACATTGATCTCTTTGGACCAGTTAGTACTGCTTCAATCAATGGCAAGAAATATGGATTAGTCATTGTAGATGATTATAGTAGATGGACTTGGGTAAAATTCCTGAGAAATAAAGATGATACATATGAAGTGTTTAGCATCTTCTGTACCCAAATTCAAAATGAAAAAGATTCCAAAATTTTGAAAGTAAGAAGTGATCATGGTGGTGAATTTGAAAATGAACCTTTTGAAAAAATTTGTGAAGAACATGGAATTCTCCATGAATTCTCTTCTCCTAGAACTCCTCAACAAAATGGAGTTGTAGAGAGAAAGAATAGATCTTTACAAGAAATGGCACGCACCATGATGCATGAAAATAATTTAGCAAAATTCTTTAGGGCAGAAGCTGTTAACACTGCTTGTTATATTCAGAATAGAATCTATATAAGACCTATTTTGAACAAAACAACATATGAACTCTTTAAAGGAAGAAAACCAAATATTTCTTATTTTCATCAATTTGGTTGTACATGTTACATTCTGAATAACAAAGTCCATCTTAAGAAATTTGACTCTAAAGCCTGTAAGGGTATCTTCATTGGATACTCTGAACGCTCTAAGTCATACAGGGTTTATAATTCTGAAACTAATATAGTGGAAGAATCAATGCACGTAAAGTTTGATGATAAAGAGCCTGATGATAAAAAGTCAGAGCCTGTTAAAGATTTGTCAGGATCTGATGAGTCAGAAGATGAAGCTCCAGAGTATGATAACAACATAGAATCTGATATTCCAAGGAACACATTCAAATATAAATCATCACATCCTGAAGAGCTCATTTTAGGAAACAAGAACAGTCCAAGAAAAACAAGGTCAAACTTCAGAGTTGAAGAATCATTATTTGGATTAGTTTCTTTGATTGAACCCAAGACAACAAATGAAGCTCTCTCTGATGATGCTTGGATAATTGCAATGGAAGAAGAGTTAAATAAATTCAAGAGAAATGATGTGTGGGATCTGGTACCCAAACCCAAGCATAAGAACATTATTGGAACAAAATAGGTATACAGAAACAAATTGAATGAACAAGGTGAAGTCACAAGGAACAAAGCAAGACTTGTTGCACAAGGATACAGTCAACAAGAAGGAATTGACTTCACTGAAACATATGCTCCAGTTGCAAGACTGGAAGCAATCAGGTTACTTTTATCTTATGCAGTCAATAATGGTATTACTCTATATCAAATGGATGTGAAAAGTGCATTTCTAAATGGTGTCATATCTGAAGAAGTGTATGTCAAACAACCTCCTGGTTTTGAAGATTTGACAAATCCTGATCATGTGTTTAGACTAAAGAAGTCACTCTATGGACTCAAACAAGCTCCCAGAGCTTGGTATGAGAGATTGAGTACTTTTTTGGTTGACAATGGTTTTGAAAAAGGACAAGTTGACTATACACTTTCCAAAAAGACCCTTAAGAAAGACATTTTAATCATTCAAATATATGTTGATGATATCATTTTTGGATCAACTAATGCCACTCTTTGCAAGAATTTTTCTAAGCTTATGCAAGATGAGTTTGAAATGAGTATGATGGGAGAATTGAAGTTCTTTCTTGGTATTCAAATAAATCAAACAGAGAAAGGAACATTCATTCATCAATCCAAATATATAAAGGATCTTCTGAAGAAGTTCAACTTAGAAGATTGCAAACCCATGAATACTCCAATGCATCCTACATCAAGTCTAGGCAAACAAGAGTCTGAAGGCAAGGTTGATCAGAAGCTGTATAGAGGTATGATTGGATCTCTTCTTTATCTAACTGCCTCAAGACCTGACATTTTATTCAGTATCTGTTTGTGTGCAAGATTTCAATCAGATCCTAGAGAATCTCATCTCACTGCTGTGAAGAGAATCTTTAGGTATTTGAAATCAACTTGTAACATTGGATTACTGTATCAGAAATCCAATGACTACAAGCTGATTGGATTCTGTGATGCTGACTATGCTGGTGATAGAATTGAAAGAAAATCCACCAGTGGTAATTGCCAGTTTATTGGTGAGAATTTAATTTCATGGGCTAGTAAAAGGCAAACCACTATAGCTATGTCAACAGCAGAAGCTGAATATATATCAGCAGCTAAATGTTGTACACAACTACTTTGGATGAAATATCAATTGGAAGATTATCAAATCAGCAGTAACAATATTCCTTTATATTGTGACAATACTGCAGCTATTCACCTTTCTAAAAACCCTATTTTGCATTCAAGAGCTAAGCATATTGAGATTAAGCATCATTTTATCAGAGACTATGTTCAAAAAGGTGTAATTGATCTCAAGTTCATTGAAACTGAAAATCAATGGGCTGATATCTTTACAAAACCTTTAGCTGTTGAACATTTTGATTTTATCAAAAAGAATCTGAACATGATGGAAATCTCTGATTAACTTAGACTCTGATGAAAAATTGAGTTTGTGAGAATCTAATAGTAATCAGAAGATGAAGTCATCAGAACCTTCTGTATCAGAAGTTGTGATGAGAGTATCTTCTGACAAACTATCAGAATCTGATTAGAAGGTAAATGGTTCTGGCGCGTAAGTAAAAATCTTTTGTAAAAATCCTTTCGTTTTCTCAAACTTACGTGTCAGTTATTTAACATTCTTCTAATACACATGTCTTGTTGCAAGAGGATAAAGAAGTTGGTTAATGATGATTAGCATTTCTAATTTCCAATTGTGGTAAAATACTCTACTACCCCTATGTATGTGTACTTGTTTTTGCACGTAAGTTTCTATTTAAACACACTAACTGTTCACATTCACACTCTTGCACTCTCACAACCTACACTTTCATTCTTCTAAAACACAGAGCAATTTCTTTCTCCCTCTTTAGAAACCCTAAATTCCAAATTTCATCCATGGCATCCTCATCAACATTCCTGAATAGATCATGTTTGATCCTACCAAATGAATCCAACCCTACAGAGTTCGCAAAGGATCAACGACCATATAAGTATGACGAACTAAATGTGGCGATTGAGAATCCTGTTGATCTTGAGAGCATTAGGGTAAACGGTTTTGCTGAAGTCGTTCATCTATACAAAAAGCAAGGTTTGGAATATTATTTTGATCTTCTCAATGGACCAACCTATACTGAGATGGTAAAGGAATTCTGGATGAAAGCCTCTGTTATTACAAGGGATGTTTATGACAGGAAGGTCAAGGAAAAGATTAAAGAAAATCCTGAATTCAAAGAGAGAACCCCAGAAGAAATGGGATTAAAATCTTTTATCTCTACAGAGATTGAATCCTTCGTGGCTGGATTCAGAATCTCTATCAGACTCTGCCACATTCTTGAGGCTCTGAAGCTCAAGCGTGATGGTGTGATAATCAAACATTCTGATGAAACAGGTCCTGATGTGGATGAATATCTATTCAAACCTAAGACCAATCCTAAGGACAAGTTAGAATGGACAAACAACTGCAAGATCATCTACAGGATCTTGATTGACAATGTTCTGCCCATATTGGGAGGCACTGATCAAATATCAAGTGTTCAGAAGCTGTTTACGTTTAATGTTGCAAAAGGAAATATTGTGGATATTGGAAGGCTTATTTTTGATCATTTGTGTCTGTCTATTATCTCTTGCAAAGCTATTGTTAAACATTCAAGACTACTGAGCCACATGTTTGCACAGAGTGGTTTGTTGGATGCTATTACACCATATCTTCCTGGCTTAGGTACTTTTTTGCTTAGTTCTAAGATTGTAAATAGTACTACATTAAGATACTTAAAGCTGGTGAAGAATAATGAGATAGTTCATCCAACACATCATGTGTTACTCAGAGAATCTGAGAAAGGCATTGGTGAAAGTTGGCTTGTACATGTCAGAGATAGTGAAGCAAAGAGAGTGATAGAAGCACATGCTGAATTCATGAAAAAGCTAGGTGCTGATGTAGGAGATGGAGAACCTACAAAGCTGACTGTAAGACAATCAAGACTTTTGGAACAACCTCTTAGAATTGAACCAGTCAAGAGGAAAGCTGCCAAAAGTCCTACTGTGAAGAAAGCTGCTAAGATTCAAAAGACCGCAAAGACTACAGCTCCAAGATCCTCAAAACCAAAGGCAAAGAAAGTAATACTGGGGGATCTTACTGAGGAAGAAAAGGAAGAAGCTGTAGTACAGGCAGCATTGGCCAAGGTTGCAGAGTTTAATAAGAAGCAAGAAGCTCTGAAGGATGGCTATGACTGTGGTATTGATGAAGCTGCATTTGATGATATGCACAAGAAGCTCCCAAAAAGGAATGATCCTCACAATCTGCTGGAACAGCAGACTCTGTATGGTAATGAAACTGGTAAGTTTTCTAATTTTCTTGGAGGCAGCAAAGGACTTAGAGATTATTTCAGAAGACTTCAATTCCCTTCTGAAATTAGAGTTAAACATGCTTTTGATAAGATTTTAAAAGGAGTTAATTCTGAGAAAGTCATTGACCTCTCTGAGAATCAACCATCATCAGAGCAGTTTAACCTCATCCTATCTAACCCATCAGAATCTCAGGCTAATTTTATATGCAATGATGCAGCGCAAGCTTCTACAAGCACTGCACCTGCTATTCAACTTTCTCTTGATGATGATTCTGATAAAACCCCATCACCTCCACCTGCACAATCCCCCAACCATCAAGAAATACCTACCACAACACCACAACAAGATGAACCACAAAATGATCCCCAACCAAACTCTGAGATTGTTCATCATGTGAACACTCAAGAACAATCAAAAACACCTCAACCACAAAATACTGAACCAGAGACTACCCAACCAGAACATCAAATCCCACCAGAACATAACCCATCAGAACATGATCACCAATCACCAGAACCTAATCAAGATCAAGCCTCAGAAACTCTTCATGCTGACGAACATGTCCATGAGAAATCCCCACAACATGTGGCTGTGGACAACTCATGTGATTTACCTACACCTATCAAGACACATGTTCAACATATAAATGAGACTATGAATCTTGAAATCCTACAAAAAACCCCTCCTGACCAATCACAGCATCTCCAACACCTTTTGCAGGATCTCTCTATGGACTGCATATTTTTCCCCCCTCACCTACCCTCAAGAATTATCAATGAACCTCTTGACCAAACTCAGGATGACATCACTAGCCTGCTGCAAGCTATTGACAAGAATCTTAGGAGAATGTCCAGTGCCATTCCACACAGGTCTATTGACACAGCACACATTGACAAAGAGTGTGACCTTATGGAACAAAATCTGGTACTCATGATTCGCTCTGTCAGAAAAGCTTATACTACAGACTTGAGTTTGAGGAATGAAATAGCTAGGAAGGAAGAGGAAGAGGGGCGTGAAAGGGAAAGATTGGAAGCTGAGGAGAGGGAAAGAAAAAGATTGGAGGATGAGCGTATAGAAAGGGAAAGGCAAGTTGCTGAGCAAGCCAGGCTAGCAGAAGAAGCTAGAAGAGCTGCTGATCAAGCAAGGCTTGAGCAACTTGCTAGAAATGCACCAGAGTATGCTCAGCACATATTGGAAAATCAGGATAATTTTCAAAGAAGGCTTGATGAGCATTCGTCTATGCTGGCTGCTATTATGGAAACTCTTCAGAGTATCAATGCAAGATTACCTCAGCAACCTGATCAACCTTAACCCCTAGGATTCTATGCACATGTTCTGATTATTTGTTTAATGTTTTATCATGTTCTGATATCTGTTTTGTAACTTGCTGAATATTATTCTCTTATTAAGTACTCAGTTACTTATTCAATTATCTTCTGTGTTCATTATTTATTTCTATGTTTATTATTTGTTTATTATTTTTTTTATGCTTTCATAAATGATTTTGAGACAAAAATCAACACAAAGATTTCAAAGCTAAATAATTAGTTTATTCAATTGAAAATTATTGATTACATAAGTTTCTATCCAACTTATCACTTGGATCCTACATAAAACAGCTAGTCCTAAATCTAGCTTATTTGAATCTAAGGGAAATGGAAGAGTTCACGACATTCTCTTCACTTCCTTATTGGGAAATCAATGAAAAGTGATCTCATTGATTATGAAGAGGGGTATTCTTCCTTGGGAGGAACATATGTACTCAAGAATTCCTTCCAATCAGAATCCCATTCAGATTCTGACTCAGATAAGGACTCTTGTTGTTTAGCCTTGGATCTCGTTTGATATTTGACTCTGACAGGAGCAGAAGTTGATGCCCTCATCTTCTGAAGTTTCTTCTTAGACTCTGGGTCTTGTTGAATCTTCACTTTCTTCTTCTTCTTCTCCTGCACTCTCTTACTTTTGATCACTTTTCTATCCTTCTCCATTGTTGATTTTTCACAATGGAATGGAAGTGTTGAGTGAAATGACAAAGTTCATGGTCCTTATATAGTAGTTTCAAAATAGACAAGTTCTTGGTTTTTACGACAAGCCATTTAATTGGAGTAGTTGTAACCACCTTGACTGCATTGAAACTCTACTTTTGACCATTTTTTTCAAAATTGTCATTTATTTCTTGTCAGTTTTATCTTTTTGTTTAATGACAAAAGGGGGAGTAAGAGTTGTTATTAATTTATGAGATGCTAAACTGAAACCAAATTCCAAAATTTTATTTTTCAGTTATGTCTATATACAATATATTTTTGAGGAAAATATTAGTTGAAATTTGAACTTCTGATACATGGTACGTATAAAAGAAAATTGCACTTTTCTTTCATAGGTATCAGACTTAGGGGGAGAGCTTGCAAACCTAGCCTCTGAGAGTCTAGTGTATTAGTTTAAGTTCAAAATTCAAATGAATATTTTTAAACTGATTTAATTAATCATTGCTGAACTTAGGGGGAGCTTGCAAAACTCATCAACCTAAGAGATGCTTGATAAATTTTATCAACAACCATTGTAAATTAATATTTGGTTTGTCATCAATCAAAAAGGGGGAGATTGTTGGAACAAAAGAGGTTCTGACATGATCCAATTAAGTTTTGATGATAACAAAAGTATTAATATACAATAGGGTATACTAATTATTTAATCCAAGTGTGCAGATATTCAAGTTAATTTTTATATTCATTTAAAGCACATTGGAAGCTCTGATATGGCAAAGCAAACTCTGATTCAGAACTTGAAGACATCAGAAGATGCATATGTGTTTCATCAGAGGATGCAAATTTTATTCATCAGAAGATGCATATCAGACTCTGATAAGAGCAGTGAGAGCCGTTTTGTCAGAAGAACATTCTCTGCATCAATGATTATACTCTGACATTCCAAAAGCTGATGGAATCAATCTTATCCACAGAATAGTGACGTTTGTACTATTGTACGAACTCTTTACCTGATTTGGATAAATCTTTCTCTCCAAGATTGATCGCATACAAGGTTACCTGATTTGGATATCAAAGGTACTATCTACAGCTGGCGCAATCTCACCGTATCAAATTCAAATCAAACACGCTCCACCTTCATCTATAAATTGGAGCAAGTTTGAAGCTTTGGGATACGATACTCGAACAATTTGAAAAAGAGCTGTTACTCTGCTAAAATCATCCTAAAGCACAAAACTGCAAATACAACTTGAACTCATATTCAAAATCCAAGACTCCAGCTTCAGCTTCTGTTAATTCATTAGTTGAACCTTAGAATTTTGTATTAAGATTCTAAGTTAAGTCTTGTATCTAAAGTTGTATTTATTTTGTAACTGAACATTGATCTTTATATCAATTGTTCAGACTCTGTTTTTCTAAACTTGTGTATTGAAGTCTCTTGCCTGCGTGCTTGAGCATTAGGAAGTCTCTTGTTTGTATACTTGAGCATTGGAAGTCTCTTGCTTGTGTGCTTGAGCAATTGTAATCTTTGGTGATTATAGTGAACTCTCTTGGAAGTACAAGAGGACTGGACGTACTCTCGGTTTGTGAGGGGAACCAGTATAAAAATCTCTGTCTCTATCTTTCTCTCTTTCTCTCTACCTTCAAAGTTACTCTTAATTGTGTTTTGTTTTCTAAACCGCTGCAACCTCTGATAAGTTCTCTGTAACTTAGAAGAAATTTTTAAATTACCCAAAACACAATTCAACCCCCCCTTCTTGTGTTTTTCACACCTTCATAGCCGACTTTTTTTATACAAGTAACCGGCCAAGTCATTCATTGATTTCATTTGCGGTTTTATTTTGAACATTTTTAAAAATAGAAATAGACTTATTTGATAGTATCATAATAAAAAAAAATCAACCATGCAATTTGATATCAACTCAAACACATTAACTATATATAAAGTCACCCTAATAGCTCATGAGCATTATTTTGAACATAAAAAATAAAAACATTTATGGAAATTTTGAAAATATAATTAAATAAATACAAAATCGTTAAAAAATACTAAAGTATATATTTGAAATTATGGTGAATATATATCATAATCACAAAGACTATCAAATTTTTCAAAAATCATCTAATCTAATTTTCGTAAAATTAAATTACCATAATTTTGATATATCTACCCTAACACTAAAAATAGGCTAAATGTTGTTGTTGGCACCTTGGGCAAGCTATGATTCATTCTCACCAAATCATTTTCGGTTTTTCATAGCAAGAAACTATACACTTTACTTAACCAACCAAAACCTTTGCACGGTTTTTCAGCTTGTGTGGAACACGAACCAAACGACGCCGTTACACTACCATCTCCACCATTTTCACTTTCTCCAATGCTGTTCTTCGGACACATGAAGAAATTCCTTGATCCAATTTCCCTCAGTTTCTCATTTCTATCTAAACCTGCACCATTGAAACAAATCAATTTCCATCCAACAAAAAATTATATTAAATAAAAATTTAATATGCACTTTTCATCTCTTTATTTTGTTTCATTTGCTATGTTATACTTACAAATTTATTTATAATTTTTTATTTGAAAACTAAAAATATTTTTCAAAACATAAGATATTCTAAGAAAAGAAATATGATACAAAATCTACAAAGATTCATATACACAAACGCACCCAAGAAAATAAAAGCAATATCTGAACCACTAAAAAAAAACTATTAGGTGTCAACACCTAAACAAGAGGTTGTGACTGTTTTGGATCAACCCAAAGTCCAAGCTTGCTGCATTGACCCATTTGAGCCTCAACGGTTAACATTGAAGGGTGTTAAAGAGAAAAAATGTCTTTCCCTCCCTAACACACTCTTTTCTCACCTAAAATTTCAATTTTGTCTATAAAAAAAAAAAATTCGAAAAATATTTTTCAACTTTTTCAAATGTAAAATATTATTTTTCTGAGGTAAAAAAAGTTCAGAAAATATTCTTTGAACTATTCCAACATAAACAAAATTGAAATTTTAAAAAGAAAAATAGAATCTTAGGAAAAATTAATTTTTTCTATCATAGCACAATATTGATGAGCTCATAATGAACACAATATATGTTCTATCATTGCCTCTGTAAAATGAGTTTTTCTATCATGTATAAACTTGCACATATTAAGAAATTTAAAAGAGTAAATTTGTATGAAAATTTATACATTTTTTATTAAATATGTAATTTTTTAATAAATAATAAATATCTTTTAATAAATAATTACAATTTTTAATTACTTTAACATATTCAATAATATTGCACATGTTAAACGACCCCCGTAAAATTTGTTCTCCATAATACATATACTTGAGACAAATACTTAACTCTTTTAATTACTCCCTATCATCCCCAATCACTTAAAACATATTAATTGTCATATTGTAGTAAGTTTCAGTTTCAATCACCATTGGTACAAACACTTGGTTCTTTTGAATTCTTAATTTTAAAATATGACAGTTTTTTAACATGTAATTTTGAAGATAATTTTTCTTTTGACATAAAGTTTGATTGAAGCTAAAGTTTTGAAGATACTTTTTCTTTTGACATAAGTTTGAAGTTAAAGTTTTTTTGACACCTTCCAATTAGATTAGACATTTTTCATTTATTAACATTCACACTTTTTTTGTGTGATATATAGATTAGATTAAGACGTATTCACATCAATCATATTCTCTTTATAACTTTTTTCACAAATTTATATACAGGTAAAAAAATTGTCATAAATTTAAAAATTTGAAATGAGACCTCAAATTAAGAAAAATAAATAAATTTTAAATTGTGAATAAAACAAATTACTAGATCAAAAAAATATTTAAACAAACAAAATTAATAAAAACGAAGCAATGGCTTACTTTCCAAGCTGAACTGAGAATAATGAAGATCAAAGCGTGAAGCATCATTCCACGGCAAAATTGGACGGCGACCTTCCTTTACATAAAGCTGTACCGCCGCCATTATCAAATCTCCCACAGTCGACTCTGGTGTCATCAACACTTGTACAGGACCAAGGCTCCCCATCATCGTAACCTTAAGCAACAACTTCGGCGGCTGTTTCGGAAAAATCTCAGCCGCCGTCGTCATTGCCGCACGCTTCCTATCCGGTACAAGTTCCGGCATAGTCTTCGGACGTCGGATTTTTACACTTGCCGCCGTTGCGGAATTCTGACCGTAAAAAGAAGAGGATTTCTCTGCTAATCTACCTCGTCGGTGATTTTCAACCGGACTGTTACGGTTGTTTGTGACGTTCGGCATCGGAGTATTTTACAGAGAGGGGTAAAGTGGTATTTTCAATTAACTTCAATCAACGGTGTCTGAAATATCTATAGTGAGGGAAGAGATATGGCTATGTGGTTTATAGTTATTGAAAGCTATCATGCCAGAAGGGTAAAACGGGGAGAATATTTTAAGGGAGCTTCTATGGTGCAGTCCAAAAAGTGACTGCTTGGGTGAAGTTGCCACTGTGGCCAATGAAAAAGTAGTGTTGACTTGGTCAATATCATGTAGGATTATAGAGAAAGTGTTTCAATACATCAGTTCAATATATGGTCTATCATAAACCATCATTTAAAAGCATGGATATAAAAACAAATTGAAGGCTGAGATTAAACATTAAGTATTCTTTTTATTACTACAGATTAAGTATTTTTTTTAATTATATGTCAAAAAATAAAGTATTTGTTTAATTAAAAAAAGGAAGAACAAAATTGGAAAATGGATCTGGATCTGTTATTACAAACGTAACAACACGGTTTGTACTTGTTAGTTTTGGATCTGGATCGAATAGTTGACAGCGATGGCGAATGAATGTTACAACATCATGTTCCTTAGCTGAACTATTTTCAAGTTTTTGAAAATTTTAATCTTAGGTTTTGTGTTTTAGAGTTTATACCATTTGAATCAAAATTAAAATTATAAATGTATTGTACATGTTTTTTGAGATGTTCCTAAGCAATTAATCGATATTTTTAATGTTTAAATGATCTGAAACCGTCGGGTTTCGTTCTGTTGTCGCGGGTCTGAAACCGGGTCAAAATTACCCGGCTGAAGGTTGAAGATGATGATTAAGTTAATATTTTTACGATACAATTGCGAATATAACTATTAGACAACGCAGTTTAGTAATAACTTATGTATATGCCCTAGCGGTAAGGTTACGTTTTCGCTTGTCAACATGTCATGGGTTCGATTCATGTTGACAACTTTTAGTGAATTTTTTATTTTTTTAAACAGCATTGATTAAATTAAAAACACAGAAAAAAAATTGAAAATGTGGCATAAGAGCAATTCGAACAGGGAACCTGTTGCTAATTAACTGCAATCCTTACCAAATTGGCTGCGAATATTTATTATGTTAATTATGCACTGCATATGTATATATTTCTATTTAAATGTGCTATTACGGTTATTACATTTTTTTTTTATATTGACGGTTATTACATTTTAATCATGTCTATATAGATTATAATTAACTAATTAGGAAGCACTTGTAGCATCTTTAATTAAATAAAATCATACTATTTTGGTCCCTAAAAATAAATTTTTTTGAGAAAATTGTAAAGATTATGAAAGTGGATTGTAGTATCAATTTTGCTGACAATTATTATTATTTTTACAATTTTATCCTTTTAAAGATATTATAAGTTAATATATTTCTAGAGTATTTATGACATATATAAAAAAATGCACTACAAAACTAGGTATTTAACGGTCACATTAATAAAATTCAAAATCCCTAATCAAAATCGAGAGTGTTAGTCAAAATTCACGTCCCTTTCATTAAATTAGATTTTCAATGAGACTGTTATTACAATCAGTTTATACATCCGAGTCTGATCATCAAAATTCTCATTCGTTTGTTAGTCCAAATAGGTGATATTAAAGCGTTGGATTGATAATAGTCAAAATCGTTAGTTTTAGTCAAATTTTGTGGCTCTTTCTTTAAAATTAGGTTTCCGTTGAGACTATTATTACAATAGGTCTATACATTCGAAGTCCGATCTTTGAAATCTCATTCTCATTTGTTTTTTAGCCAAATTAGGTGATATTGAACGGTTGAATTAATAAAATTCAAATCTCGAGTCAAAATCGTTAGTTTTAGTCAAACTTCATGGCTCATTTTTTAAAATCAGGTTTTCGATCAAACTGTTATTACAACCGGTCTATACATATTGGAGTTCGATCATCAGAATCTCACTCTCATTCTATTTTCAGTTCAATTAGGTGATATTACACGGTCAAATTGGTAAAATTCAAAATCTAAAGTCATAATCGTCAGTTTTAGTCAAATTTCATGACCCATTCTTTAAATTTAGATTTCCAATGAGACTGTTATTACAACTGGCGGGTCTATACATTCGGAGTCCGATCTTTGAAATCTCATTCTCTTTTGTTTTTTTAGTAAAATTAGGTGATATTGAACGGTTGAATTAATAAAATTCAAAATCTCGAGTCAAAATCGTTAGTTTTAGTCAAACTTCATGGCTCGTTCTTTAAAACCTGGTTTCCGATCAAACTGTTATTACAACCGGTCTATACATTTGGAGTTCGATCATCAAAATCTCATTCTCATTCTATTTTCAGTCCAATTAGGTGATATTACACAGTCAGATTGGTAAAATTTAAAATCTAAAGTCATAATCGTTAGTTTTAGTCAAACTTCATGACACATTCATTAAAATTAGATTTTCAACGAGACTGTTATTATAACTGGCGGGTCTATACATTCGGAGCCCGGTCATCAAAATTCTCATTCTCATTCGTTTGTTAGTCTAATTAGGTGACATGGTGGAACGTTCAAATATTATAAAATTTGAAATCTTCGGTCATCATCACTTGTTTTAGTCAAACTTCATGACTCTTTCTTTAAAACTAGGTTTCCGATCAAACTGTTTTTACAATCGGTCTATATATTCGGAGGCCGATCATCAAAATCTCATTCTCATTTGTTTTCATTCCACTTAGGTATATTGGACGATTGGATTAATAAAATTTAAAATCTCGAGTCAAAATTATTCGTAGTTTTAGTCAAACATCATGAATCTTTAATTAAAATTAGGCTTTTCGATAAGACTATTATCACAAACGGTCTATTCAAAGTCCGATCATCAAAATATTAATTCTCATTTGTTTGTTAGTCTAATTAGGTGATACTTCAATTTACTATTAACCATAGTATTTGATTGAGGGTTATATTCCGGTTGAATTTAATGAATTAAAAATTATAGAGATAAAGTAAATTTTTTAAAATAAAGTACATTTTTAAAAATAAAGTACTATATTATAGGAGTATTATTTTTTATGCTTGGATAATTGAGTCGTCGTAGGTTGTAGCTTTTTTTTTCGGGTCTTGCTAACGAGTGCCTCCGAGGCATTCTTTAAGCATTTCATTTATAGAAATTTTATATTCAAAAAATTAAACAATATAATTTTCAATGCGTTGATTTTACGCATTCCATAAAAATTATGTAAAAATATTACTATTTAAAGTCTTAAAAATTGTCTCGGGGGCACTCGTTAGCATTTGTCTTTTTTTTTTATGATAGTGTTATGTTTCTACTTTTTATATATTAGTACTATATTTTGTTCGTTTCAAAATAAATGACTTATTTGACCATTTCATACACTTTAAAAAACTGGTATAAATAAAAGCCGTGTGTGGTGTATGAGAGAGAAGGACTATTGGTCAATATTTTTTACTTTTCAATGAAAATAATCTTAATCATGATTGCAAAGCATTGAGACTATAAATCAGTTTTTAAAAAATTCTGAAGGGTAAAATTAAGAAAAATGATTAAAACAAAAAAATAAATAAATAAGAAAAATGACTTTGAAAGATGTATAGGTCATTTATTTTGGGATAATTTATTGTTAAAAAAGGCTATTTAAAATGGGACGGAGGGAATATTAATTAGTGTTAATATAAAAGGAGACTTGAAAGTTGTGAAGTAATAATTGATAAGTTTGAATTTAATTTTTTATTTTTATTTTAATGTAGTTGATTAAAAACCTAAATTTAAATCCACTATATTTGGTTTAGTGATGAGGGGTTTGAGCAGTATGCTAGAGGTCCTGAGTTAGATCATCAGCTCCATTGTAAACAAGAAAAAAGACCTAAATTTACAAAGAAGTCCAAAAGATTTTAATAATTTTGAATCTTTCAATGATTTTTGATTGGTTTTAATATTGGTTTTTTTATAACATGTGGAAGATTGCACAGGATAAGGGGTGATTGATGCACCACTTTATGAATTTTTCAAAATTTTATTAATTTGTCAATTAATTAATTAGCTTTTTTAAAAATTGTTTTCTTTCTCTCTTGCCTTTTTTTTTTGAACGATGGACTCTCACTCACTTTCTTCTCCTTTTGAATCTTTTTCCTTTTCTCTCTCGCATCCATATACCATAGTCCCCTGAATTTTCTATGATCTTGGTAACGGAAACGCAGAGAGAAGAGAGAGAGTTAAAAAAAACCAAATTAATTGACTTTAATATGATTTTGGAAAACTCATAAATTGTGCATTAATCACCCCTTATCCTTTAATGTTTTATCAATAGTACAATCTATCCATCTTCCAAGAAAAAGTACTCCTGCACTGCATCACTAATGTATTTGCGTCGTTAGGACTACATAGAGGCTAATTCTTTACTATATTTTTTTTGAGAATGTTAACATATTAGAACTTAAAAAGTTGTTTCTACATATTAGGATTATACTTTTTGGAGAATGTTAACATATTATGGTAGTGGATTACTCTCTTTAGTCTTTTATATAAAAAAAAAACTCTTGTTCATATAAAAAATAGGGTCTTTTTGTTGAAAATACCAAAATTTGAACTTTTTGTTGACTATTAAAACTTTATTTTTGACTATTAATCTTTAAAAATTTATTTTGGACTATTACATTATATTTTGACCGAGACTTATAATCTAATTCAACTGAAATACCATTAAAGACTAGAGTTAATAGTGCTTTAATTAAACTGGAGTATAATATTTAGTCAAAGACTAAAGTTAACAGTGCTTTATTTAAACTAGAGTATTATCTTAGGTCAGATTATATTTTGTTTTTATTTTTATTTTTATTTAAAATTTTTTAATCATTAACTTCGACCAGAGTATAATAATCCACAGTCAAATATTAGGATTAAGAGTGTTGTAATTGAACTGAAGTATAATCTTCGGTCAAAGACTAGGGTTAATGGTGTTTTAGTTGATGCAAAGACGTTGCCTAGGTACGGGTACGGTACCGGTATCCGGTACCGGTACTGGTACGGGGTACGACATTTTTAAAAAAATTAAGGTACGGGTACGTCTATAAATATTTTTTTTAATATAATTATATAAATAAAATAATATAACTATATTGTTAAATCAAATAATTAAACATAGAAAATACCACATAAGTAATTGAAATTATTCAAAAACATCAATACATCAAGATTTGTATGAATAAATTTAGATTGTGCCTATTTCTTTTCAATAAATGAGTGAATAAATCCAGCTACTACTTTGTTATTGCTTATTAGTAAAGTTGCCACTTTTATATTAAACAAATAAAAAACATAAATCTTCCTGTAAACAAAAAAATAATAAAAGAAAAAGAAAGAAAAATAGATTTTTTTGGATTCGTGTACCACAGGAGTACCACGCGCGTACCATAGAAGTACCACGCGTGTACCCGTTGCAAAATAAAAAATAAAAAAATAGGTACGTCACCGGTGCGTACCCAAGGAGTACCGTACGCGTACCGGTACCCGGTACGTACCCGGTACCGGTACTCTTCCTAAAATTGAGTACCCATGCTTCATAGTTACAATGTTTAGTGAAATATTAGGGTTAATATTGCTTTAGTTGAATCGAAGTATAGCTCTCAATTAAAGACTAGAGTTAATAGTGAGATTAAGTTGGATAAAAGTTTATCCAAAGTATAATCTTAAGTCAAATTATACGTAATTTTAAATTTTTATTTATTTTATAATTTTCAAGTTATTATCTTCAATCGGAACAAAAATTAATATAAAAGATACGTATAAAAATAGGAATTGAACAATAAATATTTATTAATTTTAATTTATTACACAAAAATCATACACATGACAGTTGCTTTAATCAAGAAATATTAATTTAATAAATTTTACAAGAAAGAGCACAAGGGCGTCACCTATATTTTTTTTTTTTGAAACAAACGACGTCACTTATATTCTAATAATATTTCATTTTTCTAAATACTTTATTCTAAATTAGTTTTATACTTTAGTATAAATATCAATCATTTTTTTGATCAAGTATAATATCAGTCACTTTAATAAATTTTACAAGAGAGAATACAATGACTTAACTTATATTTTATAAATTAAAGTTAATAGACCCGGTCATAAAACTAGTTTGACTTAAAATTATATTCCGGTTCAACTGAAGCATTATTAACACTAGTTTTTTACTAAAGATTATATTCCGGTTGAAGTTATTGATTTAAAAATTATGTAAATAAAGCAAAATTTAAAAATAATGTTTAATTTGACTTAATATTATATTCAGGTTGAAGTTAACGACTTAAAAATTAATTGAATGAAGTAATATTTAAAAATAAAGTAAAACTATACTCCGGTTGAAACTAATGACTTCAAAATTAAATAAATAAACTAAAATTTAAATATAAAGTATAATTTGACTTGAAATCATGCTTCGGTTCATTTTAAACAGTATTAACTCTAGTCTTTGACAAAAAGTTATACCTTAATTGAAGTTAATGACTTATTAACATTAGTATTTGACGGAGGGTTACACTCCGGTTGAAGTTAATGACTTAAAAATTATATAAATAAAGTAAAATTTAATAATAAAATATAATTGGGTACTACAATCCATTTTTTTAATCTTTACAATTTTTTTTAAAGAAGTCTTATTTATATGGACTGAAATAATATAAATTTATTTAATTAAAGATGATACAAGTACTTGTACCAAAAAAAGAAATGCTACAACTACTTCTTTCTAATCAATTAATTTTTATCCATATAGACATGATTGTGATAACCATTACAACACAGTTACCTAGAAATATATACTTGTGTATTGCATAATCTCAACGCAACATATTTATAGGCAAGCTGGTAAGTGTCTCATCCCATTGCGTATACGTTCTGTGTTCGAGCCTTACTTATGTGAAGTTTGGCGTTTTTTTGGCTGTAATTTTTATTTCAATCAATACTGTTTGTAAAAATAAATAATTAATGTGAAACGTTGCCAGCAGGTTTCGAACTCGTGACGTGTAGGCAAACGAAAAACGCTCCAACCGCTACGCCACAAGAATAACTCGTTACTTTAATTGCGTTATTTAATAATTATTCTTTAAAGAAAAGAAGTGTAAATATATTAAATTAATCATCATCATCTTCAACCTTCAGCCGGGTCACTTCGACCCGGTTTCAGAACCGCAAAACCAGTACGAAACCCGACGGTTACGGATCATTTAAACATTAAAAATATCGATTAATTGCTTAGGAACATCTCAAAAAACATATACAATACATTTATAATTTTAATTTTGATTCAAACGGTCTAAAACACAAAACCTAAAATTAAAATTTTCACAAACTTTAAAACGGTTTTCCTAAGAACATGATGTATTCAGATTCATACGCCGTCACTGTGAAGCATCCGATCTAGATCTAAAACTAGCAACGTACAAACTGTGTTCTTATGTTTGTAATAACAAGTACAAATGTTTTCTATCATGACGGCGGCAGCGCGGTGGGACAAAGGTTTGCTCCGGCGGCGGCGATGAGTAGAAGATGAAAGGCAAGATGAGAGAAGATGGAGAAAAGCATTCTGTTCTTCCATTTTTGTTTTTTTTTTGTCAAGTGTTCTTCTTTTTTTAATTAAACAAACAAATACTGTACTTAGTTTGAAATAAAAAAATACTTAATTTTTAATCTTAACAATTAAATTTATTTTTAGATCTATGCTTTTAAATGATGATCTATGATAGACAATATATATTAAACTGATACATTGAAACATTTTGCCTATAATCCCATGTGGCAATGACCAAGTCAACAATTCATTATTATTGGGCAATTAAAACAACTTCACTCATGCAGTCATTTTTTGGACTGCACCATAGAATTCTCCATATTTTAATTGAGCGTTACAAATATCAACGTAAATTATGAATGAAGATTGGATGAATGGAGACTTGGAGTGTGAGCCTCTGACTACTCTTGTAGATTTTTTATACGTAAAGTGGCATAGATTGGCGGTCTATATAAAATGAATATAAAATGAAAATGAAATGTGAATGTGACTTTATTTTCATGGATTAACAAATGTACACGTAAAAGTAACTAAAATTTGATAATTTTTTTATGACTTAATTGCATATTTAGTACTTTATATTTATTTTAAGTTTTAATTTAATCTCTTATATTTAAAAAAATTTAAGTTTCTTTTTTTACAATTTTTTTATAATTTTTTTTTTTACAAAATAAACGATATTTATTCATTCAAATAGATAGAGTATATTAATGTAATTCACTGTATTGATTTGATTCACTGTGACAGTAATGGATTGTCAAATTTGATTCAACAAAATCAAGCCGGTAAACACTACATATGTTAGGGAAATACTTACTTAAGCAAAACTACAAATTAAAGATGTTAGATACACACAAATAAGCAAAAAAAACTTTAAAGAGAAAGTGGTTAAAACTACATTATTTGATGTGACCATTTTTTGATTGATATGTGTGCATAAATATTGTGTCTATATTATTGTGTTTAGGTAAGAATATCTTCTAAATTATCTTCCTCGACGTGTCAGCTGTCAGCAATAACTTTGGAACTCACATTCTTAAGCACCACAATGCTCTCAAACATATCTCCCTCCGATCCTAAATATAAAAGAATATTTATCTTTTATATTCATTAAGAATTCAATGTATCTGGCTCATTTTCAATTAACCTAAAAAATAAATATTCTCTTATATTTATGATCGGAGGAAGTAACAATTAAAGATATACTTCCTCCGTCCCTTTTTATAAGAGCTAGTTTGACAAAACACGGGTATTAAGAAAGTGAAATTTTGTATTAAATTGATTGAAAAATTATATTGATTTTACATATTTACCCTTACAGTTAATTGTAGTGTTTTGTATCAAACAAAAGAGAATTTAATGCTATTAAAAAAACTATGCAAAGTAAATAAAAGTAAGTTTGGAAAATAAATAATTAATGTCATTGATAATTGTAAAAGAGTCTTATAAAAATGGACAATTTTTTTGTCAAACTAGCTCTTATAAATAGAGACAGAGGGAGTATAATTTAATGTTTGTTGGGATTGAAGTTGTCTCATTTATTGGTCTGATAACAAACTTGACATGAGAATTATGGTGAAAATTAGAAAACATATTGTTACGATCACTAGGGGTGAGTATCGGTCGGGTTCGGTCGGATTCGAATCGAAAATCGTCAAACTGGTAAAAACTGTAGCCTCTTAATTTGGACCCAATTTCGATCGTCTACATTTTCGGTTTGTTCGGGTGTTGTGTTATACGGGTGACAGGTATAATGAGTCGGTTTTAATGGGTGAGATTGAAATTTTGTTGTTACATCTAAAACTTCATTGATCAAAAAATTATTATTCTTCAAATAGTTCAATATTTCGCACATACTGCAACAAATTATACAATAAAAATGATGAGATGCAGTTACTTTGTTTCAAATTTATAAATCCAACGACAATAATAAATAGTAGATAAGAAGTAAAAATTAAGATAAATCTAGAATATTATCTTTCATATCTCCTTTATCAACATATTACAAGCATAAACTTAGAAAATATAACATTTTTCTCCTCTATTAAAGATAGATAAAATTAACAGAGAAGAGGTGCTTGAAACTGAAAAATAAAATGAATTTGTATTATAGTAATTGTTATGTCGGTTTCGGCTATGAAGAGATGAATTTTTAGAAACTCGCACTCGTTCGTATACAACTGTTCATGATCGATTTTTCGCAATTGTTGACCCGAGACCCGATCCGCACTCGACCGAGTGCTTCCATATGTTAGCGGTTATGTCGTTTACGAGTCAGGTTGTGTGTTCGTGCTCACCCTAACGATCACTAGTCCTATATTCTTGTTCTGGTGGCAAGATATGCTATAATGTTTGGACTAAAACTAGAAAATATCTTTTACTAATAACTTCACATCCTAGGCTTCCATTGTGTCTATGTGACACCTCTAAAAAAACTTCACATCCTTATTTTACTTTATACCAACTTCTCTTAATTATTTAATTTAAAATAAAATTTACTATTTAATCTTTTACTAATATTTAATGATTAATACATGAATATAGAAAGACAAAATACATTTCTTACATATGTATCAATAAAAAACTAAAATGCCCATTCAAGACGGTATAAATAAATGTAAATGTAAATTCATAATTGTAGTATATTATATGTCTAACACTCTAATAATATATACAAGAAATGAGAACAAAAAAACGTAATGATAATAATGTAATTAGTAAGAATTTTTTTACTCTACTACCACCAATATAATGTTTGGACTAAAACTAGAAAATATAGCTTAGTAATATCCACAGTCAAATTGATAGTAGGACGCAAAATTAGCAAAATCGACAACAAATTAATTAGGAGGGCTTCAAGACCGTTACCACTTTAATAGTGACACAAATTATACAAGGCTGTCTCCGAGAATTTCAAGGTCACGTGCTAATAATAATAATGGACTCCTAATAGAAAATATATTATTTTTTTTTATAAAAAAAACATAATATACTCAAATTGTAAACATATCAATAACATCAAAAGTAATAATGGACCCCTCCTGTTTACTATTACACTTTCTACATACTACAAAAAAAAATTGAAGCCCCATGTATTTTAGGCCCAGATCTGCAGCACTGGCTGCAGTGGTCCAAAACCGGGCCAAGACAATATGCATATTCTATCCTTTCAAATTGGCGCTTTCCATTTTCTTAAATAATTCTACATCAATCGTCATTCAAGCATAAAATTTGCCAAAACAAAAATGATAACAATAAGAGTAAACGAGTGTTCCAATAAAAAAGAAAAGAGTAAACAAGTGTTAGGTGATCCACATTATATTTATAACAATAATATTAAGAAAAAATGTTAATTGTGTGTCTCAAGGATATATATTAAATAATTCAATATAAAAATATATGTATTTAAAAATTCGTGCATTCAATTTTGAAAAACCAAAATATTACTTTTTTAAATGTATTTTTTCGTTTTTAAATTTCTTAATATGTACTCTTAAGATACATAGCAATACCCTAATATCAATATTATGAAAATGTTAAATATGATATTTATGTCACTAAGATTTTCTCAATTAATAGAGTCATTTTTTAATTGTACTCTCTTTGTGCACTTAAGTTTTAAAATTTATTGGTAAGACATTTTTTAATCTTATATTTTATACTTTTTTTTTCTCAATTTTCCACAACTTTTTGCCAAGTCTAAAATATGTTATTGTCATTGAAAAAATAGACAAAAAGTTAAGATTTTTTTTCTTCAAGTAATTTAATTTAATGGCTAGAAATTTTACAAGCGAATAAATGAAATAAAATAATTAGGATTCAAACTCCGACTCACTATCTATATAATAATCCAATGTCTTAACAACTGAATTAACAAAATTAGGATTGTTTAATTAATTAATTAATTAATACTACTAATTCCAAAACCTTAATATGAGTACAAAACAAATTTATGTCCTTTGTAAGCCTGTCGCAAAAAATAAACATCCTTAAATCATACGATACATCGTTTTGAACAGACATCTCAAACAAACGTAAATAAAGAAACTACTTAAAATTAGCAATTTTTATTTACCCAAAAAATAAATAAATTTTTTTACCCTTTAACGTAACAGTCGTTTCTTTGCGTTAGTAGTAAACGACAATCTCTGATTTCGACCGGTGCGTTTCAACGGTTCAACCACCGAGTCTCTGAACCGGCACGGTAATAGTTGATTTCTTCCTCTTTTAGACCGAACCACCGGTTCTCTCTCATTTTCTTCACGAAGATGACTCCGAGTCATTAACTCGGTTTCAATTTGTTTCTCTTCGTCTGAGTCAGACTCGTTGTTCTTTTCAGATAAAACTCTCGCCGCTTCAATAAGTAAATCAAAACAGTTACAATCGCCACGTGGAAACGACGAGGTTTTTGTTTTTATGTCGTGTTCGTTTTCCAACTCCACTGCCACGTCATCAACTTGTTCATGTTGTTGTTGATCGTTGTTGTTGTTGTTGGTTGTGGTTTTAGTGGAAGATTCGGAATCTTGTGTGATGGAAGAGAAAGTGAGATTGAAATCAATAGGAACATGATTGTTGTTGGAGGGTGGTGGGATTGAGGAAATGATGTGAAGGATTTTGAAGAAGTACATTTGGGATTTGGAATAGCGAGGAGGGATTTGATATGAAGAAGCCATTGATGAAGGGAAGGGGAAAAGGGTTTTGGTGTTTTTTTCAGAAGAAATTAGTTTGTGATGGTTTTTGGAGCATGATTAAAGCAACAGTGAGTGAGTGTGTGAGAGAGAGAAACAAGTAAAACTGAATCAAGACAGACTCTGAGTGTGTGTTTGGTTTAGCTTTTGGAAGGGCCAAAAGCAATTCTAGAGGTGTAGAATTGATTTTAGATTGGTTTTAGATGTTTGGTTACTTTAAAGCAGAATTGATTCTGCCTCCAGAATTGATTCTGCTAGAAGCTATGATTTGTAGCTTCTGGCTTTAAGTATGATTTTTACACTGAAATTTATTGTTCAACTCACTTTTACATAACTGTATCCAAACATAAATCAATTATGCTAAAATCAATTCTGATAAAATCAATTCTACCATAATCAATTCTATCAAAATCAATTCTATCTAAAGTTAAACCAAACACACACTGAGTAATGTAGGAGTAGCCACTACTAGCCATGGCAAACCAAATAGTACTATACTATAGTAATTTGGTTCTTATTTCTTTTATATTTTGTTGTGTGAAAAAATAGAAAATCAAGCAACAAAAATAAAACAAAAAATTATAACGATTAAAATCAAAACTCTCTGTATTTAAAAAATAATTTTCAATTGAAATCAAGCAAGTCTATTTAATTTAATAGGTGATATTATTGAACGCAAATAAAATTTTGATTTTGAAAAAAGAGAAAATAGAATATGCACAAATTTGAGGGGAAATATATCCTTGATGGAAATTGAATATTCTATTCTTAAAAATAAGTTGTGATGTTTTCAAACGATTAATCCTCTTCTGTACACTAAACAAATGAGGGATGACTGAAATCACTTGATGTCAGAGGCAAAGACTTATATAAAATATGGAAAAGATTCTAATAAGTCGTGGGCTTTTCACTAATTTATATGGGGAGGGATCAAATTACACCGGTGTAACATTTGAGTAATGTTACACCGCTCAATAACGCTTTAAAGAATTCAAATTTTACAAAATTCACCGTTGGATTGAAAGTTTATATCGTATAGATCATCTATGTTAAGTTTTACAAAAATCTAATATCGTTTGACATGTTTTTGAGACACGTAAAAATTAACGGTATTCAATAAAAACGCATAAACCGTTAATCTTTATGTGTCTCAATAACATATCAAACGATTTTAGATTTTTGTAAAACTTAACATTGATGATCTATACGATATAAACTTTCAATCTAACGGTGATTTTTGTAAAATTTGAATTCGTTAAAGCGTTATTGAGCGGTGTAACATTACTCAAATGTTACACCGGTGTAATTTGATCCCTTCCCAATTTATATTAACAAATTACACTCAAATACACTACAATATTTTATGAATTCATGTGTATTTTTTTGTTTTGTTTTCTGCAATCTTCTACTAAACTCCAAATCAAAATTCTCAATTCTCACCAATGAAATTTACCAAACTTAAACATTTTTTGAGGTTTAATGAAATGTTTAAAAACATTCACATGTGTTCCTTTTTCAAATCATTCATTATATACAAAACAAATAAGATAAAAAGTATTAACTCATGCACGTTTATAAAGATAAATGATTTATGTGAAAAAAGAAGATAAAAGATAAATATGTTAGAAATAAATAAGATAAAAGCTTAATAGATCTTTAGGTCCCTGTATGTTCTCGAATTTTTGGTTTTAGTCCTTGTATTTTGTTTTGTTGCAAATAAGTCCCTGAATGTATAATTTTTTTTGGTTTTAGTCCCTAAAGTCAAAATCCGCAGGAAAATTTGCAGTTTTTGTGGAGATTTTTCTTCAGATTTTCCTGCGAATTTTGACTTTAGGGACTAAAACCAAAAAAATTTGTACATTGAGGGACTTATTTGCAACAAAACAAGATACAGGGACTAAAACCAAAAATTCACGAACATACATGAACCAAAATATCTATTAAGCCTAAGATAAATAATTAACTCATGCACGTTTATGAAGACAAAAGACTCATGTGGGAATATGGATGATGACAGAGTGGGTTGGGCCCGTTGGGTCGATCTGTTTAGCCCATTATTTGATGGTTGCTCTTTGCCTCCCTGAATTGCTCACCTAAAAACACACTATTAAAAGATACCTCCCAGTAAGATTTACACTACTAGAAAATAACTTCCAGTAAGATATGCACTACCGTAAAATATCTCCCAAAAGATGGAAGGACAGGGGAATTCTTATCAACTTAGGGGGGGCAAGGAGCAATCGCCCCACTATTTTTAGCGATGTGAGTTGAGATTTGAACTCGTCACAAGTAGTTGGCCCACCCCACCTAACTTGATAAAAAAAGTGGTGTTAACGGGGCGGGTTGACGCATCGGGCTAATAGTAATAAATATAAGATTTTCTCCTCTTTTTTAGGTATATTTCACAAACTTCTTTTAAGAGTTTTCTCTTATACTTGACTCATAACAAAGAGAAAAGATATCTTTTAATTAAATTACTCTAGTTTTATGATTTCAAGCTCATGTTTGCAATATATTTTGAATCGGTGAACTCATTAACTTTTATTTTTGTTGGCTTATTCTAGATATTTTATAATTTATTATAAACTTTCAAATTATAATTTATATAGATTCAATATATACATATTTTGACTACATAAAATGTGGTTTAATAATTAATTTAATTATTTTTACATTATCTTTGTGATTTTTTAAATAAATAATTTTTTATTTAAATATTCCCGGAAACTTAACCTACTCCTCGATGAGGATAATTTTTGCTCTAGATATGGCCTAAGTCAATTCAACATCGCGCTTGGCCCAATTATAGGTTGGATTAGAGCCACACGTTCTGGTCAAACAGTCACATAAGTCTCAACTTTTGTAATGACCGACATTAGAATGATTGACATTAACTGTCAATCATGACTTTTCAGTCGTCATTTCGACAGCCATCAACGTCGAGGCCGTCAAATATACCCTCACATTGATGGTATTCGCTCCGCGTTGGGGTTATATATACACTTTTTATGCAAAAGGGTCAAGCATCTTTTTCATACTCTCACAAACCTCTCACTTCACGCAAACACACTTGGATGTCGGAGTGTCTTGCAGGTACATCCCCTTTCGCAAGCATCGTATGGAACCGACGTTCACTGACCATGATCCTTATGATAAGGTAAGATCAATTCTCAAAAGCTACATCATTGTAGTACATTAGGTAGAATTTCCGACTCGCAACAGATGATCACGCCTCGGGTTTTGAATCATATTGTGATCCTCAACTTAATTTTCATTCGAAAAACAGCTCTAAACACTCACTAAGTAAACAAACACCTAACTAGCATATATAATCGTTGGATTACACCCTACAAGCATAACAATAGGTAATTCATGCCTGCTTAAAATAACGCTCGATAAAACAACACCCAATGACCCGTTTGGAAACAACACCCATTAGAAGTAGCATAGTTTATATAAACTATTTAGTAATTGTACTCAAATAACTTTTCAAATAATATTAAAAAATTATTCGAAAATTCTACACATTTAATCCTATACTTTACAAGTTCATGCTATCTCACATCTGGTGTGCGAGTTCATAACACTTTCCGTTCACGTTCAACACTATTAGTGTTGAATATAAATGGTGGGTGATTTGATAGAGAAAACATGATAATAAGTGGTCCAATAAATTATGGAGGAGACTTTAATACCATGTAAAATTATAAAATAATTTCTAAATATTAAAAGTTATTTGAATACAATCACTAAAATGTTATAAATAACCTACGTTATATCTAATGGGTTTGATTAATGGATGAAATAAAACTGCATAAAAGCTACACAAATAATTATACTATATTTATAGCACATTATTTTGACTTTAATTTGTTTTAAAATTGTTACTAATTTATTATAAATGATATAAAGTCCTTTGAACGAGCGAGAGTAACAACAATGTTGAGATGGCCGAGTTGGTCTAAGGCGCCAGATTAAGGTTCTGGTCCGAAAGGGCGTGGGTTCAAATCCCACTCTCAACAATATTCTTTTTCCGTTTTCCTTTTTTTAATTACTTCTAAGTTCAAACGAATTTTATATGCTTATAGACTTATACTACCTAGTTATTGGATATGTCTTCAAACTTTAGAAAAGCTAACTTGTTTATTTCTTTTTTGGCCCAACCCAACAAATATTTTCACCGTCAAAATGGCAAACTTTTTGATAAAACCAAATTTAATATTTTGTAGCAATGAGATGTTTAGCAAAATTTTAAAAAATAAACTTGACAAGAAAAAATCTCTGATTTTCACACTTTAGATTAGATAAACCAAATCAGGTTATTATTATTATTATCATTATTATTTTACCTTTTAATTCACCGAATCATGTTATTATTATTATCATTATTATTTTACCTTTTAATTCACATTCTTTCTGTTCCTTTTTATTTGTCATTTTAGATTTCTGGACATATGTCAATGCACAACTTTAATCACTAATATCTTTAATTATCTTTTATAAAAAAATTATGAAAATTTTATATTTTAAAAATAGTTATCTTTGCTATAATTCTAGTTTTTCTTGGAGAAGCCTTTGAAATGCTAAAATGTGTTGTTGAAGGGGTGTCGTTGGCTTGTTAGGGATGGTTGTAAGGTGAGGGTTACTAAGGATTTGTGGTTCAGAGGGAGTGTGGGGCTCCCCGCAACAGAAAGAGGTGTATGGTTTGTATGTTAATAATCTTATGACGGAGGGAATAAGAAAATGAGATTGAAATTAAATATTGTGCAGAAGCAAATAAAGTCACATATATGCCTTTTTTGAGTCAATTCAAGTGTGGATAAAGTGGTTTGAGGTAGGAGGTTGAATTGTGAACCCTTAAAAGTTTAACTTGGAATAAAAACAAGTATATGAACTTAAATAAGATTCAAAAACAAAACAATTAGTATGTTCGTGGAATGATCTGGTTAGTAGTAAATATCAATGAAATGTGATTTGTGTGTAAAGTGTATACATAAATAAACTTATAATGAAAGAGAGAGGATCAAATAAGCAAAAATTTACCCTAATTCACCCTTAAACTTGAGCTACGTCGAGTCCTCACGCTTGTGAGTTTGTCCACTATAATATTGAAATAAAATTCTTTGTTGATCTAATCCAAGATCAAAGATCTCCAAGCTCTATAAGAGCTAATTCACCTTAGTCAAACCAATCAATAGTTACATATATATTGTCTTGAGCTGGTTCTTACAAATAGATGTAAGCTTTATTTGGATATAAGCTTATAAAAACTCAAACTAATTGTGAAGCTAACAAAAAATACATTAAGTACACTTAATGATATTTAAATCCAAATACTTAATAAAGAGAGTTGATGTGTGAGTGATGAAAGGAGCTTGAAAACTTGCGAGATGAAAAAAGTGTTAAATGATTTTGTAGCTTAAACTCTTGCTCTTCTAGTGCAGCAATTCGTGCTATTTAGAGATGCAAGCCTTATGTAGCTTGGTCATTAACCATGTATGTTAGGCTGCAAAGTATACCCGTTAAACACTTAAAATGACAGCTCAAGAAGTCTTTAACCAAAAAATAATTCTTCCACAATGTTCTTCAAACATTCTTAAAATAGTTTCTTCATGAAATGAGAGAGAAATGAACTGTTGTGAATTGTAGCACAATGCTTGAAGCTTGATCTCCAAGTATAGGCATTGTAACTAGCTCTTGTGCCTTCGGATAAAGTCCTTTTGATATCAAAAGACAAGTTTGCAAATGTGAGAACAAAAATTGCCTTAAGCCAAGAATGTTCTTCAAACTGAACTACTTTGTAAAAAAAATTAAACTATCGGCCTAAATTTAAAGGTGAAAATTCTTGTTACTAAACTACTTGATAAAAAATATTAAATTATAAACAGTATGTGATTAAATAAAATAAATCCTATTGTTAAAAAAATATATACAAATGTTTTTGGAACACTGAAACATAATCACAATAAACAAATTTATTATATTTAAGTGTAATTCAAAAGATAATTTGTCACTATTATTTAAACGATTGAAATAATGACTTAATTGATGTTGGTTTACTTAAAATAATGAAAAATAAATATGTATCTCATATTGAATGAAATGTATTTTTTTACAGAAATATTGTCGACGGTCATTATAATATTTGATATTTTCTTGTTCAATTTTTTTCCATATTTTTAAACATCGAAGGTGATCAACATATTAGCTAAATTTAATCCCAATTTCAACCAAATTTGTCTGCTGGCCAACAGTCTTAACTTATTTAAGGGTTCCTTATATTCAAATAGTAAAATAAAAATTATTTAAGGATTATTGTATTAGTGTGTGATGATTTTTTTTTGTCTCTAAGTAATCGCTTATTATTACATGAGAGTTTTATTTTTTTCCAATGAGAGCTATGAAGTTCATACGTAAGCCAGAGGTAATGGGGATTGGGATGCTTCAAATGCCTATTAATTAATTAATTAAACTAATTAATCAAATCATAAAAATTAAACATAGCTATAAGTACATTCATTCACACTTACCTACCACTAACGCACACATACATACTCCTTTCATCATCTTACCCTCTCTTCCTCACCTAACCCTCTTTCTCAAATCTCAAACCCACTCTGCCGACTAAAATAAATTAAACACTATATTCTCTCTTATCATAATTCCATTGTTAACCATCACCATTTTTCAAAATAAAAAATCATTGCCAAATCCCCCCTTCCATTTAACTTTGAAGAGAAAATGTCATTTTTTTGAAAAAAAATTGCTCTCAATTATCATATTTATTGTAGTTTGGATTTTATCCATATCTTTTATTCAAAATAGGATGATTTTAAAGTTAAAAAGGATGATATTATTTATTTTTGGTTGTGAAAGGATGATAATTTTTTATTCTATAAAAATGACATTTTCTCTTCAAAGTTACAAGTGGGAACAATAGATCACCATTTTCGAGCAAAAATCGCAATTTTAGGGGTTCAAAATCTAGATTGAAATAAAAATTAGGGTTTTTCGGAAAATCTCTTAAAAAATTGGAGATATTTATCTAACAACCAATAAAAAACAAATTATATAAGTAGTTTGCATGTGAAATAAAAGTTAATTTGTGAGTATCATATATAAATATATTTATATGTCTTATTCCTATTAATTGTTGGGTGAATATCCTCAATCTTCAAGGGGTTAGAGATGTCTCACAATAAAATAACAAATTAATAACTGCGTAGCAAAAAGATTGATATATAAAAATGGAGGAACTTCTTTTGTAAGTTTGATAAAATAAGTGAATCAAAATGGCAATTAAGTTTAAATTTTATTAGGCAAAATTACACTGATCCTTTATGTTAGCCCAAATAGTTGAATAGGTCTTTTAAGGTTTTTTTTTCTTTCCAATTAGGTATTTTAAGTCTCAAGATGTACACGTGATTGTCTTTTATAATTTGGATCTAACTCAATTTTTAAAATTAGTTTATAATTAAGGTGAAGATTATGCTCACCTATAAAAAAAATTATGTTTAGATCTAATCTCATTTAATACATTGTTAGAAAGCAATGCAAATATATTATTTTTATTTTTAAAAAATATATATATCATCTCTAACTAATCTTTCTTCTTCTTTCTATCACAATTATTCATTTAGTATTACATCTTCTTTATTTAAGCCAAGAAATCCTACTAAATTAATTAACTTCAAAGAAAATTGTTGTGCTATATATCTTAGTCAACGGACGGAAAGGAAGACAGCCAAAATCACAACCTTAGACGTTACATACATAAAAAGCTTGAAGTAAAAACAAGATTTATAACTTGAACAAAAAAATTTAATGTTACCATAAAAAAAAGGATTTATAATGTATAAAACCCTCAGCTTCCCTTGCCAAAAAAAAAAAAAAACCCCTCAGCTTCATGCATGTATTAATGTATATATATACATGATGACTCTTGAGTATAAAATACATATATTAGTGTAAAATTTCATTTCTGCACGTGCAAAAATTCAAATATAAAAACATCTATGACCTTACAGAAACACCCAACATATATGTAAGGATGTTTTGCATGGATTTGGATAGTATGTTGTAAGTGCATTATGCATATAAGCTATAGATGATTGTGACCGTATAAATTAAATAGATCAAACGGTTCTGATTTATATGAATTTTTTTACAGTTTTGATTTATATAATTAATTTGATTAATTTTATATATAGAATTTAATCATAACTACACATTTTACATTGGACGATTATAAACAATTATTGCGTTGAATCTATTTCCATAAATATATACACACATTATTAATAATTAAGACACCTAACCTTAGCATCATTGTTTTGACTAAAAATATAGTATCACCAACCCTAAACTAAAACTCATAACTCAAATCAAGTACAATGTACATACATGCACTCTTTTTTCAAATCTAAAAATCCCATAAAACAACATTAATATTCTAAAACTGAACAAAACAAACAAAATAGGCAAAATGAAAAAATATACACAAAAAGAAAAAATGAAACAATTTGTGATCATTGTTTAATTCCCTTCACAAATTTGTAATTTTATAACACAATTAACAATCATAAACCATATTTATGTTTTAATATTATTTTTAAAATTAAATGGTAATTAATTAATCTCCCCTATGAGAAGTAGAAGGAGAGTTCCATGGTGTCATATCCATAGGATAACTCCCTAAAACTCTTAAAAAAGAGGTAAATTCTTGAACCTCAGCAAGTGCATTTTGTGCTCTAACTTCAGCCATAGAAGCTTCAAAATCAATATAAAACATATACTCAAAATGTTTTGCAGTTCCTTCACTTTCATCATCCACAACTCTAATCGGACGGCCACGATGAGGCCTAGATTCAATCTTAGTTAAGCTGATATTTCTAAACGCAAAAGCTGAAAGCACTTTAAAAAGCACTGAAGTTCCTTTATCATGCGCGAAAACTATACTCGTTTTAAATGGACGATCCGTTCTCGGAATTATGGGTTCTCGGGCTAACATAACGAATCGGGTCACGTTATTCGGGTCATCTTGAATTTCATCAGCGAGGATATTTAAACCGTAAAGCTCCGCAGCGCGTGCACTTGCGATCGCCGCCGTGTCACGGAGATTGTTTGTTGCTATATACTCTGCTGCTCCGGCGGTGTCGTCGACGGCTTCACGCGCTACGTTGAGACCGAGTTTTGTTAACGTGTTTTCGCACTGTGCTAATGCTTGTGGATGCGAAATCACACGTGTGAGATACTCTTTTCGGATTCCTGGAAGAGCGAGGAGACAATGATGAACCGGAAGTTGAACTTCTCCGACGATGTGGAGTTTGTGACGGAGAAGGAGATCGTAGTTTCGATGAATCGAACCACCGAGTGAATTTTCCACCGGTAAAACTGCACGATCGGCGATCCAGAGTTCAACCGATTGAAACGCGACTTCAAATTGATCACACGGCATAGCTTCGCTGTTCGGATAAGCTTTTCCGGCGGCGGCTTCAGAATACGCGCCGGGAACACCTTGATATGCAACGCGTAACTGTGAGCCGTGCATCGGAGCTGGAGATAGGTCAGTGATTGTGAGCGGCTGTGGCTTGTTGTTACCGATTGGAACAAGTTGGAGATCCGTCACGGAGGCGTTATGGCCGTTAACGGCGCCGACGTGGTTGTTTTCTTTTCCGTTACCGGAGTTATGACCGTCATCTTGTTGTGAAATGACTTTGCTGCTTAAAATTGCGCATGAGCTTTGCCAATCGGCTCGGCTTGAAACGACGCCGTATCCTTGCGTAAAATTCGCATAATCGAAACCGTAACCACATTTAACGGTTACTACTCTGGTTTGAGTTGGACCGAACCGGTTTAGCGAGGGACGAACCCGGTTCAGATAGTTAGAAGAAGGCGAAGCAAGGGTATGCATATTTAAAATGAAAATTACTTATTTGCCACTAATTGAATATGCTATGTGTTTATATTATTTAGGGAGTTTTGAAGCTTGGTGTTCTCTTTGAACTCAAGCTGAGAAATGAAAGAGGTGTTAAAGGGGTTTATATATTAGTTGGAGATTGCAAGTGGTGTTAAATTGTGACAATGCCAAGTCTTGAGGGGGATGGTGAGTTTGTAAGGTTGTTCGGTCAATCCTACACCTACCCCCAAGGCTATTTCCCTTTCTTTCCCTAACTTTTCTTTATCTATTTTATTATGCATTTAATTAATTTTATCATGGTGGATTAATGGAGAAGAGATTGTCTCCGTTGACATTATTTTGTAGTGGAATCACAACCCTTAATTTTTTTAAAATAAATATAACTTTAACTTTTAAAGAGGAATGTATGGTGGATAAATCCACTGTACCTTCTCCTCTGAATTTTTTATGAGAGATGATCCATTCTCGTGTTAATGGTATATCTAGTCTCACAATTAGGCAAAAATATCGTAATTGACCGAACTCATTCTAACTGAGGTTAAGTTGGGTGTATCGGGCGGGTGTATACGGGCTGTTGGGTTTACAGGTGATAAACAATGGGTAAAAATGAGTAAATAAGATCGGGTTCGGTTTTGAAAATTTAAATATGTCGTTAACTGAACTCGACCGAGGTTGTAAAATCACAAGTCTTTTCTGTTTTATCGTATGTATTGAAGCTACGTTTCTTTTATAAAAAAAATACACTACAAGTTATTTACACACAAAACTCAAGTTAGACTATATTATTGCAAATTAAATTATGTTTTTGTCATATCGTTGATCTAATATCTAAATGGTGTTCACTAACAAGTTATTTTATTATTCTATATGCGGGCGTTTTTTTTAATCAATATGTTAATCCGAATAAACTGAACCAACCAACCCATAACCCATATAAACTGAACCGACCAACCCGTAACCCATATAAATCGACCCGTCAAAACCGAAACTTGAAATAGTCGGTGATGGACCAAGATTTTACACTCTTAGTTTTTTTTGGGTGAGCTATTTTGGGCTCGAACCCGACCGAACCCGCCCGATGCTCTACCCTAATATCTATATGTCCTTCATTTATCTATATATGTCCTTCATTGAAAAACTCACTACATATACTGGAGTGGCTTAGGTGGGTGTCCAAACACTATAAGGTCCACGTCTAGATATCGTGTATATCTAGGGGATAATTTAATCTCATTGTCAATGAAATGAAACCAACCTTGTTTGAATCCAGTGCTGAAGTTGAGCACCATGCAGTCGCTAACGTAGTTTTCGAATCATCTTGGCTTACGAACTTACATTTGGAGCTTCATTGTCCTATATCGAAGGCCATTTTAATCTATTGTGACAACGTGAGCATAATTTAACTTTTCGGCAACCCTGTTCAACATCAATCCACTAAGCACATTGAGATGAATTTTGTGTATATGGGCAAGTACGAATATTATATATTCCTTTGCGTTACCAAATTGATTGACATCTTTTCAAAGGGACTTATGCCGCAATTCTTTGATAAATTTTGAGATAGTCGCAAGATAGCTCTAAAATATGCATACTTTCTAGCGGTAGTTTTATTAAATAAAGCTTGCTTATAAATCAAGTTATTAGTGATTTCTTACTAGATTTCCTTTGTTTTATCTTTTCTAGGTCAAATGCATCAACCAGTGAAAATATGCCTTTTTTAGACTCATTTTGATTGCTTATTAATCAAGGCATTGTATGAGGACAAAGAATGAGTCTCCTTTATGAAGGGGGTAGTGGATATTGATGGCCATGCACTTAATTTCGTGCATTGTGGCTTACTTGAGTGTTACCATTGGCTTAAAGTGAAGGAAATCAAAAAACAAGAGTCCAGAAACCGTGCCAAGCAGTGTCACGGCCGTGCCGGGCAAAAAAGAAGGCCTGGTTGTTTCATAAATGCTCTACGGAAGTGTCAATGCATCACATGGTCATGGCAGCTCCACCTGAAAGAAAATGGCAGTTTTAATTCTTTGTTTTCCCATTTGTAATGCCACTTATGTAAGGCTTATCAATTGGCTACGGAAATCTCAGCTTTTGGAGGCTATATAAAGCCCATTTCTTCTTTGTAAAAGTTATCAAACAAAGCTTATAACACTTGCATAATTCAATACAACTTTCTTTATTCATTTTCTATTTTGTTCTTACTTTGTTCATAATTTAGTTTAACTAGTTTAGTGCTCATAATGTCATGGTGTGAATAGTTCATCCACACCTTGAGGTTATGGAGAGTAATACATAGCATAGGTTCTTGCATTATTAATCTTTTTATTAGTATGAATATATATTGCATTAATATATGTTTTGTTTATTTTAAATTTTATTAATACTATTTGTTAGTTTAATTTAACTTTTTGACATGTTTTAAATATAATTGATGTTTGTTATTTCAAAATATTAATTATTAATATATTATATTATATGTTATATTTTATATATTTTTTTATAATATAAATATTTAATAAAAAATTATAATTTAAAATTCGGATATCCAAAAACCAATCCAAATTAAATTGCATAAAACTAGATCGAATTAATTTTTTTTATTTATCATCTAAAACTGGACCGAACAGTAAATAAATTTGTTTTTGAATCGGATGAATTTTTGTCTCAAAACGGACCCAACCGAATTATAAACACCCATACTTCTGAATATATGATATCATGAGTGGACCATTAATAGAGACTATGTTTGGATATAAGTATTTTCTTAAAATAAAAATCTCGGACAATAAATGTATAAAGTATGCAAACTTGACAAGGATATACAACATATAATATATCTAATTCTGTGGTTTAGGTTTCATATATATATAAACAGTAGTTATGTTTCATTTGTGTCCATTTTTTTGTCAAGTAGTTTATTAGTAATTAGAATTTTATTGTTTAAGATGAATAAATGAGAATACGAATTCGAAATCCAATCTTTATATAGAATATGTAATCTCAATCAATTGAGCTACTCGCGGTTGCGGGGACCTTTGCATCTATTTCTAACTATAGCATATATAATATATTTTACGTTCAATAGATCGGTGTTTATAAATTTTAATCAAATATGATAACAGTTAAATATCTATTCGTATCGTGTTTATATATCTTGCATTGAAATATTGGTTGAAAAAACAAAATCTTGGATTGAAATATGCTGCGTGTCTAAATGTTATGCATCGTGGATGCACCATAATGCATATTCTCCAAAACCACAATATTTTAAATTAAATAAAAATCTAGTTTGCACTAATTAATACTAATAAGAATGAATGATGATAAAACATTCAAGAGCTTGTGACTGTGATTTCTTGTTGAATGGACCTTCTTTTGTTTTTTTGACAAGATCTTGATTAATGGACCATTAGAGTCTAATTAGATAGGAGTATTTTCTTGAAAGAAAAAAAATCTCGGACAATAAATGTATAAAGTTTGCATACTTGACAAGGATATACAACAAATATTGTACCCAATTCTGTGGTGTAGGTTTCATTTCATATATATATAAACAATGGTTATGTTCTTTAGATTGGTGTTTATAAATTTTAATCAAATTAACGTACGCCAATTAATTTATATACATACATATGATAAACCACTAGTTTATGTTCCAGATTCATTGAATAAATTAAATTCCAGATAAATTAATTATGTAATGAGTTTAGAAAGATGAAATTACTTATAAAATGATAGGAGAAAGATGTCTTTTTTGACCCAAAAATACTCTCTAATATACTCCTATCTTTTATTTTAGTTTTATGAAAATGCTAGTATCCTAAGTATTTGTTAAGAAAACTAATATAGTAAAATGATTTTAAAACTTGTGTAATTTATTATTTCAAAATATAGAAAATGTTGTTCTAAATACAAAAGTAACTTCTATTGATATCCCTAACTAGTTAACATTACCTTTAGTTTTAAATTGAACATGTCTCCATTATATTTACATATGTTGTTGTTACGTACTTTGATCCTTTTTATAGTAGATTGTTTATCATTTTAAATTTATTGAAAAAATAATATATTTTTTCTATATATTGAATAAATTATAGACTAATTAAATACATATTTATCTATAAAAAATTAAAAGTTAATTGTTTTGTATAAAAATGACAGAAAAAGTACTATTTAAATTAATTATTTAATTTGAACCAAATTTCGACCGTCTATATATTCGGTTTGTTCAGCTGTCGAGTCATATGGGTGGCGTGTTGAACGATTCGGTTATTACGTGTTAGATTGAAACTTTTTTTACATGTAAAACTCCTCCATTATCCAAAAATTCCTAATTTTTGAATAGTTCAATACCTCATACACAATGCAACAAATGATCGACGAACTAAATTAAAAAATAAAGAGGGTGAGATACAGTTACTTTGTTTCAAATATGTAGATTTAAATATAATAATAAATCAAGTAGAAGATAAGTATAAATTAAAATAAATGTAGAATATATATTAGAATATCTTTTGACCTCCTTCATCAACGTATTATAACTTATGAGTATTGTAAAAAAACGAAAGAGTATATGTATCAGAGAGAGAGAGATAAATTAATTTGCATCTCAATGGTTGTTCGCTCAATTTCGGTTATGGAGAGATGGAATTTTTGAGATCCGCAACCGTCCGTATGCAACCATTCATTTCTGATTTTTCCCAATTTATTAACCAGAAACTCGACTCACACCTAACTGAATACTTGTGCATTTTAACGTTCAAGTAGGGATGACAGGAAAACTCAAACCCGATAGACCCACTCGAACTCAAACCTAAGTCAACGGGTGAAACCCGAGTTGACTGGGTTTGAGTTTGGGTTCGGGTGACACCTGAATATGTGGGTGTGGGTTCGGATAGTATCAAACCCACACTCGAAACCCGAACACCCACCCGCTTATATATTAAATTACCTAATTGCCCTTAAATATATAAGTGTAAAAATAGAAACCATAACCCTTACTCAGTTGTACTACGCCTCTTTCTCACTTATCAGAGATCGATTCTCCTTCTCATAGCAAGCTTGAAGCTTCATCACCACAGATCGACTCTCCCTTCTCTCTTCTAATTGCAACTCGCAAAGTTCTCTTTTCATCCATTTAAAAAACACCGGCTTTTTAATATTTGCTATAGTTTGTGGCGAAAATTTAGACTTATCAAGGTTTGGGAGGTTTTATATAATGTTTTAGTTTTTGCAATGGTGCTTGTTTTGGGTTTAAAATATTATTAACAAGTTTTTTTTATGGTTTATCAAGGTTTCAACTTCTTCTCTTTTCTTCAATATTGTTGAAATATTTGTGTTTCGTAGACCTTAATTTAATTTAATTGAGAGACTTTGATAGAATTTCAATGTTATTGTATTTTTTACTTTTTTTTTCTACGGGTTTGGGTGAAAAAACTCGAACCCAATGAATGTGGGCGTGAGTGTTAAGTTGTCAGCCAAATAGACTTTTGGTTTGGATTCGGGTGACACCCGATAATTAAAGTGTAGGTTTGGATAGTGTGAAACATGCACCCGTGGGCATCCGTTATCATCTCTAATTTCAAATATTAAATGTTTTGTATCATTAAATATTGAATTTTTATATTATGATACCTTAACATATATATGCCCGATGTTAACAAATCCTATACACTTAAACTAAAAAAGTCTTCGTGCATTGACAACTTCCCAAACGAGGGCAATAAATTATATTTAAATCCTTTATCTAACTTTTTGTTCCATAAAATTCAATCAAAAATATCAACAACAAAAATTATTTAATCTCTACCTAAAATCTTTAACGAAGTCAAATTAATATTATTTGACCGGAAACTTATAGCTATCAAAATTTTACACCCCTCACTAAATTGTCTCACCATCTTACCTAATGACAGTCTTAAAATTAAAATTTAATTTTAGTGATGATGAGTTTGGAAAGTATGCTAGATAGAGATCATAGATTATAAGTTTGTTCCTCAAATTCATTGTAAATTAAAAAATTAAAATTTATTTTTTATGTTTTTGTTACCGTAAATAAACCACCACTTCTATTAATTTAAATATTTATTTTAAGCAATATAAATCTTAATTATTATTATTTTTATGAACAGATCTTAATTAATTTGGTAACTATTAAATAAGTTTTCTAAATATGATAATCTTTCGTATTACAGGACAAAAACTCTTCCTTTGCGAGCTTTGTCAATAATAAGCTGAGAATTGCGTTTGCATACTCTGTTAATTTTGTCATCAAATTTCTTATATTTTATTTTATCAACCATAAACAATAGACTATACATGAAGACCTGATTAGCAATTGGAATCGAGTTTACCAAACAACAAGAATCTCTCGATCGATATTATGTTAACGTTACGTTAGAGTAGCTACAAAACTATAGAAATTATGGGGCCCATTTTTAATTGTTATGTCAAACCACACTATAATGACACTTTTATAAACATGTTGCTAAGATGTGTCCACATATATCTACTATATGGTATGGTTTGATTTTGAATGGACATGAAAAAAATATTACAAGTACATACAAATTAAATTCTTGATTTTTTATGAGATGAATTGTTTTACTCTTACAAAATAATTTTTTCATAAATGCATTCAAGAATCTTTTAAGTTTAATGTTTGTAATAAATTACTTGTTTTAATTTTACAATAGATTATACTGTTACCCACAAAAATGTTCATGTTGCCGTTTACTGAGTGATATGACATTGTATACTTACGCAACCATTACAAAAATATTTACACAACCATTAGCTGATAGAATCTGTGACTTGAAGGTTGTGAAAAGAATTTCCTAAGATACAGAACATTCATTATATTGAGCTTGGATTTTAAAGGGATATTATGATGTTCTAATACTTGAAGTTGTGGATAATGATCCAAATGATCAAATGTTGCCGGTAGCAATTGTAGTTGTTGAAGGGTAACAACAACATAAGTAATTTTACAATGAAGAATCATTAAAAGGATAACAATATAATTTGATACTGTTGGAATATGCCTTGAAATATCAGAATATATCTTTTGCTGATTTTGTGAAAAAATTAGTTTTTTGAAAGATATCTAATTTGAATTCGGTTTAGTTTTAAATTGGATATATTTAGAAACAATATGAGATTTGGTTTTATTTTAAAAGATTTGTTTTAAAATAAAAGGCATATATTTTTCTATAAATAGAGAGTGTTTTGTTCATAGAAAAATTGGGAGAGCAAAGAGAACATGTAAGGGGTTTGTGATACACCTTGGGTAGACTAGGTCAAATTGAGTCTCTTGGCCACGGGAAGAGATTCGGGATTTTGGGTAGAATTAGGATTAATTCTTGTAACCCAATTGGGAACTCTTGTAAAGTGACTTCTTTGATCTAGTGGAACGGAGAGTTGCTCTCTCCCCCAGACGTAGGTTCATTAACACCGAACTGGGTAAACAATATTGATCGTGTTCTTTATCTTCCGCCGGTTTATTGTTTGAATTATTGCATCATCGTCTCTATCGTCCTTATATTTGGTTGCTTATTTCGCTTGCCCCACACATCAGTTTATTATTTGTATGAGTTTATCGTCGAATTCACAACAGATACAAAATTAAAGAACCAATTTTATACTTAGACAAACTAAAATGGCCAATTTAATAATTAAAATATTGAAAAGACCAATTTATTACAAACTTTAAACTTATATATAACTCTAAGAATAAAATACATCTTACTTACATTGTTTACACATTTGCAAGATAACAAATAGCCTTTTTAGGTTGATTTATTGAATAACTTGTGCATGCCGGTATTTAAACAATCTTTAGCCACTAGCCGGCACTTGCATCAAGCTTACAGAAGAAATAAATGGAACAAAATGCCATCATTGTAATAATTTTTTCCTTTCTATAAAACTAGTAATCATTGAAATTTAGAAGGAAAATATTGAGGCAATGTTAAATGAACCAAGTTTAGACCGATAAATAATGAAATGAACATCAGATTCCGACAGATAAAGATTAGGAAACGAACATTAAAGATTCTGGCGACATTCTAACAAGCGTAAACCTTTTCTTGACTCTTAGGTCCATGAATGCACCCATATGCTGTAGATTATACTTTCTACCAGGGGCATGGAACATCTGAAACATATATAGCTTGCTGCATCAACGAATTACAATGAAGCTGTATGAAACTGGTAAAAGAGTATATATACATTGAAAATGGTTTGTCAAACCTCGCATTGAAGCAAGAGAGAGAAAAAATCCACCTGGAGATTTTGAATGAATCAGAACTACATACATGGTTAATCTAATAAATTACAACACCAATAGACCCTACGAATCTTCCCTACTCCTTCCCCCTAAAATGTATATGAATTTACTATGTAACATGACCTATTACTATCCATCATTGAGCCCCAGATGTGAGTTACTTGATGTCTCATGAACATTTAATAAATATGAAAAATGTAAGCCATCAAAATCCCAATCTTTCACAGGCCAACCCACTTCACCCACTTGAAAATCCGACCAACTCTCCAGGGTAGCTGATAATCATTAGCAACAGCAGGCTCCCTTCTGGCAACCTCAGGTTCGGACCATACATATACCCCTCGCTCTTGCCGACTGCCAGGTACAGTATTATCCAGGATAACAGCAACAAGGAACGCTATCACTATGTGTAGTGAACAAAGTGTATTCAATACATAGTTCAACTGCAAAAGGAACAAAATTAACTGGTGCTCTTTCAAAAAATTCAGACATGTCAACAAAAAATATACAAATAAACAGAAGTGCTGTCAACACACATTTTTATATTGGTTGAAAATCGATATAGATCCCAGTCCCACCAAATTTATATGGGACCTACATAATTTAGTGACACTTATTTGAATGTAATGTCAAAACCAATATGAGGAAGTGTGTAGTAAAGTATGTGTTAGAGAGTGTATTGTTAGCACTCATACAAAACATCTCTACCAAGAGGTTTTAACCATCATTCAAGGATTAAAATAACAAGGGAACTACATATCTAAAGCTGACTCCACATATTCATATTAGCTAGTTGTCTGCTTGAATTCAAGAAGTCATAATGAGTAACAAATATATATCACAAAAATTGACACAAGCAAATTCAAGGACTTCATAATAGTGAAAAACATAACATGACACGATGACATACCCCTGCATATTTGCTATGGAAAGGCCCGTGGGAAGCAACAATGTAGGGCTGAAAATAACTTGGTACAGACACGTTGGAATTCGGAGAGATGCCATATTGTTGAAAGTAGGCAGGTACGGAAAGAGAGAAAAACAATGATAACCCAACTATGATGATATTACGAGAGCTTCCAGCCTCACTGTAGCGTAGATTTGACAAGCCCCAAGCTGTGAGCATTGCCCACATAAAGCAGAGGAGCCCGGCAACCATAACTTCTGGAATTGAAGCAATGAACCCTCCAACCTTACCTGTTGTACAGAATAAGCATGATTAAACATGGATAAATTTGCATGAAATGTTTTCTATGAATGAATTGTATATTTCAGTTGTCCTGTGGCTTATGCATCCCATTAGCATAAGTAATCTACAACTTTCTGAAGTTTCTGTTACGTTGACGATGAACTTGGCAATGAATAACCTACAAATATGGATAGGGGAACTTTGAAATTACATGTTCCATGATTGAGTCTGTTTATGATTCTTCAGTGAAGAGGTTTAAGATTTGGTGCTAAGATAACGTACTAGTAACCGCAACTTCAAAAATATTATGTAATTGTATTTTCTGTGATATCATCAACCAAATGTAGAATCACAAATTGTTGGCACCATAAAAAATACTGGCCGAGTGAAGAAATCATGGTTGCAAACATCGTATGCTTTATCACAACACTTTGCCTAATTGCCAAAGACCAGCAAAATGTAAATTCAGTATCATTGTGAAACCTAGGAAATTGAATGGTAAATAAAATCGCAAACAGCCAAACTGCACGAGTTTCTTCTGAGAAATAGCAAATAAGTATAGACCAAATGGAAATATCAGTTTTCATCATTATATCCCATTGCTAATAAAATAAGTGTACTTCCAAAGAAGGCTAAATTTAAGAACAGAACTATAAAAGAATCTTACCTATGAGTGACAACAGTATCAGAAAGAATGCACCCAGTTGAACTGCCCAACGGCTTCCCATTTTAGTCACAGCAATTGTGTGAACATTTTCAGTTAAAGTTGTAGATCCAGTTCCAGTTCCCCAGAGACCAGCCAAGACACTGGAAAGACCTTCCAAACCAATTCCTCGACTAAGAACTCCAGGAGTTGGAGGTCTTGATGCTACCAACAAAGAAGATGCATGGTATGAGCCAACCTGCAACGTTTACAGCAAATGAATATCAACAACAATTTGTTGTGATTTCACAAATAGAGAAAAATACGAATATATTGTCTTAATTTTGAGATAGTATATTGTTAGAAGGGGAGCCTTGGCACAAAGGTTAGAGCTACTGTCACGTGATAGAAGGTAATAGGTTCGGATCATGGAATCAACCGACAACCAGTTGCAAATACAACATAATATTGCCTGCAACAGATTCACAAAGATTACAATCCTTCCTTGGGTGCCCTTTCTTAGATGGTTGTTGATCACTTCTAAATTAGTACATCTTAATATATATAATTAATCACAAAGTTGCTTGAGTCATCAAAACTCTTGAAATTTTAGAATCAGATTGGGTTAAGGAACATTTTCTATTTTTGTTTCCTTTTTTCACCTTAAATTACAAAAACGAGGTTTGACCAAGATTTTATTTTCTATAGAAACATGGCAAGCTGACATCTATTGTTTTTATTTTTGGATCTGATAGACTATATGACAATTGACAATCGTCGCTTCACTCTCAAAAGTTGTCCCTTCACTGATAAATTTTGCAGTTAAAATGAAGTCACAAATAGTCATAGGTGAATAGCATATACAAGTTTCCTAAATGCATCCAAGCCATTATTTTATTAAAATATACCATTTTGGTAGGTCCATATCATAGTTTTCCACCAAAGCACGGCAAATATAAGAAAAAGATTAATCTATCAAGATGCGACAAGTGTCCAGTAGAAAATTATTTAACTATAATTACACAAGCAAGACAAATTATTAACATATTTGAATAGAATTAAGATAGATACAGTCAAGGAACAAAAACAGAAAAAAAGACAAGAAACTAACCGAATCCACAGATGAGATTACGGAAACCACACACATTACAAGAGCCATTTTCCAGTGAAAGACAGGAGTACCCCATTGTAATGGATAGGGAAATCTAAACCATGGAGAGGATTTCAATGCATGAGAAGTATCAACCCGACAATGTTTCATCCTAGAATAATGCTTTTTGCAATGCTCGGAAAGCATATTTGATGCAGGTATATTTACATCGCACCCTTTGTAGTTGTAAAATCCTGCTTCAGTAAGCAAGAAAGCATATGCCCATGTAATTGCTAGACCAAGAGGAATCTGGCAGTTATGTAAAGAAAACAGAGATAGTTTATTACATAGAAATGTATTTCATCCACTGTTGAATAACTTAAAAAATAGCATAACATTAAACTTACTGCATAGATTAGAAATATGCGATGTCCAAGAACGGATATCTTACGAAGATACTGTAGAAAGCAGGAAATAACAGATAACAAATTTTAGCCCAGTGCAATAAGTAATTAATATGCACGCATGAAGTTTAAATAGATATTTTAAGAAAGCAATAGGCTAATTAAACATACTTACAAGAGAAAAAACAATAACCACTAATATCTGTACTGCACCGATCTCAAGACATGTACCGACTAATGGGAATCCATAACTGAAAAATGAAAGTCCAACAGCAGCAATAGTTGGGGATACAACTACAGGATTGATCAACCTGAAAGGAAATTCATGAAATGAGGGTCTTTATCAACTACATTGAACATAAATAGTATAAAATGTTTTCACAAAGGACGGGCACTGAAATGATTTAAATCATGACAAAAGGCAAAGGACAAAGTTCCACATTGCACCCAAAGGGAGGGGGTTGATGCATATGATATGGATGGGAAGGAGCCATCTGGATATACTATTCAAACAAGCTCTGTGAAACCCTCTCGATGGAAGAATGATCCCAGCTATGAGAACTGAAAATTACAATCTCTAAACCAGCTCATTGTCAAAATTAGATAAAAGCCTTAATTAATGATAAAGAGAAAAAATATATATCATTTCCTTTTAAAAGTACTTATAAACTACTCCAAAAGGACATTTCTTATCCAGCTAATTTAAATATATTTAGAGCAACTTGCTCAACACAGTGTTAGAGCAATTTTTTTAACCTGTCACATGAACAAAATATTATTATAGTCTGTGTTTAATTGTATATGTCCTATCATATCATTGTATTCTTTAACTATTTAAATGCTAATGAGTTAGCTGAACTAGTAAAATTGAATTGTGTCTGTACTAAAGGCGGTTCAATTATTGTGGTCCTTCATTGGTTGGTCATCTCACCAATACCCGTACTGCTTCCAGTCCACCTCAAAACTTTAAGCAGAGGGGTGTAATTTACAGATTCATGACATACTAATAACCAACCATTAATGATAAATTCATAAGGCTCACATTCTGTAATGTGATGTCTAATGATGTTTGTAATTTGTAATCCATTAACTATTTAAAATATATTAAATATAATCAGTTAAGAAATGAATTCTTTTTTAGTGTATATATTTTCTGCCCCTGTAATGTGTCTTAACCAATTAACCTCTTTGATTTTATTTTTTTGTACTTGAACCTCACAACCTTTAAAGTGACACACACATTCATTCTCTGTGTCCACAGCAATAAATCCTGTTTGGTGGAACAATGAATCATGTACTGACAAACGAGTAAGAAAATAAACAAGCTGCGAAAATCACAAGATCATACCTTACTAAGAGCGACATAAGTCCAGTATATCCGAGTAAAGCTTGAAAAGCAGATCCGATAATTATAGCCCCCTGAAGCTCCCTCATTATATGCTTGAATTTCTGCAAATTAAGAAAGAAACCATATCAGCTACATTCGTCTCAATTGTGCCACCAAAAAATATATAATACGACAAATTCCCACGACATCTTATGAATTACAAAATTTGTTACAAAACTTTGTTGGACAGAGCATGATATAGACAACCACACATACATTTCCATTTAATGCTTGTAACTCGGGGGAGTTTATTATAGCCAGAACCGGTGCCAAGTAAACGAAAGAAGGACCTTGTATCAAGGGTAATCTAGACCCAAAACTAATATGCAACAGAGTAGTCAACCCCGAAACCATGAGCACTGTCGATACCACCTTAGCAGTTTCCTCCTGCATACTCACACACATTAGTTAAGAGTACTACACACACAACAACAACAACTTCGCCATATATAACACACAAAAACCAACTAAACAAGTCGAAAAATCACTCACATGAGAACCTCCCATTGCAGGAACAATGACAAGTGGAATGAGAACCAACGAACCCAACATCGAAACGTAATGCTGAATACCATACACACTTATAGGAACTACATTGTTCCACAAAACACAATCATAGTCAAAAACACATCAAATTTTCAAAATTAGAAACCAAAAAAAACTCAAATCATTGAAATCAAAATTCCAAAACATTTCAAATTAATACCTAAACCAGGAGAATCTCTTAGCTCATACTTGATATGAGCATGCCTAGACGGAAATCCTTCATCATCAACAACCAAACCATCAACAACTTCCTCATTCCTCACCGTTCTCCGCACCTGTGATGGCTGTTCCGTTCCTGCTCCCGTTCCTGTTCCCGGTGCCGGATTCACCTGACCATTAGTACTCGGAACACCATCAGAATCCCTCCGTTTCTTCACCGTTTGATCTTTAACAACCGGAACCGCAACCGGAACAGTAACAGCAGCATTATCACTCTGCGCAACTCCATTTGGTGGAGGACGAACACGACCAGCTTCAAGATCCACTTGCAGAGGCTCAACCTCTCTAGTCTTAGGAGGTAACCGGTTTATCTGACCGGAATCACTAGCATTAGTCTCACAGGAGAATTTCGGTTTGAAACCGGTCTTTTTCGCCCAAGAAGAAGGCGGCATTGGTTTATCGTCCGTCGGCGGTGGCCAAGAACCATGACGGTGACGGTTATTAGGATCGGAATTAGACATTTCTGAGAAGAAGTTAGTTAATTAGTTGTTCATAGCTTGAAACGGTTGGTTATAGATCTGGTGAGTGGTGGCGCGTGAGATTGTAACAATGTTAGTTAGGGTTTTGGTTTTGTGAAATGTGAGAGAGAATGGAACGGAAAAAGATAGAGTGAGGAAGTGAGTGAAAACTGAAGAAAATGTGTTGGAAGTGGAAAGAGAGAAAGAAAGAAAGAAAGAAAGAAAAACCACAGTGAGTGGTTGAAGAATGAGTTATGTTGAGTTTAGTGTGGACTTAAGTTGAAGTTGAACACCGTTTTTGATTAATTAGTCAAAAAAAAATTGACTAATTAAATGTGATTAATGGATTTTTGTTTTTCTTTTTTTAGTGTTGTTCTTTCCCGGGACAATCGGTTGAGACGAAAATACATGGATGTTTGCATTAAAATTAGAATTAGAATTCATTTATAAAAAATAAATTGAAATTGTGGAGAATGGATTCTCTCCATTTTTTTTCTTAAATTTTCTCAATTGTTCCAATTTCCACTTTTCAATTAACGTTTTTTTTTTTCTTTTCCTTTTCTCCCTCCTCCCAAATTAATGGCTCAAAAAAATTTTACCCTCATGTCACTTGAGAGAATCCTCTTTCAAAATTGTGTGAGATGTAATGAACAATGATAAAAAGAATCATAATTTTTTTATCATTTAAAAAATATCCATTTTATCATTTTGTTACAAAAAAAAAATTAAATCATAAAATTTCAAAAAATATCTTAAAAATAGCTATTTTAAATAGTTTTTTACGTGGATTATAGAGGCCTAAAACACCATTATCATTTGATTTATAAAGCCTAAAACACCATTGTCATTTGATTTACAAATTTTTCCACATTTATTCCAATAATTTTTTTTTCTTATCTTTTGATCTCACCAGTAATTGCATATATGTTTTCAAGTTTTTTTTTTAAGGAAATAAATTTATAGCATTTCATTAATCAATGAGTGTTCAATACAATGTGGTATGTTAACCAAAGTTTGGGGAGTAGCTATATATGTGGCCGCCTTAGCTAAGCTATGAGCAACCTCATTTGTTTGTCTCCTAATGAACTGAACACTAGAGTTAGGGTAAAAAGAAGAGAAAAGTCTCTTACAATGTGCAATGATTTCTCCAAATTCGCTCACATCATGCTTTTTAGAATGGAAATTATCCATTACAATTTTCGAATCAAGCTCAAAGTCAACCGGACCTAGATTTAGCTCATGCACCCATTTAAGAGCTGAAAGTAAGCCAAGTGTCTCACCACTGCGAACATCACAGATTGGATCGAACTGATCATATTTTGCCAAAATAAATTCACCATAATCATTACCAATGCACATACCAATGCCTACTTTGTTAAGGGTCGATGAGAAGGAGGCATCAATGTTACATTTAACTCTCCCATTGATAGGCTTTTTCCATCTGTGAACAATTTCAATATGTTGTATAAGCTCGCCAGTCCGCACTCTATGAGGAGATTGCCAATCGCTTAGAACAGTAGCAGCACAAGTAAACACAAAATTCTGTGCATCAATAATATTATTCCATATGCGATTATTTCTTTGCTTCCAAATACTCCAAAGAACACATACCATAAGGGACGCGTCCTCAGTGCTAAGTTGCCGCAGTAAGTAAAAAATCAATTATGAGGCATTCAAATAGAGTTGCAAACCAGTCATGACAGTAGCATAAAAACTACTCATGCTCCACACATTTTTACTACCAGCGCAATCAAAGAAATGTGGTGGATGTTTTCAAGTTGCTCACACAACTCTTTTTTTACCTATCATTTCTTAGAATAGGGTACTTTTATCGCCGAAGGAGGGTCAATCTTTCACTATTCAGGTGTAAGGTAAATCAAATGCGATCTAAGTAAGACGCCATGGAATTCTATTATGTACGGAAGATGGACCTATTGAATAAGTCTCCAATCAATCGTAGGCAGATGAGCTAATTCCTTTCTTTAGGCACTCAACCTGTCACTCTCGTATATGTGGTCTTCACTTATGGATAGGGTTGGGAATAGGCCAGGCCGGCCTACAGGGGCCTATGGCCTAGCCTATATAGGCTCAGGTCAGGCCGGCCTAGTTATTTAAATAGAGCAGGCCAAGGCTTTTTTATAAGCCTATTTAGCTAAAAAAGTCATGCTTCAGGCCATGCAAAAAGCCTTTTAGGCCTACTAGGCCGGCCTATTTAAGTAAATATGAATAATATTTTTACATTTATTATTATATATATATATATATATATATATATTAAAATTTGTACTTTGATTAAATTATAAATCTATTAAAATTTTCAGTAGTTTAAGTTTATTAATCTATATTAACTTTTCACATATATAAATGTATTACTATAAACTAAAATTGAAATACAATGTCATATATAGTCAAATTCTCTAAAATATCATGTTAAATATCAAAGGAAGTTTAATATCATTGATTTATTAGTTTATTAGTATATTTAAAAATAAATATAATTATTTATTTAAACATATTCATGTGAAATAGGCTTTTAAACAAGTTAATAGGCCATGACAGGCTTTCAAAAGGTCAGGCTCAGACCTAAAAAATAAACCTATGACAGGCCACAGGCCAGGCTTAGGCCTTCAAATTTTTGGCAGGCCAGACTCAGGCTTGGCAAAGCCTACCTCGGCCTAGCCTATTCCCAACCTTACTTATGGATAGTGCGTAATAAACAACTCATAATATATGTATACATAGCTTGGGTCATAGTATTAATAAGGATACATCTATTAACAGAGTATAGTTTTTCTCCTTCCATCATTTATATTGCACCATGAAGGGAGAGTCTCATTGGATTGAAACAACACATTGGATATTCAACAATCGTACAATTGACTTTTGACATCACACTTTCACCTAAAAACTTAAGACATTAAATTTATGAGTCATTTCACTTATAAAGTTTTCAACTTCAACTCTTCAAACTAATGTGAGACTTAACTCATATTTGATAAATCTCAACATCTCCCCTCAAGTTTGAGTTTCGTATCCACGAAACATCACCACTCATTTATTGTTCTCTAACCATGATTTAATACCAGGATTTTTGTTTTCCGTTAAATGGCCTAATATTTAGAAATTTCACATTTAAGTGGATAAATGGGATGATCAGGATAGTAGGATTCAAACTCCGATCCCTATACAAATAATGCAATATCCTATTAATTGAGGTAAATTCATGGAACTTACGGAGAATATAGAGTTTTAATTTGGCTTTCACTACCAATTTAATTTGATTCGGGGTCAATTATGACATATAAAAAAAATTAAACAATTTTTAAGATTTTAAAAAATAGCCACGACAAAAACTTCATGATAAAAAATTTCTAGAGACAACCAAAACATTGTGTTTAAATGGATAAAAAAAATAAAATGGATAAAAAACTCCCTCTAATTAAGATGGATTATTGGAAGAATCCGATTTTAATTTTGAGTGAAAATAATTTTTTATCAAACTTTACTTATCTTGCGGTTAACTATGAGCAATAATCGGGAGCCTATTTCATATAATTTCTCTTATTTTACGTGAGAAGAAGAGTAAACAAATACAATTGGATTTTATTTAATTAGAAGAAAATATAGGGGCTCCATGGTTGTGCGACCGTGTCAGCAAGTCACAAGTGAGACAAGTAGAAAATGAAGGTATGCATGCATGATATAATGGTGGGGTTCTTCACTTCACAAGTTATCAAGAACTATAATAATTATCAAGAAAAGTGGATAAAGGCAAAAATAAAATTGAAAATAGAAAATTACAAAATGTTAGCTGGAAACAGTGGTACAAAAACCCCATTGATAATGAATGAAGATAGCAACCGCTAATTTTTGGATGCATCGATATTTATGAAGTTCCGAAATTCTAAAAATTGTGAAGCATCGGGTTCGATATGCACTCGATATTGATATTCGTCTAATATGTTCCGATACTTATATTGGAAAAATATTGGTTAAATTTTTATTTTTAAATAAAAAAATAATATCTGATACGTGAATGATACGTCCCGATACTCGTATCGGAAAAGTATCAGTTAAACATTTATTTTTAAATAAAAAATAATATTTGATACAATTCATGTTTCATAGTGAATGTCAGACTATTATATTGTTATACAAATAACCAACTATGTCTTTTTTTGAATAGTACTTCTGATGTTTTTTGGAATACTACTAATGATTCCTTTTTGTATAATATTTAACTTAAGATGTATTGATGTTCATTATTTTCTGGGACAATATTAATGAAGCTCAAATACCTAACTTAGTATTAATGATGTTAATTTATTATCATTAGTATTTTTTTGTCTTTGGCACTATTATGAAGTCACTACGGTGTTCTACTATGTAACATGTTGTTAAGCATTTGGGTTTGTCCCAAAATTCTGGTATAAGAATGGATGCTTAATATTTTTAATTGCTCAGCTGCAGGAGATATATAGTTGTCTGCTATTGCTACAGGGTGAGCTTGTTAAAGAGGTTTGATGTCATAACTATTATGTGTCTTTTGAGCTATTATGTGTCTATAGTTAGGACTGATGATCTCCTGTATGTTGAGCCTCAAACTGTTTTGCTCTTGTGCAAGATTATTGACTTGTTTGTACTCATTGTACAATGAACTATTAGCGTTTATAATAATAGTAAGGTTAAACTACACATTAGGTCCCTTACGTTTATTTTAGGTTTCAATTTGGTCTTTTACGTTTAAAAGTTTCAATTTGGTCCCTACGTCTATTTTATGTTTCAATTTGGTCCATTCCGTCGGTTTTTGCACATGTGGCAGGCGATTTGCTTACGTGACGGACAGTTTGCACACATGGATTGACACGTGGTACCTGAACACGTTGACACATGTCCAATTGAAACAGTGAAACTATGAAATCTGACGGAAGTGACCAACTAATGCAAACGTTGATAACGTAAGGGAACAAATTAAAACTTTTTAAACGTAAGAGACCAAATTGAAATATAAAATAAAGTAAGGGACCAAATATGTAGTTTAGCCTAATAATAATAATAATAATTTTTTGTCTTTCAAAAAAAAAATCATTATTAATATTATTGATTTTAGTCATGTTTATATATTGTACATTTATATATTTAATTTTAAATTTAATTTTTAAATAACGTATCACGGTAATATTAGATGAAGATTTTTTTAAAAAAATTTATATCAGTGTATCAATATCATGTCACGTATCATGACTTCGATACAAATCATAAGATATCATATAATTCAAAGTCCAACTAGCTGTTGATAATGAAAAGCCATAATCCTAAATCTATTCCGGTCAAAGAGTATCGCCACTCAAAAGTAAGAAATTAATCTATAAAAATTAATCTATAACATAGTAGCAGATAGGTCGGACCACTCACCCATATTACTAAAGCTGCAAGATGGTAGTAGGAAGAAGAACACAAGAGATTTCAAGTTTGAGAATGCATGGTTACTCGAGGAAGACTTAGAAGCAGTTGTGAAGGAAGGATGGGAGAAGGAACCATTCTCGGAATTAACTACCAAACTTAAATCATGCTCCCACGACATGAATGAATAGGGAAGGAAGCTCCGCAGCCGGTATCAAACAGAAATCGAAGAATGTCGCACCGAACTTGAACGCTTGAGATGTTCAACCGGTACGTCACAACATGATCGTTACGAGGAAGTTCGTGATAGAATGAGTAATCTATTGGCTCAAGAGGAGGCTTTTTGGAGGCAGAGAGCAAAAGTATATTGGCTGAAGGATGGAGACACAAATTCTCGTTTCTTTCACGCCATGGCCAGCTCAAGGAGAAGACATAATGATGTAACAAAGCTTCAAAACAATGAAGGGGTTGTGGTTCAAGCTCAACATGAGATATGTGAAGTTGCCAAAGAGTATTTTGAGTCCCTATTTGCAAGTGAACGTAGAGAAACACATCACATGTTTAATCATATTATACCGTCCATAACCGACGAGGACAACTATGCATTGACAACACCGTTCCAAATTCATGAATTTAAGAAAGCTTTATTTTCCATGCATTCTGATAAGGCACCGTGACCTGATGGCCTGAACCCGACATTTTATAAAAGATTTTGGGGGCTGTGTGGGGTGGAGATTTTCCATGCAGGAGTGGCTTGGCTTGAATGTGGAAGGTTTCCAACACAAGTTTCTTCTACCAATATTGTACTTGTTCCAAAAAAAGATAATCCAGAGTCAATGAGAGACCTTAGGCCCATCTCGCTATGCAACGTCTTGTATAAAATTATATCTAAGGTACTAGCGAATCGACTTAAGCCTTTCCTTACTAAATGCATATCTCAAGAACAATCTGCCTTTGTGGAAAATCGCTCAATCATGGATAATGTTATGGTAGCTTATGAGATTATTCATCATATGAAGTGCAAGAAGAAAGGCAAGATAGGGGAGGTAGCTTTGAAGATTGACATAAGTAAGGCTTATGATAGAGTTGATTGGAATTATGTGAAGTGTGTCATGAGGCGTATGGGGTTCCATGATAGATGGGTAAATTGGATGGGTATGTGTATGGAAAATGTTCATTATCAAGTGTTGGCTAATGGGGACAGGGTAGGTCCTATAGATCCTAAAAGAGGCTTGAGGCAAGGTGACCCACTGTCACCTTACCTTTTTATAATGTGTACTGAAGGGCTTTCTGCTCTATTGAGAAGATCAGAGGCTAGAGGAGAACTGCATGGTATCAAGGTGTGTAGAGGGGCACCAATCATCTCACACCTTTTATTTGCTGATGACTGCTTTTTGTTTTGCAGGGCCGACGTTAGAGAGAGCACAAAATTAAAAGAGATCCTTAAAGAATATGAAGAAGGCTCCGGTCAAGCAATCAACTTTCAGAAATCAGAGATATTTTTTAGCAGCAACACAAATGAAGAGACTCGGCGAAGCATAAAGGGCATCTTTCAAGTATCGGAAAGCCTGGGGGCTGGTAAATATTTAGGACTTCCATCTTTGATTGGCAGGAACAAGAAGGCAATCTTTGGCTATCTTCGGGATCAGATTTGGAAGAAAATTCAAAATTGGTCCGGAAAGCATCTATCAAAGGCGGGAAGAGAGGTCTTAATTAAATCGGTGGCACAGTCTATCCATACGTATTGTATGAGCACTTTTCTATTACCGACGACACTAGGGGAGGAGATTCAACGAATGATTAACTCTTTTTGGTGGGGTTCAAATCGACGGCAAGGGAGAGGAATAAATTGGCTGAGCTGGGACAAATTGACAATGAGGAAAGAGTATGGAGGTATGGGTTTCCGTCACCTTTATGGTTTTAATTTGGCTATGTTAGGGAAGCAAGGTTGGAAATTATTAACCGACCAAGATACTATTGTTGCACGCATTTACAAAGCTAGATATTTTCCACATAACAATTTTTTGGGGGCCCGTCTAGGCCACAACCCGAGTTTTATATGGCGTAGTATCCATGCTTCACAAACAATAGTCAAAGGAGGACTAAGATGGTGCATAGGAAATGGGAGAAGTGTTAACATGTGGCAGGACCCTTGGTTAAGAAACAAAGAAAATTCATATATCACAAGCCAAATAGTCCAGGGATATGAACACATGCTGGTTTCAGATCTGATGGTACAAGGAAGCTACCAATGGAATTGGAATACAATAGGTGAATTGTTGAATGAAAGGGATATCAATGAAATAAAAACAATAATTGTTGGAGGACATGAAGAGCATGACAGACTTTTGTGGAAATTCAATAACAAAGGTAATTACACTGTGAAGTCGGCGTACCGGTATGCTATGGAGACTTTGGTGGATAATGAAGCTTATAAAGTTCCAGGCGAATGGATGCACATTTGGAGACTGAAAATTCCACAACGAGTTAAAGTTTTTCTCTGGCGAGTACTGAGGGGATGCTTACCGACACAGATGAGATTACAAGATAAAGGAGTTAATTGCACCGAGAGTTGCCCTCATTGTGTGAACAATCCTGAAAACGAGTGGCACATTTTTTTCGGATGCTTTAAAGCTAGACAAATCTGGGAGGCAGCGGGCTTATGGAATTATATTCAGAGTTTAATTCATAGTCACATAATTCTCCTCAAAGGTGACGAACCGCGAATTGGTTCGCGCGTACCAATTCGTGGTACTTTTGCGAATTGGTTCGTCGTAATTCTCTCCGAATTCTTTAAAACCTAAGTACCGGCGAACCACCCCAACAATCAAATAAGAACAAAATATAAAATGTTGAGATTGATTTAGACTTAGCTGTAAATATGATTGTTACAAATATAACATCACTTGTCCACTAGTACAATGCATCTTGTACAATGTAAAATGGATTTGGGTTGTATATTGGAACATCTAACAAATTGCTTCTTTCTAACTTTGATTACCTCTCAATGTTAGTTACACTTCTTGATGTGTGACTTGTTTTCCCTCTAAAATACACGTGCTATCAGCATACACTCAACTTTTATTTGATGGAAATTTGATTCTCAGTTTTATGATTAATATAAACTTTAGATTAATAATATTAATTAACATAAATTTAATACTAATTAATATTTTCATCAAATAATTTATTTAATTTTTTATTAACAACGTACCGATTAGCGTACCGACTATGTATACCCCTCACGTACCGAATTCTTTAAAGGTAGCGTACCGCGTACCCGAACCCGTACCGCGTACCCGAACCCGTACCGCGAACCGTGTGACTATGGTTTAATTAACAGAAATCCTGGTTTTAATGATCTCATTTTTGCAGCCTTCACAACTGAAACACAGCAGCAAGTGCAGGAAATTGTTTTAATGCTATGGTGCCTTTGGAAGAGACGTAACGAGCAGATATGGGAGGTTGAAGAGAAGCAGCCAAGTGTGTCTATCAATCAGACCAGGGAGTTGTTTTTTCAGTGGCAGCATGTTCGTGCAGGCGCCAATGCACAGGGAGTACACGTAACAGAAAGTGCTAACATATGGCAACCTCCACCTCGCGGGAAACTAAAATGCAACATCGACGCGGCGATTTTTGCTGAGCTGAACAGGTTTGGAGTCGGGATGTGTTTGAGAAATGACCATGGACAGTTTGTCAAAGCAAAGACTAGACTAATGGAAGGTACACCGCCGGCTTTGGAAGCGGAAGCTATGGGTTTAAGAGAAGCTCTAAATTGGCTAGGTGAGATTGAAGTATTTGATGTGTCTATAGAATTAGATTGTAAACCAGTTGTGGATAGCATCATGGATACTTCTAACAACCATAGTGAATTTGGAAAAATTATGTCTGCTTGTAAGTTACTACAACAATATCCAAACTTTAAGATAAGTTTTATTCGGAGACAAGCAAATTTAGTTGCTCGTACTTTAGCAAGAGCGTCAAAATTGTATGCTAGTCACCAAGTTTTTGAGTCTATACCATCTTGTATTTTGCCTATTATGATTAATGAAAGCATATGAGTTTATTACTGTTAAAAAAAAAACTGTTTTAACAAAAAAAATTATATTTAAAGTAGCCTAGTGATAAGTGGATAAATGGGATGATCAATATTCGAACCTTGATCTTTTGCATATATATATTGTAATGTTCTACCAATTAAACTAAGTCTACGTAACAAATTAATGATGTTTTTATTAGTGGGAAATGGGATTTTGGGGGAATATTCGAACTATAAAAAGGCAAATATATTAATTTTGGAAGAATACACTACATCAAAAAAGGCCAGCGGCGGCGGTTCGAAGCAGCATTTAGCGGCGGTTCAAACCGTCGCAATTAACCCCAAAAAAAAGAGGAATCAATCGAAGAGTCAAAGCATGGAGCGTACCCGTGTGAAAGAAAACTGGGGTGGTTCCAAACCGCCGGTACATGGGGAAGCGGCTGCAGTTATTGGCCAACTGCCGCTATTTGACTGTCGCTATATGCGTTTTTTCTTGTAGTGATAGACGATTACTTTTTGGTAGTGGTAATAAAATAAGTCTTGGCAAATTTTTTATTTTATTTTACCTTTTTTTTTTCAAGACTTCATAGGGTATTATTTCTAAACTCGAATACCTTTTTAAACAGGGTGGAAACGAAAAAGAGAGAAAAATTAACTAAGTTAAATGAAATAAGGTGTGTATACCAATACAAAAAGAAGGTTATGAATAAACAATTCGAGAGTTTTCCATAATACACTTATCGGCAAATGGGATTGAAAATTAGAAATGAGATTTCTCGACTTTGGTATATGGTTTTGAAAAATAAATATGGGGCGAGAGATGAGGTTATGAGAGGAGGTGAGAGTAGGGGTAAGCAGAACAGAAAAATTCAATTAAATTAATGATTCAAATTAATTTAAATAAAAAAACTCAATTTTTATAGTTCAGATAAAAAATCAAACTGAACCAATTGAAAACTGATGTGGTTTGATTCATTTTTCGGATTCAGTTCTCAAGAACCAGTAAAATCCGAACCAGTAAATATATATTATTTGGTTAATTTTTTTTTCATAGGTTAGCCCACATTTAAAAACTAAAACTGACCCAATTTGAACTACTTGTAAAAAAAAAATAGTCATGCAACAAACCCTAATTTAGAAACACGCTCTCAGACAGACTCCCTCACCTCACATCTGCAAACAACACTGTGTTTGAGTAGTGGTTGAAGTATTTTATCGCATAAAAATAAGGATGATAAAGAGAAGCTATAGAGCATATTGTCTGCAAATAAACAAATGGTTTCTCTTATCACTTGTTAGACATCAGTACAAAATATGAATTGCATGGTTGTAACTTGTCATTACATATTGACAAGAGATGGGTGTTGAATAAAAAAAATATTGAGTTTAAATTCGATTTCGAATCACAAGGAAAAATAATTGGTAAGAATTTAGAGATATGCTTGAAATAATGGATTATTAAAAAAGTTTGTTGTGTAACTGTTGATAGCAAGTGCTTGATTTCAATTTTTGTAACCCTTTTAAAAATTTTGTATAAAGTTACTATTTTGATTAGTGGAACGGATAACTACCATTTTTTTCATAACAGACCATCTTTAAACCGAACTGAGTGAACAATATTATATTTTTTCTTTTGTTCTCTTTCTCATTCGCTCGATTATTTAGTTTGGATTATTATTATCATTATTCCATTTATTATTGGTCGCTGTTATTTTGCTCTCACACATTAGATATTATTTATTTGTATAATTTTAACCGAAATCACAACACTTTGTTACCTTCTACCGCCAAGAAAACGACAACAAAATGCTGACAAAATGTTTTCATATCTTTAACAACTATTCATAGAGATTAGCCATGGAAACCTGGTGGTAAAGAATAAAGAAGTTTGTACTTATTAGCGCTAAATGGAAACCTTGATGCAGGTTGCCTGCTGTAACTGCTACATGCAGTAAGCAATCACAGCCACATAAAACAGATCAGACGGTCTTGATCTGTTTGATTTGTTTTATATGAAAATTAATCACAACCACATAAAATAGATCAGATGGTTAGAACAGTTACTGTGTAAATGCAGGAATTGCGTTAAATCCATTTCCGTAGTTATTGAGAGTAACCATAGAGAAGAGAATCAAGAGACTAGCCATGTCAAGCAAAAATGGAAGCAACAAACAAGTTTTACGATGTTGGTAGACAACGGTGATAGCTTTCTGGAAGAGATAGATTAGTACTAAATTACTAATGATCGCCCGTTGCAACATTTTTAAGCACTCAATTTAAAAAAAAAAATTATTCAAAAAATAAAATATTACAATTCCCGATATATATTAATTTCACATATTTTTATAAATTTTTTAGAAGATTCAATTGTAATTTTGATTCCTCTATTTTTACCATTTTACATAATTGATCCCTCTATTTTAAATTTTGACAGTTTTGGTCCTCAGCCCATATTTTGTCTAAAATATGATACAACATATTTAAAATTAACTTTATGAAAAAACTTCTTACAATTTCATCGATGTTGATATTTTCTCATCATTCAATCATATACCACGTCGTTTAAAACATATCACATCATTAATTTATTGAGAAAAATTATGATAGGGGATTAAAACTGTAGTATTTTAAAATAGTGAGACCAAATCCACAAAATGATAAAAATAAGGTGAACAAAAGTAGAATTGGTTTCAATTTTGGAGCAGCCAAAATTGATTCTGGACGTGTATAATTAATTTTGACTTGTTTGGTTTCTCAAAAGTAGAATTGATTATACTTGAAGCTAGAAATCGTAGCTTCTGATTCTAGAATTGATTTTTACACTCAAATTTTTGTTCAACTCATTTTTGCATTAATATATCCAAACAAAAACCACTTTAACTTAAAATTAATTTTGCCCAGAATCAATTTTACAAAATCAATTCTGTCAAAATCAATTCTCGTCACCGCAGAACCAAACTGTATGTTTGAATTTTGGAGTAGCCAGAATTAATTTTGGATGTGTAGAATTGATTCTGTCATGTTTGGTTTCTCAAAAGTATAATTGATTCTGCCTCAAGAATTGATTCTACTTAAAGCTATAAATCGTAGCTTCTGATTATAGAATTGATTTTTACACTCAATTTTGTGTTCAATTCACTTTTGCATCAATATATCTAAACATAAACCACTTTAAATTAAAATCAATTTTGACCATAATTAATTTTACAGAATCAATTCTCTCAAAATAATTGTTAGCATTTCCCGGAAAAAAAAAAATGTGAATTAATTATTTTTGGGTTCATATAATGTGAATTAATTTTGTAAATGACTGAAAATATAGGGCTAAAAATGTAAATAAGCAGAAGAAAAAATTCCTTGGAATTATATTGAGGCGACCACATAAACCCTGAGTTCTCTCGTAACCCTAACAGCAGTGGCGGCCACACCGCCCCGAAATTAGGGTTTATCGTCTTCTCTCTTAATTCATCAGGTTCATTATTCCTTAACACTTATAACCATTTTATAGATTATTTTCCATTTTATCGAATTTCAAGATATTGTATTAACAGAACTATGGTTTTGATTTTTTGTAGTGAAATTGTTGATTTAGTTTAGAGGTGCAATGAGATTGGAGAAGTGCTGGTTCTGTTCTTCTACTGTATATCCTGGACATGGAATTCAGTTTGTTCGTAATGATGCAAAGGTATAATATAACTATAATCTGTTGCTTATCTATATGGGGATTTTTTGAATAATCAACTTATTTGCAGCTTATAGCATAAACACTTATCATGATAAACTTTAAGCTAATTTTATTTATTGCAAAAGATAAAATAAAGATATGCTATGATCTGTTTTCGTAAGTTATATTGGAGAACTTGTGAAAGTAAGCTGAAAAAACTTATGAAAATTGTCATAAGCTGGTTTCATAAGTTCCTTCAAACAGTCTCACAAAACTTATGCCAGTAATAAGCTCAAATAAGCTAAATCCAAACGGTGTTTCATGTTTGTGCTTGATAGTAGAGAAACTATTAATTGTAGAAATTATTGTAGTTCTTGTTGAATTAGTTGATTTTGATTGAGATGTATGAAAATGGTGTTGTCATTTAGCGGTAATAGAGGCGATACAGCCTAGTGCATTTGGATGAATTCACTATCAAAACTGAGACATTTTCCCAATTTTGCTATTTTGGGAATAGAGGCCACTATTCTAGTTTTGCTAGCGGATATTGCGGCAATAGTGAAGAAAAGAGAATTTAATAGGAGTGCAATCTCTTACCTATTTATATCCTGTTTCATTTGTGCACAAAGTTACTAAAGAAACTATTAATTATAGAAATTGTTACACTTCCTGTTGAGTTGGTTGATTTTGATTGAGATGTATGAAAATGGTGTTGTTAGTTAGCGGTATTAGAGGCGATATAGCATAGTGAACATTGATGAATTTTTTAGATATCCCTCAAACCCCATTGATCCTCTTTCAAACCTTCGAATCCCCTTATCATTCCAATCTGGATTGGCTTGCTTGCTATACTTGTGTTGCAGCCTTGAATTGGACATTGGTTGCTTAGATCACCTATCTAGCTTATTAATTTTCACTATTTACTTTATAATATGTAACTGGTAGTGTAATGCCAATCACAATAACCGGCTTGGTTTTTTGTGTGTGTGTGTGTATGTGTGTGTTTGTTCATAGCTCCACTTCACAAGGAATGTGTGGTTACAGTGTCTCATAACTGTTCTTGTTGTAGATTTTTAGATTCTGTAGATCTAAGTGCCACAAGAACTTTAAAATGAAGAGGAACCCTCGTAAAGTAAAATGGACCAAGGCATATAGGCGGGTGCATGGAAAGGATATGACACAGGTAAACAAGGCTTCCTTTCCCTTGTTTTCCTGGTTGCGTTATTGTGTTGATTACTCTCTTGGTTTGGATAAGCTTAACGCTATTATATGTTGTTTTAGGATTCAACATTCGAGTTTGAGAGAAAGCGCAACAGGCCGGAGAGATATGACAGGAATCTTGCTGAAAATGTCCTCAAGGCCATTCCAAAGATCGATAAGATCAGAGTCAGCAGGGAAGAGAGTCACCACAAGAATAGGTTATTCTTTGACTCAACTTTTATTCATATATCCCTAAGCTTTATTACAGGTTGTTTTCTTCTTGTTCTATTCTGACATTTAATATCCCTTAGGATGAAGGGCAAGAAGCAGAAGGCGCTCAAGGAAGATGAAAAGGAGTATAATAATTTCATCCATATTATTAAAGAACCTTCTGTGCATGAAAATGAGAAGATCAAAGTGGTGGTGTCCCAACCACAGTCAGAAGAAAATCGTGCCATGGAAGAGTGATATCAATGCTACATCCCTTTTAATGTGGCCCAAGTTACAAGTTGATTTTTCACTCATCAGTAATGTGAATGATGAAATTTTGAAACAGATTTTTGTGGTCTTTAAGAATATGTTTGTGATGTTTTTGGATAATGATTTATGAGATAGTGAACAATTATATAAAGCACATGTTGCCTAACATTAAGTTTGAGTCTGAAATTTTTTTTAGAGTTTAATGGACATTCATTAGTGTAAAATAGTTTTTACTGACATCCAATAAGAAACCCCATTATTGGTGGATTTTCATTGGATATCTCTGTAAAACTATTTTACATTGGATGTCTGTGTAAAACTATTATTCAACGACGTGCATATCCTTTAAATCCTTTTTATTCATCTGATCTTTTTATAAAGCACAATTATATTATTCATTATTCAATCTAGATATCTGATCATTGCATGGTCATTACTAAGAAACTTCTGGATATGGTCACATTTATTTATCTACAAAGTTCTAATTAATATTACTAGGCTTTTTTTTTCTTTTCTTTTAAAGTAGTTTATTGAAGAATACAATAATTTGATTCTTAAAAAGTTCAATCCATAACTTTTGAACCAACATGTTAGTATTTGTCTAATTTTAATAATAAAATGAGTTTGTTTACTAAAATGTTCTTATTAGTATGCAGAGTAATTTGATAAATTGAATGCAATTAATAATAGTATTCTTTTCGCCATAATTATAATTAAAAAGTTATTTTTTACATTCATTGTGCTATTTCATTTAAGCCGCTCTTCCATGAATTAAAGGAATTAAATAAAAATTAGAAAAAAAATACACCATTTGAGTATTAATTAGTCAAATAAATAACTTATTTATCCTATATTGTTAGCTGCTGATGAAACACGTGTCTATGGCTTAATATATCCCTCCAAATCCAAACAGAGCGATATGGAACCAACCAACAACAACCATACAAACAAACACAAAAAAATGAACAAAAATGAAAAAGTGAGTCATCACAGTGAATGAATGAATAAGTACCAATGGTTTTAGTAACAACAACAATACCTTCTTGTTCCTCTCTACTACTACTACATTATTCCAAAACCAGATACGTCGTCGTTGGATGTACTAGTAGAAGCATTGTTCATGAGATAGATGATGTGAAATCATCAGAGAATGTGTTTCCTCCATTGAAAACAGCAAAGAGAGTTGTGCTTGTTAGACATGGACAGAGTACGTGGAATGCTGAAGGGAGGATTCAAGGTAGTTCTGATTTCTCTGTTCTTACTAAAAAAGGTGAGTCTCAAGCTGAAACTTCACGTCAAATGCTCTTTGATGATAACTTCGACGCTTGTTTCTCCAGGTCCGTCTATCTATCTATCTATCTATCTGTCTATATTGGAAAAACGAGTAAATTACTAAATTGGTCTTGAAATTTTAAATACTTGTCAAATAGTACTTTAATTTTTCGAATTGGGAAATATTTTAATTAATTTGTATAATGTCATTCAAAATGGTCACTTTATTAACTTCTGGCGTTAGAAGTTATGACGTGACATGTAAATTTGATATATCACATTACACGTTGATCTCACATCAATGTATAGCTTACTAAGGAATAATTTGCGTATGAAATTTAGGTCATCTCGAGAACAAATTTATCGATGATTGCAATTGGACTAATTATTACTAAGAAATTAGTCTCTAAGCCCTGAATCGTAGGAAAATTAATCTCTGGTGTAGTGGTGTGGTGGTATTGATGTGGGAACAACGCCGAGGAGCTGCATATTCAGTTAACATGCCATGTTATAGTTCCTGTCATTAAAGGCTACTCCCTCTAGTCTCATATATAAGCAAATTAAATACTCATTTTTCAGGTTCATTGAATAACTGATGTATGTGGTTCTATGAACTACATACATTAGTTATTCAATGAACCTGAAAACAAAATCTTTGCTTATATATGAGACCGGATGGAGTAACATATAGACTATTTTGACTAGCACTTTTAAAATTTCAGGGATGTGTTTGTCTATTTGCAAAAATGAGAGACTATTTTGATCCATGCCTACAATTTTGGGGACTAATATGCATACTCTTGCAAGAAATCTTCTAATAACAAGTGATTGAATTTCACATAACTGTTTTATGCTAATGTAAAGTCTTGCAAGAGGTCTTTTTTAGTTTCTCTATTAAGCCATCGTTCATTATCATCCATTGTTTATTGGTTGCCAATGCTACACCACTGATTTTGTGTTTATTTTTTTGTTTGTTTGTTCTTTTTTCTTTTTAGCCCTTTGGCGCGATCAAAGAGAACTGCTGAAATCATTTGGGGACCTCGCCAAGACCAAATTATTCCCGAGTTTGACCTACGGGAAATCGATTTGTATTCCTTTCAAGTAAGCTCCATGTTAATCAATTTTTGCTCCAGCTTCATTAAATTGGCTACCCTTGTGAGAGTTCAAGTTTTCATTATCGTAGTCTTCATTTACATAACTTAATTAAACATAAACACCTATAATATGACAGTTTATATGACAAATACTTATGTTCAATATGCTATTAGGCATTTTCGTTATATATGCATATTGAAAACCTATTTACATTGTCAAAATTTGTTTTCACCATAAGAATAATAGATGCGAATCGAAGCGAGGACACAAAATAAGTTTCGTTTATGATGTTTCTATGACCTATCTTGAGTAGCTTATTGAAATAGGCTAATGTGGTAGCCGTCCATTGAATAAATTTGTATTTTTTTAGGGACTATTGATGACTTGGTGTGACAGGTATTGTTGTTTTTGTTATTGGTGTATTTTAGGGTTTGTTGAAGGAAGAGGGAAAAGCGAGATTTGGTCCGGCCTTTCATCAATGGCAGGTAGATGCTTCGAATTTCATCATTGACGGTCATTATCCTGTGAGAGAGCTATGGGATCGTGCTAGGAACTGCTGGACTAAAATCCTAGCTCATGATAGCAGGTCTGTTCTTGTGGTTGCTCACAATGCTGTTAATCAGGCTCTTGTTGCAACAGCAATTGGTACCTGTTTCTCCCTCTAAGGAAAATTTGATGATCTAAAGGTTCAAATTTTGTCAATTTGAATAATGTGCTCACATTTACTTCCATTTCGAACAATCAGGTTTGGAATCAGATTATTTCAGAACTTTACTTCAGAGCAATTGTGGTGTTAGTGTGCTTGATTTCTCCCCAAGACCGGACGGTGGTTCTCCCCATATCTGTCTTAACCGCTTAAACCAGGTATATACTACATAGTACATTTAGCAGGTAGGAGGGAAAATGCGGCTGCAACAGCGATTGTGATGCTGTTTTAGAGACCTCTAAAACCATTATGTTGCGGCCACAATTGCGATTGTAGACCACAATTTTAAACTAGGACAGCTTCAGATTATAAGCTGATGTAAATTTATGCACTTGTAGATTGTTCTATCTATCCCCTATTTGTGAATCAAATGTTTCTTAACTATCTTCGCAATGTGGACAACTGTTTAGGCTTTCCTTTAAATAGAATCAAACTATTATTGCAGACGCCGGGTTCACCTGTTGCCGGAGGGAAATCTGGAGGTAGAGAGGCAAGTAAGCGGATTGTTCTTGTTTGTAACGGAACTACTCAAGGAAATACAGAGGTAACACAAAATCGCAAAAATGTATTTTATCAGATATAACTGGTTAAAGGGTATTTAGCAAACATTCTAATAGTTTGAATTTCTTATTTATGCCGATTCCTGTGAATGTCTTAACCGATAAACCGCGGGACACTCTGTCCTGTAAGGTATTTCTTTCCTAATACTAGTTGCTAAGTCCACCTACAGACCCTAAGCAATTTTGGTTGAAATTTTAAGCACTTTACCAAAGTGTTCATTTGACTCATTCTAACACCCAATACCTTTCCATGTTTACATTTTCCCTTTTCCTTAGAGGTAGAGGGAAGCTAGTAAGAACTATAGGCTAAACTATTAAGAGAGATATAGATTTTAATGGTTTATCATTGGATTTGATTTATGATGATCGATTATGGAGTTGCTGTTGTTTGATCCATATATATTGCAGACTCCTCCAACTGGAAAAGATTTTGGTTGTTGATTGTTGTTATTGTATTTTATCAATTCGTCATTAATCCTATGATATGCATTGGGTTGGAAAGTGCTAAATAGAACTATTTATATACTTTCAACTTGTAGCTAAAGCTTTTGTAATAGTTGGTTTATGACATTAGATCCTCTACGACCATGTATTTCCATATTACTCACATTCTTCCAAAAAAGGGCATTCTGGTACTATAATGCTCCAGCTATGGTAGGGTCCAAGGACATGTCCGACCTATTATGGGTGTACGGCAAGGCAGTCTTACTTTAGAATTAGATTAGCATGAGGCTGATTCCACGACACAGACTCCCGGCGTTCAGGTTTATTATTCTAGTCACAGGTTTATTATTCTAGTCACATCACATAGCAGCAATTACATTCATTACCAAAAACTCCCCCTCAACCCCATTTTTATAGGTAATATGAAGCCCAGATACTTCAAAAATGACAGTTTCAATGTCCGATATTGACACGCATCTGATACTTCCAGTTATGTACGATACCACTGTTGGGCCATGGGGGGAGCCTTGCTGGGTTGGAGCAACGCATTGGGATAAGAACAACCACAAAAATGAGTTGGACACCGCATCTTCACCCAAAACCTTAAGACATTGGGTTTATGGGTCCTTTCACTTAAATGTTGCTCAACCTCAACTCTTGCATCCAATGGGGGACATTAACTCAGTCGATATATCTCAACATATCCCCTTAAGTGTGAGACTCTCCACATCCACAATCCAGCGAGACTCTCTTATTGCTCCCCCATCAAGTTGAATCGGGTTATGATACCACTGTTTGGATTGGATCAACACATTGGGCTAAGAGCAATACAAGTGAGTTGAACACCGCATCTTCGCCCAAAACCTTAAGATTTTAGGTGAAGATATGGTGTCAAAAGTCACTTGTGCGGTTGCTCTTTGCCCAATGTGTCGATCCAACCCAATAAGGTTCCTCCTCATGGCCCAACACCAACTAAAAACATAATTGTCACCCGGATGTGATACATCTTTGCTACATCATACTAACTTAAAACACAAAATTGTATTTTTTTTTTTGTGACACATGCATAGTAGAAAGTTTATTCCGATATAGGTGGGGGAAAGATATTTAACTCTCCGTGTGTTTGGAACCATGGCCAATTGAACTTCAAAACACACTCTCGATTCAAAACACACACTCTCCGTGTGTTTGGAACCCACAGCAAGAAGCTTCATGTTAACAAACGGTGACTAGGTTTCAAATTTGAAAACAAACACCGAAACAAGCTATGCCTACTTGTTGTGATCATCGCAAGTACATAATTATGATCAGCATATGGTGACTACTGATATGTTTATGTATTAATTAACAATACGAAATTAGTAATGTGAATGTCTCTTTACAAACATAGTGCATTTACAAACAAATATTTGTTAACGTATCTAGGTTGTGTCGTATCTTGATTTTTATAAATGCCGTGTTGTATATGTATCATACAAGGGCTTCTTAGGGTATACCAGATAACCATTCATGTGCTTTCACCCAACAACGTAAGCTTTTGGAATATTTGATTCATAATGGAAAGATTCTAAAAGTTTTATTTCAAATGCAGTTATTCATGTTTGGTTTCTAAAAGAACTACCTTATTATAACAGGGTGGTTTGCTCTTTGCTGGTGATCAACCATTGAACATGCTTGGTGTTATACAGGTACGAGTATCGGTCCATTTATAAGAAATAAGTGGGAATGGAAGAAGTTATCTCATCTGACCTTTTTCATGTATAACAGTCTCAGAAATCTGCAGAACTACTTCTTGATTTGTCCGTGAGTTCCATAATTAGCAGTCCTAACAAATCTTGTATTGAGACAGCCATGTCCATATCCCAGGTAAGCTCACTTTTGGTACTTTTAACTTTGTTCCATCATGCTAAATTTTTACTCCTGTCATGCCGACAAACTACTATTTCCGATGTTAATCATTTCATCTTTTAAATTGCGATTGCGATTATGCTGCTAACATTTATATTACGTTAAAATGCGGACAAATGCAGTTGCTGCAGCCGCAATTACGGTTGCGATTGTAATGTTGTCGCGGAGACCTCATTAACCGTTATATATTGCATTATTTGTATAAACTTTTGAATGGACTCTTGTTTTGATATACCTATTAAACTGTTGGGCGTGAATTTAGGTACAAGAGGCTGCAGATTGCTTGGGTGCTGACTGTGTGCCACGCTACGTTGAAACAAAGCAAATGGGGTACCTTGATATTGAAGCTATCTTAAAACAATCCAAAATGGCAAGTAACTTACAGTTTAGATGTGTTTTTATATGACTGGAACATGATTTGTCACTCACAAATTATTTGATTTTATGAATGAAATTGAAGACAACTAATTAATTAAGTATTTCATGTACTGGAATGATCTTGACCAAGCAATGATCATAAGAATTTGCCAAATACCAATTTTTTGATCATTTGATTTAAGACTTGAATCTTAATTTTTTTTTAGATTAGCAGATATATAATAGCTTATAGGTTTTCTATGTCGCTTCTTTTACTTAAAAAATGTCGTATTTCTATTGGTAATAGCGTATAGCTTTGGTGAACAGTTTATGTGTCCATCATCACTATTTTCTATCTAAATTTTTCTCATCGATTGCAGGATGTATCCAGTTTACCGCCATTTCAGCCTGGATGGTTAAATAAAGTTGACGATGAATTGAGAACAACAATATGGGATCAATCTGGAAATGCCTGGAAATCCCTGTTGGACGAAATATCCGATGAATCTAAATCAGGAGAAGTTATAGTTGCAGTTTCTCATCCTGCGATTCACATAGGACTAATAGCGCACTGCCTTAATTTAACGAAAGAATGGCTGGGATCGTTTCATCTTGACGCAGGAAGCATTAGCGTCCTCGACTTCCCCGATGGACCTAAGGGAAGCGGCGTAATCAGGTGCATAAATTATACTGCACACTTAGGGAGATGGTCCATCCCTATTACAAGACCAACAACAGAAGATGTTGAAGATTTTTAACTATAAATTTATGATTCTGAAACAACAACACTCAGTTCTAAATGCATGATAGTAAAACCGAAATCTTTCGGTATGAGACATAAATGCATTTATTTTTCTCCTTCCGCGGTTAAGATATACCACTTCAACTTCAAGACATAGTTTCTTGTTGTGTTTGTAAAAGCTTATTTGAGCTTATTATATGACATAAACAATCATGTAATTATTTGAAAGAGCGTGTAAAAATAACGGAGGATATGATTATACGTTGTTTTCAGTTCGGCCATATTGTATAAAAAAAAATTTATGCATAACTTATGCGGAGTTTATTCCATGATTCCGTCTTCAATTATATAATAACCAACTTATACATAATCGCTTATTGACTTAAAGTCTGGTTAAATTTACCCAAATGCCCTTTCAAAATGTTGTGATTTTTATGCCATTCATAAGTCCAATCATCCAAGGTCAGTGTCTCAGCTGTCCTGAATCTTTCTTTTTCTGAGATCAATTCAAAATAGTGATGCTATAGATTGCTGACCATGTTCAAGGCTTGAACAAGTTAGAGAAGTGCAATAAATTTTTGACATAACTCAATTTGAATATGTCAAGATACATAAAGTATTTGTTTGATAAATAAAATTATAAGAATCACTCATGAATTATTGATAATGGCAATTTTTTTATCACCATCATGGAAGGTAATTATCAATTTTCTCAATTACTGATCTCTACTAGTGAACCTGACCGATTATCTTTAGTAGAATCTGCCCTCTAATTATATATTATTTTTTTTAAAAAGAATCTACGTCCATTTTCACTTAGATTAATGTAATGTTGGTTTAATAATAACAATTTGTTATTATTACATAAGAAATTATGGTCTAGCATTTTGCTCTTTGCCACTTGTATAAAAAAAATAAAGGAAAAATTCCTCACTTATGCTGTTATTGACTGTGACCATAGATAGATATGTGATAAACATTGTGCAGATTATTTTTAAACATGAAGAATATTTCATTTTATTTTTAAATAGACTTGTAGAATTTCACAAGACATTAATAACTTCAACTATATAAAATGGCTACATTGTTAATTAGTTTATAAAATTTCAGATTCAATGATTAATATATCATTTGATCAGTCCTATCACACGGAACAAGTTGTTCATTTAACCGACATTGAAAGCTGTACCTATATTATATATATAGTATTTATATTTATATTTATATTTATATACTCATGGATTATTTTTTATTAGAGAAGAAAGTTGCAGTGGAATTTTAAGTGTCATTTTCATGAATTAAATTAAATTAAATTTAATTCAAGTTTCTGCTAACATGAAAACGGACTAATCACCAAACTTTCAATAAGAAATACAAAATCTCATCTAATGATGATGTTTTTTAATTGTATTTTAAACAAAGATTAATTAATATTTTCACGTTTAGTATAAACATTGTAATATTTAACTCATATTTGGAGGAGACTGATTTGGAAGATTAATTAATTGCCAATGCTTATGTAGATAACGTGTTACTACTATATTTGTTTTGATTATTACCACTACAAGAAAATCTGGGGTTTGCTACGCCGAGCTTAGCAGCTATTTCGTAGCTAATCGCTAGTAAAACAGAGTTAGCTACGAATTTGTTGTGAATTTGCTGTCATATAGGTCGTAGCATGGATTGGGCGGCAAATTATCCACCAAAAATTTTCCTAGCTAATTTGCAACTAATATAAAGAAAATCCTAGCTAATTCCCAATTAATACCTAGTTAAATATTATTCAAAAGTTATGTTTCCTAACTAAATTGCTAGGAAATTGTCAGAAAAATTTCGCAACAAATATCTAGCTACATATTCCTAGCGATTTCGCAGCTACATCCAAGCTTTTTCGAATTTTTATAATTATAAAAAGCTTTTGTAATAAAAAAGGATTATGCTAGCAAATAATATATTTTGCTACCTAATTATATGTTTTGCTGGACTTAAATAGTGGGTATAGGGAAGAAATAACTTAAGTTATTCCTTCATTTGTTATAAATAGTGGGTATAGGGAAGAAATAACTTAAGTTATTCCTTCATTTGCTATAAATAGTGGGCATCAGATCAGAACAAAGCAATTAAGCCATGATAAATTGCTAAAAGTAAAACTTAATTCAGAACAAAGCTCTCAAACACAAAAGTATAATTGCTCGCACTAATTTCTTCGTACTTAATCTTCCATATGTAACAGCCCGTTTTTCCAGGGCCAGAAAAGTCAATATTTTTTTTTCTTTTTCAACTAACACTCAGAGTGCGCATATAATATTTTTCAATGAGCCGGCATTCAAATATACAAAAGACTCATTACCATAGGTGCTTCGACAAGCAAAGTGTATTCCTGAATAATTACAGTCCAAGTCTAAGTATCAAGTACTTACAACAAAACAAGTTAGACAACCCTATGCTAACCAAAAGCACGGTGCACAAAACACACCGGCGCATAGTCTACCTATACTAAGCTTCACCAAATGCTTACTATAGCCTAGAACTGCCACCGTCGTCATCACGACCTAACCCATCACCTGGGTGGGATGAGCCCGCAAATGAAAGAAAGGGTCACCACAAAATATATAGTATATATATATATAACCGGTGCGAAAGATTGTACACATAACAATAATTCCACAAAACACAAGAGAAAGCTCTTAACCAACAAAGCAATTCCCACCAACGGGTTCATATAAGCAATGCACACATAGCCTATAATGCAACCTCTACAATGCGTGGTACTAACCCTAGCTACCACAATGCATGAGCTCCAGAACTGTAGGTCCCACCCCTACTAAAACACCAATGGAATCACAAGGTTAGGGTGGATCCACTCCCGCAATCACACCCCATGGTCCACTCCCGCAACCATGTGTTGAACTCAATAAAACCCTAAGAATCAGGTGGGTCCACTCCCGCAACCACACCTCGTAGTCCACTCCCGCAACTACACCTCGTAGTCCACTCCCGCAACTACGCGCTAACAATGCATGAGCATACGATTCCCCATGTATACTAATGCAACAAATACATACCTCCCTAGCGTATGTAAACCATCCCAACAACATACATACATATCCAATCATATGTAACAAACCACAACAAACATACATACATTTCCAATCATATGTATTCACCCACATGTTCATACATACATCTCCAATCATATGTAAAACAACGCACGTATTGTAAACACTTTCTCATCACGAGAATACATAACACATACATGTCAAACACACAAACACGCATCACCGAAAATAACCAACAAACATGTTATAACTCAGTGAAAAGACAGAAATAAAGTGATGCCCTTACCTCGGCAAGCTTCCGTCAACAATACACGCTCAAACAACACAACGCGCTTCCTAAAACAAGCAGCGTAACAATCAATACATTGTTCTCTAACCAATCGTATTGAAACTACACCAAAACCCCAAAAACCTAATGGTTCCTAAGGAAAAACCACTCTTTCGGACATCGAACCAAAAACTACCGTATTGATCAACCCCCATGAGTTATTTGTACTATTTTTAGGACCCAAAACAATTGTCAAAAGTCTTAAATAATTTGAAATGCAAAATGGCCGTTTTCTTGCGTTACAAGCCACACACTTTCCGAATACCCGGAAAACTCGTTTCCAATCCCAACCACTTCCATAAATTAATAAAAAGGAATTAGAAAGCTAAAAACCCAGTTAGGACATCATAATCCAAAATCTCAACTCCCAGAGCTCGCCCTGGCGAGTTGGTGGCGAGTGAAGGCAGAGAGTACTGGTCTTACTCGCTCTGGAGCTCGCCCTGGCGAGTTGTCAAGACCTGTGACACTCGCCCTGGCGAGTAACCACTCGCCCAGCGAGTTTCAACTGTCATGACAGCAAAAGACAGCAACTCACACCACCTTTCTCCACCCAAGCCTAGTTTGATTCTATTAGTTCCCAACACTTTTTCAAGGCATAAAAACAAACCATTTTCATAAGCAAGCAATTCATTTCCGAAAGCTTGTAGGTTGCTTCGAGTGCAAGTTATTTGGTTTTCACTTCCAAAATCAAAACCAAATCTAAACACAAGTTTTATTACGGGCCTTAACCGTCCGGTAATCATTTTCAAACATGTTTTCAAGGTAAAAAGCGACACCACATGTCACAAGAGTTTTAAATCATTTTGACCTCAAAACACTACTCAAAAACTCTTAGAAAATATTTTCATAAACCACAAAATATTTTTCATCGGATTTTCTAAAACAAAACCATACAACGCATTTCCCTTTCGCCCAAAGGTTCAAAGACAACTTTTCTTTTCAAAACCTTACAACATAACCTCATGTAATTGATCAATACTCTAAACTTTCAAAACCCTAGCTTTTCTCATGAGATTCTCACAAACTCATGGAAAATTGAAATAACAAAGCCTACTCATGCTTACTAAACCCTCATGAACAACTCTCATGGAACAAAAACCATTCACAACCAATTCTTATGAAATTTCTCCCAAGAACATAATCATAAAATCTCATGAATCTCTAAGTTTAGCCAACTAAGGGATGAAAGAAGTTCTAGTTACCTTAGGAAGAAGAATCTCACAACTCCAAGCTTTCAACCAAGCTTCTAATCAAGTGATATGGTGAAGGAATGCCAAACTTCACAAGTTGGGAAGGTGGAAAAGAAGCCACGGCTAAAGAGAAGAAGAGTGAAGAAGTTTTGTGATTTATCTTATGACAACAAGTGACTAAAAGTCTCCCTTAAGACTTAGTCTTGTTCCATAATAGCCTTTGGATCAAATAGGATAAAGCTTCAAGACACAATCCTAGCCCTTGGATCAATCCGAGTCTATCTTCCCAAGATATTTCCCATAACCTCATAAAACGAAACGCACGCTCAGTTCTCGCGCGTCGCGACGAACGTAAAACACAAAAACAGAAAACCTACGGAAAGAACGTCTAACGTTTTTCCATTCCAAAACTTATCGCCGAATCTTTTTCCGCGACTGTAATTTTCTTCCATACCTTAGAAAATTAATCTCAGGACATATCCTAACTCGCGCAGATATATAAAACTCCCATCCGAAACCTCACTCAAAACAGATGCAGTAAGATTTTCCATCCGCGGGTAAAATCCTACTCGTTTTTCCAAAAACGAGAATAATCCAAAACTCGTTATTCTAAGACCACAGAAATCTTCTCATACTTAAAAGAGGACTACGACCCAAAAGTCTGTGCCTTTCCAGCGCACGAGCACAAAACAGGCTCCGTTTCAGCAAAAATCTCATTAATGTGACGATAAACACAAATCCGCTTCTACTAAAAACCCTAAAACTCGTAGCCGACACTAGAGTTCCTTAGAAAATAGTACAGTAAAATCTTGGGTCTTACATTACTACCCTCCAAAAAGAAGTTTCGTCCTCGAAACTAAAGGTAAGAGTAACAACTCAACTAATTATTACCATCACCAACACAACAAAATCCCTCAGGATTAGGTGTAGCCACACAGATGCTAACACACTGGCACAACCGTGCAGCAACCGCAACTCTCAACGAGTTCACCACTCAAAAATTAACCTCACAACAGAGGTTCTCAACCTCTAGTTCCTCAAAAGTCCAAAGGTTCACACAAAATTTTTCCAAAATCCATTCTTTTGCCTCCGCGACGTAGCCTAAACCACTAGGTTCACGCGAAGCAGTGACTAGCTACCCTCCAAAAAGAAACACAGCACCCTTTGTGCACCACTAAGGTTAGCAAAACCAGTCAATTCCAAACAACACGACTTATAAACAAAACCCCAAACAAACAGCATACATCCAAACATACAAGAGTGGGTTGCCCTCAAACAATAATCAATGCAGTAAAGTGTTACCTGCAACTAGTAATCCTCATGCATGGCATTACCGGTCTGACCGTTCACTCCAGTGCCCATACAGTAAGCACCTCCTCTAGCAGCGGGTCGAACTCCTTGTGCCACATCTGCCGACGTCCCGGCCTTCGGGGCTTTGCAATCCCTAGCAAAATGACCCGGTTTCCGACAGTTGAAACAAATATTCCCCGGACTCGGACATTCGTTTGCATAATGCCCCGCTTGCCCACATCTGAAGCAACCTTGCTTCTCTCCACCCCGACTCCCCTGAGTCTCTTGATTCACAGAGTGACCTGATCCTCTAATATTTTGGGAACGGTTACCAGACATATCCCCTTGCTTCCTCTTATTTTGACCCGAACTCGGATTCTGACCACTTGAATTACTAGGTCCTCCAACACTAAAATCACCCTGGCGGTTCTCCCGCTTCTTCCTCATATCCTCCACCTCTTGGCACTTCTCTACCAAGACTTGAAACTGACGAATGCCCAACGGCACCACTGCGTCTTGCAGTTCATACCTCAAACCATCCTGGAAGCGACGACACATATAGGCCTCATCTATCCCATCCCTAAAGAAATGGAAGTAACGGGATAGTGACTCAAACTTTTTGGCATAGGCTTCCACTTTAATGCCCCCCTGCCGCAGCTGCAGGAACTCCTCTCCGTACCTTTCCCTCGCAGTCTCGGGAAAGTACTTAGCTAAGAACCTCCTCTTGAAGTTCTCCCAATTTACCTCCTCATCAACATTTCCCATAAGGAGCCTGGTGTTCCCCCACCAATATTCAGAACTACCCTGCAACTGATAGGTAGCTAACACCACCTTCTCTCTTTCTGGACAATGAATTGCCCCGAATATTCTCTCCACAGCTTGGAGCCACAAGTCAGCAGTTTCCGAACCTCCCTCCCCATTAAACTTTGGAGGAGTCTGCTGATTGAAACTCGTAAGAACCCGAGATGCAGCAGCTATAATCTCCCTCTCACGCTTCTCTGCATCCCTCTGCGCCTTAGCATGAGTTTGCGCAGTCACAGCAGCTGCCATGGTATGCATGGCATAAGCCATCTGATTCACATCAACCTCTGGTACTATAGGAACTGGATTCGCCCTTCTTGGCGGCATTCTATTCTGCACAATACCAATTCTGATTAGATTCCTTATCCAAACATTTCTGAGTCTCAACAGAAATCTCATACAACGGTTACTAGCACATAACCCGACACCGAACAACCACTAGAACTGACACTGCTCTAGCTATGTTCCAACCGACTCTGGACTAACGACTCAAGTATACACTTCCCCTTTGAAGATTTAAAGCCGTGCTCTGATACCAATTGTAACAGCCCGTTTTTCCAGGGCCAGAAAAGTCAATATTTTTTTTTCTTTTTCAACTAACACTCAGAGTGCGCATATAATATTTTTCAATGAGCCGGCATTCAAATATACAAAAGACTCATTACCATAGGTGCTTCGACAAGCAAAGTGTATTCCTGAATAATTACAGTCCAAGTCTAAGTATCAAGTACTTACAACAAAACAAGTTAGACAACCCTATGCTAACCAAAAGCACGGTGCACAAAACACACCGGCGCATAGTCTACCTATACTAAGCTTCACCAAATGCTTACTATAGCCTAGAACTGCCACCGTCGTCATCACGACCTAACCCATCACCTGGGTGGGATGAGCCCGCAAATGAAAGAAAGGGTCACCACAAAATATATAGTATATATATATATATAACCGGTGCGAAAGATTGTACACATAACAATAATTCCACAAAACACAAGAGAAAGCTCTTAACCAACAAAGCAATTCCCACCAACGGGTTCATATAAGCAATGCACACATAGCCTATAATGCAACCTCTACAATGCGTGGTACTAACCCTAGCTACCACAATGCATGAGCTCCAGAACTGTAGGTCCCACCCCTACTAAAACACCAATGGAATCACAAGGTTAGGGTGGATCCACTCCCGCAATCACACCCCATGGTCCACTCCCGCAACCATGTGTTGAACTCAATAAAACCCTAAGAATCAGGTGGGTCCACTCCCGCAACCACACCTCGTAGTCCACTCCCGCAACTACACCTCGTAGTCCACTCCCGCAACTACGCGCTAACAATGCATGAGCATACGATTCCCCATGTATACTAATGCAACAAATACATACCTCCCTAGCGTATGTAAACCATCCCAACAACATACATACATATCCAATCATATGTAACAAACCACAACAAACATACATACATTTCCAATCATATGTATTCACCCACATGTTCATACATACATCTCCAATCATATGTAAAACAACGCACGTATTGTAAACACTTTCTCATCACGAGAATACATAACACATACATGTCAAACACACAAACACGCATCACCGAAAATAACCAACAAACATGTTATAACTCAGTGAAAAGACAGAAATAAAGTGATGCCCTTACCTCGGCAAGCTTCCGTCAACAATACACGCTCAAACAACACAACGCGCTTCCTAAAACAAGCAGCGTAACAATCAATACATTGTTCTCTAACCAATCGTATTGAAACTACACCAAAACCCCAAAAACCTAATGGTTCCTAAGGAAAAACCACTCTTTCGGACATCGAACCAAAAACTACCGTATTGATCAACCCCCATGAGTTATTTGTACTATTTTTAGGACCCAAAACAATTGTCAAAAGTCTTAAATAATTTGAAATGCAAAATGGCCGTTTTCTTGCGTTACAAGCCACACACTTTCCGAATACCCGGAAAACTCGTTTCCAATCCCAACCACTTCCATAAATTAATAAAAAGGAATTAGAAAGCTAAAAACCCAGTTAGGACATCATAATCCAAAATCTCAACTCCCAGAGCTCGCCCTGGCGAGTTGGTGGCGAGTGAAGGCAGAGAGTACTGGTCTTACTCGCTCTGGAGCTCGCCCTGGCGAGTTGTCAAGACCTGTGACACTCGCCCTGGCGAGTAACCACTCGCCCAGCGAGTTTCAACTGTCATGACAGCAAAAGACAGCAACTCACACCACCTTTCTCCACCCAAGCCTAGTTTGATTCTATTAGTTCCCAACACTTTTTCAAGGCATAAAAACAAACCATTTTCATAAGCAAGCAATTCATTTCCGAAAGCTTGTAGGTTGCTTCGAGTGCAAGTTATTTGGTTTTCACTTCCAAAATCAAAACCAAATCTAAACACAAGTTTTATTACGGGCCTTAACCGTCCGGTAATCATTTTCAAACATGTTTTCAAGGTAAAAAGCGACACCACATGTCACAAGAGTTTTAAATCATTTTGACCTCAAAACACTACTCAAAAACTCTTAGAAAATATTTTCATAAACCACAAAATATTTTTCATCGGATTTTCTAAAACAAAACCATACAACGCATTTCCCTTTCGCCCAAAGGTTCAAAGACAACTTTTCTTTTCAAAACCTTACAACATAACCTCATGTAATTGATCAATACTCTAAACTTTCAAAACCCTAGCTTTTCTCATGAGATTCTCACAAACTCATGGAAAATTGAAATAACAAAGCCTACTCATGCTTACTAAACCCTCATGAACAACTCTCATGGAACAAAAACCATTCACAACCAATTCTTATGAAATTTCTCCCAAGAACATAATCATAAAATCTCATGAATCTCTAAGTTTAGCCAACTAAGGGATGAAAGAAGTTCTAGTTACCTTAGGAAGAAGAATCTCACAACTCCAAGCTTTCAACCAAGCTTCTAATCAAGTGATATGGTGAAGGAATGCCAAACTTCACAAGTTGGGAAGGTGGAAAAGAAGCCACGGCTAAAGAGAAGAAGAGTGAAGAAGTTTTGTGATTTATCTTATGACAACAAGTGACTAAAAGTCTCCCTTAAGACTTAGTCTTGTTCCATAATAGCCTTTGGATCAAATAGGATAAAGCTTCAAGACACAATCCTAGCCCTTGGATCAATCCGAGTCTATCTTCCCAAGATATTTCCCATAACCTCATAAAATGAAACGCACGCTCAGTTCTCGCGCGTCGCGACGAACGTAAAACACAAAAACAGAAAACCTACGGAAAGAACGTCTAACGTTTTTCCATTCCAAAACTTATCGCCGAATCTTTTTCCGCGACTGTAATTTTCTTCCATACCTTAGAAAATTAATCTCAGGACATATCCTAACTCGCGCAGATATATAAAACTCCCATCCGAAACCTCACTCAAAACAGATGCAGTAAGATTTTCCATCCGCGGGTAAAATCCTACTCGTTTTTCCAAAAACGAGAATAATCCAAAACTCGTTATTCTAAGACCACAGAAATCTTCTCATACTTAAAAGAGGACTACGACCCAAAAGTCTGTGCCTTTCCAGCGCACGAGCACAAAACAGGCTCCGTTTCAGCAAAAATCTCATTAATGTGACGATAAACACAAATCCGCTTCTACTAAAAACCCTAAAACTCGTAGCCGACACTAGAGTTCCTTAGAAAATAGTACAGTAAAATCTTGGGTCTTACACCATACAACACTTAATTCCTTCATGTGCAACACTTAATTCAGAACAAAGCTCTCAAACACAAAAGTATTAAATAAGAAACAATAATTTTTCTTCTAGCAAGACTTTTCAGTGTCGCATTAGTCCTAATACTCTCACAAACTAAAAGCTAATCCAAACTAAGCCTGAGAGTAACAAAAAGGGAAGAAACTAAAAACTAATCCAAACTGATCCTAATTGAACATAAGATGGAGAAGCTTTACCTGGATGTGTTTAGCTTACTTTCCCAACTGAATTTCACCATCTTGATACTCTACTAATCCAAGAATGAAATTTTCAGCTATTTCAATGACAAAAATGAAAGCTCAGAAGATTGTATGATGGGTACCACCGTACCAGACATTAATTGTAACATATACAAGATATACAATGAAGCATGCAAATCAAAGAATAGAGAGCATGCACAAATCAAACAAATTAAAGAGAGCAGCATATACAATGAAGTAGTTATTATATGCTACTAATCTAGACAATAGAGAGCATAACATACAATATTGTCAAACTGTAGAAGCCAAGGCAGTACACCTTTACACAACAAAAATCATAAGGGTCGAAGCTCAAAATCCTATATAAGCCAAGGCAGTAATGAAAAACCACAACTTGGCTCAACGGTTTTCAAACTTATCTGAATCAACTCTTTACGACTCTCAAAATTTGGAAGAGGAATATATATTCTCTTTTCCAGCCTTCTCCTGCATTACATTAATTACAAAATTGGATCAGAGAGTGTAAAGTGTAAACAAGTAGTTTCAAAGATATCTCAGACACGGATAACTAATAAAAAAATGTTATCACTTGCAATATAAATAGTTTACAGACCTTAGTGCCTCATCAATGTCACATGGGAAGTTAGTAACATCCAAGACCATTACTAGTTTAGAGCTACCATCTTCATTTGTTGCACTATTGCATACACCATTGACCTGGACAAGAAGTTCGGACTTGACCCTTTTCGATGATTCATGCTCTCCAGAAGCCCAAATGAAATTGAAGTAAATTTAATCATATTGTGACATAGTCCATAATACATATAGAGTACAAATGAAGAGTGATCCAAATTAGTCAAGATAGATGAAAATTGATATCTCTGTTACTTAATGAATTGGACACAATCTAGGACAAACTAAATAATATTAGCAAATCTTAATATAGAGTCTCATAAACCACAATTAACAAAATTCTAAACTTCAGCCGAGCTAGTTTTTTGAGAAAATTCAGAGTGAGAATTATTCAAGGTTACCTGGAAATATTCAGGCATCCATAAAGGGAATATTCAAGCACGATAGCTTCACCTAATAGCCTTTTTGCTTGAAACTGGGAGTAAACTACAAAGATTAGACGAATAATTATTAATGCAAAGTAATATATTGATCCAAACAATGTAACAATCATTACGTATATAAAGTAGGATGATTTAGTAAAACATTATCTCTATACCTGACTGATAAAAGTTATGAACTCTGTCTTCGTTGAAGCGTCCCCTTTGCTCTCATAATGCACTAAATCAACAAGAAACTTACACAATCAACAAAGAAATTTTCAACTAAATAATCAATAAGAAAAAAAAAGGCACATGAAATAGAAAGCAATGAAGTTTGGTATAATGATATCAACACATAAATACTTAAATGAAATAGCAAGGTTTCAAACCTACAAACAGAAATGAATGTATATGCATAGCATAGGGATGCAATTGTTTCATCATTCACTTTAGTAAGTTCCTAAGATAGCAACAACAACAACCAGTTTATATTTCTGATGATTGCCAAAGCAAGATCAGTTCATGGGAAACTACATGTTGGGTCAGACACCAGTGGCATCAGATCAAAACAAAGCAGTTAAGCCATAATATACATAGACGCATTTTGCGATGAGCCGCAATCCACAAAGTACAAGTCTGTTTTCTTATAAAATCAACTAAGAGCTTGAACCAACCCTTCCAATGGTTAGGCACACCTAGTTTGATAAAAAAAAATCTAAGTATATAATTCTTATTTTCACAAATCAAAAAAAGGTAACAACTACGTCAAAGATAACATTTTTAAAACTACACTAAATATATACAAACTGAGTAAATTGGAACAAGACAGCAAACTTACGAGACGTCGGATAAGAAGATTATGCATTACAATGATGTTTCAAAGTAGTTACAAGGGTGTAATATAATAAAAATGTAATGAAACTCTATTGTTCCTATAAAACTGGCCATAAATATCTGAACGTAGATCGTAGTAGCAGAAATCTCACCAAAATGGACTCTTAATTAATTTTGTGATATATTGAATATGTCTTCCATCTTACCAGCTTAGACAGTGTAAAACAAAGCATCCACTTAGAAGTATAACAAATATTCCACATAAATCAAATGCCATACATACACCAACTTCAAATTGGGAGCCAAGCTTCTTGTCCACAATCTTCTCCACTTTCGCCTTTAATTTATTGACCAGCTTCTTTCTCTCATAAGCCACTTGTGATCTTTCCTTTCTCTTCTCTTCATTTCCAATTCCTATAATCAAGAAAACATTTACTAACATAAGCACACAATCCAAAAGATCAAAAATCCAAAAAAATATTAAACAAAAAAATATACAACCGCATGGTTTCATAGTAGTTCCATCCAACCTTAGATGACAATTGTACAAGCAGACAATATTTTTGCCCCCTTGTTATGCCTCGATACCGAAATTCATTCACTCATTAGCATTCACAATAGAAACATGACAATTGTACAAGCAGACAATAGTTGTGCCCCTTTTTGTTTTGCTTATGCTCAAAAGCAAAAGATATCACATACTAAAGTTAATTAGATTAAATAAGAGGATGTATATAGTAATGATGGAGTAATTGAACAGAAGTAATAGTACAGTTACTCACTTGTGACTTAAGTAGAAAACTTGACATATGATCAGAAGAAACATACAAGAATTATAGAGTATACTCAGTGCTAGAAAAATAGCTTATGGCTTCAAAAATAGCTTATACATAAGTACTTATACGATAAGCGCCTAATTAAGCAATTTATCCAAATAGAGTCATTAGTATAACATAAGATATCATCAAAACTATTGAATCTAACTACTTAGACATATCTTCTCTTATTTTCTGATAATAATTCAATACTTGTGATGTTAACAACAATATATTCCGACAATAAGTACTTGCTAATAATCCAATTACTTAAAACAAGAATCAAATCAATTAACAGAAAAAGTCCCAAAACACTCAGAATCAAATCAGTTACTTAACACAAGCATCAACATCAAAATTCAAAACAGGAAATAGAGTTGATTAATCACAAAAGAGAATAAATCTATTACCAAATTAGAGAAAATAGGCGCGAGAAGTAACTTAACAGTCTCTAGGTTTTGAGGAAGCGATTCAGATGAAGCCAATTGGTGCGAGAAAGCAATTTTGAGTGAATTAGGATGTGATTCTGAGATGAAGTGAGGAAGCGATTCTGACGAAGCAAAGGTGGTGAGAGAAAACGATTCCGAGAAGCGATTCTGGAGATGCAAGACGAAGTGATTCCGACAAAGTGATTATGGATCGAGAAACGATTCTGATGTGAGATCAAGTTGTGATTCTGGATCGAGAAGCTATTTTGATGTGAGATCGAGTTGCGATTCTTGATCGAGAAGCGATTATGGAGAGAAGCTAATTATGGAGAGAAGCGATTATGGAGAGAAGCGGATTCTTAGTGCGATTATGAGAAGTTGAAAAACTTAGCAAATATTTTTTGAATTTGTTAAATGTATTATAGATATTTATTTTTTTGGTAAGGGTAGTATAGATAAATTAAAAAGAGAATAAGAAATGAGGAATAAAAATGTAATTGAAACAAGAAAAATTAAAAAGTAATTCAAAAATGATTTGGATCAGTTAAATGGAGGACATTTTAATTGAAATTAACTAGCAACTCTGTTTGTAGCAAATTTTTTGTAGCAAATCTTGTATTTTCTTGTAGTGTACTATTTATATACTAAATATAGAATATTTAAAAATAAAAAACAATTTCAAGAAAATTCAAGAGAGCTAACAAAAACATGATCCATCACCACTAATGTAGGTTGATTAAGTTGGTAAGAGTTCGATCTAAATGTATTCGATTGCGGATATGTTAACATTTTTTATAAATAAAATATAAATACTTCTATTAACGTTCTTTAAATTTTAAAACTTTTTCTAAGTCAGATAAACCTCGACGCCAATGTTTTGCCTTAAAAATCCACTACATGTGGATCTTGCCTAGGTAATGGAAAATTTAATAGAGAACTTTTAGTCCATTGACTTTGTGTCTATGTTTTTTATATCATCATTTTTATTTCCTCTATTTATTCCTTAAAACATCTCAGCAAAAGAAAGGAAATAGTAACAATATTGTAATTCCTTCAATAAAAAATGGCATTCCCTAGTTGGTAGTTATAAGATGAATATTATTTTGGGAAAGTTGGTATCAGATGATACCAACAACACAACCACTACAACAAACGCTGATATACACCTTATTTTTTACATAAATTGAAACTAAATTTTATACTAATTTTAGAAACTTTCTTATTTTAAGTTAAATATTATTAAGAATATTTAAAAACAAAATATTTATTTCAATGTCTTATATAACTACTAAAATTATTATTAAAAAGGTTAAAGTTCAAATCGTGAATTCTGCACTTCTTCATAATGTACGGAGTTTAACTAGCCTCTATACTTATTTTTGAGTTGAGAAATTCTCATTCTTATAAATATAATTAAAAGTTAATCTAAATAGAAACTTAAGTCAACTAATTAATTGCTTAGATGTTACTAAAAACAAAAATTAATTGCTTGGCATGATCACCATGTTGTCAGTCCTAACTAAATGAAGGGCATATGCATACTAGTATAACAATATATGAATTGAATTTAATTTAAAGAAAATTAATTGTTTTGATTCCCTTAAATATTAATTTATGGCCACTTGTGTGATATAGTATAGTACTACTATAATTCTTATTTCCATTTTGTCGTTTTTATACCTATGTAGCACTATAGCACCCCATGTCATGTGAGTAATATATCCTTCTGACAATATAACTCAAGAAAATGCTTGGCAGTTACTCCATCCATCAATTGTTCTTAAATTTATTTTGGAAATTTTTATTTTTGTTACATAAAATTTTAGTTGTTTTAGAAATTTAAGAATTAAAGAAATATATAAAAAAAAAGAATTAAAGAACAATTTTTTCCACTCTAACATCATAAAACAAGACCTTATATACATTAATTTTATTTTTTTACCTTTGTTCAAAAAAAAAATTATTTTTTTACCAATAATTTGGTCAAAGTGGTAAAAAATATAGACCACTTAAGCAGGTGGTCTTAGAGGTAAAAAGTTATATTTATGTTTGCTATCAAGGTGTGGTGTAAGTGTTTGCATACGATTGTTTCCTTTTACTCGTCCGTTAGATCTTTTTTATCCTAGCTTAAGGGATTTTTCCAATTATTCTCTGGAAGTCTTTGATATTTTAGCGTAATTTATTTGTGTTTGAGGGCACAATGCAGTATGTTCACGCGGCTTGTGCGCAAGTCCTTTCCCTTCTTCACCATGGTCTCTTATTTTAGATAGAATTGAGTATATATATGCAGCTTGCTAGTCGATGATTCTCTCTCGGTCTCGATTCCTTGAGGGGATTGTTGCTTTGAACATGAATGATAATGCCTTTTCATGTTGGTGTTGGGTGTTCAAAGGTCTCATCCGTGATCTTCATGGTCTTTCTTTAGGATTAATACGACGGCAGTGGTGGCTCGTGTATTATTCACACAAAATATGAAAGTATTGGTACTATATAATATATAACTTTTAATTAATACAGAGCAAATTAGTTAAAATTCACTTGTGGTATAAATCCAATTAAACTATATTTAATTTCTTTTGTTTATATTTGAGTCCATACATCATAACATCACATTCAAGTATTTAAAAAGTTTTGATTGTTATAGTTCTTAAAAATATTGATTGAATAGCTAGCACGAGCAGTTAGTATTGATTGTACTCTTCAAAGTCACATTAATTAATAATCAATTAATAACGATATCGATTTATATCGTTTCTGGTGTCCGTATTTGTGCTTCATAGCTAAAAGCAATTATGAACTGTCCACTATTAATAAAAAATTATATAATTTAATGTAATCGTAAATATCGATGTTATACGTCTAATTTCAGAAGTGTCAGTAATTCATAACTGTTTAGTACTAATGTACAATATGTCAACTAAAATCATTAAACCAAACCTACAATTGGACTATCTATACTATATTGTTTGTACGATCTATGGAACCACATTTTGCTCCACTGGTTTTTATAAAGCAGGTAGTGTAGACTACTTGATATATATTCGGATAGCAATATTTATTTGTATTATTGGCTGAGCTAGGAATCTCTTCTCTTGCATTCATGATACGGTTAGTCTGATGGTTTTCAATTGTGGTCCATTGCAATTATTTTGCTACAAATTGTTATATTGTTGTTACCCATTTTTATGTGTAAAGAGAGCTACATGAATTTAATTTACATGAATTTAATTTGGAGTTTTACATCGAAAGTTATGAATTTAATGTGAGTATTCGACAATTTTCCATTGGTTTATTTATATAGGATTGGACAATCCTTCTATTTGAATCATAATTTTTAAGTGGAGTTAGATTTGATCAATATTAATTGCGGAAGTGTGAAAACTCGAAAACTCAAATTATTTGATTAAAATTGCAATTGCAATTGCAATGGCGTTGCAGATACCTCATATTTTGAACGTGCCTTTTTAATCTTTTAAAACTTAATTAGTTTACAATTTTAAAATTTGAATTTTCGATCATACAATAGGATTGGCTTTCAGTGCCGTCAAAAGATAGTATTGTCATGCAATCGACAAGTTTGAGGTTGTCCAATCAAGATTGAAAGATCCGAATTTTTATCCAAAAATTTTATACTCCCGCGAAGACATATTGATATTGAGATAACAAAAACTTTGTGTTATCAAATTGAGATACAAAAAACTGAATGATTGTATCTAAGTGGATAATAAATTTCCCGTGAAGACATATTGTTCAGATTTAAAAACTGAAGGGTTAATACAAAAAAAAAGACATAAAATGACTTGTACCACATGAAAACAAACCAAAAAAGGAGACTTTTATTTTATCCAATGTTTTAAGTACTCTGGGCCCAAAATTCTTAGACGATCTCCAATGGTGAATACTTATTTTTTAAGTACTAGTACTTAATAAGTACTTTCATTGGAGCAAAACACAATTGAGTATTTAATATGTACTTTCTTCTAACATAAACATCGGTACCAATATATTTTTGTATGATCTATTTATAATGTTGTAGAGTTATTAGTGAGACATTTTTAGAACTTTTTAAGAGGTGTTAGATTGGAGAGATTGAATGCTTAATAAATATTATTATTAAAAAATTATAAATGAGTGATGTATACATGTAGTATTTAGTTAAATGCCAAAAAATGAGAAGCTTAACTCTATTAATTTTAATGATCTCCATAGAATGACTTTAGTCTTTTAGATTTGTGTAGATTTTTGTATGCAATATATATATATATATATATATATATATACAATATTCGTTTTGGAACAAGTATGAACACACGGTTTGAAGTTTGAATTCTCAAAAGGAATATATATAACAAGATAAATGGACAACATATATAAAGTTAATTCATGAGCTAGCTTTGCTGGCTGGTTGGCCCAATTGGTCTATCAATTCCCAATATTCCCGCTAATATGTTACCATCACCCTTCAAAAGCTAATTTCACCAACAACATAAAAAAAGTTCAAATTCAAATTTGTCAGTAAAAGTTGCTTCAAGATGTTCGTTTTGTTTAGTTTGGAGAGAATTTCTTGGTATTACATAAGGCCAAAGGCACAATAATTTTCCTTTTCAGTTGGATTACAACTATATATATATATATATATATATATATATATATATATATATATATAAGTTATGTAGTAAAGTAAACACATCAGTAATCGGTAAATTGATTAATAATATTGGCCGGTCCAAATTTAAAGTTCAACTTTAACATAATAATCAAAAAAAGATATTTAAATTGTTTGATCTCTATACAATAATCATCAATATAATGACTGCATGCAAATGCATGAAATTTCTAACCGTAGCAAATCTAAATTCAAGAGTATTTGTTTGACACATGATTTATAATTATTTTTTTTATACAAAATGAATTATAATTTTTTAATATTTAGATCTTTCAAAAACCAAATGTATCTATATATATACAACTGCAAAAATCTAATTTTACAAAACACATTTAAAATTTTATTAACTTATTGCACCATCAATTTTTTTTTTCTTTTTGCACCACATAAAAATTATATCCTCGACTAAATTTAAGTACGACATCATATTAGCATTATTGGTTAATCATAAAATATGGATTTGGTTCATCTATTTATTTACTAGTACCTAATACCAATGTGAACTTTTGTAAAGTATATGCCTAAAGGATAAAGTTAGCTATATATCATGTGGCCTACTAGTTTAGACAAAAAAGGGTTAAGAATGAATTTCGAGATTATTGAAGTGAAGATATATACCTTTAGTTATCTTCTATATCTACATCTAGCTAGGGTTTTTGCATTTGATTTGAAGTTTGTAACTATACATTGGGAATTTTGTCGAGGGAATCATATAATTTTGAAGGAATATATAGTTGTTTTGTTCTACTTTTTTTTTTTCCTTCAAGTATAGTTGTTCTACTTTTTTTTAGATGATATGTTCTACTTTATTAGGGGAAAAGTTAATATTGTAGATGAAAAGAAAAGTTAAGCTAAGAATCCAATAAAAAAAAGAAAAAAAAAAGGTTAAGCATGCCTCTTTATATCCGAATCATAAGAAGCATGCATTTTCACTCACCTTTTTTTTTATAGATTTTGGTCTTTCTTTTTTATTTAAACGGTCACACTAACAAGTGTTTTTATGTAAAAAAAAAACTAGCATAAACATAAATTATAGATTTTATATAAAATGAATTTTACTCCTTAAAGCTTCGTCAAATTCATAATCTTTAAACAACTATTGACAATTTTTATTTCTTTTGTGTTGTTTTAATATACATTTTATAAAAGTGATTTTTTTTTTTGTATTTGGCCCTCTCATATAGTTTATGCTAGTTTTGTCACTGCTTTCAACAAATTTTAAAAATTAATCTTTTGGCTTAATTGCAGTTTTGATCCTCCTATTTTTAACTTTTTGCAGTTTTGGTCCCCCTATTTTAAAATTCGACAGTTTTGGTCCCCCTAACACATATTGTGTCTAAAATATGATGATACAACATGTTTTAAATGAACTTTATGAAAGATTTTTCTTACAATTACATCGATGTTGGTATTTTTTCATCATCAAATCATATACCACTCCGTTTAAATCATATCATATTGCCAATTTATAGTTAAAAATTATGATAGGGGGATCAAAACTGCCGAGTTTTAAAATAGGGGGACCAAAACTGCAAAAAATTAAAAATAGGGGGACCAAAACTATAATTAAGCCATTCATTTATAATTGATTTTATAGTAAGCAACTAAGCATATACTAGCAATGTTTTTTTCCTTTCTCTTAGTTACATAAATAAACAACTAAGTTATTTGCATATAAAACTCCTCATCAATTTCTTTTATGAATCTTATTTTGACAATTTTCATTACAAATCTCTTTATAGTTGCAATAGAAATTGAAAGTGTCAAAATAGAATAATAAAATTATTAATCAAAGTGATTGATAATTTTTTGACTTCGTGTTTCTTCTAAATTTTGGTAAAGAGACTTATCTACGAGAGCTAAGCATATAATATTCATGTAATTAATTATAAAATATATTTACTTGACAAAAATATTTTGAGTAGCTTTTGGAGCAGTCAAAACTACCCATTACAATGTACCGTAAGACTCCACCCACGATTGAATGCACCATTTTAAAGTTAAAATTTTTCGTTTAAACTTCTTAACAAGTATTTTTAGGACATTTGTGAATATTTTTCTTTTCTAAAATGTGTCAACTAAAATTCTTAATTATATATAAGTTATGTAGCACCGATACGACATCTACTCTTACATCTAATTATTTTATTTTCTCATAAATTTTTAGTTACAATTACTTTTAAATATTCTTTCAAAAAAAAAAAAAATTACTTTTAAATATTATTAAAAAGTACAAAGCTTAGGTGCAAATTAGGTGGTTGTAATCTTTGTTATTACATTTCATTCATAAGTGTGACATAAATAATTCTTACGTTTACCATAAGCAAGGTTGAATGTTGATTCATAATGAGGAAGTTGGAACATGCTTGATGGATTGTGTACCAAAAAAAAAAAGAGAACATGCCTCATGGACCAAAATTTATTACTTGATGGGGTCCATGGCCCAAACAACATGCTCTCTCTCACACAATTGTACTACTGCTACATCAACTATTGCAAAGTAATGATGCCCTTATGCGCTGGACGCTGGTTCATGTCTTTGACAGATTCTCCATTCCCTATCCATTAGTTCTTAGGGAGTATTTAATTCTTATTTATCTCTTTCTGTTTTTGAATTATAGTTATTATAATAATGTAAGCAAAACGTTAGACCTAAAAAGTTATTTCACAGCATATTGAGTCACTTACCATTCAAATAAAAGTATTGAGTCAAGAAAATGTTTTGTGTTTTTATTCAATTTGTACTTAATATCGTTTCAAAGATACCATATCAAATAACCGATTATCCCAAAAACTTAAACTGTTAGGATAGAGCCACACCAATGGTTTTATATTATTTCTAACAGATAAATTGTTATAATTGAATTAGCTTATTCAAATTCAATTGGACAAGTATGAGAATTCGAAGTTTGTTTAGTTGGTAAAATGTTAATTCATATTTTCGCAATGATGTGGTTTTAGTTTCTACTGAAGATGTGAAAACTTGATAGGTAAATAAGGAGTAATCTCTAATGTCACGCTTTTTAAACTTTGAGTTGTTTTGACTCTAATGAATCGTGCATATTCAATTCATACAAACTTTTTTTATAATCTCTAATATCATGCTTTTCAAAACCATACAACTCAATATTTTAAAACTAGAGTCTATCGACCCATGAGATATCAAGTTGGGTCGATTTAAGCTCCATATAGTTCAATCATTTTTTGTCATTTGATACTTGTATTTTTATGTTTAATCTTTGACTGATTTGATCTCCAAAGTCCAACTTTTAAAACATTGTTCAAGCTTTAGTTTGTAAATAAATCGGTATAGTTCAAGTGGTAACATCGATTTTCTATGCAATCATGTTGGTCAAATTTTTTAATCATGTATACGAAAGTTCATCAATTTAAAAGAGGTGACATTTAAAAATTGTGTTCGACCAGGCCAAACTTGAGCCAACAATAAAGCGTTGCAAGTCACTAGAGGAACACCCAAGTAGATCTAGCGATTTGACTTCTAGAACCACATGATAAGATCATGTCATGATCTATCTACGGTTGCCCTCTGAGACTTTTTGACCGATTAGGGTTTTGGGTCTTGAAATCCCAATTCAACTTCTATAAAAGTTTAACTTATGGTTTAAGTTCATGTACACTATTCTTAATCTTAAAAATCTCAAACTCACGTCTCTTTTTACTTGGACATCGGAGTATTTGTAAATACATTACGTCTTATGGAGAAGTCGGCGTCACCATCCCATCAACCATAACTTAGGCCGCAAATCCTTAATTAGGTCCTACACGAATAAAAAATATTTGGATCCTTAAATAATTAATCAATTGAATTTTTTTTATATAAATTTTAGTCTATTATCTAATTTACATATTACTGCAGATATATTTTGAGAAGAAAAAAAATTTAAGTATTGCCAAGCTGTTCTAAAACTGTCCCATGTGTCCCTCTTCTTTTTGTTTCTCAAACTTTTCATACAACTTTAATTTATGTCACCAACTTCACAAATTTATAATGTTGTAGCTTGGTTGGAGATAAACAACCAAAAAGGGAGATTGAGAGTGAGGCTTGTTGGAATTGGACGTTGAATGCTTTAATATATCCCATGGGCTTGCATTAATATTACTTTTTTCTTTCCCAACTGTTGCACATGATATTATTTATATACTTTATATTAAAACATGAAGCAGTATACCAAAACTATTTACATTTTACTCTTTTAAAAAAGTATTATCTCTTTTATAAAATATATTGATACGAGTCATTATGAATAAGAACATCACATTATATATATGTAAAAATTAGAGTTGAAACTTGAGATTCTTCATTGATTTATTTTAAAGAGTGAATTTCTAATCACTAAATTACTTGATAAAAAAAGAGTATTGATATTGTCCCTATGAGCATATTTTAGTAAAATTTTCATTTATTTATCTTAAATGGTAAAATTTTAACTACTAGACTATATGATAAAAATAATTTATTTTTTATATTTTAAAATATCGACACAATTTAAATTGACAATAAATATTTCACTCCTAATTTTTTTTTTGAAGTCGACAAATGTGAAAATTATAGAAAGTCATAGACGTTAATGTTGTTGTTAGGACTTATGAGAAGGGGTTATTATTGGATGTATCCGAAGGCAAAATTTATTTTGAGGGGCCAAAAAATCACTGTCACATATTCAGGACATCCCCACTACACTACTCATTTTGTCGGTTATTGCGAGAAAAGGGTTAAAATTTTAAAATGAAAGAAAAAAGGAACAAAATGTCACAAACACATTTATCCCCTCATAATTTTTTGCTTCAAATTTCATGGCCCCCTTGGATAACTCATTTAACTTTAACAAGGCAAATTGGAATATGAAAGAAAAAACAGAGTTTAAATTACACTCCCAACTCCTATAAAAAAGTTAATTAAATGTTGATCGTGAGTTTAATTTAGTTAGTAGACAGATCATATTATATATATATAAGAGATTTAGTTTGAATTTGAACACTTTACTTATTTATCTATAAAGTAAAATTTCTAGTTACGAGGTCACTTAATTTAGAAAAAAATTAATTAAATTAATTTTCTAAATTTTAGTAAAAAAGTTTAAATTTACATAAAAAAATTGCAAGGGCATAAAAATGTTGGTCTTTACTCCCCTGCAGGGGGTAAAAATGAACTAGAAAAAAAATCAACATTGCAAGGGAAGAGTCACACAAAAAAAATTTATAGGAGGAAAATCAAAACTCGTCCACATTACAGGGATTATTAACCTATTTACTTTTTTTTAAAAAAATTAGCTATATACCTCTATATTTGGTACATAAAAGCTCTACATATTTTTCTAAGGAAGATGACAAATTAATTAAAAATAAGATCATGCTAAACAGTGCACCGTGTGCAGTAGTTAAACATACTCAAAAAAGAAATAAAAAGACAAAATTAATGTTAGAAAGATAACTTTTCACATTTTCAATATATTAAATGCACAAATTTCAAGAAAATATTTATATATCAATATGTTTAACTAGTGCACCCGGTGCACTGTTTAACATTTTCCTTAAATATAAACTAAAAAACTATAAAAAGAGAAATATAAAATAAAATGAAACTCTATTATTGTTTTTATTGGTACTACAACAGTAAACGTTGTTAATTCCATCAAATACTTTTTGTCTTTTATTCTTTAAAACACTCTTCCAAAAATAAGGAAAGAATAGAGTAAAAAACAAATTGCTAGAAACAAATGAGATTTATTTGATTTTGTCTCTCCTTTTTCATTTGTGTGTCCGTTAGTTCAATTTTCAACCATCTAACGTATGATCTCATAAATTACTCTATAGTAGTTACATTTCCTCCTTAATTGTTTTCCTTGTATCCCAAACCCACATCAACTTTCATGTGTCTTAAAGAACACATACCATTAACATTTTTTACTTCTTATTTAGATTCTTTTTGCATTTATAAAAACACACATTTCCGCAACTGCGATCGGGAAGAAACTGAAACTACTTGATATTATAATTGACATTCGAATCCGATTAAACTGATGGTGAAAGTAAAAACAAACGCACTTACATTCATCATTAATTAATTTTATTGAGATAAACACAAATTGAAAGTAAATTCATTGATGGAGTCCACTTATTAAAATGAACTACTAATTTTTTATTTGTGTTTATCTCTCTCATAAATAGACAATAAATGAATAATAGATTTATGAAACCGGAAAGTATGTAATCTGATATTAGATGACAATATCAAATATGTATGCTTACATTTCAAATCATATTTTTTACTTTTTTCTTGAAGTTATAATTTTTACTTTAAATTTTTATTAAATAATATTAGAATATGCATGATTTTAATCAATGTAATTATAATGTTTTTTGTTTTTTTAGTTACCATGATATTGGTACGAAGTTTTCACCGCTATTAGCGATGATTAATCTCCGTCCGGAAACCTGTGGGGCACAAAAGGTGAGTTATTCCCTCCCAACCGAATTTTCTCTTACGCATGAGTCATGAATCAAACTTCTGACCACATGTTTAAGAGGACCAAATTTCTTACCACTTGGACCAAATCATTGTTGATAATATAAGTTTTTATGTTTAAACTCAAACTTTGCAAATTCAAAAACTGTTAATTTTTAGTTTTGTCATTAGTTTATTAGGTCAAGTGGCACAATTTATTGGGTCACATATGACATAATATCACAAGCTAAAAAAATAAGTTGATTAGTTCAACTAATTATCTCTATTGGTATGGATATCACATATATTATGTAAGAGTTGGCAGATACTCCATTATTCACTTTTAAAGTGGAATTTCTTGCTACTAGATTACTAGATAAAAAGAAAACTAATTAATAATATCAACCATTTCAAAGAAATAATATAATCGACTAAAAACAATTATTTGTAAATTTATAAAAACTGGATTAAATTTTCTTTTTTACAAGAACTAAAACAAAACCCTATAATTACAGGGTTAAAAACAATATTAAAAAAAAAAAATGAAAACACAAATCGTGTGCTGAAATAGAGGATCATCTTTTTTTAGCAAACTTTTGTCTGTCTTAATTTCTTTCAATTTTTAATTTGATACATTAACTGGCAAAAATCAGATCAAAAGTACACCCACCAAGGTTTCTGCCTCAACCTTCTAAATTCTAATATTTTCCATCTTATAATATAAAATAAAATTTCACATTATTATAAGATGAGAGAGAGAAAAATAGATGCATATTAAATGGAAATTAATATGCATAGAAACCGGCTTCATTAGCTTCCATCATCTCATTTATTTCTCTCTTCAACAACACTTTCACAAACTGCAACCAAAACTCCAAAACCAAAAAATCTCACTTAATTCTTCAAATAATCACAAAAACAAAACCAACCCATCACTCATTTTTCTAAAAAGTTTAGATCTTTGAATTCAATATCTCACCCCAAAAAAATGAGAGACAAATTTTCATGTTTTAGTGAAAATTCAATAAATGTCTCAAATTATTCATGTTCTAGTTATTCAAACAACCCATGTATTTCACAAAACATTGTTTCACCTTCAATTCAAAACTCAATTTCAAGTGTTTACAAATTAGTACTTTCAACATTGAAACAGATTTTAATCACTGTAACTTGGTGTAAAAATCATTCAAATCAAGGACTCAGCATAAGTTTTGGTGATGATGATCCTTCTAATGTTCCAACTTTCAGACTCAACACAAATTCGAGGTTTTTTCGCAAGAAAAAAGGTAGCAAATTGCTCGATTTCGATGATTCTAAGGTAAATGTTTTATGGGATCTTTCAAATGCAAAATATGAAACAGGACCAGAACCTATTGAAGGTTTTTATGTAGTTGTTATTGTCGATTCAGAAATCGGTTTAATTCTCGGCGATTCAGAAACAGTTACTAAAAAAATTAAAGATAATGTTCCTATAGCGAAAATTTCGTTATTATCAAGAAGAGAACATTGTTCTGGTAATACCCTTTATTCCACAAAAGCTCAATTTTGTGATAGTGGAAATTTTCATGATGTTTTGATTAAATGCAGTGTTGAAAATGAAGGGTTTAATAGTAATAATAATCATAATAATAAATCAGCAGTTTTATGTGTGAATATTGATAAGAAAAATGTGATTCGTGTGAAGAGGTTACAATGGAATTTTAGAGGGAATCAAACAATTTTTGTTGATGGTTTGTTGGTTGATTTACTTTGGGATGTTCATGATTGGTTCTTCAATCCTGTTTCTGGTTATGCTGTGTTCATGTTTAGAACAAGAAGTGGTTTGGATAGTAGATTGTGGTTAGAAGAGAAGCAACAACATTCACACAACAAAGATAAAGATAGAGTTGAATTCTCCTTCTTGATTTATGCATGTAAGAGTTCATAAGATTATTAATCCTTTCTTTTATTTTCTTAATCTTTTTTTTTTTTTGTATTTTTCTTTTTAATTTCTTATACTTTTATTTATTTTAATTCTTCGGTTTTTACAACGAGTTCTGGAAATTCAGAATTCGGTTAAATACAGTTTAATTAAAGATTGTTTGTTTCTACCAGAATTTGAACTCTGTACTTCTGATCTGTGTTATTTTCCTTTTATCTTTAAATAGATGTAGAGTTTTTTATTTTTTATTTTATAAGAGAAAGATGATAATTTAGAGTTTTAGAAATTTAGGGTATAGGTGAAAATTGAGTTATTTTGTGTGTTTCCTTAATTAGGAGATGTTTGGAATTGATTCATTGGAATTTAGTGTTGTCAAATCAAATACATTACTGCAAATGCATTTGTGCCTAAATGAAGGGTCAACATTTTTTATTTTGATGAATTTAAGGGTAAATTAACTCTCCCTAGCATGTTTTAGCAGTTATTTTTCCTTAATTAGAAGCCGTGTAGAATTGATTCTTTTACAATGTTAGAGTTAGTGTGTTTTTACCAAACAATAGCATAAAGTCAACATTTTGATTTTGAAAAATTTAAGAATTAGATTATGTTCACAATAATTAATTAATTTGACTCAAAGGATTAATGAATTTATATGTAAAATGAATTTTTGGAGAGAACACGAATATAAATCTTCGATCAAATAATTGATCAGACTTTTTTTTATTTATCATTAGGCTTTCTTTTTATAATAACACAAGTTTTAGTAGTCCTATCCTTAAGCATACCTAAATCTTGAAATTAAATTTGCACTAAAATTTAATATAATTTTCTTAATTGAATACAACAGCCATTTTTTTCAATTTTCTTATAAAAAATAATTTTATTGTGTACATGCCATCTTCTATCCAACTGATTTTTGAAGGCTTAGAAAACAACTTATCAAACAAGTAGTCATAAGAAAATATGTCCTAATTATTCACTCCAAAAGAAACATATATGGTGGATTCTAAGGTGAGGGTTCAATTAAGTCCTTCATCAGTGTACCATGTGTCTTAACCGTTAGATCAAATAAGTATATGTGATTTAATAGTTACCACACTTGATTAATAATAATATTTTTTTTTTTCACAACATTCATGAATGCTTTAACATTTGATCACCAACATATATATGTCCTAATTAGGTATACTAGTTTAATTTTGTTTGAAGAAAAAGAAAGTGGCAAAGCAAAATTTTCAGTATTATGGCATCGATGTCGACAAAAAATTGCTAAAAGCTCAATTAAAGATTTGATTGGTATGACTGAATTGTTACCCCTTTTATAGGAGAAAGTAATACTTTGAATTAACAAACTCTTAACTAAACATATTCTCATGCACTTTACAATTTTGTTTCTAACCACAATTAGTTATTCCTTTAAAATAAATAAAGCTAAATTTTAAATTTATGGATGATTAACCTCCACCAAAAAATTTAACCGATCACTTTCACTTACAGTGCTGACTTATTTTTAATCGTGTTTTCTCGTATTTTTGAATTTGAGTCCAATTCTACTTATACATTGGTAAATTCATTTGTACACATCTTACTTGAATATATACTGATATATATGTCGAGGTGGTTTGATAAATTCACAAATACTAGTATTTACAGCCCACCAACAAAAAAAATACTAGTATTCACTAATTTTTTATATTAAAAATTTATCAGAATTATCCAACTTAATAATATATGGGGCATATTAAATAGGATATGTACCAAAGTGTTCATTGTTCTTTAATTGAAGTTTAAAATATCTTTATCGCGGTAATCTTTTGCTACCACTAATGAAGGCAAGTACACAATAAGTAGTAGCTTTAGAAGGAAAATAAATCCATTTGAAACTTCAAATATAAATTCATTTGTTTGTTTGTCTTCTATTAAAGTGTTATTAAACTTCAAATGTAGGGTGTGTTTGTTTTGGATCCTTTTAAGAAAAAATCTATTTTTTTTTCTTAAAAAAATTCATTTTATAATTTTGATAGTGTTTGTTGTAGATTTTTTTAAAAATCATTTTCTAAAAAAAAATCAATTTTAACTTTAAAATAAAAATTATTTCTAATAGCTTTTCAAGAATCTATTTTTTTTAAAACTAAAGAACCTAAGTGTAGGAATTTGCTATTTAAATAAATATATTTTTATAATTGTAAACAAACACAAAATAGATTTTCTTCAAAATCTCTAAAAAAAATTCTATTTTTAAAAAAAATCTTTCTTTTTTACATCAAAAAAATCTTTTTTTTTTAAACTTAAATAAACGCATCCATAATCAAGAAGAGTCTAGCAATTTACACAACATTTAAGCATGAATAACTTTAGATGGAAAATAGGTTTGGGTCACTTTCATGTAAAAAATCATTCACATTTTAAATAATTGGCTTGTCTTTAACGGCGTGGTGGAACATTTGAGTGTCTATGATGTTCTATTTCTTGTCTAGAGGTGCCTTGACATGTGTTTATGACTCCATGGTCCCTCCTATTTTTTAACTTCACTCATAGGAACAAATTATTACTAGCTACTTTGTGGGTGCATGTGCATACATACATGAATATATAGTCTAAAAGAAGCATTTGCAAAATTAATGATTGTTTTATTTTTACTCTTTCGTTAGTTAACTAATAAATGTTATAAAAATAAAAAATTTTAAAAAAATTTGTAAATATCGTCCGCTATTTAAATAGTAAATGTAATTAAATAAATTTGGTAAGATATTTTTGGGTGTATCTGTTATCTAAGTAGCCGAGAAGAATATTTTAATAAATTTATAGGCACGAAAAAATGGATAGGGTGGCAAAAAAAATTATCCTGTTTAACTCATATGGGCTCCCCTACCTGAAATATTAGAGCCCAATATAATGATTTGGGCTTTTCAAACTATATTTTTTGAGAATTACTTTTGTCGTCTTATAGGTTACTCGCGCGTCCTACAAAATGATAACAATACCCTTCCGTAGCTTAAGTCACGGATGTAGAAAAAATGAGAAATTTTGAAAAATGTCGTCCATGACTTAAGTAGCGGACGTTATAAAAACTAGCCGCCAAACGGGCACGTTCCGTGCCCGTTTGTGTGATCGATTTTTTTTTTTTTGTGATCGATATTCTCTATTGTGCAAATATAAATAACTACTTAATCTCCTTTTTTACTGGACTTAGTTAATTGATAACTACTTAACCTCTTTTTTTGTTGTGGCTACTTATTAAGAAGAAAAATATATATATTTTTTTTTTACTATAAAAAAACTGAAAACCTACTTTTATGTGGAGACTGTGCTTAGTTTTTTTTTTCTGTAGTTTTTTTAAGGGTAAAATAGGAATATTGAAAAAGTCATCCCAAAAATTTGTATCCCCTTTATATATTAGTATAGATAAAACCCGGTAGAGTATTTTAAGGAGTGTCCGTGACTTAAGTGACAGACAGAGGTATTTTTGTAATTTTGTAGGGCGCGCCCCCAAAACGGTAGGGCATCAAAAATAATTCTCTATTCTTTTGAGGTTTTCTTTACAAGCCATATAAGAATCTTGTGTTCTTCATAATTTTAAAAAATAGGGAAAATTATATTTTTAGTCCTTTTCTAACTTACATTTTTAGTCTTTTATTTTTTTTACATCATTTTAGTCCTTTTTCAAGTTTCAATATGAATTTTAAGCTTTAAATTTATAATTTTAATTCTTTGTCTGTCTTCGATCATAAACATATCTATGTCATAAAAGAAAATTATAGATTTGAATTTTGAAAAATCATAAATTAACCATAGATGATGGGCCAAAAAGGACAAAATGATGTTAAAAAAAAGAAAATAAATGACTAAAATGTTGTATAAAATTAAGTTAAAGGACTAAAAATATAACTTTGCCTAAAAAAATTATGTTCAAATTTTACAACTTGAATGTTGTAAATAGAAATTTTCAACTAAATTTTTTTTTTTTAAAAAAAAAGGCTCGAGTTCTAGAACTCAAACTATTCAAAGCACACATCGGGTTTTCGAATTAGATGAATATCAATATATGCAAAATACATGAACACTGTCAAGAACAACAAGATAGTACACCAACATAGAGATCAACAACATAACCATAAGCATTAAACCCTTCTGCTCCACACAATGCTGAGATCAACAACATAACCATCCTTTCCCATTTACTTGCACTAAAATTTAAAACCAATGTTAATAATAGTAGTTCACAAATCGATCAATTAGGAATCAAATTAAACTACGGTTTTTCTACTTGCATGATATAATATCATTTTAATTTCCAGATTGATGGTTGTAAAAATGTATCCACTAAAATCACATGAATCATACATCACGGATGGAAGTTACACCTCCTCATGAACACAAATCAACTTTCGAAGATGAATCACATTTCCAACCATATCTACAAAAAAAATGCTTAAAAAACTTGTAAAGCGGCCAAAATTCAATCATAGTACACTTCATAGTCCTTCAAAAACAAAACAAAACAAAATAAAATATGGTGCTTCATTTTCAAAGTAAGCAATTCATAACAATCCCCATTGTTGACGCGTCAAAATAAAGCTCATGGCAAACCCTATTCAAAAGGGAGGCTTCAGGTAAGAAAGAACGTCTAAGTTGGCTTCCGCATGTTACGCCCAGCTCGGATTACTTCATCCACCAATAGCAATTGAGATGCTATAACTGGCCTGTATAGCATTGACAGTAAAAAACATAACTTAATAATTGTAACCAAACCAACACGTGCACAGCTTGTTGTTTTTGTGGAAAATATATTGAATTATTAAAAACAGTGGCACATTCTAAAGATGTAATTACAAATTATAGGCAGAATTTTGGTCACAATGACATAGTACTAGCATTTTCATGATCCAACTTCCAAAACACAACGAAAAATGAGGAAAATAGGACATGGGGTAAAGGAAGCAGATTGATGGTGTCAAATAGTCAACGTTTAACCATACCCTGAGTTGATGATTTGGCGCTTCACAGAGTAGTTGTCAAAAATACCCTCCATTTGGGGGTCTATAGGTTCTCCAGTGTGTTGACTCAATCCAACAATGTTCCCTCTGTCATGCTCTCCCTGAAAAGGCATTCAGCAAGTGTACTTGTTAATGCCAATCTATCTTCTACTTTATATGAACACGTGTATACAATCACAATTAAGGCGTGAAGACATATAATAAGTTTAGATGAAGCTTACCTTAAGGGCAATAATCACATCTTGAGTATCAAGCCCAGAGTTTTCAGCAAGTGTCTTAGGCACTACAAGAAGTGCATCAGCAAAAGCCTCAACACCAAGTTGTGCACGCTGTTTTAAAGTTATAAACATCGTTGTTGAGATATGTAGCTGACAAAAAAAGTAAATAAAAACTTGGAAAGCATTAAGTCATTCATATTACCCCTTGAACAGTTTTCTTAACTTCGTTGATCAGATGTTGCCTAGCAGCAACTTCAAACGCACCAGCCCCCTGAAAATGGGCAAGGAAATTAACTTCATGTCTATCACAATCAGCATAAAAAAATGTGCAAACCAGAGTTCTGTATTAAAGGATATATATAAATTCTATAAAGTATTATTATCAAAGGCTAGAAGCATAATTGCTTGTATGTAGTTTTGTTGCTCGTTTTCCCACTATTTACAACTCTTTGTTTTGTTGACAAAACCCACTATTTACAACTTGAAACAAGTAGATTCGATGTTTTTTCACCTAAACATATGTTAAGCACATTTTTTTCCTCTAAATTCAATTCTTGCATATACTAAACCATGAGGGTAGTAATGTTTGTCTTATTGCAAAAACGTGGGTTCAATGATCTGCAGTTAGGCCCCATTTTACATAAATATTACCCCATTTTAACTTTTGAATCAGGAGAACAGGTTATCCAAAGCACTGTACTGCAGTTAGGCCCAAAAACTAATATTTAACCATATAAGGAAAAAGAAAACTTCCTATTTGAGTAATTATGTTTTGAAACAAATAACATTTTAACTATGCCATCCTTCCCAAAAACCAGATTAAGTATTTTGCATCAAGGCTAAACCATGTTGTCTGCATTTTAAAGAACTGCCAGAACTTTCGTTGATTGAGGAAATTAACACAAAATATGGAGCGGATAAATAACACGCACAAGCATGTGACCAGAAGAAAAAAATATCAATAATTGATTGACTAAATAAAATCTTACCAAGACAACAGATTCATCTTCAATGGTATTCTTTACGGCTCTCAAACCATCACGGACGGCATCTTTAATCTGAGCTATTGTGTGGTCATTAGGACCTGGATCATTATGAAAGCATTTCTGATTAATCTTGACTTAAAACCAACAATGGCAATAAAATAAAACAGGTTGTTGCAAAGATGTACAGCAAGCAACGTGGCAAAAAAGAAGGATCTGCTTGACAAATTCACTGTGTCAGGAAGTGTACCTTTAATCAAAATTGTGCAAGAAAAGGGATTCTTCACATTTTCCACGAATGTATATTTCTCTTCACCAAGGACATGTTCATAGACTAATCCTGCCCAACCCAGACATTCAGGAGTCAAGTCATCCACAGAGTTTACAGCCTCTCCTCCACAAGCCAAAACCAATCTTTCCATGTTTCTCCTCTTTGCTCTGCGAAGGGCAATTATCTACAGCACAAGGATGAAATGATCAACAGATGAAATTGTACAGGGCAAGGAAAAATGTAACAGATGTCAGCCTGAGTTCATAATACACTAAGAACATGCAATTGGTGTACCGGGTGTTCTAACAATTATATTATTTTCTGGTTTACATCATATATCAGACATTTTTACTAAAAGACAAAATGGATGTGTTTAACAGTCATAGTAAAGAATCTGCCTTTGTAATTGTTTACAATCAATATAGCAAGCATGTCCAGTGAATGCTTATATGTTACTTACGCCTTCCCTTGCAAGCATGTCCAATGATGGGGGATCAATTCCTTTTTGGTTGATGACAACAAAATTGCTTTCATTATCAGGACAGACCTGCACACATATAAGCATAAATGCAATTAAACAAAGGCAGAGAGATCAATTTACTATTTTTTGCAATATAGCAGAAGACAAAAATGTATGACCACAGAAGAGCATGTAAGAATCAATGATACATACAAAGGAAAAACCTACCTTTCTTTTCAGTTCAATGATTTTTTTAACTTTTTCATCAACCTGACGCCTTTCAGCTATAACCATAGCCTCTCTCTGTTCAGCATTTGAGTAGAAAAAACCTGAATTTATTTCACTGAGAAGAGAAAATTTGACAATGTTAATCTCATGCAAGGTTGTCAAACTCGAGATTCTAGTAAATTTGTGCAATATCATAGACTCAACTTGTAAACTTGTACACATAGTAAAAAAATATTAATGTTTTTTTATCACGAGTATAAAAATAATAATGTTTAATACTTTTATAATAGTAACTTAAAAAAATTAATATTGTGCATCTGGCAAATAATCAACATTTTAACTACAATAACAAAATCCAAATACTGTGACCCGACCATACATATGTATAATAGTGTCTTTAACTCTTGAAATGCGTTGACATGTGTTTGTAATAACAGGTGAAAAAGAGCCAATTGATTTCCATTTAACTATGACACATGCAGAAAACATAAGTTGAAATATATTGAGTTGATTACCTCTTTTCGTATTCGAGAGATACATTGCATGTCAAAATATAACAGTTCTCTGCACGGCGCTTCATGTCAGGGTGCCGAGAACCATGATCAAGGACGAGACCCTCAACCTAGAAAATATAAATGAAATGAATGAATGCAAGAGAATAATTTGGTAAACTATCTAGGTAACCCAGACCAGAGACAGAACTGTAAGCCTATAGTTCAAAGTGAAGGCAAAAGGGTAAATTATAGTTAAACACGGATCAATATTTGTGTTATTGTAGATTGCACATGATGTATACTGTCTACGCAACAGACTACGCAGCTTTTCTAGTTCTGTAAACTATCATGTTTTGTCCATTTATATTTTCTTTACAAGTTTACATTTTAGCAATGGCGGAAGCTTTCCTTCAATTTGGTTCTTATCAGAAGATAGACCATTTGGGGGTTACTTAATAAGTCTGGCCTCACTGTTTTACAAATACAGATCAGGGCAATGATCTGAGCTAAGGCAAATTCTACATGCTAAACAGATACTGGTTACTACAATGAAAAATGAACTATTTGGAAACCAAGCAGGCTCTTAATTTGCCAGCAAAGTGAGTTGAAACACAACATTCTTTAATTCATTCAGATCAAAATTTAAATGATATACAGCGAATTGAACACGTTCGGCAGAAGAGGCTAAGAACATACCAAGCGTGTGTCAACATCAAACTTGTGCCTCATGTGCATAATCTCCACCATAAACAAATCAATTGCTTCCTCAGGCTTTCGGATGCATAAAACCTATCAAAGCAAATTTAATTAAAACCAGTTGTAAAGGTCAAAAAAATCATAATCTACATATTCAAGAGCAAGTAAACAAAAACTAAATTTTCATATCTACAAGGACTCGATAAATATCAATATTTCAACATGCACTCACCGCATCAACAATTATGTTAGTCAACTGATCAGCGAGTGCCTCATACAACTGCAAATGAGAAGGAAATTAAAAAAAATGTATTAATGCTAACTGCCAGGTGAAAAATTATGTTGATAAATTATTTGTTCACTCTATCCATAAATATCAAAGTTGATCAAATGGCATAAAAAATGGATAAAATGAAATAAATTCACCTTTGTCCTCACGGTTGTTCTTGCTACCATCTTGAGAATCTCTCTGTCAGGCTCATTTCCCATTACAACAGGAGTCTTAAACTTCTCAAGAAATTGTAGAGTTGCTCTTTTTGCAATTTCAAAACCATCAACCAACACACGTGGATGCATGCCTAGAATGTTTCATTAATCTCTTAGCATTTGATACAAATGACAAAAAAGACACAACAAAATGACCATCTACTCGCATTTTAGGATTTTTTTTGCTCTGCCCATACACATATTTCAGGATGAGATTACATTTAGTGCCTGTCTGGCACACAGCTCATGATTGTCACAAGGGGAGTGCTCTTACATACAAACAGATTGTGCAATCATGCAACATTCGTGACTTCTTTCTAATCCACTTCAGCCATGTAGTAGCTTTTATCTCTTTTGAAGGATCACTTAACACCCAAGTTACAATTTTTCTATTCTCTAAATCTAATCTAATGGCAATTCATGTTTTCAGCAGGTAAAGGGCCTAATTTGGATCGCCTTACTATGTGATCTTTTTAACTGAAATAATTATTCAATTCCTAACTTGCAAAAATGTCATAATGTAGAGGTTAATTTCAACATAAGAAAAGCTATTAGTTAGAATATTTATAGTCATTTGAATATCATTGGAACATTTTTTTCCTTCAAGTGCTTATTGAAAAGTTCATCTAAACAATATCATGCTATATTAAGATTATCTTAATAACACAAAATGTGTTCAAGTGGTGCATATTACAATGCAATGAAATGAAGCCAAGCCACTTGACAATCACACACATACATACACATAAGCAACAGAATGAAAAACTCCCTAACCTTCATCAATGTAACGTTCAGATTGCTTCATAAGTTCTCCAATGAAGAGGACAGTAGAAGTAGTTCCATCTCCACTAATGTCATCCTGTGCAACTGCCGTCCTAGCAATCATAATAGCTGTTGGGTTCTGGATTTGCTGTATAGCAACAACAAATGAAACCAGATTAACATTCCACAAAATTTTCAACACCCAAAACAATAAACACCACAAACAACATTTTACCCTAACTACTTCCAGGTAAACATAATCATAGAGTCATAGACTATCAAGAAGTGACATTGGCATGGATACTGAACACAACACTAACATATTAACATCAATAATTTGAGAAAATGGAAGTAATTGAATGTAGTTACATATTTCAGTTTTACTATAATTGTTTCCAAGTAACCATAATCTTAAACTTTGAAATCCTAACACATACAGAGACATGATACTAATATGCCGACACCAGTAATAATTTGAGAAAATGAAAGTAATTGAATGCAACAACATATGTCAGTTTTACTATAACTATTTCTAAGTCATCATCTTACACTATGAAATCCTGACACATATAAAGGAATATAAGTACATGGTCCAGTTTTACTATAATCATTAATCATTTCAATGTAAAAATAACCTTAGAATGTGCAGTATTACCGGACAGAACACTAGATATCGGTAATAATATGAGAAAATGGAAGTAATTGAATGTAACTAAGTCTATTGGTTTTACTAATACAACCGTTTCAACATAAACATAGTGCCTATTTTGATCAAATTATTTGAGCTTATTGAGTACCCTATCAAGTACCTAAAGATAACAGACACAACACAACACTGAACTGATACTCGAGACGGTTAATAAATTAACTATTAAGAAAATGAATGTAAAAATGTATTTACGCGTTCGATAGAAGTGTCAATGCTACATAGATCGCTAAAGCGTAAAGCGAAAGTATATGAATTAACAAAAAGGAAGAGAAAAATAGTTAAACTAACCATTTCTTTCAAAAGAGTGTTACCATCTTTAGTGAGTTTGATATCACCAGAACCACCAACAAGCCTGATTCATAGAGCAACCCAAAAAAAAATTAGTTAGGTTAATAAACAAAAAAAAATGAAAATGAAAATGGAGAAATTAGAAAATGTACATTTTGATTGTTCCTTTAGGACCGAGATTGGATTTAAGAACATCTTGTAAACCCTTAGCGGCATTGATGTTCATGTGAAGTGCCGCCGATTTGTTGAGAACTTCGGCGTTAGGGTTTAACACTCGTAGAGACATTTTTTCTTCTTTTGAAGTAGCAAAAGAACAAAGCTAAGACCTAATAACAGAAACACACTGATGAAGAAGAAGCGGAGAGAGAGAGAGAGACAGAGAGAGGCAGAGAGAGTGGCGATTGACAGAGAAACGCGAGACAGACACTGGTGTGAGAATTTGGTTGGGGTAAAACAGTCATTTACAAAAATTACTTTTTAGGCCTCACTTTATTGCTCCTTTAACCTCTCAAATTGACGAAATTATTCTAACATATTTCGGAACTTAAATCCAAAAATAGTTAATTTCGAAATGTATGTTTCAACCAATCGTTGGTTGGTTCAGTGGTGATTGGTGCTGAACTTGGTAGTGAGGATCACGGTTCGATTCCCGCGATCAGGAGGGGGCTGAAATTACTTGATGACAGAACTGATCCCCGAACCAGATTAAACTGGTGGATAAAAAAATGCAGGTTTCAAAGTGAATTTTTTTTTGTTTTATTCATATGTGTCGTATTGTTGCTCTTCTTCTTCGTCTTCATATTGTTCTTATTCATGAGATTAATGTATCCGTGATACAAATTGAAAACGCAACAACAATAATAATAGAAATAAATATGAACAAAATAATGTGTAAATTAATAGATATTGATAGTGGAAGCAATATTGAGTGAGGCAAAATAAATATTCAATGAGAGAGTCTTCCATACCAAAATAAAATGCAGCTTCTTCCATCGTGACATCTACAACACTTGCCCTCTATTATTTGTGGCCCTATTAACATGGAATGGAACACGACTAGAGTGCCTAATTCTCGAGTCCTGCTGTATTTTGGCCGAGTTTGCAGTTTTAGTGACCATGATTGACCTTAATAAACTTGAGAAAGATTCAACTTTTCCTCATGTTCAGCTGTGTTATACTTGTCTGATAAGTCATGCATCGAATGATTAGAGGAATTCAATTGTCTTTTAATTATTTGTCCGTATTATCCTAACATGTAATTTATTTTTAGGTATAAACTAGTGCTCTCATGTGTTCATATTATTGATTAATCTTGACATGTGAGATGATGCGATATTTCAAACACCAATATTGGTATCTCTCCTACGGTCAGGATTCGAAGATTAATTGGTTCTCCATATTGTAAAAGTTCAATCTTTGCACTTAAATTCAATTTTCGTTGGTTGGTTTCGTAATTTGAAAAGGATATGGTCATGCTAAATAGTGTCCCTGGAATACTAGTTAAAAAAATAATATTAAAAAGAATATTTTTTACATTTTTAAAAGATTAACATTTTCCAAAAGGATGAAAGAACCCAATTGATCATCATGAGATTCTGGTATTCAATGACACAACCTTAAGATTATGAGAACCTAGTTAAAAAAAAATTCATGATCTGTGTGTGAAACCTTCACTTCATCGGAAGCTATCTTTATTGAGTGCGATCCAGAAATTATCTGCTCATATTCATGTTTCTTTGATCTCCACCACTTACCATGGTGCATATACATTTATACTTGTGTCCACCAAAAAATATATTATCTACTATATATCTATCCAACCAACATTTGACTAGTTACAAATTAAATAAATAATGTTGTTGTTGTTGTTGATAACTTGATAAGTTTTAAGATATGTATAATCTTCATTAAGCTTTATGATCCTACCAAATTCTCACAAATGTCTATGTTATTGAAAGTGAACTAACTAAAACTAATTAGTAGCTTCATTGTAACTAATCTTTCAAAAACGCGTTACCCTTTAAATCAAGGTTTCATTACTCAATTAATTTGTGTCATTGTCAACTACTTCAAAATTCAACACACTCCACTTCTTAAGTTGGGATTGTAATGATTGTAATTTGAGAATGGACGGATAAGGCCAAATCAGAGTTACAAAATTTATTTGAGAGTCTCGTATTGATGGTATTTGGTATGAAAATGTGTGTATAAGTTGAGGTATCATCTTAAAAAATGGTTGAAAATTTATTTGAGAGTCTCGTATTGATGGTATTTGGTATGAAAATGTGTGTATAAGTTGAGGTATCATCTTAAAAATCGATTACGTATGGTTGTATTACACATAATGCAATTTTAAAAAATGGTATAAGAAACTATCTAATGTTTGTTAAGCTATATGCTATTTGTAAATGTGTTTGATTATGTTCGGAATAGGATTGTTCAGATCCGATCTTAAGTCCACATCTCCGAGAGATTGTCAGCTTTGGGTTCACCCGTCACGGTTTTATCCTTTGTAGAAAAGGCGTCTCGGTTGGTTTGAAATGTGTGGGTGTTGTATATAAACTACCATTTGTCTCGAGTACCAAGCGATGTGGAACTATTTTGGTGTATCCATAACAGAAGTCCCCCAGTCGAGGCTAAGAGACTAAAGGGTTCGAGAACGAATTTTATCGTTCTCACAGACGGCGCCACTGTTCAGATCTCACCTCAAGTCCACATCTCCGAGAAATTGTCCGCTTTGGGGTTGACCCGTCACAGTTTTGTCCTTTGTAGAAAAGGCGCCTCGGTTGGTTTGAAATGTGTGGGTGTTGTATATAAACTACTATTTGCCTCGAGTACCAAGCGATGTGGGACTATTTTGGTGTATCCAGAACAAGGATTTCCTGCAGTTACAGCAGGCTTAGCCGTTCGATCTTGAATAATAAAACTGTGTGAAAACTGTGAAAACTGTCTGATTTTGAATGGATGACTGATATTCAATACTGTGTAAAATTGTGTGAAAAATGAACTGCGAGGAATCTAGATCCGATTAGGTTCATGGATTGTTGAGTGTATAAATGTGGTTGAGTATTCTTACCCTCTGAGCTAATAACTTTTAGGATGGGATTCAATGTTTGACAATCCTACATTGCTCACGCTAGGTGTGACAATGAGTGTTGAAGTTGTCGAATTGTTCATGTTCTTGGGTTGTTGAGTGTATAAATGTGCTTAGACACTCTCACACTCTAAGCTAGTATATTTATGAGATCCAAGTTCATTTAACAATTACATCAATCGAAATCATAATGTAAATTCGCTGAATTCTAAAAAGGATGAATCTATGAACATGTTCACAACACCTGAGTTAATAGCATAAAACGACCTATTGACAAAGCCTGCAATTGATATTACAAAATTCAAATGCTCGAAATAGTCCTACATCTAAATCTGCAACGTTGAAGATATTAAAGTCATAGATTCTGCATTATATTTTGATCGAAGCAAATATGCAAATTTAAACAAAACAAACACCGTACCAAGACGAGAAATCAAATCAAACACCATACCAAGATAAGAAATCAAAACAAACAACTTTGCACTATGAGACGGGAGTAAAACAACACTGGACGAAGAAATCACAAAGAAAAAAACTCAAACTGAAACAAAAAATATGTGGGAACTACTTATTTAAATAAGAAATTTTAAAAATTAAAATCAAAGGGGTGATTCTGGATCAAAATTGACCTTGAATAACTCCTCTCTAGTAGATGAATAAGAAAAAAGCAAAGAGAAATTAGGGTTGTTTTGAGTGACAGCTTCGACTTTTCAGTATATCTCGAAAATGTGATATAACTTGAAAATATGTTTATAAGTAGAATATGTTTTACCTTACAAACTTGATTTTGTAAATGGTAACTCAAATTTTTAAAATTTCTATAAATAGATATAAAGCACACCCATATCAACTCACATCTCAAATTTCTACACATCTTCCATCATGGAAAATCACAAGACACCATTTTCCCTATGTCTTGATACAAAGGATGTTGTGATTGTTAAACCCTCCAAGCCCACACCTTCTGAAATTCTTTCCCTCTCCACCATTGACAATGATCCTAACATCAACATTCTTTGCCAAACCATTTATGTCTACAAAGCAAATCATGATTTTACAAATGACCAAAAAGACCCTGCATGTGTAATCAAAGAAGCACTCTCAAAGGCTTTAGTTTACTATTATCCTCTTGCAGGCAAGATAACAACACTTGCTGATGAAAAACTTGGAATCAACTGCAACGGCGACGGAGTTCCATTCTTAGAATCAAATGCTAATTGTGAACTCTCTTCTCTTCATTATCTTGAAGGGATTGATGTTCCAACAGCACAAAAACTTGTGTTTGATAACCCTTCACAAGACCAAACTAGTCCTCATCCTTTGGTTTTTAAGGTGACAAAGTTTCTTTGTGGTGGTTTCACTATTGGAATGGGATTGTCACATAGTGTTTGTGATGGTTTTGGTGCATCAAAATTCTATAGAGCACTTGTTGAACTTGCAAGTGGAAAAAATGAACCTTCTTTGAAACCTATTTGGGAGAGAGAGAGACTAATAGGAAAAAGTGATCTTAAGGAAGAACCATTCAAATTTCTTATAGATAAAACATCATTAGCAACTTCACCTTTTTTACCAACAAAAGAAATTTCACATGAATGTTTTAGCTTAAATGGTGAAACTATAAAAATGCTAAAAATCAAACTAATGAAGGAAAGTGGTGATGATAATATGATGAAAGAAAGTTTCACAACACTTGAAACACTTGGTGCATATGTTTGGAGATCAAAAGTTAGAGCTTTGAAATTGAATAATGATGGAAAAACTATTTTTTGTTTAGCAATAGGTGTGAGAAAACTATTGGATCCACCTTTGCATGAAGGGTATTATGGTAATGCTTTTGTAGCTTCAAATGTTGTGTTAAAAGTGAAAGAGCTTAATGAAAAACCACTTTTTGAAGTTGTGAAGCTTATCAAAGAGAGTAAAAAACTTGCTTTAAATAATGAATATATAAGAAATTCAATTAACATGTTAGAGACAATGAGGAAAGGGAAGATTAAGATTGAAGGAACAGGTGCATCATTGGTTTTAACTGATTGGAGACAACTTGGTTTGTTACAAGAAGTTGATTTTGGATGGAAGAGTTCAGTGAATATTGTTCCTGTTCCTTGGAACATGTTTGGTTTTGTGGATTTGTGTCTTTTTTTGCCTCCAAGTAACTTGAATCCCTTAATGAAAGATGGAGTTAGGATCTTTGTGTCACTTCCAAAAGCTTCAATGGCTAAGTTCAATGAGGAGATGGAGTTCCTTAAGGTCATGAAAGTTGATGAAAGCTAGGATTTTTGTGTCACAGTGAGTCGCCGTGATTCTGACATATCCACCGTAATACCAAATATAGATATATAACCTTACCATAAAATGTCAAGTTTGTTTCTTCTTTCTCAAGTCCTTATTTCTTTATATATTTCTTACAAACCTAAGTATGGTGTGTTTTTTTTCTCTTCATTACGAGCTATCTTATTTGTAATCTTTATACATTTTATCTACCAAAATGTCTTATGATTTTTTTTTAAGTAATGATATTATTTGTGTGAAGTATTCGCGGTTTTGTTAATAATTAATATCTGCCGATAAATTTGGCTAAAAACCTTTTAGTAAAAGTCTCTCATTCCGTCCACATTTTTTTTCTATCGACAAGTCTTGAATCCGATACTTTGCTTAAGGAATGAAGTTCAGCTGCGCTCGATCAAATCAATGTAATTTAAATAGTAAACTCTAAGAATTTTCATCAAATACATTATATCTTTAAAAATCTAAAACATAGTAGTATGTGTTTTTGTTCTTATATCATAAACCAAATTATGAAAGGGTAGAATAGGCCTGAGTGCCTCACTATTTATAAACTAGATAATAAGTTGATCAAAATTGGTTGGCTTATGAAGTGTTGTAAAGTTGTATATATATCATACAATTAACATATCTTTTATGCAGCTAGCTAGATTTGTGTATTTGTTCCATTAAAGATGAAATTTCATTATTATCTGTTGAATTAATTTTTTTGGTTACAATTTTCTGTTGAATTGTTATTCACGGTTATAATAAGCAAGATAAAAATTGTACTATAAAAAAAAAACCAATGTTTTTAAAAACAAATCGGTTAAAATGGGAATTTTGGAAAAATGTGGGGTACGTAGGAAGTAAATTAATCCTCTTATCTTATAAGTATGACTTGAAATTTACCAAAAAAAAAAATTATGACTTGAAAATATATCAGTGCATAAATAGAATCAACAATAATGTGATTGTGACTTGGTGTCTTGGAGGCATGCAGCAAGTGAAGGGTGAAGACAAATGCATAATGAATGAGTCAAAAAAGTCATCACCCTAAATTTTCATTTGTTAGCCATTTTTGCTATATATCATTTAACTAAATAATTTATGTTGATTAATTATTCCTCCTATAATAATCAACTGGTCAATTTTCATATTTAACATCATGGTTCCCACAAAGTTATAATTACCTTAATTTTGTGAAAATATTTTTCTCACGCAAAGCCAAATTTAATTGATTATCTTCTCATTTAAAGAAATCAATTGTTCTATAAAATGAAGTGTTTTAGAGCCAACAATTCATTCCATGCAAAACAACATTGATAAGAGGGAAATTAAACTACTTAATCAAATTTTATACACAATGGCAAAAACTACTTCTTTTCTTGTTTTGGTTCTCCTTGTTGCGACGATTTTGAACGGCTATAGTGTTGAGGGTGCGGGTAGAGGCTACCAACCGGAGAAAGAAGACCCATGGCCGGTTTACAAATCTCAGAAGGCGACTCAGCCGTTGTGGATGCAAAGTTTTTATAACATTTGTTTGCGTTGTGAAATTGATCATGCCGCTTGTCCCGATGACTACTTTAAATATTTGTGTCCTAACAACGATCTCCAAACCACTGCACCTAAAATTGATAATTCTAAAGCCAAAAACCTTCCATGATCAAAGAGATTGTGGCATGGTTTGTGTTATTGATCATATTATATCTATATTATCCTTTTATATGTGTGTGAAAGTATTATATGATACTATGTTATAGGCTTATAGCTAAATAAACCTTTATTGGCCTTTACTGGTTGTGCCTTTGCTAGAAATATAGCTAGCCTCTTGGGTAAGTTCAGTTAAGGATTATATAGTATTGTGTGGTTTTTGTATTATTATGATATTATGGTTATAATCATACATATTGAAATAAAATTAACATGAGTGTTTCTTGTGTCTCGGAGTATCACAATACGTAGCATCTTTATTTTACTTTTTATCTTAAAGCACATAATGTACAAATTTCAGTAACTCCTTAGTATTTCATTATTCTTTCTACACAATGTTATTAACCAAGCCACAACATTATTACAAAAACTTATTATAAAAAAATTATTGCAAAAAGATTGCTTTTAAAAAAACATTATTACAAAAAGAGCAAACACCATAAACATAAAAGAAAAAAGAGAAATGCTAATATCACACTCTCACACACACTCTTTTAACACACTCCAATAATATAATGACACATCACCCCATGTTTTTGTTGGAGAAGAGGAACAATTAAATTCAAATATATTTTTAAAAAATAAAAATAGAAAGTGGGGTGAGGTGTCATCATATTATTAGAGCGTATTAAAGGAGTGTGTTTGAGAGTGTGATATTAGCACTTCTCAAGAAAAAATAGAAAATATAACTCTTCCCACCCCATCATGGGACTTTATTTACTACAATAAAAAGAAACTCCTCCCAGGCCAAGTTATGACAATACAAATTCCAAATCATCAAGGCACAATCTTGTAAGTTTTTGTCTTGTCTATCCAACTTATGAATGAATTCTTAGAATTTCTAAATCCTAAGAATCCATGTTCTTTTGCCTTGTTCATACTATCCAACACGAATTTTACGTTTAGCACCCTACCGGTTGCTAACGCGCCCTTAGTGTGTCCCATTTTATCCTTCCGGTACTTAATTAGTGGACATTATAAAAATGAGAAGTTTTTGAAGAATGTTGTCCGCTACTTAAGTAGCGAACGTTATAATGATATAATGTTATTTAGTGTATTCGCTACCTAAATAGCGGACATAGGTATTTTGGTAAAATCGTAGGACGCGCGAGAAAATAGATAGGGTGGCAAAATGAGAATTCGCCCAACACACCCTCTACTCTCAACATGAAATCTGCAAACCGCCGATCTCCAACATGGCAACATCTTCAAGCTTAGTGGGCTGTAGCCCGTTCTCTCTCACAATTTCTTCCCACACCCCCCTCTTATCCTTCATCACCTCTGACAACTTTAACTCTAAACCCTCCTCAAATCCATAATCATCAATCCCAAACTTATCAGCTAACACCTTTCACAAATATTTCCACTTGAAAACATCACCATTTCTAAACACCATAAGCTTTTGTCTTGTTATCCAACTATTGATTGAATCCGATACTATGCTTAAGGAATCAAGTTCAGCTGCACTCGATCAAATCAATGTAATTTAAAGAGTAACTCTAAGAATTTTCACAAAAAACATTATATCTTGAATGCTGATGAATTTGAATGCTGATAAGTCCAATAATTGGCTCAATAGAATCAAATGATGGCCAAGGACACCTGGCTCAAAATGCGAATGCGAGTTGTCCTCTATGGTCACGACTATTTGGTCATATTATTTGAGCGCACTTACATATTTGAATCACCCTTCAAATGTCATCAAGTTCATACCAATTATATTAATCAATGTAATACAATTTATAAACTTCACATATATTGATTTTCTTATGTTGAGTATGACTCATAGATATTGATTAATTAGTGGACAGGATCTGTCAAGCGGAGCAAGAGAGAGCTGCCCTTGGGCCTAGTCAGGCAGGCTTTGGGGGGAAGCTAGAGAAGCTATATTTTCATTTCTGGAAGGCTAGGAATTCTCAATGCATTGGTGATCATGATGGTTCTTATTTGTAACTGTGTTTCAGATAGAATTACTCTTGTAACGGTCGCATGAATCATTACATCGAACTTTTATGGTTGCAGACCGCAATTTACGAACATGAGATTCAACAACATTAGATATTAGATGCATACAGCGAATAACATATGTACAAATGACACTAACCTAATAATAACAGTTTAAAAAAAGGTCCACATATGTGATTTAGGCCATAAAATTAAGATTTTCTGTGCCTCTGCTATTATAATATGATCTTCATTGAATCTACATCAGCCGTTTTTCACTTTGATTCTCCTCAACATCAAGAACGATGGCATAACTGTGATCGCGATTTAAAACTTTATTCTAATAATTCGATCCGTGGATAAGCTTGTTAGACTTAGGCATGCATGAGAAAGGCTATTGTACCGATGAAAGAAAGAAAAGAGAAAAACACATTTCCAGTAGACTTTATGGACCCAACCTTCGAAATAACCTTGTCTGCTGCAAAATTATCACCAAAGTTTCACTAATCAGATTCGCCAAATCATTACATATTTGAATTTAATAGGGATGCACTTTCAGTGTAAAATAGTTTTACACTGACATCTTATGAGTCCATTTTGCAACCGAAGTTTAAAAATAACCGCAAAATGGTTGGTTCTCAGTGGACGTCAATGTAAAACTAGTTTACTCTGACGGTGCATTTCTCATTTTCTCTACATATTTTCCTCATAACCTAAAAAAAATGGAATCAAAATATAAAATAAAATGAATATCTTTAATACATATTCAAGGTACTTACTGCACTCTTTTGGATGACACAAACAATTCAACCCAGCACCACAGCTACCATTAGGCTTTTCACACCCTTTGCAAAACTCTGGTACATGACTTGGAATATTAACAGATATCCTTAATAGAGAGGGTATAGAAGAATTTGAAGTCAAGAAAGGTGGTTGAGTTGTGATATTCCCACAATATTTTCTATGATTTTGATGGTGTATAGAAGAACCTAATATGAGATTGAATAGGAGTAAAATTTGAAGAAGATGGAGTTTCTTGAGTAGCTTCATGTTCATCCCTTTTTTTTCTAATGTCAATGCAAAATTGTTTGCTTAACTGTTTGAATGTTATAGTGTTTCTTTTTGGATGATACTAGACAATACATAGAAAAGAATAATGTCAAGATAAATGTTTTAAAAACCGGACCAAACAGGCATGTTGAACTGGGAGTCGGCCAGTTTGTTTGTTGGTTGGTTTGATCCAAGTTACATTGTAGTCTGATTGAACTAGGATTGAGCCAATTGAACTGCAGTCGGTTCAACTTTTTTTTTCACTTTTATTTATTTGTCTCCGATTCAATTTCCGATCTAATTTTTTAAACATTAGCCAAGTCTAGAGAAACACTACATCCAAATGACTTTCCATATTGGTCCCATGGCTAGATTAAAGACTTTCTTTTCCTTCCTTTTTCATGTCACTAGAAAAAGGCCACATTACTTTAAGGTATATTGGTGTAGAACCTTTGAGGCCATCCTTCATAAAGTACTTTAACTTATTTACAGTTTGTCATCAAGTTTTCCATGATTTAGTGTCTTTCACTATTGATAATCACTTACTGGCCTCCTAAAGTTGCTTTTGTGTTTAGGCTTTAATAGACAAAGCAAATGATTTCATTCATGCACAATTAATTTATTTATTTTTCACCACCAGTTTAATCTGGTTCGGAGGTCAGTTCTAGCATCAAGTGATTCCAACCCCCTCCTAATCGTAGTTGCGGGGGATCGATCCGTGATCCTCCCTACCAAGTTCAATGTCAATCACCACTAAACCAGCTAACGATTGGTTGCACAATTAATCATTTACCTTGACCACAGTTGTTTACTTTAACTTTGAATAGTTAAGTATACTTTCCCTCTGTGAATATCTAATATTTTGGATGTTATAGACATTTTAAATGTGCTCTTACATATAATTAAGATGTAAAAGAAATATGGTGATAATTATGTTACATCTTTTTCTCCAACCAAATATAATGATGAAAATATAAACTAATTCTCTTTTCTAAAAGGTACTCCGTATATTTGTAAAACAATATCAAGTATCAATAAATTTAATATAAATATTAACTTTCTTAATTTATGTGGTTTAGTGAACAAAATTTTATATTTAGGAATGAAGGTAATACTATATTAACAAATACCAACATCAACATATAGAACATTACATTAATTGGAAAATACAAGAGCATATAAATTTCAATGAGAACTTGTAACAACACACTATAATAAAATACTAAAGATACTTGATTCACACACACATATGAATCCACTTCAAACATGGAAACTTTAATTGCTTTAATATTTTCTAGATCATGCTGGTGCTTTGACAATGTTAGATGGGAAATCCAGCACCACAATATTCTCAAGAGCAGGTGAAAAAATCTTGGAGAATTCAGTATGTTTTGGATGAACTTGAAATGCACTCAAATCCTCTTTTCCATTGAATGTCATCAAGAATGCATGAGTGAAACCTTGTCTTAGCATTTCATGGCTTTCAATGTCTTTTCCCCTATTGTATAAAAAATACAAAACATAAGATTGTAACTTGTAAGTAAGGAAAATTGTCTGTACTAAGTATTAAGGATAAGATTTTCCTCTCTAGCTAAATCTCAACTGTTGGATTAATTTAATGGTCGAAAATGTTGATTAAGATTTTAAATAAACATTTGTGGCCGCAATTTAGGCTGCGATGTTGGGGTTTTTTATGTCTGTGATTGCAACACGGCTATAATTAAGACTACATCGACCGCATTTGACTATTTCAGATCCGTGTTCCTTCCACATTTAGAACTATTTAAACCTCCAATATGTAAAGGGACCAAAGAGATAAATGCATAGAAAAAAACTAATTTAGATCCTCTACATCTGACTTGACAGTGTAGCCGGATATAAACTGTTAGATTTAGAGATTGAATTACTCTCTCTAAATCTAATAGTCTACCGTCGGCTACACCGTGCACTCGGCTGTAGAGAGTCCAATATGAAATTGTTCCTTTGACATCTAGAACTACTTTCTCCTCCAATACAAAAAGTGACCTAAGAGATACTGTAAATGCATAGAAGAAAAAAAACACTCATACCATTGAAAGGACTTGACATGCTCAATCCCAGAAATCATCTTCTCCAAGTCTTGGATAAGCTCTTCAACTTCCACACCATCCTTGAACTTAACAATTACATAGTGATTGTAACTCCCCATAACTCCAAATCCAATATAACTCTCCTATGTACTAATTAAAAACAGTCTCTAATAACCAAATATATATGCAAAAAACCTAACTATGTGAACATTTTACAATTTTTATGTCAATTCTCACAGTCACTATCTGACCATTATGTCACCATGTCGGATCCTCATGACATATTTCTCAGCTGATTATTAGGAAAGATGCCATTACTTTTATTTATAGACCCACCATTGAGAAAACTTATTCTGCACATCCAATACTATAATTTGTCTCATGCCATTGTCTTTGCACGTGAATGAAGATTATGTACGAAAGACCGAGATGGACGCCAGATACAACACACCATTAATATTAACAGATAAAGAAAGAAAATGTTAACATGTGCTCTTAGGTTAGGATACTCGTTAAATATAAAAATATTATATTGAAATTTGTGTATTTAATTTGTTGAAAAGTTTAAAAATTGTTTTTCTTCAAGACAAAATTTATAACATTTTTATTCTTCAATTTAGTAATTCATGGATCAAGGGGAGAAATATCATATACATTGCATATTGAATTAAAAATAATATATGAAAATGTTTACACTTTGCTCTTTATATAGAGCATAAGAAAAATTAACACACTAACTAAAATCCTAACTAACTAAACTTTAAGTAGCTCTATATTTCTAAAGTTTAACAAGTTTTATAAAGACACAGTTAGCAAGACATTTCACTAAAAACTCAGAAGTAATTCAACATAATTATATGTGTCGGTGTTGTATTACCAATTCACACACCATCTGATCATTTATGTTGGAAAGACTTTCCATATAGGGAGTTGATCGAACCCTTTGTTGAAGCTTTGATACTATTATTGGATCATGAGGAGGAGTTCGGGGGAACATTAACATTGGATACCATATATTTATCAAAAAACCTTAAGATATTATATTTATGGTCCTCTCAGTTATAAAATATGTATCCAACATTCATTTTTCTATTTAATGTAAAATTTAATTCACCTTACATTTGTCACAAAATCTTTAAACATTTGAAATATGCGCCGTTCTAAGTCACTGTCAGAAAAATATTATAATAATATATATATGGCAGAAATTTAGTGCTATCTGCGGGACTTTTCTCTTTGTCTTTGCCATGTGTACCACCATGGGAAATATTTTACTTCAATATATATGCATGTTATGATGCTGTATACTTATCAGTGACGAAACATAGCACAACCTACTAGGGAGATTCAGATCCTCATGGTGAAAACATACATGAGGAAATAGTTATATAGTAGTATAACTTTAAATATAAAGAGAGGAGAATTTTAGAATTTAAAAAGGAAAAAGTGAATAAAATATAAAAAGAGGAGAGTTTTTGAAATTTGAAAAAAAGTGAGAAAGATTAGTAAGTGTTGAGATTTGATACTTGAGAAAATACAAGAGAATCATTTTCCAATACTAGGTTCTTTCTCAAGTGAATTATGAATAATAATTGTCTCTGATTTTACGAAATTGATCCATGTAGTAATTATATCATGCAGTTTTTAATTTTGATCGTCTAATCTAAAATGTTAATAGTTGACATCATTTAAAATTAATTTTATTATTGTATAATCTTAACATGCTAATTTCAAATTAACGATTGAGGTAATATTGTATATAGATGTTTTGTTTAGAACTAATTTTAAATTAACAATTGAAATAATATTGTATATATAGATGATTTGTTCAGAATAGCGAATTCAGATCCGTGATCTTTATCAATTATTTTTTTTAGTAAAATCAACTTATATAAATGTCCTATTGATAGATGTGTCTTTCACATGCAATTTAATTTAAATAATATTTTTATAGTTGTACTTGCTTTAGAAAAATAGTTTCGTTTTTCCCAATTTAAAATATATAGTATTAAAAATAATATTAAAAGACCATTGATTCAGTCACATTTATTTAAAATGAAAAAACAAAAAATTGAAATGTCACTTTCTTAATTTTTTTCTAAAGTATGTTATAGGTGTGAAATATTTATATCTATATTTTTTCATTCACAAAGTTGAGTATGAATCTTACTTAAAAAATCTGAGTATGATTCTACTTGAATTAAAATAATATGTTTTTATAGATAGATAAAATGACAATGATCATTGAAGTATTGAACTAGCTCACGACTTCGGTTCTAACAATTTCAATATTTTTAGTATTTGTAGACAAGTTAACATAGTGTTAATAGTCACTTTCTTTAGTATGTAATCAACAAAAAGTCGGCAAAAATCAAAGTTAAATAGAAGCTTTAACATTAACACGAGTTTGTAATGTCTAGTCCATGTTTTCAAATATATAAATAAATGAAACATTACCATCCATGATGATAGCATAACCTTTTATGCTACACTCTCTCTTAGGGCAAAGTTATTGTCCATAAAGACAATCTTTATGGACCGTTCATAAACCAATCAAAACACAACAACTTTACTCATGCGCCCCCTATTTTACTTGAGCGCCCCCATATTACTCACGCACCCCCAACTGACTAGCGCCCCCCATATTTCTCATGCATCCCCCCAAATTACTCATGCACCCCCCAAATTACTTATGCACCCCTCAAATTTCTCACGCACCCCAAAAATTTCTCATGCACCCCCCCCCCCCCGAATTTCTCTTGCACCCCCCAAAATTCTCATTCACCCCCCAAATTTCTCGCACACCCCCATATGACTTTTGCCCCCCAATATTTTTTTTGGTCCCCTCCACATTTCTAACTTAAACCATTTTGCTGGGGGAATGGTTTCAGAGAAATGCACTCAAGTCTCAAAAACCATTAAGTGCATAAGATTGTTTTAGATTACAAGTACCCTATAATTAAAATAGAAAGAATAATTGTGATTTAATGGTTTCGATTGTCTTATATGAGAAACCAAAATTATTGTTAAATGGCTTTTAATACTTTAATGATTATAATTGTACCAAAAAAACTAAAAAATAATGATTATAATAAAAAACCATTAAACCATTTTGCTGTGGGAATAGTTTCAGATGATTGTAATAAAAAACCATTAGGTGCATAAAATGGTTTTGGAGTACAACCCTATAATTAGAATAAAAACAATAATTGTGATTAAATGGTTTAGATTGTCTTATATAAGAAACCAAAATTATTGTTAAATTATTTTAAATAATGATTATAATTGTAAAAAAATAAAAAAAATAATGATTCTAATTATAGGTTGTACTTCAAAACCATCTTATGCACTTAATGATTTTGGAGTGTATATATGTGAAACCATTCCCACATCAAAATGGTTTAGCCTAGAAATGTGTGGGGACAAAAAATAAATTTGGGGGCACAAGTCATCCGGGGGATGCGTGAGAAATTTGGGGGTGCACGAAAAATTTGGGGGTGCATGAAAAATTTAGGGGGGTGCATTAGAAATTTGGTGGGTGTTTGAGAAATTTTCTTCACTTATGGGGGGTGTATGAAGAAAAAGTATGGTGTGGATAGCAATTTATGGACGGTCCATAAAGACCCCTTATGGACAATAACCAGTCCCCTCTCTCTTACATACTGAATAGTTTTACTTTTAGAATTCAAAATTATTAGATGTGAAAGTGGTTATACTAGCTTTACCAACAAAAAAAAATTATACTTAATTGTTTTTCTTATTAACTATATACTATTTTCTTCGATCCTTAATATTAAAAAAAATTACTTTTTAGATATGTTGAATAACTAATATATCTGATTTATAATATAAGTTAGATGTATTAATTATTTAATGTATTTAAATTTTTTCTCTAAGTTAAGAGTTTTTTTTTTTTCACCACAAGTTGAATCTGATTTGGGGGTCAGTTCTGGCATCAAGTGGTTTCAGCCCCCTCCCGATCGAAGTTAAGAGTTTTTTTTTTTTTCTCTAAGTTAAGAGTTTTTTGTTAGTGTCGTATAGCTGGTTATGAAATGATGTCAAGGATATTTATTGGTTAGTTTAATAAGACAGGCTAATAATGCAACTGGTAATCCATCTTAATAAAAAATTATCAAACACAAACCTTCAATACAAGGGAATTATTTGTGTGTTAATTATGTTCTTAAAATTTCTCTTTATCACTCTAACCATGATTTCAATGATTTGGTGATACTTTTATTCAATAATATGCTTTAAAGATACTTCTAGATTAGTTTCTGGGACTAAAATTCTGGTTGAAAAGGCATGAGGCACCTTGTGATTAGTCCCGTTTAACCCGATTTATTTTCTACTTGTTTCTTCTCCTTAAAAATAGTAAAGAAGGAAAAAATTATGTTTGATTTCACTTTTCTTTATTTTTTACTTCTTTACTTTATTTCTCTAATACTTTTAAGGATAAATAATGTCAAATATAATTTTATACTTCTCTATTTCATTTAAGCAGAGTAAAAAATAAGTCGTGCCAAATCCACTTTTCAACTGATGGATACCAAAAATCACTACTTTCGAATAAAAAACAAGAAATATATATATTGGAGTGCCACCAAAATCAAGTTTATGTTAAAAGAAAAAACAAAGCTACTGGGAATTTATTGGCTTTAATTTAATAATATGCTGAAATATTGGAGCTGTATGTTTAAACTTTCCAAATAAGTCATTTTAAAATTGTATGAAAATTTGATTTTTCTTTTTTCTTCAGAAATTTCATGTACGAAATCAAATTCAAAAATTCATATTAAACCATTTTTTAGGACCATATTAAACCAATTTGAGTTGAGCCATACTGAACATGTGTATTATGCAGTAATTTGAGCAGGTTCTGGTTTATTTGATTGTTTTCGAATTCGATATTTAATCCATAAAAATCAAACTTGGTAAATTTGCATTCAAAAATAAGTTCAAGATTGTGTTTATAAGGTTTGGTAAAAAATTATAAGATATTTTATTCAATTTAGATTAATTTTTTTAAAAATGTTCATGTATCTAAAAGATTTAAATAAATTACAGAGCAACAAAGTGAAGATGAAATACTTTCAAAAATACTTTCAGCCTGAGTTCATAAATAACATTCAGAAAACAAAGACTTCTGTTTTCCAACTCCCCACGATCTAATTACGTTTCGATATCATCAGAAGTTACAAAAAGGATGATACATAACTTAGAATATCTAGAAGAACAACTATGCTCGATTAAAAAATGAGAATGCAAACATACTCAATTCTTTCCAGGATGAGGACCCATATATAGTATTCCGAACTACAACATGTCTGAGCATTCGCGCTCAGAAGATTCATGCTTGCTTATGTTCCACAAAACTGAAACCTTTTGCCTTGCTCTTGAGACTAGAAATACGTTTACGATGCCCACGCCCACGTATGTGTTGTTCCCATTCATGTAATCCTCTAAGAACCCGGTCATTGCAGGCCTGTTAACAGAAAGGTCATAATAAAGGGAATATGTTTGAGAGTGTTGCAACAAGATCCTACGGATGCTCAAAAATGAGGATTCCAAATTACTCTTTCACTGATAACTATACATGTGCCAGAATAAGAGTGTGTCCACACGGATAATAAGGTTAAGTCAACACTGTAATAAATGATAAGATCGAAGATATAACTTAATGAATCTGTAACATTGTTCTGCTAGTACCGCACACATGCCATGTTTTGTGCATCACAAAGTGATGCCCAAATTTTAAACAGAAAAATTTGGGCATCCATTAAACTTTAATCTGATAGTTGAAAAAACTGCTTCCCTTTAAAGTTTTCTAGATTGCAATTTGTGGTAATGAATAACACCAAGACCTCACAAGCATTATAAAAGAAGTGTGATTCACGGATGGTTGGTCAGTAAGCAAAATAATGCTTTTTCTTTTGGAAACAGAAGGGGGCAAATGCCCCATGCCAGGTGGAATCTAAAAGATAGCATACCTTGCATGTGTATTGAGTCCAGAGGTCCCTTTGGATTATTTTTGTTCCATTGCCATTTGACGCCGACAAGCTACCATTCTCACTTAGGAAAGATGTCACTATCTTCGTGGCAGGTTCAACCACTTGGCTAATCCATACATCATTTGATCTGCCTAGAACATAAAATATCAAGATCAATAGATAATTCAAAAAGTTAACTGATGAAAAATAAACAAGATTGAGACAGCTTACTCGATATTGATTCTGTGGAATCAACATAGTGTATGTCCCAACCAAACAATGTTTGAAGTCGACTGAGCATCCTCTTCTGTCATGAACAACGCTTCCATATCAATCTTACATACAGTCAACACAATATAGAAGGGTTTAGCAATGGCCATCAATGATTATTTTATCACTTATATATTATTTTTTCTTCAAACTAACACGGTTTTTAGCAACATACGATGATCGCAAACCTGAGAGCAAAATTATATACAGAATGTAAGAAAACTTATAGCAATCCTAAAATTGCCAGGCTGAGTCTAATAAATGTGCAAACTTCCCAATATTGTGCAAACTTCCATGCAAAATAAATGTCCTTCAGAAAGAACAGAATATATTACAAACTTAATCAGAATTCAAATGGAATATCTGGAGTCATTTTCCATTATATGTGGTCAGATTCAGATTATCAGAAAAATAACTCATTTTCAGTTTCCTTACATATCTGACCAAAAGAAATGTTCTGCAGTAATGCTTGTTTCAGAAAGCCATAGAGCAAATGACATTATTTTTATGGTTACTTTTACCTGACGGCGGACAAGTCTCCTGGTATTAACCTTTACTTTCTCAATTGCTTCTTCCAAAAGAGTTGTGGATTTAGTATCAGAGGAAGATCTCAACCACTCCATCAAATTTCCATGAAACAATGGCTCGGTATTTTCTAAGTTTGATCTGTCAATTAATTCCACCTCTTTTTTATTTATGTTTTTGAAAACACTAGTTCGTAGAAGATCCTCAAATTCACGGACACCAATGGCCTGTCGCAAACCTCTGGTATAATCTGCATTCATAGTATAAATGTCGTAGACTTCATTGAGTAATCCTGCATCCATCATATCATCTACCCTCTGCTCTACATATCTGTCCAGTACCGGCAGAGACGCGTCCACACTTATAAAACAACAATCATATCTTAAGTTATCAGCTTGACCCCACTTCTGCCCTGCCACAAGCAAGACCAATATTATTCAAAAGACAAGAATAATATATTTAACTGACATTATTGTGATTGGTACAAAATTAATATTTTCTGAAGTATTATTGATTCTAGAGGACATGACATTCCCGTGTCTTCATTTTTATCCCCATGATGAGGATGAGTCTCCTCTTTCCACTTTCATTGGTGCCTTAGTGGTCTAAAATATAAGCAAATGTTAACTACTTCTATACCATATTTAAAACTATTATTCCTAAATTACCCTTCAATTAGTTTAGATTGCATTTCCAATGACTCTTTTATTCTCATAGACAAGTTCACATTAGCGGCAATTTGAAAAAATACAACAACTTTTTTATTATTTTGAGAAAATTATGAGACCAGAGGAAGTATATTACATAACTTCAATCCCGACCTCTTCCTCCCAGCATTTAAATTTTTTAAAAAAATATTCCTATAAATGTGACATTTACCAAACAAGTTTTTGAATTTTCCACGGAGTGGCATTCCCAATAAAAAACCATTCTAACTATGCAGCTTAAACAAATCTTGCCTTAGGGAAAAGAGATTATATTGAACCTGCAATTAGTCAATGAATGCTAAAGAAGATTAACAAACCTCTGCTGCCTGTCCTTGAAAAACTTTGCTGGGAAGAACACCGGTTCGAGAGTACAGACTAATGTATTGATTTATCTAAGATACAAAATGAATAGCACATGTAAATATGTCATCCCAGTTAAGAAATTCAAATAAATTTAAAAGCTCTCCTCCGTAATTAATTGAAGGTGCATAATACTTCTAATACATGTATATTGTATTGTATTCCCAAAACTTGAAAACCTTCCCTTAAAATAATAACAATTACAATTATTTTTTTGTCAAGTTGTATAATGACTAGAAATTCCCCTCTTGAGGTGAAATGGTGAATAAGTGGGAGATCCCGGGTTTGAACCCTGGCCCTTCATTTTATGCATATATAAAATTGTAATTGTCCCCGTGAGCATAACAATTACAATTTTATATATGCATAAAATGAAATTGATGTGTATACACTCTTGTTTACATTCGATGGTCATTTGTATACATTTCAAGAAGAAGAGTAGATAATGAAATTACACATCAGACCTTTCTATGGTTATTTGGATGAATTCTATTCGCTGCAACTGGATCAATATCTTTAAGAAAATCATAACTGTTGCTTGAACTATCATTTTCAGAACACAAATCATTATCATACCCTGTGATACCTGCAAAATTACAAATACAATAGAAGCTAAGCATACACTAATTGAACTGGAAAAAATTTAGAGAACCGAATAGCAGTTTACCAGGTGAGTCACCCAAGTAGCTTTCATTCAAATCATCTGTTGAATCATCTAACAGAAACGAACTCACAAGAGCCTGAAGGGTATAACATGAAGAAGAGTCGGTTTATAAAAAAAATAAATGTGAAACCACCTTAAAACAAATCTAAATAGAGTAAGAATAGAACGTCGCATAAGGATAAGAAAAATGGATGAGAAAATGCATTCATGTGCAAGATAGTAAAAATAATAATCTTTAACAGCTGCGCATAGAAAAGTCTAACACATGCATCCAATAATATCTCACCATAATCTCACTTCATTATATTAGTTACTAAAACAGTTCAAAACAGATATTAACAACTTCTATACATTACATGTAAAACTTTTTTACACATGCATTCAATCAAATCATTCAATGGTGCTACAATGTTATGTTAATTCCTAAAACATCTACAGAAATAACTTCAGTGAGATGTGACTGGATGCATATGTAAAACAATTTACACCGTCAATCAATCATAATCATAATCATGTTTGACTTTAATCATAACTGTTTGTAAAGTCACAATATGATTCGTTGTGAAATGCTGACAGTGTAGAACTTTGTACACGACAAAATACTGTAAATGGTCAGGATATCACAATTAAACTCTAAATATTTGTTTGGTGTTAACCCTCCAGTTCCCAGGGGAAAGGGGGCTGATAATCGTAAGTAAAGTCTGACCAAAAACTATTCCACAGAAAAATCAAACTTGAGTTCTTCGGAGCGATTCATTATTTGGTGGAGGTCATTAACCACTTGAGCGCAATCACTCTCAATATATTAAACTTTGTATGATTATGATATAATTTGATATGAAACTTTTTTTACACTCTCAATCCATAGTCATTAAACTCGAGTATTAAAATGAATTGAAACACAAAAATGCACATGAAATATGAATGATTCAAAATTCCCACCTGTATATAGTAATTAGTACCACCAACAATAACAGGTATGTTGTTCCTAAGCAATATAGCATCAATGATCTGAAAAAAACAAATATTAAATAATAAACTAAAATTCAAAAACAAATAACAATAAAAACAAAAATAAACAGAATCTTCATTCTCTTGATTCTTATATCAAACTTACGGGAATAGCAGAATCACGAAAAGCTTTGGCAGTGAATTCAAAATTAGGGTTTACAGTTCCCAATAGATGATGCGGCACTCCGTTTTGTTCAGAGAAGGGGATTTTGTTGGTGAGAATATCGAGTCCACTGTAAACTTGCATGGAATCGGCGTTGATTACTTCGAATGGGAAGTGTGAGGCCAAATCAACGGCTAGCTTTGATTTTCCAGAACCGGTGGGGCCTGTTATAACCACCACTTTTGGCCGTTGTCCATGGCTAGGGTTTACAGTTACGGTGTTCTCCGTCGTCATTGCGTCACTCTCTTTTGCTCCTGTTTTCTTTTCAGGTAACAGTGTTACCTCCCGGGTTTTTCCTTAATACCTGAACTGAAGTGTATATTTTTTTTACACCTTGAATGGACCAAAATGTCCCTATTTTACATTTTTGTTCACTATTTTTATTTTATGAACTTAATGGAGGTGCATGCATTAACAGGGTAAAATAATATTACACTTACAATGTCTCATGAGCTTAGCTCAATTGGTGGACATTTGCATTATTATGCAGGGATCGGGGTTCGAACCCCGGTCATCCCACTTATTCACTTTAAGGGTGAAATTTCAAGCCATACTAGACCAAAAAAAGAAATATTACACTTACAATGTATTTTTTTTTTCTTCTCTATTTCTATTTTAAAATAAATGTCTCATTCATTCCAAAGGGAATCTTGATAAATGAGTGATATTGGACGGAAAGAGTTCCATCACACTCCAAATGGGTGTCAATAATCTCATCGATATTGACTATGAGTCTCTCTATATTCGACACAAATTCTGACAACTTGGGTTCGCTTATCGAACATCATTTATCTTTGAACACATTTGTGGTTCTATGGGAGCAAGTACCATGTGTTTTAGGGGGAAAATTCAATGAGTGAATGTTGTTGTTCAGATCCTTCTTAATAATGACAATTTTAACAACTTCTCACAACTCAAAATTGTTCGTTGTCTGCAAATTTCAATTCAATCATTTAGGTTTTTTTCACAATATCGATTCTATTGAGACATCATTCAAGCGACAATTTCTCTCTCCACCAAATCCAATTTCACGTCATTAGAACCTTCCTCCCGATTTACACTTCCTCCTATCCTTATTTTTTTGATGTGTTTGTAGAACATGTGGGTTAACCTCTCATCCCCATCCACAGGACCATATTTTTTCCCTCTTAAAGAGCGGTAACTCAATTAAGTTGTGCTCTACTAGTACCACAATAGTCATAAACTACACATTAAAAAAATTGTTCAAGATATGCTCGATCAAAGTATAATACAATATAGCTCCAGCGCTTTCTCCTCCCATGTTTTGGTTGTTAAGAAAAAAGATGGAATTTGATTAGTAAAATTACAATGAAATTAAGATTTTTTCTATAATTTTTTTAATAAAATTACAATGAAATATAAAACTGACAAGGACATATTAGTAAATTTGTTAGGAATCAACTTTTTTTTTTTTCTTTATCTTTAAAAAAAATAAAATCATAAAATGACTTGTCCTTCCTGGTGCTGGATTGGTACTGATCCAAAAACAGAACAGCAGAGAAAAAGCTCCGGCAACTGATAACGGCACCGTAGTGCTTCGGTGCCTACCATTATCTTCCTTCGCTAATTCCAACACTCTTCAGCGCTCTCTTCTCTTCAAAACATGCGCTCCAAGGACAGAATCTCTTATTTTTACGACGGTGCGTTTTCAATTTATTCTACATCCACATCCATTTTTATACTCTAATCACGTTCTTCTTCTGCTGAATGAAATTATTTTGCATTGAATCAATGTATTTCAAAATTTATAGCTCTGTTTATTGTTCTATATCGAAACCCTAGTTTTATTCATGTGCTTGTTAGAGGATTTTTTGTTTGTTTGCAAGAGAAATTAACAGTAAAAATGAAACCCGCGTTTATAACTGTTTTACGCGTGTTTGGTTATGTGGTGGTTAAGTAGATTTTAGATTTCAGTTTTTTTTTTTAGCTGAACTTTATAAGAAATTTTCATGTTTTGGGAATTGTAACCGTCAGAAATTTAGGTTGATATGCATTTCTTTGGCTTAATTGCTTTTTTGACTCACAAGCTTATTGCAGCTTATAGCACAAGCGCTTGTCATGATATGTATAAGCTTTCGTAAGCTATTCTAATACAAAAAGATAAAATAAAGATAAATTGATTTTATATATCGTATGAGCTGTTTTCATAAGTTATATTGGAGAACTTATGAAAATAAGCTGAAGTAAATTTATGAAAATTGTAATAAACTAATCTCTTAAGTTCCTCCAAACAATTTCACAAAACTTATGACGGTAGATAAGTTTAAATAAGTCAATCCAAATAAACCCCAAGTGGTTTTGGTCCTGCCAAATCAATAGCAATAATAAGGTCCTCATCTATATAGAACTGGCACTTCAAATCGAAAAGCATGTTTGGTGCATGACACCGACATATGTGGTTACATTTAGTCACTTTCATCTTTCTGAAATTGTTATTGGCGTCTACATGTCAGTCTTGCATTTTGTCCGTGTCTATTTCAGTGTTACATAGGTTCTCGTATTTTTCAAAGTATTGAAAACCAATCCAATTGATAATGCTATGTCCATTTGAGTGAGCCAATGTGGATGGAATTTTTTGATAATATGGCAATTACTTTAGATGGACATGTCATGCCACAAAGTCAACTGTTGTGGCATCTGAGACTGTTATTACATCAAAAACGTTTGTCCACTTTAACTTACTACATTAGTAATTGGACAAAAAACATTATCGATCGTATTGGATTTCTACTTTCAATGGACTATCACGTCATATTAGGTTGTCTTTAATCATATTCTCTCTCTCCTCACTTGTACTTCTAGTTTTTTATGGAGAGGATAGAAGGAGTGGATCCATTTTCCAAAAAATATGATAGAGAAATAATGGTGGCCACCTTTCACTGATTTGAAAAGTATGTGAACTTGATTTAATCAATTGAAGCTGCATTAACCAAATTCAGCCATCTGTTAATGTCAAACTACAAAAGCCAAAAATGTAATCAAGTTTTTAGTTATTTTGTTGTCACTTAGTCACTGAATCAATTTTCATTTTTTTTTTTTTTTTAAATTTTACCGCTGTTATGCAAGGGAAGTAGTAGCTTTAATAGCAGTCAAGTTATGTGAGGAGCTGTTCAATCTTAAGTACCCATTAGTTATTTATTTTATGTAATTCATAGACCATGTTTATTCATGTTTTTCTTGAACTTAATTACTCAAATTTTCATGTTGCAGGTGATGTGGGTAGTGTATACTTTGGGCCAAACCATCCCATGAAGCCTCACCGCCTTTGCATGACACACCATCTTGTTCTCTCGTATGATCTTCATAAGAAGATGGAAATTTATGTCAGTAACACATGTTCTGTTTCATTTTTTATTTTATTTGTATGTTTGGTATCCATTTGTTGATTGTTGTGGTTGATTACATAAATAATGTTATTTGGATTTTTATTTTTATATATGATGCAGCGCCCACACAAAGCTTATCCTGTTGAGCTTGCCCAGTTTCATTCTGCTGATTATGTTGAGTTTTTGCACAGGATTACCCCCGACACTCAGCACTTGTTCCCAAATGAACTGGCCAAATGTACGCTTTTCTATATTTTAAACTGACATGCCATGTGATTTTAAGTTTTTTCTTTTACACAAAATAAGAAACATTGATAGAATTGACATGTCCATGTGATTTTAAGTTTTTTTCTTTTACACAATAAGAAAAATTGATAGAATTTATTGCTGTTTATTATATTTTCTATGTCAGAAAGAAATAGTGAGGGAAATAGGAAGTCTATAAACTTTTACAGAGACTGAACTTTTCGAACTGATAGTTTGAGTGTATATGATTTAATTTCTTTTGGCTTTTAAAGATTCACATCATAACTTGTCTTGAATTTTATAATCATTAGACTTGTGTTCCGCATCCCCTTAAGTTTTAAGCTTTAAACCACGGAAAACTCTTTCCTGTTGTTAGTTCTGTTGATTGGCTTCAAGTAAGGTGGAGGTTGGGAAATTCTATGCAAGATAGCAAATGTCTTAACCCTGAAATTGTTGTTATTTTTCATCTCAATAATAGCCTGCATCCTTGCTTTAAATAATTGATATCTAACTTCTCAAGTTAACATTTTCCTGTCCCAATGTTTATATTGCAATTTTAATTTACACCTTAATATTTTCTATTCATTGTGTGACTAATAATAACAAGTTCTACCTCTATTGTTGATCATTCCTGTCAGATAATCTCGGAGAAGACTGTCCTGTATTTGACAACTTATTCGAATTTTGTCAGATTTACGCTGGTGGAACTATAGGTAATATGTTTGTTGTTGATATATAGGAATAAGGGATTTAGGGAGGGGAGGAAGAAAAAGGGCTAAAGAAACTGAAATTGATTATTGATATGAAGAACTCTTTGTGCAGAAAATAAAGAATTAACCTTTGTTTATACTAATATACTAGACTCCTAAAATAAGGAAACTAATCATGAAATATAAGATAACATGCATCAATCTAATGTGCTCGTCTAAGATACAATGAAGATATTTCAAGATATTTATGTATATTCTAACACTCCCATTGAAGCTAAAGTCTATTACGTTTTAATCTCGTTACAACTTATTGAGTGGCTGGAATAATTGCCAGCCTGAAAAGTTGACTGGAATGTTGCATGAACAAGGAAGAAGAAACTGTAGTTGAATGATCATAAGTGGAAATTTCTTATTAAGGAAATCATGGACAGAAAAATCTTCTCCAAATTCATTAAAAACGGCATCTGGAAGCTTAAGCCATATGAGTGACATGAAAATTTAGGGTACTAAAATTGAAATTCAGGCTGATGTGCATCAAACCCATGGGATAATTCATTCATCACTTACTCGACTCAAATGAGATATGGAGGATACTTTACATTTTCCAAGATACAATGATATGATTATATATTTTTCAAATATTCTTACAATTATATTTGTGATTCCCTTGAATTTGGTCTTCCCTTGTTTGTCTAATTTATGCTGACTAATACCTGCAGATGCTGCATGTCGATTGAACAATCAACTGTGTGATATTGCTATAAACTGGGCTGGTGGACTCCATCATGCCAAGAAATGTGAAGCCTCTGGATTTTGTTACATCAATGACTTGGTTTTAGGGATCTTAGAGCTTCTGAAATGCCATCCACGTGTTTTATATATTGATATAGATGTGCACCACGGAGATGGTGTAGAAGAAGCCTTCTACTTTACTGACAGGTCTGCTAGTTTCTTATATCTTATCAGATTTAGGAAGATGAAACTGTTGAGAATCTTCAAGTTATCAAAACAATATTATTATTTATTTCAGGACTATATTTTGTTATTAGTATGATTAGCCTAATAAACCTTATTTTATGTGTTTTCTTCGAAACTCTCAAGTTTGACCTAAGAATAGGATAGTAGCTGTATAAATTTTTATTCATATGCTTAGATGATTACATTTGAATAGCTTATTTGCAACATCCATGCCTTGTTCATTCTCTTCTAAATGTAAAATTCTGAGTTGGTAGACAACTTGATTTTTATGTTATATACAGAAACAATATGCCATACTGCGTATTTTTTTTTCTTCTCTATTTTCTTAATAAATGCTAAAGTTTATCATGACAGGGTGATGACCGTCAGTTTTCACAAATATGGAGATATGTTCTTTCCAGGAACTGGTGACGCTAAGGTAATTTTCTCTATTCTGTTTGCATTTTTAGTGTGTTTCCTTGTTTACTTGTGATAATGATCCTATTTCTTTTATAAGATTGGTGCTTCAATTATATAATTGTAATGGGTTGGAATATTACTATCCCTGTAGTGTGTTTGCTAAATTGAATTTCCTCTTTGTTTGCAACATTTTGGAAATTCTCTATAGATTGGAATGATTTGAACTGATTTTACCTTATTGAAGGAAATAGGAGAAAGAGAAGGGAAATTTTATGCCATAAATGTCCCACTCAAGGATGGAATTGACGACTCTAGCTTTACTAGACTTTTCAAGACTGTAAGTTCAGTTCTTATGTTCTTTTGGCTGAATTGCTACTTCAATAAGGCATTCGTTGTGCCAATTCTGGCTTGATGGTATGTTCTCTGAACCTTTTGAAATTCTTGTGATATAGATTATTTCCAAAGTAGTTGAAACATATCAACCTGGTGCGATACTTCTCCAATGTGGAGCAGATTCACTTGCTGGAGATCGCTTGGGCTGCTTCAATCTCTCTATTGATGGTGCTTATTTCCCAGTAAATTTCCTATTCTGATGAAAATATCATCATTCTGTTGTGTCCCTTTCCTCTTTTTCACTAATATTTGTCTCTATTGTACAGGCCATGCTGAATGTGTTAGATTTGTGAAGAGATTTAATTTGCCCTTACTGGTGGGTTTATATCACTTTATGTTTGCCTTCCATTCACTTGCACAATGAGTCAGATTGACATGAATGGATTTATACCACAGGTCACTGGAGGTGGGGGCTACACAAAAGAAAATGTTGCTCGATGTTGGACTGTTGAAACTGGAGTTCTTCTAGATACGGAACTTCCTGATGGTATATTACGTTAGCCTCTTTGCAAATGCTGAATTATGTTTTGCTGAACTTTATTTTCTTTCATGAATTGGATTTAAAATTCATCGATAAAACTTTTAAAAAATATACAGAGATACTGCCATGTGAATTATGAAGTGATGAATTTTTTAAAAACTATTTTGGGTTTCACATCACAGTCACACTCTTGGAATGATGAGAAAGCTTCCCTTATATGACTATGAGGCATATGATATGCCTTATTGTTGTAATTTCTTCATTGTAATCTCCTGCAATATCTACTCAGAGAATAATTTGTGATCTTTGTGATCTACTACTGGCTATCATGATTCTAATATGGTTTGCCCTTCCTTTTTCAAACCTCACCGGTTGCTTTTGCTTGAAAGTTTATGCCCTGATAGATTATGTATTTTGTCGCCACACTGCAAACTGCTAAATAATTTTCTTAGAAACATAACAAAATCATTCATACTTTTCCTAATATCTTAAGCTTTTGGGATAAAACATTTGACCCTCACCACTCTCTCACCTTCTATTTTATTTTTTTTATTTTTTTTTAAAATTATTACGTTTTAGCACAAGAGAGGCAGGCTTATGTGTTGTTCACACTTGAAGTGCAAAGATCTCTTATGTGAGGGTTTATTAGAAATTATTCATGTGTTTTCACCTATCAACTTAAGCTTTTGAGCTGTTGGTTTATGGCAATTTCATGTATCTCTTTTCCAATTAGTTGAATCAGGATTTTAGATGTAAATTATGTCTTGTTTCTAAATTATATCTTCTTGTTTTCACTGTCTTGTGCAGAGATTCCGGAGAATGATTATATTAAATATTTTGGACCAGAGTTCTCATTGAAGATTCCAAATGGGCACATAGTATGTTTCTCAGTAGTCTAGTGCATACTGTCTTTATTTATCTAGATTTTTCTTTGCATTTTAAATTGATTTGAGATTTTGAGTTTCTTGTCTGAATTTTGACACTGCCAATTTATATTAGACGTGATTAAATATATGTACATATTCCATAATTTCAGTTTAGATTTTCTGATTTTGCAATGTGCAGTGAAGTGTGTTTATGTTCTCATTAATTTTCTTCTTTGAATTGATCAGGAAAATTTAAATAGCAAATCATATCTTAGCACTATAAAAATGCAAGTCTTGGAAAATCTGCGCTGCATCCAACATGCTCCGAGTGTTCAAATGCAAGAGGTGAGTTCCTCCTTTTGAAATAGGAACACCCCACCCAGTAGGTAGGCTCTTTCTTTTTACTTAAATTTATTTTTCGTGATGATTTGTTCAAGTTTTAATAACTTAAGAGGCACCACATAACAAAGTATTGCTCTCCATCTTTCTTATTTTATAAACTTCTAAAAATCAATTACCTTGCTTTCAGAGGTTTATTTTTAAAGAAATGAAGTAAAAAAAAACCCTTCATGGTGGTCTTTCTAACTTTAAAATGATAATAGTTAGTAGATTGAGCTGGTAGATTGGGGATGGTGGTGATTAAAAGTCAGGCATGAGAATGAAATGTATCATTTAAGCTATAGCATGTTAGTAAACTTGGAATTTCAGGATTAATTTGTTTTTTTTATCTCTAGTTAGTATGTATATTTTTTCCGACTAGGGTGGTTTGAATTTGAATTCAACCTTCTGTAGTGTTAATCAAACAACTTTTAACCAAACCCGATCAAGCCAATACATGAACTAATAATATTTTCCAAATGGTAATACTAACGTTTTGTGCATTACTTGCAGGTCCCACCCGACTTCTACATTCCTGATTTCGATGAAGATTTGCAGAACCCTGATGAGCGCATTGATCGTAAGGAGAATTTTTTTCCTTCCCTTTATTCCCTATATTGACTTGGTGCCATAATTTTGTTTTTTAATGTGGTAATTCTCTTTCCAGAGCACACTCAAGACAAGCACATCCAGCGCGACGATGAATATTATGAAGGTGACAATGACAATGATCATCAAATGGATCTTCCATGACGTTAGCCCCTATATCTATATGCATCCTTTTGTTGGGAGAGCAGCTGTTTTTTTAGACAAGAAAAATGTGACTAGATAGAAATACCTAGTTGTATCAAGAAAGCATTAGGACTAATCCAAAACTCATTATAATACTATAATTGTTAGATTTTTGTTATTATTTTGTAAATTTGCCAAAAACCTAATTTTATATTCTGTCTGTTTCGTTCATAAACAATGCCATTGTCTAGACATCACAGCTATTCCAGATAGTAAGTATCAAGAATTTGCACAACATTAGTATTTGAATGGAAATCTTTTTGTACATGATTATTTTGTGTTTGTTTTTTGTCTCATTTATGAAGATATAGGATTTATAACTATATATCAGATTTTGTTTAACAAATAGTGATATGTTTGAAAAGTCCTGCATGTCATCATATGTAAGGATGGTTATGTTTATCACAATGGAAGGTTATTCTTATTCCTTGTGCATTGCCATTTGTGGGTGATTCCCTCATTTTATTTTCCTGTCCTTTATCTTGTTGAGATGGGCAAAATTTGTTCAATTTCAGCTTTGGCAAAAGTGGTTTTAAGATTTCTTTGCCTTTTTTTTGCATGCGACATTCTTCTAATGTATCAGAACAATTTCATAAACATAAATTGTTGAAAGAATTCTCAAGCTTTCCTAAACATTCTTAGTCATATTTCCTTTATATTTGATTTGATGTAGTATTATTGACTACTCACTCGGAGGGAGTTGCAAGTTGTTTGGAGTCTCGACTTTATATTTGAATAAACACATAGGTGATGTTGATTCTTGTTATGAAAATGTAAATATTAAATCTATAACTTGGAAACATTTATGTGTGTTCATGTGTCTTATCTTATATAACATGTACTGCACTGCACCGCACCACAATTTGTAATACAATTGTAATTTTTGTTTCTTACCTAAAAGACCATGTGGATAGGTGATGAACCCTTCCACTTATCTTACGCTCCTCCTCCAAAGTGAGAGTGATATTTGCAGAAATACTTCGATGCTAAAATAAGGCAAGATAAAACATGGTTTAAGTGAGGTAGGAATTAAGTGAGTATATATGTAGAGTTTATAGTAATTATTATAGCTCTGAGCTATATTGCGCTCCTCTTCAAATTGGCTAATCCTTGAGTCCTTATCATAACTTTAGAGCCATTGTTGTGGTATTATCTGGATAGAAACTGAAGAGTCTGTCATTTGATATTAGTATATATGGCTGACATTAAACTTGAATTGTCCATTTGAGAATAACTGAACCGATGTATTTAGACAATAATATTGTTTAAATACAGATTTACTAGTCAAAACTTCACTTGAAAATTACTTAAATACATTCCTCTCATCACACCCAAACCAGTGGTGCAGAAGAACATTAAAAAAATCCAAATTAACTTTGAAGTGAAATCTGAACTATTTCGACACAATGCAGCATTGTGTGTCACAATACAGTACCATGGAATCATTCTTCTCATGTGCATGTCAGCAGATTCAAAATGATCTAAACTGTGTTATAATCTGCTGAGCCTCAGTATTCAATGGAAAACAGAACAATGAATAGGAAAGAAGAAAAAGGCTATTAAAAAGGTATTAATTAGGATTCTTGTATATGTTTATTTTCGGCCAAAATGTTTTCCAGCAATGATTCACAAGCATCTTCAAGCATATCTAACACCTGCAAGTGCCACATAATGATAATAAGTAGATAATCAACCAGGAGTTCAGAATTATTTGAAGCAAAGATAGTGTTTTCAAATGATAATACATGGATTTCTTGTAACATCACAATTTGAGACTGCAGATCTTCTGAAAAGAGTTTTCTTGATGTAGTTTTTAAGAGGATTGTGTTTGTCATCCAAAATGGGGTTAATGGCGCAACTTGTTGCCTGATTGTCTTTCATTCAAGTATAATTATCTTGACATGTATTAGTTGATTTCGGTTGGGCAATCTTTTATTACTTGCATGAATGACAATATTCACGGTATAAATTCCAACCATCAACTAATCGCCAAATGAAGCACCGACACAGACACTAACATCGACATTGTCACACTGATAATAATTTGAAAAAATGGAATAATTATATGTAACTAAGTTTGTCAATATCGGAAAATTGACACACCTTTCATGAAAAGTGTCAGTGCTACATACACGTGATCCAATTAAATTCATTAAACGAAATAGTATCATAATTCAAGACTATCTATGCACTCGTAAATGATATTCAACTTCACTCTACACAATGGACCAAGATTCAACCAATAACCGATCATGAACAAATTATCAACAAAAACACTATTAGAAACACTATACCTTTTCAAAACCTTGAGGTCCACCATAGTAAGGATCCGGGACTTCAGTTTCATCATGTTTCTTACAATATGAGCACATCAACTTAACCTGCAACATCCCAAATTCCCCATCAAGCTCAAAAAACATATACAAAACAAAAGCAACAACAATTGTATTCAAGACCAACTCGAGTATAAGACAGCTCAAATATTCAATGTTTTGAAATAGTAGCGCCATAGCATAGCAAAATTTTAACAAACTGCAATTGTTCTACGATGTGCGATTTATTACAAAGTATTGTCAAATAATGGCTATAGCAGCGCCATAGCACTATAACATAGCGAAATTTAATCAAATCAATATTATCTGTGATCTACAACTAACAATAATGCCAAGGATACAGGGGTTCAATGAGCTTACGCACCTTTTTGTGGGCATCTTCAGGTAAAGGATCTCTAAACTTCCATCTATTAAAAGCTTCCAATATGTCCTCTAAAACAAAAACAACAAAATCCATTACTAAACACACCAAACCAAACACACATTAAATAAAAAAAAATGAGAAACCGAAACAAACTCATAAGATTAAGAGCCTGTTTGGATTTGACTTATTTTTTAGCTTATGAAAATAACTTATGCATATAAATAAATTTTTATGTTAATTCATAAGTTGTTACTAACAAACTGTGTATCTTTATAAGTTATTTTCTCATAAACTACCTTAAAAAACTTATAAAAATATATAAAAATTTATTTATTTGCATAAGTTGTTTCACATAAGCTCAAAAATAAGCCAATCCAAACAGACCCTAAAACATTCCATCAAAATTCAGACTAAAACATCTTATATCCTACCTCTATTTTGCTTGTCCATAGCAAGAATAAGATCAAACTCAACAAAATCAGATGACTTAATTGGCCTTGAAATTGAAGTTATCTCAATCCCACGTCTTTTTGAAGCTGCCCTCATTCTTGAATCAGCTTGATTACCCTTAAACAAAAAAAAAATCAACTATTTAAACAATCTGAAAAAACCCATCATAAAAAAACATTAAAAAAATCAATTTTTTTCTTAAAAATGATATTTTTATTTCATATAAAAACATTTAAAGATATACCCACTTCATGATAATTGATTGTACCAGCAGAATCAATTCTGAACTTAGAATCAAAACCACTTTTCTTAACCAAATCAGTGAAAACCCCTTCAGCAGCTGGACTTCTACAGATGTTGCCAAGGCAGACAAAGAGAACTGAGAATGGTTTGTTTGTGCCTGTGACAGTTGATGAAGCCATTGAAGCTTGAATTGGAGAAAATTGAGATTTTTTTAAGGAAATGGAATAAGGTTTTGAAGTTAGCTTTGGAATCTGTTTGGAAGGAAAAGGAATAAGGAATGAGACATTTGGGTTTTGAGAGAGGAAGTGGGAAGAGTGGCAAAATGGTAAATTAATAAGGTTTGTTCCATTAATGTATAGTGTCTTCATTTTCTTTTCCTCCTAAATCAATGGAGGAACTTCCAAGTTCACACCAATATTTGATTATCCATTTAAATACATTTTTATTTATCTATTTTTGTTTATTTATATTTTTTTTATAAATAGATGAAATGACAATTGTTATTAAATATGCATTTTATTAGAAGAGTTGAGGTTTAATCCCCGGTCACAAAATTTTATCTATTTTTTATTTTTTCAATTAAAGTAAAATTAATAAGCTACTCATTTATTTATTTTTAGTAGTAGTTGATATCAGTTAAATGAGCACTCAATTATTTATTTATTTAGTTGCAGTAATTAATAAGCTACTCAATTAAATTAATATTAAAATTAATACTGTTGAGGATAAATTAAGTTTTTTTAGTAGTAGTTGATATCATATAGACTTAACTATTTACATGAGTGTTGAGAAATAAATGTTGACGTTGATAGAAAGAATTATTAAAAAAATAAAAAATATATTGGATTAATACTTTTATGCTTATCTTTAAAGGTAATTTCTAATGCTATTTTTATGCGAAGATTCAAAATTTTGTATTTTTTTCTTAATTTAGAGGTAAAATTACATTTAAAGACATAAAACTTAAAATACTCTTAAAAGTGATGAGGATAAATTTAATTTCGGGTCATGTTAATTAGTGACCCGAGACACTAGTTAAGAAGCCAAAAATTCTTAGATTTACATTGAAAACATCATTGCTCATATTTCAAATGTGTTGACTACACAAATTCCTAGATTTGGGGCAGTAGTTAGCATTTTTGTTTAATTTTTTAATAAAAGTTCTTTTAATACGTAGATTGCCAGGGGTATATACGTAATTGGCATGACAGACTCAACTCTACTCGCCCGAAAAAAATAAAAAACACAAAGTAGAAAGCGCGGGAAAATCCACTAGCATTACAAGGGTTGGGGGTTTCTATTCGAGATTAACACTAGCACAAAAATCACAACTTCATTCCAAACAACTAAATCGGAGATTTTCCGATCTCACACCAAATCATGAACTCCGATGGCCGTAAATGGGACCGGAAAGACAACCGAATTTCCAAGAAACAGAAACTAATCAACACCGCCGAAGAAGAACTCGAAGCAAAACTAGGGTTTGATATTTTCTCAGAAGGTGAAAAACGACTTGGATGGTTACTCACTTTTTCATCTGTAAGTATCAAATTCTTGTTGCGTGCTTTCTAGATTCGTAAATCAGTGTTTTTCTCTAGTTATACCACTGAATTGATGTACTTAGTTGCTTATTGTAATAATCGATTAAGTAGGAATGAAATGAAATTGGTTCTTCTAATATAGCTTCCGTTACTTCGATAAATTATAGAATCGTATTACTTTAACTGTTAATTACTTATTGCTTTTGTTACTTGTGCATTTCTTGTTTGCATTGTAGGTAGTATAATTTACTAATTACATTTGTGTTTGTGCTTCTAAGTAGTACTATTTTACTTGTATTTTTTGGTCAAGTAGCCTGGTGGCTAAAATCGCACATTTTGAGTGTGGAACAATGGGGAATTTGGCGTTAGAACCTCAGTTCTTGCAAATAATGTCCCTGGTAGCTACCAATTGAGCTACACTTATGGAACATCTTATTTTACTACTCTTTTTTGGTCAAGTAGCCTAATAGCTAGACTTGCACACTTTGAGTGTGGAGAAGTGGGGAATTTGGGGTTCGAACCTCGGTCCCTGCAAATAATGTCTTTAGTAGCTACCAATTGAGCTACACTTACGGAATATCTTATCTTACTACTCTAATGTTGAAAGTATTTAATTGATATGTATCGAGAGTTTAAAATACTGTTAATCAATTGTAACCGTTGGATAGTTAAAAATATTTGACTTTAATGGTATCTATCTACCTTAAAAGTCATATAAATGATGGTTTAATAATTGGTTGATGGTGTAGAAAGTGTTACATCAATGGTGCATCAAAATTAGTCTCGTATTGTAATATGACATTATATGCTAATAATTCATTTTTTGCATTTTTCCTTGGATTAGAGTTTCTTTTTTCAGTTTTTAATCATGAAGTCATATTAAGTTGAACGTATACATGCTTTACTGTGCTTTGCAGTCTTCGTATGAGGATGAGGATACCCGCAAAGCCTATAGTTGTGTTGATCTTTACTTTGTCACACAGGTATTTTTTGGCTTAAATGCTTTCTTACTAGTTTTTCCATCAAAAGAGGGACTTGGTTTGTTTAATAGGTTACTGATTGGAGTGTTGCTTGCAGGATGGGTCCTCATTCAAGACAAAATACAGATTTCGTCCCTATTTCTATGTAGCTACAAAGGTGAGTGAGCACATTCGCATTCATGCATATACTGGGCCATGGGTTTAAGCTTGTTCTTGTGTGACTATCCAATCATCTATGTTCATTGCGTTTACAAATTTATGTTGGTTTGGTGTTAATTCTATGACAACCACCTCATCGGTGATGCTAACTGTGATTATTGTAAATTTAATAGAATAAAATGGAGATGGATGTTGACGCATACCTGAGACGACGTTATGAAAGCCAGATTGCAGATATTAAAATTGTAGAAAAGGAAGACCTGGATCTTGTAAGAATTTTATGCATCTCTTATACAATTTTAGCATTAATAATCTGTTTTCTTGGATTTTATCATGTATTTCCTTCCAGAGATTAAGAAGGCTAAGTCAAAATGGTTCATGACACAGTCTGCATTGAAGTTTCCATTTTGCTTCAATCAATTACGCCATACATAGTTGCTTATTTTGTATCTCCTCATAAATGGACCCTGAATTATTCTCATGGTTCTGAACAGAAAAACCATTTGTCTGGATTGAGAAAATCTTATTTAAAGCTTTCATTTGATACCGTGCAACAACTGATGAATGTGAGGAATGACCTGATGCATGTTGTTGAAAGAAACAAGGCGAAGTCTGATGCTGCAGAAGCCTATGAGTCCATATTAACGGGGAGAAGGTAAATCAAGTTTCACGGGACACAAATTTTTAGATTGAAGTTATTAACAATGTAATTTCATTTTTTACCTGATCTGATCCTACCCTGCTTGCTTGTTGCTTTGCAGAGAACAAAAACTTCAAGACTTTCTAGATTGCATAATTGATCTTCGTGAATATGATGTTCCTTACCATGTTCGCTTTGCTATCGACAACGGTAAGTTTTTATGTTTATCCACTTGTTTTCAGTATATATTCAATTATCCCATCTTCAATTTCAATGTTATATTTATATTTATCATCATACTCTTAATCACATGTGACTCAGATATACGGTGTGGTCTGTGGTATGATGTTGGTGTGTCCAATGATGGGGTTACACTTGAGAGGAGGACAGATCTTCTGCAGCGTGCTGAAGTTCGTGTTTGCGCATTTGATATTGAAACCACAAAACTTCCATTGAAGTTTCCTGATGCTGACTATGACTCAATTATGATGATTTCATATATGGTAGATAGGCAAGGGTATTTAATCATAAATAGAGAGGCAAGTATTAACGGAAGGTGTTAATGTTTGAGCAATATCTCTCATGCTGTTACTCTTCTATTATCACAAATGAAATTGGAAAATACATGTTTCATCAGAAGTCTCTTATCCTTTGTTTTATGATGATGAATTATTTAACTCCAATTAAAAGTAGTTGTTAATTGATGCTGTAGTTTTATGTTCAGCAAATGCATTTTAAAGTATTAATCATTATCATTGGATGATGACGACCTTAACTCACAGTGTTGTTTTCCCCTGCTTTTTTCAGTGTGTTGGGGATGATATAGAGGATTTAGAGTTCACTCCGAAACCAGAGTTTGAAGGGTGTTTCAAGGTGACAAATGTTCAAAATGAGGTAATCATATAAGTGAATCCATAAATGATGGGTATATCATATGCCATTTGTCTTCTGAAAATCTGTTCCCCCAAGTTGTTTTATAGTGATGATTTTCATTTTGTTCAGGTTTATTAATTAATTTTTGGGTTTGTGTCCGATATTATTTGGCAGATTGAGCTTCTTAGATTGTGGTTTTCTCATATGCAAGAGGTGAAACCTGGCATCTATGTGACTTATAATGGTGATTTCTTTGACTGGCCATTTCTGGAACGACGGGCAGCCCATCACGGGTTCAAAATGAGTGATGTATGTTGCTATCCTTTTGTTTCTTTTCATTTTCATTGATAGCTTATCAACTTAAAGGATATTAGAGATACTAGAGTAGCTCATATGTATTGCAAGTACAGTAGACTGTACATTGCCTAGCACTGCCCTGTAATTGACAGAACTAGTTAGTTATTGTTAAATAGTCCCACATTGGTTGAGAGATGACCTAAAAATGTGTATAAGTGGGGGAAATTCTAACCTTACAAGCCGGTTTTGTAAGGTTGAGTTAGGCCGAACCCAAATTCTAAGATGGTATCATAGCTTCCTCTAAGTTCCTTTCAGCCACTTACTATCAGGTTTCCGCTATCGGGCCACCCACCATTTATATCAACGTACCAAGCCCAATAATGTTGGATGTGAGGGGTGTGTGTTAAAGAGTCCCACATTGGTTGAGAGATGACCTAAAAATATGTTTATAAGTGGAGGCAATTCTCACCTTACAAGCCGGTATTGTAGGGTTGAGTTAGGCCCAACCCAAATTCTAAGAGTGATTGGACACTGTAAATAACATAGACAACACTTAGCTTATAACAACTCTTGTAATTAACTTAGACGTTGAAGGTTTAACAAATCTATAAATTGATCTATCTATGGTTATAAGATTTAGAATTTAAGAAATGAAAATAATAGTTTCATAATTCAACAGAATGAACCAAGAGTTCATCATTTTAACAAAGAGATTGATTCCCATAGTGTTTGAGCTTGCATTCGGCTTTGTTGTGCAATTGTTGTTTATGTCTAGTCACTTTCTTTGCATATACATTATGGGTTATTTAGCCATGCCTATATGGGACAAACCATGTATGTTTGAAATTTCATTTTTATATCCGCGCTTATTCTGAAACATATAGTTCTGTTAATTCCCTTTTAGCTTGTTAATTGACTATTTCTTTTATTTTTCTAATATTATCGATCTTGCAGGAACTGGGGTTTCAATGTGACATGAATCAAGGGGAATGTCGTGCTAAATTTGCTCCCCATTTAGATTGTTTTGCATGGGTTAAACGTGACAGTTATCTTCCTCAGGGGAGCCAAGGCCTCAAGGTACAAAATTCACACTCTCAAGTTCTTAGCTGTTTAATAATTTATTTTAATAATTATTAGGGTCACTCTATTAATTGTCTTGAATACCACATATTCCCATAAGAGGAATGCTAGGGACACACCCTCACACACACACAGACACACACACACACACACACACACGCTCCCATTGACACACTCTCATTGATTGTGCCATGTCATCAACTTTTTCAACCTCTAACTTGGTTACTGGTTTTTCAACATGTGAGTAATTTAATTTATTTATTCTTTAAAATTAATCTTCTCAGATTATACAACACCTCCAACAAATCTCCTCAAACCTTTCCACCATATGAATCCTACTACCAATTTCACCATGATTCCTCTGCAAGTGAATGCCCATTTCCCCCTCTGTTTTATTTTTTAATCATTTGGAAGATTTTATTTAATTTTTCAAATTTGATAATTTTAATTCCTCTCGTCATGCTTTAATAATCATGAATATGCTAGCAGTAACTTTATTGTTATACAACATAGAGTAACTTCCATGGCTCCCTTTGTAGCTCGGCCCATAACTTTTTAAAAGGAAACATGTCAGATGTTCAGAGTATTGGCGAGCTTGCCTGCATTTATGATTTATTGAGCACATATCCCTTTCCCTTTCACTGTATTTGACTTTGCTAAAGAATTTACTCTCCATTTTATAATACATTTTACTTGGCTCAAGTCTTTTGTCTTTCTTTCTGTTCTCTACCTTAGTAAGGCTAACATACTACTTTCTTTTTGTTCATTTATTTACTATTTTTTTAAAGTTATTTGCAAAACTTTATATGTACTATGTTTGAAAAAAAACTTGTTTTATGTTAAATTGAATGGTCTCTTTGCATGTTAGTTTATGCCTAACCAAGTTTGTCCCTTCTCCTTGTGATATTTTTCTTTGTTTTTATTTAGGCTGTAACAAAAGCCAAGTTAGGTTATGATCCAGAGGAGGTGAACCCTGAGGACATGGTACGCTTTGCAAAGGAAAAACCTCAGGTATGAATGACCTAGGCGATGTCTCTTTTATTTGTTAAATTGGTTTTATATGGAGCACTATGGGTAGAGCATTGTAAGTAATACAATATTTTTGGTTTTTGAGTCTTGGTAAAATATTGAGTATGAATAGTTGTCGTTTGTATATTTGAATGTCTTTTTCTTTTCTTCATGTCAACTTTTGGTATAACTCTTATTTCTTCAAACTGTACCGTTTATCTAAATTACTTACAAAATTGCCCTTCTTTATTATCTAATCAAAGAGAAAAAAGATGGAACTGAAAATGAAAGACTGAGAAACGGAAGAGTTAGACACTATAGTGCCCGTTGCACACTAGTAGTTGTGTACAATAAAGATACTCAATAACCGAATCTAATTTTGTTATAATGTTGATGGTACAATGTAACTACCCGAGTTCAAACCAGTTAGGATGCATTCCCCCTAAAAATACTCATTCCTTTGTAATCATTAATAAAGTTTTCCGTTAGAGACTCATAATATAGAATCTTCTCTCTTCCTTTGTTTCTCTTTCCCTGTAATTCCTAAATGGTATCAGAGCCTATTCATAAAGCCACCCACCATACTTTTGACGTACCAAGCCCAATAGTGCTGCCCATGAAGGATGGATGGTGACATAGTTGTCTCATCTTCCTAATAAGATCGGATGCAATGCAATTGGTTGTGGTTGAGCTTGTTGTCTGCTAATTTCTAAGGTCTTTGTGGTTTCTAACAAATATAGTGCTCAACTTTTCTTCCAAAAATAATAATGTAGTGCTCAACTTTGGGGTTATGTTTTGTATCCTTATACGTAGTTAATGGAAGTGCTGAAGTTTAATGATTGGTTTCTTTTTTAAAATGACAAGATCCATTTTAGTGCCAAAAAAGTAAAGTAAAACAAGAATACCATATGTATTTGTCTTCCAAAAGCCAAGGATCTGTTTAGACCCTAAGTTTTTTATTGATAGAAGTGAGCATTGCTTTTTCCTTAGGGTATGGCATACTATTGTTTGAGTTTTCAATCTATATAGTTATGCAATTGGTTTATCATGACTGCCATGAGATATCCTGCTCATTTTATGTTTTTTCTTCTTTGATTTGAATTGTTATTGCAGATGATGGCTTCCTATTCTGTTTCTGATGCAGTGTCAACATATTACCTATATACAACTTATGTTCATCCCTTTATTTTCTCTCTTGCCACTATCATACCCATGTCACCAGATGAGGTTTTGCGCAAAGGCAGTGGGACCCTCTGTGAAATGTTGCTTATGGTTCAGGTGTGTTTTTTGCATGTTTTTATTGAAGTTGATTCTCTTTCTGTTTCGTTTTTCCCATTTCAAGGCCTCTAGTTTCCATTTATTTATTTCCACACCTGTTACAGTCATACAAGGCTAATGTTATCTGCCCTAACAAGCACCAATCTGATGCGGAGAAGTTTTATAAGAATCATCTTCTTGAGAGTGAGACGTACATAGGTGGCCATGTTGAATGCCTAGAAAGTGGTGTATTTAGATCTGATATTCCATGTAGTTTTACACTCGAGCCATCTGCCTTTGAGGTTCGTTGTTTCCATCTTTATTTATTACTTCACTAGTGATTGTGCACTCCTTTCATTATAGAACATACTGTTCATGCTTTATTATATTTTCTGTAAATATGATTCACTAACTGTAGACTGATGTGGTTCCAGCAATTGATCAACAACCTTGATCGAGACCTACAATATGCTATAAGAGTAGAGGGTAAGATGGATTTGGATTCTGTCTCAAATTATGATGAAGTGAAGAATTCTATCATGGAAAAGGTATTGATTATGATTTTTGTCTGGCTATTTTTCATGTATGGTTAATTTCCTATAATCCTATCTAAATTTGTAATTTTATTGCTTGATCACATATTTTCTAAATCACTTTTTGTCATTTTGATATTATCACTGTGGCCCTGAATAGTACATTTGTTTTATGTGGTGAACAATTGAAAATTATAATATGCATGTCATCAATTAGGAATTATCATCACCTATTTCTCTATGCATGCAGCTTGTAAAATTACGAGATGCACCGATACGTGACGAATGCCCACTCATTTATCATTTGGATGTAGCCGCAATGTATCCAAATATAATTTTAACAAACCGACTTCAGGTATTATGATGTTTGTTTTTATATTATAATATTGGTCTTTAGCAGAATATGCATGCTTAGTATGCTTTTCCGATGAAAATTTGTTAAGAGTATATGTATTACGGGTCATACTTTGTTGGGATCTTCAAGATCTGCTCCTTCTCATTTGGTTGCGATTCTTTTGATCTTCATCAACTCTGCCTTGTGTTATCCTTCATCATGTTATTAGATGATCGCATGCATTCCAACTATGCAATAAGAGTCATACACACTTCCATGAACACACCAGGGCCAAGGCAATAATATAACTCAAAGCTGAACTAAAAAATTCAAGTAAAGGTGATTGTTCAGTCTCTTACGCTGTGTTTGGCAAAAAGAAGAAATTGTGTAGAGAGAAAGAGGTGCGAGAGAAAGATGTGAGAAATATTGTTTGGTTTGTGAGAAAGGGAAAAGAAAGACATGAAATAATTTACCGTCTCCTTTTGTTTGATGAATAGAAACTGAAAAGAGAGAAGTCAGATTATTTTTAAAATGGCAAAAATGTCCTTGATTTGTTTTTAAAAATCCTGATCTATTTTATTCAAAGGAAAAAGAAATCAAATATAACCTAGAAACTAAAATGAAATTATAAATTTTTAATCTTGATAAGAACATCTAGCTTGAAGCCATAAAATGATTGCGTCTCTCACTAATACTAAGCCTGAATTCTTTGAGTTTGATGAGAATCATGAGATTGAGTACTTATTGGTAGCGCAAGAAACTTGCTTTGAGAAGTTCAAAACCACAAACAGTGGATGGGTGAGGGTAATAGAGACCCTGTGATTCAGATCCTGTTCTAATTGTCTTTCTGGTACTTTGGTCTTGTATAAAGAAAGAGCCAGAAGAAAATGTTATGGAACAGTTGTGAGAGCAAGTATGTTTACTTATTGAAATAAAAAAAAACAGATACATATAACATATAATTCTAGGATAGAGATAGCAAAGGTGAAGCTTGGCCAATACTAGTAACCTGTGCCTTATAACCATTGGCAAGAGTAATGTTGTGAGGTATTTTAGGACGTGACAAGTTAGAGATAAGAGAGAGATTACCATTGACATTATCAGAAGCACCATAATCTAAAGTCCTTGATCCCTAGGCAAACTGCTGAATTACCGAATGAGTCAGGGTGGCTTGAGATTAAACTTGTTAGACAACCATCAAACAATGGACCGAAAACCGAAGTGCAAACAATCATACAAAAACGTTCCAACAGTGAGAGACACACTATGGCTGATACACAACGGATGAGTGACCAAAAAAAGGGCAAAGTTGAAGATGAACTGTGAGTAAGTACAGAAAGGGCAGAACCATAGTGCATGAATATTTTCTCCTGGTGCAAATATAGTAAATGGTGTAGCATGCTATTCAAAATTGCTATAGTAAATTTTGTTATCATGTTGTTGGAGATTGCGGAAGGTGTACCATTTGATATATTAGGTGCTTCAGACAAGCTTGTTATTTTTTTTGCCCCGAGTTTTGATTGATGATAGATTAATTCCCTGTAAGTAGAAGAAAGTAATTGCTGGCTGCCACCCAAATGCAGTGCAGTTAAAATACTGAGGAGAGCTCAAATGTTTGAAACTGGCTCATCAAACTCCCAGTAGTGGGATCCTGGGAGACGTGACTTAGTCTTCCACGACTGTTGCACAAGGAGAGTTTCCGGGAGCTATTATGTTAATTGGTTGTTAAATCAGTCGAAAGGGAAGGTTGTAGATCTAGCACGTTCAAAGTCCTCATTATCTCTTCTCTTTCTTTTATCAAAAACGTTGGTGATTATCATCTTAGCACGTTGTAGCCAAAAGTTTAATGTGGCTCAGTATTTCACATAAAAATATTGGGGGATAATTGAAAGATGTGTATGTTTTCTGCTTGTTCTGTTTCACTACGACTTTATGAGTTTAATCCTGGATTTTTAATTTTCAATGAATATAAATTTCCCATACCCTAAGGCCTACGGGATTTTTTCATGATTGCAGCCTCCATCAATTGTTACAGATGAGATTTGCACTGCATGTGACTTTAACCGTCCAGGAAAGACTTGTCTACGCAAGCTTGAGTGGGTTTGGCGTGGATCAACATTCACGGCAAAGAAAAGGTATAGTTTTCATTTTTTTTGTTAATGTTGCTGCACCGCAGATTGTTTTGCTCAAATATGTGAAAAATATAAGAAATGACTGACAAGTGTATTTAAATCTTTTTTCAGTGACTATTATCATCTAAAGAAGCAAATTGAGTCAGAGTTTGTTGATGGGACAAATGAAAGGTCATCAAAATCTTTTCTTGACCTGCCCAAGGCCGAGCAACAAACAAGACTAAAAGAACGTTTAAAGAAATACTGCCAAAAGGTTAATGACTGATTTATTGAACATTACTTTTAAATAATGTATGGCACACTAAACCGTAGTGGCTTCCTCAGGCATATAAACGGGTACTTGACAAGCCAGTTACCGAGCTCCGTGAAGCTGGAATCTGCATGCGCGAAAATCCATTTTATGTTGACACTGTTCGCAGGTGAGTTAAGATCATTGAATACTAATTTTGTATAAAAAGCTTACCCTTTCCATATCTAGTTCGAGCAAATGTCCATAGATGTTTATAATCCGTGGAACATATTTATTTACAGCTGATAGATTTAACTTGGGTTGTTTAACCCTCAAGAACCCCTAAGGTTTCTATTGCACTATTTTTTGGTTGCTTGTCGTACTAACCCAGGTTTTGTCCTATCTGGTTCAAGTTTCCGGGATAGGAGGTATGAATATAAAGGCCTTAACAAGGTTTGGAAGGGAAAACTATCAGAGGCCAAAGCCAGTGGAAATTCTATGAAGATCCAAGAAGCACAAGTATGAATGATATTACTAGGCTTGCTTGTTGATTCTTGCACAATTTACTCAATTTATTGTTAACAACATGTTACGGTGTTGGAATTTCATTTTTGATTATTTTATGCATCAGGACATGGTAGTGCTTTATGATTCGTTGCAACTTGCTCACAAATGTATTCTTAATTCCTTTTATGGATACGTAATGCGCAAGTGAGTACTTTGACTTCCATATGTTCCTGAGTTTCATCATTGAGATTCATTCAATAAAATTTGCTGTTTTTTCTTCTTAATCATCTTGTGCATCAATGTTTTTCTTGCAGGGGTGCAAGATGGTACTCTATGGAAATGGCTGGTGTTGTCACATATACTGGTGCAAAAATAATTCAAAATGCTCGCTTGCTGGTAGAGAAAATAGGAAAACCACTTGAACTTGACACCGATGGTATCTGGTGTGCACTTCCTGGATCGTTTCCAGAAAATTTCACTTTTAAAACAATGTATGTTCCACGTTGTTACTCTATGTGGCCAGTTATGCATACCTCTGCACACACGCGCGCGCGCGCACACACACACACACACACACACACACATGTATGGAGTCTGCAGTTGTCAATATCAGGTGTTAAATATGTATACTTGGTGCAAATTTAATCAATCCAATTGCTAAATTGAAAATTATCATTAAACAAATCAAGTTCACAAAATTTCGTGCATTTTAGATAATATAAGGAAAATAACTATGATTCTGGTATAATATGGTATACTAAACTTGAGAGTAACTTGTTACAAAAGACTAAACGCTAGCACCATATAGGGAAACAAGCCTCCTAATTCTACATAAACGGGGAAATCAGGAAACAAATCATGACAATAATTAAGTGGTCTAGAGTTCGATCCCCGCTCCCCTCACTTTCTAATTAAAAAGTGGAATTTAAGCATATGGTAGGTGGGTCTATGCATTATCCACGCTTCAAGCCCAAGTGGGCTCTTGCGTGAGGGGGCATGTTAAAAAATAATATAAAACCATTGATGTGGCCAATCCTACCAGCTTAAGCTTTTGGGATAATCGGTTATTTGAGATATTCTTTCCTCAATATCTCTCCCCCTTTTCTTTCTTTCCAGTGTTGATGAGAATTTTCAATTTCACAGACTGATTGATAAAATTGCTTATTTACGAATAATTATTTAATCGAGTATGACAAGAGTTGCTTTTAGAATAAATGGATCCACACACAGAAGAACAGTTTTTGACGTAATCTGTCTATTATAAGATAAACTTTGCTTAATTTTTTATATAAAAAGATTATTTAAGAAATTGTTGACTGTCAAAATTAAGGTCAATGATTTTGGTGGCTATTTGCTAATTAGCATAGTGGGATATTCTAGTTAATCCCTCCAACATTACTATAATTAGAGGTGTAGGCTGTAGGCAATTGTGCTTGGTCTTGCTTTTCACTCTGCCTATCTTTTAAAAAGTTTTTTTTCCCTCTCTTTTTAAGTTTTCAACAATTTCAAATGCTATAATTAGGAATTTTCAGATGCTTACTCATATTTTATGTATTACAGAGACTCTAAAAGGAAGTTGACAATCTCATACCCTTGTGTTATGCTTAATGTTGACGTGGCAATAAATAATACAAATGATCAGTACCAGGTGAGCTTGTAATTTTATTCGTAAATGATTCAATTCACAATATCACTCAAGGGCGTCTGCTTCTTTGTTTTAAACTAAGTAGTCTTCAGTTACCTTGATTTTACATGTCATTAGATCATTTTTTCTATTTTCAATTTTCTGACAGACACTCACAGATCCAAATAGGAAAACTTATACAACTCATAGTGAATGCTCTATTGAATTTGAGGTGGATGGACCATACAAGGTAAAATGGAGTAGCAATTTGAGATTAAATATGGAGTAGCAATTTGAGATTAAATATTATCCTGAGTTTCAATATATTTAAATGAATTGTACGGCTTTCTTTGCTGTAGGCAATGATCATACCTGCTTCGAAGGAGGAAGGAATTTTAATTAAGAAGCGATATGCTGTTTTTAATGATGATGGATCCCTTGCGGAGCTGAAAGGTTTTGAGATCAAGCGCAGAGGTGAACTGAAGCTAATTAAAGTTTTCCAGGTATTTTCATTATAAACTCATTTCAGGCTATATCTTTATTTTATGTGGAAATTGTTTTTTTTTCCCAATATAGTTCAATGTTCATGGCCTTTTTAATTGTTATTTACTATGTTCTTAATACAAAGTTAGAGTGATCAGTTGAAGTTGTTGTTTTTCAACAGGCTGAGCTTTTTGAGAACTTTCTCCATGGCTCAACCTTAAAGGAATGCTATTCAGAAGTTGCTTTTGTGGCAAATCGCTGGCTCGATCTTCTTGATGTATGCTAAGTATCTATGGCTTAATGTCTATTGTAATTGTAGTATTAGGGGATTTAATATATTTTTTTCCTCTCAAATTAGTTAGTTGAAAATACTGACGGTCTCTTCCAGATACATTTTTCTGTGTCCTTATTTTATAAATTCTTCCTGTTGTACAGAACCAAGGAAAGGATATTGCAGATAGTGAGTTGCTTGATTATATATCAGAATCAAGTACCATGAGCAAGTCTTTAGCTGATTATGGTCAGCAGAAGTCTTGTGCTGTTACCACTGCTAAACGTCTTGCTGATTTTCTTGGTGATACAATGGTCAAAGATAAAGGTCTTCGATGTCAGTACATAGTAGCAAGTGAACCTAAGGTGTGATCTATGAATAATTTGTAAATTTAATGAATCACATGTGTTTCATTCATCCAAATAATCTGCTTGTTTACTGCTTAATGACTATCATCTAAAGACCATTGTCTTTGCAGGGAACACCTGTAAGTGAGCGTGCTGTTCCTGTGGCAATATTTCAAACTGATGCTGGTAATTTTCTTATTTTTTAAGGAACAAATAGCTATTTTATTCTTGTTTACATTTTAAATAAGAAAGTGTATGCATAATTTTTGCAGAAGTAATGAAGTTCTATGTCCGAAAATGGTGCAAGGTCTCATCAGATGTTGGCATTCGCTCTATAATTGATTGGTCCTATTACAAGCAGCGGCTTGGTTCTGCAATTCAAAAAATTATAACTATTCCTGCTGCAATGCAAAAGGTTTGTTAATTTTTTCTTTCCGAATTTCGAAATAAACCATTCTTGACTCTTCTGATGATTTATGAAGAGTTTAATGCGTGTAGGTTGCAAATCCTGTCCCTAGGGTTGTTCATCCTGATTGGTTGCATAAGAAGGTCCGTGAGAAGGAGGACAAGTTTCGCCAAAGAAAAATAGATGATACCTTTAAGTCAATGAACAAGAATGAGAGCTCAAAAAAGCATAATGATTCTAATGGCATGGAGGATGGGATTGTTAATGACATGGAGGACTTTGGAAACAGGAGCAGGGGTTCTACATCCGGACCTAGACCAATTATACGGCATTACAAAGCTAACCATGAACAACATTCAGAGAAATTCAGTGGCCAAGAAGATTCGGAGCAGCATATTGACAGTAGCAACATAGATCAGTCACTTTCACTGTCACAACAAGATGAAATATGCGAAAATGTTGATAGAAATGTAGATTATCAAGGATGGCTTCAAATAAAAAAGAGAAAGTGGAAAAGTATGCTGGGAAAGAGAAAGAAGCAAAGGTATGTGGTTCTCTTTGCTACGTAAATATTAAAGTTTATGCATCAATGTTTCGGTAGTTCTTTGGAGTGGATCTCATTCAAAGTGTAAGTCCCAAAAGATAATCATAGGTTGTTTGAAAGAGATAAATGTTTTAAATTAACGTCTGCCGGATGTTTTGCTGAAGATGAATTTGTTTGCTGTGCTTTTACTTGATAAACTAAAAATTTGATAATCAATAAGGGAAACAAAGACAATAGTTCAAAAGGGGCTCTTGGCCAAATTAATCAGTTTGCGTTCCCATACTGGTCATTTGCTTTGTTTTGGAGTAAGCGTGATCAAAGTCTCGTGTATACATCTTCAGAATCGAGTATTACTATTTCAAAGTTTTGGAGAAATCGAAATGGGATAATCATGAATGGCTACACAATTTTCTTTCAAGGAGGCATGGGCATCAGCTAAACAGCAATTCTTAATTGTTTGTTATCGATTGTACAAGTGACCTGCCTGCCATTTGTTGCCCTATTCATTGAATATTTGTTATCGGAAGAAAATCTGACTGTCATGATAGATATCTTAGGGTTCATCAATGTGATTTATATGTATGGGTTCCTAAATATTATTGATTGGTATTAAGAATGAGCTTTGATTTTCTCAGATTGGATAATTCAAAGAGATCTGATCATTTAAATGGCAGTCTTGAACAAACAAATGGTAAGATGAATCACGGCAAAACTAATGTCAGTTCATATTTTAGAAGGAACGAGGTAGTCCTTACACGGTGCCACTGGCAGGTAATGTTTAATTTTTTATAGTCAGTTTTACATTGTGACTAAAGACTATTATGATTTTGAAATTTTCCTGTTTGAATATTCTTGTGATTCAGATAATACAGCTAGTCCACAGTTCACAAGTTGGCCAATTTTTTGCTTGGGTTGTTGTTGATGGGATTATGCTCAAGATTCCTATTTCTGTTCCTAGAGTCTTTTACCTTAACTCTAGATCACAAAATGAAGAGTGTTCGGGCAAACGTGTCAACAAGACTCTTCCTCATGGAAGACATAGTTATAACCTGTATGAGGTACTGGTGGTGTTATTTGTCCCTCCCCCCCTCCTCCCGACAATTTTTGAAAGATTTTCCGATGATTTTTTTTCCCCCTTTTGTAGGTCACAATTAATGAAGAACAATATAAAGAAGAAAGCAAAAAACTTGCCGCTCTTCTAGCAGATCCTGATGTTGAGGTCCACACACTAACTGATTATCAATATATATATATATCTGCGTGTGTCTGTACTTCTTTTCTATGTGGACAATTTGTTGCATCACCTATAATTTTGTGATATGACATTCCATCAATTCTTGCTCTAACTAATAGTTAGACATAATCAAATAATAGGGCTGTCGTAATTATTTGTTGCTTTTGGGGGTTGAGGGTTAAAATTAATCTATTCTAGAGGCCATTTGTTTTGGCCTTGGATACATGATTCTGTTGAGTGAGAGAAAAATAGAAAGGAATATGGTGAAACCGTGTGTTTTAACTACACAACAGAGTCAATTTGATATATGCTCAAAGCAGTAATTAATAACAAACAAAAAAAAAGGAGACACTCCCTATTTACATGATATACTATGCTATACAATAAATACAAAGATCATGATATATTTTCAACAAATTTCAGTAGACTGCTTCTTTTTTGAATATGTCAAGGCGGTGAACATGCCCTCTTCATTCTAAATTTTCCTGGCTTAAAGTCTCTTTCATTTTGATACAGGTTTAGCTTATTTTGATAAGCAATTGAATATATATTTTCATTGTGGAAAGGTAAAACTTATTCATAATTGACTGGTAAAATCTGCAATATAAAATATGAGCCAGCACTTTTTAACCCATAGCCTGTTCTCACCTAGGATGAGAATGAGCTTCACCATCAACTAGTCTTTGCTTGCCACAAAATTTCTTTCAGTATGATGGTCATTCTAGCTAAGCTAACTTTCTAGCAATTCTTGCTGAGTTCATCAACATATCTGATTTGCGTTCCCAATCTTTATTTTTTATTTGCTGAGAAATGCATTATTTTTTTTTCTAACCAGCTAAAGCTTTAGCTTGATGGGGAGAGTTAGAATATAGGATAGTATCTCATAATATCTTAGAATATTGTTCATTTCCTTGGATCAGTATCTATCTTAGAGCATTGTAGATTATCTTTCAGGATTAGTTTCCACATTTCTTAGTTATTATCATGATTTGTTTCCTTATTCTCCTATTTATTTTGGATTAGGAGTCTTATAACCCTATTAATAGGGGTTAATGTTTAGTCTTTTGTATCAAATCATTATCAATTATATTTCTGGTTATTCTTTTCCGCATTTTATCTAAAGCCCATAGCAACTTATTTACATCATTTGTACAAACTACTCCTTCACATATTATTATTTTTATGACTGCTCTCAATTATTTCGGCCCATCGAAGAGCTAATATTACTAGTTTTTCTGCCATTTTATCAAATATATATGATTGGTGCATTTATATTGAATTTAACTTGGAGGATGCAATTTTTATGCCAGGGAATATATGAAACCAAGGTGCCACTGGATTTCAACGCTATAGTCCAGCTTGGTTGTGTTTGTAAGGTGGATAAAACTGCTAAAAAACGTAGCCTACAAGAGCCATGGAATTTGAGTGAATTGCACATGAAGACCACAACAGAATGTGCATATCTTGAACAATCAATATCTTTTTTTTACTTATACCAGAGGTAAGTGTGCCCTAATATCTACAGAGTTATTATCTCAATTATTTCTGTCCCTAATTTTTGCATAAAAATAAAAATTGCATTTGTTTTGAAGATAGATTTCATTCCTTTCTGGTGCTTTGCATAATATCTTTGAAGGAAATTGTTTTATATTTAACATTCTTTTATTAATTTCAGCATCTCAGAGGGACGAGCTGTATATGTTGGATATTTTCCTGGGTCACAAGCAATAACTTTTGTGGTAGTTAATCCCTACCAAAACAAGGACTTATCACCAATTTTTCTCGAAAGACAATTTCGTGATGCTTGCAGAGCTTTGTCTATTGAGCCACCTCTGCGGAATGACATTAATTTTAAGGTAACTCTGCCACATTTCCCTTATCATATTTTTCTTTCATTGTAATGGATCTTAGTATCTAATCTTTAGATATTATTTTTTCTTAAAAAAAATTCTTCACTTAAGTGTCTATTTATATACTTATTTTCATGTTGATGTGTATAATTACATAATACATTCAGGTGGAATATGTTGCACTTGTCAAGGATGCTGAAACAGTAATGCAAAGCACAATAAATGATCACAGGTATTTTCTTAATTTTTTTTGTCTTAGTTTGCTACAATGCTATCTGAAGCACAGAAAGTTTTTGATCCTGAAATTCAAGAAAGTAGCACAACTTAGGTTTTCTCTCAAACATATGTGACCATGCCTTTCTATTTTGTATAGACGGTTTTAACTGCTTACCGCAAATATGGTTAACAGTATGCACCATAATTTTTTTTTGGGAGTTCATTATAATCTTTACATGAGTAGGAAAGTTTATTGCCATATGAAGGCAACGATGATGCACCAAGTGTAAGTCTCAGCCAATCTCTATTTATCTGTGGTGGTTGATATTTGACAAATCTTCTTTCTTGGGCTACTACAAATCAAATATATCATTAGTCATTACTATATCACTAGCCTTCCCTTGTATGTTTGGTTTATAGGAATCTTGTCACTTTAAAAACATAAAAGTAGCAGCTAAATTCCCCTATTGGCTCCTTAATGTACTGTAGTCTTGCCTCTCCTCTATAAAGGGGAGGCAAGTGTAATTGATGGGGGACTAATGTCTTTTATAAAATAAAAGCGATGCATGTGTTAATTAGACTATCTCAAGACAGGTACTGTGCAATTTCCCCAATTATAGTACATGTATTCAGTCAGATGACTCAGATGGTAATAAAATGCTGCATGATGATATTACTATGTAGAGGTCTTTCCTCATTATAACATCTGTTTATTGGTTGTTCATGATAGCCTAAATGTATGCTTTACAAAAGAAATTTTGCCACAATAACATGAATCCAAAGTCTGAAAATCCTCAATTTAAAAACCAAACCTTTTCTCATAAGGCGTAGCTCAACTGGTAAACGCTGATATTGTTAGACTGGACACCTTCAATCGTGTTTGAACCCGGGACCTCGTAGTTGTGAGTTTCTGGCAGTAATTTGTCACTTTGTCTACTAACCAAAAAATAAATAAATCAAATCCTTAATGTTGTTTGTGAATTTAAATGAAAGACAACGATTCTGAACTTTTTTAGATAACCCAGTAGTATTTCTATTTTGATCTTGATTTTGACCATTAAAATTCATATTTGTTAAATTGTTACCATCTTAGTATCAATGAAGTTCATCAACTAGTGTTCAAAAGAAGATTAAGAGAGTTAACTGCTTGGATTTTTAACTAAGCTCAGTCTCGATGATCGTTATAATATTTTGATGTTTTCTTACTCTATTTTTTCCCCGAGTACTCCAGGTCTAAAGGTTATAAATATAAAAATCATTTTTCAACTTTCATCCTTTGTACTGAATTATTTTGCTCTTCTCTGATAATCTTGTTCATAGGAGTGAACATCATGGGCCTATGGTTGCTGTCATCGAATGCCCAGATGTTCAACGATTAAAACTAGGCATTCGAGCTTTAGATGATTTTCCATGCCTGAGTATTCCTTCTAACGCACGTGATAGTCAATACCAGGTAAAATGTTCTGAAGGCTGGTCCATATCAATCTTGTTTGTATGTAAATATCTTTTATGCATTTTAATATACTTGATTTTGGTTTATTAGATACTTGGATGGCAACAAGTTGCTGCTAAACTTGGAATGCAACGTTGTGCGGCATCGGTCCAATGGCTAAATGAGAGAATTGCTCTATCCAGATATGCCCATGTAAGCACTCCAAATCTCTGGGAAAACTACAATAAAGAAGGATTAAATTAAAAGAAATTTAATTTTAGGTACACCACACTGAATAAAAGAAGTTAATGATGCCAAAGTGTATTTTTGTTGTTGAATCCGTGTACTTTAATTATTACCTGAAGCTTCTAGTGGTTTCGATTTGTTTCTTTTTTAAAAAAAATTATTTCTCCTTAACGCAAGGAAGAGAATTTATTGTACTCTCAATATTTAAACCATCCTTTTGTTGAGGACTAAAGTATAACATTCATTTGCTATCGGGTTTCCACTATTAGGCCGCCCACCATTTATACCCAAACACCAAACCCAATAGTGTTGGGCGTATGAGGTGTGTGTTAAGAGTCCTACATTGGATGGGAGATGACCTAAAAATGTGTTTATAAGTGGGGTCAATTATCACCTCACAAGCTGGTTATATAAGGTTAAGTTAGGCCATGTTAAGAGTCCCACATTGGATAAGAGATGACCTAAAGATATGTTTATAAGTGGAGGCAAACCTCACTTTACAAGCTGATATAGTAACGTTGAGTTACACTGCCGCATGCTATCAATTTCTGATCGGGCCATCCACCATTTATATCCGCGCCCCAAGCTCAACAGTGTTGGGCGTGTAGGGGTGTGTTAACAAGTCCCACATTGGTTGTGAGATGATCTGAATATGTGATTATAAAGTAGAGGCAATCCTCATCTTACAAGTCGGTTTAGTAAGGTTGAGTTAGGCCCAAATCTAAGATGGTATTAGAGCCTCCTCCACGATTTGTTGGGCCGCCTGCTATCAGGTTTCTGATCATTAATGGCTGTAAGAATAACGGCCTGGAAAACCGTGATTGGCAGTAAATGCCCAATCATTCTGATGTCGGCCGTTACAAAAAGCTGGCTTCTGTGACCGTTGGACAGGAGGAGGCGATCTCGGGCCTTTGTCCCATTGGACCGAGTTCGGCACATAGGAGGATGATCTCCTCGGTGATTGGGCCTTAGGCCCAGTCCAAAACACACTCAATCCAAATTCTAAAATTAAAGCCTCTCCAAGGTCTATTGATCCACTTGCTATCGGGCCATCCACCATTTTTATCCACGCACGAAGCCCAATAGTGTTGGGAATGAAAGTGTGTTAAGAGTCCCACATTGGATAGGAGATGTCCTGAAAATATGTTTATAAGTGGAGGCAATCCTCACCTTACTAGTTGGTTTCGTATGATTGAACTCAAATTTTAATATTACTCCAGTTGTTCTGTTTGTATGCATGGCATATTATATGCTGTAGTTTGAAAAGGAGTGTTGATTGTGCTTTATTATTTTTATGGAACGATTTAGTTTCCTTAGATAAACAAGATTTTTAGCTGTAATCTTTCTAACTTCTGACTCTTGGAGATTCTTTTTCATGTTCAGCTCGTGTATATATGTTTGTTTACAATCATGAAATAATCACATATTAGATGTTCATCAGTTTCAACTTTCAACTATATGCATTTTAATTTCTTTTGCAGGTACCACTGGGGAACTTTGAATTTGACTGGCTTATGTTTACAGTGGATACCTTCTTTTCTAGAGCATTGCGTGATAATCAACAGGTTCTTGTTTTATATGATTTTGTGATCTTGAATCTGAATATTATAAACAACTGAAACTTACTGCCCTTTCTTTGTTTGTAATGTTTTACACCTTTACCAAAACCATACAATTTGTCTTTCACAACGGAAGTATGGGTGTATCTTTTTACTATAGGGTAGCATTACCCAACGAAATAAAAATTCATTACAACCCTATTTCCATTTGTATCTTAATATGTTCATCATCCAGGTGCTTTGGATATCTGATGATGGTTTTCCAGATTTGGGTGGCAACAATGGTGAAGAAAACTGTTTTTTAGATGAGGTCTGTTTTATGACGCAACCTTTTGCTGGCCTTTAATGTTTTCATGCAGAGCTTGATCATTCTACATTATTAGGCAATTTTTATGGTTGTTGTTGTTGTTATTATTATTATCATGGAAGAAAATTCCAGACAACCTGCTGTACTTTTTTTACCCATAACTAGCTTTTGATTAATGACACATAAGAACATCTCCAATGGTGCACCACTTTGAGTTCTTATCTCACCATTAAGTGGGTTCAACTGTGTCACATAACATTTAAGCAAAGTACTCATTTTTACTCCTAAGTATAAGCAATTGCTGATCTCAACAAGTAACTCTCATTAGAGTTGCTTTAATTGAATAACCACTCCCACTTTTATTTATACTTTTACTTTTTTATGATGCTGAAACTGCTCTTTATAACATGACCACTGTTAAAGCATTCTTATTTTATTAAAGGCTATTATTCCATGAGGTGACATCCACTAGTTCTAGTTACAATTTGATATCAAGTTAATTATCCACTCTCTGATATAATGATCAGATTTTAAACTGTTATTCAAATGGTAAGCAGATTTATAGTAGAGGCGGTTAAACCTTGCTACAATATAAACTGAGAATGGCTTTCCCTTATTTCTAGTCACTATGTGATTGTTGTAGCCTAAAATTTGAGTGTTGCTTGAAAACAATGAAGTCCCACCAAAGTTTATTAAAATAAGGAAAAACCTTTAAACCAAAAGTTGGTCTTTGAAACCAAATTTTGGGTTTGGAAGTCAATTATGTGTAGGGAAGGTATTAACACCCTACAACATCCGTTAAAGAACGGTTAACTTTAATTAATTTTGCAAAAATCATGTTAACTTCAAAATGTTTATTTTCTCCATATCATTAAATGCAGATTAAAATTCAATTTTTAAATGAAAATTTTTTATTTGGCATGCTATGCTATTTAGCATGCTCATGTCTGGAACTCTGAAATTGACTGCCATGCTATTTTGAAATAGGTGCACCAATCTGTTTGTACGTTTCCTGGAGCTTATAGAAAAGTTACTGTGGAGCTAAAGGTTTGATAGTTTGAAATTACTTTCACCAATTTAGTCATACTTTTGCAACTCAATGGAGAGTTTTATTTATTTATTTATTTGCAGATACACAACCTGGCTGTAGATGCCCTTTTAAAATGCAACCAAGTTAATGAAATGGAAGGAGGTGCTTTGTTAGGATTGGATCATGAATTTGATTCTGAAGCATTTCCTGTGAATGGTCAGAATGGCTTTGATGAGTCTACTTCATGCACACATGCCTTTCGAGTCCTAAAACATTTGATCCAGCGGTGCCTTTCAGATGCAGTCGCATCTGGAAATGTTTATGCTGATGCAATATTGCAACATCTGTATAGATGGCTTTGCAGGTTTTTACTATTCTCATCTGTTTACGACTGTTAGAATATTAGGTCTATATTATTATAACAACCACCCTCTTTTTTATTTGTATAATTGCTACATTTCTTTTTCATTGCAGCCCTCAATCAAAACTTCATGATCCCGCTCTTCACCAGTTACTCCACAAGGTAAACAATTATATGTTGAAACATATGATATGATGCTGTGAGATGGTATAACATTTTCTTACTTCTTCCTGTTGGCCCTGATTAATTAACTTCATTGTGATTTATATATTTGAGGTTAAACATCCATATATATTGTGCCGCATGTCTTTTGACTGCATTGATATTTATAGGTCATGCAAAAGGTCTTCGCGTTGTTGTTGGCAGAGTTCCGCAAGTTGGGTGCAACAATTGTTTTTGCAAACTTCTCGAAGATTATTATAGACACGGGAAAATATGATTTGTCTACAGCCAAAGCATACTGTGATAGTTTGTTAAGAACTATACAATCTAGGTCGGTCTTGCCGAAGCCACAACAATTATAACATTTTTCTTTTATCCCAAGAATAACACAAGTTTGAAATTTTCTCAACAACTGTATTGTAGTATGGAAATTATACATTTTTTAATTGAATAACATAAGTTGTGGTGAACAAATTGCGAGCTTTTTTCTTGTATCTTTTAATTAAATTAATACTTAATGGACTTCAAAAGTGGTTCATCTTGCTCTATTAACTCTTTGTATTGCATATTTTGTAGAGACCTATTCGAGTGGATTGAGCTTGAACCACTGCAGTTTTGGTGCTCATTGCTATTCATGGACCAGGTTTGGTCTTGCTTTGTTTATAAAGATTTTGTGAATGGCCTTTGGACTTGTCTGGGGACTTGTTTGTCATAGACAATTATAAATGAGAACAGTTTTGTCAGGCACTTCGTAAAAATAGAATTGAACTAGGAAATTCAATAGTGAGGTGAACGTATGATTTATTTTTTTAACTCTTAACCTACACCCAGTGGTTGTAGTATTACAACATCTTACTATATACTCTTATGTGTAAATATTTCATGTTATATAAAGTTCGGGTAAAATATGTTTTTGGTCCCCAATTTTATAGAGAATTTTGGTTTTGGTCCCTATATTTTAAAATCGCTCTTTTTAGTCCCCAAATAATTTTGTGTTTTGGTTTTAGTCCCAGATGTTAGGTCAACTGTCAGTTTACTAACGGATGTCCACGTGGCAGTGACATGGTAGACTTTATTGACATGTGACATCCTACACGGACCGCCACATCAACTTTTTTTTAAAAAAAAGAAGAGTTTTTCTGATTTTTTATATTAAAAAAAACTTAATTTTTTTTTATTTTAACACAAAAAGTTGACTTAACTTGTCAAAAAAAGTCTACTGTGTCACTGCCACATGGACATAAGTTAGTAAACTAACGGTTAATCTAACGTGTGGGACTAAAACCAAAACACAAAATTAATTAGGGACCAAAAAGAGTGATTTTGAAGTATAAGGACCAAAACCAAAATTCCTTATAAAATTGGGGACCAAAAACATATTTTACCCAAAGTTCAATATTAAACGCCCTATGTTGGTGACCAAATTGGTGAATTAATTCACTGTGAACATCAATATTTTACCATATATTCCTATGAAACTTTAATGTAGTTTCTTCAAGCTATTTAAAATGCATTTATTTATGCAATCTAGCCATTAGTTGAGTTTTTCATTATTTTTACTCCAAACCTTCATGCCATAATATATTGCTTAAACTATCGTTTTTTTTCTCTTGTAGTATAACTATGGTGGAATACCAGCAAAGTCTGATGAAGCCATGGATGATGAGTCTCCAGTTGACATAATATCAAGTTGGAATATTGCCGAGTACTTGCCAAAAAAAATCCAAGTGAGTTACCTATTATGTTTTAACTCGAATAAAGAACTAAATGCAATAGGAAGATCGACTCAATGGATTTCAAAGGTTATTCATTTAAAACAGGCACTATTTTGCATGCTTCATGTCTGAGTTTTTTTGGTTATATTGTGGTTTTATGCAGGACCATTATGTTTTCATGGTTTCTCAATTCATGTATATTCCTTGGAACTATGCACGAAAACAAGCAGCGATCAGGGCTTCGGTGCTGAGTGGAGACTCCAGCACCCCATCAATTAATATTGGAGCTGCAGAGGCTTTTGAATCAGAAATAACTGAATATATTAAAGAACAGGTATGACAATGGCAGCATATGGAGTTGAAGTGGCACAGTTTCTTGATTTAAATTATTGATAAATTCTTACATTTTGCGTTCTACTCAACAGATTAGCTCTTACTTCACTGACAAACTCCTTGGAGTTGTTCGTGATATTGTTCTTCATATGAAGGGGATGGGCAGATCAGAAAACGATCTGAGTACATCATCCGGCCTTCCTCAACTGGCGGGTGATCTCCATAGAGGGGATGCAGCCTTGGAGTTTATCAAACATGTCTGTGCCGTCCTTGCCCTCGACCAAAGTGTGCAGCATGATGTTCATGTAATACTTATTTTCTCAAATTGTCATGGCACTGCTTAACAACTACTATTTGATGTAGAACGTGTAATTCAAGAGTTCTTCTCTTGGAAGAACTCATCTAAAGAACCCCTTTAGCCGTAGGTGTGGAATAATCCTCTAGCTCAAACTTCCATATAATCCAAAATTTGAATAAAATCCTAAATCCTAAAGAAGAATAAAACACTCCCAAATTGAAAACCCTATTTACTGATATACATCCCAAAATAAAATATTAAAGTGGATAATGCAATCTACATCGTTATAATTAGTAATTTAATATATTCTATACTTTTGGCTCTTCTGCATTATAATCTTATGTTTGAATACTTGTATGTCTAGAAGTCTATAACATATTTGTTTGTAATATGCATGTATTTTTCTTGTCTTGATAGTTGTGTAATTCTTGTGTTGGCATTTGACAAGGTGAAAGCTAAGTTTCTTAGTTTTCATATTTTTAGAACTCTGCGAGTTTTTAGGGATTACTTAGAAGTTAAGACAAACAACTATAACATACTGGATTTGCATTGCCTCATTTGTTTCATTGTTTTAGAAAAAATACCCAACGGTACTACACATAAACACCTCATTTGTTTAAGTGAAGGGCTTATATTTTCATTGGCTGTTGATCTTCTATATATCTTGGTGAACAAATTGATGGTTCTGATTGTGTCTTTCATGTGGCAGGTCATGAGAAAAAATTTGTTAAAATATGTTCGTGTCAGGGAGTTTGCTCCAGAAGCAGAGTTTCATGATCCTTGTCATTCCTTCACATTACCCAATGTTATCTGCAAGTAAGAAGTTATAGGTTTTTTATTATTAAATGAATAATAAAGAATACAACAGATTTGTTTAAAATTTTCGGAATATCAATGACATCGGGAGTTAATGTTTTTCATTCATTAAATGCAAAAGGTTTCTTGGTCGAGTTTGTCTAAAACTACATCTCATATGTGATACCCATCTTATCAATTGATTACCAAACTATTATTTTGTATTCAGCGGAAGGCATTAACTGCTTATAATATCAGTGAATGTTTTGAACTATTTGGGGCCCAGATTTGTAATTTGTGTGAATTTCTTTGCTTAAGGAAGGTTACAGGTAAAATAATCAATTTGAAATTAATTAATTGAAGGTGAAGGCATTTTCACATTGCACCCTTTCTTACAACTCAATGCAACAACAAATCGCCTCATCGCACAGTTGCATCTTTTTGTTTGTGTTGGAATTTATAATTTTGTTTAGTAATGGCCGGCCATTAACTTTGATAATTTTATCATCAGTTGGACTCTTAGTGATGATGCTTTTGTCATTTTTGTATATGTTGGATACAACAAAGTTATTCATGGTCCATGAAATAACCCTTCCATACTCACTTTTTCCTTTTCTTTTCTGGGTCAGCTATTGTAATGATTGCAGAGATTTGGACTTGTGCCGTGATCCGACTTTATTGACCGAAGAGTGGCATTGTGGCCAACCTCAGTGTGGCCAGCCTTATGACCGTGAGGTGATGGAGAATGCTCTTCTTCAGATTGCACGACAAAGGGAGCGGCAATACCACTTGCAAGATCTCGTGTGTGTCAGGTGCAACCAGGTGAAAGCTGCACATTTGGCTGAGCAATGTGCATGTGCAGGCTCATTTAAGTGCAAGGAAGATGCAACAGAATTTCGCAAAAAGATGCAGGTTATCTTCAACATAGCTTCTCGTCAGAAATTCCAACTTCTTCAAGAATGTACCTCCTGGATGTTAGAACTCCAAATTTGAGGAATTGTCTAGAATTAGGACTAAACACAACTTTAAGATGTGCAAAGTTATATTATGAGTGTAGACAGCAGATCCCTGCAATTTGCTCATAGTCGAAAGCAACGAGTGGGCTGGCCTGCTTTGTTGTTGATTAATCATGTACAGTGTGCCCAACTACTGCAATCAATTCTTTTATTCTACATGTATATATGAAATATTATTTTGATCAATGAGTTTGATCATTAATATTTGTATGTATTGCAGTTGATTGGTAGAGGTAGGGTTATTAACCTAATTGTGATTACTGGTTCTATAGTGATTAAATTATGTGTCATTTAAATAAAATAAAGATCAATGACATCATTATCCCTGGCTTAGAATTTAAACTGATAACTTTGCCATATTAACTTAAGCGTTCATTCGATACCCTTTCAAAGTTGATCACTGATTAAAAAACCGTTGCATAATTGGATGCGGCATGGACACTCTTATGGATTGTTGTGATAAGTATAATTTTATATTTTCAATTGAATAATAGCAAGAAACTTATTATTTAGCAAAATTTGAACAAATTGTCCTCAAGCGTTTACTGCGGTGTAGTGCGTAGTAGAAAAACATGAAGTTTGAATCTAGGATTTCAAGTTTATTGGTTGAATCCCTCACAACTAACCAATTCTAGTGGCTTACCACTATTATTTAACTAACATGTGCACTCTCTGGACCTGTATTTATTGCATCAAGGGTTACTGCTATTAATTAGCACAAAACCAACTTTTAAAAATTGTGTTAATCTAGACAATTTAATTGCTTGAATTATGAATTGGCATCGTTAATGGTTCAGTTATTTAAACAATTCAATTATGATAATGTATCGTTCAAATAATTTAAAGCAGATGAATTATTTAAAAAACTTAATCCTTTTGGTTTGTATTACATTCATACAAAGGTTGCATAACATGAGGATAACTCTACCAGAAAATAAAAGGTAGATGCATGATGGTTTTCTTGATAAAGAAGGAACATCCAACAGTGTTCAATGTAAAAAACAACCTAGCATTCTCATTTTTTTTTTGCCAGCTTATTAGGAAAATGATTACAAATCAACAATCCTAAAAGTTCAGCTCAGCAATTCCTACTGTGTTATTTCATTTGTACAATACTATTGCAATATGAAAACTTATCCAAAATGAATAAAGTACAATAATATCAACTTCCTTCCAAATGATTTATCACAGAATATCATTCTCCTAATCATGATTTTATTTTTTTTCTAATACGAAGCTCTCGATTTCTTGGTTATGATGGATTAGTCTTTCTTCTTCGAACATTCTTCCGTGCACTTACAGTGACTTCTTTGGTTTCAGCTTCATCTTTCGGTACTTGCTGCTCGTTGTTAACAACAACTTTTGATTTTGAAGAATTGATCTGACTTCTCAACCGTAATATTTCACCCTTGGCAGACGCTAATTCCTCTTCCAATTTCTTTCCTCTGCTCTCTAAACTCGCCCTCTCTTTGCCAAGTCTAGTGATGAGGTTATGAGCATCTTCAATGTTTTCTTGAGCCTCTTTGCTTGCATTTCTTTGTTCTGTAAGGTACTTGGCCAGGGCCTCTTTCTCATTTTCAAGGGTAGAAATAAGTGATTTCGCCCCCTCTAATTCACCAGAAAGGATCACTGAATTTCGGTTCATTTCATCAAGTGATTTGGTAGCCTCCTCAAGGTCCATTTCAATAGTTTTTCGCGACTCTTTGTCGTTCAACACTTGCTTCTTCAAAGCTTGTATATCTTTGTTCAAAGAAGTAACCAACTTCTTTTCTTCCTTCAAATTCTCTGCTGTGGCTTCAGCCTTTTTGTAGACCTCAATTAATTCTCTCTGTAGGCTATCACGGTTTTCAAGAGTAGCCGTTAGTTCATGGGATGTACTTTGCAGCTCTTCTTCGGCTCTCTTCAAATGTTCCCTTACTGTTATGTGCTCCTTGGCTAGTTTTTCCGCCTCAAGTTTTGCATCATCAAGTTTACGTTGTAGCGCCTCCTTAACTTCTGTGAGCTCAGATGAAAGCTTTGAGACTTGAAGCTCAAGCTCTTTGCACAATTCATTTGACTTACTTAGCTGTTTTTCAAGCTCAGCAGAATCATTTCTTGAATTTGCAAGATTCTCCTGAGTGACTTCAAGTTCATACTTCAAATTATTCACTTTCTTAGATTCATTCTCTAGCGACTCCTTTAAATCTTCTCGCTCTTTGGTTAAATCAGCAATGACAGCCTGGTTTTTGCTCGTTTCATTTAGCGCGAGTTCAAATTTATCCTTTAGCTGATGAAGCTCGTCTTCTTTTTCTTTTAAAACCTTAGCGTCCAAAGAAGCCTTATTGTCAGAAATTAACTTCAGGTTATTGTATTCCTTCTCCAATCCATCATATTCACTCCTAATGTTATTGTTCTCAAGGGTCAAGGAACTCACTCTTGAATTTAGTTCCACCACTAAGGAATCCTTTCTTTCTAGTTCTTCTCGGGTTTTTACCATTTCATCTTTCAACCCTTGAATATGCAAATGAGCATTGGATAATTCATCCTTAGTTTGGTCATAGGTAGAATTCAAATTCCTTAATTCCAACTCCTTATCTGTAACAGATGAATTTAGACTCTGAACAATAAGTTCTTTGTCCTTGAGGTCTTCACTCAGAAGATTAATTCTTTTTTGTAAAACTTCAATAGCATCTACCTTTTCTTTCAAATTGTTCTCAAGATCGTTCTTATCTGTATTAGTCTTCGAAAGGTCAGTTACAAGTCTGTCAATTTGTAGTTTCAGCTCCGCAATCAAACTTTTCTCGCTTTTTAGCTCCTTTCCCAAACTGGTGACAGTACTCTTTGCAGAATTTAGTTGGTCAATCAGTGCTTTCTGCTCTTCCTTTGCCTTTCGAAGTAGTTTGGCCTGTTCCTCTTGCTCGTTTAATAACTTCAATTCATAGTTCTTCTTCAACGAAACGATCTGCTCTTCTTTTTCCTTGAGTTTGTTGCTGACCTGATGCACATTGGCTAGTAAAATATGACTTACATACTAAAAAATAAATAGAATTTTTTTATTTAAAAAATAACAGTTTAAACCAAACTAGATGGAAAGAGACCATTGCTATTCCTCTAGTAACATTAGAAAGGGAAGAATAATCCCTTATTTCCCTCTTTAAACCATGACTTTACTTAGAAGCTATGAAGCATTGAAACAGGCACAAACACCAGACATGACACCAATGCTCTGACAACTAGACACCAGTAATAATTTGAAAAAATAAAAGTGATGAAATGTAATGTGGAGGTGTCGTACGAGTGTCAAACACCAAGATACTGGGGCATGCCGAACACTTGGACACAGCTTCAATTTGAAGTATTGGCACTACATAGTTTAGAAAAGAGGCATTCCTCAAAGGCCAATACATGTCTTATCGGCAAAAATACATACGTTCACAGTTGTCCCGTAAGTACAGCTCATAGAGAAAAAGGCTGCAAGGACATTTGATATGTTCGGGCAGGGGTTCGAACCTGCAATTCCCCACTTGTCAGCACTTAATGTGCGAGTTTTGCAAAAAAAAAAAGGAACCCTACTTTCACACTTATTAAGGATGGTCCTGAAGTGCATTTAATTTTCTTGATTTCATGTACAAAAGAAAATACACTGCTAGCCTACATGTAATTAAAATGGTCATTCTTCACAAAATTAAGGACTCAATGTAAGAATAGTTTGGGAATACTAACATTAACTGTGCATAGAGTAGTTAACATTTTCTTATATTCCAACAAATTTAGGCACTTTTTAAATATAAGCTTACTGTTTCTATTGTTGCAACAGCTGCAGACTTTTCTTTCTGAGCGAGTGCATAGAGAGCCCCCAACAGACCAGAAGATACTATTCCAATTCCATTCAGAAGAGACACAAAGGAATTTGACGGTTTCTCCATTTCAGATGCTGTCTGTCCATAGAAGCTATAAGTTTAGAATACATAAACATCCAAAGGACAAAAACAACAAGCAAGAATTTAGTATTCAATATTTGTATCTGAATTTTACAGAAAACAAACCTCTGCTTGCTTTTTATCCTCTGGTATCTTTACCTCACTTTCGTCTGAAAAGAGAATGGATAATTACTCGTTACTAAAAAAGAAGTCCTTGATACTAAGAAACAGTTGAAATTAGCAACAAATCGTAGTCTACATCCCAAAATTGAAGATGTGCAAAACAGTGTAACCAAATAGTGGCTATAGCAGCACTATAGCACTATAACACAATGAAACTTGAACAAAGCGCTATTGTTCCGTGATGCGCGATTTAGCACAAAATATTGTCAAATATCGGCTATAACAGCGCTATAGCCCTTAAGCGTGAAAGAATTTGAACAAACTGTTCTTTTCCGTGGTCCACAATTGACAACACTGATGGAAAATAATACGCAGTGCAATAACTGGGGTGTCTAAAATTCATTTTTCCAGGGAGTAGAGGGAAGTCCTCACAAGACATTCACGAGTAATAGAATATATAACTAACAAAGAAAGGGCCAAACAATGCATGAACATACATAACCAGTCCTAAAAGGAAAATACTGAGATCTTCTTTTGACATATTTATGGAGCTCTAACAGTATATTGCAATATAGCACAAGTCAGAATCATAAAGTAGAAAATCAGCAAGGAAATTTTTAAGTATCCATTTATCTTATATCCTTGAGGAAAATAAATGAAAAACACACTTCATAATACTATAAATATGAATTTTTTTCTTCTGATTACCATAATGACAGAGTATCACTATGTCACTCAAGTATCAGCCAGTCAATGAAAAAAAAAAGCAACACTAATTTAGTTTGGTTTGCTACAAATAGCTATTTCACCTGTCCAAATTAAATGGCTGATTTGAATCTCTATATCATGTTATAGAATACATCTTTTGATTTAATTACATGTCTATCTACATTACCTATTATCAAATAATAATCCTAATACACTCAGATTTGGTAATACAGGTCTTTTTTTAATGAAATCCACCAGAGCCCTCTAACTGGACAGTCCTATTTGTGGATGATAGAGCAACATGAGTATGAGCTCTCACCAAAGGATTTATTTTTCACAAAGGATTGAAATCAAAGAACTCTCAGTATGGGGTAACCATGTGCTGATGTGCACATTCTCCTCAATTGTGGACTTAGCATGCTTCCACTAGGAAAACTCCAACGGGTACACGTGACTTGGTTCAGAATAAACTATGAAGCACGAACACAAACATGTATATCAGAGACGAGACAGACACAAAGATACCACTAATGTCCAATATATAGAGCACTGACACATCTATGACCTATATATCTATATTATAATTAGATCAAATTAAATCCGAACATCATTTATAACATTTTAACATTTTAAAATGTTGACAAACATATAGTAAGCAAAGAAAATAGTGCAGAGTAAGTTTCAAGCTAAGACAACATGAAACTACTACTGAAATCACCAAGCAACCAATCAAAGAGGTACCTGAGTTTGTGGACGTAGATGAAGATACAAATGCAGAAGAGGCAACATCAGAGAGGGATGGATCAAAACTAACGACAGGCACAGAGACATCGTCTGAAAGCATACGTCGTCTACGAACAGAGCGAAGACGTCGACTGCGAACAGAGTCCCGAGAGGAAGGGAGACGTTGTCTGCGAACACGAGATGAAATGAAGACGAAGACTGAAAAAGAGGTGAAGTATGAGACTAGAAATGGAGAATCGAAAATGGGAAATTGGGAAAGATGAAGAATTCTATATGCGGGACATTGCGAATGCCTGACTAAAATACTACTTTATAACTTTTCAAAGCATTTTTTGTTTGTTTCAGTTTTCCTAAGCATAGTAACTGTGTCCATTCACACTCTACCAAAGGAGTATCAGACAATTGTCAAAGCCAAGAAAGAATTTTTGAAGTGTCTAACATGTGTCGTAAGATTGTCAATGTCCAACATGGACCAGACCTACAGATACACCTCCCATGAGTGCCATGCTTCATAGGTGATAAATAATACTACCTCCACGATATCTACCAAGGAGCTTATTTAAAACCCACATGGGTAGACTTGGTAGTGAAGGCTTGGGACCTTGGAGTGTGTTCCTCTCAAGGTCTCGGGGGGTGCCACTTCTATGTTGGGCTAGTCCATACAAAGCAAAAATTGCCTTTAAGTGGACGGCGGGATTGGTGTCCCTTGGATTAGTCGGTCTTTGGGATGGATATCGGGTCTTCAAAAAATAAAAGAGCAGTTTATTTAATGTATAATAAAATTGAAATCTTATCCCAAATACACTCTTAACACTTTTTTTGGTCCTCCTTAAGACTAACTCTTTACTCCCCCACCCCAACCACCAAGCCACCCTTATATAACCTGGCTTCTTTGTTTTTGATCAAGTAGCCTAGTTGCTAGAATCACCTTTATAAGGTGAATAAGTGGAGTGTCTCCAGGATTCAAACTCCAGCTCCTGCATATATAATACGATGTCCCTACCAACTGAGTTAAACTCACATAGACATATCCCCTAGCTTCTAGTAAACATATATCTCACATTACATAGGCATATAAAAAGAATTCTAGCAATTAATACAATTGAAATAAGTGTTTATTTCTTCTTACAATTGGGACAATAAAAATACACAATTTATTTTTTCTTATAATAAATACATAGGTAGTAATAATAATTTCATAATAATAAATCATCATAGTCGAAATAGGTCTAATACCCTATCATCCCTAGAACGAGATTAGATTCTCACTCCTCATCATCCAAACAAAATAATATCATTCATAATAATAATAATAATAATAATGATTTAATTGTTTAATAAATAACAAATAAGAGTAATGTAATTTGAAGGAGATTGAAATGAAACATACTTGGGGATGGAATAATTCCTTCAAGAGCGGAAACAGTGTTGAATTGAAGAAAAGGAAGAACAGCAACACCCATGAAAAGAAATGTCCTTTTGTTGCATATTGGATCTTGTTTCTGGCGAGAACAACACAGGATGGGAACACGATGATGAGGTTTAGTGTTACGATGTGGTCGAGAAGAAGAAGAAGAAGAAGAAGAAGAGAAGAGAAATGGGTATAACAGAGAAGAAGAGTGCAGGGTAGTAGTAGTGGTTCCTCCTCCTCCTCCTCCTCCAACAACAAAACTCATCTTTCTTTTTAGTTACCGATTAAGTCGCTTGTCACTTCGCCACATATACACACAATCTTCCGATTAACCCAATGCCCAATGATTTGTGGCTATTGTTTGATGTGTACCACTTTTCATATTTTCTTTGGATAATAATAGTCTTAGTTTGGTAAAAAATAGCTAGATTATAGCGGATGAGTTTATATCGGATAATTTATAAATTAGTTTTTAGTTTATAATAAATAAACTAGCTGATTGAATTTGTAGTGTTTGGTAAAATTAGCGGTTGAACTAGCTTTTTATGAAATGACATAAAAAGAATATGTTTAATTAATATTTAATTTTTTTTAAGTAAGATGATAGGGGTAAAATTGGAAGAAAATATAATAAGGTATAAGCTCATAAGCTATTTGAAATAGCATTTGGAAAATGGGTCTGTTTGTTAAAATTAAGCTATAAGCTAGCTTATAGCTGATAAGCTAGCTGATAGCTGAAAAACTAATTGATTGAAATTAAAGTGTTTGGTAAAATTTGATTTTAAAGTGATTGATAAATATAAAATGACAAAAAAGGACATGTTAGGTGGTAGTTTTTTTCTTTAGTGGATAGTTTTTTTTTATATAAAAAATAATAAAATTAAATTAAAGGTTAAAAAGGGAAAAAACTGTAAAAAAAGCTATAAGCTATAAGCTCAAACACTACTTGAAATAGACTCTGTTTGGTAAAATTAAGCTATAAGCTAGCTGGTAGCTGAAAAGCTAGCTGATAGCTGATAAGCTAGCTTTTAGCTGATAGCTGAAAAGCTAGTAGAATGAAATTAAAGTGTTTGGTAAATTAACTTTTATAATTATAAAATGACATAAAAGTATTATGTGAGTGGGTAGTTATTTTTTTTGAATGGGTAGTTTTTTATTAAAAAAATAAAAATAATAAGGTTAAAATTGGAATAAAAGGTAAAAAGCTATAAGCTATAAGTTCAAACGCTACTTGAAATAGCATCTGGAAAAAAGCTATAAGCTAGTAGAAAAAGTTTCTTACCAAACATCTCCAATTTTATGAAACAAGCTTATAAGCTAATACAATAAGCTATAAGCTAGCTTATTTGTGTTACCAAACACACCCATAGCATCTCAAAAAAAACTTTAAGCTAATTAAAAAAGCTAATTGCCAAACATTTCTATTTTTTTCAAACAAGCTTATAAGCTAGTCCAATAAGCTATAAGCTAGCTTATTGGACTTACCAAACAGTGCCAATAAGTTATAAGCTAGTAAAATAAGCTATAAGTTTTTTTTAAAAAACTGTTACCAAATTTTTATTTTAGTCCCTGTATGTTTTTTTCATGCAAATTAGTCCCTGCATGTGTAGAAAAATTTGGGTTTCGTCCTTGCCGTCAGATTCCGTTTAAAAACGCTTATGTGGCAGACGGACTAACACGTGGCAACTATGTGTAGGCAAGTGAAGCTGAACCAGTCACAAAGGAAGGACAAAAAAAAAAACACATTGCAACAAGTTTGAAATCCCTAATTCCCAAATTTTTTTCTTTCTCTTCCCTCACTTCTCTAACCATTAGTTCATGTCCAAATATTCTCTCAATTCCCTCAACTTTAGGATGTTTGACTGCACTTAAAACACTAATAATCTGTTGGTGCGAAAGGCTCGTTATCATACCAGAAGATTTGCATGAGCTATCCTCAATAGAATGCTTGGAGATAAGTGAGTGTCCTAATCTTGTTGCTTTGCCAGAAGGCATACAAGGTTTACATAAATTCAGGTCCTTATCTATTGAAAATTGCAACAACATATCATTTTTACCAACTGGACTGCAACATCTCACATCCCTTGAGCACTTGGCTATAATGTATTTCCCGGCATTGGATCGTTTTCCATATGAACATAGCATTGTGAATAGTGTGAACTAATGGATATAACTTTTTAATAATACTAGGCAAGTGAAGTGAGGGAGCGTGAGAAGAGAAGAGAAGAAAAAGAAAAAAAAGTTGGGAATTTAGGGATTTCAAACTTGATGCAATGTGTTTTTTTTGTTTTGTTTTGTTCCTTCCTTTATGACTGAGTCAGCTTCACTTGCCTATTCATAGCTTATAGCGGATGCCCTTTAAATTTCATAGTTGTAACAATTTGGACTTTTTAGTTTTTTAAGTAACAATTAGGTGCTTTAAGTTTTTTAGGTAACAAATAGATCTTTTAAGTTTCTCATTTGTTGCATCGTTACCCTTTTAGTTATCTTCCGTTACAAAAATTTATTGCACTGTTACCTTTCAAGCTAACTTGTTGCATTGTGGTCATTAACGTTGACTTCCACCATGGATGGATAACAATGCAAGAAGTTAAAAACTTAAAGGACCTACTTATTATCTAAAAAACTTAAAAAACTTAACTATTACAAACGTGAAGTTTAAAAAATCTTTGAATGCATTTAGCCTAATATAAATTTAGGTTTTCCTAACAATGTTTTGGCTAAGGGAGGCCTAGTACTTGATGAAGGAGTATATGTGACAAACTTTTGAATTAAACAATTGTACAAACTTAAAGGCCTAGTCTTTTTCTCTAGACCAATTTTAATTGCTTGAACCACAGAATAAAATAAATCTTACATCATACACAAATCAATTTTTATTTTTAGATCAATAAATTCTTATCATTAAATAAAATATAATTAAATTTATTGATCCAACAATAAAAAATGCAGTGTACATAAAGTAAAACTATATTACTTATGATTGCTTAAAAGAAAACTATATTACTTATGCATTAGACATAAATTATGCATGTGAATAATATTTTTATTTAGTTTTAGATGAAATGTATGTGAATCATATGATATAAGCGCTGTATGAAAACTTAAACAATGACATGATAAAATTCTAAAATATGAAAAGGAATTAAGGATTTTGTAAAAGGAATTAAGGATTTGCAACCTTGACCTTGTGCTTCAAACTTCAAAGTTGTTGCATGTTTTTCTCCCTTCTACAAACTAGTATTAATATTATAAGTACACTGAACCTAACTGATTTCGTCATATCATACGTATTCTTTAACTTTATGACATCTAAATTATTAGTTTTTTTTAGTAAACAAGTGAAGTTATATTTTATAATAATAGAGGTCAAATTTAGTTGGCAAGAAAAAACACACCTATGTTCCATCAAATGTTTTTGACAAAAATTAATAATTACTAGTAATATTGAACCATAATAAACTTTCGAGTTAAATATATTTTAATTCATCTAAATATATAAAATTTTACTTTTTATCTCTTTTTGAGAACATTTCAGGAACTTACATATCTAAAAATGTTTGTTCAATTTCATTTTTTTTTCTCTCTTTGGATTTTGTCCTCCTTTTGTACAAAATTAAATAAATTAAATATTAAGATAGGAACGAGGAAAATGATGGACTCGTGGGTTGCATATATACATCAACAACACCACGCCTCTTTGTTAAATATATGAAAGAATCAATTAATCTTTTGAAGTATTTAACTTTTTGAATTATTTAATATTAGAGGTTTATAGTTACAGCACAATGCTACTAGTTAATTAATTAAGCTATTTAAAACGAGGCTAATCCATTCTCCACCGTGTATTTTGCTGCGCCTGCCACTGCTACATTTCAATTGAGATCATATTTTATGGCATAACCAACATAAGACTTATGTCACGTTAGATTTTTTAATTTTTAAATTGAGAAGGTTAAGATTTTCTAAAAGTCTATTTAATTAAAAATTTCATGATACAAGGTATAAATTATTTTTGCTCTACACAAGCTATAAATTTTTTTTGATGTTGTATTCGACGTTTTGTGGATTTTTTACCATGGCTGAGAATATCGCCGACAAATTCAAACACAAAGTTCATATTCAACCTCGCTTTTTTAATGTAGGCAACAATGACGATAGGAGATGTCGAAAGCTAGAGTGTTGATTGGTGTCTGAAAAGATGTGTTATTAACTAACTATTGTATTTTGTTGAAGTTTTAAAATTTATATCTGATTTTCGGTTTCTTTTGTCAAGAGATAGAAGATAAAATTGAATTTTACAAAATCAATCGATTACATTATTGTATTATTATAATTAATATCAATTTAGTCATTGTGTTAATGATATTGAAATAAAATAGTGCTTGCGTTGACAAAAAAATTAAATTACTATAAAGCAATTGTTTTTGGACCGAGTCAAAATAATAATAGTCCTAAAAGAAATACATATATTACAAAACTACTCCCTCCGGCCACAAATATAAGCAAAAATATATTTTTTAGATTCATTGAATAACAAATATATCTGGTCTGTATTATAGTCTAAATACATCAATTATTAAATGAATCTAAAAAGTACACTTTTACTTATATTTGTGGCCGGAGGGAGTACCGCTGCTTCTTGAACCGAATCAATCCGATTCCAAAAACAGTATAAGAAGAAAGAACCACAAATTGTTGTAATGTATTTGCATAACTACGTTTTTTTGGGTACATTGTATTTGCATAACTATGTATTATTGTGTATGTAAAAGAGAATATTTTTTTGATGTTAATCTTTCCGTTCTTAGGGAAAGAGGTTTTAGTAATCTGAAGTTCGACCGTGAAATAAATAAAATTTGATCAAAAAATTGTTTTATCTATAAATCAAACTCAAATTCTTTCAAATCTCAACTATTCATTCTTTAATTCGGTGAAGCTCATAAATCACTCTCACCTACTCCTAGGGGCGGAACCAGAAAAATTTATTGAGGGTGGCGGAAAAATAACACATAAAACACAATAAAAATTTGTTACTCAACTTACAAATTTTACAAACTTAATATTATAAACTCTTGAGAGACTCAAGTACCTAAAGTTCTAAAATTCAATACATCAAAAAACTAGTTATTACCGTCAAGAAAATTTAACATAACTCCATTAATTTATAATACTTTTCTATTTTTTTTTCTTCTTTCAACTACCTAATGAGGAACTTGAAACATTTTTTTTTATCAAATAGTCTAATACTTACAAATTTCATCATATATAATATATTATCCTGCCAATTAAATTTTTTTTCTAATACTTGAAACATTTTGACACAACACAACACATATTTACATCACATACTCTTAATTACATAAAAGAATTACTAAGAAGTGTAATTAAGCTAACAAGTGTCTTAGGCTTTGTTTGGTAAATCAAATAAGCTAGCTTAGAGTTTTTAGCTATTTAGCTCTAAGCTAAAAGCTCTGTTTGGTAACAATTTTTAAAAAAGAGCTTATAATTTATTTTACTAGCCTATAGCTTATTTTCCAAATGCTATTTCAAGTAGCTTATGAGCTTATAGCTTATTATTTTTTCTTCCAATTTTACCTCTATCATCTTACTTGAAAAGAATTAAATATTAATTAAACATATCTTTTTTATGTCATTTCATATTTATAAGCTAGTCCAACCACTAATTTTACCAAACACTACAAATTCAATCAGCTAGCTTATTCGCTATAAGCTAAAAGCTAGCTTATAAGCTATCCACTATAAGCCCATCCTCTATGAACTAGCTTATCAGCTATCCGCTATTTTTTACCAAACAAAGCCTTAATGAATTTGTAAGGAAATAAAATATTATTTATACAATGTTATAAGTTGAAAGCTTTGTGATGCATGCTTTTAATTTTATTACAAGAGGGGCGATAAACAAAAAAATTACAAGGGGTGGGAGGGAGACCATACTTTTTATACAGAGGGGTACTATATTACTACATGTGCTATGGGTGGCGACCGCCCCTTTTCAACTGTACCTAGGTCCGTCCCTGCCTACTCCCACATGATATATAACTGATTAGTATGATCTATTCTATCTATAAATGCACACGTTTTACATTTACATGTATAAAAAGAACAGAACAACAAACTATAAATGCATAAGTTCCCCCAAAATAGCAAATTTGGTACCAAATAGTCAAATAATTCCGTAAAGGAAGAAAATCTCATCAAAGACTTATCCAGTCCAATCTAGAGGCTCTATGATTATCATACAATTTCATCGGATAATAACATTCTCACGACATTCAAACACGCCACACGACATTGATGAGTGTTGTCTCGTAACAGTTTCACTTCAATACTTCAACGGCCTCAACAATACTCACTCTATATGATTATTATATTATAGGGTGGAGGAGCAGTATCTGTATAGCGAGATGGATTAAAGTATTTGTAAAACACGAAATTTATAATACTGCTTTTGCTAAAATGATAAACAATACTATAAAATAAGAAAGCAAATATTTTAAACGTGGAATTAATTAGAAAAAATAAATATATGTTATTTTTTTTAATCCAGATAAAGTTATATTACAATCTAATATTTTTTTTTACAATTTATAATATCTTATCTAAATTTTAAATTCATATTCTTTCATAAACCTCAACCGGCAAGCCACCTCTATACGTGGCAGTTAGACCGGGAACAAACCGAGGCACCTGATTCGACCCAACCACCCGAACATCAAACTGTTTTACCAATGCTGCAACAACAGCCTTCATTTCCACGATAGCCAACTCCTTTCCCAAACAAACTCTCGAACCGCCTTGAAAAACCGGATACTTAAAAGGACATTTTGGTACAAAGACGCCTTCCCTCAACCATCTTTCCGGTTTAAATTCCAAACAATCCGGTCCCCAAATTTTCTCCATCCGGCCCATCGCATACGGATGATAAGTAACCCGACTCCCCTTTTTAATAAAAGTTCCATCGGGTAAAACATCATCTTCCAATGCAAACTTTGAATCGAATTGAACCGGTGGAAAAAGTCTCATACTCTCATGAATAGCTCCATTAAGATAATGCATTTCACGCGTTTGTTCAAAAGTAGCACAATCTTGAACCGGGTTCATTATCTGGTCTAACTCAACCCGAATCTTTTTTTCAACTTCCGGGTTTTTTGACAATAAAATAAAAAAACCGGTTAACGCGGAAGCAACCGTATCACGACCAGCTAAAAGAAAACTAACGACAATATCTCTTAAATATTCGTCGTCGTTTGAATTCAAAGAACCCATGAAACGAGATAAAAGATCTTTTCGTGAGTCAACTCCATTTTCAATTTCTCGTCTTTGTTTTATCATCTCGTTTGCTAAATCGTTGACTATTTTAATCGCTTCTTTCAGCTTCTTCTCTGACCCAACATTGAAGAAACGTTTCATTTTCCATATTATTGGAGAAGCATTCATTGCTCTTTCAGCTGAAAGCCTTGAAGATAAATCAAAAGCATTAGCAAGATTTGAAATTGGAAGTGATGGAACAAGACAACATGGGTCTAACCCAAAAGAGAATTTGCAAATGTTGTCAAATGAGAATCTTCTAAGAATATCTTGCATGTCCAAAACAAGATCCTTGTTTTCCGAAATATTGTCTGCTCTGGGTTCTGTGTCTGATTTTGTGTCAGACTTCACGGTTTTGTCTTTTATAAAAGAAGACATCAGAGGAATAAGTCTTGTTTTGATTTCTTCTGTTACAAGTTCAAAAGCGTGGGAGCGAATAGTTACGCTACCGAGTTCAAGAGACGCCATTTTTCGCTGAAACTTCCATGAATCGCCGTCCACGTTGAAGATACCGCGGCCGAGAAGATCGCCAAGAATTGTGGAAAATTGTTTACCTTTTGGGTAGTTGTTGAAATTTGTTTTGAGGATATATTCAACATTTTGTGGATTTGAGGTAATAGTATTACCTAAAACATGAACATGAATTGTCCCACTTGGTGAGTTTTGAAGAAGATGTGTATAGTAATCTACAAGGTTGATGAATTTGTGTGACCAACTCATGGTTAAGTAGGTATTGCAAGTGTTGCAATTACACCATGGTTTAATTCTTGAGATGTAGATGAGAAGAGAGAAGAAAGAAAATAGAAGAGTGAAAGTGAAGAAGAGGAAAGTGAAGGTAGTAGTTATCATTGTTGATTGAAGAGAAAGAGAATCTTGATCAAAACTCATTTTGATTTGTTTATGTTTTGTAATCAGAGAATATATGATGAGAGTAGGTAGAGCTTTGGATGTAGAGGTGGAAGGGGATGGTATGATATATATAATGGGTTGATGTCACTATTGTAGGATGATTATTAATTCAATACAATGGGCAAAATAAAATAAGCATCATTTTCAGTAAGTGCATTAAGTGGTTTTGAATATTTTTATGTCTTTATGGACACAATCAAAGCTAATAAAAATATTACTCGTATTAAATTATGGGTCTTGCTAACTAGTGTCTCCGGGGCACTAGTTAAGGTAACAAAAGAGGTAAGTTTGTATAGAAAATAACACCTTATGCACTTTTGAAACTTTGACTACACAAATTTCAAGATGTTTTTTACTTTATTTATGTTCCTTAACTAGTGCCCCGGGGGCACTAGTTAGCATTTACCTTAAATTATACAGTAAGTTATTTTGACTTTTGACCATGTTACATAAATTAAGAAATATAATTAATGTTGTAAAAAAAAGAAAAATTGTAAGTTGTCTTTAATTAATAGTACGAAAATGATGAATTTGAAACAAAGAATAAGAATTAATTAAGAGTATAATACAAAAAATAACATTAAATACTCTATTGGTACTGTAAATTTACTTATAGTTTGATACAAAATTTTTATTAAAATGACTTATATTTTAGTGTGGAGAAATTTTTTATTAGAGAGTTCATAGTTCAAATTAAAATCTTTAGTGTTCGTATTTATAATGTATTTTCTCCGGTCACTATTATAAAAGAAAAACTTTTTAAATTTATTAAAAAATTTATGTATCTAACATATATTTATATTACGGATTAAATATATCAATTTTTAATGAATTTAAAAAATAATATTTTATTTATAATAGTAATAGAAGGAAATATAATTCTAACCAATAGATTTTTGAATAAAAAAAAAAGTAAACAAGTTTTTATTTTCTTATATTTATAAAAAGGAGAAATTATGAGGTAGTGGGAGAGTTGCGAAATGGACACGTAAAAGCCATAGTAATCGACTGGGCGTGAGAGAGACATAGACACGAGTAACGCGTGCGAAAAAATATTTAGACACCACCGCTTGAGACACAGTTGATACAAAGTTTGGGACATTTTGTTTATCTTTTTCTGTTTCACCCACGTGATGCTATTACTTCTTCTTCTTCTTGTTTTGTTTGTGTTGGGAGTATATATATATATGGTGGGCCTAAGTATTTTCAATGTTGCTTTCTCATGCTCTGTATTTAGGGTGTCTCTCATGTTTTTTTATTATATTTGATGGAGTATCTGCGTCATACAATTTAATTTCACTTTTTGTTTGTTTGATGATTAAAGAAGTTTTTGCTTTTAATACATTGAAAGTTTATATTATTTCTAGGGTTATGCTAAACAGTGCCCCCGAGGCACTTGTTAAGCATACCTAAAAAGAAAAATAAAGTAAAAGTTAATATTAAAAAGATAATTTTTTACAATTTCGAGGCATTAAATGCACAAGTTACAATAAATTTTTTTCTTATTAGTAAGCTTAACTAGTGCTTCGGAGCACTGTTTAGCATTTTCCTTATTTCTATCATAGAGGTGTATGTATTTCCAGAATTTTATGTATTCGATACATTGGAAGTTTATGGTATCTTTGTTACAGAAGTTTATGCATTTAATATATTGAAAGTATTTTGTAAAACAAATTTATGTTATCTCTGTTTTTATAATTGAAAAATACTAAATAGTATATCTGATCTACTAGTTAAACACATAAATAAGAGAGTTTTGTCTTGAAATTTGTGCATTCAATACATTAAAAGTCTAAAAAGTTGTCTTTATCAATATTAAATTTATATTTTATATTTATTCTTGGTATGCTTAACAAATGCATCGGGTGCACGGTTTAACATGACCCTTTATAATTTTATTTTTTACTAATAGTTAGTTGTTCCAGTGATAATTGGTGCTGAATTTAATAGGCAAGGTCGTAGTTCGATTCCAAGCAACTGCAATTGAAAGGGATGAAACAATTTGATGAACTGACCCTTGAACTAGATTAGACGGTTCAGTGCGCCGAATATCGATGGTGAAAAAAAAACATTTTCTTTTTATAATTTTTTTTTGAAAATTTAATAGTATTAATTAGGCTAAATTGCACAATAGGTCCCTTAACTTATTTATTGGTTTCATATTGGTCCTTTAACTAATTAACGTTACAAATTGGTCCCTTAACTTTAATTTTGTTTGTCATATTGGTCTTTTTTGTTAGTTTTTATGAAAAAATATTGATTTTACTTTCTATTATTCATTATATGAACACATAAATGATTTATTTAGAAGTAATATTGTTAGTGAATATGATTATGAGTTCAAACATCTATCTTAATTAGACGGAAGATAAATACACTATCAATATGTTAAAAAGGACCAATATGACAAACATAATTAAAGTTAAGGGATCAATTTGTGACAATAATAAATTAAGGGACCAATTTGTAACTTTAATTAGTTAAGGGACCAATATGAAACTAATAAATAAGTTAAGGGACCAATTGTGCAATTTAGCCTATTAATTACTATCTTTGTCCCTATATATAAGACAATTTAATAAAAATACGGAGATTAAGAAAATTGATTTTGATATTAAATTTGTTGATAATTGATATTGCTTTTACAATTTTATCCTTTTAGAGAGAGAATGGGTTAATATTTTTTAGTGTATTTATTAATGACAGTAGAAAAAGATGCACTTTAATTAGGGATATGTTGGTAAAAATAGTATTTAATATCCTTAAAAATTTGAAAGAGATCTTATGAAAAGAGACAAAGAAAAGCTCAAAAAGGTCTTATAATTATGGACGAAGGTAATCTTTTTTTGGGTTTTACTAACAAGTTCCCCCGACAGTCATTAAAAATACCATATTAAGAAATTATTTTTTAAAAAGTTAAATAGTTCAATTTTCAATATATTGAATGCACAAATTTTTATAAAAACATTTATGATTCTTAAAGAGTGTCAGAAGATTTTCCTTATTTATTTATCTATCAACATATGTTTCTACACATGTAATAACTATTCTAAATGAAACATTGACAAATTTTTAACATTATTAAAGAATAAAATATGTTATTTCTGTGTCCCGTGAGCTTAGCTCAATTAACAGAAACATTACATTATAGAAAGAGTGGTGTTATTTGAACATCAATAATAGTTGTCCCGGGTGGACAACTCACTTTTTTGTGCCTCGAATGCAAATCGAGAAGACTAAAAATAAAAAGGGTGGCGGATCCCTTGTCAAAAGAGTTGTCCGATAACTTGTTTATTCAGTCCAAATAACATTAGTATTATAAAAATAATCTTATAAAATTTGACAATAAAATTTATTAAAAAGGTCTTATATATCGGGACCGAAATGGTATAGCTAAAATGTACATGCAGTAGGGTAGTAGGGGGACCAAGTGAGGAGTATGGATTGAAAGAGTCATGGATATAGGATTATTACAAACGTGGCCAGCCATCGTCAGCTGGATAAACAAATTGATGAAAAAAGGCAGAGAGATATGATATGATGTGCAACTTGTTTGTAGAAGGTACCATCAGCCGTTTTTATTTGGAGAATAGAAATAAGATGGCTTTGAGTTATTCAATATCACATGTCGACATTACATTTTGGCTAGCAAAGTTGAGCTATGACTTGACTGCTTAGCTCACAAACATGACATTTTTAGCAAATTCATTCATCATATGGTCGATTATAGTAAACTTTTTTTAACATTTTTTCATCAATATTTTCCACACGTTTTCAATTGTTTTGTATTTATTACAGTATACGTATGAGACTTCTGTGTTATGGTGGCCTCGTAAGTCGTCGGCAGCATGTACGTCACCAATTTGACAAACTATATATAGAAGTTGAATTTTAACGTAGGTACAAATTCAAATAATAAATATTTAGACATATATATATATATATATATATATTCTCTCCAATTCTATATATAAACAAAAGCTATTGAAAATTATCGAAATTGCAACTCGCTGTCAAATGCCACCGACAGTTTTTCGACTCAACACCGGTCACAAGACCACATATGGGGTTCAGCGATCACGACCTTGTCAATGGGTCACCAAACGAAGAATTACCTTTGTTAGTCATCACTACTATAGCAAACTGGGATGTATCCAGAGTCCTTATCGATCAAGACAATTCCTGCGACATCATGTACAACAATTGTTCACCAAACTACAGACGAAGCCAGATCAACTCGAACCAAACTACATTCCATTTCTGAGCACTGGGTTCAATAATAATACCTATTGTTTCAATGTTAAATTTACTGTATATACTAATACTTTTTTGACGTTATAGTATAAAACATTGTATAAGATCTGCGTGTTGCATGGGTAGGCGTTTAGTAAATTACAACTGTCCTCTACGAATTTTCATATTCTAAAAATATTAGATAATATTTTCACTACTAATATTATAAAATTTGTCATCCTCTATATATGTAGCTTTGGTCCTTTAAAAAAAACTAAAACTGATTTTATAAATGCGAAAACTAAAAGTTAATTTTGATAAAAATATAAGGATCAAAATTGCATTTAAATTTCTTTTATTCATTATTATCAATTTATATATATTTTGAAATAGTTTATATATACCTCAATTATTACAATTATAAATAATTAACAATGTTACAATAACAACCTTCGAATTTCCACTCTCCGGTAAATGCCTTCTCATACATTATTTTTAGTTTTTCCCTTTAAAAATATATTAATATAAATATTTTAAATATCAATATCTTCCCCATCACGAGTACTTACACACTAGTTTTATTCAAACACCAAGCTCTAACCAATAGTAAGACTGTAAGAGACATGTCCAACCATTTTGAGGTAATTTTTTTTTAATGGCATTTTGAGGTAATATTTAATTTGAAAACTAGTTCTTGTGATGCTTAAGGACACCAGGGATGTGTGTATTCATCATATAGTCTGTCCAGTCAATGCTGGTAGGGTCAAAGTCCAGATCAACATTTTCAGTCTTGAGATCCTTTGTTGCCATCCGTAAATTTTCGACGTTGGTATCATCAAAGCTGAAATCAAAAATAAATACTAGTATATTATTTCATCATTATTAAGTAAATTAAAACAGTCAAATCATATTTTAAATACTACTAATAGAGAACCATATAATTATAATTACGTACACTGACTTAAAAAACGCAAATGGTTTGTATAGTTTTGCCAATTGTTGCATCACTCTATATTTTTTACTTTGGTTGTAATAAACATCTTGGAAGCTCTGTCGACAAATCTTGTTCACCAAATATAGGACCTTGAAAACATATCAAATATGTACAAATGTTTAATTAATTAATAGTATAAAATTGTACGTAAATGTTAAACAGTGTCACCGGACACCGTTTAAGGAACAATAAATTAAGATGAGTCTCACCTATTTTACATTGATATAAGATAAAAATAAGTCTTTATTATTCATTAAAATATAAAAACACTCAGGGAAAAAAACGCCACTTTCATACACCTTGTTTTCTCTATCATGTCATTGTCATCGTATGTACTCCCTCCGATTATATATAAGCAAATTTTCATCTTTTAAAATCATTCAATTATTAATGTGTCTGGTCCATAGTAGATCAGATACATTAATAATTGTATGAACCAAAAAGTAAAAAATATTTTATATATATATATATATATATATATATATATATATATATATATATATATATATATATATATATATATATATGAGTACCATAGAGAGTAACTATTTGTTTTAAATTGCAATTAATTTTTCTTTTCAAATAATCAAATGAAGCTTGAGTTATCCGCAGCCATAACAGACAACCAGGGGCGGCCCTAGGGAGGTGCAAACAGTTAACCCGGGCCTCCAAATATTTGGGGTCTCAATTTTTTATTTGACCTAGGGGTGCAAATAGTAAGTCAGTGTAGTCTACGGGTGTAAACAGCAAATTCGACAACTACTACCAGCCCAGCCCACTCAATTAGAATGCTGACTTGCTATTTACACGCTCAAGGTTACGCTGACTTTATGTTTGCACCCCTAATTAAATTATTTTTTCTACTTATTTACAATTTAAATAGAAAATCGGTCTTTTATAACAATTTTTTATTAAGAATCATTGAAAGTCAGATTTCTAATTTAATTGGAACGGACCTGCTAATTATTCAATTTTTTTTATTTTTCTTTTATTCTAATTGCTAATTTATTCTTCTACTTTGCTAATTTGTGATTGTATTTGAGAATTGCTAATTATCACTAAAAAAATTTCCGGTTCAACTTCAACATTGCTTATCAATCCATTTTAACTTCAATGATGATTTTATTTTGGATTTTTTTATGTATTTATTAGGGTCTACTTTTAACATTTAAGTCGGGCCTCTAAATAATCGGGACTGACCCTGCAGAAAACCAAATCAAAACATAGCATCACCTCCCATGATTACTTTTATTTGGGTGGTGTGGAAAAGTGTGAAAAAGGTGAAAACAAGTTAATGTCTGTTTTACACTTTTGTTTTCATGGTCATGACACCCGACTTAATAATTTTGGCACTTTTATTTTTAATTGAGTTAGAACTTGTGAATGTCTGTTTTACACTTCTATCAGAGTAAAATAAGTGGAATCCACATTTCGTTAAATAGCAGCAGCCATAATTTAAAATGAGCCAGTAAAATGTGCTATAATATTAAAAAAATGTTAATACAAACATACCTTTAGTAGCAAGACAAATCGGATTATCATATAAATGTTGAAAGCAGCTAAACTATTCACCACATTTCTCTTGTAAATGACTATTGGCTTTCCATTTTGATTTATGCAAGGGGTTTTCATGAAATAATGATAACAGATATTGTTTAAATCAGAATATTTGAGAGGATTTCTTAATGATGAAGAAACATGGTAGATGAAATTCTTTGGAGGTTGATTTGAATGAATAAAAATGGCTGTAATCACACAATTGATGACCATGTCTGCAGGTATCTGCATATCATTATCCAAAGTAAGTTAAAGGTACAAATATCATATAAGTACAAATTTCATCGGTGTTCCTAATATATGGCACATCTGTTTTGTAGCTTTTTTTTTTACCTGTCTCCGTTCGTTTTATGCAAAAAGGGTTTTTATTGATAATATATTTGCCTTTCATAAAAAAATAAAAATAAAAGTACAGAGATTAACTAATAAAGAGTTGTGTTTAATAAGATTTTGGTTTCTATAAATATTTTGAATTTTGTTTTTAGTACTTATAAAATATTTTATCAACTTTTGATACCTCAAATATTTTCCATCACAACTTTTGATTTCTATTTTTTATCAAACTCTTATGTACTTTCCCTAATTAAAATAATCCTCTACGCAGTAGAACATATAATTTTTTGATGAATAATTTTGTACAGATATTAGTTCAAAGTTAATTATTAATAATTTCAAGTCACTTGATACATGTAAAAGACTATTTTAAAGTATGCATTTTATTTTTTTAATGATCAATTTTATACAACTTTAATTTTTGTATGCATTATAATTTTTTATTTAATTTAAATATTAATTATAATTATTTTAGTGGCCAACTTGAATATTTTTCTTGGTTCTGCCACTATTTGTTCTCCATTTTATATGGTCTAAATATTTATATTTACATCCCAATTTTACCTAAAATGTGTGGAGCTTCATGATGAATGTTATATTAAAAGTTTTGTGGTTGAAATTTAGACGGTCTGAAGTTTTTTTTTTGACAATTAGACAGTCCGAAGTTTAAATATATAGAATCTAATTTCCTCTCAAATGGACTATTAGAATGTGAAAAAAGTTTTCTCATTGAACTGAATTCTATTAATTTAAAGGTTTACTTTTACTCATAAAATTAAATGCAAATTGCATTTAATTTACCATCTTTTTTCTTTTTCCCATAATCGATAACCAATAAAAATTCTTTTTACATCTTCTCATGAAACTTATTTCAACAAAAACACAAAAAGTTATACTTCAAATTATCATATTTTACTTTTCTTAATAAGTGTAATTTTTTTTTGCTTACATTTTGAGACAAAGGAAGTATATTCTTTCATAGTAAAAAAAAATTATATTATTTCAAAACCAAATGGTAAAAAAAGAAAATCCGAATACTACACTTACCGCATCTAAAATTACGTTGGGATTACCAATGAAGAATTTCAATTTCCCTTTACCATATCTATCTATAGCAGTGTCCATAGTTCTGCAAAAAACAATTAAAATAATTCGTCAACAAATTATGATTCCTATATTGTGGGGTGTGGTAGCTCAATTTGTTTGAGCTCATGGTTATAGGAGTTCAAAGATTATGATTTAAATATTGCAAAGGGAAAAATGATAATATAATAATTAATATATATTAGATTTTGTTTATTACAAATCACAATTTGTTGCATTTTTACAATTGTTAATTATATATAGTAAAATCTTGAATATTTTGGGCTTTGGCCCTCTTGTATATTGATTTTTATTTTTTTTACTTTTGTTTATTTTACATTTTGGTTGAAGGATTTAATTTGTATGCATTGACAGTGTAAAATAATTTTACATTGTCAACCAATAACAACCATATATTCCGCCACATCACTCCACTTCACCCTATTATCTTTATATGACATAAAAGTTTAAATCACTCTTATTGGTTGCATGTGTAAAATAACTTTACACTGACAGTGCATAACAAATAAACTCTTTGGTTGAACACGACCTTATACTATGCTGAATTATAGAGTATATATATCATTTATATTTTCCCTATTTCTTTATATATATCATTCATTTTCTATTTAAAAATAAAATAAAAAATCTATGAAATAAACGAAATAAGTAGTATTATAGGATAAGTTCAGCTTTCGAAAATATTGAAAATTTTTAAAAACAATAAAAGTCATTATAAATTTAAAATAGTTTATTTTGCTTTGAAAAAGTTAATCATAATAAAAGATGCTATATGATATATGTACTACTATTTATGTAAATACACCTGCATTTTATCCCATTTTCTTTTGCCATTAAAAAAAATCTCATCTTTGTTTTTTTATGATAGACGTAATGACAAATCATTAAAAAATTACACACACAAAGTGGGGGGATTGTGGTTTGATCCCTTGTCATGACATTCGACCTAAAAATTTCGACATTTATATCAATTGAACTAGGATTTGTGAATGTTTTTAATCACATCTTACTATGTAAATATTTGCAAAGTTAAAATGCATTATATATATATATAGCCATATATATGGCAAATTCTAATATGGACCACTTCTTCAAGTGGTCCATGGTGGACCAGTTGTGAATAACGCTATAACGGATACGAATTTTATAAAATCGACCGTTGGATTTAAATTTTATATCATATAGATCATCTATGAAATTTTTTAAAAAATTTGAAAATCATTTGATATGTTATTGAGATTCATTAAGATTAACAGTTTATGAGTGTTTTTTAAATACTGTTAATTTTGATCGGTCTCAATACCATATCAAATGATTTTCAATTTTTCTAAATTTTTTTATGAATGATTTATATGGTATAAACTTTAAATCCAACGGTCGATTTTATAAAATTCATATTCATTATAATAGTTTTAATCACTTGTCCACAAATGAACCACTCGTAGAATTAGCCATATATATATATATATATATATATATATATATATATATACACTAGATTATGTTAGTATACAAGACTTCCTCTTTAATTTCTAAGTGGTGTGAATATAATGTATACCTTAAACCTTCAATCCATCCGGGGAAAGGATCATTTCTTGTACTAGTTATTATTGTGGGGCGTATAATAATCAAAGGTATATTATCTTTATGATGCACTAAAAGCATCTCTCCCATTGCTTTTGTGAATGTATATGTATTCGGCCAACCGTGAAGATTTGCTCTAATTTGGCATAATATTAAATTGGATCACAAAAAGATAAATATATATTAGATACATAACTATACAACATAAAGAATTTTCATAAAAGAATAAAAGAGAAACAACACAATAAGAATTTGGTGAACCTTTCCATTCCATAATCTTTCATTGCAAATTTTGTTGCATTTTCATCCACATTTATTGAATATTCACCCACATTCACTGCTTGGAGTTCCGCTAATTTTCTCTCCAACAAATCCATTTCTTTGTGTATGTCTAATTTGGAGTCCTCTTTCAAGGATTGACCCATCTCAAATGGTTTCTCTCTTAAAATCCCATGTCCATCCATAGCATCTCCGCACACATATGCTAGAATTAATAAATATATATGTCATAATTATTTATTAAAAAAGTTAACTCATAAAATTTAAAAGAAAAAAAAACTGATGTTCAATTTTATATTTCTCTAATTTGTGCTTTTTGGAATTTTGGTTAAATACTTTACCGGTCGATATGTGCACAAAAGCCTTCAATCTTTTACAATTCTTTGCAATGTTCAAGGCATGTAAAGCACCTTTGGTATTGACATCCATCAATATATCATATCTATAGAGAAATGGAATGTTAGATTTCAAATAATTAAATTTAATTGAAAAAAATTATATTTATCCCATTTAATATTTTTTTATAAAAAATAGCTTTTTTACCTTTCATTAAATTTGGTAGATGCAGCAAAATGGACAAGAAAGTCTATCTCTTCAAATATTTCATTTTTAAGCTTTTCATCTTTTATTCCCAAATTTTCTTTAGCAACATCACCTGCTATTGTCACAACCTTCTTTGATATGAAAGAACTAAAATTTTCACCCCACCTTTCTCTTAGTACGCGAAATAAATCAATCTTAAAAACCTGTTATGGGACAATTAAAGAAATCTAAATCAGGAGACAAAAAAAAAAAATTCACCGATATTTTAACATTTTAATGTATATATTTTTATGGCAAATGCTAAATAGTGCCCCCGGGGCACTCTTTAAGCCTTTAAATAGTAATGTTTTATAAAAGAAATTATGAAAATGTGTGAAGTCTAACGCATTGAAAATTAAAATGTTCAACTTTTTGAATAAATTTTTTCCTTAAATGAAATTCTTAAAGAGTGCCCTGCCCCAGGGGCACTGTTTAGCAAAACCCTATTTTTATTAAAAAGTGTATTGAGAACTGTTTTTTTTTTTTTTTTTCCAACGTAACATAGAAGGATAAATTTTTAAGTACCCATGATGTTTTAGTTGGGTAATGATAATGATAGACAAAGTACATTTAAAAATATAATATTACTTTGAATTTTTTCTATGAACCGAGTACTGATATTTGAGTAAACTTTGGAATACTGAATTCTATTGTTAATTAAATCTTGGACCGGGTGATGAGTTCCTTTATCCTAATTGGCTCGGCCCTCCCATAGGGTGAGAGACCCGATAGGACTTGAGAATGAATAATATCAGAGTGGCAAAATACTCGCTCCAAGAGGATACTAATGGACTAAGTCACAAATTAAATGATAGGTCCTAAATTGTAGGCCACGTGAGCCTTATATTGAGGGCAGTAGACTCAACCATTCTTCCTATTAAGGAGACCTGATCGCCACCTCCACTAGACGAGAGACCTATTTAGATAGGGTCATTGTTATTATGTCAAGTATGTAAATACTTACTATACAAAACCCTAGCTCAATATCTCTGTTGATCATTAGACATTCACATAAATAATCTTAGCGAAAAAAAATTATAAGTCGAAGATTGACAGTATGCACCTCATTTTGCAAACGTTCTTCAGCCAATTCTATGTTTGAAGCTCTCAAGAGTAGATACATTTTTTGTACCTCTGGTTGGATCCTTAATATCTTTTCAATAAAAACTGCACACAAAGATAAATTCAGGATCCTAGTACTAATAATATTTAGTGATATTTCAAATGATTTATTATATTTCAAACTTTGCTATATATAAAATGCTATAAAATACCTTTTGCTAAGAAGCCAGTTGCACCGGTCACTAGAATAGTCTTTCCCTTGAGGAAATCTTGCATTATCCCGGAGTCCATTAGGAAAAGAAGAAAAATGCTATTCAGAACTTGTAAAGTGCTTATTATTGCATTTGCATACAAAGAACATTATTTATAATATTGTCATATTGGTTGGAAGCGACCTCCACCCATAATATTGTGTTGTCACATTGTGGACCTTAAATCATGTTATATTGTTCTATCAATTTGAATGGAATGTTGGCAAATTTGGCAAGTTCGCTCCGTTTAGGCTCGACCCGCTTAAGTCTACCTAAAAGTGGGATGAAACAAGCCGGACCAATTTAGGTGGCCGAGTCTAAAATCACAGTCCGTCCCGTTTACTTGTGGACATGCGAGTTGGCAGGCCGGCCCGTCAAACAATTTTTTTATGTTAATTTTAATTTTAATTTAAACAGCAAAATAAAAATTTATGTTGTTTGATAGTGTTCCTCTTTGGTTTTCTGACCACTTTCTCTCTCTTTTTCTTTCGATCAAATCGTAATAGATTCTAGTGAAATGCGAGAAAAGTGAAAAAAAATAAAATAATAATATCCACTGACTTTAATTAATTTATGTAGTAGGGCAAAATAATAGGTTCAATTAGATTCTAGTCAAATTTATGTTCTTTGATAGTGTATTTATTATGTCCATTTTTTTTTTTTGACACATTATGTCCATTAGTAAGTTCATCGTGGGTGGTGCTCGTTGGATTTGTATCACTAAAATATAAATGCTGTGAACAGAAAAGTTGAAGCACCTTCCATATGAGAGAAAAAACATCACCCACTTTCTATATATGTCAACAAAATCACATACAATTAAGACTATATTTTTTTATATGTTAAACTTAGTTATTTTAGTTTGCAAATATGTTTTTTTATTAAATTTTGTTATCAAATGAAGTTTTTGTTTGTCAATTTTGTTTATAAAATTACAAAGAAAAAAATATTAATATATTTTCAACATGACTGAAAAAAAATTAAAATTCTTAATGATTCACATGAGTTTAAAACTAAGAATAAAAAATTGTGACAACAAATATATATTTAAATATTTTATTTGTTTGTAATTGAATAAACAATTTGATTAACAAAAAATATAACTTGAGAACAAAATTAATTAATAAAAAAAAGGTCAAATAAAAATATTAATATTAAAACAAATGTACTCTTTTTATTTTTCAATTTGTATAGTTTACGTTATGTTCGACGACGTCGTCAGTTTTTAATATACTAGACTAGATGGAAGAAAATGCATTACATAACATTCACTAATAAAAATATAAATTTATTTATTATATTAGTTTATTTATATATAATGAAAATAAATATCCTACATAAAAATAATGAAGATAAATGTTGATTTAATCCGAAATAAATTAAAATTAAAATATATAAATGTTTAAAATGTTGTTGTACATAAAGGCCGAAAAAAAATTGTTTTACGTAACAATATTTTATGGCGCATTTGTACATAACTATATTATCACTCCTTCATTTTAGTACTTTTGATTTATTCATCATGTATTTATTACTGTAAAAGATGTTGTACGTATATTGTCACCGTTTTTTTAGTACATTTGATTTATCTTTTATGTATTTGTTATAAAAACCTAAAAAATGTAATTTTAATATTTTATATAAAGTGTAATAAAGAAAATAAATTTAAAATAAAATTCAAAGAATAAAATTTAATTCTATATAAAAAATTAATAATATATAAAGATATATTAAATTAATAAATTTGAATAACTAAATTTGAAGTATCTTAAATATTAATTAGATATAGGTTTAATAATAATTTTTTATAAGAGATTTTATATGTCCTTTTTTGTCATTTTACACTTACCAGTCAGTTGAACCGCTAATTTTACCGAACACTTCAATCAGCTTATCAGCCATCAGTCATCAGCCATCAGCCATAAGCTATCAGCCATCAGCCATAAGTTAGCTTATCAGCCATAAGCTATTTTTGCCAAACAGAGCCATAGAATCAATGATAGTTTTTAAGATACCAATTTGCCCCTATAAAGTTTATGTATTCAATACATTGGAAGTTTATGCTATTTTTGTCACAGAAGTTTATGCATTCAATAATGTTAAAAAAAGAAAATTAGTATTTTCAATTGAAAATAGTTTAGTTTGTTTTAGAAAATAAATAGAAATTGTGCATGTTTTGTATTGATATATACATATCAAAATTAAATTTTTTAAGGAAAAATGTCCTTTAATGGTTTGAGACAATATTTTGTCACTAAGGAATTGATTTTCAATTATAAAAAAAAATAAGCTGCATCCAAAATTCGAACACAGAACTTCCTGCACAGAGGGTGCCCCATGTAACTACTCAGCCAGTGATGCTTTTACATATTTTTACTCCCAACTAAATATATATAATATATACTTTTTTAATTTTATAAAAATTTCAAGAATATCCTAGTAATTTCTTATTTTTCTGGGGTGGCCAAGGCCACCCTCAGCTACCCCTGGTGTCGCCTCCGGCTATAACTGAGATATATTAGAATAGGTGAGCAAAGAATAGTAATTGTCTAATTGATGCATGGCAATTAGTTTGGAGAAAGAGGGGCAATAATGTAATTGATCCAAGTGAATATGATTAGAGATTTGGGGAACTTACGATGGTGTGTAGGAGAGGTACTTCAATTGGGGAAAGTAGGAGAGGAGTTTCTTAGGAAAGAACTCAAAATTGCAATGGCCCATGTTGTTCATAAAATCGATGTAAAAGATAGAGAAAGGATTCTCTCCCGTAGAAAATTAATTGGAGAGGGAGCACTGGATACATCCACCATTAAAAATCAACATTTTAATTTTTTTAATGTTTTTTATTTTCAATCCAATGGCTGAAGTTGCACAGGAGGATAAATGTACTGGAGACAATCCTTTCACTAAAAGATATAACCAAAAAAGGCAGCTACGGAAGATTTTCTTACGACCAATGTTGTCAAAAATGGGATAAGAAAAAGCGTAAAATATGCCAACGTCTCAGCAAATGGGTGTGTCACAGCTGCCATCAACAATTGAAGAGCATTATTCACTCATCTTACACGCAGGTTTTGTAAAGATATAAGTTATTAATAAAAACTAGTTGATAACCCATCCTATCGGACGGGTCGAAACGTTACGCGTTTTTTTTTTAGTTACCAATTTTGAAAGTTACAACTTGATAAAAAAATTATATGCAACTTATAAATTTATACAACTGCAATTAAGTTTATACAACTGTAATCTTATTTAAGTAGTTGCATATTGTTAAATCCTAAATTTTATATGATAGTTGCAAATTTTAGTACATTATAATTAAATGTTTTCCGTATTAGTATATTAATATTATTTATATGATAGTTATTTTTAAAATTTTATCACTTATAATTTTTCCGGTATGTGATAATATATTTTGTCCACTGTATAATTTATTTAGTACTCCCTCCGTTTATTTTCAGAAGTTACACTTTGCTAATTAAAATTAGAAAAAAAATTGAATTTATTTAATCAGTACTATAAATCAATAGTATAATTTGTCCCATGTATAATTTATTTAATATACATGTAATTATTTTGAAATTGGTATGAGTTCTATGCATCAGTAGCATAATTTGTCCCATGTATGATTTACTTACTATATATAATCGTTATTTTGAAATTGTCATGAGTTATATGAATCAGTAGCACACTTTGTCCCATGTATAATTTATTTAATATATATGGTAGTTATTTTAAAATTATCATCAGTTCTATAAATCAGTAGTATAATTTGGCCCACGTATGAATCAATGAGATATTTCCCGTATTAATACATATTTCCCTTTTTGTCAATTTTATGAATCAATAACATAATTTGTCCCATATCTGATTTATTTAATATAAATGATAATTATTTTGAAATTGATATCAATTCTATGTATTAGTAGTATAATTTGTCCCATGTATGATTTACTTATTATATATAATCGTTATTTTGAAATTGTTATGAGTTATATAAATCAGTAGCATACCTTATCCCATGTAAAATCAGTAGTTATATAAAATTGTAATGAGTTATATGAATCAGTAGCATTATTTGTCCCATATACATGTATGATTTATTTAGTATATATGATAGTTATTTTGAAATTGCCATGAGTTATACGAATCAATAACATACTTTGTCCCATGTATAATTTATTTAATATATATGGTAGTTATTTTAAAATTATCATCAGTTCTATGAAATCAGTAGTATAATTTGTCTCACATTTGAATTACTTAATTAATATATATGATAGTTATTTTAAAATTGTAATGAGTTATATGAATCAGCCATGAGTTAAACGAATCAATAACATACTTTGTCCCATGTATAATTTATTTAATATATATGGTAGTTATTTTAAAATTATCATCAGTTCTATGAATCAGTAGTATAATTTGTCCCACATTTGAATTACTTCTCCCGTGACCACCGCACCAGAAAATACATTTAATGGCATATAGTTAAACATAATTTGTGCCACTATTTTTTTTTTACTAAACCCAATAACATTTCCCCCTTTATAGATATGTACTAACAACTAACATTTGTATATTAAAAAAATCGACTATAGTTAAATGTCTTTCGTACTAATACATTATAGTTAAATGATTCCCGTAATTTTCTTATAAAAGAAAACAAAAAGTTTCATGTAGTTTAAAAAAATTAGTAATAAATTAGTAAAGATGAAGTCTCATTATTTTTTGAATCAGTAATAAATTAATTTTTGAAGCAATCAGCAGTGTATTTATTCTATGATTTATATTCTTAAAAATACTAATTAGAATGAAGTCTCATTATTTGGTGAATAGAGACCCAAATTGCAGCCCAGGCCCAAAACTAATTACCTAACTCCAATCTTTATTATTATTATCCAAACCCTAAATTTTGACCCTCTCTTGCATCAGTATCAACACCGCTCCTATTTTTCTTACCCTAAATTGTCTTTTTACCGTAAGAAAAAAATAATAATTCTTTTCCTTTGTCATATCTCTCTCCCACATGACATTAACACTAATCACACCTAATGTTTGTCTCCCTGCATCACTTGTCACCTTTACAATTTGTTTTATACTCTCTCTCACATAAAGTTGTGACAAACCAAGGAGTAGTAAGAACTACAGTATTTTTTTATCAGTTTTATGAATCAATAACATCATTTGTCACATATCTGATTTATTTAATATATATATATATATATATATATATTATAGTTATTTTTAAACTGTTATTAAGAAATAAGAATAGTTATCAATCATAAAAGATTAGAGTGAAACCTCATTATTTGGTGAGAAGAGAAAGTTACTTATTGCAGCCCAAGCCCAAAACTTTTTGCCCAACTCAAATCTTTATTATCCTTATTATATTATATCAAACCCTAATTTTCTCTTCTTCTTTCACTCAATACTCAATACGGCCGCTTCTTTCTTTTTTTTTCCCACATCTTTTTTCAATATTTCTACCTCACCTTTCTTCAATCAACGGACGTTCCTTTTTTTAACCTCTCTTCTCTTTACATGAAGCAGTAGCTACATATTTTTTTTCCACCGTCAAGTATGTTTGCACCTCTATTTTTTTTCTTCCATTGTTCTCCTCTCACCAACTGCTACCACCTCCATCCAATAGATCCCCAAGATATCATATTTTTATGTAAGATTTGTCACCTTCATGACCAGATTTCAACTCGCATCAAAACCCAACAAATTAAATGATGATCGGAACAACTCTTTTGAAGACACCGTGCCTGAAATTGATCGGAAAACGGTTCATATTTCAGGTTATTTTCTTTCTTGAAGTAGAGAGAAGAGATATTTGTATTTGGAAACTTAACTAATCTTCTTGTAACTATTAAGTTTGTTAGATCTGCTTACATTTTTTCAGATCTATTTAGATTTTTAATTTGTTTGTATTTTGTACGAAGAATATAATTTTTTGGTTTTATTTTCTTGGGTTTGTTTCGATTTTTCTTCATCTGGCTGTATTCTTATATTTTTTAGGAAGAAGATGAATTAATTTTAAAAATCAATAAAATTGAAAAAAAAAAACAATCTGAAGAATTTTTAGCAACAAACTAAGTTGTTTCATCTTCTAAACATACATAAAAAGAAAAATAAATTCTATTTGTTTTTTTTCTACTGAATCTAAAAAATTGATAGAAAAATAAATTTATTGTTTGAGCCAAAACCACTATTCCTGTTATCTCCCTTTATTTTGACAGGTTTTCAACTTTATAATAACATCATCTCTTTCTTTTTTTCTTTTTTTTTTCTTCTTTTTTTCACTTCTCCTCACCTGCAAAATAGTGTTGTTTTTATCAATAAAAAACATAGGTGATGCCAATGAAAAAGATGGAAACATAGCACTATCTATATATATCCCGTGAAAACATATTGTATAAATTTGTGTTAATAAAGGAAATGATGAAAATATATATCAAAAAAAAAAAAAAGGAAATGATGAAAATATAACTAATGTTCTTGACATCTCTTTTGTGTTAATAAAGAAATTTTTAACTCTATTTTCACAAAATAAAAATGATGATTTCATTGCATCTTATGTAACCAATATCTCTCTTTCTCTCTCCGAATCCTTGATCTACTTTTTTTTTTTGAAATTTAATTTAATAAGTGATACTAAATTGATGATTTTTCTATGTTTTCTACGGTTTATGCTTTTACTCAGTATATATGTTCTTTTTATTTTGTAGAACTATTTTGTTTTTACTAATCTTTAAATACAATGTGAATGTTATAAAAAATTGTACAATAAAATAATATGAATGTTACCAAAATAAAGTTCTTCCATTTTGTGGTTTGTTTTGTTATCCCGTGAAGTTTCTTGGTCTGTTTTGCTTTTGTGTTCTTCTTTCTTCAAAATATACCATTATTGTTCAACTTTGTATGCATTCTGAAAAGAAACACATGAGATTGTTAGTAGGATCTTTCGTTTTGCTGTCTCTCAAAACTGGAAAAAAATAGAACAAAACATTAATCATTAAGAATAATAATATATTGAATGATAATAAGAAAGCTGTAGAAGTAGAAAGAAAGAAAAAAAAAAAACAGAAAATGAAATAATATGAGAGAGGAAATTGTGATGAGAATGTGCAGAAAGAGAAGAGAAATGTAAGATTTAAAGATAGAAAGTGAGTTTTAGGGGGAAAGATGAAATTTGAATAAAAGATGAAATTTTAAATTTGAGTTGAGATTGGACAGACATTGGGAACACCAAAAAAAATTGAAAAAGCTGCATAGATACACACAAAACATTAACCAATGGATAACTAACAAAAGAGAAAGTGACTTTTTGGTATTGGCTTGGTTTCTTTTCAACCATGGCTCAAGTGAAAGAGACATTTTGTCTCACAAACAATTCAAAATGGCTTGGTTACACAAAAAAATGGCTTGGTTTCAGTTTCTTTTAGTTCGGTTACTTAAATTTTGGACACCATTTGCCCTCATTTTTGCCAAGTGTCATGATTTGAAGCAGGGGTATTTTCAACCTTTCCAAGTACTATGAAATTCTTATATTGTATTGGATAATTAATAAAATCATATAGGGTATTACCAGTGATAGGCTCAGTGACAATTGATGAATGATGATGAGAATGATATCGAGAATATAGATAATGATGATGAAGTGCTCTATGTAGCCAATAGTATAAGAACTCCACTGGTCTAGCATGCAAAATAGTTGTAAGAATCACACCATCTGTTCTCCACCATGGTAAATTAGCAGCCATAGGAAATATTGTGTATATTATATAAAGTACAAATGCAGTGAGCATCCTACAAATGTCACACAATCAAAATATTAATATTTAGATTAAATTTAATTAATTGATTAATTAAGAAAAAATATTTAAAGGGGTAATTAAAATATATCAACCAATGGCTTTCTCTGTCGACTTGTTCGAATTCAAGGACTTTGTCAACAATTCTTCTTTTGCCTTTAGCAGTTTGATAGCGAGAGCAGGGCCGGCCCAAGGGTAAAGCCCACCAAGCTAGGGCTTTAGGCCCATCAAAAATATATTTTTTTAATAAAGAATTTAGGCCTCCAAAAAAAAATCTTTGAATTTTATATATATATATTTAGGCCCCATTTTTTTCCATATAATGCATTATAGTTGAATTGGCCGAACTTCAGGAGTGATATCAGGAGGATGCCAGTTCGAAACCTGCAGAGTCCTATTTTCTATTTTTTACCTTATTTTTCATAATCTTCCAATTCTTCTAATTGTTAATAATAATTATTCAAAAAGATAAATTGTTTAGAGATTATTATTTATTTCAAATAAAAATTATTAGCCTATACCATAATATAAAAAATGGAATACAAAATTTAACCACAAATTTTAGTTGGATTTTCTTTTTTGAATAATTTGTTCTTAACAATTTTTTTTTTAAAAAAATTTACACCAACATCGAAAATTGAAAGCTGGAATTTTAATAACTTTAAATAGCTAAAAATTATGAAAATGAAACAAATTAATTAAAGGTTTAATTGTAGTTTTGATTCCCATATTTTTACCATTTTGTGTAATTTATCTCTTTTTTTAAAATTTAACAGTTTTGGTACTCTATTATACTCCCTCCGTTTCTTTTTAATTGTCTTTTTAGAATGATAACACCAAATTAAGGAAGTGTATTTTTGCACGTTATCTTCCTATTATAACCTTGTTTTAATTCCCAATAAATTCCTATTTTTTTGCCCATACTTTCTGTTTCCAATAAATTTAATATATTATATACAAAAAAAAAAACAAAATTTAATATGTTATGTACCAACAAAAAAAAAATTAAAAAAGATTTAGTTTTCCAAATATATAGCATTAATTGGTTTTATGGAAAAAGATAAGAGCAATTAGCAAAGGGTATAATTGACAAATCATACCCATAAAATACAAAAAGGACAATTAAATAGAAACGCTAAATAAGATAATAAAAGACAATTAAAAAGAAACGGAGGGAGTAGTTTTTTAACTATAAATTGACGATATAATATTTTTTAAAAGACGTAATATATAATCTGATAATGAGAAAATATCAATATTAACGAAATTCAGAAAAGACAATATTATAGAAGTTTTTTCTAATCACCAAAAATAAAAGGAAGTTTTTTCTAATAGTATTAATTTTATTACAAATATAATTGCTACATTTTACCAATTTTTTTTTAACTGTTTGTAAATATAAATTTTACGTTTTTTTCTTGCACTATGTTTTACTAAAAAAATATTCTTACTACCGTAACAAAAAAATTCTTACAATGTGGTGAAATTTATGTTGAGTTAAAAATTATGTTAGGACTCATGTTTAAGTTTGTTTTAGGCCCCACTTTATGTTGGGCCGGCCCTGAGCGAGAGATAGAAATCCAAATCTGATTGTGTAGCATTCTCACAAACATATAAGGGAATATGAGAAAGTATGTTGGATCCCGTTCAACCCATATGAAAGAGTATAAGCTATGAACAATCCATGGGCTCAAAATCAAGTACTTAATACATAGAAGACAAATACAGAAAATAATAGGTTAGTTAAAGAAGAGTTAAAAAATATCAATATTAAACAAAATATCTCAGTTTTATCTTAAATTAATCCCTAAAAATTCCAATTTTAACCTAAACTAATTCCTAAAATTCCAAAAAATTTCGGCCGAGCTCGAGCAAGTGTCCGGGTTGGCCGGGCCTTGTCTCCGACTGGACGCAAATGTTTTTGATATTTAGTCCTGAATGGCATATTTGACCCGTGCATATTTTTCTTTTTGCTAATTAAAAATGCACTGATTGTTCCACGAGTTTAATTCATGTGGTAGAGATATTTCATTATACATGTAAATATTGGGTTTCAAACTAATTAAAAATTCAAAAAAAATATAGTTATGCATTTAGACTATTGAAATTCAACGGTTTTTCTAAAAGTTTTTTGTATGTTCAATTGAAGTGTTCATAAAAAGTATCAAACGATTTTGAATTTTTATAAAAATTTGTGGAGTTGATCTACTCAATGAGGTCTTTAAATTCAACGGTTGGATATAATGTCGATATCGAGTTATTAAGCGGAGTAATTAAGTCATAGAGACTTACTCCTGGAGTCAACGGATCCCTCCTCTTTTATTTTATATATATATATAGGTGATAAGTGCCAAAAAGTAGCTCAAATTACATATATATTTTAAGCACTTATTAGCTATTTTGTAAGATATTCTTTAGTTTTTCCTCACTTAAATGTACATATTTGTTTTAAGTCATTTCTTTCAATTAAGTTTCCCTAAATCTCAACATTTGTGCAGAAATTTGAAGAAAAATTGCAAGTTAACTCGCCAGGGCGAGCTCAGAGCGAGTGCAGGGCGAGTAGAGGCAGAGAGCATCAAATTGAATAACTGATACACTCGCCAGAGCGAGCAGCAACTCGCCAGGGCGAGTGAAGGCGGTTCAAACTCACTCATGACGTGGCAGTAACCCTTTGGTGAAGAAAGGTCAACTCGCCAGAGCGAGTTGGAGCTCGCTCAGCGAGTTCTAATTTTTAGAAATAGTATAAATAGAGCTTGCTGTCATTTTTCTGAGGAGAACGGGGAAGATAACTTGTAATATAACTTGTAATAGAGAATCAGAAGCAGAGGGAAACCCTAGGAGCCAGATTCAAGGGGATTTGAAGGTGGATTCACTACAATAGTTGAGAAATCATCATTGATAAGTTTGTTCATCTCTTTTATCCTTAATCTTTGTAAAGCTACCATGAAAATGAGTAGCTAATCTCTCTTTGTTGGGATTAGGTGTAATTAACCTATGAGTATGTATCTAATTTGATCATGGTATTATATATGGTTTTAGTTTATTTATCAATTTTGATGTTGTTCTTGAATTGCATGTTTTAATTCTAGGGTTTGAAATGTATAGACATATACCCTTTTGAATCTTAGAACTAGAACAATCATCTATTAAACTCTAAACTCTAGACATAGATTTAGATTTAATATTCACCCAAATTATCAAAACTTAATGCTATTGTGTTGGTTAAATTGTCTGAGACATCGGAGTTTAAGCAATACAATATAGTCGTTGTATTGATTGATCACTCGAGACATCGAGGGTTAATAGGTATAACGGGATTCTCGTCGTACTCTGGCTGTGAGTGATAAGTGATAAAATTGATTAATAGCTAAAACCTATATAGTTAGGAGAATACATACGAATAAGTTAATAAAGTCTAATCTCAGCAAACTCATCTCTCTGATATTTTATTATCTTTTACCGCACTTTTGTTATATTATTTTCACAAGTTTTTATGAACAACCATCTTTTTCAATACTTAAAACGATAATAATTGTTGAACGGCATCGATATCGCATCAGTCCCTGTGGAGACGATAATTTAAATACTTACTTTTGTACTTCAACAAAATGGCGCCGTTGCCGGGGACTGGCGTTTAGATATTGGAGCATTGCAACAATTTGTATTCTTTCAAGTATTTTCACTAATCCTTCTTTGCTAGTCAGAGAATTTTTTCTTGTTAGTTCAATCCTTTTTCAGATTCACCATCACAAACAAAACCATGACTGATCGTGGTTATAACAACTTCTATACTCCGGATGAGTATGAATCGTATCAACAGTGTCCTCTTGATTATTATGGGCAAACTCCAGAGGCTAGATTGGAGGAGACCATGATTAAATTCATGGAAATGCAGCAGCAAATAAGCCAAATGCAACAGATGCAAGACCAGCACCAACAATATATGAAAAACAGTCTTGCACGGAGCAAAAATATGGAAATTCAGCTCAAGCAAATGGCTGAAAACCAAAGCAAGGAAATTCAAACCAACACTCAAACCACTCATGAAGAGAGAGATGATACTCTGACAAAGAATGAAGAATGTGGACAGAGTGTTGAAGAATGTGTTGAAACACATGAGGAAGAAACAATGTTCAAAGGATGTGGTGTAGAGAAAATAGCTGAGGAACCAAAGACACCACGCGAAATAGAAATTCCTCAAGAATTTCCATCTACTGAGGAGGACGACAATGTTGATAATGAAGAAATGATGATGGATGCAGAGGTAATTGAAGGATTACTTCACAAGGAAATAACATATGAACAAAAGAAGGAGATAGAGAACAAGGCGGAGATTGATCGGGTCATAGATGAAATATGTGCCTTGTTCAAGAAGAAAGAATTGGGGAGGATTTGGACTCCACAACATTTATTTCTAAAGTTCATGGAGTTCCTCCCAAACCAAAGGAAAAAGACTGATGATGTGCTTTCCGTCTCATTTTGGCCACCCTAACCAAAAAGGCGTCAAGCTAATGACGTAAAAGAAGCGCTTGTTGGGAGGCAACCCAATTTTCTTTCCTTGTCTTTTATTTAAAGCAATTTTAATTACTTATATGTTATAATAGTTTTTGAACATGTTTAGCCTCTTATGCAAACAAAGTCCTTGAACTGGTAATGTGCATATGAAATGAAATGTCTAGGGTTGTGATCAATCAAAAGCAAATGCATGATTAGAATGATTTTCTTTCAATTGCTATAGTTTGAGATCAATCCTTTATGATTATCTTTGAATGATAGGATGAATTTGAACTAAGTAGCTTGATTCAATTTGATTTCATTTATTCCTTCTTGACATGATTGATTAATTATGAATCACATAGACCTAGCCGGGTGAGATTGTGTGAACCTTCCACTGTTTATATATTTGAGAGCCAGCAATTGTGTTTAACTCTGTTGATTTTAACTGAATCTTGCTATTACTTGATGTGTTTGAAGTCATGGAAATGATCAAGGCCATGTTTCTATTTGAGTGCAACTACTTAAGCCTAAAATAACCTACCTTGTGAGAGTGTGATCCTTTGTTACCCCCCCTTGAGCCAAAATTTTGAAAATTTGTTTGTTTTGAACCCTTGAACCACAAATAAGAAAAACAATGACTTGACCCTTGTCTTAGGATGATCGAGCATGGAGTTTATGTAGGGTTGAAAACAAGTTGGGGAGAAAGAGGTTATTTGATCAAATTGAGAAAAGTAACAAGTAGTTGAAAATGGTGATTGAAAAAGAAAAAGAAAAATATTGAAAGTCATTTGACACACAATTGAACATCAAAGAAAAATAAATGAATGTAAATTGTGTCAAAACAAAAGAATCACCAAAAGTAAAGAATGGGGAAAGTATTGAAGATACTCAAAGCTTATGCTCTCTTATCCTTAAGGCTCTTTGAATCCAAAGAAAAACAACGATTTCTTGTAGCCTAGCCCCATTACAAGCTTAAGAAAGTCCTCAGTGATCCATGATTGATAATATGTTTTGTGATTATGTTGAGATGTATGTTTGAATTGATTTGTTGTGAACACATTGTTTGTATTGAGAGAAACACTTCACCCTTGAGTTGAAACACTTGTGAGAATTGTGATTCTAGTTGATTATTTTATTGGTTTGGAAAGTTTGAAATCTTACTTGAGTTTTGAAACTATTTCAAATTCATGCTTTGATTCTTTGATGTTTATGAATGATTGATTTTGAACTTACAAACACATTGAATCATGCAAACTTGAAATGATTTACATATAAAGTTTTTGATTGATTGCAAAGCTTGAATGAATTATGCATTACTGATGTTTGAGCCATGTTTTCAAAGTTATTTTGGACTTTTGTTTGAGGACAAACAAAGTTTTAAGTTGGGGAGAGTTGATAAGTGCCAAAAAGTAGCTCAAATTACATATATATTTTAAGCACTTATTAGCTATTTTGTAAGATATTCTTTAGTTTTTCCTCACTTAAATGTACATATTTGTTTTAAGTCATTTCTTTCAATTAAGTTTCCCTAAATCTCAACATTTGTGCAGAAATTTGAAGAAAAATTGCAAGTTAACTCGCCAGGGCGAGCTCAGAGCGAGTGCAGGGCGAGTAGAGGCAGAGAGCATCAAATTGAATAACTGATACACTCGCCAGAGCGAGCAGCAACTCGCCAGGGCGAGTGAAGGCGGTTCAAACTCACTCATGACGTGGCAGTAACCCTCTGGTGAAGAAAGGTCAACTCGCCAGAGCGAGTTGGAGCTCGCTCAGCGAGTTCTAATTTTCAGAAATAGTATAAATAGAGCTTGCTGTCATTTTTCTGAGGAGAACGGGGAAGATAACTTGTAATATAACTTGTAATAGAGAATCAGAAGCAGAGGGAAACCCTAGGAGCCAGATTCAAGGGGATTTGAAGGTGGATTCACTACAATAGTTGAGAAATCATCATTGATAAGTTTGTTCATCTCTTTTATCCTTAATCTTTGTAAAGCTACCATGAAAATGAGTAGCTAATCTCTCTTTGTTGGGATTAGGTGTAATTAACCTATGAGTATGTATCTAATTTGATCATGGTATTATATATGGTTTTAGTTTATTTATCAATTTTGATGTTGTTCTTGAATTGCATGTTTTAATTCTAGGGTTTGAAATGTATAGACATATACCCTTTTGAATCTTAGAACTAGAACAATCATCTATTAAACTCTAAACTCTAAACATAGATTTAGATTTAATATTCACCCAAATTATCAAAACTTAATGCTATTGTGTTGGTTAAATTGTCTGAGACATCGGAGTTTAAGCAATACAATATAGTCGTTGTATTGATTGATCACTCGAGACATCGAGGGTTAATAGGTATAACGGGATTCTCGTCGTACTCTGGCTGTGAGTGATAAGTGATAAAATTGATTAATAGCTAAAACCTATATAGTTAGGAGAATACATACGAATAAGTTAATAAAGTCTAATCTCAGCAAACTCATCTCTCTGATATTTTATTATCTTTTACCGCACTTTTGTTATATTATTTTCACAAGTTTTTATGAACAACCATCTTTTTCAATACTTAAAACGATAATAATTGTTGAACGGCATCGATATCGCATCAGTCCCTGTGGAGACGATAATTTAAATACTTACTTTTGTACTTCAACAAAATGGCGCCGTTGCCGGGGACTGGCGTTTAGATATTGGAGCATTGCAACAATTTGTATTCTTTCAAGTATTTTCACTAATCCTTCTTTGCTAGTCAGAGAATTTTTTCTTGTTAGTTCAATCCTTTTTCAGATTCACCATCACAAACAAAACCATGACTGATCGTGGTTATAACAACTTCTATACTCCGGATGAGTATGAATCGTATCAACAGTGTCCTCTTGATAATTATGGGCAAACTCCAGAGGCTAGATTGGAGGAGACCATGATTAAATTCATGGAAATGCAGCAGCAAATAAGCCAAATGCAACAGATGCAAGACCAGCACCAACAATATATGAAAAACAGTCTTGCACGGAGCAAAAATATGGAAATTCAGCTCAAGCAAATGGCTGAAAACCAAAGCAAGGAAATTCAAACCAACACTCAAACCACTCATGAAGAGAGAGATGATACTCTGACAAAGAATGAAGAATGTGGACAGAGTGTTGAAGAATGTGTTGAAACACATGAGGAAGAAACAATGTTCAAAGGATGTGGTGTAGAGAAAATAGCTGAGGAACCAAAGACACCACGCGAAATAGAAATTCCTCAAGAATTTCCATCTACTGAGGAGGACGACAATGTTGATAATGAAGAAATGATGATGGATGCAGAGGTAATTGAAGGATTACTTCACAAGGAAATAACATATGAACAAAAGAAGGAGATAGAGAACAAGGCGGAGATTGATCGGGTCATAGATGAAATATGTGCCTTGTTCAAGAAGAAAGAATTGGGGAGGATTTGGACTCCACAACATTTATTTCTAAAGTTCATGGAGTTCCTCCCAAACCAAAGGAAAAAGACGGATGATGTGCTTTCCGTCTCATTTTGGCCACCCTAACCAAAAAGGCGTCAAGCTAATGACGTAAAAGAAGCGCTTGTTGGGAGGCAACCCAATTTTCTTTCCTTGTCTTTTATTTAAAGCAATTTTAATTACTTATATGTTATAATAGTTTTTGAACATGTTTAGCCTCTTATGCAAACAAAGTCCTTGAACTGGTAATGTGCATATGAAATGAAATGTCTAGGGTTGTGATCAATCAAAAGCAAATGCATGATTAGAATGATTTTCTTTCAATTGCTATAGTTTGAGATCAATCCTTTATGATTATCTTTGAATGATAGGATGAATTTGAACTAAGTAGCTTGATTCAATTTGATTTCATTTATTCCTTCTTGACATGATTGATTAATTATGAATCACATAGACCTAGCCGGGTGAGATTGTGTGAACCTTCCACTGTTTATATATTTGAGAGCCAGCAATTGTGTTTAACTCTGTTGATTTTAACTGAATCTTGCTATTACTTGATGTGTTTGAAGTCATGGAAATGATCAAGGCCATGTTTCTATTTGAGTGCAACTACTTAAGCCTAAAATAACCTACCTTGTGAGAGTGTGATCCTTTGTTACCCCCCCTTGAGCCAAAATTTTGAAAATTTGTTTGTTTTGAACCCTTGAACCACAAATAAGAAAAACAATGACTTGACCCTTGTCTTAGGATGATCGAGCATGGAGTTTATGTAGGGTTGAAAACAAGTTGGGGAGAAAGAGGTTATTTGATCAAATTGAGAAAAGTAACAAGTAGTTGAAAATGGTGATTGAAAAAGAAAAAGAAAAATATTGAAAGTCATTTGACACACAATTGAACATCAAAGAAAAATAAATGAATGTAAATTGTGTCAAAACAAAAGAATCACCAAAAGTAAAGAATGGGGAAAGTATTGAAGATACTCAAAGCTTATGCTCTCTTATCCTTAAGGCTCTTTGAATCCAAAGAAAAACAACGATTTCTTGTAGCCTAGCCCCATTACAAGCTTAAGAAAGTCCTCAGTGATCCATGATTGATAATATGTTTTGTGATTATGTTGAGATGTATGTTTGAATTGATTTGTTGTGAACACATTGTTTGTATTGAGAGAAACACTTCACCCTTGAGTTGAAACACTTGTGAGAATTGTGATTCTAGTTGATTATTTTATTGGTTTGGAAAGTTTGAAATCTTACTTGAGTTTTGAAACTATTTCAAATTCATGCTTTGATTCTTTGATGTTTATGAATGATTGATTTTGAACTTACAAACACATTGAATCATGCAAACTTGAAATGATTTACATATAAAGTTTTTGATTGATTGCAAAGCTTGAATGAATTATGCATTACTGATGTTTGAGCCATGTTTTCAAAGTTATTTTGGACTTTTGTTTGAGGACAAACAAAGTTTTAAGTTGGGGAGAGTTGATAAGTGCCAAAAAGTAGCTCAAATTACATATATATTTTAAGCACTTATTAGCTATTTTGTAAGATATTCTTTAGTTTTTCCTCACTTAAATGTACATATTTGTTTTAAGTCATTTCTTTCAATTAAGTTTCCCTAAATCTCAACATTTGTGCAGAAATTTGAAGAAAAATTGCAAGTTAACTCGCCAGGGCGAGCTCAGAGCGAGTGCAGGGCGAGTAGAGGCAGAGAGCATCAAATTGAATAACTGATACACTCGCCAGAGCGAGCAGCAACTCGCCAGGGCGAGTGAAGGCGGTTCAAACTCACTCATGACGTGGCAGTAACCCTCTGGTGAAGAAAGGTCAACTCGCCAGAGCGAGTTGGAGCTCGCTCAGCGAGTTCTAATTTTCAGAAATAGTATAAATAGAGCTTGCTGTCATTTTTCTGAGGAGAACGGGGAAGATAACTTGTAATATAACTTGTAATAGAGAATCAGAAGCAGAGGGAAACCCTAGGAGCCAGATTCAAGGGGATTTGAAGGTGGATTCACTACAATAGTTGAGAAATCATCATTGATAAGTTTGTTCATCTCTTTTATCCTTAATCTTTGTAAAGCTACCATGAAAATGAGTAGCTAATCTCTCTTTGTTGGGATTAGGTGTAATTAACCTATGAGTATGTATCTAATTTGATCATGGTATTATATATGGTTTTAGTTTATTTATCAATTTTGATGTTGTTCTTGAATTGCATGTTTTAATTCTAGGGTTTGAAATGTATAGACATATACCCTTTTGAATCTTAGAACTAGAACAATCATCTATTAAACTCTAAACTCTAGACATAGATTTAGATTTAATATTCACCCAAATTATCAAAACTTAATGCTATTGTGTTGGTTAAATTGTCTGAGACATCGGAGTTTAAGCAATACAATATAGTCGTTGTATTGATTGATCACTCGAGACATCGAGGGTTAATAGGTATAACGGGATTCTCGTCGTACTCTGGCTGTGAGTGATAAGTGATAAAATTGATTAATAGCTAAAACCTATATAGTTAGGAGAATACATACGAATAAGTTAATAAAGTCTAATCTCAGCAAACTCATCTCTCTGATATTTTATTATCTTTTACCGCACTTTTGTTATATTATTTTCACAAGTTTTTATGAACAACCATCTTTTTCAATACTTAAAACGATAATAATTGTTGAACGGCATCGATATCGCATCAGTCCCTGTGGAGACGATAATTTAAATACTTACTTTTGTACTTCAACAATAGGGGTTCAAACTCTGAACACCTCATATATTTCTAACAACTAAGTTTTTTAACAAAAAAACTGCACCGATCAAGTATAGAATTCCAGACTAATTATTTAAGAAATCTAAATATCTACCCGCTATGTTCCATGCTTTTAGTGATTTGGCATCGTATCGTTTTCAATATATGATTTTATCCCATTAATTATTGAGTTTTTCCTAGCTAAACTACCTTTCATAATTTGTGGGTATTTATTTATCAACCAAATAACAAATTAGTAGGAATCACATACAAATTTACTTATGTGGTTTATTCTCATTGATTGATGAATAAATACTCTCTAATTATGAAGGGTGGAGTAAACCTCACCTAATTGTTGATATTTATAGTGAAAAGCAATAACTATAACACCTACCGCAAGTAAATTTTATTATTTATTTTTTTTGGTTTTTCTACTAGAAAATTAAGTTGAGGAAAGGGTTGAAGGTAAGCAAGAAAATAGAGATTATAAAAATACAATATCATTTTTAGAGATAAAAAGAGGGGGAGGGATTGGTGTAAATGATAGTAATTTAAAATAACCTTAAAGCTTCCAAGAGGTTTCCAAGGCCAATTTGTAAGGATGCCCGGTTTAGAAGCCATATTATGAATTTGCTATGAGATTGTAGCATATGGAAGCTCTTTATATAGTGCTTAACTTGGCAAATTGTTCACCTATAACTTATAATTAAGTGGTTGCTATGAAATTGACATTCATAAATATGGGCTGCTAGGAGGTGGGGTTTTAGCCTTATCAATCACACAATATTTCCATCATTTTTGAATGATTAAAAATTTCTTTCTTTGTCCCAATATTATGTGTCTTTTTGAAAGTATTACACACATGTGTTATCTTGAATAGTATTATTAGTTTAACATTCAGCTAATAACTCTACATTGATTCTTTCTTTTTTTTAAACAATATATGAATAGTATTATTAGTTTAAGCTTGATAGGTGGGGTTTTGGATAAACAACTTAATTTGCAGCTTATAGCTTGAGTGCTTGTGTATAAGCTATATAAATTGTTGCCATAAGCTATATAAACAATTTTGGATAGTAAAAGAAACACACATACTTGTCCAACAATTTTTTCACGTTAATCGATGTGTTTATTGACGGCTTATGGCACTCAATGTGTTATTCAAAAAAAAAAAAATCAGATACATTATTGACGGCCATTTTGATTTATTGAGGACTTTTAACCCCCAATAAATTATTGAGGGTCAAAAGCGGCCAATACTTTTGTCAACAATTTGATGAATTCTTTAGTTCTTGCATAGAAACATCTAGTACCGCACATGTTGTTTTAGTAAATGCACACAACCAAAAAAACAAAAAAATTATATCAATGAAGTATTGTTGTATGAAAATGGTGTTGGAATATTTTATTATATTCCAATAATATTAGGTGGGCAAATATCTTTATTAATTATATTAGCTATTTATCAATTCGGAGCCTTAATTGGTTAGTGGTCAATTAAGTAAAAAGGCTAATTAGATTTCTGTTTACGTAATTATTTAATTAAGTGATATGGGCTCAATATGAGTGGATGTCGGGATGACCCGTTTAGGAATAATGGGAACCCTAATTGGTCATCACACTATATATAGGCTATGGTCCCCAATATACCGGATACACCGCAACTAATCTCTTCTCCCCATCTGAAGAGAATTCAGGGCATAAGGAGTCTCGGTTGAGGAAGAACCACAAGTCAACGGATGTTCGTCATCCGTCTCTTTCACGTTTTAGGATTGCTATCGGAGAGACTTACGGTTTGTTCATATTTACATATCCAGTTATTCCTATAATTCTATGATCTTAGTAAATCAACATGATGTAGATCCAATTTATATATACATGCTCATATAGTTTTGGCTTCCACACTAAAGTAAAATTATAGATTTAATCTTTGATATTGAGTGTAACACCCCAAAATTTAGAAATAGTTATTTATTTAGAATATAGTTTATTTAAGTGTTATGTGCTAAGTAAATTATTTGATAAGTTATAATTTATTTAATTTAGTGAGAACGAGAGAATTATTTGAAAAATAGAATAATTAAGATATCTTTTAGAATCATATTTTAGAGATATATTTTAGGAATATATTATGAAAATAAAAGGTTAGATTTTTATGAAAAATAAGATGAGAGTTTTTAGGAAAATATATTGTGGAAACAAATCCGATAAGAATATCTTCTAGGAAAAGAAACCTAGTTTAGTTGCCTATAAATAGATTAAAGAGAAAAGAAATAAGGAGAGCAAAGCCGACACAATGATAGAAACGCGAGGAGACCTTGGAGAGTTAGGGCATAGCACGTGGGATCACCAACAATAAATCATTAAAGAATTTCTGCAAATTCGAGGTAAGGGGGAAGATTGTTTATGCATAGGGGTAGTCTTAACCATAAGAGTAGTTGAGGGGACCTCGCCCTCCCCTCCTTCCCTTTTCCCCTCCCATTTGATATTCTTGATTTATGTATGATTCTTGATTTGATTTGTTTTTTTTTTTTTTTTTTTTTGCAAATATATTTTATGTATCTCTGATCGAATATGTTTAATCATGTGTTATAATTTTGGTTACATGATTTTAACCCGAGGCCTTAATCTGACTGAGTTTGTTAGGTTAGTTTCGATTGATTTCAAGCACTACACATGCTTTACGTATAAATTATATATAGGAAAATATGTTCATTGGTTTGTGTATAGAATTTAATTTTGAATTGGAGAGGTTTTCTTTTGGCTTTGATTTGATTATATTAAATTTAATTCAAGAGTCATGGTTGCAAGTTGTCTGTGTGAACCAATACATGTCATTCGGATCTGATTCTTATCAAAGAGAGAACTCAAACAAATTAATTTTATCAAACTGAAAGTGTATGGTTTATTGAAAAGATTATAACAGAACATAGATTTGATTTTAAATGTGATCTTCAGGAATAATTAATAGTTAGTAAATTGTGAGAGCACTATAAGCAAATTAGTGTTGAGTTTAATTGGTGTTGAATTAATTGGTGTTTGGCTTACTTGGTGTTGTTTAACGGTGTTGTTATTAATTGGTGTTAATAGTGTTGATACAGAGGTGTAGTTGACGATGTTGCTTTTGAGTTTTTCAATTCTAGTTGTTATTCATTTTGGTGTTGTTTGATTCATTGTTTGAGTATTTAATTGGTGTCGGAATGTATGTTCATGCATTAATTCATGTGTCAGTTCCGGTGTTGATAATTCGGTGTTGATAAATCAGTGTTGATAATTCGGTGTTGATAAATCGGTGTTGAATTGGTACCACATGCATTTAGAGAGTCTAGGTCGCATTGCATCCATTGTCTAATTGGTTTGAATTTAAATTGATTGAGTTGCTATGTTTATGATGTTGTGTTTGCTTATTTGTTTGATCGTCCCAAAGGATGATATTTTGTGTTTTATGCTTTCCCTATTCTTGTGTGTTAATACACCGATGCCTTATGTGAATATAATCTCACCCCTTGCTTTTTGTCTTGTCTGGCTTAGCCCTGCGATTGTGAAATCACAGTATCTATAGATTATCGAGTTTCGAGATCGAGTCAAGTGAAGCCCGCTCTGATTGTGACACTTGGGAAGGAGTTTTAGAGTCTAGGATATTTTGCTACTTTATTTTTTAAAACTAATGTATTTTATTATAAAAGAAGTTGCTATGTTTCATCTTTATAACAATTTTCAAATAATTTCAATATTGGGTCCAATTCTATAGTTATTTTATCCGCTGCATGATGTCTCTTAAAAGAAATTTTCGAAAAAAGTATTTGTAAAATTAGAATAATAGTAATCTCGGGTTCGAGGCGTTACATTGAGCATGTCTATGATTAAGTTTAAATTAATTCCAACAAATGGGTCTATCACGTCCTTGGTAACCTTCAGGTGGAGAAAAAGATCGAGAAGTGTGAGAGAATTGATCAAGTATTTGCCCAGGAAAAAAGTCTTGGAGTGTTTGAGAAAATTTTGAGGTTTTATGTATTTTTGAAAAAAAAAATACATAAAATTGAAAAAAAAAAACTAATATATGTATTTTTTTAACTAAAATTGCAATTTAATTACAGTTTTTATCTTATATTTTATCATTTATATGAAGAAACTCTCCATTATAAAATCAAAATTTTTGGTTAATTACTACACTTGTTGTACTGAATTTTTTTATTTCCCCTAAAAAATGGTACGTATTTTTTCTTGAGATTTAAGATTGGACTGAAAATTATCATTTTTTAGACAAAAAGTTCCCATTTTTTAGGGAAAGTAAATATCAAAATTTAAAACAAATATAATAATTGACAAATAAAAAAATTTAATAGAAAAATAGATAGACTATTTCGATAAAAGTGATAAACAAAATTACATCAATGAATTTGCAACTACTAACATAGCTAAAATCCATGAAGCAACTAGCCACCTACATAAATACCGGGCACGATATATACACTGATATCTCAACACTAATAATATTTTAAAAAAATAATACAATTTAATATAATTATAAATGTCGATTTTGTATCGGTGTATAACATTAACACATGTCCGACGCCAAATACTCCTAATACGATTCATGTTCCTACTTCATAAGCTAAAATAAATCAAACCAAATAAATCCACAATAAGAAAACGAATGTTTAAATTTGAGAAGACCAATTCCGTTTAAACCAAACCTGAGGCAAAACCACTAAATTATTTAGATTTTTCTTTACTTATAAAATTTTAAAAAAGAATTATTGCTAAATTTTTAAAAGTGTTTAGGCTCCGTTTGACCCAGCTTTATTTAGCTTTTTATTCTCTTAAAAATGAAAAGTTTTGCCAAACACAATTTTAATAAAGATCTTAGCAATAAAAAATAACTTTTCTTTAAAGTATAAAATTGAATCAAAAGAACTTCTAAAAGAAGAGGTTGAAACATACTTTTGGGAAAAAATTCGGAGTATTTTTGTTATTATCTTTAGTAAATTTAGTTTAATCTAGTTTGCTATCATCTTTTCTTAAATTTCATATTAATCTTTAGTTTGTTATTATTATTTTTTATTTTTTTTAAAATCTATTTTACCAAATAACTTTGAAGTTAAAAGAAAAATTACCAAACATCATTTTTTTTTCTGAAAAACTATTATTTTCACTTTTAGTTTTCAGATAGCTTCTAAGACTTAAAAAAGTCAGGCCAAAAATAAGTCTCTAAGGGTTTGTTTGGCGTGACTTTTTTAGATCTTAGAAGCTATCTAAAAGTTAAAAGTGAAAATAATAGCTTTTGAGAAAAAAGATAAAATTGTTTGGTAATTGTTTTTTTTAACTTCAAATTATTTGGTAAAATATTTTTTTTTTAATAAAAAAAGATAATAACAAACTAAAGAGTAATATGAAACTTAAGATAAGATGATAACAAACTAGATTAAACTAAATTTACTAAAAATAATAACAAAAAAGCTCCGAATTTTTTCTCAAAAATATGTTTCAACCTATACTCTTAGAAGCTCTTTTGATTCAATTTTACACATTAAAGAAAAGCAGCTTTTTGGCCCGTTTGAATTAGCTTATTTTTGAGCTTATGCAAACAGGTTATGCAATTTTTATGTATCTATACTAATATATAAAGAGGATACAAATTTTTGGGATGACTTTTTCAATATTCCTATTTTACCCTTAAAAAAAACTAAAAAAAAAAACTAATCACAACTTCCACATAAAAGTAGGTTTTCAGTTTTTTTATAGTAAAAAAAAATATATACTTTTTTCTTCTTAATAAGTAGCCACAACAAAAAAGGAGGTTAAGTAGTTATCAATTAACTAAGTCCAATAAAAAATGAGATTAAGTAGTTATTTATATTTGCACAATAGAGAATATCGATCATGATGACTTCACGTCATTACTATGTTTTTAACAACAATTCAAGGCATTATTTGAGGTAGTTTTCTAATGTTTTCCGCAATTAAATAACGAGAAAATAGCATCGTTACAAGTTGGCTTGAAGCACAAGAAAAAGAAGAAAAATCAGCACAATTTGCATCATGACGTCTGTCCGGTATTTTGACCATAGCTGGAGTTTCGTAACTCGGAATGACGCGGGACTTGCGGCAAATGAAAGCTAAGATCAAGAGCTACAACTTTCATGAAGAGCATAAATTCAGATTCCCTGCCATTTGCGCCCAAGCGCGGGCCCATAACCTAGTTCTATAAATTGGGTTTTCTGTCACAATAAGAAAATACAGAATTTTGACGGCAAAGAACTAATACTCTGAGGCGATTTCTGAAGTGCAACAAGGAGATTTCAAGTGTGGAAACACCTTCTAATCTTATTTGTAACGAATTCTATTACTCTATTTTGTTTTATTAATTCAATTATGAGTAGCTAAATTCCCATGATTGGATCTTAGGGGATTCTAATTGCTATTACTCTTGAGCCATGTAGTTTCATATGATATTTTAATGAATTACGAAGTTAGTTTCAGTTAATTATTCCTTGTGTTTAATGCTTTGCATGATTTGGCCAATTGTGTGATGAATCCAATTGTTTGTTTGACTATGAGAGTAGGAATAAATTTATCGATCTAGGAATAATTATTCAATTAACCGTTACTTAAGAGATTTCGAATTGTTAATTGAGAATTCAAAGGTTAAAGTGCCAAAGCCTCAATTGATCATAAATCACCTAAGAGATTAGGGAGTTATGATCAAGGGAGAGGATTATGTTATCAAGAGATTGAGCATAATTACTTTTTTTAATCGAATCGTGAAACTGAATTTGTAATTTGTTAACATGCATGAACTACCAAGATGATAGTAATTAGATGAACCGAAAAGGTCCAATCGCCCTCTCTCTTTGACTCAAATCCTAATTTCTTGCCGTTATTTTTCTTGAAAACCTAATCCTAAACAAAACCCCCCCTTTTAATTAATGCAATTTTACTATCTATGATTTCAATTATTTACGTTTGATTCGGAACAATCCCTGTGGAATCGATAATTTTTATACTTACTTTGATACTTCGTCAAATGGCGCCGTTGCCGGGGATTGTTGATTGAATCAACAAGGCAATTGGATCATACATAGTTTATTTTACTTTTATTTATTTTCTATTTTTAATATTCCAAAAAAAAAATTATTTTATTTCTTTTAGTTTGATTCTGTTATATTTTATTTAGGATCTTTAGTTATATTGTGTTTATTTATTTGGTAGATTTTGTTTATTTAAAATTTTGATTTGGTAAGATTCTATTAGATTCTGTTTTTTTTAAAATATTTTTTCTTACAAAAAAAAAAAAAACTCATGATCTTTATATCTTTTTTATTGTGCTTTACTACTAATCTATCTCTTTGAGTTTAATTAACTATGACAGTAGGATGGAATCCAGATGAATGTTCTAAGATTTGGGATACCATCATCCAAGCTTGCAAAGTCCACAATTTAACCAAAGAATATGCTTTTGAAACTTTCCATGAATTCATTCAAAGACCTAGAACACACTCCTCCTTTGAGGAAGCTTGGAAAGAGTACTTAGAAGAAACTTCTAGCGAGGATGTTGATGCACAAGAAGGCGAGTCAACTGAATTAGTTACGACCCAAATTGAACTAACTTCTACAAGCAACAAAAGTGAAGGGTTTGAGGCTGATAAAGTGATAGAAGAAACACTAGAAACCCTTCTTGATGGGTTTGTTGAAGAGACCCCTTTCCCTCCATTAGAACGAGTCATAGCTAATTTCATTGATGATTTGGAGGAGGAATGGGAAAAAGAAATTGAAATTTGCCTTCGTCATCTTGAATCGTGCAAGGAGGAAACAAAGCCACAAGTAATTGAAAGTGTTCTTGCTCCGGAAGAAAAGGAAGACAATAAAGAAGAAACAGTTGAAACCCCAGAGAATGAGGAAGAAGCATATCATGAAGAAGAAGATAAAGAGAAAGTTCTCCTGCAAAGAAATGATAATAGCAACAAAGCCAAATCAAAAACAGAAATTGATAAAGTCATAGATATGATTTGTGCTTTGTTCACTACTATCAAGTTGAAGAGAATATGGAAGCAACATTCTTTGTTTCTCAAGTTCATGGAATTCCTACCAAACAAGCAGAAGAAGAAGGATGACATGTTTTTTCTAACATATATGCCACCCTAACAGTGGTTGAGGCGTCAAGCTAATGACGTTAAACAAGCGCGTGGCCTTTTAGGTCATGGACCGTCAAGCTATTGACGTTAAACAAGCGCTGCTTGGGAGGCAACCCAATGTTTTTATTTACTAGTTTCTACTTTTAGTGTGTCTTGTTTGTGTTTGCAGGTTAAGTAAAGGAGTAGAGTCGAGACAGTTGGATGAGTCAGAGAGATGGGCCCAAGACTTTGAGGCCTATCAATAGCGGGAGCATTCCTATGAGGCAGACTTTGGCCTTGGAGAGAGACGGGATGAGAGTGTATCTTCTCATCAGTGACTCTACAGTCGGTATTGCTTAATCCCTTGAACTTGCATTTTATCTTGTCTTGTCTGAATGTCTATGTCTGTTTGAAAACTTGTGCACTATCAATATTGGTTTGTTTGAGAAAAAATATGAGGTTTGTTAGGTTAGCATTGATTTGATACATGAATTTGTGATTCCCTTGTTGGTTGCTTTGTATGTTTAATTCTATTAGAAAAGTTGAGGAAATTTCTCAAACATTGACCACTCGATAATCCGGCCAAGCCGTGAGATTTCGAACTCAAACACTTAAATATTTTTCTTGTTATGAGAGATTCCACAGCTTAGCTAATTCTCTAGAACTTGCTTATGTTCTCCTTCTTGATTGATCGTTATAAATATCACACCGAGGCAAGTTGTTTGTACCTTGAGCCTTTTGAAGCTACCTTGCTTATAAAATAAATCCTTTGTTAACCCCTTTGAGCCGAAAAAAAAATGTTGTTGTTTGCTGAACCAAAAATTTTCAAAAAATGAAAAGAAAAAAAAGATGATTTTCTTGGAGTTCAGGAACTTAACTAATAAATTGAGCACATAGCTCATCATTAAGTTTGGGGTTGCTTTTGGTATTTGCAACCGAATAAGTTTGGGGTGGGGTACTAGAGAACTGAAAAAAAAAAAAAAAATTAATGAAAGAAAGAGGTATCCCATACACCTCTAAAAAAAAAACAAAAAATATGTGTGATTGAAAGAAATAAATAAGTTTTCTAGTATAAACCGCTAAAGTGTAAAGGGGAGAAAGAAAAATAAATAATAACTTCATTGTTTGAAAAAAAAAAAGTGATCTTAAAAACTCCAAGTTTTTCTGCTTACCATCCAAAAACATCCACCCTTAAACCTTAGCCCCGTTATAACCCTCAAGTCCTCTAAATGTGTGAATTTGTTTGTGTGTCGATCGATTGTAGAATGTTTGCAAGCCTATGGTTGAATAGCTATGACTGTGTCGATTGAGTGAATTGAACAAATAAACAGGAGAGAAAGTGAGAGAGTGAAGTGATTATGTTTGGTCAATGTTTGCAAAAGGTTCTTGTTTTTCTAATGACATTCGGTGTGCAAGTAGATTCATGATAGGGATGATCTTTGAAATGTTGATTGAAATGTTTGACTTGACTGACCTTGTTGATTTGAATAAACTGTTGAGATAGTGCCAGATTTTCTGATAGATACAGGTATTCCTTGAGGACAAGGAAAAGTTCAAGTTTGGGGTTGTGATGACTTCACGTCATTACTATGTTTTTAACAACAATTCAAGGCATTATTTGAGGTAGTTTTCTAATGTTTTCCGCAATTAAATAACGAGAAAATAGCATCGTTACAAGTTGGCTTGAAGCACAAGAAAAAGAAGAAAAATCAGCACAATTTGCATCATGACGTCTGTCCGGTATTTTGACCATAGCTGGAGTTTCGTAACTCGGAATGACGCGGGACTTGCGGAAAATGAAAGCTAAGATCAAGAGCTACAACTTTCATGAAGAGCATAAATTCAGATTCCCTGCCATTTGCGTCCAGGCGCCGCGCCCAAGCGCGGGCCCATAACCTAGTTCTATAAATTGGGTTTTCTGTCACAATAAGAAAATACAGAATTTTGACGGCAAAGAACTAATACTCTGAGGCGATTTCTGAAGTGCAACAAGGAGATTTCAAGTGTGGAAACACCTTCCAATCTTATTTGTAACGAATTCTATTACTCTATTTTGTTTTATTAATTCAATTATGAGTAGCTAAATTCCCATGATTGGATCTTAGGGGATTCTAATTGCTATTACTCTTGAGCCATGTAGTTTCATATGATATTTTAATGAATTACGAAGTTAGTTTCAGTTAATTATTCCTTGTGTTTAATGCTTTGCATGATTTGGCCAATTGTGTGATGAATCCAATTGTTTGTTTGACTATGAGAGTAGGAATAAATTTATCGATCTAGGAATAATTATTCAATTAACCGTTACTTAAGAGATTTCGAATTGTTAATTGAGAATTCAAAGGTTAAAGTGCCAAAACCTCAATTGATCATAAATCACCTAAGAGATTAGGGAGTTATGATCAAGGGAGAGGATTATGTTATCAAGAGATTGAGCATAATTACTTTTTTTAATCGAATCGTGAAACTGAATTTGTAATTTGTTAACATGCATGAACTACCAAGATGATAGTAATTAGATGAACCGAAAAGGTCCAATCGCCCTCTCTCTTTGACTCAAATCCTAATTTCTTGCCATTATTTTTCTTGAAAACCTAATCCTAAACAAAACCCCCCCTTTTAATTAATGCAATTTTACTATCTATGATTTCAATTATTTACGTTTGATTCGGAACAATCCCTGTGGAATCGATAATTTTTATACTTACTTTGATACTTCATCAGATCACAAAAAAAATAAACAAATATCGATCACACAAACGGGTACGGAAGGCGGCTAGTTATTATAAGTTTGTCAAGATAGTTTATGATAAAAGAGTTTATAAAAATACAATTTCATTAGTTTGAACTTATAAAATAGCATAAAACATAATTTATATTATATAAGTTGTTTGCATAAACTCAAAAATTGTGTTTGGTGCAACTTTTCATTTTTAAGAGAATAAAAAGCTAAAAAAAGTGGAGCCAAACGGAGCATTAATTCCGATTCGTATCAAATCATTTGTAACTCGTGCACAAATCACCGTCAACAATGGCTTCTGTTCCCAATTCCAGTTACGTATTATTAATCTTCGCTCATCCAGATCTTAATTATTTTAATTTTTCTCTTCTTCAACCTGAAAGCTTTCTTGTTTGTCTCTGATTTCTGAGTTTTATGCAGGTTCCGTTCATTCAATTTTATGTTCAAATGCAATTTCAATTAAACCTATTTCTATGGATGCAATTTCTCCATGCTTAGGTTCAGGTTCGCTAATCATTCATTCTCTTTTTGTGATTTTAATCTCTCTTCTGGTTTTGTGTTTGTTTCAGTGAATTTTCAGAAACTTTTTAATTTCTAATGCTAAACTAGTAAGGGTTGAATTCAAGCATAATTGTGAAAAACAATGTGTATTAAGAAGATATAGGCTCTCTTTGTATAAACAACTTAATTTGCAGCTTATAGCTTGAGTGCTTATCTTGATAAGTGCTTGTCTATAAGCTATTCGTATAAACTATAAACTGTTATCATAAGCTATATTGGAGAGTTTATATAAAATAAGCTTAAAACAACTTATGAATATGTCGTATGCTGTTTTCACAAGTTCTCTTAAACTGTTTCGTAAGTGCTTATTTCAATTTGTTTTGTCCTATCATGATACACTTGATGGTTAGCGAAATGGATTGCACTTTGGCTATCATAATATATTTTTTCACACATTATTGTATAATTCCTAGTTCCCTAATCGTTCATGTCAACCATGTGGCTTCTTTTACCTCTTCAACTATAGCAATATATTCCGCTTGAGTAGTAGACAAGGCAACAAAAAATTGTTGATTAGCCTTTCAACGGATAGCATCTCAAAAAGTGTAAATTCAAAATCTGATAGGGATTTTCTAGATTCCACATTTTCGGTATAGTCCACATCCACATATCCTCCAAAGTGTCTTTCCCTTGAGTTGTCACAGTGTACTTCAAACGGCCCCTAAATGCACTGGGCCTGATTTTCCATAAACCAACTTACTATGCTAATCACATATGCTAAATCCTGCTCACTAAAAGCCATATCACACATGATGCTTCCAACTATGACACAAGCTGGTGTTTGTTAACTTACTGTTGTTATTAATCAGTTTATTGTATCAGATGGATAAGAGTTGTACAATATTCTTTTTGTTTTGTCTATGAAAAAGACACAAGCTGGTGTTTGTTCTCTATCTAACTGTGGCATGTAATAGTTGAAGGATTGATTATAATAATCATAAATTTGAAAGTAACTCTATTGTCTTATTTGTTTGAAATTGTGCTACTAGTTGGTGCTAACTGCAACTCTTCCTTCTAAATGTCGGCAAAAGTTTATTCAAGGAAGAAAATGACACAAAATGTAGCACTACAACATTGGCGTAGAGTTGTAAATTGCTTCTCAGCCATTATTTCATTAGTTAAATTTATGTGGAAATTGTGTTACATATTTTAGGTTTACAGCTGAATAGCAGAATGCATTTGAAGTTGTTTTATTCTTTTCTTTGGATATTGTATATAATAGTTGCTTTGGAAACAAATAGGTGATGGAAGGAAATGGCAGTTGAAAAGAAGAACCAGTTATGGAGAAAAGTGGCTGAGTTAATAAGAAGAAAACACGAGGAATCAAAGTTGTAGCCCTCTTGCTAGGTACTAAAGAAATAGTCGGATTTTTTTCTTTTCCATTTTTATGGTTCTTAAAGAGAAAATGTGTTATGTTACTGTTACATACCGTTTCTTCTAATTCTATTAAGGTATATGATGTTTATCACAAGATCCATCTATGTCTGGGGCAATGGGCATACTTTTAGAGAGTTTGAAACATATATTAGAGATTAGTGATCCTTCCGTTAGAATTAGGTTTAAAGATCTATTTTATCTATCTTCTGTGACACTTATTTTCTTTGTTTCGTTTATATATGAACAAGACAAGTGAAAAATCGCAGATATGCTCCGATTAGGAAGAATATCAAATCTAGATGGGATCGCTTGATAATGGTAAAAAGTTTGATGTGTTTTACTCTCTAAAATGTAAAACTAAAACAATAAGAACCAACTACTGTTTGTCTGCTATATTTATGTTCGTAAACAAATCAAATCTAGAGCAAGGTGATCTGCTTAATTTAATAAGTCAGTTTGTTGAACCCTCTTTCTTTCTCAATCAGAGAATCTTTATATGATAAACTAGATTTGTTTCTCAAACTAAAGTAAATGTTATTTGGTCATGTGATTGTGAAGCCATTCTCTTCATACTTAGTTGGTGAACATTGTGATCTTTTCTTTTGAATTTCATAAATCATTATGAACAACTAATTCTGTTTACGTTCGGGATGGCTCATGCCGTATCATCTCAATGCATATGATTGTGATCTTTCTATCATATAATAATAACCATTTGACCTGAATGCATGTCTCAGATGCTCACTGTAGGAAATTTCAAGGAAATATACATGCTCTAAATCTTGCTCAGGGTAAAGATTTGAAGGCACCATGGTTTGAATTCAGTGAGTAATAGTTTAAAATTGTTTGATGTAAAAAGCTGAAACTGAAGCATTCAGTTCACATTTAATTCACTTCAACCATTATTTCTTTGAGTATTAATTGCAACTGTTATTTAATTTTAGGAGCTCTTTGTATTTTTTTGATACAGGTTAAAAAGGAAATATCCAGGGAAAAAATTGGCAGCAGTATCCAAGGGGATCTACTGATTGAAAAACAGAGTATTATTAGAAGAGGTTAGACATGCTTTAATAATAAACTTGCTTTGTTTTTGGTATTGTTCATCTTACATATAGCATATTGCTTTATTTCCCATTTTACTCTTTTTAAATTATTTAATATGTAAATAAATGAATTTGAGTATAAATTATCAGGAACTAGTTTTTAATTAGAACTTAGTTTAATTGCCTCTATAAGGAAGAGTGATCTTATGGTAACTTATGATAATTGAATAGTAGTGTAACAATATGAAATGTTGCCCCTATTTATAAACTTATATTCAAGCCCTATCTCATCAAATGTGAAACTCTTAACACACCTCACTCATACCTAGGAATGACATTTGAAGCATAACCTGCGTGGTTCGATAATGGTGACTCAATAGCAGGTGTCCTGACAGATATTTGATAGACTATATCATCTTAGAATTTGGGTTAGGCTTAATTCATCTTTACAAAACCAACTTGTAAGGTTATGACTGTCCCCACTTATAAACTTAGTTCAACCTTATCCAATGTTGAACTCTTAACACTGTTCTCAATAATTTTCAAGCAGTAAGCTCTAAAGAGCAATGTCTCTAAATTCATATATTTAGATAATCAGAAATTTGAAATAATATAATTCATTCTCAATACTTTTCACACAATAAGCTCCAAAGAGCAATGTCTCTAAATTCAAATTTGGATCATAAGAATTACGAAACAAATAGCACGCCATAATATCAATACTAATCAAACACAATAAGATCTAAAGAGCAATTTCCAGCCATTTTGAATTAGTAATTAATATTGAAATTATTTCATTGTATACTTCACCAGACCAGGAATGTGTGTATTTATCATGTAGTGTGTCCAATTAATGCTAGTAGGGTCAAATTCTAGTATCTCATTCTCCATATAGCTCTTTGTTGCCCTCCGTAAATTTTCTGTGTTTGTATCATCAAACCTAAAATATTAATTCATACTTTCATGAGTATGAAGGAAAAAAATGTAGATCAAATATAACATCTAATAAATAGAAAAAGGCCATGATATAATTACATACTTTGCCTTAAAAAACACGTAAGGTTCGTATAGTTTTGCAAATCGCTTCACCATTCTTATTTTCTTGTAGTTGTCATCATAAACATCTTGGAAGGAATAACGGCAAATCATTTTGTTCACCAAATTTAAGACCTTGAATATATGCCAAAACATATTAAAAGTATTGATTAGTAAAATACTTCACGGATGTGTCAAAAGATGAATGCTATCACCACCTCTCGAACACAGTCTAATTGGTTAAAAATTCACATGAATTTTATTAAATTATTTAGATCCCACATAAATTTAGTGGCACATATTTGAATTTCAACCAATTAAAAAATGTATTTATAGTATAGTACTTGGTGCCAAACATATAGTTTGATTTAATATCAGGTTTTTGGAGTACTTAACATTTAACAAACCTTAAGCGGCAGGATATATCGGGTCTCTGTGTAAATGTTGAAAGCAGCCACACTTTTCAATGCAATTCCCTTTGAGATGACTATTGGCTTTCCATTTTTGTTTAAGCAAGGGGTTTTCACGAAATATTGATGGGAAATGTTGTGAACATCAGAAAGTTTGAGAGGATTTCTTAATGAAGAAGAAACATGGTAGATGAAATTTTCAGGAGCTTGATTTGAATTAATAACAATGGCTGCGATCACACAATTGATGACCAAATCTACAGGCATCTACATATCACTATCAAATGTTTAGTTAAGTTATATTTACTTTGCCCATATAAATAACTAGTGCATCTCTAATTATATCATGCATAAAAAGTCTCGAAATAAAAAAGTCTCGAAATAAATCACATTTTTATGAATAATATGTCCAAACTTAATCATGTAACTTACTATATCTAAAATTGTGTTTGGATTACCGAGAAAACATGGCAGTTTCCCTTTACCATAGGCACATATCATACTATCAACAGTTCTGTAGGCACAAATCAAAACAATTATCACCACTATATATATAAAAATATAATTAGCAACTAAAATAGGAACACAAAAAATCTCTATAATTCTCTCAACATTATATTTAATTATAGAATTAGAGTCATTTTCGTTTTTTCCTTTTCTAAATTTTGTTTGTTAATCTTAAGTTTTAATATAATTAATGACTAAGTATATAAAAATAAATCATCTTATAACAAGTTGCTTAATGGTATTATTTAAGAATTCCAAACACGGAACTAATGATCATTTGTGAAGGTGAGGGCTCTATCAAGTCCCTCACCGGTGTACCACTTGATTTTAGCGTTAGATTAAATTAACTTATATGATCAAATAATTCTTCACCACACCAGATCCAATTCCTTTCTCTCTTATTCGCTAGATCTCTATGTATCATTCTCTCTCCACCGCTTGCCCATGACTGATTTGAGAATGGAGAAAACTTAATTTTACAACAAACACAACCCACAAAAATTAATAGGAGAAAAAACGATAATGAAATGAACAACACATACTGGGATGAATTGGAAGATCTAAAAGAAACATGAAAACCCCTCTCATTGCAACAATTTCACACATGCCCTCTTTTAATTGTTGTTACTGTTTGAAAAAGATAGAACTAAGAATTACCTTGATGTAAAATGAATATGTTTGCAAAGAATTGAAAATCATTTTTCATTAAATCTTATGTTTGAAGTTTGAGAGTGGAGGAATCGGATTTATGATATAGTTGTGTTTTGCTTCAATTTTGAGGAAATAGGAAGTGATTATAAGCATGAATTTCAAGGTCTTTTGGAATAAGTTGAGATTATTTTGGACGCCGCCGGCGGAGGTTGGACCACAATCGCGGCAAACTTTTCTCTGGGTCGGTGTGTGCATGGTTGACGATGAATGTTGGTGAACCAAAAATGGGAGAAAGAGAAAGGAAAAATAAAATTAAAAAAGAAGATGTGATCTAGTGTATAATAGAATATATGAGTTGATCAATCTAATGGCTATCAATGATTGTTCGGAGTGGTCCACCGGTGAGGGACTTGATAGAGCCCTCATCCTATAATCAATACATAATTATTTTGTTTTTTTGACAAAGTAACATAATATTTATTTATCAAAGAGGAAAATAAGGTACCAAAAGGTACCTCATAAATTTTTTGTTAAAAATGAAAAGAAAATATGAACGTGGTGGACTAATGCCAAAACCAAAAGCAGAGAAAATGAAAATAATATGACTTGTTTACTTTCTACCAAAAATTTTCAATTTTCGCTTTTTATGTCGATGAATAAAATTTCAATTGATTGTGATTTTTCCATTTTATTTGTGAGAGAAAAGATGGAAGCAATGTTTGGAAACACTAAAAGAAATGTTTGAAAATTTTCAATTTTTTAAAAAAAATGTTCAATCTAATTTTAAAATACATTTTCTGTCTTTTATAATGCATTCTCGAATATTTATTTTATCACTAGAAATAAAGACAAGAAATACATGAATGAAGTAACTTGCCCTTATATTTTTTTTTTGAAAACATTTTTGAGTGATAATTTTTTGTATGAGTGATAAATATGATATACCTTTGACCTTCAATCCAACCAGGAAAGGGATCCTTGTTTGTACTCGTTATCATTGTGGGACGTATAATGATCAATGGTATGTTATCTTTATGATGCACTAAAAGCATCTCTCCCATTGCTTTTGTGAATACATATGTGTTTGGCCAACCGTGCAAATTTGCTCTAATTTTGCATTAGTTCATATGAGATAAAAATAATGTTAGATAATACCTATTATCTGTAGCAAATAAAAAGTAAAAAACAAAAATATAATAAGAATTTGATGAACCTTTCAATTCCATAATCTTTTAAAACATATTTGATTGTGTTTTCATCCACTTTCATTCCTCGAAGTTCATCTAATTTTTTCTTCAACAAATTCATTTCTGTGTGTATTTCTAGCTGTGAAGTCCCATTTAGGGATTGATCCATCTCAAACGGTTTCTCTTGAAAAATTGATTCTCCTTCCTCGGTCTTCCCACACACATAAGCTAGAATTAATGAATACCAACAAATTAATTTAGGAAACTTTTAGGGAGAATTTCTGGTCATTAAGGTCAACAAGACTCGAAAAATTAGTTTTGACAGTTGCACGTGGAGAATATCCGATTTAGGTACTTACCCGTTGATATATGGACCAGAAGCTTTACTTTGTGACACTGTTTTGCAATATTTAAGACATTTAAAGCTCCCATTGTATTCACACCCATTGAAATGTCAAATCTGCATAATTTTTTTCATAAAAAATGAATCAAAATTATTTGACAAGAAAAAGTTTAAGTTAGCATTAATTTTGCCATCACCTTTCATCAAAATTGGTAGTTGCAGCAGAATTGATAATAAGGTCTATCTCTTCAAACATCATATTTTTAATGTTATTGTCTTTTATTCCCAAATTTTCAACAGCAACATCTCCTGCTACTACCTCAACCTTCCTTGATATAAAAGAATTAAAATCTTCACCCAAATTCTGTCGTAGCACTCGAAATATATCTTTCTGAAAGACCTATTCTTGCAATTCAATGTAATAAGTCATCAAATATTCACAAAATTCATATTTATAAGCTATCTAACTATACTGTTTAATATATGAATGGTTAGCTTAACAGGCATGATATGTCTAATAAAATTTGTCTATAAATTGAGACAAATTTTGTATTTTTGTAATTTTTAATATTTATCGTTTTTTTCAACTTTTTTAGTAGTATATGTTGCAGGTTTGAATCACACTAGTTTGTTACCGGTCATTTTTGTACACTAAATTTTTGTTATAAAAAAATCAAATGAATATTGACAATGTACCTCATTTTTCAAGCGATAAGAGGCCAAATCAGCATTTGAAGCTCTTACGAGAAGATAAAGCTTTTGTATCTCTGGTTGAATCCGTAATATCTTTTCCACAAAAACTACAAAAATATCAATTCAACAATTATATTATTGTGATATTTAAAATGATCATTACATGTTGGGAAGTAAGAATCATCTTTACATAATGTTTTGTTTTGTGATTTTGCTTTCCAAGTGTGGATAGATAGATGTCTTTTAGTTGCTCGGTTTGGTTACAGTGATACCGCCAAATCTCTTTGTGCTGTTTGAATGTGTTAGTGGGGCAGCTAGCAGTAAGAAATTGTAGAAAAGTGTTTGCTTGATTTTGCTTACAATCTTATGGGTGATTTGGAAGTCTAGAAATAAGATTATCTTTGCAAACGGGGTCATTGATTCGAAGGTGGCGTTTGAGGAGAATAAAGATTTATCGTGGAGGTGGGATTTGAGCCGTATGAACATCCTATTTGTATGTATTACAGGATCTGGGAAACTCTTTAAGGAGGTAGCTTTGTTCTGTTTGGTTTCAGATGTGGTGGAAGGGGTTCGTGTATCTGCTTATTTTTTTAGTGTCGGTGTTCAATGTTGGCAGCGGTTTTTTCTCTGCTGTGCTGTAAAGTTTTTGTTGGCTAGGAATTTCCATTACTCGTAGAGTGTGTCTGAATGAGGGAATATTGTCAGTTAATGTAATTTTTTGAGGGAATTCACAAAAAATTACATTACCTTACATTATTCCCACATCCAAAGTTCAAACATACTCTTAGTGCTCTTTAGAGGGAGTTAGGCCCTGCTCTTTGGTTGTAGTTTATGTGTGTTGGTTTTTGGAATGGCTGTTAGTTTTTGGTGCTTGTTTTTTGCTCATCTTATTGAGTGCTGGTTTACTTCTTGTACCTAGTACTATTTTATCAATAAAATTTAGTCTATTAAAAAAAAGTAGTGTTTACAAGTTTATTCTTCATGAGTGGAAATTAGTTAATGTTTTTACAAACTATTATTATAAATTTCAGAAGATGTAATATAATTAAGGATACGATGATAAAAAAAATTAATACAATTAAAAATAAAAAATGAGTCTTATATTTAGAACAAAAGTTGTATATAGTTGTATTTATGTGGTATAAATAATACCTTTTGCTAAGAAGCCTGTTGTGCCAGTAACCAAAATGGTCTTTCCCTTTAGAAAATTTTCCATCGTGCCAGAATTCATTGTAGAGAACTAAACTTCTTGTCAAAGTTATGTAAAGGGGTTATGAGACCAATAGTTTCTAGCATTGCATTATTTATAGATGGGTTTGACAACTTCTCAACTGTCACCTATTTTCTGAGAAATAAATCATGGATCCCTCTCTACTCAATTATAAACCAAAAATTATCTTCAAGAGATTAAAAATAATAGTTAATAGCTACTTGAGATATTATTAGAAGAGGTCAAACTTCCAATCTTGGATTTTTCACTTCTCCATCCATCCATACTTAAAGTGTGGTTGTCTAGACATTGTTTAAAAGTGTGTCTAAACACCAACTAATTGACCAAAAAATAAATTAATAGTTATATTTATTTAATTTTCTTAAATTAATGTAACAATAAATCACCGTAAATTAATGTAACAATAAAATATAATTTTATTTATTTAGAACACTTTGATCTTATACTTTTATTTTTATCGTTTAAATCATTTATATCTTTTAAAACGTACACAATTTTTATCCTTTTATCATTTTTGTTTAAAAAGGTTGACGAGTCAGTGACTTGGGAGTAATGTCACCATTTTCAAATAAATTTTGTCTATGGATATTGGTATCCAACTAAATATTTCGGGTAACAAAGAATTTACTTTTTTGTCAAAAAATAAAAAACAAAGAATTCACTTTATTAATTTTTTACTGCCTTTAAAATGTAAAATATACAAATTCTCTCCCAACCACTTTCTTTTCATATTTATAAATCAAAAATTAAACTTTTAATCATAGACTTAAAATATTAAAAACCTTAACCTCTCGAACTAGTTCATTATTATTACTACTAAAAATAAGAACCTTGAATTACTATTATTCATTCAACTGATGCATACAGTCCCCACCTAAGGGAGTTCGAATTATAATTATAATTATGCTACACCCATAATTATGGACAGCCGGGAAGAAGTAAGGCAGTTAATAGGTTACATTTATTTTGAAAATGATTTTACAGAGCATTTCTCATCATACTAGTATACCTGTTCCAAAGTCCAAACCATATCTGATATGTATTTATTAAAATAAACTTTAAATATTTCCCACACGTAATAAATTCAAAACTTAATAATACACCACCAATATTATTAACCTCACTGGCATAACTTTGAATTCAATTGAGTTTCAAGTTTTGAAATATAAAAGCTAAAATATGAGTTCAAATTTTAGAGTATAGTTTCACTTGAAGGAGTATTTGACAATGCCGGGAATGTGGATGTTCATGAAGTAGTCTTCCCAGTTAATCATTTTTGGATCAAAGTAAAACATATCCATCTCTACTCCACTTTGTCTTGCTGCTATTTGCAACTTCTCTGCATTCATATTATCAAATCTGGGTGCACAAAAATGTATAAAAATTAAATTAAAAATTGATATTCATAATAATAAAATTTCTAGAAAATATTTATTTTGGGGTTAACTTACACGCCATCAAAGAACAAATAGGGTCTATAAAGGTCAACCAAGCGCATCACAGTATGGACCTTCCTGTTGATATCGAAATACATGCCCTGAAAATAGTGACAGAAGGCTTCATTGACTAGCTTTAGCCCCTGTTGAAAAACAAATTAATTAGTAAGCACTTTTCTGGTTATAATTGTTAATGATAAAAAAAGTTTATTTTTTTTTTGGAAAGAACAAAGAATTAACAGTTAAGGAATCCAATGGCTACTCAAATCCAAATATTTAATTTTTATACATTGTCAATGTAATATGTTTTACACCGTTAATAAATCACAACTAATTATAATATATTAAATTTAGAAATATCAATTATAAAAGTCAAATATTTTTAATAAATTGGCGGTTACAATTGATTGATGGTGTGAAAATTTTAATTTTACAATGACGGTATATATAAACTAAATTCATAATATAATTAGCCAAGTTTGGATGGTGAAATATTGTATTAATAGAACAATGGAGAGAAGAGTTATGTGGCTCAGTTGGTAGTTGCAAGGACAAATACAAAGGTTTGAATCCAAACCGAAAATTTTTCTACTTTCCGATTACTTAAAGTGCGAGTCTTAACTAATAAGCTAGTTGACAAAAATAAGATGGAGAGAAGTAATTGAGGAATTGGAAATTGATGAATAACCTTTAATGGAAGCAAGTATCGAATGAACATGTATCTTTGGAAGCTATTCATGTTTTCCAATACTGTAACTCTGCCAACTTTGATGGCTTTTCCTTCCTTGTCTAAACATGGTTTTGCAGTAAAATATCTGAAATTGTAATCTCTGAGGTTCGAATATCTAACTGGATTCCCAACAGAGGAACCCACATGATAGATGCTATCACAAGGTTGATTTGCATGACTCACCATAGCCACTAGCATTGCATTCACCACCATATCAGCAGGAATCTGCTTCAAATTAACTCACCATAAGTAAATCAATTTTGACCAAAGGAGTACTAGTTAAACTTAATTATACTTTTAATCACTATTTTTTGTTCTTTTTCTTATTCACAATTTTGGTTACTTTTTATAATATTCACAATTTTAATGTCCATTTTAAAATAGTGTGACGTTCAATCGGGAAATATATATTTCATGATGTGTAAATGAAATGCTTATGTAAAAATGACTAGGACATATAGGTGGATTTATTACACATCCATATCAGCTTATTTTAAATTAACCAAAAAAATCATAATAATATTTTAGTTATTAAAAAAATTAAGATATTTTTTGGTTAGTTTAATTTGGAGAAAATGATATGGATATGCCATTTAAACGGATTTATTCATCCTAGTTGCTTTACATAAACATTTAATTTATCATATTATCAAAATTCTATCCTAATTATCGGGAGGGGGCCGGAACCATCTGATGCCAGAACTGACTCCCGAACCAGATTCAACTGGTGGTGAAAATAAAAAAAATTCTATCCTAATATTGTGGACAAAATGTCACATTTTTTAAAAATATAGGAGCCAAAATTGTAAATTTATAAAAAGGTATGCAAATCATAGATGAGTCAAAATGGCAAAAACAAATGTATAAACTTTTTTACGGTAAACATATAATTAACCCTAATAATTAAGAGTATCTATAACTTTATTTCCTTTTCGAATGAAAAGATAATATCAAATGTTTCTCACCACATCAAAAACTGCATCAAGGTCTGCAAGGAAACATGTTAATTTTCCTTTACCATAAGCAACAATTAAACTGTCTATGGTTCTGCAAAAAGGAAAATAGATGAAATATTTAGGTTATGTGCTTATTACACTATCTTTGTATTATTATATTAATTAAAGAAAATTAAAGGAACAAAAAAATAAAGTAAATGAATATTTTTTGCGAAGGGTATTTCATAGGATGTGGTAAACCCCTTTTATTGTGAGATTGATGATTATCAGGTAAATTAACATGATTAATTACATAAACAAATTGGTGATTAAATTTACCTTACTCCTTCGACCCAACCAGGGAAAGGTTCTTTATAAGTGCTGGTAATGATTGTAGGACGCACAATGACAGTAGATATTTTTTCCTTCATAGTTCCCACAAGCATTTCTCCCATTGCCTTTGTAAAGACGTACGTGTTTGGCCATCCATATAAATTTGCTCTGAAATTTATTAAAATAAAACAAATCCCATCAAATTTTTGTCTTTGTGGTATATGTCGAATTTGGGCCAACACATATTGAGGCTTATAAGAACTTTGACTTCAGATCTTCTTTTAATACAAGAAATAGAGGAATTTTAGTTCAAAATGGAAAATTCTTTGGTACCCTATTTTTTGTAAATCTATGTATCTTATAAACAAAATTAGTCCACATTTAAATTCATTTTAAAATAATTTAATATAATAAAATAAATCGTATAATATTAAATTATTAGATGTTGAATATCATATCGATCAAAACCATAGGTTAACATTACCTTTTCATACCCAAATCCTTCATGGCAACTTTGATATCATTTTCAGTGGCTCCCTCTTGTCGAAGCATGTTCAATTTCTCCTCAATAATTTTCTTTTCCACATCAATGTCTAGTCCTGATACTCCATTTAGTGATACACCCATTTGGTACGGATCCTCTACTATAAGTCCTCCTCTCTCCCCACATACGTATGCTAAATTTATAAGTCAATTATTACATTAATTAGTTTCAATAAACTTGTGATAATTAAGGCCACACACTAAACATGTGTTATTAAATTTATTAATATAGTTTACACAAAAAAAAGTAATTAATAGAATTTTAAGGCATGTGTTATTTTATGTTAGGCAATATTCTGGATTATACTTTGGTGCTAGTGGGACTATCGTTGAAAAAAACACCAAATCTGTTCAATGATCCAACTACCACAATGTGTTTTTACCAATTGGACTAGGTGCAGTCGAGATGGGTGCAATATGTTTGGGGTGCAATTAGCATCTTGATATATATATAGTTCAATCAAGAAGTAATAGTTTAGATCTTAAGACGAATTTTATTTAATTGAAAATATTGAGGTTAAAATATTGGTTGTCTAATTTCAATTAATCATTCACAAATTACTTAATATTGAAGCATACACACTTTAAAAATATTGAATTTTTATTAACAATCCCATAACAAATGAGGTTGGATTCTCTCTTTCCATCTTTTTCTCTCCTCCAAGACAACACGTGTAAGAGGAGTGAGCAAATAAGTAAAAAATAATTGAAGAAGAGAGTGGGAGAGAAGTAGTTGAAAGATAGGATATTAAATAGCTCCCATTATATTTTGTAAGTAGTGGGACCTAATAGCTACCTTAAATATATTCATTTGGCTTTTTTTTATAAAAAAAATAGCTACCTTAATAGGTAGACCGCATTTTATTTTTATTTTATTTTTGAATGTCAAATATAATTATATATATAACGAGAAAAAATGATACATCAAATAGAATTTATAAAAGGGAATATAAGAAGTCCGTCTAATCGGCTTGGCATATCGGCCCTAAAAATCTCATCAAGCTCTCACTCTTTCAGGCTCAACGGTTCAATGTTCGCTAATGTCCGAAAGAATTAGAATACCCCTGTAATTAAAAAGCAGCGTAAAGAGCTGAACTTACAAAGTCCCCAAAGAAAATTTTCCAAAAAAAAAATCCCCAAAGAAAATAAAATATAATAAAATCAAAGAGATAAAAACTCCTACTAGACCGAGAGGCTAGTCCCAAATCACCATTCGACCAAAAAGAGAGAAAGATCGGAAATCACGAAAAGATGGCAAAAAGCAAGCCTATAGCCCACCAAGACCACCAGACTTCAGAATAACCATCTCACAAGACTGTAACGGTTCCAACTAGGGGTGTCAAAATATATGGATTTGATGGATTTGGATTGGATTGCTAATGGATGGATCACAATAATCCATTAATCCATTAACAATCCATTAAACTTCATTCAAAAAATCAAATCCATTCATTAGAGATAAAATTCAATTCAATCTATCCATTATCATCTTTTCGATGGATGGATATCCAATCCATCCAACAAAATTAATTGAAATATTATTGTTTAATTTCACTTTTAATACATAACTTTGATGATGAATATCTTTAATTGTATGATAATAAAAATTATAAAAAAATGATATTTTGAAAATACTTTTCGAGACGAATCCAAAAACATCTTATAATAAAGAAATTGAGATTTTGAGATCATTCAATTGTATGATAATATTTTTGACGATTAATATCTTTAATTGTATGATGATAAAAATTCTAAAAAAATATATATTTTAAAATACTTTCCGATATGAATCCAAAAACATCTTATAATAAGGAAATGAAGATTTTAATCTAATTCAAATACATAACTTTGACGATTAATATCTTTAATTGTATGATAATATAAATTATAAAAAAATGATATCTTGAAAATAAGGAAATGGAGAGTCCGATCTTATTCAAATATTGTAAAAAAAAAATTAATAACAAAAGTGACTATGATCCATAGAATTTAAACAATAGTCCATTGGATTTTCAAAAAATAGTAAACAATAATCCGTTGGATATTAAAATTAGGTGGATGCATTGGATCCATTTAATTAAATGGATGGATCCAATCCAATCCGTTAACTAATTTTGTTGCTAGTGGATGCATTGGATGAATAATTTAATGAATGGATTGGATGGATAACGGATAATTTTGACATCCCTAATTCCAGCACAAAATAGGTTGCTTCTCCCACTCATAAAGAGAGCAGGGGTGATCAGGATTTTTGACCATATACCATTTCAAATTAAAAAGTTTCACCTTATCAATTAGGTATTCAACCGATAAAGAGTAGACCGCATTTTATTGAATATCTAAATCTAAGTATAAAGAAAACATAAAGAAAAAAAAAATATTTCAAATTTAAATATAAGTAAAAGGAATGTATATAAGTATTGATAAAACGTATTCCAATACGAACCTGTGGATACATGGACAAGCACCCTTAGGTTAATACAATTTTTGGCAAAGTTTAAGACATGCTTAACTCCAAATGTATTTAAACCCAATGCAACATCATATCTGCATGTAATAATATAAGAGTTAAGAAATGAACTTTAATGTACATGATCTATGGCCATGAGATATAAATTATTAAATTTTGTTTTCATTTATCATTATAAAATTTACTTTTATTATAAATGATACCCATCAACATTTAGATTATATTTTAGAAGTCCATGTTTAACAAACCTCCCAATAAGTAGCTAGGAATTTTTACCTTTCATCAAAGTTAGTTGTCGCGGCCAAATTCACAATGACATTAGTTTGATCATATAACTCTTTAAGTAGATTTGACTCCTTTAAATTAAAGTCTTCATGGGAAATGTCCCCAGGCACTAAAGTCAATTTTTCTGAGATAAAGCTATTGAACTTTGCACCAAGATTTTCCTTCAGCAATTTGAATAAGTCTTTCCGTAAAATCTACATTTATATGAAATGAAAGTATAACATATTCAAGTAGTGATAATGATAACAATAGTTTTTTAAGTTGTTCATAAATAAAAAGTCCTTAAGTTTGATTCACACATCTAACAAAAAACCAACAAATTGAAACTCTAACATAATTAAAAAAAAAGCAATGTAGTTCATTATATTAACATTCATCACATACTATACAAACATTATAATGGAGATATAATATATACCTCATTCTGCATTCTTCTAGTGGCAGATTCAACATCCGTAGCTCTTAAAAGAAGATAAATTTTTTTCACATTCGGTTGGACTCGCAATATCTTCTCTATAAATACTATAATAGTAACATTAAAAGTAATTAGAAGAACGATTTTTTATTTATATTTAAGATTAGAATAAATATGAACATATGCATTAAGTAAGCTTAAAGAGAGAAAGTGTATGTTACTTTTTGCAAGGAAACCAGTTGCACCTAGAACCAAAATATTCTTATCTTGAAGGAAGTGAGTAATGCTTCCAAATTGATCCATTGAAGGAAAAGTTATACTTGAAGAATGATTAGAAAGATATTTTCAAGAAACTTTTATAGTGCCAATCACAAAAGAGAAACTTTGATAGTATTTGAGTGTAATATAGTGTTGAATAGACCAAAATATATAGAGAATTAAAAGTGACACATATGACAGGGCATTTATTTTGCATAGTACGTATCATGCATGAATGTGGTCCTAAAACATAAAAAATTAACAAGTGCGCAATGAGATGTAAGGGTGTGAAAGAGGAAAAAACCTTATGCTATACCCTACAGCATTTCAACTGTTCGTTGAGCTAACCTACTTAGCTGCCACTGTCTGCAAATATTAATGCCATGCCAACATGTCCTGTTTCTGCAACACGTTGTTGACTTCCTTAGTCTGAATCCTTGATCATACTATTAAAATAATTAATTATATACTATTTTTTGGGGGAGGAGGGGTGGTGTGTTGTTTATGCTTAGAGGGCATGGTTAGGACTATTTGAAGGTTTGTTTGAATATTGCAAGGTGAGGATTGTCTTTACTGTATAAATATATATATATTCAGCCATTTGTAATTTATGTGTGACTTTTTAACACATCCATTCGCATCCAGCGCTTTTGGATTTGGAGCGTGATATAAATAGTGGTTGATCCAATCATAAATTTGATAGTAGACTGTCTAATGGATGGTGGAGGAACTCTGATACCATCTTATTGGAAGATAGAACTAACAAATTTTAAAAATTAACTTGTAAGTTGAAAATTACTTTTACTTTATAAACATATATTCAAGCTATCTTATAACTACCGTTATATACAAGTATATTTGTTATTATTTTATCCACCGAAACTTGTGGTATATTTCAAATTTTCAACCATTCCGAAATCTTTATAATTCTATGTAATGGTTTGAAAAATGTTTTATGTTAATATCATAAACTAATGCAAAATGTAACAAATAGTAATAATAGTTTAGTTACTTAGAACACATGTTTACACATTTACCCTCTTGTATGTCCTATAAATAAGGACCTTATGTACTCTTTTACAAAATTAATGGATCATTTTCATTACTCTCCTTTTAGTCATATTATGGTATCAGTTTCTTTTTTTCTTCGATCCTTGGCCGTAACCGTTTCTGTTACGAGTTTGTTATGAGTTTGTTGCAATTGCAACAAACTTCATCTTCTTCCTTTCGTTTCCGCCATTGATGAAGCTTGCCATTCTCTGCAACTTCACCAATTCTTCTCGGTTCTTGCTCCTTTCTTCAACATTACTCACTCGTTTCCTTCGTTTTACTCGATTTCTCGCTCGATCTTGTTCTTGTGGTTGATCTTCATCTACATTGATCAACGATGCCTCCTCGCATTGCACCAATCGTTCCTCAACAAGATACTGAATCTGTCTTCTATATTCATCCTAGCGAAGGACCTAACTCCATCAACATTATTCCAAAGCTTACCGGTCCTAACTACCTTGCATGGAGTCGTTCGATGAAACGTGCTTTAGGAGCGAAGAACAAGTTACCGTTCATTGATGGTTCGCTCGCTATCCCTGCTGTTAACGATCTCAATCGCACTCAATGGGAACGATGCAATTATCTGGTATTTTCTTGGATTTTAAACTCTGTTTCTGAGTCTATTGCATCTACCATTGCGTTTCATGATCATGCTATTGAGGTTTGGATTGATCTTCATGAACGTTTTTCGAAAGCTGATCGTATTCGCATTGCACACATTCGCAATTCCATTAACAATTTGAAACAAGGATCCAAAACTGTTTTGGATTATTTCACTGAAATGAAAGCTCTATGGGAAGAATTGAATTCACATCGTCCAATTCCACATTGTTCATGCATTCATCCTTGTCGTTGTCCTGCTCTGCAAATTGTGCGCAATTACCGGCTTGAGGATCAAGTGATTCAGTTTCTCACTGGTCTTGGAGATCAATTCTCTGTGGTCAAGACTCAAGTGCTTCTCCTGGATCCTCTCCCTTCCTTGAACAAGGTTTATTCCCTTGTTATTCAAGAAGAACAATCCCATCCTCTTCCTACTATTGGTGATGAGTCTACTTCTTTACTTAATGCTGCACAGAGGTATCCTGCTCGTGGTAAAACTACACCTGCTGCAAGTAACAAGTCCAATTCCAAATACTGCACCTTTTGTCATCGCACAAATCATGTGGTAGAATTTTGCTATGAAAAGCACGGTCATCCTAATCAGAATAGGAATGGAGGTTCTGTTAATGCTTCTACCACTGAGGTTGATGAAGCTTCTAATGGCCAAATTGAGGTTGGTGAGTCTTCAACTGCTAATAACAGTATTACTCAGGACCAATTCCATCAGCTCATGGCTTTACTTCAACAAGTAAATTTACCTGCTTCAGCTCAACCTTCTTCTGCTACTTCCTCTTCCAATGTCAATCAACTTTCTCTGGCTCATGGTCTTTCACTTAATGAGCCCTCCACAGGTATAATTTCATCCCTTATAGGTTCAGTTAAACTTGATTCTTTGTTATGGATATTGGATTCTGGAGCTTCTGATCATGTTTGTTCTTCATTGCATTGGTTTACCTCTTTCTATAAGATTCACCCTATTCATGTCAAATTACCAAATGGTAATTCTGTTTTGGTAAATCATGCTGGTAACATCACTTTTTCATCCAATTTATCCATTAGTCATGTCCTATATTCACCATGTTTTAATCTGAATCTAATTTCTATTTCTAAATTATGTAAATCTCTTGGCTGTGCACTCTTGTTTAATGACACTACTTGTCAAATACAGGATGTGAAATCCAAGAGGATGATTGGTTTGGGTGAAATTGTGGATGGATTATATCATCTTCAAGTTCCTCCATCATACCTTGCATCACAGGCTACCTTGAATTCCATTTCAGTTTCTGTTAATAATGTAGATGTTCATCATCATACTATTCCTTTGTCTGCCATTTGGCATTTTCGTTTAGGACATGTTTCAAATAAATGTATCACCAATATGATACAATTGTACCCTTCAATTTCTGTTGATAATAAAAATGCTGTTTGTGATGTGTGTCATTTCTCTAAGCAAAAGAAACTCTCATTTCCTTTGAGTAATTCTATTGCTAATGCTAAGTTTGAATTGTTGCATTGTGATATATGGGGTCCCTTAGCTATACCTTCTGTGCATGGTCATAAGTATTTTTTAACCATTGTTGATGATTATACCCGATTTGTATGGATATTACTTCTTAAAACCAAAGCTGAGGTCTCTTTAAAACTACAGAATTTTGTCCTTATGATTGAAAACCAATTTCACACTACACCTAAATTCACCAGATCTGACAATGGACCTGAGTTCATGCTTCATTCATTTTACTCTTCTAAAGGTATTATTCATAAAAAATCATGTGTAGAAACCCCACAACAAAATGCCCGTGTTGAACGTAAACATCAGCATATCCTTAATATAGGAAGAGCTTTGCTGTACCATTCTAAACTTCCAAAATCCTATTGGTCCTATGCCATGCTTCATGCTACTTTTATTATCAATCGTATTACTACTCCTGTTCTCCACTATAAAACTCCCTACCAGAAATTATTTGAGACTATACCTGACATTACTACATTTAAAGTGTTTGGTTCACTTTGCTATGCTTCTACATTGAATGCTAATAGAACCAAACTTGACCCTAGAGCCCGAAAATCTCTATTTTTAGGCTACACCAATGGTTACAAAGGCTACACTCTCCTTGATCAGCATACTAGAGAAATCTTTGTTTCAAGACATGTAGTTTTTCATGAACACATTCTTCCTTACCCTTTATCCACTTCATCACCTATCTCTTCTTGTGATTACTTTCCCTCTTCACATCCTCCTTCTTCTGATCATGTTCCTTGTAGTACACCAACCAACTCAACTTCATCCTCTCCCTTACCTGACAGTGTTCCTTGTTCTACAAGTCCCCCTGCTACCTCTACTTCACCTTCTCCTTCATTTGATCTCCCTACTTCTAGACATTCTACTAGAATTAAACAACCTCATGCTTATTTGCATGATTATGTCTGTAATTCTACTTCTGCCATGTCTCATGCTAATAATCATCATAGTTTATATCCCATTTCTGAGTTTGTTTCATATACTAACTTGTCTCCTTCTCATTGTCATTATACTTGTTCTTTGTCTACACAAATTGAGCCAAAATCTTATGCTGAAGCTAGTAAATTTGATTGTTGGATTCAAGCTATGAATACTGAGTTATTGGCTCTTGAAAGTACTGGGACTTGGCAAATTGTTGACTTGCCTGCCAATGTGAAGCCGATTGGATGTAGATGGGTTTACAAAATTAAGAGACATGCTGATGGGTCCATTGAGAGATATAAGGCACGATTAGTAGCCAAGGGTTATAATCAAATTGAGGGGCTTGATTATTTTGATACATATTCACCTGTTGCTAAGATCACAACTGTGAGAACCGTCATTGCTTTGGCATCGATTCATAATTGGTTTATTCATCAATTAGATGTTAATAACGCCTTTCTTCATGGTGACTTAAAGGAGGATGTTTATATGTCTTTACCACAGGGTTTTTCTACATCTCATCCTAATAAGGTTTGCAAGTTAGTCAAATCCTTATATGGTCTCAAACAAGCCAGCCGTCAATGGAATGAGAAGCTTACTTCATTCTTACTTTCCTTGAATTTTAAACAAGCTTCTGCAGATCATTCTCTCTTTACTAGAAAGACCACCACTTCCTTTCTTGTTCTGCTTCTATATGTGGATGATGTGATCATTGCTGGCATTTCTTTGGATGAAATTCAAGATGTTAAATCTGCATTGCATACAAGTTTCAAAATTAAAGACTTAGGCAAATTAAAATATTTCCTTGGTCTTGAAGTAGCTCATTCACAAGCTGGAATTTCTCTTTGCCAACGAAAGTATTGTCTTGACTTACTTGTTGATTCTGGTTTGCTTGGTGCCAAACCTGTTTCCACTCCTTGTGATCCTTCAGTAAAGCTATATCATGATGATAGTCCTCCTTATCATGACATTTCTGCTTATAGAAGACTTGTAGGACGCTTGTTATATTTGAATGCTACACGTCCTGATATTACTTTCATTACACAACAGCTTAGTCAATTCCTTTCAGCTCCCACAACAACTCATTTTAATGCTGCCACACGAGTTTTGCACTATCTGAAATCTTCTCCTGGTCGTGGTATATTTTATCCCAGAGATTCTTCTTTACATCTTATTGGATTTTCAGATGCTGATTGGGCTGGTTGTAAAGATTCTCGACGCTCCATATCAGGTCAATGCTTTTTCATTGGTAAATCATTGATCTCTTGGCGCACGAAGAAGCAACTCACCGTGTCTCGTTCGTCTTCTGAAGCGGAGTATCGGGCTCTTGCAGCTGCTACATGTGAGCTTCAATGGTTGCTCTATCTGTTCAGGGATTTGCAGCTCACTTGCACCAAATCTCCTGTTCTTTATTGTGACAATCGTAGTGCGATTCATATTGCTGCTAACCCCGTTTTTCATGAACGAACGAGGCATCTCGAAATTGATTGTCATCTTGTTCGAGAGAAGCTCCTTGCTGGCCTTATGAAACTCCTTCCTGTTCCTTCTAAGCATCAGTTGGCAGATTTCTTCACCAAGGCTCTCCTCCCTCAACCATTCAGTCTTTTACTATCCAAGTTGGGTTTTTTGAACATCTATGGAGCTCCAACTTGTGGGGGGATAACAAATAGTAATAATAGTTTAGTTACTTAGAACACATGTTTACACATTTACCCTCTTGTATGTCCTATAAATAAGGACCTTATGTACTCTTTTACAAAATTAATGGATCATTTTCATTACTCTCCTTTTAGTCATATTAAAATGCAATAAACCACTTGTAAACATGCACGGATCATATTTCTTCAGCTATTTTTTAATGCAAACTCTTAATCAATTATATAATATCTTGATTCTATGTATAACATATCGCTCAACATATATATTTTTTTCCGACAAACAATGTGAAATCTATTGAATCTTTTATCTTTTGATTTTTCGTTCTGTTAATTGAGTCAATAGTTTAAATGATTCAATAGAGTGATGTAGAATGACAATTGGTTAGGTAGGTATTATAGTTTTCATTCTCATACTCATTGTTTCAAAAAATTGCCTTAGGTACCTAGAATCATATATATCTGCATGTGTAACAACTTTTGTACATATATTATACCCTATGCGTATATAAGCATTCATCTAATACCTATTACCCACATTTTTGCTAAAAGTTAATCGATCAATTATAATATCAAATCATTTTAATAAAATTAAAATTATTTCAAAGATTTTATTGGTGACTCATGAAAATAATAAACATAATTATTATCAATCCTATGCTTCACGCATATTCATATTGTGTTTGTATTGTTGGAAATAATTTTTTTTATTAAAAATGTGAAATAGTTTAATGTGTTGTATTTTTAAAAAAAAAATTGACGCAAGCATAATTTTTAAATATTTATATATGTATATTATTATCTAATAATATAAATAAAATAAGTAAAACTCCCTCCAGTCCGTTTTATAAATAAATAAAAAACTTACTTTTTAGATTTATTAAATAATTAATATATCTGATTATAAAGATTGAAAGTTTGAAAAAATACCCGTACCTAGAATCATACTCGCCTGGGTAACAATCTTTATACACGTGCCCTATGGGTACATATTATTTTTTCGGGTCATGTTAAACAGTGCACCCGGTGCACTTGGTAAATATACCAAAAATAGAAATAAAATATAAAGTTAATGTTGATATATAAAAACAACTTTTTACACTTTCAATGTATTGAATGCATGAGTTTTAAAACATAATTTTTTTATTTATGTGTTTAACTAGTGCACTAGATTTATTATCCACATTCACCATAGATTTATCTTTTAATTTTAACTTTTTATTACTCTAACTTTTTATTTTCACACATTTTTTCTCTTGATTTTGCTCTTTTTCTCTCTCAATTCATCAAAGCATCTCAACTTCTTCTCTTCCAACCATTTTTGTCTCTTTCTCCTACTTTTAATTTCCTTGAATGATTATTTTGTTATATATAGAGAGTGAAAACCATCCAACGTTTTACTTATAAAAATAAAATTAAAAATCATCGAACGTTTTAAGAATATGAAAGCGTGTAGAGTGCAATTCTAATTTATATAAATAAACTTTCAAGTATTTTGAGTTTTTTTGTTGCTATAATTGTGTAGTTTATTAAAGTTTGAATATATTTTTTAGTCAAATATATACACTATTTTTTTATCCCTCATCAGCATAAATCTTGATTGGACAGTCCATATGTTATCTAAACATTTTATATAAAACAAAAATAAAAAATTATCTTAAAATCTGAACGATATCTTAATCAAACAACTCAAAACCACTGACTGCTTGAAGTCCGACTCTATGTAATCCAACTCCCTTCATTTATGCATGTCTTATAGAAATTATAAGTTGGTAATCCTCATATTTGGAACTACCTTAAAAAGGGAAAGAAGGATAATAATGGCTGGGACCCACAATAAATGCTACTCCCTCTAGTGTTTTAATATAAAAAAAAAGTTATTTTTTAGATACATTGAAAAATTGATATATCTAATCTATAAAATATTCTAGATATATTAATCATTCGATGTATCTAAAAAGTCCATTTTTTTCTCATATATATTAACGATAGAAAAGAGTGCAATCTAAGAGGGGGTGAATTAGATTTTCGGATTTATAAGTCAATTTTCGAGTTTAGTGTTCTTGATAATTTTTCCAAAAAGTTATTATGAAGATAGGTTTCCAGGAGACTGCGGAAAAATAATGAGAGTAAGGGAAAGAGAAAGAACACAAGAGAATTATAGTGGTTCTCCTATTGGTACATCAACTTCCTTCACACCCTATGAAAGAATTCACTATGTTAGAAACTTTATTACAAGCAATCTTACCCCAAGACCCCCTAACAATCTTTCTAACATACACAAGATAGCACCCCACTATCTTTAACAACAAGAATCTTCACAAAACCCTTTAATGAAATTCTCATACAACACAAAGAGAAAGCACCCCACTTTCTCTCAACAATTTCCACCACCAACAATGGTGAGGAAATTTACAACAAAAGAAATGAAGAATAATATTGTATGGTTGTTATCAAATCAATATCACTTTAATATTGTATACAACTTTAATGCTCATAAACTTATTGGATATGAAAGTATAATCAAAGTTTCTTAAAATTGAAAGTGAATGTTTATGAGAGCAAGTGATATATTGTAACTTAGAATTTTGAGAATATGAAAGTTGTTATAATTGTAATGATCACAAATATATTTACAGAGTCTTTCGAAAATGTCCATGAAGCAAGACAACTCTTCAAAAAATCTTATGATAAAAAGTTACATTTTTACAATCACAATGGTTCATGAAAAAGCTTAATACTACATTCTGTCCAGACCTTATTACATCGGTTGCTACGTAGGGCGATGTAAAAGGTGAAGTCAATCAGCATTGCAACGGTCAACCAGTTTCAATTTAAAACATCGATCACCAGGTCTTTTTAAATCAGTTCATAGGATATGCGATTTAAAATGCGCAGACAGCTTTTCTAAAAAAAAAATCAACTTTTTATATTTTTAAAAGCTTATTTCATATGGACTTTTATATTTAACTTAGAAATTTATTTTTAATTAATTTTTAAAATAATTTAAGAGCATTCTAAGTTATATAATTATTAAAAGTGATAAATCGAAGATAAGGACCATACTTACACAAGTTACACTTATTTTAATTAAAAAGCCTAAGACTTTATCTTCATCTTGGTTCCTCATCTTGAGCCTCCATAAGAAAAAAAAATTCTTCACATAGTAAATTAAAAATTGTAAACTTGCACCAAAAAAATAATAGTAAACATATTATAATGGTTGGGACCCACAATGCCGGTGCTCTTTACTCTTTGCAAAATTATGGTTGTTTAAAATTGTGATCAAATTGTATCAGTGTAACACTTGAGTAATATTACACCGCTTAATAATGTTTTATCGAATACAAATTTTATAAAATCTATTATTGAATTGAAAGTTTATATAATCTAGATCATTTATGTTAAATTTTATGAAAATTTAAAATTATTTAATATATCATTAAAACTCGTCAAAATTAACAATATTTAATTTAATAAATACGGATAAACCGTTAATCCAGCATAATATATATACCTGGCACATAGAAATCATTGGATATAGTCAGATGGAGTATGGACTATGGAGGACTCTTCACCGTCCAATAAACATGCAACAATCGCGCAATTTAAGTTGAATTATACAAGACCTTCTTAACGTGTGAATGTGTGATTTAATGGTATCAATAAATGGAATGGGCAATGGGCACATATATCATCCACGATTATCTCTATCCTAACTGTATACGTTCGAATTTGATGGATTCAAAGGAAAAATGCTGGCAAAATAAATATATGTTTTAAGCTACTGACCAGTTGACTAGAAAAGCATAATTATCCAAAGAAAACTTTTTTTTTTATCAATGTTCAGTATCTCGGAGTAATTATTAGTAAAAAAAATAAAATAATATAATCTTAAAAATATTGTATTCAATATCAAAATCAAAAAATTTATTTTCAAGTTTTATTGTCAAAATTTCACAATTCATAAGTGAATGAGAAGCAAGAAATTTGTTAATTTATCAAACCTAAAACTTAATTATTATTTTTCAATGATAAATTCCATACCAATTCGGCCACATCAAGCATATGACTCAAAAGTCAAGGTCCAAATGGTAAAATTCAAACAATTCAAAGAAATATGGAGAGGGTTAGGTAAACTTGTATTTTTTTTCAATTCCTTGCACTTGTAGAAGCATTCAATTGCCTATCTTTCTTCGTTTGTTTCGATAATCAAGTTTTGGCTTAGGATTTTTGGTTTAGGGTTGTATTAATTTGGTTAAGTTTTATGGTTTATGGTTTGATGAGCGTTATGCTAGTGATGGTTATTAATTAGGATTAGTCTATGTTAGTGGTGGTTAGTATGCAAGCATTTGGTTAATGATAGTAAGTTATTAGTAGATGATGGTTAGAGGGTATTTTTTATAGGTTGTTAGGGTTGGTTATATAGGTTGTATGAGGGATAGAGGTGTTTGGGTTGATCTAGGCTAATATGAGGGTTAAAATTATGTTGTTTTTTTTTTTCGGAAAGTCTAGAGTTGTTACAGTCGTATTCCCATGATACGAGCCCTAGTAGTTTCAAGGACCGAGCAGCGATCAAAATATTTGAACTTTTGCTACGGGGCTAGACCTAGTTTCCCGTGGTTGCTTCATTTTTTTTTTCTTTCTTTCGCCACAGTCCAAACTTTTTGATCACTGGTTGGATCTAACGAAAGAGACCAACTTGAGTTTTATCTAACGAAAAAGACCAAAGCAAGTCCATGTAAAACACAATACAATCAAGGTAGTAGCCCATGAAAAACCAATTGCTTAACGGAAATATCAGCTATGATTTTATAGTGATTGAAGCGCTAGTCGAATTAATAGATTTATTGTTTCTATACAAAATATTTCTTTATTTTTATTAAAATGTCATATTTTATTAAAAAAAATTGCTGCAAAATAACCATCGACAAAAAACTTCTCTTATCTTTATAATATTTTATACATAATAGGTATATTTAGGTATTATTTGAACCACTTTTTTAATTGTAAACTTGTCTAGGTCTATGACTTATTTTAAGTTTTGAGTGACGCCTTGGTCTTCTCACAAGGACATATAATTTGATGATTATCAAAAATAATAGTGAATGAAATATAATTAAATGGGGAATTATGTCGTTGAAAATGAGATACTTTAAACGAGAAATTCAATTATTAGTAGCAGCGCAACTTGTCGTTCGTTTACCTCTTAGTCGTATATAATTATTTTATATTTATTAATGAAATTGATAGGATCTGGAAAAAAAATTACTAGTAATTTTTTTTTTGATAAGTTAAGTCATTTTTACCCTTATTTTATTAAATAAAAATAATTAATCCAATAGTTTCAGGTACACTTTATTCTAATCTATCACAGGTTCTAAATAATTGTTTTTTCCAGATTATGTTCTTGATTGATCATAAAGTTAACTAATCAAGCGTCAATTAATTTTATACAAGTTTCTACTGAATTAGTGTTCGATTAATCATGGCAATAAATTACAAGCATTGTGTAATTGATTGATCATATATGTTATTGTTGCTTTATGATTTCGTATATTTAACATACAATGCTCTGCTATTGTTGTATATTTCAAAAAGATGACCCATGTCATTGTTAGAATCAGAGATGCAAAATAGAGAAACACAAAGTGACGGCTAGGTTTCAGTAATATCTGAATAACATTGCTTAACATAATAAGGATTACAAGATAATATATAATAATAGCTAATGGACTACTATACTACTAAAATATAAAGCCCAATACTTAAAGTCCTAATATATCTAACACTTCCCCTCAAACTCATCATGCATCAACAAGAAACATTATGAGTTTGTCAAACAAAATACGAAAAATATATATCAAATAAAATAAACTTATAATTATCCCTCAAGCTAAAGCTTATAAAGCTTTGAACTTGTCACAAAATCAACCCTGAAAATAAACTAATATCAAATTCAGCTTCAATCTTCAGCGTCAGATTTTCAGATTGTGAGTGTTCCCTCACCGGATTCAGATTGTGAGTATTCCCTCACCATATTCAGATTGTGAGTATTCCCTCCCCGGATTCAGATGTGAGTATTCCCTCACCGGATTCAGATGTGAGTATTCCCTCAGCAGATTCAGATTTTCAGATGTGAGTATTCCATCACCGAATTCAGATGTGAGTATTCCCTCACCAGATTCAGATTTTCAGATGTGAGTATTCCCTCGACTTACCGAATATACTAAAACAAACAAGAAATCAAACTAATTCAAGCAGATCTAAACTTACTGAAATCAAATAAATCAGATGGAACTAAACAAAATCAAATCAAACGAAACATAACCAAACCAACCGTAACTAAACAAACTAGATCAAACCAAACAGATTGAAACAAAAACAAATCTAGAATAAAACTAATTCAAAGTTTCAACCAAAACAAACTAACCGAGATAAAGAAACAAATTGACAGAGATAAACCATCCAAATTCCATATGTAAAGTACCTATTATTGGATTAATCACCATGTGTCCACCAATTATTCAATATGTTTGTTCCAAGCAAACACAAATTGCAGCAACTATCAAAGACGTAGCAGAAACAAATTTTCAAAGACCGAAGTAAATACATTCCCAAACAACAAATTTTTGGAAATTGAACGGCGGAAGCAACAAACAGTTTACGGAGGATCAAACCATCAAACAAACTGAAAATCAAATACTCGAACGAAAATAAAAAACAATCAAACACCAAAAATCAAAACAAACCCATTCCCAAATTTTAGGGAACACGACAACGGAAGCATCGAGTAGTTCTAGGTGGATCAAACCATGCTCTTGATACCATGTTAGAATCAGAGATGCAAAATAGAGAAACACAAAGTGACGGCTAGGTTTCAGTAATATCTGAATAATGTTGCTTAACATAATAAGGATTACAAGAAAATATATAATAATAGCTAATGAACTACTATACTATTAAAATATAAAGCTCAATATTTAAAGTCCTAATATATCTAACAGTCACTACATACACAATCATTTGTGTAGATGACAGCATTTATAGAAGAGTATGTATGAGTGATTGAAATGCCACCTTGTGTCTCGAACTTTTTGGAGGCTATGTGCAAAATATAAAAGTGGCCCTTTTAATAATTAAAAAAAAAAACATAATGTTTTTATAAGAAAAAACCATCATCAATTTAAATTGCAACTAACAAAAAAAAATAATAATCATTCTTGTAATTAACATAAAAAGGATTTATAGTCTAATAATAACATTAAAATAATTTCTAGCTACATAAAACGAGTCATTCTACTAGCTTTTTTTGAAGCAAACTCTTTAATCAAATCTTCATATTGTATGTCATCCAGAAGATTATTCTCAATTGCTATCAAGAGATTATAAGAAAAATAGGGTCTAAGCCTTACAGAATGTTGCAATACAATTATTTTTACACCTCTTATTTACTAATACTACTACCATATAATTTTTTTTTGAGGCCCTCAATTTTTGGAGGCCCTATGCAATAGCCCATGCTGCACATGGGCTTGGGCCACCCCTGATAGTTATTTATTTTACATTGTTAATCAATAAATCGATCATTCATTGTATAATGTGATCAACATTTGAATTTTATATCGAGAGAGGTTATATATGTACAATGTGACAAACTTGAGAGTTTTTTTTTTTAAGAAGCTAAATTAGTCCACTCAAATTGGCACCAGAAAGAATTGAACTTGAGACTTCAAGAGTCAAGAAGGAGCACACTTTCAGGTCTCAAAGCAATACCACTAAACCAACCCAAGTGGGTTCAAACTTGAGAGTTGTATTCTTTTGATTTAATAAAATTATTTTGCATTTGATTACGCTCGCATGTTTATTATGTGATATTTTCTATGTTTGTGAAACTAAGTAGAAAAGAAAACTCACAATAAAAGAGTTGAATGGTTGATAAAGGTTATGACAGAAAGCAGAACAATATTGGATAATAGAACAATATTAGCTAAGAATTAAAGTAGTAATATATTATATATGATATTGGAGATAATACACTTTATCAATATTGATCAAATCTTTGAAATTAACATAATTTGCAGCTAGCTTGTACAATTTATTTAGACTGCCATCAAAAGCAACAAATTACACAGCTGTTATTGAATTCTTCAAGCACAAATTTAACCTTAATTAATAAATTACAAGTTTCACCAAACAAATTATAAGATGTAGTATATATATATATGTATTTGAGATCACTTTATATAGTATCACTTCAGAATGTATTTGACCACACCAGGGAGGTGAATGTTCAAGAAATAATCATCCCAATTGATTACTTTAGGATCAAAGTAAAACAAATCTGTCTCCACTCCACCTTGTCTTGCTGCCACTCTCAACTTCTCTGTATTCATGTCATCAAATCTGCATATGTCACAAACATTCTTTTGGTAAGCATGAAATGAAGCATCTCAAGTTACATTCTTTTGGTAAGCATGAATAATTTTAACTACTTTGTAGCACCGACACTTTTTTCGAAGGTGTATCAGATGTCTGAAATGTGTTAGTGTTGGATATCAAACACATGTCATTATTACATTCAATTAACGTGTTTTGAGGTCTCTGCAACAATATCACAACTACAATTTGAAGCTGTATCGAAAGCATTTTACCACAATAAGTTCGCAGCGCAATTGTAACCACAATAATTCTAATAATACTTACACGCCCTTAAAGAACAAGTAAGGCATGTAAAGGTCCACCAACCGATTCACAATCTGAATCTTCCTTTTGAGATCAAGATATGTCCCTTGGAAATATTGGCAAAGTGCAGTATTAGCTAGCTCAAGTCCCTATCAAATTCAAAAATTGCATGTGAGACTAATTAACTACTTGTAAAAATTTTGGTTGTTCAAAAAAAAAAACTTTGTAAAAATTTCCAATGAAAACTTTTTTAATGATGAATTAGTAATCATGGTTTTAAATTGCGGTCTATAACTGTAATATAAATTTTTTTGAGGTCTACGCAATGATATATTTGTTACTATATAAAGGTCTGCGACCGCAATTTAAGTTTGCATTTTTTAAAAAAACAAGGATAGAATTGGCTCAAGATATAGAAATTAACCTTTAACATAAGAAGGTAGCGAACGAACATAAATCTTCTGAAGTAATCCATATTGCTAAACACCGTAACTTTGCCAACTTTAACCGGCTTTCCATCTTTGTTTATCCATGGTTTTACCGAGAAATGTCTAAAGCCAAATTCTTGAAGATTTTTATACGTGAGAGGTCTTCTAACAGAGGAACCAACATGATATATAGTTACACTAGGATGATTTGCATGAGCTACAATGGCAACTAATATTGCATTCACTACCATGTCAGCTGGTATCTGAATATTAAATTAGTCGTATGTTTAAGGTGAGATTAGAAAATAATTGGAGAAATTATAATTAAGGTTAAATTAATTGGTTTCATGAAGAACCTCACCGCATCAACAATTGCATTAAGATCTCCAAGGAAGCATGTTAATTTTCCTTTTCCATAAGCTATGGCTAAACTGTCAATTGTCCTGTAATCAATTAAAGCACCAATAAAAAGATATTCCATTTATGAATTGTTTGAATTCAACTCTAATTTTAATGAGTAATAAAATCCTACTTTTTTGTTCAAAAAAAAAATAAATTAAAACCCTATTTTCAATGGTCACTTACTCACTTTCACATTTATAAAAAAAAATGCATTTTTTTTTTGGGTTTAGGCCCTCATCATTATAAAAAAAAATGCATTTTTTTGTTCCATTATATACTAATTTCAAATTTTAGTCTCCATTTTTAAATACGAATATATGTCCCAATTTTTGAAAAATTTGGACAGTTTTTCCTTTACCCAATTTTCAAATGAGACTTAATTATCAATTTAAATAATGAGTCGACAAGTCACATGGTGGTGCAACAATGCATATGTGTAAATTAAATCTTTTCCTTTGGTTTCATGCATATGGAAGAATAATTTTTGTACATAAATAATTATAGTATCAACATATTGCTAGTTTCAAATATTTGTGATTTATCTTATAAGTAATGTTCAATTGATAGCTCCAGGATCATTTGCAATGATCCGAGTTTAAATCTAAGATTTTACAGCTCTCTACATTTAAAATGTGTAAGTCTATCTACTAAACTGCTAGATTAAAATAAAATATTGGTCATCGAAGCAAAACTATCCTTTTATCAACAAAGAAAAAGAATATATTTACCTTACACCTTCGGACCAACCAGGGAATGGTTCTTTGAATGTACTTGTGACAATTGCAGGACGAACAATAGCAACGGACAAATTTTCTTTCAATTGCCCTAAAAGCATTTCTCCCATTGCCTTTGTGAATACATATGTGTTTGGCCATCCATATAACTTTGCCCTGATTTAATTTTTCATAAGTAAAATTGTGGTTAAATATTCTACTATTTTATATTTGCCCTACAAAATTACATAAGGTTGAGAAAAATATCGTTGCATGTCCAATACCCAAAACAAGTTTCTATTATTTTAAATTTAAAGCTTTGTTTGTCTAACCCCAAAAATTACTTATTCTCAAAAATTATATTCTTTCTACAATAATACTTTTATATTAAATAGTAAAATATTAGTAGTCTTTCAATCCTATATCCCTCTAAAAATACAATCTCAAACACTAGCCAAGCTATCTTGATTTATTTTACTACGTTAAACCCTTCATAATTTATTTACTCATCAACTAATGATAACAAGCTACATAATTAAATTTAAAAGTAGTCTCCATAAATTTGTTACAAGTTAGTTATGGGAACCACATATAAATCTACTTATGTTATTTATTCTCATTTGTTGATGGATAAATACCCTCAAATCATAAAAGGATAAATACCCTCAAATCATTTGTTTTATTCAATGCAATTCTTCCACTACTGTTTGGCGCAAGATTCTCAATTGGATGGAGCTGAATTTCATCAATTCTACTTCAGTTAGCAGCACTTCATTTTATTCGGAGATTTGTTAAAGAGCAAGGCTAATAAGGCTAATAAAAAGCATCGTCATATTATTTGGCTAGCAACGACGTGGTGTATATGGAGGTGGCGGAACAATATAGTATTCAGGGAATAAGACCGGTCTACTATTTTTTCTGTAGTGGATCAAATCATCTATATGTCTTGGTTTTGGTTCAGTGGCCGTTTGAGGAGTAATGTTGCTATTTATTTCGATTCTTGGTATACTAATCCTCTAGATTGTCTACAATGTGTCTAGAGTGTTTTGTTTTTTGAATTGTAAGGGTTGAGTACCCCTTGTACTCCTTATAATTCAAATTTTGCTTATCAAAAAAATAAAAGGATAGAGTAGGCGTCACGGAAGAATAAATATGATATTAATTAAGTCATTATTTCAATTGTAAGAATAAATATGCTCTTTAGCTTATACATTCGAACAATAATGTATGTTGTTTTAAAAAAAATTAATATTAATCAAGAATGGACCATATGATGTGGAACTCTCAATGTCAAATAAACTTTAAAGATATAATTAAAAAGTAAACATATATAAAATTATCTCATAAATCCTAGCTCAACTGACAAATATGCTAAAATTGTTAGGTCGGACGTCATGATCCGGGTTCGAACCCGGAATCTCACAATTACGTGAATTTTAATTTCAGTGGATTACCACTTCGTCTAAAACCCAAAAAAAAAGATAAACATAAAATATACGTGTTTTTAAGGAATCATATTTCCTGCTGTTACAGCAGGGTGCTGTAACAGATTTTGGCTGTCCGATCTCAAGTTAACGGTTGAAATCGTTTTAATTTATAAAACTGTATTTTAAATCTGAGCCGTCTGATCTCTATTTAACAGCCGAGATTCAAAACCGCGTGAAACTGCATGGAAAAAACACATGTAGGAAATCCGAATCTGTATTTTTAATGTTGCAGAATTGTCCCTTCAAAAAAGGAATGTTGGAGAATTGTCTATTGGTTTATACGTGGAGAAGTCATTTTCCGACTCTGCAAGTGGATGGGGGCATACATCATTGAAATTTTTTGTTATACATCTTTGAATTGAAGGTCACGCTTGTGACCTCATGTTCTTCTTGAAGAGGAAATGTTTTATGGGAGGAAATAGTTCAATGAAAAGCATTTTCATTTTTTGGAAGAGAGTGACGATTGACGAACATTTTTTATTTGTAGTAGAATATGAATTTTATAATTAATAAAAAATTAAAATTAAAAACAATATTTTTTCGGTCTTTTTTATAAGTAACACTTTAAAAAATAAATTGTTTTTTTTTTAATAAAAACACTCCTTAAATTTATTCTTTATTAAATACACAATTTTATTTGTACATTTATTCAATAAAATCAAATAATTCATTCTAATGCTAATGTATTAATTAGAGATATTTATTTCTCATGCTAATCTAAGATTAATTTTAGAATAAAACATAAAATTTTAGAACTGTTAATGAAAAAAATTAAAAAATTTAATTGTGTAAGTTATTCAAAATATTCCTTAATAAAAGGACCTGACGGAGTATTTATTAAATTTAGTAATAGAGCCTTAAGTTTAGTGGCAACAAGCCTTATAATTATAATTAAAAGACTTTTTAATTTGCATTTCTCTTATGCTCTTGAAAAAAAAACTTGTAATGGCAACAACTCTCCAATGTAATAGTAAGGGTTTGGTTCGTTTTAAATTTAAGTTTTTTGTTTATTTTTTTAACCTTAATAACCTATAGATATATATATATATATATATATATATATATATATATATATATATATATATATATATATATATATATCCTCCTTCCATTCTAAAATTGATCATGTATTTTATTCATATATATGCAAATGTTAACATATAAATATTTGATTTGTCTTGATAAATATTCTTATAATATTTATTTTTTAGAATATTTTATTAATACATAATGAGTTACTAGTACTTGTGGCCAATATTTTATCTGAGACTGATGAGTTAGTTCTATTATCTTTCCTCTTCAATGTTCAACAGGGATGAGTTGGCAATGTTTGGTAAGATTTAATTCAAGATATTTATGCAGCACATAGGCAAAACCATGTTTTTACTTCTTTTGTTTGTCTGTTAGACAACCCATGTGTAAAAATATGTTTTTGTATTTTGTATATAATGTATAATCAATGTCTCAAAATTTAAAAATGCGTGCACTTAAATCTATAATTTACTTTCAAATTATAGTAAATTAGCAATAGGCACTTCAATTTTTTTATTAAAAATTACTATATGATATCATTCAAAAAAATAATAATAACAATGAAAAAAATCCCAATATAGTCATGTGTATTTCTATAAATTACTATTTCTGTCTCTTATTATATAAACTTCTAGCAAAAAATTGTAAATATTAAAAAAAATATTGAAGTAATAAATTTGATTGAAATATACGTTAGATTTATATATTTAATATATATCTTATAATTATTAATACTATTATCAGAATAAAAAAATATTCAATTTTCAATGATAAATTAGAATATAAGTGTTTTTTGTAAATAAACAGCAAATGAAGTAACTGCTATTAATAAATGATTTTTTTTATATATTGTAAAACTTACATGCTAAAAGTTATGGGTCAATTTATATGGATAGACATTTGAAAAGACATTTTTTTATGTATGACTATATTTAATTATTATTTTTTTATTTAGGATCATTACTATCTATCTATAGAGTGTCCCCATATATTAACAATGTAAGACTATTTAATCTCTACTCGTCCAATAATCAAATGTAGGACATGTTACTATAATATACCAAGTATTGTTGGTTGTGTCTATTTAATAGTGTCAATTTATATATTTAATTTAAATTAAAAAAATTATTCTAATAATATTTCACAAACCTGGTAAGACCTAAGTTCTTCATGACAATTTTAATTTCATCTTCTGTTGCTCCCAGCTGTTGTAGCTCACTCAATTTATCTCGCACCACTTTCACTTCTACATCAATGTCTAATCCATTTACACCATTTAAGGACTGGCCCAATTGATGTGGTTTCTCTAATATCAACCCTTCTCCTTCCCCACATACATAGGCTGAAATAAATTATGAAAAAACAAAATAAATTATGATGAGGATAGTTAATATTTTTCCTAACTTTTGGGATTGATATTGACATCTATTTATTATTTAGTAGTACTTCCTCCTATTTGAATTATAAATCAAATAATGTTTAAGTTTATTAAATAACGGATATATATCTGATTTATATTATATTCCATCCGTCCCAAAATATAAGTAAAAGTTGATCAACAAAAATGAATGTATGTATTTGGTCCAAATCTTTAAACAAATACATCAAATTTGTTGACTCATTTTTGCTTATATTTTGGAACGGAGAGAGTGGTTATTTATTAAATATAAAAAAGTAAGAAAAAAAATTCTTATAAGTGAAACCAAAAAGTACTAATTAACCTGTTGATACATGCACAAGAACCTTGAGTTGATTGCATTTTTTGGCAAAGTTGATAATATACTTAATCCCAAAAGTATTTAGTCCCAAAGATATATCATACCTGCATAAGGGTGAAAAACAAAAAGTGAAAGAATAAAAAAAAAATATAAGAATAGGGTCAAACAAGAAAGTGAAAGAATACAAAAATATATATTCTCTTTTTTTTAGCCAAAACAAATTATTGAAAACTTAAATATTTATATAAATAGGATTTAAGATTTTAAATAATTCAATTTTTTATAACCACATTTTCTAAGTATTTGGTTACTATATATTTAAAGTAATTTTTTAAAAAAAAAAATATTTGAAAATGGATTCAAAAGACATAAAAGAGGTAGTAGGTGTAATTTTGGTTTATAATCCTTAAGATGCATACAAAAGTTTATGATTTTTTACCTTTCATCAAAGTTGGTATTTGCAGCTAAATTAACAATAACATCTGTTTGATTGTAAATTTCTTCCTTTAGAATAGAATCTTCCAATCCCAAGTCTTCAAGAGAAATATCTCCGGGCACTAGAGTCAATTTTTCCGAAAGAAATGTAGTAAAATTTGCCCCCAATTTTTCCTTTAGTAATTTAAACAAGTCTTTCCCTATTATCTACACACCAAAATACATATTTATAGTTAGCTTCAAGAATAAGTTAATTATATAAGAACATAGTGATAATATAAAACAATGTATAATTAATTTACAAAAGGTGAGTAGATTCCTAATCCTATCACTATGATGTTGGGTTTGAGTTATTTTTTGTTATAGGAGTTGGAGTATCCTTTATACTCTCTTAATAAAAATTGCTTATCAAAAAGAAAATAAGAATCCTTCGGGTGTTGATTTGGTTGTGTGACTCCAATATAATAATAACTCCTACTATGATTGAATCTAATTGTTTGCAAGCATTACAAGTAAATCACTCAAAGAATGGGATTAATACTGAATTTGCAACTATTATCAATAGATGTAGTAATTTATTAGTCTCGCATAAAAATTGTAGTATCAGTTATGTTAGTTAATCGAGTTGCTTAAGATCTAGTTCAGACATCTCTTTTCTATGCTAGTCTCCAAAATTTTAATCATTATTTTATATTGAACCTACTATTTTAAATGAAATGCATTAAGTTTGATTCTGTTAAAAAAAAAAAAATCTATAAAACCGAGAAGTAGAAATACTAAACAAGAGTTATTGCTATATGTTATGAATAAGGTAGTAAGATTGCTTTAAAAAAAAAAGAATAAGGTAGTAAGATTGAAAATAGTAACCATTATGTTATTCCTTTGTTGATTTGATGTGATTAGAGATTGTAACGTATAAGCAAGACAAATGTTCACGCGTAAGCAAGACTGAAAATAGTAACGAATTTAATGTTATTCCTTTGTTGATTTGATGTTAGCATGAGTTTGATTTTATAATATAAAAAAATGGACTTCAAATCTCAAATAGAACAATTATAAATTGTCATTAATAATTTCAACTTCCTCAATTTATATGTGTTTTCACACGAACAAATATTATGGCAAATAGTGTTTTCGGAGCATTTTTTAAATTTTTAAATAGTAAAATTTTTAAAAAAAATTATGAAACTGTGTGAAGTCAACACATTAAGAATTGAAATGTTCAATTTTTTGAATAAATTGTTTTCTTAAATGGAATACTTAAAAAGTGTCCAGGAGACACCAGGCAGTAAAACCCATATATTATTTATAATACAAAAATTCATTTGAAGGCCACGGTAGTCGGTAGGATATACTTGGATTGAGAAAGGATAGAATTTGAATATGTGCAATGCATAAAATAATAGTAAAATATTGTAGTTGCCTACAAATACTAGAATTGTTAGCAAGATCTTAGTATTTCGATCACAAGATACAAAGTTCAAATTATTTCGAGAATCATCGTAAAATAATCATTAGTATCGCTTTATTATAAAAATATTCATTTCCCTAAAATTAGTTTACTTATCTATTGTAAAAAAAAAAAAATTAGTTTACTTATCTACAATTATAATTATAAAAATAATAACAATACTTTGGTTTTAAATATAAAAGACAAATTAATGGTCGAAAAACTGATTTGACCAAATACATGTTGACTAATTTGTCGTACTAGAGGATAATGCAAGAGTGGTTGCAAATAGTATCAGACACATAGAGTCTATTTGGTTGGAAGAAAAAAAATGGGAAGGAGGAAAATACAAAAACCTATGAATATTTTTTAGGTTGGTAGAAAAAAAATGGAAAGGAAAGAAAAACATAGAAACCGATAAATAAAACTAATCTAAATATTAATTTATGTTCATTCTTCAATTTACGTGTTTTCCCTCTTTCCTGCTCTATTTTCTTCCAACCAAATTGACCACTAATTAAAAGGTTAGGGATTGCAGTCATGAGTCTTTATCTTAGTATTCAATACTTGAGAATTTGGACACTTAGATACATACTCTTATTAGTTTCTTTGAAGTGCTACTTAAAGAAATAAAAAAAAATTGAAAAGAATTATTTTTTACATTTTTAATAAAATGTTATAACTACACATATTTCAATATATTTTTTGTACTTTATTTAAATTCTTTAACCAGTGTTTCAAGAGTACTATTTATCATTTTTCCTTACATAAATGAAAAATGCACAAAAGAAAAAAATTAAATAATAAATAATTTTAAAATAATTAAATAATATGTATTTTATTTTGCTTTCACCACCAGTTTAATCTGGTTTGAGGGTTAGTTCTGACATCAAGTAGTTCAAATCCCCTCTGATCGCAGTTGCGGGGTAAATAATATGTAGTTTTATATGTATGTCCCAATTTGATGTTGAAAATCTTATTTCCATTCAAGTATTTTTGCAAGGGTACAGAAAATGTTATGACTACATATGCATATGTTTCAAAAATTGAAACAAAAAGATCAAAATGAAAGAAAATGTACAAAATAGATTAGTACCTCATTGTGAAAACGATGAGTAGCAGCTTTTGCATCTGCAGCTCTTAAAAGAAGATAAATCTTCTTAACATTCGGTTGAACTCTCAATATTTTCTCCAACAAAACTGTCAAAAATATAAAGAACCAAATACATATACATAAACATACGGCATATTTCTCTAGTTTCATAATAGATTTTATTCAATAATAGATGTATCTGGTCTATAATACTGATTAGACTCATCAGTTATTAAATGAGTCTAAAAAGTGAAAAGTTGCTTATATATAAGACGTAAGACATAACAAAGTGGACATATACTAAAGAAGGAAAGAGGAAGAAAAGTAAAGGAACATACTCTTAGCAAGAAAGCCAGTGGCACCAGTGATTAAAATGGTCTTATCTTGAAGAAAATGGAGTACACTTCCTAACTCCATTGTAGTTGTAGTATAGTAGTACAAGTAAAATATACAAGTGCAAATTAAATTGTGACAATTAATGTGAGAAAAAAGTTGAACAGTGAGTTTATCAGAGAAAACCGACACAAGAGAGTGGTGAAGTGTAACCTCATTTGGCCATTTTATATAAAAGCAGAGAAATCAGCTAGCTAGGAATAGCAATTATGAGATAGAGTGTAAATAATGTATTCGCTCTGTCCCAATTTAATTGACACAGTTGACTGTTTCATACATACCAATGCATAATTTTGATGATTAATATTTTTAATTGTATAATAGTAAAAATTATAAAAATTTGATATTTTGAAAATACTCATCGAGATGAACCAAACAACATCTTATATGCTAATAATTATTTTTGTTTATTAGTAAAAAAATAAGGTCAAAGTTACATGTATGAATAATACACAACAGTCAACTGTATCAATTAAATTGAGACGGATGGAGTATCTAGATAGTTTAATATCTTAGGTACACATAAATTAATGAACTTTTTCTAATATCTTTCTTGTGTTTTGTGGTTTTGAAAAAGTCAAACTTACACCAAATGTAAAAATCTTTATAGCTTGGACAGAATGCATGCCATTCCCCATTGCTATCTTAATTTTTATTTAATTTTTTCATTTTTTTATGTTCATGTGATTGTGATCTCATTTTGATGATGACTGATGTGGAATTAAACATCTTGCTTTGATTGATTCACAAGTTTTATGTTGATACCAATAATAATTTTAAAAAATAATATAATTCAATATAATTATAAGTATTGTGTCTGACACTAATGCGTGTCCAACATTAAAACACGTATAATTCAAAGAATATTTATATTTCATAAGTTCCAGTATTATTTGAACTTTTTTAGCAACCATAGCATACACTCACATGAATGTTGCTAGCATTAAAATATGACATCCTTTAAAAAATAAGACAAATGCTAAATAGTGTTCTGAGACACTCTTTAAGCTTTTAAATAGTAAGATTTTATAATAAAAAAATTCTGAAAATGTGTGAAATCAACGCATTAGAAATTGTAATGTTTAAATATTTTTGAATAAATTATTTCCTTAAAGAATGTCCCGAAGACATCGTTTAGACCCATGCTACAAATAAATACTGGCCGTGCTAAAAAATAAATGGCAAATCCTCTTTATCTTTTTCCCTACAAATAAATACTGCCCATGCTGCAAGAAGTGACATCAACACCACATCCGTGCCTATTTGGATTTAGTGAAAAAATTTGACTACGTACATAAAATCGGCATATATGAATCATTTGATCTATATTTTAATTTCGGATATTTATTGTTTCTAAATTTAAAACTTAAGTTTATAATTTAGATCATCCAATCATTTGATCTATATCAAACGATCTAAATGTAACTCACTGTCATATAATCACATACTAAGACTCCGTTTGGCCCAGCTTATTTTCTCCTTTTTTTCTTCTTCTTAAAAATTGTAAAGAAGGAAAAAATATGGATGTATTTTGGTTAGAAAAAAAATCATTTGTTTTGCTTATAACATTAGATTCTTATTGTTTTAATCCACAATTTGATACATCGCATAAAAAAACTGACGACCTATACATATGCTGACTGAAACATTCTCATGTATATTTTTAATGCTGACTTGACATTTTTATTTTTGTGACTCAATAATGTTTTTTTAAAATAAAAAATAAAGTTGACAAGGGACCAAAGTCTTCAAATTAAAATAAGGACTAAATATGAAATAAAAAATTAAATATTTTTCATCTCTTCAACAACATCTTCATCCTTCTTGAACAACACATTCAGAAAGAAAAAAAAAATCTTCTTGAGTTAAAAGTATGAAATAAAAATTTCATTATTTTCTTCTTCTTGAGTTTAAGATGTAAAAAACCTTCATAAACTATGAAATAAAAATGTCAAGTCAGCGTTAAAAGTGAAAGTGGTCGTGGTTTAATGAACAAATATAAGTTATATAATTTTTTTGTGTGACGGGTCAAAATAAATGAATAAAAAGATAAGAATTTAATATTACGGGGAAAACAAATTAAACAAAGACTAAAACTCAAATTCACCCACATTACATGGATGAAACAATTTTCCTAAAAATAATATGTCAAGTTATCACTCATTGCACATCTGGCAAAAGACAAATCATCAAATGGTCAGTCTTCTTTTTGTGTGGCATGTCTTAGTAAATTACTAAAATGAAAAGAATCTGATATTACAGAGGCAAAAGAAAAAGATTTTTTCAAAATTAAAAATTAAACTTGCCTATACTACAAGAATCAAAAACACATTTTACCTTTTTTTTATTATCTAAAATGAATAGGCAATATGTCCACCGTTTTTTATATCCACATTTTTTTCAACTGTGAACCATATCAGTTGGATGATGATTTTCTCCATCTATCTCCTTCTAAAATTTGTTTCCGTCTCTCTCTAAAATTTTAGAGAAAAATCAAGAAAGAGAAAAAATAATAATAAAAAATGATCAAGAGAGAGAAGATTAAGAGAGAGATAGATACATTTTCAAAAGAAGAGAGATATTCAAGTCCGATGTTTTGTGTATATATAGTTCCCAATTAATTGTGGCCTAAAATAAATAGGCAGCGAATTCAAGTCATTTGATTTGGTTGGCTACAATTTGGAATTTATGGAAGCTTAGAAACGACGTGATTTTCAAAGGGGTTCTTCCAAATACTACAAAAATTGTGGAGGATATCAAATCTTATTCTTAGTTGTGGTTTTGTGGACGCATTGCTCATAACAATTGTATTTCTTTATCTGATTGGTGTCATGACCATATATGTTTTATTCTTCGCTCCTGATCTTTTGTCTTGTATTGTAAGGGATTGAGTACTCATTACATTCATTTATAATAATATCTTGCTTATATACATGAAGGGAAAAAATAGGCGCAAATTTTCATACAGACACTTGACAGAATATTGAAAGAGTACAACACGTGAAAAATGTTTGCCTATTACTCTCTAAGAGCACAATTTTTCAATTGTTGCTTAAAAAAGTCAAAATTGTTATAATGTTTAAGCTACTCTACATCAAAAGTCCAACAAATTACTCAAAAAGATGAAACGAATCTAACTCTGACCATCTTAAAACTTTATCACATGAAGGGAAAAAACACAAGTTGAAGTGAAAAATAGGTGAGTAGCAGATCATTTGACAAGGAAATGACATAATCGTACTATTTCAACTTCGATATCAATTTTCATTCAAGAACTCTTTGGTGATTTTTCTTTTTAACCAAAGAACTCTTTTGTGATTAGTAATTGTGACAATAGTGTTCCAAGATAAATTAGTTGGGTAGGGTTTATTCATATTGAATGTGTCAAGTCTGCTGGGGACCACTATTAAGTGTCATAAAATAAATTACTAAAATAATTTACTTGCTTGACATGTTAGGTCATTTAATTTAATTTAATTAATTTAAATGGCCAGTCCTGTTTGGTTAGGACGGGTCATGGGACCAACTATATTATATATCAACTTTCTTCTAAGTAACTATTTCTAAATATTGCCCTTCTCATCAACAATGAATTTTTTTTTAAATGAAATGTTCTCATCAACAATGAATTGGTTCAAGTGGTAAGGGAGTTTTTTTTTTTTTTGAACGGCAAATATATTATTAATATAAACAGTCTTTGCACATGACGAACAAGTGGTAAGGGAGTTGATCCATTTTATCATGCGGTCAGGTGTTCGATTCATGACTCATGTGTATGTAGAAAACTCGGCTGGGACTTAGGAGGGAAGAACTCATTTTGTGTGTCTCATAGGTTCCCCGACGGAGATTAGTCGTTGCTAACGGCGGTGGAAACTTCGTACCAAGATCAAATGACATTAAGGTGTCAAATTTAGTAATATGTCACCTTCGATAATTCTTTACCGGATAATCATTTTACAAAATTTACCGTTTGACTGAAAGATACTATAACATAGATATGTCTGTAAAATATAACATTGATCGGAAATCATTTGAAAACCTCAATGAGATACATCAAAATGAACTCATTTTTTGAAAGTTTGCAAGACGTTAATTTTGAAATATCTCAGTGACGTATCTAATTAAAAACCTTGGAACTAAAGTACCTAATTTTTTGTAGCAATATTATCGTCGACATTCGTTCAGGCGCAATTATCGTTCAAATTTACAAATCTAAAAGAGCGACTCATTCATCTCTAATGGTGTGATGTGATGATAATACATGTGTCACTACAAAATTAAACGCAAACACAAATCACTGGGATCCACTAGCATCCTACACCTGAACTGGTTCTCGTGCGTATAGATCCTATCTTGGAGGAGTTGTCAAGAGAAAATAATAATTTTCAAAGGTATCCGCGATTTCCACACCATGCCCAAAACTTACATTTCTCTCACTAGTGGGCATCCCCCTAAACCCTACAACCTCCTTGAAAGGGTCAAGTAAAGCAAACACTAAGAATATGCGGATGGTAGAAAAAGTATATGGTCATTCAACACAGTGCGATGACCAGACATGATGAGGTCATGTTCGCAAACAAAAAAGGATTCTCATCCACCAGACGTCCCAAACCCTTACATCTCTCTCCCATGTACTTAACCCCCCACCAGACATCCCCGCTATATATTTATGAAAGATCTAAATTGATAAATAAATATATACAATTGCATTTAAGTTGAGCAAGTTGTTATTCATTAAAAAATTATTTAAAACAAAATGCAATAGTATTTGGTCTTTATTTATATATCTGCTATCGTAAAAGCTAAAAATATTGTATTCAAAATGTAATGCATTTAATCCATCATTGATTAATGTTATCGTTTCGACACATCTTTAACCCTTTTAGATATGTGTCTTAGGAAAGTAGAAGCAAAGAAAAGAATAATTTTGTTTGGAAAACTTGTTCGACAAGTGTCATACGAGTATCGGACACCGATACAAATTAAAGAGTGTCAGAGTAAAGAAAAAAATTACAGTATTATTTTTGGAAATTTGTCTGAGCTATCTGACACCTATCATACGAATATCATACAAGTGTCAGACATCAATACGTGTTGGATATCACAGCACATCTAATTATAGAAATCTCGTATTTCATATATTAGAGAGATCTACGAGTTTCTTTTTTTTAATCAAGTTACTTTGACCACGAAATATGTGATTTGTATTGCATGTGCCATGAACATGATCGATGATGATTATGTCCAAATGAACAAAGAATTAGATAATCTGCCTTATTTGAGCCACGTGGACTTAAAAGGAGTAGGTGAAAGACAAGTTTTGATTAGCAAGTGCTGATTTCGACATTCATCGATGGGGAAAAAAGATACTATGTTGTTATAGCAGGACACTGTAATAGATAAAGATCGTTCGATCAGAATCATGTGATTAATATTATAACTTGCAATTTTGTTAATAAATTAATCTGATCTATTTGGTCTGATAATCAATAACTGAAATACAAAATAGCGCGTTGAATTATGTGTTTTTGCATTGCAGAAAATCGCAGTCCTCGTTGTTGATGTTAAGTTGAGTGTTGTAGTCAACATAAGTAACCATTGTCTTCATAAATGAGGACTAATTTGGACATATTAATTATTGGCTGGAGAAAGAGTAATTAAGAACACATAGAATAGCTTATTGATTAAAAGGGTCAACAATACCACACGTTTTTCTTAAGTCAATTTGTTTTCCTAGACAAGATAATTCCAATTAATATTAATTTAAGATATTATTGACAAACAAGTCTTTGTTTTATAGCTTGTTGCTAGGGCTGAAAATTACGTTTGTTATTTTCATATTGAGTGAGTGACATCATGGAGAAGGTTTCGTGAGAGAATATAACTTTTGAGTGTAATTGTTTTGGTGATAACTTTGTAATGTGCATGGATGAGTAACGTACTTTTTAAGAGAATTTAAATTCTTCTATTTATTGAAATGATTATTTAGGAGAATATTTAAAATGATGACAATTTATCAAGTATTTTATCTAAGTTAAATCTAGAGAATTTCAAATGGTACTTAATAGGAACTTAAAAGTTCTTTCTTATACAATGAGAATGTCAAATTAGTTATTATAATATTTTAAAATATTGCAAGTTGGTCCTGATATTGTTCAAAATTTTCAAATCGACCCTTATATAAATTTTCAAAAGTTGCAAAAGTGATCATAGATTTTCAAATTTTGCAAATAGGTCCCTATAAATTTATTAAAAAATTGTAAATTGGTCATTATAAATTTAAAAAATTGAAAATTAGCCCTTAGAGTTTTTCAAAATTTGCATAAAAATCTTTTTAAATTTTTCAAAAAGTCTCTATTTTTGCAATTTGTTCCTCAATTTTTGTAAACTTTACATTCAACCCAACATTTATATGTTAGTGGGTGAGTAACATTAATCCAATTAAGTCTTGTACTAAAAAAAAAATTAATCCAAGTCTATTAAGTGATAATTAAAAGTTTCGATCAAAAATGTCTCTATGATCGCATAGCTTCAATTGATATAGATATTACATTTTATATGTAGAGGTTGAAATTAGTTTTCACCTAAAAACTTACACCTCCAACGACTATAATAAGTAAAAAAGTAATTTTAAGTCCATTAAATAATTAATATATCTGATCTATAATATATACAATTATTCAAAGGCTATTTGTTACAACTTCTTTTTATAAATAAATCATTTTTAAAAATATTGCATCTGTTGGCTAGAGATTTTTTTAAAAAAATCAAAATCTAAAAATAAGCAGAAAATTGATAAAAATGAGAAGGTCCTAAGTTCCTCAAATAATAGATCTTTGGCTAAATTTTATATTTGATCCTCTGTATTTTAAGTTTCAATTTAGTCTCGTATGTCACTAATGTCAATATAAGTTCGTCCTTTTTGTTAAATTTTGAGTTAGTTTCATATAAAATTTGTTAAATTTTGAGTTAGTTTCATATAAAATTTTCATGTGACACCCTCTTAAGTTGTCCATGTATGCAAATTTGTTAGCTATATGGACGATTTAAACCGAATTTGATTAAAAGAACTAACTTGAAACTTTTTTACCTCAAGGGACCAAATTAAAACTTAAAATAAACATAAGGGACCAAATATGTAATTAAGCTTAGATTTTTTTAAAAAGAGAAAAAACAATAAGTGTTAAATGGTAAAGGTTATTTTATAAATAAAAAAAATCACTTAAAGATTATTTTATTTAAAAGTGATTTTTATTTCAATAAAACAAACTCAAAGTATGTAACAAAAAAAAAAGGAAATTCTAATTTTCTATAAAATTTCTAAATTATTAAACATCAAAATCACAATTTTTTTTTTAATCTACAAACGGATCCTTGATGAACATAAAAATTATTATTTTTGTTTATAATAGTGACAAAAAAAATGCAGTCTAATGCAAAATCATTAACGGTTTATTGATTTTTATTGAATACCATTAATTTTGATGGTCCTAATAACATATCAAATGATTTTAGATTCTTTAAAAAAAATTATAGATGGTCTATATGAATCATGATATAAACTTTGAATTCAACGGTGAATTTTGTAAAATTATAATAGTGTTAACAGCATGTGCACCGTAGAAGATTTAATGAACATAAAAATTAATTTGTTTTTTAATTTATAACAATGACAGAAGAGTAATATCATTCACGCTATCTAAATTGTGATACTAACCGTAAACATGACAAACTTCAACCACTTTTGAATTTGCCTCTCTTTCACGACAAGTGTTTAGATAAGCCTAATATTTTGGAGTATTTGATTGAAGAGAGTGAAAGAGATGGATCAAGAACAAAAACAAATAAAGAGTGAGAGTTGAATGATAGAGAAAAATATCTTTAAAAATTACACCAACTCCATGATGAGGGTCAACGTTCCTAATAAATAAGGTCTCACAATTACAGCCTCAACTACAAATTTGGCACAGCTACAGTGGAGGTTTAATTAGCAACATACAACCCCACAGTACTTTTATTTTTTAAAGCAAACGGGAATACATCATGATCATACAAAATTAGCAGTCCTCATGAGCGTAATCTACCTAACGAACATGCATACGGGCACAAAATCAAGTTACAAAATAAGATGAGGAGTGAGCATCAGTAAAATCAAAAAGGGTTTGAGACTGGCGAATGGATCATCTGCCACGGAGTAAGAATCCATGTAACAAATGAAAGGAAAGAAATTAATGAATAAATTTAGACTAACTCTAGTCCAAGATCATTCATTGGTGTCCATAATTTTATTTTATTTTCCGTCAAACCAAACCGACCAAAAGTCTAAGCCACGCACAATGGTTGACATACCATATAAATATATAATACATTCATTACCATATATCATCTGAGAGCAACAACTTCAACATACTTTAAAGTCTCACATTGTTTGAGAATTGAGGTCAATATTAGTTTATAAATAACAATTATACTCTTCAACCCGATAAAAACACATTTTAAAAGAAACTAAAATTGTAATGGTATATATTTAAAAAGATGGTGCGACGGCCGTGAGATTGAAACATTAATTATGTAGAGTTTATCAAATTTAATTTAATTTTATGGAAAATGCATGTGGACACATATTAAGAATATAAATATAGTAATTTTTTTTTTTAATTTATGTATTATATTTTTTAAACATTAAATTATTTCATATTGTTAAATGCAAAATTTATAATTTTTATATCTTTTTTTAATAAATTTAATTATTTAAAAAAGTATGATATGATGTCGCAAAAAGATGAATTATTATTGGTCATACTTGTAAATTTATTTTACACTGTCTGCTTATCATCTTTAAACTCTTATTTTTTCTCTTTCACTTATATTTTTTTTTTAACAAATGTACAATGGTGAAATAGATCATTTATTTTTAAAAGTAATAATACTAAAAACACACTTTTTAACACACTCCCTCAAACACATCTCTATCAATTAAAGCCACGTCACCTTTCATATTTTAAGACTTAAGTTTACCAAGTGACCGGTTCTTCAAATGGAGAAAGATGACACTTTTTTAATTTAATTGTTGTTGCAGCATCTCCATCACAAGAGTACTGGGACCCTTTTTCAAATGTGTTTAAAAGAGTGTGCTAGAGAGTGACTCTAGCACAGTGAGAGTATACATTTTTAACAAAGAGAGTATGTATTACAATTTAGAAAGAATTTTTAACATCATTGATACTATATCTCTCTACATCATACATAATATATGTCTCGCAATAAAATTAATCGGCAAAATATATACATAAGCAATTGGAACATAATTTTTGTATGAAAACTGCTAAACAGTGTTTCTGAAAAACTAGTTAAGCATATTATTAAAAAAAATGTTTTGAAATTTGTATATTCAATACTTTAAAAGTATAAAAAAATATTTATTTTTTTATATGTTTAATTAATGCTCTAGAAACATTGTTTAGCATGGTGTTTTTTATAAACAAATATTGATAAAGTTAATGATTATATTATTTTCTAGATCTTGAGACCTCATCTTTAAAACTTCTTTGATATTTTTTAGTTCATTAATCGAACTCTCAATGGAACATAATTAAATTGATCACATTATTATGTTTGTTGACTCAGATGCATTCAATGTAAGGATATCAATGTGCAGTGTATGTTGGTCAACTACACACTATTCACCTAAATCTTATCTTTTTTCTTTTAAGAGTGATATCCCAAAAAAAAACAAATTTTGTTTTAATTCTAATTATTTTAAAATGTTTTCAAAAATCAATTAAAAACTAGATAAGCCCTCTAAGTACAACAAAACCAACAATTACAACAACCTAAATAGTTAAAACTATAAGATATTATTGATATTTTTAAGTGAAAAACGTCACATAAAGAAATATGATAAGGTTATGTTTCACATGGACCGCTATTAAAAAATTTACGATAGATCAGTCCACTTTTGACAGATTTAGATTATCTACCATCTTACTCTCTATCTCTCTTTTAACAGAGTTAGAGAGAGATAGAAAAAAATTATAGGAGACTATCCAGTTTGACTTTTCACCATTACATCAAATAGGAGAGAAAAATAATATCATCTCTGCAAGGTCACCAACGTTGCCCCAATACACTTTGCGGCATGCCTCTTGGTGATGTTTGAACCTCTCTAAACCAAGTATCTGTCGCAGTACAGGGATTTAGGTCTTCGCCATTTTTGTGCCATTGATGCATGCACAATTTATAAATCAGTACAAATCATATTTCAATCCTAATTCATAATAGCATGTATATCATTTTCCAAAAGTGATAATCCAGCAAAATTGAACCTTACGTTATGTGTTGTTGGATTCAGAAAAGCACATTATGACTGTTTATTTGTAAAAGAGTGCAGAGTACAGAGGCTATTTGCAGCCCCTATTAACAAAAAGTTGAGATAGTGTAATAATATAAATAGTGTGAACAAACTATGATAAAGTCAACCTAAAAGCACTTGAGTAACATGGCATAGGTCTCTACTAACTTAACCTAGAGGTCTCCTATTCAAATTCAACGCTGTGAATGCAACAGAGTTAACAATTTTAAGAACTTTGACTCGAGAGATAAATCTATTATGTAATTACACGTAGAGGATACTTTTAAGAACTTTGACTCGAGGGATAAATCTATGTAATTACACGTAGAGGATACTTGGCCGGTACACACCAACAACAAAGAATATAATACAATCAATGATCCTACTTAATCTAAAAAAAATGGATTTGTTTATCATAGACAAACTTATTGCCACATCTGAAAATGACATTTGTTAACTCATGGGATAATGGATTAGTAGAGATTAGTATCAATTTTCATCTATGGCAGTTTTTTTTATAGACAATGTTAGTGTTAATTTGAGGAAGTGAGACTCTGTTGCCAAAAGTGATCGAACCTTGAACCTCTGTGATACTCTTTCCACGGCAAATTCATACCACTCGACTTCACATTTTTATCCTTTAAAATATACTAACTTCGTTGTTTCCATTCCTTCAAGCATAATCTTAAAACCAAACAGTTAACTAAACTATCAATAGTCACATATTACAAAAGATATATATTTTCCACAGCTATAGGACAAATCAAAAAGAAATTTTCCAAATGTATCCATAAATAATCAACTTTTGCTACCATAGAATTGTGGCATGTTAGTAGAGCTCAAAGTGTTGAGCTAGACAATTGCTTTGACCATCAATATAAAGCTTATCATTGCTTCCTACTGGTAAAATTTCTAAAGCATAATAATATATGCAACAAAATGTAAATGATAAAGTAGATTACTGTTCATCCATGTCGATAAAATCCTATATAGGTGGAATAACTACACACTCCAAAAAATATAAGATTCAGAATTCAAGAACCTCATTCCTGATCTGGTGTATCCTGAACAATTTGATCATGTGCATTTGCTTCATTTGCAAGTGCAGGAGGGAGGTTTGCGAGACTTTTTTCGACCTGAGCATTGTTGTCCTTACTGTATATTGCATCCTCGGGAGTGTCCTGTACGTATGTTGCTAATGGACCACTCTCTATTAGATTGGTGACAGGTGAAGATGTTTTGAGTAACAGTGGATTTCTTTGATCATGATTATTAGCATCAGCAATTTCGTATTCGGATACGAGATCCATGAATTCGTTGAGCAGTCTCTGGACTTTCCTATTTGATGCCAAGGCTGGAAGAATGTCTTCGATAAGGAGTTTGTGTTTCTTCATTCCCTGCAAACACACAATTGGGAAAGTGGATCAGTTGATGAGCTCAACATGTAATGGTTTGGTATTCAAGTCTATGGTTGTCAAATCGTGAATCGGAATACATATTTTCTGAATTGTGGTATGATGAATATAAGATTACATTGCAAATAAAAAAAATGTCATTTCAAGTAAAAATAAGTGACAATAAAACTATAAGCTGGTATTCTCGTCGGTCTTTAAGTATAAGCAGAAGTCAAGATGTATTTGGAAGGCCGGAGGGAGTATATAATATATGAATCTCAAAGTAATTCAATATTCAAGTCATAAATCCACTTACAAAAGTGGTTGGTTATACTAAGTTTAGATACTGATTCAGTTCATTATAATGATTCAAGATAAGATTTGTATCCAAAATAGTTACAAACTTAAGATTCGTATGAAACGAGTCAGTTTAGGATCAAATCAAGATACAGACTTGAATGTATTGTAAGATACTGATAATGATTAAAGTTGTGTGGTGTTAATTATTGCCAAATCATCTACATAGTCAGCCAATGGATCTTAAAATATTTCCACCATTCCTAGGTTGACTTATTTTAAGCAGAAAATAAAAATATAATGCCGGTTCATAGATGAATTTATGTGTATGGATTAAAAAATAGTCTTACAAGCACAACAGGATCCCATGCCAAACTCTTATTGGATGATGCTTCTTCAGCCATGCCTGTTGGAGGTCCAAGGAAACTCTCACAGACTTCTCGTAATCGAGATTCATCAGCTTCTCTGCAATTATTTCATCATAATCTTTGTTTAGTATATGCTAATAGTTCAAAATCATACAGATCACAGCATGTGATTCAGCACTTACAGGAAAAAGTGCAAAACTATATTTATAACAAGCTAACTATAATCTATGAAGTTTAAATAAATGCATGTGTCGCTATCGCGCACGTTTCGTGCAAGAATGACAAGGTGCCCAGATTGGATTTGGAGAATCATAAAAGCAAAAGAGACAACAGATATAATACCTTGCAAGAAAGCGAACATAAGACAATAGGCATTGGCGATATTCATTAGGGGATCCCAAAGCCAAAGAAGAGGCCAACTGAGCTTCCAAGTGAGCACGTGTCTGCACTCCGTCATCGGTCATTCTATATAAAAAAGTTCAGGCTTAGAAAGTTATCCTTCAAACGTCACTACTACCACTATCAAGTCTAGAAGAATCAAATAACAAACACGAGATAAGCACTTGAGGGCAAGTATGCTTTGTCTTCCTACTAAACAAAACTTTTGAATGACAGCCTTTTTCAACAATAATTGTCTAGCATAAGCCATATGCACAGATGACAGATAGAACTCTCGATGTGCCTATCATTTTTTGGTTTAATTGCAGTTTCGACCCCCTTTTCAGTTTGTACAATGATTTACTCGAAATGTGTGACTTGAGATAGGAAATACGGAACACAGACAATAATTGTAAATTTTAAGACTCACTTATGTTTGGACCTATCCTTTTTATTTTAATCTTCCCTCCGTCTCATAATAAGTGTCAAATTTGCCATTTTTCTGTCTCAAATAATGTCATTTTATAATACCAATACAAAAATGAAACTGAAGCCAACTATGACAAAACTACAGGAATCAGTGTCTAATATCCCTCCCACATTCAATGCACCCTTAAAACAAATAGAGGGCCAATACTAACTGTTAGAATATAATATTAAAGATATTATGAGATATAATATAATAAGAGATATGGAAATTAATCCTAGGAGATAATTTAAGATATTGATAATATTGAAAAGTGAAAACTGATCCTAGGGGATAAACTAAGATATCATATTCAGGATATCATGACAAACTCCGTAACCAAAATAAGATATTATTATACTCTAACACTAACTAAAGGCTGTATCAAATATGATAACCGATAAATACGCACCTAGTCCAACCTGGCTTCCGGGCCAAATATTTTTTAACATCAACCTGCAAAGCAGCCAGTTCACCACTTTGAATTGAGCCCAAACTCCAAGAGCTGGCGAAATTTGATGCAGGGAAGCAGTCATCAGCAACCCTTAACCAACACTTGAGACTCATATCGAATACGAAAGCATGACGAGTGGCCAAAACAACTAGAGGAGAACCAGATTTTGATAGCTTTGCAGATATAACTTTAATAGTTCCTGGAATGAAAAAAAATATGTATAATAAAATAAAAGGAGATGGAGTCAAACAAAACCAGTTGTCCTCAAATAAATGATAAGCTTTGAAAAAATAATAAAATTCAAGCAGCTCCGTTTGGCAAGGCCAAACTGCTAGCTTATAGCATATAAGCCTGTATAATTTTAGGAAATTGTTATTCTCTAACGAGCTTATAGCATTTTGTGAAATGCTAACTGAAGTAGCATTTGCCTATAAAGCCCTGATACACGATACGATACGGATATGGCGATACGGAAACGATGAAAATTCAAGATACAATACGGCCAATATACTTTAATAAAAAAATAAATTTAAAATAAAATATATAAATGCACAATATCTAAAATAAAAATATCTTGGAATCCTAGCATTTGATAATAAAAATAATAATAATAATAATAATAATAATAATAATAATAATCCTAGTTTTTTTTTTAGTTTTCCGTATCGGTGTCATTCCGCCGTTTCTGTGCCATTCAGCTGTATCTGTTCCATTCAGGCGTATCATGTGTCATGTATGTGCCATTCAACCGTATCCCAAACGTATCATGTGCCATTACTTTTTTTAATAAAATAAAATTTAATTGTCGGATACTTCTCTTATATGTATGTATTGGGCCGACGTATCGGTGTCAGATACATGTCAGACACCAATACTTTGCCAAATTTGGAGTATCGGGGCTTCAGAGGTATTGGTTGGAGCTTAATTGAAAAAGAAAAAAAAATTAGTTAAAAATATTTTGTATGTCATATCATAGTTATCAGCTAATTCCTCTACTATTTTTACCAAACAGAGCCTGTCAAACATGTAGGTAATATGTGATACTTGTACCTTTAGTAGATGAGCTAGGACTTGATGCAACAAGAGAAGCCAACGAGTCTTGAAGGAGACAGGTTCGGTTGAATAAATCCCATAAATAAAGGGATCCTTTTCTTGTCACCAGCAAGAGTTTCCAGCTTTCATCACAGTCTACAAATATTGCAGCAGATCCCATCATCATAGTAGGCATTGCTCGTCTCCCACACTTTGTGTAAATCTTCTCAGCACCACAAACAAGTCAAATACATTATAAAGTGCAAGTTCTACATCATAGCTATGCATAGGAGTATACACTATACCCATAGTTTTACAGTTACAGGTGACAAAAAGGTTTGAACCCCACATTACACATCACTGGGGTACAAATGCACATCTCAAAATTCAAACTTTTTAGTGTATTTTTTATATTGAGAGAGATGATTTAATATCTCAAAAGTGTTTTTCGTAAGAAATGAAGGAACTTCAGAATAAAGGATGTGAGATACCTTACACTACAACAGATAATGAATGATTCAATACAATTACATTATGATATATCAAAAGAGTTAACAGAAATAAAAGCGGTGAAAATTGAAAACTAAAAAGTAAACCATATATACAAACATAGAAAGAATATTCACCTGCAGACAACCATCCTCACAACCAACCGCTAAAAAATTTGCATTTCCAGCTAAAACAGTGACTTTTCCTGATATTCTATCAGACCAAAGTGTTTGAGGCCCCCTAGTGCAAGCAATTTCTGTTTCTCTCATCATGGACGTATTTCCCATCCCTACAATGTCATTTACAGCATGCTCTCTCGGTCGTGCTTCCAAACAAATAGGCAAAGTATCCTCCCCACCTTTCTTGTCAAATATCCTAATGGAAAGAGTGGCATGAGAGCCAGTAGCTGTCGAATTTCCCAACTGCTCAACATTAACGATTCCATCTCCGCCAGAAGAAGCTGGAACCTTCTCAATCACTAGGCTCTCAGAAATTGTAGCCCTAGCGGTTACCCCTGAACGTTCTTTTAAATCTGAATTCCTGCTAAGTGCTCCACCCGAGGTACTTGCTCTTATGCTATCGTCATTGCATACAATTCCATTGGTACCCCTTTGGTGATCAGAAGACACTGGAGGGAAGTCAAGTGCTTGGGATTGAACCGCACTAGAAATGTTTTTTTCCTGAACCGGCACTCCAACTGCTTCAGGAATAATTCTTTTCCTTCCATCAGGACGTCTATATTCTCTTTGTTTGACAGGGCTAGAAATCCTCGCAGCCGCAGAGGTCGTAATTTTGTTTAACGCATCACCAACAGGACCTCCGCCCTTCTTATTATGATCAACTTGAGGCTCCACATTCTTTGCACCAACACGTGTATCAACATAAGTTTTTGCAATTGTCTGGTTTTGCTGACTAGAAACCACCTTTTTGCTTGGTGTTTGCTTAGTAGAAGCTGCTTCTAGCAATAACTGTTCTGGACTCTCTGCTAAGTTTGCTTGACGGCCTCTCACATCACCATAGCGACTTCTCTTCAACTCATCTAGCTCCACATCACTAAGTCTCTCACCTAGTTCTTTCGCCTCAAAATGAAATATACCAACAGATCCATCCAAGGAACAGGCAAAAAGTGAATACCCATCAGGGCTCCTGTTTCAAGACGAAATAAATATTAAATAATAATTAGCAAAAGAATAAAGAATTCAAACTAATTAGCAAAAAAAGGTTTAAACTACATATGTAAATGCAACCATAAAGGAAAACCATACCAGGATAAATCCACAACACTTTGAGTAAAAAAATGCTTGGCGACAAAAAGAGGACGAGGACTTGAAGTAGTCCACACGGTTATTGTTCGATCCTGACTTCCAATTGCAATAACATTGTATGGCTGTGGCTCTTTGTTTCCAGTCTTGGAAGCACCATTGGACCACCCAACAGGCACAGATTTGACTTCCTCAGCACTAGACAAATGTTTTTTAAACAATGAATGGTTGAACTTGACCACAATAATTGGAGCATTGTGTCCTAAGAAGTCAAATGTTGCAGACCATTCCCCTCTCTCAAGCACAGGGGCAGAATGCCTTGGCTTCTGGAAACCGTGAGTTGTGGTGATAAAATGACCACATGGAGACCAACCAAGTCGCCTGAAGAAGGTCGATCCAAGCTGAAAGGGGCACAGCTCAATTAGGAAATAGAAATTATATTTGTAATAATTTGAGAAAATGGAATAAATGAATGTAACTAATCGTGTTGGTGTCGTGTCAATGTCAGACACCAGACACGCCTTCAAAGTAAGAAACTTACTGATTTAGCCCAGTGACCATCTGTCCTGTGAGCAAGACTCCAATCACTAGTTTTCCAGATAATGACAGTTTTATCATCAGATTGACTTGCTATAAAAGATCCTATAGGATCCCAAGCAACCCCCTTAACAAGGCTAGAGTGGCCCCTTAGAACAGTAGTGCAAATTCCATTACTCATATTCCATATATGAATGGTGTTGTCCAAACTCCCACTTGCCAATGTGGAATCATCAGGTGACCAATTAAGATCCACCTACTTTACACATGAACAAGCAGATCTCAAGTTAACGATTCCGATAAAAAAAGTGAAATTATTGGAATACTCAAGGTGATGATTAAAAAAAAAGGCGTAGACACCCATTTCGATGGAAAATCTGGTTTTTTTTACATTCAAAGAGAAAATGGTGGTTTACTGGAACTAGAAATATTTTTAGAAAAGATGAGGGTTGAAAATGTAAAAGCAATTGAATTACCACGTCGGCAGTGTGCCCTCTCAATGTCATTGCAACTTTCCAATTTTCAATATCCGGTGCTTCTCCACTACCGAATTCTGTGGTACCTGAGCCAGGCTTCCTCTCATGAATTAATATCACCTGATCATCCGACCCAGATGCAACATACCTTCCATGCTTAGCCCACCTTACACAGTTAACAGACCCAAAATGATCCCGCAGGGTAGCAAGAAGCTTCTGCGAAGGCTCGTCATTTGTCGAGTCAGTAGTAGAAACACACTTAATATTCCATATACGAACCTGCGTTGAATTGAAAAGATGATTATTTGAAAATCAATATCATATCTCTCAATCTCCTATCACCTAACTAAAAAACATCAAAACTCTTTTCTCATTGATCTCAGCAACAATCTATCTAGCGCCAACATTTCAGATTGAAGATGTGTTTGTTGTCTGACGCAATATTGACACAATTACACTAGTTTATCAAATTTATCACCGATGTTGTCAGTATCAGCGGTAGCGACAGAATAATGTCCAGTGCAAGTACTCCATAGACAACAGTACAAACAAAATGGCATCAGTGGCACTACAGAGTTATAGCATAGTAGAATTTTAACAAAAAGCTATTGCTCCGCGATACGTTATTTAGAACAAAGTATTGTCAAACGGCTGTTATGGCGGGCTATAACACTGTAGCATAGCAGAATTTGAACAAAACACTATTTTCCGCAATCTGCAATTGACAACATTAATGGCATAAAACAACCTCATTCACTAACATAACAAACAAATTAAACACAGCAAAAGAGTCTCAATTCACACAACAACCCTAAATAACAACAGAACCAAAATTCAAATTCACCAACAAATTGAAACTCTAAAACAAAACACACTACCTTGTGATCACCACCACCAGTAGCAAACCTAAGCCCACCAGGTTGAACATCAATGGAGAAAATTTGCATGCCCTCATGTCTAACCCAAATAGGTTTCTCAGCAATCATCTTCCAAAAAAATCTTCTTTTTCACCCAAAAACAGCTTCAGCTTCAGTTTCACTCTTTTATCACTCACTTCAAAACCTACGAAAAGGGATTGTTCTAGAACAACCCTTTTGCCCCAAAAGCATTGTAAAAACCAGAATCAGCAAAAACGAATGAATCAAGAAATTATCTTGATGGGTTTTAAAGAAAAAGTAGTATTTTTTTTTTTGTGGGTATTTTGTGAGAAAAGGAAAGTAAAAGTGAAAAATGAAAAAACAAAAAACCCTAGAAAATGTTGACGAAGATGGAGGGGGTTAACGGTCAAATCACAGAAGAAGAAGCTAAAAAGTGAAAAAGAGAAGACATGGAGAAAATAGTACTATTACTAGTTACTGTAGTAGTTAAGAGGAAGTGATTATTGTGAATGGTAACTTACCTGTCTGTGTGTGACTTTTGGCTTCAATCAGATGTGTACCTTAAAGCTGTAAGACCAGAGACATGAGAAAATTATTAACCAAAAATGTTAATTATATATATATATATACTGAATATTAATAATGTGTGTTGTTGTTATTATTATTATAAGTGTAATTTTATTTTATTTTATTTTAGTTTTTTTTTTTTTTACTCAAAAACAACTATATTCATTCATTCCAATAATTGATAGAGTACATCACATGCAAGTACAAATTCAACATCGCTAAAAACAGAAAGGATGAATCTGCAAACAATCTCACAGCATCCATGTTAATAGCATACAACGGCAATTGCAAAATGCCTACAAATAATATGATAAAATAAAAGTCACCGGAATGTCCATGCTCCCGGATCTGCAACGATGATGCCCAAATCATTGATCGAATCTGCAATTGATTGAAGTTTACCTTTCAATATGCCCAAATCATTTTTTTTTATTTTAGTTAAAAAATAAAAAGATGTGTAATTTTTTTATTTTTGTATAAATATAGAACGTAGCAACTTGGTGATTTTTTTTTCGAAATATACCTAAAATAAAAAACAATTACAACAATGTCCTACTTTTTAAAAAATATGCAACAAATTCCTACTTTTTAAAACAATATTGGTGTGCAGCAGAAATTGCAGACGTCGACAATGCCATGTCCACCACTGAAGTGTATATGGCGACACTTACTCTATCGCCATGGGCCCACCCAATTTTTTTGCGTTTTCAGCTAATTATTGCGGAAGGTTTGGTAATCTACTTACAATATATTAAAAGAAACTACTACTAAAATACCAAATTTGTCCAATCAAGTTTAATAATATTTCGGAGTTTATGCCCTTAAATGTAATTTTAACACTAAACTAAAAAAAGATACAAAACAAAAATAGGAAGAATAAAAAAAGATAAGCATAAAAGAAAAAATTTCCCTTAAAAATAGCATCTCAAACTACCTCTAAAAAAAGATATTAATCAAATATGTTTAACAAAAAAAATTGAATAACAAATATTGACGCATAAAAATAGGAACAAAAATAAATATAATAGATACGCATAAAAAATAATACTAACCTTTTTTTGAATGAAAAAATAGTAACTTAAAAATAAAAGAACATTAGAATAGAAACAAAAACATAGTGAGTCTGTTTGGATTTACTTATTTTAAGTTTTATAAAGTAGATTATGAAAACAGGTTATAAAGATATAATTTTTGTAAGTAAAAACTTATGAATTAACATGCATAAAGAAAAAACTTACGAATTAACATGAGACAATTACTTTAATAAAAAGATTGTAATCATACACGGGACAATTGCTTTAACAAAAAAGGAATTGAATAACAAATATTTATTAATATTAATTGTAATTTATTACACAAAAATCTTGCACGGGACAATTAATTTAATAAAAAAAATATTAATTCAATAAATTTTACAAGAAAGAACACAATGACGTCACTTATATTTAATTTTTTTGTCAAAAAAAAATTTAAAAAATATTTTCTAACATATTTCTAAATATTTTATTCTAAATAAATTTGATACTTTAGTATAATATATTAATATCAATCCTAAATATAAAAATAAAAAATAAAAACCAATGGGCATGAGCTTTTACAAATAAGTTTTTTTTAAACAACAAAAGAATAAATTCTCATCAATAATAAATATAAAAAAAAAAACACAAGACAAAATATTTATCACTAATACATAAAAGAAATTGAATACAAAATTCATACACGGGACAATTGCTTTAATCAAAAAATTTTAATCATACACGGGACAATTACCTTTAATCAAAAAAATTATTAATTTAATAAATTTTACAAAAAAATAACACAATGACGTCATTTATATTTTAACAATATTTTATAAATAAAAGTCAATAAACCCGTGCGAATGCACGGGTCTCAAAACTAGTTTATTTAAAAAAATGTTTATAAATATCATTAATTTATTTCACTCAACTCTCGTTTATTTTATAAATATCACACCCCACAACTTCATTTTTCACTCAACTCACTTCATCTCCTTCTTAATTTTATTTTTTCTCTTAAAAAATTTTCACTCTCTTTTCATTATAAGAAATGACATGTTCAAATGTTCTTGATAACTATTTAACATCAACTCCTTATTTTTCCTATGAAATTTCAGGGTTACGAAGAACATTTTAAATTAATGATAGATAAATTGAGTTCTCTTGTTACTTTAAAAAATAAGATTCAAGAAATATTTTTCTTTAAAAATAGTGAACATATACAAATCAAGCATATGGCCTATTTAAATTCAGACATAAATATCATATATGACTTTCATGAAGCTACCTGTAAAAAAATATTGGGTCAAATTGGAGGATGATACGGATGTTCAACCCCTATTTAGAAGTGTGGAAAATGAAAAGGAACCACATCTTTTATATCCAATTTCATTAAAATATCTAAAATCATAAAAATATAAAACAATCAATTTTTTGCATATATAGAAAGTAATGTAAATTCATTTTCTTGTAGTACAAGCCAATAAGCACTCAACTCTATATAGATACTACATTAACACCAATAGGACTCCTAACCCTTTGTTTACCATTCTTCCATGTCAAGGCACCAAACACAAAGTTTCCATTACTTTTCATGAAAGGAGTGATATCAATCCTAAAAGTTAGCTTCTCTCCTATTTTCCAGAACTTCAGTACTGCCGGCGTAACTGTAACATTCACACCAGATGGATTTTCAACACTTGCAACATACACTGCTGGTTCTTGACCATAGTATGTAACGGTTCGATAAACACATAAACTTCCATTCAAGTTGGATACACCGATTGAAGGGTAATTGAAGTTGTAGGAAGGTGTAGGAGATTTCGGACATTGTGTGAGTTCACCAGTGATGTTTTTAAGCTGTGATGGGCTTGCTCCATTGCTGCAGAGAAAATTGAGAGCATCTTGTGAACTAAAATCGTATACTAATCCGGGATTGAGTGCTGCAAGTGGATTAATGTGTCCGGATCCGTAGTCGAATGGAGTTGTTTGAGTTCCATTTGGATCTCTTCCTATGATATGGTTTGTGTTATCCAGTACTGTTGCTGTAACATCAGAACAAAAATGAGAATGTCTTTCATATTTACAACAAATTGTAATGTTTTTCTGTTGTCTACGGGAACTTTTACGGCATAAAAAACTTACCTGTTGTCATTATTGCTGACATTATAGCTGCAGGAGTCCAGGAAGGGTTGTAAGATTTGATAATCGCTGCAACTGCGGATATGTGCGGACAAGACATTGATGTTCCTGAAATGATGTTATAGTTGACAGATTGTTGTTCAACTGTGGCTTCAGTAGCCACTGGAGACCATGCTGCCAAAATATTCACTCCAGGTCCTGTTATGTCAGGCTGCATTGTTGGATAAGCAAAATTATTTAATTATAAGCTTATGATCAACTTTCAGCATTATACTCTCTTTATGCTTTTGTGTCAATGTAAAGTTTAACTAGGAAGAATATTTGAGTTATCTAGGTTTAGACGTCCCGTTTAAATTGACTTATTTGAGCTTATTTACTAATATAAGCACGTGTAGTACTATTTGAAAGAGCTTATAGAAATAACGTATGATATATCTATAAGCCGTTTTCACCTTATCTTTTGTTATAGAAATGACCATGTTTGAGTAAACAATATAATTAAGCACTTATAGCATAAATGTTTATCAGATAAATGCTTGCGTTAAGTTATTTCTATAACCAACGATAAAATAAAGTCAATTTGTTTTGATATAACCGATAATTTTTGTTTCATAAGCTATTATGGCGAGCTTATGGAAATAGGTTGAGAAAAACTTATGAACATTTCATAAGCTATTTCAATAAGCTCTCTCAAACAGTCTCAAAGTGCTTATATTTAAAAGATAAACTGAAATAAATCAGTCTAAATATACTGATAGCTTATACATAAACCCTTAAAAGATAAGTACTTAATTAAGTTATTTATCCAAAGAGAGCATAGTACGATGCGTAAACTTGCCTTAATAATATCTGGTGTTATTATATTTGGTCCCATAGAAGAAAAAGCTGCAGCTTCTGGAGCAGGTTTGGTACCAACAACAGTTACTGTTGGATATATTTTAGCAATAGGATTCCTGAAAATAGAAAAAGCATTAGCAACAAAATGATCAATCATTTGACATTATCAAAGTGTAACTAACGAACTTCAATATTGGAGATTATTTTGAAACTCACTTATCTGTGTTTATGTATGCTTGAAGTTCTTCAACAGCATCCTGACCAATAAGAGTGGTTGGAATAACAAACTGAAAACCAACTTCTTTCGCATTATGGTCGATAAGTATCATTCCGACACCACCACCTTGCCTTATTATTATGGCTTTTTCTCCTCTTTTGTCAGTGAATTTTTCTATTGTGCAGATAACAATTTTTCCATTGATTAAGTTAGGGTCTAGAGTATTGTTCTTGCAGAAGCTGGTAACATAAAAGATCAAAGAATTTGGATTAAGAAATGTCTTTTCAGCCACTGACATATAAAGTAAAAATCGAAAATGTTTTCAGAAAGTAAATGGACCGAATAAAGTTTGCATGCAAAGTCATACCTAGCATTTGTTGCTGGAACTCCAGAGGCTGCAGCTGCACTTCCATATATCAAGCCATGAAAATCCTCCATTTTTATTGGATTCAGAGAAAGTCCCTGAAGACACATAAACATATCTTAATTTACTAGCTAATAATGGTTTTTAATGTTTCCGAAACTGCATCGCAGCTGCGATTGAGGCTGTATCGGCTGCATTTGACCTTAATATCAAGGATCATGGTGCATCTGTTATCGTGATCGCTATTGAAAACCATGTGTATTACACATACTTATAGAATATGGTTTGTGTTTAAAATTTTACCTTCAAAACTTTTGAGTTACCGAGGTAGATATTTGAACTGAATTCTCTGTCTACCGTACTAGCAGCGACAGTGAGGATCCAAGGAGCAACATTGGTTGCAGTACGAGGAAAAACCGAGTTTCCAGCTGAAGCAGAAACAAGAATTCCCTTTTGGAATGCATGGAATGCTCCAACACTGATTGCGTTCTCAAAGTAACTCGGCTGTGGAGGAAAAGGACCAAGAGAAAGAGAAAGTATGTCAACACCGTCATGAATGGCATCATCCATAGCAGAAAGAACATCAGCATCACTGCAAAGTCCAAACCAACAAGCCTTATAGATAGCTAGTCTTGCACTTGGAGCACCGCCTCTAGCTGTTCCTTTGGCAATGCCGAATAAGCTAGCATTAGCTACAATGGATCCTGCAATTGTTGAAGCTGTGTGTGTTCCATGTCCATCGCTGTCTCTAGCTGACCTGAAGAAAATCTTGTTGACATCTTTTAGAGAACCATTTTCTGCTTCAATCCCTTTTGAGTAGAATCGTGCACCGATAATTTTCCTAGAAAAAACAAATAATAGATAAGATGACATGGTTACTTGAATACTAACTATGTAGTACTGACACTTCAGATTGAAGACATGTTCGGTTTCTGATACTGAAACATATGTTTGCATTCAATCACTTTCATTTACTTATATTATCGGTATCTACATGTCAATATCATATCGTAGTTGAATACACAGGTTGTTGACAAAAAACGTAAAATTTAGTCGAATCTTTATGATTATGCAAACTTGGTGCGTCAATCTTAAGAACTAGTTTATGATGGATTTTGAATTCCAAAATGTGTTCTTACTTGTTGCAATTAGCAAGTGTAAAATTATCACCAGTAACACACTCTCCCTTGAATTTCTCAGGCACAGGACCTAATCCATAATCATTGAAGCTTTCCGATTCCGGCCACACCCCTAAAAATCCATGTGAAGTGAGTCATTGTAATCCAAATGAAAGAAAAAAATGAGAAAGCATCAAAGGAAGAATTACCTGAGTCAATGACACCAACAATGACATTGGATGTGGAGTCTAGAGCTATACGGTTGCTCTTGTAGACCGAGTCTAATCGAAGAAAATCCCAAGAATGTGTAGTGTGGAGCATATTCATTTTACTCTCAAAAACCGACACAACTGAATCATATTCTGAAACAAAATCGAAAACATCCATCAGAAGATTCGTTCAGATAAAGTAAAAAGATCGAAATTAGAAAGAAATAATACTAAAATACAATACCTGCAAGCTTATTAGCTTGTTCTGGCGTAATCATAGCCGAAAAGCCTCGAAAGCTTTTACTATAATGGTGTAGTGCTGTTGCCTTTGCATCACCGAGACTGAAATATTCGCACACATAAATATAAATCTTGAAAAAGAAAACATATAGTAATGATAAGATCAAGAAACTTGTCTTAATCTATTGACATACCTTCCAGTGACTGAAGCTAGTATCTCATGGTTTGCTCTGATGACAGACTCTGAATTAGGGTGTGAATGATCTCCCATATAAATTATATAATGCTGCATCAAGGAAAACCAAGAAGTTAAACCTTGCTAGTATTGTAACTTAGATGCATGCAGCTTACGTAATGACGTGATAAAGGCATGCATCAAGTTGTTGTGAGACCGTTTAAGAGAGTTTATAAAACAACTTATAACATGTTCATAAGCTGCTTTCATCTTATTTCTATAAGCTTTTCAGGATATCTTACGTAAATAGTTTGTAACTTATAGTGCTTAAATTAAGTTGTTTATCCAAACAATGTCTAAGTGTAGCTAGGATAAGACTTGAGCAATATCTACTTTCAGAATACTCTTTTACCTTTGGGGTGGATCCATTCACCAAAGTACATCCAATAAACAGGAGAATGGTGAAGCTTTTTAAAATTTTAGCAAACTCCATGATATGCAAAAGGGTTGAGGACAGAAAGCTAGATCATGAAATGGTGACTCTTTTATGTAAGTGATTCTCCCAATTTATAAGCCAAGACAAGGTAACTTGCATGTCATAATCATATAAAAATAATCAGTTGCCGGCTTAAATGTTTCTGCTTATAACTTAGTGTGCATTTGGGATTCTAAAAAGGGAAATTTATAAAAAAAAGTTATAATATAATATCAAAATATATACATGTTGGACGTGCAAGCAGCATTTGGAAGAATAAGATTGTTAACTGATATGGCTTATTAACATTGATGAATTCAAAGGACATGTCTTCTACTTGTCCAAACACGAAAGTACAGAAGCCGCAATTTTCATCTCACCCGCACTACGGAAAAATCTTCTATGTTTTTAAAAGTACACTTTCAGACGGCATAAATTGTCCGAAAATGCAATTTCAAACGGCACAAAATTTGTGATTTTTCTAAATGTGTACATTTGAATTTATGTTATGATGGGGAATGTTTTTTCATATATTATGGAAGAGAATAAATTACAAATGCTTAGAGACAAAAAGCTATAGGACACCAAAATAACACCATTATGGTACATTTCTACATGTTAGATTAGCAAAAATGATTGATTCTCCAATTCTTTGTATTGCAAGAATCAATAAATCCTTAAAAGTGCTTTACTTCCATTTGGCAGATGACCACAAACTGAAAATGTCATTTCTGGCATCCAAACGAAGTGTTCATATCCTCTAACTCTGCCGACATCGAACAATGTAGAAACTATGCCCTTATCAAGCATTTCCTCAAAGATACAAACAAGGTTTTTGACAATTTACAAGCATTTTTTGTTAACAGATTGTTCACAATCAATCTTGACGAATAAATGAAATCCTAACCGAGATGTTATAATGAAACTAGTTTGTCTCGTGTCGCAGTAGCTTGAAGTATAACATAAGAAATCAAAATACAGGCAAAACATAAGCAATTATTTCAAATTCTTTTTTTATACACAATTTAGGAGTGGTAAAATCAACATTCACTGCCGTACAAGACGGGAATTTACATCCTCCATATAACAAATAAAAAAGATTCAGTTCACTTGATCCAATAGCTCAGTAAATTACAAGTTATATAAATTATAACAATATATTTAAACAGGTGTGAATCTTTGAGATAAAATCCATCAGCATATTAACCTTCCTCTCCAAACTCCTTTGTGAATCTCTCATGAACATCAAGGTCGGATTTGCTTACTGTAGGCCTTTGTCTAGCAAGTACTTTGTCAAAATCGATTCTTGATATAGGTGGTGGGAGGATCTACATAGAAAACACAAAAATTATACTTCCCCGGTTATTATTTTGACTGAGAACTCAGAACTGACAACAAAGTCTGCATCATTTGAATACCTTTGAAGCAAGTCCCTGTGTGGCAAGATCCTGCATTGTAATTTGTACTGCATTTGGTTGCTTCTGTCCGCATGGTATCCACATACCTTCTGGATCATTAAAGAAAAACATGGCATCTTGGGTTTTACGAACAGGTTCAAATAAAACATCCTTCACCTGTAGAAGAGGTCCAAATACCTTTAACTTGAAACCATATAAATAAATCATTATTGCAACTAGACATATGAAATAGAAGTGAAACTTACACAAACGGCTATATCTGAACCTGAAAACCCCTCTGTCTTGCGAGCCAAGTGTTCAAAATCACTTTCAGTCAAATTATGGGGAGTATCTCCTAGATGGACCTGTTCTTATCAAGCAAGGGAAAAAATGGTAAGACAAGTTGATTGGTATCAATAAGACCCATCCTTCAATAAAGTGAATAAATGTAATCACGGATATTTCCCTTGCCTTGAACATGTGTTGGCGAGCTTTCAAATCTGGCAGTGGAATGTATATACGCTTATCAAAACGTCGCCTTATTGCCTGCCATTACAAGTTGATCAATCAAAACAGTATCTCATTGACTTCATATGGGAACAAATAAACCATTTTTTTCCTTACCTGATCTAGAGCGTAAGGTGTATTTGTTGCTGCAAGAACAAGAACTTTCTGATCATTGTGTCCAACACCCTACAAGGTAAAGTAAATAAAATACATCATGACACTAGAAATAAATCTTAACTCAATATATATTAAAGGTGACCATTTATTAACTTTTTCTGACAGAAAAGAGTAGCAATATTGTAATTTCCTTTGCATTTGCTTTTTCTATACAATGATTTGCATTTACTTTGAAACTACTGTCAAGTGCTTTAAGACATATCCTGTCACAGTTTAGTAATTTCCTTTGCATTTGATTCGAAAGTTTATCTTTCATTTTTATAAAAATAAAAAAGTATTCATTTAAAAAGTTATGTAAATAGGAGCATTGGAACCGGCAGCCTGAAGGCCAAAAGGCTCATGCATTTTCATTTTAGGGATGCAAGAGGTGGGATGTCTTCTCTTTAACAAAAAAGAGGAGGGGAGCAAAATTCAGAGGATGAAAGTGATGATATGTGACAGCAGAGGATTGACAGACATATCCAGGATTTGTTCAATTTACATCACCATTACTGTTGTTGGTGATTGTGGTTGTATTTTTCAATTTCTTTCTGCTTTTTCAAGAATTCAAGATGGCTAAACCTATTTTTGTTTGCTTCTAAAAATGGCAATTAGATTATGCACATGGAGCTTTAACATTTTTCTATTTCACTAATTTGCTGCAGTAAATTTACCAGTTTCTGATGTGGTTGTGTGGGGTTAGTCATTAGTGTTTGTGGATTTTGGGGGTTTACAGTTTTGTACACTGCTTCCCTAATCTCCAAAGGAATATGTTTCATTGAGCAATTGTGGGTTTTTTTCTTAATATAAACATGAGTATAATTTGTATGTATTGACGGTATAAAATAGTTACAGTATAAAATAGTTTGACAGACACTTCAATTCAGACCTCACCATTTAGATATTTGATAGGTATATTAAGGAATAATGTTATGATATCTAAATGGTGAGTTCTGATTAGACGTGAGTACAAAACTATTTTACATTGTGGGTACATACAAATTAAACCCACGTTTATATTGCATTTGTAGTGAAACTATTTAATTGTTCAACTTTGAACTATATATGCATATATAAAGACAATAAAATATTATGCCGAAGAAATACTTTGATGCACCGGTACACACTCCAGTAAAGACAAAGAGAACAGACAGACACGTAATATGTTGGAAACCTTGACTCTTCTTATTTAGAAAATAAGGATGCATAACAACAGTAGTAGTAAATACTACTCAAAAAATATTGTTCAATAAAGAGGGTCTAAATGGCACCATTAAATAATAACAATGTTGTAAGACCCAAGATTTCATTGTATAGTTGGTTTAAGGAATATTAGGGTTTCGATGTGTTCGTGTGACGAAACATCGTGTAATTATTAGCTTTTGCTGTAATCGAGTCTGTTTAGTGCTCGTGCACTGTAATTGTACAGACTTTTGTCTTGTGATCCTGTTTCTTGTATAAGAAGTTATTTGTGGTTTCAGAATAATAAGTTTTGGATTATTCTTGTTTTTGGAAAAACGAGTAGGATTTTACCCGCGGATGGAAAATCTTATTGCGTCTGTTTTAAGTGAGGTTTCGGATGGGAGTTTTATATATCTGCGCGAGTTAGGATATATTCTGAGATTAATTTTCTGAGGTATGGAAGAAAATTACAGTCGCGGAAAAAGATTCGGCGATAAGTTTTGGAAATGTGGAACGTTAGACGTTCTTTCCGTAGGTTTTCTGTTTTGGTGAGTTTCGTTCGTCGCGGCGCGCGAGAGCTGAACGTGTGAGTGTTTCTATGAGGTTTTGAGTTTTACCTCAAGTGGATTTGGTTTGGTTTGATCCAATGGCTAGGGTTTGGTCTTGGCAATGTGTTTTTGATCCAAGGGCCATGAGCTAGCAAGAGCTTTAGCAATAGTAAGGAGGTTTGCTCATTGTGGACTTAGAAAAACATCACCAAACATATCCATTCTTTCTCTCTTTCACGTGGAACTCCATTACTATTTCCAACCTTCACTAGATTTTCATTTCTTCACCATTTCACTCCATTTCAAGCTTTGGAGCTTTGAAGAAAGTTGTAGAGAATCACTTTCTAAAGGTAACCCTCTCTTCTCATCTCTTAGGATGGTAGACTTATAGAGTTTAAGAGTTTTTGGGTTTATGTTCTCATGAGGGTTTGTTAGAAAATGTTACTTTACATGGTTTTGTTCCATGAATGTTGTTCATGAGGTCTAGAGAAGCATGTGTAGGCTTTGTTGTTTTGTTTTCCATGAGTTGGTGAAAATCTCATGAGAAAAGTTAGGGTTTTGGTTTGTTTATGTATTGATCAATTACATGAGGTTATGTTGTAAGGTTTTGAAAAGAAAAGTTGTCTTTGAACCTTTGGACGAAAGGGAAACGCGTTGTATGGTTTTGTTTTGGAAAATCCGATGAAAAATATTTTGAGGTTTATGAAAATATTTTCCTAAGTGTTTTTGAGTAGTGTTTTGGGGTCAAAATGGTTTAAACCTATTGTGACATGTGGTGTCGCTTTTTACCTTGAAAACATGTTTGAAAATGATTACCGGACGGTTAAGGCCCGTAATAAAACTTGTGCTTAGATTTGGTTTTGATTTTGTAAATGAAAATCAAATAACTTGCACTCGAAGCAACCAACAAGCTTTCGGAAAATGAATTGCTTGCTTATGAAAATGGTTTGCTTTTATGCTTTGAAAAAGTGTTGGGAACTAATAGAATCAAACTAGGTTTGGGTGGAAAAAGGTGGTGTGAGTTGCTGTCTTGTGCTGTCATGACAGGTGCAACTCGCCGGGCGAGTGGTTACTCGCCAGGGCGAGTGTCACAGGTCCTGACAACACGCCAGGGCGAGCTCCAGAGCGAGTAAGACCAGAACTCTCTGCCTTCACTCGCCACCAACTCGCCAGGGCGAGTTCTGGGACCTAAAATTTTGGATTCTGATTTCTAAACTTGGTTTTTAACTTTCTAATCCCTTTTTATTAATTTATGGAAGTGGTGGGGATCGGAAACGAGTTTTTCGGGTACTCGGAAAGTACGTAGCTTATAACGCAAGAAAACGGTCATTTTGCATTTCAAATTATTTAAGACTTTTGACAATTGTTTTGGGTCCTAAAAATAGTTCAAATAACTCATGGTGGTCGATCAATACGATAGATTTTGGTTTAGTATCCGAAAGAAGGATTTTACCTTAGAGAACCTTTGGGTTTTGGGGTTTTAGAGTCCAAAACATTAAGGATTGATTGGTTATGGTTTTGATTGAAATACTTTGCTTGTTTTAGGAAGCAAGTAAGTGTTGTGCGAGCGTGTGATAGTTGAGTGCTTGACGAGGTAAGGGCTCCACTTTATTTCTGTCTTTAAAAGGTTACGACATGTTTGTTTTGCTGTGTGTGCAATTGCTGTGTGCTTGGCATGTTTGTACTTATGTATTCTCGTTGATGAGATCGTGATTATAAATTAAAAGTGCAACTTACATATGATTAGGAAAATGTATGCATGTTGTGACGACTTGTACATAGGCTTTAGGCTATGTGAATGTTTGCATGAGCATATATGAATGCGTGCGTCTGATGAGACTACGCGAGGATTTTGTCTTGTGTGACTATCCTGTATATGCCAAAGAGAATATATGCCATGCATTTCATAGTTGCGTGCCTAGGTGTATGTCTGTGTGACTTTGCCTACGTACCGGGCGTTTGACTGTGTGGCTTCGCCAAATCCCTCTGGATTTATATTGAGTTGGTGTATGTCTGTGTGACTTCGCCTGGTGTTTGTCTGTGTGACTTCACCTGCCTTGTGTGGCATTTTTAGTGCGGGTACGTATATTTCTGTGTGGCTTTGCCTACCCCACGACTCTTCGAGGAGAGGTTAATTTTCCGGAAAATCATGCATGTGGCAGCCAGAGATTGGTGTCACACTCATCGTAGAAGTCTGCATTAGGCTTGGCGTGCATTTATTTATATAAGCCCGTTGGTGGGAACTACTTTTGAGATTAAGAGCTTTCTCTTGTGTTTGTGGAAATATTTGTTATGTGTACAATTTTTCGCACCGGATATATATATATATACTTGTATTTTGTGGTGACCCTTTCTTTCATTTGCGGGCTCATCCCACCCAGATGATGGGTTAGGTCGTGGTGACGACGGTGGCTGTTCCAGGCCCCAGTGAGCGGTTGGAGCATTAGCTTAGAGTAGTTAGACTATGCGCCGGTGTGTTTTGTGCACCGTGCTTTTTGGTTAGCATAGGATTTCTAACTTGTTTGATAATTAGACTTGGATTGTAATTATTCAGGAAATACACTTTGCTTGTCGAAGCACCTTTTTGCAATGAGTTCCTTGTATATTTGAATGCCGGTTCATTTTAAATCTTTTATGCGCACTCTGAGTGTTAGTTAAAAAAAAAAAAAAAATAATGCCCTTTTTGGCTCGTGAAAAATGGGGTGTTACATTTTGGTATCAGAGCACGGCTTTAAATCTTCAAAGGGAAAGTGTATACTTGAGTCGTTAGTCCAGAGTCGGTTAGAACGTAACTAGTGTGGAGTTAGTTCTAGTGTTTGTTCTGTGTCGGGTTTCGAGTTAGTAATCCGTGGAGTGAGATATTCTGTTAGGATTCAGAATATTTGGCTAAGGATCTAATCAGAATTGGTATTGTGCAGAAATCGAATGCCTCCAAGAAGGGCACCTACTGTACCTATGGCGGACAATGTGGATGTGAATCAGATGGCTTATGCCATGCATACAATGGCAGCGGCTGTGACAGCTCAGAGCCATGCTAAGGCGCAGAGAGATCTGGAAAAGCGCGAAAGGGAAATACTTGCTGCTGGTTCTAGACTTCTTTCAAATTTCAACCACCAGACACCTCCAAAGTTTAATGGGGAGGGAGGTCCGGAAACTGCTGATTTGTGGCTCCAATCTGTGGAGAGGATATTCGGGGCGATCCATTGTCCGGAGGGAGAGAAGGTGGTCTTAGCTACCTATCAATTACTCGGGGGTTCTGAGTATTGGTGGAGGAACACCCGTATTATCATGGAGAATGGCCATGAAGAGTTGAATTGGGAGAACTTCAAGAGGAGGTTCTTGGCCAAATATTTCCCTGAGACAGCTAGGGAAAGGTATGGGGAAGAGTTTTTGAGACTGAGGCAAGCAGGCATGAATGTTGAAGCGTATGCCAAGAAGTTCGAATCACTATCCCGTTTCTTCCGCTTCTTTAGGGATGGGATAGATGAGGATTATATGTGCCGTAGATTCCAAGATGGGCTGAGGTACGAACTGCAGGATGCGGTTGTGCCATTGGGTATCCGACAATTCCAGGTCTTGGTTGAAAAGTGCCAAGAGGTAGAAGACATGAAGAATAAGCGGGTGAACCGCCAAGGGAATTCTAATGCCGGAGGACCGAGTCGCACCAATAATCGTGGTTCGACCCAGAATAGTGGGAGGCAAGGGAGTAAGCCGTATAACCGTCCTCAGAATAGTAAAGGACCGGGCCGATCGGTGAATCAGGGAACCCGGGGAAAGTCAGAGGGTAGTAAGGGGACTTGCTACAACTGTGGGGAAGCGGGACATTTTTCTAATGAGTGCACGCAACCTAAGGTGGGAAACACCTGCTACAATTGCAAGAAGCCGGGACACTTTGCTAGAGATTGCAGAGCCCCGAAGACTGGGCCATCGGCAAATGTGGCACAAGGCTCACAAGGTGCCAGACCTGCGGCAAAGGCACGTGCTTACTGTATGGGCACTGAACTGAGTGGGCAGGCTAGCAATGCCATCCACGAGAGCTGTCACATCGCAGGTAATTCTTTAACTGCTTTGATTGACACGGGGGCAACCCACTCATTCATATCTTTGGCATGTGCAAATCGTTTGAGCTTGAATGTATCTGTGCTTCCGTTTGATTTGAATGTTTTGACTCCTGCTAAGGATTTGGTAGTGAATACTGCATGTTTGCATTGTTTGGTAGTAATTCAGAATAGGGATTTTCTGGTTAATTTGGTTTGTCTACCGCTTACATCTCTAGAGATCATCCTCGGGATGGATTGGTTGTCTTATCATTATGTGATTCTAGACTGTGCTCGGAAATTGGTTTTCTTTCCCGAGCCAGGTGTGCGAAAGTACTTGTCTGCGAATCGACTTTCTGTGGTTATGTGTAACGGAGAACCGGAGATAGTCTCACTTGCTAGCTTAGGAGTGACGTCAGAGATCCGAATTGAGGAAATTCGAGTGGTTCAGGATTTCCAAGGTGTGTTTCCATCGGAGATTCCAGCTTTTCCTCCGTGTAGAGAGGTGGAATTCTTTATTGACTTGCAACCGGGTACGGGACCGATTTCAGAATCAGCTTATCGGATGGCTCCAGCCGAGTTGGTAGAGTTGAAAGGTCAGATTGAGGACTTGTTGGAGAAGGGTTTCATAAGGCCTAGTGTGTCGCCTTGGGGAGCACCGGTCTTATTGGTTAAGAAGAAGGATGGGAAGTCTCGTCTTTGCGTGGACTATCGGAAGCTTAATAAGGTGACTATCAAGAACCGATATCCATTGCCGCGTATTGATGATTTGATGGATCAGTTGAGGGGAGCCTCAGTGTTTTCCAAGATTGACTTGAAGTCTGGTTATCACCAGATAAGGGTACGAGATGAGGATATTCAGAAAACGGCGTTTAGGACGCGTTATGGACATTATGAGTTCTTAGTGATGCCGTTTGGAGTGACGAATGCACCTGCTATCTTTATGGCTTACATGAATCGGATATTCAATTCATTTTTGGACAAGTTTGTAGTAGTGTTCATTGATGACATTTTGGTGTATTCGAAAAGTGAAGAAGAGCATGAAGAGCATCTTCGCTTGGTTTTGCAAGTTTTGCGGGAGAAAAGGTTGTATGCGAATCCGTCGAAGTGTGATTTTTGGTTGGAAGAGGTGAATTTCCTGGGCCATGTTATATCAAAAGAGGGAATAGCCGTGGATCCAGCCAAGATTGATGCGGTACTTTCATGGAAGCAGCCTCAAACAGTGACTGATGTGAGGAGTTTTGTGGGTTTGGCCGGTTATTACCGAAGATTCATTGAAGGTTTCGCTAAGATTGTGGCGCCAATGACACAACTTACGCGAAAAGATCAACCGTTTGCTTGGACAGAGAAGTGTGAGTTGAGTTTTCAGTTGTTGAAGGAGCGTTTGACGACTTCACCAGTCTTGATGTTACCACAGTCGGAGGAACCGTATGAGGTTTATTGTGATGCTTCTCATCAAGGGTTGGGTTGTGTGTTGATGCAACACAAGAGAGCAGTGGCTTATGCATCACGGCAGTTGAAGGTGCATGAAAAGAATTATCCTACGCACGATTTAGAGCTTGCGGCCGTTGTTTTTGCATTGAAGATTTGGAGACATCATCTTTATGGCTGCACTTTTGTCGTGTTTAGTGATCATAAAAGTCTTAAGTATCTGTTCGATCAGAAAGAGCTTAATATGAGGCAACGGAGGTGGATGGAAACTTTGAAAGACTTCGACTTTACGTTGGAATACCATCCGGGAAAGGCTAATGTGGTAGCCGATGCTTTGAGTAGGAAGAGTGTGTCGGTTTGTTCGGCACAGATGGCTAGTCAACAAGAGTTGTTGAGAGAGTTTCGTGACTTGCACCTAGAGGTAGAGTTTGCTTCCGGGAATATGAGACTGGGTATGATTACCATCTCGAACGGTTTGTTGGAGGATATTGCTAATTGTCAAGATGACAAGTTCCTTATGGAGAAAAGGGCTTTGATTGTTCGAGGAACCAACCGAGATTTCAAGGTGGGATCGGACAATATCTTGAGGTGTCAAGGGAGAGTGTGTGTACCCGAAGCTATGGGCTTGAGAAACATCATTCTAGGGGAGGCACACAAGAGTAAACTTAGTATACATCCTGGAGCAACAAAGATGTATCAAGACCTGAGGCATGATTTCTGGTGGCCGGGTATGAAAAAGGATGTGGCTGAGTATGTGGCGTCGTGTCTGACTTGTCAGAAGGCGAAGATTGAACATCAGAGGCCGGCAGGGATGCTGCAGTCATTAGATATCCCCGAGTGGAAGTGGGATAGCATTTCTATGGATTTCATCACTGGTTTACCTAAGACCAGAAGGAAGCATGATTCCATTTGGGTGATAGTGGATCGATTGACTAAGTCCGCTCATTTTCTACCGGTAAGGATTACGGATACGGCGGCAAAGTTGACCGATGTTTACATTGCTGAGATTGTGAGGTTACATGGGATTCCGTCAAGTATAGTGTCGGATCGAGACCCAAAGTTTACTTCACATTTTTGGAGGACTTTGCATGAGGCGTTGGGGACGAAACTGAGGTTGAGTTCCGCCTATCATCCTCAGACAGATGGGCAGACTGAGAGAACAAATCAGTCTTTAGAGGATTTGTTGAGAGCATGTGTTTTGGATGATCGTGGAAGTTGGGATGATGTTTTACCGTTGATAGAATTCACATACAACAACAGTTTCCACGTGAGTATCGGAATGGCACCATACGAGGCTTTGTATGGGAGAAGATGTCAGACTCCTTTGTGTTGGTACCAAGATGGGGAGAGTATGATAGTAGGACCGGAAATGGTACAACAGACGACGGACAAGGTCCGAAAGATAAGGGCAAAGATGAAAGTTGCTCAAGATCGACAAAAGAGTTATGCGGATAGGCGTCGGAGGCCTTTAGAGTTTGAGGAGGGAGATCACGTATTTCTCCGTGTTACTCCAACGACGGGTGTTGGAAGGGCTTTGAAAGCGAAGAAGTTGACTCCGAAGTTTATAGGGCCTTATCAGATTTTGGAACGGATTGGGAAGGTAGCATACCGGATCGCGTTGCCACCGGTACTATCTTTGATTCATGACGTGTTCCATGTGTCGCAATTGCGGAAATATACACCGGATCCATCACATGTGATTACACCAGATGATATCCAGTTGAGGGATAACTTGTCATTCGAGGTTCCGCCGATCAAGATTGCGGATAGGAAGATGAAACGTTTGAGAACGAAAGAGATACCTTTGGTGAAGGTAATATGGAACGAAGCTACAGGAGATACGACCTGGGAGCTCGAGAGTAAGATGAAAGAATTATACCCCAGTTTGTTTGACGACGTCTAAGTTTCGAGGACGAAACTTCTTTTAGGGGGGTAGTATTGTAAGACCCAAGATTTCATTGTATAGTTGGTTTAAGGAATATTAGGGTTTCGATGTGTTCGTGTGACGAAACATCGTGTAATTATTAGCTTTTGCTGTAATCGAGTCTGTTTAGTGCTCGTGCACTGTAATTGTACAGACTTTTGTCTTGTGATCCTGTTTCTTGTATAAGAAGTTATTTGTGGTTTCAGAATAATAAGTTTTGGATTATTCTTGTTTTTGGAAAAACGAGTAGGATTTTACCCGCGGATGGAAAATCTTATTGCGTCTGTTTTAAGTGAGGTTTCGGATGGGAGTTTTATATATCTGCGCGAGTTAGGATATATTCTGAGATTAATTTTCTGAGGTATGGAAGAAAATTACAGTCGCGGAAAAAGATTCGGCGATAAGTTTTGGAAATGTGGAACGTTAGACGTTCTTTCCGTAGGTTTTCTGTTTTGGTGAGTTTCGTTCGTCGCGGCGCGCGAGAGCTGAACGTGTGAGTGTTTCTATGAGGTTTTGAGTTTTACCTCAAGTGGATTTGGTTTGGTTTGATCCAATGGCTAGGGTTTGGTCTTGGCAATGTGTTTTTGATCCAAGGGCCATGAGCTAGCAAGAGCTTTAGCAATAGTAAGGAGGTTTGCTCATTGTGGACTTAGAAAAACATCACCAAACATATCCATTCTTTCTCTCTTTCACGTGGAACTCCATTACTATTTCCAACCTTCACTAGATTTTCATTTCTTCACCATTTCACTCCATTTCAAGCTTTGGAGCTTTGAAGAAAGTTGTAGAGAATCACTTTCTAAAGGTAACCCTCTCTTCTCATCTCTTAGGATGGTAGACTTATAGAGTTTAAGAGTTTTTGGGTTTATGTTCTCATGAGGGTTTGTTAGAAAATGTTACTTTACATGGTTTTGTTCCATGAATGTTGTTCATGAGGTCTAGAGAAGCATGTGTAGGCTTTGTTGTTTTGTTTTCCATGAGTTGGTGAAAATCTCATGAGAAAAGTTAGGGTTTTGGTTTGTTTATGTATTGATCAATTACATGAGGTTATGTTGTAAGGTTTTGAAAAGAAAAGTTGTCTTTGAACCTTTGGACGAAAGGGAAACGCGTTGTATGGTTTTGTTTTGGAAAATCCGATGAAAAATATTTTGAGGTTTATGAAAATATTTTCCTAAGTGTTTTTGAGTAGTGTTTTGGGGTCAAAATGGTTTAAACCTATTGTGACATGTGGTGTCGCTTTTTACCTTGAAAACATGTTTGAAAATGATTACCGGACGGTTAAGGCCCGTAATAAAACTTGTGCTTAGATTTGGTTTTGATTTTGTAAATGAAAATCAAATAACTTGCACTCGAAGCAACCAACAAGCTTTCGGAAAATGAATTGCTTGCTTATGAAAATGGTTTGCTTTTATGCTTTGAAAAAGTGTTGGGAACTAATAGAATCAAACTAGGTTTGGGTGGAAAAAGGTGGTGTGAGTTGCTGTCTTGTGCTGTCATGACAGGTGCAACTCGCCGGGCGAGTGGTTACTCGCCAGGGCGAGTGTCACAGGTCCTGACAACACGCCAGGGCGAGCTCCAGAGCGAGTAAGACCAGAACTCTCTGCCTTCACTCGCCACCAACTCGCCAGGGCGAGTTCTGGGACCTAAAATTTTGGATTCTGATTTCTAAACTTGGTTTTTAACTTTCTAATCCCTTTTTATTAATTTATGGAAGTGGTGGGGATCGGAAACGAGTTTTTCGGGTACTCGGAAAGTACGTAGCTTATAACGCAAGAAAACGGTCATTTTGCATTTCAAATTATTTAAGACTTTTGACAATTGTTTTGGGTCCTAAAAATAGTTCAAATAACTCATGGTGGTCGATCAATACGATAGATTTTGGTTTAGTATCCGAAAGAAGGATTTTACCTTAGAGAACCTTTGGGTTTTGGGGTTTTAGAGTCCAAAACATTAAGGATTGATTGGTTATGGTTTTGATTGAAATACTTTGCTTGTTTTAGGAAGCAAGTAAGTGTTGTGCGAGCGTGTGATAGTTGAGTGCTTGACGAGGTAAGGGCTCCACTTTATTTCTGTCTTTAAAAGGTTACGACATGTTTGTTTTGCTGTGTGTGCAATTGCTGTGTGCTTGGCATGTTTGTACTTATGTATTCTCGTTGATGAGATCGTGATTATAAATTAAAAGTGCAACTTACATATGATTAGGAAAATGTATGCATGTTGTGACGACTTGTACATAGGCTTTAGGCTATGTGAATGTTTGCATGAGCATATATGAATGCGTGCGTCTGATGAGACTACGCGAGGATTTTGTCTTGTGTGACTATCCTGTATATGCCAAAGAGAATATATGCCATGCATTTCATAGTTGCGTGCCTAGGTGTATGTCTGTGTGACTTTGCCTACGTACCGGGCGTTTGACTGTGTGGCTTCGCCAAATCCCTCTGGATTTATATTGAGTTGGTGTATGTCTGTGTGACTTCGCCTGGTGTTTGTCTGTGTGACTTCACCTGCCTTGTGTGGCATTTTTAGTGCGGGTACGTATATTTCTGTGTGGCTTTGCCTACCCCACGACTCTTCGAGGAGAGGTTAATTTTCCGGAAAATCATGCATGTGGCAGCCAGAGATTGGTGTCACACTCATCGTAGAAGTCTGCATTAGGCTTGGCGTGCATTTATTTATATAAGCCCGTTGGTGGGAACTACTTTTGAGATTAAGAGCTTTCTCTTGTGTTTGTGGAAATATTTGTTATGTGTACAATTTTTCGCACCGGATATATATATATATACTTGTATTTTGTGGTGACCCTTTCTTTCATTTGCGGGCTCATCCCACCCAGATGATGGGTTAGGTCGTGGTGACGACGGTGGCTGTTCCAGGCCCCAGTGAGCGGTTGGAGCATTAGCTTAGAGTAGTTAGACTATGCGCCGGTGTGTTTTGTGCACCGTGCTTTTTGGTTAGCATAGGATTTCTAACTTGTTTGATAATTAGACTTGGATTGTAATTATTCAGGAAATACACTTTGCTTGTCGAAGCACCTTTTTGCAATGAGTTCCTTGTATATTTGAATGCCGGTTCATTTTAAATCTTTTATGCGCACTCTGAGTGTTAGTTAAAAAAAAAAAAAAAATAATGCCCTTTTTGGCTCGTGAAAAATGGGGTGTTACAAATGTGCTAGACAAATAAGAAGAAACAAAACTATTGGTGTCCAGCTTTAGACAAATAAGCAAGATAAGGTGTGATTGCATCGAGAAAAACCAAATTCAAGAGAGAATTATTAATCAGAAAATTTATACAACTTTCTAGATGACTAAACTATCAATTAAGTTATTTATTTCAGGATTTAAATCAGGAATTGCAATTTCTAACAAAATAATTATCCAGGAATCAAAGACTCAGAAAACAAACAAATCTAAAAGGAGAGAACCAAGAATAGAAGACATTAGATGTGAATATAACATATAAGGCATTATGTGTAATGGTAAAATACGAAATAAATTTTGCAGCACAAGACTTATACTTATTAAGGATAAGAACCGTTCGAACTTCGAATTATAGTGTAAAAGGTAAGGTAAAGAGCAATGTTGTAAAACACGTAAATCGGATTAGGATCGGGAGAAGGGTAATAGTTCGTAACTCGGGTAATCGTAACATGAATCGTAAGATTCTACCAAAATAAAGGACCAAAGCTCGGAGAAGGATCGTAATACAAAATCGTAGGATCGTAACCTCTAAGTGATAGAGAGGGAGAGAAGTTGGTTATATAGTAGAAGTGTGGAGGGAAAATTTTGTTCAATTGGAGGGAAAAAAATTAGTGCATAGACTAGGGGAAGTTGCTTCACATCCATAGGTATGGGGCTTGTGTGTTGAAATTGTTTTTCAACTGCTTTTGCTGATAATATGGTGCTGCACGTCCATGAAGGTGGGGATTGTGTGTTTGAAGAGTTTTAATTAGAAAAAGAAAAAAGAAAAAAGAAAAAGGAAGAAACAGTGGAAACAAAACAAATGGGGATTTATTAAATAAAAAAAGAAAGGATAAGAATTAGTCAACAAAATCCATCAAAAAAAAAAAAGAATTAGTCAACAAATAAAAAAGGAAAGGGATAAGAAGGAAACGGTGGTTTTGGATTTATTAGAAAGTGAAACGGTGCGTTTAGGTTAAAAAAGAAAACAGTGCGTTTTAATAAAATACAAAACGGTGTGTTTTAATAAAAAACAAAACGGTGCGTTTAATTCAAGTCTTCTTCTTTCTCGCGACACCCTTTTAGAATCGGAACGAACAGCGTTTCCACGATTCTGCGATCCACAGATCGCCGATCCGGCGCCGATTCTCTTCTCCGGCGATTCTGAGCACGATTCCGCTCGGTTAGGGATGGGTAAATCGTAAACTCGTCCGAGTCAGCGAGTTGACTCGCGATTTTGACAACACTGGTAAAGAGAGAATAAGAGAACAAAGATTCTGAAAAATGTTCTTAGATTTGATATGGTGAGTAGTGACTACTGATGTGATAAAAAATACTAATACAATGGTACTTCCTCCAGTTCTGAATATAAGCAAAAAAAAAACATACATTTGATGGTCCAAAATATAAGTAACTTTCAGCAAACTGTACTATATTTAATAGTATTTTCTAAGGGGCTAAGGCCCTCTTTAATTCCAAACAATGAAAGGAAACTAAGCCATTGTATCAGACAAAAAATCATTGGATTTTGGAGAATTATATCTTGGGTGTGTTTGAAGTAATTATCATATGATATACCCACCATAAATTTATTACCTGCATCTGCACCAGAAGTTCAGTTTTAATTCGCCTTGAAGCCTCACTCTCATTGCCTTCTCCACGCGTACCACATAGAGAATCTATTTCATCAACAAATATGATGGAAGGTGCACTTTCGCGAGCCATTTCAAAAAGGTTTGAAACCAGCTTTTCACTTTCACCCATCCACTTTGAAACGAGGTCCGATGAAGAAACACTGGTAAAGTATTCAAACGTTAAATATGCTAGAAAATACATGTCCATCTATAAACCTACATTCATATTTCATAATAATATAAAAGACCTTTCTTCAAACACAGCCATTGTCAAGGAAAAAGTGGGAACATTTGCATGCCCAAATGTACAGGAAATAAATTAAAACCAGAAAAATAACACTAGCAACAGAAATCTTTTCCTAGTCCTACCATGTGGCATTCAATTAGCTTCATGGAACAAGTGATGTCCACAATGTCCTACATAAATCACATTGAGTGACAAACCATTTTTATTTTAAAAAATCATTCTTATGGTTTGACGTGTAGTTCTCTCTTGCTGGGTTTAAACGTCTTTTCCACTCACACCCAAGCGACCTAGGATAAGACCCTGCCATCCTTTTCACAATTCTAGCTTCAATATATTTCTTCTCCCAATGCTTTAACTTTAACTAAGATAATATCATTTTCACAAATCATGCTTCAGGATACCAACTCTAGGATATGTTCGAGTGAGCACATGCAACATAAAAAGATAATGGCTCAAAGTTGACTTTTCACTCTTGGTGCAATTTATATTCATAGAAAGTCATTTGTTGACCCATCCTGTATTTTTATTTTACATGTAACCCATTGTAGGTAACTTTAAATACTCAAATATAAGCAATACAAACTCCTTTCCTCTCTATATAATCTTCCGCAATATTACTTTGGCCAATTTGTGATACATATTTCCAAATTAACGGAAACAGAAAACCATGAGTGGGTCTTTCTAATTCATCCAATATCTAACCAATCCATCAATCTACATAGTAGTTATATATTATAGCTTTCACAATCAACCTTACAGGCATAAAACCAGATAATTTCTTTTTGGTAATAAGGGTCTCTTGTCTTAATATTCACTCAATTACTCACCCCATTAACTTTATATTCGTTAGTTTAATTCCCTTGTGAATAATTTATGCAGTTTAATGGATCAACCTAGTTCTTATACTGGATAAAAACTTACACACCAAATCAATTGGCTGGACAAGGGCACTTGGGAGAGAAGAAAACTGGAAGAAAATAGAATGATTTCCTATGGACAGGCTAATTGGGAGAGAAAATTGGAAGGACAATATGTAATTGGAGAGTAAAAATTTCCCTAACCAAAAAATAAAACACATGGGGCCGAGGGAAACACAGAAAAAAATGGACCCTAAAAGCAAGAGGAACCTAGCATTTCCCAAACATAAGTAACAACATAATTCACAGTGATAATTTATATCGCCAGCCTTTAATTTTGTAACCAGTAACTTAGACCACAAAGTAAACTACGGCCAGAAAGTCCAGACAAATTAGTCAATCTAGAAGTGAAACTTCACAATTATAATAGTAATATAGATGTAAGATTATCCACAAAAGCAATTTCATCAACCAAACATAGTGTAGTACACTATTTAAAATAATAGACAAAATTCACCTGAAAAATGTGGAATCAGCTTCAGTTGCAACAGCCTTGGCCAAGTATGATTTACCTGTTCCAGGTGGTCCGTACAACAAAAACGCCCTCCAAGGTCGTCTTTTACCTGAAATAGACCATGCAAATCATATTAAACACTTAAAACAAATAGCATTTAATAAATTGACCCCACTTAAAAATATATCTTCAGGCCATCTACCATCCAATGTCCATGGATTGGGATGAACAACAAAGAATGGAGAAAGCGTTAAGGTTTAGTGTTTTGGCAATTCCTAATTATTTTTTCTATTTCTTTTATTGGCCCTCGCTATTATGGCCCATTTAAAATAATAGAGAAAAATGGAGGGGTGAATTCAAACTACAACATTTGATAGTGCTTCTATTCATTACATGGACTCAGTGGCAATGTCAAACAAATCACTTTATACAGCAGCAAAGATGCAAGATACAAAAAGTTATTCATGTTCCCACTCGATATTATGTTGTTCCTTAGTTTGTTGCGCATCACTCATTCTAAGTTGGCCGCCTATTTAAGGCTTTTACTGTAACATCGGATGTTCGGACAACAAAGCTAGATTGTCTTTCTTTCAACTTTCCAAAATGCTTGATTCTTCAAATATGTTCAAACAAAACGATTTTATGTCAAAAGAAAATGATTTTGTGTTCAAACAATTCGTCTGATTGATTCTTCAAATATGCTGCTATGTGCATTGTTTGACACTTCCAGGGAGTTTCAGGCGGTAGATGATATGCTATAGAAGAGGTCAAAGATATTGAATAGTAAATTTTTGAAACAATAGTAAGATTCATAAATAATGGATCAGTTGATATCGCTCAGGGTAATGTGTGATCTTATTGTTGTTGATCTTTATGTTATAGACCAACTCAAGAGACTTTGTGAGGATAAAATTGCTCAGCATATATGTCTAGAGGTTGTATTGTCTGGCATGAATTTTTATTATACTGCCAGAACACTGAGTGATACATCCTTTGATTTTTTCTTGGAGCACTTCAAAGAGTTGAAGGAATGACAATCCTTGTTGTCCGTATGATACCGGACAAGACATCCAACCTTATTTGGTAAAGCTCTTAAAAAGTGGATGACTTCAAGCGAGTGATGATGTGTAACAAGCAAAGGAACAACTAGTTCGAACGTGGAAACTTTTTACATCTTGCTTCTTTGCTACTGTACAAAATAGTATTTTTGACATTGGCATTGTGTCCATGTAATGAGTAGATGCACCTAATCATATGTTGTAGTTTGAATTCACCCCTCCATTTTTTTTCTATTATTTAAATGGGGCCATAGTAATGACTGTCAATACAAAAAATGGGAAAAACGATTAGAAATTTGTAAAACCCTAAACCATAACGCTTTCTCCATTGTTCATCCCAATCCATGAATCCCGGTCCCGATACCAAACATAGAAAAATCCATGTTGGACTTCAAGATGAAATATCAAAGCTCAATAAACTCCCTTATCCAAGCTATATCCACGCAAGTCAATTTTGTAGGGCTACCCAAGTCAATTTTGTACGGCTGAGTTAGGCCCGGTCCAAAATTCTAAGATGGAATTCCAAGATCCAGGCCACTTGAGTCTCACATAGGGGCAATCCGCACCTTACAAGGCAATTTTGAGGGATTGAGTTAGGCTCAACCCAAAATTCTAAGATCAATGCCTATTTTTTATCCGTCTATCCCAAGAAAAGGATTCCCTTATTAAGATAGAGTTCCATGTCCCTCTTTTTCACCATTTCAGGATGCACGGGATCTTTACTCATAGTTTTATTATGTCAACTGTTCAATTGCTCCCTAAGACTAAGTGATGTTTGAATTGATAGTGAGTTTGATACAACCATAGTGTGCCACCATAATTTAGGTAAAAATTACACTTTAGAGATTCAACAAAATCACTGACACCGTGGTTTCTTCAAACATGGACTAAATGCAACTAATCATAATGACAATTCCAATAGAAACTCACCAGTAAAAAACTGAGGAAACTTCACAGGCAAGATAACCGCTTCCTGCAACGATTGCTTGGCACTTTCCAACCCAGCAACATCATTCCACTTCACATTCGGTTTCTCCCTCACAATCGCCGAATTCAACCCAGCTCTCAACTTACTCTGCTCAGGATCCTCTCCATCTCCCTCACCACCACCACCACCACTCTTCGGCTTCGTTTTCGGTTTCGTCGCAACAGCAGCATCCCCATTAGAAGCAGGTCCTGGTCCACCACCATCAAGCACAGCACGGATCTCCTCAGCACGACGAAGATAATCAGTAAATCTCTGAGTAATAGTTTCTTTGATTTTAGGGTTTTTCTCGTACTTGAGATGCGTTTTGAAATACTCCAACGCGTTCATGTATAAAGTAAACGCTTTTGCGTAGTTTCCTGCATTATCCTCTTGTACAGCTTGTTTCGCGTAATCTATTCCTTGCTCCTTGAAATTGCTATACATCTTCTTCTTCTAGTTCTTATTGTTAACGATAATTGCATATACTGATTGTGAATTTGTGAATCGTGACGTTGATGGAAACCCTAGAACATGTTTTGATGGGGTTGATGTTTTTGATTGGGAATTGGAAACCCTAGAGAGAGAGAGAATTATTTGTGGAGTGTGTAGAAAGAAAGCGCGTTTGGAATAAGTTGATGATATAATTGATAAGTGGCGGCGAGTGAGGGAAGGGAAGGTTCATATGACGAGAGACGAGTGAAACTTCTAAAGTTTGATTGATCGATTTCTCAGATACATAAGGACTTAGGAGATGTGCATCGGGTTGTATCTTTATTTGACTTTTTATTCAAAGTAAAAAAATAAATAAATTTTTTTTTTCTTATTTTTATATTTACTTCATTCATCCCTGATAAAGTTTTGTTCCTAAATGGCTAAATATAAGTAAATTCCCAAATTTCTAAACACTTTTTATCTCAGTCCACTTACTTAAATGTTTAGTTTAAGTGTTTCTTGCTATTTATTGTTTTTAAGTCACTCTTCCCTTATTACTCCATCTAATAATTACTGTCCATGTGTTTCCATATATTTTCATATATGCACAGGAACAACTCTAGATGTAATTAAAAATATTAGAGGATAAATTAATCTTTCTATATATGATGAGGTATAAATGAAGATAGTAATAAAACCTATAAATTTGAAAGAGTGGAAGACTCTTTACTTGAAGAAAATGAGGAATATTAATTGAAAATAATAGAAGATTCTCTGGAGTTTGAGAAAATTGCAGAGAAAGAATATGAAGATTGTGAAATGAAAAGAGTAGAAGATTCTTTAGAGTTTGAGAAAATTGCAGAGAAAGAAAATGAAGATTGTGAATTGAAAATAGTAGAAGATTCTTTAGAGTTTGAGAAAATTGCAGAGGAAAAAGATGAAGATTGTGAATTGGAAAGAGTAAAAGGTTTATGAAGTTTGAGAAAATTGCAGAGGAAGAAGATGAAAACTATGAATTCAAATAGTTTAAGACTCAATGGATTTTGAGGGAGTTGCATATGAAAGAGGTGAATTAAACTATGACAAGGAAAGAGTAGGCGATTCACTTGATTTTGAGAGGAGATATGTCATTTGTTATGAATGATTTAAGAGAAGAAATGCAAGAATCAACACAGGGCAATATTTTAAAAGATGACGTTACTTTTTTTTAAAAAAGAAAAGATGATGTCACTTTAATTTCTTTTTTTTTTTGTGGAAATCATGGGGGTAGTGAATGTAAACAAAGATTGAGATTTATTCTTCCAATTCTTCTCTTTAGATTTTCTTTAAGAAAAAAAAACTTTTTCCTTTTTAGAGTTGAAGATGAAGGAGATGAAGACTTGGAAATGGTGGAACAAGATTTTGAGGCAGTTGTAGGCGAAGAATGTGAAGAAAATGAGTGGCAACCTGGATTTGAGGAAGTTGCTGAGAAAGAAAATGGAGAAAATAAGTTGGAACCAGATTTTGAGATTGCAGTAGAAGAAGATGAAGATTTAGAAGAAAAAGAAAAACGAGAAGTAGTGAAGGTCATGTTAAGAATTTATCTTTCAAAATTTTATTAGTAAAATCTTAGTAGCAATCATGAACCTTGTTGAGTTTGATCTACTATTAAAATTAAAATCTTTTAGTATTTTAATCTATCTTCCATAATTTTGATTTACTATTATCATGAACTTTGGTTTTTCATAGTGAATGTAATGTGCAGGCTAATACTAGAAGATTTTGATGGAATTTGATTGAATTAAAGTTTAATTAAATTTATTTAATTTTCATGAAATGTGAAGCATGCATATGCTCGGTTGGTTGTTACTTGCCTTGTATGTATAAGTTTGTAATAGATTCATTCTTTTATTTTATTTTTATAAATGTATATAAGTTAATCAGTTTTATCTTATTTATTTGTAACATATTTATTTGTAGCATGTTTGAATCAAGTTACCAAGGGTAAACGCATGGATACTAGTTTTACTAAGAAATGGTGGAAAGGCATTGTTTCCCAATTCAATGCTTTAACCAGAAGTAGGGCTGGCAATGACCCGAGCCAACTCGTAAATAGTTTGAAGCTCGATTCGATAATTGACTCGCGAACTTGGTTCGTGAACCAAATGAGCTAAACTTGAGTCAAAAAATAAGTTCGTTAATCAAATGAGCTGAACATAAACTATATATAGTTCGACTTGTTTGCTTCATAAACTAGCTCGGTTATATATATATATATATATATATATATATATATATATATATATATATATATATATATATATATATATAAAAGATTTGAAAAGTTTATATATATATATATATATATATATATAAACTTTTCAAATCTTTTTAACTTGACACATCAATGAACTTTTTAGTTTTTCATGTACTGATATTTGTCACTCTGTCTTTACGAAAAAAAATTACTCCTTTAAACTCTCTCGTTCTCAAAAGACTTTTCATTTTCGATTTTCCATTGCCTTTCCTCTTCTTTATTTTAATTTAATATTTGCTTTTTTCTTTTAAAAAAATAATTTAAAAGGTTAAAGATCAAATTTTGAAATTTTGACAAAAAAAAATGATCAAAATGATGTGATTTGACTTAACAAGTTGAACCTAACAAACCGAACCGAACTGTTCGTGAACTTTAAACGAGCCGAACCCGAGCTGAAAAAATAGTTCGTATCAAACTCGAGCTGAACCAATTCATATCGAGTCGAGTCGAGCTCAGACGAGTTCGACTCAACTCGACTCATTTCCAGCCCTAACCAGAAGGAATTATGATAAGGCAAAATTGAAGAATAGGTATGATAGCTTGAGAAATGAATGAAGAGTATGGTATAACTTATTTGGAAAAGTTACTGAACTATGGTGGAATAGTGCGAAGAATATTGTTGATGCACCAAATGTGTGGTGGGAGAACAAAGTATTGGTGTGTTTATCACAAATATGTTGTTTAGTAACAATTTTAGATTTATTGTGTTTCTTATTTGATAGTGGTTATGAACATGCAGGGAAATTCTATATATGGAAAATTTAGAGACAAGGGACTTCCATTTGCTCACTATCAAATTTTGAGAACCACTTTCACATTAATGAATCAAAACATAAACCAATTTTATTCAACTCACTTTTAATCGAAATCTATTCTGTCAGACTCAATTTTGTCAAAATTTATTCTAATCGTCGTGGAACCAAACACATGCATGTAAGTATTTTTTCATTGAAATATTTAATGTTCAATGTTATTAATATTGTATTGATTGATGCAACTTCTAATAACATGAGGCTTTTTATTTATTTAGTTATTTAGGAAACTAGTCAATATTTTGCTCCACTCAAATATTCTAATCGTCGTTTTGTTTTAAAAAATAATATTATGTTTAGTAATTATTTCGGTATTTGAATGTTTGGTATACCTTTTATATTTAGTTACTTAATTTAAAGTTACATGACTCTTCAAGCATTGTATGTGTATTGTCAATTCAAAATTTTGGTCTCATCGAAAATTCATGTGATCAATTTAAATTTATCCTTTGCATAATCAAATTAATTAATCGTTCTTTAAATCATCAACTAGATATTAAAATACTAAATTTTATCGCATGATTGGATTTATAATCTCAACTTCAAAACTAACTTACCTATACTTCAATGGCATCAATGTAGTGCTTTTGCATAATTGATCCTTTTGCTTATACACACCTAGTAAGCATCATCCTTTTTATATTTATCTATTATATTTTGATAAGTTAAAAAAACTATTATATGTTTTGATTGTGTAAATGTGATTCCAATATTATATATATATATATATATATATATATATATATATATATATATATATTTTCTATAAATGAATTGTGTGTGTTATGGCACTGTATAAAAAGGGTATCACTAATATAAATATTTTATTTGATTTTTATTTATTTTTGTGATATATGTAATTTATGAAATATTTTTGTATCCTACAGTGTTCATCTTTACCTTTTTCGTCCATAAGGTATATTGAAACTATAATACTGCCAATATCCACATTAGAAAGTACTCGAGATTATTTGGTTACATAAGTTTTTCGAGTATTTATTTGTTCATTTACTCCGTATTTCATAATTTTGTTATTTGAACTTTTGTTCCTCTAATTAGAGCTAGACAACTAGGGCATTTAAATTTCTCTTATGTCTATCAAACCTTTAATTTATGTCGAATTCAAATAAATTCTACCTTATTACTTATATAAGATGGATGTCTAGTTTGAACATATTTGGATCATATATTTCTCTAATATTGTTGTCATTTTTATAATTTAGTGATTTTTTATTGAAACATTTAATATTTAATGTTATTAACGCGGTGACTGATTGTAATTTAACATGATCTTTTTTTCTTCAGAAAATGAGAAAGAATTTTGATCCACGCGAAGATATTGACGATACTTTGGTTAACAAAATAATATTAGGATTGATTATTTTATTTGTATTTGGATGTCTAATATGGCTTTTATATTTAGTTATTAAAAGTTACATGGCTCGTCGATCAATGTATGTGATTCGTCAACCATTTTATGAGCGGGTGATGGAGTTAACATATAACTCATCTAACCCTCTTCGATTTAGTCAAATTAATTGTGCCATATGTTTGCAAAATTTTAAAAACGGTCAAATACTTCATGGTTTACCATGTGGACACTCATTTGATAGGAAATGTATGTCCATATACATATTAGAAAATGATATATGTCCTATATGTAGGAAAATAATTTTATCTTAAGTGTTTTAAATATTGAATTAAGATTTATTAGATAATGGTTGTGTTAGTTATTATCGAGTTATATTATGTAATTTATTATATATTTTATGAACATCAATTCAAAATTGTGGTATATATATTTGCTTATATAAATTCTAATTCTAATATTGGTTTAATTGTCTAAATATATGCATATATAAATTCTAATAATTTTCTTGCTAACAACATCATCAATAGCTATATTTTATTTTAGTGTTAAACATGAGGGCTAAAATTTCACTACTTAATTAATAGTTATATAAATTTCACAAATTGTATGTTTAGAGGGATTTGAAGAACACTATTTTATTTTACAACAAAGTCAGTGGTGATCGAACCTAAGACCTTATGCATACTATTCAAACCATTCATCAATAGATCGTATTTAGTGGCTTAAAATCGGAAAAAAATGTGCAACACAAACTTTATATAATTTGATTGTTTCAAATTATTATATGACATGACAAAGTTGGTTATTGATAATTCATATTAATTTTTTAAATTGTAACAATTTATATTAATGTAGATATAAAAGACATATACCATAGAATTAAAAATTGTAACTATAAAATACGATCCTATTTGAAATGCACATATTTGTCTCACTCACCATCGGGATGGTGAGAAAAAATATATTTTACATCTCGACTATAATTGAAGATATAAAAGTTTAGACACATTTTTCTCTTTAGTGCAGCAAAGTAATTGGTCTTAAGTATTACAAGCAAACAATACAACTATGACTTTTTAATTGACAACACTTGAGTTGGTTTTTAACAATGCAAAATGGTGTTTATATTAAAATAGCAAATATTCGAATGAGTGCAACTGTTTAATCTGGAAGATCACACGCCTAATCAATACATGTAAGTAATAACTGAATGAGGAGTATTAACCATTACAATTGTAAAAAAAATATGACTTATCAAACAATTGTGTAGAAATAAGAGTGATGAGTATTATTGTTTACAATTGTCTAGAATTATGACACATCAACAACACCCCTTAATACTTGTGTAGAATAGTGTCCATGAAATGACCATATGGTGCAACCAACTACATATCCTTATAATTAACAAATATAAAATTTATATTATTTTTGCAATAAAATTAGACAATCATTTCATATGCTCTCCACACTTCAATCTTGTTGCCAAAGTGATAAAACAAGCAATCCATCTTGTTGTAATTCTCTATCTTCTAAACATATATTTCTCTCAACTCAAATAGTCTCATAAAATTTATGTGAGTAGATAAAGTCAAAAAAGTAAATCCAAACATGGTTGTGTCTAGGGTGGGAGGGCATGGTAGGTCTCCCACCGTGAGCAAGTCAAAAAAGTAAAATTTGGTCATTGGATAGTTAAATTATATGGATCATATCATACACTCACAACACCAAATACTTTTATAATTTACAGGCACAGTTTTGGGGGGGTGCAGGCAGTGCTGCAGATCAGGGCCTCAAAAAATTGGGGCCTCATTTTTTTGTTTTGTTTAAGCCCATCAGTAAAAATATTGGTTAAGTAGTTTTTCGGAGAACAGGTTTCATTAAATGTTGGGTGGTCTGATGGTTTGCGCACGCGTCCAAAGTGTGTTGTTGGTTGTGAGTTCGAATCTCATGTGTGGCAATTTTTTATTTTAAGAGATCATTTCATATTAAATATAGTTAATATTAATATTGTTGAAAGGGTTTGGAGTAGTACCTTAACATATCAGAATTTGTAAATGTTTTTTAATTGGTAATTTTATTTGTCGTTTAAATATTAGTTTTACTTAGTAGTTATCTCTTAATTTTTTATTTATCAATTCAACATTCACTATTTTTTTTTTTGTTGACAAATCAACTTTAGATTATGAATTTGTTTTTATTATTTATCTTTATGTCTACTAAATTGCCTCCTAAGATTAGACGTGTGAAGCATAAGAAAAAAAAGACTTGTTGAGTTAACTCAATAAAAAAACCATAAATTCTTGTTGAAAATCATAATGTTGATGACTTTTTTTTTTATAGAAAATGTTGATGACTTTTTAGTATTTTGGTAGTTGTAAGGAAGGATTATTATTTTTAATATTATTATGTAATTGAAATATATGAAGTTCTGTGTTAAAAAAATTGTATTTTTTTTATTCGAAATATATTTTTATTATTAGCTCGGGACCTCCAAATAGTCGGAGACGGCCCTGATAATTCATACTGACTTTTCTGATTCTCTCTCCTCTCAATGCTTTCTCTTCCTCATTTCAAACCATTTTTCTCATCCAAACAATCCAGATATGCTGCATAGACCAATGACACATAGCACTTGGAAGAAATGACATTCTTAATATATCATTTGTGATTTTTATGGGTTGTGTAATTGTGTTCTTTCTTTCAATAGTTTACATAAACGTTTCTCGTACTGTTATGAGAGGAAAAAGGGTCCATTATTTGATTGTTGAAAGATTTGATTTTTGTTGTGATTTTCATGAGTTGTGATTTACAATAGTTTGAATTTATTGGATTTTTATCGTAACAATTGAAATCATTTGGGGATATATTATGTATATAGAAAATGAACACGTATGCATATTAAAGTCTACTAGCACGGTAGCATGGTGCAATGTTGTATATTCATACTAAAAGTTATACGGTGTAGTGTTGCACCTCTATTGTTAGGTTGAATGAGTTCAATAAATTTTGTCATAAATACAGTTTTTGAATTTTCTTAACAATAACAAAGATAATTAACAATAACAAAGATAATTAACATAACAAAATTATAAACATAACAAAATTACACAAATAATATAACAAACACAAGAAAAAAACACCACAGTTAATAAAAAAACACACAACAATCTACCTAAAAAAATAAAACACACAACAAAATTATTTCTAACACAAAATACAATTAAATAAAAAAAACACTATTTTTTAGTGCATTCACCCTCTTTGATGTGGGCTTCCCGACCAACTTTTGTTATGTAAGTCCGAACACACTTGAAACATTTGTATATCACTTCTGGATGAGAAGCACAAGATTATCACAAAGTCTTTTTTCCGTTTCAAAAGTTTGATTATACATATAACAATCAATAATATTCCTTGAAGATCCACCCGAAGCTGGTGGGTTAGATGAAAAACAAAGTTTAGAGAATAGTAGAGAGGAAAGTGATTCAAGGATGAACACTTTTAAATTTCTCTAAGAGACTCTACATATAGAAGTAGCGATTTGGATTTAGAACTGTTAAATTATCAGAGTTTTATGCTGTATTGCATTTTATAAACATAACAAAATTATAAACATAACAAAATTACACAAATATTATAACAAACACAAGAAAATAAACATTACATTTAATAATTAAAAAAACACACAACAATCTACCCAAAAAAATAAAACACACAACAAAATTATTTTTAACACAAAATACATTCATCCTATTTGATGTGGGCTTCCCGACCAACTTTTGTTATGTAAGCCCGGACACACTTGAAACATTTGTATATCGCTTCTGGATGAGAAACATCAAGATGATCACCAAGTCTTTTTTTCCATTTCAAAAGTTCGATTACATGTATGACAATCAATAATATTCATTGAAGACTCACCCGAAGCTGGAGGGTTAGATGAAAAACAGCTTCCTATTTTTTGTTGTTAGAAAAAAAATGTGAAAGTTTAGAGAAGAGTAAAGAGGTGAGTGATTCAAGGATGAACACTTTTAAATTTCTCCAAGAGACTCTATATACAGAAGTAGCGATTTGGATTTGGAGCTGTGAAATTATCACGCAGTTTTATGCTGTATTACATTTTATAAACATAACAAAATTATAAACATAACAAAATTACACAAATATTATAACAAACACAAGAAAATAAACATTGCATTTAATAATAAAAAACACACAACAATCTACCCAAAAAAATAAAACACACAACAAAATTATTTCTAACACAAAATACAATTAAATAAAAAAAACACTATTTTTTAGTGCATTCACCCTCTTTGATGTGGGCTTCCCGACCAACTTTTGTTATGTAAGTCCGAACACACTTGAAACATTTGTATATCACTTCTGGATGAGAAGCACAAGATTATCACAAAGTCTTTTTTCCGTTTCAAAAGTTTGATTATACATATAACAATCAATAATATTCCTTGAAGATCCACCTGAAGCTGGTGGGTTAGATGAAAAACAAAGTTTAGAGAAGAGTAGAGAGGAGAGTGATTCAAGGATGAACACTTTTAAATTTCTCTAAGAGACTCTACATATAGAAGTAGCGATTTGGATTTAGAACTGTTAAATTATCACAGAGTTTTATGCTATATTGCATTTTATAAACATAACAAAATTATAAACATAACAAAATTACACAAATATTATAACAAATACAAGAAAATGAACATTGCATTTAATAATAAAAAACACACAACAATCTACCCAAAAAAATAAAACACACAACAAAATTATTTCTAACACAAAATACAATTAAATAAAAAAAAACACTATTGTTCAGTGCATTCACCCTCTTGGATGTGGGCTTCCCGACCAGCTTTTGTTATGTAAGCCCGAACACACTTGAAACATTTGTATATCGCCTCTGGATGAGAAGCATCAAGATGATCACCAAGTCTTTTTTCCATTTCAAAAGTTCGATTACACAAATGACAATCAATAATATTCCTTGAAGACTCACCCGAAGCTGGTGGGTTAGATGAAAAACAGCTTCCCATTTTTTGTTGTTAGAAGAAAAATGTGAAAGTTTAGAGAAGAGTATAGAGAAGAGTAATTCAAGGATGAACACTTTTAAATTTCTTTAAGAGACTCTATATATAGAAGTAGCGATTTGAATTTGGAGCTGTTAAATTATCACGCAGTTTTATGCTGCATTGCATTTTGGCCGTTAATTTTTTATCTGACGGTTCAGATTAAATACAGTAAAAAGTCATCACTTTAGATTTGATCCGTTGGATCGTGATCGGACGGCCGAGATGCACTACAGTTTGAAACGGTGTGATAATTTTGCAGCACCAAATCCAAATTCGTGTCAAGTAAATGTTTCTATAGATTTAATCTGTTTTTTTTTTACAATAAAAGTTACTTGTTTGTTGAAATATTTTCATCCGAGATTTAATAAGATTTCATCTGAAACAAATGCAAAAATCTTTTTGCACAATTTATTTGGAGCATTTCACACAACAACATTTTTAAGTCCTTAAGCTGAATATTTTCTCAAATTATTATTGACATGTTTAGTTATTTTAAACTAAAGGTATAATGAAAATAATAAGATCAAATAGAATAAGTTCCAAATACCAAATGCTTCATTGTTTATGATCTCAAAGTAATTCATTCAAGAAGCAAAGTTATAATCACATAGATAACAAAGTAAAGTGATTTTTCATTTGTTATAAAAAGTACCAAAGTAATTGATAACATTTTTCAAAATTTATGCAGGCAGCAGGGCCGTCCCGATGAATTTGGAGGCCCGGTTATAATATTAATAATAGACCTCTATAACTTTTTAAAAAAAATATCCTTTATTTAAATTATAGTATCCTCTATTATTTTTTAAAAATTATCAATAAAAATTGTCAAAAAAATATAAATTATCAATAAATTCAAAAATAGACATGTTTGTAAATAACTTAAAAAAAATTCATTTTTCAATCAATAAAAATCAAGTGAGAATTGTACCAAAAAAAAATCAAGTGAGAATACATGGCATTTATTATTTCCAGCTAGAAAGAAAAAGGAAAGACAAATTAAGTGAGAATGAGAATTAAGTATATAAAAAAGGTTAAACCAAGTGTCTACACTTTATTATGTTACAGTATACTTTTTTTCGGTGTTATATGTTACTATACTTTACTTTCTCTGTTTGTCACATTAGTACTTGGACGCATGTGTTGCTAAACTATATGTGGATGAGCATTGCTATTTAGCATGAAATTTTTACACAAGAAATACAAGAATTAACACATGGCAAAATCTTAAAGGATGATGTCATTTAATCTTCTTTTTTAGTGGAAAACATGGGTGGTTATGGATGTAATCAAGGGTGAGGATTTATTCTTCTCTTTCTTGCATCAAAAAATTCTTGCTAAATAACATTTTCCTTTGTGGATTTATAAACAAAAGTTGAGGCCCCCAAAAATATGTGGCCCTGTTATACAGAACTGGTTGCACGGGTCCTTAGCCGGCACTGGCAGGCAGTGAAACACGTGGACAATTCTAGTATGAGTGAGTGTTATAAAAAGAACCAAAGTAATTCATAACCATTGAGTTGAAAATTTATATCATATAGATCATCTATAGAAAATTTTAGAAAAATTGAAAATCATTTGATATGTTATTGAGACTCATCAAGATTAACGGTTTATTAAATATTGTAAATCTTGATAAATCCCAATAAAAATCAAATGATTTTCAATTTTTCTAAATTTTTTGATGAATGATCTATATGATATAAATTTTCAATCTACCAGTAAATTTTGTAAAATTTATATTCGGTAGATCACTTGTCCACGGTGGACCACTTGTGAAGGTGATCCATCGTAGCAATATTAGCCACATATGTATATTATCTAGCATAATCACAAGAGAGAAATCAACATCGTATCTTCCAAAAATTGGACATATTCACAAGAGTTTACTTTACATCTCTTGTTTCCTCTCCATATCTCTCAACCTATTTTCATCATTCTCTCTATTTCTACCCCCTCTCTCTAACACATTTTGTTTTTATGTGCATGAGAGGAACCAGAGAGAGAGAGAGAGAGAGGACCATAGTGTGCAAAAAGCAATGTTGAAACCTAAAACCTAAAATTAGCCTAAACTTTCCAACAAAAGCCCGATCAGTAAAAACTAGGCCCAACCCATAAACAAAACGAACACTTCAATTTTCATTCTTCTTCTTCCTCAACGCTTTCACTGCAATCTTCAACAACCAACAATGGAAGAAGAATCACACAATCATCACCATCACCACAACACTCCAAACACTTCCCAATCACAATCACCACCAACCACCGGAACCTGCTGCAAGTGCGGTGGTCCAACAACCTTCGCACCACCGCCAGTATCACCATCCTTCTCAGAAATCTCTCCACCACCAACATACCGTCCAATCCGCGCTCCGGCGATCCCACCTGACCCAAACACACAACGTGCAATCATGCTTGCACCAGTTCCACAACCACAACATGTTCCCATAGCTTCACCACCTTTCCATTTTCAAATCCCAATCAAACGTATCCAAACTCCCGACGACATTCGTCGATTTCACGACTCCGATTCCGGTAAAAACTTCGTCGGATTCATCGTTGCACTCTCTGAATCATTCCGTTCTCGTAAAATCTCTGATCCTTGTCACCAATCTGAAACAACTAACACTATTGTTTCAATCATCGAAACCCTAACTCAATGGATCGATGAAATTCCACCTGCTCAACAAGCTGCACGTTATGGAAACATCGCTTACCGAACTTGGCATGAACGTCTTGTCAATTCCGGTGAATCCCTCATGTTTCGGTTCCTACCGGAGAATCTAAGGGATGCAACTGTTGAAATTGTTCCTTATTTCTCTGATAGCTTTGGTAACTCGAGCCGAATTGATTATGGAACGGGGCACGAGACAAATTTCGCGGCATGGTTGTATTGTTTGGCGAGATTAGGTGTGATTGGAGAAGAGGATTATCAGGCTGTAGTTAGTAGAGTGTTTGTGAAGTATCTTGATTTGATGAGAAAGTTGCAGTTGGTTTATTGTTTGGAACCTGCTGGTTCACATGGTGTTTGGGGGCTTGATGATTATCATTTTTTGCCGTTTATATTTGGGTCTTCACAATTGATTGATCATAAGTATATGAAGCCGAAATCGATTCATAATAGGGATATATTGGATAATTTCTCAAATGAGTATCTTTACCTTGGTTGCATTTGTTTTGTTATGAAGGTGAAGAAGGGTCATTTTGCTGAACATTCACCTATGTTGGATGATATTAGTGGTGTGCCTAATTGGAAGAAGGTTAATAGTGGTTTGCTTAAGATGTATAAAGCTGAAGTCTTGGAGAAGGTTCCTATTATGCAGCATTTTCTTTTTGGATCTCTTATTAAGTGGTATGTGTTCAATTGTTTTGATTCTTTTTCCTATTTGATTTTGTGCGTTTTTATTGTTATTGTCTGAGGTCATTTTAGGTAAAACCATTAGAGAATATTATGTTTGAGTAGTGTTTGGACACTATCTTTAACTAAGGATCCGAACCGTGGTTTGTCACGTCGTGGAACTAGTCCTTTCGCTAGACCCAACCACAATTGATTATTTGTTTGCTTAGGTTATTTAGTTGTAGTTGTACGGAATGTGGGCATCATACTATTAATGAAACATAGTTTGGTTATCTAGGTTGCACCACGTGGCAGCATTTCCATCTATCGTAAATAGGAAGAGAAGCCACTTAGACATTTACCGTTATTGTTTTATAGACCAAGTGTCGGTGTCACTATAATGGAAAATTCATTCTCGTTGGTTTTCTCACATCCGTGTTGATCATGTTGCCTGTTTAGGTAAAATAATATAGATTAAGAAGATGAAACAGTCATCTTAAGGAAGAATAAACTAGTAAAACAGATTTGTAGTGAAAATTTTGGTCAATAGCAATGTTGTCAAATTTCCACAATGGCGGATTTTTTTGCAGCCGTCATAAGCCGCAACACCAATTATATCTTTATGTTTCTGCCATAGGCCACAATGCCTTGTTTATGTGGCGAATGTAAATAATTGGGTGTAATCTATCGTTATCCATGTCGAATTTCAGAGGGCCCCCCCTCCCACTGATATCTATGATCAGGAAAAATTTCAAGCTGTAATCATTTCACATCCCATTAATTACCAATTGATAGTTTTCTGGAGTTATTCTATAGAAATTAGAAACATTTACTAATAACCGAAAGGCAATACTTTAGTTTTGTTTGCTGCCTAGAGCAGCAACCTTGAGCTATGGGCTAAACAGCTGGCTAGCGTGCGAGTCATGAGTCTATATATATATATATATATATGTGTGCTTTGTTATTTATGGAAGTGCTAGTGTGCAAACCAGTATTCATCTTATTAAAAGAGTAACTGTTGTGGGTCAATTTATGTAATGAAATCAGATAATTTGTCTTTGCTTTGTCCGCCTTGATTGTTGATTAAATTAATACATGTCTATTGGTCAAAAACAGATGTGATTGCGTGTACTTGAGTTTATTATTTGTGTTCACTCTCAGATAAATTTTATCTTAGTAAATTTACATGCGCTGTGATTTTCCTACCAAATTTTAACTCTTTTAGTTTCAGGCACCCTTTGAACTGTTTTAAAAAACTCCCTTGCTTCCCTTAAGAGTTTGAAGAAAAATCAACGATTCTCTCTCTCTCTCTCTCTCTCTCTCTCTCTCTCACTCACACACACACACACACACATTATTGACTTATTGGGCAAATAATTAGATATTATTTTAGTGATGAAATGATGTAAAGTGTTTGATCCAAGGAAGGATTGATGTTTGCAATATTTGGTGCAATGTTGATGCATTGCAATTGCATCTATTTTTGCTTGCTGATGAATTTCCAAAAATATTTGTTGCATTGAATCACGTGGTTATCAGTATCTTATTATACGCACGAATCATACATTGATTCAAAACAAGTGAACTCAATCAACATGAATCCCCGTGCTTATATATTTTGGACATGGATCATAACACGAATCTTGATCCATTCTGATAAATCTCATTTCATTATGATGAATGTGGATCATTCTGATGAATCACATCTTGTCCCGAAACTTTGTGTAGCCATGCATTTTTTTGTCAACTTTGTGTAGCCAACCACTATTGTTTTATTATTTTGATCTATGACTTTAATCTGGAACTATTTTGAGGTTCATATATAATATATTTCTGTATATTTTTGCATATGTCACCTGTTTATACTTAATAATGTCAATTTTCTTTTATTGATTATGCACCTTACAATTCCTAATAAGATTTAATTCACAATTTGGAAAATAAGCCTTTCAATTAAGGATTTAAATCCCAATTTGATAACCATATTGAATCGCTATTGTGTGGTTAAGTGTTCTTTGATTGAGTGAAATGATGCACAAGAGAGATCATATCACGACGTAAATTTACATCGGATTATGACGTGATGCCGTTTGTTAATGTATGATTATGTAAAGTGGCTATAATCTTATATAAGCTCTGCTTTAAACTGATTCTATAATCCTTTGCTTCATAAACTTCTTGTCTTTGCCATAAAAGTCGGGTTGCTTTTGCTGAATGTGTTATTCTATGGGTTGATCATACAGTCCATGTCTTTCCCCACATTCTGAGATGATTATTGTGTATATTGCGCAGTGTGTGTAGTATACTATATATGTTTACCTTCATGTTTGAATTGTTGACTGAAAGTATGACATGGCATGCCGAAAATTTCTCTTTTCTATTTCAATTTCTGATTTTATGTTTTTCTTCTTCTGCCAGGGAATAGTGCTTTGAGTTACTTTGCTGAGGCTAAGCCATGGACCGGGCTGATGCAATGGAGTATAGGAAGTTATTAGATGCATTCTATTATATTTGTAGAAGTTATATAATCACTTTGTTGAAGTACCTGTTCTCTGTCGACTTACTTATTCTAGATATACTCATGTTTGTAAAAGTAAAACACAATGGATAGTTTCTTCTAATTGCTATATGACGACGAAAATGTTTTGCTACAAGCCGAAGAAGAATGGTCCATAAGCACGCAAGATCTGGTTAATGTATTTGTTATGATTTCATGGTTAATGTATTTGATTCTGGCTCTTGCATTTTGAGCAGCTTATTTATATTAGCCCCTTTATCCTGGTGGTGAGATTTGAAAATAAGTTTGAAAATTCACTTCCTGCTTTCCAACTTTATATTATTTTCATCTTTTGACTAATGAGTGAATGTCTCCTCACAAATCCAACAATTGATGTTTGGTTTAGATTCAGAGCTATTCTGCAAAAGTTCATGAATGAATGTTGTCAATGCAGAGGAGACATTCTACCGAAAATCCAGATTGCCTCTTTTTGTAATTGCTGCAGTTTTATGCAGTAGGAGATTGGTTCAACCAACGGCTCCAATTTAAGCACTGCAGTTTGGCCAATTTTACAGAGTTCGATCTCAGCCGATTATTTCAAATTCACTTTCTTCAGAATGGCACGACATATTTGATAGACACATTTTATTTCAATATGCACCTTGACATTTTTTTGTGTTAACCTGTTAGCTATCGGGAGAAGATGAACTAGTAATTTTTGCCCAAGAATTATTTTACACTGAAATTGAACTCAAATTCTTTTGAGTGGTTCGTCCTTAAGTGAAGTTTATGAACCACTCGAGTTCAATCATTTGAAGATGAATTTTGATGACGTGACAAGGGAGATATTAATGTGACATTTAAGTTGATGACATGAACATGAGTTCTTAAGTGAGAATCTATTTATGTCTTGCAATTTGAGGAAAAAGAGCTAACATTTTTAAAACTAACGTGAATTTAGAAATAAAAGACAAAAGTGGTACATTAAACAAACCACGGTTGACTCAATTCCGTCAACTACTTTGAAAAATCATAACATGCATGTTTTAGGGCTTTTAAGTGCCCCTACCGTAGCTCAACAAGCTATGAATTTCTTGAGTGATTTTTGGGCTAATATGACTTAGAATGAAAAAATTGTCGATTCAGTTGAAGACGCAAATCAACAATTTCAGTTGATGGTTCAAAAAAAAAAAAGGAAGAACAAATTGAAACGCCAAAGGCTAGCAAAGGGTTGGTTTCATCCGTTTCGCCTAACTAGCTAACTTAACTTGGGAAAAGTTGTTCATCTAGCTCTTAGCCGGTTCTTTGTGTTTTTATGTTTTTTTTCTTTCTTGAGGATTTTAGTTTATGTCTCCCTCTCTTTTTGTACTTTTTTATTTCTATTAATATATGATTAGGGGTGTTGCAATAGGTGACTCTTCTACCTTATATTTTGTTAAAGAAAAAAGGTTGAAAAATAAAACCCTCTCAATTTGGTGACATTTTTAATGAATATATAGTATTAATTTAGACTTATTATAAATTGATGATCATAGTGATACACTCTCATTGTTCACAATAGTAAAATATTCTCACTTGATTGTAAAATAGTATTAAATATAAATTTATCATAAAAATATTAAATAGTTATTAAAATGAAATTAGCAAATGTAAAATATGAGAGACACATGGTAGGTATTAACGTTGTTGGTGTGTATGTAGTAGAGAGAGTATAGGGGTTTTATTATAGCGGCGGAATGGGAAAACGAGAGAAGCATAAGCAGAAACACGATAGAACTCAACGAGATAGAAGCTATTATCTTCAAGATAATGATAATGATCATGATCATCACACTACACAACCCTTCTCTTCTACTTCACCCGCTGAAAACGAACAACAAGATGAAATAGAAGATGCTGATTCTGACAACAATGGTGGAGAACAAAATAAACAACACCCATCTCATGATTTGCCTTCAAAATTCCTTCTTTACCAACAATCTGTCCAGGTAATTAAACATGGAATCATTCACTTGATCAAAACTTGCTTAAGTCAGTTAAGTGTGTTTTACTTAATTTTGTTTTCGAGTTTAGCAGCAGAGAAATTAATTGGTTATTGTAATTTAGGCAATGCTTTGATAAACAACTTAATTAAGTGATTATAGTTTATTAATTATATAGGTTGTTATGTACAAAGTTAAGGGTCTGTTTGGATAAACAACTTATTTGCAGCTTATAGCACAAACGAGCTTATCTATAAGCTTACATAAAATATTTTTATAGGAAAGGATAATTTGTTTTTATATATGTTATGGGCTGTTTGCATAAGCTATATCGGAGAACTTAGAACTTATGAAAATAAGCTGAAAAAAAAAATTATGAAAATTGTCGTAAGTTGTTTTCATAATCCTCCCAAACAGTCTCACAAAACTTATGTCCGTAGATAAGCTCAAATAAGTCAATCCAAACAGACATATTCTATAACAAAAGTTAAACCAAAATCAAACTACTTTCATAAATACTATGGAGAGCTTTTGAAACTAAGCTATAAACAACTTATGAACATGTCATAAACTGTTTCTATAAGTTCTTCTAAACAATCTCACTAGTGTTTATGTCAGCAGATAAACTCAAATAAATTAATCCAAATAGATTCTTATATGACTGGATTGAGAAGTTCATAATGTGGCTTTTGTGAATTATGCTTTTTGTTATTGCAGTCTCCCAAAGGAGACATTAGTTATTTGCAAAAATTCTTTCTCATGTATGTTGGTGGAAGGATGCCCCTCCATCTTCAAGAAGATTTCTGCGGCACTGCGCTTCTTAGGTACATTCTATCATTCTATTGTTGTTGAAATCATTATTAGTGCATTCCATTTGATAGTTTGCTTATTTGTACAGACATATTATATTGGTTATGATCACTTGCCATTTTTCCTCATGATGTTTCATTTGTAAACTTCTAAGTTCTGATTCTTTTATGGCTCAAAGCGCTAGATTAGTAAACATCTATTTTGAAGTGGAGTTTCATTTTGCAGAAAAATCACATTTTTTTATGTCAGAAATAGTATTTGATGTTTTAATTATGTTTGTGTAAGCCTCTTTCAAAATCTCATTTTGTTAAAGAAATGATTTTTATGCTGAAAATGAAAAGCTATTTTATCCTTTTCTCTTTTTGATATGTCTTGATATTTTATGTCGTCTCTGATCTACTTATCTTGCATTGATTTATGTTTTGCAGTGCAGAATGGCTCCGCAGTGATCCAAGAAAGACAGCGGTAGGATTAGATTTGGATCTCGAGGCACTGAATTGGTGCTTGGAAAACAATATACCTAAAATTGGGGCTGATGGGTTTTCTAGAATATCCCTCTTTCATGGCAATGTGCTACAGCCTCTCCAGTCTAAACTTGTGAAAATGGATCCCGAGGAGCTGGTAAGTAGCATTTCACTGTCACAGAATACAGAAAACCTGCAGACTGATGGGCTTGTGTCGGATGTCCCAACAAGCTCTGCTTCTCAAGATGATCTGACTATGAAAAAGTTTCCGCTGAATGGAAGAGATATTGTGTGTGCTTTTAACTACAGCTGTTGTTGTCTCCACAAACGTGCTGAACTGGTTTTGTATTTCAAGCATGCTCGTGATGCCTTGTCAACGAAAGGTGGAATTTTCGTAATGGATTTATATGGAGGTACATCTTCAGAGAACAAGTTGAAGCTTCAGAGAAGATTTCCTAATTTTACGGTATAAGATTCTTGATGTTAATTTGAACACTTGAAACAAGACACATGATCGATACATAAAGCACAATCACTCCCCTTCTTCTTTTCTAAAATCATTCAATCCTCAACTCTAATTTAACTTACTTTGTTGCCACATGATCCACAATGTTCTCACTTCCAAACCTCTCCTTAGTGGTCTCTTCACTAATTGTATGTTTTTCATAATTGACCTCTTGCATTTATAGGTATATTAGAGCTAACGAGCTTTAGTTAAGGTCGAGTCAATTGGAGTACCCAAATTTGAATCCCGGCTTAAACAATTTTGGCCAGACTTTACTTACATCCCAATCGAACTCCAGATGAATATGACCCCTTTCTCCTAGGACCTGGAGGGTTAAGACCAAAATAATATCAGCTCTTTAGCATTTTCTTCTGCAATTGTTTGGATATTATGTTTCTCCAATAGAATGGTATCATATAGTTGGTGCATGATAACATTGACACGTATATCTTATATAAATTTCTACGACTATTATTAAATAATACTAACCGATGATGGATTGCTGTGAATATTCTCCTGGATAATGGTTTTATGATGTGAACTTTTGATCAAAATTGCAGTATATATGGGAGCAAGCTGAATTCGATATTATTCAACGCAAAACAAGGATTAGTCTCCATTTTAATCTGAAAAAGGAACAGAGAAAAATTCGCCATGCATTTTCATACAGTTGGCGTCTGTAAGTTCCTGTTTATTTTGTTTTTCTTCAATTCATTAAAGAATATATTCCAATAGCTCTAACTTTTATGGTATTCTTGTTTTAATTCTATTATTTGAAGTTTCTGACATTATAATTTGTTATTTAGGTGGACATTGCCTGAGATCAGGGATTGCTTAGAAGAGGCTGGATTTCGATCCGTTCACTTTTGGGTTCGAGAGATGCCAGATAGCTCAGAAATAACAAGAACTGAGGGATTTGGTGCAGGAAAGGACATAAAATATGAAGAGACAACAAGTTTTCAGCAACAAGATTCTTGGAATGCTTACATAGTTGGTGTTGCATAGATTCTTAGGATGTTTAACTTAGTTTCTTCTGCTTTATTTCTGTCATAACTAGAAATAAAACACCACTTGTAATCAGTTTCTTTGCTTGTACCTTACTTTTCTTTCTTTAATACTTTGTTTTAAATTGGATTTAGCTTGAGATTATGAAGCTTAACAAGCTTTTAAAGGTACATGCATAATAAGTTTGGTTTGGAATTTTCATAAATTACTAATGAGGAAACTCTACATTAAAATTGTGTGTATTTTGCTGTAATAAAAAAATAATTGTATTTTGCTATTAACAATTTTTTTGGCTGGTTTTGGAAGTATAATTTTCATCTGTTAAGGGTTGGAAATACTATAATTTAAACTTCTTGCAAATGAAGTTGATTTAAAGAAAGCAAGAGACAGAAAAGGGAAGGATATGCATTCAAAAAGCTAGAGTTACAGGTAGAATTATCAGTAAAAAAATATATGACTATAGATATACACTATACTTGTGATCTAGACCTCACAATTAGTGCACCATATACATTTATCAGATTGCCTCTAATGGCAGTGACATGTTTACATAAAAAAATAAGAAGTAAACTAATTCTCCAATTCAACTTTATAGTTATTAATCAAGTTGAAGGTTTTGAGAGTTCTTTCTTGATAGCATGAGAATATGTCTGATGTTGATATCGAAGGGTTGAATCCAACAGTTCATCAAGAGATGTCTTTGGCTTCCAACCTAACCTCAGAAGAATAAACAATAAGAAAGAATGTTGAAATTCTCAAATAACAATACACGCATGTTTGGATCGACAACGAGTTTGACAGAATTAGTGTATGACTATGATTTGGCAAAAGCAAAACTACGGAGTTTCAACAACATATCGTAATTTTTTCAAACTCAATGTGATTCCAAACATGCACTATCACAGATTCAAAAGAATTAACGACACAATACCAAGTTGTCTGGTAATGATTGTCATGTCAGGGATGCGTCTATCACTGTCATCATAGCCTTTACCATAGAAATCTTCTGAACTCACATCCAGAGTTGATAGACTAGAGGCAGGTATATCAGCCACCTTTGCATATACCTTAATGAAAAGACAAAAGAACTAAAGTTGTTAATTTCTCTTGAGTTGAAAAACAAAGACAATAACCTATTTTAGACTAATTTAAAAGCTACCTTTATCATAAGCTCAGCTAGTTCCTTAACAGATACTTCATTATCTGGGTTTCCAACATTAAATATGTGTCCATTTGCTCTATCAGGGTTATCCTGCATGTGACATGATAGCATATAAATAAGTGTAAGCTCAATGTGAAACATAGAAGCAATGTGTTAAAAATTAACTCGGACATCAAACTAGTGAGATCTTCGAAAAATGGTTCAACTACTTTAAACTGCTTGAACCAGGACAAAATGATGGTTAAGCCACTATATATAACCGAACTATAGACTGCTGGTGCATGATTCCATCAGTTAATATGTTGAGTTCGGTTTTTAAAAATTATTGGAAATTTACTTCGGAACTTACAATCATTAACAAAACAGCCTCAATTGCATCTTTGATATAGAGAACGGTTCTCTTTGATTGCCCACCATCAACAAGTTTGAGCGGCTCGCCACGTAGGAGATTCTGGAACAGGAAGCTTTGAGAAAAACAGTGGTGTATATATACACTAAGAACATGAAGTAATGAACAAGGAATAAAAGTAGCTAGTTGATGTTATTACATTACTGAAACAAGCTAAAACTCTGGGGACACCATCACTTGGGCCATCAACACCAGGAATGAAGTCCATTCTTGGTCCAATCCAGTTATAAGGTCTCACAATAGTGAACTTAAGGCCATTCTCAGCATATTCAGCTATAGATTAACACTAAAAAGAGTAAGTTAACAAGAACAAAGAAAAGATAACCATAACTATTGCAATCTATGTAGCACCGACATGACACCGACAAATGTGATTGCATTCAATTACTTAAACTTTTAAAAAAATAAATTATTAGTGTCGACATGTAAGTGCTGCATAGATGACAATCAAAAGAAAATCACAACTCCTTGTTTACCATAAATTAGCCTGTCTGTCATTTGCTTTGCACAAGCATAAGACCACCTCTGTTTCTCAACAGGACCAAATATACAAGGAGTCACATCTTCTTTGAGCATGTAATATTTGGGGTCCTACATCATGCAAACATGTGCAAGTAAGTAAACAAATTTATATCTTAAAATGAAATTTGATTGCTTTTGTATTTTGCTAACTAAATGTGTTGATTTATTATCATTAAGAATATTCAATATATTTTGTGAACAAAATAGTAAAAGTAAGATTTTTAGACCTGTTTGAATTGACTTGTTTGAGCTTATCTACTAGCATAAGTGTTGTGAGACTGTTTGTGAGAATTTGTGGAAACAACTTATGAGTCCAGTCCTATTAAGTTCATAAGTTTTATTCAACTTATTTTCATAAGTTCTTCAGTATAGGTTATGAAAATAGCTCGTAGCTTATATAATTTTTTTTTAATGTTTATTTGATCTTTTGCTATAAAAATAACTTATATAAACTTATACATAAATGCTTATTCCGTAAGCGGAAAATAAACTGTTTATCCAATCAGACCCTTAATTTGTAAACTGTAAGCGCTCGCTCCGAGCCTTGAAATTTTGCAACTACATAGACTAATTCATTGAGATATCTGATATTCATTTTAGTTAACAGTAACTAATTGAAATGCAACCAAATGATTAACTTTGAAAACTAACGATCCAAGAAATACCTTTCTATATTCTTCAGGCAGAAAGCTACCTATAGTCTTCCCAAACACCTCACAGGTAGAAAAATGAATCAAACGCTTATTATTCTCAGTGCAAAATTTAATCTGCATTATTACACAACAGCAATTACATATCTCATAAAAACATGAAATAAAAAAACATATTCAAAACACATCAATCAATAGAATTACTAAAAACACAACCTACCACTGGAATCGCATCGATGAAATTACTGAAAATCGTATCCAACGGCCGCGTATTGTAATCCGCCGGAGTACAAATCGCAGCAAGATTAATCGTCTACAATAAATATAAAATTATCAAAAACTATAAATAAATAAAAATGCAACAAGAAAATTGGAAAATGAAGAAATAATACGAGATCAGCAGCTTTGACGAGAGTTTCAAGTCGAGAATCATTCTTGATGTTCATTTGATGAAATTCAATACGGTTGGCACAAGGAAGAGATTTATCAAGGAGATGATTGATTTTTTCGGAAGAAACATCGACGACGATGGCTTTGTGAGATGTTTCGGACATTAGCTTTTCGCAGAGATGTGATCCGATGAAACCTCCACCGCCGATCATGCATATTGTTATCGGCGGGATTGGGTTTCCGTCGAGGTTCACTCGTTCCATGTAAGTATGTTTTGGAGTGGGAGAGAGAGAGAGAGGAGGAAGAGAATGTAGAGAGAGAGAAAGAGAGAGAAAGAGAAGGTGTGAAGTTAGTTAGTTAGTTAGTTTTTTTGAAGATTGGTTTTGGAGAAGGGAACTGAGAATACGCCGGTGGCATTGTTGTAATTACAATATTTGGAGCACAGTTTCAGTTATGGACGTTAATCTTGTTACTTGCATTTGCATGCCATTAATATATATATATTATCTAATCAGTCCAAAGAGCCAATGTTACTTATATTATGGTCCATGATCATGTGGTCAGAAGTTTGATATTTCGTTCATGCATGCGAAGAAAATTTGGCCGAAAAGGGAAAAATGATTTGGATTGTATGTATTTTTAATACTATAGTTAAAGAATATTTGACTGTTTGATTAAGATCTGACATGTTTTATCTAAACTGTTATAAATTTGAACATGAAATGTATAACTTTTTAATTTTCTCCAACTTCTTAAGGAAATACAAAATGAAATTCCAAGATACATATAGAATCAATAAATGAGATAAATTTATAAATAATATTTTTACATATAATTACAAATGGTATTTTTGTTATATTCAAAGAATGCAATAATTCGATCCCCTGCAACTACGATCGGCAGGGAGCTGAAATCACTTGATGCCAGAACTGACCCCCAAACCAGATTAAACTGGTGATGAAAGCAAAAAAATAAAATAATAATTAAATGAAATAATTTTGGGTTTACAACTACAGTGTTTATAAAGAACTTTGTAGCACCATTAAATGGAATCTATGTAAAGTTTGGAATTTGGTGTGAGAAAATTCTTGAACCACAATCCTGAGAGCTTTTGATATCTTTTTAAACCATTTTTGTAATCTATAAATGTCATTCCAAATCTCACGGTATAACCTTTGTGCCATTCAAAATTGTCCAACAAAGACCATGCAAAATATCCCTTCACATTTACACCGGCCCTGTATTTACAAGAAAGAAAGAAAATAGTTTAGTTTAATTTAATGAAAAAAAGTGAGATAGACCGATCGTTATTAGAAATACATAAAAAAAATTACTTACTTGATTGCCTCTCTAAGATAAAATAGATGACGATAATGATAATCAACTCTGTAAGTATCCAGAAGAGATTCCTCAAGTGATAATGATGGATCATCATACTCATTTATACCTACAAACAATATGAAAAAGTTATCATTCATGAGTAATAAAATAAAATTCCATATAGAAATGTAAATTTCTTAAAATAAATAGATTTTTATATCAACTTAAAGAGAAAGAAAAATAGGATATACAAGTGATTTGCATACCATTTTCAGTGATATAAATCAAAGGGTTGTTGTATTTTTCTTTAACTTGTATCAAAAAGTCTCGAATTCCTCTTGGATACACATACAACCAATTTGAAGCAACCTGAAAGTATATAAATGTAACACAATTCGTTAATCACTTATGTGACCAAAACAAAAAACATGTGAAATTGTAACTAAAAAATGTGATAATGTCGCAAATTTTTAAGTTCAAGCACTTACATTTAGACCAATTGATTTTCCATCACGTTCGACTGCAAAGACAAAAATAAAAAGATATATACCATTAATTTAAATTCGTAATGTTATTTAAATGATCTATCTATAAATAAAAAATAGATAGTATGAGAGTAAGTAGGTGCTTACATGAAAAACGAGAAAGAGAATCAGTTAGATAGCTAGCTGGGGCATTGGTTAATTGAGGTGCATCAGAAGCATAACACGAAGAGTAGTAATTTATGCCAATAAAATCAAATGAACCGCTGACTAGTCTAGATTGCTCTTTAGTAAACTTTGGCAACCGTGTTCTGACCAAGGCTCGCATAGTTTTTGGATAATCTCCATTGGTTAAGGGATCCATAAACCTATAATAAAAAACAAGGAAAAGAAATAAATTAGCTTGTGTTAATTTGAGCAGAAAAATTACATATAAGCTTTATCTTTGTACTCAATTTCTACATCAATACTTTCAAATTAAAAGAATGGTAAAGATGTACTTACCATCCAAACATAAAGTCTACAGCTCGTTCAGCAGCCTTTTGATTAAGTTTGTTTTCTGAGAGAGGCACAAACCAGTTAATGACTAATGTTATACCAATCAAACCATTTTGAGAGGCTTGATACTTGGTCTTGTACACGTTAACAACTGTTGCATGAGCTAGAAGTTGATTGTGTGCAACTATATATGGTTCTGTTCCAGAATCACCACCAGTGCAATTTGGATTAAACCAAGAAGAGCATCGACCTGGTGCCATTTCTCCATTTGCATATCCATCTTGACTGTAAGTCCATGGTTCATTCAAAGTTATCCAATTCTTGACTCTATCTCCAAATGTTTTAAAGCAAAGTTCTGCATAGTCTTGGAAATCTTTTCTGTAGTTGAAAGTATGTAAAGATGAATGAGAAACATATTCATAAATAGTATTAATTAAGCAATTAAGTTAAAATTATAAATTGAATCACTTACATGATGAGAGGGCTTAAGAAGCCGCCATATTCATCTTCTAGAGATTGAGGAAGATCCCAATGAAAAAGAGTTACAAATGGTTGTAAACCATTTGCGACCAATTCATTGATGAGGTTGTTGTAATAGTCGATTCCTTCTTGATTAATTCCTCCGCTTAGTTTTCCATCTGCATTATAGTTAATGATCAAAGTGAAAAATGAGAAACATTCAATTGGTTGAATTGAGTTTAATCATTGATAGAAGTAGACTACTTACTTGGAAGTATTCTAGACCAAGAAATGGAAAATCTATATGCATCCAAGTTCATATCCTTCATGATGCCAACATCTTCCTTATAGCGATGATATGAATCAACTGCAATGTCTCCAGTTTTTCCATCACCAATTTTTTCTGGATATCTATGAGTGAAAGTATCCCATATACTCGGTCCTCTTCCACCTTCGGATGCTGCGCCTTCATACTGATAAGCAGAAGATGCGGTGCCAAAGATGAAGCCTTGGGGGAAATCATTCCTATTCAATGAACCAATCTTAGGTGTAGTAGTAATGACTTCTGACAAAGAGAATGTTATGAATGAAGAAAGTAAAGAGAACAAGAGAGAAAATATGAGATATGATCTCATATTGATGATGAGATGATTCTGTTTGTTTAATTCTTGATTCTGTTTATGTGTGAATTAATTGAAGATGATTAATTATTCTCTAATTAACTTTGGTGACAAATAAAAGAAGGGTGAGGTTTAAAACTTTGAATGAATGAATTTGTGGATTATGCAAACGTGCGGTTTGCATTTATAGATTAAGAAAGAAAGAAAGAAAGAAAGAAGTGAGAAGTTGGGTGGCTCTTTCCTTCCTACCTTTACTGAAATTACCATTTTCTAGTCAAATTAGTATATTATAATGTGGCTGCTGCTGTTGTTGACCTAATACTAATAATGAATTATAACTAGATTTTTAGTAGTATTTGTTTGTTTATTGTGAGTCACACAAGATATTCATTCGATATATCAAAAAGTTTTTAGTATTTTTTTCTTTCAATTTCTTGTAGGATTTCAATAATATATACAGTTTGTGCCATTAAAATCCATAATATATACTTCCTCTGTGACACTATATAAAGGAAAAAACATTTTTTTAGATTCATTGTTTTATTAATATATGGTCTATATTATAAACCAAATACCTATGTTGTTTAGGTATGGGTACGGTATCGCCGATACTGGTAAGAGGTATAACATTTTTAGAAAAACTAAGGTACGAGTACGTCTGTAAATATTTTTTTGATATACTTATATAAATAAAATAATAGAAGTATATTGTTAAAACAAATAATTAAACATAAAAAATACCAAATAAGTAATTCAAATTATTCAAAAACATCAAAACATCAAGATTACATCATAATCAAATGCAAACAATGATATCATACCATACCATGCCACAACTCCTCCTTTGCACAAATCAAACTGCTTCATAAGACTACAAAAATTTATGGCTCTGTTTGGTAAGCCAAATAAGCTAGTTTATAGCTTATAAACTAAAAGTTCTGTTTTGTAACCATTTTTAAAAAAGAGCTTATAGCTTATTTTTAAAATGTTATTTCAAGTAGCTTATGAGCTTATAGCTTATAACTTATTATATTTTCTTCCAATTTTACCCCTATCATCTTATTTGAAAAAAAATAAAATATTAATTAAACATTTTTTTATGTCATTTCATACTTATAAGCTAGTTCAACCGCTAATTTTACCAAACACTAAAATTCAATCAGCTAACTTATTCGCTATAAGCCTGTTAAAGTACAAAAGTAAGTATGTAAATTATCGTCTCCACAGGGACTGGTGCGATATCGATGCCTTTTAACAATTAATATAATTCTAAGTTTGGGTTTGTAAAGAGTTTTTGATTGCAACTTAGTATAAAAAACGATGAAATAAAGATTTGATTTCAGAGAGAAAGAATTGTCGGGATTAGAATTCACTTAATCATTCCTATGTATTGATTCAACCAACATATACATGCTTTAGCTATTAGTTCATATTTTCACATATTGCTCATCGAATGTTTCCGTGTCCGGAGTACATCGCGAAATCAATTGTGTCGATCAACAATCCGATCTCTCGACTTATCGATCGACACAATAACATTAAGATTCAATATTAACATGAATATTAAACCCTAAATCTATATCTAGAGTTTAGAGTTTTAATATGTGATTATCCTAGTTCTAAAGATTCAATTAACATATGTCTATATCAATTAAATCATTGAAATGAAACATGAAAGGCAAGGATAACACAAATATGAATCAATAACTAAAACATATATATTAAGATCAAAATCAACACATATTCATGAGTAGTTACATCTAATCCCAACAATAAAAAGAGTTAGCCACTCATTGTCATGGTGGTAAACTTACAAATATGGATAGAGGAACAAAGAATGCACATCAATCCCTTTGTTGGAACAAAAGAGGTTCTGATATGACCCAATTAAGTTTTGATGATAACAAAAGTATTAATGTACAATAGGGTATACTAATTATTTACTCCAAGTGTGCAGATATTCAAGTTAATTTTTATATTCATTGGAAGCACATTGGAAGCTCTGATATGGCAAAGCAAACTCTGATCAGAACTTCAAGCCATCAGAAGATGCGTATGTGATTCATCAGAGGATGCAAGTTTTACTCATCAGAAGATACATATCAGACTCTGATAAGAGCAGTGAGAGCCGTTTTGTCAGAAGAACATTCTCTGCATCAATGATTATACTCTGACATTCCAAAAGCTGAAGGAATCAATCTTATCCACAAAATAGTGACGTTTGTACTATTGTACGAACTCTTTACCTGATTTGGATAAAACGTTTTCCCCAAGATTGATTGTATACAAGGTTACCCGATTTGGTTAACAATGGTACTATCTACAGCTGGCACAATCTCACTGCATCAAATTTGAATCAAACACGCTCCACCTTCATCTATAAATTGGAGCAAGTTTGAAGCTTTGGGATACGTCACTTGAACAATTTGAAAAGAGCTGTTACTCTGCTAAAATCATCCTAAAGCACAAAACTGCAAATACAACTTGAACTCATATTCAAAATTCAAGACTCCAGCTTCAGCTTCTGTTAATTCATTAGTTGAACCTTAGAATTTTGTATTAAGATTCTAAGTTAAGTCTTGTTTCAAAAGTTGTATTTATTTTGTAACTGAATATTGATCTTTATATCAATTGTTCAGACTCTGTTTTTCTTAAACTTGTGTTTTGAAGTCTCTTGTCTGCGTGCTTGAGCATTAGGAAGTCTCTTGTTTGTATACTTGAGCATTGGAAGTCTCTTGCTTGTGTGCTTGAGCAATTGTAATCTTTGGTGATTATAGTGAACTCTCTTGGAAGTACAAGAGGACTGGACGTACTCTCGATTTGTGAGGGGAACCAGTATAAAAATCTCTGTCTCTATCTTTCTCTCTTTCTCTCTACCTTCAAAGTTACTCTTGATTGTGTTTTTTTTTCTAAACCGCTGCAAACTCTGATAAGTTTTCCATAACTTAGAAGAAAATTTCAAATTACCCAAAACACAATTCAACCCCCCCTTCTTGTGTTTTTCATACCTTCACCCTTGATTTCTCAAGTTGGATGGATCCACCTTCACTCTCCTAGACACTACACCTTAAGACTCTCAGATTTCTCTGTTTCTTTCTCTCTGCCAAAATTGTGTACAATGGTCTCTTCTTCAAGGCTATTTATAGGCGTGAAAAGCAGCTGGTCGCTCAGCTACCATCTAGTCGCTCAGCCACCAGCTAGTCTTGGTGAAGGGGGTATCTGACACGTATAAAATTCCTACTTGTTGCCCAAGACTTCCTTCAATTTGGTCGCTCAGCTATCATCTGGTCGCCCAGCTACCAGCTTGTCTTGGTGAAGGGGTTGTTTGACACGTGTAGAATTCTTTACTTATTGCCCAAGACTTCCTTCAATTCGGTCGCTCAGCTATCACTTGGTTGCTCAGCTACCAGCCTCTTGGTGAAGGGATTTTTGCTCCTCTTTTGGTCATGAAAGCTTAAAAATTAGGATTAGGATATAAAAATTATCTTTAGCTAAAATCTACAAAGTTTTGGGGTTTTTAATTATGATTTTCTTTGAAAACAAGTTGATAATTGCCGTAATTGAGTATAGAATTTAACTACTTTTTGGCACTTATCAAAGCCAAAAGCGAACTTATAAGTTATTCGCTATGTTTAACCTTGCTACAAAATTTTAATTATTTGGGGGAGAGTTATAAAGTTCTAAAATGCCCGTAAAAGTTAGTGTAAAAATTTGAAGAATATTGAGTTTAGTTTAATAGTAAAGATTAAAATTGCCCGTATTAATACACTTGAGTTGATTTAATAGTAAAGATTAAAATTGCTGATATGAGAACTTGACCAAAAAAAAAAAATTGCTGATATGAGAATACAAGTCAATGAAAGTTTTCATAGACATTGAAAACATAAAATTTAAATTTTATTTTTGTCAAGTAATCTAGTTACTAGAATTTCACTCCTTAAGATAAATAATTGAAAAATTCCAAATTCAAATATCGGTAGTACCAACTGAGTTATGTTCACAACAACAACAACAAAGTTTGAAATTTTACATGGTCCAAAAATATATTTCATCCTCATATTTATTAGTGATATTTTGTGTTTGTTGTTTATGAGTTTAGTTTAGACTTTAGATGACCGTAACTTGCACGATGTATAAATGAAAAATCAAAGAAACAAGAGAGGAACAAATAATTGAAATCTAATATGCAAGAACAATTACATGAAATGGTAAGAGATCTTTTTTGACTTAATTAAAGGTTTTGTGTTTGAATATATTATTAAAAAGGAAAATGCTAAACAGTGCCTCCGGGACAATGGTTAAGCATATTAAAATAAAAAATTTGTCTTAAAATGTGTGCATTCAACACATTGGAAATGTAAAAAGTTGTTTTCTCAATATTAAATTTTTATTTTATTTCCTTTTTTGGTATGCTTAGTCATTGCCCTAGGGGTATTGTTTAGCATGACCCTATTAAAAAATGCAGCAACAATGTCTCTTGAAAGAACTTTGTCATCCATTATAGTCATATTCAATTTGAGAGATTAATCTCTACAATTAAGCACAAACGATACCCAATTTATACTAAAACCAAAACCGACCCAAACCTAGTACATCCAACTCCATAGAGTTGGACCTCTAATTTAAGAGCCCTCAAAAAAGGTAATAAATAAAAAGTAGTAGATGATCGATCCACATTGATCATCTACTGCTTTTTGTTTCTTACCTTTTCTCCTGCCTATGTTATGTGTCTATCTCTGTCTTGTTTATTTTTTTCTCAACTTCTTCAATTTTATTTTTTATTTTTATCTCCTCACACACAAAACCTCCCGGTGGCATTGCTGCCACAAGAGGGTACCCATTTCCCTCAAAAAGCCTAAAAAGTGTTAGATTTTTTTTTAAACCTCTTAATATTCTCTAAGACCTTCACAAATTTTCAAAGCTTATTGAGCGCTTTTAAAGTAGTTTTTTTATATTATGCATGCCTTAAAGTATTTTGAGTGGCTTAAAATGTTATTATATGACAATCTATAGTAGAGGCCGAATCCATATGCAGCGAACTAGTAATTGATCTCCCATTTAACAGGGTAAATAACCAACCAAACCGTTTGCTTGGAGGGAAGAAAAATAACAGGAAAGAAAATTTACAAATAAATGAATGAACTTGAACTAAAGTTAGTCAAAATTCATTCATTGATTTGCGTAGTTTTCTTTCCTCTCACTTTCCTTCCCACAAACCAAACCGTGATAGCCATATAAGTATCATCTTTAGGGAGAAAATATATTACTTTCTAAAAGCCAAATATCTTCAATCCCAAGTTTGCCTAGAAGCATAGTATCATATACCACTTTTTACAGGGAATCCTCCTCCTTAATTTTCTAAACGTTTGTTATGTGGGACTTCTCAGTGCTCACAATTGTTTGTTTGATAGCTTTCACAAAAATGCATACAACTACTTATTCACTCTTAGCTTTAATCATTCATTTTATTTTATATCTAATTAAAATTTTAGTAAATTTAGTATTTCTCTTACAAATTACATCAATTTAGTAAATAGTACTATTATTTTCTCTATAAAAGCAACGTATAGTAATATTTTAAGAACACTTATTTCTTATTATATTTTTAACTTAATTTTTTTATTAAGCGTCTATTTTAAACATTAAAAGCGAATACTCTAAATAGTCGGCCCAAACAAAAATAAACTCTAATAAGAAATTGAAATAAATATCAATGAGAAGAAAAGACTTTTGAATTATATCGAATGAATTGAATAATATTGTGTGATCCACAAATCACAACAAATAATTGTAGAGGTAGTAATACTAATAATGTTGCTAATTTCATTATTAGTCAATAATTAACAGCAGCCGCCATGCATATAATTTGACTAGAAAATGGTAATTTCAGTGAAGAAGGGAACCGACCAACCAACTTTGTTTGTTTCTTTCTCATTCTTTGTATAAATAGAAACCGCACGTTTGCATAATCCACAAAACAAATTCATTCATTCTTTCTTTCTTTCGTCACACACTTGTTTTTATCACATCAAACTTAATTAATTCGCACAATCATCTTCAATTAATTCACACAAACAGAATCATATCATCATCAATAGAGATCAATATGAAATATCTTCTATTTTCTCTCTTACTTTCCTTATTGATAACAATCTCTTTATCACAAAACAGCTTAGAAGTCATTACTACTACACCTCAGATTGGTTCATTGAATAGGAATGATTTCCCCAAAGGCTTCATCTTTGGCACCGCATCTTCTGCTTATCAGTATGAAGGTGCGGCATCCGAAGGTGGAAGAGGACCGAGTATATGGGATACTTTCACTCATAGATATCCAGAAAAAATTGGTGATGGAAAAACTGGAGACATTGCAGTTGATTCATATCATCGCTATAAGGAAGATGTTGGCATCATGAAGGATATGAACTTGGATGCATATAGATTTTCCATTTCTTGGTCTAGAATACTTCCAAGTAAGTAGTCTACTTCTATCAATGATTAAACTCAATTCAACCAATTGAATGTTTCTCATTTTTCACTTTGATCATTAACTATAATGCAGATGGAAAACTAAGCGGAGGAATTAATCAAGAAGGAATCGACTATTACAACAACCTCATCAATGAATTGGTCGCAAATGGTTTACAACCATTTGTAACTCTTTTTCATTGGGATCTTCCTCAATCTCTAGAAGATGAATATGGCGGCTTCTTAAGCCCTCTCATCATGTAAGTGATTCAATTTATAATTTTAACTTAATTGCTTAATTAATACTATTTATGAATATGTTTCTCATTCATCTTTACATACTTTCAACTACAGAAAAGATTTCCAAGACTATGCAGAACTTTGCTTTAAAACATTTGGAGATAGAGTCAAGAATTGGATAACTTTGAATGAACCATGGACTTACAGTCAAGATGGATATGCAAATGGTGAAATGGCACCAGGTCGATGCTCTTCTTGGTTTAATCCAAATTGTACTGGTGGTGATTCTGGAACAGAACCATATATAGTTGCACACAATCAACTTCTAGCTCATGCAACAGTTGTTAACGTGTACAAGACCAAGTATCAAACCTCTCAAAATGGTTTGATTGGTATAACATTAGTCATTAACTGGTTTGTGCCTCTCTCAGAAAACAAACTTAATCAAAAGGCTGCTGAACGAGCTGTAGACTTTATGTTTGGATGGTAAGTACATCTTTACCATTCTTTTAATTTGAAAGTATTGATGTAGAAATTGAGTACAAAGATAAAGATTATATGTAATTATTCTGCTCAAATTAACACAAGCTAATTTATTTCATTTCCTTGTTTTTTATTATAGGTTTATGGATCCCTTAACCAATGGAGATTATCCAAAAACCATGCGAGCCTTGGTCAGAACACGGTTGCCAAAGTTTACTAAAGAGCAATCTAGACTAGTCAGCGGTTCATTTGATTTTATTGGCATAAATTACTACTCTTCGTGTTATGCTTCTGATGCACCTCAATTAACCAATGCCCCAGCTAGCTATCTAACTGATTCTCTTTCTCGTTTTTCATGTAAGCACCTACTTACCCTCATACTATCTATTTTTTATTTATAGATAGATCATTTAAATATCATTACGAATTTAAATTAATGGTATATATCTTTTTATTTTTGTCTTTGCAGTCGAACGTGATGGAAAGTCAATTGGCCTTAATGTAAGTGTTTGACCTTGAAAATTTGCAACATTTCACTTGTTTATTTATTTATTTATTTTGATAAAATGAGTAATATAATTAATGAAATTGGTTATATTCATTTACTTTCAGGTTGCCTCAAATTGGTTGTATGTTTATCCAAGAGGAATTCGAGACTTTTTGGTACAAGTTAAAGAAAAATACAACAACCCTTTAATTTATATCACTGAAAATGGTACGCAAATCACTTGTACATCATATTTTTTTCCTCATTAATTACATAAAATTAAATGAAATTTTAATTTTATTACAGATGAATGATAGTTCAACTTCAACTTTTTCATAATTTGTGTAGGTATAAATGAGTATGATGATCCATCATTATCACTTGAGGAATCGCTTCTGGATACTTATAGAGTTGATTATCACTATCGTCATCTATTTTATCTTAGAGAGGCCATTAAGTAAGTTTATTTTATTTTACTCTGTATCTAATGATTAATTTATCTCAAATTCTTTCACGGAATAAAACTAAATTATTTTCTTTCTTTCAATGTAAATATAGGGCTGGTGTAAATGTAAAAGGATACTTTGCATGGTCTTTGTTGGACAATTTTGAATGGCACAAGGGCTATACTGTGAGATTTGGAATGACCTTTATAGATTATAAAAATGGTTTGAAAAGATATCAAAAGCTCTCAGGATTGTGGTTCAAGAATTTTCTCACACCGAACACCAAACTTTACGTAGATTCCATTTAATAGTTCGACAAAATTCTTTATACACACCATAGTTGTAAACCCAATTTCTTATTTAATTATTCCATTTTTTTTAATATAACAGGAATATACTATTTGTAATTGAATATAATGTAAATATATTAGTTATAAATGGATCTCATTTGTTGACTCTATTTGTATCTTGTAAATTCATTTTTGCTTCTCCTTTAAAATTGGTGGAATTGGTGGAAATTAATATTTAAGACAATTTACTTCATTAATATAATAGTCCGGGCCCCACCATCTTAGGTGGTCCAGACACTGCCACCTCACGAGATCTTTTCAATCCCCCTCTCTGGTGGAGTTTTTGCCTTCTGTGAGAATCAAATACATGCACCTAGAGATAAGTATATTGTTCATTCCATTCCCACTACTAATTGGGCTAGTAGCTCAATTGATAGTGGGATGTATTGAACATATACTTGAACCCCAGAGTACATGGTTCAATTTCCACGGAAGGTAAAAACTCCACTAGAGAGAGGGTGGAGAATACCGTGAGGTGGCAGTGTCGGGACCACCAATGGTGGTGGGGCTCGGGCTGTTACAAAAAAACGCCTATTTTTGTAACAGTCCGAGCCTTCGGCACTCCCGATCTTCTCCACCTCCCTCACTAGTGAAATTTTTACCTTCCGTAGAAATTGAACCATGTACTCTGGGGTTCAAGTATATGTTCAATCTATTCTCACTACCAATTAACTTCTTTATTTTTTCTTTTTATAAAATTTTGTTTTTGAATTTATTAAAATGTCAAAGAAATCATTTTAAATACATAATTTGTTTTGGTCAACTTCAAAGAAACTAGGAGAATTATCCTCTAAAATATTCATAAATTGAACAATGAAAATTGTTCAACGAATGTCGTATGAGTTACGTGTAAAAATCTAACAACTTAATTATATATATTCTTTTGTAATAATAATATTAATAATAACAACAACAATATTTTTTCTAACAACTTAATTTAGTAATTTGTAATATTAACATTTTTACTAACTATACTTCTAAAAAAAACCATTTTACTAAATTACATGTTTTTTACTAACTACCTAAAAAAAATCAATTTTACCAAACAACAAGTTTTTTACTAACTAATTTTTTATTATCAAAAACTATAATATAATAACATTTTTATTAATAAATATATTTTTTAACTACACTTGTGTGCCAACTAACATTTTTTTATTACATAAATGATAATACTAACAATTTAAAATAAATTAGACAAACTCACCTCGAATAAAATGTGATGACAAAAAATCACAAGCAACAACAATAGTAACACAACAACAATCACATTGAAGAATTAAACAAAATCAAGATTAACTAAAAATAAATGTACACCATTAATTTTGTTCGAAACATAACTCAAGTTTTATTTGAAGAGATAAAGAGAGAGTTAGAAAACTAACATTGGTGGGTCAGTGGAAGAAATGCTTCGGATTCCGAACATGGAGATGACAGACAATGCAAGAAAAATGGGAGGGGGGTACCAACAGATAACGCTTTGACGCCCAAGTCAGTATAAGCTTGAGGTGGAGGTAGATGTTAGAATAATGCATACTTTGTGAAGTTTATGAAAGTTGTATATATAGACCAATGAATGTGGTATTGGGCCGATGACATTGGGCTTGGTTCAACCTAAAAATCTTGTCCAGAACAAATTTAATTAACTACAAATTATATATAAAAACTTAAAATAAATTAAAATAAGTAACCGGTTTAATAGAACTTCGAGGGGAAAAAAGGAGAGAAAGAATGGAGAATTATAAACAAAATGAATGGAGAATAAGAAGATATATATATATATATATATATGGGAATGCTAATGCACACCCACTCAATTTTATGAAGGTGTGCATTAGCAAGTTATAACTAAAAAATAAATAAATACACCTTCAGTTGTATGTTGTTAAAACACTCCTTCTAAAAAATAAGTGGATGTACGTTAGCAACTCCTATAGGCATTTGCATCCACCAACTTATTTTTCAGAAGGTGTGTGTTAGCAAAAAATAACTAAAAAGTTATTAAATACACCCTAAGGTGTATGTTGCTAATGCACACCCACTGAAAAATAAAATTGAGTGATTAATTTTTCATTTTAGTTTTATTTTTTTATTTTTTTTTTATAATCTATTTGATAAAAAATAGCGGATAACGGATAAATTAGATTATAGCTAATAACTTATACAAATTACCTTAAAAAAAATCTTAAACAAACACACCGTAAACCTGCCGACCCAAAACACCTCGAAAGCATTCACCGACCGCCGGAGATTCATCTGCTCCTCACGCTCAATTTCTCCTCAGCCGCCGACGACGAAATTGTTCACCTCAAAAAACCAACCGCAGTTTGATCGTCCGCCGCCATAAACAGTAAGAAACTTCATTTTTTCCCTTTTTTTCTTTTTAATTTTTCCTTCGGATTTTCCTTTCCCTTTGTAACAAGCGCGACGATGCGATTTTAGCGCGATTTGCCACCGCGATACCCGCCCCTGCAAAAGGCAACGCAGTACAGCTCCACTCCGCACCGCCATTGTGTGCTAATGCAGCGCGATTCACAACATATTATTGCTTTTTTATGCTTTCTTATTCTGCTTTTTGCTCTGCAATTTTTCCATGTTGTAATGTTGGTTGGTACTTTCTGTTTCCAACTTCAATTCTAATTTTGCATCAATTAGATTAATTTATAATGTATGGAGAAACTCACTCTCCTAAAGAATCAACTTATGTTAATCTTTGTGACACTATTTTTTAGGGTTTTGAAGTATTATTAGATGATTTTTTTGTTTTTTTTTTCCAATTTGCAACAATGAAATTTACAACTTATGAATATTTTAGAGTTTTCAATGCATATATCAGTTCGACCCTAATGCTATGACTGAGTCGATGATTGATCTGTGAGTAGTGTTGTGTTTTTATGATGCCGATATATACAGAGTTATATTATATAGTTGACTTGGCTTAAATATCATTTCCGTCCCTGTAAGTTCGCGATTTTTTGGTTTTAGTCGTTGCATTTTTTTTCTTGTGAATTCATCACTGTATGTTTAAATCTTTTGGTTTTAGTCCTGAAACTAAAATCTGCAAGAAAATCTGCCGGAAATTCTTGCGGATTTTCTTGTGGATTTAATTTTCTTCGGATTTTCCTGCATATTTTTCTACGGATTTTAGCTTCAGGGACTAAAGTAATAAAGATTTGAACATATAGGGATGAATTTGCAAGAAAAAAAATACAGGGACTAAAACCAAAAAATCGTAAATTTACAAGGATGAAAATGATATTTAAGCCTATATAGTTTTAGTCTAGAGAAAATATTTCTACCCTATGACAGAGTGTTTCCACTTTACAGGGTAGTAGTGAGCTGGTTGTTAATGGCTTGTTCCTCCAAACTCTATCACCAGTTCAACCACGTTAGGACTTTCGTGAATGCGAAGGTTAAATGGGTTCAAGATCCCGATCTTGATATTGCAGTCCTCAAAGAGAAAAATCTTAAAGAGATAATTTCTCTTAAGAATCATATTGTTTCATCTCCTTCGAAATCTTTATCTATCTACAATGCGTCGATGTTGAAATCTTCACTCAACCTTCCTACTACAACTATCAAATTTGTTGAGAAATATCATCATGTTTTCACGCAATTCCAACCGAGTCCTGGTCTCCCTCCTCGTGTCAAGCTTACTCCTCAAGCTTTATCGCTCCATAAAGAAGAAATGGCTGTCCATAATTCGGGAACTAACCGTGAAGACACTGCTCAGAGGCTTGCAAGGCTTCTAATGCTTGCTGGCATGACAAGATTGCCGATTTATGTAATTGAGAAGCTAAAATGGGATATGGGTCTTCCTCATGATTATGTTACAACCCTTTTGGCTTATTACCCTGATTATTTTGATGTTTGTGTTATAGAAGATCCAATATCTGGAAAAGAAGTGCTTGCTTTAGAACTTGTTTCATGGAGAAAAGAGCTTTCTGTATCTGAGTTAGAGAAGAGGGTGATGTACTACGGTGCAGGAAAAGGAAGACATGATATTCAATTTCCCATGTTTTTGCCTAAAAGTTTTGCTTTAGAGAAGAGGGTGAAGACTTGGGTTGAGGGTTGGCAAACATTGCCTTACATTTCTCCATACGAAAATGCATTTCATCTTGACTCGAATAGTGACCAGGCAGAGAAGTGGACAGTGGCAATTTTGCATGAGTTGCTTTCTCTTTTAGTGTCAAAGAAGACAGAAAGAGAAAATTTGATTTGTTATGGAGAGTGTTTGGGGTTGGGCTCAAGATTTAAGAAGGCTTTGGTTCATCATCCTGGTATATTTTACATTTCTAATAAAATTAGGACTCAGACTGTTGTGCTTAGGGAGGCTTATAGAAATGAATTTCTTGTTAAGAAACATCCAGTAATGGGTATGAGATATTGGTACATTCACCTCATGACCAAGAGATAGAAGCACTGCAAACAAATTGATTTGGAGGATGATGATGATAAAATTGAAGCTTGGAATGAAACATTCGGTGATGGGTATGAGATATTGGCATGTTCACCTAATGACGAAGGTGTAGAAGCACCATAAACAAGTTGATTTGGAGGATTGATGATGAAATTGAAGCTTGGCTACTGAACCTGAAGTAGATTCTAGTCCAAACTATCTATCATAGAAATAAAACCAGATTTCCAAGTTACTGATTGTTGCGACTGACACGCTGATTGTTAAGATGTTTCCTTTGGAAAATATTGGATGCAAGAGCTATTTCATGAGCTTAATTTCCACAAATTACCATATTTATTATGTAGCGTATTGGAAATTTGTGCTTGTTGCCAAGGTTGAGGGGCTTACTTGTTGCCTTCACCCATCACATACGGAAGTATTTTATTGTTAGCTCCTCTTGTTTGGTTACATAGCCATACAAAGAAGGGCCATCCTGAATCTCTCTTCTACAACCCACCTGTTACTTGGCCAAACTTCCATCCCATGCATTTTCTGAGCTGAAAAAGGATACTTGATTTGCTTGTGGAAAAAAGAGTGCCATCACCAAAGGGAATTATATTGTGATAGTTATACTTAGGTAGATACTGTTATCTTTTCCTGACATCTGGTATAACTCTAGTTATTAACATATAGTAGTTTTCCAGGCTGTTAGCGACTGTCAAAACTGTTGGAATAAATACCATGTAATCTCTCAATTATTCAGATCATAATATATGTTTTCACTTTTCAGATTCAACTTACAGTTCTCTTCGCACTTTTCTCACTATTTCGGATTTTACCATGGTCGAATGTCTATAACTTGATTTATTATCTCTAGTGTCAGAAAATTAGTCTTAGAATTTTTAGGTTGGACCTAATTCAACCCTATAAAACCAGCTTGTAAGGTGAGAATTGTCCCCACTTATAAACATATCTTTCGGCCATATCTTTTACAAGTAGATTATAACAATTCTACTTCCCAAGTGCATGCATGGTATTCCCTAGGTACATGGCTAACTATGTACATACATTCCCCCATCAAGCTCAAACATACAAATTAAATGCTCTAAGCATGAAACAAATAAATTGAATTCTTGGCTCCCATAGAGATTTTGTGAAGATCTTTGATCACTAGAGCTGACAACTCTACTGATGACTTCCTTAGAAAGAACATTCTTAGCTGATCTTCTATTATACTCTCTTAGCAATAAATATATAAATTTGAAATTTTGCCAACATAGTTGGGATATCTTTCTCTCCATTTAACTTTGTATTCTCTCTTTGTCAAAATATACACACGCACACACACACAAACATAATTTATATATACAATGATATCAATAATATTGTTACGCCTTAAGTGCAGGTATGATATTCAATAGGTACATACATGGCTAATTATACACAACAATCTGAATATAATTGCTACAAATCCCAACGCTAACATTTTTTCCAACACACGGCATCTCTAGGCACCTAAACTCGACTATGGATGATTGCCATCTAACCTGTTCCTTTCCATTTAAGGCTGGTGATCGGCTGGCCTGTGCCAGCATATTTTGGTAGAGCTGAATTATAATTATTCCCTTTTAGATATAATATGCCTTAAATTCACACGATTCCCCCAATTTTTCAAACGTAAAATATTTCTTTTTTGGGGGCCCTAGCTCGAAGAATTGTGAAGGGAAAAATTTGCTATATTTTGTCCATTTCTTTTTCTTTGTCATCTATTTGTAATTTTAGCATTAAAGCGTCATCCTAAGTTATCATCCTAAGTTCATTTTCTATTTTTTGTGCAGCTATAGTGCCTATGGTTGCAGGACATTAGTTTCTTCCTCTTCTTTTTACATGCTATTGGCATCAAGTTAGCATTTATGAAGCATGAAAATGTTCAGTGCTTGGCGTCGTTTTGCTTTAGGTGTTCTATTAATTTTCCTCCTTACTCATCTGTTTTCTGGTAGGCGTCTCTTTCACTTTTTTCTTTAAGTACAAATCATTTTGTGTCATATATAATTGAGCTTTACAAGTGAACTTGGTTGTATTCTCATCAGTCAGAGAGTTGAACAGCTCAAAAAGGGTGGAACCTCGTAAACAACTAAACAAGAAATTTGATCATCTGGTTCTTGGTCCTGCTGCTGGCCAAGGCTTGTCAAATCGTTTGCAATGCCAAGGTTCGTTTTGTCTCTATATAAAGTATTTATTTAAATTATGGTCTAACTCTTGACTTGTTTGCTCAGAATGATATGGTTCCTTATAGGTTGTCTTAAAATCTATTGTTGTATTTTATAATGCTACTTGGGCCTTGCAGTATGTGAGTTAATAGCATTTGAGATTTTTATAGTATACTAAAAAAAAGCTCCATAGTAGATATCATCTTAAATGTAATTTATGGTGCTAAACAAAAATTTTACATTTTATTTTAGTAATATTGAGGAAAAGAACCTAATGAACTGATGAAGAATGTGGTTTGGCCAAAAGTTCTTAAAATTTATGTGTGCATGCACCCTATGACCTTGTTAGCGTTAAGAGTTAATATCAATTTGTTTTGTAGTGTTGTTATTCCTAATATATTACTCCCTCCGTCCTGTAACTTTGGTCCTTTTAGACTTGGACATACAGATTGAGACATAGACTAATCTACCCTTTTTATTTATCTATTCATGATTTGTTTTTAAATTGATAAAAAACTTAATACACTTCATATCAAATACTCCCCCTAAAAGTGAAAACTGTTTGTATGCCTTTCCCTTAAAAACTGCTCCACGTGTAAATTCTTCTTTTCTTATTGGAGGGGTGTGCTAATCCACGTTGATACACATTCTCTATATTCACCCATTCATTCCATTTTCCTTATACTTGGTACCAATTAAATTACACTTCTATTTTCAATACTAGGCTCCTAGTAAACTTAAAATCCATTGATAAATTATTCAACAACAAAAACTTATTAAATAAATATATCAATTTGTTTTGTAGTGTTGTTATTCCTAATATATTACTCCCTCCGTCCTGTAACTTTGGTCCTTTTAGACTTGGACATACAGATTGAGACATAGACTAATCTACCCTTTTTATTTATCTATTCATAATTTGTTTTTAAATTGATAAAAAACTTAATACACTTCATATCAAATACTCCCCCTAAAAGTGAAAACTGTTTGTATGCCTTTCCCTTAAAAACTGCTCCACGTGTAAATTCTTCTTTTCTTATTGGAGGGGTGTGCTAATCCACGTTGATACACATTCTCTATATTCACCCATTCATTCCATTTTCCTTATACTTGGTACCAATTAAATTACACTTCTATTTTCAATACTAGGCTCCTAGTAAACTTAAAATCCATTGATAAATTATTCAACAACAAAAACTTATTAAATAAATATATTTTGGGTTTTGAAGGGTATAAAGGGGAAAGTGTGTGTAATTGTATCTGGGTTTATGAAAAGAACAAAAGTTTTGGGACAAATAAAAACCTAAAAAGACCAAAGAAGGTTTGTACTTAGTGCTATAAAGGTCCTGCCATGGCATTGCCCAGGAAGGTTTGTACTCGCTGGAAATTAATAGAGTCTATTATAGGCATTATAGGCATCAGGAAGTTTAATCACAATATCTTAAAATTGGGAATGGGTTATTATTGTTAGTGTTCAGTTTTTATTTTTAAAATTGATTCTCAGTCTCGTGGTTTTTCTTGTGTTTCTTTGGCTTAACATTGCAGATTGTATGAAATTATTTTCCTTTTATAGTTCGATGCCAGTTTTCTCATGAACCTACCTTAACAGAAATTATAAATTTTACAAATCCACTCTTTCCAAATCCAATGTCACGTACTATGAATTGGGTGTTATTAGTAATGTGCAAAGTTTTTAAACTTTTTAAGGGGGGTATATTTCTCATAGGACTAGTAATTTGAGCCATATGCCAAATTTTTTAGAGCAAGCTTGTGGATCATCTTAATTTGTCATAGATCTTATTCTGATGATATTTATTTCTCGGCATGTTCGTAATTTCCTTTATTTGTTTTATGTATGTTTATCCGCATAGTACGTAAGCTTCATAATCTAGAAAAACCTGTAACCATTATTACATCCAATAAATATGCTATTTTTTGCAGATTTAAAATGTTGTAAATGTTCATTTATTTGTTTTATGTATGTTTATCCGCATAGTACGTAAGCTTCATAATCTAGAAAAACCTGTAACCATTATTACATCCAATAAATATGCTATTTTTTGCAGATTTAAAATGTTGTAAATGTTCATTTTTTACGTTTTGCATTTTACTCCTAATTATCTTATCCGCGCTATTTTGGTTTCTATTTATTCTTATAATGCATTTTACATCTCCGCAATTCACAGGATCAAAAGCTCTCAACAGGACCCATTCTTCAAATGACAGATTAGATGTAGATGGAAGTATTACATTAGTAACAGTCTTTACCATTTATAATTCTTCTCTCGATAGAGTAGATGATAAATCATCAAAAACAGTTGTTGGCAACGCTTCATATAATAAGATGGACAGGTCAATGGCTGTGTTGAACGCATTCATTAACTTCATTCAGGTAACAATTGAATATATTTGTGGGTTTGTCAGATTGCAAAGAGCTTATTACCTTTTGATTATTGTGTCTACTGTTGCTTTATCAAGGATAGTGTGGTTAAGTGGTTTGTCTTTGTCAATGATGATATAAAACTTTTGAGGTTTATAAACTGGAAATAGTGGAATCTGGAATGTTCTTGTCACCTTGACTTTTTTCCTACCTTGGCACTATTTGTTTTGCCACATTCCCTCAAATATGTACTTATCAACCTTTGCCTGCTGGTATATTTTAATCGATGGGAAATAAAGGTTGCTTGATTGATTTAATAGTAAACATCTATAGTACTGTAATGTATACTGTACAATTACAAACTGCATTGAATTCGTACTATTCATTATAGGCCGCAGAATAAGTTTATCCCACCATTTCGGAAAAGATAACATACCATAAGGCATTAGCATGAAGTCTATATTGTTTGAGTTGTGTAGCAGTTATGGTAAAATTATGAGTAATTTTGAGGGAAATGGCACAAATTTATTATAGAAAAGGCAGAGAAGACTATTTTATTCTCACTTTGTTATAAAAGTGTGGATCTTTTGAGATATAATTGAAGTATAATGAAGTTGCCTGAATTGCATGGTTACAATTCTTAACCAATTGGTTGCAGCCAAACTGAATCCATGATTCCATTGGTCAATAAAACTACACTGAGATGTCGTGTATTTCTTCTGTCTATCAATCAAATCATATTATATTTCTTTGTTTCCTCTAGTTCACATATTCACATCCAGGCTTAACTCCTAACTTCTTGTAAATGGTTCAAATATTGGATAATTCATATTGTCATTTGGCCTTGAGCTCATTTTCTGATAATTATACCAGACAGACATCATTCCACATTTGGTGTAACATATGCAGGTAGCAATGCCCCAGAGCAAAGTGATTATTCTCACAGATCCAGTTTCTGACCTTTCAGTGAAGAGAAATAGGGTCTCTCTGTATCCCATACAAGGTGAATATTCAAGAGACAAGTTGATGCTCCAAAGGATCAGGTCTTACATTGTAAGATCACATTGCATCCACAAAATATATATAAATCTTTTTGGGTTAAAAATAGTTACTCCCTCTGTCCCTTTTTATAAGCCCCTTTACCAATTTTCATATTTTAATAAAAGTTGGCACAGTGTAATTAATGTGTATACTTTGTGTATGATTATTACTAGGGTCATGCTTACTAGTGCCCCCGGGACACTAGTTAAGGAAACCAAACACAAGTAAATTTTGTATTGAAAATAGTGTTTTTTATATTTTAATAAGGTTAATTACACAAGTTTCAAAGTATTTTACTATATTTTAACTACTACTAAATTTCCCTTTGTGTAAATGTATTCAATATTGACTTTTCATCTTACAAGAAAAATTAATAGTATTAATTACGGATGTTTTTGGTAAAAAGTAATAATGCATCTAGTAATTTCAAAGAGTGCTTATAAATAGAGACAGAGAAAGTCCTCGTCAGTTACTACTTGTTGAACTTTTGTCCATCTCATTCTTTGTCGACTAATTGTAACATCAATATCATAGCCATCTTTTCCCCCAATCATGTGCATCAAAATAGATCAGAGTAGCTTGCTATCTTCATCATTCTTCCTCTTTGGTGTCATCTGTATAGAGCTAGTAGTCTTGTTTTATCATTGTCTGTGAAGATGATAACAATGTTAAAATTTATATAATTAACCTTTTGTTTGCTTCTTTTCAGACCTTTTTAGAAACAAGACTTCATAAACTTTCTCAGAATCCAAGGGATATCACTCATTACATCTTCACTGATTCTGATATAGCAGTGGTCGATGATTTAGGGCAAATGTTTCGTGACAATCCTGATTTTCATATGGCTCTGACCTTCAGGAACAACAAGGCTCAACCTTTGAATTCAGGATTCATTGCAGTAAGGGGTACCCCCGATGGAATTGTAAGGTATATAAACTGTACTATTTCTAGTTTAGTTTAATTGCAATTACGTAATACTATTGAATATTTTAATAATTGGATAATAATTATGTAAATGGCTAGTATTTATGCAGTGTTCACTGTTTCACGAGTTTCAATCATCCGACATGGACTTAACCTTTTTCCGGATCACATATATGACATGCAATGTGCTCATTTCAGGTTTCTGAGGAGAAGAAAACAATGTACTTTTTGATATTTAATAATGAGCATTTGTAGTGCAAAATGTTTTACACTAGTGTATACCATCCGTGAGCGATTTTAATTTTGGGAAGCATTTTTCCCATATGCTTCTTCTAATATGAAATAAACAGGTTGATTCACTATACCTTGATATTGTATTACAAGTTAAAAGGATAATATGTTATATGTCATAAATTTCCGGATATCTCTGCCTTTTTTCTGGTATCTAATTGTTAAATTCAATTTGTGAATCAATGCAGGGCGAAGGTTTTCTTACAAGAGGTTTTGAAAATTTATGTCTCAAAATACATGAGTGCGTCACGCATGCTGGGTGATCAGTTAGCTCTTGCTTGGGTTGTTAAGTCAAAACCTCATTTTGATGCCAGCAGGTTTGCAAAATCAGTTGCTTTCTCTGACAACCTTGGCGGTACTTCCATATTGTTCTTACCCTGTGCTCTATACAACTGGACTCCACCTGAGGGTGCTGGTCAATTTCATGGCATGCCATTGGATGTTAAGGTATAATGCACACTTGCAACATTAGTATTTTGTATATGTTCCACTAGCTGAATGCTTGGAGCTAAAATAGGAATTCTGGTTTTTTATATATGATATAGCATTTTAACTTGTAATTCAATATTTCGCTCCCGGTTTACTTCTGTGATGCAGGTTGTTCATTTTAAAGGATCAAGAAAACGTCTAATGCTTGAATCTTGGAATTTTTATTCCTCAACTAGTAACATTGCTGATATGTTATGCCTCATTTTGGGAAGTGGACGAACAAAATATGATTTTTGAGAATGGTTTCTCCCAGAAGATTCACATCATATATTACAGCATCTTGTGACATCAATGATTCCCAATTGTAGGACAGGAAAATTCAGCTTTTGCTCCTTTGTCATTTGACAACACCCTTTTGATTGGTGATAAGGTACTGATAACTGCAAACCAGAAGGAAGGAGCTGGACCCTTAAATAGGTTGATCTGCTTTACTCAGGAGATTCTTTTCAAAAGGCACAGTTATAAGGTTCCAGCATATCAAGAGCATGTAGAATATGATATTATTGTTTTGAATTGATAGTGGTTTATACATTATTGCCCAATTGGAAAGATATTAGTGACTTAATGCATCATCAACTTTCACTATGTAATGATTTTTCACTGTGTTTGGGAATCAATGAAAGTAAGAGGAAAAGAAAGTGGCAAGAGAAAAAATTGCTTGTTTACTTTGTGAAAATATTGTTTTCATTCTATAACTTGCTTGTTTACTTTGTAAAAAGACATCTTAAATTTGTATTTGCAGATTCGATCTGTGCTAATTCCCTTGCAATGGGGTAAAAGTGTAAAACTAGATTCATTTGTCAGTATTCTTTTGAAGGAAAATGGTAAACGGTGCCCCCGGGGGGGGCACCGTTTAAGGAAGCAAAAATAGTAATATAGTATTGGAGTTTGTGCATTCAACTTCTCGAAAATCTAAAAAGTGATATTTTCAATTTAAAAATTTCTTTTTTGGGTATCCTTAACCAATGCCCCGGGGGCACCGGTTAGCATGACCCTTCTTTGAATTATAAGGCCTTTCGTATTTTTGTCCCTTCATTCTAAATTTTTATTATATATTTAAAAAAATAAAATGATTGACTTTTATTCTATAAAAATCCTTTCCATTGTTTCCAATTGCCCTTTAGCAAGCACCACTAGTATTACTTTGCACATTTTCAGTCAATTATTACGAGTAACCTAAGTCTCTGATTTTTTAAAGTAACCTGAGTCTCTGATTTTTTAAAGTTTTTTAAATAGGATTTCAAATTTATAAATGTTTCAAAAGGGTTTGTGACTTTATTTATTTGTAAAGTTAGTCTATGTATTTAGCCAATTATTATTAGTAATTAAGTTTGTATATTTTAATAATTTACTATTAATTTAGTCTTTAACTTCATCTATTTACTATCAATTTAGTTTCTAGCACACTTTTAGAAAGACTAATATGAATAAAGTTTAACAAAGTTAGAGATTTTTTTTAAAATATTTATAAAATTGGAGATTTATTTAAGAGTGCATAACCATTAGCTCAAAAATTGAATTATCTAATTGGAATTTGGTAAATCTGGTGGCACGATTGAGAACACATCCCTTATGTTGTGTTTCACTCATCACTATTAAGCTTTGGTTATAACAATTATTATTATTTTGATGGCACTATTGAGAACACATCCCTTATATTGTGATTCACTCATCACTTTTTAGTTTCAATGATAATCTAAAAAAAGAAACAATTATTCATTGGTTGTGGGACGGCTTTGTTCACAGTGAAATAAAAATAAATCTAAATGTTCAATAAGTGTATTTTCTTACAATATGCTTGTATTAATTTTTGCTATTTATAAAATCGTTTTCTATATTTTTTAAAATATGTTTATTTATTTGCGAATAAGATACGAGACGTATTAGGAATTGTAAATTGTTCAACAACCAACAAAAATTTGATTTTTTTTTTTAGATGATTAAGATGCATTTGTAAAAGCTAGAACGATGTGTTTTGAAGATACTCCAACTCCTATGGAAGCTGAGACATGGACACTAAAAGAGACCATTACTTGGCTAAGCGGATTAGAATTATCTAAAGTGATTATCGAATTAGATTGTTTACTAGTGATGAACGTAATTTTAAGTAGAGCTAAGTTTTTGACATGTTTATTGTTTCTAGAAAACATATACAATTGTTCGCTTCATAAATCTAACTTACAAAAGAAAAAACATAATTGCTTGTATGAGCAAGAGAAATATCTTCCAATCACGGATTGGTCTGATGGTATTATCTTCGGACTTAAGAGTATGTTTCTCGTTAAGGCCTTAGATTCTATTCTCTCTAGTGTTAATTTGAGTGAGCTAATATAGCTTCTTCTTAAAAAACAAAATCAAAGCTGGGGATTGACGACTGGGGATTTTACTGTAGGACAGACGACCCTCAAAGCTGCTTCAAATAAAGTGGTCAAACATGAGAGAGTGTGTTCTGAAAATCAACATGTGTTTATACCTTTTGCATTTGACACTTTTGGTTTTCTAGCACCGGAGGCCGTGAATGTTTTAAAAAGAGTTCAAAGAGTCATGCATAGTAATGTGGTGTCTCCTAGGTCTCAAGATGTTGTATTTAAAAGGATTATTTTGTCATCCAAAAAGAGTTAGCGGCGCAACTTGTTGTCCATTTACCTTCCATTAAAGTGTAATTACCTCTATTTATATATAAATAAAAATATTATTTATAACAGCTAGCCGCCAGTGCCCGTTTGTGTAATCGATATTCTTTTTTTCTTCGTGTGTGATCGATATTCTGTATTGTGCAAATATAAATAATTACTTAATCTCTTTTTTTACTGGACTTTGTTAATTGATAACTACGTAACCTCCTTTTTTGTTGTGGTTAGTTATTAAGAAGATTTTTTTTTTTACTATAAAAAAACTGAAAACCTACTTTTATGTGAAAGTTGTGCTTAGTTATTAAGAAAAAAAATTATTTACTAAAAAAACTGAAAATCTATTTTTATGTGGAAGTTATTTTTTAAGGGTAAAATTGGAATAATAAAAAAGTCATCCCAAAAATTTGTATCCCCTTTATATATTAGTATAGATTAACTTACGTATTTTTAAACCACAACATATTATTCTCTTAAGTAGAACTTTCTCTAATTTTTAATATAAAAAAAAATGTTGATAGTTTCATCCTCATTCTTTTCTCCTTCTCCTCTAATCTTAGCCGTCACATCTTTTTTCCCTTCTTAGTTTATCAAAGAGGGGTGATTTAAGGTAAATTTTGGCCTGAAATCACCCCTCCAAATTGTTTTTCTTTCTCGTTATAATAAATAAGTGTGATTTTCACATATTTCTTTGTTTTATTTTCCCGTCTTTGTACGCTGTATTTTGTTGTCCCGTCTTCGTACGATGTATTTTGTTGTCCCGTCTTCGTACGGTATATTTTGTTTTCATGTCTTTGCGCGGTGTTCATTGTTTCAGGTTGAAGGATTAGCTCGGATCTAGTGCAGATTCAATCAATGTCGACTTTGGTGTCATCAACGCTACATATCTAGAGACATGAATACTCCGGACACTTTAATATAGTCATATTAGTAGCCTTATGTAATTTGCTGTTTTATGTTATTAACACGGATACTGTGAGTTTGTTTGCAAATTTATCCCTTTTGTTTTTAATGATTTTGAATTTGTATACTATTATGAGATTTTTCAAAACCGGTACACTTATGAAAAGTGTTTCGGTACAATATTTCAATTGATTTTGCAGTGATACAAACCGGTACACTTTTTAAAAAAGTGTTCCGGTAAAATTACTATACCGGAACAGTGTTTCGGGGGTATACAGTTTATCGGAAAAGTGATAAAACGACACAATAAAAAATGATAAAATATACTAAAATAAGATAAGGGTACAATAGGAATATTTTAAAATATGTTGGGGTAAAAAGATAAATGTTGGGGTAGAAAAAAAAATTTCCAACAATTTGAATCAATATCGTTTATTTTGAGTTAAAAAAAATGTGGCATATTTAATTTATATTTAGATAAAATACATTAATTTGACTGTACAATGTCTTAATTAATACTTGTGTCAAAAAAAAAATGTCTTAATTACTACAGTAATTACTACGATAACACTCTTGATTTTGTAACCACAAACAAAATCTTCACGCTGTATTATGCAAAAAAAAAAAAAAATCTTCACGCTGTAAATAATAAATGTACCAAAATACTACCTCTGTCGAATTAATTTGACTACTGCATGTATGTCAGTACATGACTTTGATCACTAATATTTTTAATTCTTTATTAGTAAAAATTATAAAAATTGGATATTTTGAAAATACTCATCAAAACAAATCAAACAAGATCTTATATGTTTATATTTATATTTATATAAGTGTCCAAAAACGTCAAATTTAGCGTTTTTATTTAACTGTCCATTTGGTGTTTTAAGGGTACGATTTGTCAATTATACTCTTTGTCAATTACTCATATCTTTTTCAATAAAACTAATTAATGCTATATATTTGGAAAACTAAATCTTTTTATTTTTTTTTGTACATAACATATTAAATTATTATTTTTGTGTGCATAATATATTAAACTTATTGGAACGAGAAAGTGTGTGCAAAAAAATAGGATTTTATTGATGAATTAAAATTAGGGTATAATAGAAAAATAAGATGAAAAAATTAACTTTCTTAATTTGTTGTTAATATTCAAAACAGATACTTAAAAAAAAACGGAGAGAGTATTATTTAAAAACTATGGTCAAAGCATAATAAGTGAATAGTACCATTTAATCAAAATAATGAGATGGAGGTAGTACTAATACCACGTTGAAAATGGAAATGACACGAAATTCAGTGAATCACACCACTAACAAGTAACAACATTAGTCAAAATAAATTTATAAAAAACATTATTACAACATTCTTAAAACATTATTACAACATGATAATAATCATAAAATAATGGAGAGATAGTAGGTGTGTAGAAAATTCTGGTATAGAAAGGAAACCATTAAGAAACCGACCTTAACGTGTTTTCTAAATTCTTTTCTGTGGAGGAAACAAAAAGTGCTTTTCTTTCTTTCCCTTTCATTTTTCTATTATTAACACATTCCATTCTCATTTTCTTCATTCATCTCTCTCTCTTCACTACGCTACGCTTCATTTCATTTTTTTCTCTCTTTTCCCTTTCTCTTTATAACGATTTTCCTTTTTTCTTTTCTTCTTTTTCTCATCAAAGAAAAAAGGAAAATAAAAAATCAATGGCGGAAGAACATAGATGTCAAGCTCAACGTCTCTGTGCTAACAATTGCGGTTTCTTTGGTATTCCAGCCATGCAAGATCTTTGTTCCAAATGTTACCGTGATTTGCAATTGAAGGAACAACGTTCTTCTTCTGCGAAATTGGTTCTTAATAAAACGCTAATTTCTCAATCTCAACCGTTGATTTCTGTTTCTGAAACTGTATCGTCTTCACCGTTGGTGGTTGATTCTTCTACTTTAGCGGTGGAATCGGTTGAGACGGCGGCAGCGATGGTTGTTCAGCCGAATCGGTGTGGGACTTGTAGGCGGCGCGTGGGGTTGACAGGATTTAAATGCAGATGCGGATTGACGTTGTGTGGGTCCCACAGGTTTCCGGAGATGCATGAATGTGGATTTGATTTTAAGGGAATGGGAAGAGAGATGATTGCGAAAGCGAATCCTGTGGTGAAGGGAGAGAAACTCAATAAGATTTGAAAAGGGTATTGTTGTAATTTCACTGTTTGGTTGTTTGTTTCTTTCTTACCCAAAAGAAGGGAAAATTGTTCGGATCATTTGGGTTTGGGATTCTGGAATTGTTGTTATCATTTCATGTTATGTGTTAATATTAGTTAAATAAAACATTTTATTTTAGTTTCATAATTGTCTATCAATCATATTTCTTTCTTTTTTGTTTGTTTGTTTCAATCAATTCAATTCTTGTTTTTTTTTTTCTTTTGATCAGTATGTTGACAAACTAGAAAGAAAAAAAACATGTTAACCAATCAAATATTGGGGCTCAAAATGAGTCGAGTCGAATTTCTCTGAGTTCGATTTGATAATAATTGGTTCAGCTCAAAACACGGTTTGAGTTCGACACGAATTATATATAGTTCAAGGTTTAACTCATTTAATTAATGGAACTATTTAGCTCAAGTTCAGATTATTTAATTTATAACCAAGTTCAACAAATCAATTGTCAATGTTGGGAGTGAAATTGGGTTGTTCCCTTCGGACATCGGGAGGCCGATGTTGGGAGTGAAATTGCTCGGAGGGGCTGTTAGTCGAGATAAATGTTTTATCGAGGGGGTGGCCATGAAGAGAGCTATCAAGGCTGTTGAATTGATGCAACTTCTTCCTCGATTAAGGGACCCACAAAGTGAGCTTCTCCTACTTCGATCATGCATGGGTATCGCCAAACTTTTCTTCGACTTAAGGACGTGTCAACCGGTTCACATGGAAGAAGCAGCTATTTTGTTTGATAAAGGGTTGCGTGGTGCGGTTGAAGACATTGTGGTTAGTGGAGGTCCTTTCTTTGGAGACCTTCAATGGAGGATATCTTCCTTACCTATTAAAGTTGGGGGATTGGGGTTGTACTCAGCAGTAGAGGCAGCCTTGTATGCTTTTGTGGCTTCCAGAGCTCAGTCTTGGGTGTTGCAAGATCATATATTGAGAGACAGTGGCGTGTGTGGTATGGACTCGGATTTTAACAATGCTTTGGATGGTCTTCGTGATATGATTCCAGCTTTTGACTTTAGCAGTTTCACTAGCAAGGATACCGTCCCCCCTAAAGCCCAACATGTTTTGGCGAGTGCCTTGTTTAGTAAAATTGTTGAGGATATAGAAGTTAATTTTCAATTGACCACCAGACAAAAAACTGTTTTTGGATGTTTACAGGCTGCTCATGCTCAGGATTTTCTCCTAACTATCCCAATCGACGGATTAGGCCAACACATGTCTCCGGTAGAGTATCGCACTATCCTCAAATATCGCCTAATGATACCCTTATTTCCCGTTGATGAGGTGTGTCCAGTTTGTCGTAAGGCGTGTCTCGATAAATTTGGGGAGCATGCAGTTCATTGTCGAGAGCTTCCAGGTTTCAAATACAGACATGACCTTGTTCGGGATGTCTTTTTTGATGTGTTTAAGCGCGCAGGAGTATCTGTGAAGAAAGAAGCGCCTGTGAACTTCTTGACCGACCCCCTAGAAGGGAGATCTACATTGAGGCCAGCTGATATTTTGGTGTACGGCTGGGTAGGAGGGAAACATGCATGTGTGGACTTGACTGGGGTTTCTCCCCTTGTGGGATTGACGACAGGGGATTTTACGGTAGGACAGGCGGCTCTCAAAGCTGCTTCAAGTAAAGTGGCCAAACATGAGAGAGCGTGTTCTGAAAATCAACATGTGTTTATACCTTTTGCATTTGACACTTTTGGTTTTCTTGCACCGGAGGCCGTGGATGTTTTAAAAAGAGTTCAAAGAGTCATGCATAGTAATGTGGTGTCTCCTAGGTCTCAAGATGTTGTATTTAAAAGGATTAGTTTCGCCATCCAAAAAGGGTTAGCGGCGCAGCTTGTTGCCCGTTTACCTTGCATTAAAGTGTAATTACCTCTATTTAATATATATTCTTAATTTAGACTAATTGTCAATCCTAATTAATTTAGCTCAAGTTTGAATCGAGTCTCGACTTTGTTTTATTTGGTTCGGTTTATTGCCAGTTTTAATCAATACAAATTCATAAAGTTTTCAGTTGTAGCATATTTCATTGGTGTGATAAAAAGAAAGTGAAGGGAAATAAAATTATGGAAATTAATAAATGAACTTGAACAAACTCTAGTCTAAGTTTATTAATTGGTTTTCGTAATTTTCTTTCCTTCTACTTTCTTTTAATAAACGAAATTTGTTCAAGTGTCTTTAAGTCCAAAGTAATTGAAGGACAACTATTTATTGGGTCATGTTAACTTGTGCACAAATGGCACATGTTAAGCTACCTAAAAAAAGAAATATAGCATTTAATAATACAAAGAATTTAATGTTTAGTGAATTGAATACACCACAAGTTCAATATTTTTTTTCCACATTTATCTTCTTAACATGCGCACATGTTAACGTTCTCCCTATTTATTAAGTATACAATAGTAATTATAAATTTAGGGATTCAGATTTGCTGCCGTTAATATTAACACAATTTACAACAGTTTTGAATCACAACCACTGATTTTAGATTGGACGGCTGTGATTTATCTGTCACGACTAAATTTCAGCTACTGATTTAGATCGGACGACTCATAATTTAATTATATCACGCAGTTGCAACAACAAATCTATTTCTCAATTTCAGCCCAAAAAATCATTTTCCAAACCAGCACTCAAGAGCATGCATCTCACTCTTTCCAAAATGTTTCTATTGAATCTTTAAAAAAGACAATTGTGTTGAGAGTGCCTGTTTTTGTCTTGTGTCTTGCTATACCATTCATGATGCAACAACTATTGAAGGCTTCAGAACATAATTCAAGACCATTATTAGTCCTAAACGATTTAGGGTTAGATTTTGTAGTGTTATATAATTTTGTATAAAAAAATTTTACAAAGAAACTTTTTATAAAAGCTTCAAATGAAAATTTCGTTTGAATAGTTATTCTTAAAATGTGATTTTAGGCATTTCATAATTTTATTGAAAAAAAATTTGGATATCAAAATTTCGAAAAAAATCATTTAATTTGAAGCTATTTCAAATAGATTTTCATAAAAATCATTTTTGAAATACAACTTTTTCAAAAAATTGTGATTTTGACTATGTTTTGTTCTTCAATAATGTATGTCTATGTTATATGATGTTAAAATTAGTGTTTCAATTTATAAAAAATGAATTTAAAAAAACTTATAATATTTTGAAAAACGATTTTACAAAATCCATTTTCAAAAATACAAAGAAAAAATATATTTTTTTAAAGCTAGAACAAACGCACCCTTAACCTTCCTTCCGGTTTCGTTTTCAACGAGAGTTTTTCAACTTTTGAAATTTTCAAAAGCTTAATATTTTGTTTTTTGAATGTAAATCCATAGTTTCACTACAACATTTTCGTTCTACAGCAACACACAAAAATCATTATGAAATGAAAAATAACGGTTGCCATACGTTATGAGTAGGGGTGTAATTGGACCGGTTTGGATCGGTTTTGAGTGAATCCGATGTCCGAACCAATGAATCCTCGATTGGTTCGGTTTGGTTTGGATTTTAGTGTTTTTCAAAAATGAATCCGAACCAAACGCATCGGTTTGGTTCGGTTTGGTTCGGATACTTTAATCGATTTTTTCCGATGTATTTCATGCTATTATTTTTTTCCCGATATATTTTTTCCCATAAGCTCATCAACTACAAAATACAATTTTTTCCGCTTAAGTTTATCAAATACATAATACAACCATATTGAAATTAAATTCAAAAGTTCATCAAATACAAAACACAACTATATTGAAATTAAGTTCATAAGTTCTTCAAATTATAAAGTGCAATAAAAATAAAACTCTAAATATATTCCCCCTTAAATCGGAAAAAATGAAATAAATTAAAACAACGCTTGAGAAGTTACCATTATGAGGGTTTGAGATGAGAGCAGCAACATAACGTGAGAGTTTGCGTAGTGTTGAGAGCAGCTTGAGGATGAGGTGATGTGAGATGAGAGCAGCGTTTCTGAGTTTGCGTTTGTAGTTGTACGTGTTTCTAAGTTTGCGTTTTTAAGTTAGGCCAAATTTTATTTTACTTTTTAGAAGTAATTAAGCCGGTTGTACGTAGTTTTTGATAGATATGACATGCCTAAAAAATAATTTAACATATATACTATATATTGGTTTGGTTCGGTTTGTCCATTAGATCTGAAAAATGGATCCGAGAACCGAACCAAACCACTTTGGTTTTCAATTGGTTCGGTTTGGTTTTTGATCCGAACCATAAATATCGGTTTTTTTTCGGTTTGGATTGGTTTGGATCATCGGTTCAATTGGATTTTTCTGATCCGCTTACATCCCTAGTTACGAGAATGATTTTTCGGCCTTGACAAACTGAGGCATTGTCCTAGCATTTCGTAACAGTATTCTTTCACAACGGAAACGCATGCAATAAAACCTTTGCCTTAGTTACCCTTTGAGAACAATTCTTGAATTTTACAACTACAACGGCCTTAAGTCGTTGTAAAGATAAAACCACCGTCGTTGCTTTATTTTCAAAACGGTTTTTAAAGCAGCTTTCCAAACAATTTACCACTGTTGCTATTATTAAAATGAGCATTGCTATTTAGCATGAAATTTTTACACAAGAAATGCAAGAATTAACACATGGCAAAATCTTAAAGGATGATGTCATTTAATCTTCTTTTTTAGTGAAAAACATGGGTGGTTATGGATGTAATCAAGGGTGAGGATTTATTCTTCTCTTTCTTGCATCAAAAAATTCTTGCTAAATAGCATTTTCCTATTAAAATTCAAGAATTGTCTGATTGGTAAGCTATCCCATTGCTTTTTTGCCATTGTGAATTTTTTTAAACTAAAAAATGTGTTTTAATCATCATCATCATCATCATCATCATCATCATCATCATCATCATCATCATCATTATTACATTTCTTTATAAGGACAGATTATTAATTGACTTAAAGAACAACAATATTAGTAAAATATCTATATAAAATGATACTTAAATTAAAAAATTACAATAAAATCAAACGCTTAGCATTCATTTTTTTTGGGTTACCATGATATTGGTACGAAATTTTCACCGCCGTTAGCGATAATTAATCTCCGTTGGAGAACCTGTGGGGCACACAAGGTGGGTTCTCCCCTCCCAACCGAATTTTCTCCATACGCATGAGCCAGGAATCGAATCCCAGACCACATACTTAATGATTATCATTCATATTTAATTCATTCCTTGTTAAAAAAAAATTAAACCATTTGAAGGTAGCTTACGATAATGTACTAAAGAGTACTGGAAAAAATCTAAATTTAGAATGATATACATAGGTTTATTGAAAAATCGTGACAAAAATATTTGAAGACCAAAAATTGTTAAAAAAATTGATAGAGACTAAAAACGAAATTTGAGATATTTATTATAATTAAAAATATATTTAACCCAAAATTAATTCACACAATTATTATTGATGAACCAACAAACAATTACTAAATTACTGAATCAGAAACCTTCAATTCATTCATGAACCAAAAACACTAACTAAAGAAGCAAGAAAATCAAAGGAAACAAAAATAATTCCTAAATTGATGTACCAAAATCCTAAATTTATGAACCAAATATTTGAAACTAAAGAGTCAACAACAAACACTAAACTAAAAGAAGAAAAAGTGAGAGCTCTAGAGAAAGAAAAAAAATACTAAACAAGAAAGAGATTAAGAACCTATAAAAAATGGAGAAATAGATCCCCTCAATTTTTTCCTCTCAATTTTTCACATTATTTTCTCAATTTTGTTTCCCACTTTAGAGAAACCATTCTCAAAAAATGCTAATGTAATGAGGGGCACAGGTCGCGGATTTCATGAATATCTAACTCGAACAATTTGTAATACCCGAGGCTGACAAAGGCGGGGAGTGGTCGTCGGTGCACGAGGCATGACAATGTGCGGCTCCTGTCAATTATAGGCAAAAATCAAATTCACATTGGAGTGAGAGGGATCCTGAGACTGTGCAGGTTTGAGACTGCATAGTTGAAGGAAGACTTATAAGAATTGATGAGTACTACATATATATACCAACTAGATGCATCTTCTTTTCGGCAGCTCATTCCATAAGAACTCCACAGTTAAGCGTGCTTGACTTGGAGTAATCATTGGATTGATGACATTCTAGGAAATTTCCCGAAAAGCGTGCAAGTGAGGATAAAACTCGCTGAAAAGACTCGTGTTGATTTGTGGAGTTAATCGATCATCTAAAAGCAGTTTGAGGCGTTACACAATTCATTTCATAATGTAAGAATTTTAATGATGAACCTGCTTCACAATCACAATAGTTGTCATAAAAATTGCATACACCATTTACATGATGTTCATGCATCGTTCTAGGCCACTAAGTATAAATATTATTGTCAACTAGCGGCCAAACGAGCACATTTCATACCGGTTTGTATGATCAATATTAGTTAATTGATAACTACTTAATTTCCTTTTTAGTTCTACTTAATTATTAAAAAAATTAAATATATATTTTTTTATCTTTTCACTAAAAAAATTGAAAACCAACTCACAAAATAGATCATCATCTGCGTCTCACATAACAGTCAAAATTATCCTATTGTCGTTCTAATTAAGAATAAGGGCATCTCCAATGCAAGTGTCTTATTGAGTTCTTAAAGTTTAGCAATCATATCTTATTTCATTTTACCATTGAAGTTAGATGACATGACATTCAAAATTGCTTAGAAATAAGAGATGGAACTTCATGTTGCAACTCTTACATTGGGTGACTTAGCAATAAAATTCATTATTTTAAAAGGGAATAGGTGGGGTCCATACTTATTATTTGAATCAAAATTAAGTGAAAATAAAAAATATAAATTAGCGGGGTCAAATATAAGTTGCTTATTTTAATGTCATTGGAGTAAAATTAATTAAAGTTGCTTATCAATTGCTTAGATCCTACATGACAATTTGGGTCCACAAAAAATAATTTAAACCAGCTGTCTAAACTTCTCCCATTGGAGATGCCATGCCTAACATGGCTTCAGCGTTGCTTTCATCTTGGCGTAGCAATAAAAATAAAACCAACTAACAATATTTTTCCTACTGATGCTTGCTCCGGTCAAAAAGAGAAACAATCAAAGCTTCTTAATGCGTGACATCAAGGTACTAGTATTATCTTAGTAGGAGATTCCATTTTCTGGAAAGATGTGCAAACATTGAAATAAATATAGGGTTTTTCTACTATAGGACCACTGTTTTAAAAATTAATAAAAATGACCCTTAATTATTTACCAAACTAACACTATTTTTCCATTATGTACCAAACTACCACGCTTTTATATCGTATTTATTTTCTTGTTAAGAAATTGCTACTACAAAAGACGACTTCTCAACAATGTTTGATTTTTTTCAAAATTTTTACCAGTTGAGAAATTGCTATAGCAAGAAACGATTTGTGACATAGAAATGAATTTTTTTTCCCAAAAGGACATCTGCAGTCTACTCGCATTCTTACCGAAATGGATATAAGGGAGAGTAGTAGACAACCGAAGAGTTGCGGTCTTTTGTCGAACTCCCGAACATAACAAATGAAGTTGTCCTTACAGAACAAATGCTAATGTAACCGAGGAAACTTGAATATTATCAAATGTAACTTATGGGCAAATTCTAAAATGGACCACTTCATCAAGTGGTCCATGGTGGACCACTTACGAATAACACTATTACGAATACGAATTTTACAAAATCTACTATTGGATTGAAAGTTTGTTTAATATAGATCATCCATAAAAAAATTTATAAAAATTGAAAATCATTTGATATGTTATTGAGACCCATTAAAATTAACGGTTTATGAATTTTTATTAAATTTATTAAATACCGTTAATCTTGACAAGTTTAAATAACATATCAAATGATTTCCAATTTTTCTAAAAATTTATATGGATGATCTATATGATATAAATTTTTAATCCAAAGGTGGATTTTGTAAAATTTATATTCGTAATAGTTGTAGTGACCACTGATCCACGGTGGACCACTTGTGAAGGTGGTCCACCGTAGCATTAGCCTTAAATTATGTAATAAATTACGCTGTAATAATGTGTTGAAATATTAAATTAATATAATGTATGATAATATTTTAAATATCCAATTTTATTTTGATTTTTTATTTAATAATTACTAATTATAAAAAATGTTTTTAATTAAAAAAACAACAAAATAATTCGTTTTATTATTATTATTATTATTATTTATTTTTACAAATGGCATGATAAGAAAAAAATGCGATTTTCATCAAAAAAAAAAAAGAAAAAAGAAAAAAGAAAAAAGAAAAAAGAAAAAGCTTTTCACATAGCGATTTCTCAACACTTAATTGTAGAAATAATTTGTATTGTAGTTGAGAAATCGTTTTCCTCAACAAACAATTTCCTTCTTACATATTTAAGGAAAAAAAAATCATTTCTATGTCACAAATCGTTTCCTGCTATAACGATTTCTCAACTGGTAAAAACTTTGAAAAAATCAAACATTGCTGAAAAATCGTCTTTTGTAGTAGTGATTTCTTAACAGGAAAATAAATACCATACAAAAGGATGATAATTTGGTACATAATGAAAAACTAGTGTTAGTTTGGTATATAATTTTTAAAACAGTGGTCCTGGAGTAAAAAAGTCTAAATATAGCCACTTGACTCCCCTTAAATATAATTTTTATAAATTTGAATTTTATAAAATTCACTGTTATATTAAAAATTTATATGATACAAATTTTTACTAAATTCTTTTATAAATATTATATACGATATAAAATTGATATTCATTATAATATTAATTAGTCTTCGGGTTCCTTAAAGACTTTTTTGGTTTTACTTTGATCCCTTAAAGAAAATAAGTTCCACTTTGGTCCTTATTGATATTTCCATCGGTCGATATGATCATTTTTGTCAATTTTTTTTCAGAAACCGTTAACTTCTGTCCAGGTGTCACGTAACAACTTATTTTGCCACTTGTACAGAAGTTAACGGTTTCTGAAAAAAAATGGACGGAAATGATCATATTGACTGACAAAGATATCAATAAGGGACCAAAATGAAACTTATTTTCTTTAAGGGATCAAAGTAAAACCAAAAAATCTTTAAGGGACCTGCAGACTAATTACGTATTTTTTATAACAAAACCTTATTTATAGATGAAGATAATGTTAGATTTGTGATCCAAGCAGCCAAACACAAGACCCACTTGGAAATTGAAATCTCTTTATCTCCACATGATTATTCACTTACAAAGCACACCATCATAACATTCACATCATCTCCCACCTCACCTCTCACACCATAATGCTCCTTTACCCCACACACACACACACACACTTCACTCTCAAACCCCCATGCCTTTTTAACATGCATGCTCCAACCACTCAAAAATGAACTACTGTACATTACATCACACCTCTCTCTTTCTAAGATTCAATTCAACAATCTTAATTATCTAATTTATCATTCCCTAGAACTAGAATCATCCTCTTAGTCATAGATTCCAATTAGGGTTTTTGTTTTTGGTTCCATAGCACCTTGGAAACCAAACCAAACAAACCTAAATTTCATGTTCAATGTTCAGTTTCTACTCCTACAGCAAATTCTTCATCCTTTTCTTATGTACCCTTCTTCGCTATTTCATTGCATAACCCTTCAATTTTCATTTTTAAGGGTTCTATTCAATTTTTCCCCAATTATGGAAACCCAAACTCAACACTCACTTTCTATATCAAATCCCTAACATTATTATTCAAATTTTCAAATCTTCTTCATTATCAATGCCTAAATCTTTTGAAGAAAAAGATGGATCTGAATCAGAAACACCAAATTTTTGTTGCATTGATTCATTCACTCATTTAGCATCAACCAAATCTAAGAGTAACAATTTTCCGATGAAACGCACCGTTCGTCCTTTCTTCTTTCTTCTCATTCTTCTCGTTTTCATCGCTACGTTAACCTCACGCGCTATTCTACGTAAAGGTATACTCTCAATTGAGCTCGAAACGCGTGTTTTCACTCGCGATCCACCGTCGTTAAACTCCACTTTGCTCAAACACGCCGCCGTTGAGATCGGCGAGGAAAAATCACGGCTAGAGATTCAGCAGCTTCTTGATGGTAATTTTGCTAGTCAAGCACGGCACAGGACATTCGTTTCGTGGCGGAGATTCATTCACCATGACGGTGGTGATAGAAACTTACCGGCGACACTCCGGTCGCCACTATTCTATCGGTATTGGCTTGATTTTCGGCGAGTTTTGCATGATTGGGCGAGGAAGCGTCGGTTTCAACCAGGAATAATGTCGGAATTAACTCGATCGGTGAAGATTCCGCTCGATCGGTATAACAAAGTTAATGCTAATGTTGTTGATTCTGGTGATAAAAAATACTCTTCTTGTGCTGTTGTTGGTAACAGTGGAATTTTGCTTAATAGAAACTATGGTTCATTAATTGATGCACATGAATTTGTTATAAGATTAAACAATGCTAGGGTTGATAACTATGAATCAAAAGTTGGTAAAAAAACAAGCATTTCATTTGTGAATAGTAACATTTTGCATTTATGTGCAAGAAGATCAGGGTGTTTTTGTCACCCTTATGGCCCTAATGTTCCTATTGTTATGTACATTTGTCAAGCTGTGCATTTCTTGGATTATACTGTTTGTAATGCTTCACATAAGTCTCCATTGTTGGTGACAGATCCTAGGTTTGATGTGTTATGTTCTAGGATTGTGAAGTATTACTCATTGAAGAGATTTGTAGAGGAAACAGGGAAGGGTTTGGAACAATGGGGTTCAGCTCATGATGGTGCTTTGTTTCATTATTCTTCTGGTATGCAAGCTGTTATGTTGGCTTTAGGTGTATGTGATAAAGTTAGTATTTTTGGATTTGGTAAATCACCTTCTGCTAAACATCATTATCATACAAACCAGAAAGCTGAACTCCATTTGCATGATTATGAAGCTGAATATGCTTTTTATAGTGATCTTGTCGATGGACGTAAGCCTATACCGTTTATATCGGAGAAGTTTAAGATTCCTCCTGTTGTAATGTATAGATGACAGTGAACTGTTGTTGCTGCTGAACTGAGTGTTGGAGGGGTAAATTTTGTTCATGTTTTAATCATAGGTTGAAATGTTCTCTTGTTGTAATACATGTGGAATGAATAGATAGTTGAAGGGATTACTAAGTTTGGTTTGAGATTCATTTTTTGTTTTTCTCAAGTTTGTTGTACTGTCCCAAATGTAGCCTCAAAGCAAAATCCAAGTGTAAATTTTGGTTAGATCAAATACAAAATTATGAAGCATGCACATATATTATGTGTGTTATATCTTTCTTTGGTTTCTTCTTTAAGTTAGGTGGTTATGTTTCACCGACAGTTTTTGCTTCATAACCATATTCTATATTAATTCATGCCATACTTGTATGGAACCTCTATAGTAACATTACCAACATTTATTGTTAAAAAATTCAACTCAAATGATAACTAATTAATACCTTCCAAATATAAATTGATTTGCTCCAAGATTCGGACATTTAATTAAGTGTTCAACATAATCTTTCTTTCTTACCATTTTAGACTTTAATTAATATTACAACAATAGAAGACCTCTAGAACAAAACTTATGGTAAGGTGTGATGTGAAGCCTTTTGTTCTAAGGTCCCTATTTGCAGCTTATATCATGCTTCATGATTTTTCCCCATCAAAATAATGCAGGGTTCTGTACTTCTGTTGCTATATTTGGAACATCTAGCATTCCACCAGAAATGCTGCTTTGAGGTATCAGGTATCAACTTGGAAACTTAGCTCAAAATGAATTTCATTTAAGTTATTTCAATTTCTTACTCTCATTAGAGCTTGAGACCGTTTTGATGATTGATATTTTGTTAATTACATGTGGAAAAATGAAATTACACAGCTCAAGCTATAGATGGTAAGTTACAGTTGAACACCAAAAGGCACACATCATTGTATCATTTCGTCCATTCATATTGAAGTGGTCAACTCAAACTTACATTAGTAGTGTTTATGTAGTTGCATTTTGTTGCTTAATATAAAAGTAGCACAAAGCATTTACTCTTAAGTTAGTGTCCACTCATAAGTAGGACCTATACAATACTACATCAAAACGTGACATAGCATAGACATATTACATAATATACTTATTTACATCAAAATGATAGATGTTCCTACTTCCTACATAAACTTGTTGAGCTTGATAGGGCAACAACTTCAAACAAGGTGGTCTTGAAGTACTTGTGCATTACAAATTTTTTTTTCCTTGATTATCATCTTGTTGTGCCTTTCACTCTGCCGTGTCTATCACGGCATCCTTTTCTTCATACTTCACCCCCACCAAGTAGCTTATGCGTACCTGCAAATGAAATTGTGCTCAAATCCGGATATAGTATAATCAAAGGTGTTATTCCTATTGAAATTTGGCTCATACATTAACATAAGATAGGTTATACCTGCTTAGGATCGTAGACAGCATACTCATTGTATTCCAGAGGGCTATCTTCATGTTCTGAGGCAATTATTCGACCACAAGGAACTTTTATGTCATCTTTCCAAACAAAATGCTCCGATTCATCTGTTTTCTTCTTCCCTAGCCCCTTCACTCCAATCTTCTTTTCCTCCAAAGATGTTGTGTCCTGTCCCAAATCATTTTTATAATCATATCAAAAATTAAATCTTGCAAGTGAAAAAACCATAGAGGATTATAACTATTGCCTACCTCAGGTGGGCTTTTCAACTCTGTAATCTCATTTCCTAGTGAAGCAATGGCCAAAACCAAGAACCCTTCTGGCCTATCTACAGCAGTAAAACCATATCTTGCAGCCTCTGCTGCAGCATCAGAGCAAACAATGGCTTTGCCAAACTGTGAATAACAAGCAACAGGTGAGGAAAATATAGTCACCAACATTAGATTTAAAGAAAATATCATTTATATTTGTAAATAATACCATGTAAACAGGAACAGGTAGAGAACATATAGCTGGCAAGAACCCCTTGTGCAAGTGCCTCAAAAGATTTGAGCTTCGTGATCCTTCCATATTATAATCATACAATTAGTGTGGTCATTGATAAGAACCAAGGTAAACCAATTTTTTCTTTACAATTTGAATATTCTAGCTGTCTTACCACACCATAGAAGAACCTTATTTGGCAGCTTAACTATGTCTTCATAAGAAGGACAAGAACTTGATTCCACAGCAAAGATGTTTTCAACTGACACCCCATATTCCTGAAGTTCATAAGATGTAAACAGTAAACACTCAAGAAGATTGGAGCATTCTTGCAGTTCATATAACAAACAGAAACAGTTATATTCTTACAATGTCACCAACTTTGACAGGTTCATAAGTTTTTTCAAGGTATTTCACAATCATATTGTAATCATCTGAATTTTTCTCCAGGGGAGAAATTGAGCAACCCAATTTATTGTAAGTTTCTGATATTGGATCATCATTGGTAGAACCACTCATATCTCCTATGAGGTGAGAAGCAAGGGTTATATCTCTAACACCCTCCAGGGCTGCAGCAGCCTAGGAAAATTAGGACAAAGATTAAGTCTTTAAAGATAAGTGGTTGAAATCAACAGAGGTGGTGTGACTAATTGGCTTACATGTTCTGCAATTTCCTGGTAATCTCTAAAAATGAAAGGCCTTGTGGAGTGCATCAGAGTGAACCATCTTTGGCTAAAATCAGACCAAATAGCATCAGCCTTGGGCCCTGTCTCTTTCAATGATTTCACTTTCTCAATGAATTCCAACAGAACTTCCTCACCTGATAGAGTTCAATTGTCAGTATTTCTAAATGACATTAGATAAATGTGAAGAAAACAAAGTGTTTTGAATGTACATACATCTTTTCAGGTGAAGATTTGTAACCATTCCTATTGGAAGGTCTGGAGAGTCATAACCCATCTCCATTAATGCATACCTGAGTTCAATGTAAGGTTATTTTGAGAATTCTTAGTATTCATACAAAGTTGTGTTCAGGTATTGTGCTTACTTATAAATCTCCTGGCTGCACAAAACCTTCATAAAATTTGCAACCATAGGCTCAAGTTTACAGTGTGTGGCTGCTATCCCAAGCTGCCGAAGACCTAGTGCCCCATGTCTAACTTCAACTCCATCATCCTATTCAATGCCATCAATCTTTCTATGTTTAGTCCAAAAAAATAGAAGTAGCATGGATAAATCATTAATCATTTAAGGGAAGCAATATATATGTACCATGTCAATAGGGTAAAACTTCAATGGCTTCTTCTCAAACTTCTTCTCTCTTTCCCATGATTCAAACTCATTTCCTGTTATTTCCTCAAAGAGCCTCACAAACTCTTTGATAGCATTGTCAACATTCTCACACTCTTCTAATCGCTCCTCTGCGTTTGGATCGTCCCCGACTCTTCCCTTCTTGAAATACAGATGCAAACTATTCTCAGGGACAACAATCAGTTGCATGACACAGTAGCTGTCCCAAATTAACAACACTAATTAGGCATAATTTTCTTATAAATGACAATAAAGACGAAATTCACAACTGATTTCATAGTATTATTACTCATTAAGTTTTCTCCCTTGGTCACAAACAGAGAAGGCACAGTTGTATAGTATCCCATCTTTTTCAAATATCTTTCCACCTTGCTCCTGCAATTTGGTATCTTTGTAGACTCCTCTCTTCCCATAAAGCTTGAGCTGTTATCACTCACCAAATTTTATCAAACACAAACAAATGGGAACTACATTTCTTCTATAAAATTTAACAAAAAAAAGCAAAATGAAAGAGTAAATTATGTACTTCTGTTGAGAGTGATTCAATAGCCTCCTCCCCAGGATCTTGTTTGTCCCAAGGGATTCCCTTGCCAGCCACAGAAAGATCAGATACAAGATCATAAGCTTCCAAAGGTTGTGGTTCTTGCTTTTCAATGCTGTCAGTTAACCAAGCCTCCCTAACCACAGGTATACCCCTCTCCCTATAGTAAGATAGGTATGATAGTTAGTTACTTAGGCATGTTTATTTAAATTTTTTCATGATATGTCAGACTTAAAAACATCAATAATAGGATCAACACAAAGCAAATAAAGTTTACTTAAAAGTTTGAGAAATGATGATTTTATAGCCAAATTTGACATCAAATTACAACTTAAAGTAACACAACTCTAAAGTTTTTAGTACACTCACATGGCTTCTGCCAGTTTAGATGTTCCACCACGTTCTCTTTCAGAAGGTGAAGCCACCAAACAAGTTGCACCTAAAAAAATTAACTAGTTATGTTAATGCAGTTCTTAGGAAGAGAACAGAAGGATGTGATAATAAATATGTATGAAATTACCAATAATAGAGTTTGCCACCTTCCCTCCATGCTTCTCAATAGTTGTTTTCCAATATTGCTAAGTAGCCAAAAACACAAAAAGCCGAACAAAACTCAGCAGATGCTAAAAGACATTAAAGTGCAGTTAGTTAATTAGTTACTAATGCAACAATAACAACATAGGTGCATACATGTGTTCGATTAAGACGACCCATCAAAGAAATCATCATTCCAGTAAAAGGCTTTATAGCTAAGCCTAAATCCCTTTGAGGTCTTTTACTCTGGTCCTGATATTTCTTCAGCAACTACACCACAAACAAACATATGACAAATTCTTAGGTGACAAGTTACAACAATGCTATACAAACATAATGAAGAAACAAAATGGTAATAAATCAGAGAAAATCACATCTGAAAGTGGAGAATTCTGAACAGAATCTGGCAGCTTTATAGGTTCCTCTTTCCTTGGAGGGTCCCTTGTGCTGAAAGTGCAACTAGACCACTCACTGTAGAAGCCTCTACAAGCATAACGTCTTCCATCAAACTCCAAATTGCCATTGCAAACCATGCATTTCTCTAATGCACCGAAAAATAGCAAGTCTTGGCTGTTAAAGAAAGTAGCACAATTCAATCACATCACTTTACATAGGAACATTTTGGTCATGGAAAATAGTCTAATCTAATGTAATCAAACCAACCATCTTCTTGTAATTTCAAGATCAGAACCAGAGGAATCAAGACCATTAGCTTCAAGAATCTCTTTCATTTGCTCCAAAGATAGTTTCTCATTTGTTGCTTTACAAAACTCATCATATTCTTCTAAAACATTTGAAGCAGATTTTCCATTAGTGTGACCATCTTCATTTTCCACCTTAGCTTTTTTAGGAGCATGCTCTAATTCTTGTGCTTTAGATTCTGCCTTCTGCTTCCTTGTCATCACCTTCTCTTCTTCCCCATGTCCATGAACATGATGATGGGACCTAGCTTCAACCTTCAAATTTCACATAAACACATTAATGAAATATTGAACTATATAAAAAAAGAATGAATAAAATAAAATATGTCAATGAAGAAAAGATTAACATTAACATACCTTCATATTTTTGCTAATTACTTAATGGAAGTTTCTTCTTTCTTTTTTGTTTACAATGAGCAAAAGAAAAGCATATAGTTTAGAGTATTTGGAATTGGATATGGTATGCACTAAATAACCATTCTGATTCTATGAACAATTTCACATGATCATAGGTTGTAGTTGAGACAACAATGACACGTGCATGAAGTTTTCACTAAGAAACCAAATCTTTCTGTCTTCACAATAACATGACACGTCAGCCAAGTTTGCAAGTTTTTGACACGTGGACAAGTATGTATATTTTCACACATTGCAATGCTGACATGTGGGAATAGTATTCCATGGTGTTTGGTTATTTTTTTGTTTCACCTCAAACACTGTCACATTGTTATTTTGTTCTTATCTTTTCTCTGATTATGTTGTCTTTGATTACTCTATTAGTAGTATTCGGTTAGGTTGGACTCAAACGGTGCAATCCAATTAAGAATGTTTCTTTTTCCATTTTACGTGAAGAAGACAAAAATCATGTCAAGTACTACTAGTACTAGCTGATCTTGGATTTCTAAATCTAATGCATGAATAAAGTAACGGTTGGCTCAGATATTCGGCTTTGTGCGTCTTCTAGCAAATACGGAGTTCTAACATTTTGTATCGCTAAGTTATATACGAGATGACCTGAATATATATTTGTAAATAAGAATGATTTATATTTTATAAATTAATTTTGTAAGATTAAATTGGGTTTAACACTTAATTTTAAAATGATATTAGAGTTTCATCAACAATATGTTAGACCACTTGTTCTCACGTTTTTAATTGGATCATCTATTATTTATAATCATGCATCAAATTTAATAGTGTTAAATGTAAAAGGGTGTGTTAAAAGTTTTATACCGGTTGCAATATGTTTTGAATATATGTTTATAAGTGAAAATAATTTTTATCTTATAAATTGATTTTATAAGGTTATATTCAACTTTTAATTTTTTTTAAGGCCAACAAATTAGAGGGTAAATATTGCAACGAGTAAAAAAAAAACAAAGAAATAATATATTTTATTTAGCAAAAAATAACATATAATTGATAATAATATAAGCTAATTAACTGGATGAATAGTATTTAATAAAATTAGTCGTTCAGATTACCCCACTCTTTAGAGAGAAAACCTCGAGATTTTGCTCAGAAAATTTCAACTAATCAATCTAAATTATTGAATAATTGACATAATTTGGTGTTTGAATCCACAGGAAAGCTAATCACCCAATCAAACTAAACACTATTTAATTTTTTTTGTTTTTTTCTTTCTCTAAACTACCTCTTCATAATTTGAAGATAGATATCCATCAACCAATGAGAATAAGCCACTTAGCCACATAACTAGATTTGTATGTGATATCTACAAGTGAAATAAAAGTTTGTTAAAAGTGAGTTGTGAGTACCATATGCAAATTGACTTATATGATTTGTTTTTATTGAGTGATGGATAAATACCTTTAAATAATGAAAAGATAGAGTAGGCTGTTGGAATTAATTTAATATAAATCATATAAAACATGTTCAACAACAAAGATTAAACGTATAATCTTATAATCGTAGTGCGGAAACCAATTAAACATATGAGCACGTATATAATATAAACAGGATCTACGACATGTTGATTTATCAAAGATTGTTATTAGGAATGCCTGGATGATGTATCAACCTTAATGCTAACCGTGTAGCAGTAGCGGCGAACCTAAAACACAAAGAAGGTAGAGAGGAATGACGAGCACCTGTTGGCTTGTGGTTCTTCCTCGACCTGAACTCCTTATGCCCTAAGCTCTCTTCTGATGTGGAGAAGAGGCGATATGCAGTGTGTCTGGTATATTGGGGACCATAGCCTATATATAGTTTCATGGCCAATAGGGTTTTCATTATTCCGAAATGGGTCATCCTGACATCCACTCATATTGAGCCAATTACCAATTAACTAATTTCTAAATAGAAATCTAAATAGCCTTTTAACTTTATTTGATCACTTAATCAATTAAGGCTCCTAATTGATAATTAGCTAATATAATTATATAAAGATATTTGCCCACATAATATTATTGGAATATCATAAAATATTCCAACAATCTCCCACTTGGGCTACATATTGTAATAATCATATCATTATTCTTTAGGAGCGCATCCGAATGCTATTTATTCTTAGATTTTAACTTTACAATCTGGTCCACCTCATACATCAATAATGGGACCACCGCGGCTGTCGTCACTGACGTATAACGTGACGGAACCCAGACGACCACCATATCAATGTACTTGACGACATAGATCGATATGGATGAGTGACATGAAAATTTCATGCAATGTGATCTCTGTATCATGTCTATTTTCAACTGGTCCAACTGAAGTCTTAAGTGAGATCAAATTGAAGTTTGTAAATTTAATATTTGCACAAAAGATACAGAACTGGTTATAATAATAATAACCTCAAACTTTATTTATGCAGAAAACTTTAACAAAATCTATATTTGTATCAAAAGTCAAACAATAGAACATAAACAAAGAGAGACTCCCACTAATCCAGTATATCCTTAGTGACAATAATCAGATGAAAGACCTTACATGTCAAGTCTTCGATTGGTGAGTCAGTCAACATAAATTTTATCTCTATGTTATATTCTTCAACAACAACTAATAAGTCAACAAACTTTATAAAATAGTTGTTGAAACATTACCTGATTGACTTATGTCACAATATAACTTGAGTAGTCTTTCTAAAATCTTTTACTTTATTCAATCAAGTGACATAAATACTTACAATCATTTCTTGAGTTAAAATGTCTATTATATATAGACATCTATAAGGATCGGAGTTGAACACAATGATGATCTCTAAATTGTTCTATCTCCGATATGTGAGCACAAATTATTTTGTTTTTGTAACGATCATTATGGTTGCTTTTTCCACAATTCAAAATTCGAATTGCTCAAGTATCTGCCAAATGATCTTATTATATACGCTATTTCCAGATGCGTATAATTAAGATCATACATAAGTTTCTCAAAGCTGAAGCATATAAGAAAACACTTTATTTTCTAAATTTCTAGATTTTCATTCGGGCAATTATTGAGACTTTTAAGTTTTAAACAGTCTCCCTTTATGATTAAAATAATCTCTTAGTTTATTGACTTTCATATCGAATCTACTTTCAACTTTATTGATATATCTCTTTTGTGATAACCGAATGATATATTGAGAATTCTAAGTATCAAAATGTCTAATACAAAAGAGGTGTGCCCAAGATCTTTTGTCACTAAACTTTAATTAGTGATTTCTTGGTTTGTCACAACGATTATATATCACTGCTGACTTAATAAAATAAAATTGGCACATTAAACTAAAAATATAAACATACTCCCACTGAACCTGTATAACCCACAACTCTCCATATTATACATCTCAAAACCAAATGAGACAATTAACGGATGAGACTTTTGTGGAATTATTAACGAGAGACAACTTTCTTAACTCATGTGTCATGACTTTCCTAATAGAGTTTTTAAATCAAACTAAATATAATTACTCTTTTCAGTCAATCTTTTATGACACCTGATATTTTAGTTCTTGAAGATATTGAGTTTGATCCTCATGAATTTCTTACCTTAATTGAGAGGAAGAACACTATGAGATTCAAATTTACTATATAAATAGTAATAATAATTATATGAATTGATTTAGAATCAATTCTTCCTCACTCAATTTTGTTCTTTTATCATATCTCTCCCCCAAACTTAATTTCTTCAAGTGATTTTATAGTTCATGTCTCAAAATATTCATTAACTTGGGAGCAAAATTTATATTTCTCAAAATTTTCAACAATTCAAGATTGTCACAAGCCATAACTGAATTGACTATAATGATATTTAAATTTAAAAGACAAATTGAATCGCTCGTTTTAAAATAATAATAAAGTATTTATAACATTAAAACAAAAAACTAAATTCAAATCATGATTCACCAAAATGTCTTTTAAATACAAAAATATTATTAGTAACAACAATCTAACATATAGTTGAAAAATTATCAATATCTTCATCGACTTATTTTCCCTCTAGATTGATGTGTCTTTCAACATCATTGGAATTTGTCAGTTTAAATCATATTTACTTACTTATTATTCTTTATTTGCCTTTGTCCTTTGATGTATTACCTAATGAGCACTATTTTATTTTCTCTTGCTTCAATATTTTCTTCATTGCACACTTTATGAAATAATTCTATTAAAGAATCATTTTCAACTTTAATAATTTATAGAATTAATTGCGCAAAGAGAACACTAAAGGCTATATTGTCGAAACCACAACTCTTTAGCAAGATTAAATAGTTACATAACGTGCTCCTGATATTTTCTTTGCTCAACAAAAAACCACATTAACCCGTGGCTCACTTATAAGCAACGGTGAAGAACATATATAACAAGGGGCAAACAAGTCCAAGCAGATAAATTATCACAACAAGTAACTACCAAACCAAACCAAAGTCATTTTCAATTCAAATCAGCGAAACACATGATATGCAAATACACAAAACCAAAAGGACATAACAGCAAAAACCACACAACACACAAATAATTAAACAACTCAGCAACATTACAAAAAATTCGAATCTTATTCTCAGAACATTCCATCACAAAACCAAAATCCAACGGTTTGAAATCCACCTAAGCTCAAACAAAATTCCATGGCTTAATTTCAGCATCACCTAACATACACAAACAACGTTATAACAAACACAAACGTTCAATACCTCTTTCATGTTCCTCGTATTTTGATTATTTCACACCAATCATTTTTTTCACATTCTCTCAATCTCAATTTTCCTTTCTCCGCCGGAGAAACCTTGTTTAAGTGGCAGGAACAACGTGTTTGACTGTTAGGTGGTGTTGTGATTAAGATGATGAAAGTTTAATTTATATTTTTTAACTCACTTTGGTAAAACATAACAGGAAGTATTGGTAGAACCATTTAGTGTATTGGTACATTTGTTTAAAAATTCATATCCAACGAACCATTTAGTGTATTGGTACATTTGTTTAAAAATTCATAACCAACTATTCCATTGGTGTTTCGCTAACTTTGGAAAAATGGAAAAATACACCCAATATATCAAATTTAATTTTAGCCCAATTCCATATTCAAACACACTTTAGAACAGCGAAGATCACTGTTAAAATAGAAAGCAACCACAAATGGCGCCACCACCATTAACTCATTTTGGGTATATACTATACTATGAGTATGTTTGGATGAATTAATTATACATTTTGTAGGAGAGATGTATCATTGAAAAAAATATTTTATCTTCGTCCAAAATCTTAATTAACAATATATATAGGTCATCTTTCATATACAAGGATGTTAAAATCTTTTTTTAAATCATAAACTTTTTGGATTTTACGTTTTTAGGTATGATTTTCGTGTTAAATCAGAGTTAAAATCATTTTGAGTAAAGGACCTAAATGGAAAAAAAAGATAAAGACCCAAATGTTACAAATAAATAATGACTACAAAGTTACAAATAAAAGATCAAAAAATTACAAAAAAATAAATAAGATAAAGGACATCTGGTGTTATTTTGCCTATTTTATGATAGTATACCCTCACTATTCATAAGCAAAAATTCATGGTTGAATAATTAACTATCTGATTTATACTACTAAATGCATCAATTAGTCGATGATCCTAAAATGATAATTTTTTGCTTATAAAGTGGATGGAGAACAAAGGGAGTATATTAAAAGTTAGACAAATAATATAATAATGAATTTACGTACTCGTATGTTTCCAACAATTTCTCATATTTATATGCATGTGTGCAAAAAAAATATAAAAATACAAAAAAAAAGGATGTAAACAAGTGAGAAACAAAAAAAAAAGTAATTATATTTTGATAAAATATTATAATATTGTAAAAACAAATTGCGATTATTTAAATGTATAATAAGAATTTTTATGGTACATAGACGAAATGACATTCAACCTACCAATTTCGACATTTCTGTCGGTTGAGAAGATTTGTGGACATTTAAATATAACAAGTCATTTGATAAATTGTGTAAAAAACAGCTATTTGATAAACAATAGACATATTAATACTGTAAAAAATACATAATATATTAGAGGTTTTGCAAAAATAAAATAAAACAATAAGGGTTATACCATCACTTTGTATTTCAATCGTATATAATATGTAATCTCTCATGACATGCAATCAAAGAGTTATTTTTAATATATGAACTAAATGAGAGATATATTATTTCTTTATAATATTGATGGACATATAGTTAATGTGTTATTTGTGAAATACATGACTATATTCATCATATATTCAACTAATAGAATGAAAGAAAATCAAATAATTGTGAATTATCTACTATTTTTAATTTAAGATTATTAAAATATTAATTTTGTTGTAGTTTCTTTGATTAAAATTCATAACACTTAAATTTCTAAATTAAAAATAAAATTATTAATTTCATATTATGTTGAAAATTAAATAAGTTAAAATATATATTATATATGTTTATTTTAATATTAGGTAAACTCTACGAATTTACTAGTTGAATCTACGTTTTGATTTCACTTAGCCAAAACTAATTGACGTATAAACTAGATTCTAACAACCTTGCTCGTATATAACATTTTGACCAGTCAAAATCGATGTGTGTTTTAACCAGTGACTTGAAAGTTGAAACCCAACACTCCCCAAGGGTGAGTTCAAGAGGGAAAACACCGATAACAATAACAAATTGTTGAATTTGTGGTATTTAGGGGGAAGAATAGGGAAAAATAATAAGAAAATAGAAATATTATTGATAATGAACTAAATAAAATATTTACGTTGAATATTTACATATACGAAATAGTATAATAGTACTTGGTATTTATAGCCAAGTGAATATATTTAAATCTAAACTAAATCCCTAAATTAGAGCTTAGAATAAAACTAACCTAATGAGATATTTTCTCAACAAATATAATATGCATATCTTAATAAATATTTTCCTATTCTAACACAAATCAATGTTTCAAGACCACAAGAGACAGAGAGAGACAATGCATCTTACCCAAAATCTTAAGAGTGTGTTTGGATGGTGGAATATTTTGAAGTAAAGTAATGTTTTGAATTTGGATGATTACTTTGGAAAATTTTCAAAATGATGAGATTTTATAAAGTATTTTGTCCAAGTTAAATTTAATGAATTTCAAATGATACTAAAAAGTTAGGAATTTGAAATTCCTTCCTTCCATATGTTTCAAAATCTTCAAATTGACTCGTATTATTTTTAAAATTGCAAATTGACCGATACTTTTTTTTTCAAAAATTGAAAATGATCCCTAAAAATTTGCAAATTGGTCCTTATTTTTCAAATTTTACATCTGACTCAAAACTTTTCAAATTTATAAAAGTGGTCCAAAATGTTCACAGTGAATTTTCCTATTTCTCTATCTATGATTAATCCTTTCTTATGAGACATGTATATGAGTCACCTATTTAAAAACGATCGTAATTCAAATACAATTATTTGAATGGCTTAGAATTATATATAATCTAAAATTTCTAATTACTCCATTCAAACACACTATAATACATTAGGTCACCTTTATTTATTTCATATCATGCTCATTTATAGTCAATATGAAACTCAATCACTCACACTTGATATCTAACAAGAACATGTATGAAAGTCCATTTTAAACAAAAGAATATGATTATAGGGTGTTGGTATATTAGGTGTGAATAAAAGTCTCACATTAGATAAAAAAAATGGATGTTGAATATAATATAAGTGAGAGAAACATATATACCAAATTTCTTAATATTATGGATGTGGTGTCAAATTCTCTTTGTATGGTTGCTCTTAACCTAATATGATGATCTAAACTCCCTTCACAATCCAACATTGATATTAGAGCCAATGATTTGATAGACTCTTTTGTATTGAAAATCTTCCCGACCAAGGTGTTCAGTATGGAGTAAACATATGTATGTGGAAGAAAACACCTTTTGAGGATAAAATTGTTGGTATATTAAACGTGAATAATTGCTTCATATTAGATGAAAATATAGATGTTGAACACTAGGAGGACTTATAGCACGACTAGCTTGCCCATATTCTGGTAAAATAATTGGTATTTTAGGGCTTAGTTTAAAGTAAAACTAACATTTTTCTTTGTTTAAAGTTGAGGTTTTTCAGTGCAAACCTGAATTTTTTGTTTACAACTAAGATTTTAACCAAACTTTATAAATTTTCTACCCACCAATAAGTGAAAGAACTCATATCCTAATGCGTGTGGAATTTTAAACTATGATGTCAAATTTTCTTTATGGGTTGCTGATCTTAGTCCACATAATATTGATAGGTAAAAAATATCATTGTCACAAATGCGAGTTAGCTGCTACATCATCTTATCAATTGAACCAAGGAAAAATCAATACAAGCAAATTGCATGAAAGGATACAATAGCATAGTATTAGTATATCTCTATAATTCGAATCCTAAATTTTTTTTTGACACAAAATTCGAATCCTAAACTTAATAATCTAAAAGTTTACTCAGTACGTTTTAAGTATGAAAGCACATAGCATGATATGAAATTAAATAATGCAAATTGATTAAGATAGCAGTGGAATTGATTGTGATTGATATTTCCATTCTCCAACGTTTTCTTACCCCCCCGACAAAGTATGGTGGTGGTGGTGATCGCTCTACACACACACACACGATCTCTATTTGTTTTTTCCAATTATTAATATACTTTTTGTTTTGTCAAAGCCTATACCTCAAAACAACTCAAATTTCAAACTCCTGAATCCTGACGAGATACCCTTTACAATTCTCCATGTCTCACGTATGCACACTACATATACATCATCATGTATCTATAATTCACACCGCAATAACAACAATAGCTGATATTGCAAAATCCTTAATGCGACTGCGACAACTTTTTAAAATCTTAGATGTATTTATAATATTTTTTTGATGAGACATGTATCTATAATCTAAACATTTAAAATTTAGTCTTTTTTTCATATTAATTTGACTAAATTATATATTTAGTTCTTTAAAGTGAAATATAAAATTAATTTAATTAAAGACTTAAGTGTAATTTAATTTATTAATTGACTTTACAATAAATTTAAATTTTGAATAAAATATGCACATATATTTGTTTCTAGAGAGACTTGCATGTTGAAGAGAGGTTGAAGGTTGAGGAGAGATTTGCAATTAAGTTGAAGGTTGAGCTACCCAATCTTCTAAAAATATATAATTGAAAATATGGAAAGAAAAGTTGATAAGTAAAGGTATAGAGTACGTATAATAGAGGATACAATGTTTCCATTACAAAGAAAATCATATAAAAAAATTAAGGAAGATGATGTTAACAAGACTTACATATACAGAAATCCTTTTGGTAATGAAGCGGACAAATTTTCTCTCCATTGAAGGGGATACAAAAAATTGAACATAACACCTACCCTCTCTTGATATGAGAAGAAAATTTATCTACTTCACCACTTGAGGATACTATACTTATTGAAATTAACCACAAATATTCAAACCTTTATAGATATGAGCTAATCACTTCCCTGTAGTGCTCGATAGCAAACTATTCTCATGTTCATGCCTCAGCAATATTGTTGAGAATTTTTTGCTGCCGAGCACAAGGGTAGTAAACAATGAACTTAGCTGCAGTTACTTATTATATTATAAAAAGTTGAAATAACGATAAAAATTTGAGATTCTGAAATTTTAACTCAAAATTTCTGTCGTTATTTTAACTTTAGTTTTTCTAGTAGTTCAATGTAACAAAGGAAATTAAGATTTATTTTTGATACTTAAATCATGTCCGAGCAACTTCATCAAAACAAGTAACACATTCCTTCTGATCCTCCTCGAAAGCTCGATCATCAAGACTCGGAATTCGATTATGTCCTTTTCCGAAAGATCTAATATGATCTTTGAGAGATCTTTTGTGTTTAAAATCTGAACCACAAGTGCAATACCAAAACTTACCACAATTCTTTTCATGAGTCCTCCAATCACCTTTAACAGCAAAAGTTTTCCCACATTTTCTACACATAAATGGTTTTGTCCCATGTTTTCTTTTGTAGTGAGTTTGAAGTGTTCTAAAGTCTTTCAAAGGCTTAGCTCTTGGATGATTGATATTGTTCTTGCAACCTTGAGCACAACAATAGCAAGGTAACCTTAGCATTGCAGCTGGTTGTGTTCCTCTAAGTGAGTCTGCTCCTTTCCTAAATTCAGATCCATGCCCCCACATATGCATCTACAATTTCATAAAAAAAACCTAAGTTGGTATACTAATTGGCTTTTTTTTCCTTGGTAAAAGATGAATATATATATATATATATATATATATATATATATTGTTGAATAATTACACATGAATAAAAGGTAGACGGACAACAAGCTGTATGCGCCGCTAAACCTTTTTGTATAGCAAAATATAATCTTAGAAAAACTACATTCATAGACTAATTGGCATAATTAAATAATTAAGAGCTTCATGCATGCATTTATATTTTTTTGAAATATTTGTGTCATATTTTTATGTCTCATTTTAATATTTTTTTTGTCTCAACTGAATTATTTTTTATTTTATAGTACCAATGAAATATTTGATATATTTTTATATGAATGCTACTATTATTTATTTAAATTTCCAAAATAATTTTTTTTAAAATAAAATTGTGCATATCTTAGACACTTGTAATACTAACAAAAAAAAGACACTTGTTGTAATAATATAAGAGGAATGAGTAATTCATATCATTAAATAATGATTATTGGACGAGTATGAGATAAAATAAAAATCGTATAAGTAATGGGGGTTAGTATGACTTAAAGCAAGTTTGTTTGAGATAAATTATTTATCTTAATTAACCAAACTTGCTTTTTCATTAAAAATAAAAGCTGGAGGCTGCATTATTTGACCTATCTATGTTAACTTATAATTTTACAAATAATTGTTAATCTTTTGACTGATGGGGTAGGACAAGTCAAATTATAATAAAAAAGCAACTGCTAGCACCATGAATGGTGAAATTAAAACAAATCTATTTGAAATCTGAATTCTCTCTCAAGTATATATCAATTGATTAGTACAATCAAAAGGAGAATCCAAAGTTTTGTATTGTTTCTCTTAGCTTTTCGGATATGGCCTATAAATGTAATTTACATATCTTACACCTACCCAATTTGAAAGTTACTATTGCACTTAATTAATTTCTCCTCCATTTTATGGTAAACTAAAAAACACAAAGAAAAGCCCCCTCCCACTCACACTCCCCCCTTCAATAACCAACAAAAAATTGAGGAAAAAAAATTAATCTTCAATTTTGATGTTTTAAAAACACTTAATAATGGAATTAAAGACTTTATTTTTTGTATTCAACTTTTCTTTTATTATAAATTATGGGTGTATATCTAATTATAAACATAGTTTGTCTCTAAAGTCTAATTCAATTGACAATAACATTATTGTTAGGTGATGAAAACCTTCATCTGAATTCTAACCTTAAACATCACCGTTTTATATTAATTAACGTCGGTGATAATTTGTCACTTCATCTAAAGATCGGAAAAAAAGACAATATAAAATAAAGCTAGCTATAGGGGTAATTATGGCACTGCTTCCCTTAATTACAACCAACACACACCTTGACAATATTGCAGTGTGTAAACTTTCAACCCAAAAAAACTAATACAAGGATATGAAATTAACTAATTAACTAAATAAGCATGAAGATTATTACAAGTACACACACCCTTTGAAATGATCTTAAAAGGGATGAAAGTGAAGTATTGCATTAAAAGTGAGAAACACAAGCCATAGCTAGTTCAAATTACTTAAAATGTGATATTAATGAAAGAGTGAGGTTTAGGTTATTACTTTCGAAGAATTGTGAGTAATTTATTTATATTCAATTAAAATTAGTCACATATGAAAAAAATTGTAAGTGGTACACATCCATAGGTTAATTTTTATTGCACTTTCAAATTTACTTATGTAACTAGTTTTTATTGGATGTTCGATAAATTATCCACAATTTTTCAAGGGAATTTGAAAAAAATTAAGGAAAACATTGGAACATCAAGTAGAAATAATGTAAGTGTAACTGTATATGAATGTAAAAATCATCGTCAAAAAGAGAAAGGCTATAGAGAGATAATCATAAAGATCCTATTAAACTTCGAAAATCTAATTTTTCTTTTTTATTCTTTGCAATAACAATGTCTCACTCGTATATGTAGGTACTAATCTATTCAAAGATCTGAAGTATATAGACACAATGAGCAACTTTTTTAATATAGAGTAATCTAAAACATAATTTTTTTTAAAGAAGTTAAATTAGATCATCCAAATTGAAATCTAAAACATAATTAATTATCAATTATAACTTCAATGTGACAAAAAAAATGAAATTCATTTATGATTTCCTAAATTTAGCTATGGATTTGTATAGATGGATATTTTTCGTTTTACCTCTCTAATTTTATTTTGCAAATTTTATGTTTCTAGTAGTGTTTATAAATTAAAGTTTTTCCAATTTTCTTTATAAAAAAATCTCATTCAAACTTTTGAAACCCAATTCAGGTAAACTTTTGTATATACAAAAAGAAACTAAAATTTAATTTTAATAAGTTTCAAACACACTAATATTGTTAATTTTTCAGCCGGCCCTAGTTTCTTACAGGAAAAAAGTTTTCTCTAAGTTCTCTTTGTTCATCATAGACTCAGAGGGGTGGTTTTGGGTCACTTTGGCCTAAAATCACCCCCTCTACACCTTTTTTGTTCTCTTCTTTTACTATAATAAGTGATTTTCACATAGATTAAATTTTTTTTTTTTGTGTTTTTTTTTTGTGATTTCGTCGTCTAAGTGCGGCGTTGTGTTGGTCGTCGTCTTGTGCGGCGTTATTTGATTTTCCGTATTGTTGCGGTGTTCATTTGATTCTTCTCGAAAGATTATATTCGGTCAATTACAAATTCAATCAATGATTTGGGCATCAACGTTGCAGATCCGGAAACATGGATATTCCGGTGATTTTAATTTTATCATATTATTTGTAGTAGGCATTTTGCCGTTGTATGCTATTAACTCGGATGCTGTGAGTTTGTTCGCAGATTCATCCTTTATGTTTTTAGCGAAATTGAATAGGTGGTTGTATTTGATGTATCTATCGATTTGAATGAATGAATATCATTTTGTTTGTGTCAAAAAAAAAAAAAGTGAAGCAAAAACTTTACCCATAAAAAAAAGTGAAGCAAAAACTAGTAGAATACAAAAAATATGGAATTAGAAGTATGATGCTGATTAAATTAATTAAGAAGAAAAACTACCTGCATGTTGTTATACCTATTGAAGGTTTTGTTGCATATGGGGCAAGAAAACTGCATAGGTCCAACAAGGATTTGTGCAGAAGTTGGTATCCAAAACCTTTGGAAGGTTTTCTTAGAAGGCTTTTCTTCTTCTTTAGCATGGAAAAACTTCTCATCATTTTCTTTAGTGTCACTAGGTAATCCAATATGCAAAGCCACATCAAAACCCTTAATTTGTGGTACTTCATGTTCTTCCTCTTTTGAAGACTTTGCACTCAAAATAGGAAAGAATTGAATAGTTTCATTTTGAGTGGTAGAAGAAGAAGATGATGATATTGATGATGATGAAGTTTGATATGAAAGAGAGGAACTAGATGGTTTAAGCCATTCAATGAAATTATTATCCTCTATATCAAACTCCATCATGGCCATATTCTTTACCTAGATGAGTGAAACCAAGCACTTATATGATTGTTTAATTTAATTAATTATTAATAATTAATTAAGGAATTTCTTTGTCTCTTTATGGACTTTTCTCTATTCCCTTTTATTTTAACCTTTGCTTTCTCTTTTTCTCTTGTTGGCCTTTTGCTTGTTTTTTTAGGGAGAGTAATTAATGGAGGGAATTGAAAATGACATCCACAACATGTGACTCACCAATTGATTACAAAGAATGTTATAATACCATGAAACACTAATTAATTCTAACCCAATTGTGTTTGCAAGTATTGGTCGAAACAATTCATCGACTTTAGTATTGATGACTGATCTCTACCGGAAAATCTAATTGGCCATCTTTTAACTTCAAACATATTTTCTTATCACCAATACTCAGTTGATCAATATAATTCGCTAAATTAAGATTTTCGTAACGCATGTTTAGCGTTATAAAATGTGTACTTACTATAGTGTTTCAAAATAAGCACTGTATAAAATAAAAAGCACCATATATTATATATAGGTAATTTTTGCTACACTAATTAACCCATGGTTAGGAATGGTATAAATTCATGCTAATTTTTAGAAAATGTGTAATTAAGCATAGTCTCCAACTATTTTTACAAGTTGAAGGTATAATACCTAGCCTTGGTGAGTTACATTCATATTGGTATATTTTCATTCTGGCTAAATTTAAAAACAAGGTAGTAGTATAGTGTGAATAATTATTTTCTATACACATTGTATATCATGCGATTGTAACCATAGGCCCACCATATTTCAAACGTTGACCATAACATTTGATCTCAATTGAAAGTGGGATTAGTTTGGTCAATACCTAAGAGGAGACAAATATAAATGATCCAACAAACAGCAATAAGCACCTAGACTGAAATATTTTGTTTTTATTCTGTATTTGTCTATTGGTCAAAACATTTTCAACAAAGCTGACCCTACAAATTTAGAGATCTAAGCAACTTTTGTAATGAGACCTTAAAAAAAATACTAAACTAGAATGAATAAATTAAATTTTGTTAAGTATGAGACCTTAAATTTTGGTAATATAAGGCCTAGGTGATTTGGTTAAGTATTATCCCCCACCACAAACTCTAGTAGCTTTTTGTACGCTGGAATTCAACTTGGATATGATCGAAGATAGTTCATTAATGAGTTTTAACTTGTTTTCTAGGCATCTATTCATATTTGTTTTTTATTTTCATTCAAATATATATTGAATACCTTCTTTTGACTGTATCGTACTATGTATCATTTGATAATCCAATATTAAGTGTATTTTAACCTTTTGGAGTTTTTATATAACTTTCTTTTGGTAGATAGAGAACAATACATTTTTAATGATGATGTCAAATGTGAGAAACTCTCTTTATTTTGTTAATCTTGTCAAACATTAATTGGTCATTCTTTGGGCAATTGCTAAAGTCACAATCCTAGATGCCACGTGGATAATGACTCATATGCTGACAGTGGCTCACATGCTGATGTGGTATATGAGTGATTTTCCACCTTTGTGTTAACCACGTGCACTATTCCTATAATTTATTTTGACCATATATTTTTATTAATATATTAAAACAAATGTTGGTAAAGAAATTAGAGATATATGTTGGAAAGAAAATTAATGTTGTTAAAAATTTGAAAAGAATTTTGTTATAATAAGAAATAAAAGAGTTCAAGAAAATTTTATATTTAAGATGAAGAGTATATAAATACCTAACTAAAATGAATTGAGGTAAAAAGTGATTATAATTGCTTCATAATGTGTATATATCAAGAAATATATGTTACACATTCTATTATGTAAATTTCAAATCTTTAGCTATAATGAATTAACGAACACTAAGCATGCAATTTTGGAGTCAAGTGATTGATAAGTGCTGAATTTTTTGGTACAGTGCTGAATTTTTTGGTACATTTTTATATTTAATGCGTATTAGTAAGTGTGATAAGTTTATAAATAGTATTTATTAATTTTTTATATTAAATACTAGGAGAATGTTAAGTAGTGCTGCTTTAAGCTCCGTTTGGATTGATGGAATGTAATGGAATAGAGTGGAGCAGAATAGAATGGAGTGGAATAGGATGAAGCGGAATAGAATAAATATTTCATTACATTGTTTGGATATTTTAAAAAGGAGATGAACAAAATTGAAGGTAAGTAGTAATATGATATTAAATTCATTCTATCCTATTCCATTCTGCTCCGCTCCATTCCATTATTATATTTCAAATCCAAACGATGGAAGATTATTATATGTCATTCCGCTTCGCTCCATTCCATTACATTTCATTAATCCAAACGGAGCCTTAGGGATATTAGTTAAGGTAACTAAAGATAGTAATTTTATCTTGTAATTTGTGAAGTCAACATCTTAAAAGTTTAAAATTTTATTTCTTCAATGTGTATTCCTTAACTAGTGTCCCAGGGACACTAATTAGCAAGACCTTATATACTATTTGTGGATCTATTAAAATTGTATATATCAAATATTTACGGGAGCAGTCTTGCGGCAGAAGTTATGGTGCATAAGCCATGTTTAGGGTCTTTATCAAATATTAGACATCTTCAACATGCATTTAGGGTCTTTTTTTACAGGTGTCAAGTTCTCAGCCTATCCACCTAGGATATTCCTTTTCAAGTCTTTCCAAAAATTTAGCCATTTTTAGCCAAGTTTCAAATTCAACCAATTGGGAGAAGAGTATTGTTCTTTGGGCCTTTATTGACCCGGCCCAAAGCATAACCTACCCGGTTTGTCAAGAGAGAAGGAAAAGGAATCAGATTCCCTTTGCCAGACAACCAGAGGCGCGAGCCTTTCATCTTCTCCCACAATAAGGCAAGATTCCTCCAATCTGTAACCACACAGATTCGCTCAGTCTCAACAATAGAGAAAGTCAACAAATATATTCATCAGTCGCTCTCATAACCAACACAAAGCAGCGCATAAATCGGTTTCCTTTCTTCAACTCTATTCACCTGTCCCTTTCTTCAAACACAAAAATTGCACAGTAACACAGATGAAAGATTCTTCACTTTTTCACAACAATATTCTTCACTCTTCTTTATTCCAATTTTCAAATTTCAAATTCAAATTCCCCCAAAGTGTCTAACCTCATCTTTCTATTTCACCCTCTTCTCTCTCCCTCTCCATTCAACTACTCTCACCTCCTCTCTATTCTTTTCATCTCCATCCATTATTTCAATTTGATTTCATGTTATGATATTTATATTTCTATTCTTTTGGTGAATGTTTTATTTTTTGTCCAGGTTGCTTGGGTAAGTTGGTTTTGTAGTTCCATCAGTACCAGGTTGTCGGGAGGAACTGCAATCGTCGTTTCCTTAATAGGATGGATTATATGCAAATGTAGAAACTAGAAACTTCAACTCAATTCAGGGGTCAGGCGATGTCCAGGTTGGAAACTTGGAATTGAATAATATTTGAACCAATTTAATTAATTTGCTTGTGTTTAATTTTCCAAGTATTGAGAATACTCTATCAATGGTGTAATTTTTGTTGTTGTCTCTGTATTATATTTGTATGTTCTGAATATTAAATGTTTAGATTTGCTTTAATGTTTTCAGTAAGGGTTTAACATAATGATTTTTGTTTTATTGTTTAATGACTTTTGCTTTGATACAGGATCATGTCCCACTTTTGATTACCCAAAGATTTTCCGTATGAAGCTTTGGGCTACCAATGAAGTTCGTGCTAAGTCCAAGTTTTGGTAATCAAAATTAATTTCATTTTGATTTTTGTTTTTTCATTTTTAGGTTTATTGTTTGTTTTTAGTTTAGATCTGTTGTGTAATATAGAATTTTGATTGATTTATCAATTTTTAGATTTCTGAAATTGAATGTTTTTGTTATTAATTTTTGGATTTATTTATTTTATTAGGTATTTATTTCATATTTAGGTATTTTTTTATTCTATTTTTCTGTTTTCACTTAGATACGTGGAGTAACTCTGATTTTGTATCCAGTGAAAATATCAATTGAAGCGGCGATGGAAGGAACCCTGCATTCACAACGACTGCGTTGGAACTGCCATCGACAAGCACACACCCCTAGAACCAGTTCAAGAGGTATTGTTTTTCTTGGCTTTGGATTTCATGGGTTTCACCATTGTTCTGTTTAATGAGTTCTTATTTTTTTTGGTCAATTGATATACACATTAATTAATATGTGACTAGAATGATATTTGTATTGTGTATGCTGTGAAGTTTGTTTTGGTTTGTGTTGTTTTTTATATGATTTTCTATTTATATGCATGGTTTATAGCAAGCTTACTAATTTCAATTCCGTTCTTTTTTCGCAAATCCTTAATTTTCTTCATTCGTGTTGTTTTCGAACTAGAGTTTGATTAAAAAATGTTCCGAGGCATCTTCATATCATCATTGCATCAATGGGTATTGAAGTATATAAATATACGGTGAGTTTTCAAATACCTTTCTATCTTTTTTTCTTGGCAATAAAAAAATTTTCTTTTATTTAATTTGACATGTTTTAAAGAGGGTTAATTTTAATACTTTTGTTGCATTGTTATTGTAGTACATTTCTTTATTTCTTTGTGAAACAAGTATAAGTATAACTATAAAATTTAAAAGGATAACAAGAAAATGCTACAATTGTCATTTCTGCTCCTCCCTGTTTTTGTTTTTTAGGAAATCAATGTAGTATATTTTCCATCAAAATGAATATGTATGTTTGTTTTTACAGTATGTTTGGTTACATGAAATTAGTTTGAATTTGCTTTACCTGAAACTGGAAATTTGGGTTCCGCTCTGCAGAGGAATTTAAGGTGATTTATTATTAATCATTGTTTATTGCCAACTATATGGATCTTTACTATTGAAGTGTCATCCTTAACTAATCATGATATGGATCAATGTGTCATGTCTTTACTATCAGATTTTGTATCAAGTTTTGAAGGATATACTTGACTAATTATGTAGCCCTTTGTAAAATGCCCTGTTTTGTATCTTTTATGAGAATATAACTTAGGTTTAGTTGTCTTTCAGGATCCATTAAGTTTAAAATTAATGCAGAGGATTGTGCTATATAGTTTGAGTTTAATTGGTACAAATTTCTTTACTCATGTGGTGCCTATCTTTTATATTCTATTTTTTACTTTTACTTTTTCAGATTCATTATATTTTTGGATGGTTCATGCAACTGCGATGGTTATTTTAAGAATGTAAGTTGCTCTCCTCTACCGCATCTTAATCGGTAATATGAATGTATTTCATTTCTTATATTATTAGTGAATGATGTAGTTGATAGTATGATGATGCTATTGATATAGATAGGGTTAGGATGATCTGCAATTCACATTATATTCATATGATGATAGAGGTTGGAGTTAGATTAACTACTTTTGTTCTTTTTGTTGCTTTGTAGGTGTTTGATGGCATTTTTCGAAGTTTAATATTGAATGGTTTCTACTCATATACAATGTCTCATGTCATTTGTTTCAAATCTAGGTGAAAACAATTTCATATGTCATTTTCTCATCTTACTAGGCACATCATGCTGCCTTTTCTAACCATTCTATCTACTCCTTATCTATCTCTTTTTTGGTCTACAACGAGGTTCTCTAGAGGGAATCGAGAAATGGTGTTGAAGAGCTTCTTTGCAACATGTTTTCAAACTCATTGATGATGATTAAGTATGGATCACTTATATATGTGGATGTTCCTAGCTTGATCTTTTGCTTTTAGAGTACAAATAATTCAACAATGGTAAATCAAAGATGGTTTTCACCTAGCTTGATCTTTTGCTGATGCAGCAAGTTAAAATTGATAGTTATATATTTGATTGTAGGTGATTTAAGCTCAAGTTGTTGTCCCAGAAGCCATTTGACGGTACTTTCTATTTCTCTACATTGTCTCCTAGCCTATTTTTCTTTCATTTTTTTTTTTGTATTTAAATGATTCATGGCAATTTTTATTATGCTTAGTTTTCCTTTTCTTTTTATTTGGCATCATCTTACATTTTCTCTATTTTGAGGTTTAGTTTGTTTAGTGGAATAGAGACATACTCACCTTAATTTTAAAGCATATACTAATACTATAGCCTTTATTTGGTCTATAAAACTTAGCTTTAAGGGGTTTAGGTTAAACATTTATTTTGGTGAAAATCTTTACTGTAATTTGTTTTTCTGCAGCATAATGGAATCTTAGAATCAAATTCAAATTTGAAATCTCAATTGCTCCCTTTCTTTAATCTCAAACCTTGCTTTCATTCTACTGAGTTTAAATTTTACTCTTTTTAGAAGAGTAAATCAGCCTCCAACACAGCAAACCCATCTTCTCTTCTACATCTTCGTAACTTCTTTTTGATAAGGTAATAGCTTCATGTTTTGATGGAAAATGGATTTCCTCTTAAAAATCTCTTATCTCTTTTTGTTTTGTATTTCTGCAGAAGAGTAAATCAGCCGTTTTCATTATAGCATTCTTGAAGAACGCTCTCCCCATATAAAGGTTTAAAATTACTTCTCCATCCTTTTTTTCATCATCTGAATTCTATGTCGAATGTTTAATTTTCTGCTTATGTTTACAAATTAGGTTTTTCACTCAATCCAATCTTCCAACCTGACTCATCCCGCAGGTTAGTGATTATCTTATTGATTAGAACTTAGAATTAGAATATCTAATGGTTATTTGTTTATCCGTTGGATCAATCCTCTCTCAACCTAGCATAACATTTTCATCATGTTTTCTCTTTATTAGTCATTTTTTTTATATTTTGAATTTGTGATGCTATTAGCTAGCTTCTGTTTTGAATTTGCTCACTTAAGTTGCTGCATTGAAAACAATTTCAAATTTGGAAACATTTTATTAGGAGAAAATCTTTGCCCTATCATTATGCGTGATATGATTTTGCTCACTTAAGTTCCGGCATTGAAAACAATTTCTATTCAGGAAACATTTTATTAGGAAAATTTTAAATAAGTTGCCCTGTCATTGGCATGTTTCCTTTGAGCACATCTATTTATGTTTGCAAATATATTCTTTGTTGGTTGGTAACTTCATTTGGTAAGTTATCTTTTTTTTTTTAATAACAAACTCTTCCACATTATATAATCTTTTTTTTAAAAATAAAGTTGGGTTAGTGTTGGAATAATCTGTATGTGATATGTGTACAATCATTTTTTATCACATTGGAGGGTAATGAAAAGGTAAAAATTGAAATATAGCATGTAGGTGATGTAGCTTCGTTTGAATGTGTATCATTTCCTTCAAACACAATATATACACCACTTGGGTTCATTTTTTAACTAATTTCATAGAAAAATCAAAGGTTGGAGCCTGTTAATATGAAGCAAGATTAGGAATGAGAAATAAAATTCTGCTACAATTTACATTTCCTTCATGAGAGGTCTCACTCTTGCTCTCAACTAGGATGAGGCTGAATTTTTTATATAGTTCACTACAGATTCACTGTAGACTCACACTCTTGAAGTTTATACTTGAAACTAAGTATTGGCAGAGGCTTCAAAAGAAATATATAAATTGACTATGGTGTAGAGAGAGATTGAGAGAGAATTCTCTACCACTGCTGTTTTTTTTACCATCAATTTTGTTCATGCTTCAACTTTCTACCATGAATAGAAAGTACTTTGTTATTGAGGATTTCTTGGCTCATTGTTTTCTGTTAATATGAAATTGATTTGGTTTTGAATCATCTATGCATCCTTTAAATTCTTTGATGCTACATGAATTGTTTGTAATTTTGATGCTTTTGTTCAATTGTCTTCTATTTTTTGTATGGTTGATTTTGGTTTGCATTAAAGGAAGTAACCTTAATTTTGAAGTTTGTACAACTTACTATAGTATAGTTGTCCTCAAGGTCAAACTAGGAACAACCATGTTGCTTTGATTTCTTTAATAGGTGGTTAATCTTATTTCTACTTAATTTTGTTCATTCCAGTTCAGCCTTAATTTCTATCTTAAGGCCTATAACTTTCGCACAAGGCCAAACTTTTGGCTTACCTGTAGATTTCACTTGATTACCTTCTCAAAAACATCCATTTTGGTGAAAATCTTCACTGTAATTTGCTTTTCTACAGCATGATGGAATCTTATAATCAAATTCAAATTTCAAATCTCAATTCTTCCCTCTCTTTAATCTCAAAACTCGCTTTCATTCTATTGAGTTTCAATTTTACTCTCTTCGTTGCTTCCGTAAACTCCCTCCGCCACCACAACCATACAGGGAGAACGCCTCTGCCGGAAATTCAAGACTTCGACAAGGTTCTGGCAAAACGTCGTCGTCTTGAAGAGGAGAATGTTTATTTCACTGTGGAAGGTTCTTTTGGTGAAATTTTCTTAGAATTGAAGGCAGAGAAAGGTATATGTATTCTTCAATTTCTTCAATTTTTTGGGTTTCTAATTTTTATTCAAGTTTTATTTTTGACAGAAATTAAAAATTCAAAGGCATAGTAGAAAATAGTAGAAAATAGGGTTCTTATATTAGAGTTTGATTGGGTAATTTTACTGAACTTTAATTGATTTTATGCTTTATTGTTTGTTCAGGTTCACATATCCTACATATCACAGCCCAAATTTTTGTTGTTTTTGTTGTGATAAGATGATTAACTCGAAAAAGAAAAAGAAGCCAAAGACACCCAAGAAAATGGAAGACAAGTAAGAAGCAAAAGGGAACTGTTAGTTAAGTTTTTTTTATGATAAGATATTTTTAATTCATGTTTGGTTGCTCACAATAATGTAGCTTTGTGATGACTTTGTTTCCATGCCTTGAGGTATATACATTTTTGGTATGTGTGGACTACTACGTATGAGAGTTCTCTCCGATCATTTTCTTCATTTTGGTGTTTTTACTGTTTTCTGCCCTACTCTATTGTTTTGCTGCTATTTAACTACTGTGTTCCTGGTCAGGTCGCTGCTATACCATTTGTATGTGTATATGTTTTGCTTTAGAGAAATGGTGTGAGGTTTTACTTTTATCATTCTGCATTGTATATCGACTTTCAAGATTCATGTTTGGCTGTGAAGAATATAGGTCCTTGTGTTAGAGTTTAAGAGACCTTATTGAGTTTTTTTTGTAATTTTGATGCTTTTGTTCATTTTTCTTCTTAATCATTGTTGTAGTGGTCTCTTAGATATCTTATGGCTAATGGCTCAATTTAATTTAAGTATATGTTTTCTAATGATATCTTATGGCTTGATTGAGTTTGTGACTTGGATTGTATATGTTAGAACTACTAATTTTACTTGGTTAGTTTGTCTCCGGTTGAAATCCTTTGTGTAAGGTTGTGAAGGGAATGAAGCTTAGAAAGAAAATATCATCAGAGCATTAGACTATTATGTGAATTTTAAACTTGGAGATTGTAAAATTGCTTCAAAGAAAACAGTCTTTATTTATTTATGAAGCACCCTTTATTTATCTATATGAAGACTAATTGAATTTTCAAAGACACCCTTTATTTATGAAGGACAAATATCAAGAAGATTACTAGACACTTCTTTACTGGTGGAACCTCACTCCATGCTTGAAACTTTACAAGTGATACTGTGATAGTGATACTCCTATTATCATTTTCGGCTCTATTCTAACTTTAAACTTCAATTATATAAGTTGAGGAACTGCATCATACGATGAATAGGAGATTCAAATAAGTATTCCAAAACTCAAATGGCTTACTAGAAGCATGCTTTCGATATATAAGGTGGTTTGAAATATTTGAATCAATTAATTAGTACATTGGTTATAAATCACATATAATTGTTCAGCATAATTGATATTCCTAAGAAATTGCTAATTAAGGATCAAATAAATAAATCATATTAAATGTCATAACATTATGTCACCCCAGCATATGACTCTGCAAGGAAATTCAATCTAAAAGATACAAGGCCGAAACATGGGGTGCGAAAGGTAAATGACTAAAATAATATACCAATTTTTAACTTCAATTATCTAAAGCAAATTTGTTTGGCGAAGGTTGATACGAGTTTGTGAAAGACAAAAGACCAAGATAATATAATAATTATTATATTTAATTATCTAAGTTGTAAAATTGCATAATACGATGAATAGATATTTAAATAAGTATTGCAAAACTCAAATCGCTTGCCAGAAACATGCTTTCAATCTATAGGGTGGTTTGAAATATTTGAATCAGTCTATTTAGTACATTGATCATACGATTGAAGTTGTAAATCGGGTAACAAATGAGAGAATCACTTGCACCGTCATGAAGGCTAATACCAAAAACCCACAATTTCATATCGGAGGTGAATGGTATGATTTCATCAAGAGAGTGAAAGTCAAGGGAAAAAAAAGCTTTGTTTTCTTCTTGATCACCCTAAAAAAAAAAGGATTAATATGACCACCCTACTATCAATGCATTAATTATGAACTTTTGTTATGATTATGGTATTTGAACATCGTTTGTAATATGATCTTGCACTCTTTTATTTTTATGTTTAATATGAACATGGTCTGTAATTTGGATAATGCAAATCAATTTTATGAACAATTAATCCTTTATGATATTACCAATGTTTAACTTAGATTAAATATTCGAAATCTTATTTTATAGTATGTTGTTTATTAAATTACAAATATTCTTATATGATATTATTATGACAATATTGTTCAAGTCAATTTCAGGATTAAATTTAAGGAGCTACTTATTATTTTATTATAATAATAATTATTAATTTCATTATAATTCTTATAAGTAAAATTATTTATGTTTTTTAACAATGTTATTTTTTACAGGAAATTGGAAGCTTTATTGGACTAATGACTATTTTGGCGGCATTTCATCTGTTGCATTCTATCTTGAATTATCCTACCTTATACAATTTTCAATTAGTTTTTTGTGAGATGTAATAGGTGTATTCAATTATTATTATCAATTATCAAGATTATCTCTTATTTAGTCATGGTCATTAGTTCCCCTATTTGTTTATGACAATGACAATGTATTAAGATATATGTGTTTGTCATTTCTGATGTAATTTAATTTATATTATCATGTGTTAGTATATCACATGGTACTATTTTCTGAGTTTCCACACACTCTAGAAATGCACCTAACATAGAATATAAATTAATATGTTTACAACCAAATAGCTTATATTGATATGCTAAAAACAGTTTTCAAATGACATTCACTGTATAGAATATAATTTTGTATATTTTATAATTTTAGTACTAAATCAAAATAACCCAACAAAAATAAATACAAACAATGACAATAATATTTGAATCAATTGTAGGACTAAATTTCAAGAGCCCGTGCAATGCACGGGTGTTGTAACTAGTGTATAACATATTATAGTGGTAAATTGTGCCTTATATGATCAGATATAATCCATTGACATGGGAAAGAAAGAAGCTGATTTTAGAGTGTGAGAGAGTTTAATACATAAAATGAAAATAAAAAAAAATGAAATACATGAAATGAAAAATAAAAAAAAAATGAATTATATTAAATGTCCAATATAATTTTTTATTAAAAAAAAAAAACTATATAGTTCTCTTATTAATATGTGTGAGAATGGCAAAATGAGTTTATAATGATTTACCAAAATAAAACAAATGAAGAGTTTATAATGTGCCCGTTTGGTTTTGGTTCTCTCAATAATCATTTTTTTAGCATTAATAATTTAAAGATTTTTTTAAAGGACTTTTAAAAAGTAAAATTATGGCTGAAAAAACATTCAAGTTTTAAAATTATGCTTATGCATATTAAAATAGTATTTCATTTGACTAATTTTAAAAAATAGTATTTTAAATCCAGAAGAGCCACCGATTTTAATATGTGCTTGGTAGAAGAGAAAAAAAGAAGAGAGAAGGAAAAACACGGAAACCAATTAGTCCAAGTTTATGCATTGGTTTCCGTGTTTTTCTTTCTCTCTTTCTTTTTCTCTCCTGCCAATCTACCATAGAGGTGAGAATAGGTTAGGGCGAGCTAGACTTTGCCAAACCTGAGCTTGGCCTGTCAAAAAAACGAAGACCTGAATCTGGCATGTGGCCTATCATAGGCTTATCTTTTAGGCCTGAGTCTGACCTTTTGAAAGCCTAACGTGACTTGTTAGCCTGTTTAAAAACATATTTCACATGAATATATTTAAATAAATAATTGTATATTTTTTTAAAACTACTTATGAACTAATAAACCAACATCCTTTTAATATTTAACATGATATTCTAGACAATTTGACTATATATGTCATCATATTTCAATTCTAGTTTATAATAATACATTTATATATGTGAAAAACTAATGTAGATTAATAAATTTAAACTACTAAAAAAAAATTTTTTTACTAAACTAAAAAAGTTAATAAATGTATAATTTAACCAAAGTACAAATTTTAATATATAAATAATAATAGTATTAAAAATATTATTCATATTAACTTAAATAGGCCGGTCTAGTAGACTAAAAAAACTTTTTTAATGGCCTACAGCTTGAACTATTTAATTAAGGAAAATGCTAACGAGTGCCCTCGAGGCACTCTTTAAGCACTTTAAATAGTAAGTTTTAATAAACTTTTTATGAAAATGCGTGAAATCAATGCACTGGAAATTGAAATTGTTTACTTTTTGAATAAATAATTTCTCTAAATAGAAAAGTTAAAGAGTGCCCCAAGGGCACTCGTTAGCAAGACCCTTTAATTAAATAGGCTTATAAAAAAATTTAGTCTACTCTATTTAAAGAAATAGACTGATTTATCATGAACCTACATAGGCTAAGCCAAAAAGACTCATAGGTCAGTCTGACCTATTGTCACCTCTATCTATCAAGCAAAGGCTTAGACTTTCTTCGGTTAGGGCAAGTATTAGAAGCTACAACACCTTCTCCCGTCATTCCAACTCTTTCTTTATTACCACCACCTCCTCCTATTAGGACATGACCACCACCTCAGGTCATTCCATATCCTTCTTCACCAAAACCTCGATGCAAGTTTCTTTTGGATTTAATACTCCCTCCGTCCTATTTTAAATGACTTTTTTTTTATTTAGTATACTATTCATTTGACCTGCTTTGACCTTATTTTTCTACTAATATATATGATCAGTGCATTTTGATGCACATTCTTCTACTATTGTACTTAGGCATTTCTCTAGTTTGTTTTATTATTTTTACTATTTTATGGTGTTTTTAGATTTAAGTTTATTTTTGTTTTTATTTTATTTTCGTATTTATTTTCAGCACTAGTAGCTATTTAATACATGTTTGCTGTGCAGATCATAACTTGAGCTCCGGGTATCGGATTGAGGCGCGGGAATATGCGTTGGAAAGCTAAGAGACAGAGCTACAAGTTTAATGTTGAGTGGAAGAGCTGTTTCAGACTTCAACAGTCCTTAATAATTCGTGGAAAGTGGCAGACTTAATGGCCTAAGTGGAACTTTAATTTTGGCCTTTTATAATTCTTTCATAACTTTTGGAGTTCAATTTTCCTCCTATAAATTAAACACAAATCAGAAATGTAATCTAATCCTCTGCAATCTACCATTCACATAATAAGATATTTTTGCTTCTTTGTTAATGAGGAACTAACTTTCTATCGATCCATTGATGTAAGCAACTTTGTTCTTGATTCTTGAGGTTCGGTTTAATAGCAATTTGTATGTTTATGCTTTTCATATAACAGTTTTCGTGTCTCTTATTTGTGTATGAGTTTGATTCATTTGATGCTTAATTATTCTGTTTCATATTCATACCTTGAGATTATTCGAATTAGTTTATCGCTTGCTTAAATTAATTTGAATAGAAAACTGTTATATGCTTTTTCGCTTGCAAAAAGGGCTGAGAATTATTGTCATGATGTTAACTTTGTTTTCGCTTGTAAAACTGTTAATTGAACACGTTGGTGCTTAATCAACGAATTCTTTATAAAACTGATTTTCGCTTGTTAAATTAGTTCTATAATCAGCCAAAGCATAAACTGAACGAACATACTTTTGTGAACCTGTGATAGATGATAATCAAAGTTGCATGAAACCAATGGATTGATTGCTTTTATTTTAACTACTTTTTTTTCTTAATCTTTGTTCTGCTTTCACAAACCAAACCCCCCCATTTAAAGTTTTCTTGTTGATTCTAATATTGCTAATTCATCGTGAGTCCTTGTGAGACGATACTCGAGTGTCGCTTTCCTAGACTACATTTTTAAAACTCGTTTTTGACCCGTGTGCGACAGCGGATCAAATTTGGCGCCGTTGCCGGGGACTCTCTATTGATTTTAGCCAATATTAGACTCAGTTTCTTTTGATTTGTAGAGATATTAGGCTGTATTTTTATTTAATTTTTTAGATTTTATGTAATTAGATTTTTCTTTTTTCTCTTTATTTTATTTTTACCAAAAAAATAAAAAAACAAAAAAAAAATGGGAGACTCGTTGAATCAGTTGGCTTATATCCTTAGTTGCTTGGAAGCAAGAGAACAACAATCATACTATCAAAATCATATTCCACTTGCGATTTGTAATATTTGTTCCAATTTTCATGGTAGCAATGCATGTCCTTTGTTGTTAGATACTACTTTTTGTGGTGAGACTCAATTTGTAGGTAATTTTCAAGGACAATACTATCAAGAGCAAAATTCCTATCTTGCAGAGCAGCCTATTTGGTCACATCCACAGTTTCAGCAAAATGATTCATTGGTGCTTGAGCCACAACCTAGTTTGGAAGAAATGATAAAGCAGATGGATGAATATAATAAGCAAATGGATGAATGGATGCAATCCTCTCTTCAAAGTTTAGCAGTCCAAGTTGAGCAAATAGTCTCCAATACCCATCAAATTCAAGAGAAGATGTTGCATGATGATGTACAACCTGTTGCACTATTAGAGGTAATGCAATGTGATAGTCTTGATGAAACTCCAGGTGAGTCTATTGAAACAATGTTTGTTTCCTCTGATGAACACAAAGTAAGCAACAAAAATTCAAGTGAATATATGAAAGCGATTACACCACAAAACTTCTTGAACTCTGATTTGGATGAATTATATACTTATCTTGAAGTAGATAAATCTCTTGAAATATTTGCTTGTGAATGTGGTGTTTGTAATATTTGTCGTGAGATCAGTGCAGCCATTTTAGGTGAGGACATTTTGATGCCGACAACCACTTGTGCAGAAATTCCAACAAATTCAATAACTCTTGAAGTTGACACAAAAAGTGTGGATGTTAGCCGGAAGCAACCATTCTCTATAGCAAAAAGATTGTTGGTGGAACCTATGATTAAGCCACGCAACAAGCATTTGTCCTTCACCATTTGTGCACCTCTTCCACATGTTTTATCTGACTCACAAACTAAATGTGGATTCTCTAATTTTCATACTTTTGCTAGTGCAGGTTTACCATATGTGCTGACTATTCCTCCTAAGCCACCAGATTTTTTGTTGATATCCAGGTTCACTTGCTATTTGCTTTTTCCTGTTTCGTGTATTCGTAGTCCGGAAAGACCTCCAGCAAAACCACCAGACATGGAAGCTGCAACTGCTACACCTTAACCCCTCGGGTGTGTTCCTTCCTTTTTCTCACTTTATGTTTATTGATATATTGCGGACAATGTCTGATTTAAGTGTGGGGGGAACATTTTACATTTAGTTGTTTTTAATTTAGTTTTGCTTTCAAAATAAAAAAAATACAAAATACAAATAAAAAAATAGTTTTTGGCATGCATGCAACTGTTATGAGTAGTTTCATTGTTCTAGGCCTAAGTTGTATGTCATGATATGGATAACATTTTTGCTTTTGTGGTGTGATAAGGTGACTTGATACTAGATTGTGCATCACTTGTGATAGAACATGAAACCTTGTGAGATTTTGAGCCTCCAGCAGTTCGTTGTTTCTTGTGTGATTTCACTCATATTGTTAGTTACTTCTAGAACTCGACATGACTCTTGAAGCACTTGTTCACATGCATGTATATGAAATGATCTAGGCATTTGTTTCTTTTATAAACTACTTTTAGCCAAATAAGCCTACCCTGATAATTATCCCTTTGTTTAGCCCTTTGAGCCTTTTATTCCCATTCTTGGTTTTATAGCTCATTACAAGCCGAATAAGCCTTTGTTTTATCCATTCTTTGTATGTCCCAATCTTAGGGGATGAAGGAGCTTTGTGTTGAAATTCTAAATGCAAGTTTGCCATAAGTGTGGGGGTGATAGAAAATTTTGATCTGATGTAAAAAAGGGAAAGGTTCTTTATGTTGAGTTGTATGTAAATTTCATGTGTGTTATGATACTCATGTTTTATGTGAAAAAGAAAGAAAAGAAAAAAAATAGGAAAAACAAAGTGAAAAGAAAAAATTGAAAAAGAAAGAAAAGGAAGAAAAAAACAGAAAAAGAAAGGAAAAAAAAAGTTGTATTGTGCGCAATGTTGGTCTGAAGATGTGTATGAAGTTGTCTTAGAGATGAGAAGATGTTATTTGGGACCAATGTCTTTGGTTGAGTTGAAATTTTTTGTTGAGTCCCTAACTTTGTGAGTTCAAATAGCCTCATGCTTAAGATTTAAATGAATTTCATGGCTCTGCCTCTTTATCCTCTTTGATTTTATAACCTAGTTTCCCTTAGGTTTATCCCACCTGTACCTTGGCCCCGTTACAACCTTAATAAAGACCTTTTGATCTTTGCGTGCATGTGCTTCTTTGTGTGGATGTCCTCTATCTTTCAGGACGGAAGAGGTTTGTCAAGCCTATGGAAGTGCTAACTTTGATGATGTGCTTTGAGTGTAAACATTGTCCCTGACACTCCAATATTTTTGAGTGATTGAGTGAATGAGTGCATTTTATACAAATAATCCGTGAGGTTCTATCATTTTTGAAGCACTTTTTAGTCTATTAGCCACCTTGTTTACTGCACATGTTTTAAGATGTTGTTCATGATTGCTATGCTCCTTGAATCTTGGAATGTGCTGACTTCTTGTGACTTTGCATTATGCCTTGTTTTTTCTTCTATCTTTTTGAAGTTTTTCTTTGAGTCTTTAATCTTAAATTTTGCTCAGGAGTGCAAAAGTTCAAGTGTGGGGGTATTTGATCAGTGCATTTTGATGCACATTCTTCTACTATTGTACTTAGGCATTTCTCTAGTTTGTTTTATTATTTTTACTATTTTATGGTGTTTTTAGATTTAAGTTTATTTTTGTTTTTATTTTATTTTCGTATTTATTTTCAGCACTAGTGCTATTTAATACATGTTCGCTGTGCAGATCATAACTTGAGCTCCGGGTATCGGATTGAGGCGCGGGAATATGCGTTGGAAAGCTAAGAGACAGAGCTACAAGTTTAATGTTGAGTGGAAGAGCTGTTTCAGACTTCAACAGTCCTTAATAATTCATGGAAAGTGGCAGACTTAATGGCCTAAGTGGAACTTTAATTTTGGCCTTTTATAATTCTTTCATAACTTTTGGAGTTCAATTTTCCTCCTATAAATTAAACACAAATCAGAAATGTAATCTAATCCTCTGCAATCTACCATTCACATAATAAGATATTTTTGCTTCTTTGTTAATGAGGAACTAACTTTCTATCGATCCATTGATGTAAGCAACTTTGTTCTTGATTCTTGAGGTTCGGTTTAATAGCAATTTGTATGTTTATGCTTTTCATATAACAGTTTTCGTGTCTCTTATTTGTGTATGAGTTTGATTCATTTGATGCTTAATTATTCTGTTTCATATTCATACCTTGAGATTATTCGAATTAGTTTATCGCTTGCTTAAATTAATTTGAATAGAAAACTGTTATATGCTTTTTCGCTTGCAAAAAGGGCTGAGAATTATTGTCATGATGTTAACTTTGTTTTCGCTTGTAAAACTGTTAATTGAACACGTTGGTGCTTAATCAACGAATTCTTTATAAAACTGATTTTCGCTTGTTAAATTAGTTCTATAATCAGCCAAAGCATAAACTGAACGAACATACTTTTGTGAACTTGTGATAGATGATAATCAAAGTTGCATGAAACCAATGGATTGATTGCTTTTATTTTAACTACTTTTTTTTCTTAATCTTTGTTCTGCTTTCACAAACCAAACCCCCCCATTTAAAGTTTTCTTGTTGATTCTAATATTGCTAATTCATCGTGAGTCCTTGTGAGACGATACTCGAGTGTCGCTTTCCTAGACTACATTTTTAAAACTCGTTTTTGACCCGTGAGCGACAGCGGATCAAAAATTGGGCTAAAATCAACACCTTCTCCCGTCATTCCAACTCTTTCTTTATTACCATCACCTCCTCCTATTAGGACATGACCACCACCTCAGGTCATTCCATATCCTTCTTCACCAAAACCTCGATGCAAGTTTCTTTTGGATTTAATACTCCCTCCGTCCTATTTTAAATGACTTTTTTTGATTTAGTATACTATTCATTTGACCTGCTTTGACCTTATTTTTCTACTAATATATACATGCAAATATTAGCATATGAGATGTTGTTTGATTTGTCTCGACGAGTACTTTCAAAATATACCATTTTTATAATTTTTAATAATATATAATTAGAGAAATTAACGATTAAAGTTGTGCATTGGCAAACGTGTCAGTAGTCAAACAAGTCATTTATTTTGGGACAGAGGGAATAGTATCACAGTTTGGATTTTGAGGTTGTTATTGTTGGTACAATTGTATTATGTATTTGATTGTACCATAATAATTTTTATTCTGAGGTTCTGTTGATCCAGGTCTATTGAAATTGATTGTACTATTATATTTTAATTTTGAAGTTATTGTTGGTGTTGAATATGCTCAGCACTTATTTTTTTCATATAAAATTAGCGGTTGGCTGATAAGTTAGCTTATAGCTGATGACTGATGGCTGATAGCTTATAGCTTATGGCTAATAAGCTATTTGAAGTGTTTGGTAAAATTAGCAGTTCAACTAGCTGATAATGTAAAAAGACATAAAAGGACATTCTTAATTAAGATAGTAATTTAAATTTATTAATTAATATATCTCTTATATTTTATTATTAAATTAATTTTTGTATGCTAATATTTTATTTTATTTTAATATAATATATCTTTCATGTCAAAGTGTATATGTACATTCTTAAGCTAATTGAAGTGTTTGGTAAAATTAGGGGTTGAACTGACTGATGAATGAAAAAATGATAAGCTCATAAACTACTTGAAATAGCTTATGAAAAATAAGCTATAAGTCAGTAAAATAAGCTATAAGCTCTTTCTGAAAAACTGTTACCAAACAGGTCTTTTAGCTTATAAGCTATAAAACACAAGCTATAAGTCAGTTTTTTGGGTTTACCAAACAGATCCATAGTATATTTGGTTCTCTTTTGTCGTTAGTTTGGTCGTGGATTAGTTTTTCATCGGTAGACTCTCAAAATAGCTATCATACCATTTTCTTCAGTTTACTTATTCATCAGGCAGTCTTCGTGTGCGACATTCTTTTTTGCAACTCATTTAACTCTTATGTGTTTGAGTTGTGTGGAATGAAATGAATCATAGTCTATTCAGAAATTCATAGTTATCCCTACATCCACTGTTGGACAAGGTCAAACTCTATTCTTATAAGTGGTTGAAGATAATCATTACGAGGTGGAAGTTGAAATCCAAACGTTGAAGATGATCATAAAAAAATGATACTTGTAGAAAATACTTTGACGCTCAAGTCAGTATAAGCTTGAGTTTGAAGCAAAGATGAAGATTTGTATATATGCGTCAATGGATGTGATATTGGGTCGATGGATGTGACATTAAAATTGGTCCGATACAAAAGTTCAATCCAAAAAACGATCAAAAGATGAAAAACATAAAGCCACTATATATGAATCATATTCTGTAATCGAAGCTTAGTTGAGACTTTCTCATAAACAATATTCTCACCACATATAAATGTCTCGACCTCTTATCAAAAACAATAAAAAATACATCAAAATAAGAAACAAAGCAACTTGCGACTACATCACTTAACACATTAAAAAAAAGTTCTTATATGATTACATTATTAGGACAAAATATGATACACACATACAAATCTACCGTATAAATCAATATGAAATATCATATTTCTAAACAACTATCTTATTTTTAATATAAATTACTATTAAACATATTATATCACTATATTTTGAAATATTATTAGTAATTTTTTTTCTCAAACAGTCTAACCACTCGTACATATTCTATTAAATTAATATCCTCACCAACTGAATTAAACTAGCAAAAAATATTACAAATCAATTAATTATATGTAATTATACTTATTATTATCTTTTATTTGTAAATATATTTTAAGTTTGTATCCAAATCTCGAATATGGATCCTCTAAATTTTTTTTTCCTCATATTCCTAAAGTTCAATCATCATTACCCTTAAATTTACCTTTTTTCTTTTACTCATCTATTTCTCTCTTCAAATCAAAGGATAAAAAAAAAATTACCCTCAATTTAATGGAGAGAACCCTCTCTTCCAAATCTCATATACAAGAAAGAAAAAAAAATTCATTAATTTTATGAAAAAATCTGACACAGTTTTCAATCTGTATATATGGCCCATTTCTGCAAATACTAACATGAAGATGCTGTCATTATTGTTTTTGGCAATAGAAGATGCTTCTGCTATCTAATTAAATCAAACCTTTAAGAACAAATATTCCTTCATTTTCACCAAAATTAAAATTATTTCACAAAGTCAAATTACACATAAGTAAATATTATCAAAAAAAGAAAATTAGACATAAGTAGAGTATATTGCTAGCTCCATCTTTATTCTTTAACCAGTCAAAATTCATTATTCTCCCAAATTTATGATCAAATTCAAAAATCTCACTTAACCTATAAGATCTATAAGTCAAAAGCATAGGAATAAAATCAAAGCAAACAAGCAAAGCATCTTTGATTCAATTTTGACAGGTACAAATTTCACTTTTACATTATTCTTCATAATAATATTAATCTGCATAATTATCTGATTGATTATTAATTATTATTATTATTATTATACTAAAAATTAAAAAAAAAATTAAAAAAATGTCCTAGATCTATATACCCTTTATTGTTAAATTTTTCAGTGATGATTTCAAAAACAGCAATAGTGTTACTCATAGGTCTTGTAGGAATGGCTTATCAAGCAACTCAACTTCTACCACCAAATCATAATGATTTATTTCATGATCAAAATTATGATGAAGTTTCAACAAGAATTAAACTCAGTGATGGAAGGTACCTTGCTTATAGAGAAACTGGTGTTATAAAGGATAAAGCAAAACATAGCATCATTGTTGTTCATGGATTTGGAAGCTCTAAAGATATGAACTTTCCTGCATCTCAAGTACTACCCTTAATTTTTTTTTGCTTTAATTTTATTATTTTGATCTTAGAATCGTTTATATGTTATGTTGAATTAGTGGGTTTAGATCCAATTTTGGTTAATTTTTTTAGGGGTATGGTTGGAAATAGTTTTGATATGTTAGGGATATTATGCATAAATTAGTGCAGAGAGTAGATTACTGGATACAATCAAATGGTGTGATAAGTTATGGATTTGGTGCGGTCAACAATATGCGATTCGCACGCTGTTTGCATGTTGATGGTCGTTGAATTGAGGTTGAACTGTCTAAATTTTAAACTCGGAATTTCAGTTTATAATCAAAATAAGCATCAATGTTTGGACTGTGCGATCTCAATTCATCGGCCACCAATGTGTTGAGTGTGTGAATGCGTGGAATTGATGATTATTCGGTGTAACTTAATCCTACAAAATAGGCTTCTAAGAAGAGAGATGACTACCACTTAGTGTTTGTTTATATTAATTTATTTGAGCTTATTTACTGGTATAAGCACTTGAGAAACTATTTTCGATTCTGGCACAGACACCGGATACGACAAAGACACTAACACGTCAACACAGATAATTATTTGAGAAAATGCAATAATTCAATGTAATCATATGTATCAGTGTCGTGTCGGACACCAATGCTTGTCCAACATCGGGACACGCCTAATCTGATGAGTGTCTGAGCTTCACTGGTTTTGGAAGAGTTTACACAAGCAGCTCTTATGTTCATAAGCTACTTTCAGCTTATTTTTCTCCAAGGAAACTTATAAACACAACTTACAACTTATGTCAAAACAGTTTGACTTTATTTTATATCTGTTATAGATATAGTTTATACACAAGCACTTGTATGATAAACGTTTATGCTGTAAAGTATAAACGCTTAATTAAGCTGTTTATGTAATAGATTCTGAATTTTGTAGCATCTTTTCAATATATGAGGCTTAGACATGCATTGCGTATCCGTTGAAATATGTTAACTGAGATAATACTGACACTAAATCTGTAGGAACTAATTGATGAATTGGGAGTATATATTCTGCACTATGATAGAGCAGGGTATGGACAAAGTGATCCAAACCCCAAACGCTCACTGAAAAGTGAAGCACATGACATTGAAGAACTAGCTGATCAGTTACAAATTGGATCTAAATTTCATGTAATTGGAGTTTCAATGGGATCATATGCTACCTGGAGTTGTCTCAACTATATCCCTAGCAGGTAAATTGCAACCAAAAAATGTCAATAGATAGCTTTAAATGTACTTTTGAATTTTGATCCTCCTATTTTTATGATTTAGGAAGCGTCAAACGCCGTGGTGGAGAATTCTGAAATTTTGAAAACGGAGGACCATATTTTTTAATTTAGAAATAAGGAAAGTAATATTATGAATCAGTGAAAATAAGGGGACCAAAACTGCATTTATATGCCAAATATGTAATTCTATGTTTTTCTTTCTTATGTTAAAAATGCAATGTTAATTTGAGTACAAGTTCAACATTTTTTGAAGGCTAGCTGGTGTGGCTATGATAGCACCAACCATCAACTATGAATGGCCTTCCCTTCCTAAGAGTCTTGTAAGGGATGACTACAGAAAGAGACTTATCAAGTTGGCTATATGGCTTGCAAAATACTCTCCTAGACTGTTACAGTGGTGGGTGAGTCAAAAGTGGCTCCCTTCGAATTCTGTCATAGAAAAAAATCCAGCATTCTTCAACAAAAGAGATATAGAAATTTTAGAGAGAATTCCTGGGTTTCCGATGCTTACTAAGGTAAATTACTACATGTTTCTTTCATCTAGTTTAGAGTGTTATAAAATGTGGTTGATGCTGCTTTAAATGTGGTCGCAGAGACAAAAAATATTGATGTTGCAGCCTAAATTGTGTTTGCATAGTCCCTGTGAGCTTAACTCAGTTGGCAAGGACATCGCATTATATATGCAGGGGCCGGGGTTCAAACCCCGGACACCATACTTATTTTCATCTTAAGGGTGAAATCACCAGACAACTTAATAAACAAGTAAAGATAAAAACGAAGAAGAAAAATGATCCGGTTGAACCAACCGCATTTTAACTCAGTTCAATCCGTTCTAAGAGACTGAAAACCGACCGTTGTTGAACTAACCGGCAGATTAACTAGTTCCTGGTTGAATCGGTTGGTCCAGTCGGATTCTGAAAACACTGGTGATCTTCTTCTGTGATGGTAATTGTGACAATTGTATGTTCGTATTTGCAGGATAATTTGAGGCACCAGGTTGTTTTTGACACACTCAGAGGTGATTGGATGATTGCCTTTGGAAATTGGGAATTTGACCCAATGAAGCTTAGTAATCCATTCCCTCACAATAACAGAAGTTCAGTTCACATTTGGCAGGGCTATGAAGATAAAGTAGTGCCCTCTCAAATTCAAAGATTCATTTCAGAGAAGCTACCATGGATACAATATCATGAAGTTGTAGATGGTGGCCATTTGATTGTACATTATAGTGGCTTAGGCGAGGCGATTTTGAAGGCACTTTTACTTGGGGAAGAAGATATTTCATATAAACCTAGATCATCATCAAAATCTGTATCTTAATTTGCATTGATTTTTATCATAATCCAATATGTTCATTGTTGGTTTATTTTTTGGGAAAATGTAAGATATGTAAATCACATTCTTTGGTTGAAAGGAGGAAACTATCATGTATACTGCCTTTATTCTTTTTTAAAAAAAAAATGTTAGAAACATGTTTTTTTCTAATGACTCTATTATTGGGTGAAATTTAATGCTAGCACTACTACTAATAGAGATTGAGTTCAGTATGAGACTTCAATTAAAATAAAAATGTTAGATGATATTATTTTTTACGGGACCGAATTAACTCATTTCATTTATAAGAAGATTTTTAATACAAGATGACATATGATCATAACATTGAGAGTTAGCATAACACAATGATGCCCTTGCTAACAAATGAGTTACACTGTTTGCTTGTCTCCAAATAAAACTTATCTAAGTTTTGTAGTAATCTAAAAGAAGCTTTACAAAAAATTTAAATAGCGCCTAATTCAAAATTGGAACTAAATTTGCTAGAGATGCCGCCAACAACTTGCTAGCGGTCAAGGTAAGTGGACACTGCCGCTAAATGCATTTCACCAAGCCAAATTAACACTTCTTTTAGTCCACAAACTTCCGCTTCTTGAGGTTGCGTTAATCCTTGAAACCAAACAAACATTCCATTGTCACCTCTTAGACATATTCCGACACCATAGCATCCATATTCCTTGAACATTGCCGCATCTATGTTGCACTTCACCTCGCCCCTGTTCGGTTTCCTCCACCTAATGACACTACCAATGACTTGTATTGTAACAAAGGTTCGTTTCTATCAGGTACTACAGCCGAACGTTGCTCGTGTGCTCGTGCAGGCTGCCACCGCAACAAGCAGGCACACCAAAGTCACAAAAACAGTAGGTCTATATTTCTCATTGTGCCATATTTTCTTGTTCTGTGGCTTCCAAATGCACCACAACATCATATCAAACATGTGTAAATTATCCCCTTAGACTACAAAGGATGAAATGAAGATTTCTCTTTAGGCCCTTGTGTTTCTTTTTTACCCCTTTTATTGAGGTTTTTGCCCCTTCATGGTGTTTCGGTTTTTAAGAACCGAATTAGTTATAGTTTTGGTTTTTCCCATTGATTACTTCGGTTCGTAAAAATGAATTTTTTGCTCAAATTTTGGGTGCGTTTGTTTTAGCTTTAAAAAAATAGATTTTTTCTTTGTATTTTTGAAAATGGATTTTGTAAAACCGTTTTTCAAAATATTAAAAGTTTTTTTATATTCATTTTTTCTAAATTGAAACACTAATTTTGACATCATATAACATAAACATACATTATTGAAGAACAAAACATAGTCAAAATCACAATTTTTTGAAAAAGTTGTATTTCAAAAATGATTTTTATGAAAATCTATTTGAAATAGCTTCAAATTAAATGATTTTTTTGAAATTTTGATATCCAAAATTTTTTTCAATAAAATAATGAAATGCCTAAAATCACATTTTAAGAATAACTATTCAAACCAAATTTTCGTTTGAAGCTTTTATAAAATGTTTCTTTGTAAATTTTTTTTACACAAAATTATATAACACTACAAAATCTATTTTTAAAAAAATCCAAAACAAACGCACCCACAATTTCAAGGGGCAAAATGAGATTTAAGGGGAGTAAAAAAGAAACGCAAGGGGCCTAAAGAGAAATCTTCCGATGAAATTTAATCATTCGTAAAGTCAATCTACAAAGGATGAAGTCAAAATACTTATAAAAAAAGGATGAAGTCAAAATTCAATGGCCCATACCGATCGACTTAATTTTTGAGCTTATACAAATAAATAAATTTGTATGTATTGTTCATAAGCATGTCAAAGTAGTTTATTAAAAAACAATTTATGAAGATATAATTTTTGCTAGTGACAACTTATCAATTGACATAAAAAAATTTATTTATTTGCATAAGTTATTTTTATAAGCTCAAAAGTAAGGTAATTCAAACAAACCTTTAGTCTATCTTAGCCAACATGTAAAGTGAGGACTGCCCCCACTTAAAAATATATTTTTAGGTATCTATTATATTTAAAATTTTAAATGTTGTTTATGGGAAAAACTCATGAAGATACAATTTCGGCTTAAATGCATTTTTGTTCCCCTATTTTTAGAAAAATGATATTTTAGTCCCATATTTTAAAATATATATTGATTGTTGTTCAAAAATAAAAAATATTGATTGAAATAGAAGAAAAATTTAATGACATGAATAGTATTTTGGTCAAGTGTTATAGTGTCACATTATTAATAATCTTGACAAATTATTAAAATTAACCATAAGATGGGATGGAGATTAAAACTCAAAAAAAAAATTAAAATATGGGGACGAAAAAATTAAATTTTAAAATAAAAAGACTAAAGTTTCATTTTAAAAAAAAATAGGGATACCAAAAATGCATTTAAACCTACAAATTTATTTCGTAAAAATATAGTATAAATTAACACAAAAACTTTTTTTTGACACAATTAACACAAAAACTTATTTATTTATATAAACAATTTTTTATAAACTCAACATAAGCAAAATTAAAACAGATACCAAGTAAAGCCATTAAATTTAGTCTAATGGTGAAAAATTTGGGTTATATGCAATAGGTCCTGAGTTCGATGATATGCAGAATTGTAAAAACCCCTATCAAACTTACATGACTTCGTAGTGGATCTCTTGATTACCATAAAAAACTAATTTTATTTTAGGGAATTAAACAGTAAATTAAAGTGCTTATTCTATCTATCTATAGTAATTATTTATCCTAATCCTATAATCCCGCGTTATTTTGGTACTCTATAGCTTTGGGTTTGGAAGCTCAGCTGCTTGTGACTTTGATCTCAACTTGACTTTCTTCTTCCATCCGAAAAGAACAGGTAAACACTCTCTCTTCATTCTCCTCAATTCTCAACCCTAATTCCTCTCAATTCAACTCCCCCAAATCCCCTCACTCACACCTAGGGTTTTGATTTTTCCTTCTCTCGTCCCCAAATTCACCGTTTTCGGTTAATTATCCTACGTAGGGTTTCCATTACCGAATTCTTCTTCGATGTTTATTTTTATGTATTTACTGCAAAATTATGAACTCAGTTTTATTTTTTATATAAAAGGAAAAATTAGTTTTGGATTGTACTTATCTTATACTGATCAGTATTGTGTTTTACATGTTTTTCGAATTTGGAATTTGAGATTTCATGAAATTATTCATGTACATTGGAGATAATTTCATCCATAATTAGGATTTTAGTTGGATAATATAATAAGTTTCCAAACCTATTATTGTTGTGAGTGTGTTGTTGAATGTTGATTCTGGAAACTAGTGAATTTCTCTATTTAGCACCATTAGGTTTAGACAGCAGTAGTTTACTTTACCTTGTATGTACTATGTATGATGATTCTGTTCTATATTAATTGTTCAGAGATTTGTACGATTCAGAATTGTTTTGTTTGTGTTTCATGCATTGTGTAATTTATCTAGTTGTTGCTGTTGTTGTTACTAACTAATTCATGATGTGATGATGCATTTGGTAAATTCAATATATGATTTGCTTAACTGTGTTTTGTTTTATCAAATTGTTGGCAGGAATTTGGTTGACTCCATTTAATGTTCTTGGGTACAAGGGAAAGAGTGTTTCTCTTGACGTTTTTCTTAGCGTTGGGAAGATTAACAGCTTAATGTTGAGTTCGGGGAGTAACTTAAACAGTAGCAGCACAAGTGGGATAACTTCATCGGATATGCCACCCTTGCCCCAGTGTTTGCCGCTAGATTCAATCACAGTAGGAAACCAAAAATATACGGGGGAGCTAAGGAGGGTTCTAGGTGTTTCTTCTGGAAACACTTCAGAAGACCATTCTTTTGGAGTTCCACATCCTAAATCAATGGGCCCAGGGTCTTCAGGAGAGTTAAAAAACTTAAAAGAAAGTGTTCAAGATGCCTCCAGAAAGGCTAGGTATATAATTGTTATTCTATCCTAGTTTCCTCTATCAAATTCTTTAGATCTGATGAATTATTTTTGAAATGTATGATCTAAATGTTACAGTTGGTATGTATATTATTTTTATATGGGAAGTCAAGTGTTTACAATATTAATTACAATACAGGCAAGATTAAGTGAAACTGACAGTTATGTGGAAATAAAGTAGTTTTAAAAATGTTCAAATCTTTTCATATGAAGATAAAATGAAATAATTTCTTTTACCACTGCCCTTCTTTTTCTTTTAGGCCTGTTCTGTTGTAATTTTTTCGGGGTGCCGGGCCCTCTCTAAATTTCATACACCCTTAGGGTTAGTTAAATACTTGTGATTATGTTTCTGTCGAATGTAAAATTATTTGATTCAGATTTATATTATTAACCAATAATTTTATGATACAGTAAATTCATTTTGATGTCATAATAGAAGTGTGTAATATGTTGACCAGGGATAGATCAAAAATGTTTCGTGAATCTATATCTAAACTGGATAGGTATAGAGAGGCCTTAAACTCAAAGAAGAGGCAAATGAGCGATTTATCAAGTGAAAGGGGAAGTGGAGTAAACTTAACAAAGATGGGTAGCCAGATTCACAAAATCCCAAATGATAATATGACTCAGAGAGAAGTCAAGACCTCAAATTCCATGCTGAACAAGCGAATTCGTATGTCAGCGGGAGACACACGGGTATCTTTTACACTGATGTTACTACGATTTTATTCTTTGTCTGCATTATCCAAGATGCTATATATTAAGTTGTTTTATTACAGAGTTTTGTCCAGTACATTGTTAAATCCCTTCTAACAATATGGAGTTTCAATTTTGTTAAGGTCCTAACAGGAATGCATTATTATATGTATAATGGTTCAACACATCTGATCTGAGGCCACTTTTTCTTCTCAAAATAACGATTTCAAGTTGCTTTAAGCCTATTTTAAACATTTCAGTACAAAATCATTTGAGTAATTTATCATCTGAATTTCCATGTAAGGCATGTTTAACACTAATGTCAGATTTTAAAATTGGACACATAATTTTTAAACTATGTTTTCTGCTACAGTCTTTAAACATAAAGTTTTACACTTACTGCTTATTGATAATAAAACTCTATGTTCATGTTCATTCCTTTTTCATAACTTTGTTCATCTGCCCTGCTGCCAGGAGGAAAATAGGTCTGCTGCTATTGCAAGACAACCGATGCTCACTGAGAAGGATGGAAATCTGATTCAGACACTTGGGGGGGACTCTGTTCGAAATGAAGAGAAAACTCGAAGATTACTTGCCGGAGGCGAGGGATTAGATCAAAAGATAAAAAAGAAGAGGTCCGTCGGAACAGTAGTAAACAGAGTTATATCTGGTGAAAGGGATGTAAAACGAGTTACTTTTCCAAAGGGAAATGCTGATTTGAAGATGCGATTTAATGATGCTCAGGGTTTCAGGTAGTTTTTATATTTTTTTCATTTAGATCGCAAATATTTTTTTTCAGATGAAGAGTGTGTTGGAGGGGTTTTATTGCTTTTTGAAGATTTGTATGTAAATATAATTTCACCATCTACATGTTTTAGGACGATCCCTTGCCAGCTTCCTATAGACACCCTTATATATGTGTGCGTGCGTGTGTGTTACAATGTTCATACTAGTGGTGTTCAATGTTGTTAAATAGCTCTATTGCATAGCGGAATTTGAAGAAAACACTGTTTAAAATGATTTGAATGATAACCTGAATGTGTAGCTTTTACTATTTGAAAATTTAGTTTAGCTGAAAAATTGTTTTATATTTAACCCAAATACTTCTGATAATATCACCTTTTCTATGCAAAATTAGACTTGGATTAAGAAGTACTTCAAAATTTTGCGATACCATAAAAAACTACTTATGGCATACAAGTCACTTCAAGCCTTGAATACCTGGAAAGATTAAGCGTGTTGTTTTCTATTTGTGTTCTGGAGTGTAATAATGATACAACTGGATTGCAGGAAGGCTTCCCATAGAGACCTTGACAGATAGATAATAATGTCATATGAATGAATAATTGTATGCCCCTCCATGTGTTTTACAAGTAATAAATCAGGATTAATAACGCCAAATTTGCTCCACTGCTGTACAGTAGCCTCAGCTGGAAAATTTCATTTCTTAGGCTTGAATTAGATGTATATTGTTTCCTTATATTGTGCAAACTAATATATTGTAATCAGCATTAGACAAACTCACAAGAGTTCATCTGCATTATATTGCTTGTTTCTTTTTCTCATGCTAATCTGGTCCCGCAGTTATTTATTCCCCTTTGTGAATGTTGTGTTTGTTTACTTCACTTGGGTAGTTTGTCAAATATTAGGTAGTCACATCATTGTCAAATGGTTTGACATATTAATAATAATAATAATAATAATAATAATAATTATTATTATTATTATTATTATTATTATTCAAGAACAGAAAAAGAAAACTAATCTTATTTTACTAATAACAATCTTTGTGTTGCAGATTGAAACCACTTCCTGGATCTAGTGGAATCAACAAGTCTGAGAGCTCTTCAGAGCCTAATAATACAGGTGTGCATGTGATGCTTACAGGTGAGCAAGGTGTTTCTCTTCACAGGGACCACACAGCTGACCAGAGAGTTGTAGCGAAAGGAACCAACAGGTTTTTACATATCTTATCATTGTTTTCTTTATTTCTACAGCATAGTTGTTTTACCAGTCAATTTATGAGGTTCTATAGTGAGATCCCAATAAATAAGCTTTTAGTCTGGTCCTATTTACATTGATATACATTGATAGTTTTGAAGTTTATTAATTGTCAATCTTTCTATAATTAGAGCAAACACTCAGGAGGACCCAACAGGGAACCCGAACGCACCAATTAAAAACAAGGTATATCGGGCACCAAGAACGGGTTCAGTTAGCGCGCTAGAGTTGCCTAACAGTCAGTCTCCTTCTGGAAGTTTTCCAGGTGGGTAACAGCTTTCAAATTCTGAATTCATGGTGATTAGTATGACAAATAATTTAAAGCTTTCAATATCTATAGGTTCTTCTATACATCCAATGACCCAGTGGGGTGGACAGAGACCACCTAAAAATTCACGCTCACGAAGAGTGAAAGTAGTTTCTCCTGCCTCACGCAACCTTGAAGTTCAGGTCTCATCTGAAGGCTGTCTGACTTCTGATTTCAATGTTAAAGTTTCTTCTGTTGGCAACAATGGGTTCCAACCGGCTAGCAGTGCGGACAACAGTACACCGAAATATAAACGAAAGCCTGATGATATTTCGTCTCCCTTTGGATTATCTGAAAGTGAAGAATCTGTTGCTGGGGAAAGCAAAATAAAAGAGAAAGGCGTGAATGGCAGTGACGTTGCTATGGTTGCAGATAAGGATGGAACTCCAATGTTACAAATGAGGAAGAATAAAATACCAACAGATGAATTAGGAGATGGTGTGCAGAGACAAGGAAGAACTGGAAGGAATTTATCGTCAATAAGACCAGGCCTTCCATTGGGGAGGGAGAAGTCTGAGAATGTACCTATACTGAAGCCACCAGTACAAGACACGAGGCCTAATGATAAGAATAAAACGTATGTTGATTTTATTTGTAGATATGATTTGTCCTTTCTCCTTCTATCTTCCATAACTGTCATCGCACCTTATTGTTAATGCAGGAAATATGGGCGCCCTCCTTCAAAAAAGCAGAAAGAACGCAAGGTTTTGACTCGAGTAGGGAAGCAACTGAACATTGGTTCTTCTGATTTTGGAGGTAGTGTTGGGTTTTCAAAATTGTGCCTTGTCCGTTTGGGAATTTGAGTTTTATGGCATAGCATAGGCTGCTAAATTCATTCTCAGTAAATTGGTTTTTCTACATTTCTTGTATACTTCTTTTTTTCATATATTAGTATATTATATAGTCTGTTGATATATTATATTCTATTTTCTTTTAAATAATGTTTCCAAACTCTCATATTGAAATATGTTTGTCTAGGTGAATCGGATGATGATCGCGAAGAATTGTATAAAGCTGCTAATGCTGCTCTTAATGCTAGCAGTGTGTACTTGAACCTTTTACCTCCTTTCAATATTTCTTATATATCTCCATTATGTTTCTCCTTTTTTTCAGCTTTATGTCTGACTAGTTTGCTGCCTTTTTTTATGCAAGATCTTGCTTCGGGTCCATTTTGGAGTAAAATGGAGTATATTTTTGCTTCCATCAGCTCGGATGATGCATCTTTCGTGAAGCAACAGGTAGGTCTTAAACATTCTATATTTTTCTGGAAATGTAAAGTTACTGTTGAATTCTCAATATGGTAAATAATTACTGATGTAATGTTTTTTTTGCTTTTGTTTGCTTTATCTGTTATCAGCTCAATATTGCTGACAATTTGGAAAAGAGTTTATCTCATATGTTTGCCATTGATCATGATATGTTGGTAAGTTTATAGCATTATACAAACTTAGCCCACATCTTTCATCTTGCTTATCAATAATGAAAAACTGCTGATAAGATCTTCCCAATTGCCATCAAATTCCCTTGTCTGAAATATAAATATGGAGAATGGTACAAATTAAATATGACAAATGTCAGTAACTAGCATATTTTTATTTCCCCAGGGTGTTGTTATAAATAACAAAACAACTCAAGGTTCAGAGGATAGAAGGAGAAGCAACTTTGATGAAGAATCAGCCAAGTTTGAGGCTGTATGTGGGAGGAGTGACATGGAAAGACCGGAGAAAGTTACCCCATTATTCCAAAGACTTCTCTGTGCTCTAATTGATGAAGACGAATATGAAGAATCATACCACCAAAACGAAGCAAAGAATATATCTAGACAGTGTGCTAGTGATGATTCTCACTGTGGTTCTTGTAATCAAGTTGATTTTGAACCCAAAGACCGGGATAGAATGGAATCTGAAGTTGAATCGCAGGTGGATTTCCAAATTCAGAAGAATTGTATATTGGACAGACTATCTTGTGATAAGAGTACCACATCCAACACATTTAGGTACCCAAACACATCCAGTTCTTCACAGAGCACAGGAGTTTGGCAGGGAGATGAAGAATTTTGCCTTTCTGATATCACTCACACCAGTGAAATATGTTCAAATGATCTTGATCAACTGCACCCTGAATTAAGTAATCCTAGCTTTGCTTCTCCTGATGGTGAGTATCAGCTGATGTCTCTGGATGACAGGCTGTTGCTTGAGTTGCAGAGCATTGGTATATATCCAGAAATATTGGTAGGGTTTTATTTCATATATGGAATTACAAATGTCATTTACTTGAAGTTTACTTGATTTATAATTATACTCCTTATACTTTCTTTTCTTGTTGCAGCCTGATTTGGCTGAAGAAGATGAAGCTATAATTCAAGACATTGTGAAACTTGAGAAAACTCTATATGAACAGGTTTGCACTGCAAGAATTGTCCTCGTTAAATTAGCCACTAATTTGGTCCATTCTTATATCATTACCTCTTATTTTGATTGGCTTAATAGAACGGAAGGAAGAAGAGCAACTTGGACACAATTGATAGAGCTATTCAAGAAGGGAGGGACGTCGAAAAACGGTATATCCTAATCATGCTTTGCATGTTTCACCGCTGATCCCTCTTTGTGATCTTTTATTTATTTTATATTATTGGTATGTCCTAATGTTATGATATAGGATAATGCATTTGTTAGGATAAAGGATAAGTAGGTGATAATAACAATATACGAGGAGTTAGTTTGTTAGGATATGAGATAAGGAGTTAGTTAATTGATTAGATGTATGTATTAATAGGAGAATAGAAGGGTAGAGAGAATGATTCAGATTTGTTAATTAAGAGTGTTTTTTCTATTCAATCTAATTTCCGGGTTCCTAACCTAATTTCTTCATTTTCTGGCATGCATTCATGAGTCATTATTTTCCATTTCTTGAGTTTGTGCTGAAGATATTATTGATTCTTATTAAGATTGATGTGCTTACTGTGCAGGAAGATTGAGCAAGCTGCATTTGACCAACTTACTGAAATGGCTTACAGAAAGAGATTGGTAATAAGCTTTTCCTTTACCAACTTTTTAGCAAAAGGGGGATGTTGGGATGTTGGTTTTTTTCCCCGAGTCATACTTGCAAAGTTGCAAGTAGCCCATTAGTTTAGTAATAACTTCTGTAGTGTTTTGACCGCCAGAATGGTATTTTATTTAAGGAATAATTTTTTGTTTTTTTTTGTTTTTTTGTTCTTCCTTTCCTGTTTCTTTGCTACCTTCCCAATAATCCTTATTCGATCATATTCACTATCTTTCGTGTGATTAGGGCTCAGAAACAGACAATTTCTATGAAATCATGGGTAAATTATAATATTAATTAAGGCATACATACCCCACCTTGTGGGAATAGGTTTTGGTTGTTTTTTCTGTTAAAGAATGAGGTAGGAATTTCATAGGTTGTAACATGTGTTTTCTACTCAAATTTTGGCAGGCATGCCGTGGAAGCAGAAATTCAAAAAGTGCCGTTCAGAAGGTTTCAAAACGAGTTGCTCAGGCTTTTCTTAAACGTACTCTTGGAAGATGTAGAAGATATGAAGAAGCTGGTGTTAGCTGCTTTAGTGAACCTACTCTGCAAAATATAATGTTTGCCCCTCATTCACGTGAGAACGGTGGACAGCCTGCAGATTGCATTGTCTCTGGCACAGCCAGTAATACATGTAATAAAGCTTTGCATCAAATTGAAACCAGAAAATTAGGTATTTCATTTTTTTTTTTACTTGCTTATATATTGATGTCGGTGGATGTGTTGCTACCCTTTTGACATATTAGGTCTTAAAAATATTTGCTGTGTAATCAGACTGCCTTCCTTGATTATGCAAGTACTGTTTAATTGGCTGTAGTTTTTATCTTCTTTTTAACTTTTGTTGTGTGTCTACTGCTACAGGTGCAGTTTTGAGTGCTTATGAGAAATATGATGGTCAGAGGTATTATGCAGACAGGGGATTGGTTGATTCTTTTCAAGGTTCAATCCACTCATCAGAACAAGTGTCATCCAAGAATGGGTCTGTGATGATCAAGGAGAAGAAGAGGGAAATGCTGATCAATGGCTCTTCAAGAACATCAAATCTTGATGGCGCTGTTCATGGTGGAGTGAGGGGAAAGAGAAGTGAGAGGGATAGAAATCAGATCCGGGATCAGAGCAGACAAAATTCTAATTCCAGAGCTGGTTGCCCGTCATTGGACAGTAGCCAAAATGAAAACAAGCCAAAAGCTAAGGCCAAGCAAAAGAGTACTTCCGGCGGACATGATAGGTTCATGGAAGCAAAGGAATTTGCATGTTTACCGATTTATGATTCTAGTCTATCTGTGGCTAATGCAAGCAACAATAGTAGAAAAGATAGGACAACATTATCTGTTAACCAGGACATTGCTCAAGTAAAGGAATCCTCTGACTTGGGGAATTTGCCGCTACCTGATTTAAGTGCAATAGACGAATTTGGTGTATCTGGTGAACTTGGCGGGCCGCAAGATCTTGGTTCTTGGTTGAACTTTGATGATGATGGTTTGCAAGACACTGATTGTATTATGGGCCTTGAAATTCCAATGGATGACCTATCAGCGTTGGATATGCTTATGTGAAGGAATGTAACTTGTAAAAAATGTACCTATGAAACAGCTTGTGTCTGAAGGAGCTGGCGAACCTGGTGGGCATCAAGATCATGATGCAACCTGGGTTTCTTAGAGTGGAGAATTTTGTGGCTAGGATCGGAATTTTGATCCAATTGTTAGGTAAACCAACTTGATCTTTTCGTAGAAAGTTGTATACAGGAAATAGTTCAAAAGATCTGCTGCAGTCATAGACTTCATGACATTGCTTTCAGATCCCTTTCTTATCATCTCGATGATACTAGATGTTCAGCATTTTTTTAATCTAATTGGTTTTGCTGTGCTAAAGTCCTGCAATTGGAATGTAATTTTTTGAGAAATGTTACTTCATAATCTTTAGAATGAAGTTTATGCCATTCATTTAGTTAAAAATGATGCCTAAGGGTGGCTTCTCTCCATCTCCCTCTCTCGCCCGCCCACCCACGGTCATATAGTCTATTGTGCAAATAATATGCGCGAATAGGAAAACTGTATGGTGACAACTGTATGCGCGAATAATTGTTTATGCAATATTAATATCAAGAGCATGAAGAGTTAGTCCAGAAAACATGCAGCAAAGAATGAAGATCATCTGAAGTTACTTTATAGTAGAAACCACGTACTAAATCAAAAGAGCAGGATATAATAAGCACTAAATAGTTAGGCCAATAGCTCTATTTTTTGTCCAATTTTCTATTGAAATATTTTATTAATCCTCTAAAAAATAATTTGCCCTTTCTAGATTGAGCTTAATCCTTCTCAAACAAGTAATGACAAAAGCTGCATTACATTACTATAAATTAATTAATTAATTATATTTACCTAATCTAAAGAAAGTTGTATGAATTAAACTAGTTGTACACTACAAGTACAAATTAAGTCTACAATCTCAATTTAAGCCAACATTGTACCAAGAAGAAATAATATATATTAGTCCCACCAATGTTCATCTTCTAGAGTATGTTAGTCTTTTGTACTATTTGTTATTTTATTTAATCTACTTAGAGTGTTGCAGATTCATTTTCATCCTATTAATTTATTTTAAAAAATGTTCAATCTAATTATAAAAAGAAAAATCCATTTCCATTCTAATCAAATCGAAGTTTGCACTAGCTAGCTGGAAAAAGACTAAAAACACTTCAAACAATAGTAGTACAGATATAAGAAATGTAAGAAACTTGAACATAGTGAATTTACCTTTATATATGAATGAAAGACAAACATACATCGATCTGCGTCGCTATTCTTTTTTGAATGAAAAAATGAATAATTTTAAATTCAAATGTTCATAGACCTAAGAATCATAATATTATTACGCATGATCTTTTGAATTCTTTGCAGAAACTTCCTGTCTAATGTCAAAAGCAAATATTAAAAAACATGTGGCGAATATCATAGTCAGATATGAGGCTGCAAAATGCATCGTAACTTCGGAATGGACACTTTAATCATCTTGTGGTGCAATGTAACAATACCCTCTCAACTCAAATTTATTCCACCCTTCCGTATACTTCAAAAGCCACTAATTAATTCAAAAGAAAAATGCTTGATATTTTTTTGTTGAGGAAAATTGAAATGCTTGGTATATAGTACCACAATAATTTATATAATTTATAATTTTGTCATGTTATAAGTATGACATTTTCACCACCAACATTTATCAACTAATCTTCATATATAAACACATGTGAAGTACATAGGTTAAAAATTCTTCTCTCCCAACTAAATTTTCTTTATACACTAACGTTAAAAATCGAATACGTGATTACTTTGGACCAATCCATTATGGTTATATATTATTGGACATGAATCACGCACAAAAACCACCTACTTCATTTTATATCCCAACGCTTTTATAAACATTTTATATATCCACATATGAATAGCATGTTAATTTTATGCACAGTAGTGTAAATAAGTACTACTACATAATATATAATCTTTAACTTTATCACATAAAACTCCGAATTCCATTATTTACAATAAAACATAGAGACAAAAAGAGGTAGTAAAATATATTTTTTATATAAAAAAGAAAAGAAAATATATATATTGTTGATGACGCCGCTGACACACCATTTTCTTCTAAAGTACTAGTAGCTCAAAGATATCCACTTGCAAAAATAAGCTTTCAGGCTAACTAATTAATAATTAGAATGTATCAATTACATAAATTATAAATTATATATTTCAGAAACTTGAGAAATGACTTTGAGAAGGTTGAACCATTTGCAATTCTGTGGTAGTTTGGCATGAATTATCATCTATCATCATGTTCCTGTACAAAAGGAATTAATATTAATATTAATAAATATATCACCTTTTTATTAATATTTTCAATGGACCATGTATATGGAACTTAGTTTTCATTCAGATAAGCATATAAATTATTTTTATCTTTGTAAAACACAAGTTAAATAAATCCCTCATTATTTTTCACGCATCTTGTGTATTTTTTAAAGTATTATGCTTGTTATTTAAGGTGTGAAAGTTCGTTACTTAAGTAGCGAACCGTATAAAAATGTGATTGTTTTGTCCCCCCACCCTTCCCTCGCCCCATGACCAATATTTAGAATGAAACACAATTCGCTACTTAGAGTGTGAAGTTTGCACTTTAACTAGCAAACCATATAAAAATCTAATTATTGTCTCCTCTCATCCCCATAAAAATGGAGGCGCAAAAAGAAATTTGCTAAAACAATTGATAGTTGATGATATATCTTACTCTCGTGGTCTTGAAGCCCAAAGAGAACTAAGAGCCCGAAGACGTCCATAATACTCTCCAATAACAAGGAAACACCGCGCTGCTTGACGTACTGTGAGTATTCGACATAGTTGATGAAGAGTTTGTTGCCTCAAATTATCAGCCTACAATATATTAGAAACATGAAATATATAAATATATAATTGAGTGACAAATCATATAATTGCACTTAATTAAAAAGCCAATTAAGTTAACAAAAAAATAATCAATTATATATAAAGCATAATTTAAAAAGTAGAATAATTAAACCCCAACTATCCTATGAATGGGTCCCTTATTTAGGACCAGCACATATATGGACAAGAACATCATACTATCAAAGGGGTTGAAACTGAGTTTGTCTTACCTATGAACTTGGACTGATTTGAATACATTTTAAAAATATATATAATATGATCTAATTTTCTATTGCTTATTATTGGAATTTAATTAATGAGAAATCATTATTTGTCAATTTGGTTTTTAATTAAAATATTGATGATTATAAGTCTCCCAAGGCTTATATGCAATTCATTCAGCCATCATTGTCTTATACCAACTTTTGATTGAAACATTTTATGATAAAAAAATTACATCAAATGTCCTACACTCAATGTTTTGATGAACATTCATGTACCGTACTCAACAAATATTAAACTAAAGTATCCAAAAATTAACAATTTTAATAATGAAATAATTAATAATTTTATATACTTACAAAGACGTATGTGTCAAACAAGTAGCAGGTACATTAAAGTCAGACAAGTTATTTAAAAGAAAAAATTGTTAATTTAATTGTATTGAAAGAAATTGTTCATAAGCTTGATGCAAATTGCAATATATAAATAGATCATGGTGCCTACAAATTAAAGAACTAAAGGTAGATATTCATCTGTTGACAATTGTGTAAGGATTGGTACAATAATATTTTTTGTTGACATATGAGCTTTGGTTTTTCTATTATTAAATATATATGGGGTAATTAGGAGGTGTAAAAAGACAATGTAGAATTGCGGCGCAAAACATGCATGATGTAGTGGACTGAAGAATGAGAAGGGGGGGGGGGACATTTAGAATATTGGACTAGAAAATAACATTTATTAAAATTTAATTTGTGGAATTTATGTAGATAGTTAAGTTGTTAGCATATATGTGTGTTAGTTATAACTTATAAGTTATAACAAGAGATCTTTTAGATTAATTAAAAGTTTTGTCTTTGAACTTAAGTCATGAAAATACAATAGTTCTAAATCTTTTGTGAAAAAGTTTTTTGGAGGTACAGCTCCATTATAATTCTATGTGACTCAAAGATTAATATTTGTAAATTAAAATTTGATGATTGTCCAATCCATATTTATTTTTTATTTTTTTGGTACATGTCCAATCCATATTTCTTATTTTTAAGATAAAAATATATTAGTAAAAATAGGAAGAAGAAAAACAAAAATCTCAAGATAAATCAAACTCTAGAAAGAAAAAAGAAAATTACTTAAAACGGGTATTATAAATAAATAACCAAAGTCTCTCTAATTTTTTTTTAATTCTTCTTTTTGAATTTGAAGATAACATCAATAAAACCTTGATTAATTCTTCCAATATGCGCATTTTAATTAGTTGATCTCACTATCAATAGTTTTGATGATGAAAAATTCAACATCAACGCATGAAGTGAGACTCTACGCATGATTTTGAACAAGACCAACAAGGAGAATATTTTTCAACATTTTAGCAGTGTTTCATATTTATCAACAATATGTCATTTTTGCTTAAAAATAAAATAATCCCTTTTTTTTTGTACTTTATCTAAAATACATGTTAATTTTTTTATTTTCTAAAACTATGTTATAAATACGAAATATTCACCTAATTTAATAAGAGATTAATATATGTTTCACCGATGTTTAATAGTAATTTTTGTATGAGCATATTAATCTACGTATATTGTAGATATAATAAATTGTTTACCTGATGGACAAATCCTTCAAGGTTGGAAATTCTGGCCATGGCGGCAACCATTTGTTGCACACCGTCAATGACGGCTCCTCCGGCGATGGTGTCAACAATAGCGTGGTGGAGCTGTTCATGGCCTTGAGTAAAAGCTTCTTCTGCTTGATGTGATGATTGCCGTAGAGCCATTATCCCTTCTATTTGCTGGTCCGCTAGGGGCTCCAACTGTTGTGTCAACATCTATAACCAAAATCATAAAACATCATTAATAATTTAATAAGCATAAGTTTATGTCAGTTGATAGAAACGTCATATTATATACGCAGGAGCGGACTTCGTAAAACTTTTAACAATTAAACTACTTAACAAAAAAAATTTGATAAAATTACCGTGATGAGCTCCGAGGGTTTGAAACCACCTATCCAAATGAAGGGTCGTTCAGCGGGAGAAGCCCAAATGCCTTTAATGAGGTGAAACACATCTGATTTAACAGCCACACCCTTCAATCGAAAAAGCTCATCATAATGATACAAATATCCGTCAACAATCACTCTAAGTTCGTTATCCGGTAATGCCGCCTGCAGCGCGGCTCGAATTTCTGCCAAGTGTCGTTGATCTTCTTCAAGCCATCTTGCATACTCCATGTCAAACATTGCAGCTCCTACAACAACAAAACTACTTATACTTTATTTGTTTTTAGTGGATTCGGTACCATTTTCTTGTTTTTTTGAAACGGCAAATTTTATTAATCAATACCAAAGTACAAGAAGTACCAAGGAAGATAAAGGGAACAAAAAAATTTGTTCTTATACTTTGTTCTCTTAAAAAAATTTCGCAGTTAAATTTTTTTTTTTAAATCAATAAAAAGAGCACATTACTTACCGGGGCTTATATTGCCACCACCACAACCCAAGAATAGTCCCTATTAAATAAATCAAAACCACAAATAATTATCATGACTATTAAAAATATTTCTTAATTAAAAACTTTATGCTGTAAGTGTATTTTAGATTTTCATATTTTGAGTAAAAAGAAAGAAAAGTGTACCTGAGAGCGTGCTCTTTGAAGGTCCTGTTCTAGATTGGATAGCCTTAATCTACTTGTCTCTAGCTGCTGCACATAAGCCTGTTTCCATAATAATAATAAATATTAAATCATGACCGTCTGATCTAAAATGTGCGGCTGAAATTGTTTATAACAATTTTATAACTACACTAATATAAATCGTTAGATCTCTGATCAAAGGCTACAATTTAAAACTGTGTGGTATGATTACAATAGGCAGTTAAAATCCGTAATAATAACTTATATCTATATAATATAATGTTTTTTTTAACACAATGAATCTTTTATAGTCGACTATAGATCGTCAGATTAAGAAAAAATTATATTTTTTTAATTTAATAGTCTATAGTCGGCTATATATAGTTGCATGGGGATGATACAAGTCTCTTAAGTTTAATTATATTTATATTGCTTATGAAAAATAAAAACAAAACTTTGTATCCATAGTAATAGTAATGCATATACACACCTTTTTTCTTAGACGACTTTTCTTTGCAGCTTCTCTATTTTGTGCCAAACGTCTCAGTGTCTAATGACAAATCAAACAACAAAATCTTGATTACACTTACATCTCTTAATGCTAAAAAAATAAACATGGAATATAATATATTATACTATGTTATAAATATACATAACGTGTGATATTTAAAATTAAAAAAAAAAACACCTTTGGATCAAGTGTCTTTTCTGATGTGGAAGCAACCCCTTTTTTCTGCAACCACAAGAAATTAATATGGATTACTCTCTTCGATTTTAAATATAAATAAAAAAAATGAATTAGTTTTATTGATAAAATATATATTCATATTTTATTTGATTCATATACATATTTTTAAAATTTTATTTAATTCATATATATTTTTATTTTTTTTATTTTGTGAATCTAATTTTTTTTTAACTTTATTTGATTGAGATGCATGTTTTATTGGATAAATTTAATTTTTTTTATATTCAAAATGTAAGAAAATACATATTTCATAAGGAAACACATCTGACATGTTAGCTATAAAAACAAAATGTATTCATATTTCATAGCCATAGCTTTCTAACTACTAAATTTGCTAACTATTCACTCAAATTAATACAAACTCACAATAGAGATATTATTAAGGATGATGCTAAACAGTGCCCCCGGATACTTGTTAAGCATATTAAAAATGGAAATAAAAGATGAAATTAATGGTGATAAAATAACTTTTTACATTTTCAAGACATTGAATGCACACATTCCAAAACAGAATTTCTATATTAATAATCTTAACTAATGCCCCGGAAGCACTATTTTTGGCATTTTCCTATTACTCCCTCCGGCCTTAATTATAAGCAAAAGTTAACAAAAAAATTTGGCCTTAAATATAAGCAAAAGTTACCAAAATCAAGTTTATTTAATGTTATTCTTCCAAAAGTACCCTCATTATTTGTTCTACTTTTTAAAATGATTGTATAGTTCCAATGCAAATTTAAGATCATTTTAGAAATTGTAATAGACATTTTACATAAAATTAAGACAAAAAGGTAACTTCTTAAAAAATGTACAAATTAGCATATTTTCTTAAAAAAGAGGCAGGAGGGAGTATCTTTTATGCTTCTGCATGTAATAATGATCAATATGACATGGATAGTAAAAAGCATCTATGTCTACCATTATTTACTTTTGAATAAATCATGTAATTAAGTTTATATTTATAACTCAAAAATGTAATTAAGTTGGAATAAAACACAAGTGAAGTATGTGTTTGGTAACTGTTAACATTTGATAATGACTTAAAAGATTCTCTCCTTTTGTTTTCTTTTTTCTTGTTCATCTCTCTCTCTCTCTCTCCTTATTTCATGTCAGAGATTATTCAACAGAAAATCCTTCATGAATCAGGAAAACTCTGTGTTATAATCTTAATTTTCTCAGAGTTGTTGGGATCTGTGCTTTGCTCTTTTGTGCAGAAAAAGAAAAACAAGAAAAGAGAGAAAGAACAATAGTACAGTGCTTGTGATTAATAATTGCATTTAAGAAACCAAAGTGTTTTGTCTGAGTTTAGGAAACATGGAAAGAGAGATTAAGAAACCTTTTCATGATGTGATTTAGCTTTTGATTGATTCTGTGATGTTCCTGTTCTTAAGCCATTATCAGTTCCTGTCTCCTGCTGAAGTTGTTGATCAAAAGCATGATTATTATTATGATGATCTGATGAAGATGCTTTTACATTTCCACTTATTGGAGAATCTGTTTCAAATTGTAACTCTGTTGATCCTGAATCAGTGCTTTCCCCTCCTGACTTTGAACCTCCCTAAGTATGTTTCAAAATCCACCAAAAAATAATTCATTTTCAACTCTAAAATTTCATTCTTTTTTGTAAAAGGGTAGTTGAAAAAATTTAATTTTTTGAAAATGAAGATATAAATTATAGTAAGGGCCACATTGAGTATAGTAGGACAGAATCACGGCAATCTAACGTAATTTTGTATGAATTATTGAGTATAGCTTTTGAAAAATTATGGTAAATCGTCGTAATTCTGATATATCCAACATGATATCAAACATAGGTTGCCGCTGAATCACCATGATATATTGCCATCATAATTTTGACAATATCTTAGATATTCAACTAAATCACAATTCCAAACACAATTTTGGTCTAAATTATTATAAAAATTCTATATAAAAAATGTTTTTATTAAATTGAAGTAGTAGTATACTAAAAGTTATTTTTTGTAAAGAATGAGAATTTTTTACATATGGATTAGTCAAAGATGGAGAAGTGAGAGAAGCTATAACTCTTGGTGTTTGTTGGAATCTAATTGGCCAAGAAGGAAACATTTCAAGTGTAGCTGCTGGTTTACTTGTGAATATAGCTGCTGCAAGAAATCACAAAAACAAAAATAATCTCATAAGTCATAACATAACCAAATAATAGCACAAGACTATATAATATAAGATTTTTCAATAATATATCAAAAAAGTTAATTAATTGATAAACCTAATCCTCCTTTTGGAGTCATGCAAGAGAAGTAAGTATTATTGCTTCATAATCATTATGGATTTATGGTACTCAAAATGGTAACTCTTCCTACTCCACACTTTTCTTCCTCCAACACACTATTTTTTTCTATATGCTTTTTGGAAAGAGTTGGTTATGCTTATGTAACATAAGAAAAAATAAATAAATCATGGAAAAGTGAAATAAATTAATTAACATACGTGCTTTTCCTTCATCATTTCTTATCTTAATTCCTTGAAGAACAATTGCCTCTTCAAGCTCTCCAAAATCAAAAGCAGACCCTTGATTCCTAAAAGAACAAAAGAAGTTAAAAATTAAAATGGAGAAAATAAATTAAAGCAACTTTATGATAAAAAAAAATCAAAAGTTACATTAGATTATGTTTGATAAAAAAATTATAAGTGTTGGTACTAGCACTAAGAAGGAGAAAATATTGAAGTTTTTTTTTTTGAAAAAAAAAATTATTGAAGAATAATTAATACATTAAGGTTGATGTTGAGGTAGTAATTCCATGAAGAACTCCATAAGGGACATGTTGACTTGAAGGTCCTAACTCAGATAAACCAATTTCTCCAATTCTTTGGCTAGCCATGCAAAACTATATATATATATATGATCAAAGTTCAAACCCTTCTCATCTTCCTTCAAGCTGAAACTAAAAAAAAAATCATTTGGTAAAATTACTAGAAACTTAAAGTAACAAGAGAGAGAGAGAGAGAAACTTGATTACAAAAAAAGATGAAAGATATAAAATATGGTATGTCTTTTGTGTGTGTCTCCACAAATATATATACACACACATACATATATATATATATATATATATATATATATATATATATATATATATATATATATATATAGAAGCCATTTACCTGTGTGGACAAATTAGAAGAGAGAAGAGAATGATCAAAGTTTTGTTGTCAAAGTAATAGATAGATAAGTTGCCACAAGAAGATAGTCAAGTCTTTTTCTTATATATAATAAATTCTATTTTGTAAGTTTATCTCTCTCATGGAGTCACTCTATCTTTCTTTTCTCCTTCTCTAGGAAGAAAACTTATTGATAAGTGTGTTTGGCTTGCTTTATCACTCTCCTTATAGTTGTAAATATTTGAGGTTGAGAAAGTAAAATTGATTTTGCGGCGATAAAAATTGATTTTGTAAAATTGATTTTTTTTTAAAAATGAGTAGAAAGTAAAATAATATATGTTGTATGATATTGATAAAATGAGTTGAATAATAAGTTTTGAGTGTGAAACTAATGTGTTTGAATTTACACTAGCTTGCATATTGTTGGGTCATGAGAGAGTAAGGGATCATTTCATTAGGCTTTGATCAGATTAAACACTACATCTTAATCTAAAATTTGAAGAGATTATCATCACACTTATATTTTACTCAATATCTTCTTTTCTATTCGCACGTCGAAAATCCAAACATAAAATAAATGTATGTTTGGTTCTACTTTGATTCGGGGTAGAAAATTGATTTCATATTTGTAGAATTTATTTTACATATTTGTATGTTTTTGTAAAATTAATTTTGTCTCCAAAACACTTAAAGCTATCGTAGAAGTTAGAATGTTTGCCAGTAATTAATATCTAGCTTCAGTTTATAATTCCACTAACTTTTACATGAATTATTTAATTAGTTCAATTTATTTTTAACTAAAATCAATTTTAAAAAATATGGAATAACTTGTCTCTTATACTCTTATGTAGGGATTAAATGTAGTTGAAAAATAAGAATAAAATTTAAATAAAAGGCAAGTACTAACATAATCCTTTTAAATATGTGGTCTATTATGGTTTACAATCAAAAAATTATTTAAAATTCTAGTAACAATCGACGATACTTTCAAAAAATAAAAATTCATAATTCTTATATTTTTATAACTTAAAGTTATTTGATAATTATTCAATATCAAATGCATCATTGTTTTTCTCTTTTTAATTAAATTAATATCAATTAAATTATATTCTTAATTATAAATATTATTAACTTCTAAATCCAAGAAACCAGATTTATAATTATTGATGTGTTAATTTTTATCCACATGTTAAAATACAGTGAAATTAATATAACCAGAGAAGTGGGGTCCTCTGTAGGAAGCCACTAGAATCACTGACTCCTACTCCACTCTCTCTTCTAACCGTTTGTCTTTTCTTATTGGTTGCTTGTGTTGTGTACTTTTTATAACAAAAAAATTAAAATCATATTATTATTCATTATTTATATAGCAACAGAATTTCAAGTTAGAATTTTTTTTTGAACTACACATGTCAGACAAAAAAAACACTAAACTACACTGCCTTTTAAAAAAAATTCGAAACTACACTACTTTTGCTTGTGTCTAGGACGCGCCATCTGCAGCTCCACGTCCATGTGAAGGACGCTCCGTTGGCGAGTCAGCGTTCAAAGAAGGACGCGCCATCTACAACTCAGCGTCCCTTTTGCTGCATTTTTTTTTTTTTCGTGGTAAGTGTTTGGGAGGGTTGGGGTTGGAGGGTTTTGTAGTGGTTTGGGGTTTTGAAGTGGTTTAGGGTTTTGGGATTTTGAGGTGGTTTGGGGATTGGATGATTTTGTTTTGTAAAACTATTTTATAAAATTTACTAAAATTGTATTAATGATTTTTAATAGAATACTAATATAAAATTATTTTTTTTTCTATTATTTTTTAAAAATGTTTGAAATTTTATTTTTTTGGTAAAAAAAAAGAGATTCGTGTAATATAAAACTTAATAGTTTAGTTTAATGGATTATAAAAAGTTTTTTAATTGTTTGTTTAATGTATTTGGATATATTCGTGGTATATATTTATTAACAAAATAAATATAAAATATTGCGGAAAAAATTACAAAAATTAAAGTAAAATTGAAAATTAATAGTAACAATAAACTGGTAATATTTATTACATCCGAAAAATTATCAATGACCCACATGCCCTTGCCCATCCCCACGCCCACGACCACGATTACCATGACCATGACCATGACGCCCACGTCCACGTCCACGACCCGCATCTTCAACTTCATTAGGATCAAAATGACCATCGGTGCCGCAGCCAGGAGGCTGACGAATTCGACTACCTCGCCGAGGTCCATCTCTTCCACGTTGTTCATCTTCAATTGGTTCATTTTCTATAGATACGTGGGTAGCAAGAGTCGAAGTTGTGTCAAGAGAAATGCCCGAAGTTGCGCCAGCACAATAACCCGAAGTCGCAACAGGAAAAAGGCCCGAAGTTGCTCCAGGAAAAACTCCACCAGTCGAAGATAAAAACCGATCTATGAGGTGTTTGTCTTCTGATGTTAACAGCTGATTAATCCATTGATCAGGTGTTGAGGTATCTGGGTGTGTGTAGTGATAGTTTTGGTTGTGGGTGGGTTGGTTGTTGGAAGGATGATAGTTTTGAGTTGTTGGTGAAATATATGTTTGGCTGTCAAAGATTGAGAATTGGTGAGGGGTTTGAAATGAATGATAGTCCGATTCATATTGTGTTGGTTCAATGGGTGGTTGATTTTGTGTTGTGTCGATGTAGGTTTGGTGTTGCGGAATGTTAAATTGTGGATGGTAGGTTGGTTCATTCTGTGATGTTGTGTAAATGGGGGATGGGTCAGGGGTAAATTCCCTTGTTGATGAGGTAGAGGGATTTCCTTGTTGGATACGTGGGTCGACAACAATGAACGGGTTGTATTTTTCATAATACCATCTAAAATAACTTTTCGGATGTTTAAGATGTGGGGAAGGGGTGCCAGTAACCACTTTTTCGTGCCGATTGTTCCATTCTTCGATTTCATCGGCATAATGGACATCCCACAAACTAATCTTTTGTCCACGATTAGTTACTTTATGATATTTATTCATGTTCTCTGGTGGTGTTGGTCGACTTTGTTTTATTAAACGTAAAAATGACTCCCACTACTTGAACGGACGAGATTTTGCCGACAGTTTTAACGGTCAAGATTCCACCCATAATTTCTGTGGACGATAACGCTTTACAAATTGAACGGTCAATATTCCACCGACAATTTTTGTGGACCATAACGCTTTACAAATTCTTTAAATTGACACATCGAGCAAATATCTCAACACACAAAACCATTGTAATGGATATCTCTCTCACTTACCGAAGAGACACTCATCTTGCAGCAGTTTATTTCGACGCTGGAATGCCGAACATGTTTCGGATTGCCGTTGATTCTACGCTAAGCGATCTTAACCAACAACTTGATGAAATTAATCGTTGTTGTAACAATCAGAACGATGACAGAAATGTCACAAGCGTCGACTATCAAAAGCCATCAATAAGATCTGACGGGAGCATTACGTTCAGCAAAATGCAGCTTAAGAACGACGATGATGTCCGTACTATGTTTTCAATTTACTCCCAATACAGTACAAAAGGGCCTATCGAGTTAGATGCAAAACTGACAAGATCCGTTGATGCAATCTTGGCGAACTTGAAACATCCAACAGATGAAGATTGCACCGTTAACTTAGAGGATCCATAACTATGTTTTATATTTCGTGTATCGTCTTTATTTTCTATGTATCGTTTTTATTTTCGGTGTATCGTTTTTATTTCATGTTTAATGTTTTTATTTCCCGTGTAATGTTTTTATTTTCCGTGTAATGTTTTTATTTCTCGTGTAATGTTTTTATTTTTATTGTAACTTATGTTATGTTCATGTCTTGGTTTTATTGTCTCTTGTATTGTGGATTTAATTGTTTTTATCTTTCGTGTAATATCTTTGGTCTCAAAGAATCGTTACACATGGTCGAGATTCCACCGACAATTTGCATGGTCAGAATTTTGCCGACACTTTGAACGTTCAAGATTTCACCGACACTTTGCACGGTCGACAGTTTGCGTGTCTGTATTATTTTGTAATATATATAATATAGTAGAATTTGATTAATATATTAAAATTCTTTTTTTATTATAATATAATGATTAGTCTAAAAAAAAATAGAAAAAAAATAATTTTATATTAGTATTCTATTAAAAATCATTAATACAATTTTAGTAAATTTTATAAAATAGTTTTACAAAACAAAATCATTCAATCCCCAAACCACCTCAAAATCCCAAAACCCTAAACCACTTCAAAACCCCAAACCACTACAAAACCCTCCAACCCCAACCCTCCCAAACACTTACCACGAAAAATTTAAAAAAAAAAATGCAGCAAAAGGGACGCTGAGTTGTAGATGGCGCGTCCTTCTTTGAACGCTGACTCGCCAACGGAGCGTCCTTCACATGGACGTGGAGCTGCAGATGGCGCGTCCTAGACACAAGCAAAAGTAGTGTAGTTTCGAATTTTTTTTAAAAGGCAGTGTAGTTTATTGTTTTTTTTGTCTGACATGTGTAGTTCAAAAAAAAATTCCATGAGACAAGTTTACTTTATGGTAAAAAAAAATGTCAAAACTAAAAAGATTGAAAAGAGAAAGGTCCAAAGGTAATTTGCTTGGTCCTTTCATACTTAAGGAGAGACTATGGATTTAATTAACTTTTTATTATACAATTATATGAAAGTGAGTTATTTTACACATCATATATCTATTATGCTCATACCATTAATTTCAACCAAAACATTAAAATAATATTCCACAAGCATATTATATAAAAACTAAAAATTTAAAAAATATTCCACAAGCATACACCCACTTTGTGTATTTAAATCCTAGCTATGAGATGGATTTGTTTGGTATTTTCTTCCTTTGTTGAAGAGTCAACATCCATTCCTTGTCATCACCTAATATCATGCCTTGTTAAGATTCTTTTCTACTTATAGACATTTTTGCAGACCAATATGGTACACAAGGTAATCATGATATTGCTTGCAGAACAATATAGTACATAGATCAATCATGAAATTATTAATTTGCAACTTAATCTTTTGTCTTGTTAGATTATGGATCAATCATGAGGTACTATATGCTGTCTATAAAAAATTTGAATTAAGAAACTTTGTTTAATAAGCTTACTCTCAAATGATATTTTTGAGAGTAAATTATTTAATTTTAAATATGAATTTAACTTGAATTTGTGTTATGTTGGATAACCTAGAACTTGTTTTCCACAATTTTGAATTTAGTTTGTGTTATGTTGAATAATTTGAACTTAGTTTGTACAATGTTTGGATAATATGTTGGTTCAGACGATTTGTGTTATATTGGATCATAATGTTTCCAAGAAATTTTGTTGTACTATTTTGTAGTATTTTCAATTTGTTTTCTAGATTATATAGTGGCCGGTAAGTCAATCTTGTCGAACTTTGATTGTGATTTTTAAATCTATATTAAATTAAATGTATAGTCGAATTTAATAAAATTTAAAATATTTTAGTTAAACTATTTATAAATTGGGTCAGATAGCCTGTTTTAACGATTTTAATCGTGCAATATGAGACATGTATACCTTTTTTTTTTCTTTCACAAATCCATAGTTTATGTCTTGACTTGGCTTTAACTCTCAAAACATTGTCTCTTTCAAACTACCATGAATAATTATACAAGGGACATAAACTCTTGATATTTATTGTGGAATAAATATGTAGTTAATTGTTTTTCTTGCACTTAGATTAGATGTTAGTTCTAGACCACATATTATTGAGGAATAAATATAGGTGAGAGGAACTTTTATGCAATGAACCTCATCTACCCCACAAAGAGGTAAAATCAAATATTATTAAATTTTGTGCTCCTTTTATAGGTATAATATGCCTCCTACCAATTACAGTATTCCTTTGTGGCCAAATGATTGGTCATAAAAAAGTGATTTAGCTAAAAATATGAAACCTCTCATATGCTTAAGTCAATATGTATGACCCTTTAAGTATATACATCTTTGTTCCCAATATACCTTACAATATATGTTGTTCATCACATGGAAATGTTCTTGAGAGGGTTTTAGATATAAATAGATTGTTCCATGAATTTGGCATTACCTTAAGCCGTAATTATTTGAGCTGTACTTGTCTGTGGAGAGGTAATTTGTCTAGATCAAATTTAAATTCTTGAATTAATTATTTCTTTGTGGATGATAATTATATTCAATTGTTATTAAGTTATTATTACTTGTTGTCTAAGAAAACAACCAAAAAACATTGTTTAATTATAACTTTTGTTTGCCTTTGATCAACTTGTAAGAACATTGCCAAAGGTGAATGGCCACTTGTATTAAGCAGATATGCCATGTGTATGAATTAATTATTTTATCCTTTCTAAAATGAGTGAATTAATAATATTACATCAAGCTACACTTACTTGGCACATGCCAAAATAAAAAATTAGGCATATACTCATCAAAATAAATATAATTTACTTATCTCACACTTTCCATTTATGATCAAGGTGAATGCACCAAATATGATAAGAGTAGTTTAGTAAAATTATTTTTCTCTCTCTTTTATTTATACAATTTTTTAATGTGTGAATTTGATCAACTAAATCACATATTTTAGAAGGGAGGAAATAATACTTAACAAGGCTATGCATTGTTCCAAACTTCCAATAATATAGAGAAAAGAGAGTTAGTGAGAAAATTCATGACACCCAATGAATGGCAATGGACCCCCAGAAGTTAGTTAGAATTTATTTTTATGATAAGAAAGCAGTTAAATTTTTATTTTATTTTTTATGAAAAGAAAGTAGTTAGAATGTTGAATTGAACCCAAAATCCGCAAAATTATAAAATAAAGTAGAATTTGGTCATAAAACTTTGGTAAAGAAAAATGGTCATAAAACTAGAATATACTTAATAAACTTATTGTAATTGATTATCCATAAATTATAGTTTAAGTGGGAGAAATGTCGAAATTGCTAGTTTGTACGTCATTGACCGGGTTCGATAGAGGAGTGACCGAGTGAGTACCAAACAATACATGTATATGTAGATAGAGAGAACCATCATGATCATCCAACAAGACATGGGGATTGGGGACCACAAACAAAAACTGTTTAACATGTAGGTGGGAGTTGGAGAAAAAATGCACTGTGTTAGGGATATGTTTTTGTTTTGTGTTTTTTATTTGGGTTACTTTGGAAACAATCGACTTCAAACGGACTTGAATTCTCTCCTTTCCATTTTCTCTACGTCTCTCTCCTTCCTTCTATTTCTCTCTTAATTTGAATCTCTCTTCTCATTAAAAAACAATAAACAAAGTAAGAGAGAGAGTGAAATTAAGAGAGAGATAGAGAGGAAGAAGAAAAGAGATGTAGAGAAAGAAGAAAAGAGGATCCAATTTGGTTCATATTTATCCGAATGCTAATAGTTGTGTGGACACATTGACAAATATGACTTGTAAAGGTGGCATCACTTTACCAATCGTTAGTTGGTTCAGTGGTGATTGGCGCTGAACTTGGTAGGAAGGACCACGGTTCGATCCTCCACAACTGCGATCGGGAGGGGGCTAGAACCACTTGATGCCAGAACTGACCCCTGAACCAGATTAAACTGGTGGTGCAAAACCAAAAAAAAAAGGTGGTATCACTTTGATTTTTTATGATCATTTTCCTATTCAAATTAGTTTATTGGTATTTCAACTCCGAAAGGTATAGTGTGGTAATTTGGTTTCTTTTCTGGACTTTGGCCCTCTTGTTATCCCAAAAAAAGGGAATTATTTCATAATTCATTAGCTTCTACCCCACTATTTTGAGAGACAAAAGAAAGAAGAAAAAAAACCAGAAAAGCTTACCACTCTTGAAAATTTGCATCAAAATACTGACTTAGCAAAAAGATTGGTGCATGTTTGCTTTAATTAACTTCAAGTCTTCAATTAAAGCAAAAGCAGACTTGAGGTAAAAAAGTATAACGCAAGATCTACCAATCTGAAAGAGCCAACTTTTTCTGTAATGACCCTTTATGGTCACTTAAAGATGGACTTAGTTTCAATTGATGGAAAAGCAGAAATGAGAGCATCCTTAATGCTACAATACAACACTTCCAAATGCTAATCTTTAGGAGCTAGATGACCTTTGTATTAAGTTGTACTCCTTCCGTCCCAAAATATAAAGGAAAATTAGTCAAACAAAGTTGATGTATTTAGTCCAAATTTTTAACAAAATACATTAACTTTTTTTGACCAATTTTCCCTTATTTTGAGATGGAGGGAGTATTTTTCATGAGCTACTCTATGTAATCAATGTAGTAGCTTTTTGATATTGTAATGTGAGGGAGGGAATGTCAAAAAGATCAGTAATGCTATTCCAAAAATCTACACAAAAAATGTTTTGGGATTCCTTTACATAATAGCAAAGTAGCTTGGTGAAACAAGTTTTCATATTTTCAAGTTTCAAGTTATCACTGTTTCAACTCTATCTGACAGGTTAGTTCAAAGTAGCTGGCCATGTAAATTCAAAGGAGGTTTGTAGACCAACCAACCATAATTCACCTCAGAAAGGAGTTACTCATTTCACCTTTCAGTAGCAAGCTGTCAAGGTATGACTGATTCGATACAGTTGCTGTCTTAGAAAATGCAGAAAAGTCCCAACAAACAAACCAACAGCCACAAGGAATGCATCATAGTCTGTGTTATTATTCTCAAATAGCGGCACAGAGTGCTGAACCACAAAACCACCATAGCGGTATAGTGGGTAGATTTAAAGAGAAAATCAACTTGTCAAATATAGCAGTATAGCGGATAAAACTCGAACCTGTTCCTTAATTGCGGTAATATATATATCTGAGAAAGAGAGAATGATTTTTATACATGACATACATCACATCACACTATTGAAAAATATGTTATACTCCTATCTTAATTAAAAACATCAGCGTCAAAAAACAAATCAGTAAAAATGCATCACAACTTTAGTTCGCAACAGAAATTGCGGCAATACGGAACGTAATAACGCATAGTTTTAGTTCTAAATTGGGATCTGCAATTGTGGCACAATATGAAGGTTTTGGAAGTCTCTGCAACAGCAATGCAACCATAATTGCGGCCACATTGCCTGCATTTTGCTGCAAAGTGCAAACACAATATAGAACCTGCAATCCCCAAGAGTCAAGGATTTCAATCGGTTACCCTAGTTGGCCCAGAGAACAGTAAAATATGATATGAACTGGGCCAAGCTATATTGAAGTGTCAAAAGTCAAAACATCTATCAAGGCTTGAGGCATGATTGGCATGATTTTAAAAGCCAAGAGCAGGTTTGTGCCTTCTTGGTTATCCAAACATGCACAACTTTATCATATCACATCTTAAAATAGATTCAGAGAGACGAAAAACAAACAGATATGAAACTCCTGAGAAAAATTTCTAATGGTATAACTTTGAAGACCACTTGAACGCCCACACTCACTATAACAACTCAAATATGTTACAGTATAATTGGTATTTATTTATTTTGGTCTATGAGACTAAAATTTCCAGAAAAAAACCGACAATGTTAAATTTTCGGAATAGTGCATAATTAATAACTTCTCTTTTGCCAACAAAATGATCAAAGTACCGAATGTCTACTATGAGGTATGATTGTTGGTCAATCATCACACAAATTTTAAATAAAGATTCAAACCAATAAGAATGTTAAAGTTGTGCATAAACTCTTGATTTCTGTAAGTTACCTGCAAATGTGTCAACATAAACAGACTTAAAAGAAAGCCTGAGCTATAACAAGGCATTTAGAAGAACAGTCCTATTCAAATTTAAAATGTGGATCGACATCTATGTATCTCCTCATCAGCTCAATCATGGATGTAGTGAAATTGGCTAACATCTTGCATTCTTCATCAGACTTCGCCTCGGAAACAACACCATGAATGACTAGTTTCTTGAGAATAGGGCATCGCTTAAGCAGCCCCTCAACCCATTGGGAGAAAAGATCATTAATCACATTCCATCCAAGCTCCAAGACAACAACATTCTCCAGATGAGAAGATCCTTGTAAACTATAGTGAAGAACTCCATCTCTCACATCATAACTCAGCGATAAATGACTCAGGTGTGGAAAGCAAGTAGCAATAGTTTCCAAATCCACAACCTCATCCTCATCATCAAACATCACATCCCAAAGCCTAAGTCTCTTCAAATTTGACGATCTTGAAATCATCTGGTAAAATTTTGGCCATATAATTGTGAAGTTGCTGATATCCACACTCTCGAGATTCTCAACAATATCACCGATATCAAGATGTATAACACTAACATCGTCAATCCTGAAATTCTTCAAAGTCCCCTTACCAATTAGTTCAAAATCCTCAAGCGCACAATCTTTCAAATGCAGACACTCAATCCCATCAGCCTCCAATATGAACTTATCCAAACTGATTGCTTCAACGTAAACACTCTTCAACGTCGAACTACTCAATTCAACGCTCACCTGCGCATCAGACATTGCAATCTCTGGATTAACAAGCTCCAAAACCTCAATCCTCGGACACGCAGACACCAACAGATTCAAATCCAACGCAGATATACTAACAGAACTCAGCGAAAGAGATTTCAAACAAGGGAACCTCTGATAATTAGGCTCAACCCCAACAATAGAATTATGCGCCAAATCAAGTATTTCCAGCTTATGTCTACCACATATCTCGAGAATATTAACATTCGGCATCGTTTTCACATTATAAAACAACTGCCTCAAAGTCTCCCTTGTGTACATAAGCCAAGCAATAACAGCAGAAGCCGAGAATTCATCAACATCTTCCATCAAAATGGTAAGGGACTGCAACCCTGAAGTCTGAAAAATTGTCTGTGTGATCAAAATCTCGAGACGGGTCGTTGTTAAATCGCGATAAACAGGCCAATCATTGGAATTAAATGAGATTGTGTGGAGATGTTTGCAGCACGCAATTCGCCATTTTTTGCATGTTGCTGAGGCAATAACCACATCTCTTGCAGCCTTGAGATGGGACAATATGTTCCCAATGACTTCAACAGGAAGATGTTCCATCATGAATGTTACAAATTCCTCACAACACAAGACACAAACACAAAAATTGTGTCTTGTGTTGATAAAAATTGAAAAAAAAAAAAAGAAACCCTTTTTTTTCAATCCATCAACAAATTCAATTCAATTGAAGAGTGAGTGAAAATCTGAAAATAAAATCAAAAAATGCAGAATCGTTGTGAATAAATGGTGCTAAATTCAAATCATGAAACGTTATTGAAGCAGATTATGTCCCGTTTATGATCTTAACAGATGGATTCAAAAGATAAATCATACAAAAATGAGAAAATTAATGAAGAGTTGATTAAGCATGTGAAATTGGGAATTGGTGAATTGAAATTGAAAAAAAAAAAAAAAAATTTAAGCGAGAATAATTCAAGATTGGAATTACCTGAAGAGAAGAGAAAAGAAGAAGATCCTTTGCACAGAGTGATGTGAGAAGCTAAATCAACGTATATTACTCGTATAGTTGTTGTGTCATTTATTTCAACATCAATTTTTTTTTTTTTTGACTGAACATCAGATATATTTAATTCTATATCTTTTTTCTACTTTTTTGTTTTTTTACAGAACATAAAAACAAAATGTTGACCAAAAATATATATTTATTTATATATCTTTTTTCTACTTATAGTTGTTGTGTTATTTTTTGTTTTTTTTACAGAACATAAAAAAAAAAATTGACCAAAATAAAAACAAAAAACATCATATATATATATGTTACTATATCTATACTAATACTAATATATAAAGGGGATACAAATTTTTGGGATGACTTTTTTACTATTCCAATTTTACCCTTAAAAAATAATTTCCACATAAAAGTAGGTTTTCAATTTTTTTATAGTAAAAAACAATTTTTTTTCTTCTTAATAACTAACCACAACAAAAAAAGGAGGTTACGTAGTTATCAATTAACAAAGTCCAATAAAAAAGGAGATTAAGTAATTATTTATATTTGCACAATACAGAATATCGATTACACACGAAAAAAAAAAAATATCGATTAGGCGGCTAGTTATCTATACTAATATATAAAGGGGATACAAATTTTTGGAATGACTTTTTTAATATTCCTATTTTACCCTTAAAAAAACTACAAAAAAAAAACTAAGCACAACTTCCACATAAAAGTAGGTTTTCAGTTTTAGTATAGTAAAAAAAAAATATTTTTTTTTCCTCTTAATAAGTAGCCACAACAAAAAAGGAGGTTAAGTAGTTATCAATTAACCAAGTCCAATAAAAAAGAAGATTAAGTAGTTATTTATATTTGCACAATGGAGGATATCAATCACAATTCAATCGGAGATAAACAAATAAAGTTGCTCTTAGGCTTGTTTGGACGGCTCCATATTTAGCTAGTTTCCATATTTATATTCCAACATTTATTTATACTACTATTATGAATGAAGTTAAACATTTCACCTCCAAACACAACTCAATGTTATGTATGTAATTAATATTACATTCCAACCTCGCCATCAATATTTCACTCCCAAATTCTACCTTCAAACACAAGTCAATGTTATGTATATTAGCACATACGTGAACGAACTATTTTTCATCAATCGCATACGTGCTAACATACATAACATTGACTTGTGTTTGGAGGATTGGGGAAGTTGATGGGAGATCGATGATGAATTTATGGAGGTTTATTTGAGTGATTTGTGGAGATTTAGAGAGCGAAGGGTTGAATTTATTTTTTTAAAGTTTTTTTTTCTTTTTCAAAAAAACGGGGTCCACAATAGCCATAATTATTCCGTGTGTAAAATTAACGAGAAAGATTAAATTCAGTAACAAAATAAATTATGGGGTTTTTTTACACAACTTTTAAAATATAGGGACTATTTTTAAATATATAAAATAAAATGTAGGGACTAAAAATATATTTAAACTTAAAAACAACATGCCCACATAGTGTCACGTTAGCATTCCGTTTGCAAAATTAACAGCAAAGACATATTTTGAAAACGCAAAATATTGTAGAGTTTTTTTCACCATAAAAAAATATAGGAACTGTTTTTTTTTTTTACTTTCACCATCAGTTTAATCTGATTCACTATTTTTTACTACATTATAAAAATATAATTGAACCAATGTTTATATTTAATCTGGAAATATAATTTTTTTCTTCATATAACATTAATTACATTTATGTTTAATTGCAGTTTTGATCCCTCTATTTTAATTGTAGATTTAATTATATTTACATGATCTAATGATGAGAAAATAACATAGATGAAATTGTAAGAAAAATCTTTCATATAATTAATTTAAAAAATGTTGTATAGACAAAAACTCTCAAATTTTAGACAAAATATTTTACCGAGGGACTAAAACCGTCGAATTTTAAAATAGGAGAATTAATTGTGCAAAATGATGAAAATAGTGCGATAAAGAATTATTGTTGCCTTGTTGGGATCTTATTCTCATATGCTTGTTTGTTTGTACCTAACTAAACATGTCTGAGTTTTTGCAGTTGACTCATTGAGTTTGCATCTATCTATGGCTAAACCTCATCACCTCATTCTCCTTCTTCTTCTCCTCTTCACCATTCTACATTCTTCTTCTCCTTCAGTTTCTGCTTCACCCTCAAATCACATCTACAACGTTGCTGATAATGTCCCATTTTTTGTCAACAAAATAGGACCCTTAAACAATCCCAGGTAACTTCACTTCTTCCATTTTCATTCTGTTTTTTTTTCTTCTTCCATTTTCATTGAATTTCTGTTTATTTTTTTTACAGTGAAACATATGAATACTATGAATTACCATTCTGCAATCCAGGTAAGTCACAATTGAGTCTAATTATTAGGTTTCAATTTTGATCATATAATGTTGAAAAATTAAAATGTAATTAAATAATTAGGGTTTTGATTGGAAATACTTGGATTTGAAAAAGGATTTATTTTTCACAGACCCAATTGTGAAAAAGAAAGAATCCCTTGGTGAAGTTCTCAATGGCGATCGTTTAAGCAATGGTTTGTATGAGTTTAAGTTTAGGGAAGATAAGATTGATGAAACATTGTGTCAAAAGAAGCTTACAATTGATGAAATTCGAAGCTTTAAGGAAGCTATAAACAGTGAATTTTACTTCCAGTTTTATTTGGATGATCTTCCATTTTGGGGGTTTATTGGGAAACTTGAAGATCAAAATTTGATTCATGGTGGGGGAGGATCAAATTATTATCTTTTTACGCATGTTCAATTTGATGTTCTTTACAATGGGAACGGAGTTGTAGAAGTTAAAGCATTTGGTGATCCGAATCGTGCTGTTGATATAACCAAAGATGTTGTTATTGATGTTAAGTTCACTTATTCTGTTATCTGGAATGCCACTGAGCTTCGGTTTGAGAATAGGATGGAGAGATACTCGAGAGCTTCGTTGCTTCCTATGTATCGTCAAGTTCATTGGTTCTCATTCATTAACTCCATTGTCATCATTTTGCTTTTGATCGGTTTGCTTTCCTTGCTATATACGAGACATTTGAAGAGTGATTTGAAAAAGTAATTTTCTTCTCTTTTTTCTGATAATTTTACAAGATTTGGATTTTGGTTGGCTATTTTTTATTTGTTAGCATAACTATCTTCGTTTACAATTTAGGTATTCTAATGCAAATGAAGAAGATAGAGAGGTCGGTTGGAAGTCCATTCATGGTGATGTATTCAAACATCCTCCGAACTCATCCTTATTTTTCGCTGTTGTGGGAACTGGTACCCAATTGCTAATCTTGTAAGCTGCTTTAGTGTTTGAATTTTAAATGCATATTCCTCAAGACCATTCATAAAAGCCAAATATTCAGCCTCAAATCTTTACATGGCATTGTCATGACAACAATATATGAAGGTGTGTGATGCATAGTTGCATCTCTGCATCAACCAACCTATATGATGTAGATCAAACTTTATTTTGATTTTAAGTATAAATTTTAAACTATAACAAGAGACCGGCTTTAGTTATGGATGCATTAGGAGAATACACAAGGAAGGAAGATAGGATTAGGACTGAATGAATTAGATAGAAATTCAACGTACCACTGGTTGAGGAAAAGGTGGTAGGATTTTTTCCTTAGGTGATTAGGACATATGTTAAGACCTATTGAAGTCGCAAAAAAAAGAAAATGCTGTTTTTTCTATTCTCACTCTTGATCTCTGCCTTCAAACACATTGAATGAATGTTGAAATTAGTTCACTAAATAGAAATCAAAGTGGTTTGATATCTAGCTTAGCATACTGCAATTTCATAATCACTGTTCATTTATTGAATGTGAGAAAAAGTAATTACAAGTTAACTGTTAGGATAGAGAATAAAGTAATAAGAGTGAAATTGTTGAGTATTGTAAACATTTAGTATTAGAGCAGTGACTCTGTTGTAGAAGGGGAAGTTTTTGGAGTTAGTATCTGCTAGAGTCACGAACAAAGCGTTTTAGGTAATTCAAGGCCAAGGCACATCTGGCCCAATTCAGAATTCAAGTGCCCTGCTCAAGTGTTCATAACCCATTTATTTTACAACCATATAATTAGTTGGCAGATTAACTGCCAAGCTGAACTTGTCCATATGGTGTTTGGGAAAAATTTATCCTCTTCTGCAACAAGCCAACAACTGTGTTTTTGGAAAGTTCTGCAGAAAAGTGAAAATCGATGGGGTCTAGAAAGAAGTTCTTACCCCTTTATGATGCTAGCTTATAAAAAACAGCGTGGCCAGGGGGTAAAGAGTTTTGATTTTAAACAACTATTAAACATGAAGAAATTAGCATATTTCAACCTTGAGGACAAGGTCGTTTTTCAGGAAGGGGTACATTGTTAGGATATAGAATAAAAGTTGGTTTGACGGTGACTTTGGCAGAATCACATCGAGTCACTGATTTTTTTGCAAAAGCTATACTTTGGAGCTTCAACAAAATTACGGTGCCACTGTGATTTTGTTAAACCCAATGTGATACCAACCATGCACCTAGTATTTGTATAAATAGGAGGCTACAAAGATAAAGGGAAGAGATTGGGTACTATAGTAATTTATAGTAGAAAATCTAATCCGTTGTAGAGGGGAAAACACTTGGAGAAGATCTCTCTCCTATTCTCTCTCTCTCTCTCTCTCTCTCTCTCTCTCTCTCTCAATCTTTCAATAAAGTAGTCTTTTCTTTTCATTTAATTTATGGGTTCCTAACATAAACTCTTAACTTTTAACTTCATTCCTATTTTTTATATAAACTAATATGCACTTTTCTTCAGGCTTTGTTTTCTACTGTTCCTAGCATTTATTGGTACCCTCTATCCATACAATCGTGGCGGACTCTCAAATTGTCTTGTCCTTCTATTCATTCTTTCATCTGTTTTTGCTGGTTATTCAACAGCATCTTTCCATGGCCAATTTGCTGAGAATGGATGGGTAATTCTATATTTATTTAACAAGGAAAAGAAAATGTTCCATTTTTATTTTATTTTTCACTACCTATAACAATTCTGTTTCTTGACTATAATTCCAGGAGAGGAGTGTTGGTCTAGCCGGGATTCTTTACATTGGACCGGTGTTTGTTACAGTGTCTATCCTCAACATTATTGCAATATCTTACAGAGTTACAGCTGGACTCCCATTGGGCTCCATTATTGTGATTCTTAGTTTATACGCATTTGTCGCAATCCCTTTGCTTGTATTCGGTGGAGTAATTGGATACCGTTTTAAGTCTGTGTTTCAGCGCCCCTCTGCTACAAAGAGATATCCTAAAGAGATTCAACATCTTCCTTGGTACAGGAGAACACCATTTCAAATGTTTATTGGAGGTTTTGTTCCTTTTAGTGCAATTGTCCTGCAATTACATCAGGTGTATGCTAGTATGTGGGGCTACAAAATTTACACACTTCCTGGCATTTTGGTTGCCACACTCATCACAGTCATTGTGATTGTTGCGCTCGTAAATATTGGCTTGACGTACATTCAACTATCTGTCGAAGACCATGAATGGTGGTGGAGGTATGTTGTATTGCTCACATCAATGCTTGTTGCTTGATCCTTTTAATGTTTTTTTTCTTTCCCCTAGTTGTTTGTGTGCTTTAGATTATATTTGATCCTTAATAGCCATGACATCTTCGGTAAAATCATTGTAGTATGAACTGATTATTGCGTTTAGATGTATGGAGAGAATGTATATTGTTGATAAATTTAATGTAAATTAATTTTAGAAGTTCTTGTGCATTGGCCACGAGGGTCTTGCATATAGAGCCGAAAAATAAGCATGTAACCGATCCTCATGGTTTTTCTGGGGGTCTTAACACTCCCGATTCTAGAGAAAGGAGTCTTGATAATCTAACCAATCCACTTGTTGTCACAATTCTTGCCCATCTTACTAAACCAAGATAGACATATATATCTATATTTCTTTTAGTTTCAAAGTCTGCAATTTGATGTGATAGAAAGTTCTTTATGTTATGATCAATTCAAATACACCCTTACCATAAGTGAGGTCATGCGTCTAAATAGTGAATTTTCATTGGATGTCAGTGTAAAACTGTTTAAATAAAGTGTTTGTAACATATTGAAAATAAAAGTTGAAGATATTTATAATGTTTTATGTATTGCCCCCTCAGTATAAGGCTTTGTAATTATTTATTTACTTATTTTGTGTGCAGATCTGTGCTGTGTGGTGGTTCAACATCCATTTTCATGTTCGGGTATGGTATCTACTTCTATGCAAGATCAAGAATGAGTGGATTCTTACAACTATCTTTCTTTATCGGCTACAATGCATGCATATGCTATGCTTTCTTCCTGATATTTGGTGCCATCAGTTTCCGAGTTTCGTTGCTATTTGTTCGCCATATTTACCTCAATGTTAAAAGAGAGTGAGTTACCGGTATCAAGCAAAAAGCAACATTTGTTACATTACATCAAAGGTGAACTCTTCCCTTTGGAAAGTGAAGTTCACACTCAACAAGGACATTTGTGCTGTAATTGTATGCTCTATTGATTTTCACCCAAATCAATACTAAATCCATAACTTGGAAGAGCCTTGGGGAAGTGATGAGTAGAATGATAGAAAATAGGTTGTTATAATTGGAAATCATGTGAATTAAGTCCCCAAGCTGGTTATGAGAAAACCATGTTTGGTTAAAGAGTGGATTTTGTAACGCTAATTTTAGTTAAAAAGAATTTCAAACATACCAAAAAACAATTTTAAGTCTTCAGAATCATTTTTGGCTCTTCCAAAAGTGAATCCAACCAGGCACAATGTGTTCGGAAATTTGGTAAATCAAGGGCAAACCGCACGGTGAATTAAAAGCTTCAATTCAGAGTTTCTATGAATTGCAGCCAAAATTGTAATATACGAGAAAGTGGCTCTAAACATGTTACCAAACACACTTGAAATAATTTTAGTTGATGTAAAATTTACATTAATTAAAAGAGAATTTAAATTCAATTTACGAAATGATACAATTCAAGTTTTCATTTCGCTACATGAAAAGAGAATTTAAATTCAATTTACGGAATGATACAATTCATGTTTTCATTTCGCTACATGAAAAGAGAATTTAAATTCAATTTACGAAATGATACAATTCAAGTTTTCATTTCGCTACATGAAAAGAGAATTTAAATTCAATTTACGGAATGATACAACTCATACATTGATAAGCAGTACGTGAAAACTTGAACATACGTGATTAAAGATATATAATGTGTTACCCTTCAACGGGTTAAGGCTGTCTCTATATAGTCAATGGCTATTTCGGTATTCCGATAAAATGCTGATAAAATTTGGGTGTATCTGAACGTTTAACGAGTGTAACTATAAAAGTTCTGAATCAACTTGAATAACGTAATAAACAACACTATAAGATATTTGGATGATGCATTTCACTTGTACCAGTTGAGTAAGTGAACTTACATAGTGAAGCACTAAAGCTGAAAAACAGATTTACAAGATAAAAACAAAACTCTCAGCACTGTAGAGTGAATAAATGGTTATGGTAGAAGAGAGCCAATATATGCATGTGTATAAATAGCTAGATACTATTCATATTAGAGAGTGGACGAAGTTCTTGACTTCTGAATCTTATCATCGTCTGAAGGAGGTGATGACTGTGCTGCGTAGTAAGATGAAGAAACAAGTTGTGCTAAAGCAGGAACTGCCCCACCTGCAGTTTTTCAAAAGATATTGTTATCAATTCGGGCAACATAGTAAAATCCAATGTTTTCAATCACAGATCCAAGAAAATAACAGTTTGTTCAAATTCCGCTACTACGCTAGCCTCTATTTGAAAACACTGTAGTTTGTACTAAATTTTGTATCACAGAACAATAACGGTTTGTTAAAATTCTGCTACACTATTGCGCTATATGACAACAGCGAATTAGTCTATATCACAAGGATAGAAAAAGTTTAGCACTTATTATTCTTAAACTTGTTAACCTGTGAAATTTAGGTGGTTTGTATATATAACTTTTTACCCTACCAAGTTAGGCATAGTTCAAGTTTAAAGTTACGGAAAAACTGCATACATGTAGTATATAAGCCAAGCAAAATAAATAAGGTACGATAAAAAAAACTCACCTGCCAGTCCTGCACATACCGAGGAGAATACTATCACAGGTGGTGTCTGAAAGTAGAGAGAGTTTTCAATCAGTTTCATGGTAACAAACTAGCAAGTTTTGCTGAAATAAGAAAAATCCCCCTAGTAGTATTTCTACTATGTGTAAAAGCTCTACAATAGTTAATACCAATGAATTCCGTTTCTGATATTCCAACATGTAAAAGATATCCATATAAACCAAACATTAACATGGCCAATATATAAAATAAATTTTGAAGGACGGAAGCGACTATATTCCATAATCTAAAGTATGCCACAAAAATATATGATACAAATTATTCAATTAAACAAAGAAAGAGTTCAACAGAAGAATAAATTTAGAGATAGTCTTAACTCATTGGTGATATAAAAGCATACATATTATCTTGAGGACAACCAATGATTTTTGCATCAAAACACAATTCACTCAAATGGAATCGGATATGATCATCTAAGTTGGTGGAGATGGCATCTTTAGTGTTTTTGAAAAGATGACTAAAACTTCCTTTTGGAAAAATATTCAAAGCCAGTGGTAAAATGCAATTGATAGAAAACCTGTGTGTGCACTGTGCAGTATTCCTGGAGCAAAAGAGTGATATATGTCAGAGTTTTTTTTAGAGCGAGATATAAGTCGACTTACTTCTATGCGAGGGTGTCTAGGTCACAACAGGATACCTAAAACTCTCTAAAGATGTCATAGAAATGCATAAACAGTTCAATACTCGATAAGAACTATGTTGAGGAACAAATGATTTGTTTTGCAAGTATACAATCAGAAGTATACAATTAATTTCATCAATGCTCGCAATTGATTTGGAGAAATATAAGAAAAGTGTCTAGACACTGGCTAAAAATATCTCCATGATTTTAACAAAAAGGAAGCAGAAGTAAATTATATAGAACATAATTCACAAACAGTTAAATGTCAGAAAAGAATACTATCACTATGAGATTTTAGGATGCTTAATCTAAGAGTTAAAAGCTAGTGATGAAAACTATGAACCTCAAGAAATCATTAAGTATTCACAAAATCACAAGGACAAAATGTAAAAGGAATACATATAGAACTGATGAACTAAATGAAAAAAAAAGGGGGGGGATCAAAAGGCTCAAAAAACTTACACCAACGAGAAAATGTACCCACATCGGTCCTTTTACATATCTATGGACAACTGGCATAACTGCATTACAAATGAAAAGAGGAATCCTTAAGAATAATAACAATCTGCGTCGTTAATATTAACAAAAATAATACCAATAAAGCTTCATACTTTCAGTTTGGAACATGAACTATTTATGCAATTACAGTATAGTAACAATCAAACTTACACATTCCCTTCCATCTTATAATTGAAGGCCACAAATCCCCCAGCTAAGGTTTTAATGCATTGTATCTTAGTTGTTTTGTTTTAACGACAGTATTTTAAGTTTTCTAATGGACTAAATCAATAAGATAAATTAACACTCTACTAGGGTGGGGCTTTGACTTAAAATAACAAATAATAGTAACGATCACAAAATTTTGTGCATTATATCAGCATTTTTTTTCCATTCCTCAAACATGAATTACCCTTTTGAACAGCATACTAAAGTACCATTGATGTAGCACAAACACTTTTGATTGATGGCATGTCCAATGTCTGACATGTGTTGATGTAGGACACCAACACCACACCAATCAGTGTTGTCAATTGTGGATTGCAGAAAATAGCGGTTATTTCAAATTCTACTACGCTACAATACAGGAGTACAGCGCTACCGTGGCCTCTATTTGACACACTATATACTAAATCACAGATTATAGAACAATAGCGGTTTGTTGACGTTCTGCTATGTTATAACACTATATCTTCTATTTGAGAACATTCAACCATTTCTATTTTTTAAAATTATTACCAGTGTGTACGTATTAGTATCAGTGTCAATATCACTGTCGTGTCCGGTGACCATGTTTGTGCTTCATAGGCTATCATATCAAGCTGATACATCACAATCACATTACATATTTACATGTAAGTATGTAAATAAAATAAAAACACATACCATGATTGAATCCATAGAATGCACTTGCGGTGCCACCAACGGCAGAACCAATCTACAAAAAACAAAACCAAAACCCTTCAAATAACTATAAAAAAGCTTAAAAAAGAGTAAACCACCAAATTAGTCCCTTTGTAAGACACTCTCAAATAGGTCCTTGACTTTATGGATATTTCAGAAAGATCCCTGACTCTCAAATTGTCAAATTGATCCCTATATTCTTTTTTTTTTTTGACAAAAGGAAACTCGTATCGTTTCGTTATATAATAAGTTGTTAATACAAGACAGTATCGAATAAAAAATATGGCGACAAAACCAAGAAAGGGACGCTCTAGCTATAGTGCGAGCGATCCTATTCGCTTAACGCCTTATGAGCTTCACCTCAAAGCCGGAATTTAAAGACAACATACACTTAATCTTATGAATAATAGAGCTAAATTCAGACACTCCGATATTCCTATGACGGATTGCGTACACTATGTTTTGAGCATATGTTTCAAAGATAACATCATGAAAACCCCTTTGGTGTAGCTCATTCATTGATCCCTATATTTAACCACTTATTATCAATTAAGTCCCTATATTTTACAACTTACTATAATTTGGTCCTAAAATTTATCCACATATTCTCAATTTAATCTCTAACATGTTATTTAAAGGACTAATATGAAGTTAGAGACCAATTTGGTGGTTTACTCCTAAAAAACCCATAAAGAAAATGAAACAAGTTACACAGTTTATGACAAGATTAGATCGAACCCAGAAAAATGAAAGAAGAAAAGAGTAAGAAAGTTAGGATTTTGAGAAGAAAGAAGAAGTGGGGTGTTGAGAATTATACCATAGAAAAGCTATCTCTAATAAGAGGAGCAACAGTCCATTTACTAGTTTCCTGCAAAAAAAAAGGAAAAAAGAAAAGAAGAATGAAATAAATAAAAAAAAGGAATTGAAATTGAATTGAGAGAAAAGTGATGAAGTGAAAAATACCATATGTTTTGAAAGAGGACCTGCACAGTGATTGCATCGAATGTTTTTATCGGAAGCCATTGTTTCTTTCTCTGTTCTTGCTTCTAAAGAAAACACAAAAAGTTTCAAAGCGCAAAGAAGAAAAATAAAGAAAACAAGAAAGAGAAGATGGAAGGAGCGGAGGCACGACGGTGATGTGATGCAGCAACCAACAACGGCGTTTGGGTGTTCTTGTGTGGTTGTGTCTGCCTCTTTAGTTTTTTTACTACATTAATATGAATATGAACCGTTGATTATTCTTTTTCCACGTGTCACTCATCTATTAAAAGAACCGGAAAACTTGAGCATAAAAGTTGTTTTACATAAATTCAAATATTACACAATCACTTATGTAAAGATGAGCGGGCGAAAGGAATGTAACACAAAAATAAGAGGATCGTGTTAACTAATGTTCCAGAGTACTAATTAAGAAAATCAGATGAAGAAATTTTGACATAAAAACAAGCATTATTTATAATTTTTAGGCTTAATTAGTATTTTGATCCCTTAAAGAAATTGTTTTGTTTCACTTTGGTCCCTTGATGAACAAATGTTATGTTCGGGTCACTTAATGACATCTCTGTAGTAAAAAAAAGTTTCTTCTGTTAACTTTAACTAGTGCCCCAAATAAAATGGTGAAAATTGCAAACCCTAAAATTGCAACAAAAATCAATGGATTCTTGTTCTTGCATAGAATGAAATGTGTGAATGTGTATTTGGTGAAAAAGAATGTCCCTCTTCATGTTTATGATGCCTCCTTATATATATAGGCATTTCATAGGAATAGTGGAAAAATAGTTGAGAGAATAACAAAGATAGTGGTGGAAGTAGTGAGAGGTGGTGTTCGATGTGTCCCTATATTTCGAGACCTATCTCCTTTTAGTGTGACTGAGTCTCATCTTTATCAGATAAGATAGCGGGTCAAGATCTTTGAAGGAGTCAATAGATTTTTGAGTCCATCTCTCCTAATGGGTCAAGCCTACTTCTAAAAATTTGTATCTCGCCCATTACAATTCTACTCAATTAATTTTGTAGACTCAAAGGGGAAAGCAAGATCGCAAAATTGAAAATCACAACCAAAATCAAAGGATTCTACCAATATAATATTAAATATGTATTATGAAGTGCAACTGCTCAAGTTTGAAATCTTAAAACAAATATAAAACAATCAAGTCTAAAAAAATTTAAATTTATTTTAATAAACAAGGTCAAAAATCTAAAACAAGGTAATCTTTTACCCGTTCAAAAATCACAACAACAAAAAACCCATAATCGCACAATTTTACATTGTATTTGCGATTATGTGCGATTTTACTAGGATTTTGCATTGATTTAGAATTCTACTTTGGATTCAAATCGTTTAGGTTAAGCCAAATTGCAAAATCGTGGAATTTTTTATTCGACTCGCGATTTTCATAACAATGGTTGGGGGCATTGGTTAGCACTTTTCAAAAAAAAAAAAGGGTTAAATATTTTTTGGTCTTTCTAAATATACCAACTTTTATCTTTAATTTCTTTACAATTTTGAACTTTTTTTATGAATCAGCAAAAGGCAAAAACAACAACAACAGCCCTCCCACCCACCCAAAAAAAAAAAAAAAGGGGCAGGAAACAAAAGCTCCCCACTGCCACACCAGAAAATAAACAACACAACCAATATAATAACAACAACAGCACCTTAAAACACCTAGGCTACCAAGCATTAACGCGAGAGGTAGTCTCCCCCAGGACCATTCGTAGAACAAACAAGGGAGAATTTTAAGTCCCCCTAAACTCCACTTCCAACTCAACACCTTAATATCATCCACTATCTCTTGCGGCAAAAAGGTACCAGACGATAAAATGGCACTATTCCTCACCTTCCAAATAGCCCATAAAGTTGTATGCCAAATCATCAAGAAGCCTTTCCGAATCTTTGTATTTCTCGTGGACCCCCTTATCACCTCAAAAAGAGAAGGTATCGATGGGGGAATAATAATTTGCAACCCAAGCCAATTAAAAATCTCACCCCAAATTTTCATAGCACAAGGGTAATGTAAGAAAAGATGATTCGAGGTTTCAACATTACCTACACATCCTACACACTCCCAAGGCTTTTCCGCCAAAATAATCCCACGAACACCGAGATTAAATCTAGTAGGGGTCCTATCATAAAGTAATTGTCAAGAGAAAGCTATTACTTTAGATGGTGTCAGACTTTTCCATAAATGATCAAACACCTCCGCCAACTCACCCTCCAACACATTGTCAGTCCAAAGCTCCTTAACAAGAAAGTTATAAGCGGACTTGACCGAGAAAGACCCATCCAAATCCGGCACCCACACCCACCGATCCTCCTCCGAATTAAGAGCCACCAACTCCAACACCTCCCTTAGACGCAAAACAAGGACCTCCTCCCATTGGAATAAAGTTCTTCACCATAATAAGTTCCACAACTGGGTATCCCCAACCTCAAGGAAAAGATCACACACCGTCCCTTCCTTTTGATTAGAAAGAGAGTATAGTCTAGGAAACGTCACGGCTAGGGGAGTACCACCTACCCAATTAGAATTCCAAAAAGATGTCTCTACACCATTCCCAACCTACCCAATTTTGAACTTTAATCCCTCTAAATTTATCGACAAGTGATATCAAAGTCGTAGTTCAACTTAGTGGGTGAGCATAAATGAATCCTAATATTGGATCAACTATAAGATATGATGAATTAAACTTAAGAGAAGACTATTGAATTTCAAATATTCAAGTGTGAGTGGTTAAATACTACATCAATTATGAATGAAAAAAATAATAAATTTATTTAAAAAGATGACACATAAATTTAATATCTTAAAATTTTAAATGAAAATATAACATCTTTTTTTATAGTTTTAAAATATTTGATTCGATGTTTCTCCCAAAATTCCATTAACTCCACCATCATGTTTTATATGTTAACCACAAGCAGGTATATTATGGTGCGTATTGTACTGAGGTGCGATGACTGATGACTGAGTTTTACATGTTGAGGGAATCTTTGATTCTTTGTATACTTATAAGTTATAAGTTATAATAACTATAATGTTTGTCGAATTTGGCACCTTGTGAATAGGAATCTGCTCATTGGATACCGTTTAGAAATAATTTCCCATTTCTATTTGTATTTGATGACAAGAAGTTTACTACTATACTATTTCTGATTCTAATTATAAGATTCTTTTTCATTTTTTTTTTTTACTTTTTTTATAATTTTTTTTCCAAATTTCTAATGATATTAAATATTTATTTACCACAATATATCTCTAATTAAAGTGTATATTTTTTTACAATCTCCTAATAAATACACTAAAAAACATTAAATAATTATCTCTCTTAAAAAATAAAATTGTAAAAATAATACTAATTATCAAAAAATTTAATACCACAATCAACACTCTTAATTTTTATATTTTTCTCAAAAAGATCTTATAGTATTTAGGGACGAAGGTAGTATATATATATATATATTTTTAATAAAATGGCAAGTAGTTTAATTTCAGTTATAAATAAAATAGTTAAATATGTTTTTAGTCCTTATATTTTGCAAAATTGTTAAGAATGGTCCCTACAATTTTAAAATGGTCAAAAAAAAATCACATAAGTTTTTTCGTTATCAAGAATGGTTCATTCCGTCTGTTTTTTTTTACACTAGCTAACAGAATGATTATTAGTGGACATCACTATTTAAATTTTAGTCATACATTTTGCGAAATAGACAATAATGGTCCCTATATTATAAAAAAGGTAAAAAAATATTTCCATAATTTTTAAAAATATATGGACCATTCTTGTTTATTTTGCAAAATGTAGAACTAAAATTAAAACGGTGTAATCCTTCCCTTAACTGACATTGAAAAAAAGACAGAATAAATCATTCTCGATAACAAAGAATTTTTTTTAATTATTTTTAAAATACAAGGATCATTTTTGATAATTTTACAAAACGTAGAGAACAAAGGTGGAGTAATAATTTTGTATTAGCAAAAAGAAAAAAAGTTAGAATCTTAGAATTTTGATTCTTAAAGTAGGTTTGTACCTAAAAATAGGGCGAAAGGTACCACCCATAGTAATTGACTCGAAAAGAAAACAAAATGCAAAGGATTGATATATAGTTGGTGGGTTTGGGCGGTGAGAATAACGAATCTGTGGGTCGGTTGAGTTGAGTTGAGTTGAGTGGGTTTGTAAAATAAAACAGATCCTTCCGTTTCAACACTTTTCCTATAAACCCAACAAAACCCCAATTCATTCAACACTTTCTCTCTCTCACTCACTTCGTATTTTCCGCTTCCATTCTCAAACCAACGCCACCATCTTCTCTCCCTCTCTCTGTAAGCCCTTTTCACCCTCTCTCTCTCTCTCTCTCTCTCTCTCTCTCTCTCTCTCTCTCTCTCTCTCTCGCTTTCCATCTCTATTAGTTAGTGTATTATAGAAGATTATACAGTAGATTATTAGGTTCTGCAATTTAATTAAGCTGATTATTTTACTTTTTCATCAAACCATCATCACCATTCATTCATCTATTCTGATTTCTGACGCCAACTACATGTCTATGATCATTTTTGTACTAAATAAACCATCATATTTAATTATTCATTATAACAATTATTTTTTATTTTTTATTTTTGTTTTAAACCCCTGTGATGAGGTTTTAGGGTTTGATTTCACAACTCTGAAAATTTTGTCTAATTTTTGTTAGACACTCTCAAATAAATCTTTGATTTCATCAAGATTTTATTTTATAAAGGACTCTGACTCTATTAAAGTTTACTTGGAATAATCCTTCAAAAAAATATGTTATGATTAAATTGAGAATAAGTGAATAAAATTAGGGATCAAATTGGTAGTAAGTGGTTAAATATAGGGACTAATAGTAATTTGACAATGTAATATAGACATGGATCATTTTGAAATATTCACAAAGTTAGAGACTTATTATATAAGAGTGTCGTACGCTGCCGGGGACCAATTTGGTTGTTTACTTTTTTTTTTTTTTACGGTGTTTGGCTGGGATCTTGATTTCGTTGGAGGTTTTTATGTAAAGACACAAACTTTACTTGTTTTGTTGGTTGTGGAAAATTGTGTAGCACCAACATTTCAGATTGAATGCTCTGTGTCACGTGACACTGACACATGTAGTACATTCAATCATATCTATTTTCGATGTCTTTGTGTCATTATTAATGTCTAGTTTGGTGTCTGTGTCTACGTTAGTGCTTGCAAGGGGGCACTTAAATGGTGTTTCAAAGGTATGCAATGTTTGGATCCGCGTTACCCAAATCAATTTATTGCGTGCCAAGACGTGTTATTGTTGAAGCTGGACTTTTAAGCTTCTTGTTACTGCATGGTGGTGGCACTAGTTAAACAACTTAGGCTTTGTCTTTAGACTGGTTATGAAAGAATTTTTGTTATATGAGCAGCAATTGATCACAAGAATATTGGCTTTGAGCATAAAATGTGGTCATTTTGTTTTGTTAGGTTGGTTTTGTTTTAAGCTTGGAGCTTCGAGTGAAGAGTATAGAACTACCATCTTGCTTCTTCTCATACTGCTCCATAAAATAAAAGCCGTTTTATAAAACAGGAATGGAACCGATTTCATTCTTTGTAAATTTGTATGGCATAAATTCATTCAACAATCAACAATATTGGTGTTAATATCAATTTACAGTTTGTTTTAGCATTAAAATCTTTTTCTTACTTAACTACATTAGATTTAGTTGCAATTATGTTCCAAACAGATGATGGCTTGGAAATATATAAATCAATTATCAGATACTTCTACAAATTTGTGTCTTATTATAATTTTGGAAATGGGCATTATAATTGGAATTCTGTTATGCACTAACTCTCTTTATAGCTAACCTGGTAGGTTTAGGCATAAGATTAGCTTTATATATCAAATAACATCACAAGTCATTCTTAAGATATGTTTTTATCAATGTAATGATGCAAAAAAAAAAAAAAAGATACAGATTATTTGTGCACATCTGCATCATAATTTTATACTTTGTGCGATGATAAATACTATTTTATATGGCTGTTAGACTCTTGGTGGAACATCTTTCATGCATAAACTTTGGCTAACCGCTAAAATGTATAAACTTTGGCCAACTGCTAAGGTACATCATAATAAATGTAATTTTATTCTTAGTTCGTACAGAAGATTATTGTTATTTGGAGATTTCATTGGCCTTGCAATGTTAGTCATATAGTATTTCAACTGTCCAATTGGGATCTTGATATTTTGTTCTTTAGTATATTAAACCCATTGTCTCTTGTTGTATAGTATTAATTTTATAATATTGATTGATTGTCAGGGTGATCATGGCATCAATGACAGCAGTGAATGTTTCCCCTCTATGCATGTTTCAAACTGCAAGCCGCAATCAATCAACTAGTGCTACGACAGTGAAGTGCGCTTCCTCTTTCGGGTCGAAGAGTATTTCCAGATCTTTTGGCTTGAAGTCATCCTCTTCATATAGAACGACTGCAATGGCTGCTTACAAGGTTAAGCTAATTGGACCAGATGGAAAAGAGAACGAGTTTGACGCCCCAGATGATGTTTACATCTTAGATGCAGCAGAGAATGCCGGAGTTGAACTCCCTTATTCATGCCGTGCTGGAGCATGCTCTACTTGTGCTGGAAAGATTGTTTCTGGTTCAGTGGATCAGTCTGATGGCTCTTTCTTGGATGACAATCAACTTAAGGAAGGCTTTGTGCTTACCTGTGTTTCCTATCCAACCGCAGACGTTGTAATTGAAACTCACAAGGAAGGCGAACTCTACTGAGAAATGGTGGCCTTGAAAGTTAAAACTATTGCTTGAGGAAATTGGTAACTTAAGGTAGATTTTGCATCTGATATGGTTGTTCTGCTTTAGAATCAGCTTTTCTTTGGCATTATTAGTTATTTGGGATGATGGATTTTTGTTTGTGCAAGCAAGCACTGTAGTTTTTTAGATGTGATAAATTTGGCATTTTAATGTTATCAAGGGTGTCATTTTAGTTATGAACGACATAAGCAATCTTTCATAAATTGGTCGAGAAATTTTCAGTTTCTTTTTAAAATAAACAATACATATGTATGTTGATAATATGCATTGGCAATAGCTGCTAGTTTATATGTTCAATCTAAAATTCATAGCCAATTTTTTTAGTCAAAAAAGCATCAATTGCTATCTTTAAAACATCACACTTTTTTGTGTCAAAAAAAAAAAAAAATCACACTTTTTATTTATTTATTTATGAAAACATGTACTATTTGGTTTTATGAAATTCAAAATTTAATTGAAATAATGTACTGAAAAATCAATAATTATGTTCGATGTTGTTATTCGATTTTTGAACGCCAAAGAAATATCCTTTCTGCTATATCACTAAAATCATACACTAAAATGCCCAAGGAAGCTTGTGTCCAACATTAAGAAAATTTATAACACACTAATAAAATTCATATATAGAATTTATGAAAACCTAACTTGACAAAAGAAACAATAATAACAACCAATATTTTTTTTTAATATTAGATGAAGAAAAGAAACACATTTAACTCATACATGATTTTTTTTTTTTGACAGAACTCATACATGAATTAAAAACTTTGATAATATAATACTAACTATTAAGTCAAATGCATAGGAGAAATAGTAACCTTACATATCCAGATTAACAGCATAACTGTTTGCTTCACTTGTTTCATGGATACTAACTGAATTGTTCGGCTCTTCACGCATAGGAGAAATAGTAACCTTACATATCCAGATTAACAGCATAACTGTTTGCTTCACTTGTTTCATGGATACTAACTGAATTGTTCGGCTCTTCACTTTCTTTGGAACTTACTTTTTTGTCATCCGGATTGTTGAGCTCTTCACTTCCTTCGGAATTTACTTTGTCGTCGAGTACAAAGTGCAACTTGTCTTTGATGTCCCTAAATGACCAAATGTTAAGCTTTTGGTTCTTTTTAAATTTGTTTGTCGACAAAACAAGTTTCCAATTTTTCACAAGATTGTAAACACTATGCTTGCGCATGTTCCACTTTCTCAATGACATCGAAAAATCTCTAAAGTAAGGATCCAATACAACCACTTCTAAACCAACTAGGTTACCCTTTTTGTCTCTTTTTTCTAATGCTGCCTTTTCTCTCTCGTTGAGATAATCGAGTTCGACTGGAAGTGAAAGACGACCTTGTTCTTTGTCAAGATCTGTCGGGAACAATTCTTTATGCATGACATATTTAATATCACGACCATTCAGCTCCTTGATCTTGTTCTCGACAAGAATAGGCAATTTTGGTGGCACAATTTTCTTCTTGGCGGGTTTTGGTTTCACTTTTCTCTCTTCGGAAGACATACTTCCTTCACCACTCGAGTGACCCCGGTTTCTGTTATTCACTTGGAAATAATTTTGATTGATATCTTCTATTTGTGCTAACTCTTGATCAGTATAAAAGTGTGGAGCTTCTTGAGATAACACTTTGTGCAAAGTAAAATGAGGTAAAGGGTTGAAAGGTGTGGTATTGCGTTCCTTTTCCACAATGGCTTCCATGTTTTGCAACATTGCTTTGATCTCGATCATACGTTGCTTTTCAATCACGGTTTCTTCCATATTTTGCAACAAATTCTTTGAATTTCAAAAATACCTTTTTTTTCTTCTTTATGAATAATGTAGTGTTTATGTTTAGAATTGTAAAGTGAGTGAGAATTTATAGAAGAGTGGTATCCTAGATTTAAAACTAAGAGTAAATCTCGATATTATATCTTTTATTTTTTTAAAGATTTATGATATTATTTTATACAAAAGATTTGTTGATTTCTTCATAAAAATAAGGATACTCCCTCCAGGTTTTTTTTTTTAGAAAATAAAATTGTTTCAAATTGTTTGTTGTTTTGATAATTTAAGGTTATATTTTATCTATTATACCCTCCTTCCTAATTTTTTTTTATTGACTAAATTTTATATAATCTTTTTATTGTATCTTTTTTTACTAAACTTCTTCATATAATTTTTATATTGTATCTTTTCTTTTATTGGTTTGTTACGATCCGCCTTTAATTTTTTGGAAAAATAAAGTGTGTGCAAAAAAATAGGAAATTTTTTTGTGGATTAAAATTATAGTATAATATATTCCAAAAAAAACAGGTATAATAGGAAAATAAAGTGCAAAAATACACTTTCTTTTGATTTATCTAAAAATAAGGAATACTCCCTCCGTTCCTTTTTGTCAAGTGAGTGAGAATTTGGTCCCGTTTGGATTAGCTTATTTTTGAGCTTATGCAAACAACTTATACAATTTTTATGTATTACAAGCGGCCGTTTGTGTGATTGACATTCTCTGTTGTGCTAATATAGATAACTACTTAATCTCCTTTTTTTATTATGCTTAGTTAATTGATAACTACTTAACTTTTTGTTTTTTTGTGATTAGTTATTAAGAAAAAAAAAAAAATTTACTACAAAAAATTGTTAACCTCCTTTTTTGTTATGATTAGTTATTAAGAAAATATATGCTAAAAAAACTGAAAATCTACTTTTACGTGGAAGTTGTTTTTCAACATATACAAATATTTGTTTGTAAAAAAAACATATACAAATATTTGAACAGAGTAAAGGGCAAAAGTGGCAATAAGAAAAGTCCACGCGAAAGGGGTATTCTCTTTATATATTGATATATGGTATATAGATTACTCCATCCGTTCCTTTTTGTTTGTTGTTTTAGAAAAGAAAAATTGTTTCAAATAGTTTGTTGCTTTGATAATTTAAGGTTATATTTTGTCTATTATACCCTCTTCCTAATTTTTTTTATTGACTAAATTTTATATAAACTTTTTATTGTATCTTTTTTTTTTACTAAACTTCTTCATATAATCTTTTTATTGTATTTTTTTTTACTCTGTTTGGATTGATGGAATATAATGGAATGAAGCGGAACGGAATGAAATATAATAATGTTCCATTGTTTGGATTAGAAAAATAATAATGGAATGGAGTGGAATGGAATAGGATGGAATGAATTTAATATCGTACCACCACTTATCTTCAATTTTGTTCATCTCCTTTTTAAAATATCCAAACAATGGAACGAAATATTTATTCTATTCCGCTCCATCCTATTCCATTCCACTCTATTCCGCTCCGCTCCATTCTATTCCGCTCCGCTCCATTCCATTACATTCCATCAATCCAAACGGAGCCTAAACTTCATATATTATATTCCAAAAAAAAGGGAATAATAGGAAAATAAAGTGCAAAAATACAATTTCTTAATTTGGCTTTTTTTCTCATACAAAAAACAAAAAGGAACGGAGAAAGTATAAGTTTGTCAAGGTAGTTTATGATAAAATAGCTTATAAAAATACAATTTTCACCAGCTTGAATTTACAAAATAGCATAAAACCTAATTTATATTGCATAAGTTATTTGCATAAGCTCAAGAATAAGTTAATTCAAACGGGATCTTTTTAAAAGACTGATAACCTTAGATTTCAAACTAAAAGTAAATCTTGATATTATATCTTTTATTTTTTTAAAGATTGATATATTATTTAATACAAAAGATTTGTTGATTTCTACCTAAATAAGATATTCCATCCGTTTCTTTTTGTTTGAGAAATTTTAATTTATCCAAATTCTCAATTGCAAAATCGTAATTCTTGGACAATATCAATATAAGATTTAATTCATATTAAAATATCACCATAAGATTAAATGATTGAAGTTTTCAATATGGTTCTTGATTTTGCTCTTGGATTGTTGTCCCATCATCCTAAAGTTGATGATACGATTACATATTAATATGGGTCAGTTTTCTTCTTTGTAACATAGGAGGTTAATACACAATCCCTGAATATTCTTTTGATGACCTTCGGTCTTGGAATTCGTTATCCGTTGAATGTTATTTACTAGTTTTGCATTGGGACTTATATTGTAGTGCGTTTGTGGAACACTAACCCAATGATATTTGCTAGATAAGCTGATCCAAACGTGCTCTGAAAGCTCTAATGCTATAAGCTTAAAAATAAAATAAAAAGATAGTACCTCCGTTTTTTTTTTACGTGTCCGTTTAGAATAATAACATCAAATTAAGAAAATGTATTTTTGCACATTAACTTCCTATTATACCCTAATTTTAATCTACCAATAAATTTCTATTTTTTTTGCACACACTTTCTTTTTGCAATAAATTTAATATGTTAAGTAATAAACTTTAGTTTTCCAAATATATAGCATTAATTAGTTTTATTGAAAAAGATAAGAGTAATTGAATTTTTTTTTGACAAAGATACAATTGACAAATGGTACCCTTAAAACACCAAATAGACAGTTAAATAGGAACGATAAATCCAACATTTTTGGACACTTAAAATGGAAAGGAGGGAGTACAAAATATAAAAATAGGAAGAAAAAGTGTACAAAATATAAAAATATGAACAAAAAAATATTAGTTAAAAGAAATTTACCCATGAAAATAAGAACAGAAATCGTGATAAAAGATAGGCATCAACAATAAAAATTCAATTTAACATATAACAACTTATAAAATGTTTCAAAAAAATAAACTTATATATATAAAAAAAAAAGTTATAACAACTTAAAAAAATAAATAAATGAATCTAATAAAAGAAGATGTGTGGGGGAAAAAGAAAAAGATTAGGCCAACTTATATAAATTTGAAGGACAAAATTTAGATGCATTTCTTTAGATGTTTTTTGTATGACTTTTTAACATAAAATTCATATTTTGTGGATATAACAAACTTTTAAGTTAAGAATCATACGAAAAACATCTAAAGAAATTCACCTAAGTTTTATCCAAAAAAAGACGATCATGTCTACAATAAAAGATTAAGAACAAAAAAATAGAAACAAAAATACAATATATTAAAGATTTAAATACAGTTTTGGTCCCCTTATTTCGTAAAATTTGTAATTTTAGTCCCCTTATTTTATAAAATCCGTAATTTTAGTTCCTTATTTTACTTTCTTCAATTTTGGTCCTACTATTTTACAAAATCCATAATCTTAGTCCTTCTATTTTATTTCCAACAATTTTGATCCCCTATTTTTTAAAAATTTAGATACTTGGTCTCCTCATTTCACACCTTCAATTTTGATGATATGGTATTGAGACATCAAATAAAATCATCCTTAATCTTCTTCTTTTGACAACCTTCATCTTCATCACTATTGTGAAGAGAATGCCAGAAAATGGGTTATATCAAGCTCTTCTTGCCTTTCAAAAAAAAAAACCATCAAGCTCTTCTTCTATTGGATTTATTTTCCTCCTCCTCTTCCTCCACAAGCACACACAGCATGGAATCACAATAAAATGAGCCCCCATTTTACTACTCAGTTTCTCATCTTCTCCGCAAGGACTTTCATCACCCATATATCAATAGCCTTTTTCAAACCTTTAAATCAAACCTAGATATTCACAGAGATCTACAAAAAGAATCCAAAAAATACACAGGTATACAAAATCTCAAACAAAACAATAGCAACAATACACGAAACACCGATAGAAAAATTCAAAGATTTTCCGGTCTCTAGTATAACATATTGTTAATAGATTACTACTAAAGTACATAATTTTGTCTTTATCAATTTTAATAATATTTTAAACTTTTTACCTTTAAATATAACTTTACTTCTAAAGATATGAAAGATATGGAGAAAGGATCCCCTCATGTGCAATTTGCACCGGAGAGCACCGGAGAGGGAGCAGTGTGGATCACTGTCATTAAACTTTTGTTTTTTATTGTTTAAATTTTTTCTACTTTCCATCTGACGGCTACATCTGCACTGCATTGATTATGTCACGGAAGAGGATCTCCTCTCGAAAGATATGCATCAAAATAGAAATACAATCTTAACATATAACAACATTGTTTTCAAAAAAACAAGATTATACCAACAATAAAAGATTAATATGAAAAAAAAATTAATACGTAAAACAGAAAAATAGGAACTCAATCTTTATTGTCTAGATACATGTTTAATTTAATGTACCTATAAAGTTTTTTTTTTTTCTTATATTCAAAACCGGAGGGAGTAATTTTTGGCAGAAAAAATCTACTCGTATTTAGTCGACAATTCTGACACTATACCTTCTTCTCTACTTCCCTAAACCATGTACCTTGAAGTTCAAGTACATGTTCAATTCATTCCTACTATAAAAAAATTATTATTTTTATTTCTTACAAAAAGAATCAGAGGAACTATAATATAACAAAGATATTATTGAAAAGCAACAATTAATATTTCATTGAACTTTAAAAATAAGAAGTAAATCAACAAGAAAAAGAAACAAAATGAGTACTATAAAAACCTTATAACTTGTAATCAAATGATAGAGCAAATAGTGCATTCACACTAGTCTTTGAAAACAGAGTTGCTCTGCCCCTTCTCTTCCTCCACATTGAAGTATAGTAGTAATTAAATAATATCACATCAAAGTCCACACATTATTAATCCAACCTTACATCACCTCACTTTATGTGCATAAATATTGTTGCATATTATAATCAAGATCAGATCAATAATAATGACAAGCTTTTCCTTCTTCAACTCACTTCTTTTCTTTCTTCTCACCATTTCAGGTACTTTATCTTATTTTATATGCAGCGTCGTCTCCGACTTTTTAGAGGTCCTGCTTGAATATGATATTTTCTTCTTTTTTCTATTATAAACATTATGATGTTAATTTGTTTCTAAATATGATTTTCAGATTCATTTATGCAAATCAATGGCCTAAGTTTTGGAATAAACTATGGACAAATAGGAAACAATCTACCTTCTCCTTCAAGAGTATCTGTTCTTATAAGATCAATGAATGTAACAAGAATCAAACTCTATGATGCTGATCCAAATGTTCTACATGCTTTCTCTCAATCAAATGTTGAATTTGTTATAGGAATTGGAAATGAGCATTTACAAAATATGACAAATCTTTCAAAAGCTCAAATTTGGATTCAACATCATGTTCTACCTTACCTTTCACAAACAAAAATAATTTCTATAAATGTAGGAAATGAAGTGTTCAATAGTAATGATACTCAATTAATGTTAAACCTTCTTCCTTCAATGCAAAATGTCCATAATGCCCTTGTTAATCTTGGATTAGACCAACTAATTAGTGTCACAACAGCTCATTCTTTCAACATTTTGGAAAATTCTTACCCTCCTTCATATGGTTCTTTTAAGCAAGATTTGATGCAATATATTCAACCACTTGTTGAGTTTCTTGATCAAATTAATTCACCTTTTCTTATTAATGCTTATCCTTTTTTTGCTTATAAAGATAACCCTAATGAGGTATCTTTAAACTATGCATTATTTCAACCAAATCAAGGTTTGGTTGATTCAAATACAAATTTACATTATGATAACATGTTGTATGCACAAATTGATGCTGTTTATGCTGCAATCAAAGTGATAGGATATACGAATGTCGAAGTTAAGGTTTCCGAGACAGGTTGGCCTTCAAATGGCGATTCCGATGAAATCGGAGCTACACCTCAAAATGCAAAATTGTATAATGGTAATTTGCTTAGAAGAATTGAAGAAAAACAAGGAACTCCTGCAAAACCTTTGGTTCCAATTGATGTATATGTTTTTGCACTTTTTAATGAAGATTTGAAACCTGGTCCTGCTTCTGAGAGAAACTATGGACTTTATTATCCTGATGGTAGTCCAGTTTATAACATTGGATTGCAGGGTTATCTTCCACAGATGGTTGTACCTTCCAAATCTAAGGTAATGAAAATTTTAACCACATTTCAATTTTTTTATCAGATTAATTTCTATGCACCGACATTCTGTAAAACTTTTCTACATATGCATTTAGTTAAATCGCACTATTATACAACTTTGTTATGTTAGTTCTTAAAATATCTTCATAAATATCTATATGCGGTGAGATATGATTAGGTGTATGTAAATATAGGTTTTTATACTGTATGTACGTGACTATAGTGCCAATTACAGTTAAAAATTTGTAATGATTTGACGGTTATGATTGATTAACAATGTAAATAGTTTTTATACTAATAGTATATATGACTTGGATGCATTAGATTATTGGCATTCCAATTTATTTAGTAGTTTTTAATTTAGTGTATGTAATGCTTCAATTTTTGTTCTTATGCAGGTTTTGTCTTTCAATTTTATTGTATGTATAGTTACAAGCTTGATTTTTACTTGGGAGCTTTCAAGATCATGATCAGAACAAGGGAGGATTCAAATGAAGCATAGGAAGTCCTATACATTAGTCTTTTTTGCAATAGAAAGTTATTCAAGGTGAAGGAATATTCAAATGATTCTTGATTTTTTATTTATTTTTTTCATTTTTGTAATTACCTTGCAATTTTTTTAGCAAGGTGATTAAAAAATTTCTACTTTACTATTTAAGCATTTTTGAGATACCATGTGGATCATATGAATATTGAATCTATAGTGGAGTAAAAATGACTATATAATGATTTTGGATCCATTCTATTCTACCATAAAATAAAAAAATTAGATATTATATCCTTATGTAAGAAAGTTTAAGGGAAGGCTTATTTGATGCCACCACACCATTTTATTCTTGGATTTATGTTACTGGCACTATAGTACAATTTAGAACAGTTTGAAATAATTTAACTGGAAAATTTTGTAACCATATATTTTGAAAATTATGTGTGCTAAAATACATCAACTAAAGCAGAACCTGTCAAATGCTGTCCAATTTGTGTGTCCACTAAGTGGATTCTTGTGGCCCTTTTTATTAGGCTTAATTAACCACCCTAGAAAATAAGTTAATTTGTTAATTATTAAAATAATTTAATCCAAATACTTCTTTTACAATATTCTACTACATCGATCAACTATAATTGTCAGATCACAAACTTTATTTTATCTATTACGAGAAAAAACGACTTCAATTGACTCTTGTTCCCGTGAATTTAACTCAGTTGATATTAACATCATATTATATATGCATTGCAACTTATTCACTTTAAAAGTTAGTGATATCATGTTATATATATGCTAACGATGTAAATATTTTTACATTGATAGTATTTCAAAATTTAATTGTTATTAAAATATGGTAATGAGTCTCCATCTTCCACATATTTCCTACTTGCAATCATGCATATGAATCTTCAATAGAATAAAATTATTCTTGTCTTCAGCTATACAAAAGTCCAAATGGGTTGCATCAGATTATGGGGAAGATATAGTCCTCTTAGAACCTCATGCAAGAAATTCAAACCCCACAAGATTATGTGACTTTTTATTTCAATTTATTTCGGTTGTATATTTTCCTTGCTGCCTTGCATTTCTTATCTTATCAGATCTTCATAATTATTTAAGTGTGCATTATTTAAAATATGTGATGTGGTAACTGGTGAGTGAATTTGCTCATGTGACATTGACCAATTAGATTAAAACCCATTCATGTACTTTACATGTCATATAAAGTTAATTCTTGTATTAAAAAAATTATGGCTATTTTTTTAAAAAAAAATTGTTGAAATAAATAAATGAAATAGTTTCAATTCAAATGGGCAATGCCACATTAAGAACTTTGACATTTACAAATTTGAGGACTAAAATTACAAATTTAAAAAAGACAGACTTATAAAATCATAAATGAAATTAAATTGAGGGGCCAAAATTCATTTCATCCTCTAATACTTACTCATGCCACTTGTTCTTTTGTTGACCAACTTGAATTTCTGTCAATAGAGTCCAACCATTCATATAAAACTTCCATCACGATTTTCTTTTTATAACAAATTAATGAGATATTTCGAAGTATAATTTTAGAGAGAAAAAATGTGCATATTCCCTTCATTTTAAAATATAAATATAAATTGGTCAATAAAAATAAATATATTTAATTAAAATTTTAAATCAAATATATCAAAAAAAAGTACTCATTTTTATTTATATGTTGGAACGGAATAAATATCTAATAAGTATTCAAATTTTGAAATGAAAGAGTCATTGCCAAATATAAATAGCTATAAGGCAATAATAAATAAGATTCCAGTCCACAAGGGTGACACCATCTTTTTTCTTTGATTACAAAGAGGGCACAAACCCAACGGTGACACTATATTGGTGCCTTATACTCACAAAACAAAATGTTCTTGTCTTAATGAGATATTCAAAAATCACAACACATATGATAATAATATGGACTATTTTTTATCGTTGAATTTCAAGTATGAGTGGTTAAATCTCATATCGACTATAAATGAGACGAATGTTGGATTTATAAGATATGCGATTTATTAACCTAATGCCTTAAGATTTTATGTGGAGGTATGACTTCTCTCTATCTTGTGGTTCAAAGTATTTGACCTGATGTTTCTCTAGAATTCATCTGGACTCCCCAACAATTCTTAGTATGTTATGTGGTTGCAGCATTGTCAGGCAAACGAAGTTGCTAGTTTACATTATGCGTGCAGTCAGAGGCGGTACCGGGGGAGGGCTGAGGGTGGCCACGGCCCTCCCCCACTCAAAAAAAATATTTTTTTTAATAGGTAGAGTATTAATGTAATCATATTATAAATTATTTTAAGTAATTCTATATACATATTTGTACAAATATTAATGTAAATATTAATTTAAAGTTTATTATTAATGACTATAAGGAATTCGGCACATATATTAGTTCAAATATTAGTGTAAATATTAGTTTATAGTCTATTATTGATGATTTCAAATGGCTCGGTATATATAGGTAGAATATTATTTTAAGTTATATAGTCTAATTTTATGATAATGAACTTTAAAAAAATAACGGATAACTAATTGAATTTATATTATTGTGTAAAATTAGCAACTGAAGTAACATTATAAATATGAAATGAATGACATAAATAAATATGTTTATTAATATTTAATTTTTTAAGTGAGGTAATAGGGGGGAAATTAGAATAAAAAATAATAAATTATAAGATAACTGAATTAACTTATCAAAATCAATTATAAGCTAAAATAAATAAGCTATAAGCTCATAAAAAAAATTACTAGATGTGTTTTTATGCTTTTTATGACTTATATTAAAAAAAAATTGGCCCCCCCAAATAATTTTTCCTGGTTCCGCCACTGCGTGCAGTTGCTATGTTTTATTTAAGCGCTATGAAGTTTGATGGAAGAATCAAGGAGGCCAACAAGTGGGAGGAACTAGATTTGAGAGTTGCAAGTGCAATTCATCTGTGTTTGGCAAATAATGTTCTTGCGAATATGCAGAATTTGTCATCAGTCAAGTAACTCTAGGAAAAGCTCGAAGGATTATATCAAACAAATAACATCTCAAATCGGTTGTTGCTGTAGGAGCAATTCCACAATTTCCGCTTGAATCAGGGTATGAAAATATCGGATCATCTTAGTACTTTGAATATTATTGTTTCTGAATTGAAATCTATTAAAGTTGAGTTTTATGATGAAAAGATAAAGCGTTAAGACTCATTTTGTCCCTTTCATCTTCTTATGTTCATCTCAAATCTGTTTTGATGTATAGGAGGGAAAATTTGAGTTTTCAAGAAGTTGTAACTAAAATTATTTCTAAAGAAAGGAAAATGAAAGGTGATGAAATCACTTCATCAAGTTCGATGTTGCTAACTAAAAGTGAGGATAATGGGAAAAAGATTCATACAAAAAATCTGACGTGCTAGAAGTGTGGAAAGTCTAGACATGTAAAGAGAAATTATTCAGGTAGAACAGTATCTGAAAAAATGTCTAACATAATCAACACAAGTTCAAGTGTTTAATTATCTTGAATTTAACTTAAAAACATTAAATAAATTGTAACTTTTATTTCTTACTAGCCGCCAAACGGGCACGTGTAATCAATATTCTTTCTTTTTTTTCGTGTGTGATCGATATTATGTATTGTGCAAATATAAATAACTACTAAATCTCATTTTTTATTGGACTTTGTTAATTGATAACTACGTAACCTGTTTTTTTTGTTGTGGTTAGTTATTAAGAAGAAAAAATAATAATTTTTTTTTACTATATAAAAACTGAAAACCTACTTTTATGTGGAAATTGTGCTTAGTTATTAAGAAAAAAAATTATTTACTAAAAAAAACTGAAAATCTATTTTTATGTGGAAGTTATTTTTTAAGGGTAAAATTGGAATAATAAAAAAATCATCCCAAAAATTTGAATCCCCTTTATATATTAGTATAGATAAAAAGAATAGAATAGAGTAATAACATTTGATATTTGTTTTGTTAATAAATTAAATAAAATTATGGGTCACATCGAGTTGGGTGGTATAGGTTTTAGGCACGATCGATAGTATGGCCGGCCAAGTCATTTGAAATTGAATTGTAATGTTCATTCATAGTTCGTACATAATTAGTTTGGTCCCAATATTGGTATTGTCTGATTTGACATGTTAATTAATCCATCCATTTGAAGTTGAAATGCTGATTCAGCCATATCATGTCGGCAATAACATGTTGAATTCTACTCTGTTTTTCCCTCATGAGATGATGACCACTAGCCAAGGCTTCAATAACATGTTGAAATTGGATATCACTTGAATGTTTTCTTTGATCGTCTTATTAGGTTTTCGTTTTCGAGTCATCCGCTATTTGTATCGATGTATCAAATTTAATACTTCCTCCGTCCCAAAATATAAGTAAAAATGAGTCAAATAAACTTGATGTATTTGGTTAAAAATTTGGACCAAATACATTCACTTATGTTGACTAATTTTTGCTTATATTTTGGGACGAAGGGAGTAGTAGTGTTGGATATGAAGGAGTATTTTGAGATTGTCAGTTGTACATGAGTTTATGAATAGAGATTTGACTGTTTTGTTTTCTTTTTTTGGATTTTGGGCTTCTATATTTTTTATTCTACAATTTGATATCAGTTTTGAATTATAGAATTTGAAACCTACTTTTATTAAGACAATTATGTGTGAATCATTGATTTCACCTAATTATAAATTTTGATTTTTAAAGATGATGAAGATAATTTTGATTTGTTTGGGCTTATTGATTTTGATGAAGGTGCTTTCTGAATTTTTTGATGAAGATAGTGATTAAAATGATGAACACAATGAAGATGATAAACAAATTAAATATTTATTTATTTTTAAAAAAAGTTAATATTCAATAAAAATTAATAACAACATTTATAATAAATTTGTCTTTTGGCATATTTCAAGTATTTATTAAAAAATCAAACAACTAATTGTTTTCATCTTTCGTTATTCTTGTTTCTCTTTTGGCATATTTCAAGTATCTATTACAAAAGGCTACACAAAATATATAATGAAGTTTAATAAAAAAAATAATGAACTTTGATGATCATCAAAAAAATTATGTGAAGTCTTTAATAAGGTTAACCATCAGTCAAATGAGTGAGCTAAAGGGATATACACAACATATTTATTAGAGACATTTAACATCATTTCCAATTTTATAAATGTCTTCTTGCAACTCCTAAGTGCTAAAAAACTATTTAATTAAAGTCAACAAAATATGAAATTTTTATTTATAAAGCAATACAGTACAAAATATTGAATTTATGAAATGAAATTAAGAAAATATATGGCACAAATTCTCATGCTTGTTTATACTTTGATTATCTTTCTTGCTCTATTTCTAGTTGTAACCGGCAGAAGTATGTCCATTTTCAATTTTTCATACCATTTTCAAAAAAATTTAAATTTATCTTATAAACAATACTATATCACTATTTAATAACTTTTGATTTTTTTTCTTATATGACAATGCAGCTACAATTCCCTGCATTGATGACAGAGATTGTCCACAAACGAGATATCCTAATGTTTGGAAGTGCATAATTAAGTTATGTGAGTTAAAGATCATATATACCTTTTAGCTTATAATTTTAAGTCACATAATAATGTTTGTACTTTTATAATTTATTTCAAAATTTTATTTATGTTTCTCTAGTTTTTCTAATTTATATGACAAGCTCAAAAGTGTATTATTAAATTCATTTCAATTAATTATTTTCTTGATATTTGTCGCGAGTGAGAGTGAAAGTGGAGAATAGGTGGTGGTTGGATATACCACTTCCATCGGATATAATACCCTTGTTCTATACATGAGTGGAGTAGTACTTTTAAAAATCATCGGATATAACAGTACAAGACATAATAAAATTCAACAAAATTTTATGGTACTATGCGATTTATTGTGTTGTATAATGTTTGGTGGATAAAATGTTATTTTGATATTTTTGATAATTTCCACTTGATATAAAAAGTTGTCATGTTGTTTAGTGAAGAAAAAAAACTTTGTCTGGTTTATTGCCCCAACTTTATACAATACAGTTGAAGTTGTCATGCCTAATTTCTTATTTTTTAGCAGATCAATATGAAATTCATATAAATGCACCACCAATCAACTAAAATCCTTCCAAAAGTATTACGTATATAAAAAAGAAAACAAAGAGCGGGGGAACATAAACCAAACCCACAAAAACGAGATTAACGAAAGCAATAATTAAGATGACCAGCTCTGTCTTTAAAGAAATCCTCTCTAGAACAATTTGGTAATTGATCTCACAAAACTAAACCATAAAAAAATAATCCAGCATTGCCTAGTCTATCTGTATAGGTATTTCTCTCTTTGTAAATATGAGAAAATCTAACATGAAAATTTCAAATGAGATGAAGGAAATTTTTCCATTTGATCTTAAGTTTCCAAGGAATCATATTCACATTTATAAAGCATGGACCTAGCAGGGGGAGTCATACTCTGGCCAAAGATTTGTCCAACCACTAGCATGAGCAAATTCAATGGCATAAATTGCAGCAAAAATTTCAACATAAAGAGAAGTTGCAACAACAATATTAACTAAATATGCACGTAAAAACTACCAAAATGATATCTAAAGATGCCACCACAAGAGGAGATCCTTGATGATCCTTTAGATGCTCCATCAATATTACACTTGACCTTATAATTAGGGGGCTCTACTTAGTTAACTGACCTAATAGATGGAGGAGAGGGATGATGACAATTAACATCAAAATAATTAAGAACATTAAATTCTCATATAGAAGAATACATGTGACCTTTGGAATGATGGGTTGCTTGAGGAATAATGCACTTAACATAGATCAAACGACGAACAAAATTGGAAGGAATACATTAAATATGACAATGTTCCTGATTTCTAAACCAACCACAAAATATTTACAATAGTTGCAATGATGAGATTATGTAATTTAGGGCTCCAACCTTTGTTACATGTGTCAAGAAGTGTATCAACACTAGAAAGATAATGAGTAGGGGTGCTCAAATCCAAACCAATCCAAAAAAAAACCGCAAACCGATCCAAAAAAACCGAAAACCGCAAAAAACCGAATTTTTTCGGATGTGTTTGGATGTTCATTTGTGAAAACCGCTGGATCGGATCGGATTTCGGATTGATTTTTTAAAATTTAAAACCGATCCAAACCGAACCAAACCGAACCAAACCGCATATGTATATTTTAATACTTATTACTCCCTCCGTTCCTTTTTATTTGTTGTTTGAGAAAAAATAGGTGAAATTAAGAAAGTATATTTTTGTATTTTATTTTCCTATTATACCCTTTTTTGGGATATATTATACTCTAATTTTAATCCACCAAAAAATTCCTATTTTTTTGCAAACACTTTCTCTTTCCAAAAAATTAAAACCACCAAAAAAAATTATATGAAGAAGTTTAGTAAAAAAAAAAATACAATAAAAAGATTATATGAAAAAAAATTATATAAAATCTACTCAATAAAAAAAAATTAGAAAGGAGGGTATAATAGACAACACATAACCTCAAATTATCAAAACAACAAATAATTTGAAACAAATTTGCTTTTCTAAAACAACAAATAAAAAGGAACGGAGGGAGTAATATTTACTAGTATAAAAATATATTGCATTAACTTATTTTTTGTGCATATATTTTAATACTTATTAATATTAGTTAATACTATTTGTTAGATTAATTAATATATTTTTTACTTTTTGACATGTTTCAAATATAATTGATAATTGTCATTCCAAAATATTAATTATAAATATAATATATCTTATATTTTAAATTAAACTTAATATTTATATCGTTAAAAAAAGTTAAACTATTATATTATACATTTTTTTATAATATTAATATTTAATAAAAATAATTATGATTTATAATTCGGATATCCAAAAACCGATCCAAACTAAACCGCATAAAATTGGATCGGATTGGATTGGATTTTTTTTATTTTTCATCCAAAACCGAACCAAACCGCAAATAAATTTATTTTTGGATCGGATGCATTTTTCCCTCAAAACCGATCCAAACCGAACCGCGAGCACCCCTAATAATGAGACATGCCTAGCAAAGAAGAGAAAAACTAATTTAGATTTACTATAGTTACACTTCACATAGTTAGTACATTTATACCATCCAATTAAAATCAAACAATTTATATTTTAAGATCGAACATTAATTATTTATAAATATAAATTTCATACTTTATATTTAGACCGTCTAAACTTAATCTAACGATTCATATATTATTTATTACACTGTAGTCACTATTTTTTAACCGCATACGACCTAAATCCGAGAACGACGCAATAAAATGAGAAGATAAGAGAATTTTCCCAAAAATTATCTTAAAATTTTGGGTTGTATACAAATAGAATTTCTCTAAATATAAAGGTTAAATTACTTTTGCAACAATTTTATTTTATTTTACAAAAGAGGGGGGAAATTTTCCAACTTACTCCTATGAAGCTGAAATTGATGATATGGCGGGAAACCAAACCTAGTTATTAGCTACAACAAACACAAATCCCCAAATTTCAATCCCAATTCTAACCCTAATTTCAATCCCAATTACAAATCGAAGAACATAATCTAATGGCAGAGACAGAGGATCTTCCCAAAACTATCGTACGCCGCGTGGTGAAGGAAAAGCTATCCACTTGCTCCGACGACGGCGACATTGCCGTCCACAAAGACGCTCTTCTCGCATTCTCCGAAAGTGCAAGAATCTTCATCCACTACCTTTCAGCTACGTAAGTAACCTTCTTTCTCAGTCTCTCTGAAACCCTAATTTACCAATTTGATGAAATTGAGGTCTAAATCCCCATTAGGGTTCAGATTTTGGGAGTAATTGAAGAAATTTTGCAATGGGTTTGGTATTTGATTTTAAAAATGTGAACTTTTTGAGATAGAAGATGATTGTATTTGCAGGGCTAATGATATATGTAAGGAGTCAAAGAGACAAATTATCAATGCTGAAGATGTTTTCAAAGCTCTTGAAGAAACTGAGTTTACTGAATTTGTTAGGCCTTTAAAAGCTTCTCTTGAAGGTCACTTTTACTTACCTATGATATGATATGATGTGACTACTTTGTTAGTATTAATTTGTTAGCTTAGCTTATAGTGAAGTGAAGATTTAATGATTTAAGGCTTAGGATCATGATGAAGTGTTGTCATTTGTTTAAATGTTATGGTATTCTTATTCTACTTTTCATTGTTATAGAAATTCAAAAGGACAAAACTTTGGTGTTTTTCGTGTTGATCTTAACTTCAAATTATCATAACTACCATGATTTTCTCGAATCCGTAATTTTTGTCAAAGTTTGTTATAACCACAAAAATGTATTTAAGTTTATGAACATCACTTAAGCACGTAAAGAATGCACTTAAATTTTGTCTATTCAAAAAATGGTTAAAATTATGTAAAATGTGATTAAGACTAGTCCCCGTTGTTGAAAAAGGTAGGAGTAATCAGAATGTCCATGAATTGTTTAACAAGGATAAGATGGTTACCTCGAAAGTGTCTTCCTTAGCTAAAACCCTAAACTGAGCTAAAGGGTTGGTTCTATGTTGTGTTCTGTACACTGTGCACCAACTCTAAGCATGGAGAAAGATGTGATCTTGCTTATTGTTCACTGTTATGCCGCACAAATAAGTGTGATCAGCTTTTGAGTAATATTTGGTTCGTAGCTTTAAAGAGCAGTGTGACGATATGTTTGAATCACACATGACACTACTTCATAACATTTTAAATGAAATTTATGTTATTTCACGAATACATTCATATATAAGTAAAAGATATGTAGTTGTTAGGATTTGATTAATGTCTGCTCTAACTTACCAAATGGAAGAATTCAATTGTTGTGTCTCTGAAGTCTTTGGCGGGCGTTAACAAATTTTCTTTTTGGCCTATCAGAGTTTAGGAAGAAGAATGCTGGGAAGAAAGCAGCGGTGTCAAAGGGAAAAGGAGATGAGAAGGGAAATGAGAAGAAAAAGAAAAGAAAGTTGGAAGAAGGTGAGCCATCTGATAAAGGCAATGGTGGTGGTGATGAGTGAAGACCAATAAAATGAAAGGAATGACGGCAATTGCATTACTCACAACTGATCCAAAATGTAAAACTTGGATAATATATACGATTCCTTGTAGCTTGGATGCTGCGTACCTATCGACAATGTATTAATGTCACAAATATAGCTTTCAGCCAAGTTTTGTCTGTAAAACGCTGATGGAAGGAAACTTTTAGGAAAGAATATTGCATCCCAAATCTTGATGATTTCATTTTTTTTCACTAGGTCTGTGTTGGGATATAGAGGGTTGAACATGAGCAGTTCTATTTGCCTTCGGTAATCGGTTATGAATGTCTGGATTGCATGCCCCAATGCTGCAACAAATTTAAGCTAATTCAATTTTCAGTTAATGCAGTAAACGTGGATATGGTTAGTTCATTGATTGTCCACTTCCCTACTTAATCCTTTTAAAAACATAATGCAAAATGGATCTATTTTGGTATCATTGTGTTACTGTGTACACTACATTACTACTCTTGTTTAATTACAGATTTGTTTTGGTACCATTGTGCATCATTTATCACAACACAAACAAAAATTTATACATAAAGTCTCTGATTTATTATTAATAATTGCATCTCTACTTACATTTTATCTCACATCTTTCCCCATTTGAATTTTCATAGTTTAAGCAATCCTCTTTAACGTTCATCACTTTCATATCCCTCTTCAACTTATTAACTTAGAATTTTGCAGAATGTTCTTGGAGCTTTTGACTCAATAAATCTCCTCTCACATGAAAAAGTCACAATAAAGCATGTTCTCTTCTGCACTAATAAACAACAAAATTTAGATTCTAAGTACATTACGAGAACCATATCGATCCGTGACATAATCATAAAAACTCAATTTGGTCCCTCGGTTTACTTTTATCTCTTGCATTCTTTAGTAACATGTGGTTAAGGTTATGATATGTGTAGTGTCACAATAGGATTGTGACAATTCAAATATGCGCAAAAAATATAGTTTAAATGCAAACATGGTCGAAGGAATTTATTTTATAAGGAGTTAAAATGAATTTTTTTCTCAATACTAACACACTCCTTGATGTTTGTAAAGAAATTGCTAAATTACAATATATTTATGAAAAAGTTCTTTCCAAAATCTTTAGCTCCCAGTGTCACAATAGAAAAGTATGACTTCATCTTTAGTTCCTATAATATAATTACTAATTAGAATGTGCAGAAACTAACTGGAAGACCAGATGATTTGGTCTTCGAAATAAAAACATCAAATATCAAGGACATACTTTGAATTAGTGGTATAAGATAAAATGATATTATCCTACTATATTTCAGCCTACACGACAAATCCAAAAATCCTAGAAGAGTGGCGTTGATAAGAACTACTTGAGATTTAAGAAAAGTCTCAATTATATGCAATTCTGCAGCTGGGATAAGTCATACATTAAAACACCCTTAAAATCATGAATGTAACTAATATCAAGACTGAACATATAGATGAATAAATATTTAATGTAAAACAATAGTGTATCACATTTTGATAAATGAAACAGCTCATGAAGGCACTTCATAAAATATATTAAGAGACCAGCTAATACGGGCGGTATCTGCGCCCTTGGCCACTATCATTGCTGTGTCTTCCCTTACTTGAACTGCCCGTATTCCTGCTGCCACCACCACCTCCACCGCTACCACTGTCATTCCTTCCGCCTCTTTGATGTGAAGGCGGGGTGTGCGGCTGCAATCCTGGTTGTTGCCTGCAGAAAAAAATACATTCTCAGGCTTTGGATTCATGTAACTAGGTAGGAATTACAGCTTTTTATATTACAAAACATGGCAACAAGATATGCTAGATGTCATGATAGGACACATGCTATAAATGTAATATGCATATACATATATTGAGGAGCAACAATCCATAGTCCTACTTACAATACATATCCAATGCGTCCATCAGCCAGAAGCATTGGCATCATGGCCATTCCAGCGGGAGTTTGACCCGGTCCATACATCAAAGGCTGTGAGAGATGCAACTCCAATCATCAGCGGAATATGTGGTGAATGTGAGAATAAATCAATGGCATATATTTACATACCTTGCATATAAAAACACTTTATGTAGCATGATACTGATTAGTCTGATGGACATGATTATGGGGCACTAGTTAAGGAACCTAATATAGTGAAATTAACTTGAAACTTGTGTAGTCTATCTTTACAAAATATAAAACATACTCTTTTCAATACAAAATTTACCTTTATTGGTTTCCTTAACAGGCAAGAGCGGGTGTAATATTTCTCTTATAAAGAAGACAGGATTTTGTCATATTTCTCTTATAAAAAGATCACGCGAGAGTGTCCAATATATAAAAGAGGTTTACAATAAGGCTATAATGTCACTAATTCATAGAATAGTAATGTTTAATGTCAGCAGTAACATAATCCGAACCACATAAGAGTATCTTCGAATCTCAAAACAATTAAAGAATATCTAACCAAAACCGAAATGCATGAATCACCTGTGCAAGACCAGGAGCACCAAATCCTGCACCGAGTGCACCATAGGGATTCCCAACCAAACCGTATCCAACATGTGGCGGATAACTTGGAAGCAATCCTGGATTCTGTGTATTTGTTACTCCAGCCTTCTGATCAGCCTGTGGCTTTGCTAGAGAACACTCTAACATTTGTCCTGAAAACTCAGAACAAACCTAATCAATATTAGCAACAGTTACATAACTTTGAAAATGCATGTAGAAGACTATTTTTAATATATTTCAATGTTGTGAAAAGAGTACATGCACTAATTCGTTTAAATAGACTAGTCTAAACTTAATGGGCCTAATACAATTATTATGAATAATTACAAATATATATTATTTACAACACTCACCACCTTCAAGCTGATGAATTATCTATCATTCTCAGCTTGCAAGTAAGTTGGTTAGATCGTTCTGTTGGTAAATTCTTTGTTAACACATTTGCTAATTGGTGCCCAAAAGGAATGTAGGTTGTAGTTACCAATCTACTATCTAGCTTCTCTTTAATGAAATGCTGATCTATCTCAATGTGTTTTGACCTGTCATGTTGAACAGGATTATGAGCAATATTGATGACCTTCACACTTTATCTTTAAATCCTCTAGCACAATTTTCATCCAAAGTAGCTCACAAATTTCAAGTGTCATAGCTCTAAATTTTTCCCCAAGCTGGATTGAGCAACTAAATTTTTCTTCTTACTCCTCGAAGCAACAAGGTTCCTACACAGGAATGTACAATAACTTGAAGTAGATCTTCTATACTTATTGAACTCGCAATAATTAGCATTAGTGCAAGCCTCCACAGTAAGACTTCCACCTCTTTTAAACAAGAGTCATCTCCCTAGAGTAGCTTCAAGATATTATAGAACACAGTCTACAATTTGCATGTGTCTCACCCTCGAATCATGCATGAATTGACTCACCATACTAACTGCATAAGCCAAATTTACCCTAATGTATCTCAAGTAAATCAACTTCCACACTAATTGTTAGAGTCCCACATCGGTTGCGAGACGGACCGAATAAATGTTTATAAACGAGGGCAATATTCACCTTACAAGCCGGTTTTGTAGGGTTAAGTTAGGCCAAATTCCAATTCTAAGATAGTATCAGAGCCTCCTCCACGATCCTCTGGGCCACCTACTATCAGGTTTCTGATCAGGCCACCCACCATTTATATTTGCGCACCAAGCCCAATAGTGTTGGACGCGAAGGGGTTGTTAAGAGTCCCACATCGGTTGTGAAATGGCCTTGTTTATAAGCCAAGACATTCCTCACCTCACAAGCCGGTTGTGTAGGGTTGAGTTAGGCCAAACTTCCGATTCTAAGACTAATCTATGATATTGAGCCTTGTCAACTTTGGCACTTTCCTCTTCAAAGTTCATACATTTTCTGAGATAAAAATGTCTAGGTCACCGCAATTTCCAAATTTTTTTGCTAATTCCTTGTTGAGCAGTTGTGTCTCGGTTAAATCATGTCCTGTAACAATAATGTCATCAACATAGACAAGAAGTACAGTCAGTTTTCCTCGAGAATGTTTGAAGGGAAGAGTATGATCTCCCTGGCTTTGCTTATAGCCCAAGCACACCATTGCCTTTGTAAATATTACAAACCATGCCAAAAGGGACGGTTTAGTCCATATAAGGCCTTCTTTAATCAGCATTGTTGGCTCCACCTGTGAGACCAAAGCTTGGGGAATTTCCATATAAACCTCTTCCTCTAAGTCTCCATGCAAGAACCAGTGCATTCCCCATTTGGATTAAGCAACAAGAAACGTATCCACCTTTGCCACTAGAAAAAATCTCTCCTCATAATGTTATATGTCTAAAAAATCCCATTTTTCTTGTGTGTTTTCATTTCCTCATCCATAGCTTGGACCCAATTTTTATTTTTCAATGTTTCTTGAACAAATGACAAGATTCTCAGAGTCAACAGCTGCAATAAAACTCTAAAATTGCAAGGAAAGATGTTTAAAGGAGACAGATTGAGAAATTGGATATCTATATTTAGAGGCACAAGATCTTTTATCAATTCTCAAAGCACTCGGTAAATCATAAGTATCTGAAATCTGAGAATCACCAATAGAGGAATCATTTTCAGCACTTACATCCAACTTAGGCGATTAAAATTGTTTCTAGAGCAGGTCAAATTTACTTCTTCTTTGATACACTAGAATTGGTGTTGAATGTTCTGATTCATGCAAAACAGAAGAGAATGATGGAACCGGAACAAAAAAGACTCGGGTTCAAAAGTGGAACTAGGAGCAGAAATAGTGACAGGTGTTTCAGGGAAGCAAAGACCAAGGATCGGAAACTCAAACTTGGTATCGCAATCATAAATGTTCTCCCCCTGAGGCTGAGGACAAGTGAAGCAGCACACATTTTCATGAAAGGTGATATCTTTCGAGACAAAGTACTTAAGACTGTGAGGGATGATAACATTTGTACCCCGTTTGTCTGGTGCATAACCAGAAAGACACATCTAACGGCACGGCCATCCAACTAACTTTGATATTGCTTATGAACATGAACAATGGCAACACAACCAAACACGCAAGACTCAAGATGTTGCTAGATAGAAACAAAAAGAAAACGTGAGAGCATAAACTGAAGAGGACTAACATTACTTAGGACTCCAGATGGGACCCTATTAATTAAACAGGCAACAAAAAGTATTGCTTCTCCCCAATAAGAGGTGGAAACAGACATTTGGATGAGAGCTCGAGGAACTTCAAGTAAATGACAATTTTTTCTTTCTGCGACATCATTTTGTTGTGGAGTGTCGACACATGTGAATTCATGATCGATGTCCTATATACTAGTGAAGTTTGAAAAGTTATGATAGACATGCTCTTTACAATTGTCAAAATGTATTCTTAATCTGTACAATATTATAAAATAAAATTGGATAAACAATTTTGGTACTTATGATTTATTATTTATCAAGATAATCCAAGTTACTCGATTAAAATCATTAAAAAATGAAAAAAACCATTTCACACAAAAAATATTAGAAATAAGGGCAGTCCCTAAAAATCAGAATGAATAAGATCAAATGGTTCAACACTTTAGCAAGACTGGAAAGAGATGTAGAACGGTGGTTCTTAGAAAACTAACAAATGTCACCTTTAAGAGACTCAAAACTCTTCTAAGAAGAAAGAGGGGAAGATAGACCACATCAAGGAAAAAGGAGGACCAAGACGATTGTGCTGAAGCCAAATTTGTGAGGCAGGGGAGTGAGATAGTGATTGAGACTGAAATGCCAGAGACAACACCTTCTGGCCAGTCCGTTCATCAGACAAATATTACAACCCTCTTCATTCCTTAGCAACTTCAATTGTCTTCCCCGTTGAAATATCCTAAAAAGCACATTGAGAACCAAAGAAAGATTCATACACAAGTTTGGTCATGGGTAAGCTTATGACTAGAAATTAAGTTATGCGAGAGTGTGGGAGCATGAAGCACATCCTACAATTTAAAACGGGTTGAAGAACCATGGGTACGAGAACCATCAGCAACAATAAAATTAATGAATATTACTCCTAACGAAAATGTCATGTGATCGGTGTCTCCAAAGTCCAAAATCCAAGCATAAGCATAATATCAGAGGCAGTAAGCGATCTACAAAAAATTCTCGTCGCCCATTCCCAATGAGTAACAGTAAATTGTTTCCATCAACTGCAACACCAATATATGAAGAACACCAATAGCGAACAAATAGCAATAACGAGGATACCGCAACAACCCCTTGTCAATGCCACGAGGCTAAAGGACCGAGTAACAACCAGCAACAAAAGGGACCAAAGATGTGCAGTAGCAACCAACAAGGAGGCCAAAGAAGTGCACTAAAAAAAATGTCTAAAAGCCCCAAATGCATTAAGAATACTTGTGAAGGAAAGTATCTCAGATTGCAATTTTGGGCCCCCAGATCGAACAAGGAGGCTTTGATGATGATTCAGGGAAAGTTCGGCAAGGAACGGCGACATGCGGTGCTCATGCCGGGAACCGTTGTAGAATGAAGTGGGCATGTGACAGCGCATCGTTGGACCGGCAGCGGAGATTTTCCGGATCCTGGTTTTGTTTTCTGTTCCGGTTCAGATAGTAAGGGCGGTGAGAATCAATGCGTGATGGAAAATGTAGATCTTGTTGAAAGAGTGTGTAGTAGATAAAAGCAAAACGAAAAACTCTGAAACAGATTGAACAAGGATCACAGAATGAAACTTACCAAAAACAGAAGACTGCAATGAAGACAGTTTTAGAAGGAACACAATGGGTATGGTAAAAAAGAACCGCAATGGTGGTTTGGGTTTATGCGGAAGCAAGACCCCCAAAACAGGGAGATTTGAAACCATGCAGAAAAGTATTTTTTTAATGTATTTCAATGTTGTGAAAAGAGTACACACACTAATTCATTTAAATAGACTAGTCTAAACCTAACGGGCCTGATTAACAGGCCAAGTACAATTATTATAAATATAAACATTACAAATATACATTATTTACATCAATGCGGATACTTAACAAATTCACATGTTACCTTCTAACTCATATCTTTCGGTGTTTTTTAGTGCTTTCATAGCATTTGATCTCTCTGCAAAATGCACAAAGCCAATTCTGTTCTTTTCCTGACCAGGCTTTGGTGGTGGAAGAACCACCTTGGTGATCTTCCCATGGTGTTCAAAAAGCTTTTTCAACTGCTCTTGAGTTACATTCTTAGGAAGGTTCTTCACATATACTGCCTTTACCTGTAATGTGTACAGAATAATGCATCTAAGATAGAAACAGTTGCAATACTAAATCAATAGCAAGTACCAGTAGTCTAGAATCAAGATTCAGCAGCAAATTTTAGTGCATGTTAGAATATTAATCATCTATTCTATATATAATAATTGTAGTAAAGTAGTTCATAGCTGTTAATTAGCTCTACAATTAATTGGTGATTAGCTCGTGCTTGCTATTTAATGCACTCAAGGCCTTAATATGAACTGTATCTAAGCTAAACACACTATTTCTTCCACACGTAAATCCCTTTCTCTGCCAGCCTCTCTGACAAAGTATGAACAACTCAGAGTAGCACTATTATCTATAACCATATCAGCCACTGTTCCTATTCTCTGTACACCGACTCAGGCCACTGGAATCCTAATTTCTTCACCTTATGGCTACAATTTCAAGCAGGTTTTTTGTCCCCTGTGGCTATAATCCAATCCAACATTAGTGGTTGTGTCTCCTCTCAGTCACAGCCGGCAATATCCAGTTCTCAACCATCTCAGTCTTTGTTTTGATCAACGAACTAAATTTGGCTCAGACCAGCCAATCTAATCAGGAACAGGTGCCACGACCGGTTTGAGTTGTCTGTGGGGTTGGATATGCTATAGGACTGATGCAACTCAGGCAGTTTTTCAGATAAATTGGCGACTCGGCAGTTCAACATTACCACTCTTTGGTCTCCCTTGTATTGTCTTTCCAAAAAATGTCCGTGAGAGAGAGAGAGAGAGAGAGGATGCGCAGATCCCTTTCCTAGATGAAAGTGTTCAGGAAAAGAAAGAAAAAGAGATGCACAATAGAAGAAATGGTGAAGAAAAAAATGGAGGAAGAAAACAAGAATGCTGAGAAAAAAATCCCATAAAAAAATGAGCTCTGAAAAAAAACACACTGCAGGGAAGAAACGCAGCACTTCAGGTCTGTATACAGCAAGAAGCTAAAAAGAGGGATAGTGATGTATGAATACTTGTAGAATCTTGAGATAACATGTACTGTTATGTTTGGTTGGGTTTTGTTGGGCCTTCTAAATTAAACATATAAATAATGAAAGAATTTAAAATAAAATAAAAAAGAAAAAAAAAAGCTCTTTCCAGCTATATAAATGTGTTGCTGCAAATAAAGGAAAAGTGGGAAAGAAGGCAGACACAAGAATCAATCCAACGTACAGGGACTCATAAAAGTACTAGGACCACTACACTAAATATTTTCTTTAATGTATGAATCTAATCTATTAATTCATGCAGTAGTACCCTGACTGAGGCAATGGCCAGCCTAATCTTAAAAGGAATTAGAGGTGGTAATCTTTTTTTTTTTGACAGAAGAGGCGATCATCTTTGGGGGCCTAAGTATTGGAAAAGAACTAGCCGCATGACGACATGTGAAAGCACATCGGACATCCCCTGCATAAACGACTGCCACAAATTGTCTGACTAAAAGTTTTCTGGTCAGTCATCAGCCTTAGTTTCTAGTTTGAGTATTTGAGCCACTCCACCACATTTTACCATCTTTGAAAATGTTCATTTTAAACTGTAGCTGTCTGAGAAGGTTCCTAGTTGAAGTTTAATTTGGATAAGGGTGGCTTTGCGGCATTAAAATGGCGTAGTTATATCAAGTGGCCTTTCTTATTTGGGTATTCCTTATAGTGGCACCTTGCATATTTGGTTTATTAAGGGCATGTACCCAACAGATATGCAAAGGCACCTTGCATATTTGTTGTAATATTCTGTTTAACTAATATTAATTTGTTATTTCTTCTATAAAAAACCACTGACCAATGAATGAACACTATTGTTTTACAGTCAAGGTGACAACAGCAAGTAGGTTATATTTAAGTGGCTGCCTTCATTATGTTAGACATAATTCCTTTCTCACTGGAGATATATTTTTCATTTAACCATGAGAGAATTTAAGAATAACAAAATATAAAATGTGAAAAAGAAAGGAGTTTTTTTTCCCAAACCAAACAAAGCCCAAAAGGTCAAATATCTCAGAAGCAATCCAATGTTTTCCATTTTTTCAGAATTACTAATACTGTTATAAAAAATGCTTTAATAACTTAAAACCTAGAAAGCAGCATTTGCACATCTGAACATCGATCTACTTTAAATGCTGGCCCCATGCCTCCACTATAGTTGCAGACATTTTATTAAAATAAAAAAATTATTGTCATATTAACCATAACTATCAATACTATCAACTTTAACAGAGCTTAAAATAAGGAAGACATGTGAAATGAAACCTGAGATGAAGCAGAGGAATCAGCATTTTTAGGGTCAGCCCAGCTCACTGTTGGGGAATTTTCACCAAGCTTAAATGTTGGGTTCGTCATCTTTTGCTTTGAATATTCAGCACATGCATTATTATGGTAATCGATAAAAGCAAAGCCACGGTTATTGCTAATGTTCTTCATATCCTGAGTCAAGAAATTGAACAACATACAGTTAAATAAGAAACTGCAGGTACTTGTAGTTTTGCACGATGCCAATGCAACTCCATAATGATAGTTCCAAACAATTTTGACAATGATTCAGGCATGGCCATAATAAATAAATACTAGAAACGTCTTTAAAAATGGAAAAGGAATGCAAAGCAGCTAAATGCATACCTTGACTAGTTCAACAGCAGTAACTCCAGGTCCAATCTCATTCACAACCTTCTTCAGGTCCTTTTCCCCCCAACTTCTAGGAATATTGCCAATAAAAAGACGATTTTTGGCTTGAGATGTAGAACATTTTATTTTTCTACCCTGAGACAATTGATCATTGATATAGTCAGGCATTGAACACATCATACCAAATTGTATTAAGAATAACTTTTTCCATTACGCATTTGAATTTCTTGTAATATTAGAGTTGCACTGAAAGCCAAGTAGCTAACAAATTCAAAGGAGAAGAATCTACAGTATTGGCAACTGAATCCATCACATTACCTTAAATACGGTATTATTCAGCTCCTCGATGGCTTTAGTAGCCAGTTCTACATTTCTATAAGTCACAAAAGCAAATCCCTTATTCTCAGAAGAATCTTTTCCTTTCATTATTCTAACCTGTTCTCATCAATGTTCAAGTTAATGGGTGACATTGAATATAGTATACACAGAAAAATAAAAATGGCACAGGCATACCTGTACAACTTCCCCAATACGCTCACAAAATTCTTTTAAATCTTCAGTTAATGCATCAAGAGGAATGCCACCTAAGTAAACTTCAGACTTGTGAGGAGGAAGAGAAAGAAGTTCAGCATGCTTTTTCTTCTCTTCATCATCAATGCTGTGGTTTTCCGTGGCATCATCTTCTTCCACTTCTTCGACCTCTTCCTCCTCCTCTTCCTCTTCTTCTTCCTCTACCTCCTCCGGATCCTCCTCTTCTTCCACCTCCTCTTCTATTTCTTCCACTTCCTCCTCTTCTTCTACTTCTTCATATTCAACCTCTTCTTCCATTTCTTCCTCAGGATCATTTCCCTCTTCAAGGTCAACCTTCTCATCAGATTCAACTGGCTTTTCAGGCTCAGACTGTTTAGCAACTGGTGAAGAATTTGGCTTTCCCTTCGGCATCTTACGAAACTAATCAAACAAACTTGTGAGGCAACTGTGAAGAAGGCACAGAGGCCAGAAGAATTCCATGGATGAAGTATACACATATCGAAAGGACGAAAAGGAGTTGTTTCATCGAGTGAATCTCAGCAGAACAACTATGCAATGAGGTACCAAGACATATAGAACCGCCGCATTACAAAAGACTTTTTTACTAAGGGGTCAAACGAAACGATAAACAAAACTAGCAGCATTGAAAGGCAAGTCCAACAAAAAAACAAACAAAACCAAATCGAAACGAAATGAAACAACGAAAATGGTCATCAAAGGGAGATTTCAGTGAGCAAAAGCTCTTATATATAACATAAAAGTCAAATGGGGTGGCAATGAAAAAAATCAAGAATTGCAAAAATGAAAACTTTTTAAGTCAAATTAAGTTGTTAATTATGAAAAGGAATGAAGAACAAAAAGGAGTGTGGGAAATTTCAGTTTCGAAACAAAAGGTACTACCAATCTCTGCAACCTCTCCTGCCACATAAATTTACAAATATGCATTGAGATATGATTTATTACACATTTTTACTAACTAATTAGTAATCACTGCCACTAATACAGTTTTTCCATGCAATTAAATTAAGATTAAGAATCAAACACATTCATTTATGCATAATTAGAGAGAGAGAGTACCTTAGGATTGAAGCTACGGAATTGTAAATTGGGAGAAACGGAAGGAGAATAACGAAATGAATGAAAAGCTTTTCTACGAAGCTTTTTACGATTTGGATAATAAAGAAGCAAAATGAATCTTATGAACCCTAAATTTGTGTTTCAGTGTTTCTCGCAAAAGGAAATTTTTGGTGCAGCTGTAAATTGGAGTTTTCGGGGTAAATGTTTGTTCTTATGAAATTACGATATTCGACAAATCGTGATGAGTAGGGGTGGGTAATGGGCGGGTATGGGCGGATTCGGGCTCAAAGTCGTCACCCGGTCTAAACCGCAGAGTCAAAAAGTAAGGCCTAATTCACCCGAAAATGAAGAGCGGTTTCCACGGGTTCGGGCTTGCGGTTTAAGCGGGTTATTGGGCGGTTTGAAGCGGTTAAACATAAAATAAAAAAAATAATAAATCCAAAATTTGGAGTTTAGATCAAGAAAATATGCAACCAGAGATGAGAGAATCATAAATCAAACACAAAAAGAAAGTCTTCGAAAGACTAAATTGACATAAAAAGTAAGAAAAAATTAAAATCTCAAATAAAATTAAAAATATATCATTTGATTTCAACGAAGTTAGACAAATAAGATGAAGAATGACCAAGTTTTGCGTTTTAAAATGTTTCATGATTGTTTCAGTTTACATGGGTTTGAGGTGAACTGAAAAAGTGTGAAATGAGACGTGGGAAGAATTTAGATTCAGCGTTTTAATTTACTCGTGCGGGCGGATTCGGGCACCGTCAGTCCAATTTCCTCTATCCGGACTTATCCGTACCAACCCAATTCAAACCGAGTTTTTCAACCCGCTAACCCGCGACCCATTATAAACCGCCCAAATCTCTAATTTTTGGGCGGGTTTTGTTGGGTACAGACGAGCTTCGGTTTTTTACCCACCCCTAGTGATGAGACATGGAAAGAGAACAGCAGGGGACTAGGGGTATTTATGTAAATGATGGTTTTAGAATTTAGATATTTTAGGAGCATGTGATAATGTATGTCCAGTCGTATTACTCTAATCGGTGTGTTTGATCCAGTAAAAAATAATAGATTGGACAAGACAATTTTAGTTATACTGTGTTTGATTTTAAAATTGTTTTTGACACTGGACAAATTGAGGGTCAAGGGACAAGACAAAAATTTCACCAATTGAACCACATGACAACTTTTTGTTCTTTGCACAAGTTGTCTAACATACCAAAATAACATTTTGTCCACCAAATATCATACAATACAAAATTTGTTCAATACTTTAAACGTTTGTCTTGTGATATTCTGTACTGTACTTTTATGTATTGTTTTGCCCAATATTTATATTTTGCAGATCAAACAGTCCCTAAAATCAAGAGATGTCGAGAGTAAATTATGGTTGAATATTTTTGTGTTTGATAACTTTTTTTAAATTTTAAAAGTTTGATTTGAAATGTTATTTTTAAAATCGGTCAAGTTGATTCTTTTCTACTGAATTAGTGATGAATGATGTTAACTTTTGATGATGTTACATATTTAAGTTGTACATATAGTCGTTGAAATTTTTCTTCACTTCACCGTCTTTCTTCAAATCAATTTAAGGTTCATCAAAACTCAATTTTTTAAAAATTACTCCCTCCGTCCCATTTTAAATGACCTATTTTTGACTTAGTATACTATTCATTTGACCTGCTTTGACCTTATTTTTCTACTAATATATACATGCAAATATTAACATATGAGATGTTGTTTGATTTGTCTCGACGAGTGCTTTCAAAATATACCATTTTTATAATTTTTAATAATATATAATTAGAGATATTAACAATTAAAGTTGTACATTGACAAACGTGTCAGTGGTCAAACAGGTCATTTATTTTGGGACAGAGGGAGTATTATCGTTTCTCGAAAATAGATTAACATGGTGAACAAATTTAGTTCATGAGTTCCTCAAAACCTAGCAAATTTTGTTTTTATAAGAGTTTTTTGATAATGTGACCCAAGCCTATAAAAGATCCACCACACAACTTTTATTCTCCTTCAAATGCTCTTAAATTGATAGTATTGCAATGATTTTTCTTCATCATTTTCCTTTCTTCAAATGCTCTCTACCAATTATCTACCCTTTATATCATGTGTGGTTAGTGGGTGGGGGGATAGTATCTGCAATTTTTCAAAGTTCAAGGTGCGCAGATGCGCACCCTCGATTATGTGGATTCACCCCTGAGGCTAGTGCTCTTACCCCTTTTTCCAAATCCTATCCACAGAAAACTTAGGACTACCCCTAACCAAAATATCACTCTTTTCCTACCCACACCACCTAATCGACTCTCGGTCCACCACCTCTTCACCCAAAATTTCTTATATTTCGCTCACCCCCACTGAAATACAGGCATGACGAAGTAAACTGACAAGCACTGAAAATTCACACACTCAAGGTGAAGGTACCAAAGTTCCAACTCCGGTCATGAAGTTCTATCTAGCAATATCAATATTTCTATTGATTGAATTAAGATTTAGACAAAGGGCTTTGTTTCAATTGTGATGAATGTTTCACATTGGAACACCGTTTAAATTCAAGCAAAATTTATTGCTAATGAATATGATTGATGAATCCCCCACCACTCTCCACCACAACTGGCCTAAACCACCCAATCAAAAAGACTGATGTTGATCTAGTGTGTGTTTGGTTGTGCGGTAGGGAAAATTGAGTTTGACAGAATTGAGTTTGGTAGAATTGATTTTAGTTAAAAGTGAGTTGAGTCTAAATTGATTTATGTTTGGATAGATTTAGTAAAAGTGATTCTCATCGATTCATGTTGTTTGGATAGTTTAAATGAAAATTGCTTTTGAATGTATAATTACCAAAATGGGTTTTAATTTAATTTTTCTTTAATGTTTTAATTTTTATTTTAACTAATCATTTAACTTTATATTAAGCTATTGATTCCAATTTTCTAAATATTTTAATTTTTTTCATAATGTTTCTTTTTTTGATAGAGTTTTCATAATGTTTCTCATAAAAAGTTATTAATTTTTAATTATTACACTATAGTATTTTTTTTGGGTACAAGTATGTTATTAACTTACCAAATAAAATAAAATGTATATATAGAAGCATGGTTCTTTAGTATAAAAAAAAATGGTTCTGCAAAATTTATATGTAAAAGTGTGGTTTTTGTATATAATAGTAAAGTAATAATTAATAACAGAGAAAAAAAAAACAAAGGTTACATGCGTAAGAAATAAAACAAAGGCACGTATAAACAAGGAAGGGTATAATAGACAAGCAACAATATTATACAAAATAAATTTTCAACAAAATAGTGGAATTGATTTTGTTGACCGTAGAAGCTCCAAATACAAGCTTCATGCAGAATCAATTTTGGGCACTAGAATCAAGTTGCATTTTATGAAGCCAAACATAAATATTATGATAGAATTGATTTTCTTAGCCATAAACGTGCGTTTTGGTGCACTCACCGTGCAACCAAACAGGTACCTAGTCTTCATCGCAAACACACCTCCCCCATTGCCCGCCCATATCCCAACCCTAAGAGAAGTGACTGCATTCAACCCTACGAGAAGACATGTCAAAACCAAATTTGTAGAGGCTTGTATGTTGTAATCATATCTTCACTTTATCATCCAAATTCTAACACAGTAGGTTACCATTACCAATATTATTTTCCCACTAATGGACATAGGATTAACAGCAGTCGTGTAAATCTGGAAGATTATAGGCAAAATGATTAATCAGTGTCAATGAAGATTAACAGCAGTGATATCTCCATACATACAGAAAAAAGGGTCTTACAGAGGAATAAATATAAAAAAATAATATAATATACATTGGCTAGCAATTCAAAAGGGATCACAAATGATTTTTTTTTTTAAAAAAAGACAGGTACAACAAAGGGGGAAAACACTAGCTTGACTCGAATGTGCATTCTTTACTACTAACTTGAATCCTTCCTCACAAAATGGAAGCTCCCTTAATGTATGTATTATTACCTATTTTCCTGTATCTGTAAATACACATTGCACCCGCATAGGGATCTCTATTTCATGAATTCCAAAACTTTCTGAGTTATATCTTCAAGGAAGGAAACGAAGCCCATCACACTTGTAAGACCGCTTCCATCAACATCCTGCTCTTCGATCAGAAAGTTCTCGAAAATTGAGGCATCGTCCTGCCCTCCTCGAATGAAAATGAGTTTAGGAGTGATACATCTCTCTTTCTTCAATTTGTTGATTGTATTTCTTAACAAACCTGACAAGGTATTTTGCATATAATTTAGACATACCAGGTTATACTTTTTCTATTTAATTCAGTGGAGATTGGAGACAGAAGGTGAAAAAATAGAGAAGGCTTACAATCATGGGGCGGAGGAAAAGGAAGTGTTGGGTCTGCAGTTGAAGAATAAAACACAATCAGAATTGTGAACGCATCCAGGAAAAATATTGGACTGCCACTGGTAAGCAGTGCAGCACGACTCAAGGAATGGCGAGGATATGCTTGTTTGTCTGGAGTAGCATATGAAGTCAATACTGGATACACAGCACGATGAAGGGAACTCGGTTCCAACGCACTACAACACAAAATATGGGTTAAATAATCAATTGCTGAATACAGAAACTCAAAACAATAAACCAATGCTTCTGAAGCTTTGCATTTTTATTTAGTTACCCTATTTGGTATCGTACAGTTTTACAGTTTTATTTTATTGACTGTTATGTTAATAAAATCATCAAATTTTGAACATTACTTTTGTGTGTCTAAGAGACTTGAGTTCATTTGGTTTTATATTTAGGCTTTGTTTGCGAGTTTGGAGGGGAGGGGAGGGAATGGTTTTGAAAAAAAGGAAGAAACAAGTGGAAGGAATAGAGAAGTTTGGGAGGGAAGGAGTTTGGAGGGTTATTTTTTCTTCATAACACAAAACCCCCCTAATTTGGTGGAACTCAAAAATTGTATTGGATGTGGGTTTGGAGGGTTTATATGAATTCTTCAAATTTAATTAATGTTTTTCTCTCTATTTCCCTCCCTCCAAAGCCCTCCCCTCCCCTCCCCTCCAAACTCACAAACAAAGCCTTAGTCTATTCCCTTCCACTGGTCATTTATGACATGATCATGCAAACTCCATTATTCAAATAAATATGAGAGCATAACTTACCTAAACAAGCATTGAAGATATATGCGATAGTCAGGATGAACACCTTCTTCGTGAAAGCGAAGAAGAGGGTTTCGAAGGAGAGCAAAGATTAGCCGTGGTAGCGGCTGCAGTTGAGGACATTGAGAGAAGGCAACATCAAGCTGAGATCTTATTGAACTTCCATTACTATACTGAATAAGTTTATAAGCATCATTGTACTGAGCTGTAAGGATCACTAGCCATTCTTGAAGCAAAAGTCTACCCTCCCGAACTCCTTCCTCCAAAGAGGCAAGTATAACCTGCAAAGCACAATAAGAGTAAATTAATCAGAAAATTGAGTTGAAAACAAAAAAAAATAAATTAATTATTATTATTATTTTAAGATATGACAACAATACAGAACAAATGAATACAGTTTTTGTGGCAATTCTATTGTAGTAACAATAGTTGACAGATTTAAAAAAATAAGAAAGCACAACACACATCAGAATTAACTTCAAACAGTAGATCATAAAACTAGCATCAACCCAAAGGGCATACAATTTAGGTTGATTATATAATTCACCTTGTGCACGAGCAAAGATAGAACAACTTCAGGATCACAGCTGTCGTAAAGCTCGTTAATGTTCTGAGCAACGCCAAACTGCACTGTTCGGATCCTTAGCCGGCGTTGAAGGGAATGATGTTTGGTTCTGTAACAAAAAGCAGTACACCAAACTAAGCCTAAAAAGCCTTTAATCCATCATTAAGTAGACTTTGGATATTTGAAGAAAACGATAAATTTAAGCATTCCAAAAGAAATAGGTGGTACTTCAGTAATTTAGAAAAAATAATTAATATATTTAAATGATGGTACTTTATTAGTTTAGAAGTGCATTTCTCCAATTTAGTAGTTTATGGGATGATAAACTTCAGAGGAGACGTAGTTTATGCACAGTGTACTTTAGTAGTTTAGAAAAAGAAAGTAATATATTTTAATGAATGAACTTGACCATGGAGTAAATAGCAAGACTCCTACTATACATGAAGTGAAAAACATCCACAAGAGAATATGAATATAAACCTGCTTGTGGAGACCTCGCCTGAATTGGAAAGCTCCTGAGGAGGAACTACAACTGAGTACTGGAATGCAATCTGGAGTGTAGGAACATCTGCTTTACTTCTATACAAAAAAAGTGAGAGTAAAACTTTATCTGAATAGGAACCATATCATGCAAGTACTCCTATCTTGTGGTAGAAATTATATCAAATGATAATAGATAAGTTATATTTAAGATCAAAATATATTCAGCTACTTTTAGGTTAAAAAATTTCTCGCGCTAAATTCACATGCTAATAAGAGTACTATTATTTTTATATTTATCTAACCCAGCAGTCCACCATGATTCTAATAAAAATAATATGGATGTCTAATCTTTCGTTGCTCTAGGGTTTTGTTCATTGGGAGAAATCTACAGGCCAGCATCTCATGAACAGTTCTGTGTCACACTCTGTTATAACTAGCATTTGGGTTGATAGTGTGCAAGGGCAATATAAGACTATTTCAATTGCTTAGATTGGATTGTCTTAGTTTTCAAAAATTATTGCCACTCCAGAATTTATCAGAAGAAAAACAAAGACCCAAAAGAACAAAGAGATTAAAGCTTACATGCAAGGGTAGTTTAGTTTCTTTCAGTTAGAAATATGTAATTCAAGTTCAGTAAATCAATACAGTAAATATAAACATCACTGATTTATTTGAGCAATTTTCTATAGGTATACTCTTGAAACCAAGTCACACACATTGAAAACCACATTATTGATTGTCAAGCAAAAGCAGAGTGTGAATATAAGATTATTTCAACTGCTTAAAGATTGGATTGTCTTGGTTTTCAAGAATTATTACCACTCCAGAATTCAGCAGAAGAAAACAAAGACCCAAAAGAACACAGAGAGTTAACACGTAGATGCACAAACTAGAAAGAGGGCCATGTTTACATTATGTGAAACCACACTCAATAATTGATAGAAAAACTAATGAATTTGGAGTTTAGCTACTTCGATTGCCTTGCAATAAAAGATATAAAGTCTGAACAACACAAAAGTACATGGCTTAACAAGACATTTCCAACTTCTGAATGCACACCATTTAAACAGTCATACATTAACAATGTATACGAATGCAAACCATAAAGTTGAAGAAATGACATGATAGTAACAAGTAATGATTTATACCTTGAAAATCCAATGTTGTTCTCAAACACAAAGTCATAAGCATATGTAGCATAAGAATCACAGCATATGACGTGTTGAACATTTTCATACTCTGGATCTGGAAAGAAGTGACCATACTGCAATACAATCCTAATAGATTATAAGAAGATGCAAAAAATGAGAATTAGAAATACACCCCAAGTAACACACTTACAGAATTTCCAGGCTTAAATTCAGTTGAGGTTCTTAATCGCAGGACACAACCAAAAGCATATGGCCTACTCAGCATACGATACCTGCAAAGAGAAAGAAATCACAATATAGTCAACCAAAGTGATATTTGTGAAGGTATTTACATTACATATCATTGATATTTAAGATGGTATTGCAACACTTCTGATTTCAAAATCATTTAAGTTTAATCGCAGTCCACATTTATCACTTAAGGGAAGTGATTGATAAAAGGCATAAGTGATCAAGTTAATTGAACTTTATTACTTTAAAAGATGTATCTATGATAACAAGCATTCATTTTCATATGGTTAGCACAAAAATATCCAATGGGATTAAGAAGAAAAATGGTATAATACTGCCTAAAACTGAGATTGTATTGAAGACATGGATACATGGCCAATCAGCAAATATTGAATAACTGTCTTCTATTGATACATATCAAACAATTTAAATGATTTTACCGGTAAAGCATTTCAACACCATTTAAGTAAACAGATAAGACTCACATGTCCTGAGGCAAAGTTGAATCTTCGGTACTTGTATAAAAAAATAAGGAGCCCCCACTTTCAATACTCAGAAATTTTAGTGATGCCAAATCAGTATACTCATTTGTTACAGCAAATATGTCAACACATACACCTGCTTGAACAGCAACAGCAGCCTGTGAAACACATGTCAATTCTTCCACTTCTAGGTAAATGGGAAAAAGCAGTAACAATAACAATAAGTTAAATACCAGATCTTTATAAAATGGTGTCTGTTCCGGGAGTAGAGCGCGATCTGCATCCTCCCCTTTGCTTGCATATTGCTCGCCATATCGTCTGGTGTCCAATTGTCCAGCTCCATAATCAGGAGGACCAGACAAAAACGCAAAGATTCTAGCTGCAGTATTCAACAGAAATAATGACTAATTGAAACTTTCAAGTAAGATTAAACATTAAAGAAATCATAAATGGCAAGATTTGTGTATAATAATACAGACCTAATGCAAAAGTGTTTCCATATTCAGATCCAAGGTAACTGCAGAGGGCTTCCATTGCCACCCCAAAACCGCGCCCACCTAGCAGAACACCCTCCATTCCTTGACCTGATCCTGTGGTTCTCTCCCATGAAGTTGTTGGTCTAAGTGATTCAAGTGCAGATGCAATACGGTCCTTACAAGTATCAACCTTCAATAAAAATTACGGAATTTAGATTTGACAATTTTTTCAAAATATTGCAATCCCTGTGTTTTAACATCAGAACGTGTGCCCCAGAAGAAAAAAAATTAAAAAAATGTATGTTATTAACATACGGGAGCCAGAAATTGTAACAAAGGCATGACATCTTCAAGCTCAATTGATAAGGTGCCCGCTGCATCAGGAGGGATGAAAACATTTTTCACCACAGGTATTGGACCTTGAACATCATACAGTCCTAGTTTATGGCTGAATGTAGCAAGTCCAAAAAGTGAACCAGGAGCAAGAGCTGAAATAAAACAAGTGAAAAAAAATAAGAGCGATGTTCAAAAGATATATCTTATGCACGAAAGAAATATCAATAGTTTGATCAACATAATACCTTCCATAGCTGCCAGCAATGCACTTTTAGTGAGTTCCAGAAACTCCTCAGAAGCTGCAATTAAACCCCGGGAGTCTTCTTTAAGTTAGTCACAGAACAACAATTACAAAATGATATGTCATGTAGTCGTTAAGAATCATTTGTTCCACACAAATTCAAATCACCATAAGCAACACTTACATTACCTACCTAAGTGTAAGTGAAGTATCACACTCGTTTCATAAACTATCTGTTTAAATTCTGCTACGCTCTAGCGACACAATAGCCACTATTTGGCAAAACTTTGTACTAAGTAGTATATTGCAGAAAAATAGCAATTTGTTTAAATTCCACTACGCTATAGCACTACAACTACTATTTGACAACATTGTTTGAAAGGTAAAAAATTGATTTCAACTTATATTAAAAGTATTATTATTTAAAAAGACATGGTTAACTACAATATCCTCATCCCATTATTAGTATTACCCAAATAGTCTCCTAGTTAAGATCCAGGTCAAAATCAATGAACCATCCCATTGTCAAAATCTATGAAGCACTAACACAGACACAACACATACACAGACATCAAATATGACAATGACAAGACACGGACACATCAACACCGGTAAAAATTTGAAAGAAAAATAAAATTAATTGAATGTAAGATCACATGCATAGGTGTCCTGTAAGACACGTCTTCGATCAGAAGTGTCGGTGCTACAGAGGTCAAAATTCAATACCAGCTACCATAATTAGCAGTAAAATGATGCAAAAATCAAAGAATCTTACATGACAAGTCAACAGCAGCAACGTAAACAGGACAAGCTTGCAATGCAGCAGCATCATCAGACGATTCTTCTACAAAATTGAAATCCAAAACAATTAAATTCCAAAAACCCTAACCAAAACCAAAGAAAGAAACAAAACAAAACAATTGAAACCCTTACGCGTAGGCAATTCAAGATCTACAAATGAAGACATCATTTCAGCACAAGATTGAGGACGAGAATAGCGTTCGATTGCGTCGGAAGAGAGACCATTGAGATTGCCACAGAGAGAGCAAGACCATGACCATTGTTCAAGTTCACAGTAGGTGTTGAAGTAAGCCCAACAATTCTCGCAACGAGGTAAGAGGTCGCCGCCGGATCCGTATACCGGAGATTGGCCGTTTTCGTCAACGGCGGCAAAGGGTGCGACGGTTACTCCCCATAGGAGGCCGGAACCTTCGCGTGCGTCTGTGTCAATTGGGAAGCGTGACACTGTGGCCCTCACCGCCATGGTTTCTTCACTTTGGATCCTTACACACACACTGTTGTTTCTCGTGTGTGTGTGTGCACCGAGTTAGACTCAGCTTGTTCCGGCAATTGACTCACTTGATTTTGTGTTCTTACTTTGGAACTGGTTTTTTTTCTTACAAATATATATATTTTTCATTTTTACAATATATTGGTTATTTATTGTTTGTCTTTATAAAAAAAAAAAAAAAATAGATTGTTATTCCTGTAATATGGGCGAGTTTTATTTTTCCCTTGTAATTTTTTTTTTCTTTTGATTCGCCCCTGTAATGTTGAATTTTTTGGTTTCCCCCCTTGGGTGCAAGGAATTTGCACTTTTTAAATCGGTTGAACAGATTAACCGTTTTAAAAAACAACACTTTTTAAATCGGTTTGAACAAAATAACTGATTTAAAAAGTTCACCCAAGGGGCGAGTCCAAAAAATTCAACATTGCAAGGGGCGAGTCAAAAGGAAAAAAATTACATGAGGGAAAAACAAAACTCTCCCACATTACAGGGGGTATCAACCTATTTACCCTAAAAAAAAATTACTTTATCCGAGTTTAGTTTAGTTGGCAACAACATATACGGGAGCCATTTAAAATTAGACATTATATATGGTTGGTCCGTCTCGTTTAACCATTCTTGCATAAATCCGTATATTAAACGGGACAAACATCGTCCATAAATATAAATGAGCTATGATATGTTGACTCGAATTCGTTTCGCATTAACCCACGGGTTAAACGGTTGACTCGCATACTATTAAAAAAAATCATTTTTTTTCAAAAACTAAACTAAAATGTTGATATTATAAAAGCTAAAAAAAATATTGTTAATAATGCAAGCAAATTTTACTTAAATCTGTGCGGGTTAAACAGATCAGACCATAGTCCATATACCTAGTTCTAAATTTGTACTTATTCATTTAGTTTAAGAGTGAAATTCTAGTCAATAAACTATTTGACGGGGATCCAAGTGATTGCGCTCATCAATTTATGGATGGTAGAAGTTCCTAGGACCTGAAATAAAATAGCTATATAAGAATGAATTTTATTAAAATATTGCCAGATAGTTCATTTACCGTCGTTGAAAACCATGTCATTTCGGACTTCCATATAACCTAGCAAATGACTATAAACATAATCTTGTTGGAAGATGTACCATAGTTAACGAATCAATCAAGGATTTATGTTATGGTCATGAAAGTTCCAATGGGGAAGGGAACAACATCCCAAATCGCCACAAAGAAAGGACAATCTCTAAACATATGATCAAACTCTCGTCAAGTGCATGACATCTTTTACAGTGGAGTTGGAAGTCAAACGACGTCTGAGGTGGAAGGCATTATAGTGGGAAGACTGTCTCGGTTAATAAGCCAACAAAAGTGCTTAATCTTTGGAATCTTCATCTTTCATAACCAATTTCCCACATGATGATGAGCTAAGGAAGATGTGGAGCATAATGTTGAGAGAGCCGACGATAACCATATTTGGGTTAATAAACTTAAAAAATTAAATGTCTCGATATGAGAGAATGCATGGTAAGTCATTGCCAATAAAGATGCTCCGAATGTGCAACTTGAGATTGTTTGGGATTTGTATAGTTAAAAAGAAATTGAAACCATTACGTCTCCTAAAGCATTTAAGACCTGAAGCATGACAAAAAATATATGGAATCTCTCTTATATATTCTTATTTTTCTGCTTTCAATAATATTTTAGTCATTATAAAATATATATTTGAATTTCAACAAAGAAAAATCCATATTTGAAAATTACTAAAATCAAACGATCCTTGCATTAAGCAATTGCATCACAATTTTTTTAATAAATATTAATAAAATAAAATAAGAAAGAGTAAAGCAAAAATACTTGCTAGAACTAAAAACAATAAGATTTTACAAAATAACTAAAATACAAAATTGTAGTATATATTACAATGGAAAAAAATTAATGTATTTAAGTGCATCAAAGAAAGAAAAAAAAATGTTGTTGGGAAAGCTTTGATTCTTTGATATGGTAGTTGAGAATACTGAATAAAGCTGCACCAAACTAATAACTACTTTTAACTGCTGCACTTGTCTTGTTTTTATTTTACCTTTAATTCATGGGTTAATAGGTCTTTACCCCCTTGCAAAGTAGTCGAGTTTTGCGTTACCCCCTGTAATTTTTTTCTTTGAGATTACCCCCTGCAAAATTTATTTTTTTGATTTACCCCCTTAGATGCACTTTTTAAATCGGTTATTTTGTTCAACCGATTTAAAAAGTGTTGTTTTTAAATCGGTTATTCTGTTTTTTTTTCCTGCCACGTCAGCAAAAGGGGGGTAAATCAAAAAAATAAATTTTGCAGGGGATAATCTCAAAGAAAAAAATTACAGGGGGTAACGCAAAACTCGCCTACTTTGCAGAGGTAAGAGCCTATTAACCCTTAATTCATTTATTTTCTCTCTTCTTTCTATTCTTTAATTCTTTTCTTTCTGAAATTTCACACACACACACATTTTATTCAACAACTATATAACCATAAGAAATTAAAACTACAGTTAATAATTCTCCAACAAAATTGACCATTTCCCTCCAATTTCCCACAAAATAATAAATAAATAAAAAATTGACCATTTCATCAACAAAATCACTTTTTTTTTTCTTATTTTCTTAAACCAGAAACTTTGTTACCAAAAAAAAAAAACCAAAAACCAGAAACATTTTTCATACTCCAAGAAAAAAACCCTTCTTCTTCATTTCCAAATCCAGCCATGGCAGAAGTTCTACACTCTTGTGATCCCATTCACATTCTCACTACCGACCAAGAACAATCACCATCATCTTCTTCATCTTCTTTTTCTTCTTTAGCCGTAGCAGTGAACGGTAGTTTTTCTATGGTAACTGACTGTGAACAAGAGGAGATGACTGTGACAGAGAAGAGAGAAAAAACAGCACAAGAGCTATCCCTTTTGGCCATTCTTGTGACCCTTTTCAGGAAATCTTTTATTTCTTGCTCCAATGATGTTGCCATGGAAATTGGTCACCCTACTAATGTGCGCCATGTTGCACATGTTACTTTTGATAGGTTTAATGGTTTCTTGGGTTTGCCTCTTGAGTTTTTACCTCAAGTCCCCACTACACCTCCTAGTGCTAGGTATGCATGTTCTTTCCTACATTTTTGTTATTAATGTTATATCATGTTTGATCTCTGGCTTAGGCATGCAGCGAAGTTAGAACAGTTAGAGAGAGTTTGCCGCATATTTAGGTCCCAAATGACTCGAGGGGTCAGTCTCTGTAGTTGCACGTAGAGGATACCTGGTTTACGCCAAAAAAATTATATCATGTTCTTCTTTTGTACTATGATGTTTGAAAAATCGAACCAGACATGAAACTAGAAACTTCCGAGTCACGGTTTAACTGTGATGAAACCAAAACCGAACCAAAGTGTAGAGTAGACAATGTTGGTTCACAATTCAACCTTGTTCGATTTGGTTTAGTTTTTATAAAATTGTTTACTTGTTGCCAAACTTATCACTTGTTTTGTTTACATGAATTTTTCACATTCATATCATGTGTCATAAGTAATAACATTGGTAATTTTCTATAGATACAGCTTGTGAATTTTCTTCTGTAGTTAATTCCTGTTTTAACAATTTAATCCTTTTGTTAATTGAGATGTATGTGTTTGTGTGTATTATCTATGATTGCCATTTATTGCATGATGATTTTCTCTTTTTAGAGTTTGAATAATTGAGACTATTATCTTACTTGCAAATGTTATGCTATATGTATAATGCTCAATTGTAAATGTTTTCATTGAAATTTGAAACCTCTAACTAATCGAATGTGTGATTTTTGGTGAATTCTTTTGATTTTCATTTTCACATATATGTAGTGCAACTGTTTTTGGAGTTTCAACAGAATCCATGAAATTATCATATGACACAAGAGGGAACATTGTGCCAACAATTCTACTACTAATGCAAGAACACCTGTATGCTCAAGGAGGATTACAGGTTCATTGTCTATAGAATCGTTATCAGCTTCAGAAATGACTCGTTTTTTCTTGGTTAAACAATTTTACAGTTGAATTAAACCTTATGCAGGCAGAGGGAATTTTCAGAATTAATGCAGACAATAGACAAGAGGAATATGTTAGGGATCAATTAAATAAGGGAGTGGTCCCACAAAACATTGATGTACATTGTTTAGCAGGTTTGATTAAGGTATAACAATGAAAGGATACATCACATGGTAACATCATGCTGATAAATACTATTTGTGTTATTGCTTAGTACTATTTATTTGATTTTCGCTTGCGGAAGATGGATTGAATACTCATTTTGGGCATATTTTGATTGACTTATTCGAGTTTATCTACTGACATAAACATTTACAGAATCTTTTCACATAGTTGATATATAAACACTTATATGATAAGAGCTTATGCTATAAGCGTTTATTTATCCAAAGAGGGCCTTAATACTATATGATAATTTGATTTGGTAATCTTGTATTCTTGAAGGCTTGGTTTAGGGAGCTGCCAAGAGGTGTTCTGGATTCTGTATCTCCAAACCAGATAATGCAATGTCAAACAGAAGAGGATTGTGCCGAACTGACGAATCAGCTACCTCATACTGAAGCTTCCCTTTTGGATTGGACTATCAATCTGATGGCTGATGTTGTACAAGAGGAACATCTGAATAAAATGAATGCACGCAACATTGCCATGGTTTTTGCACCAAACATGACTCAGGTTAGTTAGTTTCGATACTTAACACACGTCAACTTCAATAGTAATTTGATAAAATATAAGTTACTACATGTGTCGGTGTTCGACATCAACACATGTCTGACACACTGAACACACATTTAATCTGAAGTGTCGGTGCTACATATTTTCTGTAACATTTATTTGAAATTGGTTATACTTATGGAAGCACTTTTAAACACTAGAGAAGTCCTTATTGTTGAATTTTTATCCTAAGAGTAGTAAAATTCCAGCTTATATTTCTAATGAGTAAAGCTGATTGCAGATGGCAGACCCTTTGACTGCATTGATGTATGCAGTTCAAGTGATAAATTTCTTGAAGACACTTGTAACAAGGACACTGAGGGAAAGGAACAATACTAATGTAGAATCATCACATGAATTTTATATAAAGCCTTTTGATGATAACAGTCTTTTGAAATCATGCCAGCAAGATGTTGTTGCAACAGAAAATGAAATGCTAATCAATGAAGCAATTTGAGCTGCATAGATTCAAGACTAGATAGAAGTTTGGCAGTTAAAAAATCAACATTGTACTGAAATATGTAAATTGATTCTTTTCTGTCATTTATGGCTTTATATGTTTGTTTGACATATCTTAAGTTGCAACTTGCAAGGACAAGATTATGTAGTGGTTCAGTTTTATTGTTTCCTTGGTTTGTTCGACTTGTCTAATTTTGTAGTGTTTTCTTAGAAAGTTTAGGTGAGTTGGATTTTGAAGGATCGTCAGGATTACAACAAATCTCAAGACTGAAAGAGTGCTTATAGAAGTACTTATAGATCACCCACCAAAGAAGTCTTTACGCCGACAGCGGAAGTTGAACTCACACTCTATGAAAAACACTATGTTAAGTCATGAGTTTTCTTTTTTTATGAAAAAAAAAGTTTAGGTGAGTTGGATTTCGAAGGGTCACCAGGATCAGAGCAAATCTCCAGACTAAAAGAGTATTTATATAGGTATTTATAAATCACCCACCAAAAAAATCTTCACAACAGTAGCAAAAGTTGAACTCATACTCTTGCAAAGTAACTTATTACATACCCAACCAACTTTCAACTACTAAATCATAGTTATAAACTATGAACATAACAGTTTTTATAATTCTGTTATGAACTTTTATATTATAGAAAAATAAAGAATAAGTTGAAATTGCAGTTATTTGCACAACCTCAAAATCCTCTATAAACAATTGTGGTTGCAAATTGCAATTTAAAATCTTTATCATCATAATCTATATATAGATGTTATAGTGCATAAAGATAAATATCAAAAGTTAATTTGTTATATATTTATCTCCTCACTAAAACATATTAATTCAAGTTACAGCCACCCAATAAATGGCTTAACCAAACCACCTACTTATCATATATACTAAAAAGATACCAAAATAATAACAGCCTCCAACACAATAATAGCATATTCCTCCTCATCTTTCTTCAATTCATGCTATTATCGTGTCCTTATCCCCTTTTTTTTTTCTCTCCCATTTAAAACCACCAAAATTCTCACATTCATGTTTACCTTTTTCTAATATATCCTTTCTTAATATATGTCTTGTTTTACTTTCTCTCTAAACCTAAACAAGAACAAGAAAACACAAAACCTAGGAAAAATCAATCATCAAATCTAGATACATTAGCCATGTCAACATGTAGCCTTCAAAAAATATTTGAAAACCCTCCATTGCATGCAGAAAGTCCAACAGCAATTATTGATCAATCTTTTGAATCATGGAAAAGCCAAATAAAACCTATACAACATTCTTCTTCTTTCACTGAGATTTTTGGAGAACTTTATTTCAATGAGATTACGCCTCAACCATCACCGTCACGATCACCATCGGCTTCTTATTCATCGTTCCCGGAACTAATAAACCATTTAAACCCTATTCCTATTAATAAACCTCTTGAGGTTGAGAATAAGAATTCATTATCTTGCAAAAGAAATTTATCTTTGAGGCTAGAGAGATTGAAGATTTGCAATAAGAGTATTGATCTTCTTGAAAATTTAGATAAAGTTGAAGACCTCGAAAACAAAGACGACAAAGAAAACAATGACGAAGAAGAAGATGAAGAAGACGAAGATATAGAAGAAGAAGGCGAAAAGGATTCGGGTTTAGAAGAAAAATGGTTATGGAATAGTGGTAGAACAAAAGGGGTGGTGAATGAGTACCCTCCACCTATTTCATGCATAGGGAGAAGTGGAAAACCTTGTGTTAGTTTCCAAGCTTATAGGAACAATGGAAGATTTGTTCTTAAACAAATACCAAAATATGATTTCCTTCATGCTCATAGAGAAGATGGAAGGCTTACCTTGCATTTTGTTCAGCATGATGTTGAGGATGATGATGATTATGAAGAAGAAGATGAATATTATGATAGTTGTTCAAAAAGTAATATAGAGGAAGAAGAAAATTGTGATGGTGTAGAAAAAGAGAGATTAATGGAATCATAAATAAATACAGTTATGTTGCAAAATGTTTAAAGAAGCACCAGTGGTCTAGTGGTAGAATAGTACCCTGCCACGGTACAGACCCGGGTTCGATTCCCGGCTGGTGCATTTCATATATTTTTTGTATATTTTATTATGAAATGCAATCATCTGTATTCTCTGACCAGTGTGTTTCTCAGTTTCTCTATAGATTTAAAATCAATTCTCTATCTCTATGAAGGTACATAGACATGAATGGTTTCATCATACACCTTCAAACTCCTTTTCATCAATATTTTTTTTCCTATTCTACAGCAAACAGACCCTGAATGATCACTTGTCAAAATCACTTTTAAATAGTTGTATCCAAAACAAATTAAAGGTTGTTTCTAAAAAATGGTTTTTATTATGATAAACAAACACCTTGTTCAAAAAAAAGTTTGATAAACAAACACATAATGTATTCTAAAATCTCTATAAATTAATCTCTAAATTACTACTTGTCAAAATCACAGTTTTTTTAATATCTAACAAGCAGAGCATGAATGCGTCCAAAAAAAAAAAAAAACAAGCAGAGCATGAATGATCAGATTAAATTGACATTTTTTCTTTTTGGTTCTAAAATTGACGAATTAAAAGACAATTTTGAAAGTTCAAATGTTCTCCATCACACTTCTTCGAAGAAAAAAACAGGACACCAATAACACAAGCAGTGAGAACATCTATCAAATCCAAATATTTATGCTGATTGCATACATTGTATCTTCAGGGGTGACTCTTATGTGAAACGAGCTGCTTCTGCCTAGTATATCTATAGGACTTATTTTAGCTATTTCCAATAACTTCTTCAGAAGCACTTGTGGAAATAAATCATCTAAACTTAACATTTCATATAATATTGCATTGAACTCTAAATTCGGTTGAAATGTCACTCAACACAAATTTCCATACAAAATATCCTTCCCATTTCTCGCTTGATATTACATGGTTTCACTGTTGATTATGGTCATGCAAAGAGGTATCAAGGATATATAGGTGATAGGTCACATGTAAAACAATGTAAACAAAAGAGAAGTAAACCATGCTCTAAGAGTATATGATGGAATAAAAGCAGAGTGGTGTGTAGTTATTTATTTTTGTGCAGCTGCTGCATCCAAAACGAAATAAAAAACAATCACCACAACTGAAATCTTCAATCCTGCACTTCTGGCTTCTTTGCAGTGCCTTTAAGGTACCACCCTAAAGCCCCAAAGATTGTTATAGTGCCAGCTACAACTCCATAATTCCGGTATTTATCAGTTGAAACTTTGGGACCTGATGTTTCAGCATGTCCAGAGTTAATTGGTTTGGCATCGGTTACTGAAGCACCTGAACCTGCAGCAGGCTTTGCTTCTGGTTGAGGACCCTGTATTAGAATACAAATATTTAACATTAAGTTCAAATCATGACATTTAGATAATACATACAAAAAGGAAGAACAGTGGAAAATAGAAGTGTGATAGTAGCAAAAGAGAGACAGAAAGAGGAGAGAAATGAAGGGGTGAGTGGGAGCGATAAATGTGATGGATAGTGTGATGGAAAAAGAGAGATAGAAAGAATGATAAATGTAAAAGTTATGTGACAAAAATGAAGGGCCGGAACATAAATCAGAACTCAAACAATTTTTTGTAATGATGTTAAAGAAATAGTCTCATACAAGTAACTCTCCAATAGAAAAACCTAGAAATCTTTCATTCAGTAGAAATAGGAAATGGTAGAAATAATACTGCAGATTTATCTGGTCCTTTAGTTGAAGTCATAATAAGTAAATCTGATAAAATGCAAACGACTTTCATTTTAACCTTAAAAAGTATATAATCCAAATGTTAAAAAGAAAAGGGAAGCGAATGTGAAACTGCAAGCAAGTTCCAATAGTCAAAGGAGAGTCAAGAGTGGTTATTTGAGTTAATGATAATCATGCTTTGAAGGAAATAATACAAACTCATTTGTTTGCGGAAACATTTTCTGTTAATTTCTGCCCAGAAAATTATTTGTCAATTGCCGCGTTTTCAAGTTTCCATTTTACCATCAATTGTGTCACCATACTTAAAACCCATTTCATTAATTCAGTAATCACTTACTGCCAACAAGCATCATCTAGTTACAATAACACATCTATTGACAACAGATCCCATCAAGTCCAACAATCTAAATTATCCATGAATTCATGCAATCTCCACACATGACAAAAGCATATTTTTGGCACTGGCATAATATAGTCAAGTTTCAGAACCATAGTAGAACGTGTTAGAACTGTTGTAAGCATGTGCTTCTGAAAATACAGACAGTATTAATATCTAAAATCAAAATGTTGCAAGATAGTTAACCGACGTCCAACTACAAATTCAAGATATATATATATATATATATATATATATATATATATATATATATATATATTGAAAGAGTACCCACTAATTTTTTTTTAAAGAAATTGTTGACCCATACGTTTGGTATATGATTCAATGAGTTTAGAATGCATCTCTAAAACTTGTCTTGAAGCTTCTTCTTATATTGTGTGAGAAATTAGAGTACATAGGTAGGTGATTTGGTTTAAGTACACACCAACCTTTGACTTTGGTTCGGAAAATATAAAGGGTATAACAAATGAAGGAGAGATGAGATAATAGGATGTTAAGGGAAATGTATATGATCTACTTGAAGTAAATGGCAATAGACTTCTTATTGGCAGAGTTGTCTTCTAATGAACTAGACTTAGAAGCCATGCATTCATGGATAATAGGAATGGGCAAAATAGTTAATATTAGACAATTATGTAGAATCAAAACTTCTTTTGAATAGGAATAATGGTGCTTCTTGTAACATTCCAACAGTGGTTGGAGTAAAATATATAAATTGTATAAAGAATATACTTTGATATGGACAAGGGAAAGATATGTGTCTATGTTTTTTCATTATGATCACATCATGAGTATTTTTTTTGTATATTAGAATCCTCGTTGATGAATAAGGTAAATCTTAATATCAATGTCAATCTATTGCTTCAGAAAAAAATCAATGTCAATCTATAAATATCATGCATTTTTATACTTTCATGTAAATGTGTTCATGGTTCTACATCATTTCATATCTTCATCTGTTATCTGTGTTGTATCATATTAAGTATCTGGCTTCATAGTCAACCAACATTCATATTAATGGCAATGGTCCTCCATCTAAATTATGATATGATATTATGATTAATGGCAAATATACTTGTTATATCATCAAACTGAGCTGATGACATCTGTTAACTGTGTTCATTCCTAAGACTAAGAGGTCACAATTAATTCTGAATCTATAAGCACAATTTGGATTTCCTAATAAAGGGATGGTAATTTTATTTTATGCAATGTTGAAAGGCCAAATACAAGTCTCTGCAAAGAATAATAAATAGGTTAGCCGTAAAGTGACTGCCTTGAGTATTTTCGAGTATTATTTTATAGATTTTAAATGGCAAATGAGTAATTCCAATATCATTTGAACAACCAATAAAGCTTCCAATCAATCATTTTCCACTCATAAAAACTGATAAAAAAGACCTCAATCAGAAAACTAGATGTGGAGTAACAGGTTGAAGAATGATGACCCAAAGGTTAAGTACTTTCAAGTTACAGTAGCGCAATAGTAAAATATTAACAAAATAAGGTGAAGTTTTATGACATACCTTGCGAGCAAGCTTCTCCAACTTCTCTTGCTCAGCTTTCTGCAATAAAAAAAAAAAAGTAAACACCATATCCTCAACATGTCCAAACATTTACTATTGTAGACAAACTCTACCAACATAAGCTATAAGCTTTCTTTACGGCGTTTGATTTGATTAGTAAACAAACATGTATGTTAAGTAGTTGAGCAGCAATCTATTTTCTAGGCAAGCAGTGAACTGATAGATTAAGAAAGCATGAAAGTGAACAAATAATTGTTTCCTTTTCTTAGAAATTAATAGAACCCAAGGCAACACTTATGACCCTGGCACTTTGGTTAAAGATATTTACATAATTCCAGTTGATTCGCCAGAGCCAACAAAATAACCATTTAAAACAAATTAAAATTTTAAGTGCATTAAAAAGAAAATATGGTTTTAATTTCTCCTCAACATACACATAGGATGCAGTGTGGTCTATGGTAAAACAACAGACCATCACATTTCCTTTTTTAAATGAGTCCTAGTCCTAATTTTCGCACAAGCAATGGTCCTAATTTTCAAACTTTAAAATGACAAAGTGAACCCTATATATGCAATGATATGAATCACATGCATGAAAAATGTGAAGGAAAGGAAACAACTATAAAAGGAAAAACTGCGAGCAAAAAATGGCTCTGAAAGCACTCCATTACACAACGCGAAGCAAGAGTAACTAAACTAAAGCAACTTTTGAGGTTACCTTGAAGTAAGCATTTTCAGCAGCTTTTTCCTCCTCACTGAGAATTTTCCCAGTGCCACTGCTAAATAGCCTTCTGGATGCATGTCTTGCTACTACCCGTGTTGCCATTTCCGTTGGTGTTTTACTTTCTTCTCTTCTGTAAATGATATAAGAAAATGGTAAATTTGGTCTCTGATTAGACTCTACAAAGAATCCAGACACCAGAAATTAACGCACACGTAAAAATTGATTAAACCCCCAAATTAATCCCTAACTTTGTAGAGCACTCTCAAATAAGTCTCTGAGATTATAAATATTTCGAAAAGATCCCTAACTCTATTAAATTGTCAAATCAGTCCCTATATTTAGCCACTTACTATCAATTTAGTCTCTAATATTACTATCAAGTTTGGTCCCTAACTCTTAGAACAACTAATACGAGTAAAATTTGACAGAGTCAACGACTTTTTTGAAATATTCATAATCTCATAGACCTATTTTAAAGCAGGAACGAATTTGGCGGTTTACTCTAAAAATAATAACAACATAATTTCATTCAATAATGTCAAACATTTCACAAACAAAGTGAAGTATAGATCTCATAAAGTTTTACAACTAAAGGGGCTAAATTAATTAATTATAGAACAAAGGTGAAATTGGATGTTTATAGTGAAATAATAATAACTAAACAGAATTAGGTCGCTAATTGAGTGAATTATACATATATAAACAACGAAAACCTAATTAGCTATAAGCATTGTGCATCATTGAGAAAGTTGTTAGGAATTGATTCGAAAATCGATCGCAATAGTTTTTATCTAACTAAAAAGTTGAATCATAAGGGAAAGAAAGAGAGAAATTGATTACCAGATTGTGTTGAGCAGAGAGATGAGAGTGTGGGTTCGTAGAAAGGAAGAAGAAGATGAAGAAGCGAGAGAGGTGTGGCTGAACTGAACCTGAATTGTTCTTCTCTTCTACACCCTTCACTTCAGGGTTTAAATACGGCACCGTTTCCAAATATCATTTCCGACAAAAAATAAAGAAAAAGAAAAATTATTTCGTTTTTTTATTTATTTTATTTTAAATAAAACAATTTTATTGCTCATAAACAAAATTACAAGAGGACCATATTTTTTAGGATATGGGGAGTAGTAATACACATGGGAACAGAATTGGGCCAGTCTCGGTTAGGCTCCTGCTCGGTCCATTTGGCTACTTCATGAGCGACATGGTTACCCGCACGATTTACCCAAGCTATTGTCGAGTTAGTGTTAGCTTTGAGAAAACTGATGCAGCGATTCATCATTGTTTCCCATTGTTTGCGAATTCGAGTTTGGTTCTTCACTGCATTGACCACTGTTTGGTTATCCATTTCAATGATGAGCTGATGTAGTTGTATATCTCGATCCAATACATCACATCCAAAAGACCCAAAGCTTCACCTACAATCACATCAATCGAACCCTTATGCATTCGGGTAGCAGCTCCAACGACGCTCCCATCCGACCTACGAAGGATCAAACCTAAGAACCAATGATCATTACTGCTTAGGTGAACATACACGCTGATCTTCGGGCATCCCCTTGGAGGAGGATTCCAGCAGTTATTGTGACTACTATTTTGTTTGTTAAAAAATAAATAAATTATTTATTAAGAATAAAAATAAAAAAGAAATTTTATTTTCAAACACAAATTCGACCACAAATTAAATGGTTAATGGGAGTTTAAATATGTGGTCAACACAATTTTAATTTTTGAATGTCATTAAACATATTTTCCAAGAGTATATTATGTTAAAAAAAGTTAAATTATATTTTTGGTCTTTTAACTAAGTTGCTTGTTTTATTTTGGTTCTCTAAATAATTTTATTTCTCTTAGGTTTTTAACTATGCTCTCGTAATTTATAATGATATCTTTTGTTAATTTTTTAATCCTAAATTTATAGGAGGTTAAAAATTAAAAGAAGTGGAACTTTATGACCGATGAAGGCTTAAGCGTATCAAAAATTATTCAGGGACTAAAATAAAATCAATTATTTAATTAAGGGATCAAAAGTGTAATTTTATTTTATCTTTTTTAAAAGTATTTAGTTTTTTATGCACTATGTTAGGTTTAATTGTATTATATATTTTTTTGACAAAATCTATTAAAGAAACATGATTATAAGACAAAATAACTCATCTATCTCTTTTATCTCTCATGGGTGTGCACCTTTTGATGATTACTTAAATGTAGTGGAGAAGCAAGTTTCTCATACGTCACTGATGTATGATTCTATTAGACTTGTGTATGTTTGTCGAGACCCTTATGGTGCTTGTGTTGAGGAGAAGATGCATTTTTTTTGTCTTGTTAACATGTGCACTTAAAGAATCTAAAAATAGAAATATTATTTTAAAGTTTGAGCAATTAATTTGTAAAAAGTTTAAAAAATAAATTAAATATATACACAAATATTATAACGAAGCATTTCTTTTTTGAAACACTAACATGTAAAGGCACACATTAACTCTTTTTTTTTTGCCATGTTTAGCTGCAACCGAAGGTGAGGTGAAGTTTATGGTTTACTAAGAACCTTCATTGTATATGTGGCCATTGTCAATTAAGAACCTTTATGGTTTATTAAGGAATAATATTGGATTTATGGGATAGTAGCTAACATAGATAAGTTAAGAGACTAAATTAAGTGGATTTCTTGATTCTGATTTATATGTTGCTTGGGTAGATTTATTGGTACTCAAAATCCTTGGATTGCCTTCAAAATGTATAAGAGCCCTTATGTTGTATTGTAAGGATTAAGTATTCCTTGTAATTCTTTTTAATACAATTACTACTTATCAAAATAAAAAAAAATTAATAGATAAAATGAGCACATTAATCATGCAATGTGTGATAGTTATTTTTTTGGTTGTTTAATAGTTACTTCACGGTCAATGTCTACATTATGATTGTTTTAGTTCGTCGTTGTCCCACCAATATATTTTTTTTAATATAGTCCTCTCTATTATTGCTATCAACAAACAAACGTTTAATCTTTAGCACGATACATCGACGACATGAAAGAGGTCTCTAATATTTCAATAGAATTTCTCTTAATAAATAAACTCATGAATAATCATCATTGGTCTTCAATCTTCTACCGTTACTACAAAGTGTTGATTATATATACAAGTAAACACATTCTCTATTAAAATGTATCAAATAGATGAATTATTATCAAATCAACCAAAATATTAGGTTCAAGTGATTAATAAGCCTCTAAGATAATTCGTTTGAGAGAATCTGACTATTTTAACTCAAACAAAAATACTAAACATTTTAACTAAATTCCAATGCTTGGACACACTCATTGAATGCTCGCTTCAACAGAACTTCAAAAATATTTTGTCCTTACAAGCTTCATTACTTGGGTTGTTGCAACACCCTCTTTACTCTAGGGTGTGTTGGGTATCTCAATTTGTGCTATAGAATAAAAGATTGAGTTCAAACTCCTCTTAATTTACCCAAAATCATTTTAAACATTAAAACATAATAAAAAGTGAAAACACAATATAATTTAGCTCGGTTAGATTCATTCATAAGAAAGAAAAAAAATCACTTAATCAACAACATAAATAACAGTCATCAAACTATAATCTAAACATAAAATATCACAAAATATATCAAAGTCGGTCTTAAAATATCCTAAATAAAATAAAATTAAGTCAATCAAAGACAATAACAACACTATTTAATGCAAAGACGATATTTCAATCACTCTTCAGCTTCTTCTGCTTTGATATTATCTTCACTTTTCGACTCATCATCTACTTACACAAAGAATGTACAAACAACCACATGAGAAATAAATGAAGGTGAGTTATCATCACACTCATAAAAGATGATTTGAATACACAATTTTCAATGACATTACAAAAATGTATCAACATAATGCAACACGTTATGGTGTGTTTGGTTGGAATGAAAGAAAGAGGGAAGAAAAAAATTGCGAAAATCAATGTATGAATTTGGATTAACATTAATCCAAGTTCATGCATTGATTTCCGCAATTTTCTTTACTTCCTCTTTTTTTCCCTCCAACCAAACAGACCTAAATTAAACAAGTAGAGAAATCATTTTCCATTATTTCATACTCCCTAGAGTAAAGAGTCTCATCAAGGTAACTCAATATTCAATCAGAACATCCCAAAGTAACAATATATTCCTTTCGTCTCAAAATTTATGTCTCTTTTGACTACTCAACACATACCGATACACAACTTTAACCTTTAATATTTGTAAACTTGTAATTACTTGCATAATCATCATAATTACTTGTATAATCACAATTCTTGATTTTTTTTTTTTATTCACATCATGAGATGCATCTCAATTGTCAAGGACTATAACATAGTAAATAGTAAATCAGTTGATAATTACTAGAGACATTGTTGAAAACGTAACGTTCGGAGCACATCAAAACGTAACGTTACGGGCAAATAAAATTTCCAAAACCGAAAGCTTTTCCAATATTGAATTAATTAGATTAATTAAACGTGACACTAATTAATTAATTAATTAATCCACCGACCTGATGCAAAGAGTTGAAGCTGAGTAGTATTTTGTTGATCAATAACATCAAGAAAAACAGGATCAACAGTAACATGACTATGAACTCTAACTTTAAAATTATGATCCCACCACAAAACTCTAGCGGTGCCAGCAATATCAACAGCAGCATCAAGAACCATCTCACGTTTAGCCACGTCAGCAACAACTCTCTTAACATGTTGAGCCAACTGACTAGCTTTAAGACGAGCAGGAAGTCTTAAAAGCTGACAAGATCTAGGCGGTTGTGAACCGGCTTGAACCGGAGCCGAACCAAGAAGAGAACCTTCATAGAAAATTGACATAGTTGTTGATGTGTAATTTATTGGTGCTATGTTTGGGTTTGTTACATGAACGGTTAGAAGAACTTCTGCGTCTAGAACAGGTAGACTTGGTTTTAAGGAAGTGAAGTTGATTGAAATAAGGTGGAATGTTGGGTCTTTTGGTTTTGCTGAGAGAATTGATGTTGCTGCTATTGCTGATGCTGCTCCTATTATTGCTGATGTCCAGCTCCATTTTACTCCTTGGTGTTTTTTTTCTTCCATTGAGTTTGTTGTTGATGGAGATTGTGATGGATGTGGTGGATATATTTATATGGTCATGGTGGTATCACTGATTATGAGAGGTTGAAAGAATGAGAAAAAGAAAGACAAAAGGGATGGACGGAGAAATGATGATTTTTAGGATAATGCTTTTGAGGTGTCTTTCATAGAAAATTATTAACAGCACATTTTTTTTATAAATATTATTGGTTAAAATTTTATACAGAGATTCCTTTTTTAGAATGTATATTTATTATAGAGTAATGTTATTTGTTAAGAATGATTTAAGAGAATAAATACAAGAATAATATATGATAATGTTTTATAGGATGATGTAATTTTAATTATTATTTTTTTGGAAATTATGGGAATAGTGGATGTAATCAAGGGTGGAGATTTATTCTTGCAATTCTTCTTCTTAGATTTTCTTGCTAAAAAACATTTCCCTTTATTATATATAAGTATTGATTAAATTCATTTTTTATTTAATGATTCAAAAAAAAAAACTGATATTACCGATCTTAGTGTTGTCCACTTTGTCCAGTGATGTTTCTTTTCGTTTCAATGAATGGGAGGCGGTTTTGTACATGTAGGCGTTTCGACGCTCAAGTACTAAGAGGCGGAATAAGATTTTAAGAATGAAATAAAAAGTATCTAATTTCTCTGAAAGAGAGGAGTTTAAATTGCCCTCAAGCGCGCTGGGCCAAAACCGTTGATGGGCGTATGAATGTCATCAATGGTTGTTTGAAAACGGCTAGAGAGTCATAATGAGCAGTCATTGATCATCATTCCGACGTCGGACGTTACAATCCGCCGGGGAGTGCGTCCGTTGACTTGTGTTGGTCTTCTTGGGATGCTCCGTTATTGGGTCTTGCTCGACGCGTGAAGGAAGTGGGCAATTATTTCCAATACAGGGTTATAGGCACAAATTTTGCAACTATTTCCAATACAAGGTCACAGTCCAAAACAATAACTTTATTTATATTTGAGATTAGAGGAGTAGTCATTAATTACGAATCCATCAAGATAAGAGTCTTGAACTTTTTTAAATAGGTAGTTTACAGATTCAATTTCTATTTCTTAACTTACACAAATTTAATGAATGTTTTTTTATTAAAAGGACCATTTTTTTTTTTCCTCTCTAATTGTTCTTTATAAAAAAGACCTAGATAGGTATAGATTTCAATCTCTATCTTATACGTTTGAAAATCTATACAGGGTTACAGGCACAAATTTTGCAACCATTTCCAATAGAAATTTATCATAATTAATTAACGACAATGAAAATTTGGTATCTATAATTTGATAGATTATAACCGATACAGGTATTGAAAAGTTCTAAAAAGAAGTGTGTATTGAAAAATTTGGATTGGGAGTGTTCTGCACTTCTCTCTCAATAGAAGAGCACGTTTAATTCATGGTCAATGCAATTGAAGGTTAGAAAGCATTCCACATTTTTCCTTGTTTGTTAATTTTTTTTTTTGTTGCGAATTTGTATCTTTTCTATTTCAACGACACTCAATTATAGAAAAGAAGACATTTTTACCTAAACACATGGCAATGTTACGGGAATTATCTTTTCAATTGATCTACTATGGATAAATGATTAAAATTAGACAAAATTACACGTTTGATCATTTGTTTTATATTTTTGTAATATTTTGGTTTTTTATATTTTATTTTTAACATTTTAGTCATTTATCTTATATATTTGTAACACTTTGGTCATTTTTCTTTTATTTATAACACTTTAGTCCTCTATCTTTTATAACATTTACATATAATCCTTTTTTTCATATTTTCTTTTACTAAAAAAAATGCTGAATTTTATTTTTGGACAAAACTTACATTCATTGCTTTATATGCAGTTTTTGCTATTCCACTCACAAAGAAATGGTTTTTTGTGTTTTTTAATTAAAAAAATAAAAGAAAAATGTTTTTCAATTAAAATAACTACCTCTTTGTGAGAGGAAAAGTAAAAACTGTATGTATAGCAATGCATGTAAGTTTTGTCCTTTATTTGTTAAGATATTGTTCTGGTGAACAAATAGGGGGGTGATAAATAATTGGATCGTGCCTAAGAAATGAATAATTCTTTCATTATCAAAAGTTGTGAACCTTTTACAATGAAGCATAAGCTTCTATTTATAGATTTCAATGGATAGCAGTTGCGAAGTACCACGATCATGGATACCCCATGATCGTGGTGGTTTCTTCTTCTTCCTGTTTTGGTGGTGATCATGGTGGTAGGGGGTGGTTATTCCTTTCCACGTGCTGACTTGCTGGCGGGGTTTTGATGATGACGGTTGTGTCTGGGGCGAGGGCGCCATCCTCAGGGCGTGTCGCCTCTGATTTTATATTTATTATAGTGTTATTCATTACTGATCCACCATTGACCACTTGAAGAAGTGATCCCTATTAAAATTTGCTCCTAAACACAATAATATAAGCATAATATTTAGACATAAACACATCAATTAAAAAAATTAAAATTTAAATAAAATAATCATATTAATTAATATACTTTTAATATTTTTTCTTTAATTTTTTTTTTGCTTATGTTTATGTGTCTAATACCTTTAATTTGCAGTTGTTTTTAAGTAAATATTTTCCCAATTTTAGTAGTAACAACTTACGTCTTAAAGACACAAGAATAGACATATTATTGAATAAAAAGAATTAACATTATCAAAATTATAGTTATATACAACGGTTTGTAAAAAAAAAAAGTTATATACAACGGTTTGTCAAAAAAAGTTATATTTAAGAACGAAAAAAAAATTGGTATACAACACAGGAAAAGAAAAATAGATAGGTGTAAGCGCAACAACGTAATAAAAAGTAGGCACAACGTACCTATTTTGTTTTAAATTACACTATATAAAAAATTATAGTAAACGATAAAAATAGATTTAAGATAAAATCATAAGGGTAAAATGGGAAGAAAAAATGATAAGCTATAAGCTCATTAGCTACTTGAATTAGCTTATGAAAAATAAGCTATAAGTCAGTAAAATAAGCTATAAACTATTTTTGAAAAATTGTTGTCAAACGGGTCTTTTAGCTTATAAGCTATAAGACATAAGCTATAAATCAGTTTTTTGAGTTTGCCAAACAAACCCTATGTGTTATTCAAAATTATTAAATTTGTAGAAAAATAGTATTGTAATTTTTCTAAAATGTCTTCTAGAATTCATTGTTTTTTTATATATTGAAGATCAAACAAATTACTCATTTGTTAGAAGATATGAGCAACATATTGCATGAAAAAGATTTTTGAATTTTTTGGGCTTTACCTTCATCAATATAAAAAACAAAATTATTTTTGAATTTTAATTTATTATTGAAAGTCTTAGATCATTCTTTCTTTATGAATTAAGAGCACAACCGCCACAACGACATTAAAGGAAAAGAAAGATGTTTAATCTTTTGTCATGTGCTCGTGTATATATATATATATATATTGATAATTTTTTTTTATAAGGTTTATTGATAATTTTCATTCTAAAATACTTCCCCCCTTTCTTTTTAATTGTCTTTTATTATTTGATTTAGCGTTTCTATTTAATTGTCCTTTTTATATTTTATGGGTATGATTTGTCAATTATACCATTTGTTAATTGCTCTTATCTTTTTCAATAAAACAAATTAAAACAAAGTTTGTTTTTTTTAAAACAAATTAAAACAAAGTTTATCTCTATTATATTTCAAATTGAAACCAAAGTTTGTTACATATAATAATCGTTTTTCGATAGGTTAAACAAAAGGCTAGTGGAAAACAAATCATTGCATCTCTTGAAAAACAATTAAGGAAAAACTAAAATTTCATACTCAAATAACAAAAACCAAAGACTTCACACCCATAACAAAAAAAAAAAACTTCAAATTCTTTGTTTTTATCTGCCCAAGCTATATTCATTTGTACCAAGGAAAATCTTGTGATTAAGTTTTTCATTGTCGGCAAACTGATGTTAGTCCTTTTTTATTTTACTAATAAAAGCAAAAAAATAAAAATAAATATACTCATATATGACTAAAACGTGGTTTGTGTTATTTGCGATGGTAGAGTTTCATGACAATGGTTTGTTATTGGAAAAAGAGATAGTAATTAGCAATTGTTTGTTATGAGATAAAGATAATATTTTTGTTTTACGTAATACCGTATATTAATTTATTAGAAAAAGTGCAAAAAAAAAAAGAATTTATTGGTGGATTAAAATGAGGGTATAATAGAAAGATAACGTGCAAAATTACACTTCATTAATTTAGTGTTATCTTTCTAAAAAGATAATTAAAAATAAACGGAGGGAGTATTAATTATTAATATACTTGTGTGATCGATATTTTTTTTTTGTTTGATATGATCAATATTTTTAATTGTGCAAACATAAATAACTACTTAATCTTCTTTTTTATTGGACTTAGTTAATTGATAACTACTTGACCTCATTTTTTGTTGTGGCTAGTTATTAAGAAGAAAAAAATATTTTTTTTACTATAAAAAAACTGAAAACCTACTTTTATGTGAAAATTGTGCTTAGTTATTTTTTGGTAGTTTTTTTAAGGGTAAAATAGAAATAATGAAAAAATCATTCCAAAAAATTGTATCCCCTTATATATTAGTATAGATTACTGTATATGTTATATTTTACAACAAATATATTATTTTACTATACCTTTAAATTAGAATTTTTAAATGGTTGGTATTAGATGATAGTGTAAATTATCATCATAAACTAACGATAAACCCTACTATTGTATCGCTGTAGCTGCTGAAGTCGTGAACCAGATTCCGGCACCGGATGACAGACTTTGATACTACTTCCTCCGTCAACAGCGGCGGCGCCGGCCAAGATCTCAAGGAATGCGAACGCATGATTCAGAAGAGTCTCAAGAGTATTTCAATTCTTCCTCTCTCTATTATTATTTTATTATTTTGAGATATTTTTCTAATTCTAATATATCTTAATTATCATTATCAGCTCCAATGGTGAGGTTCTTAAGGGAACACATGGAGAAAGCTGGGTGTCCTGTTCAACAAAATTTCATTAGAGCTATTAACTGTGATCAGTCACATGCCGGTGGTTATCTTCCCGGTCAAGGGGTGGGTACACACTTTTTCATTTTTTATTTGATTTTTCTCTTGTTATGGAAATAGTTTATACAAACAATTTTAATTAAGCTACTTTTCATCCAAACGTGGTTATTATTATTGTTACAAAAGAGGAGGGAACAGAAATTGTTGTCTCGCGTCATGGTTTTGTTGATTTAGGTACGGTCTGTTTGGATTGACTTATATACTGACATAAGTTTTGTGAGACTGTTTGGGAGAACTTATGGAAACTACTTATGATAATCTTATACATAGGCGCTTATCATGACAAGTGTTTGTGCTATAAGCTGTTTATCCAATCAGTCCCTTAGGGCTTGTTTGGATTAGCTTATTTTTGAGCTTATGCAAACAACTTATACAATTTTTATGTATTATTATAAGTTTGTCAAGGTAGTTTGTGATAAAATAGCTTATAAAAATACAATTTTCACTAGTGTGAACTTGTAAAATAGCATAAAACCTAATTTATATTGCATAAGCTCAAAAATAAGTTAATCCAAACGGGCCCTTAGTCTATTTAAGAGAGAGAATAGTTCATTATAGTAAGATTGTAAGAGTGAGAGAAAATGGTGTGTTAAGAGAGAGCTAGGGAGGAAGTCACCAAAGTTAGACAACTGAGAGTAGACAGTCACTCCTTTAGCGAGGAGGGTGTGCTGTTCCATACGAAGGTACTTATTACCGGTGAAAAGTTTGAGTTGAGCTGAAGCAGTCATTGTTGGCTGAAAAAGCTAATATAACTCGCACAATTGATGATGAAAATGATCTTAGTTTTTGTCGTCTCGTTTAGTGGTCGAACAATCAACAATGTTGTATTCAATGCTTCCTATCATATAATACTGTAAGGTTTTCAATTTACTAATCTTATTATTCTATGTTTTTTGGTTTGGACACAGATAGTTGTGTGCGGAAATCGGACACAAATGCAAGACGAGGTTAATCAAGTGATAATTCATGAGCTAATTCATGCATTTGATGACTGTCGATCTGCAAACTTGAATTGGACTGACTGTGCTCACCATGCTTGTAGTGAGGTTCTTTTTTAACGATGCCCCTTTACTCATGTTGACTTTGATGCAGTTTTACGTATTAGTTTAGTCTAATCAGTCTTTGTTGATGATTGTGTGAAACAGATAAGAGCCGGTCATCTAAGTGGTGATTGTCATTACAAACGGGAACTTCTACGAGGATTTATGAAAATACGAGGGCATGAACAAGTACGCCATGCTTTTCCTTCCTCAATATATACTTAACATTTACTTTGGTTGAATATTTCGGAGATAATATGCAGCAGCCTTACAGAAGGTACTATAATTGAGTTAGTTTGCAACAGAGGCTTTAGTATTAACATTTCAAAGTATTTTATTTGAGACATGATATAATAATTTGAACATTAAGGCTTAAGCGCTGGGTCACGTTTTTCTTCTTTTCGGCATCTCTCAATCTTACACGAACTTCTCAATGCCGGCAAACCTCATTTGCATTCTCTCTCTGCGTCCCAGCCTCCTTCGCGTTCTCATCCCTCAACCTCTTGACCCATCGACTCTCTCTTTGGTAGCTTGCTACTGCTGCTTATTTCTTATTTTACTGCTGTACTTTGTTGCTTTCCATAAATTGGCCTATTAGTTGTTACCATATCAGTTGTACCCTTAAATTGTACTATTACATTGCAGATTGCAATTTAAGTGATCATTTCCAATCAAGCCTTATTACTCAATCATCCATTTGTGTCATCATAACACACTAGCTAACTGTCAACTTGTACCAAATGATACTAAAGTCCCATGAAATTGCTGTAGAGAGTTTAAATGTGTACCAAATCCATGTGTGAGCAGAACCTTGCCCAATAAGTTAAGATCCATAAAAATAAAAAGTAATTAACTTCGTTTTTTAATTCTCAAAATCCCAACACATTCAAAGTTACAATCCAAAGCTTCTTTAGCAACGCTTCTGATAACGAGTTGCTTCCAAACATATTCAAAGTCACTATCCAAAGTTTCAACTCATGATCTGCATTAGAGAATGGTCATAGCTTTTGAAAAAACATTGAGAGATGAGAGAGTCGCGTGACATCTTAAAATTTGCGTTATAATCTCAGCCATACACTTTAATCTAATGGTTGAGATTTATTCTTATTTTCTCACATAAAAGTACGATAGCAAATGCCTATAGGAGTTGCTAACTTACACCCACTTATTTTTTAGAAGGCTTAAATGCAGTTTTACCCCCTCTATTTTGAATAAATCGGAATTTTACCCCTCCTATTTTAAAATCCGGAATTTTACCCCCCATATTTTATAATTTTTTGAATTTTACCCCCCATACACTATAAGAAAATCTTTATAGCTAATTGGTAGCTATTTTCTAGTAAAATAGAGTTATTCATAATTATAAAAATTAACTTACTTAAAAATAAGAAATCCAAGAGTAAGCATATAAAAAATTCTCCTCCGCAAACTCCTCACTATAATCATCAATCAATAACACAATTACAAAAATGTTTCTCAAAGCAATCATAAGAATCATATAAAAGTTAATACATACAAATATTATCCAATAGTTCAAACTTGTAAACTATTGTCATGAAAAATATGCACATCTAAACTTGAAAATTAAACTTAATTATATCTTTTTGTTGCAGTTCCTTTTTAACTTTTTCGATCTTCAATTACTTTTATTTATGTATGTGGATGTGGCATCACAGTGTTGGAAATGTAAGATGAACGGTAACTCTGCAATATCATTTTCTTTTCAATCATTTTGTAAAATGAGCATTTATTTTCAACGAGGAGCTTTTATGGAAGAAAAGGAAGGCTAGTTAAGAGACAACAAAATGATTTTAGTGTATAGGGGCAATGTCTAACTCTCTTTTACTAGAAAATAGCTACCAATTAGCTACAAATATTTTCTTCTAATGTATGGGGGGCAAAATCCAAAAAATTCTAAAATAAATGGGGTAAAATTCCGGATTTTAAAATAGAGGGGGTAAAACTCCGATTTATTCAAAATAGGGGGGGTAAAACTGCATTTAAGCCTTTTTAGAATGAGTGTTTTAGTAAGATGCACCTCAAGGTGTATTTAACTACTTTTTAGTTATAACTTGCTAGAACACTCCTTCTAAAAAATAAGTGGGTGTACGTTAGCAAAATCCATATATATATATATATATATATATATATATGACATTACCGATGTTCGGAGTCTGTGCTTCAAAACTTTAGAGTACTTCATACATGTTCCCATTAGACTACTTTTGGATACTTTATACTACCAGTTTAGGCAGTGGTAATGATCATGTCTATACTGGGGTAATGAATTTTTGTCCCCTTTTGGCCTTCTATAATGGTTATATATTGCTGTACTCTATCAATCTCATTGAAGTGGAATTGCCAAAGATTGTTTCCAGATTTCATTGTTTCACAGCGTGCAACATTTTCATCATTGGCTAACTCTGTTTTAAACTATTTTGGAGATTAGACTAACTAGTTCAATACTGAATTAATTTAATTCATCTTGAAGGAATGCATCAAGAGAAGAGTTATGACATCATTGGCTTCAAATCCATTTTGCTCTGGTTCAACTGCCAAGGATTCTATGGAAGCTGTATGGGATGTTTGTTATAACGATACAGCACCTTTTGATAGAGCTCCTTAAAACTGCGTGGCTGTTACCGGTTTATGGTATAGAAACCATTGTTTCCATTCTTTGCCTATGACCACAAATGTAATTCAGATCAAATAAAACAATGACTTATTTATTTTTAGCTGAGATCTCTATGCCTCTTGCGAATTGTAACTTCATATGGAAACTTTTTTTCTTATTGTTTTTTGGCTTGCCATATATTGATGTTAAATGAACACTTGTGCTGTACACTGAATCCAAAATTGGTTGGTTGTTACTGGAATATATATATAATATAGCAGCCATTGATTTCATTATTGTGCTAACAATAACATCCATCATTGTTTTTTTTTTTGATAAGTTAACATCCATCATTGTTGTTTCATGTACTTGTCTTAATTAAGTCAAGTGATCAGTGTATGTGCTATTTTCAGATAAAAAGATGCTAACCTAAATTTGATATAGTATGAAGGTGCAAAAATTGAGCAACCTTAAACAAATGTGACAAATATAAGTATATGCTCAAAGTATAAACAGGATGTGCAAGCCAACATTGTTTCTAACATATCCACAATATCAATGTTTACAAGACTCTTTTAATATGTAATCAAAAACTGTCTCCAGCTAACTGAAGAAGCAAAGAATGTAGAAAATAACTATAGAAGAAGATCCCAGGATTCTCAAAATGCCTAGAGGCAATCAGAAAGATCCAGATAAGTTCAACTACATGATAAGGATAAATAAACCCTCACAACTAAGCTAAGATAACTATGGGGGTTTTGCAAATTGGATCCTCTCCTTTTTTCTCTCATTCCCCCTCTAATTCTCTATATCTTCCTTAAGTCTACTCTCTCTTGATCATATTGTTATTTTTTTTAATGAAGAGAGAGAATGAAATTAAGAGAGAGATAGAGAGTTAAGAGAGGGAATGGGAGAAAAGAGAATGAAAGGATCCAAATCCGTTTCTTTCTATCTTTCGGACATTATTCTTTAGAGATTTTTAAGAAAAGTGCAAATTATTTTGTGTTTGTTTAGAATAGTTAGATTAGGTTTCTACAAAAAAATAAAAAAAAATCAGATGAGTATGAGAACATGTTTAGTCTTCTATTAAAAATGGTTTTTTTTTTTTATGACAAATTTTTCTATCTTCCATTAAAAGTTATTTTCTTATTGTACCAAAAAAAAGTTATTTTCTTAACCAAGCAATTGAACTCAACCGGTTAATGAGCTCTTTCTTCCTAAGACGAATTATTTAGGAGATCAATCTGAGTTCGATTTTTGATAGAAATTATTTACGCCAAATAAATTCCTAATTTGTATCCCTAGCATTTTATTTTTCAAACAAGTTCCAATAATATTTGGAACATATTCCTTTCTCACTTTGGGCGTAAGGTCCCATATAATTATCCTTTTTGATTGAAATCCCTATGGTTCCTTGATAATGCAGTGAAATGTAAATGCATCTTTCACCATATGAGTTAGATTTTGTTATTTATGGTTGTTAAGATTAATTTCTATGCACTATAAAAATTCATAGATTTAACTTTTTTTTTAATAAAAAAATAGATCTAATTAAATCACTCTAGTGTGTCTTTTTTATAGATTAGTTTATAAATATTACCACAAATAAATACATAATATGATTTTTTAAATGCCGTTCATTTTGATGTATATCATATAGAACATTTATGTAAAGTTTCAGAAAAATCCAAAATTATTTGATATGTTATTAAGATACATCAAAATTAACAGTTTGCGTCATTTTTTAAATGCTGTTGATTTTTATGTGTCTCAATAGCATATCAAATATTTTTTATTTTTCTGAAACTTTACATAAATAATCTATATGATATAAACTTTCAATCCAATGGTAAATTTTATAAAATTTATATCGGTTAAAACGTTATTGAGATGTGTAACATTTAGTGTCAAACTAGTTGGTGTCAACGGATCCTGACTCTTAATTAAATGCATATATAAAAAAGTTCTGCATTATTTGTATATACAAATGAAATCCTTGTTGATAGGATAAATATAAAAATATCAACTCTTCAGCATTCTTTAATTTTATTTTTTGCATTCATAAAAAAATTATACATGAGCTTAAAAAAAATTATACATGAAATGATGAAAAAAATTTCAAAACTTTTTACTAAATCTTCAAAAAAGAAACATAAATAAAAGGCTTAAATGCAGTTTTACCCCCCTTATTTTAAATGAATTGGAATTTCACCCCCCTATTTTAAAATCCGGAATTTTACCCCCCCTATTTTGTAATTTTTTGGATTTTACCCCTCTATTTTAAAATTCGGAATTTTACCCCCTATTTTATAGTTTTTTGGATTTTGCCCCTCTATACACTACAAGAAAATCTGAGATTAGCTACGACAACGTTTGTATGTTGAACTCCTTACATGTCCAACCACTATTGATATGTTGAACTTGATGTAACACCCGTATTTATTTATTTTATTTTTAATTAGAGTTGATTAGCCTTTTATAGTATTTTATAGTGAGTTAGTAATTAATTAAGAATTATGGCTATTTTGGGAAAGAGTAGTGCTTTGAATAAGATAAGTTTTATTAGAGTTATGATAAGAGTTGGGCTTGAGTGTTATTGGGCCTAAGTTAATAAGAGGGATATTATTGTCTTTGGTTAAGCTAGGATTAGGTTAAGTGGATAGTGAGAGTGCTCATAACTTAAGAAAAATAGAAAGGAGGTAGAAAGAGAAACTTTGAAGAGAAGGAGGTAGAGGGGAAGATTTGAGAAAGCTCAAGAGAAGGAGAAGAATCAGAATTTCATCAATTCTAAGGTTAGAGAGTAGTTTATAATTCTTGTGAGATGATCAAAGAGGGGGGAGATGCCTATTCTCCACACCCAAACCCTCTCATCTCTTTGGTGGGTTATGGAATCAAGGGAATGTGATTTAATGAATTTCTATGTTATTGCATGATGATACTATGTTATTACATGATCCTAATTGCTATTTCAATCATCAATTTCGTGTGTTATGTGAAGATTGTTGTTGTTCATATTTGAAAATGGGTTTTAAGAAAAATGAGGAAAAATCTCTACTTTCCACTTGAAATGATGTTTGATGATGTTAGAACTTGTACTTTTAAGTCTATATATGATATGTACGCCTAAATGTGATAGCTTTACAAGTTTATAACATGAAATTCGTGATTTTTATGAGATTTCTATGTGAACCCGAGAGCAGAGCATGAAAATCTGGGTTTGGTCGCTAAGCCACCAATCTGTCGCTCCAAGCGAGGATTCATGTGTTCTTCGCGAACCCAGAATTTCATGTGGTCGCCCAGCGACCAGTAGCGACCGCCAGCGACCAGACGTCGCCAGGCTTCGCTCTGAGCGATGAACTGTCTGCCTTTTTTTAGTTTGTTCCATCGCTGGTAGTCGCCCAGCGACCATGACCTGATTTTGAGAAATTTCTTGATGTTGTATGATGCTTATGAGTGTATAACATACCTAGATTTGATCTTATAACATGTTATTGATTTGGATTGATTAAATCTTGAGTTAGTACGATGATGAAATGCTTTTAAGTATGTAATTGATTGAAATTGAGATGATGAGCTATGATTAGCTAAGATGATTAGGTGTGTTGTATTTTGCTTGAATGTATACCTTGATGATGATATGATGATGCGAATATGATGCGAATTGAGAAGGAGTAATAGGGTTGAGCGGCCTATTATTCATGAGTAGTTGTTTAGGGTATCATCATTATATGGTATGTGAACATTCATGCATTCATGAGTCAACTTGATGCGAAGTCCCCCATGACTTAAAACTGACTTGATGCGATGGATATATGTTTATCCTAATTTGATGCGGGTACCACATGCATTAGCAATGTCTAGGTGACATACATTATGTGTTTTCATTAGCTTGCATTAGGAGATTGTGCACTATGTTTGGTATTTGGTAATTGTGTTGTCTTCCAATGTGATCTTGTGAATGTTTGAGTTATGTGAGTTTTACTTGAATGAATTGGCTTTGTTGATGAACATGATGAACCATGATGTTATTTATATATTGTTAGCTCAATATGATATGAGTATGATTTGTTTATATAATTGTTTACATAATATAAGTGTATACTATGCTTATTATTATGAACTTGAATTATAACTAACTCTCTATTTTTGTGTATGTGTAATGGTTTGGGTCCAGATTCTCCACTTGAGGAGTAGTTTCGTGGCTTTGGAGTTTAGCTCGGTGGACTAGTATAGCTTGGTAAGGTGAAAGATAGGAGGATCCTAGAAGCTTAGAGTTTTAGGATATGCTCTGATACTTGTAACCTTGCTTAGACTAGTATTAGATTTCTCGTTTGTTTGAGATTATGTATGACCTTGCTACTTATTTATCTTATCTTTAATTGTCGTTGGATTATATTTGGATTATATTATGGGGCTTCATTTATGGAAGTACCTAGTTGGAGTTGTGATATGATTTATGACTTGCATGCTTGGATTTAGCTATTATGAATTATTCGATGAGAATTTTATATGCTTCCGTTGTGATTAAGTTATTCTATGCATGCTATTAGTATCTTGTATTAAGTAATGTTTCTTGATGATTTGTATGTTGAATGATTTAAATTAATTATTGCATGCGAATCGAATAGGAGCGTTACACTTGATGTTTAGCATTCATTGCTTTCAAATAAGCATGATGCTTGGGGGTCACCATGCTTGGGATGAGAGAGTAAAATTTGTATCAACATGGTCCGAAAGTAGGTGGGAGGTATGCATCCTATAGCTCCTTAAAAGAATATCACAGATTGAGTTCCCTTCCTTTGATTGGTCTACCAATGCTGTCAAGATTGGGATCCTACTTAGGATCAAGGAGGGGTTGCAAGATTGTAAGATGTAGAATCGTAAGATGCTACCAAAACAAAAATTAATGGTATATATATTCACAGAATAAGATTGTAATGGATTGGAAGAGCTCTGCTCAGCAATGGAGTTTAATCTTTGGTGGCATGGATGTGCTTATGCAAGGAGAACTGAGTAGTTTATTTATGACCTCTTTTGTGATTTTTATTAGCCTTGCTTTGATGTAAGCTATCCAGCAATGAGTGTGCACTACTACATGCAATATGTAGCTTGTAATTGTTTGATTCTTAATAACCGCATCTGACTTATACAATGGACAATTGAAATCTCAGCCAACTCCTCTTATTTTTTCCTGTGTGTTAGTGGGGGTATTCAGGTGGAGTTGAATTTGGGATTAACTACCAGTTAGCTAGTATCTAATCCAAGATTTTCTTGTAGTGTATAAGGGGGGTAAAATCCAAAAAATTATAAAATAGAGGGGGTAAAATTCCAAATTTTAAAATAGAGGGGGTGAAATTCCGATTCATTTAAAGTAGGGGGGGTAAAACTGCATTTAAGCCTAAATAAAATAATTACAAATAAAACCAATAACTAAAAAACAAAATGTTTTCCATGTCTAATTTCCATTGTTGTCATTTCATTGTTAAATAGCACAATCAAACGGCTGCAAACTACAAACCAAGGATATATGTCTTGTGAAATATCCTTTGGTGCTGTCGTCCATCCTAGAGAGGCCTGCATTAGATAGATAGACACATAAAATTCCTATAAATACACACACATAACATTCATGAAATCTCAACCACATTTTCTAAGTTATTCAACATTATAGAAAAAAAATGTCTCTTTCTACCTTAAAAGTTGTTCTTTCACTCATCATTTACACTTTTACCCTTGTGAATATCACAAGGGCCGGTGACCCTGACATACTAACCGACTTTATAAGCCCATTAACCGGCCCAGTTGATGCAAACTTTTTCACCTACACCGGCTTTCGTGTCCTTGTCGGACCACAAAGCGTAAATCCACCACCATTCAAAGTATTAAAAGCAAGTTTGATAGAATTTCCATCATTAAATGGACAAAGTGTGTCATATGCTGCTCTTCAATTCCAACCTAAAAGCATAAATCCACCACACATACATCCACGTTCAGCTGAATTGCTCTTTGTTGTTCAAGGTTCACTCCAAGTTGGACTTATTGACACAACTAATAAACTATTCACACAAAATCTTCAAATTGGTGATTTGTTTATATTTCCAAAGGGTCTTGTTCATTTTCAACATAATGTTGATGAGAAGGTTCCTGCTCTTGCTATATCTGCCTTTGGTAGTGCTAATGCTGGCACTATTTCACTTCCTAATACTTTGTTCAATACCACAATTGATGACAATGTTTTGGCTTTGGCTTTCAAGACCAATGTTTCCATCATTCAAAATTTGAAGAAAGGTTTTGCTACCTAGTAAGGCTTGGTGATGGTGGGTAGATTTGTGTTTTTAATCACTTACTTGTATTTGTTTTCTCTTCACTTTATTGTTTAATAAGTGCTTTTATGTACAAGTTTGTGATGTGAATTGTTTGATTATGAATGCTATACTAACAATGGTGTTAAATAAAATCATAAACAATTTACTTTTGTTTGCCCATAGCTTCATTATTCTTGGAATATAAGAAAATCTTCTACTTTTAGAAACAAACTCAATTCATATCATTAATCAAATAATTGTTAATATAATGAGAAATCGATTCGAAAATACAGTGACTAGTCATATAATATATTGCCCTTACTAAAGTATAAGCGATTATATTTACTAACAAACTTCACCTCGAAATTGGAAGCTAATAACAACAAAGACTTAATATTGCTTATGAAAAAAATCAAAGACTTAATATTAGAAATTAAAGTGCCAAATTTGAAGGATCCATGTCGTTTAGAGGAAATAGCTACAATAACAATTTGCGAGTCACTTTCAAATGATCACATGAGAGTAACCTCTTTATATCAACTCACACAATAGCTTCCTTTATAACCATAACTTCTTCAAGTTTTTTTTTTTTTTAAATGGCAAAATTTATTAATAATCAGGTCTCCGCACAAAAAGAACAGAGACCAGTAAGAGAACTACATAACAAAGGTATTGTATATAAGCGGAACACCCAAAAAAAAACCCCTAAACAAACACCACCTAATCTCATAACTTCTTCAAGTGTGTTGAGTCTGGCATGAATGACAACCTGCCAACATAAATCTACCTTGATGATTACGTAGCCATCTTCCCATCCACTTTTTTACTTTCCTTGCAACAAACATCAAAAATCAAATCTTTAATATTGTCAAAAAAGTGAAGTCTTGATCTATGATATGATTCAAACCCGTGAAATTCCAAACTTCCAAATAACAAATATCAATTTCTTCCTGTGTTTGTAAACACAAAGGACAATTTATTTGACATTGAATAATGATTTCTTGATCGTATCCGTGTTGGTAAGCAATCTTTACAAATTTGCCGCATCATATGTTTTGCTTCAGGGGAGCTTGAACTTTCCAAATCTTTTCTCATTGTTGTGATGCTCTCGGTTAGGGATGTCAAAAAGGCAGAAAATAAACGGAAAATATTTTATCTCACAATTTTTCACCAATCAAATTATCACTATCTCCGTCCCCATTCTCCACTTTGGAGAGTATTATTCCTACATCCTCATCACCGCGGATCTCCACAGTTCCCGTGAGAATCCATCAACGTAATTTTTTTTATCAAATTTTTATTATTTTCAATTAAACTAGTTGTAAAAAAAAGTTTAAACATAAACCAAATAAAAAACTAAGACATTATTGCGAGTCTTATGAGTTGTGACAATGATAAACATCACATAAAAATATATTATGCACACATTGTGTAAAAATATAAATAAATATAACATATATAAAGTTCTAAAATATGCACATGTAAAAGTTAGTTAAATAAAATATTCGGGACGAATTCTCCACGGAACGGGGATAAAATCTCACCCCATCTCCAAACATCTAGTTAATTAGCAAAAAAACAAGATTTAGGGAAGAAAATTCTACCCTAATTTCTTTTTTGGCCCTTTGTCTTGTTCATCAATTAGAGGGGTGATTTGGGGTCAATTTTGATCCGAAATCATCCATCTTGATCGTTTTTTAATAATTCTTTTTATTTAAATAAGTGATTTTCACACCGTTTAAGTTTTATTTGAGTTTTCTTCTTTGTGATTTTTTGGTTTGGTGTTATTTTAATCCCGTCTTAGTGCGGAGTTGTTGGTTTTCCCGTCTTGGTATGATGTTTGTTTTGATTTCCCATCTTAGTACGGTGTTTGTTCTTTCAGATTTGCAGCCAACAATGCAGCCAAACATTCATAGACTGCATGGATAAATTTAGCAACACAAAGGCTCCTACATTCAAGGGAAACACATGCCAAGCTGATGATGTTATTGAAGTTATTAAGGTAGTCATGGAAGCTGCTTTGCTGGCTGGAAGCAGGGGCGAAGGGTAGTGTATGGATGGGGTAGCCCTTGCTACCCAAAAAAAATAAAATTTTTTATTTAGTAGGTATAAATTTATATTTAGCTACCCCTAATTATATATATTTGGCCACCCTAAATATATTTATTTGTTTAACAAGAACAACAAATATGTTAATCTATTATTAGTCCAAATAAATATAGGCCCATAACCCATTTTTATTATATTATTATTCTTTACTTTTCTAAAACTTGCTCAACAAGCACAAGTGAACAACTAAGGAAAAGGAAAAGGGCACGTGCACACACTTGCTCACAGCTCACACACACAAAGTCACACCTCTTTGTACTTGTTACCTTTTCTTCTCACACAACATGAAATGGAAACAAAAGTGGTGACCTAATATCTCAAACACGGAACAGACAGAAGCACCGGCACCGCATCACCGAATCGCTTGTTTTACTCATTTAATTCACCGGAACAGAAGGTACTCAATAAGCTTTTTTTTATCTTTTCATTTTCTATTTTTTAGTTGGTGACATTGCTCTAGTTTATATATTGTTTATATTTTAGTTTAGACATTTCAAATTATGTTGCAAATTGAAAGTGTCACACTGTTATTAATGTGGTAAATCTCACTGTTAAATACTTATAGCTTTTTTTTTAGTTTACTGTTATTAAGTGTTTTATTTTTTGTGTTTTAAAATGTGTGTAAAATATAAAAAGTAGAACATAAGAGAGGTAAACACATGTTGTCAAGTGTTTTATGATGTTCAGAAATTTAATATATTTAGTTGATTTATTATTTAAGGTATGAGTAACATGAAAACGATTGATAAATTCTTCAAAAGAATGGATACAAATGCTGCAAGTAGTTCTTCCATAGTTGAAGCATCCAATCTCAATATTTCGCCTCAAGAACAAGAACAATCTGAGGAGCCAAAACGCCAAAGACTTTGTCCTGAAGAAATGAACCGTTTTCAAATTGAAGTGGATCCAGGATTGCGACCAATGATTTGGGAGTTTCCTGTAAATCAAAGAGATGAAATTCGCCGTGCTTATCTTAAACGCGGGCCATGCCAACCTATTCTTAGAAAGTATCCATTATCAAATGATGATCATCCTCGTAGTTTTCAAGCTTCTTGGTTTGAATTATATCCTGGTTGGTTAGAGTATTCTCATGAAAAAGATGCCATCTTTTGTTTCCCATGCTACCTTTTTGGTAGACAAACTTCTAATCGTCCAGGTTCTAATGCTTTCATTGAAAAAGGTTTTAATACTTGGAAGAAGGTAAACATTGTCCACTATTAAGTCATATTGGAAATAAACCAAGCTCTCCGCATAATAATGCTGCTCAAGCTTGTGTGGATTTGTTGTCAAGACCACAACATATTGATCAACTTATTCAAAGGCATAGATCAGAAGAAATTGAGAAGAATCGACTTAGACTAAGGAACAAAATGGATGATGGTTTTCTTGCAAATAGCTTGGTTGTTTACATTGAAAAAGACATTGCCATTCAGTTTAGCTCGGACTCAATTATGGATGAATTTGAATCTTTGGGGAAGCGTCGAGTTAAATTTTCATAAATAGTTACTATCACTTTTTATTTCTTTTGTTGTTTTTTTGGTACAACTTATGTTGTTGCTTAAGTACAATTTACATCTAAGTCCACTTTTTATTTCCTTTGTTCTTTTTTGGTGTAACTTTTGTATGCTCAAGTACATTTTATATGTAAAAGTTAATGTTAATCTTTTTGCTTATTAGGTTATTTTATTATTACTTTTAAATTATTTTTATATTTGGCCACCTCATAAAAATATGGCTAGCTTCGCCGCTGGCTGGAAGAGTTTTACACAAGCCCTAATAATCATTAGCCTTGATTGAATACTAATCAAGTCTTAACTAAGACATGAAAAATATTGTTATTTTTCTTCCTATATATTTATTTATTGTTTTTAGCTATTCTCTGACCGAATTAATCAAACTCCAATGCTTTATTCATTCACAAGGAAGAATGCTATCAATAATATTCAAAACTTTGCAGTATCAAAAAAATAAAATTATTATCTTTTAAGAATTTTTTTTTATAAAAAGAAATTAATTGTTTTTATTTATAATTTGTAACAGAAGTACAAAATTATCCACCGTGCATTAGGCAAATGAAGGAGCTGCAATGGTAGATCAAAGAATCTCATGTTCACCGTTAACAGAACTTATGTGGTGATGGGTTGACTGAGATATTATTTGATTCTTATCCTGATCATATGAATGATTGATTCCTGTTTGATTTATTCGGAGTAGAAACTTCGCATCTTATTACTTAATAATCTTTTCTTTTGGACTTTAGCCCTCTTCTTTTCGAAATAATAAATAAAATACAAAAATATTCAATGGACCCCTTTGACAATAGGACGGATAGCATTTACTCATGTTTCCAATACAGTAAGCGGAAGATTCAAGCTTATCTACTAAATTGTGCAAAATCCCATTATTGTTCTAGCTAACATAAATGGGTGTATAAATTAAATTCTACTGTATCAAAAAGGAAAAAGAAAAGGGTTTATAACTTTACACCAATAAAACAATGCATGAGCTGTGGAGGTTGTATATGATGAGTGTCATGGATCGATCATCCATCCACCCAATCACAAGATAATTTGTATTCCCCCTTTACAAAGAAAGGAATGAATAAAATTTAAATAAATTATTTTTAATAATAGATTATATTTAATCTTATAAATTCATTCCAGACATTATATCTTTGATAGGACCCTATTGACAAAAAAATAACATTGTTACAATACTTTCACATGTTTTAAACAATTTAAAGGCACTATTTTAATATTAAATATTGGATTCTTATTAATAAAAGGAAATGCAAAAAACAAAAAATTAAAAAGAGCGATTCTTTATTGAGAAATTCATATCAGTTGGTGGAAAGAGACAACTTTTTGTGACTAAAAGACAATATATCTGAAATATTAAAAAAAAAGAAAATGAAGTATGTGGGACCTTAACCCCACAAGGCACAAGCATATACATCACTTAACATAAATGGTACAACCACTAGACTAATTATGGTGTCACTTTTTTGTATAAGTAACTAATATATATATAATCGAATATTTCCAACAAATATTTTAGAAATATTGAACATACTCAAAATTTGAGGTCACCTATTTTTGAGACTTTGTGCTAAGGATTATGATGCCCTTGTACATGGCTCACCCTCTCCATACTGATCAAATATTATGTGAATTCACACATCATTTTACCATGGAGCATCAAGTCGTTATAATGAGTAGGAGTGTATATGAATTGGATTAAGTTGAGTTTAAGCAAAACCAAAACTCGAACTATAGAGTGTATTTCGGATTGAGTTGAGTAAAATAACCATCCACTTTAGTATTAGGCTAAGTTGGATAAATCCACTCATTTTTGAATTGGGTAGATTGTGTGTGGGTTAATCAAATTTTAATTTTTTAACTTTTTTTACTATTGAATGACGAATCATCATTTTTTTTTATAAAAATGACAACTTTTTTATTTTCTTAAAAATTAGTATAACATACTTTCACTATTTTTTTAATATCATAAAATGATAATATCATCACCATATTTTATTTTTTAATAAAAATAACCTATTTTTACTATTTTCAAATAATGATCTTTTTTAGCACTACTACTTTTAAATGACAAAAAAGAATTCGAAGAGCGGAAACTTGAAGGAGATGATCAGAGAATATGTTAAAACTGTGATATACGGAAGAGTAATGCGTTTGCCATTTGGAATAAACACGCATACAACTTATTTTAAAAATTTGAGTATTAATCTTGTGGCTTTTCTCTTTTAAAGATGGAAAATATTTAATATTAATATGAAAATCATTTTAAAAAATCATCGCAATACCAATTCAGTGGATCAGTGAGTTTTTCAGGTTTGGATTCCGTTTTGTCCAAAACCCGATTTCTTTTTATGGATTTTTCATTTTAAAATTCATACCCAGCCCAACCCACTTTTTTTTTGTTGTATTTGGTGGGTTTGACGGGGTCGATTGAGTTTGCCTAACCCATATACATGTGTGATAATGAGTGTCCTAAAATATATAAGACATTTTTTTTATAAAATTTTGTTATCCCATTTTATAAGACCATTTTCAAAGTTTAAAATGCATTAATTACATTTTAACAAAAAAACTCTTAATTAAATGAAAAGAAATAAAAAATCATCATTTTTTTTCTTAATAATAGAAGGGTAATTTTGAAAAGAGAATGCATATTATTACAAACTTAATACAAAGTAACTACTTTTCTTAATTCTTTTGCTTTTATAAAAAAAATCTTATATATATTAGAACAAATGTAGTATTCGTTATGAAAACAACAATAAAATTTATACTATTTTTAACACAAAATTCCCTTTTATGTATTCCTTATAACTATTTTAAGATACGCATTAGTAAAATGCATTCTCTCTGCCCACAATTATAACTAAAAAAGTCGTTTTTTAAATTGATTAAATATAATAACTTAAATGTATTAATTATTCTATAAATTATAAAATGAAAGAGTATAAAAAATACATTAAGACTATAGTATATTTGTCACTATTGTTGGGCTATGCCCCTATTCCAATGGCAAATGCAATTAAGGGCATGACCTACCACTTACGGTTCTTTAATTTTCGTATCTGATCTGTCAGCTGTTGTCCCAAGATTAGACCAACTCATTCAAAAAATTCTGGACTTCAATGTTCAAAATACAAATTGGGTGATATGAATTTTTTTCACTACGGATGTTTCCTTGATAGAAGATTTCCCTCAACATATATAGTAACAAATGAGATTAATGAAAGAACATGAATCAATGTGCAATTATTAAAAGTTCCTAATTCCCTTTGTTTAGTGACATTTTCTTTGTCTAGTTTGGACTTGCAATTTTTTGTTCTTTATCATTGAAAAGTACTACCTATGAAGCTCCCGATACGAATATTGATACGGGAAATTTTTTAAAATTCTCGCTCCGATATTGTCACGATACGTTAATTTAAAATTAAATTTAAAATTAAATATATAAATACACAGTATATAAACATACATAAAATCAATAATATTAATAATTAAAATCAGAAAGCATCTATTCTTATATTATAATTTTGGGACAAATACAAATGTTTAACAACCTGTTAATGTTATATAGTAGGACAAAGTAAAAAATTATATTGACAAAGGAAAAACACAAAAAGTGCTAAATATACAAACAAACATGGTTGATACAGGAGCATCATAATAATTCAAAGTCAATACTAGAAACTCTCAATGTCTGACACATGAGAACATCTTAAGTTAATATTATCTCAAAAAAATTAATGATCACCAGTACATCTTAAGCTATAAATCTTAAGTTAAGTATTATACAAAAATGACATTATTAATACTATCCAAAAAAACATCAAAAGTACTATCCAAAAAATAATCTTCGTATCGGACACATATCAGGTATTATTATTTTATTTAAATATAAAAATTTAACTGATACTATTTCGATACGAGTATCGGAATGTATCGGACGCGTATCAAATATTTTTTTATATTTAAAAATAAAGATTTAACCGATACTTTTCCAATACGAGTATCAAAACGTATCGAAAGAGTATCGGTATCGAGTACGTATCGGACACGATTCGTCACCATGTTTTAAGTATCGAGGCTTCACAGAGTACTACTCATTTCAATAATTCGTCTTTAATTATGTATTTTATTTAATTTATTTAATAAAAATACTAGATGTTTTGGATTCATACTAACTAAGTGTTGTCTCATAACATATAGTAGTATCAATGTTAATCAAAACTATTTTTGGTTTGTGCAATATAAACTTAAGACCATGTATATACCAAAGAGGAAATAGTATTTGTATTGCTTTTCTATAAACATTATATATTCAATTTTTTTAGGGCACTAGTTAGCATTTGCCATTAAAAAATAGCAAATAAATGCAAACAATGAATACATAATGTTCGATAACGAAGTTACCCAAATTGGGATATGTCTCCAACTGTAGAGTTATTACAGTTTGTTTCTATTTAATTAAATAATAATAATACTTCACTTCGCTGTGCTAGCTCAACTCTGAGGCCACCTCTAGCCCTCTTCCTGATGCATGTGAGCCATACTCAACGCCAAACATATATCAATTCATTCTTCAACATCCAACATTCAATTTTCCTACCAATAGAACAATGCTTTAAATTTCCTAAACAACATTAATAAATGTTTGCAGAAGTACTATTTGACCTATCAAACAATAAGTGTGGACACTGATAATATACATGATACTAGTAATCTCTATTGAAGGTATCTTTATTGCAATCTGAAAACACCAACAACTAATTGTGCAAAAGGGTCCCTATATTTAATATACTCATATTCATTCTATTGCTAGCTCAATCTATATTTATAAGCTTCACACTTACCACCTTCTTCTCATACTTGAATTTCTTTCATTAGCTTTTGCCTGTTTCATTGGTCATGGCTTATGTTCATGTTATCACAGTTTTTCTCTTTGCAATAGTTTTAGCTAGAATTGACCTATCATCATGCCAAATTGTAAAGGGCAAAGTCTCATGTGTTGATTGCACTCACAACTATGATTTATCTGGTTTGTTCTACCTCACTATGTCTAAATTTGTCTTTTTATGTTTAATTAAGTGTTTATTAATTCGTTTCTATATATAGTTCTATTTATCAACTTAATGTTAGACATGTATATTATGGATTTAATTAACTATGAGAAAATTAAATATTTTGATATATTCATTATTTGTTATACATATAAATTAATATCAATCATTGATTTATTTATCGATGGGACCGGCCCAACGAGTTAACTCGTAAGAACCTAGCTAAGCTCCCAACAAAGCTCCTATTTTTTGGGAGCAACTTTACTCACATGGTATTTTTAAAAAAATCACACATGATGTTAGAAGTAAATCTCTAACAAAAAACTCTTGATTTGTCTAGAAATACACATCTGGACGGCACAAAAATTGTGTTTTTTCGAATGTATATATTCGGAAAAAAAATTCCTTTACTAATTTTTTGTAAGGACCCTTATGCAAAAAAAGGGACTTGTTGAGAATATCTCGGATATTTTGCTTCGGGAACTATATCTCAACATATGTTCAGAAGTATACTTCAAGAAAGAACTCGTTCAAAAGTATATATATACTTTCGAGGACATATGTGATTTTTCGGAAGCAGTGTGGTGGGGGAAAGAAGTTCCCTCCCTTCGCTTTAAGGCTCCAAAAATATTGGACCGGCCTCATTTATTATATAGATTTTGTTATTCATTTTACACTTTAAAATTCTTTACTTTAGAAGAATGAGATCTATATATCAATATAGCATTTTGTACCTTTAACTCATGATTTTTTATTTATTATGATTTTTAGATATTAAGGTCTCAGTGAAATGTGAAGGTGTTAAAAAACTAGCCATGACAACAACTGAAGAGGATGGTTCCTTCAAGGTTAACCTTCCCTTAGACCAAACAAAAACATCTATGAACTGTTTGGCAAAACTTCTTGGTGGGACAATTCAACTTTATACCAAAAAGCAAAACCAAGTTTCTCAAATTATTAAAGGAAAAGAAGAAAATAGCTACACAATTTCAACTCCTCTTAGTTTCATGATATCATGTCCCAAAAACACAAATTGTAAGGCTGCAAAACCTGTTGGTTCATCCAAAACTATTGATCTTCCTTTGCCTCCAGAATGGGGTTTGGCACCTACTAGCTATTATGTACCTTTTTTTCCTATCATTGGAATACCTTAAGCTTAATTAATCATGTCTTCAAGTGATGTATAATCACTTGAGTAATGAAAATTATAGGTAACAATAGACTTTCATATGGTCTTATTTGTAATATATAATTATAATTAATTATATTATATTTATATATGCAATGATGTATCATATATGTAGCTGGACAAATGCAACATATATATGTAATGATGTATCATGTAGTGTGTCTGTGAGAAAATGTGAAATATATATATATTCATCTGTTTTCCAAGCTTTGAAAATTAAATGTTGTGTTCTTTAGGAATATTAGCAATAATATATTTTTTTTATAAGCAAAATTTTATTAATCGAGTATAAGGGTATTCCAATTCTTACGATCAGCACAAGATCCAGACCGAGCATCATAGCAGAAAATAACTACCTATCTTCTATAAAGAGTTGCAGAAAACCAACAGTAAACCACCATACATAAAGAAGTAATGAACTTCAACATTGATTATGTTGGACCCTTTAATTTCTAATCGTCTTCCCAACAATAAACCATCATGCACAAGGAAGTGATGAACTCCGACATTATGCTTGACCCTTTGAACGCCTATCCATTCATTAGTTATGACCAAATGCTGTATGAAAGTAGTCTCCATACCATAACTTGAATCTTCAACGGAATATCAATCTTCCACATCTTTTCCAATGAATTTATGAACGAAATCAATTAATGTAAAACACGAACAAACATGGAACCCCTACATTGTCCAACATCCAAGTCCAACTATCATGCCCGCTCGAATTCGGACGGACACTGGTCAAAGTTGCCTCTAATTAATTAACACTTTCATCTTCCTATGTAAACAATCCTCTCGTACACTGCCAACACCACACCCAATGGCCAAGCTCGCAACTGCCCGTATTTGCCACTTTTGCGTCCTTATCAACATTAACCGAGAGCAATTTGGGATATACAACGTCGAACCCACCCATCTATCATGTCAAAATGACACCATGCCCTGTGCCCAATTTTCTATTAACCACACCATGAAACTATCTATACAAATCACCGCGCCCACACCGATCTTACCTTCCCACCTCAACTGGTTTAGTTTTTTAAGAAAATCAATAAATTTATATTTATTGACTTTTTTTTTTTAAAACAAACCGATTACAAAGAGTATGTCAAAGAATATAGTTAAATAAGAAGTTAAGTTACTATAATTTCTCCACTATGGATTGCCCAAACAATATTTTAATATCATTTTCCTTTTAAGTATGTTATCATATATAGTTTTATAATTGGTCAATTCTAAGTACCAAGGAAGGAACGAAAGAAGAAGTTGACAAATAGAATCGAGTGATTGTAAGACTAAAATGGTTATTATGCAATAAAGTTGTGCACTTGCCGGTATTCAAATTTTTTTTTTTTTTGATAAATCGGGTATTCAAAGTTATAACCTACTATAGCTTGTGTAATTGGGTAGCACTACAAGAAAAAAGAAAAACAGTGGCGGCCAATTAGCGGCAGTTGGTGTAGAACCGCCGCCGCTTCTGTGTTTACCGGCGGTTATATTGGCAGTTCAAACTGCCGCTGTTTGTGTGTGTGTGTTTTTTTAAAAAAAAAAACTTTTTCATTCTTTAATAAACGATTGAAGCCCTTTATTTTCACGTTCCCCTCTTTCACTCATTCAAAATCAATTGCTCTCTTTCAAGACATGTAGCTCGATCGATCTGCACGATGACGTTTCCCTCTTTCGAGATTCACACGAGTAGCTCGATCGATCCGCCTCTCTTCGACATCGCCATCCACCGATTTTCCTCTCGTATCTGATTGCTCTTTCTCAACACAGGTTCTTCTCTCTTCCTCTCTCTCTCTCTCTCTCTCTCTCTCTCTTGATGTATCTCTTTTTGTATCTCTCTATATATCCGATTACTCTCGTGTTAATTTGTTGTTAACATATTATGATGATTTTGAGTGATGATAATTTGTTAATTTTTTTATTCTTCTGCAGTTTGATTTTAGGGTTTTTGAGTTTAGTGCTTAAACCTAACTAGTGTCAATCAAGTTTCATATGTGTAAGAGAGAAATAATCACATACTCTGGGATAAAATTGGTTTCAGAAATCCCTATATGTTCAATGCCGATAAATTTTAGTTCCAAATTTAGATTTTTTTTTTGATGATTTTATTTGTATATTAAACATGATATTATAGTGGAAGCTACAACACAATCACTTTAGGTATTCAGTTTATTCTTCGCTTATTGCTTTGGATTTTCATATATAGTGCTAAATGTTATGATTTTAGCATGAAATAAAAATGGTATCAACTGATTATGCTTCCCTGTGCGAGATACAACAACTTTGGTCAAGTCAAGTCCCCTTTATAGAGTTGTCTCAAGAAAAATATCATGGAAAACATTATAAGTATAATATTGTTGTGTATTGAGGGGCAGTTTTTGATTTTGTTTAGATGTGGTCTAAGTTATTGTGTTTAAGTCCAATACAATATTTGCCATATCAAAATGAATCAGTACATTTAAAATGTAACTTTTTGCTTTTCCTTCTTATTGTAGTTTTGTTTATCAATTAAATAGTTTTTCTTTTCATTCATATCTAAAATAACTTATTTGCCTTCTTAGTTGATGAATGTGTTTTTTATTTCCTTTCTAAATGTGCTCTTTATTTAATCAATAATTTTAAGATTACTCTATAACTAAATAAATTGTACACCCTGAACTGTAGAGGATTGGGATTCATTTTAGCATTGTGCTTGGGTGTCTTGTTTAATTTCAAATGTGCACAATTTTAGTTTAAAGTGTTAATTTTTGGTTTCATAAAATACAAGAGCAAGGAAATGGCTCCACACTTGAATTTCCATTGCTTCCCTATAAGTTCAATTTAAACACACTTGAAAGTTTGATAATATTTTAATGAATGATTTATGTTTAATGATTTTGCAGCAGTAAATATATGTCAAGAAGATAGGTAATTGATTTTTTTGTTTGGTTAACCTTTTATTCAAAATTCTTCTAATCCATTGTCTCTACTTTATCTCCTTGTAGGATTTTCACTCGGGTTTTCTCTTCTTTGTATCCTCTACCTTGCTGCCACTGCATATGAACCAGGGATGTGTGCAAGGCGGCTGACATACTACATGTATCAGCAACAACATAGACCCGAGGTAAGAATTTGTCTATATATTGGTTTTGTTCTGTGTATATCATATACTCTATGTATATAATAGGTATTGCATTTGGGTTTTATATAGGATAACAACATCGAGTTTTGGAGGAAGTTTGTCGCTGAATATTTTGCTCCCAATGCGAAGAAGAAATGGTGTGTTTCTATGTATGGAAGTAGCAGTCAAACAACCGGAGTTTTCCCTCAGGTCGGTACCGAAGAAACCCTTATAATCAAATTATAGTGCCTGGATAACCTTGTCTAAGTTAATAACTTAATTACTGAATGATGTGTTTACAAAATGACTATTGCCTTAAATTTTGCCATGGACATTCTATGGAATTCAAGCAGCCGGCTATAGTAGTCTCATTGATGCCAAATATTTGTTTTAGCTTAACATGGAATTTTAAATATTTTCAGGATGGATGGCACTGCGAAATATGTAATCACAAACCTGGCCGTGGGTTTGGTAAGTGTCATTTTTTTGAGTTTCTTTTCTGCAATTCATTATTCAGACTAGTTTTATTCTTCACCTGGCATCTTAACTTTCTATTAAGCACATCTATTTTGGGTTGTTTGCCAATGTCATTCTGTTGTACCATTCTCCTTCTGACTACTTATGTTTTTTTATCGGTTTTCAGAAGCAACTGTTGAGGTTCTTCCCAGGCTTTTCAAGATAAAGTATGAAAGTGGTACTCTGGAAGAGCTACTTTATGTTGACATGCCCCGTGAATATCATAATTCCTCGGGCCAAATTGTTCTAGACTATGCAAAAGCGATACAAGAAAGTGTTTTTGAGCAACTTCGTGTTGTTCGTGATGGTCAACTTCGAATAGTTTTCTCTCCATACCTGAAGGTAGTGTATAGAAATCAAAACATTCAAGTCATGCTGAAAGTTTTGAAGCAATAAGGAATACATCAACTGTTTTTTTAAAGTCTGTAGTAAGTTTTGAGATTGTTATTATATAAGATATTTGCCATCGATTTAAGAATCATTGGTTTCGTGGCTAATTAATATGGTATTTTTTGCTATGAATAACTTTTGTAATGCTGGTGTTATATTGTAGATATGTTAATAGAGCAGAGTTTGGCTATATATTCACATATTAGGCACTGATTATTCATTCTTATATTTATTTCATTTTTATATTCCACAGGTTAGTCTGATTGGAACGGTTGCTCAGAAATACCAGTCTTTAACTCAAAATACAACGCCGAATATATCTGCTCCAGAGTTACAAAACAATTGCAATATGTAAGTTTGTTTCCCATTCATTTTATATGCTAATTTCTGAGACTTTGAGCCTTTCATCAATTATCTAATTGAGATGTATTGTATTTAGCAACCAAACCTGTCAATTTTTTGCTGATGTTAGTTTTTCCATAAAACTTGAACATTACACATATTAATTATTAGATATAATGTAACTTCCTTGTTCAGGGACCATGGAGTTGTCTGTGGCTTATTTCCCTTTGATTAGGGATTTAATGTGAACGTTTCACCATGCCCATCTCTTCTAAGAAAATATGTTCTTTTGCCATTTCTTCTACTCCTTTTTATTTTGTAGCCCTTCTTTTTGGTTGTTGACCATCATTTTGAAAGAACTGCTAATCAAAAGAGTATCCTATTCAGAATACTTTTTTTTTTGTACATCCTATTCAAAATACTTTATTTTATCCTTTTATGACACTACCTCAAACTTGTTTTCTATATTGCAGTCTGATACCACTGCAGAAGAGGCTGAATTACCTCGCACCTATCCTATTCGATTGGGTTTGACTTTGAATATCTCAGTTTTCTATTATGAGATCTTGAACTCCAGATAGGTTTTTCTATTTAACTTTTAACTAGAATTTTGATTGAAATTGGTGGTGTACTTGCTGAGAGAGAACATGTTTTCCTTTTTCCATAGCCTGGGATCTTGCAAAGCAGCTTTTGATGAAGCAATTTCGGAGCTTAACACCTTGAATAAGGAGTCCGACAAAGATAGTACGTCGATCATGCAACTTCTGAGGGACAATTTGACTCTTTGGAATTCTGACATCCCAGAAGATGGAGGTAATTATCAATAAATGACTTACAAATATATTTCTTTTGAGATGTTTAACAAGAATTATGGATAGTTCCAGAAGATATGACAAGGTCAATCAGTCATGTACATGTACAAATAGATGATAACAACCGAGTTTGAAGCTTGATTATTTCCTAGCCACAGTCTATCATAAACCCCCAAATTGTCCAACATGTTCAATGGATTGGAGCACAAAATATAAATGCACCTTCTCTAGATATGCTTTTACTTAGTAGCTAATAGCTAATGTGGTAGATTATGTCTAGCTAAAAAATTTTCATGAAACTGATACTATATGATGCTTAACTATATATGAAGGCACCTAGATAGTGAGGTTTAATGCTGAACATTAATTGTGGTAGTTATGTATTTGGTGGTCATTTTCTATCAATCTTTACAAAAAAATTCTTACCTCCGCCACAGAAAAGTCCCAGAAAGCAAACGACACTGCTAAGCTTGGTGGAGGTGATGATGTAGAGGTGAGTTTTTCTTCAAATATGGCAGCTACAATTTATTTTCCGACGACTTCAATTTATTCATTTCATTATTTTTGTAATCTCAGTGACTGTGAGGCCAATGGTTGGTTGGTGAGAACTTCCTTAGGATTTGATGCATGTGTTGGGACATGAAAATATTAGAGGGATGATTACTTATTTGTGTATTAATTAGAGTTAAGGTTCCATTGTTTCACTTCTATTTTTACTCTATAATAATAATATAGCTGCAAGTTAGAGTGTCTTTTTATCAAATATAGTTGTTGTTGAATAGCAGTTGTTTGTAATATGATCAAAATTTAATGTATAAGCTTCCTCATTTTTCTTGGTAAAAAAAAAACTATCAAAGAAAGGAAAAAGAATTGAGTAAATACCCAATTTATTATTGGGATTTTTTTTTAAAGATTTATACGTTTTGCGGCGGTTTCAAACTCCCGCTATTATCTCAATATTTTTTTTTAAAAAAATTCTTTATAAACCGCCGCTAAACATACAAAACCGCCGCAAAATACCGTACCGACGGTTATTCCAGCGGTTGCCAAAACCGCCGCTAAATGACCTAGCGACGCCGAAAACTACGACGCTTGAAAACCGCCGCAACAAGCAAATAGCGGCAGTTCAAAACCGCCGCCGCTTGCCAAAACCAACTGCCGCTGATTTACCTTTTCCTTGTAGTGTAGTAAGATGCCAATAACCAATTTGTCTTAGGAATTTAATTTTATCTTTTGTTTTTATTTATTTGTAAATAATACAACTATGATTTACTATTTTGAAAATGTCCAAGAGAAACATATTTATTTGGTTTTTAAAAAATAAATGAGTTTTATAACTTTCTTTCATTATTTTTTAAAAAAACTTACATTTTAATAAAATAGTTTAGTATCATTTTTATTATAATTGTATTTGGTGGTTTATTATTTGGTTAATTAGGAGTCATTGTTTAGTTAGTTAATTGGGACTTTTCCTAGATTTTTTGTTTAGTTTGTTAAGGTTTTCCTTGGGTTTCCTGTTATATATATCGATCATTGAGTCTTCTTCTTCAATGAGTAAGTTTTAACATTCACAAAACAAAATATCAATGAAAATCCATAAGGTATATTCAGAAATTCTCCGTCTTTTACTATTCTAATACATTTCACACTAAGAGTTTCGTCGGTTAATGTCCCAAAATTTGGAAAAATATATGAGTTTTATAAGTTGATTTTTGAACGTTCGTTTAGAATATATATATATATATACTAAAAATAGTATTATTTTTTATCGGTTACTATGTTGTTGGTAAATACTCTTTCCGGTTATTAATATAATTATATTTTTATTTTTTTAGATTTATGGAATAATAATTTATTTAGTCTAAAAAATAGATCAAATACAGCAATCATTTTATAAATTTAAAATATAAAATTTTTCTTATATAAGTGACTAGAATAAATATAAAGTTTTTTACACCATCATTTAAACATATGATTAATTCCTATATTACAATATGTGGTCATACAAGATAATTTCTTTACTACCTCAGTTACAATGTATAAGTAAAAATACATTTTTTAGGTTCATTGTATAATTAGTATACCTGGACAATAAATTATACAACGAACTTAGATATTGTCTAAATATATTAATTATACAACGAACTTAAAAATTGAATTTTTGCTTATATATTGTAACGGAGGGAGTACATACACAAGAACTAATAATCAAACACATAATTACCATACTTGTTTAAGTGGCCCAAGATACAAGACATTGATTGGTAGTAGAATATTATTTTTTATTAGCACAAAATATGTTTTTAGTCTCTACTTTTATGGCAAGTTTTGGTTTTCGTCCCTGTAAAATAAAATCATTTGTTTTCATCCTTAACAATTTTTTTAATCTTTTTGAGTCCCTAATGGACATAATTTTGACATTTTTTTAACAAAATATGAATCTATATATATATATATATATATATATATATACATAATATAGAAAATTTTGAACATCAACATATCATAATATTAGCTTTAAAATATCAAAATTTTGTTTATTAAGGATTAAAAACAAAATATTTTTTTTAAGGGGATGAAAATAAGTAATTTAATTTTACGGGGACAAAAACCAAAACTTCCTGATGGAAAACATATTTTATCCATTTTATTATTTATCTTAACAAGGAGATGAAACGTACTTGACGACTTTGAGTATTTGAAATAAGAGAAATAAGGAAGGAAGTTGTGAAGAGAAAAGATGTGGAGCCAAGAAATAGAGGAAATTAATAATAATATGCACGAGTTTGACTTATATTCTAAACTCTCCATCTTTGTCCTTAAAATGTCTACCATAAAAGAAGGTCGTATGATGATATAACACATGTTTAAAAACATATGGATGCTCTCGTATAAGACTTTCTTACACGTTTTGAAGACAAACTTTGTTATTGCATTCATAGCATTTGGCGTAGCTTGGTTAGGATCTTAATACTAATTTTGTCAATATACATGCATGCACAATCATCATATATAGAAAATGAAGATACATAGAAAATGTTCATACTACTCTTACTTGCATTACATAGTTTCATGTGTCAAACTCATCTCATAGCCACTAACTACATAGTAAAATAAAATAATTTGTTTTTTATCCAACAAACAATATGTTCACATTCATTAAAAATTGTGTGCTAAAGAATATATATATATATATATATATATATATATATATATATATCTTTTTGTATTTTTCATATAAAATTGTAATATTAATATGATGATAAACTAAACATTACATAGTAAAATCAAATACTAGCTAATCATATACCATTCATATAAGTATCAAAATAACATTGATCAGAAATAAGTATTTGGGTTTAATCTAAAACATGTCAATCATATAGTCACATTCAAAATAACCTTCAATTAATAGTGGAAATGTATTGAATTGAACGTATATTTGAACTCCAGGATACATGGTTTGAGAATGATTATACTCTAATTTTAGTTTTCATGTGTAGAACATATATCGTTTGAAGCTTTGGACAAACATTTCATGCTTTAGAAAGCATTTCGTGAGCATCTTGATGTAACTTAATTAGGTGTTAGTGTGCATCATCATGTGAGATATTAAAAGAAACACTTTGTACCACCATCTTGACTTAAACCAAGCATCAAGGTCTGTTCAAAAGCGCTTTTAATTTTAATCTCACGAAAAAAGTTTTTTAAAATAAAAAAGCTCAATTCAAACATTCTTTCTTGTGTTTTTCTCATTTTCGCTTGTTATATAAATGACAATCTCTTTATCTAAGCACTTAACTATGAGTTAAATATCCTTTAAGAAAAAATATGTATGGAGAATTTGTTAATGTTTGTTAACAACGTGAAGAAAATCATGGTACTCATTCCTTCTTACCTAAAACCTCCTGTGGTATATTTCTTCCGTTCCAAAACTTTAGTCCTTTTAGAGTTTTGCATATGAAATGAGTAAAACTTTGGTCCTTTCAGTATAAAACTTCACCCTAACGGCTTATTTTTAATAGAGTAATTTATAATGACCATATAAAACTTCACCCTGTCATTTAATAATATTTTATCTTTTGCCATGATTAGTCTTAAAATAATAACTTCAAATAGTAAATCTAATGCTCTAGTTTCTCTCTATCGTTCTTAAAATAATATGTTTGTCGGTTCTTTTTAGTTTTTACATTGTGGACTTGCTCTCTTTTTTTATATGGTAAAAATTTAGGATGCTGCATTTATCAAAGCACCATCAACTTATAACATTATGTTGCTAACAAAATTCACACAAGCACATCAAATATATTGAGCATTGTCTAATGATATTTGAGTCGATATATATTTTGATTTGTAACTTACACATCAATATTTTGAACAAAAAATGGGAAAAGGAACATGGTGCATTTTTTAAAAAATAAATGACTTAAATAAGAAAGAAAAAAAAGGACGACCTTATATCATAAAATAAGATAAATGACCACATACGAATTATTATTTTTCTCTAATTACAATCATTGCAAAGTTTTCATATAATAATCATAATAATATCTAAAATATTCATTATTGTTAAAATAAACAAAAAATATATAAATGATACAACTTTTATTATACTTGTCGAATAAATTTAGGCAGATTTCTAGCGTGAGAGTCCGTCCATGCTACTAATAATTGTGGCACTCAAATATCATTTGACAATTGTCTCAAGTAAAATTTAAACCAAACCCTTTAGATTATAAAGTCAAACTCTTACATTTGATCCGCGCCGTCACATTTTGGACATAAAATACACCCAGTCCCAGGAGCACCTTCTCTAACTGTTATGTCACAAAAACCATCAATGCACTGCCAAAGTTTATAAGCTGTACCCTCTGGACAATCACTCTCAGAAATGCAGGGAACTCTAGCTATATTGTCAAATAGGAAAAATGAAATTTATTAACAAGTGATGTTATTGTGTATAAGATAAATTATAAAATTTGAAAATGGAGTAAAAAATTACATACTTCTACTAGTTACAACAAGAAATAGAGAAAGAAATATGATCAAAGCATAAATAAAAATGAGAATTTTTGCCATATTTTTTCTCCTTTGTATTTCACATATAAAATATATTTTTTATCGCTTTATAAGTAATTATTTCATGTTTTATTAAACAATTAAATAATTTTTAGCATTTAGGAGTTGCAAGAAGTCATTTGTAAAATTGTAATTAATTTAAATGTCACTAATCAATATGTGGTGTGTATGACACCGTACATCACTCAACATATATATAAAATATTAAAATTACTAAATATATTACTTAATGTTGGAAAATATGTCACTTAAAATTCTTGATGCTCATCAAAGTTCTTTTTTTTTTTTTGTACATATAAATAACACATCGAAGAGGTGAAAACACATTTATCTATATATTAAAGGTGCCATAGGATTGTTTTGGTCATAAATTTGTATGAAATATACATATCAAATGTGGAAATTGTTTGAGTTGACCAATTGTTGTGTACTATCTTACGCAAGGAAAGAAAAAAAAATTAATTAGTTATGAGTTATATTTTTTTTAAAAATAAATTTAGAGAATAGCGGACATCAATGGATCATTAACATACAAACTAAGCTGCTACACCTAAAGATTATGATCGTTTACTATATTCTCATAATAATATAATTATATAATAAAAATTACAAAATAAAAATAAAAATTGAGGGACAATAAATCTAACTCGGTCAACTCACGTGAATAATGCAAACATTTGAACAACAATTATCCAACATCTAATTAAGCCTGACACTATAATAACTGTTGAACGAATCAACCGCCAACACAAAATGTTATTATATCAAGTATACACCGGTCAATATAAAAAAATTGAGAAAACAATACTTTAACACTATATCTTATCAGAAAAATTTTAATATGGATCATTTCAATAAAGTGGTCCATATCATGGATCCGGATTTACTATTGTCCAATAATGACATAGTTACACGCAGTAATCAATTATGACCGTTGATTTGAGATCAGATCACTGTTCGAATTTAAAATACAGTTTTATACTGTAAAATAATCTCAGTCATCAATCATAGATCAGACGATCAAGATCAGCTACAGCAAGGTGATGTAACTGCAGGAAACCCTGCTCCATCATGGATCAATATTTTTAAAAATATTTAAATTTTTAATAACAGTATTATTGTATAGAAATATAAGTTGATGACTATTTTTATTTTCATGATTGAAATAATAACTTAATTGATACTGATTTAACTACAATAACGACAAATAAAAATATAACTCGTATAAAAATAATCAATTATGTCATTTTTTAATTTTAAAGATCGTGAAAAGCATGAATTTTTACTTTTAAATAATATATTGTCAACTGTTAATTATAAAATTTCTAATCATTTTAAATACTAGAGACTTAGGCTTTGTTTGCGAGTTTGGAGGGGAGGGGAGGGCTTTGGAGGGAGGGAAATAGAGAGAAAATTAAAGAATCTTTTACATTTTTTGAGAAAGTATTTTTTATAGAGAATGACAAATAAATACTTATGATTAATATATTATGAATTTAAGAATATTATAACAACATTAATTAAATTTGAAGAATTCATATAAACCCTCCAAACCCCCTCCAAACCCCCATCTAATACAATTTTTGAGTTCCCCCAAATTGGGGGGTTTTTGTGTTATGAAGAAAAAATAACCCTTCAAACTCCTTCCCTCCCAAACTTCTCCACTCCTTCCACATGTTTCTTCCTTTTTAGTCTTTCCTTTCCTTCCCTTCCCCTCCAAACTCGCAAACAAACCCTTAGGAATTTCTAAACGAAACCGAATTGGTATTCAGTTTGGCAAAATTGAATTGGTTTTGGATCATCCCGAATCCAACCTAAACAATTCTTTAACAAACCTCAACAAAATCAACTACTTTAGAGACTCAATAAATTAATCCAACACAAACTAAAAAAGAATAATCAATACTTAAGAAAATTAAGTACCACTAATTAATGAAGTTGAGAAGCTTTCGGAATAATGCATAAATAGTACTAGTAGAAGCAATTGATGACAGAGGCCCATGTGGGTGATTGTGGTGATGAAGATCAATGAAGAAGATGAATTTTTTATGGCTTTTTTTTTCAGAAAATAAATTTATAATAAAAAATCAGCTGGAATTAAAAGTAATAAAAAAACAAATATAAATACGACACATTTAGTTTACCACATCATCAAAAATAAAAATTCTAAATCCAAGTTGTCCACTGAAGAGAGTTAATGATAAAAAATTTCCATTATAGGGAGGAATAAAAGTATTTATATATTATGAAAAGCAAACTAAAAATCGCTCATATTAAAGAGATAAATATCTATTAACTCATTTTTTTTTAAACAATGAGACTAAAACTATTCTTAAATCTAAATTTTTAAAGAAATTAAAAATATTGTAATTGAATAAATAGTCTCTTTTTAATTTGGGTTTTATATAGTATATGTGATGTTGTTATATTATTTTTTTGGTGATATGAGGAAAAAAAGAGAGAAATAAAAAGACAAGAAAAATAAAGGACTACATCTTTACAAAAGTCGCATCTAAATATTGGCTGATAAATTTAATTTTTTTATAATTAATTAATGAAATATGTATTTTTAAGCTCTTATAAAATTATTCAAAATATGTACCCAAAAAAAATTATTCAAAATAAAATTACATACCTAACAATTTTATTTTATTTTTAAGCTCTTATAAATTTATACTTAGTTTTAAAATAACATTTTAGTTTGAAAAAAAAGTCGAGCCTAAGACACTCTAAATCTCCGTAATTATGTATAAGAATCTAATCATAAGAAAAAGAAGGAAAAAATTGCTGGGGATGATGAGACACGTTTGACTCGTTCTACTTACAAAGATTATCTTGTAACTAGAATCAGTATAATAAAGTAGACATGTCTTAATATTGATAAAGTAAACGTAAGTTAAACAATAGAGTTTTTCTATTGAAATTTAACTCAACTTTACTTTTGACAAAAATAAAAAGTTTACTCAATTTAAATAAATGAAATCTCTTAGGCTTCGTTTGTATTAATGAAATATAATGGAATAGAGCGGAGTGGAATAAAGTGGGATGAAATGGGATGGAGTGGAATGAAATAAATATTTCATTCTATTGTTTGGATATTTTAAGAAAGAAAAGAACAAAATTGAAGGTATGTGGTAGTATAAGATGAAATTTATTACATTATATTGCATCCCGCTCCTCTTCATTCCATTATTATTTTTTAAATCCAAACAATGGAACATTATTTTATTCCATTCCGCTCCGCTCCATTCCCTTATATTCCATTAATCCAAACAGAGTCTTAGGCTCCGTTTGGATTGATGGAATATAATGGAATGGAGCGGAACGTAATGGAATATAATAATGTTTCATTGTTTGAATTTGAAAAATAATAATGGAATGGAGCGGAGCGGAATAGAATAAGATAAAATATTCCATTATATCTGTCTCTAACTGCTTTTTCTGTCTCTAATTCCATCTCTATTAGAGAAGAAATATATTATGTCTCTAAATTCCATCGGTATTTCAACTTTTTCTAGTAGTGTAAAATAAAATGATTAGATCCGGACACTTAACTAGATATTTGAATTTTATCATATGCATCATAAGCTTTATCATTAAATTATTAAATATTATTAATTTAAATCTTTTAAATTTGTTTGCAGACTCATTCTTTTTAATTTTTATGAACTTGAATATATAGTAATTTTAATTAATACATTTCACAAATTTAAACGAATGAATATTATTATTTTTAATAAAATAAAATAAAATGATACGTAATTACGTACGTATATAAATAAAATGATTACATATATATTGCCAAGGCCAACTATTGGGAGACAGCTACGTTACTTAATTATTTTATTTTTCTAATGGGGGTATTTGGAGTCTATGACTTATTCAAAAGGGAAATTAATTGGATGATATGAGCATTAATTAATAATATCCAATATAATGCAACCACAATATGGTTTTATTGCAAAGACATTTTCTTGCTCCTATAACCGTGTGGAAGTTTCTACCCTCTATCCTAAACTCACAAAATTCTCTACTCTCACTATGTCCCACACACCTAAGTATTTGGACACTTGTACTTACATATATGGTTTGTATATAAATATTCAACACATATGAAACTTTAGAGTAAAAAAAAGACACGAAATATCAAGCTCAATATTCAATTCAATGGAAGATCTCTTCCCTCCTGGTTTTCGTTTCTTCCCTACAGAAGAAGAGCTTGTTAGCTTTTACCTAAACAATAAGCTACAAGGACAATCAAATTCTATAGATAGGGTTATTCCTGTCATTGACATCAATGGTGTAGAACCATGGAATCTCCCAAGTAAGTACATTAAAATAAATTTTATTATTCATATATATACGGTCGGTATAAAATATTTTACATTGTCAGCAATACATAATATTTTGTACGACCAGTGTATACAAATTAAATTTGTATAACTGGTCGTAACATTAGTTTTTTTTTTTTAACAATTTACTTAATTTGATGATTTTGTTGCAATGTGTTGATCATGCAGCTTTTGCGGGGGAGCTTTGTCGCGAAGACAAAGAGCAATGGTTTTTCTTTTCGCCGGGGCAAGAGAGAGAAGCAAGGGGAGGGAGACCTAATAGAACAACTGCTTGTGGGTATTGGAAGGCAACTGGTTCTCCTGGCTATGTTTATTCTTCGGATAATAAAGTTATTGGTGTGAAGAAAACTATGGTTTTTTATAAAGGGAAAGCTCCTAGTGGAAAGAAAACTAAATGGAAGATGAATGAATACAGAGCCATTCAAGTTTCTAACCAATCAAACACTGCCACACCTCAGGTATATATTACAATCATTATGTTATCATCATCATGATGTAATTATTATACATATTAAAGGTGCTACTCCATCATTGTAGATTAAATGTAGGGTGATGTTAATCTGTGCCTTAAGGGCACATGTTAAGATACCTTAATATAAAAAATTTATATTTAATGATGCAAGAAATTTAATGTTTGAGAGATAAAATGCACAACTAATTTCAATAAATACTTTTTAAATTTATTTCCTTAATGTGTGCCTTAAGGGCACATGTTAACATTCTTCTTAAATGTAATATTGGAGTTATGCGCAGTTTCTAAAAAAAATGATTAGATTGGTTGATTCAAAGATATAACCCAAAATACGATTAGTGATTTAAAAATTGTCCTTAAGATACAACTTGATTTATGGTCTGAATAATTTGGATAATTTTTTTAGAGATTCTTAAAAAAGAGGAAACTAGTAGCTATTTTGTATTTGGTTACTATGGTAAAAATCACTATTAGTTCTAAAATATCAGAAATAGATTTTAAGAGAAATACTCAAAGCATTATTTTATTTAAATATTTTAGGATTAATTTTTCCTTCAAACTCTCTCTTTTTCTTTTTATTTTTTAAAAAATCTATACTAAGGGTGTATTTTATGTTAAAAAATAAAATACTGAACATGACAATTTCAAAATTGTCGTGTGTTTGATTTTAAAAATACTTTTAACGTTGGACAAAAGTTGAAATTTTAGTCTTTCTCTAAATTACATGACAATTTTTTATCCGAAGTATAAGTCGATTAAAATATCAAAATAACTTTTTGTCCATCAAACTCCGTACAAAAGAAATGTTCAATAACTTAAAAACTTGTCTAAGTGTTGTTTTGTCTTGTGATGTTCCATCAAATACTTACCTTTTTCAAAGAAACTTTTAAAATATTATTTTATGTTAATCCTCCAATTTTTAGAGACCATTATTTCAAGAGAGATTTCTAATTTGGTTTCAAAGAATTATGATGATTGATAGTGTTTTACTTTGGTCTTTATAGTTGAGACGAGAATTCAGCTTGTGCCGAGTGTATGTGATATCAGGAAGTTTTCGAGCATTTGATAGACGCCCATTAGAAAAGGAAAGAGTTAATCAATTTAAGGTTAATCATCATGATATTAATGAAAATCCATTTGGTGCTAATCAAGCTATAGAAATGGATGCATCAAGTTCATTTGAAATTTCTCATCTTCACAATGCTCAATTGCAAGAGGATGTAGGAGGTTCAAATAGCACTAATTGGGATGTAAATAACAATGACAATGGTAATGATGTTGATTTCCAAGAGCCACTTTGGGAATGGGAGTGTGGAGATTTTAAATTTTAATTGGTCTTATTTCCAGCTCATGGTGGATCTCAAGCAAGACCAAGTCAAGAGTGGCTAACAAATGACAACAGGGATTAAATTTGTAACATAATTCATTATATTTGTTTATAAAGTATAGGAATAATATGATTAATCTTACACAGGAAAATAAGGTATACTTAGGTATATGTATGTATTGAAGCGAACCGGCTAGTTAATGAATAAAAGCAAGGTAGATTAAAAAAAAATTAAGAAGCTAGATGAATTTAAATTAAAATTAAAGACCATTCAAGCACGATATGTGCCTAAAATGAAAAAGAAGAGATAGTACAAAGGTTTAAGTATAAGGAAAAACACCCAACCCAAGGCAACAAAGAACAAGATTAACAAAAAGAATACCTAACACAAGTTGATAGAATTTTCCACCACAAATTCAAAATTTAAAATAAAATAACATTTTTATTTTTAGACTTGTCACAAAACAAGAACTTTTATTTGTCCTAAGGCTTTGGTAAAAATAGCGGATGAACTTATATCAGATAGTTTATAAGTTAGTTTATAGCGAATAAGCTAGCTGATTGAATTTGTAGTGTTTGGTAAAATTAGCGGTTGAACTAGCTTATGAGTTTAAAATGATATAAAAAAAATATTTTTAATTAATGTGTAAAAAAAAAGATATGTTTAATTAATATTTAATTTTTCACAATTATTTTAAAATGCCACATAAGCAATTTTTGATCAAAAAAATCAACGAGGCATAGCAAATGCAAAATAGAGTAAATTTATGAGGTCAAAATCGAGCAATTGAAATTTGAGAATTAAAATCGAGCAATTATAAAATTTAGAAAGTTAAAATCAAATAATTGAAATTTGAAAGATCAAAATTTCACAATAATAAAACTTGAGAGCAAAATCTGCATCTTAGCCAAATTATTTATTTATTTGCATCTTATTTCACACGACAAAATGAAAAGGACAGTCAATAAACATAACTTAACCAGTATTGGAGTATACAACATCACGTGTGTTGGTTGTTGTACTCAATCAAACCCCTCACAATATAACGAAAGTACGAAAGCATCGTCACTCATACACTCACCGGTGGCTCCCTCTTCTCTATTTCAATTTTGGCAAACCACCATTCTTTTTTCTTTTTGGTAGTGGCAAACCACCATTCTTGTTCATTTAAATAGGTAATTTACTGTCTTGTACAAAAAAAAAGTGTAATTTTCAAAGTATAGAATTGTAAATAGATGTACAAATATTTTTTTTGGCAATTGTTTTGGTTCTTAATATAATTTTATGTATAATTTAGTCTTCAAATATATGAAAAATGTATTATTTTTTAGTTAATACAAATAAAGATATTGAACATTTCAATATATTCATGAACCAATATGACAACTTTGGGACCAAAATTTAAATTTTCCATTTAAATTCATTTAAAATTTGAGAAATAATAAATGAGAGATTAGTTAAAAAACTTAACATAATAAAATAGTATTAAAATTTATATAATCTATTTATTTAAAGAATATTGCTGTTTAATAAGAAAGATTTACACACAAAAAATTTATAAAATTATGTAACTTTCAATTAAAAATTGATTAACCATACATGGAGGTGAGTAAATCATATATAGAAGTGGTGATGATTATAATTTGTAAGTGATTAAATATTGCAACATACAATCATTTCTCTTTATTACAAAAATTTACTTACTAATTAAATAGCATTTTTCTTTTTTAAAATACAAAAAAATTAATATAAAATTTATCTTTTTAGTTTTAATGTCGCAAACCCCAAACTCAAGGACACCTATTAATATGACCAAAATTTTCAGTTGTACTGTTTCACACAGTTACATGCACTAAACAATTTTAGCAGTTCAAAAGTTATCGAATAGTCTTGATTGGTATTATAATTAAAACACAATTTTAATCTCAATCTTCATTTTTTATATAACCGTAAAAAATAATTGCCGCATTAACGTACTAAAAGTATATAGGCTCTGTTTGGTAAAAAATAGTTGATAGCTGAGAAGCTAATGATTGTGTTTGGGAAGATAAATAAATTAGCTTATTGTTTGATAACAGTTTTAAAAAAAGAGTTTATAGTTTATTTTATTAGCTTATAGCTTATTTTTTAAATGTTATTTCAAATAGCTTATAGTTTATCATTATTTTTTCCAATTTTACCACTATCATCTTACTTGAAAAAAAATTAAATATTAATTAAACATATTTTTTTTTTGTGTTTTTTTATATTTATAAGTTAGTTCAACCGTTAATTTTACTAAACACTACAAATTCAATAGGATAATTGATTCGCTATAACAAAAAGAAAATAAATAAAAATAATAGCTTACCATTTCAACGTTTTGTTTTGAAGTCCGCGATTCTGGTTTTCATGAAAACAAACTCAAAGATCTAGGAAAGAACCAGTATCAGAGATGGCGATCCTCTACGCTTTGGTAGCAAGAGGCACGGTTGTATTAGCGGAGTTCAGCGCCGTCACCGGCAACACAGGCGCCGTCTCTCGCCGTTTACTCGAGAAGCTTCCAACAGAATCAGATTCTAGACTTTGCTTCTCTCAAGATAGATACATCTTTCACATACTCCGATCCGATACTCTCACCTATCTTTGTATGGCTAATGACACCTTTGGAAGTGAGTAATTTCACTTCTTAATTTCGTTTTCTTTTTTATATAATCGTTGCAAGATCCATTTTCTAGTTTGAATTTCTTGTTAGATGAGTAATTTTGCTTGGATTAAGTGTTCTCCATTAGGTTTCGTTTTCGTTTCGATAAATGAAAATAAAAGTAACCAAAATTGAGAAAATCTGCTGAATAAAAGTACTAGGCTTTGGTATCTTTTAATTATATATAATTGTTCTTTAGAAGAGGAAATTTTTGTATTTTGTTGCTTTTGGTGAATGTCTTTTGTTTAAACTTGTAGTGAATGTAAAATTGTTGAAAATTTAGAATCAACGGCGTTGGAGTGATTGAAGTAATGAAGTATGTGACCCCGTTGTTGTGTTGTTAGTTCATCGATTAGGAAATTAATTGTATTGCGTGTTCTTTAGGGTTTTGGACAGACCTTGTGTTCGTTTGGTAGTGATATGAATTTCTACGTTGAGAATGCAATTGAAGAAGGTGAACACGCGTGTTGGTTGCTTCTCAACGCAAAATCAAATAATTGGTAAAAAAAACAATACTCAGAATCAAGCCGGGGATTCATTCAATTGTCATGATGGTGGCATGATGTCTAATGCAGTCATTGCTTTTGAAACATGCTTCTCCATAAGGAGTTTGTCGTGAGCGGTAACAGTCAATAAGGAACTGGACTGTCCAGACACTGCAGATCAAGCCTTAAGCTTATACTGAGCTCTTTCACCTTTAAGGCTAGGAGCTAACCATCCAGATATTGCAGGCTGATTCTTTAGCTTATGTCGAGTTTTTTTTGTTTGTTTTTTTTGCATTTTGGGCTTGGGCTGTAGAACAACCCAGAATACCTAGCTGAGCACGTGGCATGCAAAGACATATTTATAACATATTTATGTGGTATTACTACAGTTTGATAATGCCTGAATATCTGCCTTCCCTAATTAATGCTGCCAGACTTAAGCCAATAGATCTCTTGAACTTTGTCTTCAATATTGATGGGACTGCAGTTTAAAAGACGACCCTGAGTCCATGAGAATACAGATTACACACTGGCAGAACTTGATATCTAAGATTTTATCTTGAGTATTGGCCAAATTTAGGCAGAACAGTAAATCTATGTTGTTAATAGTGTGCGCTATTGCACCACTATAGCGTTGTAGCGTGGCCCTCCACTGCTATGCCATAAGGCTGCGAAGTGCTAATGAGAGAAGCGGTCATAGCGACCGCAAAAAGTATCAAACAGGTTTGAAAATGAAAATTATCCGCAAACTAGTATAAAATTATTCGCAGAATGAAAATCATGAAACAGGTTTCTTGGCGAAATTTAAATTGCATTATCTGAAATATTCTATAAAAGAAATTTAAAACAAGAGTAGATCAGGCAAGCTCTTAGGTTTTCATTATTTTCGTTTCTTGGGTAATCCTGGTAGAGCCTGTTTAACAAGTAAAAAAGGTCGCAAATCACCTGTTTGTACTTGTTGTATGAGTTTCATTCATTTTAATACACAACAAAAGATACAGAGCTAAAGATACCTAAAAAATGATGGGGGAGAAAAGGCTTCACTAGCCTCCCGTTAAGTGCATGAGATTAATAATGCTTTATATTGACTCTTGATATAGAAAGACATTTTCATTTATTCTTCTCACTTTCAGCAAGGTCAGATTTATTCCAATGATGTAATCCTACAATTATTTCCTAGGATCTGTCGGCAAGAATTATTATATGCTTATTTTTGGTAGATAACTTGATATAATATCTATAACTTCATTTGAGGATCCACATATCTTGCACCATGCACAACCACAATTACCTATTGTAGGCAGTTTTTTTTGGTTTTTTAAATATATAAAAAATCAGTTAGTGACTTAATGCAAGACTAAATTTTGGCCATTGAATTAAAAATCATTAAATCCTAAGGTTATTAGGTCACTTATGGATGGTGCAAGACATCTTCAAGTTGTGCATGTTAGACAAAGCCATCTAGAAACTACTATCAGACATGGTTGTCAAAATCGTGTGTTAACCCGTAACGATTTTACATGTTTAGATATGAAAATCGTGTTAAATCGGTGATAAACTCGTTTTTTGTTAAACTCGTAAAGAAATCTATTTTGAACGAGTTAACTCATGGCAAAATTGGTGAAATTGGGTAAAATTGAGTTAAATTATTTTGATTTTACCCAATTTATCCTATTTTAAAGAAATTGACTATTATCTTTTTGAGTTTGTTTTAACTTTTAATAGCTTTAGTAACTTATTAACCTCTTGTTTTTTAGATGCTTTTTTTTGGATGTTTTTATGATTTGGTCTGCTGGGATATTTTAAGTTGTTTGATTACAAGTTTATGAGTTTTACACTTTATTATGGCAGTTTGGTATATTTTTATTTTATAATTAAGTTGAAATTTTGAATTATTGATGCATTTATAGTATTATATATTATTTTAATATGAGATAAACTCGTAGAGTTTACGAGTTGATTCCATCTCTGAAAGATGAGTTAAGGTAAAAAGTAAAAACTCAAGTTTGACGACCTTGCTATCAGAGAAGAGTGACCTAGCTATTTATTTTTTCAAATTGACTACGTAATTATTACCTTCTATAATTTTCCATTTTTGATAAAATCAATAACTTGAATGATTTGTAGGATTAGTGTATTTATCTCTGCATCAACAATGACTTGCAATCATTAACATATTAGTAGTCGAAGCATCCAAGAACTTATTATTCAGTTTTAATCTATGTTATTGTTTTCATGTGCTTATTCTACGTCCCATTTTTTATTTATATAGGGAGGATTCCTTTCTCATACTTGGAAGATATCCAAATGAGGTTTATGAAGAACTACAGCAAAGTTGCCAATTATGCACCCGCTTACGCAATGAATGATGAATTTTCAAGGGTTTTGCATCAGCAAATGGAGTTTTTTTCTAGTAATCCCAGTGTTGATACCCTCAATCGTGTGAGGGGTGAAGTTGGTGAGGCAAGTAATTTCAAAGAAATCTGTCCCTCCTTATTTCCTCTTTTGATGTATCTTTCCCCACCTAACATTTTAAATATCTTGCACAAAGTGAGAAAATGAGAACAGAACACCACATAATCTAATCAAGTTTCATGATACAATAGGCAAAATTGTGCTCTTGTTAGTTTTAATATGCAAAGCTATTTTCTGTTGATAAGTTTACCTTCTTCCTAGGTATGTGCTGCAAGTGATAGACAACTTGAACATATATATAATCTGGTTCTATAACAACCCATCTGGTTTGTGGGACTAAAGAAAACACAAATGTGATTATATAATTTCGATATTATTTATTTTTCTAGTTTTACTTTTAGTAAAAATGAATGTGATGATGAGTTATTAACTTCTTATATAAAGGATTTATCTTTGTATAGAGTTGGTACTTTGTAAGCTTAGTAGAAGTGGTATACCCTCTTCACTTACCCCAAGGAGTGATACCTATAGCCAAGAATACATATTAGCAAAGATGTGTGCCTTTTTTTCCTGAAAATCATATGTTGATTATTTTGCAGCATGCTTCTGAAGAGCACTGAATTGGATTTTAAGTTGTATAGATGCTGTACTGTTAGTTAAGTTGTTGATGTTTGTGTCATGCATGCTAAGGCTATTTAATGCCTATCACTTAGTTGATGACATTGTAATTTTCACTCTTATCATTCAGATACGCACTATCATGGTGGATAATATTGAGAAAGTATTGGAAAGAGGTGACCGGATTGAACTTCTAGTTGATAAGACGGCAACAATGCAAGACAGTTCATTTCACTTTAGGAAACAGTCGAAGCGCCTTCGAAGAGCTCTTTGGATGAAAAACTTCAAACTCTTGTGAGTGAAAGTTATTACTTTAATATAAAGAATATATATTTGTAAAGTATAAATTTTTGACATCGGATACCAAAAGGTCATTGGATTTATTTTGGAAAGGAAAATGGGTTTTTTGCATTTTTCTCCTATCCTTGCCTTGACTGTATGTATTTTGGTCTTTGACAGGGCATTATTGACGTGCTTGATTGTTCTCCTCCTTTACTTTTTAATCGCTGCTTGCTGCGGTGGCATTACTCTACCATCATGCAGATCTTAATTGTCACTCCTGCTGGTTATATTTTCTGAGCTCTACAATGATCAAGAAGATTCCTGTCAATATCTACATTGGCACTTCAGTATTTCAGATTCAAAATTATGAGCTAGTGACAAAATTTGATACAGGGTCCAGAATGAGTTACATATATTTTGTCGCTTTTGCTGTTCTTGGTTCTGTAATATAAGATTACATGCGAAAGCCCGGTAAGATACTATTTTGTGATTATAGGGCACACTCTGTAAATGTGGATTTTTACTAGGTTTAAATTTTTTTCTTTATAAATTATTGCATTTTTCTTGTACACATTATTTCTATTTTAATGCTTATGTATGTTGGTGACATTGAAATTTAGGATGAATCACCCTGTATTCGTGTATTTGAATGGTTATTCACAATTTCAGATACATCTCAACACAATGCTGGTTGAGTATGTTAAGTCGATAATAAATCGTCCAGAAAACAAATAATGGCTTATTGGTGGGCAATGCTAATGAAAGAAACTTAAGGTAAAATAGTAAATAAATCCAGCTAGACAGGCCCGGCCTCCACACATGTGCGGGGTGTGCGCCGGTGCCGGGCCTCCAAAATTTTTAGGCCTCAATTTAAAATTTTGAAGTTTTATAATATTAGTTATATATTATTTGTATTCATAAAATATCAGATATGTATTAATAGATTAATTTTAAAGCCCTAAAATAATAGTTATATATTGTTAATGTTCATAAAACATCATAGGAGTATCAATAGATTAGTTATCTATACTCATAAATATCGTTCTACTACATTTAAATTTTAAATTAACATGTTTCTTTTTGACGTTATATATAATAATAATTATTTTTTATGTGTTTTTTATGTATAAGTTAAATAGAAAATAATTTTTATTTATTTAATATTTTTTTATTAGGGCCAATTATTAATATTTGAACAGGGTCTCCAAATAGTCAGGGACGGCCCTGCAGCTAGAGCAGCTTTCAAGTTTCAGTATAGGCTGGCTACAAAGGCATCTGCTTCGACAATACTATATTTTTATCATTTATTTATCTTGATGTGGGTTCTTTTCATTTTGAAAGATCATGGATAAATGGTGGCATGATTCGTTGTTTTCCGGTCATAACGTTCTTTTTGTTCTTTGATGATGATTGAGTACATTATTTTGATTGACGAGAGATTGTTGTGCCATAATGATTGAAAATGTTATAATTGATCAAATGAAAACTCAACACAAATGGGTTTTTCCGGTGGTGAGTGGTGATTTAGATAGGGATGTTAATTTGTATCTGGTAACGGATTATTCGTAGGGATAATTTGTACGAAGATCCAGAGTCGTAGATATTTTTTCCCGCGAGAACGGGAATGGAGGGAGAAATTTTCAGTACATATATTATTCATTAAATATGTCATTTTTCTCTCCTTAATAAATCTTAGTAGCCCTCATGTTTATCAAACAAAAAAAAAATTATAGACTATCGCCCCCTAAAAACATCTCACTCGTATTCTAGAGTTCGAAACATGTTTTGTTTATTTTGGATTAGAGTTCAAATTGGGTTTTCAAATTTTATAATTTGATTCAATATTTTATGGGCAGCAAAATTACAACAAATGTTAGACAAAAATTATATTAAATATTAGACTAATAAACTAAATAGTATAATATTTGAACACCTATGTTTAGATAAATCAGGTGGAAGTGTCCCGGATCTACCATTGACATCTGTAAGAATTCGTTTACAAAAAAAAAAAACTCCCAAGAATAAAAAATGGGGCAACTCAACTTTTTATTTTAAGGGTAGATGAGTGGAGATGAAACTATTTTGCTCAAATATAAGGGGCAATTCCACTTGACTTATCTAAACATATATGTTAAATATTATATTGTTTAGTTTGTTAAATCATTTAGCCACCTTGCTAGTATTATTTAACAAACAAATCATCTTTAAGCATTGAGATATTCATATTTCATTGGATATCATTGGACAATGGTTACAATTAAGGAACATTGATGGAGGATACCACAAGAACAAATTTTGGGGCTGAAGCACTACGGTTTAGTATTAAACTTTTTTTTTTCAAATGATTGCATGAATCTTTTTTTAGCTATCCTTATGACATAAGTTGTTCTGGATTTGCAGTGAGATCCCAGAGGAATATGTTGCTCACCATCCAACAAATGAAAATCCACCAACTCTGTTTTTAGCATTAAGTGGTGTATCTTATCTTATAAGTTATTGTTTGTTTACTAGTCAACATACAAAAAGATATTTCAAACAGAGCTAGTGCACTAGTCTAGGATAGGTATGTAAATGGCTGATTCAATCACAAATGCATTATGCCCCCTTAAAACCTTAGCATATCTGTCGACTCCAAATTCTTCTCCCCATGAGTTTCTGACCCACCAAAATGGTGTGCCATCATCCTCCGTTTCATACGCCACAAGTACCAACGTGTGTCTACTATGGTCATTTGCAACATTGAGTGTAGGCCAAAGATAGGAAGAATTTGTCAGCTCATGAGGGCAGTAAACCATGTCTTCGTTGCTCCAATATTTCCATGTCCTAGCATCCACTTCAGAAGCTTTGACATTATGAACTGTTCAACTAGATAAGACACTTTCTGATACCGATCAATTTTGTACATCTTTTCAAATTCAGGTATTGGAATATAACCTTCCATTGGAGGCATGCCATAGTACTCAAAGTCCTCTTCTAGTGGAGTACTGTGTTCAACCAAACATTTGAAAAAATCTAAAAGGTAGACACCTGCTTTACTGATATCAACACTCATTAGCCGTTCCTTTCTTGCTATTTGGTTAATGACGTATTGATTTGATAACTCAATTGAAATTCTTTTTTTTTTAACTTGTAATTGCTCTCCATTGAAGATACAGCGGCAAAAATTCCACAAAATGCTATATGAAAACGTTGCACGGTTACCAAAACTGTTGCAAGATGTTTTAATTTTAAATAATAAATAAAGACAAGAATATTACCATTGTGCCGCTGATGTTTTATAGGTGTCAATACATTCTCTTTTCTTCGATCTACTTCCTTTGGTAGATAAAGATGACCTTTTCTAGCATCAATGTTCTCGTGGTATCCATTCGCTTATTTTCTAGCATAAAGTTGATTTTTTCTAGCATTAATACTAAACATTAGTGCTTCAACCCCCAAAATTTCTTCTCGTGGTATCCATCAATCAATGTTCATGAAATCTAACCAGCCCCCTTATGTTTGAGCAAAAGAGTTTCATCGATCTTTAAAAGTTGAAAGTTGAGCTGCCTCATTTTTTATTCTTGTGAGTTTTTTTTTTAACGAATTCTTAGAGATGTCAATGGTAGATCCGGGGGCAATTCCACTTGACTTATCTAAACATAGGTGTTTAAATATTATATTGTTTAGTTTGTTAGTCTAATATTTAATATATTTTTTGTCTAACATTTGATGTAATTTTGCTTTCCATATAATATTGGGTCAAATTATAAAATTTGAAAATCCAATTTGAACTCTAGTCCAGAATAAACAAAACATCTTTCGAACTGAATATGAGTGAGATGTTTTTAGGGGGTGTTAGTCTACTAGGATTTTTTTTTTTTGATAAACATGAGAGCTAAACTCCCGGTAGTCTACTAAGATTTGTTAAGGAGAGAAAAATAAATATATTTAATGAATAATATATTTGTTGGAAATTGATATGTTTAACTTTTTAAATAAACAATTATTTTAAATAAATTTTTTAAAGGTATCTCAGAGACACTCTTTAGAAGACCCTTAAAATAAAAGAGCATTTTTGGCATTTCACAAATAAATGCAGGGGTACAATATCAAGTATAAGGTATGATTAACAATTTCTTTTGGCCCATGGGCCTTAGCCTTTCAGTTTCTTTTTCCACAAGAAAAATAAATAAAGGTAGTTTCTCTTGTCTTCCCACGCTGCAACGTGTTTCTTTCTTTTCACCAGAACCAGAATCTCAACTTTCCTTAAAATTTTCTCTCGTTTTCTCGAGAAAATCCATGCGCCAAACTCTTTGAACTGAAACTACTGTTCATATATTTTCTTACACGTTGAAGATAAAATCAAATCGATGAGACCAATTCAACTTCCTGAACCGCCCAGCCCTACCGCCCATAGAGGTACACCTGACATCTTCGAATCTGGAGTTCATACTTTTGTCAGACGCGCCGTCGTTATCGGAAACGGTTTTCCATCTTCCGAGAATCAGAGCATCGGTTTGGTTCGCGCCCTTGGCTTCTCCGATAACTATTTCTTATATGTAAGCATTTAATAACCCCTATTTCAGCATGGTTACTATAGTATTGAACTTAATTGTATGATTAATTGATTATTACTAGTTCTGTAGTTAATTGTATGATTATTACTAGTTTTGGAATTAATTATATGATTATTATCGAGTAAACTACCAAATTAGTCTCGGTCTAGGTCCTTGACTTTATGAATATTTCAAAAAGTTCGTAACTCTATTAAATTATCAAGTTGGTCCCTATAAATCCCTGTATTTTATAACTTACTAACGATTTGGTCCTTAAGTTTATCCACTTAGTCCCTAACATATTCTTTGAAGGAGTCGGAGACCTATTTGAGAGTATCTTATAAAGTCAGGGACTGATTTGATGGTTTTATCGATTATTATTATTATTATTATTATTATTATTATTATTACTATAGTAAGTGAGATTTGTGATAGAGAAATTGGAATATGAAAACCTAAAGTGGGAAATTGATCATGTAAAGCATTCTAGTATGAAGAGGTGTGGTTAGAAGATAGGTTATACTTATGAGATAGAATTTTGCCAAGGTAGAAAATGTAAAATGAGTAAAGAGCAAGGTAAAACAGCATCTGTGATTATTGTTGTAGTTTAGAAAACATAGATTGAAAAATAAGTTTGATTATTTTTGGTTAGGTTTGTTGACCTCGGGAAGATTTCATTAAGATAGTATGAAGTGCAAAACTTCCGAAATTGCTATATTATTAGTGTCATATACTCATATCCAAATCTGACACCTCTATGTGTATGATACTTCTTGGACAGTGTTGTCAAATAGCGGTTATAGTGTAGGAGGAATTTGAACTAATCTTTATTGTTTTACAATAAGCTATTTAGTATGAAGTGTTGTTAAGTAGTAGTTATTGCAGGACGAAAGTTCTATTTTTTGCAATCCATGATTGACAATACTGTCCAAGAAGTAAGAAGTATCCTCCAGTTTTTATTAATTTTTAAAGAAAATATTGAGTGATGCGTTTGAAATATCTTTTAGATACTTAGAGATACAACTCCTGAAACTTGTCTTAAGTCTTTCTGTATAGCCTTGTTTTGAGGATATAAGAAAACAAAGAGACATAATTGTGGGATATTAGTGTAGAGCTGTATTTTGGTGAATTATACTTAGAATCCGCGATTTTTTTCCGATGAGAATGGGGAAATAATAATGATACAGTTTGTATATTAGGCAGTGTAAGCAATCAAATTGAATCAGGACTTACTTACAATAGGATTAATGGTATGTTGTTACATTTTGACATTAAGTAGGGGAAAGTGCATTTGTGATATATTTAGAAGGAAGGTAATATATTTTTTATATGGAGAAGACATATGTGTCAGTTGATGAAATAGCGGGTGCATATAGCGTAGCAGATTTTGAAGAATCTGTGATGAAAACTGCAATGCTATCCCAGTTTTGCTATTAGGGAAATAGTTGCAACTCCATAGCAGTCATAGTGGATGTAGCAAAAAAAAGATGATTTTAGGATTTTTATTCTTTTTTTTTTATGAACAATAAAACTGAAGAGGTAGCATGTGATCTGCACATGACCCATTTTTGAAATAGAAAACTGAAATGTCAGAGTATTACTCCTATGATCACACCCTAATATGAAAACCTCTCAATATGTAAGTTGTGCGCTGCCTCTATTGCCTTTCAACATGTTTTCCTCCAACACCAGCAAGGACGATAAACCTCTTAATTCACTTTTTTTAAGAGAGCATACGAGCTGCACATGACCTATTTTTAAACTTCTAAATTCACATTTTTTTTAAAATATTTATGCAACTTTTATTTTTACGCAACAATCCTTTTTTGATATATAATTGATTCCTTTCAGTTGCTATGTTGCTTCCGCTATTTTTCTGCAACGCTATCTGCTATTTCATGTTATCTGCTATTGATAACACTGATATGTGTCCATGCTTTTTCGTTGTAATCACAACTCACAAGTATCTGTTTTAAGTTGTGTTCATCATCTGCATATATAGTTCTACTTTCACCTGAGTTAAACTTTCTCTTCTTTGAGAATTTTTTAATGGAAAGGAATCTAATGAATATTTTTTATTAGAGTCTACAACTAAAGCATGATGTTATGTAGGCCTTTGTTTATTCCCAAAGCTAACTCTTAAATGATATTTAGAGCTCAAATTTGGCTTCATTTTTTATTTTTCTTTTCCAGCCTTTCTAAATTGTGAGAACCACTTTACAGCTGTATAAGTTTGCTTATCATTTCATTATTGATTTGCCGCAGCGGGTTACCAGGCCTAAAGGGGGAATTAATGAGTGGCTTCATTGGCTTCCAGTCTCCCTCCATAAGAAAATATATTATATAGTAAGAACGGTCCACGGTTATTCTTTACTACTGTTGAGATCTCAAGAGAAGAAGCTTTTGCCTTCACAAAATGGTGCCGGTGCAGGCTTGTTGGGTGTGTTAGAAGCCGATGCAAAACAGATAGTCAATTTTGCTCAAGAAACTTATGAGAAGTAAATTCCATTCCTTTTATTTTAATTATAAAACTGAATAGCACTGTAATGATGTCTATAGCTTGGCGACGTACCTTTTATTCAAAAATCTGTGTGTTTTTACCATTAATAATCTTTTAAAGAATGATGAATTGCATTTTATCAATAGCAGTAGACTATATTACTTATATGGAAAATGCTAACTAGTGCCCCAGGGGCACTAGTTAAGGAACTAAATAAAGTATAAAAATGTTGGAACTTGTGCAATCTACCTTTTAAAAGTATAAAGAATACATTTTTCAATGTAAAAATTTCCTCTTTTAGTATCCTTAACTAGTGCCCCGGGGGCACTAGTTAGCATGACCCTTATATATCAATTTATTCTATTTGATGTATTAGGTGACATTGACATATCATACTGAAATGTGTAACAGTTGCTATCATTTTCTAAATTCTCATAGTACTGTAATATTTGTGCTGATTCATATTCTAGTACTAGCAACCTGTAGTCTCTTGTATCTTTATCTAGTTCTTTCTCTCCTTACAAATAATGATATGATTGATAATATGTCCAGGGAGGGACCTTTGTTGGTGGTTGCATGTGGAAGAGATACAATTTCTACCGCAAGTTCCATAAAACGTTTAGCATCTCAGAATGTTTTTGTCGTTCAGGTCTGCAGATTTAACGCTTATTTTCTTTTATCCAACTTTGCTCTTATATCTTGTAAATTAAGCAATTTTTTATTGCATGCATAAAAAATTCGGGACAACAAATTACCGGTAACACCAAGGTGCTTAAAATGTATGACTCAAGTTAAAAGAAAATTTTACCACAATCTAGAGACCTGCCTGAAACAGATCATTGGACAGGAAAACGCCAACAAGAAAATAAGATCAGTGTTGTAGAGATGAGAGTGCTATGATTGATGAGTGGTCACACAAGACAAGATGTGATAAGAAATTATGTCATTAGAGAACAAGCAGGCATAGCTCGTAATCTGGAAAAGATGATAGAATCTTAACTCAGGTGGTTTGGACATGTGTGAACTGTGAAGAAAACCCTAGAAGCACTGGTGAGGAGGATAGTTCAGATGGAAGATAGTACATTAGTTAGTGATAGAAGATCATGTATCTGTAGATATGATTCATGATAGGGCATTATGGTATTGTTTGATTCATGAATATAATCCATATTATTCAATTCCTGTAATGCTATTACTATAGAATTTTTTTTTTTTTAATGAAAACTGGAAGGTGAAATAGAAAATAGGCTTAATGCCTAAAAATTCACCCAGAACAAATTGAGCTGGTGATTGACAAAAGTGGGGGTTGTGAATGCATTCCAAAACTTAAGGAGTAACAAATGACTTCTGTGGAGTATAAATTTCCCATGTCTACTTTCAATCTTTAAACAGTTTATTTTACAAGTCTTTGACATGATCTTGCTAGGAAATTAAGGGAATGATTTGCTACTTCTGTGATCCCTTTCCTCTATAAAATTCCATGTCTTTTACTTTATTTTCTTCTGATATTTATCACATTCAAGGTTTCAAGTTGCAGTTCTTTTCCTGCTGTCTTTGTATTCTGTTTTTGGCTAATATGGGTTGGATGCAGTCCATAGTTTTACAATGATCATTGCCACAATAACAATAATTATGCTGCATAACATTATAGTGTTATACAGTCTGCACTTGAAAACCTTGTGTTCATTTCATGCCTAAAATTGTGTGGTTTACAGTGTAAACTTGTCAAGTTCAGGAGCACCACCTTGACCTAGACTTAATTAGTCATGAATCAAATCAGCATTAAATGATAAATGTGTTCTCTTTGATCCAAAAAGTAATAAAACTTGCATATGTGCTCATTTCTAAATTCAAATAAATATTGGAGTATCTATGTTCTGTTTTATATTTTTCATTATTGCACCTGTATTTTGCTCTGACCTTCATTACTACATAAAATACAGGCTTTGATTTTTAATCGTAGTATTCTTTATTCTCCTTGTCTCATGGCCAGATACAACATCCAAGATTGCATTTGAATAGGTTTGATATGGTGATTACACCTAAGCATGACTATTATCCTCTGACTCCACAAGGACAGGAACAAGTTCCCCGGCTTATTCGAAGTTGGATAACTCCACGTGATCCTCCAGATAGTCATGTGGTATGTATAATGTGCATATGATATGGCTATATATAGCTTGTTGCTTTGACGGAGAAACTGTGATTTTACTTTATGTTGGCCCCTGTTAATTGCTAAAGACTCTTATGTTGTAATGTGAACTCAGGTTCTTACGACTGGAGCCCTACATCAAATAGATTTCACTTCACTACGCAGTGCTGCTGCTGCTTGGCATGATGAATTTGCACATGTTCCCAGGCCCTTGCTCGTCGTCAACATTGGAGGACCATCAAGTAATTTTCAATTTTTTGAATTTAATTTTTTGAAATGTAGTAAAACTTGGAGGAAAAGGATTAAGCTTCAGTGGCCATTTTTTTTTTGGTTATTTGACTAATTTCCATAATTGATTTAGGTAACTGTCGATATGGTGTAGACCTTGCAAAGCAGTTAGTAGCATCTTTGCTCAGTGTTCTTGCTAGTTGTGGGAGTGTTAGAATATCATTTACAGAGAAGACTCCTCAAAAAGTATGGTCAACCCTGAAGTCTCTCAAAATATTATCACCCAGCAACACTTTCAATCGTCTCTTACTCACTTTTTCTTCCTTCTCTGTGGTCTTTTAAACAGGTGGCCAAAATTATAGCAAAAGAACTTGGAGATAATCCAAAAGTTTATATTTGGGATGGACAAGGTAAAAATTTATTTAGGTTTCAAGTAGATTGTCTATTCAGATGATTAATTTTATTTTAATAGATAATTACGTGGTTAACCTGTCAAAAACATACCACTTTCAGAACCTAACCCGCACATGGGTAATCTAGCTTGGGGTGATGCATTTGTTGTCACAGCAGATTCAGTTAGTATGATAAGTGAAGCTTGCAGCACAGGGTAAGCTTGTGTGTTTCTGTAATTAACACACATTTTATATACTTGATAATGTATTTGATCTTATTTTATTCTTAAATCATTTTGTCCGTCCCACAGGAAGCCTGTCTATGTTGTTGGGGCTGAGCGTTGCAAATGGAAGTTCACTGAATTTCACAAATCATTGAGAGATCTTGGAGTTGTTCGGTCTTTTACAGGTTCTGAGGATGTAAGTAGAACTACACGACTTTTATATTCCATGCAAGGATTTAGTATTATTGTAGAAGGAATGAAGGATCTGCCTTTCTAGAATTTATATAAATCGTTAAGAATGTACATTTTGTAATGGACGTATGTTTTCTTAAATTTCCAGATATCAGAGAGTTGGAGCTATCCACCCCTTAACGATACTGCTGATGCAGCTAAACGAATCCGTGAAGCGCTTGCTGCCCGAGGATGGAAGCTGAAGATATAGAATGCAATATGAAGTTGAAGTTGGTACAAATACTTTTGTTCAATTTTATTTTTAAATTAAAGGGGGTTACCATTCATTGTTTGAACATATTGCCAAGCAAAATTCCACATATAGGAAATACAGATGTCTTCTTTTTTTTGTTTCCTTTGCACAATAGCAATTTTTGAAGATGTAATATGTGTAATATAAGGTTAACCGTTTGGCGTTTGAAAGAATGAGGTAAATAACAATAAAAATTTGAACATTTTCCTTCTATTCATTATCTGTTTTTTTTTTTTTGCTTTCGCACCGGTTTCCGACCCGCAAAAGGTGAGCGACTAATCCAGCTCGCGCGTAGAAGCATGCGCACTGACCAAGGGACTTAGCCTTCGACTATTGCCAACTCGTGAACCCGAGAACTTATATTATCTATGAGAATTAAATGTCATTCACACTGAAATTGCAACATTTGATCAAATTAGTTCTTTTTTATGAATTATCAATGTAGTTCTTAAAATTTTACTTTAAAAAAAAATGCAGTTCTTAAAATTGTAACATGTCGATTAAATAGTCTCATCTTCAAATTAGTTCTCATTTTTTTTGTGAACAAAGCCTAATCAGATTCAAATTCTGGTACATTTATTGATTCACCTTATTGGTTAAGGAATCGAACTCGGTTGGTTCTCCTGAATAATTTGTTCAAGGGAGTTCAATAACCACTTGAACTCAATCACTTGATTGTTTTGGAAGAAATTAATAGGACTGATTTTCTTTTCTTTTTCTAAATTAAGCAAACTATAAAATATTTCTAAATATAAATGAAGAATGGTTGAATTTTTATATGATTATACATTATGGTATTTTTTAAAAATATTAAATAAATATTAAAATATAGATTTAACCCTGCAAATCCTATAAACTGTCTAACGGGAGTTGCCTCCCATAAATATAATACGGCCCTCTCACCCCTTGTGTCAATCTCACAAGTCTCTTATCTATTTCAATTGGATCTTGTCACCAAAATCGAAAAATGCACATTTCATAAAAATGCTTTTAAAAAAGACTTTTTACCTAGCTTTAATATGTTATTGCTAATGGGAGCCTGTACCATTACAGGAAGTATGTTCAATACCCTTCCAAAGTCTCTCTTTCAATTTTTCCAAAAAAAATTATAAAAAAAACTACATTTCAAATAGACCCTAAAAAATTTCTCCTCCTCTCTATATTTTCACAAGTCCCCCAATTTCCATTTTTGTTATGAAAAATGTACACCTTTCTGGATTACACAATTCGGACATAAAATATTCAATTATGTCTAATATATATATCTTACCAAAAAAATTACGTTTAATATTTGATTGTTATAAAAGAGATTGACCAAAGAAAATTAGAAAGGTAATAATGCATTGACATTTAATAAGATTTATTTGATTAATAGAAAATATTGTATCATAATAAAACATAAGTATTTGACAGTAAAGTTTTAATTTAATATTGATTTACAAATATCCAACTATGTCTAATATTAATTGTTAGAAAAAAAATATTGACTAAACAAACTAGGAAAAGTATTAGTTTGCTAATATTTAAATAAAATTCTTTTATTGAATAATTAATTACTAATAAAAATCTCAATCTCAAACCCAATAACTCAATCATCTCAACCAACTATATAAGAACGTTGTGTGTTACTTTGTACACACACAAAAACAACAACTTCCATCTTCATCTCTCCCTCATTTTGATATGAGGTTATCATTGTATAATCATGTGAGTGATATGACCAACAACAATGAAAGTAGATCACAAAGTAGGAGACAAAGTTGAAGTATACAACAATAAAGAAGGATTTATGAGTACGTATTATGAAGGCACAATTGTTTCATGCATTGAAAATGGAAAATATGTGGTTCATTACAAGAACCTTTTTGAATATGATAAGTTTTACCTCTCTTTTGGAGACACTTTATCCAAAGGAACTTTGTATATTATCATCACGTGTCTAAAATCATCCGTTTCAAGTTGAGTTGTAATTTGATAGGATTTTGGACACGTGGTGGCAATGTACAAAACTCCTTCGGCAATTGTTTCCTTGAGATGATCAAACTTGTCATCTTTAAGAAGGTTCTTGTAACGAACCACATATTTTCCATTATCGAGACATGAAACAATTGTAATTTCATAGTATGAATTCACGTATCTTTTTTCTTTGTTGCATACTACCATTTTGTTTCCTACTATGTAATCCGTTTTATCTCTTACTTCGAAAATAGAATAAAAGCCAATTATTTAATTTGGTACAGATTGTGATTCTTTGGGTAGAATCAATTTTTTTTAACTAGGTTTTACTTACCTCCTAGGGCAAAAGGAAAAGCTAAAAATGTGTATTAGTCAAACCTTGAAATTGTATTTTCCACTCAATATCTAAATTACATAATGATGTTTGAACTTGTTTCTGTTTTCTTTTCTCTGGTTATAATTTGTTTGCCTTGTAGACAGCTCTTGTTGTCTTTGTTTCATGGTCATTATATGTGTTCTATTTCTTGTAATTTTTGTTCATATTTCCCTTTGATGCACTCTTGAAACTTTTTTACTAAGGTTTGTTGACTCCTATGTAATATTTCCCTGTAGTTACATATGTTATGCTACATAAATTATTTTGTTAACCAATTGATATATAATTGAGAAAATGTTTGTGGATTTTTCGTTCAACAACATCGTTGGCTGAAATACGGATCAACACATTAGGCCTTGAGCAACCAGACAAATAACTCTAGAACATTAGGTCTTTCTCAACTTCAACTCTTTTAACCAATGTAAAACTTAACTCGCACTTGATAGATCTCAACACATTGACACATATTGTAAAGACTCCTCTACTGCAACACTTGTTACAATCAATTCCTCTCGAAAATCAATTCCTCTAGTACAAGCTTCTTGAAGTTCACTCTGAAAGAATCATCAAGATAAGATCACATAGATTCTCTCTACACTGTAGAAGTACAAATAAGTACTAGGATAGTTTTTTTTCCCTGTAGAGGTGGAGAAAATAATACTCTTGAATAGTTGATTAAGTCCTCGACTGTAATGAGGAAAATATCTCTGTAATGGGAGGATTAGATGTAGCAACAATTCTTGTGAAGTGGACTATGAAAGTTCTTTTTGTGTGTTTTCAATCATCTTTTGATCTACATTTAAAGAAGAAAATACTTTAATAAAAAATAAAAACCATTTGTGAGAGAGAGAGAGAGAGAGAGAGAGAGATTGACACAAGAGATATATCCTGGTTTACCCAATGCATGGTAATCCAGTCTCCACCATATGAGATTTTCCATTATGGTGCATTGGTGCTTGAGATATGTTCATTCTGAAACATGTTCATTCTGAACTTCGTTGAATTGATGATCCTGATTCATCAAAAAATTATGTATTCATAAAAAGAAGTTTGCTACCAGTTTGCGATCATATTGAGTTGAGTGAATCATCAAAAAAATTATTTGCTAAGACTAACCATATTTCAGAACAGATGGAGTATAAAATTAAGTAAAATAGCTCTTTTCAATTGCAACCATGTGCAAGTTTTTTTTTCCTCTTTTTGCTAAGCAGCCACTTAATATTTTATTAATTAACCAAACCAATCTTTTATTGAGCTACATCCAAGTTAATAGTAAACAAGACCTAGCTACAGAAAATTAGCAACCCACAGCAAGCTGTGTTCAAAGCGCGTGCATTACTAACCACTTTTTTCCTCTACAAGAAAGCGCCAAATAAGACGGACAAATAACATCAAAATTTTGGCGTTCTTAATTTAGCACAGCCAAAAACATTTTGCTGTTTCTAACCACTAAACCAGCCGAATTTAACAACCGATGAATAAAATACGCTACAAAGCTTTTCATTACAAACATTCATCCTAAGAAACTATATAATTTAATTAAAACATGAAAACTACGTAAACCAAACATGAGAACACTATCCTGCCTGTCATTATGCAGTCTTCACTTTTCGAGAAGGAGGCCGCCGAAATAAACTGATTAGATCATCAAGTCCCTGTAAAACAACAACACTAAGATTAAATTCACACACAAACTAGCTATCTAAAGTTTGCAAGGAATGTTGGTTGATAATAAATAGATACCCTAGTAGTGATGACCAAGAAACTGAAGAGCACAATTAAATATGATCCCAACACTAGAAGCAACAGCAAGTCAAACGTGACACTGGCAACCTGTAAAACCATAAACATCACTTAAATATGAAGCCAAAAGTAAAACACTAAATTGAAAAATAATAAAACATGTTTTGTTTGTTATGAAAGTTCCCTCATAATATGATAATATGTCCTTTGGAAAACAAGGGCAAACGGGTCGCTCAGTCAAATACACACAAAATTGTTACACCTGCAAGTAACTAAAAAACACTTAAAACTACAAATGAAGATTGTCTAAGCAAAATTCTGTCAAAGATCCATTTAAGTTTTGATTCAGATGCTCGAAAAGGGGAAAAGAGAAAATGCAAAGGACTAATCTTTGAATACATTAGAAGGTGCAAAGAAAATAACTTCAAATACCTGATATATGTTCAGCTTTGCTGTAGTTGAATCATAGAAAGTGAACATCCCATCTAGTACTTCTCGTTGCAGATGAACTTCATCAGTATGATCTTCTAATTCCTACAAACACAGAATAATTGGGTGAGGATACAAGCGATAACAAGGGGAATGCTTCAATCGGATATGGAAGAAATTGAGGAGTAGGCACCCACTCCAATCCTATTTATATCTTCATAAACTAGTACAAATAGTATACACAGCAAATTTTGGCCTTTTTTATTCCAGAAACATTGCATGGTATTGGCACCTAGAAGGTTAGAGCATAGCCCATATACTACATATTATCCCTTATCAACCCAAAATTACTATATACATTCTGATGTTGCTTTAAACATTTCCTTAACTGGCCAACCCACTGCCATATCCATCCTGCTACATATTCCTTGACATGGAACAGATGTAAAAGATATGATAAAAATTAACACATTATAATGATCCGGAATCCAATAATACCTTTTTCAATGCCGTAATAAAAGGATCGTCTTTTGATAAAAATGGTGCTACTCGAGGTGTTCGCGACAAAATATCTAACCATGATCGAACATAAGAAGGATTTACAGCCAAGTTACTGTTGTCGGCAAAGATCTGTACATTCTTTCCTTGATGCCCATAAATATGCTTCTGCAAAATACAGTTCAAAAGACTGTTCAAAGAAAGGAACATGGCTTTGCATACAAAATATATGAATCATCTTGAGGCTACATGTCACATCATAAGAATAAATCAAGAAAAGGATAACCTTCATTTAGTCATACAATGTCAATGATAGCATTTATGTCCAATTCAAAAAATATTGTTATGATTAAACATCATAGCATTTCCCATTATTGAATAGAATCCAATGCCAATAATAAAATTAGAAATTGCAACTATAATTGTACTTAGAAGAAGGATAGTGGAAGATGAGGCCGGCGGAAGGAACAAATGAAGAGTAAATTCCGCACCAGGAGTGACCTATTTTGTGATGTTTGAATAAATGAGAATTGAAAATTTGGCAAACAAATAGTTTTGTTACTACTAGAGAAAAATATACTCATGCTAACTTTGACAAAAATCTGGTGAATAATAACACTATTTTCGAAGAAAAATTACAAAGACAGCATGTTGGGTCCCCAATCTATCATTTTTGTGCAACATTTAATATCTTCCTGAGGTCAAAGTAATCTTACCGCAAGAGACTCGGCAATTAATTTCACACTTCTCACAATTGCCGCTTCATTGACAAATTGCCTGCAGAATGAAGTTATCAGCAAATCGGCATAAAAATTATAAAATTCTGAGATTTAAGATCAAAGATTAACCTTCCATCAATCAAACCACCGGTGCTTTCTAGCAATTCAGGTGCTGTAGAGAGTTCAGAGAGGGTGGCAGCAGTAACTCTCAGCCTTGAAAACTGTTCATGCTCCCAAGCTACCTACAGCAGATGTCTAGCTTTAATACCCAACTTTTGAAGTAGTAGTTAGACAAATGTAGAAAATACATGTTTGCAACTATCATTCAGGAAATATATTTCAACAAAATTCGACATGCAAACTGATATGATTAGAGGAAGGAAATGGTAACTAAAAGGTAGCTGTAGATAAATAGTAAATCATCAAAAATAGGCAAAATTAGGTCTTTTATCTTTTTTTCAAGTCAAGTTAGTCCTCTCTTTATGTCAGGTTAGTCCTTTATGTTCAAAAAGGGCAACAATGTTGAACCAAATTTCATTTTTCATCTATGTATGTTACCAAAGTCTTACTTGACCATTAAAAAAGGTAAATTATAGATAACATCTAAATTTCATCATAATGATTGTTACAATTTCTAATATATCAAAATTAACATGATCCATTTTACTTTTTATCTGAGATTGAGAAACTCTTGTTGTCAGTGAGCATCTAATTGTGGAACTAAGTGGTGTGCAATATGTCATTCAATGAGCACATACTCAAATTTTAAATAACTAAGAACGAATGTTGATTCAACAGTGTAACCATTTTAAAAGATATAGGACCTATTTGAAACATTAAATCAAAAGGACCCTTAATGTAGTTTTTCCTTAAAAATATCTCTTTCAAAAAGGATATAATGAATTAAGCACAAAGAAATGAAAGAAAAGAAATAAATAGGATGGTTTGATATCAGATTATTCAAATTCGAAAACAGATATATCATAGTTTCATTTTCTTTGATAAATGTGCAAACCATATAAGATTAGGCACCAAGTTCAGTGTAATTACATGAGTAGGAGAGGGATGCTTATTTTCTTTAAGACACTGTGGTATCCGTACTGTTATTATGTTATTAGGCTGCAGTTATTGAGTGACTAGGCAGCAGGCAGCAGTCATGTATTAGGCAGTTATTGAATAAATGGGGAAATGGAAGGAAAAATACGTAGGCATTTCGTTGGGACTGGATATTGAAAGGGAGAGACCAAGACTCGCGAATTTCTTGGATAGGAATTGTCTTGTAATGGTAGACCATCTCTTTTCTTAGTTTGTGTTATTTCTTAATTTGTTGTATTGTAGAAGTAGTGGTAACTTGCATTCCCATTTTATTTACTTTCATGAAACAGATGACTCTCTGTTTAAATATTTTGTTCACTAATTTATGTTTTCTAGTAGTGTTCGTTGTAATCCACAAATCAAGGAATCATTATTTAGTGATACTATTAATTCTGGTATACCAGTTATTACATACTGCCACATGAGATTGAATGGAAGCTAAATATACTGTCACAGCTATGCATGTGAAGCAGAATTGTAAGAGTTTATCACTTACTCGAGAATTTGAAATATTTATTTTCTTATGCTTCAGATTAACTTGGAAACCTAAATCTTCTGCAACACTTGAAAAATCCTACACCAATATTTTCCATAAAAAAAGTCAGTAACTCAACTGCAAGTCATCCATTTATTTTAGTAAAGTTCACATGATTGTGACAAAGTCACTTACTTCCATAATTTGTTTAATAAAGGCATTCTCTGGAGGTTTAGACACGTGAATCCACAGTTCATTTTCCCATGAGCCAATACTATCTAAGCAAATAGCATAGTCAATGCTCTCACGCAGACGTTGATCAAAGCTCTGAAGCCACTGCAAAATACAAAACTATTAGTTACAAGAATCAAATCACAGAGACAGCTGACATGTTACAGACCTGTCAGAGAAGAGAGGGGGGGGTTTCCCAAATAGGATATATCACCTTGCGGGTTCCATTGTAGTTGTAAGGCCCACCAGACGTTAGCCCAAACAGAAGATTGTATTGTCCTCTTGTCTTTGGATTAGAATATAAAAGAGAAAATAATCTAGCTACTTCAAGAAGAGCCACAATGCCACTTCCATTGCTATCGCTTCCCACTGATAATGCCTACAATTGCAGATGTTTTAACACAACCAACCATGAAGGCCATTCAGTAATGTTTTATATGTGGAATTAATAACATACCGGAGCAGCACCAAAGGTGTCATATGATGCCACTATCGCAATGGTTGGTAATTGATGAGAATCGCCATCGGTCTTCAGCCCTGCCAACCATCCCTGCAACCATATAAAAGATATTGAATATTCACACAATTTCTATCCAAAACACATCAATTTTAAAACACTTGTGAATACAAAGATATTTGTAACACGTCTTCATTTGTTACATTTTATCAAGTATAAGCTGTATGTTATCCAAGTTTATAACATACTCCCTCTGGTCTCATATATAAGCAAAAGTTGCTTTTTTAGATTCATTCAAAAAGTGATGTATGTGGTCTATAATATGGACTAAATACATAACTTTTTCAATGAATCTAAAAAAGCAAATGTTGCTTATATTATATGAGACCGGAGGGAGTAGAGCACAAGTTTACATTTCAACATTATACAAAAATTGCAACTTGCGCAAACTTAGTTTGATTTCAAACAAGATCATAATCAGGGAGGGGCAGGTGGGGGCCCGGACCTCTCCCCCTCCCTTGAACATATTTTATATTTATATATACAATAGCTTGTTTTTTTAAAACTAGTATATTTATTAAAAGAATGTATCCATATATATAGTTAGTTAGTTAGTTTGTTAATTTTGATTCAAACATCCTTGGATTGGATAAACACCTGAATATTTGTAATGGGTGGAGATCCAACTTTCTTTGGTTCAGTGGCTGAAATAACAAATTTGTACCTGCAACATTTCAAATAAACAAAAAATAAAACACGGAAAGAAAAGAAGAAAAGAAATCATTGACAACATCACTTCCAAAAGAAAACAAACTTGACAAGCAAGACAACATAACATACATGTGAACTATAAGGTATGCAATATCACAACACAAGATCTAATACCCAGAAGTTGAAAAAAATGTAAAATAATCTAGCATGTAATATTCAATTAATCAATTCATAAAATTCAATGTCGCTTGTCTTGACCAACAAGAGAATTTTGCTTAACTTATAGTTAAAGCAATGAAAGCATTATTTGCCAAATTAAACTCACCCTCCCGTAGTTGCAGTAGCAGGCTGACCAGAGGCATCATTCTTCTTGATATCCAATAACACGTTGTCAATGTTGTCGTCCTCAAAAGCAAAATAAACAGGATACTGCAAATAGAAAGCAGCACCATAAAAGTTAACTAAAAAACAAAAATAATAATAGAGGTTAAAGATAATATAGTGGGAAACATAACAAAATAAACTTGACCATTGCTCGGCAAAAAATTGAGAAACCAATTTCAGAACCTTGTTGGTTATCAGACAAAATTTGAGAATACTTGATAATCCACATTATAAATTACAGAAATGGTATTAAGGTAGTAGAGGAAAACATTCGAATTTTGCCGGAACCTATAGGCACTAACTGACCAATAAAAAACCCAAGACATGCAAACAGATAAGGCCAACTTGAGAAGCATATCCATAGTGAGACATGTCAAAATTAGTTTCATAAATCATCTGCCGTAATTTATATAAAAAATAAACAAGTAAATTATGTATAGCAAGCGAAAAAACAAGATTCGTAAATCACTACTGCATGCACATAAAGACATTTGTAATTCAAACAAACTAGTGGAAAATTTACAAGGCCAGTATTACTTCATCAAACAAGGTTGGGTAGATCACTACCCAAAGTATTCAGTCATCAACAAATTATTGGGAAATTTACTTCATCAAATAAATCACTGAATGAAACCAATAATAAGTTTGCTAATGAAATCAGTAAGTTTTTTGGAGAACACGGCTTAGTCGGTCAATATACTGCAAAAATTACTTCAAAGAATATTACATGACTTGATGACAGAGAATGAGAAGAAAAAAAACAACGATAATGTAAAGGAATTCACAGTTAATTTTTGCTACCTGAATTCCAGCAAACAATTAATTTTATATGAAATTCCAAAAAAAAAATAATAAGTTACAACAATCTGGATAAATGAGCAGCTTTCTGAAATTTACTCACAGGTAAGTTTGTGTGTATAAGTATTTGTTCAAGCTTGGCCAGCACATTCTTCAGCGGATCTTTGTTCCCATCATCATGATTACTTCCCACGCCACCTTTGTTTTCAAAACTAAACATCCGGGGCAGCAAAAATATTAAACCCCCCAAAGGCTTGCTAGCAACAATATACTCTGCCATATCAGCAACACAAAATTTCAATCTTATTAAGTTTATATGGATGGATGAAAGAAAACCCCACTCGTCAAATAATGATCAACACAACTATGGCCTTGTTTGGATACATAAACAGCTTAACTAAGCAATTATAGCATAATTATCATCCTGTAAGTGTTTATGTATAAGCTATTTATATAACAAAAAGATAAAATAAATTTAACTGTTTTCATATAAACTATAAGCTGATTTCATAAGCCATCTTATAATCGAGCTTACGTAAATAAGTTGAATAGCTTATGGACATGTCATAAGATGTTCCAATAAGCTGTCACTAAATAAGTTCAAATAAGTCAATTCAAGCAGGCACTTTCTCAACACAAATCCCCTGATGCAATTCTAATATTCCACCGTTATATACTTAACATTCTATAACATTAAATGAACCATGACATTCCAATTTCCAACACATATCTATACTTTCTTTTTTTGCCACAAACTAAACTAGTACTGTATTATCCAAATTTATATTTTCCATAAGCAAAAACAGAAAATAAAATCAAAATCAACAACTAAGCATTGAACACGAAAACGCCGCACGCAATAACACTTTAACAGTTAAGTCACAACAAAATTGAAAAAAACAAGAGAAATGAAAACGAAGTGAAGAATAAGAACCTTGAACAAAGGACATGTTGAGTTCACGAAGAGGTATAAGAAGAACAGTACGAGAGAGATCAGCATTAGGAGAGAAATGAAGAGAAGCAGCGTGATGATTAAGGCTTGAAAGTCGAGATCCAAAAGGAACACCAGACATATCGTATTGAATTAATCGGTAAACATCAACAACGGTGGCGCCGTCACAGAGGTCGACACAAGCGACGAGGATGAAAACGAGAGCGATGACGGAGTCGAAGAGAATTTCACGGTTGCGAGGTTTTCTTGGCGCCATAGCCATGGAAATTGAGATCTGATTGATTGATTGATCTAACTAACTAACTAACTAGGGTTTTAAAGAGTAGAGAGAAAACGATGATTCGATCTAGTTTTAAATATAATAATAATAATTTATGATGATTTTAGTAGAAGAAGAGAAAGTGAGGTAGATGCAAGTGGAAGACGGGAGAAACAATGTTATGTTATGCTCTCAATTCAGTAGCCACCAATCACCATACACTTCCACTACTTGTTACTGCGAGTGGATTTTTCTCTTTCTTTTTTATTTTCATTTTAAGAATTTTCATTTTTTTTGTGATCTGGGTTTTTTATAAGAGGGAGGGTTTAAAAAACAATTAAGGTTTATTTATTTTTTCTTTTTTTATCTTAAAAAATTATTTCTTATCGTTTTTATGGACATGTTATTTTTTGGCTTAAATATGATTTCAGTTTGAAAATAGTTTCGAGTAGGATTCTCTGATGACATGTCACAATTTTTTTGACGTGTCTGATGCTAACTAGGATTTAGAGTTGACGTGTCCAATTTTTACTGATGTGGACTAATACAGTTATTTTTCTTTAAATTTATAAAATTAAAATTATTTTTTCCTATTTTCAAAAAAAAAAATACTTACTCTTTTCACCGTAATGAAGCATGAAGATAATGATAATTTGAGAAGTTCTGAATTTAAGTTTACTTAGTGCCTTTGGAGGAGGATGATAAATATATATTGTAAGTGTTTTTAAATTATAAGACATGTCTTATATTAAAGCATCATCGTATCACCTTAACTTTAAAAATGAACTTCAAAATTTTTTGCATACTAAAAATGACTGATAGTTTTGTTTTATATAAACAAAGTACATGTCGAGAGTTAGATAAGTGTACCTCGGTTAGTAGTTACAAAGGATCTTATTGAAGGTTGGGGTTTGAAATTCTAAATTACTCACTTTTACGCACTTAAAATGTATAACTTTATTCATTAGATTACTTGGAAGGAAAAAAAAAAAAGGAATACATGTTAGTATGATGTGACAATGTGGATAGCAAACAAATGGCTCAAGAAGCTTATTTAAGTCATGTATCATCAAATTAAAGTTGATTTATTTTTGTTTTATGAGTTTAATTCAGTTGGCAGGAACATGCATTATACATGCACGAGGTTGGAGTTTGAACATCAATCATCCTATTTATCTACCTTAAGGATGAAATTTTTATATTGCTAACCATTAGGTTACTTGACAATAAAATGGATTTATTTTGGGAAATCATGTTCATACAACAAAAATTTGTTGTTAAATTGTTTTAAGTGTAATTTTGTGTATTTTTAAAAGGGGAATGCTAATGCACACCCACTCTTTTTTATGAAGGTGTGCATTAGCAACATACACCTTAGGGTGTATTTAATAACTTTTTAGTTATCTTTTGCTAACACACACCTTCTAAAAAATAAGTTGGTGGATTATAGCAAATGCCTATAGGAGTTGCTAACGTACACCCACTTATTTTTTAGAAGGAGTGTTTTAGCAACATACACCTGAAGGTGTATTTATTTATTTTTTAGTTATAACTTGCTAATGCGCACCTTCGTAAAATTGAGTGGGTGTGTTATAACATATCCCTTTTTAAAATATGTGTAAAGTGTAGAAAATAAAATGAAAAAGATAGATACAATTATAAACATATATGGTGTTACATGTGTGCAATTGAGATTGCTCATAGTAATAATTGAAAGAATCTACGGATTGAAACTGATTTTAACTCTTGTAGTGAAGGCCTTCAAAGCTGCCTCATTAATCTCTTGGAAGCATAGGAATAGATGGTTTTATTGTATTATCCTTTTAAAAATATAAATGTAATAATCTCTCATGCATTTAGAGAAAGGAATTATGTGTACCAAAAAAGAGAAGGGAACTATTTGATTTGATTTACCTACGACCATAAGAGATACTCCCTCAGGTCCTTAATATAAGATAAACTTCACTTTTTAGATTCTTTGAGAATCTAATGTATCTAGTCAATAATATGGGTTAGATATATTAGATTCATAATGAATCTAAAAAGTGAAGTTCTTCTTATATTAAGGACTAGAGGGAGTACTTTCATTAGGAACAAACTTGATTTACCTAATTATAGGTTCTTTTCCCCCCTCCTTTATTTTGTATTGTTCCTCTTTTGGTAGCCCCTTGCTATGCCTCTTCCTTTGGTTTTAAAAAAGAAACTAATCTTTAATGGGGGGTTAAAAATATATCAATGACATATAGTTCCAAAATGCAACATTGAATTGAATAGGGACAGTGACATTTTCCTAAAATTAAAGAAACAATGAAGTCACACTGCATTGGATGGCTTGCAAATTACTATTATAGTTTTTCAAAGGTTTAACTCTCATGTTGATTTGGGTAGTCCATCAAATTACTAACAAAAGTGACATTAGAAATGTGTTTGTAATTATGTAATTCTCATATATTTAAGAGCAATAGTAATTCAACGCACGATACCTTCACGCCATTGACTTTTCAACCAAGCGCGATGACCAATTGTACAAATCAACAGTTCCTCTCGTACTAGGTTGAATTACTATTGCACATCCCATTACATATTCAGGATTAAAATAGTTGTTTATCCCTTGAATAAATGTCCAACAACGCTGTAAACTTATATTTGTATTAACTCTTTGGTTCTCATCAGAAGGAGTCTGATAATCACATTTACATCTTATTACTACTCCTACATGATGATTAGTGATTAAATCATTAGAGAGAGGAGAAATTTGTTAACAAAGATGAAATATTGGACCTCCTTAATACTCATAACATTTTATTACCCATACCAATTGGCTTAACAATGACTATTTTTATCATTTCAAATTATTTTACACTCTTTCAATATATATACTAAATGACAATTTTTTTTATGCAGCTAGCCATTTCCAATATTTAATAAGGATGTAGGAAAGAGTGTGATCACTTGAGCCTTCTTTCATTAAAAATCTTCTGGAAATTCAAAGCTTAAGTCTTTATTGTCTCTATAAACTTGCACTAGAGCAGCAGCCTTATAGACAAACATCCCAAACATGGCTGGAACAAGCTGTGGGTAAACAAAAACCAATAATCAAAATGACTGATGTGTTAGACGGTAATTGAATAGCAATGCGCTTTCAAAAACGAGAGATTTGGATTGCATGCATTCATGCTGTCAGGACATCAATAATCATTGGATCAAGATTAGGCGGTGCAGAAAAACGCGGGTTGTGATTATTTTTTTTAAAAATAAAAAATGTCAAACTTAAATGGATCATCCAATCTTGATCAAATCGTCAGTAGTCAGTAGTGTCCTGACTGCATGAATGCATGGTTTTTCGATTGCATTTGATGGAATCCAAATCCCTCAAGAAAGTGTGTTTACATGTATTTGATGTTTCCGAGGTTTACCTGAAAATCAAACCAGTCAATAAAAAAATACTGATGAGATAGAGCCCAAAGTCCGTAAATTGCTGCTGGGATCACTAGCCTTGGAGATGAAAGTGATATACCGCTACCCCTGATTGTTTTCTCCAAAAAATCATTAAGATCTTCGCTCCTTATACCGATTCTGGTTAAGAAATATTTTTTGAACAAAACAAGGAATAAAAGAATGTCAACGGATAATTCTAACTTGCACGACCAAATCAAATTCAAAGCGAAAGTTTTTGGTCGTACGTTTTTGACTTCTTTTTCGTGAATATTTGAGGAACGGTTTCACTGGATATGTTGTCTGCATGTTGATACAAGAGCTGAAGGTACAAGCAGCTGCGTTAAAAATATTACATCAGTCAAAATACCAAAATAAGCAACAACAGATATATATATATATTTTCTTTCAATCCAAAAAAGTCATATCTATCTTAAAAGTCATACAAGTTTGTGATTTGTTGACAGTGTAAAAAATTTTACACTAACAGGGCATCAATTAATCTCATCTCAGAAACTTATCTGAGGTGATGTTTGGAAAGTTTTATACTTTTGAGCCAAGTTCAAATCTAGCTAAACTCGCCAAAAAATTTAACAAGACAAAATATAGCAAAAATGCAATAACAAACCTGAAAAGGACTCCAATCCCATAACTCAAAGCAGCCTGAAAAGACGGCACAAACATCAGTTGATCATAGATGCTCCAAACTTCGTTTTACGCACTCAGATAACATGTGCAGATGTGCAAACTTTTCTTTTAAGATGAAGGAAATAATTTGGAAGTTACACCATGGTGGTGAAAGTTAAACCATTATGATAAGATAATGCCGATATCACCTAAAGTTAGTCTTATCATGAAAGAAGAACATAACCGAGTGGTAAGAAGCATTAAATTGATCTAGTTATGAATTATAATAGCGAGTTGACAAAGGTATGCTAATGTAAAGTTTACCTGTACGGAAAAAACTACCAAGCAATATCCGCTACAAGCCAATCCAATACCCACAGAAAGAAATAGTAGTTCCCTCTTAAGCTACAAAAAACAGTTAAAATTAGAAGCTTAAACAATATAAGTACAATTGTGATTGATCAAAACCTACATGCCTTGAAGTAAGTGGTGCTGACTTTAACAAATAAAGAACATACTGAGTCAAGAGAGGTATCATACAGATTGATATTTGAGCTTGTTCAGTTTCCTGAGTCTTGCTCTGTTGTCTTGGATTATCTGTTGATATATGAAATGAAGCATCAAATAATATTTACTTACCAAGAAAGAGCGAACATGAAATTATTTGTAAAACCATATCGATTTCACATCCAATTTCCAACTTTCTGTTAAGGGATAGTGACATAAATAAGAAAATGAATGTTCACCGAATCCAAATCATAAACAAAAATCATACCTTTGCGGTCATCTTTCTGTTTATTGGTGCAGAATTTTCACCTAATAACCACTCTTGAGTACTTGAAAGTTTCAAAAATCCGCCATCGCTGTTAGTCTCTATGATCTACAAGTATTATAAGAATCACATGAAACTGAATTGCTTGATCAAAGAAACCATATACAGAATAAACAACTGATCGGTACAAGGCAAAGAATTTCCAAAACTGACACGCACAATATTATAGAATTGAATCAGAATGGTTTGAAATTAGGTACAATGAGTAAACTGTACCTGCTCTATTTGTTGAGAATTGTTGTCGGTGAACTTACTAACATCATAGTCACCAGAATTTCTGGCATTCATTTGCCATAATAAATCACAACTTCTTGATACAAAATCACCGTTTAATTCTCTATCCTTCAAAAATATTTGTAAGACATCCTCATCTGCATCGCTCACTAAAAATTATGAATTTCAACCAATTAGCTTTCAGGAGAAACTACAAGATTGAATTATTTGTCAAAGCCTTCAGATAATGTTGAATAGTGATTAAACATAACACTCCCCCGCATGAAAAAAGCCATTTTTAGGTTTGAAGAATGGACAATATGCTCATGCAGTTCTATCATGTGCAAAATTTCATCTTTCAATTATGCCGCCTCATGCAAAAGCCTTGTTTTTGGGGCTTGAGGCGAGGACAATGCTCACGCTCGACTACCTTGATTACTTGATCAAAGAGACTCTGATACCACATTGTGACTAGTTCTCCCAAAAGCTTAAGCCGTTAAGTGACAGTTTGTGAATAGTTTTTCATCTAATTATTTTTTATGGAAAAAAAAGGCCTAGGAAAAAATGTCAGTTATGAGAATATCAAACCTGATTAGGTTTTTATAATCAATAAAGCCTGGGGTAAAAAACTGAAACCCTGTTATTAAGGCCCTTTTTGGATAAACAACTTATTTGCATCTTATAGCAAATAACAACAGTTGTTAAGAAGTACCATTAAAACTTATGTTATTTCTAATCCAAATCACTTGTTACCTAAGCTGTAAACATTAAAGCCACTAGGTTTGGTCCAGACGTCTAGTTGTGAGGGGTTTGGGGTAGTATGCTAGAGATCCTGGGTTCGATCCTCAGCTAAAATAAGCCGTAAAAATTATACATGTATAATAAGGGGTTAAGATAACTTTATACTTACATGCAACTAATGTTAGTCTTCTAAGTTAATAAACAGTGATGTATACATAAAGAGTATCTCAAATTTCCAGCTGAATAGTGTACTTCCCAAGCATAATGAACTGTTTTTTTTTTTTTAACGGCAAATATATTATAAAAACCAAATCTTTGCACAAGATGAACAAAGACCGGTAAAAAAGAAAGAACTACAAAACAATGGTGCCATATATAGACGGAATACCAATGAACAAAACCAAAACTAACACTACCCAAAAGATGTCCAATTCTAATCCCATTCTTAGATAGACACCCTACAGCTTCCGGACCACCCGCATAATGAACTACTCATCAGAATTCAGAAAAATAATGAGTTACAACCATGAGAATCATTCAATTTCACAATTACATTATGGTTTTGATAAGCGCGTATGACGATACTTTAAATTGAAGGCATGTCAGGTGTCTGACACCAACACGTGTGATTACATCCAACCGTCTCTATTTTCTTAAATTATTATCGATGTTTGTGTGTATGTGTCATTACCATGTCTATCTATTAACTACCCATTTTTTAAAATCCTTTTTCCCCTAAGAAAAATGATACTTTTCAAGAAATTGAGGAAATTAATGAAAGGTGGTGGTAGCTAACCTGTAGTAGAAGTAGTAGTAGTGGCAGTACGAGAAGCTTTTAGTGATGAAAGAAAAGGGGTGGTTGTTGAAAAAGCAGTTGGGAAAGGAGATAATGAAGGGGTTTTGGGGAATTGAAAGGTGTAAGAAGTGGAGAGGAACCTAATCCTTGAAAGGGTATCCATAGCAATATAGCATAGATGGATAGAATAGAAAGGAAACACCAACAAAAAACTGAGTGAGAGCCCAACCTTACCCCTTACCTCAGGCAGGCTCACCCACTCCTTTGCCTAATCCTTTATTATTTTCATTCGGTTTTTGTTTCAATAAGTTGTCAAAATTGATTTTACAGGTTTTTTTCTTATAAATTTTTTTTTTCTTTCACCATCGATTTAATATGGTTTTAATTTTGAATTCTAGATATATTCTATTTTGATTCCTTCAATTTATAGTGATGTTGTTTCTTCATTTCTCATATCGTAAAGTGCGAAAAAATAAGAATAAAAAATTGTGATAGAATTTTTTTTTCAAAGATCAAAAAGTGCAAAAAAAAAAAAATTTAAAAACTAAAAATGAAATTCTGCAAAATATTTACTTATTTAATGAATTATGTGATGAAGCTTGGCGTTCTTTGCAAGCCTTATTGTGTGGTATGAGGTTGATGTTGGAAAAATGCAAGTTCAAGAAGGTTCTGATGAATGAATTTGAGATGACAGATCTTGGAAAAATGAGTTACTTTCTAGGGATGAAGTTTCTGTACTCTGAGAAAGGAATCATTTTGCATCAGAAGAAGTATGAACTTGAGCTTCTGAAGAGATTTAAGCTGGAAAATTGCAAAGCTGCTATCACACCTTCTGATACGAATCAGAAGCTAGACTCTGATTCTGATGGAGATGATGTAGATGCTACAACCTTCAAACAGTTGGTTGGTTCTCTGAGGTATTTGTGTAATACCAGACCTGATATTTGCTATGCAGTTGGAATGGTTAGCAGATTTATGAGTAAACCAAAATGGTCCCATTACCAAGCTGCTGTCAGGATTCTGAGGTATATCAAGGGGACTCTGAAGCATGGAGTGCTATTCCCCTCTGAAGGAAAGACTGAATCAGAACTTCTGAGTTATTCAGATTCTGATTGGTGTGGAGACAAAGTTGATAGAAGAAGTACCTCTGGGTACTTGTTCAAATTTCTGGGAGGTCCTATTTCTTGGTGTTCCAAGAAGCAACCTGTTGTTGCTCTATCAACTTGTGAAGCTGAATATATTGCAGGCGCTTTGACTGCATGTCAAGCTGTGTGGATTCTGAACTTACTGCAGGATATGAAGATTGAGGTAAACAAGCCTCTGAAGCTGATGATTGATAACAAGTCTGCAATCAATCTTGCCAAGAACCCAGTGTTTCATGGGAGAAGCAAGCATATTGAGACCAAGTATCACTTTCTAAGGAATCAGGTTCAGAATGGAGTGATAGAAGTTGTGCACTGTAGCACTCAGAAGCAGCTGACAGATGTTTTGACAAAGGCCATCAAGACTGATCAATTTCTTCGTTTGAGGGATGGAATTGGTGTTGTCAGTTTTGTGTAAATATAAATTAAGGGATGGTGTTAGAAGTAATTTATATTTTGAGGGTATTTTAGTATTTTGTTGTGTTGTCCTTATGACCTAGTTTTGTGTATAAATAGACTAGTAGTTGCTGTCATTAATGAGTAGTCAGATTTTATTCTTCACTTTTATAGCCGTCATTGTAGAGCATTTAATAATATTTTTTTTCTATTCATTTATCACCTTTGTGCACCAACACACCAGACTATAAAGTTGCCTAACTAGAGGATTTACTTGTGTTATAAAGTTCCATAATTTAAACATGTGTGATGCAAAACGCTTCGCCTCTAGGTTGGACGGCTACGTCCCAACGAAATCTTCCATAGCAGAGACAATTTTACTAGTACGTTGTATTGGATGCCCTTCTTCTGTGTGTGGTATTGGTAGGTCACATAACTTGACTTTTTTTGCAATTTTAACATTGATTATATGGTACATATATATTATAACAAAGTAAATTATTTTCTTATATTACCGTGGTGAAGAACTCAATCTATATTTACAATCTATATTTACAATAAATATTTTTAGTAAAACAACAAACAAGAGAATATAATATAGTATGATTCAAAATTAAATTAACAAACAAAAAAAGTTTAATAAAGAATATATGTAAATCAAAGAGCATATATTCCCATGCACTTTTCTCTTATCGTGTCATTATTTTTTAATTAAAGAACTAATAATAATATGATTACAGGGTGGGTGTGACGGCTATAAATAATAAAATATCTAAAAACTACTAGAAAAAAAAACCATCAAATCCTAAATAAAAAACATTGAACATCCTTTAATTAGTTTGTAAATGAAGGCTTACATATGTAGACAAATTTGACAACCAATATTGACTTGACTCATCATCAATTCATCATTCCAACTTTTTATAGCCTTACCTAATGTAATACCTATCCAATAACATTGCTTATAATTATATGTATTGCAATTTGCAACTATATATACATATTTTATCTTCAACCATTCTCATCTTTAGTGCTCAAAATTGAAAATTAACACCATATCATATGGTCATGGCTATTGCTTCAACCGAAAGCATAATGGCTTCATCATCTTCATCATCATCAAACATCATAACTATGCACCATGATATCATCCATACACACATCCTAAGGCGCCTTGACGCCACCACACTGGCCTCCGCCGCCGCGACGTGCTCTCACCTCCGCCATCTTTGCACCAACAACCATCTTTGGCAAAACATCGCCGCCGCCATATGGCCTTCCTTACTAGACCCCACCACCTGCCACATTATCTCCACTTTCCCCAACGGCTACCGCTCGATATTCTCTGACGCATTTCCCGCCCTTCACCATTACTCTTCCCATTCAAATCATCCGGTGTTGCTTCTTCCGCCGGAACTTATGTCCGCCGTGGACATACACTACAAAGGTAAGCCGGTATTTTCAAGAGTACGACAAACAAAAACGGAAAAGAACATGTTTCTCACATCGCCGTTATGGATTGAAATTCTAGAACCAAACGAGTTGGTTCCAATGCCGGTGAAGTTCGTTAGAAAAGAAGACAAATGGATAAAGCAGTTGGAAGATAATTTATGTTTAAGTTGGATCCTAATCGACCCGATTGGGAAACGTTCGATGAATGTATCCAGTCGGAAGCCGGTTTTAGTACGGCGGCACTGGCTAACAAGAGACGTGGAGATTTTATTTTCGGTGATTATGGCCGGAGAGGCGCGCCGCGCAACCGAGATGGTGCAGTGTATGGTGAAAGTCACGTGCTGTGGGAAAGTTGGAGGAGAATTGCACGTGAGGGAGGTGAATTTAGTGATGGAGGATATGGAAGGAGGGAAGGTGAGTGGGAAAGAAGGGGTTGGGATATTGATGAAAGCTATGGAGTTTGGAGAGAGGAAGAAAGTTGGTGAAGAGGGAGAAATGAAGGAGAGGTTTGAGAGATTTTTGAGTATGGTTAGGGAGAGGAGAGAGAAGAAGTTTAGGAGACAAAAGGAAAGAGATGGTGTTTCAATGGTTGTTGCATTTGTTGTTTGTGTTTGGTTTTGTTACTTAGCTGGTTTTTGAAGGTTTTGACTTTTCACTATGATACAAAATGATTATAAAACTTTACAAAGATTTTATTATCATTTTTGTACATTGTCTTACATAATTCTAATCTATTTGCAATACCAAAGGTCTTATGTTTTGATCCAATGATTCACATTATATTTATATTATCTTACATGGTTCTAGTTTTAGAGTAATAATGCTATACTAATGATTCATCATGACAACAAAACCTATAGTTGTGGGAAGTTCTTTCCAAACTAGTCTTGAATATGGAGGAGAAAAATTTGAATAATTGTTTGAGTTTGAATTTGGATTTTTCTCAATTTTAAAAGTTGAGGTCGGGGTGGATAATAAAGACACTGATATTTATCTGAAAATATTTGTATCAAAATTATATTTTGATCTTTTTTAAATTGCATTTATTTTTATTTTTTAAATGATCTTTAAACATGTCGTTTTCTCTATTTTTTTATGTTTTTTTAAAAAATAAGATTGTTCTAAGGCATAGTTTTGAGTTATTTTTTCCTTCTTTTTTACATAAAAAATATCAAAATTAAGTCCAAGTTTATGCAAGAATTGAGCACGTGGGTGATACTCGATCGTGGATGCTCGAACTCCACTCAATATGGAGTTGAGGTTTAATGTTTACGCCCGCTGAAGATCAGGTGGGTACGTTGATTCCCGAATTCCATTGAATTAAGGGACAAAAAATACAAAATTTATTAGCTCTCTGCTATCATGCCTAGTTTTAACTAAATTTTACTATCTATCCGTTTCTTTAAGTGTCACTTTTTTGAAATATTTTATTTCTTTATATATCATTTTCAAAGTTTAAAATAGTAGGCCGGTACTCTTGAACACCAATAATAAATTAGTTTATGTGATAATGTCATGAATTATTTATATAAGTGGCTAAAACTTTGATCTATGATAAGGTCATGTAAGCATAGCTCAATTGGTAGAATGTTACATTATATATGCAGGGGGATCGGGGTTTGAACGTCAGTCATCCCACTTATATTCATCTTAACAATGAAATTTCTAATCACTAAGCTACTTAACATAAAAAAAAACTTCGATCTATGATATCTATTTGTCTAAAATTTCAGTTGAAAGGGAACAAAAAAGTAATAAAGTATTAGTTAGTGTTATTTCATATTTATCTCTTATTATTTATTGCCTAGGGAGAAAAAAAATAGTTAAATATAGTTAAATACTTCATCCAATCCTTTAAAAGAAAAAAACTGAAAATTTTTGAGCTTTTTTATAAGAAACTATAACCAATTTTTAAATGTATTAGATATTTAATTTCATTTATGCCATTATTTAATATGAAAGATAACATTAAAAGTAAATTAGTGAAATTAAGAGTAATTTAATAGGAATGTTCATACAATAAATTTAAATAGATAATAGTATTACTTCTACAGTTCTACTATACACTCCTCTCTAAGATTTGTTTAGTTTAGGTGTAAGAATTTTTTTGAATAATGCATGCTTAATTCTAGTCCTATTTTCTCATATTTGCTAATAAAATAATAGTTGTAATCCTATTTTCTCATAAAATAAATCCTACCATAAAAGTCATTCTACAAAAAATATGCACGTCCAACTCATCACTAATTCATAAATTGACCACAACATAGTACATACCTATCCAGTATCCACTAATCACATGTGCATGCATTATGTGAGGAATGATAAGCATGGACAATAAATAATAGATGGTCGGCTTAATTATGGCCCCAACACATACTCCTATCAACTTAAGGCATGTGCAATTGGATCTGAATTTAGTAGTGTTATACTCCCTATCGATCTCATATAGGAGTATAAGCAAATTTATAAAAAAAAATTCCTTTAAGAAAAGTGTATAAATACATTTAAGTCATACATTTTTCTAATTTTACCCTTATCGTTCGACTTGGAAACCGTTAAAAACACGAGAATGTAAAAAAAGTAGGGATATATTTAGAAAAGTGGCATTTATTATAATGATTAAAGGTTATTTTTATTTATATTTGAGACTCTCAATTTTTTTGTTTTATTGCTTATATATAACACCTGTGGGAGTAAATTTGTGTAGTCATACAGTCGCTATGATTTGAACCGATTAATTTTGTTCGAATAGTTCAAAAATGTTGACTGCAGCAAACTTCATCAATCACTGACTGCATCTAATGCATTTCCGTGCAATTGTGGCATGTTAAACATGATCAATACTAGTAAAATAAAAAAGGTCAATTATATTATTTAATCTACTACCTCCGTCCCAAAATAAAAGAACTAATTTAATTACTGCACGTATGTCAAAATTACACAAATATATAATATAGATTCAATATAATTTTATATTTTAAACTAATATATAAAATAATAATTAAACTAAAATTACACAATATTCATTTGTAAAAAGTAATGATTAACAATATTATATTGTTTCCTATTTTTGTTTACAGAAATCTAATGTAGTTGTTATGCTTGTGTAGAGGTGAGTGAAATTTATTCAGAACACGATTTCACTCTATTACAACATCAAGTGTAATTAATAGATTTGATTTGTCTGATTTTCAATCGGAGGTTCAAATTGTTTTATTTTATTAAATTATATAGATAATATTAACTATTCGATCTTAAATAAATAGATCAAAATTGAAACTGCAGAAAACTGTGTCAAATTTTAATAGCTGGGAATCTCAGTTTAATTTTATTCTATGGTTTTTTTTTTTTAAAAAAAAATATCTTATGCTTTATTAGTTTTGTTTGATTCTATATTTAGGCCCCGTTTGGCCCGACTTATTTTCCTCTTTTTTTCTTCTCCTTAAAAATAGTAAAGAAGGAAAAAATTGTATTTGACTATACTTTTTTTTATTTTTTACTTCTTTACTTTATTTCTCTAATACTTTTAAGGAGAAATAGTGTCAAATATAATTTTATACTTATTTATTTCGTTTAAGTTAAAATAAAAAGTAAAAAATAAGTCGGGTCAAACGGGACCTTATCCATCCCAAGTCCTCTTGTAACTGACAACTTTATAACCCTAAAAGCTAAAACTATTACATGAAAACAAGTAACAACAACAACCGCCACCTCTCTAATAACTCTCATCCTTCCCTGCTTTCTTTTTTGTAATTCTCATCCTCCTCCTCCTCCTCCTCCTTCTTCTTCTTCCAATAAAATGTTGGACCGAATTTTAAATTCTGACCCATGGCATAAAGAAGCGGATTTGAGGGGTTTTTTTGTATTAAAAAAGAAAACATGGTCTAACCTGCAAATCCCCTTAAACTGTTGATTTTCCCATTCTTATCTGGTTTAACGACTTTTATCCCAATTCTAAAGAACAATGGTATTTAGTGTCTTCCGAACTGGACATAGGTCTGATTCACAGTTCAGCCGGTTGAATTAGCCAATATGTCCAATTTTAATTACCATGGTCAAGAGTCCCACATTAAATGAGATAAGACATATACATGAATTTATAAGTAAAATCACTCTTCTCCTTACAATCCGATTTTGTAAAATTTAGTTAGGCAACATATATTCTAATATGGAATCAAAGTGATATCATGTGGATGAGGATGAAGAGGGTTAAGATTCCGCTACCGATTTAGATTAAATAATCGAGGAAGATGAGAATATTTCTCACAATGAAGATAAGTAGGTTTTTACTACCAGAAATATGAAATTTAGTATATTTAAAGGGACCAAAAATATACTTAATTTAAATATAATTTATTATACACTTACAAAGGGAGCAACCAACAACACACCTAATAGGAATGTGACAGAGCAAAAGAGAAGCATGAAGGTCATCAACAGAAAGCGGTAAAACAACCCAAAAGTCACATTTTCGATTTTAAAGATCAAAATCTCTAATCATGTAGGTTGTTTTACCGCTTTCTATTGATGACCTTCCATGCTTTTCTTTTGCTCCGTCACATTCCTATTAGGTGTGTCGTTGGTTGCTCCCTTTATAAATGTATAATAAATTATTATATTTAAATTAAGTATATTTTTAGTCCCTTTAAATATATTAAATTTCATATTTCTGATAGTAAAAATCTACTTATCTCTAATCATATGGGTCTTTCAAAATTAACTACATTTTCGATTTTAAAGATCAAAATCTCTAATCATAATTTTTAGTTGGCTAGCCACTGCTATGATTGACCACCATTATAAGCGGTTTATTATAATTAATACTTAAAATTATAAAAAAAAAATTAACAACCGACAATAATATTTTTCAAAAGTAAGAAATCATGACATTTTACGGCTAAAACAATACGACATAATTTGTGTTAATTCAATATGAGGAACATTTTTTTCTTACATTAAAAATCGAATGAGTGACCAAGCAAATTAGGATTGATGTATCTAAGAAAAACAAATGGATTAATTTAGACCCCACTTTATCCCAAAGTATCCAATGTGGCATAATGTCATTGAATAACCATCGCATCCACGTAAACGCAATCCAAACCCAATCTATTGGGAACAATTACATTTCGTAGAAAACAAACAACATTAATAATATAAAAAACTACCATCATCACCACACCACAACTTTGCTTACAAATCTAATTCAGATCTCTTTGCATTGTCTCAACTCCTAAATCACATTCTAAAATGGCAACAACAACCTTTCCAACCATCCTAGGAATGGCTGGTGCATCACGTCTCACCTCAGGTACGTACTTTCATCATTACTAATATACAATTAATTAGCATATAATTTTTTGATATGCTAGCTTGTAATTATAATTGTAATTTGTTTGTAGGATTTGTGAAACCACAAGTGATTGCAAAGAATCCTTTGAGTAAAGCTATGGCATTAGGAAATGGTGGAAGGGTTACATGGTAACTTTTTAGTTATTATAAGATTGATTTATATATATGGTTTTCAAATTAAATAAATTGTGATAAATTAATATTTATTTATTTTGTTAAGTAGAGTAGTTCAGTTGCTAAAAATTCATTTCTTAAGATGAATAAGTAGAGGTTTAGAGAGTTCTTAGTTTAAACTATGATCCCTAAAGATATAATATGATCAGAGGCGTTTTTTCCACATGTGCGACGTGTGCGATGGTATAAGGCCTCATAAAAATAGGGGCTTCTAAAAAAAATGGAAAATGCTATTTAGCAAGAATTTTTTGATGCAAGAAAGAGAAGAATAAATCCTCACCCTTAATTACATCCATAACCACCCATGTTTTCCACTAAAAAAGAAGATTAAATGACATCATCCTTTAAGATTTTGCCATGTGTTAATTCTTGCATTTCTTGTGTAAAAATTTCATGCTAAATAGCAATGCTCAAAAAAAATTATAGGGTAGTAGTATTAGTAAATGAGTGGTATAAAACTAGGATTGCAGATTTTCAAATAAGAGATTGTGGAGTTCAAATACTTGATATTTTCTTTATTCTAAAATGAGAGATTTATTAGTTACAAAATATCCTAAAAAGGATTTTTTATTGTGAATATATTTTTTAGACGCTTTATAGCTAATTGTTATATTATAGTTTTATTAAATAAAGTGGCGTGTAATAGAGATTGTCTTGTTTATGACACTTTTTTTTAGTGTTATTGATGTTATTTGTAATTCAAATCGATGACAATTTTTTTTTTTTTTTACATTTTTCCTCTATTACAGCCAATTTCTAATAATCACACAGGGTCTCTAAAAAGTTTGAGACGCTACTGAATATGATGCATCTTTCTATCAACTGAGCTATGCTTAATGAGAATTTATAAATATTGATTTTGATGATGAAAATAAATAAATTGTGACATTATATTTTGTGAATTGTGATGGCATATGATATGATGGTGTACAGTAGCTTCCAAAGGGATTGGCTAAGGAGAGATTTCAATGTGATTGGATTTGGTTTGATTGGTTGGTTGGCACCATCTAGCATACCAGCTATTGATGGTAAAAGTCTGACTGGACTTTTCTTTGATAGCATTGGAACTGAACTTGCTCACTTCCCTACTCCTCCTGCACTTTCTTCACAGTTTTGGTTAGTCATGATCTTCATCACCTAATCTATCTTTTTTACTTTCTTCATTCTTTATTTAAATTCACTTGATTGTCCAATTTATGCCAATCATAATTATGATCATCATCGTAAAATTATATAAAGGCACATGTTGAAACATCTAAATATTAAATTACGGATGTGTTTCCTTGACCTCATTATAATGACTAGCCGCCAGTGCCCGTTTGTGTAATCGATATTTTTTTTTCTTTGTGTGCGATTGATATTCTGTATTGTGCAAATATAAATAACTACTTAATCTCCTTTTTTATTGGACTTTGTTAATTGATAACTATGTAACCTCCTTTTTTTGTTGTGGTTAATTATTAAGAAGAATTGTTTATTTTTACTATAAAAAAAAAACTGAAAATCTATTTTTATGTGGAAATTATTTTTTAAGGGTAAAATTGGAATAACAAAAAAGTCATCCCAAAAATTTGTATCCCCTTTATATATTAGTATAGATAACAATTTGGTCTTGTATATTAATGTGAGAGATTCGAAGAAAGAACACCTCATTATAATCATTTGTCTTTTTCGGTAAACTATTTCTGGAATTAGACAATTGAGAGTTTGAGACGTTTCAATCTGTTTATGAGATTAGACAATTAAAGGTTAATCGACAGGATAAAAGATGAAATTATTGTTTTTATTAAACTACATGATAACTTTTTGGCACAAAAGTTGTTTAAAATATAAAAATAACATTTTATTCACTAAATACCGGATAAGACAAAATTTATTCAATACTTTAAATATTTTTCTTGTGTTGTCTATCTTATATTATTTTGTTCCGTACTTATCTTTACAATTCAAATGAACCCTAACTATTCATTTTATTTTTAAAATATTAGTGTTTTATTATTGCACTTTTTTATTAGAATTAAAATATTATTATGAAAATAAAATTAACTTTTGAATTAGTTTTTTTATATTTTATAAAATATAAGTACTTATAAACAAGAATATTTACCGTCAAAAACAAACAAACTAACATATTTTATAAACTTTTGCAAAAAGGAATGTTTTTGTTTGGCACAAATGAACTCTTAATATAATTATTTATTTATAAATAAAATACAGAAATCAAGAACCTTAACTAAAACTGATTCAGAATGCATAAAAAATATAAATTTAGGTCCCACCGAGACTTGAACTCGGGTTACTGGATTCAGAGTCCAATGTCCTAACCGCTAGACCATGGGACCTTCGGTGTTAGAATTTGACACCTTTTTATATATAAAGGACAAAACATTATTTGTAATTTATTCATTTGCATTTAAATATAATTTCATGTAGACATGAAAATAAGGCTAAATTGCACTAATAGTCCCTTAACTTATTTATTGGTTTCCTATTGGTCCCTTAACTAATTAATGTTGCAAATTGGTCCCTTAACTTATTAACGTTACAAATTGATCCCTTAACTTTAATTATGTTTGCCATATTGATCATTTTTAATAGGTTGATAGTGTATTTATCTTCCGTCTAAAAAAAATGTCTGAATGCACAATCATATTCACTAACAATATTACTCAAAAATAAATCATTTATATGTTCGTATAACAAATAATAGAAAGTAAAATTAATGTTTTTTCATAAAAACTAATGAAAAGGACCAATATGATAAACAAAATTAAAGTTAAGGGACCAATTTGTAACCTTAATTAGTTAAGGGACCAATATAAAACCAATAAATAAGTTAAGTGACCAATAGTCCAATTTAACCTGAAAATAATGTATAAGGAAAACATGATGTACAGGTTATGGCTGGTCTTATGGCACTTGGGTCTGTTCATCTCCCTCACTTTTGGGCAAATTGGTTTCAAGGGAAGGACTGAGGACTACTTCTGATTTTTAATTTCATAATCACTTATCGTTTGTTATTAATTGCTTTTCCCTTTGTATTATTTTCAGCCTTGTAATCTACCATCTAGTAGTACTCTTTGTTTGCCACCTTTTCCATTGTGTACTAGGAAATATTGGTGTGTATGTAACATCACCTTCATAATGAATGTTGTATATTATCACTACTGTATGCATAGCTTATTAACGCCCCACTATTTTTATTTATCAACTCCGGAGACCCTCATAATCTAAAGGAAAATGCTATTTAGTAAGAATTTTTTGATGAAAGAAAAAGAAAAATTTTAGGTGGCAATATTTAATTGGTCAAATTATAATCACTCTCTTTTTCATGCATGGTTAGCCAAGTTTTAATTGGTCAAATTTCCTAATTTTATAGATTATTCTCTTTCCTGCATCAACATTTCTTGCTAAATAGCATTGCTCTAATCTAAAAGACTTGCTACATAGTGCGAAAGAAAAAATGCGAATGCATATCGAAGCATCTCATGTGTTGAGGTAATTGTTGTTTGCATTTTTAAAATAAATAAACGGTAAAAATTAGAGTAAATCAAAACCAACCAACCCATGATCTAATGGTTACAAACATTTTGTTGAATTTTACGAATGGTCTAGTCACACAATTTTGTTGAAAATTAACAAATACACTATTTCATAAAACTTCTATATATGCACACTAAGAGGGATTTGGATTCTCTAAAGTAAGGTATAAAGTGAGAAATCCAAATATAGTAATTGTAACAATTGCATGTTGATATTACTTACTTTACACTCTAAAGTGAATCACCGACTTTAGAGGAGTCAGATCCAATAGGATATATCTATTATTGATTGAAGTCATAACCAAAACTCTTATCATTATGTTTGAGCCAAAACTAAGATAAATAACTTGACACGTTCCAACAATTGATTGGAAATGGATTTGGTGATGTCAAATATCACACAATTTTAATACCAGTCATTAAATCAATTTGTAGTTCTAATCTATACTATTAAATAAAAGATCCAAAAACTTCAAATCAAAACTGCGTGAAACTTTGTTGTGCGGATCCATATCGCAATTTGATTGGAGTTAAACTGCAGCCAGAATGGTATATTGTTCCTCAACTTTCATATTGACCTCACACAAGCTAACCAAACTAAATTAATTAAATTTATCACGTATGTTTCTTCTATTCAAAAACCACCTTCCAAATTGGTGAGCATGAAACCAATGCATGAGAAAGTGCTTTTAATACCAAACCTACTTATATGGAACACACACATTACTTAAAAATGGACATTCATAGAATAAGTGTGGCGTGGTCATGAAATTGCACAGTTCAGTAGTTCACCAAGTTATCTTTAGTAGGAAAATGATTGTACATATAATTGCCATGTGATTATTAGGGACATTTTTAATGGAACCATCCATAGATCCAAAGTCTTCATCAAAATTCTACATTAAAACTTTCTAACCTTCTTCAACAAAGTAGTCATTATTTTGAGTCGAATTCTAATTCCAATAATCATCCACAGCACACATCAACCTGAAGAAGAATGTTAACAACGAAAATAATTCTTCCACTCAATAAGAGATTTTCTTTTTCTCCCTTTACTACATGTTAAGATATATTAAGTGTGAGTTATAAAATTTCATATTTGATGGAAGAGTTGAGATTGAACAATATTTAAGTGGGAGGACTCAAATCATCATATACTAAAACCTTAAAGTATTGGATGAAGATGTAATGTTAAAGTCACTTATCTGATTGCCTGTTGAAATGTTATTACTCGATCTTCACATATAAGAGTTTTAAACGTTGCTTGCATGCCTAAGTTAGAAATCAAACTTAAAACTTTAATTAAACTAAAATAAACCTGTATCATCTCATCTAAATACAACTGATCAGTGATACAGCTGACAATAATTTAGGGTTTGGTCGCGAGGTAAGTAATATCTCGTCAAAAATTGTTTACACACCAGAAATCAAACTCGAATTCTCCTGAACAATTCGTCTGAGAAGAGATTCATTAACCACTTAAATCTAATATCTCAATAAATGTATCTTAATCTTAGACAATAGCAACCAGTAATATAAGCAATAAAAGCTTGTTGGTCGATAGACAATGTTATTAGTGTCGTATTAATACAATAGCCGTGCATGTTGCCGCATATAATTCCAGACATAACGGCCAAATGTCCTTATGAAACCATACCGTATGTTCCCATTTCAAATGGCAATAGTGGGACCCACATGTAACAGATAGATGCCTTAACGACCATTGGATTTTGCTAAAAACACATTACTAGTAATATTGAGCCGTTTCTTAGGGCCCCATCAGGATTCAGGTCCAACGTGTTTGTGAAGGAAGCTTGTAGCTTTCTGAAAAACTCGTACACACACAAATGAAATTGTATACTCACATACTAACAAAAAACATTAAGAAATTAGATGTATCACTTATATCTTGTTTAATATTAATTTTTTAGAAATATTAGCAATAATCCTTTTGAACATTTTCTCTGACAATCTCTAATTGATTCAAATTAGTCATTATAGATTCTTCATTTTAGAAATAGATCTTATATAAAGTGGTAAGATCACATGAGTTTCATTCAACTAAAGAGGGAGTGTTTCTAGCACTCTTCATAATATTGTTATCAAATATGAGACTTTAATTCAACTACACATATTACAACATCATGCTCGAATTTTTTTGGTGTCACTTCATGTATTGGGTTTTAGTCCATACAAGACTTTATCCAGTCTTCAATTAGATCTTTGTTAATTGACAGTGGAATTAGTTTCACAAATTAATCGGCTTTTAGATTAGATATTGAGTTTCAAGAAAAAAAAACTTACTACGCATCATCAAATTTCTTTATTGTGGTTAGACACTTGATACCTACATTGACAACCTCTCAACAAAATTTATATTAATCAACATGCAATTTTCACAAGAAAAAAAATCGTTAACCCTCTCAATTAAAACTCTTGAACGGACAAAATTGAAAATCCTCTCAACTATAACTTTTGTCCAATTTTTTTTTTAAACTCACATGATATACACAACTATTCAAGTCTCCAGTATATATACACCTAAAAGACTACGGTTGTTATTGTGTATAAGAAATTCAAACCAACTCTCCATGTTTATATTTGTCATCGACTTCTTTTTTTCTTCACAATATTCGATGTAAGACTTGGATGAATATCCATTTTTGTATAACATATCCTCTCTTTATCCATAATTTCACATTTCGTCATTTTATCATCAATTTCATCATCTTCATAGAGTAAAATATTTTATGTCTAACCACATGAATTTTGGACTAGTGAATTAACAAAGAGAAGTTCATCCTCTCATCAAACAACGTAACATTCAACTTCAATATAGCCATGACAATATCTATATAAATTAAGAAAATACACAAATAAGATAATAATTAACTTCTCTTCAAATGAATGATTCAATACAATACAAAGCAAATTAACATTCTCTCATCAAACAAAGTAACATTCAACTTCAATATATATAGCCATGACAATATCTATATTAAAAAAATACACAAATAAAATAATAATTAACTTCTCTTCAAATGATTAGTCAAAAAAGAAAAAATTCTCTTCAAATGAATGATTCTACACAATACGCCACTTGAGATCGGCCCAATAATTTTCAATAGTAAATGAGGTTTTATTGAAAAACTTACAGTGGATCATCAATAATCAATAATAGTGGTTATTGAAAAACTTGTACACTTAATTTTAGATTTGTGGACGAAGTGACAAACATCACTAAAACTCATACATAATTGCAAAATCCTGAATAAATGTGTCCAATTAAACAATATCAATATTGCTCATTCTTAGCTCAACTCTGAGAAGCAAACTAAATGCAATTAGAATGACATTCAAGTACAAATCTGAATCTTTGAATAAATTAGAGATTCACAATTCAGAAATTCGATTAGGTATAGTTGGTGCGGGTGTCCGGTTAAAATTAGACGATTTAAATGTTAAGATAATTATCATTTTTTTTTTGCTTTAACCACCAGTTTAATCTGGTTTGGGTCAGTTCTGACATTAAGTGATTTCAACCCCTTCCTGATCGCAGTTGCGGGAGATCAAACCGTGATCATCTCTGCTAAGTTCAACGCAAATCACCACTGAATCAACTAACGATTGATTATCAATTTTATTTTATTTAATATAAATTTATGTGGTTAAAATCTGGACCCCCATGACTGCACCTAATTTGGAATCACCACAAGTCTTGAACTAAATCTCAAATTTTAACATAAAGTTGCAGATAATTTTTGTCATGTCAGTATACAACCTATTTGCTCTTAATAAAAAAAATGCATGTCAGTGTTTGCGTGACAGTGTAAATGTAAGATAGTTCTTCCTAGGGGTGGACAAAACCGTGCAATCCGTTTGAAACCGACCGACCCGTGTGGTTCGGTTTGACCGGGTCGGGTCGTGGCGGGTTGACCGGGTCCAGCTGGCAGCCATGTGCGGTTTTGGTAACATATTAGGGTCGGCAGCGGTTGTCCTCATGTGACCCGTGCATAACCGAACCCGAACCGACATATGTATTGTATTAGTATTATTTTAATGTTATAGCAGATTTGCAAGCCCAATATGTTTTGTTGGCCCAGATAAATAAAGATCCAACCTGTTTACAGTAAAATTTGGTAAACAAGCGCTAGTCTAAGTATTTTAAACTTGCGAGATTGACTAGAAATCTCAGGACAATTTTATGCTTGTTTTGTTAGAGAAAATAACTTAATGTTCATTAAAGTTTAACAAACATTTGATTTCTTAGTTTCGTTCGAAATTAAAGACAAAATATACTGATTTGAATCGCCTCAGAATCAATACATTTTAAAGAAGAATAACAATAAAAATGTAGATTTGCAGTAAATGAACTTGCATTAAAGATAAACTTGCGAATACAAATAAAAAATGGTTCACAAACCGTACATTTTCCTCTGTGATTCCTTTCTTTCTTACGCTCGAGTACTCAGAATACTTAGAGAAATTTAGTAAACAGTTTTGCGACCCCTTTTTCCTTCTAAGCAACAGCTATATATATTTGAACTATTTCCTAACTGCCTTGATGATAACTGCCTCGATTATCTGGACGCTCCAGATTTGATCTTCGTGCCCCACGTTCTTCAACCACGAAAACCGCTCCTCTTCGCGCTTAAACTTTGGGCTCATTTGTTTCGTTTACTTTTGGGCCTAATTCTTTTGGCCCAATAAAATGATCTCCTTCGAAGTTTAAACGAAAACTCTATTAAAGCCCAACTCAGCCCCAACTATTTCGCCTCAACACGAAGGATCGAAACATCGCTTTGTGAAATCGGAGCGTTACTTCGAATATTCTATCAGATGATTATTCCAATTCGATTTTTATTTTGGTATTACAATACCATTTCATTCCACTGACCTTTATGTTGGAATTGAAAATAAATATATGTATAAAAATCTAACCCAACAAATTGCCCCCCAAAAACGGCACTTTCGATTGAAACGCTTCGAATGAGATAGTGACGTTTTTGAAAAGACAGGTCATAAATGTTTCACGATTTCCAACGGCGGCGTCATCAGAGGTGAATCTTTCCTCCTTTCAAGTCACTTCCCCCATGATCATCATTGCCTCCTAATTTTTCGTGAAAAGTGGCACACGTGGCAATCTAGGAAGTTGAAAAGGAAAAAGAGAAAACAATTTCTTAATTTTTCTGAATATTTTATTCCTTAACTTCTCTTTCAACTAGCTATAAATAGCCATTTTGTCTTCAGAACAAACCTTTCTCATTTCTTCACCATCCTTTTCCTTTTTGAATCGTGGCGAATTTTAATTATTGCCATTTTAATTATTGTTCTTTGTGCATTCCTTTTCGCTTCGAATAGAGTAGGATTATATTTATATATTTATTTTTTTTTTTATATATATATTTCCCATCTATACAGCACATTATTCGAAACATCACTCTCTATGGCAAATTACTCTTTTGCCATTTGCACGTTGTTACAGCACATTAAAGTTTAGTCAAACCTTCCTAATTGATAGGACAAGACGGTTACTAACAGTTTGAATTTGATTCCCTGAAACAAACGTTTTCCAACGCATATCCTCTCAATTAAAACAAACGTTCCCCAATGCATATCCAATACGGTTAGTTGGGATCGTTCTTTGCCTTATTTATTGCGAGGGTTATTCTATTATAAATGGGCAGTGCCTTAGCCTTACTTTCCATCTCATATCGCAAACGCAAAGAAGAGAAAGAATACTCTTAAAAGCATGGCAGGCGAAGGGAAATCTCAAGTGAAGAAGAAGACTAAAGGCTCTTCTTCCAAAGTTAGAACTAGGCGAGTTCTTCCTCGAAAAGCAAAGGCTCCTCAACAGGTTCTACAACAACAACAACCTATATGTATTTCTTCTGATGAAATTGATGAGGATTGGGCTGAGTTTCTGAAAACTTATAAACCCTCTGATGAGGAATTTCTTGATAATTCCTTTGGTGAGGAACAATTTGATTCTCCTCCTTCTGAAGGGTTTGAAGTTGTGAAACCTCACGGCTCTCCTGTCTCTCCTTCTGATTTTGACGAAGATTACGTCGAATATCTGAAGACCTATCAGCCTCCTGACGAGTATGCCGATGATGAGCTACTTCCCTTTGTCATTCAGCAGCGTAGGTCAAAGGGAGCAAAGCCTTCGAAAGGCAAATCTATGCCAAAGTAGCTGGGACAATCTTGTCCGTAGAAATAAATTAGGATTGGCATTAGAGTCTGTTAGAGGCTAGTAGCTTAGCCTTTTTATGTTTTACAATTATCTTTTATTTTGATAAGGCTGTATGGACCTTTGTCCTTGAACCTAATGTGTTGGCAGCTTTATTTGCCATTTTAATTTAACGTATTTTTAATTTAACCTGGATCTATGTGTATCTCTTGCAATGTTGGTTTATATTTTTTCAAATATTTACCATTTATGTTTACTGAACGTTGTTCAGGGGTTAACTCTTGAATCTCATATGCGCCATTAGAAAACACTTGAACAATTTTGAATGGTCCTTCCCAATGTGGTGACCATTTTCCAAAAACTCTGTCTTTCCTATCCGTGGGCAGGATGACTTTCCAAACCAACTCTCCCACGTTAAAGGTTTTGCCTTTAACCTTCTTATTGTAAGCTTTAGCCACTCTAACTTTTTGTCTAATTAAAACGTCTAAAGCTTGCAATCTTTCTTCATCCAAATCAACCAACTCATCCATCATGAGGCTTTCATAATGTTCAATAGGAATTTCCATCTGTCTTTGTACCCTCATGGATTGCACCATGATTTCGACAGGTAACACAGCGTCATGACCATAAGTCAATCGAAACGGAGTTGAGTTTGTAGATTCTTTAGGAGAGTTTCTGCAGGCCCATAATACTTGATTCAAAGTATTATGCCAATTCCTTGGTTTCTGAGCAATATGCTTTTTAATCAAACCAATAATAATTTTATTGGCTGCCTCAACTTGACCATTTGCTTGTGCGTAATAGGGCGTTGATGTCAATAACTTAAAACCTGCTTCATTAGCAAAATTTTGCATTTTTTGCCCAACGAAAACTGTTCCTTGATCAGTGGTAATAGTTTCAGGTAATCCAAATCTATAAATAATATGATCTTGGATAAAACCAATCACAGTTTCTTGATCCACTTTTGTTAAAGCTACAGCCTCGATCCATTTTGTGAAATAATCAATTCCAACTAAAATGAAACGATGGTTTTTCGATGATGTAGGCCTAATTTCACCAATTATATCTAAAGCCCATCCTCTAAAAGGCCAAGGTTTAACTATCGAATGCAATTCACTTGCAGGAACATGTTGAATGCCTGTGTGTTTTTGACATTCTTGGCAGCCTTTAGCGAATTCTATACAATCCTTAAGCATTGAAGGCCAATAAAACCCTCTTCGAAACAATAACCATTTCATTTTGTGGCCTGCTTGATGAGCGCCACATGAACCACCATGTACGTTGGTAATGGCTAAAAATGCTTCATTTTCACCAAGGCATGTCAACAAAATCCCTTCAGGGGTTTTCTTGAATAACTCATTTCCAATAATGGTATAACTTAAGGCTTTGTATTTTATCTTCCTATCTGTGACTCCTGATGGATTTTCCAAATAATCTACAATTGGCTTTCTCCAATCAGAATCACTCAGATTGTCAATGACAAAAATTTCTGTTACGAAACTTTCGAAATGCATGTCAACATGTTGGAAATTGTCAAAATTTTCAAAATTTCCCTGAAAATCATGTTTATCTGCCCCCAAATGTTTTGGCATTGACAATTGTACATCAGAAGAATCGCTCGAGATCATTTTATCCTTGATTTCGATGAGCTCTTCGAACTCATCTTTTGACATCTTATAACCAGAAGCGATTTGTGCTAAATCGTTGGCCTCTTGATTTTCATTTCGAGGCACATGTTGAATAACATAAGACTCAAACTGTTTTAGCAAAGAAAAAGCAATCACAAAGTATTTCATTAAGTGCTCTTGGATGCATTTATACTCTTTTGTCAATTGCTTAATTACTAATTCAGAGTCTCCTCTTATTTTAATATGTCTTGCCCCCAAGTCTAGAAGAATTTCTAGACCTGTAATCAAAGCCTCATATTCAGCTTCGTTATTCGAACAAGACCCATTAATTTTGTACTTAAATTTTGTGGGAATTTTATTTGGTGAAAGTATAAAAACCCCAATTCCTGTACCATGTTTATGTCTAGATCCATCGAAATACAAACTCCAGGGTTCGATGTCAACAGACTCTATTGGAACTTCACTTACTGAATGATCAGCAAGAAAATCAGCCACTATTTGGCCTTTAACAGCTCTCAAAGGTTTGTATGTCAATGAGTATTCTGTTAGAGCCAATGCCCATTTTCCAATTCTACTATGTAAAATTGGTTTCAATAACATATGTTTAATAATATCAAAATGGGAATAAACATAAACATCAACTGGTTTTATATAATGCTTAAGTTTGGTACAAGAAAAATACAAACAAAGGCAGAGTTTTTCTATTACAGAATATCTAGTTTCAGCATCATTTAAAACTCTACTTAAATAATAAATGGCTTTTTCTTCACCATCTTCATCTTCTTGAGCAAGCATACTCCCAATGGTTGTATCTGATGCTGAAATATACAACTTCATTTCTTTGTTTCGAATTGGAGGCATTAGTGTAGGAGGATTTGACAAATAAGCCTTGATATCATCAAATGCCCTCTGTTGATCGAATCCCCAATGAAAAACCTCATCTTTCTTAAGCTTTAACAGTGGAGAGAAAGGATGTGCCTTTCCACTTAGATTCGAAATGAATCTTCTCAAGAAGTTAATTTTACCAAGCAAAGATTGAAGCTGTTTCTTCGTTGTTGGAGATTTTGTCTCCATGATAGCCTTTGTTTTATTCTGATTGATCTCTATGCCCTTTTTATGCACAACAAAACCAAGGAAATCTCCTGGCTGTTCGAATGAACTTGCACTTGAGCAACCTTTCAATTTCTGTCTTGATCTTTGTCATGATTTCTGGAGCGAACCTCCTTGGAAGCTGCTTCACAGGTTTTTTATCAGGTCGAAGAGGTAATCTGTGTTCGACCAATTCTCTGCTTAATCCTGGCATTTCATTGTAATCCCAAGCAAAGCAGTCTTTGTATTCCTTGAGCAATTCAACCAACTTTCCTTTCAACATTGGATTAATATTGGCGCTGATATAAGTTGGCCTTTTAATAGAGCCATTTCCAATATCAATCTCTTGTAAAGGATCTTGGGCCTGCATTTTTTGACTTGAACTAATTGGATCTTTTTCGAAACCCAAGGGTTCTTCGTCATAAATGCAATCCAATCTTTGGTTATTGCCAGCATTCGAAGCATTGGCACTTGTTGCCAATTTGTTTTCTACATTGTCATTGGCTTCAACAGCCATATCGTCATTATTTTCAATAGCTTCAATAGCCATTTTTATTCTATTCTCGGCAGCATAAGCCGTAATCCTGCTCCATTCGGGGGACTTAAACATCAGCATTATTTTCGATGTCTTCCCAACCGGAAGCTGGTACAGGTGCATATCCCATTTGGGGTCCATCAACAGGCTCCCTCTCCCAACTGAAACCATGGGTAGGATGCAACTTAACAGAATGGTAAACACTATCAGGACTTACCATGTTTGGATTGAAGGCAGCATCTTGTTCTCCACATGGAGCAATATTTGCCAGATTTTTATCAAAGTTTTGCAAGGTCACTGTGCTCGAATCAGCCAAATAAGCACTTTGATCAGCCTCAATGTTTTCAACAAGGCCATCATCTCTCCACAAAATTAGCCTTTGGTGAAGGGACGAAGGAACAGCACCAACCCCATGAATCCATTCTCTGCCTAACAGCAGGTTGTAGTTTGGCCTAGCAGCAATCACCATGAACAAAGTTTTCCTAATTGTGCTGCCCACACAAACCTCCAATTGTATAGCACCAAGGGAGTGGCCAGTTTTGCCCTCATAATTGGCTAAGACCACATTGTGAGAATGTAAGTCAGTGTCGAAAAGACCCAACTTCTTAAGCATGAAGTGAGGCATGATGTTAACTACAGCACCACCATCAACCAGGATTTTGTTAACCCCCACATCATTCACTTTGGCTTTAATAAATAGAGCTTTTAGATGGTTTCTCATCCCTCCATCTGGCCTTTCGAAGACAGCATCTTGTGCCTCTACGCAGCCATTCTCCATAACATAAAAACACACCGGCTTATGATTAGCCAATTCAAGAGCCTCGAACTCTTCTTCGACCTCCTCGATCTCTGTTGGAACATCATACTCCAGTGGTAAAACTGACACCACATTCACCAACACATCGAAATCAGACTCTTCATCTAAAAGATCATCATCTTCCATGAGATCCTCTTCTTTATCAGTATTCTCTTTATTTTCAGCATCTGACTCTTTTATAGGAGTTAGCTTTACCTTAGTTGGCCTTTCGACCATTTCAGCCTTTCCCTTATCATCAGATTTGCCCCCAGCCTTACTATCTTGAGCAGCCAGCTTCTTCCTACGCTGGAACCTACGCCATTGGGTTCGAGTCATGGGATTCTTACCCTTATAATTATTCCTATAACCATACTTGTTGGCTTCAGTTGCAGTTTGGGAGTTAGGTGGTTGAGCAACCACTTTCGAACCAACTTGTGGTTTCGAGCCAGCTGTCACTTTTGATTCAGCAAACACCTTCGAAGTTCCAGCAGTGAACTTCACATTGACGTTGCTAGAGCTTCCTTTCTCCATCCACTTCTTGTCGAAGGCCACATATTGGCCACTGACCCACTGGTTTGTAGGTGCTTCGTTGGATGGTTTGAAGGTTCTTTGAGGGCCAAGCCTCTGATGAACAGATAAGCCTTGATTGTGAGACTTACTCCAATCAATCTTCTGATATGGCCAGCTCTTCTTATTTGGTTTAGAACTTGGCCATTTTCTTTTGTGATCAGCATAAGGCAAAACTTTCTTCAGGTTTGTCACTGCCTCCTTATCACATACAGCACTGCAGCGAGGACATAGCATGACTTCAGCGTTGTTCAACTTACACCTATTGAGGAAATCTACTAATTCCTCTTCAGCAGCAGGGTAAGCCTCTTTCACCTTCTGGTCATACTCTCCCTCAGGTATGGCTTTGACAGCAGCAGCCACATCAGCTTCGCTGATCTCAACCATGTTGCAATCCAGTACATCAACCATGCTAGCATCAGCAGTTGATAGTGGATGAGTATCCACTTTCATTGGTGGCTTAGTTTTTTCAGCAAACTTAAGCCTTCCTTCGTTCAATGCGCGTTGAACCAAATCCCTGAAAAGAACACATTGGTGAGTTTTATGGCCTAAATAATTGTGAAATTTACAATAGCCTCTTTTCTTTCTTTGTTCAATAGGAGGTATTTTTAAATCTTTTTGAACAACTATTTGACCATCAGATACCAACAAATCAAAAATTTCATCACATTTAGTAATATCAAAAGAATAAGTTTTAGTAGCGTATTTCTCATTTTTAGGTTCGACAGGATTTTTTCCATTCGAAGGCCTCAACAATTTACAAATATAAGGAGGCCCTGGTTTTAATTCTGCCACATTGATATCACTATCATCAACATCTACATACTCATCTTCAGTTTCATATCCAAAATCATTATCATAAGAATCTAAAAAAGCAACATCTTTCTTTTTGTGAAACTTAGAGTTTCTGGCTTTTTCAGCTTTTAATCTTTCGATTTGCCTAACTCTATCAGCCAATTGAGACATGTCTCGAAGATATTGAGTATCTAGTTTTTTCCTAATCGAATAGTCTAGACCACCTGCAGCCATTTCGACTAGTTCATGTTCAGGCACTGATGTAAAGCATCGAGCCTTTAATAATCTAAACCTATTCAAATAATCATCAACAGTTTCTTGTGTTTTTCTTTTAACACTAGCCAATTCTTTGAGACTTATCTTAGTTTGGCCCATGTAAAACTGTTCATGAAACAACCTCTCTAACTGAGTCCAGTTATGGATCGAATTAGGAGGCAAAGTTGTAAACCAAGTGAAAGCATTTTTGGTTAATGAATTAGGAAAATATTTCATTCGTAGGTTTTCATTATTTGCCAAATTTCCAGACTCTGCTAAGTATCTAGCAATGTGTTCAACAGTTGACTCATTAGTATCTCCTGCAAACTTAGTGTATTTTGGAACCTTCCAACCTCTAGGTAACTCTGTTTGCAACACATATTCAGACAATGCAGAAACAAAGTTTGGCCTTCGAGTACCAGTGTTAAGGCCATTTTGGTTCAGAATAGTTTCGACTAAAGTTGCTAAGTTGTTAGGTGCAGCGAAATTGTTATTATTCTGAACATTTCGAACCACATCATCAGGGTCTTGATTCCTTCGAACCATTACCACTGGAGGAGGTTGGTTAACCTCATTCTGATATTGGTATTCCTCTTGACCTATTGGCACCGGCTCTTGCTGTTGTGTAACTTGAGGAATTACATGTGGTGGCCTTGGATTAAAAGGAGTAGCAGACATAGCAGGTAAAATCATTTGTGGTGCCACATAATTAACCCTAGGCTGAGTTTGAGGGGCTGGAGTGCCAAAAAAGTCAGCAATTCGACCCATTTGATAGGCTAACATTTGGTAACTGTCATTGGTATTTTGGATCAAAGGGTTGAAGACAGTTCCAATTTGTTGTGTTAAGAGGTTAACCATATCATGGTTACTTTCATCCATTTGTTGTCTTAAAGACAACACAGATGCAGTAGTTAAAGGCGTTGGGGTGACTCTAGGGGTAGTATATCTCTCAGGTTCAGAAGTGGGTATTGAAGCGAAACCTTGAGTAGGTGTTGGTATAAAACCATATAAAGGATTTGTGACCATAGGCCTCGAACTACCCGTGACTGAGTGAAACGCCATGGTTGTAATTGGTATGGTAGTTCCGGGAATATATCCAGAACCACTTGGGCTAGGAATTGGCGGAGTAGTTGTAATACTCGCCGCGTTCGAATCTGGAGGGGGAGAAGAACCACCCTCACTGCTCGAAGAACTTATAGCTTGACTGGTAGTAGACCCATGCATTTGATGAGTTCTAGCCATAACCGCTAATGGCAGTTACTAACACAGAAAAACTTAATTTACAGAAACAAAGCACAAAACCAGTCCCACCGGGCGTGCCAATTTGTTTACAGTAAAATTTGGTAAACAAGCGCTAGTCTAAGTATTTTAAACTTGCGAGATTGACTAGAAATCTCAGGACAATTTTATGCTTGTTTTGTTAGAGAAAATAACTTAATGTTCATTAAAGTTTAACAAACATTTGATTTCTTAGTTTCGTTCGAAATTAAAGACAAAATATACTGATTTGAATCGCCTCAGAATCAATACATTTTAAAGAAGAATAACAATAAAAATGTAGATTTGCAGTAAATGAACTTGCATTAAAGATAAACTTGCGAATACAAATAAAAAATGGTTCACAAACCGTACATTTTCCTCTGTGATTCCTTTCTTTCTTACGCTCGAGTACTCAGAATACTTAGAGAAATTTAGTAAACAGTTTTGCGACCCCTTTTTCCTTCTAAGCAACAGCTATATATATTTGAACTATTTCCTAACTGCCTTGATGATAACTGCCTCGATTATCTGGACGCTCCAGATTTGATCTTCGTGCCCCACGTTCTTCAACCACGAAAACCGCTCCTCTTCGCGCTTAAACTTTGGGCTCATTTGTTTCGTTTACTTTTGGGCCTAATTCTTTTGGCCCAATAAAATGATCTCCTTCGAAGTTTAAACGAAAACTCTATTAAAGCCCAACTCAGCCCCAACTATTTCGCCTCAACACGAAGGATCGAAACATCGCTTTGTGAAATCGGAGCGTTACTTCGAATATTCTATCAGATGATTATTCCAATTCGATTTTTATTTTGGTATTACAATACCATTTCATTCCACTGACCTTTATGTTGGAATTGAAAATAAATATATGTATAAAAATCTAACCCAACACAACCCTAATTTTTCTTATTTAAAAAGGTGTTGTTGCTCTCTCATGTATTCTTCCTAACCCTAGCAAACGTAAGAGAGCGGCGGCCACACCTTCTTCCAGAGTCTCAAACACAACTCTGAGCTCTCTCACTCTGTTGTTCCATTTTTTCATAGATCTCTCGCTCCCTTTCTCTTGAAGCATATGAAACACTCTCTCTCTCTCTCTCTCTCTCTCTCTCTCTCTCTCTCTCTCTCTCTCTCTCTCTCTCTCTCTCTCTCTCTCTCTCTCTCTCTCTCTCTCTCTCTCTCTCTCGTTTCATGTTCTTTTTTGTTTCTTGGTTAAGATTTAAATCTGTGTATTTTTGTTTCTCAATCCATTCAATGGTTTTGTTTCTCAATCTATTTTTGTTTCTGTGTTTGAGTTTTGATGGAATACAGTTTCACAGCCCCTGTACTTTGTTTGAGTTTGATGGAAAATCAACTTTCTGTAATATTTTATTATTAGTTGCTTATGGTAACTTTGTAATATTTATTTTATTATATTTTATGTGTTTTTTTTTTTTTGGGATTATTTTTTATGTGTTTTTTGTATGTATGAAAATCAACTTTCATTCTTTGTTGATAACAGTGGCTCATTAATTGTAGCCAATATATTTTATTTTAAAATTGGAAATAAAGTAATTAAAAAGAATGAAAGGCTGAAGTTAATTAAGGGACCAACAAAGTATTTGAAAAAAAATTTGTTTTTCACACAAGGGAAAAATTGTAGACAATTTCAAATGGGCCAGTAGTTAACAAACCGAAAACCGAACCGGACCCGGTCTAACCGAAGAAACCGTAAACCGAAAAAAACCGACTAAAAAACGGTTTGAAATGGGCCTGTATATGCAACCCAACGGTTCGACCGGTTCAGGGGTTTGGGCCCGAACCGAACCGATGCCCACCCCTAGCTTCTTCCAACTACTGGCATCAGGTCCCTATAGCTAACTCTGCTAGTATTATAGCAACCATGTTTATTTGCATCAATGAAGACATATTTACCACATGCTTTTGTTTTGCTACCCACCAAATAAAGAAAGCAATTAATCATCATCCATAGATTATTACTCCTAGAGATCACTAGTAATTTAGCATTCACAATGCATCAATATATACACATAATATAATATACTATACACGTGACAATGATTAGTGTTCATGTTATAAAATACAATAATCATAGAATTAGGTAAAGAAATTGTTATGATTGATCCTATTATTAAAATAAATTTTTGTTTTCGAGGTCTAATGACAAAAGGAAAACGCTGTTATGGATGAATTGATGACAGAGTTGAGGAACATTCCAGGTGAGATGAAGGATAAGGGATTATTTAGCAATATAGTATAATATAATTATTATTTTTTTCAATCGAGTATCTCTTCATACAATTATAAATATCATTTTTTTTAAATCTGAATAGTACTGCTGTAGAATACAGTTTGACACTGTAATCAGTGGCGGACCTAGGGGTGGGCTGAGATGGGGCACGGCCCACCCCCACCTCAAAAAAAATAATTTTTTTTATATGTGGAGTATTAATTTAAATGTATTTTTAATTATTTTAAGTCTTTTAGTATACATATTTGTACAAATATTAATCTAAATATTAATTTAGAGTTTATTATTGGTCATTATAAGTAACTTGGAACACATATTACTTCAAGTATTAGTGTAAATATTAGTTAAAACTAGTAATTGAACTAGCATATATAAATATGAAATGACATAAAAAAATATGTTTAATTAATATTTAATTTTTTAAGTCCCGTATTTTGATATTTGTTGCAATTTTAGGCTTATCTCAATGTTTTTTTTTTGCTGTAAAAATAGCGAATTTTAATGCCAAAAAAAATTGAATTTTGGGTTAAATTTGATATTTCATCTTTATATTCAATGTTTGAGACAATAAATCACCTTAATGGCCAAAAATCACAATTTTTAGAGTAAAAATATAGATTGTTGGTACCAAAATTGTAAACATATGAAAATAGAAGGACCAAAAAATTCAATTTGAAAATAGATTGACTATTTTTCGGCCCACCCACTATAATTTTTCTGGTTCCGCCACTGACTGTAATCGATCAGATATGTTGATTTTAGATCAGACGGCTAATGTTTAAATTTAGTATTAATTTGTAAAAATATCACAACCATGTATTGAAAACTGGACGTTTCAGATCAGTGGCGGAGCAAGCCCAAAAAGTTGGGGAGGGCCGCTATAGTTATAAATCGAATACCAAATTTTTTTTTAATAAAAGATTGATCAAACATGAATTTTGTATACACCAAATTCTATTTTAAATAAAAATTTGAGTACATTTTTCTCAAAAAAATATATTTGAACACTTGGACAAAATAAATTATATATTTTATACATTTATAACAATAAAACATTAGAAGAAATGCTTCAAAAAGTAAAATAAAAATTAGAAATGTCAACTTCCAAATAGAGGGGGTTTGAAACCCCCGCAAACTGGAAAGCATTAAAGAATTATTGTTCCAAATAGCGGGGGTTTTAATCTGAAAGTAATAAAAATACACATGCCATTTTGCGGGGGTTTAAAACCGCCGCTATTTAATACACCCATGAAAAAAAATTAAAAATTCTGGGGCGGGCCATGGCCCTGCTCAGCCCACAAAGGGCTCCGCCCCTGTTTCAGATCAAATACAACGTTCTGCTACTGCAGTAAATACAATTCCCAAATCTTTTCCTAATATTTTTCATCTCTTGCTGCATTTTCAAGGCTATAGATTCAAACCTAATATCTCCAATTCAGTTCAGATATCAAGTGGTTTCAGCTCTCTGCCAATCGCAGTTGCGGGGATTGAATCGTGATCCTCTCACACATATAATAATTATTTTATTGTTATAGTGGTAATGAATCAATGCAATACAAAGAATGAAGACAATAATACATGTTATTTATTTTTAAACACACTCTCACACCACATGCTCTTGCCTCATAGCATGGATGAACATTTCTTCTTAACCTTGAAAAAGCACATGCATGTCCTTCATTCAATATACCTGCCCCTCACGTGTCAGCCACATCCTCTCTTTCCGTCTTTTTAAGGGACTTTTCCCAACGAATCAAAATACTAAACACTTTTACCCTTTCCCTTCACAACATTTCTCTTACCACTTTGCACCTAAAAAAAGTCACTAATTTCTCTCACTTTCCCTTCTCAACACATGTTGCAGTAGTAGTAGTAGTAGTTTCCTTTTCTTTCCATTTTCTTTGGCATGTTCCTAATTTCTTTACTACTCAAAAAACTCCTTTAAATATTCATATAATACACCATAAGAGAGAAAAATAATATGATGTTAACCATAACTATAACATATACCCAAACAACATTGGAAAAAAACACAAACAAAAGCTTATGATGTTAACCACAACCATAACTTATCAAGTGTCCAAATCTTCATGTAAATCTTAAACTTGGTTACTTCAAATTCTAGCACACAATTTTCATCACCATGTCCTCTTGTCATAATAAGACAAACAACCTTAAAGAAGGTCTTAAAGAGAATTCACACAACAAAATCAGGAAGAGAAACTGTTCATCTTCATCTTCATCATCTTTAGCAAGAAAGTACAGATTCAAGAGAGCTATTTTGGTTGGAAAGAAAGGAGGGTCTACTACACCAGTTCCATTGTGGAAAACAAGTTCTACAACTTCACCTTCTATGGATACTACTACTCAACAGCTTTTTCACTCTTCAGCTTCAGGGTTAGCTTCTAAAGATAAAGAGAAAGAGATTTCTGTTTCAGCTAGAAAACTTGCTGCTACTTTGTGGGAAATCAATGATATGCATCATTCAAGTGTTAAAAAGGAATTTGAAGTTGACCAAATGAGAAGCTGCAAGGAAACAACTATTAGAAGAAGAGAAAAAGCTGTGAGTTTGTCTAGATCAGGTTTGTTAAGGCCACTTATGTCAGATCCATGTAACAGTCCTATTTCAGAGGTAAATTTCTATAATTTTTAACCTTTTTGTGTGTGTGTGTGTGTGTTGGGTTATTGGGTCTTGTATGAAGTTGTGTGGTTCTTGTTTTGCTTTTGGTTATGCAGAGAATGAAAGGATTTGAAAGTGATGGCTATAGAAGAACAGTGTCAGGGTTATCTCATCCACTTCGTTCTGGTATGGATGCTCATACCAGTGCCAGTTTAAATGAGGTACAATAGTTGTTATAGTGAATTTGTCATACTAATTAGAAATGTGATGAGCATATTGGTACATAATTACCAATATTATATGTTGGTCCGAGAAAACCGGACTCAGATCGTTTAAGTAGGGTCTCATATTTGAGTCTTGATGGAAATAATGTGATCGGAGGGAGACGACACTAAAAGTGGTCTGTTAGGTTCCTTGGTAGAGATTAATCATGGTAAAGCCGACCAACCAGTTTCCATGGCGTAAACTAACATGGTTACCAAAAAAATTATCGGTTCATCGTTTTGATGAACATCATCCTAGTTTTTTAACAGTTTTTTCTTTTCAACATTTGGGAGTTTACTTGTAGAATTCAAGGAAGATGGACTGCAATAATTTCACAATGAGATCTTGAATCAGTTTGTCATAGATTACTCCCTCTAGTCTCATATATAAGCAAAGATTTTTTTTTTCAGGTTCATTGAATAACTGGTGTATCTGAAAAGTGAATCTTTGCTTATATATGAGACCAGAGGAAATACTTAAAAGAAAAAAGTACTTTTTTTGTAATAAAAAAAATTCATTTTTAGTGGTTTTTCTGGTACATGGGTTTGAACTTGGTTGGTAGTAATTAATAACTATGAGCTCATGGCTCCTCAGAGATCACTTATCTCATCATTGTTTAAGATAAAGCTATCATTATTTTTCACTATCATATTTATTTTACATGGTTTCTTATATCATTTCAATTGAAAAAGTAACAGTAAGCAAATATAGGTAGATCTAGTAAACTAATTGTCTTGGTGGTTGAAAATATTGAACTGAACTGTATTTAAAACTTGAAATGCAGAAGAATTGTAGCAAAAATGTGGTCGGAGTTAAGAGCCGTCTGAAGGAAGCTAGAAGCGGCCTATCTACATCGAAGAAGCTTCTTAAGGTTTTAAATCAAATGTGTCTTCGAGAGAAGCAGTCGTCAACAATGGCCCTTGTATTGGCTCTCGGAAGTGAGCTTGAGAGAGTTTGCGGCCTAATTGATAAACTGATCCAAGAAGAGCGCTCAAACTCGAACCAAGAGGATATTGAACATGTGGTGAAGCATTTTGTTGAAGAAAAGGCTGCATGGAAAAGAAGAGAAAAAGAAAAGATTCATGATGCTGTAAAAATTGTAGCTGAAGAGCTTATGGTGGAGAAGAAGTTAAGAAAACAAACAGAACGGTTGAATAAGAAGATCGCCATAGAAATGGCTACCATAAAAGCCTCTCACATGGAAGTATATAAAGAGCTTGAAAGGGAGAAACGTGCGAAAGAGATTCTGGAGCAAATGTGTGATGAACTAGCTAGAGGTATTGGGGAAGACAAAGCACAGGTGGAGGAAATGAAAAAGGAGTCGGTAAAAGTTCTCGAAGAGGTGGAAAAGGAGAGGGAAATGCTTCAGCTAGCGGATATTCTGCGCGAGGAGAGAGTCCAGATGAAGCTGTCAGAGGCTAAATATCAATTCGAGGAGAAAAATGATTTCCTAGAAAAGCTTAGAAACGAGCTTGAGAACTTTATAAAAACTAGAGATGAAGAAAATGGAGATGTTTCTCCCGGAAGTTCAAAGTTCAACGATCTCGAGACTTATTTCAATAACATTTGTCAAGGATTCCAAAATACAGAGAAAGTGAATGATTCAGATGAGGACGGAAGTGATCTCGTTTCCATTGAATTAAACATGAATAATGACAATAGAGGCTACGAGTGGAGTTATGGAAGCGAAAAGGACGCTCAAAACGACTCAAAAAGAGTTTCAACCGACAAAGAAAGTACAGGGAGGAAATCTTCTGAGAGAATTCAATGGGGAAGTATTTGCTTCAACAAGAGAAATTCAAGTTTTAAGAAGAGAGATTTGCCTATAAATATTCAAGAATGTTGTGATCATTTGGATCCCGACACTTCAACTGAATTACTCTCTCGAGCTCGGATACAAGACAATCCGAGCAATAGGTCTATTTCGGATACTAATCATGTTCAGAGAAAAGATCATCAGTTAACTTTGCAGTGTAGTAGTGAAAAAGCTGGAGAAAATGCTCTTCTTGCCCTTGAAGGTGAAAATTTGAAGCAAGAAGAGAAAAAATCAAGATGTTACTTAAAGAGTTTTGATAGTGATAGTTAGCAACTTAATATTATCATTGATAGCTCCTATTATTTTAATTTTTGTTCCAAATTGTAAATGTTGTCTTTCATGTATTGAATATGTTAAAAACTTATCATTGGTAATATGTGAATTGTGATAATTGTTAAAACTATATAGCAAGAAACAAACATGTAAATATTGAACAAGTTGTTTAATTATTGGCTAGTCACTACACATGTGATTTCCTTACAAATGTATCCTAAATTCCAAAGGACTCTACTACTAAAAGAAATTATAGGGTCTCAATTATATTTGAAATGTATGGTTGTGACTTAAATGAAGCAAAATATTGATTGTGACAGCCTGTAACAGATAACATTATTTTTAGGATAGTTCCAACTATAAACAACAATTCAAATATTTGAATTCTGTAATTTTATGTTGCCTCCGTTTGGATCTTTGGATCAACCAACTTGCAAGTAGGCCATTCTGAGATATTTTTAAAACAATTTTTCATAGGAGGACCCTACACCTATTTAGCTTATCCCTTATTTCCATATTTACCCTTTGAATTTGTACACCTATTTATGGTGATGAAAAGAAAAAACATTGAATGTGTTTCACATCCTAGCACGTTTACCTCTTTGTAAAGAAATGAACTATAATTAACCAAGACATTGCGCTCAAGTGATTAATGAGTTCCCCCTAAGGCGAACTGTTCGGGAGAACCCAAGTTCAATTTCTGGTGGGAATAATTTTTGGCTAGGCTTTACTTACCTTACGGCCGAACTCTAAATTACCAGGGCACATTCCCTTGAGAACCAGATGGTTAATAAAAAAAAAACTATAATTATATCTTTATAGTGAAATTTATCATAAATTCTACTAGGCATATAGTTGGTTGCTATGCAAACAATGGCTTCATGAACAGTACTTACATTAAGGTCTTAAGAAAAATAATGACAAAACGTACAATTGATTTAACTCTGTCTCCTCTTAATTTGTCAAAATGATTTCAGATTAATATAAGGACAGAACTTCAAGCCATATGACAATTACAAAAAACCAGACCCAACAAACATTGCTCAAATAACAATTTATATAGTATCTCATGGAGCATACATGCAATGTTGTCGATGGCGGACCATGGTGGTGAGCCAAAAACCAACTGTACGGGCTGACACGTGGCACAACCATATCCGAGTATGGTGCCATGGTGCGGCCATCCTTTACAAAATTGTCCATGGCAGAAAGCCAAGAACCCGCCACCGTTATCCACCATGGCCGATGTGTTAGAAATAACTAATATTTTAAGAAGGTATCATTGTTATAAAATGCTGTGACATAAAGTAAGCAAGCTTAATCAATATCAGTAATAAATAGTTTACAGAAGCAACAATCATTTGAATTGCTTTGCCTTCTGTGAAAGCTTACAGCATGTTTGAAAAACCATGGAAAGATTACAAACATAAAATTAAGCATTTATCACTTTTTTTTAAATGAAAATTTTGTGATTGTCTTCTTAAATGATTCCTAAGTCATTTTAAAAAGTTATTCTGAATCAAACCTATGTGCAAATGCTTATTTTACAGATCAATAACTGGAGGTTCGGAAGTTGCTGACCACGAAAGGAAGAAACTACTTGGTCTTCTCTTCAGTTTCTGTTGACGCCGAGGTAAAAGTCACCGGAATTGTTGGATGGTCCTTGACAATCAAGCTGAGCACTTCAGGTCTTGCATAGTGTCCAACCACATCAAAATCGAACTTTGCTCTTGCTATTTCACCGAGATCTGCAAAAAAATTCCAAGAATCAGGGCGTAGCATTCAACTAATAACGGTAAACTCTTTATATCAAACTATGGAAGACAGAAATTAATTCATCATAGTTCATAAAAGACCTTCAAGAGAGCCCAAGAGACATTATTAGTCCTAAGTGTTTTTTAATAAACACAGATTGAACCACCATTGGTGAATTGTTGAGCCAAACATAAACAACCTCAACGAGGTCTATTAGTTTAGCCGACTATTTCCATACTTTATATGAGCTATTTTTATGTGGTATAGATAATAGAAGATCCATGCAAATTTTCAACTATGAAATTTCATATGGTTCCTAATGGTTCACATGGAATTAACTTCTTTATACTTAGCTCAATAAAATAAACGAGTCTTGAAAATTATTAGCACATCGTAATAACAATTTTGAATATATAACAGAATCGTGTAATAAACTAAAAATCTAGGTCAAATACAAGTGTTGTCATTCTAATGCAACTTCAGCCCAGGGTCGTCAATCGAGGATTGCAGAAAATAGTGCCTTCTACAAGTTCCGCTACACAACAGTGTAATAGCTACTATTTGACAATATATTGTACTAAACCAGCGTAACTCAAAAGTCAAAACAATAACAATTTGTTTAAATTCCACTATACACTATTTAACAACATTGGTCTAACCATCCTAATACGATGGAAAAGCTGAAATACTTTTAATCCTGTATCCTAATACCTATACCAGCCTGCTAGACAGGCAAAGTGTATCAGAAGCGTGCCGAGTAACAATCTCTGCTTACTCGCAGCTAGACATATATTCAAAGAAAGCAATACTCTATGCAATGAAGTTCAAGCAACAAGTGTAAACATCAACCATGGATGAGAGACATACCTAGGTCTGCTGTTATCAGCGCCTCTCCCTCGTAATTTGGTCCAGCCAAAACAGCCCCCGATGGTGACATAATGACACTACCCCCAGCACATACAACAGAATCAGGTGTAAGGTCCTCTTCTGAACCTTCAAAAACATACTCTGGAGCAGGTGGATAATCCTTTCTCCTACAGAATTGATTTGAAGACAAAACAAAACAACCACCTTCATGTGCAATATGGGCCATTGATGCTTGCCACAGTTCCCTGGAATCAGCAGTCGGTGCACAATATATTTCCACACCTGTTAAAACCAAATCCCCGTCGATTAATCAATGTAAACAACTTGCCCCAGTACAGGCATATGCAATATCTAATGCTACTAAGGGGAGTTTATCCAAACTGGTCCGTTTGGATAATTGTTTTTGGATAAGCTATTTCTATGACAAAAGATAAAATAAAGTCAAACTGTTTTCATAAGTTATCCTGGAGAGCTTCTGGAAATAAGCTGAAGACAACTTAGGAACATATCATACACTGTTTCCATATGCTCTACCAAATAGTCTAAAAAAAATTACTTATGCCAACAAATAAACTCAAAGAAATCAATCCAAACAGGCCCTAAGTACTATACAATGTTGGTCATTTAAAATAACATGTAACAAGACAACAAAAATCAAAGGTAAAATTTCTAACCTTTAGCATACATGGCTGTCCTTAATAGTGGCATCTTGTTCTCCCAACAAATAGCAGCGCCTATTTTTCCAATTTGAGTTTCAAACACAGGAATGGTTGATCCATCCCCAAAACCCCAGATAACACGCTCTAGAGCCGTTGGCATGATTTTCCTGTGCTTTCCTAGGTAATGACCTTGAGAATCAAAGAAGAGAACGGTACAATAAAGTGTGTAGCCATCCCTCTCTATTACACCCATCACTAAATGTACTTTATACTTCCCCGCCATTGCTGCCAATCTATCCACCTCAGGACCTACATCAATAATTACAATATTTGTTACCGGAAAGTTTGTGCGTACATATCAACTTGGAACTTCTAAAATCAACTTATTACTGACCCTCCCTTATGTTCATAATTCTCGGAGGTTTTCACATGCTAAGGTGTGTGTCACATTATTATAAAAACAACGAAAATAATAAGTGATCTTAAGGTACATAACATTAATGGTGGTGACTGATTCTTCGAGTTAAGCTCGTACCAGGCACATCAATGGCAGCTGAATGATACTTTCTGAAATCTTCTCTACCCTTGGCAGTGCGGTTACCAATGGAAACACCAAAACCAGAACCACGCGGATAGCCACCAATAAATGCTTCTGGAAATACAACAAGCTGAGAACCATAGCTAGCAGCTTCCGCCAGCAATCTCTCAGCCTTATCTGCAACAAAATATACTCAGAAATCAGAAACCAATTCAATTGCCAAGAATCCAACATTGTAGAAAGCTCAAACTCAAAGATAATCACACCGAAATCAATAAAGGACACTCAACAAAAAAAAAAAAACTCTCAAACAATATTAGAGATATGGTTAGTCACTAGTTTGTTTCCCTTTATAAAAATCTCGATGTAACCACTTTGTAATCACTTTTACTCTTTCCAAAATACAATGTCTATTTTACTTACATTGTACTCTTATCCATGGCTCACATCCGAATTATAACAAGAAAAAAAATTTGAATTTAATTCATATACACTACTACACTATAAAGATTTTTTTACACCATCAAACAATCTAAATAGCGGTATCATCGAAAATGTCTGACTTTAGTTATAACTACTTCTAAAGCACTCCCTCCGTCCCATTTCAAGTGACCTAGTTTCACCAGTACACTATTCACATATATTGTTTTGACCTTATTTTTCTACTACTGACATAAGTGAAGCAGCCAACTAACTCACTTGATATGGAACATGGGCGAGTATATTAAAATTAAGAGAAAATATAATATACAATGATAATGTAAAATAGTTTTACACCGACGTCAAATGATCATCTTGTATTTTGTCAAATCACAGAGTTATTTTGAAATTACTTCTATGACATGGCAGAATAATAGTTTCTTATTAGATTACTGTATAAAACTATTTTACACTGTTAGTGGACATTACACTCTAAAATTAAACTCAAAAGTTTTATATTTTTTCTTTTTTCATTTGAATAATTAAACTATGGAGTATCCAAATTCCGAAATGACACAATTGGGACATGAAAACAGAAAATTGAGGAAATTGAAGATGGAAAAAGCAAGAGTACCTAAAGTGGCGGGAGTGTCGTAGAAGATGGTGGAAGCTTGAATAACAGTGGCTCGAACAGTGAGTGCATTGAAATCGGAACCCATGTCGACCTCGGCGATGATTGGTCCGTCGTTGATGGTTGTTGGAGTGGTGGTTGTTACAAGTGACATTTTTTCTCTACCAAATGTCAAAGTGTTTTCTCACTTTCTAGTTCCTTCTTTTCAACAGACAAAAGGTAACCACTATTTAATTTTGTCCGAATACTCTCTCCGTCCCAAAGTATAAACAAAAAGTGGTCAACAAAAATGAATATATTTGGTCTAAATATTTAATCAAATACATCAACTTTTGTTAACTTACTTTTGATTATATTTTAGGACGGAGGGAGTACATTCCATTCTTCCTTAGTTTTAAAGAAAAGTTAGTCCCTCTATTCCAAATTGAGTGATACAGGTGACCTTTTGAAAGGATAATTTGAATATATATACTCGAATATAAGCAACAAAATAAAAAAAATTGAAAGTGTAAAATCTAAGCAAAAATTATTATATTTATTATAAATTTTTATAAATCTATTACTATATATCAAAATGATACAAATTTTTGGGATGACTTTTTCATTATTCCTATTTTACCCTTAAAAAATAACTTCCACATAAAAATAGATTTTCAGTTTTTTTAGTAAATAATTTTTTTTCTTCTTAATAACTAAGTACAACTTTCACATAAAAGTAGGTTTTCAGTCTTTTTATAGTAAAAAAAAAAATACTCCCTCCGTTTATTTTTAATTGTCTTTTTAGAATGATAACACCAAATTAAGGAAATGCATTTTTGCACATTATCTTCCTATTATACCCTTGTTTTAATCCATCAATAAATTTCTATTTTTTTGTCCACACTTTCTCTTTCCAATAAATTTAATATATTATGTAAAAAAAATAAATTAATATGTTATGTACCAACAACAATTAAAAAATAAAAGACAAGAGCAATTGACAAAGGGTATAATTGACAAATCATACCCATAAAATACAAAAAGGACAAACGTTAAATCTTACTAATATATAAAGGGGATACAAATTTTTGGGATGACTTTTTTATTATTCCAATTTTACCCTTAAAAAATAACTTCCACATGAAAAGAGATATTCAGTTTTTTTTAGTAAATAATTTTTTTTTCTTCTTAATAACTAACCACAACAAAAAAAGGAGATTATGTAGTTATCAATTAACAAAGTCCAATAAAAAAGGAGATTAAGTAGTTATTTATATTTGCACAATACATAATATCGATCACGCACAAAAAAAGATAGAATATCGATTACACAAACGGGCACGTGGCGGCTAGTATGATAATAAAAGACAATTAAAAAGAAACGGAGGGAGTATATTTTTTTCTTCTTAATAACTAGCCATAATAAAAAAAGAGGTTACGTAGTTATCAATTAACTAAGTCCAATAAAAAAGGAGATTAAGTAGTTATTTATATTTGCACAATAGAGAATATCGATCACAAAAAAAACCAGAGAATATCAATCTGTGCCCGTTTGGCGGGTAGTATATAATAATTACTACTTCCGTCCCATTTTATAAGAACTATTTTGACTAAATGCACTATTTATATGTCTTGTTTTGACTGTATTTTTCTAAAAATATATAAATGTAAATATTATCATATAAGATTTTATTTGATTTGTTTCGATGAGTATTTTCAAAATAACAAATTTCTATAATTTTTACTAATAGACAATTAAAGATATTCGTAATCAAAATCATGTATTGACATACTTGCAATGGTCAATGAATTTTTATATTTTGGGACGAAGGTAGTATATCATTTTGTGCGGTTTTTAACACAGTTTTACTCCACTCCACCAATCGATGCAACACCTAATGTCATAAACAAACTCAAAAGCAAGAGTAAAATTTGAAATAGAATAATTTTTCTCATTATTTAATGCACTTTATCCATTTTCTTAAAGAATGTGTTTTTTTTATTTATTTTTACTTACATACAGGGGCGGATCCAAGTGTAATGGATTGGGGGCTCAAGCCCCCACCAAATATAACATTTTTACATTAATAATAATATTAATATAATGTTTAAGCCCCCATGAGTCAAAACTAGGTCTACTATATATCTACTTAATAAATTTAGGGTTAACGATATATTTGGTTCCTTACGTTTATTTTAAGTTTCAATTTGATCTCTTACGTTTAAAAAATATCAATTTGGTCCCTTACGTTTTCACCGTTTGCATTAGTTAATCATTTTCGTTAGTTTTGTCACATGTGGCAGACAGTTTGCATATGTGGACAGACACATGGACACTTACACACATGTACAATTGATATGTTGTTGGTGACAAAACTAACGGAAATAATTAACTAACGTAAATGGTGGAAACATAAAGGATCAAATTGTTAATTTTTAAACGTAAGGAATCAAATTGTAATTTATATGAATTTTTATGTATTTTAATTTTTTGTTTGTCATTATATTTGTGTATTTAGTAAAAATTCATAACACATTTCTTTAGTTAAAATATACGCACTATTTTTAGCCCCCACTGGCAAAATTCTTTGGATCCACCACTGCTTACATACAAAATTAGATGGAGTATAGATTTTTAAATATCATACCTTTTTAAAGGATAATTTATCCTAGAATAACCGCATTATTCCTTTATTTCCGTTTCCACCATTTTCCCAAAAAAAAAGAATTCATCATTTTTTTAAAATATTTTCATCACAAAGTGAAGAGGAAATGAAGTAAGAATATGCTCATAAAATAGATAGGAGTTGATTGGAGCATGAATTTAATCATCATCTCTTTCCCCCGCTTTAGATAGCAATCGTCCTCCCCACAAATTTATCTTCTTCCACACCCTATCCATGATGTATTTAAAAAATCTTTTTTACTCCTTTCTATCATGGATGGAAGGCCATGTTATTTACCGGTATCAAATGCAATATTAACTTGCAATATTAGCCTTTTCGTCCTCCCAACCATTCTTGCTAAACAATACCTTAAACTTTTGGAAGTTTATTTGTTGGCCTAACACATCTTCATATATGGATAAAATATTTTTCAACACATTGACTTCTCTATCCGTGGACCTGCAGAATAAAAAACAATCATCAACAAATAAAAGATTGGTGAACACAAATGCTCTCCCTGCAAACTCGAACTCTATAGAGATCACCCCGCTCCTCCGCACTTTATTAATAAGCGTCATCAAACCTTGAGCGCATAAAATAAATAGATAAGGGGACAATGAATCTCCTTGTGAGAGTCCTCTTTCCGGTACTATAGGTCCGGCAAGCTCTTGGTTCACTAGAAGCTTGTATTCACAAATTCCACACACATCATGTTCCATCCTACACGCACTTCACATTAAAACTTGAGTATTAGTGTATTAGCATACACTTATTCCCAATTAATTTTGTCATATGTTTTGCCGTATCTATTTTTAACACCACATCGCCCTTATTCCTCTTCACCAAAAGCGGATTGAACATGAGAAATACATTTGCATTTACAAAGTTTAAGTCTATTAGTTAGAACTTTCGCTATAATCTTGTACAACACGTTACACAAAGATATGAGATGCCAATCTTTCATGAATGTTTTAAGGACAAGAACAATATTAGTTCATTTAAATTTGTTGGGAATATATCACTATTCAGCCACATGCATGCTGCTTTAAAAAAAAATCAACACCATAACAAATTTATTCCAATGAAAGGTATGGCAAACCAAAAAAAATTAATGGGTGTTTTGCAGGGAGGATAACTCAATAGTAATGAGAAAATGACTATAAATTCACTCTTCAACGTCACTAGAGATGGGTGATATTTTTTTTTTTTTGTATGTTTTGTAGCACCCTTCTTCTACATAACCTTTTCTCTCTTTTAATCCTCCACCCCTCCATTTTCTGTTGTGTTATTTTATTTATTCGTGGTTTAAATATGACCTTGTGTTCTTCTCTATTTTGGTCAAGTGCTGTTTGATTTTCTACCTTGTTGCACGTGTATTTATTTGATTCAAATTGATATATCGACTTTAATTAATTAGAAATTCAATAAATAATTTGGACGCTAACGTTGTAGACCCAGAAGTATTAATATTTTGATCATTTTAATTTATTAAATTTTATCATTATATGTTATTAACTTTAGTGCCATAAGTTTCTTCTCATATTCATCTTTATCATTTTTAACAAGAGGTACTTTGAGTAGAAGAGATTACACCCAAAACCATATAACAAAGATAAGATTATAACTCCACTACTAAGAAACAAACCAAGCCCAACATCATAATTCATATACCCAGGCAATACAACTTACAAGTTACAAGTCAAAAGATTTATTTTTTTGACTAAACAAGTGAAAATAAATTAATAATTAAATCCCACTTAAAACACAAATTCAGCAAGTGCCACCACCAAACTTAATTTGATTGTCTTCTGTGACTCCGTGACTACCATAAAGGATTCTTCCCTATCTATATATAGGGACAAAATTGAAAGACTTATATTTTCTGGATACAATAAACAATATAAAAACAACTAACAATAAAAATTTATTACGTACTCAATCAATAAATTTTATAAACTTTCACATGATTTTAATCTTTTATAAAGATAATATTGCAAACATCCTCAACTATAATTTTCGCACAAAAAAATTGCAAATTCTTTCAAAACACAACTGCACAAGCTTAATATACCAAAGTTGCATGTATGTATGTTATAATAAATTATTTTTTACACTATTCCTTTATATAAGTCACGGGTAAATTGTATGTATGTAAAATAAAAATTGATTAAAAATTAGTTGTGTATACTAAATGTAAATCTATTTATGCGATTTTTTTTATTGGTTGTTGATAAACACTCCGAAGTTATCAAAGGTAGTGTATGCCTTATCAAACAATTTCTACTTCTTTTTATTTTCAACTACTTAATGTGGAATTCTATAAAAACGAAACTGCTTAATGTGGAATTTGGATGAGTGCACACTTTACTACAACAAAATCACCACCAAACTTCTCCCGGCTAGCAATTAATTAATACTAATAAAAGAGTTAGCTTGGCTGCTAATTATACTTGGGATTAATTAGGTCATGCTTAGCAGGGGCGAAGGGTAGTGTATGCATGGGGTAGCCCTTGCTACCCCAAAAAAAAAAAAAATTATTTAGTAGGTATAAATTTATATTTAGCTACCCCTAATTATATATATTTGGCCACCTTATATAAGTTTATTTGTTTAACAAGAACAACAAATATATTAGTCCAAATAGATATAGGCCCATAACCCATTTTTATTATATTATTATTATGGCTTAATTTATAATTTGGTCCCTTACGGTTATTTTAGCTCTCAATTTGGTCCATTTTGTTTTTATAGTCATTATGTTTTGAATGTTACCATTAATTGGTCCCTTCCGTCAATTTTTTTTTTAACGCCGTTATTTTTTGACATGCAGCTAACGGTGACGCCACGTGAATTTTAAAAAAAAGAATTAATTATTAATTTGGTCCTTTATGTTTATTTTATGTATTAATTTGGTCTATTATGTTTTAAAAGTTTCACTTTAGTCCCCCTATGTTTTGAACGTTAACATTAATTGGTCCATTACGTCAATTTTTTTTTAACGTCGTTATTTTTTGACACATGACTAACGGTGACGGTCCCGTCCAAAAGTTAATGTTAATCTTTTTGCTTATTGGGTTATTTTACTATTACTTTTGAATTGCTTTTATATTTCACTACTAGAAAAAGTTGAAATACCGACAGAATTTAGAGACGGAATATATTTCTTCTCTAATAAAGATGGAATTAGAGACAAAAAAAGCAGTTAGAGACAGATATATTTATTTTAGAGACATATATTTTCATTTTAGAGATATATTTTGTCCGTCTCTAATAGTTCAGAGACGAGGAAATTACCGACAACATCAAATCCGTCTATAGCATGCTTAGTGACAGAATATTTACATTTTAGAGACAGATTTTGTTCATCGGTATTTAAAATTTTCTAGTAGTGTTTGGCCACCTCATAAAAATATGGCTAGCTTCGCCGCTGATGCTTAGGAAGATGCTGCAGGTTTGATGATGTTGGTGGAGTGTATAATGTACATTGTTTGGAGTGATGTAAATTATTGTTGTGGAGAGTAGTACATAGTTATTATTGTTCTGTACTAGTGTTAGTGCATATCCACAGTGTTTGTGGGGGCTTTGATGTGAGGGATGAATGGAAATGGTACAGTATTTTCATATCCGCAGTTTAAAACAAAAAATTGTGTTTGGACTTTGGATTCATATTCATGTGGTGGTGATTATATTTTTATCTGTTTTTCTGAGTGTTCAAGTACTCATATCCATATTTATTATCCGCAATTCTATTAAGAATGAAGCAATCAATTAAAAATATGACATTATTTTAATAAAATTAAAAAGTTTTAAAAAATATATTCTCATATTGATTTGTGAAAATTATAACTAAAATTATTATTAATCATGCTGAGGTTTATAACTTTGTTAACATATTCAGATCATGTTTGCAGTATTTTACGGATAAATATTTTTTTTATTAAAAATGAGTAATTGTTTAATAAAATTGTATTTTTTAAAATTAAAATATATATAATTTTATATAATAATAATAATAATATATAATTAAATATAAATATATACTATGTGAGTATATGGTGGGAATGTACCCTAAGATACTCGTATTCACAGCCATACATGCACATTTGTGGGGAATTGATCATTCCCGTACTTATAATGTGGATTTTACCCGATCCATCGTGTATATTTATTGTGGTTACTGGATATGAGTCCAACTGTCATCCCTATTTGATGTATATATATGATTTGCTTTATATATGATCTTGTATTATCATTTAAAAATTATGTCAGCAAAATAAGATTTAATTTTTTATGAATTGTTGTTACTCATAATAGTGAATATTTAATATATTTTATGAAAATATTTTAAAAATCAGTATAATACTTACAAACAATAAAATTGTTTTTTTTTTCTTATGAACTAATTTTCTCTAAAATACAACTGTCAAAAAAGAATTTTTTATTCATAAAAATGATCGTTAATTTATTGATTTAAAAATAAAATGTAACCGAAAATTTCAATTTGTCAATATATCATAGAAGCTCCCAAATTAAAAATGAAAATGACTTTATTTCATTTTTATATTAGGAACTTATTTTGAGAATGCTTTCACTAAAAATGTTTATAAATTTAACTAAACACATATTTTTCCTATAAATTTTTGTATTTTGTGAAAATGAAAACTGAAAATGGCTAAAGTAAATATATATTAGTGTTGTATTACATTTTAAAAACAATACATAAATATCAGATAAAAAATAAATAATTAAAAGTTATGACAAAAAACAAAATTTTCTACAAATATAACAATTAAAAAGAACGGAAGAAATATTATTATGAATAATTCAATAAACAAAATTCTTTTTATTATTAAAATCAACATAATTGATTAATTTCTTAAAATTTGTCCACACCTCAAAAGGAAAATTGATAATAGAACCGACAACGTAGTACTCCTACATAGTATTTGTTTTTTTTTTTTTTGATAAAGTAGGAAAAATGTATGTCGGGTTGATAAACTTTAACATTTAAGGATTTGGGAAAAGACTAAACCACTTAATGTTAAAATTGACCTTCAAACTATATTTAATTGGTGGTAAAAGCCAAAAAAATAAAAAATTCTCACCAATCAAAAAAACCACACAATTATATCGTGAGAGCGTTGTAATTTTACAATTAAGATATAATGGTGATAGTTGTGATCCATTTGATGATATTTGAACATTAATTTTCATTTGTGTAAAAATAAATTGTAAGCCTAATCGTTAGGCTAAATCCCTTTACCGTCACTCAAAAATAAGATTGTTTGAGGTTTGCTTCATTAAAAACCTCAAATTTTAGAGCATGTGATCAAATAAATGAAGATCTAATTTAACATATATATTAGTAATTTTTTATAACAATAATTACGGTTGATTATATTTCACATCTCATCAAAAAATGTATTCCTATTTCATATAATATATCGATTTCTAATTTTAATCTTACAAAATCATCTTATAGTCGATATTTAAGTATTTAACGGCATTTAATCCATTTCCCAAAAAATGTTTTGTTTTTTTTAAAATGAGGTTCCATGTGTTTGTAAAAAACACATACGGTTCCGTGTTTGTTACCATCACCACCACTTGACCCTTTAACTAATTTTGGACCAAGACACTTTATAAGCATTCCTTTGTTACAATACAACTTATAATTTCTCTTTGGCAATACAGAAACTTGAGAATCTCAGCCATGTCAACCATACCTTTGGCTTCTGCTGCTCTTAGAAGGTACAAAACTTGTAACTTCTTCACCTATTTTAATTTGTATATACACACAAACATATGGTTTATGCATTACTTTTTAGTGTATATATTCAATAATTTATACATTATTTCCCAGAGATTACTAGTAAAAAAAGAAGCAGAAGTATATATGTGGGTTTAATTATCATAATAATTTACAGTGGCATTTTAACACTTGATGATTTGAAAGAAATAGTCTAAAGATAGACCTAATTATTTTTATTAAAATATTGGATTTTATTTTAATAAAAAAGAAATATCAACTAGTTGGTATCTCTCGAGCATAAAAGCTAAATATAATAAAATTATTTTGAAAATTATGTAGTCAACATTTTAAAAATATATAAAAAAAATATTAACAATACAAGTTCACTTTTTTTTATTTCCTTAATTTTTGTTTGGAAAATTTTTATTTCCTTAACTTGTGTATTCAGAAGGACACTAAGCCAGCATGATGCCATGACCTTAATATTAAAGGTAGAATAAGATATAATATTTTATTAAAAATTATTTCGTGCATATGAATGATGGATCCCTTTTTCTTCGACTGGGTTGGTTTAGACTTTTGTCTAGTTGATAGATGTAGCTCTGTTTTTTTTTTTTTAATGACATCCATAGATCTAGGAGAGACAACATTGTTATGCATGATTTTTTGAACTCTTTGCAAAAGATCAACAATATCTGGTGCTAGGAATCCAAAAATATGAAACGCAAATGGTATAAAAGCATGTTGATTGTCAGAACACGCTTTCTCATGTTTTGTTTTGAATTGTTTTGTTTTAGTCATAGCTATTTTCCTTTTAGATCTCATTGTTTCTATAGTCTCTGCAATTTTTTTAGAGAGACTAACATATTTTTAATTTTCTTAAAGAAAAAGTGAAGGTCTGCTCTAATCAAGGTTATAATTTACTTCCTCCGATTTTAAATATAAGAAAAAAAATCCTTAGATGCATTGAATAATAAATGAATCTGGTATATAATATAGATCAAATTCATTGATTATTCATAGATCAAATCATAACATGCATGTTATGTTTACTTAAATAAAGTTATAGCTTACTTAATATGCCATGCTCAATTGATTTGCAAGGCTTGAAGGGAAGGTGGCTTTGATCACCGGTGGTGCAAGCGGCATCGGCGAGGCCACCGCAAGACTCTTCTCCAAGCATGGAGCCCAAGTCGTTATAGCCGATGTCGAAGATGACATAGGTCACTCTGTTTGCAAAGACTTACACAAATCCTCTGCTTCTTATGTTCATTGTGATGTGACAAAGGAAAAAGATATTGAAAACGCCGTGAACACAACAATTTCAAAGTACGGTAAACTAGACATCATGTTTAACAACGCCGGCATAACCGGTGTAAACAAAACCAATATACTTGAAAACAAATTATCCGAATTTCAAGAAGTGATTAACATTAACTTAATTGGTGTTTTTCTTGGAACAAAGCACGCTTCCAGGGTAATGATCCCCACTCGACGGGGTAGCATAATTAACACAGCTAGTATTTGTGGAAGCATAGGCGGTGTTGCTTCGCACGCCTACACGAGTTCAAAACATGCCGTTGTGGGACTAATGAAAAACACGGCCATCGAGCTTGGATCATTTGGCATTCGGGTGAATTGTGTGTCACCTTATGTTGTTCCCACTCCCTTGGCTAAGAATTTCTTTAAACTTGATGATGATGGGTGTTCAGGGATTTATTCTAACCTAAAGGGTGCTAATCTTGTTCCAGAAGATGTGGCTAAAGCTGCTTTGTACTTGGGAAGTGATGAGTCTAAGTATGTTAGTGGTCACAATTTGGTTGTTGATGGAGGATTCACAGCTTTAAACAATGGTTTTTGTGTGTTTAAGCAATCTGCTTAAATATATGAATTTTAGTGTCTTGTAATAAGTTGCATCAAGGCACTACTATATCACTATGAATAAAATGTACTATCATATTTTTAGTGCTTTATTTGATAAAAATATTATAGTTTAAGAGAACACTTATTTTTATTTGGTCTAATTTTTAAGATTAAAATCAAACCTCTAAATTATCTGAGACAACCATGATATTTTTCACTCTTCTAATTAAGGAAGGGCATAACATAATATAACTCATAATTATTAGGGTCTTGCTAACGGGTGTCCCGGAACACTCTTTAACCATTCCATTTATAGAAATTTTTTATTCAAAAAATTAAACAATACAATTTCCAATGCGTTGACTTTACGCATTCCCGTAAAAATTATGTAAAAATCTTACTATTTAAGGTCTTAAAAAGTGTTCCGAGGACACTCATTAGCATTTGCCTAATTATTATGATCATACAAGTGAAGACCCCAAGCATGAAAATTGATTATGCTACAACACGGCCATCAAGCTTGATTGCTTGAATGTGATTGTTGGAAGCTCTTTTGCATTTATTGATTGGCCAACAATGGTGGCTTTGATTGGCCAACAAAGCGTGCAAAGCGTGTTATTTATGTAGTATCATTTAAAATATGTTAAAGCATTATTCAAAAAAAAAAATGTTACATTACTATTTTTAAGTATAAAATTTGATAGATTGATAAAAACTGTGTGATTTTAAAATAAAGGGACAAATTTCGTGAAAAGGTGAAAATATCAAAATTGTAATTAAACCTAAATATTATATACCAAAATAACACTATTTTTTATTACGTACCAGTGAACCACTCTTTTGGATTGAAGTAATTTTCTATTATTTCCACACCACAATTTCTCAACTAATTAAGTTTTTTATGATATTTAATATTTACTTATATCCATTATCGTTTCACCACAATTTGATCCCCCAATACATATTTTGTCTAAAATATGATGATACAATATCTTTAAATTAACTTTATAAAATATTTTTCTTACAATTTTATCGATTTTGATATCTTCTCATCATTAGACCATATACCATATCGTTAAAACATATCACATCGTCAATTTATAGTTAAAGATTATGATATGATTATCAAAACTGTTGTATTTTAAATAAGGGGATCAAATCTGCAAAATGATAAAAAAATATGAGGATTAAAATTGCAATTAAGCCTAAATTAAAAAAAGAATAAACTTAATTGCAGTTTTGATCCCCATTTCTGCATTTAGGCCTCTTTTAATATAATAGTACCATCTTTTTGGGTAATTTTTCCTTTTTGGTAATTTTTTCCTCTAAGTTGGCTCTCGATTGGTTATGTCACTACAAGAAAACTGCTTTGGAGCGTCTGCCTAAAACAGACGCTATATACAAAAAAACGGACGCTACAAGGATTTAGCGTCTACTTAGAGTTAGTGTCGTGATGGACGCTTAATTGCCTGAAGCTAACATTTGCTTCCAGCAGACGCTAAGCTGAAGCTGGTGACATGTGAAGTAACAGGGTTTGTCACAAGAAAGGGGGGGGGGGGGGGGGGTTGAATTGTGACCTTTTAAAATTTTGGCTGCAAGCTATGATCAACACAAATAACTTAACACATAAAACTGTGAGAACGTTCTGAGAACGATAACAGTTAGAGATAAGAAAATATAAAGTGATTTGTGTGTGATGTGTTTGCTCAAATAAAAGAGTAGGGAAAGAGAAGATCAAACACATTAATTTATCCTGGTTCACCCCTTAACAATTGGGCTACGTCCAGTCCCCACTTGCGTGAGATTTCCACTATAATCTAGTCCGAGATTACAATGAGTCCCTTAACCTAAAACGGAGGTTAAGTCACAGATTTAGTTATCACCAACTAATCTGAATCCAATTCACAAATCAGTAATCACCTACTGATTTGAAACACTTCACAAATCAGTTATCACCAACTGATTTGAACACTCAATCAATTCTAACCAATTGACTTGAGCAAGTTCTTACAATTTAAGAAGTGGTTGTTGAAACTAACAAGCCTATATCAACCTAAACTAGTTGTATAGCTTACAAATGAAATACACTCAGAAATGCTCAAATGGATTTAGATCCTAAGTTCTGGAGCTTGAAGTATGAGTGTATAAAGAAGAGCTTAAAGTGATATGGAGGTCACAAAAGTATGTTGGCTTTTTGCAATTTGAAACTCTTGCTCTTCAAATGATATCAACGTGCTATTTATAGATGAGGAGGCTCCTTGATGTCTTGAGCTCCAAGTATGACTGTTGTAAGTGAAGAAATAGCAGTTGTGAGACATATGAGATGAAAGAGAAAAATCTGTCTCATAAAGCAACCTTCCCAGAACGTTCTCCCATTGCTATCTGACATTGGGACAGAATGTACAATGATGATCTGAGTTCTTGGAACTTGATTGAGAGATTCCTGATCATATAGTCGTTGCAAAGGTGTTGAGTTTGAATTAAAACAACTCATCAAATGGCTGGACAGATATCAAACAGTAGAACACTTTGCTGGCAAAACTGGGAGATCGTTCTCTGATCATTCTCTAAGCTCATGGATGAAATCATACGTGATTAAAAGAGCTGTTGATAGTTGTCTTGCAGCTGGAGAGCTTCAGTCTATGAAGATAGATCAACTATGCAGAACTATTCACTTGTCCTTGCTGGTTCATAAAGTCTTTGTCCTTGTAAGACTTTATGGAAGAATGTAGCAACTCCTTGTCCTTGTTCCCTTAAAACGTGGGTTGCTGTCTTTAGTCTCATTTCAGTTGTGTTGTATCATTTCCATTGGACTAGATTAACTCTTGAAGGAATATATTAATAACATGAAGCCTTGTCATGAACAATTGAACTTATTCCTTAAAAGTGCTTATTTGAACGTAATGCCTTGTTCAAAAATGATTTCATGCCTTAAATGACTTATGCACTGTTATGATCTTGCATTTACTTCCATGAAAAAGTTCTTTCTTGTTTCTACCAAGTTGACTCTTGAAAAGTGATTATTCTTTAATCACAAGAACTTATAGACATGGTACAGTGTTATTCTGAGAACGTTCTTCTGGGCAGAATCTTCAAATGATGTTTTGCTTGTATCTTGTGAGTGAATACTTATTGAAATTAATCCTTTAAAAGATGTCTTAGATTAAATCACTCAAAAACACTTGTTAGATAACAAAATGATCAGAATCATATTAAAATTTAATTAAGGGTTTGTTATCTTTAAAACATCAAAATGGATTTTGTCTCAACAACATGTAGATATGACGGACGCTATTAGCAAATCTTAGCGTCTGCCTTTGTTAGATGCTATAAATTAGTTTTTGAATAAATTACTCCTGCCTTTTTTTTGTATTGCTGAATCTTTTCTAGTTTCTAGCTAGTTGAACCTTTTCTTTCTTTATTTATTGCTGGGCCAAGTATAGAACACGAGTATTATTATTTTTTTGGAAAATACTTACTTGTATTTTCGGAATATTGGTTAAAGAACTAATTAATATGATAAATAAAAATCTATTATACTGATTCATAAAATGTTTGATGTATTTGGACATTAAATATTCTGAATCTAAAAAGTAGAATTTTTTTTTATAATTAAGATTAGAGAAGTATTAGAATTTATGTATTTTATTTTTTAAAAGTATAAATAATGATTATTTTAATGCAAAAGTTACTTTTTTTTGCATTTCTTAACTAGTACTTTTGGCACTAGTTAAGATGACCGGTCTTATTTATTTTCTTTCAAACACATGGAAAAAGTAAGGGAAAAAGACCGATAAATTGTGATGCGACTTCTTTAATTATTTGAACAAATTAAACAACCATTTTAATTAACGAAAGTGTAACTCGTTATCACACTTATCTTTTATTTTTGACGCAGTTATCACACTTATCTTCAAATGCATTACAATGACAAGCACATCCCAAAAATTGTCCCTTTTATTTATCCATTTGGTCATCAAATCTATTTTCTATATATAGTCAATTTAATTTTCAAAATTTGTATTACATTTGATCAATTTAGTCTATAAAATTAATTATTAACAAAACAAAAACTTAAGTGTAAATGCATGACATTCATGTTCAAAATATTTGTCTGCCCTTAATAGTTGGGTTGGTACCCATCACTTTCAGCAACATTTTCAAAAATTAAAACATGTACTGGTTCATGGCATCCAACCAACCATGTGTTACAACATTCAACTAAGGCAACTATATAAACGTGAACATTTAGGTATATATCTTATTTGTATATGTACTGATATACTGTTGAGATGTATAATTATAATAGATCCACAAATGATATTTAATATAAAAAAATTAATAAATACTATTTATAAATTTATTACAATTATCCACATCAACAAATATTTTAATATATATTAAATAAAATGCGTATCGAAAAATCCACCCTATATAAAACTATTCACCTTCATATCTATTAATTTCATGCAAGATATGAGATAAGGGAGTAAAGATACATACAATTTAAATTTCTCCTTGATTATCAAGAAACGTGAAAAGCTCACCCATGGCAACCGTTCCTTTGGTCTCTGCTGTCCTAAGAAGGTAAACAAGTTACAACTTCATTTCATTTAAGTTTAAATATGATTTTACTCTTTACAATTATACTCTGTTTTTTTTTTTTTTTTTTTTAGTTTTTGGTTTAAGTTCCATCCTTACAAATTTATGAACCGTTGCTTTTTTGTCACTAACGTCAATTCATTTTCACATGATGTGATTATATATATTTAGTAATTAGTGACAATTTTTTTAAAGGTGAATCCAAACAAAAAAAAGTTATACGGATTAAAATCTAAAAATGCTGCAATTACATGACTATTATAAACCTTTTATATGATTGAGATAATACTTTGTTTGTTCCAACTAAACTATAATAGTTTTGCTGGTATTGACTTGGGACATGAGAGTGTGCCCCTCTTAAGGTCTCATGTCCGATTCTCTCTGATACTAATTTGGATGAGTTAATTTAACTTCTTCAAAAAAAAACTATAATAGTTTTGGGTTTCGATGGAAAATGTTATTAACACTTTTTTCAAAAATTGTTGCAAATGGACCAAAACTTTTTAAAAATGGTTTTTTTCTTCTTTATTTTATTTTGAAATAAGTACAATGGGTTATTGATACTGAAATTAAATTAATTATATCTAACTTGTACATATTGCATGCTCAATTTATTTACAAGACTAGAGGGGAAGGTAGCTCTGATCACTGGTGGTGCTAGCGGCATCGGCGAGGCCACTGCAAGACTCTTCTCCAAGCACGGAGCTAAAGTGGTAATAGCTGATCTTCAAGATGACATAGGTCACTCTGTTTGCAAAAATTTACTTGAATCGCCCGCCTCTTACGTCCATTGTGACGTAACAAAGGAAAAAGATGTTGAAAACGCAGTGAATACAACAATTTCCAAGTACGGTAAACTAGATATCATGGTTAACAATGCTGGTATAGCCGGTGCAAACAAAACAAACATACTCGATTACAAGTTATCTGAATTTGAGGAAGTGATTAATGTTAACTTGGTTGGTGTCTTTCTCGGAACAAAACACGCCTCAAGAGTAATGATCCCCGCTCGACGGGGTAGCATAATTAACACAGCTAGTATTTGTGGAAGCATAGGTGGCGTGGCTTCACATGGCTACACGACTTCAAAGCACGCCGTTGTGGGGCTAATGAAAAACACAGCCATCGAGCTTGGCCCGTTCGGTATTCGGGTGAATTCTGTGTCACCTTATATCGTAGCAACACCATTGGTTACAAAGTACTTAAAATTAGATACTGATGATGGGGTTTTGCCATTTTATTCTAACCTAAAGGGTACTAATCTTGTGCCAAATGATGTAGCTGAAGCTGCTCTATACTTGGGAAGTGATGAATCTAAGTATGTTAGTGGTCATAATCTTGTAGTAGATGGAGGATTCACAGCTGTAAACACTGGATTTTGTGTGTTTGGAGAATCTATTTAAATATGTGCACTATATTTAGTACACGAGTTCGTGGTTGATTGATAATGTCGACAAGACATTATATAAAAGATAAAGTAATTGTTGGATATTCAAACTATTCTCAATTAATTACAATATTAAAAAATAAAGTGGAGATACACTTTTTTTTCTTCCTTGTATGGATTCTCTAGGCCAAATGTAATCATATATATTTGAGATGTATCATATACTAAATATTCAAACATCAATTCATTATGTTATGTTATGTTTAGTTGGATTCAAACCTTTGTTGGTAAACACATGACTTTTTAACAAAATGTTCTGTTTATTACCATCATCTTTTATTTATTTGACAACTTAAACATGTTTGTCGTGTGTAATATCTGTGCATACACATGAGTCACGCAACGTTGATTACCTTATTGAGATTATGAGATAGGCAATTTAGAATTAAAATATTTCAAAGTTTGTTATAAAATATTAATAAAGTATATATAAGTTTTTTTTTTTTTTTGTTAACCTTCTGAATTCTAAGGGGAGTATAAGTGAAATTGTTGGAAGGTAATTTATTCCTAGTGTAATTTATTCCTTTCCACTTTTTAATGATATAATTGATTGAGAGAAGAAATTGCAAAGAGAGAAAGAGGTGAGAGAGACTATAGGAGAGAAATAAGTTGCTTGCAAAACACACAATATTCTCTTCGTCTCATATTATAAAAGAAAAAAGGTTAAATATGTTTTTAATTCCTCTAAATATGTACAATTTCATTTTTAGATCCTGTAAATATTTTTTTCAAACTTTAGTCCCTCTAAATATATACAATTTCATTTTTAGTCCATGTAAATATTTTCATCGAACTTTAGTCCCTATAAATTTTCAATTTTTATTTTTAGTCCCTGCTTTTTTTTAAAAGCTTGCGTATCACGTTCTATATGATTTCTTTAAAACATATTATTATTCACCATAAAACACAATTAATTTAATAATTTAATAATTTAGTCTTTAATTTTTGTTAATTTATCTATAACTTCAAATTAAAGATTAAATTGTTAAACTAAAGATTAAATAGTTAAATAATCAAAATAATAATATTTTAAGGTCTTGATAATAATATATTTAAAGAAGATGTCATTTAGAACTTGATACACGAACTTTTATAAAAAAGCAGGGACTAAAACTGAAAACTGAAATTTTAGAGGGACCAAAATTTGTAAAAAAAATAGAGGGACTAAAAATAAAATTTGTTATATTTAAAGGGACTAAAAACTTATTTAACCCTAAAAAAAATCATTATTTCTTATCCCAAATTATAAGCAAAAGTAACTTATTTTATCATTTTCAAAATTTACTTTTACTTATTCTCATGAAATTTAATACAAATTGCATTTAATTTACTCTTTCTCTTCTTTTTCCCATAATCAATACCAATCGTTAGTTGGTTCAGTGGTGATTGACGCTGAACTTGGTAGGGACGACTACAATTCGATCCCCCGCAACTGCGATCGGTAGGGGGCTGAAACCACCTGATACCAGAACTGACCCCCGAACCAGATTAAATTGGTGGTGAAAGCCAACAAAATAATATAACCAATACAAATTCTTTTTACATTTTTTCACAAAACTTACTACACAAAAAATCATATTTGAAAAAATTCTATTTTATTTTTCAAATTAAGTATGATTTTTTTTTTTTACTTATAATATGAGATAGAGGAAGTAGTTCTCAAGATTTTTTTTAGGAAAATACAATAAATAAAAACTACACCTAAAACAATACTTAGTCCAAGCATGAGGTTGGATGTTCAAACTCCAAGTCTTACGTATAAAATAAAAGTTTAATGAAAATGCTACGACGGTGTAAAACAGTTTTATATGTCTCAAGCTTTGTCCACTAGTACATGTTTTATAATATTTTCTTTTTGACTTTTATAAATTGTTTAAATTCTTTTAAATAAAAAAATATTCAAAAAAATTAATTCCACCCATATTTTAAGGTTCAAAAACTTCAAATTTATTGCAAAAAATTTCAAACCCGATTATTGCGTTCCAACTGCAAAATATATCCAATTCTTTCACAGTGCACCATTTGAAGACCAATCATGAATTTGGCTTTTTCTTGTTCTCACCGATCTGTAAGCTTTCTCTTTCAATTTTCAAGTTTAATTTGTTTTCTTTTCACCCAATTTGACTAGAATCAGTGTTTCAAATTTTAGGTCAAAAACCCTAATTAACACATTGGTTTAATCTGAATATGTTTTATTAGTAGTAATCAAGGTTTATTATTATTTGTTTTCACTGTGGTTTTGAAACATTGGTGTGCTTAATTTATGTTATTTGAATCATATGCAGGTGTTTTGTAGTTTGTGTTTGTAACTGAAAATGATGCCTCGACCCATGTTTCTTGTTTTTCTGCTGCTTATGATTGTAATCACTTCTCAGTTTGAATGGAAACAACAACTTGTAGTTGATGTTGATTCAAGTTCTAGTATATCACAAAAGCAGCGAAGGATTTCAAAAGGGGTAGAAACAATAAAGGAAAAGGTTTTAAGTTTTTCTTATCTTCTATTTTGTTTACTTTATTCAACATGATTTTCTTGTTTGTTTGATCTAAGTAGCACTGACACTCCTTAGATTAGACGTGTCATGTTCCAGTGTCAGACATGTGTCAGTGTTTGTGTTTGTGATTTGGTGGCTTGACACTTAAGTTTATAAACTTGCATTCATTCATGAAGTTGCATTTTGAATTTTTTTTCTTAATTACTATTGTTATTATTCAGTGAAAGTGTTTTAGAGATGATTGCAAAGCGAACTGTGAGTTTCTCATTCTTGGTAGTGTTTATTGTTTGCATCAATGTGCATGTGCTTGTATGTTTGTAATTGTCACTTAGGGATTGTTTGGATTTGCTTGTTTGAGCTTATATATTGGTATATAAGCACTTGTGAGACTGTTTAGGAGATATTATGGAAACAGATTGACTTAAATTATTTATCTTTTGTTATAGAAATAGCTTATGCATAAGCGCTTACATGATAAGTGTGTAAGCTATAAGCACTTAATTAAGATGTTTATGCAAATAGGGAAATAGTCCAACTTGCATTGAAACTTGTGGTTCTTTTTTCCATTCAGGGATGAAGAGAGTGTTTGCTATTCGCTTTTGAAAATGGCTTTAAATTAACGAGCTCGGTTAATTTGGCTAATTGTGATGTAATTTTCCTTTTTCATATCTTTAAAATAAAACACTGAAAACCTGAGTCCTCAGATGTTTAAAACTAGGAGTCCAGAAATTTTGGAATTTTTTTGAACCTAGAATAAGCTATTTCATATCTAAATTATTTATATCACTCTAGCCCTTTCTAGTGTCTCTAGTGTGGCGCATGCTAGGCTTTTGTGGTTATTCTTCCAGTAAAAATCTGCTTGTCATGGCAATGAGCACCGGTAACAATTTGAATAACTTGACAAGATAGTCTTCTTATTATAAGCTGTATGGAACTGCGGATTTGAATATCTTATCTACATTGTTTGGAAATCAAATCTGCAGTTTCATACATGTCACAAAGTTTCTATTCGTCATGGTTTGTATGCTCTAAAATCCAGAACTATAGAAGTTTTCTTCTAAGAACTTGGATCTGGTATATGCTACATTTTGCAACAAAGTTTCTGATTTTTTTTATTATATTGATGTTGCGTGCTGCAGATTATTTTAGTGCAAGAGAAAAATATTCGAAGATTGAATGAGGTTGTGAGGCATCTCCAGGAACAACTACAACAATGTAGAAGCAATCATAATGTTACAGCAAATGGCACTGTAACCATATACTAGACACCGAGCGGCGTAGAGAATTTAATCAAAGACAGTAAATACATTAAACAACGGTAATCTTTATGCTCCAGTTGTAAAGCCGTTTTCTAAAGTTATTTGAAAGGAAATGTTATAAAAAATCTTCTCCCCCTTGTATATTAGGAATTATTATTATCATTTCCATTTTCATTTTAATACAAATCCAACATCAATGAAATGGAAATTGTGAGGTGTTTGAATGTTCAGTTATAACCTACCAACTGTAACAAGAGCATTTGTGTCACACTGCATCTCTTCTTATTGTATTTGAGTTTCTAAAATTACACAGTAGTAGTATATTAATTTCATTTTCTAAAATTATTTTGCTGTTGGAAGTAGGAGCTTTGGCATTTATTGTATAGTGTGGAGACTATGGTAGTCTATCAATTTAATTTTCTATTTTTTAAAACTATGAAGATATTAATTCTGTATAGTATGGACAAGTTTGAACTATAAACGGGAAAAAATTTATACAAGAAATTGATAGTTGTTTCGGATTAGATAATACACGAAATTGATGGTTGGTTGGTGGTTAACATGTCATGAATTTATCTAGATTGAAGCATTTTGTTAACAAACATCATCTTTTGCTTAGTTTCAGTTATCTTGGTTGAAAAATGGAAATTGTTAGAAATAATATAAAACCATTGATATAGCTAATCCTAACAGCTTAAGCTTTTGGAATAATCGGTTATTTGATACGGTATCAGAGTCTCTATGACTAAGTGGTCTAGAGTTCGATCCCTGCTCCTCTCACTTTCTAATTAAAAATTGGAATTTAAGCATATGGTAGGTGGACCTATGCATTATCCACGCTTCAAGCCCAAATTGACTTTTGCGTGAGGGGGCGCTTGTGTGAGGAGGCATGTTAGAAATAATATAAAACTATTGATATAGTTAATCCTAACAGCTTAAGCTTTTGGGATAATCGGTTATTTGAAAGAAATTGCATTAACTTTGTAAGTACTATTTAGGTAGGACAAAAGAATTATACAAACTCTCATATCATATATGATTTTCTTAGAATCGTGTTTCGGTTACATTTGTCTAGTAACATAGATTTTTTTCTTGGTATGTTTCGATCAGTGTTTTTAAAACCGGACCGGATCGGCAGGTCGGACCGGTTGGACTGTGAACCGGATGAAAATCGGTTCGGTTTGCATGCTGGATCGGCCATGTTATCAAACCGGTGTGAACCGGTGCGAACCGGACAGAACCGCCTAAAACCGGGTGAACCTGCGGTTTAATTCGTTTTTTTGGAAATAATGGCGCTTTATTTAGAAAAACATAAAACTGCTACTGGGGTGGGTCGAACCCAGGTGCTGCCAATCAAAATAGTGGAAGGGCGCTACATGACACCAATAGTGCTAGCTTACTTTGTTGTTATGTTGGTGCTTCAAATTAATTATATATATAAACATGAAAAATGCTAAAACTAGTACATTTCATTCCAAAAAGAAAATACACAAAGTGACAAAACTATACGCATTTTTTTTTCATGGTCATTCAATTTACTTATAATTTTAACTTATATAATATTATTTAATATGCTAAAAAATAATATTAATGTTTTGTCAAAAAAAAAAAAAATATTAATGTGACTATTAAAAGCTTAAAATTTGATTATTTTTTGTATAAAAACTAATTTAGTGTTTCAACTTAATTAATTTGTTTGATTAAATAATTATATATGTATATGGATTTAATTTTGAAGAATAAATTTGTGAAGTTATTTTAATTTATTTGATAATTTTTTTAGTATTTTATAAGTGTTAAAATATTTTTAGATATTAAATAATCCGGTTCTTTCATGCGGTTCGACCAGTGACCCAGCGGTTCGACCAATAAACCAGTGAACCAACACATTGCCGGTTCGATGGCCGGTTCGGTTTTTAAAACATTGGTTTCAATAGCTCTTTTGTCGATTTAATTTCTTTGGATCTATAATTTTTGGTTTGATTGCTATTTGAATTGTCAAAGTTGTTTTGTTCAATTTATCGATTTAATAAGGAAAACCTTAAATAAAATTAATTGCAAATGAAAATAGTCAAAATTATTTTGTGGTTAAAAAATAACTTACATGTTTAATAGAGTTAACTCCATATATGGCTATGTCACTAGGGGTAAACTACCCTCAATTTATCAAAGGGTAGTCTAGGCTTCATCATCGTGGCAAATACCAAATTAAACATAAATGACAATCAAATAAGGAAACATACATATCTCCATCTTATCACAACTTGTCCTTTTTCCTTTTGTTTGTACCTTAGCAATTTCAACTATCCAATACCTCCTTTCTCAAGTTTGCTTGTATTTCATTTCTATACTCTCTTTGATTGAACAAAAGCTACTCTCTTTGATTATACATCCAAGCAAGAAGAAAACAACAACCATGGAAAACTCTAAGAAAATATGGTAACTCGATGCCCATAACATTTTTCTTTCCAAATTACCTCATCTGAAGCATCAATTCTTTGTAAGACATGTTCATATATCATTTCAATTGGCACCACACTTTCACTATCCACAAAAAAAAATAAAAAAGAAATTAGTTATGAACAAAATAAGAAGATTAATTAATAAAATATATTGAAAAGAAGAAGATAAAAATAATCTACAATAGCATGTCAGTTATTACAAATAATCGACATGCTGATGGAAATTATGTGTGTGAAGGGTAAACTTAGAACTCAAAAAAGTTAGACCAAATTGCGGTAAAGATATTGAAGTTACCATATACAGAGTCATTAATATTTGTTGTATTTGGTTCCACTTCATTGTCATGACTTCCTTAAAAAATTATAATATGCAAATTGTAATGCATTATTATTTTGTTTTAAACAGTATAGCAATTTAAAATTGGACATTTAAGCCGGTTTTTTGAATAGTTGATTCGTCTTTTCTTTCGAATGTTTAAAAAGTGAAAATACATTTCTTAATGTATCTTTTGTTTACAATTTTAAAAATCAAACTAACTAATAAAAAACACATTTAGATCAAAATGAGTAACAAAAACACACCAAGAAATCAATTATAACGAACATAAAAAAATGGTGCTCATAACAAAAGTGGTTATAAGATAGAATGAAACGATGCACACAGAAAAAATTGGCATTGAAATTGAAAATTGGAAAAAGAAGATAGTGAAATTTATACAATTATCAAAAAAAGTAATTGAAGTCTTAAAAGATTTGCAAGCATTGCCTTTTTCCAACAACCATGACAATGGTCTAAAAGTTGTGAATAAAAGAAAAATGCATTATTAGGTCAAAGATTGAAATTCTAAGGTCAAAGAAAGATTGGCTAAAAAATATCATAGAGAGGTAAGAAGAAACATGCTTAAAGAATGTTTGAGAATAATTGGTGTCTACAAAGGTTCTCCACAACCTCTCATTTTCTATTTTCATAGAGTCATAGTGATATAACCTTGTGATAAGGGATCTTACTCTTTTTCTGTCCCTTTGTTAACCATGTTTGTCTGTTTCTTCTTTTTTTAGTAAATGTTTAACGACCCCTTCTCTTGAAATGTATGATTTTTGAGTGTCATAGATCTATCAAGAGGGTTCCATTTAAATTTGTCATTAGAAAAAAATGCCAAAATAAATCCAATCTTGTGGTTAAGGTTGTTAAAATTCCATATCTTCATCAATTATACGTTTCTAGAATGACGAGGTAAAATTCATTTTCAGTGAAATTACGGTTAAAACGAGTTTACACAATTAAAATCTCTATAATAAAAAGGTAAAATCGATTATACTCGCACATTTTAAACTAGTTGAACGATTTTACTTTTATAGTCCAATTTTAATTTTGGCCCATTTAAAAAGACTAACTCAACAAATTTTGTAGCGAAAAAAAGCAACAAAAAATTAAAATAAATAAACATTTTAGTTTTGTGAGAATGAGATCTTTTTAAAATCTAACGTAACTACAACACCATGCAATTCCGACGTTCATGAAAGGGGATCGTCCCCTCCCTCACATCCGTTTGTGGTTATTCTGATATTGTTAGACGTAGACAATAATGGAACCTTCTTCGTGACCTTACTTCCATATTTACTGGCCCTTGGTGTATTATAGGGAACTTCAATGACATTCTCTCGAGTGAAGATAAAAGAGGAGGTTTTGAGCACCCTTCTTAGATTTATAATGGTTTCCATAACGCTATTTTTGATTGTTCTCTTCTTGTTAATGAATAATTGATGTATCTGAACAATAATACATACTACATATAGTGGCAGACTTGGCTTGAAATTACCAGTGGGGCTAAAAAAATTATAGACACTACCAGAAAAATAATATTCAACCTAATAATTCTGTTGGATATTTGGTGTTGGCTGCATTTTGGCAAAACAAATATTTAAGCAGGATGTGGTATGAAACGTTACAACATTAGATCCTGACAGCTGTGCGCCAGCTAGCATATCTTTTGTGCGCACATTTTATTTTAAGAGAATATCTTTTCTCTTTCATCAGTCCTTGCGTGTGCATTAAGAAAAGATTTATTTTCTAAACGGATCTTTTATTTAAAGATTGTTTTAGGAATTATTGTGAAGACTTATTTAAAAAAGTATCAAATCTTTTTAGATATGGTTCTATTTTATGTTTGTGAGCTGGATGTTCTTTTGGGTCAGATCTTCTGAAGTCCGTGCTACCAGCTATTTAAAGGAAAAAGCTAAACTTAGTTTCTTCACCGAAACCAATGTATCAAAATGTAGACTTTTAGGGTTTCGTGTCTTTGTAAGCCTTGTGCTTTATTTGTGAGCCTCTCTAGTATCAACTTGATACTTTTGTAGGACTGTTTTATTGAGTTGTAACTCTGTATGTTCTCCAAAGCTTTTAAGCATGGACTATGATTGTTTCTTGTGTATCACTCAAAGCCTTTAGGTAAGAGTGGTCTAGTGTCTAGGAGAGTGTCTCCACTATTTGAGTAGAGTTAATTAACAACAGTGCTGGCTGTACTGTTGAGATTAAGGAGTGAGTTGGGAACTCATACCTAGGAGTTCCTAGGTAGAAGTGCATGAGGATAGTTGCTAGGTGATAAGTTGTAAACGAGGAGTTTGCTGTAAGACTTTGAACTAGAACTATTGGTGGATTTCCTCCTGGATTGGTATCCCCCGGATGTAGGTTGCTGTTTGCACCGAACTGGGTTATCAAATCATTGTGTTGTTTACCTTCTGCTATTTTTTTTTAGATTGTCCATTGTGTTTTACGCTGGTACGATGTTGGAACATCATATACCACATCGGTTACCAGCACGCCAGAATTTCAAATTCAGTTAAATAACAAACAATATATGAAATTACTACTAATACAACATGTATATCCATCAAAAAAACACCAACAAAACAGAAAATTTCTATTCAAATAAAAGAAATCAACAAACTAACAAACTATATTCGAAAAACCACAAAATTACTATTTGAAAAAAAACAAATGACTATAACTTATTGATTATTCGTTAAATAATGCATATTGCTATTGTTTGATACTTCACAAAATTCTACCTTAGACCAAAATATATAGAATCCAAAATTATATTATTTTATAGTTTATTTTGATAAACTAATTCAATTAGCTTATAACTTATTAATTTGTATTCCAATTTTACTCACATCATCTTACTTGAAAAAAATTAAAATTATTGTTTTATGCCATTTCATATTTACATGCTCGTTTAATAATTAATTTTACTCAATACTACAAATTCAATTAGTTATTCTCTTTTTTTTACAAACAAAGTCTCGATAAATTAAAGTATATAACTTAAAATAATACACTACGTATAACCAAGGACTTGAAATCATCAATAATAGACTATAAACTAATATTTGCACTAATACTTAAACTAATATATACCGAGAGACTTATAATCATCGATAATAAACTTTAAAGTAATATTTACATTAATATTTATACGAATATGTATACCAAATAATATAAAATTATTATTGTTATTTTAAAAGAATATGGACCGGGTTGGTGTGGCTACAGCCACACCAAGCCGCACACAAGTCCGTCCCTGATTACATAGATCAGTTATTTAATAAATCTAAAAAATGCATTTTTACTTAGATTTATGGTCGGAAGGAGTAGTTAGCATAAAAGCGTAGGCAGGCATAGAGCTATTGAGGAACACCAAAGATAGAGCTTTATATACACCATACTAGTTGTCCTTCTTTCTTGCTGCTAGACTCCATAACCTTGTTTCTACAACCTTCAAACACTTTCATCTCCTCCTCAGTCTTGATCATGTGGAGCACATCAAGCCTAAACATTCCTTCCGAAAATGTCTTGCAAAATATCAAAATATTTATATTGTATTGAGAACATGGACTCTTGGAGTAAAGAAAATGCTCCCAATTATTGTGAAACAACTAATAAATTGAATTTGAGACGTGAACTTGAAGATATCACAGAGCTTAACGATCACACTTCAGACAACTCTATAACTATACCATTCAAAATGAACTATCTTGCATTTTATTGTAGGAGGTCAAATATTGGAAGCAAAGATAAAAAGTTTTTTAGCTTAAGGATGGCGATCAAAATTGCAAGTTTTTCCATTGATCTTCTAGTGCAAGGAGCGAAAGAAAAATACCATTAGAACTTATGAACAAAAACAAAAATTGAATCATTTGTATAAAATATTTTTTGTAAGCTCGAAAATAAACGATCCAAACATACCCTCAGTCATAAACCTATATACCTTATCAAAAAAAGGAAAATTTTTCTTCCCACCCCCATGACTATTTTTTACCCCTCAATATTGCAATTTTACCCTTGAATAAAAACTTCGGATCGCGTTTTCCGAAGTTTTTCTAGTTTGAATTTGAAAAAATTTGGAAAACACATTTCGAAGTTTTTAATCAAGAAAAAAAAAATTTGTAAAACGCATTCCGAAACTTTTTAACAAGGGCAAAAAAAAAGATTAAGAGGTAAAAAATAAACATGGGGGTGGGAAGAGAAATTTTCAAAAAAATAAATCACCCTTCTACCTACTGGGCCTAAGTCGGCCCAAACAAGGACATATGTGTTAAATATGCTTGAATCTCAACCCCAAAAGCTAGCTCAAAGGGTGAGGTTGCCCTCATATATCCAAACGTTCACATTGCAGTCCTTAACCCGACTCTGATACCATGTTAAATATGCTTGGATGTCAACCCCAAAAGCTAGCTCAAAGGGTGAGGTTGCCCTCACATATTTATACACTCAACAGCTCGGGAATCTAAGCAATGTAGGACTTGAAACACACTTCAACAATATGTTGGTTTATAAATAAACATTTTATGAATTCTTTGACAAAAAAAATTAAACAAATAACCTTATAGTTTTTATTTTGAACGGCACATATAACTTTATAGTAATAATGTGACTAAACTTATAGGCATGCTTCTATAGTTCTGTCTTTTTTCTTTTGTTCAACGTTCTCCCACTTTTATACACAATTAAATTTGACATTTAAATCCAATTAATCACCTCCTTCTATATTGCTTTTCTCTATTCATTCTTATCCTTCAATTCAAAGTTCATTATATATAACCACCCCATTTGTTCAAATTCAAAACCTCAAATACCTATAATGCTATTACTAATTTATTACTGCCACACTTGACTTAGATATCACCTCATCTAACCTAGTAATCTTATGTCCTATTCCAACTACTCCATCTAATCACCAAACAAAAAATCACATCTAACCATCTCTTAATGCTTACTATATACCTTGTGAATAATTTTAATAATGTATTAGTTAGTTCTAACTTTAGGTGAGCAACCTATTTAATTAAATTAAATATCTTACCGTCAATTATTTATCCTATATATGTACATCTTGTGTTATTTTGAACTTATATGTTAGAAATTTAAAAGTTACCAAAAGATGAGCAAAAGAGAAAGAAGCCCAACTTTAGGAATGGGGCTGAGTTTATCTCAACCAGGGTCGGCGGCAACCTCGTCACAATCAACGGAATCTTTCTCGACAGAATTTGTTCATTCATCGGAGGGATCATGTGTGTCTTGTAATGTTGCGGAAGAGACCAAAGCAATGCTTCTCGTCGGTTGTACTCGATGTCTTATGTATGTTATGTTACCGGAAGTTGATCCAAAATGCCCCAAATGTAAGAGTACTATGTTGCTTGATTTCCTTAATAATGAGGAAATTACTAGTAAGAAGACAAGTAACTAGTAAGATGTGCATACTACATAACATATTTTAAATTGTGGTTACGGTCGCAAATGCGAGCATTGCGAATATGGACATTGTGGTTGTTGTAATATGTATTGCAATTGTTGTTGTGTGAGATCATTTTAATTTACACTCTCGATGATAATATATTTTAGTTGAAAATAATCTATAGGATGTTTACTTAGTTAATTGGTACAAACAAGGCAAAAAAGATAGAATTTGAATTTGGGTTTTCACAACCCAACACATGAAAGAGTTGGGAAGTTTTTAATTAATTTTAATTTTTCACTTCTTTTTACATTTTAAGTTCTTTTTTACTTGTAAAAGAAGAAAATATAATTATAAGATTCCAATTTAAATTTGAGTGGCGTCCAACCTCATTTTGTTTTTTATTACATAATTTTATCATATATATTTCTATTTTACTTTTCATTTTTAATATATTATATATTAAAAAAAGAAAAATCCTCAAGAACTCCATATTCAAAGGCAAAGAGATGAATCTTACCCATGTCAAAGATTTAACAAAGGTTGGTTCTTCTATGATTAAGGCACTTGAGGACATACGTATTATTAACCTTCTAATCACAGGGTCCTCATGATATGTCCTCAAGTAACTAAAATCGCATTAAAATTACATTGATTTTGTGACCCTATGATGCACCTCACTCTTCTAATATTATAAAATCTATGATTAAGATACTTGAGGAATACTTATAACCTTCTATGATCATGAGATAAAATTCAAATCTTTAATGCGACATCTAACTAGGAAGAGTGATGTGCATCACAGGGTCGCAAAATAATCGTAAATTTTGATACAAAACTTTGGTAAATTTATGAGATTATAACATTTTTAGTTACCATTTAATCTTAATAAATTAGGGATAAATAGCTACGGGTGTCAAAAAATTTCAAATATACCAAATTGATCAGAAAAGTAATTTATATTTTTTTTTGGAAAAAAATGGAATTTTTTAGAGGCTACACGCGTCGGGCATGCGACTAGGTGATATTGTTCATCATCTTGCTTGCCCGGTTTCTGTTAATTGGGTTGTGTGACCCGGAATTGACCTGGTTCGTTCTCTCTTACTAATAAACATGAGACAATGAATCTTATGTCATTTTGATCGCTATTCAATTTAGAAAGATTCTCGGTGTTTGTTTTAAGAATCGGCAATCAAATTGCATGTAAACAAAAAAGATTAGAGTCCTTTTTAAAATTTAACAACAACACCATATATGGATATCAAAACACAAACTCAAAAAAATTGTAGAAACTTTCTTAAACTGATTTAGACACTTAGATCATTATTAAAAGGCTTAAATAACATTTTCGTCTCAGTAAAAATGGCAATTTTTAGGATTCAACACATCGAAAATATAGGGTTCTTAAACAAAAAATATAGAAAAATAAGAGTCTCAGTTCAAGGAAGGTAGATCGTACCAGAGGAGGTAAAGAAATATAGTGATGTAGGCGGAAACTGTTATTACCATTGTGAATGGTGAAACAGCCGATGGAGAAAGTTGCTCTTTTAAAAAACTAAATAATAAAATTGGACCAACCTAAATATCTTGTTGAGAGGAGTATGAAGATGGGGTTATTATTTCCGAACTGTGATTGTGGCGCCGGAGTGACATTGGGAAGGTGGATGGGGGTAGGTTTTATGGAGAATATTTTAAAAGTCATCACTCCTCTAGATCTCTGTTTCTTTTGAAGTGAAGAGAAAGTGCAAAAGGGAAGAACGTTTGATCTGTTGCCCATCAAGTGCATGAGTGGATGAAAAATGGATTTTGTCTTTTGCCTTGATTCATTGGAGCCCAGAAGTGTTCATATGTGTGAGAATTTTAATTTGGATATGGTGATTAATGTAACGATTTGAAATGGTGAAGAAAAGATTTGGTGATTTTAGAAATTAAGGTTCATTTTACACAAGGCTTAAATAACTTTTTCGTCCTTGTATGTATGCGAATTTTTGGTTTTAGTCGATGTATGTATTGAGTTTTTTGGTTTAGGTCCTTCATTTATCTACTAGACCCACTTAACTTTCCACATCATCTTTGCCACATGTCAAAACTTTTGCCAGCTGGTCGTTTTTGTAACGGAAGTAAATGGTAGTACGAAAATCAACAAGATTTGCATATTCAGCCATTCATATATTTGCAACAAAAAATCATACAGAGACTAAAATCAAAAATTCGAGTACATACAAAAACGAAAATGTTATTTAAACCTTATAAAAACTTAGACTTGTAGATTAATAACCCCAATATTATTTTAGTAAAAAAAAAACTCAATATTATAAGAGGGGAGGAGAGTATATATTTTAATATAAGAGGGGAGGGTAGTGTAATTTAAGGATCTCTTAAGAGAGGTTATTGTAATTAACTCAAATATTTTTAATAGTGAAAATAGGTTACAGTCTGTTTAAAGAAAAAAAATATAAGTATTTTCTGTAAAAGAAATATGATGGTGATTCCTCGTTTAGTCATTTAATACTAAAAAACAGAAAAAATCATTCATATAACCCTCTATCCAACTTGAAAATTAGTGGGTTTATCCGGCCAAAATGGATGGTTATTTTTCATAGTGAAAATAGGTTACACTATTTCAAAAAAAAAATACAACAGTTGAATTATATTTATAAAAAATATGATGATTTATCATGTAGTTATTTAATTTTATAAAACAAAAAATAATTTGGGTAACCTACTATTCAACCCAACCCAATCCATTGTTGTAACAAGTAATTATTTTATTGGATCCAATCTGGAGTATTCTATGTAGTTCGAGTTTTGGTTTTGGCCGACACAATCTAATCCAGCCCACATACACTCCTATGGAATACAAATTAATTAGATGACTAAAATAAAATCAAAAAATAGGTTAAGGGATTAAAAGAGAAATTTAATAAATGAAACATTGCTTGCTCTGACTCACTTTTTTGAAACTTCTAACCATGATCATATATTTACAATACAACATACCAGTTAAATGGGTAATAAATTAAGTTAAATTGAATTGTTAACAAAAAAATGTTAAATTGAGAAGATTACTTTCATTTCCTTTAGTTACAAAAAATCACAAAAATAAAAGTGGCTTGAAAAATAGAAGCAATCATAACAAAATAATACAATTAAGGAATGTAGAATCCAAACAAAGAAGCAATTAATTAAGAGAGTAGAAGAAGAAAATGGGACAATATCTCCTCTAAATGTGTTTAAGTGCTATATTGCCAATGGCTACTTTCATTTTTTCTTGAGAGAAAATGCAGTCTCTCCCACCGTTGTGGCACCCATGGGGCCGCAACTCATCACCGTTGCGATCTTAATGGATGCACACCATAAGCACATGGATGAATGAAAGAAACCCAAAATCAAAAGAGAGTAACACTCTCTAAAGACAAATTCTGGCATTTTATTTGTTATTACAATAGAGTAACGCTTCCATGCCGGCGTTGCGCATCGATTAGCCACCATATACACCAAATGATAGAGAGTTACAACTATGCTAGAGAAACATAAAGAAAAGTAAAGACAAGGTATTAAAATAAATAAAATAAAGACTTCATTTCATTTTAAATATTTTCCTAGTGTCACAAGACGCACTATATATAGACTACTACTAATTAATAATAAATTCAATGGACTTAAGACCCGATGAAAATCCAACTACAAAACAATTAAAATAAAAATACCACTTACATTAATACTAACTACTCTAACTTAAATTCTTAAATTATTTAATATTGATTCCTCCTCAACCAATAACCCACACCACCTTTCCCTAACTCTTAACAAAGCCTAACTAGAAGCAATTGGATAGAGTCAATAAAGTGGTAACGATCCTCTCATCATTTTGAATGAATAAATAATATAAACCAAATTGGTGGCATTTATTTATTTATACATTAAAACTATAATAATATACACTTCAATTCATTTTTTTTTTAAGAAAGGAAAAATCTCAACTCAAAATAAAGATATTTAATGTCATTCAAAAACATCCAAACACTAGTATATTTCACCAATAAAATCCATTCATCTAAAATAGTGAGCTTTGGTCCAATAACCACCACCTAAGACCTCACTCCTATAACATTGAATTGAATAGTACATTACTTCGCATAAATGCTATAGTTGAACTTGTAAAAATCAATTTAAACAAATGTGATGAAAATATCAACCAAATCTGGAAACAAACTCAACCAATTTAATATTTTTACCAAGTCTAACTCCTTTCAACCTCACACACGTAAGAATTAAACAATTTACATGAGCAAATTATGTTTAAACATAGCTAGCTTGTTCCCATTTTTAATTCAATGGGGTGAACCTTGCCAAACTAGTGCAAACAAACACATATTATATAAAAAAATTAAGATAATACCAAAATACACCATTGTTATTATTTTGTATCATCTTAATTTTAATGCATTTAAAATTTTCAATTTATACGTTGAAGCAAAATTAATTGCTTTGACCACAATCCCTTCTTTGCCATATTGATCTTGATCACACTTTTGAATTATTCATACCACTAGAAAATTAGAATTAACAACAACAAAATAAAGACAAACAAATTAAAATCGTCTTCAATTTCGTCTCTAATGACTAGAGACGATGCAGTTTGAAACCAATTTCATTTTTCTGTCACTAATTTTCGTTGTTAATTCGATTTTTTCTAATTTCATCCGGAAGGTTTGGTAGTGATACTACAAACCTTGTCGGGAAAAGCTTCGTGGCAGATTTCATTGAAGACTTTAACAATCACACCGTGATAACAACTAGAATTGAGATGAAGAAAACATCGGAGAAGATCTTGAAGATCATCCTCCGAATCGATCTCATTCTCAAATATCATTTGAAGCATAGAGTGTTTGAAATCATGATATGGATCCTCCGAGTCCTTCTCGACCGCCACGGTGTTCATTAGTGGACTTTGTTTGGGTACAAAGTAGTTGTTTGTTGTCTCACCTTCAGAAAAGGTAGTGGTGGAGAAATCTTCGCTGTCGTCGATGCTACAAACGGCGCCGTTCCGTTCACCTGAAGTTGTAGTGGAAGAACCTTTACTACTTAGGTTTGTGACCTTTTGGTTAATGGAAATTTTGGGTTTTTGGGTTGGTTCATGTACTTGAACTGCTTTTGATTTTGCACATGATCCACAACTTCCATTTGAAGTGAAAAATGTTCTTATAAGGTTTTTCTTGTTGGAAGACATTATAGTATAATCTTCTAAATTATATTGCCACACACAAATATTTACATATAAATATTTGGTATAGAAAAAATAGAGGAGACAATGATTTTGATAAAGTACAACAACGTTGGAAAAAAGTTAGAAAGATGGATAAGTTAAGGTAGAGGGTGTTGTTTGGTAGGATTCCTTTTCAAACTATCTATGTGATGATATGCTAAGAGCTTTATATATAAATAAATGGTGGTAGATATCATAAATAGAAAAAAATAAAAATAAAATCATTAAATAATGGTGGTAGAAAAAGGATAGGGTGGAAATTAAATTAGTGTGAGTTGGATTGTGGGATCAAATGGGGTCTCTTTTGGAAATGTTTGGTGAAAAAAATTAGATTAGAGATTGAGTTTAGATGGGGGTTTAGTTTTATGAAGGGTATTATTTGACTTGACGTAGCTAGGAGTACAAGGGGTTAATCATTAATTGATTAGTTTTTTTGGAAGATATTAAATTAATCATAATGAGATTCTTTATTAGAGATTTTTTTTATGATATTAGGGATTATTTTTCAATGACTAAAATTTATTTTCATATATAGATAATATGCTTTTAAATATTTGAATCGGACAATTGCTATTGTATCTTGCTTTTGTTTTTTCCTTAAGGAGCTAACTCAAAAAAAAAAAAAAAAGATAAAAAAGAAAAAATAGCTAAGTCAAAGAAAAATTCCATAGAAGACAATTGTAAAATATCATTAAAGTTATTTTATTAAATAAAAGACAAAATGCATCTATAAATCCTTTAAATTTTATGTTTGTAAGAAATAAGTCCTTTAAGTTTTGAAAGTCACAAATAGAAATAGGTCCTTTAAGTTTTACGTTTATAATAAATAGGTTCAAATTTTAAGTTTATTAAAAATAAGTCCTTTAAGTTTTATAATTGTAACAAATAGGTCTTTAAAATATAGGACCTGGTTACTATAAATTACAAATTTAAATGACTTATATGTTACAAATTAAAAACTTAAAAGATCTATTTGTTACTTAAAAAACTTAAAAAACTATATGTTATAAACGTAAAACTTAAAAGACTTATTTATAATTTAAAAAACTTAAAGAACTTATCAATTACAAATATACAACTTAAATGACTTATAGATGCATTTTGCTTAAATAATAAATAAAAACTATGTACTGCCTCTATTCTTTTTATAAGAAAAGATTTTAAGTAATTTTTGTCATTTTGTTTATAAACTAAAAAGTATATATAGTAGTTTTTTTTTGTTTAAATAGTACATTTCTCTTTCTTTAATATTAACCATCACATTTGCACACAAAAGTTATCTAAAAAATAGTATCCCTTTCAATTTTAAATGCAATTTTAATAATTTTTTCACTTGTATCATTAATTTATACTATGTGCATAACTCTCAAGTTATTTGTTTTACGTTATATTTATGTTATAAAATATTATTAATTGTTAACAAATATAATTTAGTAAATCGTCAATATCCTTTTTTTTTTCATTTACTATATTTTTTTATCTTAAGTGAAATTGTCAAACTCGACAATTATTGTATAAATATATTTTTATCTATAAATTGTTCAAAAATAATGTTGTGAATTTGTAATATTTATAACGAGTATATCTACGAAATTAATAAAATTTGATCCAATAATTTAAAAATGGGAAGTAGAATTATTTTAATGAAAAATATTTATAATTAGAACCATAATAATAACTCTATAAAAGAAGCATTAATCGTTAGTTGGTTCAATTGCGATTGACGCTGAATTTGATAGAGACGTCGATTGGCTAGAATCACTTAATGGCAGAACTGACCTCAAAATCAGATTAAACTGGTGCTGAAAAAAAAATTCTACAAAAAAAAGCTTAAATTACAAAAGCATAGACCTAAATAATTCTTGTATGTTGTCCTTACGTTATTTAATTTACGTTAAGATACTTGCGTAATTTTAAAAAGGTAAATTAAATTACTTTAAAGGATCTTCTTTGTCAAATAAAGTTGGCTTATAAGGAAACAGGCCTTTTCTTTCGCATTTTCCCGGCCCATCAAGTTTTGTCTCTTATATTGAGTCTAATTTGGAACATGAATTAATCAGAGATGGTCTTCTTATCAATTTAAATAGCTTCGACCATACTTATAAGTTTGATATATTTGGTTTAAAATTTAGATCAAATACATTTATTTTTATTGACCAATTTTTATTTATATTTTGTAACGGAGGGAGTATAGTAATGTCTTTAGTCAGGGGCGGAGCCAGGAATTTAAGTTTGGGGGGACCAAATACAAAAAAATAATATAATAAAAGAAAAATTAATTTTTAAGTGAATAAATAGGAAAAAGTAACATTAAAAATAAAGACGCAAAAAATAAATAAAGTTTGAAGGATAAAATTAATAGTGTATCATAACTATTGTGAACTCCCTCTTTCTAGATTATAAATCATTTTGATGATTCAAAATGAAATAAAAACTGGTTAAAAAAATTAATTGTGGGTGCCACTTTTATTGGTAGTTGAGTAAATACGTCCAAAATATTAAAAGGTAATGTAGGTCTGATCACCAAATATTAAAAAAGTTAATTGTGGGTGCCACTTTTATTGGTAGTTGAGTAAATACGTCCAAAATATTAAAAGGTAATGTAGGTCTGATCACCAAATAATAAATAGTGAATAGTACAATAGCGAAATAAATATTAGTGATTCATTAACAATATTGTAAAATGATATATAAAATGAGATTTTATTTTTTTTACAAAAGTAACATATATTGCGAGATGAATGGAATAATACCTATATAGAAATGATCCAAATCTTTTAAATAAGTATAAGATAATATACTCTAGTCTTAATTAACATTTGATCCCTTATATTTATTATAGGTTTTAATTTGGTCTTTTATGTTTATTTTAGGTTTTAATTTGATCATTTCCGTCAAATTTGTCACATGTGGTAGACGGTTTGCATACGTGGACAAACACGTGGACACCTTGACACTTGGACACATGTCCAAATTAAACGGTGTTAATGAAAAAACTGACGGAAGGGATCAACTTATGCAAACAGAGGAAACATAAGAGACCAAATTGAAACTTTTAAAACATAAAGCAACAAGTTGAAACTTAAAATAAATATAAGGGATTAAATGTTAGATTAAATAATGATTGAAAATATAGTATAATAATTATTTATTGTGGCTAACTATTTAAAACCTGACACACTAAAATGCTTTATGGACATGTTAATACTATTTTCTTTTACTAGTTTCTACTATGAATCATGAAAAATGGCAACCATAATGTTTTCTTAATAGGCATATAAGCTAAATTTTATAAAATGTAAGGGGGACCATGGTCACCCTAAACCCCTGCTGTCCCTCCGCCCCTGTCTTTAGTAACAAAACAAAAAAGTCAAACAAACCATGTGGCTGATTTTAAAAGGAAAAATCAACAACATATTATAAACCTGTCACACTTATAAACTATGCCGACTTTCATAACTAGACCACAAAAAATTTAATTCGTTCAAAAATAAGTGATTAGGTAATAGTTATAAACTTATAATATATTAATATCTGTCACACTTATGGAGGATTGAAGTCTTTTTTTTTATGGTACATAACTGCATAGTGCATTATTTTTTTGTAGCTGCTATATATAACTGTTAGTCTAACACTTAAACTAACCACTAGTATTATTTTCCGCCGGTTGTATAATCTATTTCAATTTTTAACATACTTAAATAAGTAAAGGAAGCTTCAAGTACCTTCACTGCTGCTTCAAAAATATTGGTGTTGGATATGAGAGACGAGTTCAGGGATTATTACATTGAGTCATGTTGTTTTGTAATTTCAAATTCTTATCCATTTAGTTAGTTGTCTTTGGTTAGTTAGTTAGTTACTCAGCGGTTGTGACAGCTAAGAGTTAGTTAGGATGGTTACTTGTAACTATCACTAGTTAGGAGAATCTATATAATAATGTACATAGTCTTGTAGTTTGTATTCATTCATTCCAATTATTCATTCTATTCAATAAACACTATTTCTCCTATTCTCTCTCTCTCTCTTTCTCTGATTTTATCTTCTTCTTCGTGTGTGTGAGTAACACTTTGCTCCAACAAATTGGTATCGTGAGCTCTGGTTCTTGGTGTAAGATACACAAAGATCCAAGATTCTTGGGTGAATTCCTTCAAACATTCAGCAGCTATGTCAGGGAATGGATTACCCAACAATCTTCCCACTCTTGAGGGCAAGAATTGGGAAAGATGGAGCAAACAGATGAAGTCTTTGTTCGGATTTCAGGACACACTTGAAGTTGTGACTAATGGGGTTCAAAACTTGGCAGCCAACGCAACAGAAGCGCAAAGAACCACTCACAGAGATCTGAAAAAGAAAGATTGTAAGGCAATGTATGCAATACAAGCAGCTGTAGATGCAACAAATTTTGATAAAATATCACATGCTGAATCCTCTAAAGAAGCGTGGGATATTTTGGTGAAATACTATGAAGGTGGAGAAAAGGTTAAAGGTGTGAAGTTACAGTCACTGAGAAGACAATATGAGTTGCTACAAATGGAGAAAGATGAATCAATTGGATCTTATGTCTCTAAGGTTCAAGGTTTGGTTCATACAATGAAGGCTTGTGGCGAAGTGATGACTGAAAGAATGATTGTTGAGAAGGTAATGAGGACTTTAACTCCAGATTTTGATCATGTGATAGTTGCAATCCAAGAAGCTGGGAATGTAGCTACAATGCAGATGGAGGATCTTGTTGGATCCTTAGAGGCACATGAATTAATGATCAATGAAAGAAAGGGTGTACAAGAATCAGTTCAAGCCTTGCAAGCTCAAACAGTCAAGAAGAATGGTGGTTACAAAGGAAAGAATCAAAGTAAGTCAAAAAATTTCTCACAAAAACAGCAAAACTTTGATGAAAAATCTGAATCCTTCAAGAAAGGAGGAGGAACATCAAAGAAGAAAGATAAGAGTCATATTCAGTGCTATAATTGTGAGAAATGGGGTCACTATGCTTCTGACTGTAGATCCAAGAAAGCCAAAGACAGCAAAGATGAAGCAAAGCTGGTGCAAGAAGAACCAATTGAAGGAGCTGTAACCTTCATGGCTGCAATATCAAAAGATAAGATTGCAAATGGAGAATGGTTCTTGGATACTGGTTGTTCTAACCACATGACAGGTCACAAGAATTGGTTGACAAAGTTTGATAGCTCAAAGAAAAGCAAAGTGAAGCTTGTCAATAGTAGTTCATTGCAGGCAGAAGGTACTGGTGACATGGTAATCAAAAGAAGCAATGGAAGCTCTGCAGTGATTGAAGATGTGTTGTATGTACCAGGTATGGACTGTAATCTACTTAGTATTGGTCAGCTTATTGAGAAGAGGTTCTCAGTAGTTATTAAAAATGAGAAATTTGAGCTATATGATCCTGCTGGCACTTTGGTCCTGAGAACACCATTGGCTAAGAACAGAACCTTCAAGACTCTGATCAACACTACAGAAGTTGAATGTATGAAAGCAGTGACTGAAGACAAAGAGAATTGGCTGTGGCACTTGAGATTTGGGCATTTGAATTTTAAATACTTGAATAAGTTGGTAAGTAAAGGAATGGTGTCAGGTTTGCCTAAAATTCAAATACCAAATGAGATTTGTGATGGTTGCTTGGTGGGTAAGCAATCCAGGAATGTCTTCAACAAGGCATTACCTATGAGATCATCAAATGTTCTAGATGTTGTACACTCTGATGTGTGTGGACCATTTGATGAGAAATCTCTTGGTGGAAACAGATACTTCATTACGTTTGTAGATGAGTATAGCAGAAAGATGTGGATATACTTGATACAGACAAAGGATGAAGTTTTTGATGTGTTCCAGAGATTTAAAGTCCTGGTAGAGAATCAAAATAGCAAGAAGCTTAAGATTCTGAGGACTGATGGAGGAGGTGAGTACACTTCCAAGAAATTTGAATCATTTTGTGTTGAGAATGGTGTGGAACATGAAGTTACAGCTCCCTATACACCGCAACACAATGGTTTGGCTGAAAGAAGGAATAGAACTATCCTTGACATGGCAAGATGCATGGTGAAGCATAGGAACTTGCCTAAGTCATTTTGGGGTGAGGCAGTCAACACTGCAGTTTATGTGTTGAACAGATGTCCAACTAAGAAGCTCAAAGATAAAGTTCCAGAAGAGGTTTGGAGTGGTAAGAAGCCTAGTGTGAGTCATTTCAAGGTCTTTGGTGCATTATGTCACAAGCATGTGCCTGATGCAAGGAGAAAGAAGTTGGATGACAAAAGTGAGGCTATGATTTTGGTTGGATATCATGCAACTGGTGCATACAAGTTGTATAACCCAAAGACGAAGAAAATGACATTCAGCAGAGATGTTATAGTAGATGAAGCAAAGTCCTGGGATTGGATAGCTAGTAGCAGTACAGACAAGTCACAAGCAAGCCACATCTCAGATGATGAAGCTGGTACAGTGGAGTCAGATGATGAGATTGAAGTACCTAATGTTGAAGTCAGAACAAGATCAACAAGGGTAAGGAGCACTCCTGCCAGGTTACAAGATTGTGAACTGGTTAATGATAATGAGGTAACTGCTGAAGGGGACTTAGTACATTTTGCACTACTAGCTGGGTCAGAACCTCTCAACTACATTGAAGCTCTGAGCAACTTGAAGTGGAAGCAAGCTATGATAGAAGAATTAGCTTCCATTGAGAAGAATCAGACATGGGAGTTAGTTGAACTACCACCAAATAAGAAGGCAATACAGGTAAAGTGGGTGTTCAAATTGAAGCTCAATCCTAATGGTACAATAGCAAAATACAAAGCAAGGCTGGTGGCAAGAGGATTCTTACAGAAAGAAGGGATAGATTACTCAGAAGTCTATTCACCTGTAGCAAGAATTGAAACTGTGAGACTTGTAGTAGCAGTAGCAAATGCAAGAGAATGACCAATGTATCACCTTGATGTTAAATCTGCTTTCCTAAATGGGCCATTAGAAGAGCTAGTTTTTGTAACTCAACCACCTGGCTTCATCTTAAAAGACAAAGAAAATATGGTATATAGGTTGAAGAAAGCTCTATATGGGTTGAAACAAGCTCCAAGAGCTTGGAATAAAAGAATAGATGGGTTTCTTCAGAAGCAAGGTTTCAGCAAGTGCAAGTCAGAGTATGGTGTGTATGTGCAGGATTCAGCATCAAGTACTATTTTGATTTGCTTATATGTTGATGATCTTCTAGTAACTGGGAGTAATTTGGCCAAGATTAGAGATTTCAAGAATGTCATGATGACTGAATTTGAAATGACAGACTTAGGGGAAATTTCTTACTTCTTAGGAATTGAATTCCTGAGAACTTCAAAAGGGTTAGTGCTACATCAGAGGAAGTATGCTGGAGAGATTCTGAAGAGGTTTAACATGACTGATTGCACATATGTTGTGACTCCTATGGAGGTGAATCTCAAGCTAGAGAAGAACCAGACTGAAGAAGCAGTAGATTCTACAATCTTCAAGCAAATTGTAGGATCATTGAGATATCTTTGCAATAGCAGGCCTGACATATGCTTTGCAGTGGGACTAGTGAGTAGATTCATGGAGAGTCCTAGAAGGTCTCATATGAATGCAGCAAGAAAAATACTGAGGTACATAGCAGGCACACTTGATTTTGGAATTCTCTTTCCAAAGTCAGCAATGAAAGCAAAGTCAGAGATAGTTTGCTATTCAGATGCTGATTGGTGTGGTGACAAGGTAGATAGAAGAAGCACTACAGGGTATTACTTCAGATTCATGGAAGCTCCAGTTGCTTGGTGTTCAAGAAAGCAACCAGTTGTTGCACTGTCATCATGTGAAGCAGAGTACATAGCTGGCTCTTATGCAGCTTGTCAAGCACTATGGATTGATTCAGTTCTGAAGGAGTTGAAAATTGATGCTGAGAAGCCAATTGTGTTGCAGATTGATAATCAGTCAGCCATCAATCTTGCAAAGAATCCAGTTTTACACGGTAGAAGCAAGCACATAGAGGCTAGATTTCATTTTCTAAGGGAGCAAGTCAATCAAGGCAACCTAGAAGTGAAGCATTGTGCCACGGGTTCGCAAATAGCAGATGTTCTGACAAAGAGTTTGAAAATAGATAGGTTCTTGGCTCTGAGAAGTGCACTAGGAGTGTTTCAGAAGGGTTCAACAAGTTCTGAAACATCTCAGAAGCTCGAAAGGTTCAGAGGTTCTGAAGACTCTGAAACTCAAGCTCTGAAGAGGCAGACTCTGAAACTCAAGTTCTGAAGTGTTCAGATTCTGAAACTCCAAATTCTAAAGACAACAGATTTGAAATTAAGGGAGCATGTTGTTTTGTAATTTCAAATTCTTATCCATTTAGTTAGTTGTCTTTGGTTAGTTAGTTAGTTACTCAGCGGTTGTGACAGCTAAGAGTTAGTTAGGATGGTTACTTGTAACTATCACTAGTTAGGAGAATCTATATAATAATGTACATAGTCTTGTAGTTTGTATTCATTCATTCCAATTATTCATTCTATTCAATAAACACTATTTCTCCTATTCTCTCTCTCTCTCTTTCTCTAATTTTATCTTCTTCTTCGTGTGTGTGAGTAACAGTTTGCTCCAACAAGTCAAAAGTTCTCTTATACAAAGAAAATTTGACATTATATCTTTACTTAAAACTTATGGATTATTTTGTTTATATGTTGTTCAATATTCATTTTTCTCAAGTGTGAGTATACACGTTCATTAATAATCTAAATATGCTCCCTCAATTGGAAACTAGTCTTTCACTCACATACACTTGCATCGTGTTGCCGCAACGAGATACTGTCTTATTATTATTATTGTCATAAAGATTATTGACACCATTAGCTTTGATATCATTGCTCAGTTATGATGAGAATATGTGAAATCATTTACATTGACCAAAAACTATCACACATCGTATTTGACACTACATATTTATCTAAAATCTAAAGTCATTAAGTTTATTAGGCGTATCACTTATATGTTGTTTAATATTTACATTTCCGTTGATTAATAGGAACTTATTTTGAAATGGCAAGAGTATTTTTATTTTACATTTTAGCAATCACGAGTTTTGTCATGTCCCTTAAAGAAATATACACCACAAAGAAATATATTTTTCCATACATGAATGATATCATTTCGCAATAAATTTATTTTGTACAATTTTTAGTAGGATAACAATTTCTTTTTCAATAGTCTAATGGCTAAATAATTTTTCATATAGTCTTACAACATTTGACTATTAGTTCAATAAAAATATAGCTCCTATAGAAAGTGTTTGGTTTTCCACCTGTCCGATACAATTGTCATAAGTAATTGATGTTTCTAGCCATGTTGTATTGCTACAAAAATTTTGAATTTTAAAATTTACTACTTGATTACAACTTTAGTAAAAAAAAAAATGATAGTGTCAATTTCAAAATTATAATAAAACTAAAATTGAATTTAAAAAAATCCAAAAATTTACATTTCTGGTCTCCCCTCTACCGTTTGCTAATTTTTTTTGGGTAGTAGAGAAATAATAGTTAGTCATGCCGTCTTTGCTGATGATTAATAATTAGTTTTGAATATTGACGTACATATGACTCTGACTAACTACACATCTTGTTCTTAGATTATGCCATATGGTTTTTTATCATTCATTCATATAGGTATACTATAATTAATATTTATAATTATAATATGCTCTACCGTTTTTACATATGGAGAAATTAATAGATGGGAACTAAGCTACTATATAGAGGAACATTAAAATAAATAAAAAGCGTCATGTAAACTTAACTCAACTTATAGAATATTGTATTATATACGCTGATGATTGAAGTTCGCACCCTAATTACCACATTTATTTATTTTAAAGGTAAAATTTTTAGCCACTAAACTATTTGACAAAATAAATAAATAAAAAGCTCCAACTCAAGTATTTAAGTTACCACTTACCAATTTTTTTATGCGCATTATGTACTACTGGCTGTACATTTAATCCATTGCAGCACCTAGCTACCATATGCAGTCGTAATGGCATTACCTGATTCAAAATTCAAAACCATGCACATGGATGAAATTATTTTTTTTTCTTCCAAAAATCTAAAAATAAAATTAGTTCATCTCGAAAACTTTCTTTCTACTCAATTTTTTTTGAATGAATAGCATATTATATGGTTATATATGTAACAATTCAATTACATTTTATTTATTTTTAAAAACATTTTATAGCTCAGTTAATTTAGAAAAGAAAATTCAATTTCTCTCCTGCCATCTAAAATCCCTCCTAAACCCTCCTAAATAAATAAGTACTAGTTTCTAACTAATTAAGGGTTGTTCACTGACATTTTATTTTATTTTTCATTTCTACCGATAACATAAACGTTAAATTTTTTTAAGCAAAAAGAAAACAGAGGAAATCCTTAATTTGCACCATCTCAAATATATTAAACATAAAATAAAAGATATATAATACAAAGAAAACTGGGGGGACATCAACCTGACTCAGTTAACCACATAAAAATGTAGAAATTAAAGATAAAACAGTTAAATCCGACTACAGGTGGTTTTAGATCCAACCTTAACAGGTAAAAACTAAACAGAAGCAAACCACAGACACTGCCTAGCAAATCGGTGCACGAATTCGAAACTAGAGTAACAAAAAAAGATGTTGAGTGAGAATTTGCGACGGTAAGGAATGGCGAATGAATCAACCGCCAGCACGGACAGATCCGCGTACCAACAACTCCTGCGACAAAAACAACAAGTATAGAAGCCCTTTCGAGCCAAAGAGACAAACACCGCTGCAAGCAGATTCAAACGAACCCAAAACAACAACGACATAGTCTTTAGAAACAGATCCAGTAGCACAAATAGGTCTGGCAGAATATCAGAACAGCATCAAAGCCACCAGAGCAATCCAGAACGGTTGCTGACGGCGGCGCAAAAACCTGAAAAAGACAACACAACCTCTCGCTGAGGGCACAGGTTTCAAGACTCCGACGACGGAAAAGGCTGCAAACTCACCGTCGTGGAAGGAAGCGGCCAGAACGGAAGCAAACCAACCACCCACAACAGAGATGGATCCAATACCAACCAAACCGTACCTTGCACACGGTGATCCGGCGGAACGACGACAGAGGAGGTTTAAACGGGGTGAAAGATTGGACACTGGTAAGGGGAAGAGCTAAACTGAAACGCCGGATAAGAAAACAGTGGTGCAGAGGAAGATCTCAGCGCACCACCACTCCTAGAGGCTACATCTCAAAGGCAAGGATTGGATTTGACAGGAAAGCTCTAGGTGGTGGAAGCTCTATACGATGTACTTTTCTTAAAAAATAACATATGTTGGTGTTGGGTCCGTTTGGATGAACTTATTTTTACACTTATGTAAAATAGCATATGCAAATAATTAAGATTTTTTGATAATTTATAAGTTTCCACTAGTGAAAATTATATTTTTATAAGTTATTTTTTTATAAACTATCTTGACAAACTTATAATAATACATAAAAATTTATTTATTGCATAAACTATTTTGTATAAGATCAAAAATAAGCTAATTCAAACGAACTTTTTATTTATATTCTAACGAGAGAGATCAACTCCTATTACATTTTATACTTCTTCTAGTTCTATGTATAAGAAAAACTTTACTTTTTAGATTTATAGTAAAGTTGATATATCCAAACAATAGTATAGTCTAATTACATCAATTGTTCAATAAATCTAAAAAATTAAATTTTTCTTTTGTGTAAAATCAGAGGGTGTACAAAATTTAGTGTCGGACACACTTCATGATATATGATGACAACTCCAAGTACCAATTTCATGAGAAATGATGCTCACAAGCGGGGAAATAATTAAGAAAATAATATGGACATTTGCACCAATAGATTATAAATATAAAATAGAATAATATTTAAATTTAAAAAAAAATAAAGATGTAAAAATTTAAAAAATTCAGATTTTTTTTTTTGAAAAGATCAATTTTCCAATTTCACTATGTGGTTCATATATCTCAGCAAAAGGCGATAAACATACCATATGAGAAAAACTTATATAAGTACAAGTACAAACTATTTAAATTTGGGTACACACACAAAATTCAATTAAAATTAAAAGATTAATAAAATAGTCAATATCAATTGATGTGATTAATTTATTTATGATTTAAATTTTATCTCTTATATGTGTATGCCTATACATAATAGATTTGGGATTGTGTCTAGAATTCCTCCGTACGATATAAGCTTGTTGGTACGCACATGATGGTCTTCTTACAATGGTAATAGACACATGTTAATTTATGTAGATCAACAAATCACAAGCACCAAATTAATTTTCTATTTTTTCTCTTAAACTTTGCTTTAGATGATTGTTGTGTAAAAATATGTGCAAGTATTTACACTCAATCAAGTATCTGAATGGATTTGTATGGAGAATTGGGGGAGAAGAAAGGGGGAAATCATATATACGCAACCTCAATTTATAGTCTCTAAATTATCATACGTCAAAATGATTATTGATTACTATATTCACTTATGCGGTTTGTTTTCAATGATTGATGGGTAAATATCTTAAATTATGAAATGATAGAGTAGGTCTCACTTTACTACTGATTTGTTTTTAAGCTATTTAGAATCTGTTTGGAATAATTTATTTTTAAGTTAATGTAAAACAATTTATGCAAATAAATTAATTTTTATATATTATTAAAAGTTTGTCAAGGTAATTTATGAAAAAATAGCTAATAAATAAACAGTTTTTGTTAGTGAAAACTTATAAATTAACATAAAACCTTGTTTATTTGCATAAATTATTTTGAATAAGCTTAAAAATAAGCAATTTCAAACGACCCCTTACTACTAATGTTTAAGAAGTGTTTTTATTTTATTTTATTTTTCTTAAAATTCAATAATATATAAATATATATATTACTATTTTATGTATGTATTTTAAATATATCATATATCCTCTATTTTTCAATGAATAACATATTGTCATATATCATATACATATTATATATCAGATACATCTACGTGTTCGTGTTTCAATAGTTGAATTTGAAGAGCAATACATATTCAATTAATACGGGTTTGAAATTTATTTTTAATTTTAATGTTTAGAAATGTTTTTGTAAATTTTTTTAGTTTTTAATGAATGATTTAAATACTTTATTAATTTATTTATTTTCACCATTATAAATAATTAATCGACCCGAATAAGTCTATATCTTTAGGTCATATGTAATGTCATCTAAAATATATTATATCATCATTTTAAATATAAAAATCATATAAATAAACTAAAACCGAATAATTTTAAGTGAATAAAATACGAGATTGAACCACGATTCGATCCCTGCAACTACGTTCAGAAGAGAACTGAACCATTTACAAATTAAACCGGTGGTGAAAGCAAAAAAAAAAAAAAAATAACCCGATAAATTAACTATTGTATACAGTATTGCTACAGTACACTTGTCTCTTCCCATGACCATAAGTTTAAAGTCACGTGCCCTAGCCACATCCTCTTCTTGGGCTTATCTCATAGAGCCCAATATTCAAAGAACAAATTCCCTTTTGTGATTGAAGACACAATTACTGATATTTTATTGCATCATCATTATCATTACCAATCTTTCTTTCTTTCTTTTTCTGTTGGCTAAACTAAACTCACACAAAAAAACACACTCTGCAATTTTGATATGTTCTGATAAGACAACAATGGCAACGTTTATGCTTCTTCCATCACCATCTTGTGCTTCTTTATTGAACAAAGAAACTTCTAGATTTTGCAGTCTTGGTTCTATTCATTCAAGAAATTCCAAAGGGTTTAGAGTTAGAGCTATTAAAGAGAAAACTGAGAAAATCAAAAACCCTTCAAAGAATTCTTCTTCACCTGATGAAGTTACTCAAAAGTATGGTCTTGAAGTTGGTCTTTGGAAGGTGCCCATTTCTTTCTCTCTTCTATTTTGGTTTTATTAGGATTATGTGGTTGCTATAAAGTTTCAATTTCATGAACCAAACTGAAAATTTTCAATTTTTATGTGGTTTCTTGTTTATGTATCATTTGCCATAAATATACTTATTTTTCTTGCTTCAAAAGTGTGTATAAGTGTATTGTTTATGTTTATTACTCTAGAAGAATATTTGGATTGAGCTAATATAAAAAGGATATTTCAAGATAGGATTTTATTGCTGAAATTTTTAGGGAAAAGAAATGAAGCTTTTGAAGAAAAAAATTAGTCTTGAACAAGTTATAGCTAAAATGACTAGTTTTGGTTGTGAGATAGAATTTGGGGTATCTCAGATTAAATGGTGTGTTTAGAACAAGAGATGTACACTTTTCCAAAGTTTTATTTTTGTGTTTACCCTTAAATTTTATTTTAGGTTTTCTTTTCATTTATTCCTTAAGCAATACTGTATCTTTCCTGGATTTTAGGGGAGCAAAAGATATGTTGTGGGTTAGATTTTACTTTCAAGAAATGTTCTAATAATGAATCAAGATTTAGGCGGACCAATATTCAAATGTCGTTCAAAACTAACGTCAACTGATTTCGCCACTTTAAAGTAAGTTTAGAGTTATCCACATCGTTATAGTTGAAACCATAATTTAATCGGCGTGGATTTGACAAAAATAAGTGAAAATGAGTTTAAGTTGAGTTGTATGGTACAAATGTGTTTCCTTGTTTTATTGGCGAATCAATACCGATTAGGTTACCGTCTTAATTGGTTGGGCGGATGAATAATACCATCAGTTCAGACTTACAGGAGTGGCAACGTGTAATTGTTAGAGTTATGAACAATTTTCGATCATCGGTTCATTGTAGACCATTTGAGACACTTTCTCACCCTAAAAGTGAAAGCCACCTTTTTCACCCTTTGTAAAATGAAATTTTGGTTCTTTTGCAGATTTTCAGCTCAAAGGAAGAAGGGGAAGGACAGAAATCGAAAGGCGATCAAGCCAAGGAGTTGCTGGCAAAATATGGAGGAGCATACTTGGCCACCTCCATTACTCTGTCATTGATCTCTTTTGCTCTTTGTTATGTACTCATCAATGCTGGAGTAGATGTTCAAACTTTACTTCAGAAGGTGCAATGCTCATACATAACCCAATGTAGATTGCATTATATTTAAAACAACATAACTCCTATGATTAATACATTATGTCTTTATTATTTTTTCAGGTAGGAATCACTACTGATGCGACCAGCGAAAAAGTTGGTACTTTTGCTTTGGCCTATGCTGTACATAAAGCTGCATCTCCAATTAGGTTTCCACCCACAGTAGCTCTTACACCAATTGTGGCTGGTTGGATTGGAAAGAAAGCTGATAAAGATATGTAGCTAATAGTGGTAGTACCATCAAATAGCAGAGTTTCATTGTATTATAGTTCTATCTGTAATAAATTTTCATTTCTATTGCCAGAGGAACATTATTTCCACAGTCGTGGACATGTAAATCCATATCATTGTAAACATAGCTATAACTATAAGTGATGTTAAAATTAATAAACAATATTTACCAAGCAATATTGCCATTAATTCATTCGAATGATTGCATCCTCCATTTGCACACCTTGCAACTTGCAAGTATTGATATAACTCACTAGTGTGAATGGTTAGAGACAGATATTGAAATGCGAAAGAGGAACAGAGAGAAAGAAGTTAATAACGTGTTAGAGATGCAGAATGACGAAAGAATCTCAGATGAAACTTATTATTTGACCTGTGCTTTGCTGAGAGCATAATTCTACCTCAATTTGCAATCTGAGATGTGTTTTATTGCTTTGAAACATACACATTGTGCTAACTGGGCTATAAAGCCTGGGAATTATAATATACAAAGTTGGGTTCATCAAAGCTACACATTGCTTTCCTCGAAGTACAAAGTCTCTTGGATTATGTAATACTAACTGTACAATTAGCTATTTGACTGGCCATTTAGTTCTGCAGGACGAGCTTCTTGATGAAACATTGAGAAAGTATCTTCTAGGAACCTTCAATCCAACCACAGGGGGGCTTGGTGGATGTCATAGGTTCTCAGTTGGAGAAAGAACTCCACTTTATCTTTAGAGTCACAACAAATCCTTTTGAGGCTTCACCCTTCAGTAGGGTTGGATGCAGAAGACGCTTCACCTATGTTTGAAGCATGATTTGGCGTTGTAGTGTGCTCACGAGCCATACAAAAATCTCCTTGAAGTGCGTCGAGTTCATTCCATTCAACTCCGGCTGAAATAATATCAAGGAAATTACAACGTACTAGGTAGGGAGTTATATACATATATATAAAAGGAATGAAATGGAGAGTAAGGTGTCAAGAGAGGATACGTTCTGTTCTCCACATATCGGTTATGCTAACATCGGCATCTGATAAAAGCCAGTAATCAGCATCACTCTGCAAAGAGAAACCACAATTTTAAATCAGAAACAACTCTAAAAGATAACACAGAAAAATGCAATGATTTGTACCCAAAAAAATGAAACAGGAAACAATTTATTTCTGCTTCAAAAGATAACACTAAACTTTTGTCAAAAAAAAAGATAACACTAAACTGATTTTGGAACTCTAAAACCTTTACACTCTTTCTTATCAATTTGCAATTCATGTATTCTCAGAATAATTCTTTGCAAATACATGAAACAACTATCTCAGACTGAGGTGATGCTTACAGCAACATCTGAAGGAACAATCTTCATGATCCCACTCACGAAGTCGTGAGAGTTGGTTGGGTCTGAACTAGGCCCTTCACCATCTTGTGCCTGCACTTCTATTTCCTTCCCTTTATCCACTGGGACCACAGTAGTTGATAGATGCATGTTAACTTCTAGACTGGATGGAATTTTGGGTGCAACATCAACACCATTGATCTCCTCAAACTTTTCTTCAAATTGACTAGAATGCCAGTGAAAAGGGGAGATCAGGAATGTCAATTTTATAGCATGTTGTAAGCTTCAAGCATCGTTGCTTCATATGGCATTGTCATACGACCATGCCATTGCAATAGCTAAATGACCCTTGAAGTAAATGATAACAAAACACCTAATATTAAGCATACCTAACAAGGTAAACATCTATAGGGCCCATTGTGCTTCTCAGGACTATCCTGTATCTCCTCTGTGGATAATCAACAGCCTAATAGGAAAAAGAGAATTTGCATTTAGATAGATAAATGAGTAATCAATTACTTCTACGCAACTCCTCACACCCTCTCAAATCACCTCATCAGGATCAGGGACTTCCAAAGTGGTGCCATGTGGAGCTTTAATTGCTATCAAGGTTTCATTCTGGAAATAGAAAAATAGCACCAGTTAAAATCCAAAATAAATTTATATACAGGAAGCAAAGTTCTTTATAGACAGGGAAACTAACCTGGAAGCAGGGCAAGTTTTTTATATCTTCCTCAGTGACAAAAAGCAACCTTTAAGAGTGGAAATACATTAAAGAAAATCCACACCAAATAAAGTTATAAACATCAAAGTGTGGCAAAATGACCCAAATATGGAATAAAGGTAAAATAAATATTACTTCTCATTATTTTCATCTTCACTAAGATCCCGCAGCTTTTCTTGCATCTCCCTGCAATAATAAAAAAATAATTAAACTCTTAATAGACAACAGGCAAACACTGTAATTATTATGCAATAAAGAAGAATCCTCAGAGGCAAGACACCCAAACCTTATTTGTTCATCTAACCGGCGTTCCTCCATTGTTAAATTTTCAATTTCCACCTGCATGAGCAATGAAAACAAATCAAACACCAAAATATTTCGGGATTTAATACTAGCTTCAAATCTATTATATGCTATAAATCATGTAAGCCAGAAAGTCTGCAAATTTACTTCAACAAAATAAAAAAGTATGCTAGACAAGCTGTCACTGATAAAATGATTTAAAGACTAGCTAGCTTCAGCTTGAGTAATGAAAAGTTCTTGCCAACAAATTATAAATTTGACTATATCACCAGACTTTATATCTTCCAAAGAAAAGAATCTTCATGTCAATTCCAAAGATAAAATTTAATCATTCCTAACCTGTAAACTAGCAAAACTATCATCAGCCTCCCCGGGTTTTGAAACATCCAGCCCCCTGGTCAATCATCACAAGGAGTTGGTAAAAGTGTTACAACAACTTGGATAAAAAATACGACAACAATGTCAGATGAATAGAAAGAAGTCCCACTTCCACTGAATTCTGTTCTTGAGCTTTTTCTCTATAAGCCCAATCCCTTCAAGAACATTTGTTATATCATATATCCTCCTCTTTTGCACCTGTAGACACAAAAGCTTCATCAAGTAATGAAACTTTTCAGTAATCAGCATGGAATCTTTAGAACAGAAGAAACTATTTTACCTCTAATGTGTCAGCAGCATTATTTAGATCAAGAATACCATCCTCTGCTTGTTTTATTAAATTTATGAACTTTTTTGTCAACAGACCTATTTTTTGAACAAAATGATATATAGGATAATGAGGAAATGCGTCCAGATCCTTTATTCATTAGTAAAACAAATAAAGAAAGGGTAGATTACACTTTAACCCCATTATTTACACCACATTTCAGATAAACCTACTTAACCTTAAACATTGGTTTAACTTAAAAATATTAAATTTTCAATTAATTTAAATGGAAGTTCAACATTTTCGCATCCTGACCCCAAATCAAAATTAGTTAGGAGGGTAATGTGTAAAATAAACAAGAGGAATGCTAGGAACAATCTCTTTTAACACACTTTCCAACACTCTGAATAACAATAAACCTCTGATGATCAACAATGAACTAATCAAGACTGAAAAATTAAGTAATACCTAAAGAGCTGTCATATCGACATGGACCCGCAGGGGTGAGATTATTTCCTGAAGGAGAACCTGCCAAATTTATAGAACAAATATAATTTATTGCTTGCCATAATCAACAATTGAAGGAAAAATGTGTATGTTTGTTGATAGTAAACTAGCTGTCAACCAAAATGTTGGTTAAATATTTTCTTTTGTATATATTATGAAAACTATTAACATTGAATCCTACTTAGCAAAGCATGGATGATAATTCGTACCAATATTTGAGCCTGGGGTTTGAGTTCCAGATCTGTTGAATTTTGTCAGCCTAGAGGATTTGCCTCCCTTCCCCGTCTTTCCAGATACAGGCGTCTGAAAAGGACTATTGGCTGCTTGAGTGGATCCAGGAGTCATCCTATCACCTGAATCAGCTTCAGAATCAGCTGCTTCACTTTTCCGCTTCAATGGCTGAAGTGAAAAAGATTATATGTAGCAAGTTAGAATAAAAAGAATCATATTTTCATAAATAACCCATGTAACCGGAAATTTATGTTTTTAATCTGGGATAGCAGTGCGGAGTAGCCGGCTGTAAAACTGAGATAATGGTAGAGAGAGGAGCAAGATAGCCACTATTGCAAAGAGGAGGAGAAGAAGGAGAAGATGGGAGAAAAGGGAAAAGATGGGTGGGAGAGGTGTGGGTAGGAAAAGCCCATCATTAGACTTATTTAGAGCCCAATAAGGGAAAACCTATATTTAAAATGTTCCATTCCATTTCCTGATATCAATTATTAGACAGCCACCACATTGCAGCTTTCTATCCCTCCTTGTTTCTTCTTGTGACTTCCTTCTGCTCCTTCTTTACTATTTCTCTGTCAGTGAGTCTCCGAGGTTCTTGCCGGAAAACACCAGCTCATGTCTGGAAACTTCCAAATCGTGGCCAGAGTGGGATGGGTTTGTGTCGTATGACGTTTGCTTTGGCCGCAATCAGGCAATTCAGCACAAAACGCAGCCGCAAACACCACATTCAATTTCTGCTGCTTCCGCTTTGTGTCACAGAAAGGCCTTCCGCCCCACCACAAAACCGTGATTCAGCACAAATCCAGCACAATTAATAACATAGCTATAGCTATAAATATAGATAGCTTCACATCAATTACAAGAAGGACGCTGCGAAGAAATATTTACTTATTTCCTTATAATATACAAATTATAACACAAGCACAACACAATACTTTTAAATATGTCAAGATATTTTGGGAATGAAGAAAAGAGCAGCATCCTACTGCTTTTATGAGAAATGGCAGGTCAATCAATCAGAAAACGTTATCACAGTTCATTTTTCACACGATCATATTCTAATATATTGTTAATTTGAGATCAGTCAGTTTGAAACCTTTCATTAAAAACCTTTTTCACTGATAGAGGGAAGGAAATTGACACACATTTATATAAAATTTAACAGCTTTTATCACATCAGATAGAACATTAGGCACTTCAAGGATGTGCAACATACCCTTACAAAGAATTTCTTATCAAGTAACATAAGGATTAAGAACGTATACACTTGGCAAGCAGCAACACTGCCAAGTTGATTAAAGTGATACAATTCAAAAAGGAAAAAGCTCAAGATTCCAAAAATAAACTAAGCAAGTCACAAAACATGGTTATTAAAGTAGAGTTACTTTCCTATCCGCATAAATGTTTTCTATAATACTCTTCCTCTGTGCAGCGTTTATTGCAATCGAGTTACTTTACTATCAGCATAAAAGTTTTCTATAATATACTTCCTACTTGTATGGTAACCGATTACCTTTTTCTGCAAACTTCATAGTGAAAATCTTTTTACAAATAGCAAAGCTCATTTAAAAACAACTAGGAACAAGAGAAATCTGCACATAAACTCAATCGAACTTTTCAGAAGCATTTGAAATCATCCAACGCAACCAATTACTTTCCTTGCAACACGACATGACCCTTTCTACCTAGAATTGACCAACTTACAATCACATCATGACATCAACTGACGGGTAATCAACAAGCACATCCTTTGATCCTCTCAACTTCCTCATTGCTCAAGTACTAAACCTAATGATTAAAGCACATATAACTTTTTTTTGGTGTCAACCCTCCAATTCTCAGGGGAAGGTGTCCCTGAAAATTCAGAGTTTGGCCGAGAGGTAAGTAACTAAACATTAACACACAAGTTATGTTCTTCAACTTCGAGAAAATACATCGAACTCAAACCATTAATTTCTTTTCCATTTCAAAACACACTCACACACTCTTTAGCATAACCTAGTTTGGGAAACTCAATATTTTTCACTAAATTTGAAGGGGAAAAACCTTCCTTAGTAAAACCTAAGTTATATTAAACTCCAAGAACTAATTAAGCAACTAATTTCAACAAACTAATAACTAAATAACTGATCAAACCCTAAAATTGAATAGATCTCTCAAGTGTTTTAAATCACCTTCAAGTTCCAACACTAAACTAAAAAAAAAAACTACTCTAAAATCGCTGCAAAATTCATTGACCACAAAAAAAAATCATAAAAAACGTAAAAATTAATTAATTAATTAATTAATTAATCAATTAATTAAAAATTAAAAAAACTTACAGGAGTCTTAACGACGATAGCTTCAGTTTCCTGGTCGAGATTTCGGCGGTGGTCAGGGGCAAAGCGATGATAATCTCCGGAAGCTACAAAAGGAGGTTTCATGGAAGAGAAAGGGAGTTGGCGTTTCATTGATTGCATGATCTGGTCCGGTGAGTTGGAGGGAGCGGCGGTGGAAGGAGGAGCTCGGTTGCCCGACATCACCTGACGGCGATGGAGCTCCGAGAGGGATCGGAGGAAATGGGGTGAGATCTAGTTGTTTGGAAAATAAATAAAGCGGGAGAGAGAAAGAGAACAGAAAACGAGGGAAAGAAAAGAGAGAAAGAGAGAAGAAGAAGAAAAAGAAAAAGAAGATGGAGGGAATTTGGTTCGGATATTTATGTGGAGGGAAGCACTTATACAAGTAATTCATTCGCAACAATTAATTAAGTAATTCATTACTTTTTTTTTTATAAGGATTAAGTAATTATTACTATTTTTTACTCAATTAAATGATTATTATTAAGTCTATAAGTATTAGTAGTTCAACTTGAGTTTGGATCCTCTTTATTTAAGAGCTTTTTCATTTTTTTCATTTCAAAGAGAGATAGTATAAGTCCTACAATTAAATGGATCCCACCATTATTCATTATTTTATATATTTTATTTTAAATTTTTTTGTATTTATCTATTTCCAAAATTTAGGAAATTGAAAGAGTCTTAAATGGAGATGATCATAACTCATTGAACTTCAACCAAAAATAGTGATCTTACACAAATGGTGATATTGGTAGATCAAAAATCTTAACCTGTATTTATATCTAAAACATGTGTTGTTTAGTATTTCTTCTAAAATATTAAAAAAAAAAAGGATTATATTTGATAAAAAAAAATTATGTGCAAATGAATATAATCTGATACAAATGAAAGAAACAAAAAAATAAATATATTGAGATAAATTTTGATTTTTTAATCTGTTCTGGTGAACAAATAAGGGGGGTTATATTCAGTTGGATCGTGTCCAAAGAGTAAATGGCTGCTGTCAATTGCGCAGCGTTTCTGTATGTATATAAAAAAATTGTCCTCTTTACAATGAAGATCTATTTCCTATTTATAGAAGGACTAGGGTGGTTACATCAAGGAGCCACGATCATGTAGTCCCCATGATAACGGCGGTTTCCTCCATTCTTTGGGTTGAAGTGGGCGGTTTCTTCCTCTTTCCACGGTGATCGCGCTGACAGGGGGTGGTTGCTTCCACATACGAGGACGGTTACCTTGTAGCTTCTTCATAAGAGTAGTTATTCCTGGGGCGAGGGCGACACCTATGGGGCGTGTCGCCGCCTTCTTGCTTTGGCGCCAAGTTTGATTATTTGAATGTTATGGACTATCTCATTGGGCCTTTAGTGAATTTGGGCCTATGTCCTGATTTCGGGCCTTTCCCCAGTCCACAGCCCCCCAAGCACGAGGCTCAAAGAGGCGAAGTGGTGATGATGGGGATGAGGCCAATAACATTGATCGTGGGGTGTAACCGCCCATTAATTTTCTTCTGTTTGCATCGCCTTTGCCCCTATAAGTAACCCTTGTGAATACTTTGGGTCTCGCTCATACTTCCATATTTTTGTTAACCTCTTGTGCTTTTCTTTTTGATTCCTGATGACCATGGCAGATTCTCTTTCTGTACTGGAGTCGCCTGCTATGCCTGCACTTAGACGTGTGAAGACCAAGGTTGAAGATAACATAGACGATCTCTTGGATAGCGTGGGGGAGTTCCAGGATTACGTTGAGGAGCTCAATGATTACAGATGGCGCTTGACCGGCGCTCAGAAGGCTTTTCTGGACTTGGCTTTAGAGTTGTCTAAACGCTTGGAGAAAGATGCTGCCTTCATTGAGACCACTAATGCCGTCGCAACTTGCTATAACGAACTTGAGGATACACTGGAGAAGAAGATATCTGTTACCAAAGACAACATTGATCTGCAAGAGGAGTCGCTTTATCTTAACTTATCCGCTGAGGAGGCTGTTGAGAACCGCATTGAAGTGTTGGAGAAGGAACTTCGTCCTTTGATGAAGAGAAAGAGAAACCTCCAACTGGATATTGAATATGATGTTGCTCGCCTTATTAGGACTCGTTCTTCACTTGCTCGCCTCAGGGAGAAGATGGACAGGTTGCAGGATGATCAGGATAAAATTAGTCCTGACCTTATGGTGGCCAAAAAGTACAAAGAAGAGATCGAAGATCTTCAGGCCGACACTGTCGCGGCCGCCTATGCCTTTGCTTAAGTAATTTCGCTTTCTTTCCTTTGATTTTTCGTGATGGGTAAGAGTGATAACAAACAATGTGTTGCTGGGAGACCCAAAACTCGGCCGACAAAGAAGAAGAATGGTGCTTCTTCGTCTAAAGCTCCTCGTGGGAAAGCGGCAAGGCAGGCAAAGGCCAAGAATGCTCCTGTCTTGCCCAGTTCATCAAGCTCGGAAGACATTGATGAAGATTATGCTGAGTTCTTGAAGACATACGTTCCTGAGGAGTTTCTCGATTATGGGCCTTCTTTCTCTGTGGATGAAGGTTCTCAGGTGACGACGGAAGCATCGGCGAAGGCGCCTAAGTCTTCGAAGGTGCAAGCCTCCAAGTTACGTTCCTCGTAGACGAGGATGATGGATCTACTGGTTCGCCTGGGCAAACTGAAGTGGAAATATAATGTCAGGCGCCACGTGATCCCTTTAGGATTATGCAAGTGTTGAGGCTTATTGTAGTAGTTTTCAAGCACTTGTATAATCCTTGAATAATCCGGGTCATAAACAAGTTGTTTATGCGAGTGATAAACAAGTTGTCTATGCGACAGTTTGTTTACATGAGTGATAAACAAATTGTTTATGCGAGTGTAGTCCTAGGATCTCGTACACCCGTTTGAATTTGATGTATTTTCTTTTGATCTTGTATCCAAATCTGTAGTAGTTTTCTTTGAATTTGTACTCAAGTTTGATGTAGTTTTCTTTGAATTTGTATCCAATCTTCAATGAATGAAATCAGATTTTGGATGACTCTGCTGTGGTTTCTGTTCTTTATCATATCTAATCTTTGGATCGTATTTTTACCTGTTACAGACAGAATGCATGTGATAATGTATAATAAAGTTACCTTTTATTTGGGCGTCGCCCTTTTGATAAGCTTCGCCTTGACGTATTTTTATGTTTTCCTCGTTCCCAACTAAAAAGTTTTCTGGGTAACGTTCTGGGTTTTCAACCATTATTCTGGACGTCCTCCTCTCGCTAAAAGGTGGAGAGGGTGTCGCTTAGGTATTTCTACCTGTTTTTATTCTGGACGCCCCCCACTAAAAAGTTTAAAGGGTAGCGCCTAGGTGTTTCAACCTGATTTTATTCTGGACGCCCCCCACTAAAAAGTTTAAAGGGTAGCGCCTAGGTGTTTCAACCTGGTTTCCGTCGTATCCTACTCGTAAGATTTTATGGATATCGCCGTTTCTATTTCTGACGCCCCCTACTCGTAAGATTTACAGGCGACGTCAAGGTGTTTCAACTTGTTTCCGTCGTATCCTACTCGTAAGATTTTACGGATATCGCCCTTTCTATTTCTGACGCCCCCTACTCGTAAGATTTACAGGCGACGTCAAGGTGTTTCAACTCGTTTCCGTCGTATCTTACTCGTAAGATTTTACGGATATCGCCGTTTCTATTTCTGACGCCCCCTACTCGTAAGATTTACAGGCGACGTCAAGGTGTTTCAACTCGTTTCCTTTAGAATGTGCTTCAAACATATGTGACAGTTCTTTGCAAACCAAAAAATTTTAAAGCGGTGGGCCTCGTTAAAAACTCCTATCTTCATAGGAGAAAAGAGTGTCCCACCATTACTTATTAATTGGAAGAAAGATTTCAGTACAATTTTTGATACACATGCAACAAATTTAAAAACAAATTTAGAAAGTCATACGCCGAGGCGCTGCTTCATCAATGTTTCTCTTAGTGGTTTCAACTGTAGTAAAATCTGAGATTGGCCACATTCCATGTTCGATGTAGGACTTCTCCTTCCATTGTTTCCAATCTGTAAGCGCCTCCCTCGAACACTTCATTGACACGGAAAGGACTCTCCCAATTTGCTGCTAGCTTTCCTCCTTTGTCTTTTCCCATGGGTCTTTTGAGGACTAAGTCTCCCTCTCTGAACCTCCTTGGAATAACTCTTGTGTTATATCTTCTTGCTGCTCTCTGCTTTGAGACAAATTCTCTGAAGTGAGCTTTGTCTCTTAGTTCCTGCATCAAATCCAGGTTTTCTTCCAATGCTGTTGAATTCTCTTCTAGCGTAAGGGTGTCCCTTCACCAACTTGGTGGGTCTATCTCTGCGGGGATCATTGCATCTGTGCCGTATACCATGGTGAAGGGCGCCTCGCCTGTTGAGGATTGAGGCTTGGTATGGTATGACCATAGAATTGGTAAGAGGTGGGCGACCCAACCCTCGCCTTTGCTTGTGATTCTCCTTTTGATGGCTTTCAGGATTACCTTGTTAGCGGATTCTGCTTGACCATTGGCTTGAGGGTGTTCTACAGAGATAAAAGTGTTTTGTATGCCCTTACCTTTGCAAAATTCGACTACTTTTTCGCTGGCGAACTGAGTTCCATTATCGGAGACGATGTATTTTGGTAGTCCGAACCTGCATATGATCTTTCTCCAGTAGAATTTCTTGACTTGATCTGCTGAGATGTTTGAAAGGGCTTCTGCTTCTATCCATTTGGTAAAATAATCTATTGCAACAATGATCCATTTTGCTTGTCCCGTTGAGGCGGGGAAAGGTCCTAAAATATCTGTTCCCCACATGAAGAAAGGCCAAGGGGATAGGACGGATTTCAATGGTTCTCCTGGGGCGTAATGCAAATTTGCGAATCTTTGGCATTTGTCACATGTTTTGACGTATCTGGCCGCGTCTCTGTGTATTTCTGGCCAATAAAAACCCGCCCTTAGGATTTTTCCTGCTAAGGCTCTCGCCCCAATGTGGCTTCCACATGATCCTTCATGTATTTCCTCTAGTATCCCTTTGGCTTCTTCTTGGCTGACGCAAAGCATGATTGGGCCTGAAGATCCTCTTTTATAGAGTTTGTCTCCTAGCATGGAGTACCATGCTGCTGCCCTTTTGAGCTTGTATGCTTCTTCCTTTGCTGCTGGTAGCACATCCTCTTGGAGATATCTTATGATTGGTGCTCTCCAATCCTCTGCTTCGATGATCATCAAGACCTCTTCTGTGGTGATGCTGGGGTTTGCAATGGTTTCTTGGATAAAAGTTCTGTTGCTTCCAGGTTTCTTAGTGCTCGCCAGCTTTGACAACAAATCTGCTCTGGCATTCTGTTCTCGTGGGACATAGATCAGCTCGAAAGATCTGAAGAGGTTAGCGAGGCTGCGTACCTTCTCCAAATACTTGATTAGTTGAGGATCTTTGGCTTGGAACTCTCCTGAGACTTGGTTTGTTACTAGTTGTGAGTCGCTCTTGGCCTTTAAGTCCGTTATATCCATCTCCTTTGCTAATTTCATTCCGGCGATCAGGGCTTCATATTCTGCTTGGTTGTTGCTCGCCTTAAAGGCGAACCTCAATGATTGCTCAATTAGGACTCCGTCTGGTCCCTCCAATACTACTCCGGCTCCACTTCCTTTGATGTTGGAGGCTCCATCCACAGATAACGTCCAAGGTTGCTCGCTATTTTCTTCAGCGGGTGTTGTAAGCTCCGGCAAGAAATCTGCTAGTATCTGTGATTTGATGGCGCCTCTTGGGGAAAAAGTCACGTCGAATTCTGATAGCTCAACTGACCATGCTACCATTCTTCCTGCCAAATCTGGTTTTCTCAAAACATTTTTGATGGGGTAGTCCGTTTTTACCACAATTTTGTGGCTCTGAAAGTATTGCCTTAGTTTTCTCGCCGTCACTATGACCGCTAGTGAGAGCTTCTCAATCTTTTGGTACTTTGCCTCTGCGCCTTTGAACGTCCTGCTGACGAAGTAGACAGGCTTCTCTTCTCCTTTTATTTCTTGAACTAATGCGGAGCTAAGCGCTTTGTCCGAGACGGCGAGGTATAGGTAAAGAGTATTCCCTTTCTCTGGGCGAGTGAGGATTGGTGGCGAGGCGAGGAATGTTTTTAACTTTTAGAATGCCTCTTCGCATTGGGTACTCCATACGAATCTTTCGCTTTTCCTGAGGGTGGAAAAGAAATGGAAAGCCTTTTCTCCCGCGCAGGATAGAAACCTTGATAGCGCTGCGATCCTTCCTGTCAACTGTTGTACTTCTTTGACCGACGTTGGGCTTCTCATGTCTATGATGGCTTGGCATTTGTCAGGATTTGCCTCTATTCCTCTGTTTGTTAACATGAATCCAAGGAATTTCCCTGATTGTACTCCGAATGAGCATTTGGCGGGGTTTAGCCTCACGTTGTACTTTCTTACTGAGGCGAGGATGTCGCCCAAATCCTGATCATGCTCGCCCTCTTCTGTGGTTTTGACCACCATGTCGTCGATATACACCTCCAGATTTTTACCAATCTGTTCCGAGAAAACTCTATCCATAAGCCTTTGGTAAGTTGCTCCTGCGTTCTTCAAACCGAATGGCATGACATTGTAGAAGTGGTTGCAGGTGTTGCTCATGAAAGCTGTGTGGGGTGCATCGGCGGGGTTCATCTTGATCTGGTTATATCCTGAATAAGCGTCCATGAAACTGAGCATCTTGTAGCCTGACGCTCCGTCTATCAGTCTGTCAATGTTGGGTAACGGATAAGGATCTTTGGGGCATGCCTTGTTTAAATCCGTGAAGTCCACACACATTCTCCATTTTCCGTTTGCTTTTTTCACCATCACGACGTTGGCTAGCCATGATGGATATTTGATTTCCTCTATGAATCCTGCTTCCTTTAATTTGGTTACTTCTTCATTGATGGCTTCTCTCCTTTCTTCTCCGACCTTCCTTTTCCTTTGCGAGACAGGCTTGGTCTCTGGCGATATGGATAATTTATGTGTTATTATCGTCTCATCTATCCCAGGCATATCTGAGGGGTGCCATGCGAATAGGTCGATGTTCTCCTTGAGTGTCGCCAGGCTTTTTCTCTTTCTTCTGGCTTCATGGAAGTGCCTATGTTTGTTGTTTGGTGTGCCTCACTACCAATCTGAACTTTTTCTAACTCTTCGATGGGGCTGACTCTTCTGTCTTGGAGCTCTTCTCTTGGGTCTAGATCTAAAGGGCTGATCATGTTGACGCCTCCTGTTTTGGAAACTGGGCGAGCCGAACTTGAGGCGTTAACTGCTCTGTGTCTTATTTTTAGACTTGATTCGTAGCAGCGCCTTGCCAATGCTTGATCTCCTTTGATGGTTCCGACTTATCCGTTATCTAATGGATATTTGATGGAGAGGTATAGCGTTGACATGGCCGCTTCCAGGGTGTTAAAAGCTGGCCTTCCAATAATGATGTTGTACGATGTGAAGGGGGTTTTTACCACCAAGTATCTTACCTTGATGGTTTTGGCTTGATCTCTGACTCCGAATGTTGTGAGCAAAGTGGTATAGCCCATAACTTCTACTTGCTCGCCTGCGAAACCTACTAACGTGCCGTTGTAGGGCAGCAGGTGCTCGTTGGATAGTTGCATAGCCTTGAAGGCTTCCCAGTACATAATGTCGGCCGAACTTCCTGAGTCAATCAACACCCTCTTAACGTCGCAGTTTAGGATTTGCACTTGGATCACTAACGGGTCGTCGTCATGGGGCATGACCTCCCTTTTATCGTCTTTGGTGAAGGCTAAATCTGGAGTGTGCGAGATGGAAGTGTGTCCCACGAATTTTGCTTCGAACTCGGAACGCCTTATGTAGCGCTTTCGGGCGTTACTGGACTCGCCTCCGCCTGCGAAACCTCCTGCGATGGTGTTAACTGCTATCCTTACTTTTTCTCCTTCTAGGTTTTCCTCATGGTTTTCCTGTGGGTCTCTTCTCACCTTTGGGACTACAACCTTTCCATCGGCGGCGTCTTCTAGAAATTTCCTTAGATGGCCGCTTTTTATAAGTTCCTCGATGAGGTCTCTTAGTCTAAAGCATTTCTCGGTGTCATGTCCTTTACATCTGTGGTATGCGCACCACGCATTAGTGTTGTGTCCCATCTGATAATCTTTTCCTCTCTTTTGAGGTAATCTGGAGAGTCCTGTTTCGAGGATTTCATCTAGAACATAGACCTTTGCCCTGTTTAATGGAGTATATTCCTTTTCTGGGAAACTACCTGCATCTCGCCTCATCTGGTGATGGTATGGCATCCTTTGGGGGTTGTACCCTCTATGATCTGGTTGACGTCGTCTTGGCGGGTATGCTTCTGGGGCTTTGTAACTTTTGTTGGACGGCTCTTTTTCCCTCGCGTCCCTTGATCTTTTCTCGGCGTTGCTTTCCTCGCCTTTGATGTAACACTCTGCTCTCTTGATGACTTCTTGCATCGTGGTTGCGGGCTTTTGCGCTAGGGACTCGTTGAAGTGTCCTGCCTTTAAACCGTTGTGAAACGCTGCCACAAACATCTCCTGATTAGGATTTGATACTTTGATGGTCGCCTCGCAGAATCTTGCCAAATATTCACGCAGGGTTTCGGTGTGGTTTTGGCGAATGGTGAAGAGGCTGGTGGCGGTGACCTTAATGTGTTTTGATCCGGAGAATTGCTGGATGAACTTGCGCTGGAAATCTGACCAATCCGTTATGGAGTTCCATGGCAAATTCATGTACCATCTCAAGGCTGCTTCCTTCAAAGTGCCGGAGAGCAGTTTACATTTTAAATGGTCCGCCGCTCCTATGATTCCTGCGATGGTGTTAACTGCTATCCTTACTTTTTCTCCTTCTAGGTTTTCCTCATGGTTTTCCTGTGGGTCTCTTCTCACCTTTGGGACTACAACCTTTCCATCGGCGGCGTCTTCTAGAAATTTCCTTAGATGGCCGCTTTTTATAAGTTCCTCGATGAGGTCTCTTAGTCTAAAGCATTTCTCGGTGTCATGTCCTTTACATCTGTGGTATGCGCACCACGCATTAGTGTTGTGTCCCATCTGATAATCTTTTCCTCTCTTTTGAGGTAATCTGGAGAGTCCTGTTTCGAGGATTTCATCTAGAACATAGACCTTTGCCCTGTTTAATGGAGTATATTCCTTTTCTGGGAAACTACCTGCATCTCGCCTCATCTGGTGATGGTATGGCATCCTTTGGGGGTTGTACCCTCTATGATCTGGTTGACGTCGTCTTGGCGGGTATGCTTCTGGGGCTTTGTAACTTTTGTTGGACGGCTCTTTTTCCCTCGCGTCCCTTGATCTTTTCTCGGCGTTGCTTTCCTCGCCTTTGATGTAACACTCTGCTCTCTTGATGACTTCTTGCATCGTGGTTGCGGGCTTTTGCGCTAGGGACTCGTTGAAGTGTCCTGCCTTTAAACCGTTGTGAAACGCTGCCACAAACATCTCCTGATTAGGATTTGATACTTTGATGGTCGCCTCGCAGAATCTTGCCAAATATTCACGCAGGGTTTCGGTGTGGTTTTGGCGAATGGTGAAGAGGCTGGTGGCGGTGACCTTAATGTGTTTTGATCCGGAGAATTGCTGGATGAACTTGCGCTGGAAATCTGACCAATCCGTTATGGAGTTCCATGGCAAATTCATGTACCATCTCAAGGCTGCTTCCTTCAAAGTGCCGGAGAGCAGTTTACATTTTAAATGGTCCGCCGCTCCTATGATTCCTGCGATGGTGTTAACTGCTATCCTTACTTTTTCTCCTTCTAGGTTTTCCTCATGGTTTTCCTGTGGGTCTCTTCTCACCTTTGGGACTACAACCTTTCCATCGGCGGCGTCTTCTAGAAATTTCCTTAGATGGCCGCTTTTTATAAGTTCCTCGATGAGGTCTCTTAGTCTAAAGCATTTCTCGGTGTCATGTCCTTTACATCTGTGGTATGCGCACCACGCATTAGTGTTGTGTCCCATCTGATAATCTTTTCCTCTCTTTTGAGGTAATCTGGAGAGTCCTGTTTCGAGGATTTCATCTAGAACATAGACCTTTGCCCTGTTTAATGGAGTATATTCCTTTTCTGGGAAACTACCTGCATCTCGCCTCATCTGGTGATGGTATGGCATCCTTTGGGGGTTGTACCCTCTATGATCTGGTTGACGTCGTCTTGGCGGGTATGCTTCTGGGGCTTTGTAACTTTTGTTGGACGGCTCTTTTTCCCTCGCGTCCCTTGATCTTTTCTCGGCGTTGCTTTCCTCGCCTTTGATGTAACACTCTGCTCTCTTGATGACTTCTTGCATCGTGGTTGCGGGCTTTTGCGCTAGGGACTCGTTGAAGTGTCCTGCCTTTAAACCGTTGTGAAACGCTGCCACAAACATCTCCTGATTAGGATTTGATACTTTGATGGTCGCCTCGCAGAATCTTGCCAAATATTCACGCAGGGTTTCGGTGTGGTTTTGGCGAATGGTGAAGAGGCTGGTGGCGGTGACCTTAATGTGTTTTGATCCGGAGAATTGCTGGATGAACTTGCGCTGGAAATCTGACCAATCCGTTATGGAGTTCCATGGCAAATTCATGTACCATCTCAAGGCTGCTTCCTTCAAAGTGCCGGAGAGCAGTTTACATTTTAAATGGTCCGCCGCTCCTATGATGGCGGTTTGCGTTCCAACTGCCATCAAATGTTCTGACGGGTCCGTTTTTCCGTCAAATGTTGGAAGGTGTGGTGTTTTGAAGTTTTCTGGGACCCTTGCATCCCATAAGGCTTGTGCCAGGGGCTGAGAATCGTTGATTTCGTCATCGTTGTCCTCGTTCCCTTTGTCTGCCTTTTCTTGGTCTAAGGACGTTACTCTTGCTTGGAGTCGCCTTAGTTCGTTGACGGCCTCTGTCAACGTCATGTTGTTACCTGTGCCGGTGCCGGTACCGGATCCATGATTGGGTGTTGCTCCCGTCATGTTGGGAGGCTTTCGTCACTTGAAAATGGTAGGCTGGGAATCGTTTTACCGCAGCCCCACGGTGGGCGCCAAAATGTTCTGGTGAACAAATAAGGGGTGTTATATTCAGTTGGATCGTGTTCAAAGAGTAAATGGCTGCTGTCAATTGCGCAGCGTTTCTGTATGTATATAAAAAAATTGTCCTCTTTACAATGAAGATCTATTTCCTATTTATAGAAGGACTAGGGTGGTTACATCAAGGAGCCACGATCATGTAGTCCCCATGATAACGGCGGTTTCCTCCATTCTTTGGGTTGAAGTGGGCGGTTTCTTCCTCTTTCCACGGTGATCGCGCTGACAGGGGGTGGTTGCTTCCACATACGAGGACGGTTACCTTGTAGCTTCTTCATAAGAGTAGTTATTCCTGGGGCGAGGGCGACACCTATGGGGCGTGTCGCCGCCTTCTTGCTTTGGCGCCAAGTTTGATTATTTGAATGTTATGGACTATCTCATTGGGCCTTTAGTGAATTTGGGCCTATGTCCTGATTTCGGGCCTTTCCCCAGTCCATAATCTGATACAGTTTTAATGCAACTTTTTATAATGTAGCCTATCAAATTATTTGTATAATTTTAAGTATATGTGAAAAAAGTCAAAAAAAAATTATATATAAATTAATTAAATTATAATTTTATTAATTTTTAATATACAGACAAAGTAAGTACTATGAAACATCATCTAAACACTGCCATACATAAAAGAAAAATTTAAAATTTAAATTTAGATGATTACAGAAAATTCTATATTTTTATTAGTTTCACCATTGCTAGTTGAATTAAAGATTAGCCTTATAAGCAACTCTTAAACTTTTTTTATATAAAACAACTATTATACAATGGATTAGTCTTATAAATAAACAATGGATTACACAATAAAATAAAATAAGTAAAAGACAGAAAAGCCACCAAAAAACAAATAAAAGACAAAAACAAACAATGGAAAAAGTTTGGCTTATGTTCCAGTTAGGTTAGAGTTCGGCGCGAATAACACGTTTAACAGTCCTGCAAACTTTCCCACCATATATTTTTCTATTTTAACTTATTTTTTAAGATTTTTTTTTTTGAAAGTTTATTTTTTAAGATCTTATGAAGCAAAGAAAAATATTCTTTTTAACACTTGTTTGACTTGTTCTATACACATTATGCAAATGTCAATTCGACACGTATTCGTGTCGAAGCAAAGAAAAAAGACAACTATTTTTTAAATACTTGTTCATGTTGTTCTACGCCTTTTATACAAATGTCGAACATCGACGAGTATCTGTAATCTGTCGGAGACCACAAAGTCCTAGAAATGTATGGTTCATAGAAGATAATCCACTCATTTCAAGTAATAATCAAGAGCCAAATGTCTAACTTAACATAAAATTAGTACTTAAGAAAAGCACAGTTTACAAACCAAGTAGTAGTAGATGTGGAATATAACTTTGTACCATTTCAACCACCAAGAACAAAATGAAACTAACTATTTAAACCTTTTTCCCAATCATTTAACAAAAAAACAAATCCACATTCATTAAACATTTCACAAAACAAAAAGACGGCATTCTTAAATAACTTTCTACCAGCGGCTTTTATCCTTTGATTCAGTCCATTGAGGACGTAACGAGTTGTTTGAATTAGAAGAAACACTCTTCCATGAATACACATTGTTCGAATTCTGTTGAGCCCTGCCTCGTCCTCTACCAAAAGACGCATTCGATCGTTGTTGATAAGAAGATCCCCCGTAATCATTAGGTTGTTTACGAAAAGGAGTAAATGTCGACATTCTTTCATTCAGAATGTGATGATCAAGCCTTTCTGGTTTGCCTCTACCTGTACCCCATCCAACGCCAGCACCTTTGTGAATCGTTTCAGGAGGTGCATTGTTTCTTCTTACACCAAAAGTCGATGCATTCGGAGGAAACTTTGAATTATTGCCTTCTCTATTTGAACTTCTCCAATTGTCTTGATTATGCGACCTGCGTATTCAAGTTGGTTAGTCATAGACTTTACAATTCCGCGTTTGGCTTTATAATGCAGCCGACTGCAGATAGTTAAACTACATTACTCTACACAGTCTGCGCAACCAAAGTTTCAACTACATTACTCTACACACAAAGTAAAAGGAAAAAAGAGAAAATTAATAAACTGTACCTCTCGAAACGGTTATGATGTTGTTGACGTTCATGCCAGAGAACTGTTTCCTCTATGTCATTTTCAAAGATTGTCTGCAAAACATGGATGTTCAAGGAGGGTAAACCATGCTCAAAACATGAATAATGCCAATGACAGTTAACATTTTCATATTGAATAATACTTCATTTACCTTTTCGGGGAAATTTACACCATATAGTAGATGCTGAATATGACTCGAACCATTCATAGGCATCTCATATTTAACACAGCTGCAGCATAAAGTAATAATTAGCTAAACTAGAATGCTACCTTAAAAACTGAAAATAATATTTTCTCTTAATAGCTTACAAGACTTCTTCTTGTTGGTTTTTCTCAACGCACTCGTGACAAAGACTTATGATGCCGCCAATGCCATCACTGCTAAATATAAAGGAAAGAATGAGCTGTTAATATATATATGAAGAAGCTGCAAATATTGTTAGTAAATATCATTAATAAAAATCGACAAACCTTATGCTTGTATCTAATTTGTTTGAACTTAGCGAGCAAATTTTTTCTGCTACCTTGACAGTGTTACTAACCAACAACCTATCTACTTCAACCGAATTTCTTTTAGCTTCAGTTTCCTGCAAAACATAGTTTACGATTTATAGGCCATCCGGAAAGAATGCATATTTAATGTATATGAAAAAAATGATGTATTAAGTGATTCATACAGTTAATCCTTCCATGAGTTCTCTGGTTTCAGCCAATAGCCTTTTTTCATCCATATACGGAAGTTTGCATATACCCTTCATGAAAAAAACATCATTAATATTCTGTTATAAAATGAGAAACTAAAAGTTATAACAATAATATGTACTACGTGTGGTCAGTTATGTACACACCGAACATGATTTCAGTCTAATGTGTCGGTGCTACATAGCTTGAGGGAGATTACCTGCCACATGAAGCGCTTTCCTTCGATGTCAACTTCAAAATCTACAAAATGAAAATAAAAAAAATAAGGACAAGAAAACAAGTTCAAAGAATCACATACTTGAAAATAGTAAAACTTAAAAGTTAAAAGCTTACTTTGAGGAAACAAGTCAAATATCTTAGACTCCTCATCCAGCATCAACTGTGCATAAGCTTTTGGAAGTGCATAAGAACTGCATATAAATGAAATCAGATAAGAAATGGTAACATACTATGTGAGACCAATACTTTCGATTGAAGGTGTGTTAGACATGCGTTAGTATCCAAACACGATACTTGCACATGTGGTTGTTGCATTCAAACACTTCAACTTTTGCAAATTATTACAAAATGTTGGCGCTTTGTAGATATTAAATGTCATGGAAGATAGGAGAAAATAATTACGAAAATTACCTTCTTTGAGGGAGAACACTTAAGAGTTGATCAAAAGGTAAAAATGGAACACCTTTCTCAAAATTTACTCTCACTTGACCCATGCCTTTTAAGTCTGAAGCAAATGGACCATAGTGATAGGGATAAAACCTGTTTTTAACAATTTGCAGTGATTATTCTCATTTTCAACACATAAAATACATGACACAAGAAAAAGAAATTTTCTTAACCATATTTTTAATGTTAGTTACCATGTCCATGAAGCAACTCCTGAAAAGTAATATTGTAGAACCCACAACAAACCCTCAGTGTACTTCTGCACCTACAATTATTAGTTAGCAATTCTTCATCGTCACTATTGAATGTTGTTATGCAAAAAACGACTATTTTACAAAATTATTATAAATGCATATCTATCAGTATCAATGTTGTATCTGGTGTCTGTAGTTGTAGGAAAAAACTTACTATTTCTTTCCTTTTTAGCTCAATGTTGGTAGAACCGTCCACAGAAAACTTCTCTTTGTAATACCTCTCTTTAAACCCAACAGTTCCAAATTTTATCTAAAATGAATCATCACAATACTTACTAAACAATCATATATCCATTTATAAGATAAAAATTAAAAGGCCATTGGGGAAAATATGTATACCTTGTCAATCAAGAAATCTCCACTCTTCAATAAGTCTCCTTTGTCTTTTAAGCATGTTTTTAATTCCGCTTTTAAATCCTTTGTGTTTTTCAAAATCTAAAAATAAGGATCAATAAAATTATCAACAACTCATCATCATCATACTCCACTAATACATTGTAAAATGAAAAAAATATCAAATAATATGCGTATACTTACTTCTTCATCAGAAACAAGGCAAGCATTGTTGATAGCATGATCCTTTTTAATGCGAATGGCGCAATTTGAACTACTTTCGTTTTCAATATCCGTAATATCAAATGCATTCTGCTCTTCTTGCTTCTGGAATAAAACAATCGAATGAATCAATCAACGAAAGCTTAATGAATGTCACGACTTTTATATATTATATGCATGAACTTACTGATTGCTCTTGATCATTAATAATCCTTCTCAATTTCTTGCCTCTAATTGCACTCCTTTTATTGAAGATTTTTTCTTCATATGCACCAACCATAAGTATGAATTTTTCAACTCTTGATAGCTTCACATATGCATTATGTTTCTCCCCTATCTGCTTTCATATCATAGTCACATAAAATAAAATTGAATTTAAAAAATGAACCTTAATTAATAATTAGTAATCATATTGTAACATTGTTAATGTTACCTTATTTATGTCCACAAGATATCCTCCAAATTTACTGAACTCTTTCTTGTAAACAGTCATAAGCAAATCAATAGCCCCCTAAGAAAATGGACAAAAACATATAAACATATAGTTAAATACATTTATATTTTATATATTGAATTATATGTTGAATTTATTATAAGTTTATGGATACCTCATAAATATCCAAAGATGGCAAATGGGGAAGAAAATCATTTCCAGCAAAGAAACAAATGAAGATAAAATCATCAACTATTCGCTCAAAATCAACAATGAAATTTTTCGGAGGATCTTCTATAGTCATTTCTAATTCAAGATATTCCCTTAACAACCAAATATGCAAAAGCTGCAAGAAAGTGTATATGGAGTCATAATCAGAATCATTATATCAACTTCTGAAGTTATAGACTTTAATCAGTTATTAATTATTATTGTTATACCTCGAACCGCTTAACACCATTCTGTTGCGGCTTCTCATGATATTTAGGCACATACTCCTGCACTTGCAATGAATTATATTTTTCATGTTAAGTTAAGATATATATAAGATTAAATGTATAGTTTATTGATGATAAGTAATTAAGTTTCGCGTCAAGATAACCTCTCTTATGATCGAAAAATGAGGCTCATGGCTTGACAGTCCAAGCATTATAAGATCAGCATCCTGCAGCCGAAAAACGAAAGTTTGAGCTCAAAATTTTCAAATATCATAAAAGAAATTAGCACCCTAGCTATGAAATAAAAAAATAAACTAAGATTTCAATACCGAGCCATATAAGCAGTGAACGGTGTTTGGATCGTAATCAAGAAGACCTCGTTGTTTCCTTATGAAGGACATAATCTTATGCTCTCCTTCTCCAGGAACATTAGCATCAGATAAAATTACCTGAGAAAAAAAAACATCAACAAAATTAATAAACAATGAAAATAATCATTTATAATTTGATATGAACTTTATATGCATATGATACCATAATATCTTTCCATAATGAATCAGAGGATATTCTTGAAGAGATATAACTCTTAAGAGCCTCTGAGAGTTGGTGCATGAATTCTGTTCCTGGTGTTATTATATTTGAATCTGACACTTCACATTCTTGTTTAGGAAGAACCTGTTTTCCTTCCATTTCAAATTGCTTCCTCAGTCTCTCTTCCTCAGCTTCCTATAAATACAAAACAAAATTAATTCAAAAAAATACTAACCATTGAATAAAACTCAACATTTAAAAGAAAACTTTAAAAAAAAAAATCAATGAAATTAATACTTACACGCATTTCATCGTCTTTAGCCGTTCGAAAACGTCTAGTCCTTTGCTGGTTCATTTTTGCGCGTGGAGCTACTCCGTCTAATCAATACGAAAATCACTAAAACTATTACAAATGCACCCTAGCACCAACCAACACTAATACGTAGACATCAATAATAATTTAAATAAAAAAAAAAATAAACATAAATTGTCTAACACCGACCACATGATATCAGATACCGCACATTTTCAATCAGAAGTGTCGGTGCTAGCTACATAGCTATATATAGCGCGCATTCTTTTAGCCAAATAATTTACATTTACACTATATTACTAATTACATTATATTAAACTATTACAAAAATATAATCTTTAAATTAATTAGTCTCAATCTCACCAATGGCCATGTAGAGTAGCTTGCGAGGCTTAACAATGGTAACAAGGTGATCAATGTAGTCAAACATATTTGTAAACACTTGATCAAAAGTTGTTGGAGGAGAACTCTGAAAAACATATATACATAAAACTAATTAACTTAAGAAATCAAAGAATAATAATAATAATAGTAATAAAATGAAGCATAAAAAGTAATAATAAAAGAGAAAGAGTAACAAACGTTGCTATTTCCATCATCATTGGGATGAAAACATGGGTGGATAATGGAATTCATGTCAAGATAAAGATTATCATATTCGACAGTTGAAGTATTTGTGTCTTGAACTGCCTTTGAATATTTTTCTATTAACCATTTATAAAACGATGGCACACCCATAATCACACTTTCTCTATAAGATAAGATTAAAGAAAACTTTGTTTCTCTATTGTTGGTTTTGTGCAAAATAAAACACAATTTATTTATTTTAATTTTGGTGAAGTAGTAGTTGAAAAATCAGCAACAAAACCAAACAGTAGCTAATCCAATCAAGTTGAGAAATATGAAAAGACAATTTATTTCCTCTTTTCTCGAGCTTATCAATTTCTCAGAAGATTACTCATTACTTATGAATAATAATTAATAATGTTAAATTACTTTTCTAATAATTAAATTTTTTTCTTTTCTTTTTTTGGTTTTAAGCAGTGTTTTAAAAACCGGATCGGCCGGTCGGACCGGTCAGATCGTGAACCGGAGGGGTGATCGGTCTGGTTCGAATGTTGGATCTGTCATGCAGTTAGACCGGTGGGAACCGCTCAAAACCAGAAAAACCGGCGATTTTTTCAAACCGCCGGTTTGATTGCACACGCTTTTTTTTTCTTTTTTTTTTAGCCAACAGTCTCAAAACAACGTCATTTTGTATTATTTTTTTTAAATAGAAGAACCAAAAGAAATAAAAGAGAGTCCAACATTGAAATAAATATGTCTCCTTGGATTTTAATTTATTGGACACTTTGTTATTCCGTTTATGTTGCAATTAAATTTTGTTTAAAACTTATTTGGATTTGTATTTTATACTATTTTATTGTGTGTGATGACAACATTTAGAATTTGAATTTAAGAACTTATTATATTATGGAATTTTCGAGTTTTTCAAAAAAAATTATGTGTCATGTCATAATTTTTTAGAGACTGAGTCATCTGATTCGACCAGTTTAATACTTATATAGTTTTATTATAGAGACCGGTTCGTTCTACCGGTTTATCCGGTTTATTCATGCGATTCGATCAGTGACCCAGTGGTTCGACCAATAAACTAGTGAACCAGTATCCACACGGTTTAATGTCCGGTCCGGTTTTTAAAATATTGGTTTTAAGAGAAGAAAAAAGTAATTGAGTGTTTTTGGAATGAGATTTGAGAAGGCAACTGAAGTGAGCTAAACCAATCCAAGAGACTTGGCCTAGAAGGAAAGGAACGTAGAAAATCTAAACATCTCTGTTCTGTCATCATTAGTATTTTATTTTAGGTATTTGTGCATGTAGATAGATGTGACCTTTTCAAAAACACAGCATATCGGACATTGCACCTATGTGGATGAAAAATTGATTCACAAAACAGTAATATTAGAGCCCAGCATCCAACGAGTTTGGTTGGATTTAGATCGATAATTTATAAATCTAGAAAAATCTGTAATTTTTAAATTTAAACTCAATATTGACGGATTATATTTTCGTTGTTTTGGTGTTGGATTATACGGATGACTAGTAGAAGGGGTCAGATTTAATGGTTAGAATAAAATTTTATTGCTACATTTAAAATTTCATTAATCAGTGAATTTTTATTTTCAAGTAATTTAATATCTCGTACACAAAGCAACAAAAATATAAAAAGTAAATTAATATTACCTCCGTTCCAAAATATTAGAACTTATTCACTATTACACGTTTGTCAATGGATAATTTTGATTATGAATATCTTTAATTGTCTATAAGTAAAAATTATAGAAATTTGTTATCTTGAAAATACTCATCGAAACAAATCAAACAAGATCTTATATAGTATTAAAGAGAGTAAAATGCAGTTACTTTGTTTGAAATTTATAGATCTAAACACAATAATAGATCAACAAAAGATAAAAAGATCTTAATTGTTGTTCGATCAGTTTCAATTATCAAGATAAATTTAGTGCCTTGAAATGTTAAAATAAATGCTTAAATATAATTTTTGTCCTTGTATGTTCGCGAATTTTTGGTTTTAATCCCTGTATCTTTTTTGTTGCAAATAAGTCTATGAATGTACAAAATTTGTTGGTTTTAGTCCATGTTGTCTGCTGCCGTTACAAAAATGCTGATTTGCCAAACATTTGCACACGTGGCCACTATAATGTGTCAAGTTAAGTTGATCTAGTTATAAATGAAGGACCAAAATCACACTTAGGATAGAAAGAAAATGCATGTTTAACCATAATTTTGTTTCAATTTTTACAAGGTTTGATTTTGGTCCTTCATTTATGATCGGATCAGCTTAACTTGACACATCATAGTGACCACATGTGCAAATATTTGACAAATCGGTATTTTAATGCTAGCAGACAAAACGGACTAAAACTAACAAATTTGGTATATTCAGGGACTTATTTACAACAAGAAAAGATATATAGAAACTAAAATAAAAAATTTGAAACATACAGGAACGAAAATGATATTTAAACCTAAAAAAAATCTTTTCTACTTTGAACTTTTGCTTATATTTCCATTTTGTTTCATTAATCATTGCTTATAATACTCTTTAGCATGACCCAAAACATAATAATACAGTAAAAAATAGAACTATATAAAAGAGAGATATGTATATAATTGGCTTTTAAATATGTGAATTGTCCCCGCAAATATTGATAATTTTGATTTCAGTCTATACAAAAAATATTTAGATATTGATCCTTGCAAATGTATAACATTTTAGTGTTGGTCCTAATTATTTTGTTTTAATCCTTACAAAATTTATTTATATTGGAATTGGTCACTGTAATATGTAAAATATTTGATTTTAATCCTTTAAAATAAGGACTAAAACAAATATTATAAGGACTAATTTTAACATAAACATATTTTTGAAGGATTAAAACAAAAAAATAAAACATTACATATTTGCAAGTACTGAAATAAAAAAAATATTTTTATAAGGACTAAAATCAAAACTCTTTATCTTTAAATTTATTTTATGTTGCAAAATAAAAAGGGTATTTTAATATTTTGATAGTTTGTCTTTTAGACAAAAGTTGTCTCGTGATTTAATGAGGACAAAAATTATTATGTTTTTGTCCAATCTCTTACAACTTGTTTTGTCCAATCCCATGACCAATAATGGTACAAAAAAAGTTGTCAAGTTCTCAATTTTTTAGCAGATCAAATGCATCTTAAGATTCAAAAATTGGATAGTTTGCATAATCAAAAAAAAAAACTTTGGATAGTTTGTTTGTGTGAAACTCAAGACAAATCTTGATTATTTTGAGGCCTATTTGAATAACATTAAAACACCACAAGAAAAACCTAATTTTCTAACAAAACTTGTTGAGAACTTTAGCCCTCGATAACTTATCGAGTCTTTAAACCTTCAACGAGTAAAAAACGCCTTCAACAACATTATTATAATTAAAAAAAATGAAAAGGTCATTGTGGCAGTCAGGGCCGCCAACAATATGGGCCGGTTTTTAGAAAAAGGACCGAAAAATTTGAACCATTTCAAAAAAAAAGTGGATAGGCAAAAATGTCGACATAAGACTTGTTGGCGGAGTGGGCTAGCAACAAGTTTGGCCCAACACATTGCAAGAGCTTTAGCCTCCAACAAGTGTTGACCGTTTGAAAAAAAAAAGACCACTCACTTCTTGACGGCTTGGCAGCCAACAACCCAAAATGAGCATCAACTATTTTCCTCCCCCTCTATATATTCATCAATTCCCGCTAAGGAAATTAAGGGATAATAATCTTATAACACTCTTTAGCACAAACATTGTTTTGTTGCTAGAACTTGAGTATTCCTTTGGGAATACGTCTCTAAAAGAGTCATCAGGAATGGTGTAGAATTTAAATAATTCAAGTATATATCAAAAAATACATATATATATCTTTTTGAAAAAAGAATACGAATTGATTCCTCAAGGTTGTTAATTGGACCACCAATTTAATTTGCGCAAAACTAGATAAGTCTAACATATGATAATATTTAGAAGCATGTCTTATCACGACTCAACTAAGTGATATTGTATTCATGAGAATAAGATTGTCACTTGTTAAAAAGTCGTATATATCCTAAATTCTGATAAGTGGCTAAATGTCATGGAATCTCATACAAAATTCATATACATAAATATTATATGGATAATGGTTATGTCATCAAAATGATCGAGTAAGATTGGTACCTTCTTATAGAAGACTAACATGAATGGTATTAAGAGAATAAGAGTAACTTTTAAGATGCGGTTGATTATAAAAGGTCTTATGCAAAATTATAATGTAAATTTTCAACATATATATTACCCACACATGAGGTGCTACTTCAATGTTAAGTGTTCATAGCTTTGGAACTTTAAAGTGCTGAGTTCAAATCCTTTCGAAAACATCCGTAAAAGGATAATTATTGTTACTTTAAGAAAAAAAATTGTCTCAAATTTTAAGTCGTTCGACAACATCAATGAATCATTTCTCTTTTCCATATAAAATTAACAATAATGCTTATTATTACAAAGCACGCATCAATAAACGAAACGCGGGAAGTGATCTGACCCATATATTAATACCAACGCACCACATGATTTTTGCTATTGAAGGAGATAATATCATAATATATTTTGATTTATCTGAATCATGACACGTATGCATTCTTTCCCTTTTTATGAAATTTTTATTGCAATATATAGTAGTACTTTAAAATTAATTATATTTCTTAATTTATATGAAATGACAAAAACAATTTATTATTTGGACAATTTTTTTAATACCATGATATATGTACGAGGTTTCTACCGTCATTTAATAGTGATTAAAAACATAGGAGGTACACAGAGTGAATTACTTCCTCTCATTTTTTTCATCCATATGAACAGGGACGGATGCACGTTGGGCACTATGTGGGCTAGTGCCTGCACAAAAATTTTGAAATTTTTTTAGTATATATATATTATATAGAATTATGCCAACTAGTGCCCCCAAAATATTAGTTAAACAAGTTAAAAAAATAAATTTCACATTAAAATAAATATTTTTCATACTTTTAAAAAATAAAATACACTTATTTATCATATTTAGTTTCTTAACTAGTGTCATAGGAACACTAATTAACAATTTTCTATTATATAAGTTTATAATTTTATATGATACAATACAAGGTTTCCGTAGGCCCATACCATATGCACAATCTCTTGACTTCAAACACAATATAAAAACAATTGTAAAAAAATAATAATATAAAAAATAAAAACCCTTCTCAACTTGAAAATTATTATTGCGATGTATGCTGTGAAGATGAATTTTCAGAATTAGAAGGGATTGGTAATCTTTGCATAAAGCTAGTGGAGACAAGAAAGAATATTGTGTGTTCATTGGTCTATTTGCTTTGGAGTTACTTATCTTTGATATTACTTATGGCAACTGTAACTGCTAAAAGAGTTTTCTCTGCTATGAGTATTATCAAGAATCGGTTGCAAAATCGGATGGGAGATGAACTGATTGATTGATTGTCTAGTTACTTATATAGAGAAAGATACTTTTATTGATATTGAAAATGAGAAATTCATTGAGTAAAAAGAAATGCGAAAATCATTAAGTATTTTAAGAACTCGAGTTCTCCTAGAGAACAGATATGATGTATATTTATGTTTTTTAAAATGAAATGTATTAATGTAATAGATATTATTTTTTTGAGAAAATGTATATTTGTTATTGCAATTTTATATATGTGGTGCCCCCACTATGCAAAATTTCTGGATCCGTCACTGCATATGAACTAGAGATCAAACTTGTGATCATCTGCTTAAGAATTTCAAAATTCTTACTACTAATTTTCTATTTTTTTTATACACATTGAAACCAATTAAATTTGAACCTAAAATCCCATACATACTTATACTTATTGTTACTTGTGAGTAATTTTTGTTCTAATTAACGCTAATGGCCATAAAAGGAGGATGGAAAATATAACAAGAGAAGAATACAAACAACAAAGCAAACCAATGAAACAATTTGTCATCTCATCGCCCTAAAATTTAAATTTAAATAAACATTAAATACCACTATACTAAGGTTATGAATGTGATCAATGTTGATTTTGTTGTATAAACTAAGGACATGATCCTAAAGCTATGGAAGCATTGATGAAACTAATTAATGGGACTACAATTAAATATGTCCAAAAAATTGACGCCCGTTTTCTATTTCAATTTTGGAATCGCAATGTTTGTACGCAGTACAGTGAGATTAGACTTCTCATTTTTTTTTACTTAAAATATACGTATTAAATAATTCCTACATATTAAAGGATCCAATGTTGGTTTACAATTCATATAAATTTTGAATTAAATTTATAGTGTCGGCATCGTAAAAAAAAAAAAACTCTAGTGTCGGCGTGTAGCAAAGAATTTGTCTGTATATAAAAATCATACAGCTAATTAAGAGTCAAGACATGTACCATGAATATGTCGACAAATAAAAACAAAAAATTGAAATTTCATACACATAATTTATTTCAGAGAAATATTTGGTTTGACACAACCCTAAATATTAAAATATTAAAGTGATATTAGTTAATGTAATTATTTTATTTTTCTTTTAATTTTTTTATTTATGTATGCGCGCTTAAATTTTGTGTTTAAATACTTGTGTCTATGTAAGACTATCTCTTCATTTCATATATATATATATCTAATAAATTACTTAGTAAATGTCTCCATGAATATAACTTAATTGATAGAGACATCATATGTTATATGCAAGAGCTACAGTTCGAACCCTGATACTCTCACTTATTTCATCTTTAAGAGTTGAGTTTAACTCAACTGAATCTCAAATACTCAGACTTTATTCAAACCTGAAGAGGTGAAATTTTTAGTCACCCACCACTACTTGATAAAAAAATGACTACAATATATTTCTTCTAATCTCAATTACAAATAAAAATTGGTCAAATAAAAGTTGATATATTTGATTCAATTTAAAAAATAAATAGATCAACTTTTTTTTACTAATTTTTACTTGTACTAGAGTGAAACTAAGAAAAAGAAGATAGCACTCAAGAAATTTGTGAACAGCAAAATGAGCATGAACTAACAACTCTAACACAGTTTAAAAAACACTAAACATCAACTTTACATTTTTGCAAAAGCTGAAACTTAACTGCCGGAGCAACAACTCCGACGCCATTAATCCGATCACTGCCGAATCGAACATAAGCAGGACAATTAACAAAAAGATGGTACCTCCCAGAGATCCAAGTCCCCACCTTCCACTTAACTCTTCCGTTAATTTTGATGTTAACCAAAACCATTCCGTTATTCTGATCCTGTTGCATTGAGCTAAGCGTAAAAGGTGCAACCGGAACACCAACACCGTAAATAAACGGCGACCAAATGGTAAAATCTTTATGGCCTTGGTAAGTATCAGGAAGTGAAGTTGGTAGTGAGATTTGTTGGTTTTTATAAGAACCATACACGTGAAGTTTTTGATAGTAAATTCCTATTTTGTTGTTTGGGTTATGAATTGAGAGTGTGATTTGCATTGTGAGGGTTAGTGTGTTGGGAATAGGAAATGGTGAAGAATTTGGTGATGAGATGTTGAAAGTGTAAATTGTTGCATCTTGGATTATGAAATGTGGTTTTGTTGGTCTAAGGATGACCCATATTAGGAAGATTGTTAAGAGGATAAGGAAAATGAAGGCTACTATGGCGGCCATTATACGGCGGAGGGCGCCGCCACCACCGTCATGATGGCCGCATTCTTTTGTAGACATGGTGGTGGTTGCTATTAATTGCTCAACTAATGGAAGCTAATATGAAAAGAATGTAAATGTTGTGAGTTTGCTTGTGTGTGGTTTGTGTTGCAATGTCTCTATTCTCTAAATTTAGAAAATGTTTCTAGCACAAGGTTTGCCTTTATATATATAAAGGGAAAAATTATATAGGCTCTAGATCTTTTTTGGTAATATAGGCTCTAGATCTTTGTTATAAATCAGTGGATATGAGATAAATAATTAACTACTGATAACATTTGTAAAAAAAAATGTTATGAGTTTAACTCAGTTGGTAGAATATTGCTTTAAATATGTAAAGAGATTGAAATTCAAACTCCGATCACTTTAAGGATAGAGTTTATAGTCACTAGGTCATTTAACAAAAAAAAATTGTAAAAAAGACTACTAATTAATAACATGTTGGCTTAATATATCATAGATAAACTAACAAATTATATTTGAAATGTGGATGGAAAATTAGAAATATTGATGCAATTAACTTAAAAATATAACATGAATAAGAAAAATTAATTATTATTACTATATATTTTTAATAAACATAATGAATAAAAGAAACTATAAATCATATAAGTTGAAAAGCTATTTGAAATAGCCTAACCAAAAAAAAAAGGCTAATTAAGTAGATGTAAAAGAACGATGAAAAAATTAATAAATTCATTATATAAGCTCCTCAAAGAAGAATTATTATCAAATTTCTTTATTTTTTTTAAAGATCACCTAATATTGATCCTGTTTAAAGGTAGCTAGATTCAATTTTTTATAGTAATTTTTAACAAAATATCTTTTTTTTACTATTTTTTATTATTATAATATTTTTTTATTTTTTCTAATTTATTTTTAACGAAATATGATTTGGTGAAAATCATATTCAAAATTAATTTGGGTGGGGGAAACAGGTTAATTAATAAAAGAAAAAGGTACAGTACTGTTGGATACACATGGGAAGACAGTGGCGGGCCCTAAAATAATTATTGGAAAGTATGGGGCAACAAATGCCAATTATGATATACTGCTCCGATCTAGCCAAAATATCTATATTGCTGCAATCAATAAATCTCAATAGTTGTTTAGACAAAAAAAAAATCCTAATAGATGAATTAACAAATGTGAAACAAAAAATTAACTTGTGTTCTAAAGACATACAAGTTAATAACTTAAATGTAAAAAAATTATTTAAAAATTGTATATTCAATTTTTTAAAAGTTTGAATATTATATAAAAGAGTATTTTAGTAAATAAAACTTCTATTTCATCATTTAAATCAACACAACTAATTTTTATCTTAGAAAATGTGAAAAAAAAAATCAAATATATTTTTAAATGTAAAATAGGAACTATGCTTTGTTTTTACAAGTGAAAGTATATTAATGTGAATATAAAGGGGATTGGTAGCTCAATTTTTTTAAAAAAACCATGGTGTGCCTAAGATAGGCAAGCACCAGACATCAACCGTGTAGTTCAACTAGTTTGAACAAAGAAGTTAAGGAAAAATGTTAATATACTAACTAACTACTAGTAATTATAATTATTAAATTTGAGAGGGGTGACTTATTAATATGATATATTATTATTATTATTGAAGATGTGACATCTCCCTCACTTATAGTTTTGAAGTATTTGATCCGATGTTTCTTTCAAACCCTCTTAGACTCCACAACAAGTAGTATTAGAGTCTTAGTTCGGCTTGGTGGGGGTGTGGGAGTGGATCCTAATATATTGGATAAAATATAGGTTGTAAGAACTCGAGCATGCATATTGTTGGGTTTCAATTATGAGTGGCAAAGCCTCATATCAATATGAATGAGAATAATGCTTTATAAAAGATGTGACATATTAACCTAATGCCTTAAGATTTTGGGTGGATATATGACGTCTCTCTCTTGTAGTTATAGAGCATTTGAACTGATGTTTCTCCCAAACTCCCTTGAACTCCTAAACAAGCAAATTAGAGACGTGGTTTGGCTTTGTGGGGGAGCAGGAGTGGATCCTAGTTTTGGATCAACTATAAAATGTGGGAACTCACACTTGGGAGGATATTGTTGGGTTTTCATATGTGAGTGCTCAAGTCCACATCGACTATAAATAGAAAGAATGTTGAATTTATAAGAAATATGACCTTATAACCTAGTACCTTAAAATTTTAGATGTAAATGTAACGTCTCCATCTCTTCTAGTCCGGAGCATTTCACCTGATATTTCTTCTAAACTTCCTCTTTCTCTCCCTATGATCACTTTGATGGATTCTTCTTTGAAGCTTGATAAAATCAGCTCCCCCTATTTCAAATTACATTAAGTCTGAACTCTTGTGATAAAATGCATGATGATGCTAATCATCTCCATGGAGTTTCAGCCACTCATTTAGTATCACAAATATAAAAAATCAATTGCGTGAATCATAAGCCTTATCCAAATCAAATCTAATATCAAAATAACCTTCTTTTTTCCTCTCATTCATTCATGTTACTATGGTAGTTTTTTTTTTCTTTTTCGGATGTTATCATGGTAGTAAAAATTCCAATTTGAATTGTAAGATCTCACAATTTTATATAATCTTAAGATTAGTGTTACGCTTTTACTTCCCCTTCACACGATTTTGCGTAGAATTTCGATTTTAACTGCTTACATGTTATGCAATATTTCTTGGTAAAAACAATGTTCACATGAATATATTAACTAACTTATCATTAGGACTATTATGAATGTATAACTAGTATTGCACAAGTAAATGAATCGAAATTTAGAATCAAATTCTTATTCCATTATTTTTTATTTTTTTTCTTAACCAAGTAAATAATATTATTTTTTATCCTTCCATTAAGAAGAATAAAATTCAGCAGAATCTTGAAAAATAAGAAAACATAAATATCCATAGAATCATACTATAACAAATAAAAAATAAAGAGTTATTGAATTGAAAGTAAAAAAAATGAAACATGGAAGAAATTTGCATTGCATTATCCAATTTTGAACAAACACATATACACAATACAACTCTTTCAATCATGCAAGTGTTACATTACATATTATTACACTTTCATGATTTTTTTTTTTTAAAAAAAAACTGAAAATCTAAACACAATACATGGAATTGAAATCCATGACAGAATGAAACAAACCAAATTTACAATTTCTTGAAGAACAAGAAACACTGAAAACCCAAGATTCAAGAAAAAGTGGCAGAGCAGAAGAAATGCTCAACAAGAATTGGAACAGCCACAGCAATTACAAGAATAAAGATCAACATTCCAAACAAAGCAATCCGAACCGTAGTTACTAAATCACTATAAACATCGCATGAGGCAAGAAACGAGTTAACAACGACGGTGTTTGTACCTGAAGGACACATTTCAACTTTCACTTCTCCACAATGACCTTCTAACTTGTCCTTCATAACCGGCCACATTGGTTGCGTGAATCTCGCATTAGCACTAAACCGTAAATCCAAATACACAAACCCGCAAGGCTCTCCATGACCATGAATGCTGCTCCATTCATCGATTATCATAGACACGTTACGAAACTTTGCTTCTTGAGTCAAATCTTTCGCAGGTTCGTTGTAGAAAGGTACTGGAAGAGAGAATGTTGAGAGCTTTTCTTGACGATGGAATAGCGAAAGATGAAGAGAGTCATAGTGAATGGTGCTTCCAATGGTGTTGGAGTGTTCCGCAAGAAACTCGACACCCAAATTGGCTGTGAAGGTTTTTCCATTGGTGACATTGGAAACTGTTGAAGTTGTTGAAAGAAGTGTGAAAGGAGGAGTTAAAGGAATGAAGAACAACGCAATCGAACATGTGAGAAATAAGATCATCCATTCACCAAGAATTGCAAATAATGCAGTTGCTGTAGCATAAGCTTGATTCAAAGATGAATCATCAAGATCAATGGTGTAAAGAGATGCTTCTTTGTTGTTTTTCATGGCTGAAAGATTTTTTGTGAGAATGTGATGAAGAGAAGATAACAGAATTGAAAGAAGTTCTTTCAAGACTAATGTGAGAATGTGATAAAGAGAAGATAACAGAATTGAATGTGGTGAAGATAATGTGTGAATGCTTTTTATAAGCAGATGAATTGTGTTCAGATTTTATTTATTTGTTTTCAAAATGTTTAAATTGAAATTTTTATATTTAATTATGTTTATAACTGTGAGAAACCACTTAACTACTTTTTCTGTTATAAATATGTTTTAGGTGGTTTTCTGTTAGGTATTCAGTTAAGAGCTTAATTAGTATTCTGTTATATGTTTTAGATGGTTTTTTCTCAATGAGATGATGAAAAAAAAAATTAGTATATTCTGTTAATGTTTGATTTTATTTTTTGGACACCCCTATAGTTTGATCAGAATGAATCATACCAAATCAAGTTCAACTACTTATCTAAAAATGACAGATCTTTTTTGAGAAAAATGATATTAATCAAACATTCGAATTATTCAAGTCTGAAATTCTGCAATTGATAGGTTATACGTAAGTTTCATTATAAATCTTGCAAGAAGCGTGTCTCCCTTAGGAATTGCCTATTCTAATTCTAGGGTACGTTCGGTCTCTTTAGTGAATTTCAACAGTTAAATTAATTCAACAATTAAAACTTAGCTGAAAGAGATGGAGTTTTAAAAGTGATCCAATTCTCAATTTCGATATGCGACAACATTTTTATTTATTTTTTTGTCAAAGAGCATAATGGCGATACTCAAATAGACTAAATTAAAACTCGAAACGGCCCACAACTTGTTATCATCTGAGTTGTACTTACATGACATAACATAATGCCTTCTATGTTACACAAACTGTCTTCGTGTATCGCTGCGCAATTGACACAACGACATAATAGACAATTTCATCTAATAACAACATAAGCAGTAGTTTGTAAAAAGAGTATTAGATTATATGCTACCATTCCTCTTGCAATTAAGCAATCTTCAATAATTAACTATATGGTTTGACATCAACTATGTGACAATTCTTCCCTATTCCCAAAAGTTTTCCAGTCTCTTTTGGAGAATAGAATTCCACATCCAAATCCTCACAATAAACACACAATATTTTTTCCTTGCTTGGCCATATTCCAGCCTCAAATCTAAGTCTAAAAACCATCTTCACATCAAAATTCACAACCCCTTTATTCCACTCCTTAACTAGATTCTCTTGCACCAACTTTACTGAACTCTTCATTACCAAGTCAACATTCACACTCATATTGCTCATCTTCACCAAAAGTATAGGTTGTTGCACCTCAGCTATCGAGAGCACGACCTCACTGTAAAGTATTACCACGTTGAAATCGTCGAGAATCAATTGGATTTTCTTGTTTGGATTTGTTACGGTCAGTCTAACCTCATACATGCCTGTAATCTGTGAATCAGATACAGTGAAGTTCGAGACAGAAAGTGATGTTACCGCAAAACTAGGGTCGTGTGGATGCATAACAAACCAAGCTATACCAATAACAGCCGTTAAAATGACAAAGACAGACACCACTGTCAAGGTTAGACGCCGGATAAAGCCGGTATCAAAAGAACTTCTTGATGGCATACTTCTAGTAGAAGGGTGCTCCGTGTTCATTACTTCCGACAAAGCCGGTATCAGAAGATATTCTTCTCGTGTTTTTATCTTATAGTAGCTAGTAACAAAGTTCAATTTTGGCCTAATGCTATTACTATATATATCCTTTAAAACCAGTGTATAGGTCTTTCTTATAAAGGTGGTGTAGTGATCAAAAGTATAGTGTATCATGAATTTGAAAGCAGATAGAAACCACACATTAATAAGGTAAGAAAACAGGTACATATGTGAATGATGATCATAGCTGTGATACTTCAAAATTTGGAAACTACTTACTTTTAAGGTAGGTCCCTTTAAAACTATATTATTTTTTATAACTAAAGTAGATCCCTTTATGTTTATTACTTTATCTCTATCTAAGAAAGATTCATCATCATTCATCTGCTTTGTTGAAAATTATGGTATCAATCAACAATGCATTGGTATCTGATTGCCAATGGAAGACTGGTTTCTGCTTCTGTCATTAGAAAGTAAAATATTTCTGTCTTTTTCATTTAATCATAAGTAATCACTAAAGCTAAGGAATATTTAGTTAAAAATGACAGCTAGCATATATTATGTTTCCTAATTACAATAGGAATTAATGATTAGAATCATGCATTTATTTTCTAGATTGATTGTATAGTTTCTTTCCTAGAATAGGAATGTAGTCAATGTACTCTCTGTGTATATATACAGCTTATGCATATGGAATAAAATCATACTATTCAGCAATTTTCAATTTGGTATCAAGAGCATTGAAAAAAGAAAAAAACTTCCGCTGCTATCTCTCTCTCTCTCTGAAACCCTAGCCACCTTCCTCTTCTCCTCTCCTTTACATTCTTCTCAGTTTATATACCATGTCTGGAACAGAGATTCCAAAAACTGTGGAGAATACTTCTAACACCAAGACATCGTCCACGACACCGTCGACGGTGACCGTTCACGAAACTACCTCCCCACCAGTTTCTATAAAATTGGATGGGGCTAACTATCGTATTTGGTCCCAAGTCATGGAGATGCACATTGCTGGAAGAAGAAAAAAAGGATACATCAATGGAAGGAAGGCTGCTCCAGCAGAGAGCGACCCTAGTTATGATGACTGGGAGGCTGAAGATGCGCTCGTCAAGGGCTGGCTCATAAATTCCATGACAGACAAACTGATGACGCACTTCGTCCAATGTGGGACGGCTAAAGATGTGTGGGATGCTGTAAAAAGGAGCTATCTTGATGTCTCAGATTCTTCACAAGTCTATGAACTAATGAAGAAGTCTTTTCAATCCCGTCAAGAAGGTCGTCCACTTTCAGAATATTACAACGAGCTGAATTCAATTTTTCTAGAACTTGATTATCGCAGACCCAATGATATGTCATGTCCAAATGATGTTGAAAAATTGAGGAAACGCACTGCTGACGATCGAGTCTATGTATTTCTCGCTGGTCTTGATCACAACCTGGATCACATTAGTAAACCGTAAATCCAAATACACAAACCCGCAAGGCTCTCCATGACCATGAATGCTACTCCATTCATCGATCATCATAGACACGTTACAAAACTTTGCTTTTTGAGTCAAATCTTTCGCAGGTTCGTTGTACAAAGGTACTGGAAGAGAGAATGTTGAGAGCTTTTCTTGACGATGGAATAGCGAAAGATGAAGAGAGTCATAGTGAATGGTGCTTCCAATGGTGTTGGAGTGTTCCGCAAGAAACTCGACACCCAAATTGGCTGTGAAGGTTTTTCCATTGGTGACATTGAAAACTGTTGAAGTTGTTGAAAGGAGTGTGAAAGAAGGAGTTAAAGGAATGAAGAACAACGCAATCGAACATGTGAGAAATAAGATCATCCATTCACCAAGAATTGCAAATAATGCAGTTGCTGTAGCATAAGCTTGATTCAAAGATGAATCATCAAGATCAGTGGTGTAAAGAGATGCTTCTTTGTTGTTTTTCATGGCTGAAAGATTTTTTGTGAGAATGTGATGAAGAGAAGATAACAGAATTGAAAGAAGTTCTTTCAAGACTAATGTGAGAATGTGATAAAGAGAAGATAACAGAATTGAATGTGGTGAAGATAATGTGTGAATGCTTTTTATAAGCAGATGAATTGTGTTCAGATTTTATTTATTTGTTTTCAAAATGTTTAAATTGAAATTTTTATATTTAATTATGTTTATAACTGTGAGAAACCACTTAACTACTTTTTCTGTTATAAATATGTTTTAGGTGGTTTTCTGTTAGGTATTCAGTTAAGAGCTTAATTAGTATTCTGTTATATGTTTTAGATGGTTTTTTCTCAATGAGATGATGAAAAAAAAATATTAGTATATTCTGTTATTGTTTGATTTTATTTTTTGGACACCCCTGTAGTTGGAGAATAGAATTTCACATCCAAATCGTCACAATAAACACACAATATTTTTTCCTTGCTTGGCCATATTCCAGCCTCAAATCTAAGTCTAAAAACCATCTTCACATCAAAATTCACAACCCCTTTATTCCACTCCTTAACTAGATTCTCTTGCACCAACTTTACTGAACTCTTCATTACCAAGTCAACATTCACACTCATATTGCTCATCTTCACCAAAAGTATAGGTTGTTGCACCTCAGCTATCGAGAGCACGACCTCACTGTAAAGTATTACCACGTTGAAATCGTCGAGAATCAATTGGATTTTCTTGTTTGGATTTGTTACGGTCAGTCTAACCTCATACATGCCTGTAATCTGTGAATCAGATACAGTGAAGTTCGAGACAGAAAGTGATGTTACCGCAAAACTAGGGTCGTGTGGATGCATAACAAACCAAGCTATACCAATAACAGCCGTTAAAATGACAAAGACAGACACCACTGTCAAGGTTAGACGCCGGATAAAGCCGGTATCAAAAGAACTTCTTGATGGCATACTTCTAGTAGAAGGGTGCTCCGTGTTCATTACTTCCGACAAAGCCGGTATCAGAAGATATTCTTCTCGTGTTTTTATCTTATAGTAGCTAGTAACAAAGTTCAATTTTGGCCTAATGCTATTACTATATATATCCTTTAAAACCAGTGTATAGGTCTTTCTTATAAAGGTGGTGTAGTGATCAAAAGTATAGTGTATCATGAATTTGAAAGCAGATAGAAACCACACATTAATAAGGTAAGAAAACAGGTACATATGTGAATGATGATCATAGCTGTGATACTTCAAAATTTGGAAACTACTTACTTTTAAGGTAGGTCCCTTTAAAACTATATTATTTTTTATAACTAAAGTAGATCCCTTTATGTTTATTACTTTATCTCTATCTAAGAAAGATTCATCATCATTCATCTGCTTTGTTGAAAATTATGGTATCAATCAACAATGCATTGGTATCTGATTGCCAATGGAAGACTGGTTTCTGCTTCTGTCATTAGAAAGTAAAATATTTCTGTCTTTTTCATTTAATCATAAGTAATCACTAAAGCTAAGGAATATTTAGTTAAAAATGACAGCTAGCATATATTATGTTTCCTAATTACAATAGGAATTAATGATTAGAATCATGCATTTATTTTCTAGATTGATTGTATAGTTTCTTTCCTAGAATAGGAATGTAGTCAATGTACTCTCTGTGTATATATACAGCTTATGCATATGGAATAAAATCATACTATTCAGCAATTTTCAATTTGGTATCAAGAGCATTGAAAAAAGAAAAAAACTTCCGCTGCTATCTCTCTCTCTCTCTGAAACCCTAGCCACCTTCCTCTTCTCCTCTCCTTTACATTCTTCTCAGTTTATATACCATGTCTGGAACAGAGATTCCAAAAACTGTGGAGAATACTTCTAACACCAAGACATCGTCCACGACACCGTCGACGGTGACCGTTCACGAAACTACCTCCCCACCAGTTTCTATAAAATTGGATGGGGCTAACTATCGTATTTGGTCCCAAGTCATGGAGATGCACATTGCTGGAAGAAGAAAAAAAGGATACATCAATGGAAGGAAGGCTGCTCCAGCAGAGAGCGACCCTAGTTATGATGACTGGGAGGCTGAAGATGCGCTCGTCAAGGGCTGGCTCATAAATTCCATGACAGACAAACTGATGACGCACTTCGTCCAATGTGGGACGGCTAAAGATGTGTGGGATGCTGTAAAAAGGAGCTATCTTGATGTCTCAGATTCTTCACAAGTCTATGAACTAATGAAGAAGTCTTTTCAATCCCGTCAAGAAGGTCGTCCACTTTCAGAATATTACAACGAGCTGAATTCAATTTTTCTAGAACTTGATTATCGCAGACCCAATGATATGTCATGTCCAAATGATGTTGAAAAATTGAGGAAACGCACTGCTGACGATCGAGTCTATGTATTTCTCGCTGGTCTTGATCACAACCTGGATCACATTAGTAGCCGAATCTTAGCAGCCACTCCTTTGCCAAGTCTTGAAGAAGCCTATTCACAAGTCCGCCGCGAAGAGCAGAGACAACTCACCATGGGAATAGAAGATCGATCAGAAGTATCAGCCCTAGTTGTCCATAAGAACAACTCTCAGGAAACAACTGCTTCCCGATCTTCTAACTCACTCTCTCGTTTCTGCACTTATTGCAACAAAAATTCCCACACTGAGGATATTTGCTGGAAGAAACATGGTTATCCGGAGTGGTACAAACTCAAGCAAGCTGAAAGGAAAAGTAAAAAATCTGCACAGGTTGCTTCGATAGATAATCCAACTTCTGTTTTTCATGTAACTCGGGCATCTCCAAAGGAAGGTAATTCTGGTTTGGCTTTCATTTCTGCTGCTACTAACACTTGGGTTATTGATTCAGGGGCAACTGATCACATGACTAGTTATTCTTCTTTGATTGACTCACTAATTCCTTCACCTATTAAGTCTGTCCAGGTTGCTAATGGGACTCCTATGCCGATCTCTGGATATGGAAATGTCTCACTTTCTTCCTCACTTCCCTTATCTTCAGTTTTACATGCACCTAACCTTTCTAACAATCTTCTATCCATTAGCAAGATTACCAAAAATCTTAATTGTTCTGTAACCTTTCATTCTTCACATTGTGTATTTCAGGACAATCTTACGAAGATGACGATTGGTGTTGGTAGGGAGAGAGGGGGTCTATATTACTTGGAAGGGGCAGAAGGATTACAACAAAAAACAGATCAAGTTCTTCAAGTGACACAAGAGTCGTCTGACAGATTGAAGCTTCTCTTATGGCATTGTCGATTGGGTCATCCATCATTTTCTTACTTAGAACGTTTGTTCCCTCAGTTGTTCAAAAAGGTTCACGTCTCTAGTTTACGATGTGAACATTGCATTTATGCTAAAAATCATCGTGTACCTTTCAAAATAAGTATTAATAAAAGTCCATTTCCTTTTACCCGTGTCTTTACAGATGTTTGGGGTCCTTTCTCTACTCCTTCAACCTTGGGTTATAGATATTTTGTGTCTTTTATTGATGATTGTACTAGAGTGAGTTGGGTATATTTGCTAAAATCTAAACATGAAGTTTTAGATGTTATTCCAAAATTTTCAAAAATGATAATAACTCAATTCAACACTCAGGTTAAAGTGTTTCATTCTGACAATGGTCGTGAGTTTAAAAATCAGTCTCTTGCTAAGTTCTTTGAAGAAAATGGAATTTTGCACCAGACATCATGCACTTATACACCACAACAGAATGGTACAGCAGAGCGTAAAAACCGACACATTCTTGAGGTGGCTCGGGCATTATGCTTTGCTATGCATGTTCCTAAACGTTTTTGGGCTGATGCAGTCATGACCGCTACTTTTCTAATAAACCGAATGCCTGCACGTGCCATTGACTATCAAACACCTTTCCGAATGTTATCTCAATTTTACTCTATTCCTTCTGCCTTAAACATTTGTCCTAGAATTTTTGGTTGTGTTTGCTATATTCATGTTCACTCACACCAGAGGGATAAGCTTGATCCTCGTGCTCTAAAATGTGTCTTTCTTGGTTATTCAGACTCTCAAAAGGGATATAAATGTTACCATCCTCCCACCATGAAATACTTTGTTACCATGGATGTTCAATTTTGTGAACGTGAGTCTTATTTCAGTGGAGATGTGTCTCTAAGTCCTCTTCAAGGGGAAATTAACAGTAAAGAGGAAGACAAACTATGGCTAGATGAGAAAAGATTTTGGAACTTAGGTGGTCAAGGGGATCCCATGAAGGACGCAATTGATGGTCAGGGGGAGCCCATGGAAGATATAATTGATGGCCAAGAAGAGCCAGTTGTACATGACATAGTTGATAGTCAAGGGGAACTTGAGGAAGAGCTAATTGATGATTTAGAGAAGTCTATAAATTCCCCAGAACCTATAGCAACTGACCTCCAAACTAGTGAAAGGGAGAGGCCAGATAGTCTTTTCAAGAAGTGTTATACAAGGAAGAATAAGGCTGTTCATCCAAATACCCCTCTCAATGATATGAATACCCCTCTCGATGATACTACTACACCAACGGATGACTCTTCTGAGACTAATCTCGAGGTACATTCTTCTTTGCCCATCTTGTCTTCTGAAAATTTTATTTTAGGTTCACAGGTTAGAAACCAAGATAGGAGATATCCGTCTCGTGACCGTAGACCACCTGATAGGTTTGGTTTTTCACCTGAAAACTTTGGTTCTTCAAACTGTGTCTATCCCATTTCTGATTATGTCTCATACCATCGTTTGTCAAAAACTCACCTTTCTTTTGCCCTTCAATTATCATCTATGCCTATTCCTAGTCATTTTCAGGAAGCCCTTGAAAATCCTAAGTGGAAATCTGCTATGGTAGACGAAATGAAGGCTCTTCAGAAGAACTCTACTTGGGAGATGGTCGAGCTTCCGAAAGACAAGAAGACAGTTGGATGTAAGTGGGTTTTCTCAGTTAAGTACAAGTCAGATGGTACAATTGACAGGTACAAGGCCAGATTGGTTGCTAAGGGATATACCCAGACTTATGGAATAGACTACCAAGAAACCTTTGCTCCCGTGGCAAAAATGAGCACTGTTAGAGTCATACTCTCTCTCGCGGTTAATCTAGATTGGCCATTGAGACAACTTGATGTGAAGAATGCCTTCCTACACGGTGATCTCTTGGAAGAGGTATATATGGATCCTCCTCCTGGATTTACACCAAAAGGAGGTAAGGTTTGCAAATTGAAGAAGGCTTTATATGGATTGAAACAATCACCAAGGGCATGGTTTGGGAGGTTTAGTCATTCAATGAAGAAGTATGGGTTCAAGCAAGCTATGGCTGACCACACTCTATTTTACAAAAGAGCTGGTACTGATATTACCCTTCTTATTGTTTATGTTGATGATATGATTGTCACAGGTAGTAACCTCCACGAGATAGGGGAGCTTCGAGACTATTTGGCCAAGGAATTTGAAATGAAGGACTTGGGAGATTTGAAATACTTCCTTGGCATTGAAGTATCTCGTTCTAAGCAAGAACTTTTCCTCTCACAACGGAAGTATACATTAGATCTCTTGGCGGAAACAGGTAACTCGGCTTGTCAGCCGATGGATACACCCATTGAGGTGAACCATGGCTTGAGTATCTATCCAGATCAAATTCCAACAAATAAAGAGAGATATCAAAGAATGGTTGGAAAGTTGATCTATTTGACTCACACAAGACCTGATATATCATATGCAGTCAGTGTTGTGAGTCAGTTTATGCATAATCCTAGTGAGCAACACATGAGTGCAGTGAATCGTATCTTGGCCTATCTTAAATCCTCACCGGGAAAAGGCATACTGTTCTCAAGACATGGTCATTTGGACATTGTTGGTTACACAGATTCAGACTTTGCTGGGTCCAAATTGGATAGAAAATCCACATCAGGTTATTTGTCATTTGTTGGAGGAAATTTAGTTACTTGGAGAAGCAAGAAACAAAAGGTAGTGTCATTATCCAGTGCAGAAGCCGAATATCGTGCTCTTCACCATGCAACTACAGAGCTTACATGGCTTAATATTCTCCTAACTGAACTGGGGTTCGGTTCAGAGAAACCGATGACACTTTTTTGTGATAATACAGCAGCTATTGAGATTGCAAATAATCCAGTGCAACATGATCGGACTAAGCATGTTGAACTTGACAGGAACTACATCAAGGATAACTTGGACACAGGCAAGATAAAGGTTCCTTACATTAAAAGTGCAGATCAGCTAGCTGATATGATGACTCATGCAGTTCATAGCAGTCCATTCCATTCAGTTTTATCCAAGTTGGGCATGTCCGATATCTATGCACCAACTTGAGGGGGAGAGTTAAAAATGACAGCTAGCATATATTATGTTTCCTAATTACAATAGGAATTAATGATTAGAATCATGCATTTATTTTCTAGATTGATTGTATAGTTTCTTTCCTAGAATAGGAATGTAGTCAATGTACTCTCTGTGTATATATACAGCTTATGCATATGGAATAAAATCATACTATTCAGCAATTTTCAATTTATTTCGATAAATAAATAATGCGGTAAAAATATGAAAAGGTGTACTATAAAATCAAGCAAGAAATTTTTTCGAGGGTCTTATATTTAGGGACGCGGGTATTATTTCAGAAGGAACATTGAAGCCGAAATATATGCATTAATATTTCACAACTGTGCCGAGGCTTAGGATGTCCATACAATTAACCGTAAATTGATATTATTAATTTGTATGATATCACTATTTACAGCATCATAAAAGTACTGAAAGAATTACAATGACAAAAAGAACCAGCAACAAAGCCAAACATTTCTCTTAAAAATTCAAGTGCTGCTTGAATAGCTATGAACTATAAAACCAAATTTTAAACATTGAAATACAAAACAAACTCATCAGGTAAAAATTAAGATACCTCATGACGAACAGCGTCCTCCATTTTCCTCGGACATCATTCCCTTAAGACTTCTTGCTAACCAAATCGCTGTCTCTCGTGGAGAGACCTTATCTTTACCGAATGGCTTTAGAACAACTTGAAGTTCCTCCAGTCTATTTTGCTGCAACAAATCTGCAGACAATTCCAAAAGCTCTTCAAGTGCTTCGGCTCTCTGCCTGAAAGATTTCACGTCGAGTATTTCCTTCGCCGGCGGTTTGTCTTCGGTTGTAGGAGTGTTGCATTTACTAAGCTCGGATGAATCAGATTCTGAAACTGAAGAAACAGTGTTGCTCACTTCTTGTTCCTTAAGACTAGGATGATCTGGAACGCTCGGTTTCAAGCTCGTAGCGTCGGAGAAACTTGCAATTGTGTTTTTCATCTCCAACTGATCAGAAATATTAGATTTCAAGCTTGCGGATTCAGAGGAACTCGAAGATTTAAGAGCCATTGGAGAGCTTATGTTTCTCTTTTCTATGTCGTCCCTCATAACATTGATAAACTTGCCAACATCGACATTCTGAACTCCCATTTCGACCGATTCCATTACCGGCTGATCACTCCCAACGCGATAACTACTATGGCGAATAACATGGATGACATCGTCAAAGGCTGCAGGTAGATGACTAGTATCTTGCCTTTCTTGTGCTGCTGGATTCTGCGTGACAGTTCCTTTCTCTTGCGAAACTTTCTGGCTCGGTATTTTAGTAACGGTAGTTATAGGTTCAGTTTCAGCGACCAACGACAATCGCTCCTTCACCGTAAATTTGTCATCGCCAGTGACAGTTTCAGGCCTATTATTGAGTTTGTTTACTGCAACAACTTCTTCACAAACAGAGTTTTCTCCAGAATTTGAGGGTGGATGTTTGAGAGACTTGGTTAAATCCATTTCCTTAGAAATATCTTGAAGATCTTCGATTTCTTCGGCCACTTCAGCAGGCGGGTCAACAGATCTATTACCACACACGGAAGTAGTAGATGTAGTTGTCTGATTTCTCGGATGACTATCTTCCGAAGCAAAAATTTCCTTAGAATTTTCATCAGTTAAATTGGAACTCACTTTTTCATTACTACTAATAGTACTCTGAAAATTCATGGTGACTTCACAGGTTTCCTCGGACGCTTCTTCAGCCATCTTACAATGTGAACAGGTTGTTGACACCGACGGGCTGCGGTCTGGATGTGATTCAACACCGACAACATTTGTTACATTGTCATGATCAGGAAGACTATGTTCTCTCATGTCAATAAAAGTTGTTGCATCATCAGCAAGTTCACATCCTTGAATCGAAACTGAAGACGAGGCAGAATTACTACTGTCTGTTTGCATTCCTTTAGAACTTTTTTCAAAAGCATTCTGAGGTTCTCTAATAAACGGTCTAGAAATACGCGGCACGCTTCCATTGAACAGCTGACTGTGGCTTATCTCAGATTCCTGGCCTGTATTACTAGGACCTAGCTTCCCGCTATCGTTCGCTGCATTTGGAACATCAATCCCTGCAAGCCTCATTCGTCCTGGAAAAGTAGGTCGTCGAAGTAAGCTCGGGGGAGTTCTTTGCCTTGGCCTAGGAGGAACTCCATCTCCTTCTCCTTGTTGTTTGATAGGACCAGATGGTGGGGTCATATCATGTTTCGGTTTAACTTTTGGAGACGGCTCTGTCATCAGTAACTGCAAGTACATTGAAATAAATTTAAATGCTATGAGGAAATCTTCAAAAATAGATGGTACTATCGGTGTAAAACATTTTACACTATCCAGAAATCACAACCAATCTTATATGTGACTTTTAAGATAGTTTTATTAAAGTCAAACTTTTTAATGATCTAACGATTATAATTGATTGAGAGTGTACAAAAAAAATTATACTGACAATTTTTACCAATTAAATCGAATTTGAAAAGATAATATACCTGAAGCTTTGAATGAGGCGATCCGTATATTCGTTTTGAAGAATCAGGAGATGCCTTTAGTGGAACATTCGGAGACTCTAAATTAGGCTTCAAACTAGGAGCAATGAAAGTCGGTTTAGGCAATTTAGATGGTACGTCTGTATTTACTTTCGGCGTCGATACTCCACCAGCCTTTACACGACTGCCTCTCATCGGAGAAGTAGTTTCTCTACCTCTCATCGGAGAAGTAGCTTCTCTACCTCTCCCTTCTTTCAATGCCATCATTATATTTTTGATTGTTCTTGGCTGCGGTTTAGTTTCAACATTAGAATGCTGTTCATTATGAGATGATTTTATCACCTCTTGGAGATTCTCCGAGCCATCATCATCGATATCCATATCTGTAGCTTTGCTATCACACCTCGGCGCTGTTGTTGCAATGTTTCTGTCATTTGACATTAAACTATCTTTGTCACTACTTGAACTAGTACTGTTCTGACTTTCAGCCATATGTCTTTTAGTAATATTGACAGCAGAAATTGGTTTTTCGGGAGAAAAGGCTGTTTGAGGAGCGAAAGATGGACGATATTGATCGACATACGGTTGCAAATAAGGGTGCTTCAAAACTTCAGATGCCTGTTGTTTAGCAAAAAAGATGATAGTAAATAAATAATTTCCGAATTGGAAAAAGAAAATTCTTCTCAAAAGATGCTTACTGTTGGTCGATGCTCGGGACTTTTTCTCAACATGCCTTTTATTAGTATTTTCCTGTATGTACAATAGTAAGAATTTATGATTTTGATCAGAGCGAAATAGGATTCGATCATAATAAAAATTAGATAGATACTTACAATGAAGGGGAATAACACGGAGGCAAAGGGCCGATAGAGGAACGATTTATCTTGCTTATCAGTCCTGCCATATCCTGAAAAATAATTTACAACGCATTGTTAAAAATACACATAAGAACACACGGTGAGATACCTTCACTTCACATGCATAAAAATGTATAAACAACGTAGAGAATCACATAACGAGCATACATCACATATAAAGTAAAAAGGTCGGAAGAAACTTACAAATGCTTTAAAGGCAGGGCGATGAGCAGCCATCTCGTATACACAGCAGCCTGAACAAAAAATTAATTATTTTCAGTTGCACCAAAATTTGCAAGTATCAGATGCTTGCTTACAAAACATATACCTAATGACCAAATATCTGATTTGAATCCATACGGAATATCTGCAAGCAGTTCAGGACACATGTAATTCGGAGTTCCTACTACCTGCATAGAAACAGTCAAAACAATTACTATTTCCACATCTTGTAACTATGTATTTGTACATAAGTGAATTCACTTGTTAGCTTATGGTTAAGGAATTATGTGATTGTAAAGAAGAAAGAAACAAAATCTGTATTTCATACATACCGAAGAAGCCAAATCATCTGCTTTTAGTGTCTTAGCAAGTCCAAAATCACCTATATATGCGAGAAAAATAGAGACAAATTTAGGACAAAAAGTTGAAAACGTAAGTATGTGTCCGATGTAATTAAAAACAGTAGATGAACTCACCAAGGCGAATATCCTGATCCTTTGTAAGAAAGATGTTGGAACACTGTCAGAAAAGTCAACAAATCAGACATGATATATTTTGAATCTGAGAAAAGTAATGTCGGACATATATATTTGCTTTGTATAATATACCTTTAAGTCGCGATGTAAAACATAATTTGAATGAAGGTATTCTACTGCCAAAAGTAATTGAGTGAACCATTTGCAGAGTTTCTGAACAATTACAACAACTTACATCATGAGCCATTACATACTTTTAACATTTAAAAATACATAAGCAAAAAGGTTAACAAAATACGTGATTAGGGGAGATGTATTACAAATTTGAGGAGAAAAACGAGTAAACTTAATATATGGAGGGAAAGAATACCTCCTCGGGAAAGTAAGTGCCGTTTAATTTTTTCATCGTTTCAGCCCTGATACAAGTATGACAAACTTTGAGAAATTTGGCATATAAAATTTATAAACTTTTACACGAAACTGCGAATTCTTAGTTATTAACATAAACTCACATGTCTCCGCCTTCACAATATCCGGTGACAATGCAGACATAGCAACCCTACAACACAAGTAGAATAATCTTAGCAGAAAAGAAAACAATCACTATCAGGTATTTTCATAAACAAGCCCGCGAGCACAATCTGAATGGTGACATCAAGATTTTTATGTCTCCATCACCATAAAGCCACCTTAACCGAGGCTGAATTTGACAGCGATTCAACGCAACATGACTGTGAATGTGATTTAAGACCATGATCCAACCGTTTTCATTTTAGAACACAAACATAGTTCTTTCTAAATTGCAGTCCACAACCGTAATTACGGCTACAATAAATATGAAGGCTTTAGAGGTCTCCTCTCCGCAACAATATCGCAGCCGTAACAAATTGTTGAAACAAAAGTAAGAATATTTAAGAAAGTCTCTCACCTTCTCCACCCATGCTTCCTTAAATTCCACAATGTAAGGGTGCTTGATTCTTGCAATAAGAGCCATCTAAAATTCCCATCAATCAACAAAAGTTAAATCTCCACCACAAATTAAAAGCATATTCCAAACTATATGAATCAAATCAACAAAAAGGGATACCCCAAAAACAAAAACAAAAACAAAAACTCACCTCTTGATGGGCAGATCTTCTACATCTCTCAGTCTGCCTAGCAAGCCTGATTTTCTTCAACACATATCTACAAACAATGAACAAAAAAAAAGCTTAAATCACCAATCTTATGAACCTACCCATCATCAAATTTCTCATAAAAATCAATGAAATTGAAAACCAGGAAAAGTGTTGAGTGTTGACTATTACTTTTTCTTCTCAGCTTTATGATTAACAAGAATAGCAGCACCAAAAGCACCACGACCGATCTGTTCCATGATCTCATACTGATCCATCTTAGATTCCATTGTTCTTAATCCAAACCAAACAATTCACCAAACTAAAAAAAAACCCAATTTTAGTAACCAATCTTACACCATTACCCACTTCTCAAAATCCAAACTTTCCACATCAAACTCTTGAAATAACCTTCTTCTATCTACATTGCTTCTACAATACACAATAAAAAAAAATTCTTACCCTTCAATTTTTTCATTCAAATTTCAACAATGAGTAACAAAAAAACCATACCCTTGATGTTTTTTCTACAGAATTACAACTACAAAGATTCAAAGTTTCAATCTTTGTTACTAATGCTAAGAAAAAACAAGACCCAATACATAAAAAAACACACTTTCTCTCTCTTATGTGACAGTTGAATTGAATGAAGAGTTTTTAGAGAGAGAAGAACAAGAGGGGGGCTCATGGGTGTGCTTGGTTATTAACCGACAGTCACAGCTGGTCAATTTTAGTATGTTTTTGTTTATATTTCATTTTCTTGTTTTTTGTTTTTAAAAAATGTTTTTGTTTATATATACTGTAATTTTATTTTGTAATTTGAATCTTTGTTGTTGTTGTTCTTGTTTCTTCATAATTCATCAATGTTGGTTTGATGATGTGATAAGGAAATATGAAGAATGTCAACTTCATGGGAGAAAAAGAAATACTACTGTCAGTATATCTATTTATTTTTCCATAATAAGTAACATTTCAATTGTCACCAACAGTTTGTGAATTGCATTTCAAATTGTCTTAATTAGTATATAATGGACAAATCATGAAACTAACTATATAATAATTGTGGTAATTTTAGTAAAAACAAAAAATTTGGTAATTAAAGTATTTGTTGGTAAACAATGAATAATTGTATAGTATTAAAAATAAATTATAAGTGGAAGTTTGTTTAAGGTTAGGTTTAACTTAAGATCATAAATGTGTAAGCGATAAGAATTTTAGGTTTGTTAAATAGATGATTAGATGAACTTTTAAGGAGTTCAAAATTCTTAATACTAATATTGAAAGTTGAACTTGCGATATTGTGAAGTGTGACTCAACTTCATAAGCAGGACTAGACCAAGCTCAGTTGCCTACTCGATAAAATTTTGTTTGGAAGGTATAAATTAAGAGTGTGCATTTTCAAAATAAAATAAAATTAAGAGTATGTTTGAATGAGATAATATTTTGAGATAATTTAGTTTTTTTAAGAAATAAAAATTATTCGAATAAATTTTATTGTTTAGATGATTAATTTGGTGAATTTTTAAAATGACGAGAATCTATTATGTATTTTGTCCAAGCTAAATTTAAGAAATTTCAAATAACAACTAAAAATTAACAATTTGAAATTTCTTCCATGTTATAATACAATGTAAATATAAAATTGGTTCTTATACTTTACCAAAAGCAAAAGAATTACAAAATTGCAACGCATGACCATCAACCACAAAGATTGAGAGAAATCACACCTTAAGAATAAGCGTCTAGAGGTTTCAGCGGCCCCAACATCCGCAATAGTCAAGTCGCGTCTTGTCAAGTTCTCCTTCGTCAGTAACCTATTAGTTGTTGATCAACCTCCAAGAAAGAAAGAAACATGTTATTCGGGCAAAAGCAAGTAACCGCTGAGGTGCTTTTTGATATGGTGAAAATTATTTTGTGGTGGTGGTTGAAATCTCATAAAAAAATACTTTAATTTTGGTTTGAATTCGTGGTGGTTTAATTCTTAGTTTGTTTAGGTGATCGTGTTTTTATTTAACAAACGTGTATTTTTACAATTTGTTTTGGTAAACTTTGTGTACTTCCATAGTATTAGACATACTTTGTTCTTAACTTATTTTTAATATATTCATTTTACTTCTTAAAAAGAAAAATTGGTTCTTATAATTTTTACCTCCAATAATTTATAAATTGCAAATTTGACTTAAAATTTCAAAAATCGTCCATTGGTCCATTTAAATTTTAAAGTCGATCAGAAACTTTTTTTTTTATAAAAATAGCCCAAAAGCATTGTTAGAATAATACTCCCTCCGTTCTTAATAATAAGCAAAAGTCTTCACAAAAGTCTATCCTTAAATATAAGCAAATGTCAACAAATTTAACTCTATTTTCCAAAAGTACCCTTTCTTTCATTCTACTACCAATATTTAATACTCACATTAAATAACCATTTCATTGGTCAGTACAAATTCCAAAGAGAAACCCTACACAGAATACTCATTTTCTTCCTGTTGTTATTACTATCTGTTAAAAGATGCATAAGGTAAAAAGTAAAAAATTATTTACATATGAGATCAAAAGAAGTATATGTAAATGATGAAAGAGTTGGTGTTTATATTTTAAATTTGTAAGTAAAGATAGTAAAAATATCTTAGAAATATGTGTAGTCAAATTCTTAAAAATATAAAAGATATTATTTTCAATATAAAATTTATTTATTTTTAATTTATTAACTAATACTTCAAAAATACAGGTTAGCAAGCCTTTAAATTTTAATTTTAATCACTTAATTTTGAAAATGCAATAAAAGTGAAACTAACAAAATTCTTTTTACGTACCATCAAAATTGATTGAACTATTACTGACCCTTTTTATACCAAAGTCCAAAAGTATACAGTATGTTTTCTTCCCTAAAAAATGGACAACACCATTTGAAGCATGTAAACAAAATCTCTAACGACTATGAAAAATACACAAGGGCCTTAATCATTTTCACACACGTCAACAAAAAACTAACTTTATGTGTAGCTTTGAAAAGGTTCGAATTTTCTAAATCAAGTTCTAGAAAACATAATCAATAGTATGTAGCAAGAAAAGAGGTAAAAATCATGATGCAGCAAGAAAAGGTTCGAATTTTATGTCACTATTATTTGTGTATTTTGTAAATATTTGTAATATATTTATTTAGTCAAAATATATGCACTACTTTTTACCCCTCATCGGCAAAAATTTATGGATCCGCCATTGAGCACGTGTAAATATTAAATGTCTTTAATATCCAAATGTGTCCATACGAAGGATAATCCATGTGTCATATGTGACCGATCCTCTACACAAAAAGGATTCCATTATACTAAAATTTAGAATCGACATTTCATTATATATTTACTTTAAATTGATAAAATGTGGGATCGATATCTTTCTTTTTTCATTAATTAATTATCCTATTCTAGCTAGGTTAACATGAATTCTTGATGAGCCAACTCCCAACAAACCCCACTACTAATAGAGGAAGAAATAACAACCCAAGTTCAATGCAAAACTTTATCTACAAAAGTGATTTTATTCTAAAAAAAATTGGGATCAAGACAAAAGTGATTATTTTACTCCGTTATTTGTCAAACACAGTAGATTAGAATGAACTCGAATTTCCAATATGGGGCCATCACGACACCATCATTTACACAAAGATCAATGAGTTGAAAACGATATTTAAACAATCATTAGGGTATGATACTTACTACTTTCTCCGTCCCAATTTAATTGATACAGTTGACTATTTCACATATGCCAATATATTATTTTGATGATTAATATTTTTAATTGCATAGTAAAAATATAAAAATTTAATATTTTGAAAATACTCATCGAAACGAATCAAACAACATCTTATATGCTAATATTTATTTTTGTTTATTAGTAGAAAAATAAGGTCAAAGCAACATATATAAATAGTAAATAATAGTTAACTATGTCAATTAAATTGGGATGGAGGGAGTACGAAATACGAATAATGGAAGTTGAATAAGATCAAGTACTAACAAACACTAACATGATTTAAATAAGAATGCAATGCAAGGTTTCAGTGCTCTGTCTCATTATATTAACACCATGTCATGTGCTAATTCCTCATCCATGTTGATATTATATATGTACTACTAGTATTATATTATGATGATATGGTATTACAAAGCACATGGCTATGCATATCATCAGCATTTGCACTTAAATAACACGACGGAATTGGATTTGAATTATATATTTAGATGTAGTCACTAGTACTATATGCAATCAGCTGACTAAATTTATCAGATTTTTTTTTGTACAGAATTCATCAGATTTTATTTAGATGGTTCGTATTTTAAAATAATTTTTTTTTATTTTGATTAATATAAAATTCTGATTTTAAATTATATTGCCTGATTGTGATCGGACAACTACAAATTTTCTAACTACATGCAACGACTTATGACTGCACACAATCTAGATCAGACGCTGACACTTGAGAAATTAGGTGAGATCCTTTGGCTCATTATTTCTCTATTTCTCTATCATGCCCTCCTATCAAATTATGACCAATTGGATGTGTTTGAATTATAGATATATATCATTTTGGTTTGTTGATTTTTTTTTCCAATGTATCTTTAAATGGTGAATTCTTTCTTATATTAAGGACTAGAGGTAGTATTATATTATATGATTACATTTTCTTTGATAATTTATTTCCAAATAATTTACCAATATTTGTTGGAGGATTTCGATCTATGAAATATTTAAGACAACATATACAAAATTGACAATATTAGGTAAGTAAAGAACATCATTCAATCATAATATTTTTGCAAAGTCTACATCAAGTAGTTTGATCAAGGACTTCATCAGAAAGCTAGATTCTTTAATTAACATGCAAGAATAAAAGTAAACAAATATCCAAAAAAAATAGTCAATTAAGACTAAAATGCTAGCAACAATGAAATTTAATTTTTTGTCGTTCTACCAAATAAGTGGTGCAACTCTCCCAAAATTCATTTCTTTTAGATTATTGGTTTTGTAACTTTCGAGTACAAACAACATTTAACCTTATTTCTATTGAACCGTGGTCTTCATTGTTTTTGGAGTCATACCCGACCACTATCACCGAGTGCCATATGCAATAACCACCCGAATGTAGTCCTTTAAAACCATCTAATGAAACAAAACAAAAAAATTAAACTTAACAATATGTTAATTTTGTTATTGTTTATTCATTTATCACTACTTATTTATAGCTCTAAAACTCCCAATCAATACATAGGATAACTATCAATGGCTAATGGGTAACAACTTTTTTAGGTCTATATTGATGTTTGTAATCCAAGTTCTCAGGTCCTCAGAAGCTGAGCTCTAAGCTCAAGGAAGTCAGAAGCTGAGCTCTAGGCTCAGAAGCTCTAAAGAGTCAGAAGGTTCAGAAGCTGAGAAGCTCATGTTCTCAGGTTCTGAACACTCAGAGTCTGATCACTCAGGCTCTGATCACGCAGATTCTGAACATGCAGGTTCTGAACAACGCAGGTTCTGAACGCTGAGACTCTGTTAGTTAGTTAGTTAGTTAGTTAGATTTTTGATTTCATCCTAGGTAGTTAGTTACAATTGCTTGGTAGTGAAGCAAGCCTCCTTTTGTATATAAATACCTTTGCCCCTAGTGGATGAATAACAACTTATCTTTTTCTCTATTCTTTCTTTCGATTCAATTCCTTTTTCTCTCATTCTCTCAATTACTCCAACAAATTAGTATAACAGAGCCCGGTTCGTATTCATCGTTTTCGTTTGATTCCTTGATCAAGAATCATGGCAAACAATGGTACAACCTCCACGCAATTCCAAGCAAATCTTCCAGTTTTCAAAGGCGAAAACTATGATCGTTGGTGTGCACAAATGAAAGTGATTTTCAGATTTCAAGATGTTCTTGAAATTGTAACTAATGGAGTAGAAGAATTGGCTGCAGATGCTGATGAAGCAGCAAGAACTCGACACAAAGAATTGAAAAAGAAAGATGCTAAAGGCTTGTTCATCATTCATCAATGCGTGGATTCTAATATCTTTGAGAAGATAATATAAGAAGAAACCTCAAAGGGAGCTTGGGATACATTGAAGAAAATCTATGGTGGTGATGAGAAATTGAAGGGTATCAAGCTGCAAGCTTTGAGAAGGCAATACGAGATGATGCAGATGAATGAACAAGAAACGATTTCTGAGTACTTGGCAAGAATGTTGGCCTTAACGAATCTGATGAAGTCATGTGGTGAAGCCATGACTGATAGGTCCAAGATTGAGAAAATCTTGAGGACCTTGACTGAGAAATTCGATCACATAGTGGTTGCTATTGAAGAATCAAAGGATTTGGCAACTATGAAGATTGAAGAGCTGCAAGCATCCTTAGAAGCTCATGAGTTAAGGGTGAAGCAGAGGAGTTCGAATAAGGCAGTGAAACAAGCATTACAGGCCAAAACTCAGAACAAGAAAGGGAAAGATAAGTGGAAGAAAAAGAAAGAGGATTCAGAGAATTCAACCAAGATTTCAAAGAATCAGGATGAAAATTCCACAAAAGAACGTTCTCAAAACAAGAATCTGAAGAAAAAGGTAAATATGAAGGAAGTACAGTGTTATTGTTGCGATAAGTTTGGTCATTATGCAAGGAACTGTCCTGAGAATAAAGATTCAGATAAAGATGAAGCCCAATATGCAGATGGAGGTGGTAGTGATTCTGATGATTCACTCCTAATGGCAATCACAAATTCTGAGGCAGACAAGTCAAATATATGGTACTTTGACTCAGGATGTTCTAACCATATGACAGGTAATAGAAGCATTTTGATTGACTTTGATGAGTGTCTCAATACGAAGATTAAGCTTGCCAACAATGAATCCATTATGGCTGAAGGTATAGGGAATGTTAGGGTTCAGATGTCAAATGGCAAGAAAGCTGTGATTGAAAAGATTCTCTATGTGCCTGGAATACAGTGCAATCTGTTGAGTGTAGGGAAATTGGTTTCAAAGGGTTTCAAGGTAGTGATTGAAGATGAGACACTACAACTCTTTGACTCAAAGAAGAGATTGTTCCTCAAGACAGCTCAGAGCAAGAATAGGACCTACAAGACTCAATTCAAAGTCATTGGAGATGAATGCAAATCTGTAACTGCTGGTAGCAGTCAAGTTGTCTCTGAAGGGATTGAAAGTATCTTGGTGAAGAGAAAGGATGGACAATAAGCTATTATCACGGATGAGTTGTATGTTCCCTCAATGGAGAGTAATTTGACAAGCATGGGTCAATTACTAGAGAAGAACTACTCAGTGAAAATGCAAGATAAGGAGCTGAAGCTGGTTGATGCAAAGGATAGAGAGATCCTGAAAGCTCCAATGTCCAACAACAAAACCCTTAGAATGTCGACCAACAAGTTGGAACATCAGTGCTCTGTTCCAACTGTGAATGAAAGTCAGAACTGGATTTGGCATCATAGGTATGGCCATTTTCATTTCAGGAGTTTAAACTTGTTAAATTTGAAAAAGATAGTGAAGGATCTTCCTCATATTGAAGTTCAGAAGCAACTATGCAAAGAGAGTTGCACAGCCAAGTCATCAAAGAAGGTTCTGGACAAGACACCAAATGAAGCATGGGCTGGTGTGAGACCGTGGACTGGTGTGAGGCCCAGTATAAGTCACTTTAAGGTGTTTGGGTCATTATGTTTAAGACATGTGTCAACACATCTTAGAAGGAATTTAGTTAATAGAAATACAGCAATGATTTTCCTTGATTATCACTCAGCTGGGGCTTATAAACTGTATTCTCCAACAAGAAACAAGATGGTTACATGTAGAGATGAGGAGTTTGATAAAGCTAAGAACTGGAGTGGTAATGTTGTACACAGAGATGTTGCAGCATCTGGTGGTGTGACAATTGTGCCTGAAGAAGCTTACAGGAATGAGATCGTTGGAGAACATGAATTAGGAGGTGTGATGTTTGTAATCCAAGTTCTCAGGTCCTCAGAAGCTGAGCTCTAAGCTCAAGGAAGTCAGAAGCTGAGCTATAGGCTCAGAAGCTCTAAAGAGTCAGAAGGTTCAGAAGCTGAGAAGCTCATGTTCTCAGGTTCTGAACACTCAGAGTCTGATCACTCAGGCTCTGATCACGCAGGTTCTGAACATGCAGGTTCTGAACAACGCAGGTTCTGAACGTTGAGACTCTGTTAGTTAGTTAGATTTTTGATTTCATCCTAGGTAGTTAGTTACAATTGCTTGATAGTGAAACAAGCCTCCTTTTGTATATAAATACCTTTGCCCCTAGTGGATGAATAACAACTTATCTTTTTCTCTATTCTTTCTTTCGATTCAATTCCTTTTTCTCTCATTCTCTCAATTACTCCAACATATATTCATCAAATGGGGTGAAGGGAATCTCTTTAAAGCCGTCAATTTAAAATATATATATATATATATATATATATATATTTATATATATATATATTGTTTAATTTTGTTTAATGTAGTGTTTTTCTTTTGCTTTTTCTTATGGGAAATTTTTTAATGATTACAAAAAAAAAAGAAATGTTTCATAATTCATGCATCTAATTCACTTTTTAAAATATTTCACAAATTAATTACACAAAATTTAAGAGAATATTTCTACTTTTGATTGCTTAACATGTGCCCTTAGCCTGAAAGACACATGTTAGCAAGACCCTCTTTTTATATATAGAATAGAGAAGACATCGCCAGCTTGTCCACTTTGGTAATCATCTAATTCATCTCCTATACAAATTTCAACAGCAGTAGGCTGGATGATTAAGACTCGCATCAGGGATAACTCATCAGATTTAACAGTCGCATAACCCTTGATGAAATAAAGGACTTCTTCCGAGCGTCTATCACACTGTTACTGTTAACAACGAAAATCTATTAAATCTTGAATACTATAGAATATAATTTGATAAAAAAAACAATAATATACAACTTACCATGTCTATCCTTCAAAAAAAAAACTTACCATGTCTATGAAACTCTCCTCACTTGAAATGTCATTCAAGTATGGGTAGCTTTCTTCTAACATTACGCCATATTTCAGAACATAGTCAAACCCTTGTTTCTGTCTCCAATTGCAACAGAAGACCCAATCATCTACATCTAATAATTCCTGTTTGGATAGTTCAACATCCACATGTTTGTGAATTTTATACGCTCACTGTATTGCTTCTAAAGAAGAGAATGTCCAGCAAGAATACATATCGCCCTTATCTCCGACCTTTGGCAAAACACCCTTATTTCGCCAATTAACTTCGTCCGGCAGGTCATAACAAAAGACACATGTTAGCAAGACCCTCTTTTTATATATAGAATAGAGAAGGAAATCTCTTTGAAACTATCAATTCGAAATTTATCTCTCTGATGATTCTATATATATTTTTTAATTAGTGTTTCTCCACTATTTTTATGCAGGAGCATATATCCGTCAATCCCTCAATTTTACCCAAAATAATTCTTTATTAACCATTAACCTTAATTATTTATGGAGTCATACTCGACCACCATAGTGTCATATGCAATAACCACCATATCTCCTTTTAGGGTTATATAGGGTGGACCATATCTCATCAAACGCGGTGAAGGGGATCTTGTTTAAACGGTCAATTCAAAATCTAATTTTTGTTAAATATTGTTTAACATAGCTATGTATGCGGAAGTTGTTGGATTGCATGGAGGCAACTGCAGACTAGACGGAGGCTACAAGACTATTGCACCCCATTATATACAGATAAGAGGGATTGCTTTAGCGGACGATTATCCGCTCATCTACCGGGAGCAACCATGTTTTGCGAATCCGATTGGGGTTAGATATCAAATTGTCGTTGCACAGCGCATTCATTGTTAGTGGTTGGATATGGTTCGATAAACATAGAAGATTATTGGTTGATTAAAAACTCCTTTTGGCTAGATTAGGGCATCGGCAGATATATAAAGTTAATATAAACATAATAATAGTTTTGAATCTAAGGAAGATAATGATAGTTTCGTAAAAAAAAAGGCAAGATAACGATAGTTATGTAAATCTAAGAAAGATAATATAGTTTTGTGTTGTATATATTGAAACCATTTTGGCATTAGATGAATTGTAAATAAAACTTTCATGGTCATAAAATGTAGTGTCATCATTTGGTTATTTATTTGGTATAAAAGCCAAAAGAGTTTCCTACGAGCTCGAAAGATTGTGACCCGTCTCAAAATTAAAATTTTAATATGTAATATACATATGTTTAATTAGATTTATATTTTATATATTAATTGTTTAAATTATATACAACAAATAAGCATATTAATAAGGAAGTTTTATCTCGAAACTTGTGTATTCAATGTCTTGAAAATATAAAAAATTATCTTTATAATATTAACTTTATCTTTAATTTCCAGTTTTAGTATGCTTAACAAGTACCTTCGGGGCACTGTTTCGCATGACCCTATATTTAATTATCTATTATTAAAATTATAAAAATTGTATATTTGAAAGTACGACAAATTAAATAGCATCCCATTTATTAATATTTACATATGTATATTAATAAAAAAAACATGGTCAAAATATATCATATAAATAGTGTAGAAAATCAAAATTAGATTATTTATTTTGAACTTAAGATATGAAAATCCATACACAACACAAAAATATATGGAGATACAGTACATGATCACTTTGTCAGATACCATTTGAAGACAAAAATAACTAGCTCTAGCACCATTGCACTTTACATTTGTCTCAAAACTAATATCAACATTAGCTGAATTTACGGGGATCACTCCCCCTAGGATGATTGTTGTTTAGTTTTTTTTTTTTGGGCTTTAGCCCTCAATTATATATATATATATATATATATATATATATATATATATATATATATATATATATATATATAAACCTAATATCAACATGCATAATGACGTTCATCAAGCACTCATGTAATTTTCTCAAAGACAAAATTCTCCAAACAAATTTGTAACTAACTTATCACAAACTTCTGATAAATAGAAAATACTCATTCTTGCCTTTCATCTTGTACATGCTATGAACTACGAAGCATATGCATATGTTTGGTTCAAGATGCTATTGTGTCTCAATTTATTTTGATAAAATAACTCATCATTTTTTTTTATATTAAATTAATTATATTTTTTAATTCATGATAAGAAGGTCAAAACGAGTTATAATTTTTTTAAAAAAAAAAAAACAAAATAAGTTATAATGTAGGATATAAGTAGTATAAAATAAAAAAAAATATAATAAAAAATACAATTATGACAAAATTGTTATTTAGAGAATTTATTAGTTTTTACCGTGTGTGAGAAAAAACATCAAATTATTTGCTAATTATAGATTCAACATTAAAAAACACACAAATTTGACCAATTCAGATTATTTAAAAGCTAAGCAAATAAGATATTAGTTGTCCTAAACTTGACAACTTAAAACAAGTTAGGATCCTCTTCAATTTCTTCTTTTAAACGAAAAGAAAAGAAGAGTTATATTTTTTTTTTCATATTGAGAAAAGAAGAGTTACAATAATAATAATAATATAAAGGAAAGTAGCATTTATTTACATTGCAGTGAAAGAAAGCAACAAAGGGAGAAATGAGAAAGCAAAATGAAGAGCGAGTTGTTATCTTAGGAGGCGGTGTTGCCGGTTCTCTCATCGCTAAATCTCTTCAATTTCATGCACATGTCACACTCGTTGATCCGTAATTATTATCTCTTATCATTTTTCAATTTCAATTTTTTGCAATTTTTTTAACAGCTTCGTTCATTAATTTTATCATTTTGTAATTAAATTTTTTATTTATTTAATTGGATAGCTTATTAGGGTTATTAGAAGTTGAGGTTTATTGCTACATCATGAGTTGATTTCAAGAGAACTTTTGATGCATAATTGAAAATTTTGTTTTACCCCTTTTGTTTTTTTGGAATCATAATCGCTTTTTAGAATTTCCCAATTTTTAAAGTTTTAATTTTGATGCTGAAAACTTTGTTTTCTTTGGAATTGGAGGTGTTTTCCTCACTTGTTATTGTCTTGATTATTGAAGTTTTGTACATGATCGATTGTTGTATAGATTTCTACAAAGCGCGGACACAAACACGACACAGACATATTAAGCCTGTTTGAATTGACTTATTTAAGTTTATCTATTAGCATAAACAATTGATACTGGTTGGAAACTTGGAAGAATTTATGAAAACAACTTATGACATATCCATCAATAGGTTGTTTTCAACTTATTTTCATAAGTTCTACTAGATAGCTAGCGTGTATGTTTGGTTTTGCTTCAAGTAAAATTGATTTTGACAGAATTGATTCTACAAAATTGATTCTGGCTAAAATTGATTTTAAGTTAAGGAAAATGTTAATCAGTGCCCCTGGGGCACTAGTTAAGCATATAAATATGGAAATTCTATCTCGGGATTTGTGCATTCAATGCATCGAGAATGTAAAAAGTTCTTTTATCAATATTAATTTTATCTTTTATTTCTATTTTTGGTATGCTTAACAAGTGCCCCGGGGGCACTGTTTAGCATGACCCTTAAGTTAAAGTGGTTTATTTTTTGATATATTCATATAAAAGTGAGTTGATCAAAAAAATTGATTGTAAGAATCAATTCTAGAATCAGAAGCTACGATTTCTAGCTTCAAGTAGAATCAATTCTGGAGACAGAATCAATTCTACTTTTGAGAAACCAAACAAGTCAGAATCAATTCTACACGTCCAGAATCAATTATGGCAACATCAGATTTGAAACCAAACATACACTATGAAAACAACTTATAGCTTATAGGAAAACCGGTTGGCTATATTTTATCTTTTGTTTTAGAAATACTTATACATAAGCACTTATATGATAAGTGTTTGTGCTATAAGTGTTATATTAAGTTGTTTATCCAAACATAGTGTAATTTTTTGGTAAAATAGAAATGATTGTATGTAATCACAAGTGTTATGGGCGGACACTAACATGTGTTGGTTGGTAATATATAGATATTTTTCCATGCACATGGTTTTTGAATTGTAATTGTCTTTCCGTGCTTTTCCTGATTGAATGCAATTGATTACAGGAAGGAATATTTTGAGATTTCATGGGCAGGCTTGAGAGCAATGGTAGAGCCATCCTTTGCAGAAAGGACAGTGATTAACCATAGAGATTACTTCACGAAAGGTGACCTTGTTACATCCAGTGCTGTCAATGTGACGGAAACTGAAGTGTTGACTGCAGATGGTCGTCAGATTGCGTATGACTATCTTGTTATAGCCACTGGTCATGCGGATCCTGTCCCCAAACTTAGGAGCGAAAGACTTCATCAGTATAAAGAAGGTAAACTTGAACTGTATTTTTTTTTTATTCTATAAGGTGACAAAACTATTATGAATTTAAACTGATGCAAAATTTGCTGACAGTTAGGTGAGCCGACATTACCATAATGATTTCCTTTAAATATTTCTTAAATTATAATTTCTTAGTTGATCTTTGAGGAGATCGAGTTTCTTCCATTGAATTCATGTAGGCTAATCTTTATAATTGGCTGTATTAGAATTTGTGAGGCCTATACTCAACCACAAAAGCTAGCTTGAGAGTTGAGGTTTGCACTACATTTATAAAGACCATCTTTGCCATATCTCTAGCCAATGTGGGACTTCTAACACACCCCCTCACGCCCAGCACTATTGGGCTTGGTGCGTGGAATCAACAACAACGGGTGGCCCAAATATGGAAGGTCTCCACAACAAACAACAAATGGATCTAGGATAGGCTCTGATACCATATTAGAATTTGTGAGGCCTATACTCAACCACAAAAGCTAGCTTTTGTGGTTGAGTATAAGCCTCACAAATTCTAATATGTTTTATATTATTTCTAACAGGCTGCAAGGCCTTCCTTACACTGTATGAAACGAATCACTGTAAAACAATGTTTTAAAAACCGAACTTGAGATCAAATCGATGAGACCTCCAGGTTACGGTTCAATTAGAGGTAGCAATCATTGAACCGGATGACAAATGGTTGAACAAACCCGGTTCAATATGGTTCAACGATACTAACGTAACCGGGATCAGACCAGCCAACGAACTGGCCAGTTTCCGATTCAACTGGTTGAACTGGCCTCATAAAAAAAAGTTGTAAGTACTAATTAAATAAAGGGCAATGGAGCTCTTGTATCACCATGGAAGAAATATTGGAAACCAAAATAACTTATTGAATTTTGAGCACATTGCTATTATCTATACCATCAGACTTGGGATTATTTTGTACTTTTGTTTTTGATTCAATCATATTATATACTGACATTGTTCATTTTAGTAGTGTTTTGTGAATGATTTTATAAGATGGACTCGACAATGTATAAATAGTTAGTTACTGTCAGCACTTGATTTATAAAGCTAATTTTCTTTGGCAGAAAATGAAAAGATAAAATCTGCTCGTTCCATTCTGATTGTTGGAGGAGGTCCTACCGGTGTGGAACTTGCTGGAGAGATAGCCGTTGATTTTCCGGATAAGAAGATTACTCTAGTTCACAAAGGACCAAGGCTGCTGGAATTCATAGGGGCAAAAGCTGCTGATAAGACTCTAAAATGGTTGAAATCTAAGAAGGTTGAGGTGAAACTAGAACAAGCAGTCAACTTAGACAGTACCACAGACGGAGACCGCAAGATATATCAAACTTCAGTCGGGGAGACCATTGAAGCAGATTGTCATTTCTTATGCACGGGAAAACCACTTGCTTCGGCATGGCTTAAGGAAACTGTGTTAAAAAATGACTTGGATATTGAGGGAAGGATTAAGGTAGATGAAAACTTGAGAGTCAAGGGCCGGAGCAACATTTTCGCAATTGGAGATATTACAGATATTTCAGTAAGTGCTTGTTATTAGTAACATATTCTGTTTTTCCACTGTTATATATTTTAGCACCCACTTTTATAGCACACTCAACCCACAAGTTACTCGGTCTTGTGCTGCTCCCATGATCTTTTGTCCGTTTTCTTGAATTAATCCGAGAGATCATGTTTTATTGCCTGGATTTTTACTAGTATTGAGTTTCTACTCACTAATGATGAAAACATTGATGTAAAATAAATGAGAACAACACTTGTATGGTTGCTACTAAACAGGAATAGTTAACTTTGCCCTTTCAAATTATAGCTAGCTCATGAAACTGTCGGCTTTTTTCTTTGACGACTATATTGACTGGAGGCTTTACTGCATGTCAATATATTTAGGGTCTATTTGGATTGACTTGTTTAAGTTTATCTCTTACATAATCACTGGTAAGACTGTTTGAGAGAACTTATAGAAACAACTTATGACACGTCCATAAGTTATTTTCAACCCATTTCTCTAAGCTCTCCAATATAACTTCCGAAAAAAGCTTATAGTTTAATATACAAACCATTTTGGCTTTACTGTATATTGTATTATACAAAGAGCCCATACATAGCCCTTATCTGATAAATGCTTATGTTATAATCGCTTAGTTAAACTGTTTATCCAAACATGTTGTTCTTTGGGTATGTTCAGCAACTTTGTTGGGAAAGAAAAATGTCCAAAATCCTTGAACTTAGAGACTCAAGTTACTACGTGACATCAAATTTAGATTTTAATGTGTTTTCATTTCTCGAGATAATTTCATACAACTCTCTTTGATTTTGTCTTATGTAACACTGACGATCATCGATAAACCTATTGCATTTTAATCTCTTTACAAGCCTCCTGATAGTTTGTTTTTTAATGGAATTCAATTCAACAGGAACTCAAGCAAGGGTTTTTGGCACAGAAGCAGGCGGGAGTGGTTGCGAAGAACATGCGGCTGATGATGGAGGGAGGTAAAGATTGTTGGAGGGAAACTTACAAACCACATCCAGCAATGGCAATAGTTTCACTAGGGAGGCATGATGCAGTGGCACAGTTCCCGTTCCTAACAATCGGTGGAAGAATACCTGGCTTCATCAAATCTAGAGATTTGTTTGTTGGTAAAACAAGAAAACAAATGGGGCTCAACCCTCATATTGTATAAGCTTGACACACATTATTTATGATTTAATCAGTTGGATCATAGGAATGTGGATGAGGTATTCCGCATGTATATGAAAATTACCTAAGGGATGGGGTATTCTGCTTAGGCCATTAATTATTGTGAGCTAGATATCTGTGATCGATATACACTTGTATCTACCAGATTAGTCGACCTCTGAGACTAGCTCACTTCAAAGTGTCCTAAGATGGTAAAATTTACAAGATTAATGGAACTGTGTGTTACACCTTTTATTGTCATGTATAAATGATTATGTTATCGATGATCAACTATCAAGGAGTAGTTCTAGGACCCTATTAATCCAAACAAAATTAGTAGGAATTCACTGAGACGAAGTGAATTTCTCACCCCTCACATGTTTGGTTTTAGATACACAGGTTGAAAGAGGTAAGAGGACAATGAAGTAGCTGGATTCGAATAATGTTGAGCCTACCTTATGACTTTGTTTTAAGAATTGATGTATAAGAGCCAATTATTATGTTATGTCAGTAGCATGTAATGACTATGTACTTGTCATTTTGCTATAACAAACAAAATTTGTATTGTAATTTATTGTATTCGAATTCAATTATGGATGTCTATTAAAATTTGTACACATAATTGCAAGATTTTAACATAAACTTGAATGAATGTTCCTCTTGATAATATTGACATTTTTTAGCTGAGCAGGACTTTAAGGACTTGTAAGTTGTAATTTTATTGAATTTTTTTTTGCTTTCATCACCACCGGTTTAATCTGGTTTAGAAGTCAGTTCTGGCAACGAAAAAAAATACATCACTAATATTTAGTAAAAATGAAAAATCCAAAATCATAAGACAAAAGAAATAAGAATCTCAAACACGACCTCTAGATTGAAGATAAAAGTCAATTTTCAACCCAATTAGTCAAAATCTGATGAAAGTGATGGGTAAAGATCTTATCCAATTTTTTGACACAGGTAAATATCTTATCCTAAACCAAACAATTTTGTACTAAATCAAACTCATAGTCCATAGTTTAGTATTGGATGATTATTACAAGTAGGAAAGGGTCATTTTCTTTCGGTCAAAGTGAAAATGAAAACAAATAAAAATTCTAATATTAAGAAGATACTAGAATCCTGATGCCATCATGATGCAATCATTTAGTCAAAAAAAAAAAAAAAACATGATGCAATCACAATGAGCTAAGTAGTTCACGAGAATGATTTTTTTTTTCTTTTCAATTATAACACCATTTTTCAGCTCATGATAGCGGAAAAAATTATTAAAAAAACCAAACAGAAAATTTCAATTATAATTTTTCGCCTGCTTTGAAAATTATATTCTTGACAAACAAGACAAGATTGAGCTTATGCAAGCTGGCTGGCAACTATACTTTTCATATTAAAAAAAGTATTCATCATCATGATCATGAAGATTCACGAATATGGTTATATTAGTGGTCTTTTTTATTATTATTAAAAATAAGTTTAAATATAATTTTAATCAATGCAATTAATTATAATATTTATTTATTTTTAAAATTTTGTAAGTTTTTATTGTTTAGATTTATTCCTTACAAATAACTATTGATTTTTGTATCTCTGCATGTTTGATTTTATTTATAGATGTGCCAAAATTAATTTCATAGTGTCGTATTGATTTTGACATTTTTTAGTAGAATTTATTTTGCCTCAAATAAATTTTTTCTATAGAAAAAATTTATTTTTCAATTTATTATTTTAAATTATGTCACGTTCAACTCACTTTTAATTCATTTTAATCACTGCAAAATCAAAGACGCTTTATTTATCCAGAGGGATCCTACTAAAAAAATAGTTATTGATTCCTTGTAAAAAAAAAAAAGTGGTTGCTTGAGAAGTTGCATTACAACACCTCATTAAGGTTGTTAAAGTTGACTATTAGCTACTAATTTGTCTTTGGTCGTGTTTATGTCCAAATTCAAACTACGATGTTTCAACTTTGATGATACATGCAATGACGTAACAACATCTATATTTATATTGTTTCCTTATCTTATTGTAACATAACAATCATTACAAACATAATTTCAAATTTTGATCAAAGGAAAGATTATTACAAAACAAATAAAAAATGGTGGAAAAGAAAGTTGTGATTATTGGAGGTGGTGCTGCTGGTGCTGTTCTTGCTAAAACTATACAACATCATGCAACTGTCACACTTATTGATCCGTGAGATTTCTCTTTGATTATGTAGCAATATTATGTCTCTTTAATTATATTTTGTGTCTTGTTTTTTATGGTTTTTTTTGAAATTTAGGTTGAATGGTAATTAAATTAAGTCAAATCGTTATTAAGTTTCCAAGTTCGAACTCTGGTCAGAACCATTCTTAATCAGTTTTTATTTATCTTTTGGTTGAACTCCGGATGATTAGGATCCATTTTTCCTAGGAGGCAGAGGGTTACACAAAAAAGTTAAATAGTACTCCCTCCGGTCTTATATATGAACAAAAATTCATTTTTTAAATTCATTCAATAACTAATGTATTTGGTCTATAATATAGATTAAATACATTAGTTTTTGAGTCTATAATATAGATTAAATATATTAGTTTTTGAATGAATCTAAGATGCGAACTTTGGCTTTGTTACCATATAGAGAATTATGTTGTCAAATAAGGCCTTATTGGTAGTTTCATTGTGATCATGATGGTTTTAGATTACAGTTGCATTCGCACTTACATTGCGAAAAAAATGTGAACTGTTATAGTATGGTTGCGAACTGCAATTTAAAACCATATCGAATACATCAGAAACTTGATATCTAATTGTAGTCGTGGACTTTTATTTAAAACCATACATGGAATTTATTGTCTAAATTGGTTCTAGTAACTAATTTGAGTTGTTGAACACAGGAAGGAGTATTTTGAGATTCCATGGGCAAGTTTGAGGGCAATGGTGGAACCATCTTTTGCAGAAAGGACAGTGATCAACCATAGAGAGTATTTCACAAAAGGTGACCTTATTGTATCAACTGCCATCAACATAACTGAATCTGAAGTCTTCACTGCCGATGGCCGTCATATTGCCTATGATTATCTTGTTATTGCCACCGGTCACACAGATCCTATCCCGAAAACAAGGACCGAAAGACTTGACCAATACAAAGGAGGTATGTAATACTACTTAGTGCCTTATAGTGGTAACTACTAACTCTCTAAGCTTTAGAAATATCTAAATTGAACCGATCAAATATCGATCAATGATTTAAACCGCTATTGTGTAGTAATTCTTGATATCGCAGAAAATCACAGTCAAATGTTGATGATGAGACCTCGAATGTAGTTGTTTTTGTGGCTGCAGAGACATTAGAAACCTTGATGTTCTAACCTAGATCGACCTTTTTTAAAAATCTCGATAACTTATAAGTTATAACTCTTGATCTTTCATTCGAAGTGATTACTGTTTGTGCTAGTCTATATAGAATAGGTAGCTTGTATATATCTTGGACCTGTTTGGATAACAAGCTTAATTAAATGTGTTTAACATAAGCTTCTATCATATAAGTGCTGATGTATAAGCTATTTCATAATAAAAGACAAAATAAAGTCAAATTATTTTCATATTAGTTACAAGCCATTTTCATAAGCTATTATGAAGAACTTATGGAAATAAGCTGAAAACAACTTAGGGAAATATCATAAGCTGTTTCTGTAAACTCTTCTAAACAATATTCACAAGTGTTTATGACACTAAATAAGCTCAAATAAGTCAAGCGAAACAGACTCCTAATCAAAGTTCCACCATATAATAAATTTCTATTTCCTAATTTGTGTGAAGTTATGTAAAAGATTTTCAATGTATCAATTTCATATGAGTGACAAAGGATCCATTTCTTTCAATGACAGAAAATACAAAGATAAAATCTGCACGTTCAATTCTAATTGTCGGAGGAGGACCAACTGGTGTCGAGCTAGCAGCCGAGATAGCTGTTGATTTTCCTGACAAAAAAGTGACCATAGTACACAAAGGATCAAGATTGCTAGAATATATCGGACCGAAAGCTTCAAGAAAGACATTAAAATGGCTTAAATCAAGGAAAGTTGATGTGAAGCTAGATCAATCAGTTGACTTAGACTCATTCACAAATGAGACTTATCAAACTTCAGCTGGAGAGAGTATAGAAGCAGATGCACATTTTGTATGTATAGGTAAACCACTTGCTTCAACATGGCTAGGAGAAACTTTTTTGAAAGATGATTTGGATGGTAATGGAAGAGTTCAAGTTGATGAATACTTGAGAGTTAAGGGTAGGAGCAATGTTTTCGCAATTGGAGATATTACAGATATTCAAGTAAGTCCTTAAAAAAACCGAGTCAAATTTATAAAGTCGGAATATTACTGTCTGATTAAGATTGGACGAATTAAATGTCATATCTATCCGTATTTGTTAATACTAAATTTTGATTGAAAAATTGAAATATATGTTACAGGAAATAAAACAAGGAGTGTATGCACAAGGCCATGCTAAATTAGTAGCGAAGAATCTAAAGCTATTGATCGAAGGAGCGGAGAAAGAACGTAAATTGGGAACTTACAAGGCACAAGCACCGATATCTATTGTTTCGCTCGGAAGAAAACATGGAGTTGCACAGTTCCCTTTCATGACAGTTATTGGAAGGTTTCCTGGTATTATCAAATCAGGAGATTTGTTTGTTGGAAAAACAAGAAAAGAATTAGGACTTGAAGCTAATGCTAAAAAATCTTAATTTCATATAGTTCTTGTGTGTGAGTGTGTATAGTTCATCTTTTCTAGTTATTGTCTGCATATTTTGTGTTTATTATCTGTTTTCTTTCAGAGTGTATTCCATTGAATTTTAATGTATCTATAGTAGTATTTGTTTATAATTTTGATTTTTGTAAGTGTTGTATATTTACACCTGATAAATAAATGATTTTGAGTTCTGTTTTTTAGGCTGAAATATTTTTTTTTGTTAAATTGCACTTTTGACCTTTTAATTTTCACAAACTTACGATTTTAGCCTCTTATCTTTGATAATAGCACTTTAGTTTTGACCTTTAACTTTAGCTCCTTTTGCATAAGGTTAACTACCTACTGATTTTGACCAAATCGACACACATGTAACAATATATGTTAACGTGAAAAGATAGAATTATAACAACTAGACTACGTGAAAAGAAAAAAAGACATAATAATTGAAAGACAACAATTAAAAAATGACAGATATCAAGGTTGACATTCCTAATTTTGAAGGAAAACTCTAACTTGATGAATTTGATGATTGGTTGCAAACAATTGAAAGATTAATATTTGAGTACAAAGAGATAATGGAAGATAAAAAGGTGAAGATCATTGCTGTCAAATTAAAGGAGCATTCTTCCATTTGATGGAAACCAGGGGCGGAGCCCTTTATGGGCTGGACAGGGCCATGGCCCGCCCCAGGATTTTTAATTTTTTTTTCATAGGTATATTATTTAGCGGCGGTTTTAAACCCCCGCTAAATAGACTGCATAATATTACTGCTTTCTGGTTTGCGGGGGTTTTAAACCCCCTCTATTTTGGACGTCCAGAATTTTTAAATGCTTTCTATTTTGCTGGGGTTTCAAACCCCCTCTATTTTGAGGTTGATATTTTAAATTTACAAGATTATTAACCTCCTTTAAATTGTTCCAAAAAAAATTCTCTATTATTAATCATTCAAATATTGTTTCTAATTTACTTTTTGAAGCATTTCTTCTAATGTTTTATTGTTATAATTTATAGATGTTTTAAAATGTGTAATTTATTTTTTCAAAGTATTCAAATTTTTTTTTTTTTGAGAAAAAGTACTCAATTTTTTATTTCTTATAGAGTTTTATCGTATAAAAAATTATGTTTGATCAATTTTTTGTTAGAAAATTCAAATTTTTGTTTGAGAGAACTAAACAAAAAGTATGAAGTTTACGCATGAATTGACATAAAATATATTTCATAATATATTTTTTTAAGAAATTATTTAGTATTTAATTTATAACTATAGCGGCCCCCCCTAATCTTTAGGGCTAGCTCCGCCACTGATGGAAACCTTAAAAAGAAACGAGCACGTGAAGGAAAGAACAAGATCAAGACATGAGAGAAAATATGTCGAAAACTAACTAGAAAGTTCTTGTCTTGTCACTATTATCAAGACAATTTTATTCAACTGCATAACATTAGTTGAAACAACTTGTCTATAGACGAATACACTCGAGATTTTGAGAACCTTTTTGATAATATGAAAATTGGAAAAAAAAAAAAAAAAAAAAAAAAGATCAATAATTTTTTATCTTTTGACGAGCAAATGTTTTTGTTTTTAACTTATGTTCATTGTTATCGTCTTTCCAAGGACATATTGATCCACATATCAAATGTGTGATTTTTATCATTGACTTATATCATTTCGATTCTTGAGACAATCTTCACCCGAGTTGCCTCCTTAAATAGGTGGTAGTATTTAAGGTGGGAAAGTGATAAATTTTCCCACTATAGAAAAATTGATTTTTGACCATTTGATCAAATAAAGAATACATTGTCATCATAGTTTCACTACACTCAATATAACCACCACATTCTACAATTCATCTCCATCCTTGCCTCCACCAGGCTGCCACCTCATCGGAACACCTCCATCCCTATCAACATCGGCAGATTTCGATTTGCCGATGTAAAGCAACAACGCAGTAACACGCTATTTTGATTTTAAACCGTCCAATTTAATTTTAACAGTTGAGATCAATTTAATTTTAAAAATACAGTTTTTAATCTAAACCATCTAATCTAAATCAAATAGACGAGATTAAAAACAACATTAAACTGCGTGCATTTTTTACTATACCAAATTTAGGTCGGAAACTTTATACTCATGACACAATAATTAAAATGGAATAAAAATTAATAGACAAGTACCATATATATATATAATTTGTCAGACACAAAAAAAAAACTAATATTTTTTTTTAACAAAAATAAAATGATATTCATTCATTCAAATTGATAAAATACACCATACACGTATTCAATATCGCTAAAAACGTAAAGGATGAATCTGCGAACATACTCACAACATCCAAGTTTATAGCATACAACGGCAAAATGGCTACTACAAATAATATGATAAAATTAAAATGACTGGAATATCTATGACTCCGGATATGCAACATTGATGCCCAAATCATTGATTGAATATATAATTGACTAAAGCCGATCTTTCAATAAGAATCAAACGAACACAGCAAAATACGGGAAATCAAATAGCGCCGCACAAGACGGCGAACAACGAAACACCACACTCAGACGACGAAATCAAAGAAAACCACTTATTTATATTAAAAAAAGAGGAAAGAAAGTGATTATATGCCAAAAATACCTAAAATCACCCCTCCCCTATGAAAATGGAGAAAAAAAAAAAAGTTGAAAGAAGGGGATTTAGGGCCGGCTGAAAAAAGAAAAAAAGTGAAAAAAAATCTAATATTCTTTTATCAAGTGGTAATTAATTAATATTAATATGAATTTATAGAACAATACATTGGATCTGTACTTAAAGTCAATGAACTAAGTTGCATATTTCCTCGTCCACCAAATTCCAATTGATCCTCACAATGTCTAAAGACGATAACAATGGAAATTTAGATGAATACTGTTCAAACAGATATCATCGTGAACACATATTTCATTATAATATACCAACTGATTTTGATATCTATAGGTTACAAAAATTTGATATCGTTTTGGGCTTTGCCAGCGAGCACTACACAGATGATGGAAAAGGCACAGGACTTTTCAATCCCACCTGGAAACTTGATCCTGCTAGTATTCAATGGCTGAAAAACCTCAAGGATGATTATCCAAATGCTAGGGTGATTATAAGCATTGGTGGTTTCGATACTAAACGTCCATTCAATCCGTCATTTCCATTCAATCCAGTTGAAAAACATGAGTGGATTGTCAATACTGTTAAATCAATCAAACGCATCATCCATCTCTACGACTACGACGATATTCATCGAAGAAAAAACGTAGTTGATGGTATTGATTTTCATTTTGGCACCATCAAAACAAGTGAAGATGAATTCTCTTACTGTATTGGTGAAGTTATAAAACTACTCAAGAAGGATGCAAATTTATCCATCAATGTTGTATCTATTGCTGTAATGGAACAATTTGAATCATACTATCTCAAATTATATTTGGACAACAAAGACATTATCGACGTCGTTGATCTTTTGTTCTACGGAAAGAGATTCTCAACGACGCAAGAATATATAGAGTTTCATCAGAAAATTGTAGCTGATTATGCTCCTGCTATAGTCACACCGGGACTTTGAATTCATTTCTCGTTTTCTATGAATTTCTTGTATCATTCAGTTTGTTGAGTCCATAATTGCTTCTCTTGTATCAATATGTATTTTATGCTTTGAATAATAAGAATCAAATTTTAATGATACTTAACGACGGTGAAAACTCTGTACTTAGGGAAAAGATTCTATGAATTTCTCGTGAACATAATTCAGTGGATATGAACGTTGTAACATGCAAGTGTTACTTATTCACTAAGGGAAAAGATTCTGACAAGAACAAAAATAAAAATGAGAAGTAAAATGGGACATTCCTTATGGTTGTTCTTCCTAATTTTTTGAAAGAAAAAAACATTTAAACATTTTGTGATGAATTGGAAACTTATCATAGTTGTCAAGTACAACTTGTGAAGCATTAAGGAGCATGGCATGATGCACAAAGACAACTTTGTTGATCCATTATCTTGACAGACACAAATTTGGCAACACAAAGACAAAAAGGATTAATTAAAGCTTTCTCATTGATTGATTGAAGATCTTCAAAGTGGGTTTAGGACATAATCTGCATAATGATTTGTACTTCATTAAGTGTCTACTAGAAGTAACATGTTCAAATCCATATCAGAGGAGGCTTCAGGCGCGGCGGAGACGGTAGGAGGCTGACGATACAAATACTTCGGCGTGAGTTGTAGATCGAACCAGTTGTGACTTAAGCTTTGACAAAAATAAAAAGATGGCAACATGCCACTTTATGGAGCATACGATATATCCAACGGAGCAAAAGTTCCGAACAGCACTCTACCTTTCACGGTAGGAAAGTAGAGGATCCGTTTCCGTCCAACAGGCTGCTGCATCATGGAGACTTCAGGGATTCTAAAGTACAAAAAACAAGTTTTCACATTCTTAATTACTTCTTCAAAGATCTTGATTTTCCCATATAGCCACAAAAAAACAAAACAGAATAAAAATTGTATATTTCTTTATCTATATCTTCACACCTGTATAAGTAGTACCTTAAAGTACAAAACCAACAAACTGAAAAGTGTAAACAAATGAAAGTGAAACAACAGAAATGAAAGTGAGTTTTACTCAAAAAGCACTGAAATTACATCGAAATCATCTAGCATCAGAAGAAGCAAAAGATTCTGCAAAACCAGGAGGCTTATTTGGTATACTTCCTTTACTATTTTCAAGACTTGTATAACTTACATCTTTGCTGTCTGCTTCCTTCCAAATTTTCAACAATTGCGGAAGCGGTTGACCGAAGTCAACGCCACCGCTATAATCGAAATCTTCATCAACCGGTCTCCATTTCTCTACTAATTCCGACAGCACCTTGACTGCATATCCCATATCTGGCCTATGATTTGCTTCCCTAGCAGTGCAATGTCCGGCAAGTTCAGCTACAGTGTAAATACTCTCGAAAGTCTCTTCGCTTACTTCAAGTGCTGGATCGATGGCTGCCTTAAGCTTTTCTTTGTCTGATTTAATTTGCCAAAACCATTCGGCTAAGTATCGGTTTTCCTCTGGTCGGCTCTCGTCAAGAGCCACTAGTCCAGTCAGAAGTTCCATCAACACCACGCCGTAGCTGAACACATCCACTTTAGTCGTGATTTTCCCCATCACTGAAACTCGCATAAAATTTTAGTTAGATGTGTTACACAAGAGTTCATGAAGTGTAGAGATTTAATCACATCTATATCTTATAAATATAATACAATATTCTAAACTAATAAGCAAGGTGATTCATTTAAAGTAAAAAAAAAAATACCTGCATATTCAGGAGCAACATATCCAAATGTTCCAGCAAGTCTTGTTGCCATAGACTTCTCACCATCTGGTGCAAGTTTGACCAAACCAAAATCAGAAACTTTGGCTCGAATATCATCTCCGAGTAGGATATTCGAAGACTTGAGATCACGATGGATGAAGGTCTGTCGAGCAAGACTGTGAAGGTATTCCATCCCTCTAGCAACATCAAGTGCTATTGCAAGCCTATGTGGCCAAGACAAAGGGTCCAAATTCAGGTTTTTCCAATGGAAAAGATGTCTGCTTAAAGCACCAAGAGGCATGTATTCATAGACCAACAACCTCTCATTTCCTTCAATGGCATAGCCTAGAAGGGATACCAAATGTCGGTGCCGCACCTTCGAGAGCACGTCAATTTCCGCTTGAAACTCATCAATGCCTTTAGTACTAAAAACGCCACACTCCATTCTTTTAACAGCTATGATTGTTCCGTCGTCCAGTTCACCTTTGTAAACGGTTCCAAATCCTCCTCGGCCGAGCTCATTTTCCGAAGCAAAATCGTTTGTAACCTTTCGTAGAACTTGAACTGAAATACCAAGGTTACCAGAGTCAATTACATGATAGCCTCCGGTATCGCCACTAGTTAGAGAACTTGTTCCTGTTGTTGTTGATAAGCTCCCAGTGTTGCTATCTGACACGACTAACTTAATCATCGTGTTTGGATCGGATGGATCTCGAGTTTTAACCACAGCAGAACTAAAATCATCAATTGAACCTTTTTTCTTCTTCATACAACAGCATATTAAGAGACAAATAACTAAAAGACCTAAAACTGCAAAGGCTGCAACTCCAGACACTAAAGCTATTGTTTTCAATCTGAGTGAATTACTCGGTTGAGCCTTTGATTCGACGTTCCTAGATTGATTAGAGCTTGAACTTTGGCTAGAGGAATGTGGAGTACCGGAGAATGGCGATGGAGATGGTGGCGGCAACACAATGTGTGGTGAAGGTGGAGCACTTAAAGGCGGTGGACTGCTAATAGGAACGGGACTCGTTCTAGTTTGATTAACAAAAAGAGGGTAACCATCGGTGATAACTTTCACACCATCGTGAAAATTTGGCAATGGAGGTTCAAAATTGTTATCACTCAAATCCAACAATGTCAATGATTTCAATTCAGTAAAATTACTCGGAACTTTGCCATTTAAATTGTTACCTGCAAGCTTAATTTCAAGTACTGAAACTAACATAGCAAGTGAAGGACTCAAAGTACCATTAAGCTTTTGATTAGGCAAATTAATCATCGATACCTCCTTCGCGTTATTACATCTTAATCCAAACCATGGTTGTCCACAAGGATCATTACCAACCCATTTAGTAATAAGAAATGATGGATAATTCACATTATGTAGAAAATCCAACAAGACATTAACATCAGAAGCACATTCAAGACCAGGTTTAGTTTGACAAAAGAAATTAGAATCATAAGATACTTTTGTAGCCTTAAACTTTGGTATTGGACCCATGAACATGTTATTATTTAAATCAAGTGATTTAAGTTCCATATTTGCTAATGAATTTGGAATTAAGCCAACAAGTTGATTACCATTGAGGTTAAGCTCTTGCAGAGAAGTGATATTTCCAATATTCGACGGAATTGTTCCGGTGAACTTGTTTCCGTGTAACCAAACCACACTCAAAAATGTCATCGAAGCAATAACATCGATAGAACCTGTCATTCCACCACCTTGTTGATCATTCAACCATAAAAACTGTATCGACGATTGACCAAAACTAACCGGAATTTCACCCGAAATTCTGTTACCTGAAAGCCTCAATTCTGATAATGAAGACAATGTGCCTAGAAAATCAGGTAATGTACCAACCAAATTACAATTTGCCAAAGAGAGAAATGACAATTGAGCTGAATTTTTCAAATCCAAAGGAAATGACCAACCATTAGTAGCATTCAACAAAGGGTTTTCTTCCAAAGACAAAATCTGAATATTGGTTAATCCATTGAAGAAATCTAAAGGGATTGCATCAAATTCATTGTAATCCAAATAAGCATATTGCAAATTAGACAATCCACTAAAACTAGGTAACATTCCACTAAGATTATTTCTTTGAAGACCTAAATTTTGAAGCTCTGAAAGTTGATTAAAATTTGAAGGCAATGAACCTATAAGACCAAGATTCTTAGCTTGAATTTGAGTAACTCTACCTTTAGAACAGTACACATAATTCCATGAAGGATTACCACATGGATCATCTCCATTATCAGGCCATTTCAGAAGCTCTGGATTCTTCAACCCTTTCTTGAAATCATTCAGAATTTTGAGATCATTTGGGTTAGTTTCACCATAAGACAACGTAATCATGAGGGAAAATAAGAGGAAAATGTGAACTTTAATCTTAATAGCTATCATGGTTATGTTGAAAATTGTATGAAAAATGATGATAAAGATTGAAACTTTCCTAGTAAATTCACAACCCCATTTATGAAAAAGATCAAAATCTAGATTCTATGATCAAAATGAGATGATAACAAAAATACCCAGATAGAGAAAAAAAGACAAAGAACAAAACAGTGTAAGTGAGAGTGTGTGTATACTATGTTGTTGTGTTGTACAATGTTTGTTACTGTCACCGACAAAAGAGGAATAAACAAAAGGGAAATTGAATTGAATTGACAAAATGGTGAAGTGAAGAACTAGAGAAAGACACAAGAGAAGACAACAAAGGACAGGAATGTAAAAGTGTTGGAAGAGTGTGTGTGAAAAACTCTTTCTATTAACATTTAGAAAGAAATATTTTATTGATATAAAAAAACAGAAATATTATAAAAATCAAATAAGATATTAAACCAGTGAGACTTCGAAATCATAATTTCTATAATTATAAACCGCGTCGACCGTTGTTTTAAAAAGGAGTAAACCGCGTCAACCAAAAACATAATTACGGTCAAACTATTCGAATAGTATAACCGAAAATGATATAAAGTTTGTGAGACTTTTAAATTATATTTTATTTCGTCTTTGACTTATTTTTCTCCATTAGATTAAACTATTATTTAGATGTTTGACGCTTCCATTTTAATTTGACTTTTTAAAACGTAAATATTAAGAAATAGAAAGATAGTCCGCTAGTCAAATCAATTAAACATTATCATGATATTACAAAAGAGCCATCGTTCAAAACTTCCTCTTTTTCGGTTTGTTTTCTCTTTTGATATGATTTCATTTCGTGCAAATTATTATTCCTTTTATCTTATAAAACAATTGGGCAATTACTGGGATCAAGATTGGGTATAGTTAAAACCTATGACTGCGTGGATTCAGTTAGATAAGGATCATTTGATTAAGATTAGACAGTTACTATTCTAAGCCAACTGATTTTGATCCAAAAGTTATCAGCAACTGCTACTTGACTGTACCAAAAATGAATGCACTTAATCCATTTTGCAATTATGTTAATACATTGGATGCTATTACTTTATTTTATTCTAAATGCTATTTAAGATCGATAGAAAACAGTTATTTAAGGGGTTTTATGTTTTTATTTTTTAAAATGTAATTTTACCTTGTTAATAAGAAGGATGTGAGATGGAAGAAAAGTTAATCAGAGACAATGCAAGTTTGAAACTAATGAAAACAATATTTTTACATTTTGATTGTTTCCTAAAAATATACACAATTATCCACTTCAAAAGTGTAATAATCATTTTATTAACAAATAAATATAACACTATTTTTTAGAAAATAAAAATAGAAAATATTTTTACATAGTAAACGGGGCCTAAAATATATGTATTGCTGATTTATTTCTATTTTAACATAGAGACGAACATGGATATACAAATATTTTCCATTTGCAAATTTATATTTTAATTAATATCCTTTAAAAACTAATTTGTGTGTTTATCTTATATTTTAAACAAGGTAAGCAAAGTTCGTTCCGTGCACATGACATGATAGTAACAAAATAATGATAAGATAGAATATCAGCAGTATAACTGTTATTTTATAATATGTTATTTTTTTTAAAGAGTAGTAAAATGTTAATACCTCAAAACATATATTAATATAAGTATGATGAGAGATATATAAAAAATAGGAGGGAGACTAGGCTAAAGCCTCCCTAAATATTATTTACAACCCTAAAAAAGGGTTTGCCAAATCTATTGGCATCAAAGTTATCCCTAATCACCTAAGAAACATCATTCTAATAAAGAGTAAGCAAATCAAGAAAGAGACCAATATTGGCTAAACCATCGGTATAAGAATTTCTTTCCCTAAAAATATGAAATACTATAAAGTTCATAGATCTAGTAAGACAAATACAATTAAACCACCAGTTACTTAGACACCAAGGCAATTAAAAGGCTAAAACTATAAAGGCAAAATCAATTTCTAACCACAAGTTATTCCAGATTTTAGAGGCTAGTAGTAGTATTAGAAGAAAAACCACAAAGAAATTTTGCATTACTGTTTATGAAAATTCCACTACATGAAGAAGCTAGGCTTATATGATGCTCCATTAGTATTACATATTTCACCCAACTTAGAAAAGGTGGTTGCCAAATTACTTCCTTCAAAACAGTTATTTTAGGAGGGTGAAAGTTGATATTGAAGACATCAGATAATTGTATAATATGAACAAATATTTTATTTTTATTAAATGTCAGTGTAAAAGTAATTTATACTGACAGAACATATCCATTAAACTCAAAATAAAATAATACAATCACATCCACTTCAATTTTACGATTTCATTTTTTTAATAATTTGTGATGGTGTCAAAATCTTTTTGATTTAGATCGCGACAAAGTAAGCATTTCTCCAAATATTATATGGTGATCACTCTTTGTTTACTCGACCATTAAACCACAAACAAAAGTGTAGTCAGATGCTGACTTTAGGACCACTTTGACGGTGATCACTTTTCTCTTACGCATTGAATACTTAGTAGTATTTTATGTTCTCACACTTCATAGCCTCGTAAAGTTACATCTTACATGTGTTCTTTAAGGCTAATTCTAGGGTGGGAGACCTTGATAGGTCTCTCACCGTACATGATATATTTTCTTTTTTCTTTTTCCTTGTTTTTTTATTGCTCTAAGGTTATTTTTTTCACTAAATATAGGATTAAAAATGAGTCGAGTTGAATCTGTCTGAATTCGATTCGATAGAAATTGGTTCAGCTCGAAACTCGGCTCGAGTTTAATATGAAGTTTTATTTTCAACTCGAGTTCGACTCGTTTAGAGTTCACGAGCATGACCTCTGTAGGTTTCTTAACGTACATGACCTTCTTCTTCTTTTTTTGTTGCACCAAGATTATCCTTTTATTTATTTTTTTGCAACAAACAGTAGGGCTGACATTGAACCGAACCAACTCGAAAAAAATTCGAGACTTGATTTGACAATTGATTCATTGAACTTGTTCATGAAACAAATGAACTGAACTTGAACTAAATATTAAGTTCGTTAATTAAATGAGTTGAACTTGAGATATATATATATATATATAGTTTGACTTGTTTGGTTCACGATTTGACTCGATTAAATATATAACACTTCAAAATATATTTTTAAATAACACTTCAAAAATAATTTTCAATTTATATATGTTTGATTTTAGAAATTTATATTTATATGATTGATTTTCTTTTCTAGATATATAATTGACTTTATACATTTAGATAATTGACAATATATAATATTTTAAAGAAACTAAGATAAACAATTTAACAATAATATGATAAAATTAGTAATAACATTATTTATAGACAGTAGCATGCACAATGATGTGTTTTAAATTAATTACGGATTTAAAAAATAAATAGTCTCACATCAGAGTGTATATAAAATAATGGAGAGTAAAATAGAAGAAGAAAAAAATTCATATCGAACTCTTAAGTTGAGTTTCGAATTTAAAACGAACTGAACTTAACAAATCGAACCGAACTGCTCGTGAACTTTAAACGAGCAGAACTCGAGCTAGAAAAAAGAGTTCATGTCGAACTCGAGCCGAGTTTCGAGCCAAACCAATTCTTATCGAGTTGAGTTCAAACAGGTTCGACTCGACTCATTTTCAGTCCTACTGCTTGATACAAAAAAATAAAATAAATAATAGGATAACCTTGGTGCAACAAAAAAAAAGATTATGTACGTTAAGAGACCTATAAAGGTCATGCTTGTGAACTATAAACGAGCCGAACTCGAGCTGAAAAAAAAAAGAATTTATGTCAAACTCGAGTCGAACCAATTTTTGCCGAATCGACTCAGACAGATTCGACTCGACTCATTTTCACTCTTTGATGCCAAAAATAACTTTAGTGAAAAAAGAAAAAGAAAAAAAATAAGAAGGAAGATCATGTATGGTGAGAGACCTATCAAGGTCTCCCACCCAAGAGAGAGCCGTGTTTTAATCACCATACACACGTCAAGATAAGCAAAAGAGCCAAAAAAAATATGAACTTCCTCCGTCTCAATTTAATTGATATGGTTGACTGTTGTGTATTATTTACATATGTTGTTTTGATTTTATTTTTCTACTAATAAACAAAATATAAATATTAGCATATAAGATGTTGTTTGATTCGTCTCGATGAATATTTTCAAAATATCAAATTTTTATAATTTTTACTATTATACAATTAAAAATATTAAGGTTAAATTGCACTTTTGGCCCCTTATGTTTCAGAAACTTGCAATTTTGGCCCATATCTTTACCTTCTTTTGCAAAAAGCTAAGTTTGATCAAATCAATGCTGATGTGGCAATTCACTTAAATGACTCAGCTGTCATGTCAGCTTTTTTTTTTGTCATCTTAAAGTTTTAAAGCAATTAAAAAAGGAGAGGAGGAAGTCGCGTGCAAAATATTAATATTAAAACCATGGTACTGGTATATTAGAATTGTGTTGTAATTTTCACCTACAGCTAATTATGATTTTAAACATTGATATTTGCATGAAGCTAGGTATACTTTAGTTAACAAAAACTACTTCAATAGGAGCACCAGAAGCGCAGAGAATACATAAATCTTGGTGTGTCTGCTTCAAAACTAAAAATGAAATCTGATTTCACAAAATGTTTTAACTAATAGAATGCTTAAAACTATAGCATGACATGTTGTAAGTGAATGCACAAAATGCTTAAAACTATAGTTGGACCTGTTGTAAGTGAACGCTTGAAAATAGGATAAAGTTGGATAGGAGATTACAAACATGACATAGGGTGCGTTTGTTTTGGATTTGTTTGAAAATAGATTTTATAGTGTTACATAATTTTGTGTAAAAAAAATTTACAAAGAAACTTTTTATAAAAGCTTCAAATGAAAATTTGGTTTGAATAATTATTCTTAAAATGTGATTTTAGGCATTTCATCATTTTATTGAAATTTTTTTTGGATATCAAAATTTCAAAAAAAATCATTTAATTTGAAGCTATTTCAAATAGATTTTCATAAAAATCATTTTTAAAATACAACTTTTTTAAAAAATTGTGATTTTGACTATGTTTTGTTCTTCAATAATGTATGTTTATGTTATATGATGTCAAAATTAGTGTTTCAATTTAGAAAAAATGAATATAAAAAAACTTATAATATTTTGAAAAACGATTTTACAAAATCCATTTTAAAAAATACAAGAAAAAAATCTATTTTTTTAAAGCTAAAATAAACGCACCCATAATCCTACAACCAACACTAGCCCACCTACAAGTCAATCACTCACACGGCTGCAATTACCCCACAACAAATGCAAGCTAACACCTTGAAACTAAAACAACCAATCCACTAGTCACTAAACACTCAATTGCACACGGCCCGGTAGCTAAATAAATGAAGATAACAGTAGCAAAACAAAGCTCATAGGTGCAGCTTCCTCTCCTTATTATTCAGTGCATCACTCATCTTTAATAAAGCTCATCATCATATCTCCAGGAAAAAAAAAATTCACTTCCTTCTCCAATCCATGTGAAGCGGCACATCCACGATAAAGATGAAAACGAAAATTTAAGATAAGCTCGAAATTGGGAGAACAACGGTGGAGAGAAGGAAAATATTGGAGAGAATGACATGAGTGGAAGAGGAGATGAAGGTTGAGGTCGAAGAGATTTTGAAAATAGGATGAAGTTGATTAGGTCGAAGAGGAGTGGACAAAAAGTTGCTGACGTGACAGCTGAGTCACTTAAGTGACTTGCCACATCAGTATTGACTTGGTCAAACTTAGTCTTTTGCAAAAGAATATAAATATAGGAGGCTAAAAGTGCTATTTTGAAATATAGGGGGCCAAAATCGCAAGTTTTTGAAACATAGGGTACCAAAAGTGCAATTTAGCCATATATTAATTATCAAAGTTATGTATTGACATACGTGAAATAGTCAACTGTGTCAATTAAATTGAGACGGATGAAGTATTAATTAGAGCATTTGCCACTTTGCAATTTTTACACTTTGCCCTCTTGCTTGCATTCAAAAAGTCTACGGGTAAGTCTCTTGTTGTAATGAGTTCGAGTATTTCTAGTGAAATTGGATTTTCTTTTTCTCAAATCTTAATTTTATTTTCTCTTGATTTGTTTTATTTATTTATTTATTTATTAGAGTGATTGAAATTAAGGTAAAATATATTTTTAGTCCATATTTTTATAGCGAATTTTAGTTTTTGTCCGTGTAAAATAAAATCACTTGTTTTTATGTCATTTTGATATATTTTCACTTATTTTTAACTATTTTACACTTTATTTATATATATATATATATATATATATATATATATATATATATATATATATATATATATATATTAAGAGCTATGTTATTTGAACATTTTTTTATGGACAAAAATACGACACTCGTATTTTACCTCTCTCTATACACGGCTCTCAAAATGTGCAAAAAATATTAAGAGAATTAAAAAGTGGCAGAGATATGTAGGTTTCTTTTTTTTGAAAAAAAATAGATGTTTTAATAACATTTTTCTATATTTAAGTATTACAAGCACCGGTAAAATTAGTCATTTTTCAATAAATATAAAGTTTTAGGAATTAAAATATGAATGATGTACATTCAATAAACATAAGTTCTAATTCAACTACCAATACTAATGTTGCTAAGTTAAACGCTTTAAATGGAATAAGTCTTTAAGCCTTATCAAAAAGTCTGAGTTAAAAAATAAGTCTTCTCTACATTTAAAGGTTCAAAATTTAGTTTTACCATGTACAGTATCATTTTGTTTAAAAATATTCAATCATATTTCATACTATATTTAAAAGATTGTGCAACACAAACAATTCTAATATGCATGTTTCAGATTCGTATTAAAGTAAAGACGAGACAAAGTAAGAGGGCATTACTAGACAGAAATTTTCTTATTGGGCCGGCGAAAAAATCGTCATTGATTTACCCTTATTTTTTTGTTGGAGAGACCTTACCTTTTTTTGTTGAGTCATTCTTATTGCATCCCCAATCTCACATGCACCCCTGACGTATTCAATTTACCCCTTTACTATTTAAGATACGAGTGTGTAAATAGTAAAAATTGGAGTAAAAAGAGTTCGTTTTTTATATAGCAAATTGCAAGTTGAGTTCTCTTTTTAGAATGTGAATCTTATAAAAATCAAATTTTTTTGTCTTCTACACCCTTCTCTCATCTTCCGTCAAATAACTTTGAATGAAAAACAATTCGCAAGTTAAAGTGTAAACGATTCATTCACCTAATTTTCTATTTTCTGTCAAACTTATCAATTCTTGTAGCCTTGATACATGTCTATTGTAAGTATAAATGTAAACTTGGTCATATCAAATAAAGTAACAATTCAGTATAGCTATTTTTACGGTGTGTGTGATTGGTCGATAAAGTCACAACCACTTCAGTGGAAAATTAAAATATGATATAAGATAGTGGCCGCATTTTTATAAGGTTCACTAGTTAAGTTCGATCCCTAAGTAGCGAATTATGTTTCAGTTCGCATTTTAAGTAACGAGTGTCAATATTTTATACTCAAACTGAACGTCAGCACCCCCATGGATGAAAAATCATGAAAAAAAAGTGTTCGCTATCTAGAAATGCGAAAGGTATTTAACAAGCACATCTTGCATAAGCATAAGATTAGAGGTATTACAATGGATGGGGCTTCGGTCTAAAAAAATTATTCAATAAAATGACAGTATCTTTCTGGGCCAACCCATCGAACCTATAATTATTTTCATGGCTAAGCTTGGGTTGTGCCGTCGGACTTGCCGGTTGGTCCATTAAAAAATAATTTTGCTTTGTAAAAATAATTGAGAAAAATAAATTGCATCCCAATGGTTTATTCTCAATCGTAAATTCAAAATTTCCCCTAGTTTTTAAGGGCACAATTCCGTTTTTGTATGACATAATCCCTTTTTTCCTAATATTATTTGTTGAAAGAACCTTAACTTTCACCAAAGCTTCGACAAGCTTCGTATCTCAAGCTTTGGCGTTATATGGTTTTGATTCAATTTTGGAAGTTATTAACAAAGGGTTGGAGGATGATGATTTAGTAATGTTAGAATCTTCTCCAGTGACTAATACGAAAAATGTAATTGAGAAGACCATAATGGAAAAAAATACTAAGAAACAAAGGACAAACTTTTATCAACAATGACGTTCACTTATTTGATGGATAATTTATGTTATATGTAGTTTTATTATCTATTGCATTCTTTTTTTTAAAAATAATATAAAAATTAGTTCTCTCGACCTATCAGGCCACTTAGCCCATTACTAATTAAGTTAGACTCAATTTAGCTGTCTATGAGCCAACCCACCAAAACTCTATTTATACATGATGGCCCATCGTACCGAGACGGCCAAACTAAACAGCCCATTTAACAGCTCTACATGAAATTAAAATAGCTCTACATGAAATTAAAATACATGAAGGCTAAATATTTGTGACTATATAAATATTTTTCCTCCAATAAAGATACCAAACGTCACGCACTACTTTCATAACTCTAAATTGGCCGTACATGTTTCCTTTTTGTTTGACTAGTTAATTAGTGGGCAATGTCTTCCACTAGCTTATTATATTTTAAAATAATAAATTTTCCACTTACTTGTATTAAAATTTCGAAAGTTAACCAAAATAAGCTATATTACATTGTATATAGACGATTTATACTCATATTATAGATAACTTGTGTGCAATTTATCTTCCACTTCCTCTATGTTGCATGAGTGAAAAATTGATATTCCACATATATGATAAGTGGAGTTGGTTATTTATGTACAAAAGTGATATATGCAATAACAAATCAAACAAGGTCATAATTCTTGGACTCTTGTCTTTCAACCAATGTGCCTTTATTTGTTTTCTTTTTTACTAAAAAACCATATATTATTAACCCTAGTGGAAAACAACTCATTATCCACCTTTTTAAAATCACTGTTTTTGCTTTTATCCCCACTTAAGCTTGAGCAATATATGTTCAATTATGATTATAAAAACTATTGCTTCCTAATTAGGACATGTTTCCTCATTTATTCTCTATACAAAACAAATCCCCCAAACAAATCCAACCATTGACAAATGATGAATAAAGTCACCAGCTGTTTTTTGTTTTTGTTTCTTTGTTGTTTGTTTGAAAGTGTCTAGTAGAAAAACTCATACATATACTTAGTGAAGAAAAGTAGAAAATTTGTAAGAACTAGACTGATTAAAATACAAGACCTATTATCGATGTTTTTATGATAACAGAATAAGAGAACAATTATCCACTAACTATCAACATTATAACCATTTGTTGATCAAGTGATTAACCACCATATCTTTAGAAATGTTGACATTTCTCAATGTTGGTAGAGAGTTCGAACTTCAACTTTTCTATAGAAGTTTAAATGATTATTGTTATTCCGTTTATGTATCAATGAAAAAGTAAAAAAGTCGCATGTGGCCAAAATATTATAAAAAGAAAAAAAAATCACTGAAGTGTTAAAAGAAAGAGTATATGATAAGTTATGGCTCTTGAATATTTAGGAAACATCAAAGCAAGTCCCTTTTATATTATATTATTTATTCAACTAATGGGCTGGTGAAAAGCATCAATTAACCCACTTAGATGACTCCACTTTCTTTGCAGCAGAAAATTATACAATAACAAATGAACATGTGCCATATATAGATTGACCAAAATTTAAAGCCGTACCATATTGTATTAAATTAATCTATCTCATGATAAGTGATTAGTGAAATCAAGTTTCTAATAATGATTACGGCCGAAAGGTTTTCCTTACCTATCTTCCGTAGTGTACTTGGTTTGAGTAGTAGTGTGCATGCATATATTTAAGTTTTTCACTTTTTTTTTTAAAAAAAAAGAAAAGTTAATTCTACAATTTTATATTATTAATAAAATAATAAAAGTAATCAAATTCAATATTTTATTCATTAATAGATATAGAATAATTCTAGTCCTCAATTTTATAATTATTGTCCACTATATATTGAACCTATTGTTTTAAGTGAAATGAATTAAGTTTATTTGTGTCAAAAATAAATAAATATAAAATAATTATATATAAATGGGAGACAAACGAGCTGACAAGTTAATCACCATTGAAAAATAAAGTATGTAATCTTAAAATACTAATGTGTAGTACTTTATTACTAAAAATTGAAATAATAACAGAATATGAACAAAAAATAAAATTGATCATTCTAATACTCAGCGATAAAATTAGCCACTATTTCTAATTATTCACGCTTACAACACCCATAGTAAATAAATTAATAAGCATGAAATTTATAGTAAAAATACTAAAATTATTATAATGGTGACCAGTGAGAGTTTCATTGGATATAGTACTCAGCATCTAATATTTTAAATTACATTATATTTTCATGTATAATTACTGTATTATTTAGGTGATTTAGCTAGGTTAATTTTACCCATTAATTACGGATAGAGGTTTTTCATTGTTGTCATAGAATTTTCCAATTATATTGATAATCATATATAGTACTAGTTATTAAACTTAAGTTAACAAGTTCAATGAATTTAATATTAGGTGAATTTGTCAAAATTGTGCAAAAATACTAAACATTCAATTATTCCACTAAAAAAAGTTAACATACTTATTTTTGGAGTTCCTGGATCACACGTCAAAAGTCAAATTAAATTATGTTGCTTGAGCATTTGATCAAGTAGTTAGAAGTTATAGTTCAGAAAATTGAAGTTGCTTGATTAATTATACTTGTGTTCTTCATACGCTTGTTATAATATTAATGTCTTTTCTAAATATAACGTGATGATGGACAAAGACAATCAAATTAATGATATATATCCTAAGTACTAACCATTTTTATTTTGCAAAAATTATTGAATAACTTAATTAAAAATAATTTAAATTTTTTTAAAAATAATTTATAATAATTAATAACTTAATTATTGAATAACTTGTGTAAAAAAAAAAACTTAATTAAAAAAATTTAAAAAATATATTTTTTTTAATAATAACCGGAGGGTTTGGAGGGTGTTTTAAATAATTGAATAAATAAAACAACACATCAATAATATGTTTCAATATAATATCTAAATATTGCTACAAAATTGACATGTGAATACCACATAATGGAATAAAAATAAAATAATCCTCAATAACCATTCAACATTTAGATTACATACTGAACATTATTGTAGAGAGAAACCTAATTTTAATCAAATAAAAATGTTACAATTATATAGGGAATCCCAATATAATTGGTTATTCAACTAACAAAATCAAATTAAGTTTCTTGATTAGTTCTAATCTGAATGTTGTGTCAACAATCAAACTTTGTTACATTTATCACACATTGAATCCTCAACTATAATAACCACATGTGAGTTCTCAATCTTAGGATCTGGTTCAGCACATTGACATGTTGGAGATTGTGACACTTCTTTAGGGGACTTTTCATCATCATCTAAATTATGAAAATGAATAATTGAAGCAAGAACATTAACAGAGTCTGCTATTTCTTCTGTGCAATCAACAATATCAATTAGTAATGAAGCCACTGTCACAGCTGGTATTACTGATAAAAGATCATTTTCTTTCCATAAACTTGATTGGAGCAATGAGTTAAGGCTTTTCACCGCGGCTTTTGCGTTCGCAATGTGTGTATCCGGCGAAGATTTCCTTTTCATTGTTTTGATTGATGAACTCAATTGTTTCAGTGCCAAGCTTGATTCTAAACACATTTCTGTGCATAGTTCTTGGATTGTACAACGAATTTCGGGTGATCCCTACACATGATACAACAATAAATTGCGTCGAATTAGTTAGGATATGTTATCAGAATTTTCACAATATTTTCTATATGCAAAGATGTCATTAAATTAATCTTAGAATTTTCTCTAGTATGAATTATTTATTTCAACATTTTCTTTATATTCACTTCTCGCGAAGTAGTTCAGAGTTGTTGATCAAGATCAAACGACCAACTTTTTTTATACTTGAAATTAATTAGGGCCGTATAATGATGAGCAAAGAATTTCAAATAAATTCCTTCTGTTGACACAGTAAATAGTTCGGAGGATTAAGACCAAACAATCAATTTCAATGGACACTCTCCAAACAAAATTATGAATAAAAAATATTTTCAGATTCATAGAATAACTGACGTATCTTTTATATAAATATACCGCGGACAATAAAGACCGTGCATACTTAAAATCAGAGTCGTCTCATGTTAATATAATCGCTCTATACTATCAATTGTGTGAAAATTGTGACCGCGGACAATAAAGACTATGATTTATTAGACTTTATATATTATATTTATGTGATTTTTTTTCTAATGTGTTAAAATGATATATATATTATATAGATTTATATATGGTAAGGTATTGATGTATACTTTAGTGTCAGAATTGAGTTGTTCGTTTAGAGATTCCATTCTATAAGCACATTGGCGAGAAAGAGCACCAATTTTAAGGTATTGACTCCATGGATGATGAAATTTGAACTTTCCATGACCTGGTTCCCATCTTGCAAAATTGACCTATAAAAAATAAAAATAAATAAATTGTATTAGACATTTATTTCCCAAACAATTTTCACTTCAAGAAAAGAAATGTTTGACATTAACTTTAATTACCCACCAGTGACTCATCATTACTTTTAGAATTGAGAATGCTTTTATAACCTTCAAGAAATGACTTTTTATCTTTAGATTCTTCTTCCTTTGATGTTTTGAAATATTCACCTACAAATGCTGCAAAATATACATCTCTTATATAAGTTTCATATAATTTTATTAGACACATGCATTGCACACACATATATTATTCTATATGTGTCCTTTAAAAAAAGTCTTAAACTTCTTTAAAAAAAAATATCATAACAATTAAGAGTTCGATTGAAAGATAAAAAAAATTGGTTAATCATTCTTTTAATTATGATTCGAACTTTACTGAGATTATTAATCATTTTTATTTTTGGTATATTATTTATTAATTTATTTATAAGTAAAATTCAAAACTTGTTATTTTTGGTATATAGTAAAATGCAATTTGAGAACTATAATATTATAGTAAAAGGAATATAAAAGAAACTTGTAATATTTTGAAAAATAGTTTTATAAAATCTATTTTCAAAAATACAAAGAAAAAATCCATTTTTATAAAGCTGAAACAAATACGCCCAATATATTAAAGCAAACCTTCTAAGAAGTCACCAAGTGTTTCCAATTTTTGAGCAATGGAATAGTGCAACTCTTCACCAGCCCAAACAGGACAAACAAAAATGGAAATCATAACACAAGCAGAACCTCCAAGAAAAATGGTGGATAATCTTTTATGAGCCATTTTTAATACTTCATCATCACGAAATCCAGATACAGATATTAAAGAGAATGTCAAGATAAATATTAGCATCCCATAATCATATCTTGTTTTCACTTCTGGAAAGAACCTTATAAATGATGCTATTGCAGCTGCAAAAATAAACATTATGTTAAAAAAATATTTCATTATTCATTTTATTTTCTATATCAATATTATTAAAAATATTTAGTATTTCTTTTATTTAATTTACCTTGTAAAAATACAAAGAATCCAATTAGAATTGGTTCCCCTGTCTCTCCTGATAAGCTAGCTAAGTAATGAGCACCAACTCCTAGAGCACCAGCCACCAATGTTGCCATTGTCCTATTCAAACCTTTTCCTAAAGTAGCTCCTAAAAATGTGTCAAATCAAATATTTATAGTTAGTTCAACAAATTAAGTGTTACTAAGATCAATCAAAACTAAATTAAATATTTTTAATTACTAAATTTGTAAATAAAAAGACGTCTAGTGCACGAGGTTTCTACCAGGTGGAGTTTCGAGATGGTTGATATGTACGGCTTTTTCTTATGACCTCTAGATCATAAGGTAGCAATCTTACCGTTGCACCGAGGCTCGTCTCAATTTTTAATTTTTTTATAAAAAAAATATTTGAAATTTAATTTATGGTATAGTTTGTACTATTGTCTATAATATGGTACAAATTAATATGTGATTATGTAAACTCACCAACTGTGTACTCAAAAACTACTACAACAGTCATCACTGCCCACATTGCTGAAAGACCAAAATTTTCATAAAGTGGTTGATAGTAGTAAAATAGAGACACTAAGGAGATTGCAAGTCCAACTTTTAGTGAATGAATCACTTTTCTTGGATCATCTTGTGCTATTTCTTTTGACATCTTACAAATGCATAACACTTTCTTCATAAGAGCCTTTGGCAAAGCCTTTATCTTTTCCCACACTCTAACTAGCACACATGATTTCTCTTGGTTCATGTTTTGAGACTCCATATTGTAAATAAAAATGATGAGAGGAACCAAAGAATATATTGAAGATGTTGTAGTAATGCTACTTGGATTTTCTTGGAGTCACCTTAAATGTGTGTCTATTTATATAGTGAGGGCAAGAGAAAGTACCTCATTGAAGTTTTCAAGAATAACTCTTTTTTTTTTCTTCTTTTTTTTCTTAATTTTTTATAGTTTTCCTCCACTAAATGTGATCTTACACGAGCACCGTTGATTATTAAATTTGGACACCTCTTTCAGATGATATTTGAACTTCGATTTACTACATTATAATTGTAGACTCTAGCCATTTACGCTAGACAATAACTCTATTGGTTTAGATAACAATCTGTATTACATTTAGTGATGCCTAATCTCTATTAAATAATTTATCTGATATATATAAAGTGATTTAAAATAATAATTTAATCATATAAATATAGATTAGTGGATTAAATTGTACGGTTATAGTACAAATACAAAGACATTTCTGATTACTAAAGTGGATTAAACTATATAAGGTGGAAAAGCTAGTAATATTTTATATAGGTTTTTTAATAAAAAAATTATTAAAATAATTATCTTGGTGCTATGAGACAAAAAATGACAATGATGTGCATTTTATGAGACGTGTGTGGATGATATTACACATTGCAAGCTATAGCCTACAACTACAAGTCTTGAAATGTAAAAATCAAAAGGTGGAGACACTTGGCTTTTTTATGAGTGAAAGGTGGAAACACTTGGCTATGGCATATAAGGAAAGAAAAAATATAAGTGACTGAGGCAACTTGAATTTTTATTTAATGAATGTGTAAAAATTGAAATTGTATAATTGGAGTACAGCTAATGGTAACTAGATCATGCAGTAATGTTTTAGATGATAACTCTAACTTGTTCTATATTCTGAAATATATTCCATTCTGTCAAAAAGTGATTGTGTCATTAATTGATAATAATCTGATAGTGATAAACTTATGATAAGAGCTGTATGATCTTGTAAGAGATTTTGATTGTAAATTGAAATATCAGTTTTTAATTTTTAATCAAATAGTTTAGTAGCTAAAATTTTTATCTTTAATATGGATATAAGTGGAATAATTGAGGTATAAACAATGTTCCTCTACATATATAATGTAATATTTTATTAATTGAGCTAAGCTCATGGGACGTCCATTAATATATCAATCTAGTGGTAAGATTTTGACATTGTGAATTGTGATCATAGGCATCGTCTAATATGGATCATCTCAAGTTGTCCACGGTGGACTAGTTATGAATAATATTACAACGAATACGAATTTTATAAAATTCACCATTGAATTGAAAGTTTATATTATATAGATTATCTATAGAAAATTTTAGAAAAATTGAAAATCATTTGATATGTTATTGAGAACTATAGTCTTATTACTCAATTTTACAAGGGTTGAGGTTGAGATTGAGTAATGCTAAACTTTAAACTTTTTAACTAGTTTGATTGAAAATAATAAGAATTCGATAACTTTTTTAATATTAATGGATCTTACAAGAACTGTGGAGATCCATGGAAATGAAGATGGATATAGAATACTCCCTGAAGTGGGGAATATGAAAACAATGATGGAGATCATTTTGAATGATGGTGGAGAATTGTGTGGTAAAATACTCCCCACTCATTCTTCGCTCTGTTGATATCCTTAATGGGTATGTCGTTGAGCGTCTCACATTGGATTAGAGTTTATTTAAAACATGTTAAATCACTTACTATCGAATCATCCACTTCTAAATATATAAAGAGAAATGTAATTAGATGTTTCGCAATCAATATATATATATACACACACACAAGAAGCCATCACCTTACAAATACATTTTGTAACTATTGAGTTAGACCCCAAACATATTCTAAGAATAAGAACTAACATTTTTTTTTGAAAATAATTACTTCAAACCATTTAATACGAATAATTATAAGATTTGGATCATGGTATAGATGCTTAAAATTCAGCTCAATTCATTGTGTTCAATCTCTTACAGAATCAAATCACATCAAAAGTGGGTTATATAGGGTCCCCTGAGGTTCACATCGTGTAATTAAATCTTTTGCCATCCATACAAAATAATTTGTGACTTACTATCATTTTCAACTATTCAAAATTCATCTATAGTATAACATCATTGATAGTTAAAGCTTTTCATGAAAAGGACTAGTCTTCATTGATTCAAATAGAATTTATGACAAAGGGATATCCTTGTTTATTATTTGCCTTAGTATGTCAATATTACATGGCTATAGTTGCAATTTGTCAATTGCAAAATATAATTCTCACATGATGTTGTCAATAAAAACAAATAATAATGTATAATGGATGTATGCCTTCCATGAAATTGTTCCTTTTTTCTATTATTTACATCTTAATAAAAGACTTTCATTTATCCAAAATTCAAGTCACACTCAATTATAATTATCAATGAGTTCAATGAATATATGTGTTGTGCAAACAAGAGCCAATTGAAACCTAATTTATTGAGAATAGAGACAGAGATATATTGACCACAATCTCAAATAATTTATTTTAATTTTATTTATGACAAAACATTTGATGGAATTTTTACCCGAGTTTTGTCGATGAAATAAATATAGTTGCGAAAAAAGACGGTTAAATGTGAGCAATCATGTTCTTTACCAAAACTATAGTCATCACTCATTAGTAAAGTCGGTTTCACTAAATCTTATTCCTAATTTGAATAATTTAAATGAGCAAAAGTTTGATCTAGTGGCGTGGGTTTGAGTATTATACTAAAGGTTATGGGTTCGATTCTTAGCTCTATTTTAGACCAAAAAAAATTAAAATTAAATGAGCAAAGAAGATTTGTTATAAGTTGGGGAACCACGTGAGGATAATTTGTAGACAATGAAGTGTCCTAAATTGGGTGAAAAAAAAAGTTCCCTGAACAATAAAAACTAAAAGAGAGAAAAGAATTTTTCATGTGTCTTTTGCTCTTTCATTTTTATTTAAAATAAAAAATATAAAAAAAACTAGTTTCAACGTTCTGATAGTAATACATATATGAAGGAGTTAAAAGAAATATATAAGATGAACACTTTGATGTCTTGAATTCTATATAATGAGCTTCTTTAGTTGGAACCATTTGATTGTAACTCTTATTGTGTTAATATTGTGAAGCAAGTTAAATTTTGGCAAAATTTCATATGAGGCAAATTGGAGGATTGACTGTTCATTTGTCTCTTTTGGAACAAAAAATAATCAAGGTATACGTGATCTTTCAAAATAGATCTTTCCCAAAATATGTACCTTGTGTTATCTTATTATTTCAAAATTAGAACACATATATGCTTTCACAAAACAAAAAAAAAAAAAAAAAAAGAACACATGCTTTCAATTCCTATTTGGGAAAAAAATTGCTCAAAACATTAATGTATTCTAGAAGAAAAATTAATGTTGCACAACAAATGAAATTGTGATATACATGATTGAGTTGATTTTGAAATTATGTTCTTTAGAAGACATATGTGGGATACGATGTCATAACAGGTACAAGTACAATAATATGAAAGCAATAAAGAAAAACAACAAAAAACACAAGTAATTAATTGATTATTCAATTCTGCGAAACTACACCTACTTTGGAGAATACCAATTCAAAAAAAGAAAAACCGCCTCTACTTTGAATTAATACCTTTAAACTTACATGAACAACAAGCTCATTTTGTTCAATGTATCTTCCTAATCCTAGTACACTTTCTACTTAGAGTTTCCCCAAATATGAGAACTCACTCACTTTTCTAATCACTAGTCCAAGTGATTCAACAAACAAAAATAACAAAGAGATGTTGCAAAATCCTTCAACAATGCCATAAACTCAAAACCTTAGCACATAGGTTCTAGAGGAGGTATTGTAACACCCCAAATTTCAGGAATAATTTTTTTATTATGATATAGTTAATTAATTATTATTTTATTAGTTATTGTTTTAGTAGAATTCAGTTAATTTTGACGAATTTGTATAACGAGGTGCAAATAGTAAGCATTAGGAGAGGAAGGGGTATATTGTACAAAGAATGATGTTGGGCTAGTAGAGATGGGTTGCGTGGTAGTAAAGGAAGGGGGTGCAAATTAGAAATCATGTTTAAAGGGACTTTTATGAAAAATAAAAAAGTATATCAAAGGATGAGAATTATATCTTAGGAATTAATTAGGATATATCTTAGAAATATATTTTAAAATAAAAAGGGTTAATAAATTTTTACCCCCTGCAAAGTAGGCAAGTTTTGCATTACCCTTGTAATAATTTTTTTTATATTACCCCATTTGATGTGTTTTTATTTTTTGGCAGTGTATTAACACAGGGGGTAAAACAAAAACAACATTACATGGAATAAAATGAACTGCGACTCAAAATAATAAATTACAGGGGGTAACGCAAAACTAGCCTACTTTGCAGGAGGTAAAAGTCTATTAACCCAAACAAATATGTTAGGATTGGTATTTCTTTTTATGAGAAGAAAAGAGGATTAGGATTAGCATAAAAATAGAATAGAATAGAATCAAAATAAGAGATATGTGCTTGGAAGTTAAGTGAGGAATTTTAAGAAAAATAATCATAAACCAAATCTGAATTTTGTAACATCACAGTAGCATTATCATCCTTAGTGAATTTTCTGCAAACCTAAGGTAAGGTGGTGAATTTAGTTATGTTCTATCGTTAGTGCTAATGCAAGGGGTAGTTTTATTCCCTCTTAATTCCTTTTTAATTGATGTTTTCAAATAAATAGAGTAATATCAAAGCATAAAACACTTCAATTGCCCAAGTCAGATGTAAGTGCCGAAAATGATACCTTTATTCATGATTCCAATTATGTAATCACGTGTGCTTGAGATTCATATTTTCATTAGTTTTTATATTTTAAACATGATTAGTTTGTTTTGAGGAGTTTACTCTTGAGGCGGAGGAGGAGAATGAAAAGAAGGAAGGATCGGTTCAGCTCACCTAGTGACAATGCTGACTCCACTATGTAGTGACCTCGAGGACATTCGGGTGTTTTATTTTGTCGTATCAAAGCAGGTCGATTCAAATTGAACTGTTATTCTAATTAGGTCATATTACTTACCAATGTTAGACCCACATCAAATACAATGTATATAAATGGGTATAGAGTGCCTCCGGATAAGTTGTGTTCCCTACAACTAGATAGTACTAGAGATATATGAATATATAGTTTTTGTTCCTTATATCTTATGGATCAATGTTGGACCATTGTTATTGGCATATTACACATAGATATATGAAAATTGGACCACATGCTTAAAAATAAGGAAACAATATACAGAACCTAAATCAAATGACAAAGACAAAAAGGTAAGGAAAAAAAAAACACACATTATGGGATAAGATATAAAGCATTAGTTTCAATATTATTATTTTTCTTCCTTAATTACATCTCATGTTATTCCTTCCATTTAGTTGTTTGATTCTTTCCATTGTACCTTAAAACAACTCTTTGAGTGAACTCAAATTGTTGAAATCTAAAACGTTCATGATTTTCCCAATTTTAGAAATTTGGAATGTACATACATTAAATATGAATATATTCTTGTACCTTATGCCAGGGAGTAATTTATTATTTTAATATACTAAATTAAATATTTGTGTTGTAAAGAAGAACCTTATCAATCACTATCATTTAGATTTTTACTTAAATTAAAAACTGTGGTCGTCATTTGGATATATAAGATTCGAATATTAGCTTATGGTTCTTCAAGTGCATGCAACTCTATAAACTAACCAATATGCTTAGAGAAAATTAGATATATTCGATGACATGATAAACAGAATATATGTGTTGTGGTTATTAGAGGTGAACATGTGAACTAAACAACTACTAAGAATTTTATATATACTAACACTGTCCTTGGAGTGTGCTATGACTTGATAGATGCTAGCAATTGGAGTGAGCTATGACTTGACAAGTGATTTAGATATATGTTTGGAGTTTTTTAACAACTTCATAGTAGGCATGGCAACTGGGCGGGAACGGAGGCGGATGGGTCTCGGTCTAATTGTTATACCTATTTCATAGTAATTTTTTTTTTAATAAATCATTTAATTAATTGGAAATAGATTCTCTCCAGTGCACATTTTGTTAGAGGTGGTTCAGTTTAATTTCCATCTTTCAATATTTTTTATTTGAGTGAAGAGTGCATATTGCATAACAAAAAAGAATTGGATGACAGAGATGTAGCATGAGGTAAATTTGATTGGAGATAATCTGTTCTCGTTTAATTGGTTTCTGACTTTGTAAGACTCTCATAACTAAACTCATGAAATTATAAAAGTTCAGTTTGGTAAAAAATAGCGGATAACTGATAAGTTAGCTTATTTGATGAGTTTATAGCGAATAACTTATAAGCTAGCTTTTAGCTTATAGTGAATAAGCTAGCTGATTGAGGCCCCGTTTGGCCCGGCTTATTTTCCTCTTTTTTTCTTCTCCTAAAAAATAGTAAAGAAGGAAAAAATTGTGTTTGACTTAATTTTTATTTTATTTTTTACTTCTTTACTTTATTTCTCTAATACTTTTAAGGAGAAATAGTGTCAAATATAATTTTATACTTCTTTATTTCGTTTAAGCTAAAATAAAAAGTAAAAAATAAGCCGGGTCAAACGGAGCCTGAAAAATGTGTCTTTTATTTTAAAATAATCTTAGTCGTTGATTTTATATTAAACGACTGAAATTGATTATAGCCCAGAAAATATGTTTCTGAATAATTGTTTGCTGTTCGGGTAGGGTGAGGTTCATTCTGGAAGAAAAATTTAAATTTAGGAAATTCAGTTTAAGGGAGTCGCACTAAAATCATTAACAAAAACATTGATGGACATATTAAAGAGCATAAAGATAAGTTTTGGTGTTAGATCCGAAAGGAGAATTTCACTCTTCTTATTAGTGTATCTTTGGTTCCACTTCTAGAGCAGTTAGAATTGATTCTGAACGTGTAGAATTGATTCTGACTTGTTTGGTTTCTCAAAAGTAGAATTGATTATGCCTCCAGAATTGATTTTACTTGAAGCTAGAAATTGTAACTTCTGATTGTAGAATAGATTTTTACGCTTAAAATTTTTGTTCAACTCACTTTTACATGAATATATTCAAACATAAACCACTTTAACTTAAAATCAATTTTTGCCAAAATCAATTTTACAGAATCAATTCTATCAAAATCAATTCTCGTCACTGCAGAACCAAACATATTAGAACAAGTAAACTCATTTATGTAACCAAAAAGCTTAAAGTAACTTATAACACATTAGTCATCAACTTTTGGAATTTTTATAACACAATAAAGTTTTCATTATTAGAAATTTGTTTTTTTGGTCATGTTAACTTATGCCCTAAGGGCATATGTTAAGATACTTTAATATAGAAATTTTACATTTAATAATGTAAGAAATTTAATGTTTGAAGATAAAATGCACAACTAATTTCGATAAATACTTTTTAAATGTGTTTCCTTAACATGTGCCTTCATTCTCCTTTGTTTTTTTTTATTGCGGATATGGATTTTCATAAGAATTTTAGTTTTCAGTTGATACTTTTGTGGGAAATTGTTACTTGCAGTTTTTGAGATCCTCAAAAAACTTTCCCAATGTCATAGGAAATTCTCCAAAAAGCTTGTCTCCGTAGGAAATCTTATCTTTCCGCAAATAAATCAGTAAAAGATCATCACAATTTAGAATTATAAATTACATTGTGTTTTACATATAATAATGGATTTGCCTAAAACGCTACACGAATATATGTCTTGATAAAATTTAAGACATGCTCCATCCGGCCTCATATATAAGCATACTCCCTTGGGTCTTATATATAAGCAACAAAAATAAAAAAATTGAAAATCTCAAATATAAGCAAAAGTAACCTCTAATCATTATAATAAATGTTAATTTTCCAAATATATCTTTACTTTTTCGCATTCTCATGTTTTTAACAGTTTTCAAGTCAAAAGATAGAAGTAAAATAGAAAAGTGTATAACTTAAATGCATTTAAACATTTTTCTTAAAAGAATATCTTTTATAAATTTGCTTATATTATGATCGGAGGGAGTATTTGACTAAACAACAATATGTAATTTATTTTGCTCTTATTGGACTGCTTCTTCTTTGCATGGTCCAAATCTACTTTATGCAACTCTTATACAATTGATTTCATGAAATAACTTGGTAATATGTTGAGGTAGCAAATTCAAGATCAAATAATATATATGGGGATGTAGCTCAAATGGTAGAGCGCTCGCTTTGCATGCGAGAGGTACAGGGTTCGATCCCCTGCATCTCCAAATTTAATTTTTATTTTATAGCAAATTAATTAATTGTTCAAATAAATATTGTTCAACTAAATCTTTGGAGATAATTTTCTGCCTTTCAAACAAGTATCAAACATGTAAATTCTATTATCATAGAAAAATAGTTATAAATATGAGTGAAGTTGAATTTTTATCCTATCCATTGTGGGTATATTTTGCGAATACGAGTCAAATTGTCATCCCTCTCCAAAATCAGTAGAGTCCTAGAGTTGAAAGTTGGTGTTTAATTGTATAATTATTTCTAAGTTTCTATACCAAAATAAACCCACTTGAAATGACATAGTGGTGTTCATTTGAAACCTTGGTGGAAGTGGGGGGATTCAGATCAAATCAAGGGGTAGAGATAAAAGTGATAGAATTTAGCATATGAACAACACAAATACAAACCACACAAAGCTCATATTAATAACATCAGTTAGTTTTATAACACACCAAAGATCACACTATCCAAGAGAAAAATGTCAAAAAGAAGAATAACTGCATAGGCTGATGATAAACACACCTAAACCTCTTCTTTCCAAATCCTAAAACATTCTATACATCTGAATCATAACACTAACACACCAATGAAATTACATGAAAGAAAGAAAAAAATGCAAGTTAAGAAAAGAGTTTCCTAAAGCATCAAGCTATCTTGGCAAAGTAGAAGAGGAAACAATCTTACAATTGTTTTTATGCCGATGCGTAATTGCTCTTCACTAACTAAACACATCCCTTACGAAGGTGCGGTTAGAGAAAGTTAATATCACCTGAACTAGATTTGATGTCAATCATGGCAAGTATGTGCTCTCAACAACATTCCAGACCAAGAAGAAACTAGGTGGATTGCGGGATAGAACGATAAACCATCGTGTTGTTGTTGTTGTTGTTATCAACTGCAGCATTTGATGAAGATGCGCCTCCCTTCACTGTTTGCTCCAAAAGTCGCACTAGTGACATGAATATTTCCATCCTTGTTACATCCCTATTTGCCTGCAAAATTTAAAAGTGAGCGATGACTTGTAAAATTTTAAAAAACAAATAATCGATGTAACATGCACCTATTCTATAAGTCATTGCGAGCTAGTATCGAATGCACTACATATTTACAACTAGTTTATTACCTCAACAGAAAAGCGTGCCCAGATCTTGTCATTGCGAGCTTCTATGACACCCTTCAAGATGGTTAACCCTAATCCCCTGATTAAGTCGGCTATTTCCAAAAAAAAACCTCGTTCCTCACAAAGCATCTGTAAGAATAACCAAGCATGTTAAAAAGGTAACAGAAATACATTAGGGGAAAAGATTTTACAAAATTATAAAGAATCGACTCGGTCACTACCTCCACTAGCATCTGACGAGGATGATTAAGATCTTCAACTATGATAGGGCAAACCATAGATTGCGAACCAACCTCATATGCCCATGTAGCACCTCCCTCAAAGTTGTCTTTTAATAACAAACCACCTTCTTTACTAATAATCTGAACATTTAGAAAATAAATAGTTAGCAGTCAGTCGGTATATTTCTCCGAATAAAAGCATTATCATTGCTGCTCATAATGATATCGATCAATTTTTTTTCTATATAAAGAGTTTGGCTAATATTTTATCTTAGCGTCCAAATTCATGAGAAAAAGTACTTATCAAAATACTATCAAATGTATTTTCTTATTCTTATTCAATACTCGCGAGAAGACAATGTTCATCAAATGCATAGATACCAACAGATGAAGTCTTTACCTTCGATTCCCCAGTCTGTTTCAGCTTGTCAGCATGCTTCGTCACACTTTGCAAGAAAAGCATATGTTTGATAGTTCGTTCAAGAAGAGCATCTATGCTACACTGTTGAATCATTATCGTAATAAGAGTCAAACAAAAACTAAATACAGCACCACAATGTGAATATTTAATTTAATTAAGAAAATGTGGAATGAGATGAAGAACAGCGTAGCATGTACAAACCTTTGCTCCATTAGGCACAATTTCACGCAACTCTTTCACGCGATCTTGAATCATTTGACGATCTTTTGGACGAGGCCTAGGGTTCTCTCCAGGTTTAAGCCTTTTACGATTTGATTTGCTAACTTCATCTGGCCGCTTAGAGTATCCAGTTGAAACACTATTTTCGCGCTTCATATTGGTGCTACTATTTTCCACCCACGAACTAAGTTGAGAACCATATATGGAAGTGGTTTGAGAACAGTTTCCAACATTATCTTTGCTGCCGCCGGAAATCAGAGAACTTGTTTCTGCAGGACCCGTTTTAACCTCCGTCTTGGGAAAATCAAACGGTGCCACCTGGCCAACATGATTGCGCATAATCTGCATTCCGGTAGGAGAAAGAACAGACGCTGTACTAATCCTTGTTACTGTGGTCCTGCAAGACATTTCATCAGAATTCTGATTCGCAGCAGATTGATTCTTCGAAACCACAGCATCTAAGAGGTGATCAGTGTTTGTTCCAGAGAAGATGCCATTGCCTGATATTGCTTCATTAACCGGGAATATATTATCATGACCTACAACCGGAAAATTCTTACACATTGCCTTTTTGTCGTGTTTTTCTGCACTGGCATCTGTTTCATCGGCAAATAATGTATTCCAGTTTCCGTTCAGCAGTTTCCTTTTGAAATCCAAGCCCAAGACATCAAACAAGTCATCGTCACCTGACAAAAGTTGAGTACAAGCTTCTCCGTGTTCAAAATTTGTTTTCATCATGTGGTTGTCAGTAACATCTTTATCTTGGCAATCACGAAGAAAATCAGGGATGTGATCATTCATAGGCACGTGCTCGTCATGGTTAAGAGATGACGATGATGGGATCTTTAGAGCCTCAAGCAAATGATCTATCCTTTGATCCGTGGAAGCCAAAGCATCTTGAGCATGCTTTAAATCATTGGGAAGATTCTTCTGATCAAAGCCTTCTAGATGCATGTGATTTGTAGCTTTAGTTGAATTATTGTTTTGAATTCCAAACTCTACTTTTTGTGTTCCGGAATAACCGGCGGTGGAAAAATGGGGAGGGCTTGAAACCGAGCAGTTAATCATATTTGTCTTTAGAAGATTATTATTCATCCCACTACATATTGGGATTCCTCCAAGATATGAAGTGTTGTTAGAATTCTGATAATAAATTTGGCCTCCATCCGTTTTCGATCGAGACATATTTAAGCCACTTGATGATGGATTCATATTAGGGTTACCATGACTTTGCCTTCCAATACCTGATAAGATTTGTTGGTCCATATGTTTAAGGCTGAAACCATTCAGATTGGATACGTTTGAATCAGTTAATTCATTGAATGTCGATCTTGCATTATATGAAACAGAACGCCGTTGCAGACATGAAGAATCGAGATTTGCAGGTATCACTACAGCTTCGGCCTTAACAGTTGTGTTCTCTCGTTGAGCCTTTGGTTGGCTAGGGCTATCAAATATCTGGTTTAGGTTTTGGGATTGAGTTGTTAATACAGTACCACGGTGACTATTTATTTCTCGACTTCGAAAAGGAGGTGGTTGAGAAGCAACCAACATTGGACCATGCAATGAATTACTCGGTTGGTTAGATCCATTAGCTACTGACGGAGTGAAGTTTGGAGTAATGATTTGTGGATCAAATGACACAGGCACACAGTCAGTCACGGATCCATTGGAAAGTCTTGCCGAATAGTCTTCAGATAGAAGGGCACCAGGAACACATCCCAATTGAAAGATCAAGTTCTTCACATCATTCACAAATCCGATATTCTCCATTATCTAACAAGAATTATTAGAGAAACTTGGTTATTCTCTAACAAGAATTATGAGTAAAGTTCATTAAGTTTCTTCGAAATTACAGAATTAAAAAAACCTACCGGCAAGAAAGAACCAAGTTGAACAACTCCATGGGGAAGCACAGGAATAACCGCCACTGTCTGCAAACATAAACACAATGTTGTATCAGGAAAAGTAATTAAAAAAAAAAAAAAAATTATCGCAAAATGTGAAGCATAATTGCAAACCTGTATTCCAGCTGAAAATTGGCAATGCAGCTCGGTTATTACCTAAAAAAGAACACACAATCGAGAGAAATGAGAATGATCCATGAAATTAGATATTGTTTTGTTCTTGCATTCTTCACATGAATAAGACTCTTATATAACACGTGAATCTAATCATCGAAACTCCTTACCTCTGGTGGATATGCATCTTTAACGAAATTGTTCAAAACAATCCACTGATGATTTCCTGTGAATGTCGCCCGTCCAAGTATCCTGCAAAACAGAAAAGAGAAGCACACGAGTGAGATGGCAATGACACAAAAAGCATTTAAAATTAGGATCCGGAATCTAAATAAACGATGATAAAGGCAAATAAAAGAAAGCACCGACCCTTGACCAGCAACATTGACAGAATTATTCACCATCATTTTGTTAATCAATGAACCGACTCTGTCGTCCTCTTGAATCCTTAATTGAGAATCGGAAGAAAACCAGCACCCTTCCCCATCTCGGTAAGGCATATTAGACGTTCCAACAATTTGTGGAAGGAAATGAGATGGTAAGGGTTCATAGTAACAATCTTCCCAGATTAACAGCCTGCATAGAGAAACAAACTTAGTTTACTCAAATACAACTAGGCCTTGTTTGGATAAGCAACTTAATTAAGCGCTTATACCATAAAAGTTTATCATATAAATATATACGTTATTTCTATAACAAGTGATAAAACAGTCAAACTATTTTCATATATAAGCTATAAGATGTTTTATATAAATGCGTATGGACATGTCATATCTTGTTTCCATAAGATCTTCCATCCAGGCTCGCAAGTGTTTTTGCCAGTAGATAAGTTCAAATAAGTCAATCAAAATAGGCGATATTCTATAGACAACAATAAAGGCATAAAGTCAAAGGAAAATTATTGATGAGCAATCATATTGCTGCTTGGAGTTTGTAGTGTGCAAGCAAATAAAAGACTCAGAAAATAAGCAATAATAGACTCATACAAATTCAATTAAAAAATGACTTTACAATTTATGGATATAAAACAAAAAATACAGTGAAGACCAATGATTTTTGCAATTACAAATATTAAATTAAGATTCTGATCCAACCAAACCTTGATTCCATTTCCTGATTGATTCAAAGACATAACTAATTACATGCAAGGAAATTATTAACATATGTTAATTACAATTTAGGGTGTAGTTCATAACTTTATAATTAGACTATAATTGTGATTAACATGACAAGGTTAGATCAGAAAATTATGAACCTCCAATAAACTTAAGAAGAAAAAGTTCAGCATTTGTAAATAGTGGAACAAGAATATAAAACCAAACAGATTCAAACAAGCTAAACAAGTACTGAATCAATAGATTCTTTCACAGACAAATCAACTTAAATAGAAAGTGAATCTCACAAACCAATGCAACCAAAACTTTTTTTTAATTATTAAAACTAAAAAAAATAAGGAAACAAAGATTCTTCAAAACATACATGAAGCAACAAAGTCACACATATAGATATAAAGTTCCAAAATAGGAACAAACATGTGGACTTTATCTTGAAAATGAACCAACCTCATAAATGGAATCTAAATCTAAATAATCTAAACAAGAATTTAACATGAGATACCCTTTTGGCTCCAAAAAAGTACAAAGTAATACTTATCCAAACCCAATAAATCTTCAACAAAAAAAATTGATTTTTTTCACTAAAAAAGCAATTTTTTTTTACAGAAGAAAACAACTTACTTAGAATTATTGCAACCGATCTTCCAAAAAACAGCATAAGACCACTGATTTCTAGCACAAAGAGTCTTCAAAGCTTCTTTCAACAAAAACCCCATAATTTTTCCACTAAAAAAGTTTCAATTTTTGTGAATGAATGGAATGAAAGTAGCATTCAGAAGTAAGAATGAAGAAAAGGGTATCTCTCAAAACCAAAGAAGACGCATTTTTATCATCTTTTTTTTTTATAGAGAAACTAACTACCACGGCATGATCCTCTTCCTGCTTGTTTTGTTCTTAAACCACCACTTCGTTTTCTCTCTGGATCTAAGTTCACTACTGTCAGGTTCCGGCACCGGAAGTCCATCCTCCGGTAGAGGAAGATGTAGAGAGAGAGAGAGATGTAGAGAGAGAAAGAGGAACAAGAACAAACACAAGAACAAGAGAACAAGGTAGTGAAGAAACAAAAGATGAAAAACTACACTATACCACGAGATTCAAGCTTGTAAAGAGGTATAATCTTCTCCATTATAGATGAAAAAAAGGGTTAAACAGAAAAAAGGGTTTTGCAAAGAAGAGGTTAAACGGAAAAGGGTTTGATTCTTTTCTCTGTGTTGTGTTTGTTTTTGTTGTTCTGTTGTTTGTGTTTGTGTTGTGTTTGATGTGGAAAATAAATGGGAGTGTGAGAAGAAGAAGTAGAAAAAGGAGGGGTTTTGGTGGAATATTACAAAGGGAGCCACTGAGCATAGGGAGGAGAGAATGGTTTTGTCGGATTGTGAAGAGAGAGAGAGAGAGAGAGAGAGAGAGAGAGAGGTGTGGTCGTGAGGGGGCCAATAGTGGTGGTGGTGGTGACCATATAAGCTAGTGGGGGTTGTTATCTTAATGACGTCATTACAATCATTTCACCTCGTTTTTCTTTTTAATTACTATTATGCCATACTACCAACTTTTTGGAAGAATGGTATGGTTCATCGACAATTAAGAGGAAAAAACAAAACATTATTTGTATTTTTCATCTATTTTTTTTTTTTTGACAAAGTATTTTTCATCTATTGAAAATTAGAGAATTTGAGTTTTACTTTTTGAAGAAACTATTATTCTTTTTTGTTTTTGTAATTTCAAATAATTTAGGTTTTAGTTTTTATTATCTTAATATTATAGAAATCATAAAGATAAAAATTAAATTTCGCACAAATTATAGGATGAAAATTTGAGTAAAAGCATAAATTATATGAACGAAAATCTGAGTAATTTGTATGATATAGCCACATTATTAAGGACTAAAACTTAAATAATTTGAAATTACAGAGACAAAATAGAAGGGTTTTTTTACAGAGACTAAAACTTAAATTCGTCAATTTTACTATGACGAAAAGCACATGTTACCCTTTTAACTTTTTAATATTGATGTTATGAATCTTTTGAAAATAGTTGAAGAATCATATATAATATAGTAATATTATCTCTCTTTAAGTATATTGAAAATTGATTTGTCATCTAGAAAAGTTAAGCGTGCAATTTGTTATTTATTTGTGTTTCATTCATGTATAATTATATTGGACATATAAAAGGAAAATCTCATAAGTTTTTCTGTTAGCAAGAATAATCCATTTCTTCTGTTTTTTCAAGGTCGGCTAACAGAATGCTTATTAGTGGATCCATTTTAATTATAGTCCCTACATTTTGAAAAATAAGCAAGAATGATCCCTATATTTTAAAATATTATGGAATTTTTTTTGACATTTTTTAAAATATAGGGACCATTTTTGCCTATTTTACAAAATGTGTGGACTAAAATTTAAATAGTGGAGTTCACCAATAATTATTTTGTTAGCTGATGTGAAAAAAAACAAACGGAATGGACTATTCTTTATAACGAAAAAATTTATGGGTTTTTTTTTACCATTTTAAATTGTATGAACCATTCTTGACAATTTCATAAAATATAGGGACTAAAAGATATTTAACTAAAAAAAACTAAAGTACAATTTCATATATATAATTGGATCCTTACCATTTCTATGATCACACTATTAGTAATTAATTGTAAAATAAGTTGAGTGTGTTAGAAATTTCTATTATCACTTTTAAAACTACATCCGAATATAGGAGGAATTTAGAAAATATGTTTGAAATTGAATGCTATGATGAATCATGATCATGAGACATCATGGATGACTGAGGTGGGAAAATGATGGAGAGAATCTGCATAGAATGGTTTGGAATGAAGGATGGTCTGTTGTTACAATGACTTGAAAACTTGGAAGTATTATTCATGTAAACATAATTTTGGACATTTTAAAGTTATGGTGATGTAAGAACACATAGAAAAAAGTTGTAATAATGTTATAATTCTATCCTGCCAATTATGTTGGTCGGATATTTGTTTTACATCAATGATTGTAATATTGTACTACTACAATTTACAAGAGTATTGTTCTACTTATTTATATATTTTTTCTCAAGAAGTATTATTATTCTACTTAAATGCATATTAAAGTGTTTTTGTGATGATATTTGAATTGATTTATTGATAAAGTTAACACATTTAAATAGAGGTTTGAGTTTTATCAAACATAAATATGTTTTGTTTGAATTTTTTTAATACCCTAACCATTATCTTTAGAAAATAGAGGTTTAAGTAAATAAGCATTGTGATAAAAAAAAATACACTAATATACATATATAGGGAAAACCCGTTTTATTTGTGTACATTTAACAAATTAACTTCTTTTGAAAGAATAAAATGTCACTCTACTACATGTTTAACTTTGTGTATGGATCAACTGATCAAGGCTGCAATCGATTATGCATGACGCTTATACCTATAAGTAAACTATCCCTTGATGAAATATTCATAGCTTGTGGTAGCATTTCAATATTGAAACTAAAATAAACACCTACTATAAGATATATTTTAATGCTTCAATTAGCTACTAGTACATTAGTACTATTTATTCTCTTAATCTATAGATGTTCTTGATGTCGTTAAAGAACATAATAAAAACACTTATTTTCTTAATAAAAAATAATTATAGATGTATAATAAAAAATGCCTCATGAGCTGACACGTCAGTCATTGTTCCCACCTTTTTCGTTAAAGTAAATCAATTGAGGTTAAATTATTGAGGGTGTTGATCGTTTTTTCTAAAAATAATTTATCAACTAAAAATTCATCGATTAAAGTGAATAAGTAAAAAAATTCAAAATTTGAATCTTGACTCCTACATATATATAATGCAATGTTTCTACCAACTGATTTATACTCACAAAACTGAGAATTAATCGTTTCAACAAACCATAAAATTTTATTTTTCGTTCTCATAAAAAAACCACAATTTTTAGTCCCTCAAATTTCGTTTCACCTATTAATTTAAATGACACGAATAATAATTTGGTGATGCATGTTTGAGACCTTGGAGAGTATCCTTCTTACAATGTCTCAAGTTTGAATCATTTCAATCTTGGTGTCATTTTTTGTGTTCGATCAGTCCGCTTTAATTTCAAATGGCTTCCGCTAGTGAACAGTTTGATTAATATCCTAAAACTAGTCAGTTCTTGGACCAAATAACAATTGAGTCATAAAACCTAAAAATGACATTAGAGACATAAGTAATAAGTCTACTAATATGTGGATACATTTTTAAACGAATATTGATGTAAAACATAATACCCTAATCATCCTATCTTTAGATTTTTTTTTAATGCAATTATTCTCCTACACCTCCTACATTTTCTCTATTTTAAAGCACATCTACATACAATTATTTTAGATGACTTAATTGAATTCCACAATATCACCCACCACTTTGAAAGAATCTATTCATATTTTCTTCAACGGTGTAACTCTTAAGAACCTAGTTAGGATGAGTCTCACAACTTACTAAACACATTATTAAGCATGAGTTTCTTCAACAAACAATTGTCCTTGCAAGTAGTTGCACATCAATCTTCTGAAACGATACAACTCGCTATAAGGAGATGCTCAACTTAGACTATCAAAAAAAAAATTTGTTGACGTTATGTCTGCTCTTATTTTAAATTATTGTTGCATATTTGAACTAAATATAAGATGATCAAAATCACGTAATTGTAACGATAGCTACACTTTCTAGCTCAACGCACTGTAATTTTATCAAACTCAACGCTGATCGAGCTCTACAAAATCCTCATCATCATTCCATTAATTATCATCATCTTAGCTCTCTTTCAACTCTCTTTTTTCCCCTCTCTTGTTAGCAGAGTACCCAAGTTCATTCAAACCCACCCTCTAGGTGTTGTCTCTACTGCCAACCTATATGGTTATATGCTCATTGGGAGATGAGAGATTCTGACTATGTTTCCAAAGTGTTGATCAAGCACTGTCTAAGCAACCAAATACCAATGATAATGGAATTCTAGTTGATTGGTTGGCCACATTCTTCTTTGTCTTTCATTTTGTGTTTTTACAAATAAACAAATAGAGAAAAAAAGGCACAAAAACTAGTTGGTGACACCTAGACATACACACATGAGTGTGTGCATTTTCTTTACTAGGCTTATTTTACTTTTATTATTTCACCTAAATGTAGGGTATAGTAATTTTTGTGGGGAAATGGGTAAAAAAGATTCCTATTCTTATAAACTATGTCCACCCTCTGAACTTTGATAATGATATTCAATCTTTTTGCCCCTTTTAATAATTTTGACTGAGCTAGCTTCTATCTTCTCTTGTTGCCTATATAATTAAATATATTCCTTGTTTTAAAATTTGAGGAGTAAGTTTTACTCAAAATAACCATAAACTAATAATTTCATGTGAACAAAATAATGATAATTATTGTTATATAGTACAAAAGATAAGGATGAGTAGGGAAGCAATAATCACACAATTTCTACGGCTTGGAATCACAAGTCACAACACTATATATACATGTGTGTATATTCCAATTAATATAAGGTTATAGTTTTGAAAGCCAATAAAACAATGGGCAAAGTTATTATGCATAAGCCCAAACCTTATGCATGGTGCATAAGCCAATGAAAACACAATGCTGATACTCACACACCCTCCAATTTACTACGCGCGCCCCCCAACCCACCTCCTTGCTACGCGCGCCCCTCATATTACTACGCGCGCCCCCCAGCCCCCCCCCCCCCACTCATTTTTTTTGAATTTTTTTTTACAGTTTTTTTTTTAATTGTATTTTTTACTTTTTTAAAATATTTTTTATTCCTTTGAAGTACATATTATAACAATCTATTTTCGATGTTTATATAGTCTTATTTTGATTTAAAATTGCATACTAAAACATGTACTATAATTATGGCTAATTTTTTACAATTAACATAAAAACTATTTTTTCCCGAAAAAAGATTGGAAACTTTTTTTCCGGAAAAATCAGAAACTTTTTTCCGAAAAAAAATCGAAAAATTTTCCCGAAAAAAGATCAAATACTTTTTCCAAAAAAACTGAGAACTTTTTTCTGAAAATTTTTTCCCGAAAAAAAATCGAAAACTTTTTTTCAGAAAAATCGGAAATTTTTTTTCCAAAAAATAAAAATCGATTTTTTTTTTTAGAGAGTTATGCAATATTATTCTGGAAACCATTATGCTGGTTAAATGGTTTCAGAGAGTTAAACAGTGAAACCATTTGTTTTGTAAAATGGTTTTATGTGTTACTGAAACCAATATTGTGTTTTTATGGTTTTAAAAATTCTGGAAACCATTATGCTGGTTAAATGGTTTTAGAGAGTTAAACAGTGAAACCATTTGTATTGTAAAATGGTTTTATGTGTTTACTGAAACCAATATTGTGTTTTTATGGTTTTAAAAATTCTGGAAACCATTATGCTAGTTAAATGGTTTCAGGTAGTTATACAATGAAACCATTAGTATTGTTAAATGGTTTTATGTGTTTACTGAAACCAATATTGTGTTTTTATAGTTTTAAAAATCCTGGAAACCATTATGCTAGCTAAATCGTTTCAGATAGTTATATATTAAAACCATTTGTATTGTAAAATGGTTTTACACTAAATGGTTCAATGATTTTAAATACTGATTATTACTGAAACTATTACTAAAAAATCTAGTATTTAAAATTGATTTTTTTTTTTTGGAAAAAAAGTTTCCGATCTTTTTTCCGGAATAATTTTCGATTTGTTTTTTCCGAAAAAAAAGTTCCGATTTTTCAGGAAAAAAGGTTTCGACAATATTTATGGTTTTAAAGATCCATTATGAAATTATTCCACCCAAAAAAAGGTTTAGGCATGATTTTAGTTTAAAAATAACTACTAAAATATTTAATCATACATAATAATAAAAAAAAAACTATAAAAAAAAAAACTAAAAAAAAAAAATTTAAAAAAATGGGGGGGGGGGGGGGGGAGGGGCTTATGCACAGCTTATGTAGGATAACCACACCCTAAAACAATATCCAACTTTTTTTATATTTAGCATGTATGAGTTTTATAATTATTAAACTCTTCAAAAGGAAAACAAAAATGAAAAATTCAAGCAGCCAAAAGAAAAAGGAAAAAAAAGGTGGGACTCGAACGAAGGAGATCGCTTTCCCAAAGGTTTATCCTCTGGCAAAACATTGGACAGTGTACGATGATTAAGTATCAACTTTGTCCATTTCTCTTTGTAGTTTACAAGGGAATAATCATCTAAATTATTACAATTGCCAAGAATTAAAATTACTGTTTTTTCCAATTATATTTTTTTTAACGACAAATATAATATATTATTAATAAAAATTAGATATCTGCATAAGATGAATAAATACCGATAAAAAGGAAGCTATAAAACAAATGTGCCGTATATAAGCGGAACACTAATGAAAATATATTTCTTGTTTTCAATTATATCATTTAGTTATGTTAGGTTATAAGCATGGTTGTTAAAATCGCATGTTAACACGTAAACTCGTCCGAGTTTACGTTTTTAGGTATGAAAAACTGGTTAACTCGTATGTAAACTCGATTTTTTGTAAACTTGCGAAAAAAACGAGCTTAACCGAGTTAACTCGGTGTGAAAACGCTAAAATCGGGTGAACTCGGACGAGTTTACCTGTTTTTCCGAGTTTACATTTTCAAAAATTTATGGCCCAATTTCAATATTTTTTGCCCATGAGATACATTTCCGTACACATTTTGAAAAGAAAAAAAAAATCCAATAATAATTTGTTTAGAAACCTACGAATCTCCTTCTTTTGGACGTTTATTTAGATATTTATATGATTTTGTTAGGATAATTATTGTATTTTGAAGCAAGTTTATGGACATATTCTATTTATATGGAGATTTGATCTATTTTAGCTTTATAATTAAGTTAATTTTTTGGAATATTAACATTTTTTTAGTATTATATTAGTATATATATCATATACATAATAATTTTAATATTATTTTAATTTTAGGTAAACTCACACGAGTTTACGATTCGAGTTTACGTGTCAAGTTTACCTATGCAAAACGAGTTAAGGTAAAAACTCGATTTTGACAACCTTGGTTATAACTTATAAGTGTAATTTGTTTATTTTCACATCAATAGGTAAAATATTATATATAAAACAAGAACATTCAATAAAAGTTACTGATATAAAAAATTATAGCTGTAGTAATAAATTTGATTTATAGAAAAATTGTGCTATTTTTACATATTTATGTCTATAATTATTGATATTATAAGTCAAAAAAACATAAAATATGTTTTTCAAATGGTACTTTAAATAGAAGTATTTTTATAATGAAATCATTGGATGCTTGTAAACTTAGCTCTAAATGTCTAGCAACTAGCATTCACAAATGAATTTATTTCATATCCTTTAAGTAAAAAGCTCATACCTAGCATTTTCAAAATCAAATAATCCATTTCATAGTTTTACGTCAAAAAAACAAATAAATCATCAACATAATGAATAGTGATTATATATAACCACTTAGACTAAGAGTTTACAAGAGAATCAATATAGCTAACTAAATCTAATCCCAATAAAAGAAAAAATTAGTTACTCATAAGTGTGAGAACCTTACAATATAATACTAGGAATTGATGGAAAGATGATGAATGTTGGTTTCTAAAAAATGTTGGCAACTCTATATCTTTTCTATTTTTTCTTTGATTTCTTAATGGGTCTAAAAAATGGATGTTCACCTAGTGATTTAGATTTATTTATTTTAAAGTCTTTTTCAACTTAGCTAAACTGCATCCAGCTCTCGTCTAGCGACGAATTAGTCTCCTAGTGACAAATGGTCGCTTCCAATTTACTTTGAGCTGCTTGCCTAGCACGATGACAATATATGACTAGTAGCTTAGCCATAAATTGGTAGCTTAATTAGCAACGATGACAACAACTGATTTTCTTCCCTTTTCAACTTTTTTGCCATTAAGTTTATAAAAGATACAAAAGTGACGTGAAATAGGTACAAATAGTTAAATTGGCTAATTTGCTAGTAAAAATTAATATTTACAAATAATTGAAGTTTTTACTTATAATTGTTTATAAAACAAGTCAATAAGTACTTAAAATATATAGATAAAATTAATGTTTTTTAATTAACACTTATCACTCACACATGTACACTACGAGGCAACAAATCTGAATCGAAGTAAAGCCATTTAATCTATAACAATATTGTTTTTTTTTAAAAGTTAATTAACAATATTGATATTGATAGTTGGGTTATAATTGACGGACAAATTAAAAGTTATATTTTTTTTGAGATATGCTATATGGTGCGAAAAATAAAATCACGAAAGCCTCGCGAAGCACGTGACCGCCGCACATGGACTTGACAACTTGTTAGTTACTATCTTATTTACTCACAAACCCACAATTTATGGGTAATTTTTAATTTTAACAAAAAAAAAAAAAACAATCAACTAATTTCACATGTGCAAAGCAAATCCACTATCACTTATCACGTTCACCGCTACCACCGTCATCGATCTTCGCCATTAAGAATAGGATGTCTGTTAAATCGAAAATTGAAAGAGGAAAAAAGTAGCAATTGGAAAAATAGAAATCACTGTGTTGAATTGTACTGCATAATCATGCATGTGTGCACACCGTATCTCTTCAATTCTATTCTATCTATGGGGTGGCTTTCTTTTTTCAATTTTGTATCAGAGAGTTGGAAAAAAATTCTTAGAAATTTAAATGGCATCAGCAACGAAATCAGGATGTTGATTGTTGAAACTTTTGTTGTCTTTCTTGAAAAGGTAGGATAATTAGAGATTGTGTCCAACTTTGATTAGATCCATGTTCTATTGCCATGAAAGGTGGGAAGGAGTTGAGGAAGAAGATGCAGGAGAGAGAAATAAGAGAAAAGAAAGAATTAAAAAATAAAAAATAAAAAACAAAAAAACGCAAGTTGTTGTGACACGTCATTCGCGAGCATGTCGTGAAACCAAATTTCGCTACACTTAGCATTTTCCTTTTTTTTTTACGCAATTAAAGTTATACTAGTATGTTAGCCCGTGCCGTGCACGGGATAATTTTTTTTTTAATATTATTTATATGTTTATTTTGTAATATTATTTGAGTAATTTGGTTTAAAATTCTATGATAAAAATTGAGATAAATTTTGAATTATATAGGTTTAAGAATGTTATAAAATAGAGTGAGATGAAGAATATTATCACGCTTCCCGTTCTACACTGTTGATAGATAGATTCTTTCTCTCATTTTCATCCACGGGACTATATAGTGACATTTTAAATATAAAATAATTATAAACTTTGTTCTCAAATGAAAATTTAATTAGTCTAGGTACATTTTTAATAGTAGGATCGAAATTGTTCCATATTTCTCATTCTACATCCGTGAGAGTTCTATCTCTCTCTCTCTCTCACATGTTTCTACATCTTTCCCACATGATAATTTTCACTTTTTAATAATATTTATTTGCTTATGTTATTTTTTTTCTTTTGCATGTTGTCTATGTTATTTTTCATTTTATATTATTTTGAATGTTGCCTATACGTTAAATTTAAAGATGTTACAGGGGCATAATGGGGTGGGAAATACTCCCACATCCCCGTTCAACAAAACTATGAGATTCTCTCTTCCACCCTCTCTCACATCTCTACGGGGACTCCGTCAACAAAAAATAATTATAATTTTATATTATTTTTCAAATGAATATTAACATATTTTGACCATGTTCCTATTCTCAAACTTTTTTTTATCATTATCCACAAATAAGCAATTTTCACGTGTAAGCGTAAAATGGAAAAATCAATATTTGAATCTCCATTCACATTGATAAGTTAGCATCCCGAAAAAAATTTGAACGAAGGTTTATGGAATTTTTGGTTTTAATTCCCATAGATTTTTTTCAGTTGGATGTAATATAGTGAAAGTCTGATAAACACAAAATATATAAAAAAAAAAAAACTCTCGTAGTCGGAATTTAAATTTTAATTAGTCAATGTATATTTTTAATAGTAGAATGGGAAGTGTTTCCTGTTTCCCATTGTTTATTTCTATCTCTCTTTCATCTTCGTTACACGACTCTATAGGGGCTTCATCAACAACAAATAGTTGTTAATTCTATATTATTTTTATAATGAATATCAATAAAATTCTAGTGCGCGCTCATTAATTTATCACTATCTTCTACATACACTTTTCTTCATGGTGAACCAATTTTTATCGTGCTAAATAAAATTTTGAATAAGGGATCTTCGTGATAAAATACGAAATATGAAAATATGGATATGCCCCGCAGTTATAATTCAAATTTTAATTAGTCAACGTGTATTTTTAATAGTCGGGTGAGAAGTGTTCCCCGTTTCTCATTCTACACAAATGAAAGATCACCTCTCTCTCTGTCTCTCTCTCTCTCTCTCTCTCTCTATCTCTCTATCGCCTCTATTACATATCTATAGGGCCCTATCAACAAAAAAAGTTGTTAATTCAATATTTTTTTAATAAATATCAATAAAACTATCGTGTTCAGTTCACTATCATATACATTCATTTTTTATCATGAGGATCATGTTTCATCGTGCTAGATAAAATTTTGAATAAGTAATCCCAATGATAAGATACAAAAACATGGATAACTCCTACCGTCGAAATTCAAATTTTATTTCGTCAATGTGTATTTGCAAAAGTGGGGGTTAGAAGTTCTTCCGATTTCTAGTTTCTCCAACACTTATAGATTTTTTCTCTCTCTCTCTCTCTCTCTCTCTCTATATATATATATATATATATATATATATAATATAATATAATATAATATATTTTAATGAATATTAATAAAATTTTCATGCTCAATTTTCATTATCATATACATAAACTTTTCATCATGAGAATCACTTTCATCTTGCTAGATAAAATTTTGAATAAGTAAAATATAAAAATGTGGATCCACACTTGGAATTCAAATTTTCATTATTCAATGTGTTTTTTTTAATAGTGGGGTGCGGAATGCTTCCCGTTTTTTATTCTACACCACTGAGACTCTCTCTCTCTCTCTCTCTCTCTCTCTCATTCTACCCGTCTTCTGTGTCCGTTACAGGACTCTAGCCGTTCCATGAACAAAAAATAGTTGTCAAGTCTTTATTTTAAAACAAATCAACATAGAAATATAACATGTAATTGAATGATTGGATAATAGATACACATGTCCAATCAAATTTTAGTCGAAGTGTTCACATAGTTTTTACATAGAAAATATTTAATATTTAATGGATTAAATAAACTTGTCGTCATTAAAAATATAATATATATTAATAATTAAAATATAATATTTGAATTTCTACAAAAAAAAAAAATTATTAGAAAAGCTTTAATTGAATTTCGCCTATGTAATAATATTAAAATATAATATTAGAATTTCTAAAATAAAAAAATATCAATCCCCGCAAAAATAAAGATTTCTACATAAAAAAAATATAATATCGAAGATTCTACAAAAAATAAATAAATAGAGTTTTTACAATAAATAAATATTAAAGAATCTCTAATTGAATGACAAAAAATAATAAATACTCGATAAAAAAAAAGATAAAAAAAAAAAAGAGAAGCTTGAGTCAAAAAACAAAAAAAGAAAAAAGCTCTAGTTTAGTTTTATATATCCAACCTTTTTTTTCAAACAATATTGATTTTTTCTTTTTTTTAAAAAAAGGATAGTAGCTTTCTATAACATTAAAATATTATAAAAATTAGATTATTGTTGTCAATGAGATTCGAACAACAGACCTTATACTAATAATAAAGTAGATTTCTTAAAAAAAAAGAAAGTAGAATTCCATATTATATTATAAAAAATGAATTATTGTTGTCAATGAGATTCGAACCGCAGACCTCGTGCTAAAAGCTCCGCATAAGTAGAATCTCTATAATAATGCCACGTGGGATTTTTTTCTTGAGAATGCACGAGAGAGCTCCGTGGGAATCTCGTAATGTATATAATAGAGATTTCGAAAACCATACATAAGACTTTTCTTTTTTGCTATATTTATTTAATAAATGAGTAACAATCTTTAAATTTAGATTTGGGATCAATGCAAAGAATAATTATTGATTAGAATGAATGTAATTATATCGATTGTTAGTTGGTTCAGTGGTGATTGACGCTGAACTTGGTAGGGAGGACCCCCGAACCAGATCAAACTGGTGGTGTAAAAAAAAGAATAGAATGAATGTAATTATATAGATGAATTGAGATGTCACTTTAAAGTAAATTAAATCACTACTAGAAAACCCGCGTTTAGCAACCGATTTAGAGACCAAAAATTTTCGGTTGCTTTAGAGACCAAATTAGAGACCGATTTTTTTATCATCGAAGTAAAAAAATTTAGGTTGCTATATCGGTCGCTATTTAATTATAGAGATTGAATTAGAGACCGATAATTAGCAACCATTAAATCGGTCGCTTTAGAGACCGAATTAGAGACTATTATTTGAAGTTCAAAGCCAAAAAATTTACAGTCGCTATATCGGTTGCTATAGAGACCGAATTCGAGACAATAATTAGTGTTCAACAAATCCTTCGCAGACATTTTTTTTTACAAATCAGTTAAAAAAATTAATCAAATATTTGTAAATTCTTTTTTTTTTTGACAAAATTTGTAAATTATTTTATTTCCACGCCTTCTTTTTCTCACCCTCACTCAAAGTCTCAAACTCTCCATCATCTCTCTCGATGACGGCATGCTTATTTAAAAAAAAAAATCCCAAATCACTTTTCAATTTTCCCGAATCGATTTTCACTTTCCACAACCCTAAATCAAATTTTCACCTGTTCTCCACCGGAACACCGCTTTTCACACGTTTGTGTATTACTTTTCCCTCTTCGTTCACAATTTTTTCTTCTCTTTCTAATTTTTTTTTCTGAATTTTTTTAGGTCCTTTGTCTTCGAATGTGTTAGAAATAATTTATATTTAAGGGTATTTTAGTATTTTACTATGTTGTCTTTATGACATAGTCCTTGTGTATAAATAGGAGTAGTGATATCATCATAGAAGTTAGTGCCCTTATTATTCTTCTTGTTGTAGCCGTCATTTGACAAGTTCATTAATACATTCTCTTTTCTATTCATTTATCATCTTTGTGCACCAACAATTGGTATCTATAGCTCCGGTTCGAATCCACGGGAAACACGAGTGAAACGTGAGGCGTTGTGTGATTGATTTCGTTTCTTGAATTCGAGTTGAATCTTGAACGAAGTTGTAACAGAATCACATTTTCTGATTCTGCGGGATTGGGAAACACGAGTGTTAGTGAGATTTAAGTGAACGCACAAAGATTGAAGATGAACGGAAACAGTGGTATGAGTACCAAGCTTCCAGTGTTTGATGGCAAAAACTGGAATCGTTGGATGAAACAGATGATTGTTCTGTTTGGTGCTCAAGATGTGCTTGAACTTGTTACTGAAGGTTATGTTCCAGTAGCAGCTGATGCAACATATGCACAAAAGCTTGCTCAGAAGGATACGAAGAAGAAAGATCAGAGGGCGTTGTTCTACATCCATCAGTGTGTGGATGAAAACGTGTTTGAGAAGATTGCTGACTCAGAAACGGCAAAGGCCGCGTGGGACACACTGATCAGATGCTATGGTGGTGATTCATCAGTGAAGAAGGTGAAGCTTCAGTCCTTACGAAAGCAGTATGAGAATCTCAACATGAAGAACAATGAGAAGGTCCCTGAGTACATCTCAAGAATGATTTTGATCACTAATGAGATGAAGGCGTGTGGAGAAACACTCTCAGAACAAGTAATCATTGAGAAGGTATTGAGATCACTTACCCCTCAGTTTGATTACATTGTGGTAGCTATTGAACACTCAAAGGACTTGAGTTCCATGAGAATTGAAGAGCTACAAAGCAGTCTAGAAGCACAAGAGTTGCGTTTAACTGAGAGAAACTCTGAAAGAGAAGTAGAGCAGCAGGCTCTGAAAGCAGACTCTGGTAAGAACTATCAGAAGAAGTCTTGGTCAGAAGCCAAGAGAAGGTCTGATGGAGTTCAGAAGCTAGAAACCTCAACCTCTGATAAGCAGAAATATCAGAAGGGAAAAGAAAGGTTTGACAAGAAGAAGATTCAATGCTACTGTTGTCAGAAGTTTGGTCATTTTGCTTCTGAGTGTCGGTCAAACAAAGAAAGGAAGTCAGAAGAAGCAAATATAGCCAGAAGCTCTGATGACTCTGATGGTGAATCTGTGTTGCTAATGGCTTCTGAGACTGATGATATGAATTCATCAGAGTAGTGGTATATGGACACAGGGTGTTCAAATCATCTTACTGGAAACAAGAAGTGGTTGGTTGACTTTGACTCGAGTAAGAGTACAAGGATCAGATGTGCTGATGATAAATACCTTAATGCTGAAGGTATGGGAAATGTCAGAGTCACTCTGAACAATGGCAAATCAGCATTGATTCAGAATGTATGGTATGTACCTGGCATGAAAAGCAATCTGATGAGTGTAGGGCAATTGATTGAGAAAGGTTTTTCAGTTACCATGAAGGACAATCTTCTGAAGCTGTATGATCGTAATCAGAAGCTGATTATGGAGTCAGAACAGGGAAGGAACAGGACATTCAAGGTGAATGTTAAAACTGCAGACTCTGAATGCCTTAGTGCAACAAGTGTTGAGAAGGATAGTGAGCTGTGGCATAGAAGATTTGGTCATTTAAATTTCAGAAGCCTAGAGCATTTGAAATCAAAGAATCTGGTAAATGGAATTCCTACAATCAAGAAACCTGAGAAGTCATGCAAGGTGTGCATGGAAGGAAAGCAACCAAGACTGTCTTTTGCATCAGGAGTAGCTCCAAGAGCAAAACATGCATTGGGAGTAGTACATTCTGATGTGTGTGGTCCATTTCAGGTAGCATCAATTGGAGGGAATAAATACTTTGTGTCATTTGTAGATGAATTTACTAGAATGACATGGGTATCCCTGATAAAGTACAAACATGAGGTGTTTGCTGAGTTTAAGAAGTTCAAAGTGAAAGCTGAGAAGCAGAGTGGTCAGAAGCTGAAGATTCTCAGAACGGATGGTGGTGGTGAGTTTAATTCCAATGAGTTTAAAACCTTTTGTGAGGAGAATGGAATTGAGCATGAGGTTACTGCTCCTTACACTCCTCAACATAATGGTCTTGCTAAAAGAAGAAATCGTACTTTGCTTGATATGGTGAGAAGCATGCTGAAAGAGAAGAAGCTTCCTCATAATTTATGGGGTGAAGCTGTTGCAACTGCATGTTATGTGCTCAACAGATGTCCAACAAAGAAGATGAAGGAAATAATTCCTATTCAAAAGTGGACTGGAGATAAGCAAAGTGTTAGTCATTTGAAGGTGTTTGGTTCTGTTTGTTACAAACATGTTCCAGAAGCTAGAAGACAGAAGCTGGATGATAGAAGCAAAGTTATGTTATTGGTGGGGTACCACAGTACAGGTGCGTACAAGCTCTATTGTCCAAAGACTAATAGAATTGAATTCAGCAGAGATGTCATTGTGAAGGAATTAGAAACTTGGGATTGGAACAAAACTCAATCCAACTCTGATGTGATATTTTTTGAAAGAGACTCTGAACGAGATTCAGACTCTGAAGGAGATTCAGGCTCTGACGGTGATTCAGGCTCTGAAGGTGATTCAGACTCTGAAGGTGATTCAGACTCTGAAGGTGATTCAGACTCTGAAGGTGGTCCTGAAGGAGACTCTGAAAGTCAAGGCTCTGATGTTGAAGCTTCTGAAGATAGTACTTCTGAACCTCCAACTTCTGAAGGAAATCATGTGGAACAAGATCAAAGACCACAAAGAATCAGAAGCATTCCAAGAAGGTTTGCAGGGTTTGATATGCTGCAAGACACTGAAGTAGACTCTGAGGGAGAAGTTATTCAGTGTGCTATGTTAGTAGACTCTGAACCCGTGAGTATAGAAGAGGCTCTTAAGCAACAAGTCTGGTTGCAGGCCATGAATGAAGAACTTGATGCTATCAAGAGAAACAAAACTTGGAAGCTATCAGAACTTCCCAAAGGCAAGAAAGCCATCAGTGTCAGATGAGTTTTCAAGCAGAAGCTAAAGCCAGATGGATCAATTGGCAAATACAAAGCAAGGTTAGTAGCAAGAGGATTCTTACAGAAACCTGGGCTAGATTATTTTGAAGTGTTTGCACCTGTAGCAAGACATGAAACAATTAGACTGGTAATTGCAATAGTTGCTAACAGGAATTGGCCTCTGATGCATTTAGATGTGAAATCTGCATTTCTGAATGGTCCATTACAAGAGGAGGTATATGTGTCACAACCTCCTGGTTTTGAGAAAAAGAATCAGGAAGGGATGGTGTATAGATTACATAAAGCCTTGTATGGATTGAAACAGGCACCCAAAACCTGGAATATGAAGATTGATTCTTTCTTCAAGAAGCATGGGTTTCAGAAATGTGAATTGGAGTATGGTGTCTATGTTCAACACACTTCAGAAGGCAATATGATTCTGGTATGTTTGTATGTTGATGACATATTACTGACAGGAAGCTCTAAACAAGAGATAGCTAAGTTCAAGAAGGCTCTGATGAATGAATTTGAGATAACAGACCTTGGTAAAATGCGTTACTTTCTAGGGATGGAATTTATGTACTCTGAGAAAGGAATCATTTTACATCAAATGAAGTATGAACATGAGCTTCTGAAGAGATTTAAGCTGGAAAATTGCAAAATTGCAATTACACCTTCTGATACCAATCAGAAGCTGGACTCAGATTCTGATGGAGAGGATGTGGATGCTACAACCTTCAAACAGTTGGTTGGTTCTCTAAGGTATTTGTGCAATACCAGACCTGATATTTGCTAGGCAGTTGGAATGGTTAGCAGATTTATGAGTAAACCAAAATGGTCCCATTACCAAGCTGCTGTCAGGATTCTGAGGTACATCAAGGGAACTCTGAAGCATGGAGTGCTATTCCCTTCTGAAGGAAAGACTGAATCAGAGCTTCTGAGCTACTCAGACTCTGATTGGTGCGGAGACAGGGTTGATAGAAGAAGTACTTCTGGGTACTTGTTTAAATTCTTGGGAGGTCCTATTTCTTGGTGCTCCAAGAAGCAACCTGTTGTGGCTCTATCAACCTGTGAAACTGAATATATAGCAGGCGCTCTGACTGCATGCCAAGCTGTGTGGATTCTGAACTTGCTACAGGATCTGAAGATCAAGGTAAACAAGCCTCTGAAGCTGATGATTGATAACAAGTCTGCAATCAATCTTGCCAAGAACCCAGTGCTGCATGGGAGAAGCAAGCACATTGAGACCAAGTATCACTTCTTAAGGAATCAGGTTCAGAATGGAGTGTTAGAAGTTGTGCACTGTAGCACTCAGAAGCAGCTGGCAGATGTGATGACAAAGGCAATCAAGACTGACCAATTTCTTCGTTTGAGGGATGAAATTGGTGTTGTTAGTTTTGTGTAAATATAAATTAAGGGATGGTGTTAGAAATAATTTATATTTAAGGGTATTTTAGTATTTTACTACGTTGTCTTTATGACCTAGTCCTTGTGTATAAATAGGAGTAGTGATATCATCATAGAAGTTAGTGCCCTTATTATTCTTCTTGTAGCCGTCATTTGACAAGTTCATTAATACATTCTCTTTTCTATTCATTTATCATCTTTGTGCACCAACAGAATGAGTCATCTAGTTTTGTTTCCGATGTCTCACGACTTCTTGTTGCATATCATTATCAGGTATTTGATATTTTGCTTCTTGTATTGCATGCAAATTGGTTTTGAAATTTTGTTTATTTACATCACTTTTTTTAGGACTTTTTTTTATGTGTATGATGGAAGCATTAATTATATAGAGTGTGTGTTTGTGTTTGAGAAACATAATTTTGGGGGAACACTTTTGCCTTGGTTGTATCGGGACTCGTATGCATATTGTGATTTGTGAGGAACATGAATGGGTTTATGTGGGGAGTTATGATGGATTTAATGGTCCTGACGCAACTGGTTATCTTCCTAATGATACTTTTTATGTTGTACATGATGAGCTTAAAGGGTTTCTATGTATCAAAAGTACTTTGTAGTTTTTTTATTTTGACAATAAGTACTTTGTAGTTTTAAAAAGGATTAAATATGTTTTTGGTCCCTATAAAATTTAGACCTTTTAAGTTTGGTTCTTATTTCATTTTATTATATTTTTAATCCCTATAATTTTTTTTTTCCACATAATTGTAGTCCCAAATATAACTAAGTTTGTTTAATTATCATTAAATTTTTAACTTTTTGAATGATTTTTCATATAGACATGTTTAAAATATCATATAAAGCTTATTTACTAAAAATTAGAATTTTTTAATATGATGTGAACTAAATATGAAATTTTCAAACGGAAAAAATTAAAGATAAAAATAATGAAAATAATGATCTAGAAAATCAAATTTTAAGTTCGTCTTTTCTAGAAAAACTTTTTATGATGTTCCAAATATATTTGCGAAAAAATCATTAAAAAATACAAGTTAATTTAACAATAGGGACCAAAATAGAGTGTATAGTAATTTTCCAAGGACTAAAATATAATAAAAATTAAGTAAAGACTAAATTTAGAAGACTATCATTTTGTAAGAATCAAAAACATATTAACCCTTTTAAAAAAGACAAAGTTCAAATTTCATATGAAACAGTAATTATTCTATCACTGTTATTGTTGGTTTTTAATTTAAAAATCATTTTTTAAAATTATGCCACCAAAAAAATTATTGTGTCAAGTGGCAACATTGTCTAAAATTGTGCAAGATAAACGAACAACTACGATATTCTTAGGGTAAAACAATTCAGTTTAACTGTTATGATTAACTACTATACTATAGAAAATCAATAAAAAATTACACCCTCTATAATTATTACAACCATTCTGATGTGCTATGAAACCCTTCGAATACATGACATTACCACCAATCTAAAATAAATAGAATGGTTTGAAGATTGAGTGGAGGCCTCTATTTATTAAGGGACTCCAAAACTGAAAAATCAAAATTTGTGGGAGCCTTGGATCTGATCAGTTCGTGTGCTAACAAATAGAATCAAGAGATATCCAATCAAAAAATTTGGTAGAGTGAAACTTAAGACGAATTGGAACAAACCATGGATAAATACTGACTCAACAACACATATATGTTGAAGTCGTTGGCCATGTGTAATTTAAAATAGAGAGAGCAAAACACATGTGTGTTTTATTTAATTAAAAATAATAATAATTTTTTTTCATTTTCGAGTATTGAAAAATTAAAGCGTCATCTAAGTTTAAGTATGGTGTGATTGAATCGAGGCGATCGAATGGCCAACAATCTCGTGTTATAGTCAAAAGTGGCATGTTGTCTCATGTTTATAAATTTGGGTACCATTTGGAGCACCAAATAAGTACCTTCCTTATAAATACTACTAAAGTGCGGTGTACACATTAACTCATAACTTATGTTTATTTCAAGTTTTCATTCAAGTTGCAACCAGAGACGAAACTAGGGGTGGCTAGACCCCCAAAAAAACAAAAGTTACTAGAATACCCTTGATCTATATTTTTATAAAATTACATGTGTATACTGTATATATTTATTTGGCTTTTTTTTTTTTTTTTCAATCAAAGAGGTGGAAAGCAAAGTGCCAACCACCAAGAAAATTATTCAAAACAAAAGAGAGGCATACAAGAAGGGGGGGACTAGGCCAAAACCCCAACTAGGAAACACATATTCTAAAATACGGTAAGCCATTCTTATTCCTATCATAACAATCCTTAGCGAACATAGGAATATCCTCCAAATAAATAATAGAAGGGAGAGTTAAACCATGATTAGCTAAGAGATCAGCCACCTGATTACCCTCTCTGTAAATATGTGTAACAATCACATGCATATGCCTGGCCATAAAAAGAGCATTATTCCACCTAGTCCTTAAGCTCCAAGCAACCTGATGCTCTGGATTAATAAAAGCTGAAACCACAATTGACGAGTCTGATTCGATCCAGAGGTGGTTCCACTGCTTGTGAAAAGCGATTTCAATTGCTCTCATGAAGCCACACATCTCGGCTACATAAGCAGAACAAATCCCTAGAGGCTCCGCAAAACCATAAACAAAGTCAGCATTATGATCACGAAAAATACCTCCGCAAGCGGCAGTGCCAGGATTCCCACAAGAGGCCCCATCAATATTACATTTGAGCCAATTCAACATCGGAGGGGACCAAAGAACTTCTTTCAAAATATTGTGACGAGAACGATGAATTGATATTCTGAACATTTTAAGGAAAGAGAAATCCCTCATGGAATTAGAAGAAGATTTACAAGTATTATTACCAGACAAAGAAGTGCTAGCAATTATCAAAGAAATAGCTGACAACCAAGGTATGCAAATGTCATTGAACCTGGCCTTATTTCTAACAAACCAAAGAGTATTCAACAGGTTGATAATTGCAGCAGTAATAGTAACTTTGCTTTGCGGCGACCAGTTCAAATCACACAACTTCCATATGTCATCCATAGAGTAAAATTGAATTGTGAAATTTAAACAACCAGCCAACCAGGACCAAAGCTTAATAGCATAAGAACATTCAAAAAATAGATGGAAAGAGGACTCCACATGAGTCTTACAAAGATTACACATGGACGGTAAAGAACAACCTCTAGACATTAGATTCTCGTCCGTCGGCATCTTCTCATGCATCATTCTCCACACCATGAGGGATTTTGAGGGAGGGATTTCAATCCGCCAAATATGTTTGGCACATGGAAGATCTTGCACCTGCACATTATTGAACATGTAAGCTTGCTTGAAGCTCAAATCACCTGAGTCCGTATGTTGCCACAACAGAGTATCTTTTCCAATATCCAAGGGAATCACTACCGCCGCAATGATAGATTCCAGATTACTGAACATAAGAGAGAGTTGTGCTGGAATGCTCCACCTTCCATTCACAATAAAATCACTTACTGAAGCTGTGAGAAAGGGTCGAATATGAACCGGAATTCCAAGTTGCTCAACCAAAGGATCGCCGCACCAATTATCAAGCCAAAAATTAATATTTTCTCCGTTTCCAAGCAGCCAAACCGTGTTGTTACGAACCACCTCAACCTCATCTTTAATGCTAGACCACAATGAAGAAAAAATATGGTACCGAATAGTTTTACCTTTTCGAAAAACACGATCTCGAAGCAAAACCGCCCAAGATGAATTTGAATTGAAGAGACTCCAGCAAAACTTTAAATTAGAAGCTTTGTTAAGTTGAATTAGAGAGCGGATATTGAGACCACCTTGGGCTAGAGGTCTACACATCTTCTTCCAAGACACCGTCACAATCTTCCTTTTATCTAAATCGCCACTCCATATAAAATTCCGGATACATTTCTCTAAGTCCTTTAGAAGAGACATAGGCCAAGAATATATAGAAATACTATATGTCAGCATACTCTGAATGACTGATTTCACTAACTGCACTCTGCCTGCAATGGATAACAAGGAAGCTTTCCAAGCTGACAGTTTAAACTTAATTTTGTCAGCAATGGGTTGAAGATGACATACCTTCGGTTTACCTCTAAAAATAGGAACACCTAAGTAATGAAAAGGTAAAGCACCTCTCTTGAAGTTCAGCAAGGCAACAATGATGTCCAGCCTTCTAGGAGTAATAGACCCTGTGTAGATAGTGGATTTAGCATGATTAATAAACTGACCGGATTCAGAAGCATAACGCGTAAATAAATCCTTTAGAGCTTTTAAACCAGCTAGATTCCCTTTGCAGTAAATCATCAGATCATCAGCATAAAAAGAATGAGAAGGAACGTGAAAATGTCTAGTGCCCTTAATCAAATCCAAAGTGCCCTGTGAAACCAGTCTAGAGATAGACCTGCTTAAAACATCTTCAGCTAGACAAAAAAGAAGCGGTGAAAGAGGATCACCTTGCCTGACTCCTCTATTGCAATTGAAGTAACCATAGGATTTGCCATTGATGGAAACAGAAAGAAAAGCAGACTTCAAAATAACATGAATCCAGTTACAAAAAATAGTATTAAAACCAAAAGAACTGAGCACCTTAAGCAAAAAGTTCCAATCCAAAGTGTCAAAAGCCTTGGTAATGTCAATTTTCAAAGCTAAATTACCACCAAAAGATTTATTATGAAGAAGATTAGCTGCTTCAGATGCAATGCAAAGACAGTCTTTAATATCCCTACCATGAATGAAGCCTTTCTGTTCATCCGAGATAAGGCCAGGCATAATTGAAGCAAGTCTGTCAGCGAGAATTTTTGAAATTATTTTAAATTTGAAATTAGCCATAGCAATAGGCCGGTACTGATCAATGGAGCAAGCTTCCGGAAACTTGGGCAGCAAAGCAATGATATTAGAATTAAAACCTGGAAGAATCCAACTAGTAGTGAAGAACTCCAACACCGCATTGATAACATCACTTTTGACAATGTCCCAGAAATGCTGAAAAAAGAAAGCCCCGAAACCATCAGGACCAGGAGCACTATCTTTATTGAGAGCAAAAACTGCATTTTTGATCTCGGAATGAGAAGGTAACATCGTTATTACTGCATTCATTTCCTCCGTAACAAGAGAAGGAATGACTTCCTCCACAAGCAAAGAATCCTGCAAAACAATGTTAGTACAAAATAAATCTTTATAAAAATTTATCACATGCTCAGAGATTTGGTTTTGATCAGTAACCACTGTTTCATCAATTTGTAAGGAGGTTATTTGTTTGGTTGAGGTTTTGATTTTAGCTAGTCTATGAAAAAATTTGGTGTTGCGATCCCCTTCAAGATGCCATTTTATTCTTGCTTTTTCCTGCCAAAACGCCTCTTGTTTTGTTAGAGCTTCTTCCAGAGCGGCACTAGCTACTTTTTCCTCTTGTAGAAGCGTATCAGAATGCCCATGAACTTGAATTTGCATTTGAATTTGCTGAAGCTGTGACTCTGCTGCACAAACCATATCATTGAATTTGCATTTATTTGGCTAAATTAATAAAATGCATAATTTATATTTTTCAACAAAAAAAAAAAACCACAACTAATTTCAATTAAAACTTATCATTCTCTTTTCAATATATGTGTAATATAATAAAAACATATATTTTTGGTGATCAACTATATGCAAATATTAGTTCAAAATCAAGTATTGTATGATAATCAAATTTGTGTTTATTATGATTGAAAATTTCGTTTGCAATATATTTTTTGTATTTAATTTATATAGTAGTATAATTTTTTAACAATTCACCTGGTTTTTTCTAACTTCACCACTAATTCCAACAATTATCAATAATCATTTCTCAATCTCACTTTTGTAAAAAAGATAACTAGAATGAATGTGATTGGTGAACAAAAAAAATATATTTTTGACATCAGCATTGTTGTATTTTCCTAATTATTGTAGGATGTTATGGAAACAGGGGAACAAACAACCCTATAAAATCGTAGGCTTTACACGTGGCCAGCATACATCACATGCAAGAGATGGGATATAAAACTAGGTCTTTTTTTATAACAAAAAAACACACTTGGTCATTTTGAATTTGGCAAAGATGTAGCAATCACATTTTTATTTTTAAAAATAGATGTAGCAATCAAATTACCAAAATAAAGACATTTGACTTGTTTTGAAGCAAGAAATTATATAGCACAAGTATGTCAATTATTATAAATACAATGCCCTTTCATATTGTGTTAAGGGTTAGCAACTTGTTAATTAATGAACAAACTAATTCTATTAAGCACCCTTTCAAATGCACAATGTGATTATTTATACTCATTAATAAAACGTTTGATTTGTTTGGTCATTTTCTATGTCACTTATCTTAAAGCAAGAAAAGGATGTCACAAGCTCTTTCTCCCTTATTTCAGGCAAAGCTAAATTTTAAGGAACAGCATTTTCTGTTCCCCGTCCCCCCTCTTTATTTTCATTGGACACATAACTATTTTTATATAGTAAAAGGTATCAAATCCATCAAATAGATAGACGTGTTTAAGTTTTACTTACAACTCTTTTATTTTATTAAAGGTTAATCACATTATATTTTAAGTAAATGACACTTTGAATTACATTTCTCTTATATCTTATTTTGAAATATACATTCTTCTCCTATGAGCATTATAGAAAAAAAATTATATTCATCTCTCTTAAGAATTTAATATTTTACTCAATTTTAATATAAATAAATTGATATTGTTAAGCTAAATTACATTTTTGGTCCCTTAACTTTCACAACCTTAAAATTTTAGCTCATAACTTTCATAAAAGCACTTTTAACCCCCTATGTTAGGCTAAATTGAGGTTTTGCAAAATGAGCTAAAGATAGAGAGTAGAAGTATTATTATCAAAATTAAAGGGTTTAAATCACAAGTTTATGAAAGTTAGGGAGCAAAATATCTAATATAGCCATATTGTTATGATAGCAATTAACTTCAAACCAGAAATGACGAAGAAGAACAAGAACAAAGCAATTCGCCAAATGCAAATATGCCGCACACTCCATCGAAATCGCATACCTCTACCATGTGGCACTTAGATTCATTGACTTAATTAAATAAATTTTACTATATTTTAATTAATTTATAAATATAATTAAAATTTTCAATATTTTAATTTTAGGGTTAGGGTTCAATATTTTGTTTTCCAATTTTTATTATTTTATAAAATTATTAATTTTTAATTAATTTTCTAGCAATATTTTTATATTTGATGTTTAGAGTTAGGGTTACACCCTTTTTATAAAAACAAAACGAAAAAAAAAAGACTCAATTCTGCCACTTAGAATGACTACACTGAGGTAAAAGTGAAAAACTCGCTTCTTTCACCATTCCGCCACATGAAGTGGAGGGATTATATATGAAAATGCAAAAGATGGAATTTGGTATATAATTTTCAATAAGGGGCAGTGTTTTTTGTTTAAAAGTAGGGAGATAAAAAAAAAACTACATGTGTTATATACAACATGATTTTGGTCCTTACTTTTTAATGTACACCATTTTTTGTTTTAATCCTTATGATATTTTTTTATTTGTTTTCAATCCTTATATAATATTTTTTTATTTGTTTTTAATCCTTGTTTATAATGCACATTAGTTTTAAGTTTTCATAAAACCCTATTTCTCTGTCTCTCAAACCCCCAAATCTCATCTGCCAAATCTTGCTCCTTCTATCTATGCAACGATTGCCACAATTATCGCCACCAAGTAGCACCGTATTTGCTTTTTGTTTCCTTTTACGTTTCTGACTTAGGTTGGTTTTTCTTCTTCCTTTCAGGTTCCCTTGCCACTTGTTGTAACCGATTGGTACCCTTTCATATTTATATCTATCTTCAACTTTTGTTTTTCTTCAATTCTCTTTATTGCTTTATGGATCTCACGATTTGTTGTTTTATATAACCTTTATTATGTTCCTCATTTAGATTTTTTTTTCTTTTTGAAGTTAAATTATTATGGATCTGGATCTTGAAGGAGCTCAAGGATTTGCAGAACGACGCTCCAACGTTAGTCATGCAATGCCGGTTATCTTCTTGATCTATTTCCTTTTTTTATTTTTATTTTTTATTTTTTATTTCTTTTTCTTTTGTTGTGTTAAAATAATTTAAAACAAAAAAAATTATTAATAAACTTTGAAGAATAAGAACCCCGCTTTTTATTATTTGTTGATTATTGAGTTGATATCATAATTAAAATATCTAGATGCTTCAAGAAAATACCTCCAAACAAACACCTATTATAATTTTTGATGATGAAGATATTGAAGAGGATCCTCAAGCACATTCTTTTAAGAGAAAAAGGAGTTCTCTAGTTGCACCTGCTACGAAAATATCTGAAGAACCAAAAGACAACACTAGAAAACAAAGTGTCACTTCTGATTTTGGTCAAAGCTCCAACTCTACTTATGTATCTCTTGCTGATTTCGAGATCTTTAAGAAAGAAATCAATCGACAATTAGCTGCTCAGGCCAACAGTCAAGCTGAGATAATGAAACGCTTGGATGCCTTTGATGAACTCCTAATGAAATTGATCGTCCAACAACCCTAGGATCCCCTGTTGTTAGGCACATCATTTGTATTTCCTGGTTGTTGTCTCTCTCTTAATACCTACTTATACTCAATTTTTCAATCTATTACAAGCAATTTTTGTTTATCTTCAATTTAGTTTTGTTGATAACAAAAGGAGAGTAAATGAAGTAAAATTAATTAACTTATTTGCTAAGATTTACTATATTTGGATTTTTACTTTGATCGAATTTTAACTCAAGATAAAAATAACATGATTGAATCTTTAGGAGAGCTTGCAAACCTCGCCTTCAGACTAAGTTAAATTAACTTTGTTCAAGAGCCTCTGAATAAACTCAAAAAGACCTAATCAAAGGAGAGCTTGCAAACCTCACCTCTTATTAAGTTAAGTTGAATTTAGAGTTGAATAAAATTAACGAAACTTAATCTAATGGGAGCTTGCAAACCTCACATGTTGATTAAGTTAAGTTAAATTTATTCAGAGGAAAGTCAATAAAATTAACCAAGCTTGATTTAGGGGGAGCTTGCAAATCTCACTCTCTGATGGAGTAAAGTTAATATTATTGATCAAAATTAGTAAAATTAACTAAGATAAGACTTAGGGGGAGGTTGCAAATCTAACCCTTTGTTTAAGTAAAGTTAAATTTACTAATTCAGAATTAACGAAGCTAACACTTAGGGAGGGCTTTCAAACCTAACCCTTTGAAAAAGTTGAGTTAAAATTAACAAAGCTGACACTAAGGGAAAACTTGCAAACATAACCCTAGAAAAAACTAAGTTAATTAAACAACAATTGTTCTTCATATATTGAAGTTTGTAATCATCAAAAAGGAAGATATTTTTAAACCTCTGAAGACAAGCGCGCCTTTGAAGAGTTTATGAGGAAGTCAACAAAAATCAATGCTTTGAGGTAGACATTCAAGAAGAATCAAGAGAGTCATCTGAAGAACGAGTTCTGAAGACCGTTTAAGCAGAACAACATCTTTGAAGTTGAAGTGCATTTATGAAGAGATCAAGGTTCGCCAAGATTCTAAATTGATAGTGTAAAGTATTATACTTCTATGAAGAGGCTCCTTCTAAGACTGGCATCTTTGTCTTCTTACTTAAGAATGTCACCATCATTGACCTGCTCAAGGCTATTTCCAAGATAGCTCAACGGATAATTCCTTATACTGCAAAGAATTGAGAATTACTTATGGAATTGGAATGATCATTTGAGGAAAGGAAAGTAACCAAACTAGTTAGCTTTTCAATAGATAGATTTTGTACATGAAGTCTTCATCAATGACCTTATTTAAATCTCCTATATATTTGAGATTCTAAGCAACTTGAAAACTTGCAACTACAAAATCATATCTATCAAGTTCACAATTATCTGTTTATATCTGTGGATATATTTGAAAAGTCAAAACACTTAAACTGTATTCTTACAAACTTATAAATCTTAGAATATCTTAAGTAGTTTAGCTACTATGTGCTTAATTGCAAACTTACCACTTTTTGAATCTCAATTGTAATATATCTATGCATTAATGAGGAGTGCTAGGAACACACCCTCTAACACACTCTTTTAAACACACTCCAATCTATTAATGACACATCATCCATTTTTCAAATTATTAACTTGTTACCGGTTCAACAAGTGGGAATAACTTCTCTTCTTTTTTATTTTTGCAAAACTTCTTTTTCTTTCTCTTTTTTAATTAAAAAATAATAAAAAAACAAATTAATATTTGTCTTCTCTTATACTCGCCAACTCAAGAAGCTTCAATCTTCTTCCATGGCCGTCGTTTCTGTTTTTGCAACAAGCTCCGATGACCGCTTCCGTCTCTGTCGATAATGAACAAATATGATTTCCACTTTATATTTCTCTCGTATAGATTGTTTTTGTTGCATCGTTTTTGTCTACAAATTTTATTGTCGTCGCTACAGTTGCATTCTAACAGAATCAATTTCTATGGATTTACTGGATATGCAAGTTTTCTTTTTGATTGTTACTTTACAATTTAATTGCTTCTAAATTCTAAATTATTCTTATAATTGTTTTGTGGATCTACAATTGATTTATATTTTTCTAAACAATGGTATTTAGTTGATTGGAGCTTTGCTTGTTGTTTTTCTAAAATTTTAGTTGATTGTTGTTGCTGGTGTGCTTTTGTGTAGCATGAATCTGGAAGATAAAAATTACAGGGTAGCTAGCTGCAATGTTGAAAGAGAGTATGGACGTGGAAGATGAAAAATGTATAATTTAAATAATAAAATATAAAAATGAAAAAGTAAAAATAACTCTCCAACTTGCTGAAGCGGTTACAAAGTAAAAAATAAAAAAAATGAATGATGTGGAATTAACAGATTGAAGTGTGTTTAAAGGAGTGTGTTAGTGAGTGTGACACTAGTACTCCTCTGCATTAATATATTTGTAGATATATCACAATGAATATAAATATATCTATGCAATTGAATATTAATGCACAAAGTATATCACAATGAATATATCTCCAACACCAAACTAAAACCAAACCAAACCAAATCGGACATTATCCTTGCGAGGATACCCATAAGTCAAAATTTCTCCTTATTGTATATAAAAATTAAGGACGAAAGGAAAGGAAAGGTAAAGAAAGACAAAAGAAAGCATGAAGATCTTTGTGTAGGATTTTGCAAGGATTGTTATTTCCACAAAGGGGGTGAAGGGTTGTGGAAAATAAGGATCTTTTTATTGTGATGGGTTTGTGTGATCCACTAGATAGACCATAACAAAATCCAAAAGCCCTCTCAAATGATTTTAAAGAAAATGATGATGATGATGATTACATGCAAAGTGTACAAGAAAGGTCATTGTGCCTAAGCAAGGATAAGCTACAAAATGTGATGACAAATAAGCATGAGAATCTTGACTATAACTTAATGCCAACCGCCAATTACAACGTGCAAATGAACCAATTTCCTATAATTTTTTCTTTTTACACAAACTAACTTTCCCTTTCACATTGTTTACCGAAGACATTTATTTCCTTGAGTCTTTTGACTAAACACAAATTTTTGGGTTAAAATAATAGAGTTGTGAAAAAAAATGCTTGTGTCTCTGCATTTAACGCTTGATAAAATTAATAAGATTTTTATGTTGAAATCGTGTGATGAAATATATAAAGAAAATCTTTGTAGTATTTGTAGATGACCCCAACAAAAAATGGGGCTCGTACCGGTACCAACATAGTTAGCGAGAAATCCAGTGTTAACCACACATGAAATTTTGTTAAGTGTTGTTGTTAGAATTTTTAAATTGATCTAATTCAATCCTCCAAAATTGATTTTTAAAGTGAGAATTACTTTTATAAATTTATGTTTGGATTATCTCATATCTGAAGTAAGACTTATAACATAACCTCTCACACCTGGTACTTGGGCTTGGTCCGTGGATATAATTATAAATAGTGTGACTCGATAGCAGAAAGTTGATAGTAGGTGGCCAAAACAGATTTTGAAATTTTTTTGATACCGTATTTGAATTTTTTGGTATGACCCAAACTCAAACTACAAACCGGATAAGATAATGACTATTTCTACTTGTAAATTCATGTTAAGACCATATTATCACTTCCGACATGAAATTCTTAATATATATATATATTAATTAAATGATACTAGGTCCTATTTTAAATTTAAACGATCTATTTATTATTTAAAAAATTTATATGTTATAAACATGAAACTTGGAAGATCTATGAATATATTTTGGCTTTAAAATCATACATGTGAAACATTTTTCAATAAATTTTCACATTTTCTTTGTATAATAAAATCTACTTGAATTTCTTTTCAAAAAAAAAAAAAATCTACTTGAATTTTGCCTTTAGCTATTATGATTTTAGTCCTCCACTTTTAAGACGAGGGAATCATGTATGTATAAGAAAAGGAGATACATGTGAAATGTAAACATTACTCTTGCTTGTTCTAGTTGGCTACATGGTCCTATTACCTTTTTCCTTTTTTTTAGATAGCTCCCATCTCTCTTTTCTTGAATAATTTTTTTATTCTCTTTTTTGGTTTCGTTCTTTCAAATATTTTTTTTATCTCTACTTTTAAATTAACCCATCTGTATTATTCGAAATTTTGAATTTTTTTAATCATATTTACTAAACTTATTTTATATATTTTGCGATAAAATTTTTTGCATTTTTTCACCAACCATGTTTAATATTTTATAAAAATCTCTCTTTCAAAAAATTATTTTATTTATTTATAGTAGGATAGATTAAATATCAACTTTTACGAAATAGCTAGACAAAATATCGCTCATTTTTTAAAAAAAAAAATGATATCTCAAATTTCATCTTTAGTCTATATTTCTGCTTATATTTAAATACAACTATCTATTTTTTATTATAATTTCTAAGGGAACCAATATTTTGTTGGGTCACGAGGGGCAGCTGAGAATCATCCACATTAGACTTAGAAGTTAGAACAACTATACAAGTGAGTTGGACATCATACTTTTACCCAAAACCTTAAGACATTAGGTTAATGATAGTCACTTCTCTTATAAATTCAACACTATTCTTATTCATAATCAATGTGAGACTTAACTCACCTCACATTTATCACAACATATTTCTATTCATATATTAATACAAAGTGCTTATTTTTTATCATAGGCATGTGTATTAATATATGAGTTGAAATAATGAGGGCAATGTCTTAAGACCACAAGAGAGTGAGATGCTATGTACATGCCTACATCTCCATCCAAATTTTAAGACATTAGTTTAACAAATCATTTCTTTTATAAATTTAATATTATCTCAGTTCATTGTGCACGTGAATCTTAATTACTCTTGTACGCAAGTATATACTGTATTACATACAGGGACGGACCTGCATGAGGCATGGTGTGGCTATAGCCACACCAGCCCAACCCAAATCTTTTTTTTAAAAAATAATAATAGTTATAAATACTTTTATATTATTCTGTATGTATATTTATATAAATATTAATATAAATATTAGTTTAGAGTTTATTATTAATAACTACAAGTTCTCTTGGTACACATATTGGTTTAAGTATCAGTGCAAATAATAGTTTGTAGTCTATTAATATTTAAGGTAATATGGATAAAATTGAAATAAAAATTAATAAATTATAAGCTAATTGAATCAGCTTATCAAAATAAACTATAAGCTAGTATAATTTTGAGTTTTATATAATTTGATCCAAGGTAGGATCTTGTAAAACATCAAACAATAGTGATATGTATGATTTAAAAGTTTTTTTTGGTAAGGATTTAGAAGATATTCAATAGGTTATAATTTTTTCTTTTTTTCCGAATAGAAATTTTATAGTTTTTTTATATAGTTTGCTGGTTTCTTTTTTGAATAAAAAATTTCTAATTTGTTGATTTATTGTTCTTTTTTTTAATATACATGTTTTATTAATAGTAATCTCATATATGGTTTATTTTGTCAAAAAAATTTCTCATATATGATTTATTCAGTGAAGATGAATTTTTTTTCCAGTAATATATAATTATTTTAGCCCCACTAATATTCTATGTCCAAATCCGCTCCTGATTACGTATAGATCCATATTATTAAACCATAAAGGAAAGGTTGTCTACTTGTCTATATTTATATTGTTTCACTCTCTCCTTTCGGCTTCATCTACCAAACTTAATTATTTGATGATTCATAGTCCAAATTAAAAACCTTTAAATCTTACTTTAAAACACAATCTCCTTTTTTGTTTGAGAATCAAGTATACCTCAGCTAGCGTCGTTGACAATTTAAAGACTATACTTATAACTTATAAGTTATAAACATTAAGAAAAAAGGGTAATATACTCACATTTGAGTTTATATGCATCACTAACAACAAGGCAATAGTATCCCTTTATATGTGTATAATGCATGATTATTTTTAGGTCAGGGCAAGCAATAGTATCTCTTTATATTGAACAGAAGCATAATGATCCATCATTGTGTTTGCAAAAAGAATTGAATTGCTTGTTAAAAAGATTAAATTGCACAAACCAGCTATTCTTTTATATGCTTTATTTACCTTTTGCTTTTATTTATTGTTTGACTTTTAATTTGTTACCATTTTTTTAGACTTAAAACTGCATTTTGTACATTCGTGAAAATAGTCCCACTTTTTTTTTATATACAATAGTCTCACTTTTAAAAATCAAACCTTTTAACCCTCTACTACATTGGTTGTAATTTTGATTCCAATCAATCAAAACCTTTGACTTCTAAAATGGTGATTTATTGGCACTATTGTAAACTTGAAGAGAAGATACAACTTTTAGGGACAAAATTCATCATATGTTTAGACTAAAAATCACCATTTTGATGTCTAAAAAAAAACAAATCACCATTTTGGGATAAAGAACATAAAATGTACAAAATAGTAACAAATGTAATAATTAAACAACACAAAAAGTTGTTTTTTAAAATAAAAATAAAAATAATGGGAATATTTTCATGAATATGATGCATGCGAAAATGACCTAAAAATGGGACGAAGTACCAAAATTCATAAATAAAATAAAAATTGATAGACCAAAATACTGGATTTATAATGAAGATCAATTTTGTCCCATGAACTTAGCTCAGTTGGCAAGACATTGCATTATATATGCATGAGGCCGAAGTTTGAACCCTGACCATTCCACTCATCCACTTTAAGAGTAGAATTTCTAACCACTGACAAAAAAACATTTTTTTTTTGTTTTTTTTTTTAAAAATATATAGAAGAGCAAAGTACATTTAAACCTACATTTTTAATTCAATGACAATAGCAAATGGTCCTACATTCACTTGTAGAAAATCATTTGTAACTGCATCTCCTCCCCACAAACCAAAGTCAAAGAGACACCATTAATGAGTTTCTACAGAAAGAGCACTACTTGATGAGTAAACGCATAACATCCATTCATATATGGCAATGTACGTTGCACTTGCACAAACTATATTGTGAAAATCTTTGTTTGAAACTTTTGATTGGTTGTAGAACTGCTTGCTGCAAAACGTGTTAGAGTAGGTTACGTCTTCATTCCAACATGTATGTATTAAAACATTTTCTTAGATAAAAATATTATTTAAAACAAAAAAAAAATTGCAAAATAAATTAGGAGATAATTTATTTTGTGTATCAAACAAATTATCTAGCGGTTACAAAAAAATAGCATTAATAGCATTAAAAATTGGGGCCGATAAACCCATAACAAAGAGGTTAATAGCATTCAACAAATAAATGACTACAAATTTGACCAAATAAAAATGATTAGGATATTTATACATCTTGATCTATAACGTTGACGCCCAAATTATTGATTGAATATGTTATATAATTTATTTATTGCAATAAGACGGAAAATCAAACAATATCGTATTAAGATGATAAAATAATGGAAAAACACAAATAAAAAACTATATTTATGTAGAAATCACATATTTACATATAAGGATAGATAAAACACAATGTGTGAATTTAGTAACTCCAAGGGTTTGGTTTAGTGGTAAAAAGAAAAATCTTGAATCGTGGAGGTCTGGGATTCAAGCTTTGCTAATGCTCTTGGAGAGAGGTAAATGTAATACTATTATATTTGTAAGTGATTTAAGAGCTCTAGGTACCATCCTATGTATTATTATTATTATATGTTTGTTAAAATAGTTTAAGATTTTTTTTTTATAAAGATATAATTTTTGTTAGTAAAAATTTATTAATTAATTTAAAAGTCGATTTATTAGCATAAGCTATTTTTTTAAGTTAAAAAATAAGTCAATATAAACTACTTCTAAGTAATAAATCTACCTCAAATTATTTGAAGGACCATAGAAACACAAGTTAAGACCAAAGCCCAATTATGATGATAGTGGAAGAATTTTACTTCATACCTCTACATTTATACTCATGCCCCTATAAAACACATGAACTTCCCAATTGTGGGGAGTCTGAAGTAAAATTCTGCGATAGTGGGTGGGGAGAGTTGCAATAGATGTAGGTCAATAGCATGGGCCTTTGAAAAAGAGAAGAGGACCTTGCATAAACATTGGCAGAGATCCACGGGCTTCACAATTAATAATTGACATTTACTTTTCTCATAGAAATTATGCTAATTACAAGGTTAAATGTATTTTTAATTCTTATTAAATTGGAGTTAAATAATTTTTTTACGCTAATTATAGTCTCTATTTGTATTTTATAAGTATTAATTTAGGGGATTAAAACTATTCATCTTTATAAAAAAAAAGAAAAACTAAAAATATATTTAACTTTATATTTCAACTTAAAAGAATGTGATTTCATAAGGACTAAAAATATATTTAAATCTATATTTTAACTCTAATTACCATTGCGTAAAAAAAAAAAACTCTAATTACCATTAAAATTTAATATGAAGTATTCCTTTGTTTTATTTTTGTGAAACTAAACATTATTTTAACAGTTAAAGATAGTTATTTGTGAATTGCCTATAGTTATTTGTGAATTGCCTAGTATTTTTTTGTCTTATGTATATTCAGAAATCTTTGATGATAATTGTATTTTCACATATAAATTGGGTTTCTCTTGAAAAAAACTTTATTAGATAAAATTAATTACACAAATGAATCTCCTAGTCTTGATAATAGTAATTTTACATTATATATTAATTGCTTTTAGCTATCGCTGAATTTTATTATTTATTTTATAAATAGTTATCTTGATATATATTAGTTATATTATGACTAATGAGTTTAATGGAGATCCACACAATTATCTAATAAAAAGATATTAATTTGTCATGTCTTATTAAAAAAATGGAGTGAAGTGAGATGATGTAATAGAAAATATGATTGTTCTTGGTTGTCGGTGAGTGTATATTCATTTTTCTCCTAATTAATTTTGATTATATGCACGCTTGTTTTGATATGATTATTTGATGTGTATTTAACATGATTTTGTGGTTAGTTGGAAGTGTTCAAATTATTATTTTGGGGATAATATGGTATTGGTAAGTTATACGAAGTAAAATAAGAGTAACCATGTGTTGTGTTAATAAGAAAAAGAATAAATATATTAGGTTTTTACTGGGCTTGGCCCGTTTTTGAAAAATAAAATCTATAAAGTTGAAATTAAACATGAGCATAGCATAGTGTAATTCTCACCCCCGCACCCACCACCCCACCCCTACTAACATCCCGCTCAGATTCAAATAGTTCACATTCTATAGAATAGAATCTGATGGATTTAACAAAAACTCTGAATTTTTTAGAACTCTATAATGTGAATTGTGAACAAGTGTTTTATATGATTATTACAATAGAAAACAATAATACATTAAATATTAGACGAAAAAATTACGCTATACATTTTTCAAACACTTATGTCTAGATAAGTAAAATGTGGCTGTCTCAAATTTGCCATTAACGTCTCCGTTTAGAAGTAAATATACAATATGTTGTTTTGGTTTTTCATACTTTGTTTTAATCCCTCAAGAATATGTTCGTGTTAAAATTTCTCCTTGTAATATTCATTTTATATGTTACGAGGACCAATTTCAATATAAATAAACTTTGCAGTGACTAAAACAAAATGACACGGGATCAATTTCTCCTTGTAATATTCATTTATTTTCATTTTACTTGTTTTTCCTTTGTGTTTTTAAATAATTTATCCAAAAATGTTTAGATGATATGATACAACTTTCTTCTGAATTATGTTACACAAGTTTGAACATGAATTTGGATATGTAGTTAAAATAATTAGGGAGAGTTTATCGTCTATTTAGTATGAGAAATGTTATTTGAACAATATTTTTAGACAATTTTGGGACAATTTTTCTTTTCTTCTTTTTTATTGGACAAAAACAATAGAGAGAGAGAGAGAGAGAAAAAAAGGAAAAGAGAGAATAAAAATATAATGTAAGTTATATCCGTTTTGCAATGTAAATCCACTTCGTGATCACACTTCAAGTATAAGAAAAAGTTAAATTAAAAAATAATGAATGACCGTTCACAAATCCTTATTATAAAAACATAAAAAATTTAAGTTAATTAAATAATTGATATATTTAATCTCTAATTATAGACTAAGACCCCGTTTGGATTAACTTATTTTTGAGCTTATGCAAACAACTTATGCAATATAAATTAAGTTTTATGCTATTTTATAAGGTTAAACTAGTGAAAATTGTATTTTTATACGCTATTTTATCATAAACTACCTTGACAAACTTATAATAATACATAAAATTGCATAAACTGTTTGCATAAGCCCAAAAATAAACTAATCCAAACGGTGCCTAAACACTTCTAAAAAGCTCTTGTTACGCAAATTCTAATATGGACCACTTCTTCAAGTGGTCCATGATAGACCACTTGTGAATAACGCTTTTACGAATACGAATTTTACAAAATTCACCGTTGGATTGAAAGTTTATATCATATAAATCATCTATAGAAAATTTTAGAAAAATTGAAAATCATTTAATATTTTATTGACACCCATCAAGATTAACAGTTTATTAAATACTGTAAATCTTGATAAATCCCAATAAAATATCAAATGATTTTCAATTTTTCTAAATTTGTTTATGAATAATCTATATAATATAAACTTTCAATCTAACAGTAAATTTTATAAAATTCGTATTCGGTAGATAATTTGTCCACGGTGGACCACCTATTAGCCTTGTTTGTTATAATAAGAAGTGAGGAAGTTTATAGTAAATTTGTAGCTGGGAGTACCCAATTATTTCAAATAAGTGATTTGTGTCGATGAAGAGGACCTGGTCTTGTTAGATGTTGTTCTTATGACACGTATACGTTATGCCCTATGGTAGGGCTTGTTCTTTTGTTTTGTGGTACAAAAAGTCCATCATATAGTAGGGACAACATGGGACCCGTTTCACTTGCCCAACACCCTCTTTCATTATTAGTGCGTTATTACGAAATTTAGATACGTGTCTCCGTGTAAACCGCGCTATGTAATCATAAAGCAAGGAAACGAATGTTAAGCTACATGCGTCTCTATTGTCTTTAAGGAAAATGCTAACCACCTCTTTGGAGTATTAGTTAAAAATATTTAAAATAATAAAGTTTCATCAAAATTTATGTAGTTAATGTTTGAAAAATAGAGAAAATATTGTTTTCAATGCAAAAGTTATTTTTTTATATCCTTAATTAATTCCCCGGAAGCACTAGTTAGCATGATCCTATGTTTAATCCTAATTATAATCTCCTGGTTCTCCTTTATTTTTTTTATTTTTTATTAGAACGAATCGGATAATCGAACATAGGACATTTAACATACTATGTAGGAATGTAAATGGATATTCATTCGCACAGATAGTTTGATATTTGTGTTTATCTTGTTAGATAAATTAATATGATAGCTGTATCCGTTGTATATCCGTGTAGATATCTGCTAAGCGGATAATCTATATATTTTGATGTATCAGTCGATATTTACAAATATTCATGAATGATATTTTTCTTTTATAAAACTAACTATTGAAAAAATGTGTTTTTAGCTTCTTTGAAAAACATAAAATATATTGAAAAAAATCAAAATCGACTCTTTGGAGCATAACTTCTCTCTCTAACAAGAAACACGCTCTCCCTTCTCTCTAGCAGAAACACCGTCTACCACCAATACCACTCCGGCGCTCCGCCGCAAATCCAAATCTCCTCCTTCAAGATGTAGCCCTCGTGAGTGGTGGTGCTTGGTCCATCACGGCCGCACCAACCCTTCCATCCGGCGGCCGCCGCTGTTCCACCGTGATTAACTCTCTTCCGCCGTCGTTTCTTTGGATCTGCGTCGTTAGTTGGGTCACGCTGGTAGTGGTGGTTCCGGCCTGTTTTTAGGTCGGTAGTGGCGTTTTTGAGTTTTCCTCTGTGGGTTTGGCTCTCTGCAGATTCGACTCAGTTTCACCACCGCGCCGGTTTTCTGTTTGCCGCTGGCGTTTTGTTTTTTCTGTTTGTGTTTTTTTGCTTCTGTGTTGCTTGTATTGTTCGTACTATTTTTGTTTGCGGTGGATGGGTTTTTGTCCTATGCTTTTGCTCTTTTTATGCAGGATTTGGTTGTTTAAGCTTTTGTTCTCTGTATTGTTTGTTGCTTTTATGTTGTTCTTATCAGAGATTGGGTGTGTTAAGATGTTAATTCATAGTCTAGAAAGTTAGTTAGCTAAGTGGTTAGTTAGTTAACAAAGTTAGTTGGTTGTTATGTTAGTTACAAGTGTGTTACTTGTAACACAAGCAAGTGTATATAACTAGTTGTAATCTTTGATTTTTCATACCTAATGAATTCATGATTGCAACCAATAACTCTTCTCTCTTTTCTCTCTAATTTCTCTCATCTCTTTTCATCATTTTCTGATATACCTTGAGATTGAAAGTGAATCAATCTCAAGTGTTTGTGTGAATCTTTTGCTGCGCTAATAATTGGTATCTAGAGCTCCGGTTGGGTTTAGGGATACTAGAGACATGAAGGTAGAGGATCTGCAAAGCTCATTAGAAGCTCATGAGCTTTTGGTTCTTGATAGAGGCTCAGAAAGAACAATGCAACAGGCCTTGTATGTGCAATCAAAGAATGGTGGTAAAGACAAGAACAAATGGAAACAAGGGAAGGAGAAATGGCTCAAATCAAAGGGAAAGATTGATGACAAGACTGAATCTAGTAAAGGAGGAGGTTCTGTGTACAATCAAAAGAAGAAATTTGATAAGAGCAAGATTAAGTGCTATAATTGTGAGAAATTAGGGAATTTTGCAGATGAATGTAGATCTGGCAAGGGTGGTAAACAGGTCAAAAGTGATGAAGAAGCCAAGATAGCACAGAGTGATGATCAAGTGAAAGAGAATGTGCTGCTAATGATGGCTACAACATGTGAAAGCAATCCACTGTATCAAGAGTGGTACTTGGATTCAGGGTGCTCTAATCATATGACAGGAAACAAAGGGTGGCTCTCAGAGTTTGATTCAAACAAGAGAACTAGTGTAAAACTGGCTGATTGCAGTAATCTTGAGGCTGAAGGCATTGGCAACATTGTCATCAAGAGAGATGATGGCAAGAAAGCAGTCATTGAGAATGTATTATATGTTCCTGGCATGAAATGCAACTTGATGAGTATTGGTCAACTAATGGAGAAAGGGTTTTCTATCAACATCAACAAGGAATCACTGAAGTTGTTTGATCCAGAAGGGAAATTGATTCTAGTCTCTACTTTGTCAAAGAATAGAGTGTACAAGTGTAGTATTCCTGTTGATAAAGTCATGTGCATGTCATCTACCACCAATGAAGATTCTGACTGGCTATGACATATGAGGTATGGTCGTCTAAATTTTAGAAGCTTAAGTCAATTAAATTCTAAAAATTTAGTGATTGGCCTGCCTAAGATAGAAGCATCTGCAAATACCTGTGAAGTTTGCTTGAAGGGCAAGCAAAGTAGATTGCCATTTGTATCTGAATTGCCTATGAGAGCTAGTGATGCTCTAGGAGTGGTACATTCAGATATATGTGGACCATTTGAAGTAGCAACACTATCTGGCAACAAGTATTTCATCACATTTGTTGATGAATATACAAGAATGATCTGGTTATACACAATCAAGTTGAAGAGTGAAGCTTTAGAGGTATTTAAAATGTTAAAGCTCTAAGTTGAAAAAGAAAGTGAAAAATCAATTAAGATCCTTAGAACAGATGGTGGTGGTGAATATACTTCTAAAGACTTTGAATCATTTTGTGTAAATCATGGAATCAAGCATGAAGTCACTGCACCCTATACTCCTCAACATAATGGGCTGGCAGAGAGGAGAAACAGGACTATACTTGATATGGCTAGAAGCATGATCAAACAGAAGAAAATGCCTCATAAGTTCTGGGGTGAAGCAGTCAATACTGCAGTGTACATTTTGAATAAATGTCCAACTAAGAGGTTGAAGTTGAAAGTGCCAGAAGAAGCTTGGAGTGGAAGAAAGCCCAATGTGAAGCACTTGAAGGTATTTGGCTCAATCTGCTACAAGCATATTCCTGATGCTAAGAGAGGTAAGCTTGATGATAGAAGTGAAACTATGATTTTCATAGGTTATCACTCTACTAGTGCATACAAGCTATATAACCCCAGAAATAATAAAGTTACAATGAGTAGAGATGTGAAGGTGGTTGAAAGTGAATTATGGGATTGGGATAATGCTAGAGTCTAGTATTGATCATAGTCACATTCTTACTGATGTTGATATCATGGATTGGCCTGACAATGATGGTGATATGAATGAGAATGTGGTGAATGAAGTAGTGCCAGATAGTGATGAAGAAAATGAAGGAGTTGTGACACCACCAGTTATTAGACAATTGCCTCAGAGAAATAGACAATTGCCTAATAGACTTGCTGATTGTGAAATGTTAACTGATAGTGCAGTCAACAATGAAGGAGAGTTGCTTCATTTTGCATTGCTAGCTGATGCAGAGCCAGTGAACATCAAAGATGCTTTACAGTCAAGTGTATGGAAAGCAGCTATGATAGATGAGTTAAAATCAATTGAGAAGAACCAGACATGGGAGTTAGTGAAACTACCTAATGGTAAGAATACAATTGATTTAAAATGGGTGTATAAGACCAAGTTGAATCCTGATGGGAGTATTTCAAAGTACAAGGCCAGATTAGTAACTAGAGGGTTTCTTCAGAGAGAAGGAATTGACTACAATGAGGTCTTTGCACCTGTAGCTAGACATGAGACTATAAGATTAGTAGTGACACTTGCTAATCTTAGAGGTTGGGGTCTATACCATTTAGATGTGAAATCTGCTTTTCTAAATGGCCCTTTGGAAGAAAACGTGTATGTTAAGCAACCTCCTGGCTTTGAAATAGCAGGCAAGGAAAGTATGGTGTACAAGCTCCACAAGGCTCTATATGGTTTAAAGCAGGCACCTAGAGCCTGGAACAAAAGGATTGATCAGTTCTTAAGTCAAATTGGCTTCAGAAAGTGCACAGTGGAGTATGGAGTATATGTGAAGTGCTTAAAGAATTCAAATTCTCTAATCATTTGTCTATATGTTGATGACTTATTGGTAACTGGCAGTGATACAAATGAGATAGAGAAATTCAAACTCACAATGAACAAAGAGTTTGAAATGATTGATTTGGGGGCATTATCCTATTTCTTAGGAATGGAGTTTGTGAAAACTGGTAAGGGAATGGTGATGCATCAACACAAATATGCATCAGAACTGCTTGAAAGATTTGAGATGGATAGTTGCAATCCAGTTTCAAATCCTCGTGACACAAATTCAAAACTGGAAGAGTGTAGTGAAGAAGAAGCAGTTGATTCAACCATGTATAAGCAAATAGTAGGATCACTGAGATATCTTTGCAATAGCAGGCCAGATATATGCTATGCAGTAGATGTTGTTAGTAGATTCATGAACATGCCTAAGAAATCTCACTTGATAGCTGCCAAAAGAATTTTGAGATATGTGAAGGGCACTATCAACTATGGATTGTTGTTCCCTAAGAGTGATGCTGCAGCTCAACTAGAGCTAATTGGTTACACTGATTCTGACTGGTGTGGTGATAGGATTGATAGGAGAAGCACTTCAGGCTATGTGTGTATGATGAATGGTGCAACAATTTGTTGGTCATCAAAGAAGCAACCAGTGACTGCTCTATCTTCATGTGAAGCAGAATATATATCCAGTACATATGCAGCCTGCCAGCTGATATGGTTAGAATCCCTGATGAGGGAGCTAAAGTGCCAGCTGAAGCTACCTTTGCAGCTGTTGATAGACAATCAATCTGCAATCAACCTAGCCAGAAATCCTGTGTCACATGGCAGGTCAAAACACATTGAAACTAGGTTTCATTTCATCAGAGAACAGGTCATGAATGGAAAGATTGAGGTGGTGCATTGTTCCAGTCATGATCAGGTTGCAGATGCACTTACAAAAGCAATAAAGCTTGACAGGTTTGAAGCATTAAGGGAATGCTTAGGAGTTGTGAAGATTATGAATTAAGGGAGGGTGTTAAGATGTTAATTCATAGTCTAGAAAGTTAGTTAGCTAAGTGGTTAGTTAGTTAACAAAGTTAGTTGGTTGTTATGTTAGTTACAAGTGTGTTACTTGTAACACAAGCAAGTGTATATAACTAGTTGTAATCTTTGATTTTTCATACCTAATGAATTCATGATTGCAACCAATAACTCTTCTCTCTTTTCTCTCTAATTTCTCTCATCTCTTTTCATCATTTTCTGATATACCTTGAGATTGAAAGTGAATCAATCTCAAGTGTTTGTGTGAATCTTTTGCTGCGCTAATAGGGTGGTTGCATTTGGTTTCGTTAACCTGCAAGGGTTTGGTACTATTTTATCCCGAAAGAGCTGTTTACTAGCGTGTCTGGCTCATCCCTTGATCTGAGTTTGATTATGTCTGCTTGTTTTAACGTGTTGGACTCAACCCTCGATCTGGGTTCGATTACGTCTGTTCTTGGTTCCGATTGGTGTTGGTTTTTTGTGCCCTTTGTTTCTCTTTTTGTTCCAGACCTGTTGAGATCTACAGGTCTCAAGGAGTCTCATTTTCCTTCACAGTTTGCTCGAAAGAGCTTTTACGCCTGCTGCTTGTTCAGGGGGTTGTTGGCACTTGGGTCTGGTTCCGTGTTGGCGATTGATCCATTCGCTAAGATTTGAACTCTTGTTGATCTTGCCTTTGCTCTCACTCTTCACCTTTTTTTGTAACTTGGTTTCACGCCCGTACGCGGGTTCGCTGGGTTATGCTCGTGATGAGTGTTTGTACTGTTAGATTAATTAGAGCTGTTGTATCCGGTTTGTTTGATCACGTTGTATTCCCTCTTGGATTTTAGCGGGTCAGGTTTTAATGCCCCCCGGTCTCTGTATTGTGTCACTTTTTTTTTTAATATATTTGGTCCTTTTGCCTAAAAAAAACATAAAATATATTAATACATACTGCCTCCGTTCCTTTTTATTTGTCGTTTTAGAATAGTAACACCAAATTAATAAACTGTATTTTTACATCCTATCTTTCTATTATACCCTAATAATTTAATTTAGGTAAATATAATATATTAAATTTTTCAAATTAATTTAATTTTTAGTAAAAAAAATATAGTTAAATATGTAGATATTTTAACTATTACAAGTTGTAATTGTAAAACTTGCTTTCCTAAAACTTTAAAAAAGTTGGTATTCAATTTCAAAAAAATTTATGGTTAACAATTTGTTTTATATTGAAAACATTTAAATGTAGTCAAATTCAAAGATTTTATGATTGAATATATTTGTTTTATATGGCGCACATTTAAATAATATATTAATTTAGTGTAATATTTAATAATTCTTAGGTATTCGTTTTATCTATATAAACCTCTATTATTTTTTTTAACAATGATAAATCTTCATTCCTGCTTTTGATATTGAAGTTATTTCAAATGGCTAAATTTTCCTTCTTGCCCATTATCGTTCTTGCCTTCATTTTTTCAGGTATACTAATTTTTATATATAATTTCATAGCACCTATATCATTAGGTTGGATGAACACCGTGAACCTTAATAATAAAAATATAGTCATATAAATTAGGTTTAATCTTTTGAAATTATTACATTATATTTCTCATTGAATCGTATACAAACGTCCAATTCACATGTATTTATGATAAATTCATAATTTTTTTTATTAATCAAGCATTCAAAACTTTTTTTGAGCAAATAGTATTTGTAATTTCCGACATTATCTGACACCCAAATTTCTAATAACCAAACATTTTTCACAAAAATATTGTAGGTTTTCGAAGATAATTATTCTTTTTTTTTTTTTTTTACAGTTATAGCGATGACAAGTGGTGCAGGCATGGCAAAACAATGTATCGCATATCAGGGAGGTCAATGCAACATAGATGCGTGCGCAAAATGGTGCTTACAAACTTATAATGGTTATGGACATTGTACAGAACAGGTCCCCTCTAAGTGTACATGTAGATATAATTGTTCTAACTAGAACAAAAATATCACAATTTGCTTTATTTTAAATAATTTTTGTATTAGAAAAATCTCATTAAAAATGTAGGAGAATGAGAGTGTGGTAAAACAAATGAAAAAGTAATGTGACACTATATTCTTTTTTTTTGACGAAAAAAAAATAATATTCATTCATTTAAATTGATAGAGTATATCGATTGAAATCATTGTATATTCAAATTCACTAAAAATTAAAAAGGGTGAATCTGTGAACAAGTTCACAGCACCCGAATTAATAACATAAAACGGCTCAATGTCTACAAATATAACAAAGCCTACAATTAATATTACAAAATTCAAATGTCCGAAATAGTCATGCCTTCGGATCTGCAACGTTGACGACTCTAAAACCAATGAATCTGCACTGAAATTGGATTGAAACAAATTTGCAAATATGAACAAACAAACACCGTATAAAGACGGGAGATCAATACAAACACCCTACGAAGACGGAATAACAAACAACTCCGCACTAAGACGAAAATAAAACCACACCAACTGAAGAAATCACAAATGAAAAAACTCAAATGAAACTTAAAATTATGTGTAAATCTAAATCACTTATTTAATTGAAAAAGAAATAAAAAACGATCAAGAGAGATGATTTCAAATCAAAATTAATCCTAAATCACCCTCTCAAATGGATGAACCAAGGGGTGGACCGGTACCACAAAATCCTTAAAACAATAGACAACTTAGGGTCTCTTTAGCAAAAATAGCGATTGGTTGATAAGCTAGCTTATAGCTTCTAGCTGATGGCTGATAGCTTATAGATTATAGTTGATGGCTGATAAGCTAATTGAAATGTTTGGTAAAATTAACGATTCAACTATCCGATGGATGTAAAATGACATAAAAGGACATTACTAATTTGTAATAATATTTAAGATATTTATAAACTAAATTTATTAATTTAATATATCTTTTAAGAAAATGCTAAATAGTGCACCCGGTGCACTAGTTAAACACATAGATAAAGAAATTTTGTCTTGAAATTCGTGTATTCAATGCATTGAAAGTGTAAAAAGTTGTATTTATCACATTAACTTTATGTTTTATTTTTATTTTTAGTATGCTTAACAAGTGCACCCGGTGCACTGTTTAGCATGACCCCTTTTAGCATGACTCTATATTTTATATGTTATTATTATATTAACTTTTATTTTTTGAAATTTTATTTAAATTTATTTTCATGTTTTTTTATAGAGAAATTTATTTTCATAATTTATAAAAAATCAATATATTGAAATAAAAATGGACATGGTTCGTTTAGAAAAATGGTGGACGCAGAATAAATTGGTTAAGATGGGATAAGATGACGGCTGATAAAGACAATGGAGGACTTAACTTCCGTGATGTCGAAGGTTTTAATCTAGCTATGTTAGGAAAGCAAGGATAGAAGCTCATCACACACTTTTTCTCTCCTCTCACGCGAGTTCTCAAAACCAAATACTTTCCAAGAAATGGATTTTTGGAGGCCAACATTGGTCACAATTCAAACTATACATGGAGGAGCATTCAGAGCACCATTCCTTTGCTAACTCTTGGTTATAGATGGAAAATAGGTGATGGAAGTAACATTAATGTTTGGTCAGCCCCATGGATTCGTTCTCGTCCAAACATGCGACCTACAACAGCCACACATGCCAATTATGCAAACTTGTGCGTCACAGACCTCTTTGATCCTATCACCAATTCTTGGAATCACGCTTTTATTGCCTCTATTTTCAATGATCAAGATACATCATATATATATATATATGTAACATTCCACTCCATTCTAGAGCTCTGCATGACACTATAATATGGAAATCGAGAAAGTAGACTCGCTACAGACTTTCCCTTTGACCAAGGTTTTAAAAAACGGTCGCGGTCGCGTCTCGGTTACATAAAGGTTTTTGTTTAAGTAAAGTTAAATTTACTAATTCAGAATTAACGAAGCTAACACTTAGGGAGGGCTTTCAAACCTAACCCTTTGAAAAAGTTGAGTTAAAATTAACAAAGCTGACACTAAGGGAAAACTTGCAAACATAACCCTAGAAAAAACTAAGTTAATTAAACAACAATTGTTCTTCATATATTGAAGTTTGTAATCATCAAAAAGGAAGATATTTTTAAACCTCTGAAGACAAGCGCGCCTTTGAAGAGTTTATGAGGAAGTCAACAAAAATCAATGCTTTGAGGTAGACATTCAAGAAGAATCAAGAGAGTCATCTGAAGAACGAGTTCTGAAGACCGTTTAAGCAGAACAACATCTTTGAAGTTGAAGTGCATTTATGAAGAGATCAAGGTTCGCCAAGATTCTAAATTGATAGTGTAAAGTATTATACTTCTATGAAGAGGCTCCTTCTAAGACTGGCATCTTTGTCTTCTTACTTAAGAATGTCACCATCATTGACCTGCTCAAGGCTATTTCCAAGATAGCTCAACGGATAATTCCTTATACTGCAAAGAATTGAGAATTACTTATGGAATTGGAATGATCATTTGAGGAAAGGAAAGTAACCAAACTAGTTAGCTTTTCAATAGATAGATTTTGTACATGAAGTCTTCATCAATGACCTTATTTAAATCTCCTATATATTTGAGATTCTAAGCAACTTGAAAACTTGCAACTACAAAATCATATCTATCAAGTTCACAATTATCTGTTTATATCTGTGGATATATTTGAAAAGTCAAAACACTTAAACTGTATTCTTACAAACTTATAAATCTTAGAATATCTTAAGTAGTTTAGCTACTATGTGCTTAATTGCAAACTTACCACTTTTTGAATCTCAATTGTAATATATCTATGCATTAATGAGGAGTGCTAGGAACACACCCTCTAACACACTCTTTTAAACACACTCCAATCTATTAATGACACATCATCCATTTTTCAAATTATTAACTTGTTACCGGTTCAACAAGTGGGAATAACTTCTCTTCTTTTTTATTTTTGCAAAACTTCTTTTTCTTTCTCTTTTTTAATTAAAAAATAATAAAAAAACAAATTAATATTTGTCTTCTCTTATACTCGCCAACTCAAGAAGCTTCAATCTTCTTCCATGGCCGTCGTTTCTGTTTTTGCAACAAGCTCCGATGACCGCTTCCGTCTCTGTCGATAATGAACAAATATGATTTCCACTTTATATTTCTCTCGTATAGATTGTTTTTGTTGCATCGTTTTTGTCTACAAATTTTATTGTCGTCGCTACAGTTGCATTCTAACAGAATCAATTTCTATGGATTTACTGGATATGCAAGTTTTCTTTTTGATTGTTACTTTACAATTTAATTGCTTCTAAATTCTAAATTATTCTTATAATTGTTTTGTGGATCTACAATTGATTTATATTTTTCTAAACAATGGTATTTAGTTGATTGGAGCTTTGCTTGTTGTTTTTCTAAAATTTTAGTTGATTGTTGTTGCTGGTGTGCTTTTGTGTAGCATGAATCTGGAAGATAAAAATTACAGGGTAGCTAGCTGCAATGTTGAAAGAGAGTATGGACGTGGAAGATGAAAAATGTATAATTTAAATAATAAAATATAAAAATGAAAAAGTAAAAATAACTCTCCAACTTGCTGAAGCGGTTACAAAGTAAAAAATAAAAAAAATGAATGATGTGGAATTAACAGATTGAAGTGTGTTTAAAGGAGTGTGTTAGTGAGTGTGACACTAGTACTCCTCTGCATTAATATATTTGTAGATATATCACAATGAATATAAATATATCTATGCAATTGAATATTAATGCACAAAGTATATCACAATGAATATATCTCCAACACCAAACTAAAACCAAACCAAACCAAATCGGACATTATCCTTGCGAGGATACCCATAAGTCAAAATTTCTCCTTATTGTATATAAAAATTAAGGACGAAAGGAAAGGAAAGGTAAAGAAAGACAAAAGAAAGCATGAAGATCTTTGTGTAGGATTTTGCAAGGATTGTTATTTCCACAAAGGGGGTGAAGGGTTGTGGAAAATAAGGATCTTTTTATTGTGATGGGTTTGTGTGATCCACTAGATAGACCATAACAAAATCCAAAAGCCCTCTCAAATGATTTTAAAGAAAATGATGATGATGATGATTACATGCAAAGTGTACAAGAAAGGTCATTGTGCCTAAGCAAGGATAAGCTACAAAATGTGATGACAAATAAGCATGAGAATCTTGACTATAACTTAATGCCAACCGCCAATTACAACGTGCAAATGAACCAATTTCCTATAATTTTTTCTTTTTACACAAACTAACTTTCCCTTTCACATTGTTTACCGAAGACATTTATTTCCTTGAGTCTTTTGACTAAACACAAATTTTTGGGTTAAAATAATAGAGTTGTGAAAAAAAATGCTTGTGTCTCTGCATTTAACGCTTGATAAAATTAATAAGATTTTTATGTTGAAATCGTGTGATGAAATATATAAAGAAAATCTTTGTAGTATTTGTAGATGACCCCAACAAAAAATGGGGCTCGTACCGGTACCAACATAGTTAGCGAGAAATCCAGTGTTAACCACACATGAAATTTTGTTAAGTGTTGTTGTTAGAATTTTTAAATTGATCTAATTCAATCCTCCAAAATTGATTTTTAAAGTGAGAATTACTTTTATAAATTTATGTTCAGATTATCTCATATCTGAAGTAAGACTTATAACATAACCTCTCACACCTGGTACTTGGGCTTGGTCCGTGGATATAATTATAAATAGTGTGACTCGATAGCAGAAAGTTGATAGTAGGTGGCCAAAACAGATTTTGAAAATTTTTTGATACCGTATTTGAATTTTTTGGTATGACCCAAACTCAAACTACAAACCGGATAAGATAATGACTATTTCTACTTGTAAATTCATGTTAAGACCATGTTATCACTTCCGACATGAAATTCTTAAAATATATATATATATATATATATATATATATTAATTAAATGATACTAGGTCCTATTTTAAATTTAAACGATCTATTTATTATTTAAAAAATTTATATGTTATAAACATGAAACTTGGAAGATCTATGAATATATTTTGGCTTTAAAATCATACATATGAAACATTTTTCAATAAATTTTCACATTTTCTTTGTATAATAAAATCTACTTGAATTTCTTTTCAAAAAAAAAAAAATCTACTTGAATTTTGCCTTTAGCTATTATGATTTTAGTCCTCCACTTTTAAGACGAGGGAATCATGTATGTATAAGAAAAGGAGATACATGTGAAATGTAAACATTACTCTTGCTTGTTCTATTTGGCTACATGGTCCTATTACCTTTTTCCTTTTTTTTAGATAGCTCCCATCTCTCTTTTCTTGAATAAATTTTTTATTCTCTTTTTTGGTTTCGTTCTTTCAAATATTTTTTTTATCTCTACTTTTAAATTAACCCATCTGTATTATTCGAAATTTTGAATTTTTTTAATCATATTTACTAAACTTATTTTATATATTTTGCGATAAATTTTTTTGCATTTTTTCACCAACCATGTTTAATATTTTATAAAAATCTCTCTTTCAAAAAATTATTTTATTTATTTATAGTAGGATAGATTAAATATCAACTTTTACGAAATAGCTAGACAAAATATCGCTCATTTTTTTAAAAAAAAAATGATATCTCAAATTTCATCTTTAGTCTATATTTCTGCTTATATTTAAATACAACTATCTATTTTTTATTATAATTTCTAAGGGAACCAATATTTTGTTGGGTCACGAGGGGCAGCTGAGAATCATCCACATTAGACTTAGAAGTTAGAACAACTATACAAATGAGTTGGACATCACACTTTTACCCAAAACCTTAAGACATTAGGTTAATGATAGTCACTTCTCTTATAAATTCAACACTATTCTTATTCATAATCAATGTGAGACTTAACTCACCTCACATTTATCACAACATATTTCTATTCATATATTAATACAAAGTGCTTATTTTTTATCATAGGCATGCGTATTAATATATGAGTTGAAATAATGAGGGCAATGTCTTAAGACCACAAGAGAGTGAGATGCTATGTACATGCCTACATCTCCATCCAAATTTTAAGACATTAGTTTAACAAATCATTTCTTTTATAAATTTAATATTATCTCAGTTCATTGTGCACGTGAATCTTAATTACTCTTGTACGCAAGTATATACTGTATTACATACAGGGACGGACCTGCATGAGGCATGGTGTGGCTATAGCCACACCAGCCCAACCCAAATCTTTTTTTTAAAAAATAATAATAGTTATAAATACTTTTATATTATTCTGTATGTATATTTATATAAATATTAATATAAATATTAGTTTAGAGTTTATTATTAATAACTACAAGTTCTCTTGGTACACATATTGGTTTAAGTATCAGTGCAAATAATAGTTTGTAGTCTATTAATATTTAAGGTAATATGGATAAAATTGAAATAAAAATTAATAAATTATAAGCTAATTGAATCAGCTTATCAAAATAAACTATAAGCTAGTATAATTTTGAGTTTTATATAATTTGATCCAAGGTAGGATCTTGTAAAACATCAAACAATAGTGATATGTATGATTTAAAAGTTTTTTTTGGTAAGGATTTAGAAGATATTTAATAGGTTATAATTTTTTCTTTTTTTCCGAATAGAAATTTTATAGTTTTTTTATATAGCTTGCTGGTTTCTTTTTTGAATAAAAAATTTCTAATTTGTTGATTTATTATTCTTTTTTTAATATACATGTTTTATTAATAGTGATCTCATATATGGTTTATTTTGGCAAAAAAAATTATCATATATGATTTATTCAGTGAAGATGAATTTTTTTTCAGTGATATATAATTATTTTAGACCCACTAATATTCTATTTCCAAGTCCGCCCCTGATTACATATAGATCCATATTATTAAACCATAAAGGAAAGGTTGTCTACTTGTGTATATTTATATTGTTTCACTCTCTCCTTTCGGCTTCATCTACCAAACTTAATTATTTGATGATTCATAGTCCAAATTAAAAACCTTTAAATCTTACTTTAAAACACAATCTCCTTTTTTGTTTGAGAATCAAGTATACCTCAGCTAGCGTCGTTGACAATTTAAAGACTATACTTATAACTTATAAGTTATAAACATTAAGAAAAAAGGGTAAATACTCACATTTGAGTTTATATGCATCACTAACAACAAGGCAATAGTATCCCTTTATATGTATATAATGCATGATTATTTTTAGGTCAGGGCAAGCAATAGTATCTCTTTTTATTGAACAGAAGCATAATGATCCATCATTGTGTTTGCAAAAAGAATTGAATTGCTTGTTAAAAAGATTAAATTGCACAAACCAGCTATTCTTTTATATATGCTTTATTTACCTTTTGCTTTTATTTATTGTTTGACTTTTAATTTGTTACCATTTTTTTAGGGTGGATTCTAAGGTGAAGACTCTATTAAGTCCCTCACCGGTGTACCATTTAACTTAACCATCAGATTAATCAAGTCTATGTTATACAATTGGACATGACCATACTGGATTAAAGTCTTTCTCTTGCACAACATTCATGAAACTTCAACCGAGATTAAAACCCAAAAAATAAGACAAATACCAATTGCAACCAGGACTTTGTTCATGAAAAATTCAAAAAATAGGGGGTTTTGTGGTAAGAATGAAATGGGTTTTGAGAGGGAAGCCCCATATATTAACACTTTGAATCTTCACTTCTTAGATCTTGTTTTAATTTCTCATGCCAAGATCTACAAGAGCCCTAAAATAATTTCACCATTTAAGTGCTTGAGAATTTCTTTCCGATGAAATCCATTCTTTTTGTAATCAAAATTTAAACATTTGAGAATGGAATTGAAGATAAGAACATGGGAAAATTACAGTTGCAAGGTGTTTTGAAACATCAATGTTATTATTTTGTGAGAAAAAATCACCCCTATGATTATAACTTTGAATTGTGGGTGGTTATTGTCCTTGATCAAGATTTCTAACTTCTTTTCGGTTTTGAAAATTGTTAGAAGTCCCACATTGGCTAGAGATATGGCAAAGATAGTCTTTATAAGTGTAGTGCAAACCTCAACTCTCAAGCTAGCTTTTGTGGTTGAGTATATGTCTCACAAATTCTAATATGGTATCAGAGTCTATCCTAGATCCATTTGTTGTTTGTTGTGGAGACCTCCCATATTTGGGCCACCCGTTATTGTTGATTCCACGCACTAAGCCCAATAGTGCTGGGCGTGAGGGGGTGTGTTAGAAGTCCCACATTGGCTAGAGATATGACAAAGATAGCCTTTATAAGTGTAGTGCAAACCTCAACTCTCAAGCTAGCTTTTGTGGTTGAGTATAGGCCTCACAAATTCTAATAAAAATGTTTCATCCATGTTTAAATTTATGATGATTAGAAATTTGATGTTTGCAAACATTATTTTTTTCATAATTATTTTATTTTTAAAAATCTTTTTTTTTTTGCAAATTTTGAGTAAGAGTGTATATATAAATGAGGAAGATGATGGGGTAGGATTGTATGCTACTATGTATAAGTGATTCCCATTTTATTTTGAACAAATCTAAACCATCCATTTAATTTATTGGTATTTTTTAAACGTTTCACCGGTGAACCACTTGTTTGATGGTTCACCTTAGACGCCACTTTTTTTTTAGACTTAAAACTGCATTTTGTACATTCGTGAAAATAGTCCCACTTTTTTTTTATATACAATAGTCTCACTTTTAAAAATCAAACCTTTTAACCCTCTACTACATTGGTTGTAGTTTTGATTCCAATCAATCAAAACCTTTGACTTCTAAAATGGTGATTTATTGGCACTATTGTAAACTTGAAGAGAAGATACAACTTTTAGGGACAAAATTCACCATATGTTTAGACTAAAAATCACCATTTTGGGATAAAGAACATAAAATGTATAAAATAGTAACAAATGTAATAATTAAACAACACAAAAAGTTTTTTTAAAAAAAAAAAAATAATGGGAATATTTTCATGAATATGATGCATGAGAAAATGACCTAAAAATGGGACGAAGTACCAAAATTCATAAATAAAATAAAAATTGATAGATCAAAATACTGGATTTATAATTGAATTACCAATTTTGTCCCATGAACTTAGCTCAGTTGGCAAGATATTGCATTATATATGAATGAGGCCGAAGTTTGAACTCCGATCATCTCACTCATCCACTTTAAGAGTAAAATTTCTAACCGATAAAAAACAATTTTATTTATTTTTTAAAATATATAGAAGAGCAAAGTACATTTAAACCTACATTTTTAGTTCAATGACAATAGCAAATGGTGCTACATTCACTTGTAGAAAATCATTTGTAACTGCATCTCCTCCCCACAAACCAAAGTCAAAGAGACACCATTAATGAGTTTCTACAGAAAGAGCACTACTTGATGAGTAAACGCATAACATCCATTCATATATGGCAATGTACGTTGCACTTGCACAAACTATATTGTGAAAATCTTTGTTTGAAACTTTTGATTGGTTGTAGAACTGCTTGCTGCAAAACGTGTTAGAGTAGGTTACGTCTTCATTCCAACATGTATGTATTAAAACATTTTCTTAGATAAAAATATTATTTAAAACAAAAAAAAAAAACAATTGCAAAATAAATTAGGAGATAATTTATTTTGTATATCAAACAAATTATCTAGCGGTTAAAAAAAATAGCATTAAAAATTGGGGCCGATAAACCCATAACAAAGAGGTTAATAGCATTAAACAAATAAATGACTACAAATGTGACCAAATAAAAATGATTATGATATTTATACATCTTGATCTATAACGTTGACGTCCAAATTATTGATTGAATATGTTATATAATTTATTTATTGCAAAAAGACGGAAAATCAAACAATATCGTATTAAGATGATAAAATAACGGAAAAACACAAATAAAAAACTATATTTATGTAGAAATCACATACTTACATATAAGGATAGATAAAACACAATGTGTGAATTTAGTAACTCCAAGGGTTTGGTTTAGTGGTAAAAAGAAAAATCTTGAATCGTGGAGGTCTGGGATTCAAGCTTTGCTAATGCTCTTGGAGAGAGCTAAATGTAATACTATTATATTTGTAAGTGATTTAAGAGCTCTAGGTACCATCCTATGTATTATTATTATTATATGTTTGTTAAAATAGTTTAAGATTTTTTTTTTATAAAGATATAATTTTTGTTAGTAAAAATTTATTAATTAATTTAAAAGTCGATTTATTAGCATAAGCTATTTTTTTAAGTTAAAAAATAAGTCAATATAAACTACTTCTAAGTAATAAATCTACCTCAAATTATTTGAAGGACCATAGAAACACAAGTTAAGACCAAAGCCCAATTATGATGATAGTGGAAGAATTTTACTTCATACCTCTACATTTATACTCATGCCCCTATAAAACACATGAACTTCCCAATTGTGGGGAGTCTGAAGTAAAATTCTGCGATAGTGGGTGGGGAGAGTTGCAATAGATGTAGGTCAATAGCATGGGCCTTTGAAAAAGAGAAGAGGACCTTGCATAAACATTGGCAGAGATCCACGGGCTTCACAATTAATAATTGACATTTACTTTTCTCATAGAAATTATGCTAATTACAAGGTTAAATGTATTTTTAATTCTTATTAAATTGGAGTTAAATAATTTTTTTACGCTAATTATAGTCTCTATTTGTATTTTATAAGTATTAATTTAGGGGATTAAAACTATTCATCTTTATAAAAAAAAAGAAAAACTAAAAATATATTTAACTTTATATTTCAACTTAAAAGAATGTGATTTCATAAGGACTAAAAATATATTTAAATCTATATTTTAACTCTAATTACCATTGCGTAAAAAAAAAAGAACTCTAATTACCATTAAAATTTAATATGAAGTATTCCTTTGTTTTATTTTTGTGAAACTAAACATTATTTTAACAGTTAAAGATAGTTATTTGTGAATTGCCTATAGTTATTTGTGAATTGCCTAGTATTTTTTTGTCTTATGTGTATTCAGAAATCTTTGATGATAATTGTATTTTCACATATAAATTGGGTTTCTCTTGAAAAAAACTTTATTAGATAAAATTAATTACACAAATGAATCTCCTAGTCTTGATAATAGTAATTTTACATTATATATTAATTGCTTTTAGCTATCGCTGAATTTTATTATTTATTTTATAAATAGTTATCTTGATATATATTAGTTATATTATGACTAATGAGTTTAATGGAGATCCACACAATTATCTAATAAAAAGATATTAATTTGTCATGTCTTATTAAAAAAATGGAGTGAAGTGAGATGATGTAATAGAAAATATGATTGTTCTTGGTTGTCGGTGAGTGTATATTCATTTTTCTCCTAATTAATTTTGATTATATGCACGCTTGTTTTGATATGATTATTTGATGTGTATTTAACATGATTTTGTGGTTAGTTGGAAGTGTTCAAATTATTATTTTGGGGATAATATGGTATTGGTAAGTTATACGAAGTAAAATAAGAGTAACCATGTGTTGTGTTAATAAGAAAAAGAATAAATATATTAGGTTTTTACTGGGCTTGGCCCGTTTTTGAAAAATAAAATCTATAAAGTTGAAATTAAACATGAGCATAGCATAGTGTAATTCTCACCCCCGCACCCACCACCCCACCCCTACTAACATCCCGCTCAGATTCAAATAGTTCACATTCTATAGAATAGAATCTGATGGATTTAACAAAAACTCTGAATTTTTTAGAACTCTATAATGTGAATTGTGAACAAGTGTTTTATATGATTATTACAATAGAAAACAATAATACATTAAATATTAGACGAAAAAATTACGCTATACATTTTTCAAACACTTATGTCTAGATAAGTAAAATGTGGCTGTCTCAAATTTGCCATTAACGTCTCCGTTTAGAAGTAAATATACAATATGTTGTTTTGGTTTTTCATACTTTGTTTTAATCCCTCAAGAATATGTTCGTGTTAAAATTTCTCCTTGTAATATTCATTTTATATGTTACGAGGACCAATTTCAATATAAATAAACTTTGCAGTGACTAAAACAAAATGACACGGGACCAATTTCTCCTTGTAATATTCATTTATTTTCATTTTACTTGTTTTTCCTTTGTGTTTTTAAATAATTTATCCAAAAATGTTTAGATGATATGATACAACTTTCTTCTGAATTATGTTACACAAGTTTGAACATGAATTTGGATATGTAGTTAAAATAATTAGGGAGAGTTTATCGTCTATTTAGTATGAGAAATGTTATTTGAACAATATTTTTAGACAATTTTGGGACAATTTTTCTTTTCTTCTTTTTTATTGGACAAAAACAATAGAGAGAGAGAGAGAAAAAGGAAAAGAGAGAATAAAAATATAATGTAAGTTATATCCGTTTTGCAATGTAAATCCACTTCGTGATCACACTTCAAGTATAAGAAAAAGTTAAATTAAAAAATAATGAATGACCGTTCACAAATCCTTATTATAAAAACATAAAAAATTTAAGTTAATTAAATAATTGATATATTTAATCTCTAATTATAGACTAAGACCCCGTTTGGATTAACTTATTTTTGAGCTTATGCAAACAACTTATGCAATATAAATTAAGTTTTATGCTATTTTATAAGGTTAAACTAGTGAAAATTGTATTTTTATACGCTATTTTATCATAAACTACCTTGACAAACTTATAATAATACATAAAATTGCATAAACTGTTTGCATAAGCCCAAAAATAAACTAATCCAAACGGTGCCTAAACACTTCTAAAAAGCTCTTGTTACGCAAATTCTAATATGGACCACTTCTTCAAGTGGTCCATGATAGACCACTTGTGAATAACGCTTTTACGAATACGAATTTTACAAAATTCACCGTTGGATTGAAAGTTTATATCATATAAATCATCTATAGAAAATTTTAGAAAAATTGAAAATCATTTAATATTTTATTGACACCCATCAAGATTAACAGTTTATTAAATACTGTAAATCTTGATAAATCCCAATAAAATATCAAATGATTTTCAATTTTTCTAAATTTGTTTATGAATAATCTATATAATATAAACTTTCAATCTAACAGTAAACTTTATAAAATTCGTATTCGGTAGATAACTTGTCCACGGTGGACCACCTATTAGCCTTGTTTGTTATAATAAGAAGTGAGGAAGTTTATAGTAAATTTGTAGCTGGGAGTACCCAATTATTTCAAATAAGTGATTTGTGTCGATGAAGAGGACCTGGTCTTGTTAGATGTTGTTCTTATGACACGTATACGTTATGCCCTATGGTAGGGCTTGTTCTTTTGTTTTGTGGTACAAAAAGTCCATCATATAGTAGGGACAACATGGGACCCGTTTCACTTGCCCAACACCCTCTTTCATTATTAGTGCGTTATTACGAAATTTAGATACGTGTCTCCGTGTAAACCGCGCTATGTAATCATAAAGCAAGGAAACGAATGTTAAGCTACATGCGTCTCTATTGTCTTTAAGGAAAATGCTAACCACCTCTTTGGAGTATTAGTTAAAAATATTTAAAATAATAAAGTTTCATCAAAATTTATGTAGTTAATGTTTGAAAAATAGAGAAAATATTGTTTTCAATGCAAAAGTTATTTTTTTATATCCTTAATTAATTCCCCGGAAGCACTAGTTAGCATGATCCTATGTTTAATCCTAATTATAATCTCCTGGTTCTCCTTTATTTTTTTTATTTTTTATTAGAACGAATCGGATAATCGATCATAGGACATTTAACATACTATGTAGGAATGTAAATGGATATTCATTCGCACAGATAGTTTGATATTTGTGTTTATCTTGTTAGATAAATTAATATGATAGCTGTATCCGTTGTATATCCGTGTAGATATCTGCTAAGCGGATAATCTATATATTTTGATGTATCAGTCGATATTTACAAATATTCATGAATGATATTTTTCTTTTATAAAACTAACTATTGAAAAAATGTGTTTTTAGCTTCTTTGAAAAACATAAAATATATTGAAAAAAATCAAAATCGACTCTTTGGAGCATAACTTCTCTCTCTAACAAGAAACACGCTCTCCCTTCTCTCTAGCAGAAACACCGTCTACCACCAATACCACTCCGGCGCTCCGCCGCAAATCCAAATCTCCTCCTTCAAGATGTAGCCCTCGTGAGTGGTGGTGCTTGGTCCATCACGGCCGCACCAACCCTTCCATCCGGCGGCCGCCGCTGTTCCACCGTGATTAACTCTCTTCCGCCGTCGTTTCTTTGGATCTGCGTCGTTAGTTGGGTCACGCTGGTAGTGGTGGTTCCGGCCTGTTTTTAGGTCGGTAGTGGCGTTTTTGAGTTTTCCTCTGTGGGTTTGGCTCTCTGCAGATTCGACTCAGTTTCACCACCGCGCCGGTTTTCTGTTTGCCGCTGGCGTTTTGTTTTTTCTGTTTGTGTTTTTTTGCTTCTGTGTTGCTTGTATTGTTCGTACTATTTTTGTTTGCGGTGGATGGGTTTTTGTCCTATGCTTTTGCTCTTTTTATGCAGGATTTGGTTGTTTAAGCTTTTGTTCTCTGTATTGTTTGTTGCTTTTATGTTGTTCTTATCAGAGATTGGGTGTGTTAAGATGTTAATTCATAGTCTAGAAAGTTAGTTAGCTAAGTGGTTAGTTAGTTAACAAAGTTAGTTGGTTGTTATGTTAGTTACAAGTGTGTTACTTGTAACACAAGCAAGTGTATATAACTAGTTGTAATCTTTGATTTTTCATACCTAATGAATTCATGATTGCAACCAATAACTCTTCTCTCTTTTCTCTCTAATTTCTCTCATCTCTTTTCATCATTTTCTGATATACCTTGAGATTGAAAGTGAATCAATCTCAAGTGTTTGTGTGAATCTTTTGCTGCGCTAATAATTGGTATCTAGAGCTCCGGTTGGGTTTAGGGAAACACGAGAGTTATTGTGAAGAAAACACTGGGAAACATAGTGATTTGTGTGTGTTCTTGAAGCTTTGTGATCAAGCAATCATGAATTCGAATGGAAACGGATTCCCATCAATGCATTTCTTGGTTCTTGATGCAAAGAACTGGGAAAGGTGGAGTGCGATGATGCGATCTTTGTTTGGATCTCAAGATGTGTTTGAGATAGTGCAAAATGGTTATGAGGATCTTGCTGAGAATGCTACAGATGCACAAAGAACTGCATTCAAGGATGCAAAGAAGAAGGACTGCAAGGCATTGTTCTACATACAACAATATGTTGATGCTCAGAATTTTGAAAGAATCTCAAAAGCAACAAAGTCAAAAGAAGCCTGGGATATCTTGGTGAAATATCATGATGGTGGTGATAAAGTGAAACAAGTCAAGCTGCAATCTTTAAGAAGAAAATACGAGTTGATGTTGATGGAGGAAGATCAGAAAATTGCAGATTATTTCTCAAAATTGATGCTGGTTGTGAATCAAATGAGGACTTGTGGTGAAACTCTCACTAATCAACAAATTGTAGAAAAGGTATTGAGAACCTTAACTCCCAAATTTGACTTTATAGTGGTAGCAATTCAAGAGTCTCATGATACTAGAGACATGAAGGTAGAGGATCTGCAAAGCTCATTAGAAGCTCATGAGCTTTTGGTTCTTGATAGAGGCTCAGAAAGAACAATGCAACAGGCCTTGTATGTGCAATCAAAGAATGGTGGTAAAGACAAGAACAAATGGAAACAAGGGAAGGAGAAATGGCTCAAATCAAAGGGAAAGATTGATGACAAGACTGAATCTAGTAAAGGAGGAGGTTCTGTGTACAATCAAAAGAAGAAATTTGATAAGAGCAAGATTAAGTGCTATAATTGTGAGAAATTAGGGAATTTTGCAGATGAATGTAGATCTGGCAAGGGTAGTAAACAGGTCAAAAGTGATGAAGAAGCCAAGATAGCACAGAGTGATGATCAAGTGAAAGAGAATGTGCTGCTAATGATGGCTACAACATGTGAAAGCAATCCACTGTATCAAGAGTGGTACTTGGATTCAGGGTGCTCTAATCATATGACAGGAAACAAAGGGTGGCTCTCAGAGTTTGATTCAAACAAGAGAACTAGTGTAAAACTGGCTAATTGCAGTAATCTTGAGGCTGAAGGCATTGGCAACATTGTCATCAAGAGAGATGATGGCAAGAAAGCAGTCATTGAGAATGTATTATATGTTCCTGGCATGAAATGCAACTTGATGAGTATTGGTCAACTAATGGAGAAAGGGTTTTCTATCAACATCAACAAGGAATCACTGAAGTTGTTTGATCCAGAAGGGAAATTGATTCTAGTCTCTACTTTGTCAAAGAATAGAGTGTACAAGTGTAGTATTCCTGTTGATAAAGTCATGTGCATGTCATCTACCACCAATGAAGATTCTGACTGGCTATGACATATGAGGTATGGTCATCTAAATTTTAGAAGCTTAAGTCAATTAAATTCTAAAAATTTAGTGATTGGCCTGCCTAAGATAGAAGCATCTGCAAATACCTGTGAAGTTTGCTTGAAGGGCAAGCAAAGTAGATTGCCATTTGTATCTGAATTGCCTATGAGAGCTAGTGATGCTCTAGGAGTGGTACATTCAGATATATGTGGACCATTTGAAGTAGCAATACTATCTGGCAACAAGTATTTCATCACATTTGTTGATGAATATACAAGAATGATCTGGTTATACACAATCAAGTTGAAGAGTGAAGCTTTAGAGGTATTTAAAATGTTAAAGCTCTTAGTTGAAAAAGAAAGTGAAAAATCAATTAAGATCCTTAGAACAGATGGTGGTGGTGAATATACTTCTAAAGACTTTGAATCATTTTGTGTAAATCATGGAATCAAGCATGAAGTCACTGCACCCTATACTCCTCAACATAATGGGCTGGCAGAGAGGAGAAACAGGACTATACTTGATATGGCTAGAAGCATGATCAAACAGAAGAAAATGCCTCATAAGTTCTGGGGTGAAGCAGTCAATACTGCAGTGTACATTTTGAATAAATGTCCAACTAAGAGGTTGAAGTTGAAAGTGCCAGAAGAAGCTTGGAGTGGAAGAAAGCCCAATGTGAAGCACTTGAAGGTATTTGGCTCAATCTGCTACAAGCATATTCCTGATGCTAAGAGAGGTAAGCTTGATGATAGAAGTGAAACTATGATTTTCATAGGTTATCACTCTACTAGTGCATACAAGCTATATAACCCCAGAAATAATAAAGTTACAATGAGTAGAGATGTGAAGGTGGTTGAAAGTGAATTCTGGGATTGGGATAATGCTAGAGTCTAGTATTGATCATAGTCACATTCTTACTGATGTTGATATCATGGATTGGCCTGACAGTGATGGTGATATGAATGAGAATGTGGTGAATGAAGTAGTGCCAGATAGTGATGAAGAAAATGAAGGAGTTGTGACACCACCAGTTATTAGACAATTGCCTCAGAGAAATAGACAATTGCCTAATAGACTTGCTGATTGTGAAATGTTAACTGATAATGCAGTCAACAATGAAGGAGAGTTGCTTCATTTTGCATTGCTAGCTGATGCAGAGCCAGTGAACATCAAAGATGCTTTACAGTCAAGTGTATGGAAAGCAGCTATGATAGATGAGTTAAAATCAATTGAGAAGAACCAGACATGGGAGTTAGTGAAACTACCTAATGGTAAGAATACAATTGATTTAAAATGGGTGTATAAGACCAAGTTGAATCCTGATGGGAGTATTTCAAAGTACAAGGCCAGATTAGTAGCTAGAGGGTTTCTTCAGAGAGAAGGAATTGACTACAATGAGGTCTTTGCACCTGTAGCTAGACATGAGACTATAAGATTAGTAGTGACACTTGCTAATCTTAGAGGTTGGGGTCTATACCATTTAGATGTGAAATCTGCTTTTCTAAATGGCCCTTTGGAAGAAAACGTGTATGTTAAGCAACCTCCTGGCTTTGAAATAGCAGGCAAGGAAAGTATGGTGTTGTTGGGCTAGAATTTTATATATGCATATATTTTCAATTCTAACATAAGGGTCAGTCAAATGAAATGGTAGTTTAATACCAAAACAGAAATCTAATTGGAATAATTATTTTACAGAGCATTCGAAGTAATGTTTCGAAGCGGTGTTTCGATCCTTCGTGTTGAGGCGAAATAGTTGGGGCTAAGTTGGGCTTTAATAGAGTTTTCGTTTAAACTTCGAAGGAGATCATTTTATTGGGCCAAAAGAATTAGGCCCAAAAGTAAACGAAACAAATGAGCCCAAAGTTTAAGCGCGAAGAGGAGCGGTTTTTCGTGGTTGAAGAACGTGGGGCACGAAGACTAAATCTGGAGCGTTCAGATCATCAAGGCAGTTGAGAAAGCCTCGAAGTATATATAGTGTTTCCTTAGAAGGAAAAAGGGTCGCAAAACTGTTTACTAAATTTCTCTAAGTATTCTGAGTACTCGAGCGTAAGAAAGAAAGGAATCACAGAGGAAAATGTACGGTTTGTGAACCATTTTTTTTTTATTTGTATTCGCAAGTTTATCTTTAATGCAAGTTCATTTACTGCAAATCTACATTTTTATTGTTATTCTTCTTTAAAATGTATTGATTCTGAGGCGATTCAAATCAGTATATTTTGTCTTTAATTTCGAACGAAACTAAGAAATCAAATGTTTGTTAAACTTTAATGAACATTAAGTTATTTTCTCTAACAAAACAAGCATAAAATTGTCCTGAGATTTCTAGTCAATCTCGCAAGTTTAAAATACTTAGACTAGCGCTTGTTTACCAAATTTTACTGTAAACAAATTGGCACGCCCAGTGGGACTGGTTTTGTGCTTTGTTTCTGTAAATTAAGTTTTTCTGTGTTAGTAACTGCCATTAGCGGTTATGGCTAGAACTCATCAAATGCATGGGTCTACTACCAGTCAAGCTATAAGTTCTTCGAGCAGTGAGGGTGGTTCTTCTCCCCCTCCAGATTCGAACGCGGCGAGTATTACAACTACTCCGCCAATTCCTAGCCCAAGTGGTTCTGGATATATTCCCGGAACTACCATACCAATTACAACCATGGCGTTTCACTCAGTCACGGGTAGTTCGAGGCCTATGGTCACAAATCCTTTATATGGTTTTATACCAACACCTACTCAAGGTTTCGCTTCAATACCCACTTCTGAACCTGAGAGATATACTACCCCTAGAGTCACCCCAACGCCTTTAACTACTGCATCTGTGTTGTCTTTAAGACAACAAATGGATGAAAGTAACCATGATGTGGTTAACCTCTTAACACAACAAATTGGAACTGTCTTCAACCCTTTGATCCAAAATACCAATGACAGTTACCAAATGTTAGCCTATCAAATGGGTCGAATTGCTGACTTTTTTGGCACTCCAGCCCCTCAAACTCAGCCTAGGGTTAATTATGTGGCACCACAAATGATTTTACCTGCTATGTCTGCTACTCCGTTTAATCCAAGGCCACCACATGTAATTCCTCAAGTTACACAACAGCAAGAGCCGGTGCCAATAGGTCAAGAGGAATACCAATATCAAAATGAGGTTAACCAACCTCCTCCAGTGGTAATGGTTCGAAGGAATCAAGACCCTGATGATGTGGTTCGAAATGTTCAGAATAATAACAATTTCGCTGCACCTAACAACTTAGCAACTTTAGTCGAAACTATTCTGAACCAAAATGGCCTTAACACTGGTACTCGAAGGCCAAACTTTGTTTCTGCATTGTCTGAATATGTGTTGCAAACAGAGTTACCTAGAGGTTGGAAGGTTCCAAAATACACTAAGTTTGCAGGAGATACTAATGAGTCAACTGTTGAACACATTGCTAGATACTTAGCAGAGTCTGGAAATTTGGCAAATAATGAAAACCTACGAATGAAATATTTTCCTAATTCATTAACCAAAAATGCTTTCACTTGGTTTACAACTTTGCCTCCTAATTCGATCCATAACTGGATTCAGTTAGAGAGGTTGTTTCATGAACAGTTTTACATGGGCCAAACTAAGATAAGTCTCAAGGAATTGGCTAGTGTTAAAAGAAAAACACAAGAAACTGTTGATGATTATTTGAATAGGTTTAGATTATTAAAGGCTCGATGCTTTACATCAGTGCCTGAACATGAACTAGTCGAAATGGCTGCAGGTGGTCTAGGCTATTCGATTAGGAAAAAACTAGATACTCAATATCTTCGAGACATGTCTCAATTGGCTGATAGAGTTAGGCAAATCGAAAGATTAAAAGCTGAAAAAGCCAGAAACTCTAAGTTTCACAAAAAGAAGGATGTTGCTTTTTTAGATTCTTATGATAATGATTTTGGATATGAAACTGAAGATGAGTATGTAGATGTTGATGATAGTGATATCAATGTGGCAGAATTAAAACCAGGGCCTCCTTATATTTGTAAATTGTTGAGGCCTTCGAATGGAAAAAATCCTGTCGAACCTAAAAATGAGAAATACGCTACTAAAACTTATTCTTTTGATATTACTAAATGTGATGAAATTTTTGATTTGTTGGTATCTGATGGTCAAATAGTTGTTCAAAAAGATTTAAAAATACCTCCTATTGAACAAAGAAAGAAAAGAGGTTATTGTAAATTTCACAATTATTTAGGCCATAAAACTCACCAATGTGTTCTTTTCAGGGATTTGGTTCAACGCGCATTGAACGAAGGAAGGCTTAAGTTTGCTGAAAAAACTAAGCCACCAATGAAAGTGGATACTCATCCACTATCAACTGCTGATGCTAGCATGGTTGATGTACTGGATTGCAACATGGTTGAGATCAGCGAAGCTGATGTGGCTGCTGCTGTCAAAGCCATACCTGAGGGAGAGTATGACCAGAAGGTGAAAGAGGCTTACCCTGCTGCTGAAGAGGAATTAGTAGATTTCCTCAATAGGTGTAAGTTGAACAACGCTGAAGTCATGCTATGTCCTCGCTGCAGTGCTGTATGTGATAAGGAGGCAGTGACAAACCTGAAGAAAGTTTTGCCTTATGCTGATCACAAAAGAAAATGGCCAAGTTCTAAACCAAATAAGAAGAGCTGGCCATATCAGAAGATTGATTGGAGTAAGTCTCACAATCAAGGCTTATCTGTTCATCAGAGGCTTGGCCCTCAAAGAACCTTCAAACCATCCAACAAAGCACCTACAAACCAGTGGGTCAGTGGCCAATATGTGGCCTTCGACAAGAAGTGGATGGAGAAAGGAAGCTCTAGCAACGTCAATGTGAAGTTCACTGCTGGAACTTCGAAGGTGTTTGCTGAATCAAAAGTGACAGCTGGCTCGAAACCACAAGTTGGTTCGAAAGTGGTTGCTCAACCACCTAACTCCCAAACTGCAACTGAAGCCAACAAGTATGGTTATAGGAATAATTATAAGGGTAAGAATCCCATGACTCGAACCCAATGGCGTAGGTTCCAGCGTAGGAAGAAGCTGGCTGCTCAAGATAGTAAGGCTGGGGGCAAATCTGATGATAAGGGAAAAGCTGAAATGGTCGAAAGACCAACTAAGGAAAAGCTAGCTCCTATAAAAGAGTCAGATGCTGAAAACGAGAAGGATGCTGACAAAGGAGAAGATTTCATGGAAGATGATGATCTTCTAGATGATGGATCTGATTTCGATGTGTTGGTGAATGTGGTGTCAGTTTTACCACTGGAGTATGATGTTCCAACAGAGATCGAGGAGGTCGAAGAAGAGTTTGAGGCTCTTGAATTGGCTAATCATAAGCCAGTGTGTTTTTATGTTATGGAGAATGGCTGCGTAGAGGCACAAGATGCTGTCTTCGAAAGGCCAGATGGAGGGATGAGAAACCATCTAAAAGCTCTATTTATTAAAGCCAAAGTGAATGATGTGGGGGTTAACAAAATCCTGGTTGATGGTGGTGCTGTAGTTAACATCATGCCTCACTTCATGCTTAAGAAGTTGGGTCTTTTCGACACTGACTTACATTCTCACAATGTGGTCTTAGCCAATTATGAGGGCAAAACTGGCCACTCCCTTGGTGCTATACAATTGGAGGTTTGTGTGGGCAGCACAATTAGGAAAACTTTGTTCATGGTGATTGCTGCTAGGCCAAACTACAACCTGCTGTTAGGCAGAGAATGGATTCATGGGGTTGGTGCTGTCCCTTCGTCCCTTCACCAAAGGCTAATTTTGTGGAGAGATGATGGCCTTGTTGAAAATATTGAGGCTGATCAAAGTGCTTATTTGGCTGATTCGAGCACAGTGACCTTGCAAAACTTTGATAAAAATCTGGCAAATATTGCTCCATGTGGAGAACAAGATGCTGCCTTCAATCCAAACATGGTAAGTCCTGATAGTGTTTACCATTCTGTTAAGTTGCATCCTACCCATGGTTTCAGTTGGGAGAGGGAGCCTGTTGATGGACCCCAAATGGGATATGCACCTGTACCAGCTTCCGGTTGGGAAGACATCGAAAATAATGCTGATGTTTAAGTCCCCCGAATGGAGCAGGATTACGGCTTATGCTGCCGAGAATAGAATAAAAATGGCTATTGAAGCTATTGAAAATAATGATGATATGGCTGTTGAAGCCAATGACAATGTAGAAAACAAATTGGCAACAAGTGCCAATGCTTCGAATGCTGGCAATAACCAAAGATTGGATTGCATTTATGACGAAGAACCCTTGGGTTTCGAAAAAGATCCAATTAGTTCAAGTCAAAAAATGCAGGCCCAGGATCCTTTACAAGAGATTGATATTGGAAATGGCTCTATTAAAAGGCCAACTTATATCAGCGCCAATATTAATCCAATGTTGAAAGGAAAGTTGGTTGAATTGCTCAAGGAATACAAAGACTGCTTTGCTTGGGATTACAATGAAATGCCAGGATTAAGCAGAGAATTGGTCGAACACAGATTACCTCTTCGACCTGATAAAAAACCTGTGAAGCAGCTTCCAAGGAGGTTCGCTCCAGAAATCATGACAAAGATCAAGACAGAAATTGAAAGGTTGCTCAAGTGCAAGTTCATTCGAACAGCCAGGTATGTTGAATGGTTAGCTAATATAGTTCCTGTAATAAAAAAGAATGGTTCACTTAGAGTTTGTATAGATTTTAGGGACTTAAATAATGCTACACCTAAAGATGAGTATTCAATGCCTGTAGCAGAAATGTTAATTGATTCAGCAGCAGGCCATGAATATTTAAGTATGTTAGATGGCTACTCTGGTCATAATCAGATTTTTATAGCTGAAGATGATGTTGCTAAAACTGCCTTTCGTTGCCCTGGTGCTTTGGGCACTTATGAATGGGTAGTGATGCCCTTTGGATTAAAAAATGCAGGGGCAACGTATCAAAGAGCAATGAATTCAATTTTCCATGATTTCATTGAAATTTTCATGCAAATATACATTGATGACATTGTTGTCAAGTCTTCATCTTCTGATGATCATCTAAGTCATCTTAGAAAGTCATTTGAAAGAATGAGGAAATGTGGACTAAAAATGAATCCACTAAAATGTGCTTTTTGTGTACATGCAGGAGATTTCCTTGGTTTTGTTGTGCATAAAAAGGGCATAGAGATCAATCAGAATAAAACAAAGGCTATCATGGAGACAAAATCTCCAACAACGAAGAAACAGCTTCAATCTTTGCTTGGTAAAATTAACTTCTTGAGAAGATTCATTTCGAATCTAAGTGGAAAGGCACATCCTTTCTCTCCACTGTTAAAGCTTAAGAAAGATGAGGTTTTTCATTGGGGATTCGATCAACAGAGGGCATTTGATGATATCAAGGCTTATTTGTCAAATCCTCCTACACTAATGCCTCCAATTCGAAACAAAGAAATGAAGTTGTATATTTCAGCATCAGATACAACCATTGGGAGTATGCTTGCTCAAGAAGATGAAGATGGTGAAGAAAAAGCCATTTATTATTTAAGTAGAGTTTTAAATGATGCTGAAACTAGATATTCTGTAATAGAAAAACTCTGCCTTTGTTTGTATTTTTCTTGTACCAAACTTAAGCATTATATAAAACCAGTTGATGTTTATGTTTATTCCCATTTTGATATTATTAAACATATGTTATTGAAACCAATTTTGCATAGTAGAATTGGAAAATGGGCATTGGCTCTAACAGAATACTCATTGACATACAAACCTTTGAGAGCTGTTAAAGGCCAAATAGTGGCTGATTTTCTTGCTGATCATTCAGTAAGTGAAGTTCCAATAGAGTCTGTTGACATCGAACCCTGGAGTTTGTATTTCGATGGATCTAGACATAAACATGGTACAGGAATTGGGGTTTTTATACTTTCACCAAATAAAATTCCCACAAAATTTAAGTACAAAATTAATGGGTCTTGTTCGAATAACGAAGCTGAATATGAGGCTTTGATTACAGGTTTAGAAATTCTTCTAGACTTGGGGGCAAGACATATTAAAATAAGAGGAGACTCTGAATTAGTAATTAAGCAATTGACAAAAGAGTATAAATGCATCCAAGAGCACTTAATGAAATACTTTGTGATTGCTTTTTCTTTGCTAAAACAGTTTGAGTCTTATGTTATTCAACATGTGCCTCGAAATGAAAATCAAGAGGCCAACGATTTAGCACAAATCGCTTCTGGTTATAAGATGTCAAAAGATGAGTTCGAAGAGCTCATCGAAATCAAGGATAAAATGATCTCGAGCGATTCTTCTGATGTACAATTGTCAATGCCAAAACATTTGGGGGCAGATAAACATGATTTTCAGGGAAATTTTGAAAATTTTGACAATTTCCAACATGTTGACATGCATTTCGAAAGTTTCATAACAGAAATTTTTGTCATTGACAATCTGAGTGATTCTGATTGGAGAAAGCCAATTGTAGATTATTTGGAAAATCCATCAGGAGTCACAGACAGGAAGATAAAATACAAAGCCTTAAGTTATACCATTATTGGAAATGAGTTATTCAAGAAAACCCCTGAAGGGATTTTGTTGAAATGCCTTGGTGAAAATGAAGCATTTTTAGCCATTACCAACGTACATGGTGGTTCATGTGGCGCTCATCAAGCAGGCCACAAAATGAAATGGTTATTGTTTCGAAGAGGGTTTTATTGGCCTTCAATGCTTAAGGATTGTATAGAATTTGCTAAAGGCTGCCAAGAATGTCAAAAACACACAGGCATTCAACATGTTCCTGCAAGTGAATTGCATTCGATAGTTAAACCTTGGCCTTTTAGAGGATGGGCTTTAGACATAATTGGTGAAATTAGGCCTACATCATCGAAAAACCATCGTTTCATTTTAGTTGGAATTGATTATTTCACAAAATGGATCGAGGCTGTAGCTTTAACAAAAGTGGATCAAGAAACTGTGATTGGTTTTATCCAAGATCATATTATTTATAGATTTGGATTACCTGAAACTATTACCACTGATCAAGGAACAGTTTTCGTTGGGCAAAAAATGCAAAATTTTGCTAATGAAGCAGGTTTTAAGTTATTGACATCAACGCCCTATTACGCACAAGCAAATGGTCAAGTTGAGGCAGCCAATAAAATTATTATTGGTTTGATTAAAAAGCATATTGCTCAGAAACCAAGGAATTGGCATAATACTTTGAATCAAGTATTATGGGCCTGTAGAAACTCTCCTAAAGAATCTACAAACTCAACTCCGTTTCGATTGACTTATGGTCATGACGCTGTGTTACCTGTCGAAATCATGGTGCAATCCATAAGGGTACAAAGACAGATGGAAATTCCTATTGAACATTATGAAAGCCTCATGATGGATGAGTTGGTTGATTTGGATGAAGAAAGATTGCAAGCTTTAGACGTTTTAATTAGACAAAAAGTTAGAGTGGCTAAAGCTTACAATAAGAAGGTTAAAGGCAAAACCTTTAACGTGGGAGAGTTGGTTTGGAAAGTCATCCTGCCCATGGATAGGAAAGACAGAGTCTTTGGAAAATGGTCACCACATTGGGAAGGACCATTCAAAATTGTTCAAGTGTTTTCTAATGGCGCATATGAGATTCAAGAGTTGACCCCTGAACAACGTTCAGTAAACATAAATGGTAAATATTTGAAAAAATACAAACCAACATTGCAAGAGATACACATAGATCCAGGTTAAATTAAAAATACGTTAAATTAAAATGGCAAATAAAGCTGCCAACACATTAGGTTCAAGGACAAAGGTCCATACAGCCTTATCAAAATAAAAGATAATTGTAAAACATAAAAAGGCTAAGCTACTAGCCTCTAACAGACTCTAATGCCAATCCTAATTTATTTCTACGGACAAGATTGTCCCAGCTACTTTGGCATAGATTTGCCTTTCGAAGGCTTTGCTCCCTTTGACCTACGCTGCTGAATGACAAAGGGAAGTAGCTCATCATCGGCATACTCGTCAGGAGGCAGATAGGTCTTCAGATATTCGACGTAATCTTCGTCAAAATCAGAAGGAGAGACAGGAGAGCTGTGAGGTTTCACAACTTCAAACCCTTCAGAAGGAGGAGAATCAAATTGTTCCTCACCAAAGGAATTATCAAGAAATTCCTCATCAGAGGGTTTATAAGTTTTCAGAAACTCAGCCCAATCCTCATCAATTTCATCAGAAGAAATACATGTAGGTTGTTGTTGTTGTGGAACCTGTTGAGGAGCCTTTGCTTTTCGAGGAAGAACTCGCCTAGTTCTAACTTTGGAAGAAGAGCCTTTAGTCTTCTTTTTCACTTGAGATTTCCCTTCGCCTGCCATGCTTTTAAGAGTATTCTTTCTTTTCTTTGCGTTTGCGATATGAGATGGAAAGTAAGGCTAAGGCACTGCCTATTTATAATAGAATAACCCTCGCAATAAATAAGGCAAAGAACGATCCCAACTAACCGTATTGGATATGCATTGGGAAACGTTTGTTTTAATTGAGAGGATGTGCGTTGGAAAACGTTTGTTTCAGGGAATCAAATTCAGACTGTTAGTAACCGTCTTGTCCTATCAATTAGGAAGGTTTGACTAAACTTTAATGTGCTGTAACAACGTGCAAATGGCAAAAGAGTAATTTGCCATAGAGAGTGATGTTTCGAATAATGTGCTGTATAGATGGGAAATATATATAAAAAAAAAAAAATATATAAATATAATCCTACTCTATTCGAAGCGAAAAGGAATGCACAAAGAACAATAATTAAAATGGCAATAATTAAAATTCGCCACGATTCAAAAAGCAAGAAGGATGATATTGTTTTATTGGAATAGAGGGATATTGTGGTACATCAGGAAAGTACGAATTCACTTAGGCTGAGGTTTAGGTTTGGGAACCTTCACATCCTCTGGTTTTATCTTACCCCTATAAAGGGCTATTGCTATGTCAGCAAGTTCCTGGACCTCAGGAGGATAATCATCCAGCCTTTCCTCATGTGTCCAGAGAAATTCCTCCAGATCAGAGCCCAATTCTTCCTCTTCTGATTCGGTTAAGATTAGTTCTTCTTTGTTCCTTTCATAGCGCAGCCTATTTTCTTCACAACGCCAAGGCTCTGCACCTTTCTTGCTCTTACCTTTGGAGCCTGAAGCATCCTTACTAACAGGTTTCTCCATAACTTGATTCTTTGGTAAGTTTACTAAATTATCATGGATAGGTAGGATGAGAAAGACCACTCTTTTATAGTATCATTGGGGTTGGTTGGGTCAACAAAAGTCATCAAGATAGTTCATTTAATGAGCTTTGTTGTCAGCAATTTTTGACTTGACTGTCTCGATACGGTATTTTTGACTGTTCGCTTTTCTGTGGTTCTTGGAAATGATGCAAAAGAGGAAATTTATAAAACCAACGCTCTGAACCATTAAGCAACGAACAGTAAAATATAAATGTGGACTATTTGAGAGAAATATAAACTACTCATGCAAAGAAATAGTAGGCATTAAATGATTCGAAACATAATTGAGGCTCAAATGGTGAAAAGACAATTTGTCATTAAACATACAAAAATGTCTAAATGACATAAAGCATTATCCAAATAATGGCTAAAGAGTACAAAACGTATTCGAGAAAAACAAAGCCATTTTTACATCAGAAATTGACATTCAGAAAGAAAAATCCAAAAGAGAAATCGAAGGATTTAACTAGCAAGTTTCTTGTTGGCGTTCTTGAAGTGTTGATACTGTTCTTTAAAATTAACAAGCTTGCGCCTCAGGACTTCGTTCTCGCTGGCCAAATGATCTGCGTCTTGACTAGCCAATAACCCTTGGCTATATTCTTTGAGACCATCTTGGGCTAGCTCTTCGATTCTAACTCTGGATACTGCAGCAGCTTGAGAGGCAAATCCTTCCCTTTTGTTTTCTTCTTCAGCTATTTTCTTTTCAAGCTCTCGAATTTCTGCCTTCCAGCATGAAATATTTTCTTCACAGGCAGTCATTTGCAAAAAGGCACCAGCAGATGCAGCCTTCATTGCGTTGGCTTCATCATTGCGTTGCTTAGCTTGCGCAAAATGTTGATCCTTAAGCTTCAGCTTGGCGCGTTGGGCTTTGGAGTTAAGCTGCAATTGATCAAAATGTTTCGAGTATTGCTCCAACAACGTTTCAGCCTGGTTAGCTAGAATGAAGAGCTCTTCGTTGGTCTGGGGAGTCTGGAGTTTGCTGAGGAGAGCTTTAATGTTGACATAAAGAGAGGGATCTCTTTCCAACAGATCGAACATGTCACCTTCGATTATTTCTCGCCGGAATCTGGCTTCGTGCTCATCTTGTTCTCGCTGAGTAGTTTGATCTTGTCCTGAAGAAGTAGAAGTAGGAGCATTTGGGTTCGAAAGGAGTCTGTCAAGAGCTTCATCTGGGGTTAAATTTTTCAAACCCTTTAAGATTTCCGGAGGCAAATAAAATGGTGTAGGTCTCAGAGCTGAGTCCCCTTCGTCAATATGGGAACCCCCAGCGTTGGCATTCGAATGATCATATTCGGAACTGGAGTTTAAAAACTCATCAGTGTTCATCACATGATCATCATGTGTCTCTACATGTAGACTGTGGTGTGTGTTTGTGGTAGAGTGCTCTTCTTCAAGATGTAGATTGTCTTGGTTGTTAATGTTGTCATTGACACCATCATCTTCAGCATTGGGATTTTCATCTTGTGGAGGATCCAGATTTGCATGATCACCTACTTCTGGGTTAGTTTGTTCGAACTCTGAGGTCCTTTGAGGCCCTGTTTGGCTCGAAGTCAGGTTCTCATTCAGAGGAGGGTTTAAGCTATCCAGTTTGGGTTCATCCTTACCCTCAGGAGTAGGAGACTTCTCAAGAATGGATCCTTGATGTTCTTGGTTAAGTTCTTTGACAATGCCCTGTACCATCGTGTCAGGAGAGATATCTTCAAAAATGGTTTCCAAGGGTGAAGTTACAGCCTGCAAAGTATAAAAACATATATATAAGAGTAATTAAATTTTACTAAGTGTGTTGAGAGAAACGTAAGAAACTTACCGGCTTGTGGCTTTCAGACACAGTTTTTTGTCTCTTGGAGGAAGATACTTCACCAGCGCCAGTATTGGAATGATCAACCTGGTGATCGTCACTAGGAGACGAAGTCTTCTTAATCTTCCTTTTCTTTTTCTTTTCACTTCGATCTTCTTCTCTGATGACTTTGGGTGTGGGTTGTGAAGGATCATTATCTTGGCTCCCACTGGTGTAAGTGATGCCAAGTTTGGATTTTTCTGTCTTCTGAATATCTTTGTTTTGGTCTTCAAAAACAGTCGTTGCTTGAGTTTGTGGGATTGAGATCGAAGCATTTGCTTCATGTTTTTTCTTGCTTCTCTTTTCCACGAAAGTTCGAGAAGGAGCCACAGTAGTATCATCTTTAACAGATTCGCTCTGCAGAACAGGTTTTGTTAGGCAAAGGGCATCGAATGAAGAAAGGGTGAAAAATGGGACCTAGGAAGTTAAAGTCATTATACCTTTGTATTATCAGAAAGGTCAATGATTGGGACCTTTTTAGGCACTTTCGAAGCACCTGCAATGGAAGGATTTTTCTTCTTCCTCTTGCCAATGACCACCTAGAAAAGGGCATAAGAATGGTTATTTGTTGTAAGAGTTACATATACATATAAAGAGAGAAAGAAGAGAAACTTACTCCTGGTTCTGCTTTAACTTGTAAAACAGGAGGCTGATTTGAAGTATTCGAAGCCACATTCGATTTGCTGCCTGAAAGATGAACACATAAGTCATGTATGAATGTTGAAATTAAAAGGAAGTAATAAAGAAAGGAAGAAAGTTACCTCTTTTGTTCAACTTTGACTTGATCTTGTTCAAAATGGATTCTTCAAAGCCATTCCTAACAGCTTCGAGTAAAAGTGATTCACTGACAACATGTCCACAGTATTGCAATTCCCACCATTGTGTGAATTCTCTAGTGGTAGCGCATGAAAACTCGAATTTGAAAGGAACAAAGTTATATTGGTCCCCTCGAAATTTATTCATAAAATCAAGGAAATGGGGTTCTGTCATGCCATAATATCCTAAACATATTTCCCTCTCACAGGAATAGATGCTTTTGGGTAAAATTTGGGTGAGACCAAATTGTCTGGAAACGAGATTCGGAAAGTAACCTACTAGTCCAAAGTCTTTTGTAGAAGTTCCAAACCGACACGAAAGAAGGGTTGGGGTCAAATAGGCTTTCCAAATGCTGGTTATTTCTTCTGCATAATCCTCTAAAGGTGGAAGGGGATGCACGAACCATTGTGGTCCAACTATTCGATGAAAAAAGGGAGCGAAGCTAGGTTTGAATTCTTGGAGGTTGAGAAAGGCTTTAAAATAGAAAATAAATGATTGATCATAGCTCCAACCTCTAGGTCTTGGAACCATCAAAGCTAACCTAGTACCTTCGACTTGACAGTTACCAGATTCCTCATAATGCATCTCAGGGAGCATTACATCTAGTTCTGTAGGGAATGTGGCATTTAACCACAACTGTAATAACCAAAAAGGGCCATAGCCTAAGAAAACAGAGCCATCTCCTGTCTTCTTCATCAACTCACATGCAGATCTCATCGATTCGTAAAGACATCCAAGAATGAGTCGAGAGAGTCCAAACTGTTGACCTTCATGAATTTGGTTAGCCATGACAATAAAGCACTTGGCTACCTGGAGAGACCTAGTGCAAAACACATGTTGAGAAAGCCATAAGGCTAAGAAAGCTATGTGTTCTTCGTCGCTAACTTCACCCTCTCCATAATGTTCAGAAGTATACTTTGCATAAGTTTTGCTTTTGAACCCAATGTCAATGGGATGGGCAAGTCGAGTAGGATCATAAGCATCACCAGTAGGTGATAACCCAGTGATGGCAGCAACATCGAAAAGGGTGGGAGTCATCATTCCACATTCGAAATGGAAGGTGTTAGTTGAGGATTCGAAGAAGTGCAAAGCAGCTATAAGCATTTCCTGATTATACTTGATTTCAATTTTGGAAAGTTGAATAAAGTCAAAAATGCCATAGCTTTGCCATATGCCACCAAAATCGTCTTGGACCCTGGCTAACCAGTTCTTGTACGTGTCAGTTACATAAGGGGCGGACCTAAAAACCTGATTTGGTTTTTTGATGAAACTAAAGTTATAGGGTTCATTGGCATAAACTCTAGGGGCACAAGGTGTGTAAATTGGGAAGATGTCGATGGTGTCTTTATTCCGATTATTTTCTTCGGGTTGAGGACCACCAAAAGCATAAATAGTATCATTGAGAGAGTAAGGGAACATTACCTGAGTTTCCCAAGTTTTCTTCAATCTCAGAACCGGACATAAGACGCGGTTAGGACCGCAAAGCTTCAAGTCACCGTTGGTCCATTTTCCGGCCAAAGGTAGAGGGTCTTTGGTAACAGAGCTTGACGCCATTGATGAGGGAAAGAGAGAGTTCAACACAGCAAAGAATGTTGAAGAAGAAGTGTAAAGTTCAGAGATGAACAAAGAGAAGTGATGGTAAAGAAATGGAAAGTTTTTTCTGAGGTTAGATTAGCTATTTATAGCTAGAAGAAAGAGAAGTTGAGGAATAAAATACTCAGAAAATTAAAAGATTACTTTTTATTTTTCTTTTCGACTTCCCAGATTGCCACGTGTGCCACTTTTCACGAGAAAATAGGAGGTAATGATGGTCATGGGGGAAGTGATTTGAAAAGTGAAAAGAATTGTTTCTGATGACGCCGCCGTTGGAAATCGTGAAGCATTTATGACCTGTCTTTTCAAAAACGTCACTATCTCATTCGAAGTGATCTAATCGAAAGTGCCGTTTTTGGGGGGCAATTTGTTGGGCTAGAATTTTATATATGCATATATTTTCAATTCTAACATAAGGGTCAGTCAAATGAAATGGTAGTTTAATACCAAAACAGAAATCTAATTGGAATAATTATTTTACAGAGCATTCGAAGTAATGTTTCGAAGCGGTGTTTCGATCCTTCGTGTTGAGGCGAAATAGTTGGGGCTAAGTTGGGCTTTAATAGAGTTTTCGTTTAAACTTCGAAGGAGATCATTTTATTGGGCCAAAAGAATTAGGCCCAAAAGTAAACGAAACAAATGAGCCCAAAGTTTAAGCGCGAAGAGGAGCGGTTTTTCGTGGTTGAAGAACGTGGGGCACGAAGACTAAATCTGGAGCGTTCAGATCATCAAGGCAGTTGAGAAAGCCTCGAAGTATATATAGTGTTTCCTTAGAAGGAAAAAGGGTCGCAAAACTGTTTACTAAATTTCTCTAAGTATTCTGAGTACTCGAGCGTAAGAAAGAAAGGAATCACAGAGGAAAATGTACGGTTTGTGAACCATTTTTTTTTTATTTGTATTCGCAAGTTTATCTTTAATGCAAGTTCATTTACTGCAAATCTACATTTTTATTGTTATTCTTCTTTAAAATGTATTGATTCTGAGGCGATTCAAATCAGTATATTTTGTCTTTAATTTCGAACGAAACTAAGAAATCAAATGTTTGTTAAACTTTAATGAACATTAAGTTATTTTCTCTAACAAAACAAGCATAAAATTGTCCTGAGATTTCTAGTCAATCTCGCAAGTTTAAAATACTTAGACTAGCGCTTGTTTACCAAATTTTACTGTAAACAGGTGTACAAGCTCCACAAGGCTCTATATGGTTTAAAGCAGGCACCTAGAGCCTGGAACAAAAGGATTGATCAGTTCTTAAGTCAAATTGGCTTCAGAAAGTGCACAGTGGAGTATGGAGTATATGTGAAGTGCTTAAAGAATTCAAATTCTCTAATCATTTGTCTATATGTTGATGACTTATTGGTAACTGGCAGTGATACAAATGAGATAGAGAAATTCAAACTCACAATGAACAAAGAGTTTGAAATGATTGATTTGGGGGCATTATCCTATTTCTTAGGAATGGAGTTTGTGAAAACTGGTAAGGGAATGGTGATGCATCAACACAAATATGCATCAGAACTGCTTGAAAGATTTGAGATGGATAGTTGCAATCCAGTTTCAAATCCTTGTGACACAAATTCAAAACTGGAAGAGTGTAGTGAAGAAGAAGCAGTTGATTCAACCATGTATAAGCAAATAGTAGGATCACTGAGATATCTTTGCAATAGCAGGCCAGATATATGCTATGCAGTAGGTGTTGTTAGTAGATTCATGAACATGCCTAAGAAATCTCACTTGATAGCTGCCAAAAGAATTTTGAGATATGTGAAGGACACTATCAACTATGGATTGTTGTTCCCTAAGAGTGATGCTGCAGCTCAACTAGAGCTAATTGGTTACACTGATTCTGACTGGTGTGGTGATAGGATTGATAGGAGAAGCACTTCAGGCTTTGTGTGTATGATGAATGGTGCAACAATTTGTTGGTCATCAAAGAAGCAACCAGTGACTGCTCTATCTTCATGTGAAGCAGAATATATATCCAGTACATATGCAGCCTGCCAGCTGATATGGTTAGAATCCTTGATGAGGGAGCTAAAGTGCCAGCTGAAGCTACCTTTGCAGCTGTTGATAGACAATCAATCTGCAATCAACCTAGCCAGAAATCCTGTGTCACATGGCAGGTCAAAACACATTGAAACTAGGTTTCATTTCATCAGAGAACAGGTCATGAATGGAAAGATTGAGGTGGTGCATTGTTCCACTCATGATCAGGTTGCAGATGCACTTACAAAAGCAATAAAGCTTGACAGGTTTGAAGCATTAAGGGAATGCTTAGGAGTTGTGAAGATTATGAATTAAGGGAGGGTGTTAAGATGTTAATTCATAGTCTAGAAAGTTAGTTAGCTAAGTGGTTAGTTAGTTAACAAAGTTAGTTGGTTGTTATGTTAGTTACAAGTGTGTTACTTGTAACACAAGCAAGTGTATATAACTAGTTGTAATCTTTGATTTTTCATACCTAATGAATTCATGATTGCAACCAATAACTCTTCTCTCTTTTCTCTCTAATTTCTCTCATCTCTTTTCATCATTTTCTGATATACCTTGAGATTGAAAGTGAATCAATCTCAAGTGTTTGTGTGAATCTTTTGCTGCGCTAATAGGGTGGTTGCATTTGGTTTCGTTAACCTGCAAGGGTTTGGTACTATTTTATCCCGAAAGGGCTGTTTACTAGCGTGTCTGGCTCATCCCTTGATCTGAGTTTGATTATGTCTGCTTGTTTTAACGTGTTGGACTCAACCCTCGATCTGGGTTCGATTATGTCTGTTCTTGGTTCCGATTGGTGTTGGTTTTTTGTGCCCTTTGTTTCTCTTTTTGTTCCAGACCTGTTGAGATCTACAGGTCTCAAGGAGTCTCATTTTCCTTCACAGTTTGCTCGAAAGAGCTTTTACGCCTGCTGCTTGTTCAGGGGGTTGTTGGCACTTGGGTCTGGTTCCGTGTTGGCGATTGATCCATTCGCTAAGATTTGAACTCTTGTTGATCTTGCCTTTGCTCTCACTCTTCACCTTTTTTTGTAACTTGGTTTCACGCCCGTACGCGGGTTCGCTGGGTTATGCTCGTGATGAGTGTTTGTACTGTTAGATTAATTAGAGCTGTTGTATCCGGTTTGTTTGATCACGTTGTATTCCCTCTTGGATTTTAGCGGGTCAGGTTTTAATGCCCCCCGGTCTCTGTATTGTGTCACTTTTTTTTTAATATATTTGGTCCTTTTGCCTAAAAAAAACATAAAATATATTAATACATACTGCCTCCGTTCCTTTTTATTTGTCGTTTTAGAATAGTAACACCAAATTAATAAACTGTATTTTTACATCCTATCTTTCTATTATACCCTAATAATTTAATTTAGGTAAATATAATATATTAAATTTTTCAAATTAATTTAATTTTTAGTAAAAAAAATATAGTTAAATATGTAGATATTTTAACTATTACAAGTTGTAATTGTAAAACTTGCTTTCCTAAAACTTTAAAAAAGTTGGTATTCAATTTCAAAAAAATTTATGGTTAACAATTTGTTTTATATTGAAAACATTTAAATGTAGTCAAATTCAAAGATTTTATGATTGAATATATTTGTTTTATATGGCGCACATTTAAATAATATATTAATTTAGTGTAATATTTAATAATTCTTAGGTATTCGTTTTATCTATATAAACCTCTATTATTTTTTTTAACAATGATAAATCTTCATTCCTGCTTTTGATATTGAAGTTATTTCAAATGGCTAAATTTTCCTTCTTGCCCATTATCGTTCTTGCCTTCATTTTTTCAGGTATACTAATTTTTATATATAATTTCATAGCACCTATATCATTAGGTTGGATGAACACCGTGAACCTTAATAATAAAAATATAGTCATATAAATTAGGTTTAATCTTTTGAAATTATTACATTATATTTCTCATTGAATCGTATACAAACGTCCAATTCACATGTATTTATGATAAATTCATAATTTTTTTTATTAATCAAGCATTCAAAACTTTTTTTGAGCAAATAGTATTTGTAATTTCCGACATTATCTGACACCCAAATTTCTAATAACCAAACATTTTTCACAAAAATATTGTAGGTTTTCGAAGATAATTATTCTTTTTTTTTTTTTTTACAGTTATAGCGATGACAAGTGGTGCAGGCATGGCAAAACAATGTATCGCATATCAGGGAGGTCAATGCAACATAGATGCGTGCGCAAAATGGTGCTTACAAACTTATAATGGTTATGGACATTGTACAGAACAGGTCCCCTCTAAGTGTACATGTAGATATAATTGTTCTAACTAGAACAAAAATATCACAATTTGCTTTATTTTAAATAATTTTTGTATTAGAAAAATCTCATTAAAAATGTAGGAGAATGAGAGTGTGGTAAAAAAAATGAAAAAGTAATGTGACACTATATTCTTTTTTTTTGACGAAAAAAAAATAATATTCATTCATTTAAATTGATAGAGTATATCGATTGAAATCATTGTATATTCAAATTCACTAAAAATTAAAAAGGGTGAATCTGTGAACAAGTTCACAGCACCCGAATTAATAACATAAAACGGCTCAATGTCTACAAATATAACAAAGCCTACAATTAATATTACAAAATTCAAATGTCCGAAATAGTCATGCCTTCGGATCTGCAACGTTGACGACTCTAAAACCAATGAATCTGCACTGAAATTGGATTGAAACAAATTTGCAAATATGAACAAACAAACACCGTATAAAGACGGGAGATCAATACAAACACCCTACGAAGACGGAATAACAAACAACTCCGCACTAAGACGAAAATAAAACCACACCAACTGAAGAAATCACAAATGAAAAAACTCAAATGAAACTTAAAATTATGTGTAAATCTAAATCACTTATTTAATTGAAAAAGAAATAAAAAACGATCAAGAGAGATGATTTCAAATCAAAATTAATCCTAAATCACCCTCTCAAATGGATGAACCAAGGGGTGGACCGGTACCACAAAATCCTTAAAACAATAGACAACTTAGGGTCTCTTTAGCAAAAATAGCGATTGGTTGATAAGCTAGCTTATAGCTTCTAGCTGATGGCTGATAGCTTATAGATTATAGTTGATGGCTGATAAGCTAATTGAAATGTTTGGTAAAATTAACGATTCAACTATCCGATGGATGTAAAATGACATAAAAGGACATTACTAATTTGTAATAATATTTAAGATATTTATAAACTAAATTTATTAATTTAATATATCTTTTAAGAAAATGCTAAATAGTGCACCCGGTGCACTAGTTAAACACATAGATAAAGAAATTTTGTCTTGAAATTCGTGTATTCAATGCATTGAAAGTGTAAAAAGTTGTATTTATCACATTAACTTTATGTTTTATTTTTATTTTTAGTATGCTTAACAAGTGCACCCGGTGCACTGTTTAGCATGACCCCTTTTAGCATGACTCTATATTTTATATGTTATTATTATATTAACTTTTATTTTTTGAAATTTTATTTAAATTTATTTTCATGTTTTTTTATAGAGAAATTTATTTTCATAATTTATAAAAAATCAATATATTGAAATAAAAATGGACATGGTTCGTTTAGAAAAATGGTGGACGCAGAATAAATTGGTTAAGATGGGATAAGATGACGGCTGATAAAGACAATGGAGGACTTAACTTCCGTGATGTCGAAGGTTTTAATCTAGCTATGTTAGGAAAGCAAGGATAGAAGCTCATCACACACTTTTTCTCTCCTCTCACGCGAGTTCTCAAAACCAAATACTTTCCAAGAAATGGATTTTTGGAGGCCAACATTGGTCACAATTCAAACTATACATGGAGGAGCATTCAGAGCACCATTCCTTTGCTAACTCTTGGTTATAGATGGAAAATAGGTGATGGAAGTAACATTAATGTTTGGTCAGCCCCATGGATTCGTTCTCGTCCAAACATGCGACCTACAACAGCCACACATGCCAATTATGCAAACTTGTGCGTCACAGACCTCTTTGATCCTATCACCAATTCTTGGAATCACGCTTTTATTGCCTCTATTTTCAATGATCAAGATACATCATATATATATATATATGTAACATTCCACTCCATTCTAGAGCTCTGCATGACACTATAATATGGAAATCGAGAAAGTAGACTCGCTACAGACTTTCCCTTTGACCAAGGTTTTAAAAAACGGCCGCGGTCGCGTCTCGGTTACATAAAGGTTTTCGCGATTTCGGTCGGTACAGGTGTTACGACACTAATTGCGGTCGTCGCGGTGTGAATTAATCACAATTTGTTCTTTAATATAAAAACGGTGATACACAGTAACGGTATCGACATCTGCAAAAACCGTTTTGTCGCGGCCGTTTTCGCGGTCGCGGACCTTTATTTAAAACCCTGCCTTTGACATTTGCTTTGGTAATGATCACGGTATACTAGTTCAAGCTCACACCATGTACTTTTCCTTTGAAGTTACGGTAAACGAGTGTGAAGTCTCAACATTGAAACATGCATTGCTAGTAGCATTGTCATGTGGTTTTGAAAGAATCATTTTTGAAACCGATAGTCAAATAGTCGTTAATTTAATTCTAAATGACTATAGGTACGAGAATGAGTTAGGCACCCTTTTGTCAACTTGTAAGTCTCTTCTGTCTGTAAATGTTAGTTACAACAAGCTTTCGTTCGGCGGTAAGCTAATAGAGTCGCTCATAATCTAGCTAGAGCGTCTGTATTTCAGTCTAGCCCAAGTACTTACTATGATCCACCGAGTTGTATTTCTTCAATTCTTTTAAATGAAATGCAATGAGTATGCTTTGCTTAAAAAAAAAGGACATGGTTCGTTTCATTATGCCTTTCCATGGATATTAGACTTATTTTGATCTATTTTGGATTTTATTTATTTAAATTAATTAAAACCGAAAACAGTAGTTTAGATCATTTTTTTACGAGAGTAGTATGCATCGGTCTATAAAAATATGTTACACATGTTAATGTTGTTAGTATTGTAGGTATTTTTTAGTCAAAAATCGTAGCCAATATTAAAATATACCTAGTTTATTTTAAAGGGTAATAATGAATTTTAGTTAAAATAATAAGGGTAAAAATGGAAGAAAAAATGATAAGCTATAAACTATAAGCTTATAAGCTACTTGAAATAGCTTCTGAAAAAAAGTTATAAGTCGGTAAAATAAGATACAAGTCAGTGATGAAAAGACTGTTACCAAATAGGTCTTTTAGCTTATAAGCTATAAGATATACTAAGCTATAAGTCAGTTTGGTGGTCATGCCAAACAAACCCTTATTTTTTTGATTAAAATCATTGTTACTAGATACTTTTATTTTATTTTATTTTGAGTTCCTGTCCTTTTCAAATTTCAAAGATTGATATAGTTTTACTTAATTATTAGTGTTTCTTAATTAAATCGGTTGAATAATTTAGAGTTGTATATATGAAATGGGAGAAATTAAAAGTCTAAAAATTAAAGCAACATATATAAGAGACAATTTTTTCGGGGCGTAAAGCTTTTCTTTAGGCCGCATGGCCCTTAGGTCCACTGTACGTGGCTATAAGTTTTTTTCTCAATAGATGGGCAAAATAGACAAAACAATTCGAAGTTCATCTTGAAATTAAAGCTAGCCATTGTGAATCATCATCTTTAAATCGGTTGAAGAAAGATTAACGCCATTGTGAATTCTCACGTCTATTTTTTTTTATATCGGTTATGACCTAAATAATAATTTGTTCTTAAATACTTTCGTTCTTTATTATAGAAATATCTAACAAAAATTGTGTTGTTAAAAAAGGGGGGAGAACCACCCCACCACCATCATTTTCTAAGAAACCATGTCAAGACCCGGACCTATCACTCATATTAGAGCCATCGCCACAGTCCACCATGACAAACCTTCAAACTTGCATGACGTCGAAATCATTCTGAAACCAATAAATACACAACCCAACCGCAAAGTTGCTCAACTTGCTAGTACCCATTAACAACAACTCTTCTATCCACGCTTCTTTAAGCCCAAAGCACAACCATCAAACTCCTCTGCTAAATCTCCAAACTCAAAACACGACGGAAACTCACATTCAAAACCCACCGGAGGCAAGTCTCACAAGAACAAACGTGCGAACGACATGTTCTCGACCATGTTAACCATCCTACAACGGCAAGCAGTTAAAACCCTAAAAATTCACCACTCTTTGAGTCTCAAGTGTAAACAAAATCAAACAATCTTTGTATAACCTCTGATTGAAAACTCGTTATTTGTATAAGGCAAGAGAAGTCTCATGATCAGTAACATCTTGAACAAGGAAGTCTTGGACTTGATGTATGAGTAGAAAGTCTTGGTGATTATAGTTGATAAGTTCTTAGGTATGAAGGGACTAGACGTAATAAGAAAATTGAAATACTATATATTATCTAAGAAAAATAATATTGTGCCAGTAATAAGAAAATCGAAATACTATATATTATCTAAGAAAAATAATATTGTGCCAGTAATAAGAAAATTAAAATAATTTCTAAAATATATTATAATTTTTAAGTAAATAAATTTAAACTCAAATCAAAACTATATTAAAAATATAATAGTCTTTGTAAAAAATTATTTACTCTAATGTTTTAAATGTTATGTCTCACCAGGTATATATTAAAATTAGTTTGACCACAATGATACTAATTCTCACAAAAAAGAAATAAATATTAAATCATATTAGGTAATTATAATATATTCAATTCTTCAAAATAATTTTATTTCCGGAAAATAAAAAAATATTTTTAATAGTTAAATATGTAGATATTTTAACTATTACAAGTTGTAATTGTAAAACTGGTTTTCCTAAATTTTAAAAAATTGATTGGTATTCAATTTCAAAAAAAATTATGGTTAACAATTTGTTTTATATGGAAATTTTTTAAATGTAGTCATATTCAACAAATTTTATGGTTGAATATTTGTTTTATATGGCACAAATTTTAATAATATATTTATTTAGTGTAATATTTAATACTCTCACCGGTTCTTAATATAAGGAACTTCACTTTTTAGATTTATTGAGAATCTAATGTATCTAGTCAATAATATGGACTAGATACATTAAATTCTCAATGAATCTAAAAAATGAAGTTTCTCTTATATTAAGGACTAGAGTGGATAATTCTTATGTATTTGTTTTATCTATATAAACCTCTAGTTCTCTTTTCACAATAATAAAATCTTCATTCCTGTTTTTGATATTGAAGTTATTTCAAATGGCTAAATTTTCCTTCTTGCCCATTATCGTCCTTGCCTTCATTTTTTCAGGTATACTAATTTTTATATATAATTTCATATAGCACCTATATGTGTTATGATATTGTTCGTTAGGTTGGATGAACACAGTGAACCTTAATATTAAAATTAATAAAAATAGCCATGTAAATTAATTATGTTTAGTCTTTTGAAATGATTACATTATTTCTCAATATTGAATCGTATACAAATGTCCAATTCACATATATTTATGATAAAAATATTCACTATAATCAAGAAAAAACAATGATAATAATATTCATAATTTTTTCTATTAATCAAGCATTAAAATAGTTTTTGAGTAAATAGTATTCATAATTTTCGACATCATTACGTCCAAATTTCTAATAACCAAACACTTTTCACAAAAAAATTGTATGTTTCGTAAAGAATATTTTTTTTAGAGTTCCATATGTGGGTCATTTGTCTCTCAAATCTCATATTGTTAACATTTCATTTTGCTCTAATCATTTAATTATATGATTTATTACATTGATTGTCGGTTTTGTAGAGAGATACAGTATCATTTTGAGTAATAATGACATCATGGATTCAAACCCTCTACTAAGTGCTATTAACACTAACATCTAATTGGTAGGGACCTTGCGGTGTGTAAAATTAGAGTTGGGTATACGGGCTGACCCGCCCCGTTTAACCAGCCCCGCATAAGTCCGTGTATTAAATGGGGCGAACAATCCCGTCAGTAAATGTAAACGAGTTAAGATATATAAGTCCGAGTTCGGTCCGCATAAGATCGCGGGTTAAACGGTTAACCCGCGGAGTATTATAAAAAAAATTAAAAATCACTTTTTTCGAAGAAAAAACAAAAATATTGATATAATAAATGCTAAAAAAACTATATTGTTAACATTTTTTTGTTATATCATATAAATCGTAAGTAACAAATAAAAAAATAAAGTTTGTGACATTTTTGGGTTTATCTATCTTCATTAGCTAAGTAATACAACCAAAGAGATAAAATTTGTAATTAATTATATATATAAAAAAAATAAAATAAAACGGGTCACGGGCCAACCCACGAACCCACGGATTTAACCCGCATAACCCACGGTTTTAACGGTCCAACCCACACGGATAAAAATATAAACGGTCCAATAAAATTGGACTTAAACCCGTCAAAACTGTGGGTTAAACGGGCCGGCTCGCAGACCTTGGCCCGTATACTCAGCTCTACGTAAAATGCAGGGAATTGGATTCGAACCCTGTACTTTCACTATTCATACTTTCACTATTCACCTTAAAAAGTAAACTTATGGCCACTAATATATTTGACAAAAAAATAAATAAAAATAATTTAATAATAAACATATAATATTTATTTTTTATAAATTATAGTTCTTTACATCAAAACAAATAGTTCAATGGTATCAATTGGTTTTTCTTCTAATTATGTTTATTCTTTCACAGTTAGGTGTTTGAAGATAATAATGTTTTTATTTATTTATTTACAGTTATAGCAATGACAAGTGGTGCAGGCATGCCAAAACAATGTTTCATATCTCCAGATGGTAATTGCATCACTGAAACATGCAAAGATTGGTGCTCTCAAACTTATATGGGTGATGGATTTTGTAAAGACGTTGGTGGAGGCCCCGTTTATCGTATAAATAAATGTTTTTGTAGATATAATTGTTCTAACTAGAACAAATATATCACAATTTGCTTTATAATGGAAAAGTATATGGATATAAAATTGATGAATATAAGAGATGCATGATTACTTATTCCAATTGAAATAATAAACTCAAAACTTGAGTGAATTTTTTGTGTAATTTTTATTGTTGTATTAAAATAATTTCATTAAAATGCAGGAGAATGATAGTGTGATAAAACAAATGAAAAAGTAATTTAGTCCAAAAAAAAAAATGAAAAAGTAACCCGACACACTATATTCATTGAAAAAAGGGAAAATAGTGATAAATCACAATTCAATAAAATGAGAGGGTGTAGTATATGTTGAACATGACGGTTAATTGTAAGTTGTAACACCCTTTATCCCGAAAGCATTAAAATAAATATACAAAAAATATGAAATTTATTTGGTTTATAGTGAAATCTCATGAGCTTAACTCAGTTAACAGGGACATTGCATTATATATGCAGAGATTGAAGTTCGAATTTTAATAGTTCCACTTATTTACTTTATGGTTGAAATTTTTAATCTCTTAACTACTTCACAAAATATAATTTCATAGCAAAATGAAGTACTTAATTAACATTGGAGCTAGTTGAAGTACTTAATTAACTATCAAGTAACGGCCATAACATGATAGTAGTTATTAACTAGTCAATGAAGGGAATGAAAGGAAATGATAATTATAGCTATAAATGGGAAACAGAGCACTAAAAATCTGCACTTGTAGATTTTATAAGTAATGTACTTTTTTTTTGGGTACATATAAGTAATGTACTTTTAGATATATTAATTTCAAATGGGTCTTGCTAACATATGCCCCAAGGGCACATGTTAAGGTGCATTAAATTTGTTATACTTCAATTAATTTTATTTTTTTTGCTTTCGCACCGGTTCCGACCCACCAAATGTGAGCGACTAATCCGGCTCGTGCGTAGAGACATGCGCACTGACCAAACGTTGTTCCCCCTAGGAATCGAACCCGGTATTCCCCGGACACGTCCTTGGAAGGAGCTCCTTGCCACTGGAGCCCAAACAACTTGGTTTCAATTAATTTTATTTTAAAATGAGCAATAATCAACTTTAACAATTATTACAATTAAAAGCTATGATCTACTATATTTAATATACTTAAAAGAAATTTTTTTGGTAAATTGCTTAAAAGAATTGGTAAGACAAAAAAAAAAACCCCACATGATTGTCATTTTTTTTTCACCACCAGTTCTGTCATCAAGTGGTTCCAGGACCCTCCCGATCGCAGTTGCGGGAGATTGAACCGTGGTCCTTCCTACCAAGTTCAGCACCAATCATCACTGAACCAACTAACAATTGTCATATATTTATTTATACACACACGCCCTTAACTGCATTTTTTTAGTAATTTTTATTTATTTACAGCTAGTAACAAAAATTAAATTATAAATAATATAAAATTTCTAAATATATTAGCAATTCAAAAACCAAAATAGTAATTTTGGAGTAGTACTCAAATATTTAATTAAATCAAAAAAATAACTTAAGTCAAACAATTTAATGCATTTTATTATAACTAACTTAATGAATCTTATTATAACTAATTTAATCATTAATTTAGATGGAATAAATGAGATAATAATTCATTTAATACACCTTAAAATGTGCCTTTGGGGCACATGTTAGCATTTGCCATTTCAAATTATCACTCAACAAAAAATATTTAATTATCATTTTTCTACGTTTAACTATTACAAGTTGTAATTGTAAAACTGGTTTTCTTATAGTACATAATTTCAAAGCACTAAAGTAATCTACCCCTATGACTATCTTTCTATACAATACAAAGGATCTACCTTCTATTCATATGATAGACAGATAATTTTTCTTCTTAGCCAAGACCCACTTCCATGATACATATTTTACCCTTTCCACAATGCCTTCAATTCCGGCCACTACATTGGAAAAAATTCTTTCATTTCTAGTACGCAATAATGTCCAAATCACCGCATACCACACTATAATGTTAGGTTCATAATGTCCTCAATTATCAGTGTTAGTTAATTCTCGTTGAGTTTCGGTATGCATGGATTCAATTTCGATTGAATGCTTGTAGAGTTACAAAATTGTTATTTCATTTTTATAATTTTATTATCAGTAATAATAAAATAATTAATGTTAAAATTGAATACTTTTGATTGAGTTTTCAAAGTCAGCGTGTCAAACAATAATACCAATATGCAAAGTGTCTCACTTTTTATTTTTTTATGGGAGGCTTTTTTCTTTCTTTCTTGGAGATCTTGTTATTTCCATGGTGTCCATTTTTTTTTTCCAAGAGCTATGATGCTTTGGCACTATTAAATTTAGGGTTAATATATTTTTAGTTTCTATAAAATAATACTTTTTAAGATTAATTCTACTTAATTTTTATTATATTTTTAGTTCCTATAAAAATTATTTCATTGAGAATTAACATCACTGCCAATTAATAGGTAAATAAAATTACTTCTTCCAGGGAGATATGAATAAAAGGTAGCTTGTGCCCATCATGGGCATCCAAAGTCGAAAGTTTCAAGATTAAATTATTATGCAAAAGCAGAGTTTCAAATCAGTTGTTTCTATCATTATCCTAAATCCACTTTTTTAATAATGACTTAAAAGATTCCTTATCTTAATTAACTTGCTGATTAGTAGATATTATTTGTTATTAAAAGCGATGTTAACCATGGTGAACAGTGGGAAAATGAAATCACAACTGGCATCAACCTATTTGAGTTTAATTAGACTCTTGCGTAACAAGTATCCGTGAAAAATTAGACTCTTGGGTAACAAGTATCCGTGAAAAATACACACAATAAGCCGGGTAAAAATTTGCACTACAAATATAAGCACAAATACAAAATATTACTTATAAAATTAAACGGATATAGATGTGGATATGGATACTCTAATATCCACCCCAGCCACACCCGCATATTATAAATATAATTTATTTATTGTATATGTTTAATTATAAATAAGTTTGTAAATATTAAGTTCAACTAACTTTATATTTACTAGATTTTATACAAAATGACAACATAAAAAACCTTCATACTATCATCTAATCTAATAATATTTTATCATATGTGGTTAAATAAAAACATAAAGATAATATTAATATCTAATTATCTAGTTTCTAATGTTTCTGAGTATTGTAGTGCGTTTTTTTCTTTCCTATTTATTCCGTCTTTCTACATTATAGAGTTATTGTCAATTTTTTTTATATATTATGAAAATTTAGGATGCAACTTAAAGAAACTTATCAAATGTGAACCAAACAAAAAAAAGAAACTTATTAAATTATACTAACTCATATTCCTAAAAAAAAAAACCCACACACATAATATTTTGGTTTGTAACTGATCGACACATCAACTTTTTTTGAATAGAAATTGGAAAAGAAAAACTGTATGTACCTACCTTTTATAAGATAAATGACCAAATAGAAACAAAATTATTAAATTGCTACCGAAAATTAGCTAAAGGACCACAAATGAAGTTTTCTATTATTAAAGTGCGGGTAACAGTTAAGGTATGAGGACTTAAGTATCCATATGATACATGTAAGGACATTAAATTTGTTATCCATGTGGGTACGGTTCTGGATACGATTAATTTTTCAAACTACAAATATAGAGATGAGTACTTTAGTATCTCATTCATACCCTATCCATTTGTTGAATTTGTAATTCAAGCTCTGCAGCTTCTGATGCTCACAAGACTCTGACTCAGACTCTTATACAAACAGCTTCTGATGGCCACGAGACTCTTAACCAGATTCTGACCTTCCTAGCTTCTGAAGGTCACAGGTTCTGATGGAACAGGTTCTGAAGCAACAACTTCTGAACAAACATAGCTTCTTATACGTCTCAGGCTCTGAACCCCTGGTTCAGTTCAGTTATGTTTTTCTGTTTTGTTAGTTAGATTAGTTTGTTTGTATAGTTGTATTTCAGTTAGTTAGTTAGTTAGAGAGGTTTAGATTTGTTAGTTGGCTTGTTCAAGCTACCTCTCCCACCTATTGTACATACACCTATATATAGGTGATTTTGGTGATTAATAAAGATAACTTTTTCCCTTAATTCATTCTCTTCAATTTTATTCATAAGTTCTCTCTATTCTTTCTTAGTGTTCTAAGTGTTCTTTGTTGTTCATCTTTGTGGGTTATCCCCAACACCATTGTCATTCCTAAAAAAGTGTATAATTTTTTTAAAGAATAATTGTTTTAGGATACTTGTTAAGAGGATGTAATATATATAATATCACACGGCTAGCTTGTGAGTTTATTTGAAGAATGTTATTTGAGATAAATTACTAGATAAATTAATTAATATTATTATTATACATATGGTGACTAGTGTGAAAACAAATGTGAAGTGAAATAGTGCGAGTGTTGAGTTTTGTAGACCCCAAAGAGGCATTAAGCAACGAGACTCCATTTTTCCGTATATTTGCATGGATAAGTTGTCTAATTTGATCTCTAAGGCGTCGGCGAGTGGTAAGGCGCAGCGCTTCAAATAGACAAAAGTGGACCATTAGTTTCTCATTTGATCTTCACATATAATCTCCTATTATTTGGTAAAGCTACGCGCATTGAGGGTCAAATTAATTGTTTAAATATGATTCTCAATGAATTTTGTTGGGTCTCAAGTCAACAAAGTGAGCCAAGAAATTTTTTTTTCGTTTTTTCTTAGAATGTGGAGACCGGTGATCGAGATAGGATGATTCAGTTATTTAGATATCGTGATTCGTGAGACAATTTTGAGAAATATTAAGCATTTCTTTAATAGGAAGAGTTCCTAAAAGAATTTGGTGTTCCTTAATTTGAGTTGGTTAGTTCCAAGCTTACAACTCGGAAAGCTAATCATATTTCTTTTGTAGGTAGAGTTACATTGGTGAAACCCGTTACTTGGTTTTGATTTGCAGAATTTCTTAGTTAATGGTGATGATTTTCGGCTAATGCTCTTTCCCTTCCTAAAGTTCCAAAGCTTCTCTCATTTCTCTTTTATTTGTAAGTTTCTATTCTTTTATGTTTTTAGTAAAAGTGGTAAATCCTAGTGTTTTTTTTTAGGTAGTGTTAAATCCTAGTTTTTTCTAACTTTTTCCTTTTATAATGAACTACTAGGTTTTTTTTTCTTTTCCCACAAGACTAACATTTGGGGTTCTGTTTGCACCCCCATTTTACTGATAACATCTAGGCCCAAACCTTTTATTTCCTTTTTTCTATCATTTTGCTATCTCTTACCCCTATCTCTTGCATTTACTTAACACACACCTCCCCACCTATTTTCTTTTAAATTTTATATTCACTGTTTTTCTTTTCTTCTTTAATTTTCTAACAATTACTAAATTTTAATTATTTGATTTTCTTCGCTATTTTCCACATCTACCCCCTCATACTTAGTTAAAATTAACGATTGAACACATTAAAGTAATTAAATAGCATATCACACATGTAAACAATTAAATTTTAATAAAATATTAGCTAATAAAATTAGTAATTAACTAAATTGAAAAATTCTAAATAAATAAATACTTTACATATCGGGGTGTTACATAGAGAGCGAGTGGGTTGTGCTCTAAGATTTTTAAACGAAAAGTTTTTATAAAATATAAAAGAATACATAAATTATACATAAAAGTTAAGCATCTACGTTTTACAATTACTACTTGCAGACATAGTTTGAATTTCTTTTACTATATTAATTTATTTTAATTCAACTTTACTTCACTTTTCAAGCAAAGTTCTCCAAGTAATACTATTAGATATATAGCGATGAATTTGAATCCTCTCATTCTCTTTTCTCTCTTTCTCTTTCTTAGCTCTCTATGATCTCTCTGTCAATAACACCATTTCTTCATTAAAAAGTAATAATATAATCAAGAGAGAAAATGTAAAACACCCCTATAGTTCATGTCGTTGTTCATCTTCATCCATTGATAGATATGCCATGATTTTAAATTGCAGTCTGCATCCGCAATTACGGCTGCTGTAATGCTAATTAGTGCGGTAGTTTCTGCAACCGCATCACACTACAATTGTGGTGTGATTTTCATTCATGTGTACAACTGAATCTTTACCACATCAGTAGTTGCGTCAGATGATTTCTACAATATGTTGGTTCAAATTTTCTCACAAAAAACATAAAATTTATGAACCTCAAGTATTAATTTGTGTCAAATCTAAGAAAAAACTAAGACTCTGCAATGGTGGATAAACAATGTAGTAGCATTGGGGTGTCATTTTTATATAGTTTCTGAAATTTTAAAATGATTTCACATCGCAACATCTGCATTGTGCGTTGCAGCAACCACAATGACGACAATCGAAACAACCGCCTGCGACCACAATTTTATTTTATTTTGGATACAAAAAGGGGCTAAAGCCTGAAAAAAACCAACTACAGAGAGATGATTCTAGGGATATCAACTTGTTGCCATTAAAACGCCAATAATCAATCTATTGGGGAAAAATTAGGCATACCAAGGACGTCAATAATCAATGTATAATCAAAACATTAACAAGTAAAGATGCATAAACTTGAAAGACATTGTCATATCCTGAACAGTAAAATAATCAAAGTACAAATGTACAATACTAGAACTGCAATAAATGAAAAACTGGTTTTATTATTTTTCTTTTGAATTGTAAATGTGTCATCTCTACAAAGTTAATTGAGGTGTTTAAGTATTTGTCTCGCTCTGCTAAAATATCAAAATTAGAATGATTGGATTGAAGCTTACCTTAAACGTTTGTCTCTCTGGAGGGGAAGAAGAAAAAAACATAAGCAGTGGCTTGGATGGTCGAATAGAACATTGGTGGAGTAGAGGGATAGACACGGAAAGAGATGAAACAAATGGACTTCATAAAGATATAGAGTAAGATTATATTTACTCCCTCCGCAACAAAATAAGAAGCTGAACATTCAAATTTTTTACCAATAAAGAAAAAACAAACTAGTGGATTGAGCTCCTCAATGCACTGTCCAATTATCCTTCTAAGTAATTATTTTAAAAAAATAAATAAAAACCAGCTGGCAAAATCTGCCCCGCCCCATTTTCTAAGCAGGGTAGGCTAACTTAAGGCACCTAACTGAAAATCTAGGCTTGACCGCCAAAAATAAAGGGTCAAACGGGATGTCCCGGCCAGCCCGACCCGTTTTAATACCCCTACATGTGATTCATTTGTGTAGTTTGAGGATTAACATCTCTTATACATTGATTCAGGGTAATTAATATATTTTTTGCAATTTTAAGGATTTTAAATTTATTCTTTATCCTTTTACCTTAGATTTCAGAGGAAAGAGCTCATATAATCTATAGTCTCTCCATAAAAAAAGAAGTAAAACCTAATTAATTACGGTTAAAGATAATATTCAAACTTAAGTTATTCCGAACGATTGAAACGTCAATAGAAATTATTAAGACATTAACCACTAGCTAGAGTTGGAATCCCTAAATTTTGATTTGAGTACTTCCTTAGGCCACAATTATAAGTAAAATTGCACTTTTTAGATTCATTGAATAATTTATATATCTGAACTATAATACAGACCAAATACATCTGCTATTCAATGAATCTAAAAAGTACACTTTTACTTATATTTATGGTCGGAGGGAGTATCTTGTTTTGTATATAGAAAGGTGTAGCCACCAACACTAGGCGTGAGAGTGCACAACAAACCTAATCTTGAGCTGTCTATTAAATGTAATCCCTGTTTAATTTAATTAATTTAATATATCTAAATATAAAACGGACCACACCTTTAAATCTCACCAGTCATCACTCATCCACCATCATATGTCCTTTTATAAATATCATACTTTTTTTCCACACACGCAAAATTCACTTGGTCAAGAAAAATACTCACAAACACACACACACCCTACCACAATACATCATATCTTGCAATCAATCAAACTCCAAACTCTCCAAACTTCCATTAATCCAACCTTGTATCTGCCTTTGTCTACTAATTAATTCCAAATGGTACCATCACGCTGACAAAAGTGAAAATCTGGTTTGTTTCTTCATTACACACCTAATATATAATATATATAGATATCTCATATGCTATTTTGTTTTTGAGTAATTTTAAATTTATATTTTTCTTCAACAACAACATCATCAAAATTCCATAGACTTCACAAACTTAGGTATAGGTATTATTAAGATTTAATTTAATTAATTATTTATATGATTTATTAAATATCAATTAACCAATATCTATTTTTTTTTTCAGGATCAACAACTATATCAAAGAACCAAAACCAAATCACATGGCATAAATCAAAACCAAGCTTCAAACTATCAAGCTTATAGATCAAGATATCTAAACCAAAAAGAAGGGTTTTATTTTTTATTTTTTTTTATTGTGAAAAATCTAGATGACATGTTAAAGAACTTTCTTTGTACGGAAACAAAAAGAGAATTAATTTCTGACAAACATGGGAACGTACTTTCATGGAAACAGCAACAGTTCTGACATCCAACAACCGTCGGCAGAAGGTTTACAGACACTTTACCTTATGAATCCAAACTACGTACCTTATTCCCAGGAAACTCAAAATCCAACACAAAACATGCTTTTCGCTAATCCCAACGCTACCAATACTTCTCCTCACGCGCTTAATCTTGTTAAGTTCCCACACGCGCCTTCATCTTTCAATCAACACCACTTACTTGGAGTTACTATTCCACCATCCAATTTTCTTGGATCCAACACAGCCGACACTCCCTCACAACAGTACCAAGTTACCGGCTTCCATCCCTTTGCATCGTCGGCGACAGCAAATCCTCCTCCCCACTATAACCTGTGGGGGGTAGGATCAGGTAGTTTAGTACCTGACCAATCTGTTATGGCGATAGCAACAACGACAACTACTACAACTAATAGATCGGAGTCTGCTGTTACTGTTGCCGTGACAGCACCTGATGCGGCGGAGTTTCCACCGCCGCATATTGGTTTTCAGAGGCCAGTTTATCAACGCGGATTGTCTCTGAGTCTTTCGTCACAACAAACACCTTACCGGTCAGTTTCAAGGGAAATTGAGGTTTCTCCGGGAAGTCATGGAGGCGGAGAGAACAGTGGAGTTTCGACCATGCATGGTGTTATTTTCGGATCAAAGTATTTGAAAGTAGCACAAGAGCTTCTTGATGAAGTTGTGAATGTGGATAAGGGAATCATGAAAGGAGAATCTGGTGAAGGAGATAATAGTAATAATGAGAATAAAGAGAAGAGGAAAGTGAATATTGAAGCAAGTTCAAGTGGTGGAAGAGAAAACGATGGAGGAAAACAAGTTCTAGTAGCTGAACTAAGTACTGCACAAAGACAAGAACTTCAAATGAAGAAGTCAAAGCTTGTTAGCATGCTTGATGAGGTACGTTTATACATGCATGTAATAATTAACTTTCCACAAATTTTGGGATTTAAACTATATTTTATATTGATTTCAAGATTTAATTATGCTTCATTGGAAATAATAATAAAGTATTTGTGTGATGTTGTGAAAGTACCGTACTTATTTTTTAATATTGGTGTCTTTAAAAAATATCTTAATTGTGATTTGATTCGATAAAAAAAAATTAGCGTTTTTAACAACTGATTGAGCTTAGAAGAAGATGTTAAACTCTCGGACAATAATATTTGGAATTCAAAATTTACATTCTGATCAAGATAAGTATTTACATTTAATATTCGACAAACTTTAATAAAATGATTTTCGAGGGAGGAAATTAATTATGAAAAATAATAAAATTTGTGTGATTATTTGTAGTATAATTCAGCTTTTTGGACATTGAATTGATGAATGAAGAAATAATAAAAGATTGTGACAAAGCAAAGAAGGACTGAAATTGACAGGATTGTCAGTCAGTTATCAATTCTTACTAAGTTTCCTCTGAAAATGTATGTCGATGAAAGGGAATTGAACTGATGATAACAAAAAGCCATTTGATCTGGTGAATGTCAGAGAGAATAATTTGGGTCGGGCCCATTTGGGTCAGTTTCATGTTTATTTTTTGATAGTTTGAACTACCAAGTGAACCCATTATTATTGATTTTTAAAGTGAGAAAAGTAAAGGTTACATTAAGACATACACTATAAAATAAAAGTGAAGTCTTCATAATTCATAAGCACACTCATATTGGGTCCAATTTCCCTTCTTATGTGTGTCATTTTATGAATGAATCAACTCAAGAACATACCAATATTTATGGTCCCTTTCCATTTTATTGATTACAATTAATTAAGTGGCATATTAGATCTAGCTAAAGAAAATGTTAGATCTAATAACTATATGGAAATGCTCTTCTTTAAATTTATCGGTCCTCACACTTACTATCTCATCTGATGTCGCTACCGTAGAAGATCTATGTCTTATATTATCAATGTAATAGTTTGAAAGTGCTTGTATATCGATGTAAGTAAGTATTTTGTTACTTTTATGATTAATGTGAAGATCTTAAAAATTGTATTTTGGAGAAATAGTTTGTGGATGAATTCATGTTAACTACTACTATTTTATATATATATTGTAATTTTAATAAAGAAAAATTCATGGAGTTTTTGCTTTCTTTATCATGTAAACAAAAGCATTTTGTTTTACCGTATAGATTGTTGGATTTTGGTGAATTATACTTGTAATACCTCTTGATTTTCTGGAACCTCCTATTTTTTTCATTTTTATATTAATATATAATATATATGTCATTTTTTTTAAAAAAAGAAGAGTGTCATTGTTGAAAAAAATGCATATTTCATATAAAGCAATTTGTTTAGAAAACCAAAATATCAGGGTGATACATTGGGCTTTGACAAAATCATAGTTGACATGCATTATGATTTCATTGAAATTCTAAATTGTAATTTTTTGTTGTTGTTGTTGTTGTGGGTCATTGTGATATTTGTGATTTTTCTTTTTTATTAGTAGTAGATATATAAATTAAATATTTTTTTTTGAAATGCAGGTAGATATACGGTACAAACAATACCACCATCAAATGCAAGGTGTGATATCATCATTTGAACAAGCAGCAGGATATGGAGCAGCAAAGTCTTACACATCCCTTGCTTTAAAGACAATCTCAAAGCAATTTAGAAGTCTTAAAGATGCAATATCTTCACAAATTAAGTCAACTAGCAAGACTTTGGGTGAAGATGATTGCTTAGGAGTTAAGTTAGAAGGCTCTAGGCTTAGGTTTGTCGATCATCATCTCCGACAACAACGTGCACTACAGCAACTCGGAATGATTCAGAGCAATGCTTGGAGGCCTCAAAGAGGCCTTCCGGAGCGAGCTGTTTCTGTTCTCCGTGCTTGGCTTTTTGAGCATTTCTTGCACCCGTAAGATCAATTATATCAATTATTATATTCTTAACTCATCTATTATTCTACCTATATATTAACGAAGAGTCATAGCTCCGTCCCAAAATGAGTGTCGCTGTTTGACTGCGTGCACTATTCACATAATATATTTTAATCATATTTTCTTACTAAAATATAAAGACAAATATTATCATATATTATGTTAGATTCCTTTCGACGAACATTTTCAAAATATCAACATTTCATAATTTTTAATATACATAACTAAATATATTAATTAATGGTCAAAATCGTGCGTTGGTATTGTGCAGTAGTCAAAAGCGACACTTATTTTGGAACATGCGAACATAGAGAATTTATAGTTTGATATTCCCCATCTCTTCATTACTTAATTATTTTGTTACTAACTTAGAGTTTCTAATTGTGACATGCAGCTATCCCAAAGACTCAGATAAGGTTATGCTTGCAAGACAAACTGGACTTACTCGGAGTCAGGTACATTTCTAATCTGTTTGCATGTTTTTAATATACCTATCTTTGCTGTTTTTTTAAAAAAGAGATAGTAAAGATTCTAATGTCTCTAACAATATATAATTGGTGAGATTAAAAAAAAAAAATCAGAACTCTATAAAAAAAAACTCTCTAATTTTAAGATTAAAACTAACTTTACATTAAGTGTCGTAACGGGCACTCCAACCTATTACAAATCACCGGTTTACAATACACTACATATAAACTCCAAAACCTAATACCATTATCCGAAATTGGATTAAACACAGTTACTATTTGCACTCAGTAACTGCTTTTGGCCGTACGATCAAATTTTAAGTGCTGGGATTAAATACTGTAATAAATCTAAACCACTAGATTATAAATCAAGAATCCATATCGTCTACTATGCAACTGCACGCACCTGCTACAACAATCAATCTTGATCCCAATTATCCTCTACTCAGACACTCTAAAGGAGTCGAAGTCTAAGTGCGTGTCTATTCCTTCTGCTAAGAGCTAGAGGTGCAACTTTGACTTGTCGCGTACTACTTACTTTAAACAGTGCTAGGTGCAATGATATAATCTCAGGGTGGTCAAAATGAAAAAAGTGTAAATTATAAAATAATAGATGTAAATTTATAAACCTTAGGGGTGCAGTTATAGCAGTTGCACCCCTGAGGTGAACGTGCATTCATCCCTATTATGAATGACAACGTGCAAGGTTGTGACATTGTTTATGTTTTTGATGCAGGTGTCTAACTGGTTTATAAATGCTCGAGTTCGGTTATGGAAACCAATGGTTGAAGAAATGTACTTAGAAGAAACCAAGGAGCAAGAACAGAAAAATGACTCAAATGATAACACAAATAATATATCCAAAGAATCAAGGAAAGAGTTGTGGTCAGCAAATAATGCTACACAAGATTCAACACCCACAAAACTTGAAAGTTTCAACAACCAAAACACTTCTCCAACTGAGATTTCAAATTCCCATAATAATTCATTGTCAACATCTATCACAAAGTTTGATGTTGAAAGAAATCATGACAAAAATGGATACCCTTTAATGAGTGGAAATGAAAATCATAATGGTGATGGTTATGGATCATTCTCAATGGAAGATATTGGAAGGTTTAATGTTAGTGACCAATTGGCTCCAAGGTTTCATGGAAATGGAGTTTCTCTAACTCTTGGATTACCTCATAATGAAAATCTCTCTTTCTCTTCCACTCAACATGGATTTCTCTCTCAGAATTTACATATGGGAGGGAGGATGGAAATGGGAGAGAATGAAAATGAGTTTTGTGCCATTAATACTACTCCACCTTCTTCTCATTCAGGAACAAGTTATGAGAGTATTGATATTCAAAACAGAAAGAGGTTTGCAGCTGCTCAATTGTTGAGAAATTTTGTGAACTAATAAGTTATTGGATATCCTATGAGGAATTGGAATCACGATGTGCAACACTTTGATTTTGATAAAAATTACACTTTAAAGTTTCAACAAAATCATAGTTTCAGTGTGATTTTGTCAAACTCACCGTCAAACCAAACAGATACGTATATAATTATAAGATTCAAGTTGATTTGGGAAAGGTATATATATTGTATATGGTGTTGGAAAATATAACCAGGTAAGATTGATAATTCCTGCATGCATGTAATTTTAATTTGTTTCTTGTACGTACTTTGCATTTGCGGTTTGTACGTACGTAGATGGGAGTGGAAATCGGGAAAGGTATACACAAAAATGTACAAACATTTTGGATGCTTTCATTAGGATATGTATGTGATGTGTATGTGTATGTGTATGTGTATGTGTATGTGTATGTGTATGGGATTTTGATGAAATTTTATTACGTATTCCATACCTTATTGCTATAAGGCCCCATAGATATTAATATTACTCTAGTCCTTAATATAAAAGAGAGTTCACTTTTTAGATACATTGAAAAATTGATGTATCTAGTCAATAATATAGTCTAGATACATCAATTTTTCAATGTATCTAAAAAGTGATCTTTTTCTTATATTAAGGACCGGATGAAGTAGTTTTGTGTGGGGTAGGTATGGGATCTCGGATGTTTTAGGTTTAAATTTTATGGATATCAATTTTTGTGTTGAGCCAGACTATATAGGGATTTGGATCGTCTGTTGTAGTTTGTAGACAAAGCATGGGTTCCACATTATTTCGCATATCAACCGTTAATTTATAATCAGACGTTCTAGATTAAATACATATAAAGTAATACTGAAAAATCTCATCTGTTACATGCGTGTAAATATTTTCTTTAAATGGAGAAATAGTAGTAATAAATCAGAGTACATAGAGTATGTGAATTGATTATTAAAGATAGCGAAATCCAGAAGAGAAACAACCAACTACTATAAAGTGTCTTTTTAGAATAGCCAAAATAAGTATATTTGATAACAGTTTTTTCTAAGTCTCAAATGCTTGAATTATGACATGCAATTAAATTGGGTGTTTAATATTAGTTTAATTCAAGTAGATTAATGATTAATTGAGTCAAACACACTAATGTTATACTTAGTTAGAATTCACTTGTGTTTTAGCTAGTGTGCAGAAATAGTTCTAGTGACGCTTGGTGTCATGCATGCAATTAAAAATTATGTGATATTGGGGCAGACTTAACTATCTTGAGGTGTTGATAAGAATTGTGACTCCTGCATATGAGTATGTTTGTATTAGTGAGTTGGAATTTCGGGATAAGAATAGAGGCTATCGATGAAAGGACGGAATGTTGTTGGAACAAAAGAGGTTCTGACATGATCCAATTAAGTTTTGATGATAACAAAAGTATTAATATACAATAGGGTATACTAATTATTTAATCCAAGTGTGCAGATATTCAAGTTAATTTTTATATTCATTTAAAGCACATTGGAAGCTCTGATATGGCAAAGCAAACTCTGATCAGAACTTGAAGACATCAGAAGATGCATATTTGGTTCATCAGAGGATGCAAATTTTTATTCATCAGAAGATGCATATCAGACTCTGATAAAGAGCAGTGAGAGTCGTTTTGTCAGAAGAACATTCTCTGCATCAATGATTATACTCTGACATTCCAAAAGCTGATGGAATCAATCTTATCCACAGAATAGTGACGTTTGTACTATTGTACGAACTCTTTACCTGATTTGAATAAAACTTTCTCTCCAAGATTGATCACATACAAGGTTACCTGATTTGGATATCAAAGGTACTATCTACAGTTGGCGCAATCTCACCGCATCAAATTCAAATCAAACACGCTCCACCTTCATCTATAAATTGGAGCGAGTTTGAAGCTTTGGGACAACACACTTGAACAATTTGAAAAGAGCTGTTACTCTGCCAAATTCATCCTAAAGCACAAAACTGCAAATACAACTTGAACTCATATTCAAAATCCAAGACTCCAGTTTCAGCTTCTGTTAATTCATTAGTTGAACCTTAGAATTTTGTATTAAGATTCTAAGTTAAGTCTTGTATCAAAAGTTGTATTTAATTTGTAACTGAACATTGATCTTCATATCAATTGTTCAGACTCTGTTTTTCTAAACTTGTGTATTGAAGTCTCTTGCCTGCGTGCTTGAGCATTAGGAAGTCTCTTGTTTGTATACTTGAGCATTGGAAGTCTCTTGCCTGTGTGCTTGAGCAATTGTAATCTTTGGTGATTATAGTGAACTCTCTTGGAAGTACAAGAGGACTGGACGTACTCTCGGTTTGTGAGGGGAACCAGTATAAAAATCTCTGTCTCTATCTTTCTCTCCTTCTCTTTACCTTCAAAGTTATTCTTGATTGTGTTTTGTTTTCTAACCGCTGCAAACTCTGATAAGTTCTCTGTAACTTAGAAGAAATTTTAAATTACCAAAAACACAATTCAACCCCCCCCTTCTTGTGTTTTTCACACCTTCAATTGGCATCAAGAGCCCGGTTCTGTTTTTAATCACCTAACAGTGAGACAGTTTCCTGTTGAAAGACACTATGACTGAAACTCCAAGTGGTAGCTTGAAATCAGTTCCACATGACTATGATGTTGAAGAAAAGTCAAGCAACAAAGCACCAAAGTTCAATGGAGATGCATCTACTTTTTCCTGGTGGAAAGATAGAATCTACAGTCATCTTATTGGTTTAGATGATGAACTTTGGGACTTGGTTGAAGAAGGGGTAACTTTCCAAGGACTAGATGAAAAGGGAAGGCTATCTGTTGAAGAAAGAAAGAAGTTCACTCCTACAGACAAGAAACTTTACAAGAAGCATCACAAGGTTAAGGATCTTCTCATTGGATGTATAACTCATGATGAGTACCTCAAGATTACAGACAAATCCACTGCCAAGAGCATCTATGACTCCTTGTGTTCCACATATAAAGGGAACAAACAGGTTCAAGAAGCAAAGGCTACTCTTTTGATCCAACAGTATGAACTCTTTAGAATGAAGGATGATGAGACAATTGAATCAATGTATTCTAGATTCAAAATTCTTGTGGCTGGTCTCCAAGTTCTAAAGAGAAGTTATACAACCTCTGATCATGTAAGGAAGATTTTGAGAAGCTTACCTTCAAGGTGGAGGCCTAAGGTAACAGCTATCCAAGAAGCTAAAGATTTGGACAAACTTGGCTTGGAAGAATTGATAAGTTCACTCATGAGTCATGAGATTGAACTATCTTCTGATGAGCCTCAGAAGAAGCTAAAATATGTGGCCTTGCCATCTATTTCAATTTCATCTAAGGCTCTGAAAGCCAAATTTGTAGAATCTGAAGCAGAGGAATCTTCCATAGATAATCAAGAGGAATGATCAGATGATGATTTCTTTGCACTCTTGTCCAAAAACTTTCAAAAGTGGTCACTAAGGAAGGGCAAAAAATTTCAAGGCAGAGGATCTGGATCAAGAAACAACACCAACAAAGAGAAGAAGGATGACACAAAAAATTGTTTCAATTGTCATAAGCCTGGGCACTTCATGGCTGATTGTCCTGAACTCAACTCCAAAGGTAAAGGAAGAAAGAGTATGATCAAGAACAAAGCCAAGAAGAGTCTGATGGCAACATGGGAGGATATTAATGAACTATCTGAGGATGAAGACTCTGAGGAAGCAAACCTAGCGCTTATGGCCATTGGTGAGTCAGACAATGAAAATGATTCAGAGTCTGATACTGACGACATTGATGAGGTAATATCTAAAATGTCTAATACTCAAATGACCAAAGCTTCGAAAGATGTAATGGTGAAGTACATGGAAAAATTGAGTGAGTTAGATTTTTGCAAACAAAAAATGAAGCTCCTCAATGAAAATCTCACCCAGACTCAAGCAAACTATCAAAAATCTCTTAAAACAATTAAGGTGCTTGAGACTGGATGCAGAACATGTCACAAACCTTATGACGAGTATGAAATCTCTCTACAAGAGTTTGTGCACCATAACATAGATAAGACTAGGGTAACTTCTATAATTCATGGTGGACTCAGCAACTATTTTAAAAGGCAAGGACTTGGTTCTCTTACATGTCCTGATGTAGGAAAATCAAGTAAACCTGTCGTGTTGAGCAAGTCACCATCAGAATCTTATTCAAACTTCACTAAGGGTACATCAGAACCTCTGACTGTGTCTGGTACTCTTGTGAGCTTGGAACCACAAGATAAGGTATCAGAAGATAACTCATCTTCTGAACCTAAGTCTTCTAAAACTAAGGTTCCCCTCACATCAGTACCCATGTCTACTCAAGTTAAAGCTGTCAAAGTACCAAAGCCTGTTAATAAGCGGGGCACTAGTACTTCTAAGGCAAACTTGGTAACTGGTTCTCTGACACACTCAAGAGGAAAGTCTCAGAGACAACATAAGCCTAAACAATTTTCTAAAGGCTCAGTTGACTCCAGATCTTCTGATTATTCTAACAAGAAGGATAAGATTCTCAAAACTAACCAAAAAGGACCCATCAGAGTATGGGTACCAAAATCTGAAATAGTGTATGCTGCAGGTATGCACCCAAAGAAGAAAAGAAAGCTCATGGTATCTGGACTCTGGCTGCTCACGTCACATGACAGGAGACAAGCTCTTATTCCACACCCTGAATCAGCAAGAGGGAGGAACAGTAGGGTTTGGTGGCAACCAGAAGGGAAGGATCATTGGTATAGGTACAGTTGGTAATTCTTCTTTGTCAATTTCTGATGTTTGGTTAGTAGATGGACTACATCATAACTTACTTAGCATAAGTCAATTGTGTGATAGTAATTATGATGTTGTGTTTAATAAGGATTCATGTACTGTAATTAGAAACTCTGATCAATCCATTGTTTTCAAGGGAAATAGAAAAGGCAATGTGTACAAAGTCAATTTTTCTGATTTAAAGGAACAACAAGTGCTTTGTCTTTTGACACTGAGTGATGAAAAATGGATCTGGCATAAAAGATTGGGTCATGCTAACTGGAGATTAATTTCTAAGCTTAGCAAGGACAATCTTGTCAGAGGCCTTCCAAAAATAAAATATCACTCAGACTCACTTTGTGGTTCTTGTCAAAAAGGAAAAATTGTCAAAAGTTCTTTTAAGAATAAGAACATTGTCTCTACTACTAGACCTTTGGAACTCTTACACATTGATCTTTTTGGACCAGTTAGCACTACCTCAATCAATGGTAAGAAATATGGATTAGTCATTGTGGATGATTATAGTAGATGGACTTGGGTAAAATTTCTGAGAAATAAAGATGATACATATGAAGTGTTCAGCATCTTCTGCACTCAGATTCAAAATGAAAAGAATTCAAAAATTTTGAAAGTAAGAAGTGATCATGATGGTGAATTTGAAAATGAACCTTTTGAAAAATTCTGTGAAGAACATGGAATTCTCCATGAATTCTCTTCTCCCAGAACTCCACAACAAAATGGAGTTGTTGAGAGAAAGAATAGATCTTTACAAGAAATGGCACGCACCATGATGCATGAAAATAATTTAGCAAAATTCTTTTGGGCAGAAGCTGTTAACACTGCTTGTTATATTCAGAATAGAATCTATATAAGACCTATTTTGAACAAAACAACATATGAACTCTTTAAGGGAAGAAAACCCAATATTTCTTATTTTCATCAATTTGGTTGTACATGTTACATTCTGAATAACAAAGTCCATCTTAAGAAATTTGACTCTAAAGCCTGTAAGGGTATCTTCATTGGATACTCTGAACGCTCTAAGTCATACAGGGTGTATAATTCTGAAACTAATATAGTGGAAGAATCAATGCACGTAAAGTTTGATGACAAAGAGCCTGATGATAAAAAGTCAGAGCCTGTTAAAGATTTGTCAGGATCTGATGAGTCAGAAGATGAAGCTCCAGAGTATGATAACAACATAGAATCTAAAGAAGACTCTGAAGTTCAAGAAGATGCACCTTCTGATGCTGCTCAAGAACATCAAACTATTGATGATAACCCTGAAGAATCTGATATTCCAAGGAACACATTCAAATATAAATCATCACATCCTGAAGAGCTCATCTTAGGAAACAAGAATAGTCCAAGAAAAACAAGGTCAAACTTCAGAGTTGAAGAATCATTATTTGGATTAGTTTCCTTAATTGAACCCAAGACAACAAGTGAAGCTCTATCAGATGATGCTTGGATAGTTGCAATGGAAGAAGAGTTAAATCAATTCAAGAGAAATGATGTGTGGGATCTGGTACCCAAACCCAAGCATAAGAACATTATTGGAACAAAATGGGTATACAGAAACAAATTGAATGAACAAGGTGAAGTCACAAGGAACAAAGCAAGACTTGTTGCACAAGGATACAGTCAACAAGAAGGAATTGACTTCACTGAAACATATGCTCCAGTAGCAAGACTGGAAGCAATCAGGTTACTTTTATCTTATGCAGTCAATAATGGTATTACTCTATATCAAATGGATGTGAAAAGTGCATTTCTAAATGGTGTCATATCTGAAGAAGTGTATGTCAAACAACCTCCTGGTTTTGAAGATTTGTCAAACCCTGATCATGTGTTTAGACTAAAGAAGTCACTCTATGGACTCAAACAAGCTCCCAGAGCTTGGTATGAGAGATTGAGTACTTTTTTGGTTGACAATGGTTTTGAAAAAGGGCAAGTTGACAACACACTTTTCAAAAAGACCATTAAGAAAGACATTTTAATCATTCAAATATATGTTGATGATATCATTTTTGGATCAACTAATGCCACTCTTTGCAAGAATTTTTCTAAGCTTATGCAGGATGAGTTTGAAATGAGCATGATGGGAGAATTGAAGTTCTTTCTTGGTATTCAAATAAATCAAACAGAGAAAGGAACATTCATTCATCAATCCAAATATATAAAGGATCTTCTGAAGAAGTTCAACTTAGAAGATTGCAAACCCATGAATACTCCAATGCATCCTACATCAAGTCTAGGCAAAGAAGAGTCTGAAGGCAAGGTTGATCAGAAGCTGTATAGAGGTATGATTGGGTCTCTTCTTTATCTAACTGCCTCAAGACCTGACATTTTATTCAGTGTCTGTTTGTGTGCAAGATTTCAATCAGATCCTAGAGAATCTCATCTCACTGCTGTGAAGAGAATCTTTAGGTATTTGAAAGCTACTTGTAACATTGGATTACTGTATCAGAAATCCAATGACTACAAGCTGATTGGATTCTGTGATGCTGACTATGCTGGTGATAGAATTGAAAGAAAATCCACCAGTGGTAACTGCCAGTTTATTGGTGAGAATTTAATTTCATGGGCTAGTAAAAGGCAAACCACCATAGCTATGTCAACAGCAGAAGCTGAATACATATCAGCAGCTAAATGTTGTACACAACTACTCTGGATGAAATATCAATTGGAAGATTATCAAATCAGCAGTAACAATATTCCTTTATATTGTGACAATACTGCAGCTATTCACCTTTCTAAAAACCCTATTTTACATTCAAGAGCTAAGCATATTGAGATTAAACATCATTTCATCAGAGACTATGTTCAAAAAGGTGTAATTGATCTCAAGTTCATTGAAACTGAAAATCAATGGGCTGATATCTTTACAAAACCTTTAGCTGTTGAACGTTTTGATTTTATCAAAAAGAATCTGAACATGATGGAAATCTCTGATTAACTTAGACTCTGATGAAAAATTGAGTTTGTGAGAATCTAATAGTAATCAGAAGATGAAGTCATCAGAACCTTCTGTATCAGAAGTTGTGATGAGAGTATCTTCTGACATACTATCAGAATCTGATTAGAAGGTAAATGGTTCTGGCGCGTAAGTAAAAATCTTTTGTAAAAACCCTTTCGTTTTCTCAAACTTACGTGTCAGTTATTTAACAATCTTCTAATACACATGTCTTGTTGCAAGAGGGTAAAGAAGTTGGTTAATGATGATTAGCATTTCATATTCCCAATTGTGGTAAAATACTCTACTACCCCTGTGTATGTGTACTTGTTTTTTGCGCGTAAGTATTTAAACACACTAACTGTTCACATTCACACTTTTGCACTCTCACAACCTACACTTTCATTCTTCTAAAACACAGAGCAATTTCTTTCTCCCTCTTTAGAAACCCTATATTCCAAATTTCATCCATGGCATCCTCATCAACATTCTTGAATAGAACTTGTATGATCCTACCAAATGAATCCAACCCTACTGAGTTCGCAAAAGATCAACGACCGTATAAGTATGACGAAATCAATGTGGCTATTGAAAGTCTCGTTGATCTTGAGAGCATTAGGGTAAACGGTTTCGCTGATGTTGTTAACCTCTACAAAAAGCAAGGTTTGGAATATTACTTTGATCTTCTCAATGGACCAACCTATTCTGAATTGGTAAAGGAGTTTTGGATGAAAGCTTCATTCATTACAAGAGATGTTTATGACAAGAAAGTCAGGGAAAAGATGGAAGAACACCCTGAATGGAAGGAGAGAACCCCAGAAGAAATGGGTTTGAGATCGTTTTACTCTACTGAGATTGAATCCTTCGTGGCTGGATTCAGAATCTCCATCAGACTCTGCCACATTCTTTAGGCTCTGAAGCTCAAGCGTGATGGTGTGATAATCAGACATTCTGATGAAGCAGGTCCTGATGTGGATGAATATCTGTTCAAACCTAAGACCAACCCAAAGGATAAGTTTGAATGGACAAATAATTGCAAGATAATCTACAGGATCTTGATTGATAGTGTTCTGCCCAAGTTGGGAGGCACTGATCAAATATCAAGCGTTCAGAAGCTATTCACATATAATGTTGCTAAAGGAAATATTGTTGATATTGGAAGGCTTATTTTTGATAACTTGTGCACATCTATTGTCTCTAGCAAAGCTATTGTTAGACACTCAAGACTACTGAGCCACATGTTTGCACAGTGTGGTTTGTTGGATGCTGTTACTCCATATCTTCCTGGCTTAAGTACCTTTCTGCTTGGTTCCAAGATTGTGAATAGTACTACACTAAGGTATTTAAGGCTGGTGAAGAATAATGAGATAGTTCATCCAACACATCCTGTGTTACTCAGAAATTCTGAGAAAGGCATTGGTGAAAGTTGGCTTGTACATGTCAGAGATAGTGAAGCAAAAAGAGTGATAGAAGCACATGCAGATTTCATGAAAAAGCTAGGTGCTGATATAGGAGATGGAGCACCTACAAAACTGACTGTAAGACAATCAAGGCTTTTGGAACAGCCTCTTAAACTAGATCAAGTCAAGAGAAAGGCTGCCAAAAGCCCTGCTGGAAAGAAAGCTGCTAAGGCTCCAAAAACTACTGCTCCAAGATCCTCTAAACCAAGAGCAAAGAAAATGATACTGCAGGATCTTACTGAGGAAGAAAAGGAAGCAGCTGTTGTACAGGCAGCATTGGCAAAGGTTGAAGAGTTCAATAAGAAGCAAGAGGCTCTGAAGGATGGTTATGAGTGTGGCATTGAAGAATCTGTATTTGATAAAATGCATGAGAAGCTTCCCAAAAGGATTGATCCTTATAATCTGCTGGCAAAACAGACTTTGTATGGAAATGAAACTGGTAAGTTTTCTACTTTTCTTGGAGACGGCAAAGGAATTAGGGATTATTTCAAAAGGCTTCAATTTCCTTCTGAAATAAGAGTTAAACATGCTTTTGATAAGTTTTTAAAAGGAGTTCATTCTGAGAAAGACAATAATCTTTCTGAGAATCAACCAATATCAGAGCAGTTTAACCTCATCCTACATAACCCATCAGAATCCCAAACTAATCTTATAAACAATGATGCAGCACAAGCTTCAACAAGTACTGCTCCAATCATTCAAACTTTGGATGAAGATTCTGATAAAACACCTTCACCACCCCCTGATAATTCTATCACAAAAACCCTACCCATTTCTGAGAATGTTCAACCTGTGAACACTCAAGAAAACACTGAACCAGAAAATGACCCACAACCAGAAGTTGCTCAACCAGAACATAATCCACAGCCAGAAAATGAACCTGAACCAGAAAATGATCAACCAGAAAATGAACCTCCACCAGAACATACTACATCAGGCCATAACAACCAAAAATCACCAGAACATGAGCAAGAGCAAGTCTCTGATACTTTTCATTCTGATGAACATGTACATGAGCAATCCCCACATCATGTGGCTACGGACAACTCATGTGATTTACCTACACCTATCAAACACCATGTTCAACAAATCAATGAGACTCTGAATCTTGAAATCCTACAAAGAACCCCTCCTGACCAATCACAACATCTCCAACACCTTTTGCAGGATCTCTCTATGGACTGCATATTCTTCCCACCTCACCTACCCTCAAGAATAGCCAATGAACCTCTTGACCAAACTCAGGATGACATTACTAATTTGCTAAAAGCCGTTGACAAGAATCTTAGGAGAATGTCCAGTGTCATTCCACACAGGTCCATTGACACAGCGCACATTGACAAAGAGTGTGACCTAATGGAACAAAATCTGGTTCTCATGCTTCGCTCTGTCAGGAAGGCATACACTACATACCTGAATTTGAGAAATGAGTTAGCTAGGAAGGAAGAGGAAGAGAGGCGTGAAAGGGAGAGATTGGAAGCTGAGGAGAGGGAAAGAAAAAGATTGGAGGATGAGCGTATAGAAAGGGAAAGGCAAGCTGCTGAGCAAGCTAGGCTAGCAGAGGAAGCTAGAAGAGCTGCTGAACAAGCAAGGCTTGAACAAATTGCTAGAAATGCACCAGAGTATGCTCAGCACATAAGGGAAAATCAAGACAATTTTCAGAGAAGACTTGATGAGCATTCCTCCATGTTGGCTGCTATTATGACTACTCTTCAGAGCATCAATGCAAGATTGCCTCAGCAACCTGATCAACCTTAACCCCTAGGATTCTATGCACATGTTCTGTTTATTTGTTTAATGATTTACCTTGTTCTGCCTGTATCTGTTTTGTAACTTGTTGAATATTTTTTCTTATCAAGTACTCTGTTGCTTATTCAATTATCTTCTGTGTTCATTATTTATTTCTATGTTTATTATTTGTTGTCTATTTCTTTTGTGTTTTCATAAATAATTTTGAGACAAAAATCAACACAAAGATTTCAAAGCTAAATAATGAGTTTATTCAATTGAAAATTGTTGATTACATGAGTTTCTATCCAACTTTTCACTTGGATCCTACATAAAACAGTTAGTCCTAAATCTAGCTTATTTGAATCTAAGGGAAATGGAAGAGTTCACGACATTCTCTTCACTTCCTTATTGGGAAATCAATGAAAAGTGATCTCATTGATTATGAAGAGAAGTATTCTTCCTTGGGAGGAACGTATGTACTCAAGAATTCCTTCCAATCAGAATCCCATTCAGATTCTGACTCAGATAAGGACTCTTGTTGTTTAGCCTTGGATCTCGTTTGATATTTGACTCTGACAGGAGCAGAAGTTGATGCCCTCATCTTCTGAAGTTTCTTCTTAGACTCTGAGTCATGTTGAATCTTCACTTTCTTCTTCTTCTTCTCCTGCACTCTCTTACTTTTGATCACTTTTCTATCCTTCTCCATTATTGATTTTTCACAATGAAATGGAAGTGTTGAGTGAAATGACAGAGTGAAATGACAAAGTTCATGGTCCTTATATAGTGGTTTCAAAATGGACAAGTTCTTGGTTCTTACGACAAGCCATTTAATTGGAGTAGTTGTAACCACCTTGACTGCATTGAAACTCTACTTTTGACCATTTTTTTCAAAATTGTCATTTATTTCTTGTCAGTTTTATCTTTTTGTTTAATGACAAAAGGGGGAGTAAGAGCTATTATTAATTTATGAGATGCTAAACTGAAACCAAATTCCAAAATTTTTATTTTTCGTGTTATTGTCTATATACAATATAATTTTGAGGAAAATATCAGTTGAAATTTGAACTTCTGATACATGGTACGTATAAAAGAAAATTGCACTTTTCTTTCATAGGTATCAGACTTAGGGGGAGAGCTTGCAAACCTAGCCTCTGAAAGTCTAGTGTATTAGTTTAAGTTCAAAATTCAAATGAATATTTTTAAACTGATTTAATTAATCATTGCTGAACTTAGGGGGAGCTTGCAAAACTCATCAACCTAAGAGATGCTTGATAAATTTTATCAACAACCATTGTAAATTAATACTTGGTTTGTCATCAATCAAAAAGGGGGAGATTGTTGGAACAAAAGAGGTTCTGACATGATCCAATTAAGTTTTGATGATAACAAAAGTATTAATATACAATAGGGTATACTAATTATTTAATCCAAGTGTGCAGATATTCAAGTTAATTTTTATATTCATTTAAAGCACATTGGAAGCTCTGATATGGCAAAGCAAACTCTGATCAGAACTTGAAGACATCAGAAGATGCATATTTGGTTCATCAGAGGATGCAAATTTTTATTCATCAGAAGATGCATATCAGACTCTGATAAAGAGCAGTGAGAGCCGTTTTGTCAGAAGAACATTCTCTGCATCAATGATTATACTCTGACATTCCAAAAGCTGATGGAATCAATCTTACCCACAGAATAGTGACGTTTGTACTATTGTACGAACTCTTTACCTGATTTGAATAAAACTTTCTCTCCAAGATTGATCACATACAAGGTTACCTGATTTGGATATCAAAGGTACTATCTACAGCTGGCGCAATCTCACCGCATCAAATTCAAATCAAACACGCTCCACCTTCATCTATAAATTGGAGCGAGTTTGAAGCTTTGGGACAACACACTTGAACAATTTGAAAAGAGCTGTTACTCTGCCAAATTCATCCTAAAGCACAAAACTGCAAATACAACTTGAACTCATATTCAAAATCCAAGACTCCAGTTTCAGCTTCTGTTAATTCATTAGTTGAACCTTAGAATTTTGTATTAAGATTCTAAGTTAAGTCTTGTATCAAAAGTTGTATTTAATTTGTAACTGAACATTGATCTTCATATCAATTGTTCAGACTCTGTTTTTCTAAACTTGTGTATTGAAGTCTCTTGCCTGCGTGCTTGAGCATTAGGAAGTCTCTTGTTTGTATACTTGAGCATTGGAAGTCTCTTGCCTGTGTGCTTGAGCAATTGTAATCTTTGGTGATTATAGTGAACTCTCTTGGAAGTACAAGAGGACTGGACGTACTCTCGGTTTGTGAGGGGAACCAGTATAAAAATCTCTGTCTCTATCTTTCTCTCCTTCTCTCTACCTTCAAAGTTATTCTTGATTGTGTTTTGTTTTCTAACCGCTGCAAACTCTGATAAGTTCTCTGTAACTTAGAAGAAATTTTAAATTACCAAAAACACAATTCAACCCCCCCCCCCCCCCCCCCCCCCCCTTCTTGTGTTTTTCACACCTTCAAATGTATGTCCCCTACTCGTGCATAATTGTACTTTCCTTTGTTAAACACTTAAACTAAAATGAATTTTGGAACATTGGTTTTTTTATGATAACATTGTACATAAGATAACAATTGGATAGTTTAAGTATGTTCAAGTGTACAAGACAATAACTAAAAATCTATATTTGATGATAAAAATTTGCATTTGAAGGACATGTTGACCATGTTAAAAAGTCAACCCTTAAGGTCAAAAGTCAACTCTGATACCAACAAGTTTTTAATACTAGCGTGCTTCTGAGAAGAGTTGACAAAAGGCAAAGTTCTAAGCAAGACACTTCAAGAGACTAAAGAGCAACTTCTGCATCTAAAGAACAAGTTTTGAAGGTCGGTTAAGCATAAGACAAGTTTTGAATCTGAAATAAGATTCTTAAGGATTCAGGCTTTCACTAAGATTGTGAAGTGACAATGTCAAGTACTGTACTTTTTTGAAGTGTCTGCTTATAGGACTGACATTTTTGTTCTCTTGTTCAAGAATGCCAACATCATATTGACTTGGTCCAAGCATTTTGTCTGTGTTGCATTAAATGCACACAACAAGCATGTTCACAGTCAATGGTATGTTCATAGGGATAATTTCCAAAAAAACTACAACATATCATTCCTAGTACCGCAAAGGATTTGTTTATCAAGTAAATGGTTTGATCAAAAGGAGAAAAAATTTCAACGTTCAAATTAGCTTTTAGCGAGTCTAGCCAAGCTGACTTAAGGTCAAAAGTCAACATTGATACCAACAATTAAATGGGTTGATCGAAAACTGATTTTTCTTTTTAATAAAATAACCAAAATAAACATTTTATTTCCCTTTCTTTCCTTGACCGTGCTTACTTTATTTTGGCATGTTTAGTGTTTTTCGGTTAAATCTTCATCTTCTCATAGTGCTGTGATAAGTGCCAAAAGTGGTAATTTTACATATATATTTTATGCACTTATTAACTTGTTTTAAAAGTAATTTCATATAAAAAAATCCAACTAATTGTAATATTAGTTTTAATTAGGAAATTTGTCATTTATGTTATTTCTACCTAATTCCAACACTTTTTGTAGGTGAATTTGGATTTAATGGATTTTGGGATGAAAAAGTAAAGATTTTGAGGCTAAGTTGTTGGCTAAGCGACTGAAAAGCGACCCAAGTCAGAAAGTGCGAAATAACAAGTTATCCACAAAAAAGCGACGCAAGTGATGCTCGCTAAACGAGGTCCAAGCAAGGTCTAAGCGGGGCTGTCGCTAAGCGAAGAAATTCGTCGCTAAGCGAGCTGAGGCGGCTGAAAAGTACTTCAAAGTGAAGAAATTTGTCGCTAAGCAAGCCGCTTTGTCGCTAAGCGAACTTATGTTTTTAAAACTGATATAAATAGCCGCCAGAAACAGAAAAATCCACTTCCATTCACTCCCAAACACATCCAAACGCAGAGAGAAGCTCAGGAGACCAATTTTGAAGGAGATTTGAAGGTGGACACACAACAATTGTTTGAGGAATCAACATTGTAATGTTTGTTCATCTCTTTTCTTTTCATCTTTATTAAAGTTATCATAACTATGGGTAACTAATTTCTCTTTTGTTGGGGGTTCGATGTAACTTATTCTACTAGTATGTGTTTCTATTGATCATGGCGTTATTTATCATTTTAGTTGCTAATCAATATTGATGTTGTTCTTGTTTTTATGGTTTTAATTTTTAGAGTTGAAATGTTATAAGAATATATTTTTTGAATCTTGATCTAGGATAACATCTATTAAAAGCTAAGAACTAGGAATAGACTTAGAATTAATATTCACTGGAAGGATTGGAACTTAATGCTATTATATCGATTAATCACTCGAGGGATCGGAGTTTGATAGTTATAATAGATTTCTCGATGTTATCTGGGAACGAAAACATTTGACGAGTAAATACGTGATAATATTCATGAGTTGCTTGAATATGTATAATTGAATAAGGAAATACGTACGAATGTGGCAATTGAGTCTAATCCCAGCAATTTAATTTCTCTATCAATTTAGTCAATTTTACCACTTTGTATGTTTTTGCAAGTTTTCACAAACAACCGTCTTAACACTACTAGAAAATATGCATTTAGCAACCGATTTAGAGACCGAAATATTTTGGTTGCTTTAGAGACCGAATTAGAGACTGATTTTTCGGGCATCAAAGTAAAAAAAATCAGTCGCTATATCGGTCAATAATTAATTGTAGAGACCGAATTAGAGACCAATAATTAGCGACCAATATTTCGGTTGCTTTAGAGACCGAATTAGAGACCAATATTTTGAGCGTTAAATCCAAAAAAAATCGGTTGCTAAATCGGTCTCTAATTAATTATAGAGACCAAATTATATACCGATAACTAGCAAGCAGAATATCCGTCGCAATATTTTTTATTTTGCAAATCACTAAAAACAATTAATCAAGTATTATTGAAAGCCATTTTTTTAAAATATAGTATATAATAAGACTACTGGTTCCAAATAACTCCAACAAACTTCAAAGCGAGTACAGGGAACCGCAAAATGCAGAAATGCAAACCTTATTCGATATTTATTATTATTTTTTAACACTTTTTGGAAAAAATAATTGTGTTTTTGTTGGCAGTTGGTTCACATATTTTTCAAATCTCTATGGCTTCCCTCACACAATTCACTCATTCACTTAATTATAAGTTCACTTGTTCTCTCCTCCTCCACTTGACCAGCAATAGCTTCGCCTTCAAACTCTAAATTATTGTTCTCAACGCCTCGATTTGTCACCCACGCTCAAACACTAGTTTCATTGTAACGCCCCGAGTTGTAGAACTATATATTAATTTTTATTTAGTCAGTTCTAGTCTATTTTAATTGCTTTGATGTAGGGTGTGTGACTATTTAATTATTATAATGTGATAGATAATTAATAAAAAAACTATAGAGTAAAGGGGATGAAATAGTGGGATAAATGATTTAATTATAAATAGAGAACTTCTAGTAAATAAAATGAGTGGAGAAAAAAAAATCTTATAAAAAAAATGAGTGGAGAAAAAAAATCTTATAAAAATAAAAAAAATGAGTGGAGAAAAAAAAGGAATGAGGATTTGTATGACTTGGAGAGGAAACCTAGCTAATCATTATAAATAGAAGAAAACCTAAGGAAATAAGAATTACCATCTCCACCTATTTTACAAAAAAAAAAAAAAAACAGAAAATATAGAGAGAAAAGGAAAAGAACGTGGAAACAAAAAGAGAAAGAAAACCTTGAAGCTTAGGAAGAATTGAGAGGGGAGAGAATCAATCGGAGAGATCACCGCTAAATAAAGGAAAGAATTCAGAAAACATTAAGGTAAGGGGTTTGATGCTCTTCATGGATTAGAATTGATAGTTGACCGTGATAGAAGTCTTTTGTTCCTTAAATTCTTGTTAAAATTGTTTTGTTACTACTATCATATTTGTCGTGCTATGAACCATGCATATACCTTGTGATACTATGCGCTATTCATATACTGAGATTATTATACCACTGTTTCTGAGTTTTTGCAAATATGTGTATACTATGCCCTATGCTTGAACTATAGTGTATGAGATGATGCTTACAATAATTCTAAGTGTAATTTGATGTATATTCCTATGTGATCGTGTGATAGTTACCAAATCAACAATTTGTGTACATGTTTTATTAGGTTGTGTAACTATTTGTATATATATATGTATCATAGTCATCGAATCAGTTAAGGGAACCAATTAAGGGAGCATGGTTGATTGATACTGTGAGGAATTGCCTTGAAAACTCAGAAACAGGAAAATCAGAAAACTGAAGAATTTGAGATTTTGTCATTCTGCCACCTGCGCCGCGCTCAGGGTGGCTGCGCCGCGCTCAGGCCGCTGGGAAAATCCGATTTTGTGCAGATTTTGTGGAAAAATTTGTTTCGGAAAGTATCTGTTTTGGATTCTGTTTTATTTTATAAGATAGATTTGTTTCTAGTTTTTAGGCATGTATTTTTCTATAAATAGAGGTTGTTTATTCATAGAAAAATCAAGAGAGCAAGAGAGCAAATAGAAACAAGATGTAGGGAATTAGGGTTTGCCACCACACAAGACTAGGGTCTTAGGATCCTAGGGATTTGGGCAAACTATTCTTGGGATCATCTTGTGGGATCACCTTGGGTAGACTAGGTAAAATTGAGTCTCTTGGCCACGGGAAGAGATTCGGGATCTTGGGTAGAATTAGGATTAATTCTTGTAACCCTTGTTTGGGAATTTCTTGTAAAGTGGTGACTATTTGATCTAGTAAAACGGAGAGTTGCTCTCTCCCCCAGACGTAGGTTCATTAACACCGAACTGGGTAAACAATATCTTGTGTTCTTCTTTCTCTTGAATTATTTACTTTCATCATCTCTATCAACTTTAATTTGGTTACTTGATTAATTTGCTCCACACATCAAAATTCATTGGTGTGATTTTATCGTCGAATTCACAACAATTGGCGCCCACCGTGGGGCAAGGATCAAATCGATAATCAGGTACCATGGGTTCTAAGTTTGATATTGAGAAGTTCACCGGAAGTAACGACTACGGGTTGTGGAAGGTGAAGATGAGGGCGGTGTTAATTCAAAATGTGTTGAGGCGTTGAAGGGAGAAGCACGGCCTGGAGAGGCGGTGGAATAATACTCGGGTGACTGTTGAAACAACAACTTTGTTATAAGAATCAGAAGATGCTAGTGAAAGTTAGGAAGCGGTGGAGTATTAAGTCATGAACTTTCGATACTCCTATCACATGTGTTTGAAGAAGGAATACCGTGAAAAATCCAACAGAGGTTTGAGGTATGGTTTTTGGTTTGTCTTACGACGTTTGACAAATCATGTGTTTTCTTTTACATGATGTGAGGTATGTTTCTAAACTTTGATGCATGAATAGTTGGTCTACTATTGGTTATGCATTTGTTACTAGTGGTGATTCTCATATGGTTGAGTTGTGAAACTTTGGTTGATTCTTGTTAGTGACATAGGTTTAGTTGAACTAGTGAAACGAGGTTTACTAGGTGTTGGAACTAAACTGGAATTGTTGGATACTAACAATGGCCTGAAGTTCGTTTCAGAGCAGTTTGACAGTTTTGCAGGTTACAAGGTGTGAACATAGTGAAAATATCGGTTCGTGGCTTTGGTGGAGGAATCTCAGATTGAGGTGGAGTTTGTTACTAGTTGGACTAGAGGAAGACAAACAGTCAACAATGGCTCTTGGCTATCTAATGAGAGGTAGGGAGAAGAGTGGAATTGTTGCACCAAAGTGGTATGGCTATGAAGACCTTGTGGGTTATGTTTCAATTGTGACTGAAGAAGTGCAAAACTTGAAAGATCTTCAGGGAGGCAATTGAAAGCAACAGTGATCAGACTTGGTAACTTGTGAGACTGCGGGAGGTAGTTGGATACAAGGAGAGTCCGATGTTGCAGCTTGTGGAACCGCCTAAAATTCCAAGGTTGGTTTGGAGCCAAGCAATACTTCGAGAGGACGGAAGACATTCCGGGGGTCGAAGGGTGGTGAAGGCTTGTAGGGTTGTCCTAAAAATCCAAGGACAATCGGAGGCAAGCGATTCTTCAGGAGGACGGAAAAGGCACAATCCGGGGGCTGAAGAGGGTACGGTGGAGCTTGTAGGGTTGTCCTAAAATTCCATGGACAATTGGAGGCAAGCGTTTCTTCGAGAGTACGGAGCGGTACACTCCGGGGGTCGAAGAGGGTGAGGTGAAGCTTGTTAGCTATCTAAAAATCCGATGATAGTTGGGAGCAAGCGTTTCTTCAGGGAGGTACGGACTTGACCAGTTCGAAGTCTGAAGAGGGAGGTGGTGAATCTTGTGGGTGCTACCAAACATCCTATGGTAGTGGGATGCAAGATCTTCATGAGGGCGGAAGGTATTCCGAGGGATGAAGGGGAGGTACAGCTTGTGGGAAGCAAGTGGAGGATGGTGCCTATGTCGAGGTTCAAGTGAGACTTGGACTTGGCCGGTGATCTTGGATAGAAGATTCAAGATGGAGAGAGCAACACGGTGGTTGATTGGATCACCATCGTTTTAAAGGCAAGGTGGAGAATTGTGAGGAATTGCCTTGAAAACTCAGAAACAGGAAAATCAGAAAACTGAAGAATTTGAGATTTTGTCATTCTGCCACCTGCGCCGCGCTCAGGGTGGCTGCGCCGCGCTCAGGCCGCTGGGAAAATCCGATTTTGTGCAGATTTTGTGGAAAAATTTGTTTCGGAAAGTATCTGTTTTGGATTCTGTTTTATTTTATAAGATAGATTTGTTTCTAGTTTTTAGGCATGTATTTTTCTATAAATAGAGGTTGTTTATTCATAGAAAAATCAAGAGAGCAAGAGAGCAAATAGAAACAAGATGTAGGGAATTAGGGTTTGCCACCACACAAGACTAGGGTCTTAGGATCCTAGGGATTTGGGCAAACTATTCTTGGGATCATCTTGTGGGATCACCTTGGGTAGACTAGGTAAAATTGAGTCTCTTGGCCACGGGAAGAGATTCGGGATCTTGGGTAGAATTAGGATTAATTCTTGTAACCCTTGTTTGGGAATTTCTTGTAAAGTGGTGACTATTTGATCTAGTAAAACGGAGAGTTGCTCTCTCCCCCAGACGTAGGTTCATTAACACCGAACTGGGTAAACAATATCTTGTGTTCTTCTTTCTCTTGAATTATTTACTTTCATCATCTCTATCAACTTTAATTTGGTTACTTGATTAATTTGCTCCACACATCAAAATTCATTGGTGTGATTTTATCGTCGAATTCACAACAGATACTAGTGAGTTCATACCTCTATACTTATAGATGAATAGATATATGTTAACTAAGTTAGCTGTCGTTGATGCATGTCAAGTCTATTTGTATGATATTTATTTTTATATGAGGATGTGCACTGTTATGGGGCTTACTTAACTCTAATTGATTGAATCCCTCCCTGCTTGATTAATAATAATAAATTGTTTATTATTAGTTGTTATTAACTAATTAAAATTAAGAATTATTTTGAGATAATTGTTATCCTATTTGCGTTGAGTTGATCTATGATGTTGAATGAGATAATTAAAAATAACTATTGTCTCAGTAATTATATATATTGTCGAGTTATATATTGACCAATGCTAATTTGCATCATAAATATAAATTTATGCTCATGTGATATGAATTGTACATATCCAGATTTATATTATAAGTGGAAGGAGTTGCTGTGTCAATGCATGAAGTTGTCAAAATCGAAGGATGTGCGAAGATATACACTAAAGAAGTCATTGATAATGCATTTAGCGATCGATTTTCATCAAAATCGATTGCTAATTCGGTTGCTAAACGTGATTTTTCTATTAGTGTATAAAGCCTTGATGAACCGAAGCTTTAATTTATTTTCTATTGGAGGTTTATTTTGTAATATTGACTTTGAAGAAAAAAGCATTAGTTAAAGCCTTGTTTAATACTTTGCTAAGTTAGTCTAGGTATAGATTTAATGTAATAGCCGATACTAAGCTTTACTTTATTTTCTATAGGAGATTTATTTTTCATATAATCTTTGATTAAGCATATCTTAAAAAATTGTAGCCCATATATATATAGACACACACACACACACACATATATATATATATATATATATATGGGCTACAATTTTTTTATTTAAAAAAATCAAAATTAGCAACCGAATTAGCGACTGATTTGTTTAAAAATTAAATAAAGTGGTCACTAAATCAGTTTCTAATAGCGTCGGCATTGCGTCGAACAATCTGTCTCTAAGATATTCTTTCAATTCAGTCTCTTAATTGGTTGCTGATATTGGTTGCTAATTCGGTCTCAAAATTCAGTTGCTAATCGGTCGCTACAAAATTGGTTGCTAATTTGGTCACTATAGATCAGCGACCAAGGTTTTTGCTACTGATTTTGATTGGTTGCTAAATCGGTCGCTAATTGAATTAGCAACCGATTTTGATGAGAATCAGTCGCTAAATCGGTTGCTAAACGCATGTTTTCTAGTAGTGTAAAACTATCTTACTTAAAATTATATTAATTGTTGAACGGCATCGATATCGCACCAGTCCATGTGGAGACGATAATTAACATACTTACAATTGAGGGAGGCGCAAATGAATCTATTGCAGTCACTACTCCATCAATCTCTCAAGATCAGTATGATAGACTAATGATTTTACTTTAGAATTCAAACCTTGTTCAAAATTCAATACCTGTAAGCTCTAATCAGGTTGGTTCTTCAAATGTTCTTGATCATACATCAGGAATTAACAAACGTATAAGCTCTTTTTCCAATAATGCATGTAATCTTTGTACTTGGATATTAGATTCAGGTGCTAGTCACCATACATGCATTTCACTAAATTAGTTTCAATCCCATTAACATAAAATTACCTAATAGAAATTTCGCAAATGCAAAATGTTCTGGCACTGTTAGTTTTTCTCAACAATTTACCATTATTAATGTTCTTTATGTGCCTGGTTTTTCAATCAACTTGATTATTGTATCCAAATTGTGTCACACACTTAATTGTCTAATTTAGTTTTATGATTCCAATTGTCTTATTTAGAATCAGAAGATTTTGAAGATAACTAGTTCTGAGCATGAAGGATTGCACAACCTGAACTTGACAATAGACTAGCTATCACACAATAGACTAGCTAGCTTACACCCCAAATTTCCTTATGTAAATGTTGTTCATAATGGAATTTGTGATATATTCCACCTTACTAGGCATAAGAAACTACCTTATAGTAATAGTTTTAATAAGCTAACCATGCTTATGATGTAATCCATTTTGACATTTGGGGTTCCATTTCAATAAAGTCCATTCATGGACATTCTTACTTTCTAACTGTTGTTGATGACTTTAGTAGATATACTTGGGCTATCTTAATGAAAACTAAAGCTGAAGTAAGACAAAATGTTATAAATTTTATTAAAATGATAAAAACTCACTTTAATTACAATGTTAAAATTCCCAGATCAGATAATGGTCTTGAATTCATTATGCCTGAATTATACTCTAGTTAAAGAACATTGCATCCGAGTCTTTAGTCACCTCAACAAAATGGTAGAACAGAAAAAAAGCACCAACATGTTATTAATTATGCTATAGCTTTATTGTATCAGTCAAATTATGTTGTGCTACATGCTACGTACCTACATCATAAATAGGATTATTACTCATATTCTTAAAAATAAATCACCTATGAACTTTTATTTGACTGTTTACCTTATTTGAATGAGTTAAAAGTTTCCGGCTCTTTGGCCTATGCCTCAACTCTTTAGGTAAATAGAACAAATTAAACTATCACCTAGAGGTAGAAAATGCATTTCACTTGACACCACTTAACCAAATGTGACTGACAGTACTTTACCCCACACACAAGATACAAACTCTGCATCTGATAACACATTATTTCCCTTTGAATTCAGGTGGGATTGTTAATTGTTGTTGGTCAAGTATATTGTTCTTATCTACGAAACCACGGTTGGCCCGAGGGTCAATCGACTAAAGTCAGAGATTTAGATCCCAAATTTTTGGACTAAAAAAAGCGATAAAAAATAAAAGTTCAATGATTGACCTTAACAATATTTATTGCCCGGGAATTAGATTCATAAAAATTTATAATTTGTTATACTTTTTTTTTATTACCAAAATTAGTTATTATAAACGAGTTTTGTTTATTGAAGTTGAAATGATAAATGTTTAGAATGAATAAAATGAGTATGTGTGTATATCTATACTAATATATAAAGGGGATACAAATTTTTGGGATGACTTTTTCATTATTCCTATTTTACCCTTAAAAAATAACTTTCACATAAAAATCGATTTTCAGTTTTTTTTAGTAAATAATTTTTTTTTTCTTCTTAATAACTAAGCACAACTTCCACATAAAAGTAGGTTTTCAGTTTTTTTATAATAACAAATTTTTTTCTTTTCTTAATAACCAGCCACAACAAAAAAGGATGTAACTAAGTCCAATAAAAAAGGAGATTAAGTAGTTATTTATATTTGCACAATAGAGAATATCAATCACAAAAAAAAAAAAAAAAAAATATCGATCACACGGGGGCTAGTATATATAATTTAGGGATAACAAAAAATTCTTACACACGATAGTTGTGGTTGTGGATAAAATTCACCATTGGCACAAGACAAATAGTTTAGCGGATAGATGAACAACTTATTTAAATATTGAATGAACATAAATTTATTTTAATAGTATTAATTGTAATTAGTTAGATGATAATATATATTTTTGTTTTGCTAGTAGCACAATGTACTCCATAAACTTGAAAAATTGTCTTTTATTTTTATTAATGTATGCAAAAAAGATGAAAGGAAAGAAAAAAGAAAAATATGAAAATAAAGAAGAGATCAGAGAAATAATGATGCAAGTAATATTACATGAAAAATTATGGAGAAAATGAATTCTAATATCTGTATGGTGTTATGCCTATAATATAACTAGATGTGAGTATTTTTGGTGATTGATATGCATGACTCCAAATGTCATATTTAATACACGGAAATGAAAGAATTGTGTATGGTTTCTTAATATTAAAATTTTAATTTAAACTTCATAATTGGTTGGTGGTGTCATACATGTAATTGGTTGGTGGTGTTCTTGTTGATTAATATATATGACTTCAGGAATAATATTTAACACATGAAAATGAAATAAAATAAATTGTGTGTTATTTATCTAATATTAAAAAAATTTAAAACGTTATGATATATTATTGGCTAAACTACATATTTGGTCCTTTACGTTTATTTTAGGTTTCAATTTGGTCCCTTACGTTTAAAAAGTTTTAATTTGGTCCCTTACGTTATCAACGTTTGCATTAGTTGGTCCCTTCCGTCAGATTTCACTGTTCCACTGTTTCAATTGGACACATGTCAACATGTCCATGTGTCCACGTGTCAATCCACGTGTGCAAACCGTTTGCCAAGTAAGCAAACCGTCCGTCACATGTGCAAAAACTGACGGAAGGGACCAAATTGAAACCTAAAATAAATGTAAGGGACCAAATCGAAACTTTTTAAATGTAAGGGACCAAATTGAAATATAAAATAAACGTAAGGGACTAAATGTGTAGTTTAACCTATATTATTTGTGCTTTGTTCAATTCTTTAATTAGATTATGCCAAATTTAAATTTTTAAATTAAAAGTAAAATTCTTAATATTAGATGAAGTTCAAGTTTGATATCTAACTTATGTGAATAAAAAGTTTGATATCTAACTATGTTGGGTCGGCCTTGGTTGGAACCTCAAAGATAGTGCATTATTAGATCCGGTAAACTTGCAAAATTCAATGGTCTATTTTTTTTTACAAGATCAAATGGTCAATATTAAAAAATAAATTATCAAAATTGATTTCCACCTAATAAATTTGGTGTTAAAAGTTAAACGTCCGGAAGACACCAATTTGACTAACGAAAACACATTTAATAAATCTTAACAAGACGCTTATTAGTTTGGGGATCAACCTACTTGAGTTGGTCTGGTTATATTGGTTTGGGATCTGGGAATGTTCCTCTTTAAGGTTTTATGTTCGATTCTCTCTTGTGCTAATTTGAATTGATTAATTTAGCTTCATTAAAAAAAATTAGGGTATCAAAGTGAAATGAACAATTTAGTTAATAAACTAAAAAGTAATTTAATCTAATAAACAAAAAAAGGAAATAATTCTAATAAACTTTGATAAAAATTTATTCTATTTAATCAAAATACAGCTAAATACCATGCATATTTCCATATCATCAGTTCCTCATAGTTATGAAAAACAAAGTGATTGGTTCTTTGTTAGGGCCTTTATAGGAGACTAAACTTGCTTGGAAACCTAGTAAGTTATGTAGTAAAGAGGCTGAGTTCGGTTGGATGTTCTGTAGGAAATCTAGAGAGTATGTGATTTGGTTTAGCTTTTACCATGCATCTTGTTTAAGTAGGAGTTAAATACTTTGATAAATATTAAACTTGTGTTTTATTAAGGAATAACTTTAGTAAGGAAAAAAAAAAACTCCTAACAAAAATGTTTTCTATTTAAAGTTATTTAAGAAAATGTTTTAAAATAGTTAAACAATTAAGTAATTTATTTATAATATTTTTTTATATTTTTTTAACATTAATATCTTAATTTTTTTATTTGTGTTATGATCAAACTTTAATATATATTTTTTTAAAAAAAATTAAATGAAAATGACAGAAATTTAATTGTAGTTTTAATAATATTGATGGATATGTAACCTAATGATACGGTGGACGGAATTGGATCCTCTCAATCTCTATTTCTCTCAATCTCTCTCAACGATTAATCCCAGCCATTATTCTAAATCTAATGGTAGAAAGAGAAATTGAGAGAGATTGAGAGAAATAAAGATTGAGAGGATCCAATTCCAAAAAGTAATTTATTCAGATTAATTTTGGATGACAAATTAAAAAATATAATTTGATTTAATTCAATTTTATGCGATTTAATTCAAAGTATTTAAGATAGGAGAAAGTGCGAAAATATCCATTCTGGTTCAAAGTGAGAGTGTGTTGACTGGTGAAAATTGTGCGATCGAATCCAATGGAGAAAGAGGAAGCAACAGTGAATCGGAGAGAAAGCAACATAGGAGACGCCGCCACCACACTGTTGGAAGATTTCGCCTCTTCTCGTTTCTTTTCATTTTCGTTTCGTTTCTTTCATCCATCTTTTCAATTTCGTTGTTATTTTTTTCAGTGACAAGCCAGTTTTACCACCGACCAATCCTGCTTCACAAGATTCTCTTGAAAACGGTTCTTCTGCTGCTGCTGCTGCTGCTGATGATGATGATGGTATGTTATATCTTTCGAGCAAACGGTTCTTCTTCTGTATTATAGTACTTTTAATGTTTTGTTAAATAAAGAAAGAAACGAATGTGTTATGGTGTTTAAGTCAATTTTAGGTGTAAGGGAATTGTAATGTTTGTGTTTATGAGGATTGCTGTCTATTGTGTAATAAAGACAAAAGAATGTGGCTTTGGTTGATGTTTGCTTTGAGCGAAAATGAAAGTGATGTATGAGATTTGGTGTGCGTTCAGTACTAGTAAGTAGTGGACATAACAGTACATAACAGAACAAGGTAGAACATGACCGAACAAAATTGCATTGGTGAGAGAAAGTGAGATAATATTTTTTATATTCGAAAATAAAATGGATATTTTCATATTTTGTATAGTTGTACCATGGACAAAAAGTTGTCCTGTGGTTTAGTGAGAGACAAAAATTCTTGTTTTTGTCCTGTCCCTTACTGCTTATTTTGTCCAGTGTCATAATCAGTTTGTGAATCAAACAGGGTACAACAAAAGTTGTCCTGTCTAGTCCCCTGTTTTTTAGCAGATCAAACGCACGATGTATAGTGACAGTGATGTGAGTGTAACATTCGCCAAAAAATAAGTGATTCGAGTGTGTGAACAACTGAACATGAAAACTGAAATGTACTTATCGGTGAGTTGAGCTTAATGTGGATTCTCGTGTCATAGCAAAATATTCTGCGGTTATTGCAGCTGGATTGGGAAGTTCGAATGTGTCACTCTTACCGAAACCAATGTTTGTGCTGATGCTTTGGCTAATATGGGTTGGGACAGAGGAAACACGATTGTTTATGACCAATGTACAGGTCATATTAAAAAATTTCTTTTAGCTGATATTGTTGGAGCTTCTACTCCTCGGATGATTGTTACTTAGTTCTCTCTCTTTTTTTGGGCCTTGGACCTTGGCCCTCTTTTTATCCAAAAAGAAAAAGAAGACTTATTTGTGTGAAGTTATTAGGTGATTTGGTTTATGGTGTTCTTTAGATAAAGTAAAGACAATGAAGTTAGGAATTCAGAATTTGTGTTGAGTAGGAAGAACACTTTTTTTTAAGAAAATAGCAAGAATAGGAGAGAGAATTCTCCTCCAAGGGTTCCAATAGAGTCACTACTCTATTCAGTAAACTTTACAAATACTCAATAATTGTTCTCAGTAATGTCCTGTTTATAATCCTATAACAATTACAAATCCATTAATTAATAACTTCCTTAACAAACCCCTCCTTATCCTATATCATAACAGATATGTGGGAGGGTTTTGAAGGGCAAGCACTTGCAGGGTATAGTCGAGACAAGTATGGTAATTGTATCATTATAGGATATTGAGAGGTTGCCCATACATTATTTTATAGTCTCATTTTTATTGTGGATTTGTAATCTTGTAATTCATGGATGAGGCATGATTTCTTTTTGGGATATGTTTGCTTTAAGGGAATGAATTTGGTGTACTAGATTTGGTGTTTAGTGCAAGTGATGTGAGTATTGGAACAAGTGAATATGAAAACTGAAATGTAGTAGAAGAGTGATCAGTGATGTGTGTGAAGTTATTAGGTGATTGTGTGTTCTTGAGAGAAAGAAAAACTGGGAGAAGGAGATGGCTGTGTTAGTGCGGAGGCAGAGCGTATGTGACTGGCTTGTCAAAAAGGAAGTGCAGTCAAAGCAAACATTACAGTTGTGGGAGGGATTTTGTATCGTTATATGTAGAATATTGAGACATATAATAGTGGATTTGTTTTTCTTGTCGTTCATGGATTAGGCATGTTGGTCTAACCATGTAAATGATCGAAGATTTTGATATCATGCAAATGAATGATATTGTGAAATATTACAGATTGGGAAGCAATAGCTGATCTTGAACCTGACAAGTTACTGTCCCCAGTGTCCTCAGACATTTTAACTGGAGTGTCAAATATTAAATTGGTGGACACCAAAAGTCAAACCCCTAAGCGACGTGGAAGAGGAACATTCTCTTATGATAAAGATAAACTTTATAGTGATCGGATACTCGATGGCTCGATTATTGATAATATTGAGGAGGAAGAAACTCAATGTAGTTCAGAAGATAAAAAGGATACACCGAACTGTAAGTAAATCTTGTCGCGTTTCAATCTTTCAGTAAAATCTAGTTATGTATTTATTTTTGTACGCTCATAGTTTTTTGGTTTTGTATCACACAAGTTCTTTTGCAAATGGAATGATTAGTTTCTCATGATTTCTTTAAATACCCATGATCATAATTTTCATGTTGCAGTGTTTATATGCATTCATATGGTAATATATCCTTTATGTTAAGTTTTGTCTGCATAATGTATTGTGCTGAAAATAGTTGGATTACAATTTTTTTTATTCATTTCAGCAAAATATGGGACTGGCCATGTTCTTGTGTTGTCTCACTTTTCACCAAGTACTAGAACAACAGACCTGGAGAAGATTTTTGAGGATATCAAAAATTGTGATTTTGTGATTCGTTGGGTCAATGATACAGTTGCACTTGCAGTGTTCCGAACTCCTGCCGAGGGTAATTACATAATCACCCGAGTTTATTAGTTTTGTAATATCATGATTTTTACAGCATCAATGTTTATTTGTATACGTATTATTATGACGATGAGTTATGGTTGCATGTCTCTAAAGTTGATACTTTTCGGCATGATAAACATGATATTGCATGCTTGCAGTATGTATCTATGAAAACTAGTACCTGTCTACTTGAACTTGTTTATATGGACCTTTCACTTCAGCTCTCTATTGAACATCGTCCTCTAGGTGTAAAGCATGTATAGCACAAACCATGTTTAGCTGGTATATATGCAATATTTGCATCAGTCTAACTAGGCCTGTCCATGTTTCATAAAATGACCAAACCAAACTGTAAACTGCACTGAACTCGACTTAAAAAGACTGAAACCATTAACAAAAGTTAGTAAACTGAAGTGTCATTCTTTTATGGTTTGGTAACTGTACTCTTTTAGAAGTTCAATTCGGTGAACTATAACATTATAATGACCTGGTGCTATTAATTTTATAATGCAGCACTTGAGGGTCAAAGCAATGGTCGATGTTCATTTAATCTGAGCATGAGGATACTTGATGAAGATGATGTACTGCTCAGTTCAATTAAAGCAAATGGTAAAATACTGCTTTATATTTCTGTTATATCAGGCTGATATGAGGTTTGCTCAAAATAAAGTTTCTTTGCGATGCCCTTACTTTAGAAAATCTAAGTATTGCCTTGTTTAAAATGTCAAATTTGTTGTGTTAAGCATTTTTTTTCACTTTTGTGTTGCACATCAACTGTGTCTCTTACCTCTCTCAGTTCTTTTCTTTCTTCATCTACTAGACGCACCATGTATCTTGTGACACCCTAGTTCTGGTTGCAACACAAACGCAACCCTAGTAGTTTAAGAGTTTGACTGCGTATCTACAGCATGTCACAAGTGTATTGGAATATTGTTTTTGATAATAAGTGTCTCCGATACTTCGTCAACATGTGCCGATGGCATGCACCAAGATGTGTATTGGTGCATCATAGATTATAGTTTACTTTGTGAATTTTGTGTGGTCTCTTATCCATGTAAGTATTTTGGAGCTCACTATACAGCCTGGTTCTTTGATTTGAACTCATTTGACTACTACTTCGTGTTTAGATTTGATAACAAGGCAGTTCTTGTATTTCGAGACTCTCAGACACCCTGGCTTGTTCCCTCAAACTTGGTTTTATTGTTAGCTAGCATTTGCAGTTAACTAAAATACAGTTCCTAAGATCTATTATTTTTTGCAATATATTAAATCGTGAAGTTGTTAAAATTAATTTCAAATCACTGATAATAGTTTTAATATTCATCTTTAAGGAGCGGAGTATATTGCATACTAAGCATCTTGCTTTACTGATAGAGTAAAACCTTATTATACACTCATTGAATGAATCAAAATAAAATCATTGTTTATTGCACTTTTGAATCAATTTATTGTATTATCAGTTAATATTGTTTCGCATGGTTTTCCTGTTTCATTGTTTATTCAGACCTGAAACCGCCACAGCAAAGACCAAAAACCTCAGCCAAAGCAGCGCAGAGGATGATTGCTAACAGTATGGGGATAAAATTGCCCTCGCCAAGCCATGGGACAGGGCCCCGAGAACATAAAAGGCAAGAAGATATTCGGAGGGATCGCATTGTAAACAGGCAAAAGTTGAAAGACGAAGCCTGGGGAGACGATTAACATCTTTATAGTACTGCTTTAATTATTGTACCTTTTAATTCGATTCATTGTATCCATAACAATCAATAGATTCTATGCTTTATCTGTAAGTTTGTAACGTTTAGCTAACAATTTTTTTTTACAGAACATGAAATCATGTAGCACTGGCTATGTCAGGGAAATTGTTCAACATAGGAAATAATCAGACTCAAGCATTTATAGGGATATTAAAAACTTGTACATAGATTTTGTGATCTTTGCGTATACTCAATTTTTGTGCTATTTTGTTATCTGAAACTTCTGAGTAACATTCCTTTAAAATTATGTTTTAAAATTATAGTTCGATGTCTTTTTCTATAATCATATTATTGGTGCGATGTATCCATCAACTTTGTCAATGACTAATTTATGCTGGTAAACCTGGCTGGCGGTTTCCTCCTTTAACCATATTTTTCCATCCACAAGGCTCGGACATGGGACTTTTTATTCACAATTAATTTTTATTTTGTAATTTTCCAATAATTCAAACTAATAAAAAGGGTATTAAAATAAAATAGGAACAAATATTTAAAAGAATATAGGTCCATTTCCTTGATTGAAAGTTTCTATTAAATATTGTCTAAAGTCCTGGCTGCAAGATTGAAGAAGATACTAAAGAAGTTGATTTTCAAATGTTTTTTTTTCCTGCCAAAAGCGAAAAATTCTTGATGGAGTACTTGTTTTATTGAGGTGGTTATTCTTTTTAGGCAAAATCAAATGTTAGTTGGTCCAGTGGTGATTGACGCTGAACTTGGTAAGAAGGACCACATTTCGATCCCTGCAACTGCGTTTGAAAAAGGACTGGAACCATTTAATGCCAAAACTTGTCCTGAACTCTGAACTACCAGGACCCCTTCTCTTAGAAATCAGAGGGTGAAAACCAAATGATAAAAATAGGCATTTCTAACTATGTTGACACTTAACACATATCACTTGCATAAACCCGACCTATTTTGAGAACTAACGAAAATGGAAATTATGAAGACCAGGTATTCATAATTACCTAGTTTGTTACCTCAATTGTTTCATTATTCCTTAAAGGACATGGTATATGATACTAAATCAAAACAATTTTTCAGCTTGTTCAGAAAACGCCAAGGAATCAAATGACCATTCTTAAACATAGAAATGACAAGTTGAGAGTTAGAAGAAACAAATTACACCAACCTTTTTTAGAAGCAAACTCAATTAGCCATCATGGCATCCAGAGTGGTGCATAACTCAATTGGTTTAAATTAAGGGTCATGTATTAAAGTGTAAAAAGATTTGAGTTCAAATTTTGATGAAGGAAAAAAATACTAATACTAACAATTAATTATTGACTTTGATGGTTTTTTTATTTTCAAAAAGTTGTAACTTTTGGTTCTACAACTGATTTTTATATTTAAGTTTAGTATTACTCATTTTTACTTAGATGTAACTCAAATATAAGAGAGATTAGAGAAGATGGGAAGGGCCTTTTTTTAGTTGGGCCTTGTTTTTTTCTTTTTTTCTACCAACTTTGTGAGTTGTTTGTTTAATATTCTAATGGATGAAGAAAATTCTGTGAATTCCTTTGCAGAAGAATAAGGAAGATATGAAGGAAGAGTTCAATTTTCATGGATGAAGGATGAGGTAGATCCAGATAATTAAAAACTATGATTTTTGTGGATGAACAAAAACTATGATTTCATTTGCTAGAAGAAGCAACAAGACAGTGAGTGGTGATTGAAAGTTTTAGGGACAAAGAGATAATTATGAGTGAATCTAGAAGAAAGAAGAAAAGTTGGAAACGAAAGTTTTTTTTATAACAAAAAACAAAAAAAGGGTGGATGACATGGCATTTCACAATTGAAGTGTGTTTAAAGAGTGTGTTTGAGGGTGTGACAATAATACTTCTTAAAGAGGGAATAAAGCTAACTACAAAGAAGTTAATTGGCGACGACCGACAAAGATGAATAAGGTAAAAATATCACTTTATTGGTTAGAATAACAATGATATAATTTTGGTGAGAACTACTTTAGCCCTTCATAAGTCACATAAGTTTTGTGTATGTGATATCCACAACTAATTTGTAATATACTTTTATTTTACATGCATAAGACTTGTTCTTATTAGAAAAATATCATTTTAGTACATTCAATACAGATTTTTGGGTTTAGAGAAATATGAATAAATATATGGATTTAGAGAAACAAAAAGAAAAATATATTTTTGGATTTAATTTCACTTTTAGGGATTTGATTCTTCTCTGCAATTCCATTTTGGGATTTAGTTCCTCTAAGTAAATGATTGGACATCATCTTCGACACATCATTCTATCTTGCCACGTCAACATCCATTTTCCACATATGCATTTTTAATAAACTTTGACATTAGGGACTAAAACAGAAAAAAGATGCAGAAACAAAAATAAAAAAATCACCAACTTACAGTGACGAATTTATTATTTAAACTTAAAAAGTAATAAAGTTCGTACCAAAATAAAAATATTACCTTCATACCAAATTATAAGTAATTTTAGAAAAAATATTTGTACCAAATTATAAATACTTTATATTATCAATAAAATATTTAATGTTATTTTTTTATTATACCCTTAATTATTTATTATTGTCTCTTATTTCAATTCTTCAATTTATTTTTTCTATACTATTAATAAAAGACAATTTTATAAACTACTAACTCAACTTATCATTCCGAATATCATTAATTACATTTTTTTTATATAACATTAATTACATTTCTTATAATTTTATCAAATCGACATATAATATGGTATGGAAGGAGTAATACTCAAAGTTTTATATGTTTTTTATTAATTCAATTTGCTGACCAAATTCGTTTCACAAAACCGCCAATGCTGTCCATTTGTGACCGACTTAATTCAACTCAAAATGTATTCAATCCACTTTGAAGCATATATAACAAACTGGCCCAGTGACCAACAATGATACTGTTTCTTGTGTACGCCTACAATTAGGTCAATAAAACACATGGCAAAAGTTAAAAAGCAGTTTAAACTTGTTATCCATATACTCCTATAACTTTTACTTTTTAGATAATAAAAACTCGTGTTCATTGCATGCATAAACAAATATCATACTTTTTTTTTTTTTACAATTTCATACTTAGAACTAGTTTGGATGAATTTTACAACTCCTTAATTTGAGAATAGCCTCCTCAAATATGTTTTTTTGTTGGTCAATTAATCTATAAATAAAGTTATTTATAAAAGCGATATTAAAAATATAATTACAATATCCATACATGCTTAAAAACTATTCACTCCTTCTCAAAAAAATAATATTGATTAGTTAAATCTTTTTTAGCCTTATTTTATTCAGTAAAAAAATGCATTTAATAAATGTTGTAGTACCTTGGACCTTGGTAAAGCATACATTAAGTTTTATTAATTAGTACGTAGTATTTATCGGTTATTATTATTTACCAAAGTTTCTTAATTATACCTTGGTAAAACATACATTAAGCTGATTCTAACTTGAAACAAATTCCAATTTATTATGAAATTTTGGATAAATATCATTAGTTGTATTTTGGTTTCTTATAAAAAACCAAAGTTTAAGTATAAAAGTAAAAAAATAAAAGAATATATCAAAGATTCAGGACGGAAAAAATATTGTCATAATTCTTAGTGGTCATAATTCAGCCAGTAAAAAATATTATCCAACCAAAACATTGTACAGTAGTTAGTTGATTTCCTCTAAAATGAATTATTTGAAAAAATTAATTCATATTCAATATTTTCTAATAAAAACAAGATTTAGTCAAACTTTAGTTACCTCAACCTTAAATTAACAAGGTCCATTCTTCTTTTCCAGAAGGTTAATAGCAAAACTATATTAAGACCAAATTGTTGTTTCCGTGATAAAAAAAATTCAGCCCTAATTAAACAAATATTTCTTCCGTTACAAAATATAAGTAAAAGTTGTTCAATAAAAGTAAATGTATTTGGTCTAAATTTTGAACCAAAAGTTTCTTTAACTCACTTTTACTTATATTTTGTAACGGATGAAGTAACACCACTAAAAATGGAAATATGCTAATTAATGAGTGTTCTGGGAACACTCTTTAAGGACTTTAAATAGTACATTTTTTTACTACTTTCATATCTAAATATAAGATCAATTTGAGAAAATTGCAAAGATTAAGAAAGTTGATTTTAAATTTGTTAACAATTGATACTATTTTTACACTTTTATTCTTCAAGAAAGAAAATGAATTAATGCTTTTGTTAAAAAAGTATTTATTATGGATTGTAGAAAAATATGCACTATAATTAATATGTTGGTAAAAAAAATAATTAATGTTCTTGAAGATTGAAAAGTATTTATAAAAAGAGACAAAGAAAATTCTCAAAAAAATCTTATATATTTTGGGACGTAGGTAGTATCAAAATTTTATGAAAAAATATATACATTGGAAATGAAAATGTTTAACATTTTAAAGCAAATATTATTAAGACAAATTGTTGTTTACTCGATAAAAAAAAATCAGCCGTAATCTAACAAATAACACCAATAAAAAATCAAACGTCGAAGTAAACAAATAACCACTAAAATTAAGCCACGTAAGAACCACACGATGCACACTTAGAAAAATTCATACATAACTTCGCAATCACTTAGAAAAGTCAAAATCAACAACAATTATGCATTATGTTCAAGTCGTTGCTACAAATTACAAGTTTTGACCACCCACCCAAAATCATACATTAACAAATACAAAATATTAATGCATCTATGACCACTAAAATCATGGAAAAATACTGCACCAAGTTCTTATAACACCCTTTATGACTTTTCTAGAATTGTAATTCCTTCTTTCCTTAATCCTACCTTAATATATAATCTCCTAAGATGCTTAGAAATTTATAAAACCACATTCTCTTACCAAAACAAACATAATTCATTCTCCTTCCTTCTATTCATCACATATTACGTCTTTTATTTATTTTTTCGAAAAACCATATAATATAATTTTATACAATATGGATGAAATTGAAATTCCTCCATATTTTTTGTGTCCAATTTCATTTCAAATGATGAAAGAACCGGTGACAACCGTGACCGGAATAACATACGATCGAGAAAGCATCGAAAAATGGTTGTCGAAGGCCAAGATTTGTGTTTGTCCAGTTACAAACCAATCACTACCAAGAGGTACACAATATTTGACTCCAAATCACACACTTCAAAGGCTAATCAAAGCATGGATTTTATCAAATGAAGCCAAAGGTGTTGGTGAAGATCAAGTTTCTTCTCCTAAATCTCCTATCAATAGAATCCATCTTCAAAAGCTTGTCAAGAATCTTGATGTTCCTCATTGTTATCAAGCATCGATGGAGAAGATTCATGATCTTGCTAAACAAGGTGAGAGAAATAGAACATGCATGGTTGAAGTAGGTGTAACAAAAGCTATGGTTATGGTGATTAAAAAGAATTTCAAAGAAGGAAATATCAATGGTTTAGAAGAAGCTTTGAAGATTATTCGTCTTTTGTGGCATGAAGCAATGATGAAAAACAAGATCAAACATTTGATTAGAGAAAACATGGATTTCATTAACTCTTTGACTTGGATTTTGAAAATTCATATGGATAACAACAATTTCAACATGATAAATGAAGTTATGCCATTATTAAAGTTGACAATTGATGTTGTTGATTCAACCCTTTTAGGAAATTTAAACATTGAATTCTTTAGAGAAATTGTGAGAGTAATTCGAAAGCGAGGATTATTCTCTAAACAAGCTATTAAATCGGCTTTACATGTGCTTGTAGATGTGTGCCCTTTGGGTAGAAACCGAACGAAGATAGTGGAAGCGGGTGGAGTAACTGAGCTCGTTGAACTCGAGCTTGAAAAACCCGAGAAGAACATGACCGAGCTTGTATTCAACCTTTTGGCACATTTGTGCTCGTGTGCAGAGGGAAGAGAACAATTTTTGCAACACGCGGCAGGTCTAGCTATGATTTCGAAAAGGATTTTGAGGGTCTCAGCCGCAACCGATGATCTAGCTATTCAAGTAATTTCAATGATTGCGAAGTATACAACTTCAAAAGAGATTGTTTTAGAGATGTTGAGGGTTGGAACGGTTTCGAAGCTTTGCATGGTAATGCAAGCAGATTGTGCTTCGTATTTGAAAGAGAAAGCTAGAGGCATACTTAGGTTACATTCAACTTCTTGGAATAATTCTCCTTGCATACAAGTGTATTTGTTAACTAGGCACCAAAGGTGAAAAAATATGTACAACTAACTATTTACCTTGCAAAACAAGTATTTAATTATGTACTGACTATCATTTATAATTTGTACATTCCCCATTGATAAGAAAAAGAAAAATTCTTGGATCACTAGATAGAATATTTGATCATTTTTATTTTTAATATATTTTGAAGTCCATTAATTTTGTATTGTACGTCTCATATTGTAAGCAAAAAAAAAAAAGATCGCACACTTATTAAGAAAAGTAAAATGTGATAATTTGAAGTATGATTTTTTGTGTTTTTTTAGAAATAAGTTTCATGGGAAGATATAAGAAGAGTTTTTATTGGTTATTGATTATGGGGAAAAGAAGAGAGAGAGTAAATTAAATGCAATTTGTATTAAATTTTATGAGAGTAAATAAAAGTAAATTTTAAAATTGATGAAAGTAAGTTACTTTTGCTTATAATTTGGGACAATAAAAAGTGATTTTTTTTCTTATAATATGGGACGGAGGGAGTAGGGTGTAATTTTTCATTTTAACGATTTGGTAGGTATGTAAATTAACTTGACTAGGGAGTGCATTTGTTATTATGCCTGTAAAATGAAGTACTCCCTTCTTTGCTAATATTTGGTTTTTTAATGCCGGTTTGTGAGTTTGAAGGGAAAGAGAGAGAAGGACTTTGAAAATAATGAAGAGATATTGGGAGGGAGGGCTTTAGGAAGTTTATTTTTCTAATTTTCTTTTATATTGGAGATCTCAAAAATTTGTGGGATCTCAAAAATTATATTGGAGAAGAATTTTGGAGGAATTATATAAATTCTTCAAATCATGAAAATTCTTCTATTATTACCCGTAAATCACTGTTAAGTCTCGGATCCAAGAGGTCCTAAGTTCGAGCTCCACTAACTAGTAATCTTAAAGGGATGTAAATGTAACTATCTTTGTAAATGTTCAAAGTATCCTAATATTTTTCCTACCTTAGATTGAGACACAATTCTCTAATCCTAATTTTCGTAATAAAAAAAACTCTCCAATCGAATCTTAAGATTTGAGCATACGTATTAAAAAGATATTAAAGTTAGATAAGTTTACATTTTCAAAAGAATTATTTACCTAATGCATTTTTTTAATCTTTCATTGCAAAACTTTTATAACGGTACCAAAAGTAAAACATTTTTAGTTACATCTTAATTTTTAAAAGCGGTAAAATTGTGGAAACAAATTAGATAAAAATAAAATAAGATCGCTATGTTACTTAAACACATTTTCATAGAGGAAGTACTAGACATGACAAGATGACCATATTGAGGTCAAATGTATGAAAGGAGTCAAAGGACTAACGCATTTAATACGGTTTAGAATTTGGAAGTTGAGAAATAGGAATACATGCATTTGCCCAATCTGGTGCTTCATTAATCAGTTGATTTGGTATGTTAATTAGCTCAGTCCATTCGCAACGTTATATATTCAAATTTGAATTCTAATTTTACAGTTGAACTCTGGATTATCGAACGTCTTCTTCTAAAAATTGGAGGGCTAATGTGAAAAAGAAATTACAACTTTTTATAAAACTTATTAAAAAACACAAAAAATCATACTTTAGTTAATTATGTTTTTTTTCTTCTTAATAAATGTGATTTTTTTGCTTATATTTTAAAAGTAGTTTGAAATCTTTATAAAGTCATAAATCAAGTGTTTTATTAGTATATATAGTACGTTGCTTCAAAAAAAAAAAGACATATTTAGTACGAAAAACATTTTCTTGTGTTTTTTTACCCAACTACATCCTCATGATTGCACTATAATACTCATATGATAATTTTATGTGTCAAAATTTATTAGGTGTTAATGTCAGATAATTAGATTGGCAAGGCCAAATGATAAATTCATATAGGGCTTTTAGCCCTCTTATCCATAAAAATAAATGATAAACTCATAGCACTATTAAATTATTTTTATCACCAAAAAAATTGCTCAAAATGATAAGAATTTTCATTTTTTTTTTGTTATAAGAATTTTGGTCATTTTAAATATTTGGTTATAGGTTCAATTTTTCATGGATATAAAGAAAATTCTGTTGGAAGGGAAAAATGCAAAAAAAAAAAAAAATTATTATTTTTTCCACAAGGATTAGGATTTGGTGGAAAAGTTGTTTTAAAAAAATTAAAATAGCATAGCAATTGCGAAAGGTAATGGAAATGTTAGATTCAACATTATTGAAATTAGACGTCGTTGTTACTTATTCATCTATTATGTTTTTTCTTACTCGATTATATATTTTTATTTCTTAATTATATTTTTAAATTGATTAATATGTTAGCGTTTAGGTTTACATCGTTAATTGGATTTTATTTTGTTTGTTTGGTTGGGCCTTTTGGCCTTTAGTTATAGGATGCTAATCCAATCCCGTTATATTTGAAGGTTTTTTCACTATAATCTCACTATACTTTCATATTTGGAGATTGTTTTTACTATAATCTCTCCGATTAACAAATAAATGACTTCATTGTATCAAATTAGAGGACTTCCTTTCCTTAATCCTAGAGGAAGTAAATTACAAAATGTTTTGCTTAAAACTCAAAAAGAGATGTAAAATAGTAACTAGCTACTTGAGCATGTATATTGTGTTTGTTCACAGAAGGAACATATATTATATTTTTACTCTATTAAACTCTCATTTCATGCAAATATTAGTTGAGCATCAGAGTGTCTATTGTCTAACAAGTGCATATAATATTACCACAATTAGTGTCTGTCTGATAATGTAAAATTAATATTATTTGTCGCTCTGTCCAAAAAATGTATTTTAGATACATATTTCAATAATATTCAACATCATATAAACTACGTTTTTAACTTTTTTAATTAACATTACTTTCTCTCACGTCATATCCAAAACAAATTAGCTAGCTAGTAGTAGTATATAATATATTGCATACAGTGTCAACATGCAATATCACTATTTTTTGTGCAAATAATAATGCTTGATATATCTTGACAAATTAAAAAAAATTCCTTAATATTAATATAAAAATCGAGCGGCAATCAAACATCGAAGTAAACAAATAACTAAACCATGACGTAGTAACTAAATTCATTCATGCATCTAAAAGTCAAAATCAACAACAATTTTGCATTAATTTCAAGTCGTTGCTACAAACTAAAGTTGTGACCGGCCACCCAAATCTTACATTAACAAATTTAATACGAAATATTACTTGTAGATATGCTTAAGACCAAAAAAAAAAAAATATGCAAAATTTTGCGCCAAGTTTTTAACAACTTTATTAAAAATTTTAATACTGTCTATGCCGCGGATATCCATACCCGCTAATAAATTAATAAAATTACTTAAATATTCCTATTTAAATATAAACTCTAGTATTTTAATCTTATAAAAAAATTAAAATAGTCTTCTCATATTTTTATGTGTTCTCTTCATATTTAATAGAGAAAACATTACATAGTCTTTTTTCATCTTTTGAGGTAAATCTTTTCATCATCTTCTTACAATTTTTCAGTTACGATAAAAAAATCCTAATTTACAATTTCATCCATAGATATCTGTAAATATCTGCAGATACCTCAAAATATCTGGATTACCCACTTAGCGGATTCTCACACGGTAGCGAACACGAATATGATATTTATTCAAAGGAGCGGACACAAAAAATCATACTATCTACCTCCATGGATATCCATTTACATCCCTACCTCCAGGCCTTGTAAATTATAACAGCACCAACTAGAGTTATGTCAATTAGTGAATAAACCGACGTCAACATGGCATCAAGTTCACATATACCAACAACTTCCTACAACGAACAACAACAACCATTAACAACTCTTTCGAGCCAATCACTCCAGCGTCAAACAGGAGAAACATGAGGATATCAAAGACAGTCATAAATCAATTAATTGATGCGTATATTAATCAAACCGGCGCATTGGAGACAGATATTAAACTATGAAACCTGCATATCTCAACAAATCTAAACAACTCAGAGTATCATGGAACAAAACAAACATAGCAACCAAAACAACCTGTAAGAATTTGATAATATGGCGAATGAACCTTTGACCACCAACACGACAACAAAACCACTAACCAGTAACTCACTACAAGTAATAGTAGCAAGTAATCACGACCATTTTATGGCCAAATAGTACAAGGTACTGAATCAGAAGATGACGAAAGAACCACCAACCATAACCAAATATTGGAACCATATCGAATCAAATCTAGATGAAACAATACAGAGGCGGAGCAGCGACAACAAAGTCGGTGCATCGGAATCCATCTTTACAAGAGAACAATCCAGGGACGATCAATGACCCACACGACTTCAGAAGCAACCCCAATGGAGTGAGAAGGTGATGCATAGCTCTGATATCGTCACACCACCATATCCCAAAAGCTACGATATGGAGGCAACTAGTTGAGGGTGGAAGAGATAAGGCAATGGTGGCGCAACAAGGGTTACGAAAAAGGATGATGTGCAATGGAAGAAAGGAAGAAAAGTAATGACAAGGATGGACGACAATGAAAGGCAAGGTTTGCCATTTAAAAATTCTTATTTAATTCATTATTTGTTAAAAAAAATCATCAATTATTAAAAAAAACAAGGCCAAATTGCACTTTTGGCCCCATAAGTTTCAAAAACTTGCGATTTTAGCCCCCTATGTTTCAAAATAGCACTTTTAGCCCCTTAAGTTTCAGAATGTTGCGATTTTAGCCCCCTATATTTCAAAATAGCAATTTTGGCTCCTTATCTTCACTCTCTTTTGCAAATGATCAATTTTGTCCAAGTCAATGCTGATGTGGCAAGTCATTTAAATGACTCAGCTGCCACATCAGTTTTTTTTTCACTTTATAATAAAAAAAATTAATAATAAAAAAGGAGATGAAGGATTAGCACGTGAGAGACTGAGAGCATATTTCACATTCACACATATAATGTATCAGTAAAAAAAAAATCAAATCCTATATATCCAAAAATAGCAAACAATAAATTTTTTTTTTATAGGACCTTGTTGTTCTGTTATTGCTCCTCTTTTGAGAGTGAAAATTGGAAAAATTAGAACAACAAGCTTAACACATCAGCAACTCTGCTGGCATTTTCCAGCAGTTGAATTTCTCGGTGTGATGTCAATTTGTGAGTGAAAATATAATTCATTAATTTGTAAGATTAATGGGATGGGCCGCATAAAGTGAGATTTTTTTGGTAGAGATAGATTTTATGGGAAAGAAAAACACAGACTTTTGAAAAGAAATTGCTGCGTTATCTTTTTTTTTTGGTTTATACCACCAGTTTAATCTGGTTCGGGGGCCAGTTCTGGCATCAAGTGGTTCCAGCCCCCTTCCGATCGCAGTAGCGGGGGATCGAACCGTGGATTGCTGCGTTATCTTTGATTTAGTGGGCAATGGAATTGAATTCGGTGGCAAACAATTATTTATCTAATATTTTCCATTTTAACAAAGACTATAATTCATGTCGCGATAAATCACATGAACATTTTTCCTTACCTTTATTATTATTATTATTATTATTATTATTATTATTATTATTATTATTATTATTATTATTATTATTATTTATTTTATGACAAAAAAATGGATGTGGCAACTGGGGCGTTAACTTGGTCAAAATTGACCTTTTGCAAAAGAGATAAAAATATGGGGCAAAAAGTGTTTGAAATATAGGAGGCCAAAATTGCAACTTTTTGAAACTTAGAAGGCCAAAAGTGCTATTTTGAAATATAGGGGGCCAAAATCGCAACTTTCTGAAACTTAGGAGGCCAAAAGTGCTATTTTGAAACATAGGGGGCCAAAATCGCAACTTTCTAAAACTTAAGGGGTCAAAAGTGCAATTTAGCCAAAAAATAATCAAACTTTTACAAGAGAAATCCTATAATCTGTTAAACATGACTTGGTAGATGAAATATTCATACAATATTTATAAATAATAAAATATTTATATTTATACAATATCATGTTTTTGTAAATATTAACTTATTTTTAAATATATATTAAATTTTATTTTATTACTAACCATTATTTTAAATTTTATTTAAATATATATTTCGAATTTTTATTAACAAAATAATTTTAAAGGAAAATAATTTCAAGCATAATGTACAAAAACATTCTTTCCTTCCCATTCTTGTTCTTGTAAGAGATCCAAACCATAGATATCTTTTCTTTATTTTCCCTTCAACAATCACCATGATAGTCAAAATGAGTTACTTGACCATACTAATTAATGGACCCAAATGATAGTTAAAATGAGTTACTTGACCATACTAATGGACACAAATTAAATTATTAACACCCTTAATGACTTTTCTAGAATTGTTCATTCCTTCCTTAATGTATAATATATAATCACTTAAGACCTTTATATTAACAAATCCACACTCTCTTTGCAAAACAAACATAATTCATATTCTTTTTGTTAATTTCTATCCTTCAAAATCAAACACAATCCTCAATTTTTTGAAAAGCCATATAATTCATTTTATATAGCTATTAGCTAGTATGAATGAAATTGAAATTCCTCCATATTTTTTGTGTCCAATTTCATTTCAAATCATGAAAGATCTTGTTTCAACAGTGATTGGAATAACATATGACAGAGAAAGCATCGAAAAATGGTTAATGAAAGCCAAAAATTGTGTGTGTCCACTAACACACCAACCACTACCAAGAAACACAAAATATTTGACTCCAAATCACACACTTCAAAGGCTAATAATAGCATGGATTTCATCAAATGAAGCCAAAGGTGTTGATGATGATCAAATTTCATCTCCAAAATCTCCTATCAATAGACCTTGTCAAGAATCTTGATGTTCCTCTTTGTTATCTACAATCAATATAGAAGATTCATGAACTTGCTAAACTGAGTGAGAGAAACAGAACCTGCATGGTTGAAATTGGTGTAACTAAAGCTATGGTTATTGTTGGATATTGCCTTGAAAATGATATTGTTGCAGGAAGCTGGTGTGCCCTGGTGAGGGCTCAGCAGGCTGCAGGAAGCAGACAGCAGGCAGCAGGCAGGCTGCGCCTGGGCGCTGCGCCTGAGCGCAGCGCTGTTACAGTACTTTTACAAGTATTTTTTGTATATATCGTATCCACAGGGACTAGTGCGATATTAATAGTCTTTCAACGATAACCATAACTTTAAGTGTAAATTTGTCGATTGAGTTGTTGTTGTAAAACTTTCGAACGTAAAATAAAAGTGCGATTAAGATGATGTAAATTCAAAGAGAATAAGTTGTCGGGATTAGAATCGAAATATCCACTCATATGCATTTACTTGGCTATTGTTATATATATTTCAGTTATCAATCGATTTTATCACGTATTCCTCTCTTCGTACGTTTCCGTTCCCAGATAACGACGAGAAACTATTATATCAACCAATCCTTGATCCCTCAAGTGATTAATTGATACAATATCTTTTAAAACAAATACTTTGAGTGATTATCAAACCTAAATCCATCCCAAGAGTTTAGATTTGATAGATATTATCCTAGATCAAGAATTCAAAATATATATTCCTATACTATTTCAAATCCAAAGATTAAACATGAGAAAACAAGGATAATATCAAAATAGATTGAATCACCAAAATATATATAATCAAAACATCAAGATAAATACATATTCATAGAGTATTGTTCATCTAATCCCAACAACAAAGAGAATTTAGCTACTCATATTCATTTTGAGCTTACAAAGATGAAAGAACATGAGAAGAATGAACACCATGAATTGATTCCTCAACTTCAATGAGTTATCCACCTTCAAACACTGCTCCTAGGTTTTCTCTCTGTTTTCTACTCTGAAATTAACAAGATACTCCTTTTTCTGTTCTGAAAATTCTATTTATAACAGGTCCTGATTTAACACAGTCGCTCAGCGACCAACACGCTCGCCCAGCGACTAGACTACTTCACAACTGGGTTTGCTGACACGTGGCCCACTGACCGCCAGATCTATCTTTCTTCGCTGGTGGTCGCTTAGCGAGAAGCAGCGACCATTCCTGGCCGCTGGTCGCTTGTGGCGATGAACTGTCTGCCTTTTTGGTTGATTTCCTTCGCTGGTGGTCGCTGGTGGTCGCCCAGCGAGCTCCTAAATATTAAAAATCATAATTCTGCATCAACCACTCAACTTTAAATACAAAAACCTGTAAAAATAGCTGGGATCAAGATAAATAACCAATATATACATATCTACACCAATTAGGGAGTTTAGATATCAAAGTTTACAAAATAAGTTAATAAATGCCTTTTTTTTCATATGTAAATCAACCAACTTTTAGCACTTATCAACTCTCCCCAACTTAGGACTTTGTTTGTCCTCAAACAAAAGTAAGATCAAAATATAGACAAGCTACAATTTATGTCCTAAAGAATAGGTTTGTAATGAATCAAGCTATTGAAAATCATTTCCTTTTGAAGCATGAGCCAAGCAATGACAATTACAAACTAATCCTCAAAATATTCAAAGAAACAAAGCATTGTCTTGAAGAGACTTCTATGCCTAAGCAAGATTCTCATCATTCTTATCAAACAATTAAAAATCATGTGTTATCACAAATTTCTCACAATTGTATCACTCAAAGGGGTAAGTGTTTAACTCAATCCAAGCAATATGATCACATCAATTTGATTCAAACATACACCCAAGCAAAATCATCAAACATGCCATCAATCATGGATCACTAAGGACTTTTTCAATGTTGTAATGGGGCTAGGCTACAAACAATCTTTGTTTTTCTGGGAATTCAAAGAGCCTAGGCTTAAGAGAGCAAAATATTTTTATACACATTATTTCTAAATCAACACTCTCTTGTCTTATCACACACAAACCATTCATGATTTACTACTCTTGGCAACATTTTCAATTCATTTTCATCAAAAAAAATTTTTTTTTTTTTTTTTCCAATGTGTTGCCAGGGTAGCTCCTTTGATTTCTTTTTGTTTTTCATCACCATTACACTTGACTACTTGTCTTTTTCATGTAAATCCTTTCTCCCCAACTTGTATCACCCCATATATCAAATAAATGCTCTCTTATCCTAGGACAAAGGGACATGAATTTGTTTTTCTTTTAAAGGTTAGGGTTTTTAACTTTCAAAGAATAATACAATAGGCTCAAATGGGTTGTCTAAGGATCACTTCTCACAAGGTAAGCTTTATTTGGCCAAGTGGTTATGCTCACATACAAAAGATGGCCTTGATCACATCCATGAATCAAACACATTCGATAATTGCAGGGTTCCGTTAAAATCAACTGAGTAAAACATAATTGCCGGCACTCATATATATATGTATAACATGGAAAGTTCGCACAGACTCACCCGGCTAGGTTGGATAACACAAAATTTTCTTCATGTTCAACAAAAATAAATAGAATCCTCTTAGGACAAAAACACAATTCAAGACATGTTGAGTTCCTAAGCATGTTTCAAAAATTAATCCACAATTGACATATAACTTCACAAAACATCATGCTATGACACTTGATTTATCACAAACCTGTCTTCGGGTTTTTCAATATCATGCAAGCTTGTCTTCAAGAAGATATTCACAATACTTACACTAACTACTTACTATCATACTACTATTAATAAAGCAAAACAACACAAATAAACTAGAACTTCAAAACATATTCCACATTGTTTTTTCAAAATACCATACATAGTCAAACGGCACATAACCAAAAGGACCAAAACATTGGTTCCACATTGTTCACAAAAGCATAAAAGCATTAAAATTAAATTAATTAAACATTAATTAAACATCACTCAGTGATGGTGAGCTTTTCCAATCAGCTACATATCCTCATTATTTCCAGCACCATCATCATCATCTCCTTCATCCACAAATGCATCGGCAGCAGTCATATCAATATCATCATCACCCTCCGCATTAGCATCACCACCAGCACTACCTCCTCCAGAGAAATTAGGCCTGTCCCAAGGCCAATTAACATGGTTCACGAACTCCGGTGGTGTCATCAGCGGCTGCTGCTGTTGTAAGTTGAAGATGGACTCATGAATTGCGGACATGGCCCGATAACCTGCATCATTCTGATCACAAATATAATTATAGAAAACAGGAAAGTTTGGATCAGTGTAGTTAGAGGCAGCAGGTGGGACTGGAGCAGCAGAAGGGGCAGATGATTGTCCTCCGGCCTGGTTAGGAGCAACAAGGATCTTCTTGTATTTGCAATAACGGTTGGCATGTACATCATCAATTGTTGCAACAAAATGATCCACATGCGGTGGTATGGTTACCCGAGCTTCAGTAAGGAGACCCATTATCAAACCGGGAAAGGCAAGGTTGCATGAGGTTTTGAGAGGTGTGGGGCGGATACCGCTAAGGACCATATTTTTCATTTCCTAGGAAATCACTCTAGCTACATCAACTTCACGGTCTTGATCCATGTAATGAATCAGGGTTAGCATACGAATGGGTGCGTCAGAGGTGTGACTTTTGGGAAGAATGTTGCATGTCACCAGAAGGAAGAGTAATTGGTGGAATTTCTGAATATCATCTCTCAATGCCCTTAAAGGAGCGTCTCCATTTTTACTATACTCGATGCTTGCTCCCTCACGTAACACGTCTTGGAGAAGTCCTGGGACATCCCAATTACCCCTAGCAACATGCTTAGAGAATTCACAAAGTTCATCTGAGGGTAGGGTACTAGGTTTCCCTAGATAGTTGTTGATAGCATCTCGGTCAAAACGGATATTTACCCCTCTAACCCATGTTTTGAATGACACAGCCTCATCCTCTATGGGTATAGCATTAGCATAGAACTCTCTGACCAAATCATAGTTGAGTCTAGATGGTGGATTAATCAGTGTTTCCCATCCCCTATTCTCAATGATCTCTGGAAATCTCCCAAAGTTGCCACTTTGACTGATGTCAAATATCCTCTCTGGTGTAATAGCTCTCTTTTGCAATTCCTTGTACCGTGCATATTGAGCAGCCCCTTTGAACCTTGTTGCATCAAATGAACCGCTTCGTGACGATTGTCCGGTAGTTTTCCGTCTCTTCTCCCCAACTTTCTTAGCAATTGATTTGTCCTTTGGAGCCATAACTGTTATCAACACAAAACAAACACAACATGCTCTATACCAGTCAATCAGTGTTAAAATGCCATAGAAATAGATATATTGAAGCATTAGCACTAACAACACTGTACAAATCATTGCAAAACTGTGGCACATACAGGCTTGGTCGCCAAGCGACCACAAGCGATCAACACGGGTAAAAAAATTCTTTTTCCCTCTAACAGAACAAGTTTGAAATTCAGCAAAACACCCACATCTCTAAGAATCATTGTCAAAATGCAACTTTAGGAATCACATTACACAACTATTCATATAACAAAAATTCATGATTTATTTATTTACACTAACATGCATAAACAAAAATTCATCACATAATATTTACATGCAAAAAGAACAAATTCATCTACATAAAACAAAAACATGGATTGTTGTTGTGATTCCTAAATAAAATTGAATTGGATGAATGGGTATTTTACTAGAACAACCAATTTAAGCATAAACCACCTTGAATTTCAAAAATTTTACCCTTTTCTTCTTGAAAGTAAAATTCACAAAATACATACCTTTCAAACCTTAATGCACGAAATTTGAATTGGAAAGGAGTATGAATGCTTGTGAAAGTGAGAATTTGCAAGAAACTTGAATGGATTTGAGTGGGTTAAGTGGAGGAGATGAGAGGGTAGAGGTTAGGGTTTGAGAATGAAAGAGATGAGTGAAAGAGGGAGGTGAGTTTTCAATCCGTAAAAAAAAAATAACTGGTAAGGGTTGGTAAAAAAAATTAATTTTGATAGTAGTGGGGGACAGCTGTTTACTGAAACACGTGCTGAGTTTTTGCACTTGGTCGCTGGGCGACCAAACTCATCGCTGGGCGAACATAGCAGGAAATTGAAATTTCTGCAGAATGGTTGATGCAAAGCTAGTCCAATCCACTATTATTCTCTTTTTGAACACAATGCATAAAAACAATAAAAAAAAAACTTACAAAATTGGGTTGCCTCCCAACAAGCGCTTGTTTTACGTCATTAGCTCTCGTGGCAAGCCGATCAATCTCACCACCAAAGTATGGTTTCAATCTCTGTCCATTAACAGTCCAACTGCGCTGCAAATCCACATCTTCAATTTCAATTGCGCCATAATGTTTCACCTCTTTGACTTTGAATGGACCGGACCATTTAGATTTCAATTTGCCGGGAAATAACCTTAACCTTGAATTAAACAATAAAACCAACTGTCCCGGTTTAAAATTCTTGCTAATGATCCGCTTGTCATGATATTCCTTGACCTTTTCTTTGTACAATTTTGAAGATTCATAAGCATGAAACCTCATTTCTTCTAACTCGTGCATTTGAAACTTTCTTTTCTCTCCCGCTTGAGTTTGATCAAAATTCAAAAGTTTCAAAGCCCAAAAGGCTTTATGTTCTAACTCAACAGGGAGATGACATGACTTACCATAAACCATCTGAAAAGGAGTAAGACCTATCGGAGATTTGAAAGCTGTCCGATATGCCCACAAAGCTTCATCAAGTTTCAACGACCAATCTTTCCTTGATGTTGACACTGTTTTCTCGAGAATTCTTTTGATCTCCCGATTTGAAACTTCAGCTTGTCCATTGGTTTGCGGATGGTATGGTGATGCAACCTTGTGCTTAACTCCATAGTGTTCTAGGGCCTTTGCTAGTTGTGCATTGCAAAAGTGTGACCCTCCATCACTAATAAGCACTCTTGGAGTTCCAAAGCGAGTAAAGATATTTTTCTTCAAGAATTTGATCACCGTTTTGCCGTCGGCCTTCGGTGATGCAATAGCCTCAACCCACTTTGACACATAATCCACTGCCACCAATATATATTCGTTTGAAAATGACGAAGGAAATGGACCGACGAAATCAATGCCCCAACAATCAAACACTTCCACTTCAAGGATATTTTGTAAAGGCATCTCATTCCGTTTGGAAATTCCTCCGGTTTTTTGACAGTTGTCGCATCTTTGGGCATGCTCATGCGCGTCTTTGAACAAAGTTGGCCAATAGAATCCAGATTGTAAGACTTTGGCCGCAGTTCTTTCTCCATTGTAATGACCACTATATGGCGAGTTGTGACAATGCCATAATATGCTTGTGGCCTCCTCTCTAGTGACACACCTTCTCAGCAAATGATCAGCTCCGATTTTGAACAAATACGGATCATCCCAAACATAACGTTCTGCTTCCCGAATAAATCTCTTCTTTTGGTGCCAATTAAAATCATCTGGTATTAATCCAGATACTTTGTAATTAGCCAAGTCAGCAAACCATGGCCTTTCTTGCACCATAAGCAATTTTTCATCAGGAAACTCTTCAAGAACTTCTCGCTCATGTTCGGTCACCTCATTGTTCACCAATCTCGATAAGTGATCAGCCACCAAATTCTCAGTCCCTTTCTTGTCTCTGATTTCAATGTCAAACTCTTGAAGCAAGAGCATCCATCGGATGAGTCTCGGCTTGGAATCAGACTTTGTTATCAAGTATTTGATAGCTGCATGGTCAGTGTACACAACAATCTTTGAACCAATTAGATAAGAACGAAATTTCTCAAGTGCATACACTATTGCAAGCAATTCTTTCTCTGTTGTTGCATAATTGATTTGAGCATCATTCAAGACCTTGCTTGCATAGTGTATAGCATGAAAAATTTTGTTCTTTCTTTGACCAAGCACTGCACCCACAGCATAATCACTTGCATCGCACATAAGTTCAAAATCAATTGTCCAATCAGGTGCTATGATTATGGGTGCAGTTGTCAATCTTTCTTTCAAATCATTAAAAGCAATTAAACAATCATGATCAAAATTAAATGACTTATCTTTGTTAAGCAGATTGCTTAACGGCTTGGCAATCTTTGAGAAGTCTTTGATAAACCGCCTGTAGAATCCGGCATGACCAAGAAAACTTCGGACTCCTTTGACATTAACTGGAGGTGGGAGTTTCTCAATGACTTCAACCTTTGCTTTGTCAACCTCAATTCCCTTGGAAGAAATCTTGTGACCAAGTACTATGCCTTCCGTCACCATGAAGTGACACTTCTCCCAATTTAGAACCAGGTTAGTTTCAACACACCGCTTCAGTACGATGTCCAGATTATGTAGACAACGATCAAATGATGGACCAAAAACTGAGAAGTCATTCATGAACACTTCAATGCAATTTTCAATCAAATCAGAAAAGATGGCTTGCATACAGCGTTGAAATGTTGCCGGCGCATTACACAAACCAAAAGGCATCCTTCTATACGCAAAGACACCAAAGGGACATGTGAATGCGGTCTTCTCATGATCTTCGGGATTCACAGTAATTTGATTGTACCCCGAATAACCATCTAAGAAACAGTAGAACTCCTGGCCTGATAATCTCTCAAGCATCTGATCCATGAACGGTAATGGAAAATGATCCTTTCTGGTAGCTTTATTAAGTCTCCGATAATCAATGCACATTCTTCATCCCGTAACTGTCCTTGACGGAATCAATTCATTCTTATCATTGGTGATCACCGTCATTCCTCCCTTCTTTGGCACTACCTGAACTGGACTCACCCAAGCACTGTCTGAAATCGGATAGATCATACCAGCTTCAAGTAGCTTCACCACTTCTTTTCTCACAACTTCCTTCATAGTTGGATTCAAGCGACGCTGAGGTTGCGCCACAGGCTTGTAATTCTCCTCCATCATGATACTGTGCATACAATAAGACGGGCTGATACCCTTCAAGTCAGATAACACCCATCCAATCGCTTCCTTGTTTGCTTTCAACACCTGAATCAAGCTCTTCTCCTCCTGAACTGACAATGAACTACTGATGATGACCGGCTTTTTTCCACCTTCTTCAAGAAACACATATTTCAAGTGTGATGGTAAAGTTTTTAATTCAAGTTTCACCTCGACTGACTTCGGCTCATCTTTCAATTCTTCTATTTTTGCCTCAAGAGAAGTTACTTCTTCCAACTCATCAAGTTTCTTCAAAAAATCTTCAATCTCTTGTTCTTTGTCAGGATCAAGTTCATTAAAAGCATCTGTCAGGGCTTGTTCCAAAGATGATGGTTTGTGTAATTGCTTTCTTGCATCAATGATGGCTTCATCGGTGGCATCCAATTTGAAACACGCACCTTTGTCTTTGGGATGCTTCATTGCTTCCCACAAATTAAAGCAAACCTCCTCATTTTGAACTCTAACTTTCAATATCCCATCATCACTGTCAATCATCATTCGTGCCGTTTTAATAAAAGATCTTCCCAGGATTAATGGCACATCATCATCCTCTTCAATGTCCATCACTACGAAGTCAATAGGAAACATGAATTTATCAACTCTGACTAACACATCTTCAGCAATTCCTGATGGTCGTGTGATGGACTTGTCAGCTAGCTGCAATGTCATCTTTGTGCGTCTGATATCAAGACCACCTATCCTTTCAGTAACAGACAACGGAATAAGGTTGATACTTGATCCCAGATCAATTAGAGCCTTTCCAATATTGACATTCCCTATAGTGACAGGCAATGTAACTCTTCCCGGATCTTTCTCTTTTGTTGGTAGGGTTCTCTGAATGATTGCACTACAACTAGCATCCAAGTGAATGGTTTCTTCATCTGTGTACTTTCTCTTCTTGGTCAGAATTTCTTTCATGAATTTTGCATAAGTGGGCATCTGCTCTAAGGCTTCAGAGAAAGGAATATTGATCTGTAATCTTTTAAAAATATCTAAGAACCTTGCATACTGCCTCTCCTTATCTTTCTTTGACTGCACATGAGGGTAAGGTAAATTTTGAGCAGGAGGATTCTTCAGACTACTTTCACCTTTCTTTTCTCTCACTTTTTGATGTTTCATCTTACTCTCCTCACTCATTTTTTTCTGATTTTCATTTTCAACTAATTCTCCCTCATTATTATTTTCTTCTGACTCCCTCTCACGTTCTTTTTTATCTCCCTCTTGTTTTTCTCTCGCTTCCACCACTGCCTCCTCAGTCTGCAGGTTATCTCCAATGCCTTTTCCAATCTCCTTACCACTCCTGGTCGTTATTGACTTACAATGCTCCTTCGGGTTGGTTGTGGTGTTGGCATTGAATGATGATGATCCGCCTTGATCATTCTTGTTAGCCACTTGCTTGGCTATCTGACCAATTTGGGTTTCAAGGTTTCTCAACACAGCATCATTGCTTCTTTGGTAAACTTGAGTTTCTTGCTGAAATTTCTGCTGTTGCTGATTATGTTGAATTTGCATTTCTATAAACTTGCTCATGGTTTCTTCCAAATTGGAGTTTTGGTTTTGTTGCGGAGGTGGCTGCGTATAACTCTCATATTGCTTTTGCCTGTTTGAAGAACCTGTATCCTGTCTCCAACCTTGATTGTTGTTTGAATTTCCGCCTCTTTGATACCCAGAATTGTTCTGATACGGTGCTTGTCTTTGTTGGTTCTGATTACCCAAATAGTTGATCTCCTCATCTGGAGGACAATGACCTGTTGGGTGGTCTCCAGTACAAAGTTGACAATACGCGACCTGCTTGTGTTTGCTAGACCCTTCCTGCATCTCTTTCATTTGTTGCGGAAGCTTTGTCAATTGCTTTGTTATTTCCTCCAATGATTGTGAGATCAACTTGTTCTGAGCTAACATTGCATCATTTGTACCAAGCTCAATCACACTAGGTTTTCTTTGGGACGGATTTCTGTTATAATCACCTTGATGGTCACTCAGCGCCATTTTTTCAATGATTGCGGTTGCATCTGCGGCACTAAGTGACAATAAAGATCCACCAGCTGTGGCGTCTAGCAAGAGTTTGGTTTGTTGAAGCAGTCCGTTGCGGAAGATGTGAATCTGAGTGAGTTCATCGAAGCCATGACTAGGACATTTTCTCAACATAGACTTATATCTCTCCCAAGCTTCACAAAGTGTTTCCGTCGCACCTTGAGAGAATACGGCAATGCTTGTCTTTGCTTCCATGAACTTATGGTGTGGAAAGAATCTTTCGAGGAATTTCTCTTCAAGCGTGTTCCAATTGGTCATAACTTCGATGGATTGGTCAAGGTACCACTCCTTTGCTTTGCCAATCAATGAGTGTGGAAAACCTCTTTGGAACACCGATTCCTCCTCCGCTTCAGTGGCTCCGAGTGAACCAGCTATCTCGTAGAACTTGACAAGATGATTATACGGGTCTTCATGCGGTAAACCTGCAAAAGGGTTAGCATGTAATAGTTGGAGATATCCTGTCTTCATCTCAGTTTGTCTGGCTCCTGCACGCGGTCTTGCCAAGTGAGCCAAACGTCTCGGACTGTTATGACATGGCCCAGGAGTTTCCGGCTCTGTCATTGTTTCTTCTGAAATGTCAGATAAAAAATAACTAGAATCAGAAGTCCCTTCTTGCTGCTGCCGTTGTTTAGCTTGTTGCCTCTGTTTCCTGTTCCTGCTATTATTCTTTCGAGCCGTTTTTTCAATTTCTGGATCGAAGAGTAGGTTTTCTGCATGAGTTTTACCTCGCATAAACAAGATTTAACAATCTACCAAACAAGTTAGCGTGCACAAGGGTGAGAAATAACTTAAAAACAGAAAATAAATATAAAGTGCAAAATTGCTTAAAACTATCGAAATTGTTGCAATACTTTTAATATCAAACGCCAGTCCCCGGCAACGGCGCCATTTTGTTACAGTACTTTTACAAGTATTTTTTGTATATATCGTATCCACAGGGACTAGTGCGATATTAATAGTCTTTCAACGATAACCATAACTTTAAGTGTAAATTTGTCGATTGAGTTGTTGTTGTAAAACTTTCGAACGTAAAATAAAAGTGCGATTAAGATGATGTAAATTCAAAGAGAATAAGTTGTCGGGATTAGAATCGAAATATCCACTCATATGCATTTACTTGGCTATTGTTATATATATTTCAGTTATCAATCGATTTTATCACGTATTCCTCTCTTCGTACGTTTCCGTTCCCAGATAACGACGAGAAACTATTATATCAACCAATCCTTGATCCCTCAAGTGATTAATTGATACAATATCTTTTAAAACAAATACTTTGAGTGATTATCAAACCTAAATCCATCCCAAGAGTTTAGATTTGATAGATATTATCCTAGATCAAGAATTCAAAATATATATTCCTATACTATTTCAAATCCAAAGATTAAACATGAGAAAACAAGGATAATATCAAAATAGATTGAATCACCAAAATATATATAATCAAAACATCAAGATAAATACATATTCATAGAGTATTGTTCATCTAATCCCAACAACAAAGAGAATTTAGCTACTCATATTCATTTTGAGCTTACAAAGATGAAAGAACATGAGAAGAATGAACACCATGAATTGATTCCTCAACTTCAATGAGTTATCCACCTTCAAACACTGCTCCTAGGTTTTCTCTCTGTTTTCTACTCTGAAATTAACAAGATACTCCTTTTTCTGTTCTGAAAATTCTATTTATAACAGGTCCTGATTTAACACAGTCGCTCAGCGACCAACACGCTCGCCCAGCGACTAGACTACTTCACAACTGGGTTTGCTGACACGTGGCCCACTGACCGCCAGATCTATCTTTCTTCGCTGGTGGTCGCTTAGCGAGAAGCAGCGACCATTCCTGGCCGCTGGTCGCTTGTGGCGATGAACTGTCTGCCTTTTTGGTTGATTTCCTTCGCTGGTGGTCGCTGGTGGTCGCCCAGCGAGCTCCTAAATATTAAAAATCATAATTCTGCATCAACCACTCAACTTTAAATACAAAAACCTGTAAAAATAGCTGGGATCAAGATAAATAACCAATATATACATATCTACACCAATTAGGGAGTTTAGATATCAAAGTTTACAAAATAAGTTAATAAATGCCTTTTTTTTCATATGTAAATCAACCAACTTTTAGCACTTATCAAGCGCCTGAGCGCAATTGAGCCCTGGTGAGGGCGTGGCGTGGCTACTGCCTGCTGGCGCCTGGGCGCGGGCGTGCGCTTAAATAGTGTTGTTTTGCGTTTTATGAGGTTTTAAGGTGTTTTTTAGGGTTTCTAAGGCCAACATACATACTAGGGTTAATAGAGAACATCTTGGGAAGACTCTAGGGTTGGGAGAAACATTCTATCACCTTGGAAACAATTATTGATTGAATCTCTTGGTCACGGAGAGAGATTCGAGACTAGGGTAGAATTAGGAAAACTCTAATTCTTGTAACTCTTGTGGAGAATTTCATTGTAATCAAGGTTTCTATTGATAGTGGAACGGAGAGGTTGCTCTCTCCCCCAGACGTAGGTTAATTAACACTGAACTGGGTAAACAATAGTTTGTGTTCTTTACCGCTTTCACCGTTTATTCTTGTTCGTGATTATTATTGTCTGTTCTCAATTTGTGGTTGTTTTAATCGGTTGCTCCACACACTAAAGTTTATTGGTGTGAGATTTACGAATTCACAATAGTTATGGTTATTAAAAATAATTTCAAAGAAGGAAATACCAATGGTTTAGAAGAAGCTTTGAAGATTATTAAACTTTTGTGGTATGAAGCAATGATCAAGAACATGATTAAGCCTTTGATTGGAAAAAACATGGATTTCATCAACTCGTTGACTTGGATTTTGAAAATTCACATTGTTGACAACAATATCAAAATGGTAAATGAGGTTATACCATTATTAATGTTAACAATTGATGTTGTGGAATCAACCCTTTTAGGAAATTTAAACATTGAATTCTTTAAAGAAACTGTGAGAATGTTGTATTTTTCCACATTTTTATTTTGACTAAAAATCCCGTTTAGTTCTCACATTTTTTTTCAGTCCATTTCAGTCTCTAACAAAACATAACACCAATATTTTTAAGTTTAAATATCATTTTCGTCTCTGTATCGAATTTTTTGTTTTAGTTCATGTATATTTTTTGTTGCAAATACACCCCCGAATGTGCAAATCTTGTTAGTTTTAGTCCCTCCCGTTAAAAAACGACTTAGCTACCAATTAACTGCAAACGCAGTCAGGAGGGACTAAAACCAATAAAAAGTAGTGTTTATCATCATATTCAAGCAACTTCAATACATATATAATTGTTTGGATATAGTGATAAACACTACTTTTTATTGGTTTTAGTCACACCCGACTGTGTTTATAACTAATTGGTAGCTAATTAACTACCAATTAGCTACAAACACAGTCATTTTTCATTGGAAGAGACTAAAACCAACAAGACTTGCATATTCATATTTTTTTTCAGTCTATTCCAATCTCTAACAAAACATAACACCAATATTTTTAAATAGGAACAAATTAGTCCATCTATTACAATTAGACAAAGATTGAATTCGGACTTTATGAAAATTTGTAGGGACTAATTTGAAAAATATTTGTCGGGACTAAATTAGGTTGCAACTCTGCAAAGGAAATTGTGTAGGATTTATTCTTTTATTTATGTAAAGAAGTTTTTTTTAATAAGACATTATTAATATTTCTAATTGTTGTCATGAAGTTCTGCAACATGATGGAATCCATAATAGAAAACTCAAGAGAGAATTGAGAAAGAAGCATGTATCAAAGCTTCACTAATTGAATTGAATTGAATTGAATTGGAAAGTTTGTTACAAGATGTTATATATAGACAGTTCTGCATAACTAACTCTACAGCTAACATCTAACAAACTATAAGTGCCAGGCTACTCTACATAAGGAACACAATATTAACTATACAACCACTAACTAAGGTGACTTGTAGAACAAGCGATATGGAGAATGAAATAAATTTGTAATATGTTATAAGAATAATTTTAAGTTTATGAAACTCTGTGTATAATTAATATTCTTTCATATAATTTGATTAGAGACACAATACACTATGATACATAAAAGATAATACTCGATAATAGAGAAACCGTAACCATGATTTAGTTGCTTTATTTCATATTTGTCAGTGATATATAGTTAGAATATGTTGACAAACAACGTGGGAAAATGTTGCAATTTTCTACATTTTTGGTAATTTCTCACTAAGTGCAAAAAGTCTTCCTAATCTTTCTCTCAATTTTAGTAGTTGACCAATAACTCCCTTTGAAACGAGGATTGTTTTTTCAATAAATAGATAAAAATTTATTCAAAGCAAAAGACTGCTTAAGCAAGAGACTGAGCTAAAAAAAGGATACACCAAAAGGTACAATCCACCTACAAAATTACTCAAAGTCAACATGACACAACACCACATAAACGAAACTAAACCACACCCGGTGAATAAGCTGTTGAGGAGTATTTTTTAAAAAAAAAATAAGTAATGCTATTATCACACCCACTAACACACTCTTTTTAACACACTACCTTTTATTGGTCCACATCACCACCTTTTTTTAATGATTTACCTGATGACCAGTTTAGCAAGTTGCGAAAAAAAATAACATTTCTTGTAAGCAAGCAAGAGAGAGAGAGATATCACAAACCCCTGATTCTCTTCTCGTCGTGTTCTCTGGGATTCACAGGCAAACTTAATTGATCACTTTTAGTTCAAATTGCAGTGTTCTTGCTTTAGTTTCAACTTAGTTCTCAACAATAAGGAGAAGTTTAATTTCAACGCCAAAGCATAGGCTTATGAGAAACCATGTACCATCAAGAGTTTCTATAGGCATGAATTTATACATTTTGAAGAAGAGCTTCTTTATTTTTATTAGGAGTGTGTTAAGAAGTCCCACATCGGTTAGGAGAAGGCCTGAATATGTGTTTATAAACAAGAGGCAATCCTCACCTTACAAGCCGGTTTTGTAAGGATGAGTTAGGCCCAATACTTAAATTTAAGATGGTATCAGAGCCTCTTCACGATCCGCTGGGCCGGGCGTGAGGGGATGTCTTAAGAAGTCCCACATCGGTTAGGAGAAGGCCTCAATATATGTTTATAAACAAGAGGCAATCCTCACCTTACAAGCCGGTTTTGTAAGGATGAGTTAGGCCCAATACTTAAATTTAAGAATTTTAACATTGTAATTTTGAGGTAAACGTTATAGCTTCAGATCTGTATCTTTTGGAGAAGCGCCAAATTTTATAATGTTAATACAAATCAATAAAATAATGATTATACCAAATTTATATTTAATTGGTTGTTTTATTTAAAAATTGAGAATTTTGCCTAAAACTGCATAATTTATGTCTCACAAGTCACAAGTTATATTAAATTGACTAAAAATTCTGCTAAACAGGTTATGCCAAATTTCTGCATAATTTTTCCCTATCACAAACCAAAAATTACAATGCATAGTCTTAACAATTGACTATAAACTGATATTTGATTAGTTCTTTTCTTTGCAAATTTAGAAGGGAAGGAAAAAAATAAGTGGAGAATGTAGAAGAATATGAACAGTTTCGGTGAAAGAATAAAAAAAAAACTCCCACTTTTTCCATCAACAAGTAACAAGTGATTTTAAAAAAAGTGATGATGTGGACCAATAGAATGTAGTATGTTAAAAAGAGTGTGTTAGTTGGTGTGACTATATCATTACTTAAAAATAATTTTGATCTTCAACCTTATTGGCTCTGTTAGGTAAAAAATAGCGGATAGCTGATAAGCTAGTTTATAGCCGATGAGCTTATAGCGGATAGCTTATAAGCTAGCTTTTAGCTTATAGCGAATAAGCTAGCTGATTGAATTTGTAGTGTTTGGTAAAATTGGTGGTTGGACTAGCTTATAAGTATGAAATGGCATAAAATTGATATGTTTAATTAATATTTAATTCTTTTCAAGTAAGATGATAAAGGTAAAATTGGAAGAAAATATAATAAGCTATAAGCTCATAAGCTACTTGAAATAGCAATTGGAAAATAAGCTATAAGCTAGTAAAATAAGCTATAAGCTCTTTTTTAAAAACTGTTACCAAACAGAGCTTTTATCTTATAAGCTAAAAGCTATAAGCTAGCTTATTTGATTTACCAAACAGAGCTATTATGACATGCATCTAGAGAGTCTAGGTTGCATTCCAAACATTATTTAATTGAGTTAAATTTAATTAATTAATTGAGTTGCTATATTTATAAGTTTGTGTTTGCTTATGTATATTCGATCGCCCTAATAAAAACGCATAAACTGTTAATCTTGATATGTCTCAATAATATATTAAATTATTTTTGTTAAACTATATAAACTTTCAATTTAACAGTGGATTTTGTAAAATTTGTAAATGTTACATCGGTATAATTTGATATCTCCCTATATATATATATAAGAATTTTCGTAGCAGCTTATTCGATGGATAATCCACGCAGCACATATGGATAATATTTTGCTAGAGCCACTAATTTTGTTCTAACTTTTTATTTTCTTTTTAAATTCTACTTTCATGGTTCTGATAGCTAAATGAAGCATATGTTTTTTACCCCAATAAGAAAAAACATTAAGAAAAAGGTTTATGAGAGCATTCATTCCTAATGTCGGTCTCCTTTTTAGATAAAGTTTGAGAAATGCAAAAATTGTCGTACGTAAGTGTGAGTGATTAGTCAATCAATATTCATAGCAATTTTATCGGCAAATATATACTTTCTCCGTTTCTTTTTATTTGTTTTCTTTTGTTAAATTTAACGTTTCTATTTAATTGTCTTTTTTGTATTTTATAGGTATGATTTGTCAATTATACCCATTGTCAATTGCTCTTATCTTTTTTAATAAAACCAAATAATACTATATATTTCGAAAACTAATTTTTTTTATTAAATTTGTTTTTGGTACATAACATTAATTATTTTTTTGTATATAATATATTAAATTTATTGGAAAGAGAAAGTGTGTGCAAAAAAATAGGAATTTATTGGTGGATTAAAACGAGAGTATAATAGGAAGATAAACTGCAAAAATACACTTTCTTAATTTGATGTTACTATTCTAAAAAGACAAATAAAAAGAACGGAGGGAGTATAATATATAAAGATGTAGAGAGTATAAAGATCACATACTATTATAAGTCACGTATTAATTGATCCAATTGAAAATTGCAAAAAAAATCACATTTAGTTTGAACAGCGTGGTTTGGAGTTTTTATTTCAGAAAATCAAACTCCAATTAATATTTAACTTAACTATATTAACTAGTGGCAATTAACCTATTATCTACTCCAACTTAGCAATTTCAATCCAAATTGAATTCATAAAACATAGACTATTGAAATATATTATTTCACGTGATCCATAACTATATTGTTGGTGTTAAAAATAAGATTTTTTTTTTTTGTATATGCAATTTCTGTATAATCATATTATATCATGTAAACAATAAAATAAATTAAATTTTTTGTATATGCATGTTCCTTTTTTCTATCACATTAGTTTGTTTTGGTTTGGTTTTAATAACTTTTTAAGCGAACCGAATTGCATACATTTTTTTCTAATAATTTGTATGCTCAAAATCAAATCAATCCACACATAGCGAATGCCCCTAATCAAAAGTACTCAAAGAAAGGTCGATATTTATAGCACTAAAACGCAAAATAGTATGCATAATAGCTAAAGTGGTTAATGGTTATAGTCTAACAAAATTATTATCCAATATTGCATGCTAAACTTTTGAGTTAAATGTATTATTGCACATAAATCTTTTCTTGAGCACCAATTTATATCCGTCTAATTATTGATTTTTAGGACAATATTATATTTCGTCCAAAAAGAAAAGGAAAACATTATATAATTTAATAATTAAAACGAAAATTGAACGGACTGTTTTTGGAATTCATATGCCATTCATTCATAAGGATATGCTAAATCACAGTACATAGTACGTAAAATAAGATTGAATAAAGGAATTTAACCCCATATGTTTATATTCAAAATAATTATATAGGAATAAAAAGCAAATTAAAAACAAACTGCATTGTTAATTTCTTTTGAGTTTACATAATAATATTATATTTTCGATATTTTTCAATGTATGATTTAAACTGATCCTTTTAAATCCTACATTGAGAGATATCAAAAGTATAATATTATTATATATGACTTTTTAAATTTCATTTAAAATATCTATAGATATCACACACAAATAGTATAAAAATATATTGATTATCGAAAAAAAATTTATAGAAGGAATAAAGGTGGCAAAACAGTAATCACATATGTTGAGAGACACATGCACCGAAGGTTAGATAGAACCCTTCCAAACGTACACATATGATATAGTTGGTGTATTTAATACTAAACCCAAATAAGAATATCACAACACAAGCATAAACTTGTGATTCTCTACCTCAAAAAAACAATTAGAAGGGATGGAAAAGAAAGGAGAGTAATCTAACACGTGTTAGCAAGTTATACGTACAAATTAACCATGAGAGAATATACAAAAATTCTGCTTGGCTGGCTACCATTCTATACATTCAATATGAATATGACTGAAAAAGTAAAAAAATAACAACCACCGTTCTCACTATATTTGGTCTCCCTATTTTAAAAACTTAAATGTGATTTTTAGCCCTCTAAATTTTAAAATTGTACAATTTTAGTCTCACCATTTGGTCTCTATATGTTTTAGAAAAGTTTAAATGCATTTTTCAACCATCTAACTTTTAAAATTGTTCGATGTATTCGTTTAAGTTTCAATGGTTTGAACTCCATTTTAAATTTGAATGCACTTTAAGATTCCCCTCTTGCAAAATAGTTTTTTTTGTTTCCCCCTTGGATGCACTTTTTAAATCGATTATTCTGTTCAACTGATTTAAAAAGTTAAAGTTTCTTGCACCAAAGGGGGGAAACAAAGAAATTGCAAGGGGGAATCATAAAGGAATTTTTTGCAGGCGATAAAGACCTATTTACTCTAAAAAATATATTTAAAATAAAAACGTCAACAAGCCAGGGGACTAGCAAGCAAAAAGGGAAAAATTTGAGACCAAAATCGAGCAATTATGAAATTTAGGGGATTAAAATCAAGTAATTGTCTTGACAAAAAAATATCGAGTAAATACAATTGTCTCATTTGCTATATTGGCCATTCCAAAATTAGTATATCTCAATTGAGAGGGGACTGGAAACACTTGATATCAGAATTGACTACCGAATCAGATTAAATTGGTGGTGAAAGAAAAAAATATTGTATATATGAACCTAAAATCTTATTATCTACCTAATTAAATTACCACATATATTTGTAAAAAAAAATATTACCACATATATATGAGCAAGACAATTTAATTATTTATCAAATTGCATATTTATATATCATAATTTTTCACTCATATGTCTATGATGTTTTTAGGCTGAATATCTTTATCCTAATTCAAGCTTGTGGCATCCATAATATTTAATCATTATATCACATTCCATTATACATCAAATATTAATATTAATATTAATATTAATATTATATCATATTTTGGTTCATGTTCTAGTATGTTTTAATGATAATATTATTGCAATTTTATATGGATATATATGTAATGGAATACTCCAAAAATATTCTAGCATAATAATTTCCTTTTCTTTGTTTCTGTAGTACCACCATAATGTATCATCCAATCAATCGATGAAATAATGGGAGAAGATCTTGTTTGTGATGGGAATAATGTTGCGTTATAAAGAGCCCTTTATCACAGAAAGCAACACTTATTTATTATTGTTGGAAGAGAATATCTCCCTTTTCTTTTATCCCAACACTTTTTTCCTCTCTTAGTCAGTCATATATATACTTTCTCCCACCTTTTGTTTGAATAATTTAATTAACCTTCCAAAAAGATATTGGAAACTGATGATGACGTTTTTATGTCTAATTCTCTTTCGGTATTCTGATAAATACGAATTTGAACTAGTTCTTGAATGAATTATGAATTACAGTGATAGCTAGTTAGCTTAATTTATTGGATTAATTAGTTAAAGGAAGCATGCATTTTGCATATCAATCTATATATTAAACATAGTTCAAATAGAAAATTTCACATTGAGTACTTGAAAACAAATATAGAAATAATAAAAAATTACCAAAACTAAAAAAATATTTAATTTTAAAATCTTTATTACAATTTTGAAACATATTACATCTTAATTTTTAAATTTTGTCTAATTTCCTTTACATATTTAGTGTTAAAAAAGAATAAATTCATCTCCGGTTGTCGTGCCACGAAAAACGCCCGAGCATAATGACGCTCAAAATGACACAGAGTCGCCACCGAACTTTATTTATTCCCGATGGAAACGGAATATATTGATAAAACCTTGAAAACAGCGGAAAGATGGTCCTCGCAACCATTTTCTAGTTCATAAGTCGATTATGCAAAGGGAATATATTAGCACCCCTCACATTTGTTGTACTTAGCGGAAACCTTCTAGTAAAGCTTAGGGTTAAAACGTGTTTTGAAATTGTTTACAAGAGGGGAAATCAAAATTTATTAGGGTGCTTGACAAGATGTTGAATCATGCTCTACATATCTCAAGGATGTGATGGAGAAATCAAAGTTACATACTTTTGGTAGAAAATGTTTGGGTGTTGGTTAATTTTAAGAAACTGTGTTTAGGTCGCATTCTAGTGGTTAAATGTATGCTTGTATGCTCATGCGTGGGAGACTTAAGCGTTGTTTGTATCACGTTAGAATGGATAAACATGTTCGTTTATGAAAATGTTTGTTTTTTGGTTTTGACTGAGCAATGGCAAAAATTTATTTGATGTGTTTGAATTTATTATTATTATTATTATTATTATTATTATTATTATTATTATTACATATTTGAAGAAGATATTTTACAGAATGAAGAACTACGAGACATACGCCAAGAGTCCAAATAATCGGAGAAGTGAAAAGACATACGCCAGCCAAACCACTTTTTTCAATCGAGTTTGTTTTTTGAAAATTATTTGACATAAATTGATTTAAAAAGATTAAAGAATCAAATTCATATTTTTGTGTTTTTTCATACTTTTTGATAAAGATAAAAATCACTTACAGTAAATTAAATAAATAAAAGAGGAGTATAGAAAATAAAACAAACCAGGGGGTGCAGATAGCATGGACAGAGGTGTGTCAGCAGCAAAAACAAGGTCCAGCCCACCGAGGAGGCCCGAGGGCACCAAACCAAGCAAGGGAAGGAAAGTGGCCGTCTGATTGATCCGACAACCTTGATCAGATCTGGGAAAGAAAGATATATGTCGTCTGATGAAGATCAGCAACTGCGATGGAGAGCTTACAGTGAGCTGCAGTTGACGTGCGCACAGAGGATCATTGGGAGTATATATAGCCCATTAGGCCAAATTTCTCTCATTTTCATTTTTCTTTCTCTCTCCTCTCTTACTTCTTTCTACTCTTTCTCTCTTCTCTTACTTCTCTCTATTCTTTTTCTCTTCTTCTCTCATGAATGTTCATCCATGGGATGAACTTCCGGTTGAAGATCAACCGGCACCACCCAACTTTGAATCGGATTGTCTCCGCTAACCTTTTTTATTAGTAATTTCAACAACTAACATCACACTAATTAATTTTGCTGATAAAATAACCAAGATTTTGGGCAAAATAACCAAGATTAATTGGCAGCTTAAGTTGTTGCACATCGTATATTTGTATTGACGTATGTATTAATACAAATATCATATACTAATAAAAAAATTTAAAATAACAATCTTCTATATTTTTACTCCCTAGAAATTTTTTCATTCATCAAATTTTTGTCATTACTTAAATCAATTTTATTCATTTATGAATAAACTCATGAATTTTTTATTGATTTTTTCCAAACATGTTTAAAAAACCATATAAAGTTAATCTGCTAATATTTAGAACATGAAATGAATTGAATAATAATTTTTTAAACGATAAAAGTTCAAGACAAAAGTAACGAAAATCATTACCTAAAAATCAAATTTGGAACTTCTTTTTTGTGGAGAAACTTTTCATGATGTTCTAAACATACATGTAAAAAAAATAAAAATCATTCAAGATATACGTTGACTTAACAATAAGGACCAAAATTGAATGCAGAATAATTTTTCAAGAACTAAAAATATAATAAAAATTAAGGGTCAAACATATAGGTCACCTTTTTGTAGGACCAAACCATAAAAAAAGGTTAAATAATTTGTTGGTCGCTAAAGAATTTATATTTTAGTCCCTATAAATAAAAAACACGATGTTCTCATCCTCCAAAAAAATTGTTTTGTTTTTTAATTCCTAATGGACATAATTATATTTTGTATATGTTTGGCATTTCTTGAACATAATATGAATATAAGAAGGTTGACATAATAGATTGACATGACATGTATTCATTTTGAACATAAAAGAGTCATAATTTTGGAAAATGGATTAGGAGCAGTTAGTTGAAAATCACACGACTCAGATTAAAATTCAGTATTGATTTTTTAAAACATTTAAAATTCTGATGTTAAATCTAAGTTGTCCGATCCTGATCGAATAGTCTTGATTTTACTGAATGCATGTAGTCGGAGGTGTTGACTCCACCCAATCCAGATCCATATTTTTGACATTGATATCAACATAAATTACTCATCAAAGACCAAAAATAATACAGAAATATTTAGAAGGACCAAAATATCATGTTTTTATTTGTAGAAAACTAAAATCAAAATTTTATATATTTCTTTCGAGTTTAATTGATATGCACTGACGGTGTAAAATAATTTTACACAGTCATTCAATAAGAAATCACCAATCTTCCATATCATACGAAGAAAGTGATATTAAATGGGGTGACGTGGCGGAATACATGGTTGTCATTGGTTGACAGTGTAAATTATTTTACACTGTCGGTGCATAGAAATTAAATCCATTTCTATACACCAAAAGGTTATTTAATCCAAAAAGTATTACAATTTTATGTGAATTGGTTACGAAAAATCATTCAAAAACATATCCAATCCAAATGGTTTTGACAATGTAACATCCAAACATATTTGAACACTCCTAATCAAAACCGTAAACATGGTTGATGAGATAAATTCATAGGAGGTTCTCTTTTTATATTTCCTCTAAATTTGAATTTGATCGTATCAAAGAGGATATTAGATTTAGTGGTGTATAATCGTTGAAATCTCATATTGCAATTGGAATCCAGAATCCCTATTCCCTACCGCAAAAAATATATTGTTACAAAACGTATTAAAGAAAATGAATCAAACATAAAATCAAGGAAACTTCAATGAAAACCCTAAAATTGAATAAACTCATCGATAAGGGATGGGTCATTATTCTCAAAATGATTGAGCAAATGTTCGTATAATGTATAGTGCGCGCACTATTTTTAGTAGTTGATTGATGCAAAGTCCAAGTAGAAAGGAGACTCAAAATTCAAAGGTTCTTATTGGTTGGAACTTGATAGAAACCGACAAAAGATAGTAAGATAACTGTCCAAATAAGTATTATTCCACCAAATTTAGAACGCCACATAGAATGCAAGCTTGCAAAAAAAAATTATAGGTTAATTTTAATTTTATATTTTTAGTTTTAAAAGTTTCATAAGTTGTTGGTTATTAAATATTATCTGTTAATTACATAAGAAAAGCTTACAGCAAAATATTTTACTTCCATTTGGACAAAATGTATTTTGTTTAATTTCTAGTGAGAATAATTTTAGTTAGCTTTTTCTAATTTTTTGCAATTAATATGTGTCATTTTAACCATCATTATCCTAATAGTCTTGTATTTTAAGTTGGATGTATTTCAACTTTAGAAAACCAATTTGTAAAGTAATGATTGACACTACTTATAATAAAGTTATGTTCATGTCATCTCTCGTCTAATGTGATTTTGGTGGTCGATATAAAGTAATGCGATAGTAGAAACTTGATAGGAATGAAAGATTTTAAGTTGAATCTAACTCAATTTTACAAAATCTTTAATTTGTTAGGTTCAAGATACACGTACTTATAATTCGAGGTATCAAAAGAACTTTAAGCTTGCAAGAAAATTCTATTAGAAAGATCACTGGTTTTTATGAAAGCTTCTCATTTTTGGTTCATTTGTAGAGTATATGTGTCTTTTTAATAGGCATTTTGCGAGTTGTTTTTTTTTTCTTTTTTTTTGTGCTTCTTATATATTGACTTTTATTTTGGAGAGTATGTTGTTTGAATAAAATTTTATTTAAAAAAAAAAAAAAACCTTAAGATAGAAAGATGAATTACAACTAAAAAATGCATTAATTATATATATATACTATCATTGAAAATACCCCCTCTCATGTCATGTTACATTACCTAAGTAGAAATTCAACATTGTCATAGCTGTTTTTCCATGCATGTAATTAAACAAGTGGGAAAGAGGACAGAACCGTATGCTTTCTCTTTACATTTCTTCCATTACGGTTGGCTTCTCTTTGTATGACAATGTTTATTGTTTTAAGGTAAAAGTAGTGGCCTTATTTTTGACAAAGAAGTAGTGGCTTATGTTGTAAAAGTTATCATGTTCTTCATTAACGTGGCTCTTTCTCAATGGTCATATGTTTCAATGGTCTTTCTTTGCTATTCAAAAGTATCATCAAAGGCTCCAAAATAATATGGAAAAATCACAAATACCGTACCGATTTTAATGAGGGGGATAATCTTTGGATATTAAACTATTAATGTCAAATATGATATTATTTGTTTTTTATTTTATGTTTTTTTTCTTTCACACCAGTTTCCGATCCACTAAAAATGGATGACTAATTTGGCTCATGCAGAGACATGCACATTGGTCAAGCATTGTTCCCCTTAAAAATCAAACTGTGTAAAATATAGAAAATAAAAAATATGTGAGAGACAAAAATAAATACAATTTATGTCACTTTAATACTTGACACACAAATCAATAGAGATAAATATATATAACTATACTTGTTAGATGTCTCATATTGGCTAAAGATAAGACATAGATAATCTTAATTTATAAAGATAGTGCAAACATCAACTCTCAAACTAGCTTTTGTGGTTGAGTATAGGTCTATCAAATTCAAATATGGTATCAGAGTCTATCCTAGATTCATTTGTTGTTTGTTGTATACATTTCTCATATTTGGGTTACCCGTTTGTTGTTGATTCCACATTTCAGCTTGTTCAGTCCTGGACGTAAGAAGGTGCGTTAGAAGTCCCACATTGGCCATATATAAGACATAAATAACCTTTATTAAGGATAGTGTAAACCTCAACTCTCAAGTTAACTTTTATGGTTGAGTATAGGCCTCCCAAATTCTAATAATACTTGTTGTCGCATGAGTTTAACTCAATTATATTAAAACATATTGTATGTAATATGTATGGATCGAAGCTTGAATTTATTTACGAATCAGAGTTCAAACCTATTACATTTATATATTCAAGATAAAAATTTAATCAGTAAATTACTTTAAGAAAAATAGCTATTTGTTGTCATTGATTTTTAAATTATTAGATTAATATGATAGTGGCACGATATTATGATAATTAGTATACTCTATATGTGTATGCATCTAAATATCTAAAAAATTGAATAATTGACTCAAAATCTCGGGTATTACATTCATTGCTCATATTCATAGTTTAAGCCATCATTATTGATTATTATATTGAGGAAGGATTTATGGTCATTGCATTTGTGATGCGAATATTTCTCACAATGAACTCTATTATGATTAACGACCCAATGCACAATCTGTTTGCAGCAAAGTCTTCTTTTTCATATATTGTTTTTTTTTTAATTTCTTTTGAACATAAATTATTAAATAGGAGTTGAGTGCATGTGGTGCGGCAGTTCTTTTACAATGTTTTAAAATATACCATAAATGTTAATTAATCTAATGGGGAAAAATTCTCATTCTTGTATTCTCTTAATTTTTATGCTTAAATATATATTGTCACCTTAATTAACACCATTGTCAACGATGCCCAATCTAATACTTTAAAATATAACCCAACTAATGCAGTCTTGCGTAATCTTTTATTAATATAAAATATTTTATCAGCTATTTTTATAATGAAAAAGGTAATAATAAATTAACTTAGCATTTGGTATCTACTTTACTATCTATGAAAATAAAATTTGTTCAAGAACGGTTAGGCTTTGTTTGCGAGTTTGGAGGGAAGTGGAGAGGGGAGGGCTTTGGAGGGAGAGAAATAGAGAGAAAATTAGAGAAATCTTTTACATTTTTGAGAAAGTATTTTTTATAGAGAATAACAAATAAATACTTATGATTAATATATTATGAATTTAAGAATATTATAACAACATTAATTAAATTTGAAGAATTCATATAAACCCTCCAAACCCCCCATCTAATACAATTTTTGAGTTCCCCCAAATGGGGATTTTTGTGTTATGAAGAAAAAATAACCCTTCAAACTTCTTCCCTCTCAAACTTCTCTACTCCTTCCACTTGTTTCTTCCTTTTTAGTTTTTCCTTCCCTTCCCTTCCCTTCTAAACTCGCAAACAAAGCCTTAGGCTATGTTTGGGAGTTGGATTTTGGAGGGGTAGGGAGGGGAAGGAGAGGCTTGGGAAGATGTCAACCCTTGTTTGGGAGTTTAAAAAAAATAAGGAAAGGTTTTGGGGGGTTTTGGGGGCTTATTTTATCCAATTTTAAAGTTCTCCCAAATTGGGCGGTTTTGGAGGGTTAACTATATAAATTGACTATTTTACCCATAATAATTCAAAAACGAAAACTTTTTAGTTACCCATAACTATATAAATCGAGAACTTTTTTTCCCGAAAAAAACGGAAACTTTTTTTCCCAACAAAAAATCAGGAACTTTTTTCCAGAAAAATTGAGAACTTTTTTTCTGGAAAAATTGGAAACTTTTTTCCGGAAAAATCGGGAACATTTTTCCCGGCAAAAAAACGGAAACTTTTTTTCCCACCAAAAAATCGGGAACTTTTTTCCGAAAAAATCGAGAACTTTTTTTCCGGAAAAATTGGAAACTTTTTTTGGGAAAAATTGGGAACTTTTTCCCGGCAAAAAATCAGAAACTTTTTTCCGGAAAAATCGAGAACTTTTTTTCCGGAAAAAATCGAAAACAAGGGCAAAATAGTATAACATAATGTATTGATTTTAAGAGAAAAAAGGGCAAAATAGTTAAATCATCACATAAGCCCCCTATGTCATTCCTTGTTGGTTTTTCAACTCCCAAACAAGGGGCAGGATTTCCTCCCTTTATCCCTTCCCTCCCTTTCCTTCTCCTCCCCTCCTTAACCTTTCCTTTCCTTCCTCTCAAAACTCTCAAACAAAGCCTAAATATAATAAGGATGGCTAAGGTGGATAGAAAAAAAAAATTGGAGTGATAGAGGTCACGATTCGATTTTCACACTCAATGCTAAAAAAAACCAACAATGGTACTAATTGTAACCATTGACATTTGATGTTTCAAAGAATAATTATTCAAGAACGAACAAATTAAAATATAAAAAGGAAACACAAGGAATTTACATTTACTCGATAACATATTTCTATATGGGCCAGGTATATGCATTTTAATGTTAAAGAGAGCCACTATAGGTTTTCATCCAATATGCTGCATGCGATAATTAAATTAATCAAAATTTATATAGGTCAAACACTATAATCCCCAAACATTAGTTATAGCAAGGTTAAAGGTTTTCTTTAGATTACTCTTAGGATTGGTTTTCAGCGTGCATTTTGCTTTTATGTTGTATAACTTAGGCTAAATTACATATATTAGGTCCTTTTATTTAATTATTTGTTTTACTATTTTCCAATAACAATTTTTTTCATTTAAATCCCTTAATTCTATTTTTGTTCCCACTCGTATGATGGACTCTTAAAACGGTTATGCACGTCATTTCATACATATATATGTGTACATTGGTATACACAATATACCTAATTTACACTCTTACCATGAATATTTTGACTTAAACATTGGAGTGCAAACATTTTTACATGTACTCTTCCTCTGCGTACTTGAAATCTATCACTGAATCATTAGACCTACTAAATCTACCCTTTGGCTTGTTTTCAAAATGGTTAAACTTTTTTTTAATTAACAGATTTTTTTTTAACCAAAAGAGGTGGTTGCAAAGAGCAAACCACCCTAAAATATATTAAACCAAGAACAGAAGATAAATACAAAATGAAGGGAACCAAACCAAAACTCCAATACTATGAACTTAATCTAAAACAAGGTATACCTAACTTGTTTTTGTCAAATCAGTCCATAATAAACAAAGGAGCAACATGCCAATATATGATAGAAGCTAAAGTTAAGCCATGATTAGCCATGAGATCAGCAACTTGATTTACTTCCCTAAAAATGTGAGTTACAAATTGGCCAGGCCGGCCTACAGGGGCCTACGGCCTAGCCTATATAGACTCAGGCTAGGCCGGCCTATTTATTTAAATAGAGCAGGCCAAAGCTTTGCTATAAGCCTATTTAGCGAAAAAAGGTCAGGCTTCAGGCCATGAAAAAGGTCTTTTAGGCCTACTAGGCCGGCCTATTTAAGTAAATATGAACAATATTTTTACATTTATTATTATTATATATTAAAATTTGTACTTTGATTAAATTATAAATCTATTAAATTTTTCAGTAGTTTAAGTTTATTAATCTACATTAACTTTTCACATATATAAATGTATTATTATAAACTAAAATTGAAATACGATGTTATATATAGTCAAATTCTCTAAAACATCATGTTAAATATCAAAGGAAGTTTAATATCATTGATTTATTAGTTTATTAGTATATTTAAAAATAAATATAATTATTTATTTAAATATATTCATGTGAAATAGGCTTTTAAACAGGCTAATAGGCCATGTCAGGCTTTCAAAAGGCCGGGCTTAGGCCTAAAAAATAAGCCTATGATAGGCCACAGGTCAGGCTTAGGCCTTCAATTTTTTGGCAGGCCAGGCTCAGGCTTGACAAAGCCTAGCTCGGCCTTGCCTATTCCCAACCCTAGTTACAATACAGTTCATGCTGCTAGCCATGTGAACAACATTCTTCCTGTTTCTTAGAATCCAAGGAACTGCTCTATTTGGATGTTGAAAAGCTAAAGCAACCAGAGAAGAGTCAGTTTCAATCTAAACATTGTGCCAATTATTTTGAAAAGCAATTTCAATTGCCCTCATTGCTCCACATAACTCAGCAAAGTAAGATGTAGTCAGGCCAAGAGGTTCAGCAAAACCAAGAATAAAGTCTGCTAAGTGATTTCTAAACGCTCCACCACAAGATGCACTACCAGGACAACCAATAGCAGCACCATCAATGTTACATTTTAACCAATTAATAAGGAGGTTGCTAGCATACCTCTTTTAGATAAGACTCCTTGGGCTGATGTATACTAATTGAAAACAATTTCTAATAGAGCTACAAGATGATTTGGCAGTGTTGTTACTTGTTAGAGAAGTATTGGATATGATCATAGCAATAGCAGAATTCCAAGGCAACAATTTGTTATTAAATCTGGCTTGATTTCTGACAAACCATAAAGTGTTAATCAAATTGATGATTGCAGCAGTGATAGTGACTTTGCATTGAGGGGACTAGTTTAAGTCACAGAGCTTCCATATATCTTCCACAGCAATGAATTGAATAACCATGTTCAAACAACCTGCCAACCAAGACCAAGTTTTGACAGCAAATCCACATTCAAAAAAGACATGAAAAGTATATTCCACCTGGTTTTTGCAAATGCTGCACATAGGGGGCATATGACAACCTCTACTCAAAAGATTTTCATCTGTTGGAATTTTATCATACATTAATCTCCAAACAAGAAGAGATTTGGAGGGAGGAATAGCAGAATTCCAAATCAATTTAGCCCAAGTAAGATCTTGACTGTGTTGCATTTTGAAAAGGTAAGCTTCCTTGAGACTCAAGTCACCTATGTCTGTGAGTTTCCAAAGCATTTGATCCTCATCTGGAACTAGAGGGATAGTAGCTTGATTCACAATATAACTCAAGTTATTGAAAGATTGAGTCAATTGTGAGGGCAGATACCAGTGACCATCAACCAGATAATCACTAATTGTTGAAGTCAATAAAATTCTAGTTTGAACTGGTATATTGTAAAGATCAGAAAGAGATGTGTCACACCAATTGTCATTCCAGAAATTGATTTTCTCCCCATTGCCAATAATCCAAATAGAATTTTCCATCATGATACCAACCTCCTCTTTAACACTACTCCATATTGAAGAAAAAAATGTGATGTTGAATAGGTCTGTTGTTCCTAAAAACTCTATCCTTCAGCAATCTGGCCCAAGAGCTTTGAGAGTTCCTAAGGGACCAACACAACTTAAGATTAGTAGCTTTGTTCAATTTAGAGAGAGATATGATGCTCAAACCCCCTTTAATAAAAGGCTTGCAAAGGTTTTTCCATGAAACTGTCACCAGCTTTCTCTTATCTATATCACCACTTCATATGAAATTTCCCATACTCTTCTCAATATCTTTAAGCAATGACTCAGGCCAAAAGTATATTGAGATACTATAAATGAGCATACTCTCCACCACAGACCCAACCAATTGGACTCTGCCAGCATTGGAAAGAAATGAAGCCTTCCAAGCTGAGAGCTTCAATTTTATTCTGTCAGCTAAAGGTTGAAGATGACAAACTCTAGGCTTACCTCTAAAAATTGGAACACCCAAGTAGTTGAATGGCAATGAACCTATTGAGAAGTTCTAAAGCTGCACCATTAAAGTTAACCTCCTTGGTGTTATAGATTAATACTCTTTATAGTCCCATTAATTCATTTGCCTATTAAAAAAACATCTTATCCAACGCACGTAAAACTTTGTCCACTTCTATCAGGGACACTGAAGACAACATTCAATTATGTTATATGTTGGAGATAGATAAATTTAGTTATTAAATGGACATGAGAAGGAAATTTCTAAAAAAATGTTTTTTTACCAGTGTTTAGGTACAAAACTTTCATTTCCATTTAATAGTGATTTGATCTCCATCAAAAAATTTATGAGACCCACAAAATAGATTCTAACTTCTACCCATATTACTTAAGAGCTCCAAAAACCCTTAACAATTTGACCAATTTGTTATTGGTAAATTTCTAAGGAATCAAACTATAAAAATGGTATTAGTATTACACTTTACACCCTTTATGGCTAGCTAATCCTAATTTTTTATTTTATCTTATTTTAATTTTCAGTAAAATGCTATGAATTTATCCCAAAATATTATTATATGCCACATTACAAGATTGTTAATGTGAAAAACATGCATGTATCACTTATCAATAACCGTTGATTAGAACCTTAAGGACTGCATTCAGATCTCTTTATACCTTTCACACCTTAAACAATTGGAATGTGATTCTTTCTCTTTTATATATCAATATATTGTAAAGTGTTTGTCCTTAGTTTCTGCTCGTCCGAATTTGGTACCCAACTATCTCTATCTATCAAATTCTTGGATCACCCTTCTATTTTTGGGTGAGGGAATTAGTCACTTAAAGTTACTATGGCTCTTATAATCATTAGGAATATAGGATAGGATAAGATAGGATGCATGTGAGGTCAAGTCGAAAAAACCAACCCATTAATTAATCCATATTGCTTAATATAATTAGTAACAAACCTAACCTAGATTACATCATGATTCACAAAATAAAATATTCAATCAGCGAAATGAAAAATGTGAAATTTAATTCTAATTTCGTAACTATTAATTGAGTGTTATATTTCTTGTGAAAAAAAAAATCTTCTTTTAAAAAAATCACATTTAGAAACTTTTTTATGTTTGTTACAAATTTTTGACAAAACGGAAATATAAAAATATATATATAAAAATTAATTCAAATAAGAAGTTATTTTTAGTAGTTTAAATAAAAATATTTTAACGGGTTTTGTTGGAGTATGAGAATAAGGACGGATCAATGCTCCAAAATTGTTAGAGAAGAAGACGTCAGATCCTATTGTTGATCTAATATTAAGATCCATTTTCACTCTCTCACCAGAGCTTTAATACAACTACTGAGGAGTCTAGGGGAGCGCAGAGAGCAACAACGAATTAATGTTCAAAGACCAAAAAAGAGGAGCATATCGCATCTCCACCTAAAATCTTAAGTCATTAGGAAGATGGATTACATTCTCTTTTTACAAATACATAGATTACTTCTCTTATATATCTAAGACCATGTGCAATGGGAGTTGAAAGAGGGTGTTGAAAGTGCCTTCAACACAACAAAACCATTGCAGCATGTTGTTGAAAGTGACATGGAAAGGAGAGGAGTTGAAAATGTTCAACACAGTTGAACCTGCACCTATGGGGACACGCAGCGAATTTTTTGTGGCTGGCAGCTGGCGCGTGCACTACACGCGCGGAGCGCGCAAGTGAAGGAAGCTTCACGCGGAGAGAGAAGGTGTTTTTGGATAAAGTGGGACGTGTGGCAGCATCTGATTGATCGTCCGAATTTTTAACTCATTTTATCTTTAAACTTAATTATTTCATTGCAAATTATTTTTTTATTTTTATACCAAAATTCATGATTTTTTTTCTCTATAAATAGAGACTTGATTCATTTGATTTGGACACAAAAAAAAACCAAGTTTTTCACTCTCTTAATCTTATTATTACCTTTCTATTAGTCTTTATTTTTAAGTTTTAGTCTTTGTTTAGTGAAATGGATCCCAATAATCATTTCAACACCCAAAATTCTTCTAATACTCCAAACAATTATCAAAATCCCAACAATTATCTTTCTACATGTGTGTCGTATTTTAAATTAAATTTAAGATGATTGTATCGTATCAATTATTTAAATAAATTTTGTTTTTATTATAATTGTAATCGGGAGTTTAATTTAATTTTAATCGATAATTAATATTGTCACGTCATCTAATCATTTTTCCTTTAATGTTTTTTTGTTCATATGTGTGTGCCTAAATAATTTATTTTTTTGGGTTGTGCCCAAGTAAGAATTGCTCAATAAATTTTGGGCAGTTTCTCTTTACACCGCCATGTTTCTTTCCCTCCCTAGCACGCAAAAAAAAATCAGAAAACACATCTCAAAGTTTTTTTAACTGTAAATTTCTGTAAAATTTACACTAAAAAATTCGGAAAACGTTTCCCAAAACTTTTCAAAACACGCTGGGGGTGGGAAGAGAAACTGTCTAAATTATGGGACGCAAATTTTAATACATTATAGCAAACCATATACAATAGCTAAGTTGTCAGACCCATGATCTTTTTTATAGAGTAGTAGTGTTAATAAATTAGGGGATGTAAAATTTAATACATTGATGAATTTGCTTCAAAAAATGTTCGAAAAATGACTCGTTTTAAATAGCTAGAAAATATTTTATTGTTATTGGTTATTTTTACATTAATTATAAGGATGGTTATTTTTTATGTTATTTACAATTTAAATAAAGGATAATATTAAAATAAAAATTTATGTTTTTTAGTAAGGTAGCAATTTTAACATTTGCATATGACCTCTAAAAACTCAGGGACGGCTCTGATCCAATATTTTGCTCATGAATGGTCGAAATGGAATTTAATTACTCACACCGTAAATCCAACAACAATGTGAAAGTGAAAGAACACTATTAAAGAAAAAAATATTTTTTTTCTATTATGATATTAATTAAATAGATATATATATATATATAGTCAGATTTTATTTTTTTTGGTGAAAATATAAACAGTCAGATGGATAAGTAGAAGTTGTTCACAAATTTAGAATGTTGGAATCGAATTTGAACAAAAACAAAATGAGGCATGAAATGAAGCTTGGTGCCATAAAAAAATGAAAGGTAGCTCGATGATGAACATATACCAAGTGGTGCTTGCCAGTTGCATTGTAAATATCTTGGAGTGGCATCTGCCTTGGCATTCTGCAAGTCGACCATTTGGTTCAAAATAGAAAAAGAAATAGGAAAAGAAGATTCATAGCCTATAGCGTTGAACGTTATAGATAAGCTTTGTAGGTTTGAGTGGTGTTGCTTTAAAATTTATATCGGCAGACAAAGAGCATCTTCATGATCTTTGCGTTCCTCTATATTTTGTTGCAAAACCATATACAACTACTTAGTTTTCAATTTTTATTATAATGTATAATTATAAAGGGAACACAAAATTACATTATATAATTTTTTACTACTTTATTATTTAAAATATTTTTACCATTTTATCTTATGAAATAACTAAATTTTTAAAAAATATTATGACTATATATAAAGTTCATACCAAGTTTTGGTGTATTATTCTATATTTTTATTTTAAATTTTTTTAACTATTTATTTATTTTATTGACAATTTCTCATACTTTATTTATTGAAATAATTTTTTTTTAAATAGATGTATAATTTTTTTTTAACTTCAATTATTTCTCAAATCATTGTCGCCTTGTGCTAAAGTACTCTACACGTCTTTAGGGGCTTATGCCTTTTTTAGGTTCAACAATTTCTAGTGACTAATATTAAAGACTTTTACAATGTGGTCGCTAAAAGTTGGGGTGAATCGGTTTTCACGGATTGGATGGGGAGGTGATATTTTAAATTTTTATGTTTGGTTCAACTTTTTAACGTGGGGAGGGGAGGGAATGAGAGAAGTAATTTACTTTTTTACCCTTACGAAAATTTGGGGTTGCAAATGTAAAGACGTCGACATATGTGTTTGATGTTCCAAAAATTGCAAAGTTGTTGCGACAATAATAACAAATAATCAAATACTTCCATTTTAGTACTAAGGTTAGGAAAATTGAAATCGCATTACAACTTTCAGAGTTGGTAATCATTGGGTGGAAGGGGTTTCTGAAGTTCGTGCAGAGGTGGCTCGTTACTTATCTTACCATTTGCTGAACCATTTTAAGAGTGACCATGTTTGGACGCTATTTTATTCCTAACGTTATCTTTGGATCAAAGATTGGTCTTATCACCCCTCCTTCTACTATCTGAGATAGATATGGTCATGGTTGAGTGCAATGGGAAAAGAGCTCAGAATTGAATGGGTTTAACTTCACTTTTCGGTGGGTAATGACTGTTAGAACTATTAGCTATGAACAATGAACAATGGAATGATGATTAAGAGATGATTTTGAGAGAAAGAAAAATGAGAGAAGAGAAAAATCTTATTGATCAAGTAAGTCACATTTACAAGACTAATCATGTGGTTTTATACTAATATATGATTGAGTAACTCTTAACTAACTCTTGTTACTTCAACCACAAGTCACTAACCACCTTTACAAGTAACTAACTACATCAATCATAACTAACTATATTAGTTACTTGTTGTACAAGTTTTCTAACTAACATCATAGAATTGGAATTATCCTTTAACAATGACGAGTTGGATATCTCGCATTTGAATAACACTCTCTTCATTGTGATACGACCGTTGAAAATCCCCGGGGTAGCCTTGTAACTTCTACTAGTGGGTTGGTGAGCCTTCTCTTTGCTTTGCAGAGATTGGTCTCTGGTTGGTCACCTATATGTCCTGCTGAAGGTGGTTTTTTTACTTCTAGTTTGCATAGTTGATTTTAGTCTTCTAATTTTTTCTTAACCCATTATTTTGCATGGGTTGGTACTTTGTTTTGGTTCATTTTGTTATCTTTCTCTTTTGTTTTTAGTAATCTTATAGTTTTCGCTCTGTTCTGTGAAAGATAGAATCCAAACTCCAAGAAGGAGAGAAAGCAATAAGAAAATTAAAACTTTATTTCTTAAATCTAGTTCTTTCGATTCAATGGTCCACGCTTATATAAAAAATGTATCATGCTAATTAACGATCAACTATAGTAGATCGTAACTAAGACTAATTAACTTGTTATGCAAGTAACCTCTTTGTTCTTCATATCATTTACAATTAACATGCACCATTGTTTTGATATATTTTTTTCTATTTTGTTGTGTTGATTTTGAGTATCCCTCGTACTTGTTACTATCACTTGTGTCATTAAAATAAATTTTTATATTAAAATAGATACATACGTTAGTATTATAGTATAACTAATAATTTGTTTATGTCCTTTGGTATTTCTTATGGTATTATTCTGTACTATACTAAATTTGCTTTGAATAGCTCAACATCATCAACTTTTTAGTGTGCACCTAGTAGTGCATGTAATTGCACTATATGTGTACAACCAACATGACATTTCACACGAACAAATGCAAAGTTTAATTAAAGAGAGAGACAAATAAAGTGAGGTTTGTATCCAAAAGGGGTCCTCAAAATCAATATGTGACGCGCGTTCATTTGTTTCCACATACATTATAAATTTTATTCCTTGTGATTAAGGCTATGAATGACAATGTGTTGTGGTTTTTTTTTTAGCCGCCAATCATATCCTCTTCTTACAAAAAGTTGATTCCTTTGCTTCCTTCTTAAGCCATATTTCAACCAATTAGATATCCTTTTATGTCTTACCTATAGTTGGTAATATATTATTAGTTATATGTGCATTGCATGCTTTGATTTTTCTTCATATTGAGTATAAGGTTATGGTGCAAATTAATTGGCTAACTTTTGTTGGCATGGTTACATTGGCAATTCTTCTAATAATGATATCACTTTATGCTTCCTATGATTATTTTAATATTTATTTTTTGGTTTTGAGTGTGATGGGTTATTATAACTTTTACCTAAATCAACTTTGTTTTATTAGTTTCATGGAAGTAATCAAGTTGGAGAATTTTACTTATGCTTTTAAGATTTTTACATTCTTAAAGTAGTGGAGCAACTCATAAAAGTTATTGACCTATATGTATGACTATCATTATTTTATTAAGAAGTGTACATATGGTTATGGTGTAAATTTGCTCACTTTTCTCTTCATGGTTCCATTGTCATTTCTTCTTGTTGGAGCTCAGGTGAGTGTCTAAAGAAAAAGTGACTAGTGATATGTATTATAAGAGATTTTGACATTACATTTTAATCCAAAATTATAAATCATAAATGTTAAGAGTTTCATATCGGTTACAAAATAGATTGAATATATAAATTACGGCAATTTTCATCTTACAAGTTAGTTTTATAAGAATGAATTAACTCTAATTCTCAATTTTAAAATGGTACTAGTTAGTTCAGGATAAATCTTCTAAACAACGTATTTTTTTAAAACAAGGCCCTCTGTAATGTGACATAAACACTCCTTTTTAAAATGGAAAATCTAATAGATATATTAAGAAGTGGAATATAAGTGGCATTACTCTAATTCAATACATCATAAAAATCTAAATAGCTAGCTAGCCTTGAATATAAAGACTTATAACACCTGACATTATAGACACTTTAAAAACCATGATAGTCAAGTTCATTTTTTACCTTCAGATCAAATAAAACTACAAATTTTATGCTAGTCTTTCTACATCATATTCATATTTACTCAATCCTCATTCATTTGAAATCGGTTAAGTTAGTCTGTTAAAATGTAGTCAGTGCATTAAAGTTATTTGATTAAACGCAGTGTCAATTTTTTAAAATATAAAAAATTATCATTTTAAATTTAAATTATCTGATCTTGATCGGTCAATATTAATCTTATTGACAATATACAGTTAAAGCTGTCAAAAATGGATCAGGCTAATGGGCCGGCCCATTAACGCATTGGCTTGGGCAGGCCAAGCCTCAAAAAAACTAGTTCAAATGCAATTGGGCCTTTTTGGCCCAAGCTCATGCAGCCCGTGTAAAAATTGGGTTGGGCCGGGTTAGCCCATTGGGCTTCTCGAACTAGCACATTATTAAAAAAATTATGTCATTTTTGTGAAAAAAATATCAATAAAAAACATGAAAAATTATTATAGAAAATATTGTTAAATGTGTAAGCTTAATAAAAAAAGGTCATATTTACCTAAAATTTTAATGAATTAAGTTTATAATTTATTGATTTCATTCTTTTTTTTTATCAAAAATCAAACTAGATTTTAATTGATATTTAATACCGATGTAAAAATTATTTACACTTTCATACAATCATATCTCAATAAAATTGATATTTATAAGGAACTAATATAATAAAGTGACATAAAATATTAAATAAAAAAAAAATAAATTAAATGGGTCAAACTGGCCTATTAACCAACATGGCCCATATGGGACCAAAACGGCCCGTAAATACATAGCCCAATAATAATTGTGTCGGGGCCAGACTGATCTATTTATATATTCTAGCTCGTTAGGTTGGGCCGAACTAGGTTGAGTCAGCCAATTTAACAACTTTGCATGCAATTATGAGGTGACGATCGTACAAATTTTTTTTTCCCGAAAACTTGAGAGTAAAACCATGTACAAGTTTTCGGGAAAAAAAAATTTCATTCAGTATCTGGCCCACTAGACCGTCTAATTTGATTTTAGCTCCTTCTGAACGTAGTTGCGGTGGAATAAACCATTATCCTCCTTACAAATTCAGCACAAATTACTATTAAACCAACTAATAATAAGTAAAAGTATTTGTTATCAATTCTAAAACAGAGATTAATAACAAATTAAGTGATCATTACACACAATAATAACTTCTCTAACATAGTTTACCAACAAAAATATTCGGGTCCATCACAAACTTGTGTCCATAAATAATAGTTCTAGTTCTAGTAACAAAATAAGACTATTTTTATGTGGAAAGGAAATAAAATAAAATATGAAAAACTGTAATGCAATAAAGAGTATCATTATCATGGTGCATAAATGGGGTCCACTGAACACGGTTCTTTAAAGCTTTTGGCACCCTACAAATACCCTCCCTCATTCTCTCCCATCATGCATTGCAATCCATTCCTCAACTATATACATTCTCATCTATCTTGTGTTGCAATTTGCACTCTTACAGTGGTCTCTATCTCTCACTAGAGATAGACCTCTGTTGCTTTGCTTTGCTATCTCAAGGTAATCATCAATTCATTCATTTTTTAATTCAATTTCATTTTATTACATGTACTTTGTACTTTTCCTAACTTTGTGTTTTCCAAAACCTTACATGCATGTTACTCAACTCTTTCTTGTAACTTGAAATTTTTTTCCATTTTAAAACACTTATTTTTCACTTAAATTTTATCATCTATCTACAACTAGTTGTATAGTCTGTCCAATTGAAGACTGAAAAATTAAGAGAAATAAATATTATTTTTCTTAATTTAACGTTTACAACCGATTAAATTATAAAATAGTTGTAGAAGATTCAGATTTTATTTCACTAATGTATTTTTTTATTAATTATTATTGGCGTATGTTACCTTTTAACTCAACTATAAACTAAATGAACTACATCTATACAAATATTACTTAATTAATTTCATTTCATCTTTTTAAGTTTAGATAAAAATTAAATAAAATTTGTTTATAATTTAACATAATAAACTACCATATTTTTTACTCAGAGAAAATATAGTTGAGATGTGAGTTATCTGTAATAATGCTTTTGCATGTGTTTTGGATTATGTTATTTAGTGTATTGTGTACGAAATATTAAACATTTTATTTATTTTATATATGCAGCTAAGTGCAATTTTTATCGGAGATGTCAATTTGTATGACAATGAAGATAGAAGAAGACAGTGTGCTCAATCAGAAGCAAGGGATAGTCACTATCTTGAACTGTAACAGTGACACTAATTTCACACCAACATCACCTCCATCTCTAAGAAGAACTCTCTCAGCTGACATGTCCTCAAAGAAATGGTTTCCACAAAATGGAAACTCGAACCCCATCAAAAAGAATTCATCATCTGAAAACCTCTTTCAGCTGCACCCGAACAACTCATTTTCATCCTCGGATGAAGATGATGAGTTCAAAGAAACTAAGATGATTGATGAAGCTGAAGATGAAGCTGAGAGAGAAAGGCTTGAGATTTGGAGTTCAATCCAAAAGAACAAAAAAGAGGAGCAACAAAAAGGTGGGTCATTTGATACTTGGAGTTCACTCATGGCTTTGAAGACTAATGATGAAATCTCTAAATCTCTTCCACCTTACATTCATCCTCTTGCGAAGAGGACAAAAAGCTCTTTGTCTAGGAAGAGCCTTGAAATTTGCACTGAGAGTCTCGGATCTGAGACTGGTTCAGATGGACTGGTGTTCTCTTATCCTCCATCTGAGAGTCCTGGATCCGAGACTAGTTCTAATGGGTTGTTGTCTTCTTATCCTCTGTCACAGATAGAGGATATAAAAGAACAACAACACCAGCAAGAACAAGAAGAAGAGAAAAAAGAGGACGAAGATGAAGAAGAAAAGGAAGAAGTGTTGGAAGTGACAAGGTTCAATTATGGTGGTGTTGCCGCTACTCCTAAGAAGTCGCCACCACGATCCTTCCCTCCACCACTTCCTTCGCTCTCACGCCAAGATGGTCCATCTCTTCACATGAGGCCGCACCGCGACAACGGAAGGTTGGTTTTAGAAGCTGTATCTCTTCCTTCATTGAACAACTTCTCTGTTCAACGCCAAGACGGACGACTTGTCCTCACTTTCGCCAATCAAAATGAAGAAGTTGATGAGAATGATGAGAAAGAAAATGATGGGGTAGGTGAGATGGAGGAAGAGTTTGAAGGGTTTGATGAAGAAAAAGAAGATGAAAATGGATATGAAGAAGAAGTTGAAGATGAAGAATATGAAAGTGTGATAGAGAAAGGGTCATTAGTGTCTTTTGAGAAAACTACTATTAAAAGTAGTGTTCAATGGATAGGAACTAATAATAGCAAGAACAACATGGTGAATAAGCAAATTGGGCTAGTGAATAGGAATCCAATGTGGTCAAAGAAGTTCAATAATGAAGTGGATAACAAAAACTTTGAAGACAAAGATGTTCAAATGGTTGAAGCTAGTCAAATGATAAAATCACTTCCACCAAGGCCAAGAGTTGCTAGATTGATTCCATCAACACCAAATGCAGCAAATGGTTCTTTCAATATAAATTCTTATGAGCATTATTGGAGGACCACAAAACCAACATCAACAAAAGGTGCTAATTATCCACTTGGCCATTATCAAGAGAATTATCAAGAGAACAACAATAATAAGAGTAAGATTGTTGTGACTACAACAGGAGAAATGAACAACATGAACAAAAACTCAAATGAGAGGCAACAAGTTTTGGTTCTCAAAGGAAAGAATGGTGATTACTTGGTTCATAATTTGAAGAGTTGCAAGGATTCAAGAAGGTCTTTTCTGTTTTGGGAACCATATTGCATTGCTACCTCATGAGGCACACCTCAACAATCACAAAAGTTTACTACTACTATTTCTAATTAATCCAACAACATATCCATTGCTTAAATTCAAACACTATATCTTTGTTTCTGTTTATGAGCATCCTTTTGCACGATACAAAAGGAGTTTAGTATTTATTATTTCATATATCCTTTTTATTAAGTCTACTAAGTTCAACTCCTTCAAAGGAGGTGTAATGTAGTGTAGTCAAATAAAAGAAAAGGGTGGTGAGAATTACTACTTTAATTATTTGTAACTTAATTGTAAGGTGTCATATAATTTTTAATATAATAAAATATATTTATCTACTCTTTGTTATTGGTTAATAATCAATAAATTGTACAACAACATAACATAATCTTAGCTCATCTTTGACTTGATGGGAATGTCTTTTCTATTGTGATCTATATATCATCATTGTTTCTTTATTAGCTTTTCAACTTTTATGCTTTTGTATTCCACAAGCCTATGAGGTTTAAGAATGGGTTGTGTCATGTCTAAATATTGGTCTTATATTTTGGGAACACTATGATCATTCCTTGATTTGTTTTGCCCCTTATGGATGGTGACTAGTTTGTACTCGGTCAGAAAATTTTAAAAGTTAACTATATTAATTTGTTGATTATACCTAGGTTTTTGTCTTGATTACATATTATGTATGAATAGTTTATCAAATTGATTACCAAAGTTATAGTGTTTCCAATTTTTACATTTAAATATTGATCGTTGGATTAATGTAATTATTTAAAATCAATATTATCGATTGTATGATAAATTCAATAATCCAACGGCCAACCTTTAAATATAAAAGCTAGAGACATTGATTATTAAAGTTGATGTCTAAATAGTAAAAGTTGATCATTGCCGAAATCTTGACAAAAAATAAACGTGCATCAATGTATTCATCTTTTTATCATATATTATAAATATATGATTAAAACATGCAAAACAAATGATCGTGATGATAGCATCATCAACTTTCAACTATATATATATATATATATATATAGCTGCCACTTTCTGATGGTGGGGGTGACAACTTGCCAATGGAAAACAAAGCAACACAAATTTAGGATTAAAATAATTACTAACATGGAGTGTGATTTTGCTTCCAATTTGTTGCTAATGGTATTACATGTATCACATGTCATTATATTTCTGTATGTTGACTATAGTATTTTGTGTTTGAAAAATTCAATGAATTCTTGGATCAATTATAATCTAGATATAAATAATTCAATTGTCAAAAAATGCCGACATTATTAGGTTTAACACTGATGGAGTTTAAAACTCGACTCTTTTTTTGTGAGTTTCCAATAGCATCTACTAGTGGAGAGGGTGTATTTTGTTTTTGTTCCTTGCCTCAGTACTACTTGTGCTATTATTTTTTTTAAAAAAAACTACTTGTGCTATTGGTCAGGGTAAATATAATATTTCATTTGCAGTTTCAAAATAAAAAACTTGTATGCTTCGTGAAAGACAAAGTGACTATCAGGGACACATTGGGAAAATAGAGAAATTTCTAGTGGGCAAAGTTTGATACTCGCTATGATGAGATGATAATATTCACTATAATTCTCACTAAAATTGTTTCTCACTAAAATTGCAAGTTTTATGAATTTGATATGAATGTATTCTGTTATGATTGATGTTTTTGAAATGATGAAAGAATATTCAACCGTTAGACCGTTTGATATATATATATATATATATATATATATATATATATATATATATATATATACTTTCTTGGAAGATTACGACATGGTGATAATGTTGAATCTTCACAATAGAGAATCTTTATCCATTGAATTATTTTACATTTGTGTGGACATGGAGCTTCAAGAATTTAACAATCTTTCGTTTTAGAAGACAAATGGTCAATTTCTAATTTGTACATTGCTTGTTTGAATCCTGCCAACTTGCTTTCAAAAGGTCAACTTGTTCTCCAAGCTCCTTTGTGCTATTCTCCTAGACTAGATACACTTGGAAGAACATTCATCATACTTCATGGATTCTAAAGAGAGGAGAAATTTGGAGAATTGGAGATGGTTGCCATCCAAATTTTGGAAGATAATAGGATCCCATACCCATAGTACTTAAGAATGGTTTCAATTTCAAACCTTGGTCTACAATGCCTAATGGACATGATTTAGTATTGTAAAGCAAATTCTACATTCATAGGAGATTTTATGAGATATTCCATCAATCTGATCCCTTCATTGGCTCACCCACCCCATACTGTTTGGAGATTTATTTCTCCCGCTCTACCAGTTACTCGCGCACCCTGTATCTTTTTCATTCTAATCTTCTCTACTTAAGTAGGGAACGTTATAAAAATTAAAATGTCATCCACTACTTAAATAGCAGACGTTATAAAAACAATTCCAGTAAAATTGTTTTGGGTGTATTCGCTATCTACATAGCAGACAAGAGTATTTTGATAAAATCTAAGAGTAAATGGGTAAAATGGCAAAAGCTCCACTGTTTGAGTTAGTGGCAGGGCGGGTCCTAGCAGGCAAGTTGGCCCATTTTCCAACCCCTCGATCTTCCATCGTGCAAACTGATGTGTTTAGTAAGGAGACATAAGAGGGATTTATTAAGTTAAATCAGGTTACCATAGTATGTAATAATAATAATAATAATAATAATAATAATAATAATAATGATGATGAAAAAGAAACTTAATTCAGTCCCCCAAGCTCTTTGCTACACAAGGAAAAATACATAATTTTATCAAAATTCACATTTCTGTGTCGGAATATGTTGATTCACACAATTAATTGTACAGAGCATGATTGAGAAATTGAGAATAATACAAAACAACACCTATGATACACAGACCCCCAAGAAAGATTTCTCATATATATCTCACCATCACAGAAAGAGAAGGAAAAAATAAAAGAAGATTATAACCCCATTGTCCTTGTGATTTTGAAAAAGAATGATAACACGGGGTGATGAGTAAAAAATATATAAAAATCAATGAGAAAAATAGCCAACACAGACAATCCATGACACAGAACCATGACCTTGATTTTGTACCTATGGCTCAATTTACAATGGGTGGGTGGAACCCTGAATGCAACTTTTAGCTTTGTATGAGAAGTGAACCCAGTGGCAAGTACCGACTTTGCTTCTCGAACGTGTATCTTCTAAAGGGATGCTGAGTAACTGGTGAGAACCAGGACTGTGAAAGTCTTAAAGCTTTCCACAGTATGTTTTCCACAGTATTAAAGATCAGAAGCTCGCATACCCATAAATGGCATCATGTTATATGTACATAACACCGAAATTCAGGCGATAGCACAACCTCATATTAGAGGCATTCTTAATTATCACTATATCCAAGCCAATGAACCACGGTCATTTGCTACTGGAGGACGACCTCTAGTTGGTGTTGGTGGTCTGTTTGCATTCAACTCCTGTACATATTAAGCCCCCAAAAAAATTATTTATAAAAAATAAAGTGCAGAAAGAAAGTTCAATCCCATAGCATTTGTAATGATCAGTTCGAAATTCACTTAGATGTGCCTGTGTATATTTGATAGGTGCAATTTATTTTTAAGCAGCACTAAGAGGGTGCCAAGTGCCAACTGTAACCATTTAATGAAAAATATTTGAAGGAATACCTGCATCCAAGTATCTTCAATATGTCTTTCTGGTGACGTTTCTGGTGAAGAAAGTGCAGGTGGTATTGGATGAATTAATTTAGGAACCACTACAAGATCCCTCCCCAAAACTAATATCGCCCCAGCATTATTTGCAGTACCTATTACCACGAGTGCCAAAAGTTAATAGGGAAAATGATTTAAGGAGGGAAGGGCAATGTACGAGGTACAAGCCAGGAACAAATACCACAGTAATTTGTAGCTGAGAAAAGGGTGATTAAATGTCCCTGGGCAAAACGCTCAAAGCCATCCATCACACATTCATGTGCACGAACAATCAGCTGAAGATCATTGTTATTGCAAAATTCCATGACTCGGTCAGGCTGCAATGGTAAACACCATATAGAAATTAGACGGGCATAATAGCAATACAATATACGCAAGTTTAACCTCTTGATATAGCACAAATTCAATAGTTGTAAAAACATATGAACAATATTTAACAAGGCAAGTGCCAATAACTAACTACAAAAATTACATCAGTCATAAAAGGGAGTCTTCAAATTAGAGGAAATATAAAGTGCTGGCGTTGACTATAGCATTAGTCAATGAGAAGGGAATACGTGAGAAATAAATGCTCTTAGAATTTGGGTTGGATCTAACTCAACCCTACAAAATCGGCTTGTAAGATGAGAATTGCCCCCACTTATAAACATATCTTCATATCATCTCTCATTCGATGTGGGACACTCTTAACATATTGGGTCCAATGCATGGATATAAATGGTGAGTAGCCCGAAAGCGGAAACTGATAGTAGGTGACCTAACGGATCTTGGAGGAGGCTCCGATATCATCTTAAAATGTAGGTTGGGTCTAACTCAACCTCTACAAAACCGGCATGTAGAGTGAGGAATGTCTCCCAGTTACACTTACAATCAAGCTTTATCTAATACAATGTGGGACTCTTAACGCACCCCTCACGCCTGGAGCACGACCCAAGTTGCCTAATAAATCTCTAATAGGCTCCAATACCATCTTAAAATTTGGATTGGGGGTAACTCAAACCCTACAAAACCGACTTATAGAGTCAACGATGTCTCACTTATAAAATCATTTTGAGACCTTATCTCATCCGATGTGAGACTCTTAACAATATTAAATGCAAAGTACAGCTTTGTTTTCGTTCCTACTTCATGTCTATACATAAAGTGTCAGTGGCTAAATATTGGTGAAAAATGAAAATCAAGATTTGTTCCCCCTCTTAAATCAATTAAGACTATTTGATTTTTGTGCACAGCTAGGGATTAATAATTGGTTTAATAGGATCAAGTGTATTGTTTTCTTTTTTCGGTTTTTAGCAGAGATTATGGCTCCTGATTTTTAAGATCAGATTGATGTACAGACACAGTTTCTATTCTCCTATTTAGTCACCCTCTAATGAGTTATAAATAAATGAAAAACATTTTTCCGAATAAAGAATGGCTTCAAATGAAATTGTCCAACAGATGTGCCTTCAGATTGCAAACGTTTTAGAGCATAAATATTGTACAACTGATTTTAAAGTATCAAACAATACTTCAAAACTCGGTACATAAATTAATCAATAGGATTTCTAGAATGACGAAACAATTAATAGATGAGCTTTCTAAGTTCATCAAATTCAAACAAATAAATTGTAGTAATCAGAGTATTGACATACCTATCACCAAATGTAGTATCTATTTATACTATTTATATCATTATCCAGGCAAAAAGCAACTAATAAACAAAATAAATAATAAACAGTTGTGAAAATAAGCAAGTAAAAATCACTCACCCCAAAAGTAACTAACCCTGGACCTCTAGCATTTGGTCGCAGCCCTTCCACGCTATCATTCTCTGTAGGATCAGACCTATAGAACCATTTCATGTTGTCATTCTTCAAAAGGTCCTGTACATAAATTGTCATCAACATGTTTGAGGATAGAAATGCACTAACCACAATAGATCCATCAGCACAATTGACCCTGCTTCCATAGTAATAGGACGCTGAATATTCTCAATTTGTTCCAAGTGATTTATTGAACGACCAATACCCCCATGCATGCAAATAATTTTTTTCTCAATCAGAGCTGCAAGGGGAAGCCAATTAAACAGGCGGTTTATCCGGTGCCACGTCCAAATTCCATCTCTTTCACCCTGAGAAGAAAATTAAATGTTGCTTCAGTACCCAAGAAATAATATAAAATGTTTTCCCATGTATGAAATTCCTTACCATCCTCTCAATGCACTCAATTCGAAAACCAAAAAGGGCATTAATATCTGCAGCTTCATGGTTTCCACGTATTAAATGAACATTATTTGGATACTCAACCTGCAAATTTCACATAATCATGAATAAACTTATCACCATCAAATTCAAACTTGATAAGCATTAGTAATACAATGAAACAACCTATGAATCCATAGTACCTTCAAAGCAAGCAGAAGGCTTATAGTTTCAAGACTGTGTTGACCCCTATCAACATAATCTCCTAGGAATAGATAATCAATATATCTGATTGTCATTAACACAAAAATAGCAAGTGAGAAAAGTGGATGCCTAGATTATTATCATTCTGCACATGCTAACTACGAGGGAGAAAAAATTTGTCATCATTCTTATTTTTTAACCATTGACTATCAGATCAACATTTGAAAATTCTTTCATTTGTATGCACTAAATCTAACAAACTATCTGTCTGGTAACTAGTAAGCCACAAAATCCAATGCAGACAGACATAAATCCCCCATCAAAGCACAATGTAAATATAAAAATCAAATCTACAAACACAATGGATTTATATCATTTTATCCCATGACAAGAATGCATGTATCATGCATATTGGTGATAGCAAGTAATACCTGATCGATTACAATGCAAAGACAAGAATCATTTAGATTAGGTAGATCAGGTATAAACGTTAATCGACCCGAGAAAAGTGCCATAAATATAGAAATTAATTTTTGAAAGACATCTATGAAATGTATGCTGGATACCAAACCACAAGAACTCGTACTAAGAGATGAGCTTATAACAATGCATCAAGTGTACAAAGTCTAATTGTTGAGATCCCACATTCACTAGAGATATGGTAATAGTAATGCGTATAGAGGCTTAGGCAATCCATCCCTCTTGAGCTAGCTTTCTGGGACCAAACTCTAAGATGTTATGGGGTGAAGTTAGGCCTAGCCCACATTCTAAGATCTTTTAGAGTTGAGTTAAGCCTAGGCCAAATTTTAAGATGATATTGAAGCCTATCCTTGACCTGTTATTAGGCCACTCATATTTGGACTTGATAGTGAATTTGATATTACCACTACTGAACTATTACACAGCAGAGAGTATATAGGCTAGATCTTCCAACTGATTTTAGAATTTCTTACTGGTAGGTGCCGACTCAGCATTTTAACAGCACTAACAAAATCATGCTGACTCGGCAGCTAATTTCATTGCTGAATTACACAGAAAGGATGCGCAGCACTAGGCTTACATGGCCAGACTAACTACTGGGCAAGAGCCTATTACACAAATACTAACATTAAAGATGTTCTGTCTAGGTCGTGAAGAGGTGTGTTGAGATCCCACAGCTACTAGAGATAGGGCCTTAGTAGTCCTTATAAAGGTTTGAACAGTCCCAACTTCTTTAGCTAGCTTTTGAGATTTATCAACCAAAATACCAAGACTAATACAGTAATGCTCACTCTAGAGTGGGACTCCACAGATGTTCGAACAGAAAGTGGTAGCAAACTAAGTAGCACAAATAATTAAAGAATGCAGGGTTTTATTTTGTTTTGAAAACTCGGTAACCGGCCCAAGGAACGACTAATCCGAGGGGACCAATCCCACCGTCCCTTGCGGGGGCCTGTTTAAAGAATGCAGGTTATCGTTTTGACATCTTGATACACTAATAACCATGCTTAGACACATTGATAAATAACTTATTGGCCTTCTAAGCTACAAAATAGACATTAAAAGTTCAAAATGAACTCCATTAACGGCCCAAATTAACCACGTGTTACTCACATGAATCACATCACATATAAAACCATCCGTGGGAAATAAGGAACTTACGCTATGTCACCGGCAGTTGATGGTGCACCATACTCATCAAAGAGGCGCATGAGATCCCCAAACTGCCCATGTAAATCACCAAATATTTTAATTGGTGCCCTAAGCTTTATGACAGTTGGTTCGCTAGAAAATATCCTCTCCGCACTATCACAAAGATCTGCAATTTCATTGCAATCTAAGAAAAACTGCCGTCGAACTGGTGGTTTCCATCCACGAGGCTTTAAGAGGTGTGCTATGACCTACATAGAAGGTCAAGAAAATTTAATTAGAAACAAGCTAAATATAAAATGAAGCCAATCTTGATGAATTCAATAAAATAAGTATATGAGAAGTGATTCAAGAAAATAGGTATGGAAAACCCAACATGGGAGCAATATTGAGTACAACCCACTCAGATTATACCCATCAACAGAAAGGATGTGATGGAGTACCACAAAAGAAAGGAAGGTTAATGAACATAACTTATTAGATGTTCTGTACTTGCCCATTGCTCAATAATTAAAGGAAATATCAATATTAAATAATTTGTGTTGTGTTAAACAAACCAGTCAGAATAATGCAATTGATCCATTGATGGACTATTAAATAAAATGTATATAACTTTCCTAATAGAGTTTAGTTTTGAACGTCCAATCATGTGTTGTCACATAATTTGATTGAGTTTCACCATGATAAGCACTTGAAATATTTAATGAAGTGCCAATACAGAAATCAGTGTCAAAAATGCTATAGACAATAGAAAACATTTTCCACCATCAGTTAGAGACAAATATACCTTTTTTGGGACACTATTGATAGACATCTGCCGATCTAATAGCTTTCTAGCAGCAGTTGCACTTTCTGGAGTCCCATAACTGACCCGTCTGCCTTCATTTTCAAACTGATCAATCGAAAGCTGCCTAACCATGCCACCTAATGCTCCACCAGTCTCAGCGGCAATAACCACCTGGGCATAAATTCCAGACAAAATTGCACTTATATATCATGAAAAATTGACAGTATATATTTTCGTCAGTAAACAAAATGTACTACTCACAGCTCTGTGATGCAGCCTGACTCCACCAGAAACAATACTATTTGGGCCTCCAGGTTCAGGCTTAATCATGGAAGATATTTGTTTCCCACTAGGGGTAGCCTCAGCCCCGCGGTCCCGATCAGGTGATTCAACATCTCCATTCTCTTGCCGTGCCTTGGCAGCAGCCAGTGTGGCACTGATAGCTTCAGCTTCTGCAGCAGATGCCTCAACCAGATACTCAACTCCTTTGCTAGTTCTCCTGTTTGAAGTTTTTCATATGAATGATGGAGCCAGAGGTAAAAAAAAATATTTCCCCTAATAAAATAATAAAAGCTAGGCTAAATTACACTTCCCTCAGCCCAGAGATACTTAAATTTCACTACTCTATCCCCTATTTTCAAAAATCACACATCCCTCACATCATAAATTAAATCTGAAAAACCCACTTTGAGGGTTTTTTTGTTTCTCTATTTTCAGTATAATTTTGTACTCCTATTGTCAAATTCACAGAACCCAAATAGTAGAGGGGGTTTCATTTGTCATTTCATATTTCAAATTACTAAAATCAATAATAGAGTTTTCAGAATTAGTTTCAAGTGACACTTGTAGTGGCAAAAAAAGGAAAAATCTATTTGGGGGTTTGTTTGCATTAAATGTACTAGTGTGTAACGGATTTCATCTTACAAGGGAAAGGGTTGTAATTTAAAAAGTACTAATATGAGGACAGGATTTAAGTATCTCTCTCTAGTGGTCGAGTGTAATTACCATAAAAACTATCATACCTAGACCCCTGAAGCAAGGCATTTTCAGGGCTGATATCAGTATACATGTCACCATTTACAGGGGCAGCAACTGGAGTTCCCAAAACAACTGCACCATCAGCAGTTGTATCAGACATTGTTTGCCCTGTTCGGTCATCAACAAATCCATATCGTCCCGGTACTCGTCCCATTTGTACATCAGATGCTGCAGCAGCAGCAGCAGCATGCGAAGCAGCACTTGTTGTTTCCGCAGCAGCAAGATCTTCAGCAACAAGCAGGTCATCCAGCAAGATTCCTGCAGCATAAACACAATGCATTATGATCAATCCTGCTCATGAAATAAAAGTTAGAACTCACCACGAGATAAAATTTTGAAGTTGGAAAGAAAACATCTAAACTTGCATAATAAACAGGGATTAATGATGGGACATGCTCAAGAACAGTCCAAATAATATCAAAATTTAGATCAACAAAATTTTTGATATGAGCATAACGAAAACAGCAACTGTGCCAACGAAATCATCCGTCATAATTATTCACTCATGGTATAGCCTATGCAAACGGTAAACCTAGTTAAATGGTAATACCAGATGTTTCTTTTAACAGTCTAGATATGCTCTTCACGACTCTATTTTTCCAAAAGTCTGTATCTCTCAACTCTTCTTTTTGCATTGTTTATGAGTTATTCATATTCTGAAAGAAGACAATAAAATTCTCTACATTCTGCTTCAAGTCCATACAAATATCCAAAGAAATGAACCCAATCAAAATATTAAGTATATAAAGCATGAAAACCAAAGAGAGCAACAAAAGCTGCCACTAATGAATTATGTAATATCGTGAATCAATTCCCGATAATAGAACAATTAAATCTAGATTAAAACCAAAGGGAACAAAGTAACTAAACTGTCACCAGACAGCAGGCTGGCCTAATGAATTGCAACGATCAAACTAGCACGAGTCAAGCAAATAGGAAATGATCCCATTAAGATGAATATACAAAAATTATATTTATGACTTACCACCACGTAAACCGCCATAAATAAAAATTAGATCACCAACAGCAGCAGCTGCATGCCTGCAACGCCGGACCAACTCGACTGAGGCATCTCCACCAGCTGCATCAGCACTGTATCTGCCCGCTCTTGGACTAGTAACAACAGATTTTGTATCACACCAAACACCAGCAGCAGTGTCCAACACTACAATGGAAACAATAAACCGTAAAATAAAGCTTCTAAACATAGCATCAATTGGTACAGCAATAAATTTTTCCTTCCCATTAAAAATAAGTACACAAAATTACCATCGGTAAAATATAACTAAAAGTTACAGCAGCAAGTAGGCACCAGCAAGCTACCCTACAAACAGTAGCTACAGCAGTAATGAAACTCCAAAAGTATTTGTTATTATTGCTTAAAAAAAGTCATCCAGATTTCCACAAGAGTATTCTCTTTATATATTTCACCAAAAAAATAAGTTACTCTTTTATCAAAATATGAAAATTATGTGCACATGAGTGGAGGAAGAAAGATAGAGAGCAAGAACATAATAAAAACCAATAACTAGTTTGTTATACATGCAATCAAGATCAAACATAGCCAAACAAAAAAGTACCAGTCAAAGAACACACAAATTTTAAGCAACGCCGCAATCAATTACCTGCAACACTCGATGAATCTTCTACCATCCTTCCTCCACCAAGAGCCCCACCAGACACATGGAGCCTTGCATTAACAAACACCTAGAATCATCAAACAAGTAAATTATGATCCTTGGAATATATAAACAACAAAAATAAAATAAAAGGAACTATTTCTCACCGCTGCATGCTGATATCTTGAAGATGGTGAAACTCCGGGGGCAATTGCCCATTCCCAACGACCATCTCTATGCTTAGCAAGTCCATATGCACTAGCCAATGGCTGTATTATCAGATTAAGGGCATAGGGGGAATCAATATAAGACCAAATTTTAGAAGTGAACAATTTAGAAGAATCGCATAATATCTATAAGAAGTTTAACAAAATTAGATAAATCCCCCAAAGTAATGTTTATTTGAGGAAAATAGGACTGGAATACAGAGTTAGAAATTTGATAGGAATAAATAAGCATGAATAGACACATCTACTCTTATCAATGCCATCTGCTAGAAGGAAATCCTGCCTCTGAGTAATCAACTATAGTGTTGCATGCCTATTATACATTTTTTTTAACTCTTGAGAATACCTTGTCATCACCCCTAGTATCCTTACTTCTCAAAGCTTAAATAACCAACAAACACAAATAACCAACGAACACAGAGCTATCTAGAGTATGAGACTGGGCAATTTGAGCAAATTATCATATGGTGTCTCTTTAGCTTAAGATAAAGATATAATTAACTCTATTCTTCAACAAATAAAAAATACATATTTTAAGTAACTCTCGATGGGTCATGATGCAAGCAAGCCATTGACAAAAGGATAAAGAAAAATTAATATTAATTATCAATGACAAACTCAGATTATTTTTATTGTCAAACAATTAAAAGACTCATTGGTGAACCAAATCAACAGAATAAGCCTATGTTTGTATTTACGGTGGAATCCAACTGTACTGAACGCACCTCCACCTTGAAGCTACAAGTTGTAGCTTCTCTATATTATTGGTACAATTGTCTTGTAACACGAGAAAGATTAAATCAACACCAACCCAAACATATTATAAGTGAAAATTTACAAGCAGATGGGTAACTCACAACGCTATTGGCATCCCTCCCTCCACAAAGCAAAAGAAGCCCATCAGAGCGTGCACTTGCAGTTGCATACCTACCCATAAATAAATGAAAATCCAGTAACTCAACTTCACATTACGAATTCAAGCACAACATGATAGCCAACATAAAACAAATAGAAACCGAAGTTATTTGATGACATCAACCATGGTTCATAAAGCATTCTACTGTGCTCACAAAAAAACAAAAAAAAAATAAAAAATTAAACAGTGAGCATACTTCATTCCAGAAACAAAATATCTATGCTAATTAGAGATTTAACAAAAAATGCGTCAAGAATCAAGATTGATCACATAATAAGTAAATAACAAAAGGAAAAAATCATCTAAAGTCAGTTTCTCTCCAATATGAGGAAGTAAAGGTGTATCTATCCTTATTTAGTGGACTAAAATCACAACACACTTCAATATATAGCATTTAAAACTGATATGAATGTAGTGAAGTCAAAATATTAGTCAAGAAGGTAGAGTTCATGAACTCAGTACATGCATGGAGGCGGGCCCTCTCCTTCTGGCTCCAGTTTGCGCCATTCGTAAGGCTTGGCAGCTGTGTCTAAGGCCCATACATCAGCCAAAGGTCTCTTTCCTGTAAAGCAGTGATAAAACAAGTGTAACATGCAATAAATTTACACTCAGAAAGCAAACAACCGAGTAAATTATGTAAAAGCATTTGGGTGGCTACCATCATTGCCTCCAATTGCCATGAGATACCTCTGCCCCACCAAAGCCATAACATGTCCATATCGTGGCCCTGGTCCAGGCCCTGGAACACCAACTCTACATAACACCCAGAACAAGTATCAGATAAATGCAATTAAGAAGGGGGTAAAGAAAGATAACTAGTCTCACCTGTGCCATCTCGGTCGTTGCTGTGTGAGATCAAGAACATGAAGGTCCTCCGCCGACAATCCAGCAGGACCAATGCCACCCTATTTTAAAAAGCAATATTCCTCTAAGAATTAAGCTAACCATTTAAGGAAATGAAACATATTAACCAATACTAAGTAAACATAAGAGATACTATCCCTGCATTACCTGAATAACTACCATCGTTCCCACAGCAGTGGCCACATGTGCAGCCCTTGGAGTTGGAGGCTCTCCAAAGGGAGTTATCCTGCATTAAAATTTCCTCGTAAGAACTAAAGCTATCCACATAAGAGCATACAAGGATTATTAGAACATTAATAAAGGCTGGAAAATGTATTCTAGTTCTAAGCTTACCTAGACCATTTATTAGTCAAGACATCATAACAGTGGACGTCAGCTGTGGCACCCGCTAAACCTGCAGTGCGAATGTAAAATGTCAATCATGATAAATTTTAAGCATAAACACATACTATTCGATCAATGTCGGATATTTTTCAAAGGAGAAAATGTATAAATTTGGACAAATCATTATTCGACTTGAACTAAGCAAGGGGTACACAGCACAAACAAATTGATCCACTTTCATGTAGATTGCAAATGCTAGCCGGTAGAAAAAGTTAGATTGCAGATACCAATTGTGAAGAACAAATTGACGAATTTAATGCTTTTTTATATGGAACTCAATGTGAAATTAATATTCTTAAAACATTTTCTCTTTTATATAAAATAAATCATAATTACTTTTAATTGGCCATTGTCCTTTCTTGATGGTTTTAAAAGGTATGTATTGAACAATTAAAAATCTAAAGTCATGCAAGCTTTGGTCCTCTCGCATCTTATGCAATTCTAATCATCCAATTAGACACTACATAGAATGGATATAAATAATTAATGTACAGTTTATTTATTCATTTAAATAAATAAATGAGGTGGACAAAACTCAGTATTGTCAATGGATATTGAAGGACATCCAAACGAAAAAGGAAATCCAATTTGAGGTAGAGAAAGGCATTGAGGAGCTTCGAACGGGAAGCAATCTAATTTCTGTTTCCATGTACTGTACAGTACGGTACATGGAAACGGGAATTAGTTTGCTTGCATAGATCATGGTACTAATAGCCTGATAATAAATTAGAAACCAAGCATTCTTAATCTGATTTTTATAAACTTATTCTTCGATCTGTAAAGTATAATAAATGATAAAGAATTCAGATTACTACAAAAATAAAAACTATCACCCCACACACAACAACAATCAACCATCAAACATGTGAAACCAACCCATTTTTGTGCAATAATTAGTGAGAATTTACTACTGATACAACCTCTTTATGTGATTTATTCAAGAAAAACTAGACAATTAGGCATTCAGAAAGCATACAAAGATAACAAGCAAATTATGAAAACATCGATCTCTCAACAGACATCACAATTTCTTTTCTAAAATCCAATGTTTTATGGACTGGAAGTGATATTTCCTCAATACATCTCACTTCAGCATTTCAAAAAATATATTTAGCAATGTAAATTTCATTTCATATATGGCAACATCCAACAGAGGCAATGGGAAAATAGGAAATTAAAATCTTCAGACACACAAAAGTATACATGTGTATGTTTGGTTCCACTTTTGGAGGTGTAGAATTGATTCTGTCGTGTTTGGATGTCTTCAAGTAGAATTGATTTTGCTTCCAAAATTGATTCTAACTTGAAGCTAGGATCTGTAGCTTTTGATTCCAAAGGTGACTTCTACACTCAAATTTGTTGTTCAAATCACTTTTACGTAAATGTATCCAAACATAAATCACTTCACATTCAACTCACTTTTAACTAAAATCAATTGACTCAAACAATTTTTGCCACCATAGAACCAAACATACGTCCGCAGCAAATGGAATTAGGCTTCCACAGGCCCTATGTGTGAAGCCGGAAATGATAAATAAATAGAATCTTCCACTCAAATAAGCATATAGGGAATAAGAGAGTAATTGAGTAAATAAAATTAAGTTGATTGGAATGGAATAAAACAGAATCAAGAGTAAATGAAAGCAATGGAAAGATCCAATACCCATGCTTTGGATTTGGACACAACTAAACGAAGCAAAGGTAGTCAACACAATGATGTGTTCCCTACTGTATATTTTCGACACTTCCTATCCTATTCTCTAGAAAAAGGCAGAGAGCAGTGCAAATGAAAATGTTTTTAAAAACAAATTTTATGAAGTTCCAATTTTACTAGCCGATTGAAAAAGGGAACAAAGTTATAAAACTGTAAGTGGTAAAAATTGTATACATTTTCTCAAAATATTGTATTGCATAATTGCAATATGAATTGATTTGAATATACTTCTCAAGAAATATTAAGAGAATTTGCAATAGCTATAAAAAAAAAATTCTTAACAAATTGAAATTAGCATTTGCATCACAATTTTTTCATTAACGCTAGTAAATTTCCAAGGCAGACAAGCTTTAAGGGAGCCACGGTTTCCACAACTACAAACATCTAGTGTGTGTTTGGTTTGCAGTTGCAAAAACTGATATTGAATGGATTGACTTCGGTTAAAAATTGATTGAATGTAAAGTGATTTAGTTATGTATTAATAGGGCAAATTACACTTACCTCCTTTGAGTTATATTCAAATGTCACTTAGACCCCCTCTAGTTTGACCAAGACACTCACCTCCCCTCTCTAACAGTGTCAATCCATCGTTAGAAAAAGAAAAACTAAAGAATCATTATGGCCTTTGTTTCTCATCAGGTCTGTCTATTTCTTGGGTGTGTAATACCTTCTTATCCCTTTAGTAGAGTTGTTTTGCTGTAATTTTAGCAACACTCGATCAGATATTCTTTTTCCAAATCTATTACCCTGCCTTTGGTGTCACATTATTAGGGGGAATAGTAATGACGATAAGTGGTTTGTATTCACACTAGTGTTTTGAAAGCATAATAATCGTACTCTTACTTTTCTTCACAAAATCAATGCATCCATTATTTTACTCATCCCACTAGCTCATTTCCATTGATGAATCACAAACTATTCAAGCTTTTTTAACCAATTCACTATGTAAGGAACTTTGCCAATTGATATTAGTTTGTCACGAGTTTCTTTCTTGGGTCATGTTTTCATGTTTTGAGATTGTTATTTGTTGGTAGCATGAAAACAATGTACTTTTCATTTTACCTATTGCGTTTCAATGTGCTTTGTTTGAAGATAAAGGTAGAGGACAATGCATTTTGTTAATTGATGGCTGTAGAGGTTAACAACTAAAAAGTAAAAGAGGATAAATGGTTAGTGAAAGTGCAGTTAACGGTGGACAAACAGCGTTAAGGTGCAAGGGAGGTGTTTGCTAGTTTGAGAAAAACTTAAGAGAGGTTAGTGTTTACTTACAAAATAGAGGGAGTGTTTTAGTTTTTTAAGTAAACCATATGGGAGGTGAATGTAATTTTGCCCGTTTTAATACAATCATCTAAAAGTGAGTTGAACATTAAATTTGAAGTTAAAAATCATGTTTCGAGGCAACAGCTCCAAATCTCCACTTCAAAGTACAGTAAATTTTATTTTGGAGGCAAAAGTAATTCAGTCAAACATGCAAAATCAATTTCATGTGTCTACAACCACTTTTACCTCTCACAAAAGTGAATTCAACCATGCACTTAGTTCATTCATAAAGACCAAAAAGATGCCACAAAAATTTAACAGCCCTGGAAAACCATCCCTCTCATTGCATTTTCATGACTTAAAAACAATGTATTGGGTTGGGGGCCTTTGCATTTACACATCAACAATAACTACACAAAAAACAAAAACCTACCTATATATAGCTAAATTAAACTCTTCTTTAGAAACCAATCAATCACACAACAAAGCTTCTTGCATAATTTCCAATTTTCTAAGTTTAATCAAACTATATAGTAGTATATACCAGTTCCAAAACACTTAGCAACTGCATCTATATTACTAGCTATTTTAAGCGAAAAAACGAAGAAAAATAAATACACATGAAAGTGAAATACTTACGTATGCCTGCATTTCCTGCAGAAGTAGGAGTCCCTGAAGCAGCAGAATTCCCTTCGAGCGCCGTAGCACCGCCGAATAAAATCAGCCTCGGTCCAATGTATCCCGGCGTTCCTTCCTCTCCCACCGCCGGCACAGCTGTCAACGTATGACCACACCGTGGCCCTGGTCCATCCTCCTTCTTCTCCAAAATCGCATCCACCACAGTATAACATGGCGCTAACCTCGGACCAACAACCGGACTATGTTGCACCTGAGCAGCCGCTGCCGCACCTTGCTGCTGTGGTTGTTGCTCCGCTGGAGATCCACCGATAGAAGAAGACAACGACGACGGCGTCGTTTCACCTATTTTTTCTCTCTCTTCATTTTTCTGCACCGTTGAATCCTGATCGTTTTCCGCCACCATAGAAGAATCAACATCCATTGTTTAACCCTAAGATTCAACCAACTCCGTTGAGATCGGAGCTAGAATTTCCACGAAATCGCGTTCCGAAGTAACATTTCAACAAGCTTCAATATTGAAAACCCTAGCTCAGATCCTCAACTCTTCAATTCGAAGAAGAAAAAAAACACGAAAATCTTCTGAAAAATTCGTCGATTAGGTTTTTCTCTTTTTCTTTCCCTTTCACTCCTTCGTTCTCTTTCTAACAATATGAACAAATGAACGAAACAAGCGAAACAAAACAAAACGGAACGGAGGAGAAAATCACAAAGCACCTTCAGCAACAAACATAATCGTTAAACAAATTATTTTTAATTTTGATTAAAATTAAAAAAATAATCGATTATCTAAAATGAAAGGATTGGGTCTTTCTTTCTCTCTAATTAATAATAATATTTTTAAAAATTATTATAGTAATTATTTTTGTGTTTATTGTTTTGTTTTGTTGGTGACCGGAATATACCGGTAGGGGTGAAAATGGTGCGACGGAAGAACTGAAAAGGGTGGCTGAGAAACCGGAACAACCGGGGATTAGTTAAAGTATCAACGGCGTTTACTGGCTGATCCTATAGTTGTAAGGAAAGTTTGTATTATACAACTGGGGTTGACAACTAAGCAAGGGTACCCCACCATTTTGGTTTTTCTCTTCTTTATCGCTTTGTCCTAAATGAAATAGGTGTCCACAATCTATATTTAGAAGACAAAAAATCTCATTGGTCTCATTCATATTATTGTTCTAGTTAAATTTAATTTATTTAAATATTGAAATATTGTTTAAAAAAATTAAATGTTAAAATAGTAACAATATAGTAAAAAAGATATTTGACCTCTTTCACTTTTTTAGTCCCCAAAATTGAAATTTTAAAAATACTTTTTAAAATTTAATCTTAAAAAAAGTTTATCAAATAAGTTGAATATCATTGGTGTAACTTAGTCAGAGTTTATAGGTTAACTCAAACGAAACAAACACTGCATCGAGAAGGAAAAATTAAAATATCTCGCACAATACAATTAACAAAACAATAACTTTTTGTGGGTGTTGTTTTTACATTTTTTCTTTTATTATGCTTACTCGATTTCTAAATGAAAATATAGGTGATTATGATTGCAAAACACTTAAATTCGAAATGACAAACCTCATTAATAGCAAATAATAAAATCATGAGGCGATATGTGAGAATAGTACCTTGGAAGTTGTTGTAACCCATCAATGGGATACTAAAAGGAAATTTGGAGCATGAGATGCTTGCATACGCCCAGAAACTACTTTTTGCCCGGTGTCTGGTGGTCATGTCAAAATTGACATCTATATCCTGAACAATTTCTAAAAAGGCCGGCATGTTGGGTTTTATGAAGAATGATGCTAGTGAAAGTGCTAAAGTTAAAAGTCGAAATTATATCATGGAGACCATCTAAAACAATGTCAAAACGAGAGTTCATACCATATATTTTACTATCACTCAATATATGATCTTACAGTACCATGTTCGGGCTTAAAAGCTATAAAAACATATGAAACTGCTTAAGTTGAACCCATAATAAACCTTGAGATTTCAATACCCAAGACAAAAACATACTAGATCCTTTATTATAACAAATTAAGACAATTTGTCTTCCATATAAAAATGTGTGAATAACACTACGCAGTAATCTATAGTATAATTATTTGTTTTGTAGTGTAAAATAATTTAAAAATTACTTTTGCCGCCCTAAGGTTTACTCGCGAGCCCTACAAAATGACCAAAATATCTTTATGTGACTTAAGTCACAGATGTAAGAAAAATGAGAAATTTTGAAAAATGCTGTCTGTGACTTAAGCAGCGGACGTTATAAAAATAAAATCTGATAGGATGTTTTAAGGGGGTGTCCGTGACCTAAGTAACAAACGCGTGTATTTTTATAATTTTGTAGAGCGCGCCCCAAAAATGATAAGGCAGCAAAAGTAATTTTAATAATTTTACACTATCAACCAATATTTATGAGCGGATCTTGGACCCGGCGCCCTGCTTGGCACAATGTTACTTTTTGTTTTTTGGAAAAGAAACTGGTATGCTTGGTTAATAGGAGAAATTGAGAAGATAAAAATGTGTGTGAGAGAGAGTATGAGAAGAGAGAAAAAGATGAGAAATATAGTAGATTTGAGAGGTTGGTGGTTGGTTTAAAAGAAAGATAAGAGAAAAAAAAAGAGAGAAGTTTGTTTAATTTCTTAAAAGACAAAAATATCCTTGTAGTTAAAAATTAATTTATTTTATTTGCATAATTTTTTTTTGAAGAATATTAATACACAATTATATTGTTTATTATTTTGTGGTATTTTATAATGTTTATTAATTATACTATACAGTTACCGTAAAAAAAAAATATACTACAATTTTTTTTAAGTAAAGCATATTACAAATGTTTTTTATTTCAAAATGTAAATCTTTAAAAATTACTAAAATGAATAAAATTGAAAAATTATTTTAAATGGTTGCAATATCGATACTTCTAATGGTTGAATCAAAAGGGCAGAAATGGAAAATGCAAAGCTGAGTTCCTCTCTCTGCTCTTTCTTCGCAACTAGGGTTGGGAATAGGCCAGGCGGCCTCCAGGGGCCTTCGGCCTGGCCTGTTTTAGGCTTGACCTGATATGTTTATAAAAATGTCAAGCTTAGGCTTTGAAAAAAGCTTGTTTGCATGAATATGTCAGTCTCAGGCTTTTACGATGCCTGATAGGCCGATCTGGCCTGTTTATATTTTATAATTATTATTTATATAATAAATATTACTTATATCATCTTGTTTGTATAAAAAATAAATATTATTTATATAAATACAAAATATTTATTAAACAAAATAAATTTTTTTTTTTACGAAAACAATTTATAGTGTATATTTTTGTTGTTGCTAACTACATCGATTAACATTAGTGTTTAACAAAAAATTTGTATTATGGCATACTTAATAGACTTTGTCGTAATTATATTTGTTATTTTATTAGTTTTTAATTCTTGTGCTAATCATTTTATTAGCTTTTTCTTAATGTTGTAGAAATTATAAAAATTTAAAAATGAAATAGGCTTTAAGGCATGTTTAATTACCTATATATTTAAAAGAGTTAAATAGTTGATACCCCCCTGCAAAGTAGGTCGGTTTTGGGATACCCCTTGTAAATTTTTTTTTTAAGATCCCCCCTTGCAGATTGAAGATTCTTTGGGATACCCCCTGGAGTGACACCAATGCATGGAATCTCCACGTGGATATTTTTTTATTTTTTAATTATTTTTTTTGCCACGTGGCATTACAAAAATTAAAAAAAAAAAAACCAAATTTTTTTTATTTTTTTTTTGCCACGTGGCATTAAAAATTTAATTTTTTTTTCTTCTGTTTTTTTTCTTTTTTCTTTTTTTTATTTATATTATTTAATTTAAAAAAACAGTAAATATTAAATAAAAACATTAAAACTTATTATTAATTTTAAAAACTTAAATAAATTATATAAAAAATAAAAACCAGTTACTAGTTTGTGAGACAACAGTTCAGTTAACTAGTTTTTTTAAATACAAAACCAGTTAACTGTAAACTGAACCAAAAACAAAAAAATTACTAAAACCCTAAAATCAAAATTGAAATCAGCTTCTCTCTAAACCCAAAAACAATTACAACTTCATTCAAAAAATCAAATCCATCCATTAAAGATAAAATCCAATCTAATCCATCCATTATTATCTTTCCGATGGATGAATATTTAATCAATCCAACAAAATTAATTGAAATATTATTGTTTAATTTCACTTTTAATATATAACTTTGATTTTGAAAATATTTTTCGAGACGAATCCAAAAACATATTATAATAAAGAAATAGAGATTTTGATCTAATTCAAACACATAACTTTAACGATTAATATCTTTAATTGTATGATAATAAAAATTACAAAAAAATGATATCTTGAAAATGCTCTTCGAGACGAATCCAAAAATATCTTCTAATAAGAAAACGGAGATGCTGATCTAATTCAAATATATAACTTTAACGATTAATTTATTTAATTGTATGATAATAAAAATTATAAAAAAATGATATCTTGAATATATTTTTCGAGATGAATCAAAAAACATATTATAATAAAGAAATAGAGATTTTGATTTAATTCAAACACATAACTTTAACGATTAATATCTTTAATTGTATGATAATAAAAATTATAAAAAAATGATATCTTGAAAATTCTCTTCGAGACGAATCCAAAAACATCTTATAATAAGAAAACGGAGTTTAGTAGCAGCCTAAATATCAAGTTGTGTTTGGAACCATAATTTTCTACTAATATGTTAGTATATTAGTAGCAATCTAATTGGTTTCATTATCAATAATTTAGTAGCAGCATAATTTTTTATTAATATTATTTTGTCAATTTTTATTTTATTATTAATTCAGTTCAGTTTTTATGCAGTTTTGGTTTTTAATACAGAAAATGTAAAAAACTGAACTGCAAAAAATTTGGGAATTTGGGAAAATGTATGAAGATGAGAATTTGGGATTTTAGTGTATTAATTTGAATTTGTTTGGATTTTGAAGGTTTGTTATTTGAGAAGAAAATGTATGAAGAAGAGAGAGATATGAAATGGAGGTGGTGATGATGAAGATGTTGAGAGAGATGATGATCCGTTCCAATCCCTTTTTTCCTTTTTTTATTTTTATTTTTTAATTTTCAAAAGCCTATTATTTCTTTTTTAATTAATAAAAAAATAGAGAAATAAGAAAAAGCAAGGTGGGAAAAAAAATTCTTTTTTAATTAATTATTTTATTTCATTATGTTTTTTTTTTATATAATTTATTTAAGTTTTTTTTTTTGGTAAAGATTTATTTAAGTTTTTATAATTAATAATAAGTTTTAATTTTTTAATTTAATATTTACTGTTTTTTTAAATTAATTAATATAAATTAAAAAAAAGAAAAAAAAATTTGGTTTTTTTTTTTAATGCCACGTGGCAAAAAAAATAAGTAAAAAATAATTTGGTTTTTTTTTTTTTTATAAAATTTTTTTAATGCCACGTGGCAAAAAAATAATTAAAAAATAAAAAAAAAATATCCACGTGGAGGTGCCACGTGGAGATTCCATGCATTGGTGTCACTCCAGGGGTATCCCAAAGAATCTTCAGTCTGCAAGGGGGATCTTAAAAAAAAAATTTACAGGGGTATCCCAAAACCGACCTACTTTGCAGGGGGTATCAACTATTTAACCCTATTTAAAAAGACTATATAGAGGATTTTATGTAACACAGACTCATAAACAGGCTGCAAGGCCAGGCCAGACTCTTAGCAGGCCCAAGCCAGGCCAAAAAATTGCATTTGATAGGCCATAGGCCATGCTTAGGCTTAAAAGAAATTCGTAGGCCAGTCAAAGTCTGGCCTGGCCTGTTCCCAACCCTATTCGCAACCGAGGCCAGCAGAGAAATGAAAAAGTAATGGGGCCCACAACACAATTTCCTGGTCTCTCTTTGCAATTTCTCTCTATACCAAGCAGTAGAAATACAACATCTCTCTCCAATTTCTCTCTTTCGCAATTTCACCCCATACCAAGCACCATAAGAAAGGGAAAAAAAAAAGTTAAAAAAAACACAGAAAACCTTCTTTCTCTCTCGAACTCGCGTATCTCCTTTTCTCACCCCTATCTCTCGACCGACGACCGCTGTCGCCGCCGTGCCACCGTCTTCAGGTAATCTCCCTTTCTCTCTCGACTGACTTTTCTCTTTTATTTCGATTTATATGACTATTTACATATTATGTCACATGTGAATCTGCAATTAAAATTTTGCCCAAGCTCTCTAAAATTGAGGATGCTTTAACTTCCTTTGAATTAGTGCTTAATTGTTTCTATCAATAAGAATTAGTAGCAAAAAGTTAAATAGAATCAATGAACCTGGTTTACTAATGGATCCAGCTTATTATGCTGTTTTATTATTTTAACTTTTGTTATTGTTGTCTGTAACAGAGGACGAAAAGCAAAGAATTAGAAACAATGTCGTTTATGAAAGGAGATTTGCTTTCTCGAACCAGAAAGCTTGTGAAGGGTTTGGCCAAGGCCGAACCTGTGTGGCTCAAAGCCATGGAACAGTTAATCTCTTCATCTTTCATGCTTAAACTCACTTTCTGATTCAATGTGTCACCTTTTAATGTCTGTTTTTGTTTTATTTTATGACCTTTTTTTCGTATCTTGAAGGGTTAACAATTGTATAATATTTTGTTTTTATTGTGCTTACCAGGGCACCACCAGCAACATTTCCTCAACCTCAGGGTAAAATTCAGACCATCACTCTTCCCGAGGATGTTTATGTTAAGAGGTTTTATAAAAAATACCCAGAATCAAAATACCATGATCCCATCAAGTATGATCCCTTTTCTCTTTGTGCTCTAGTTTTTCCTTAGACAATGTTTGAAACATCTTATCCCAATTTTTGTATTGCTGTAAGATGTGCTGTCTTTTATGAGTCTATATGGACATATGGTGATATGACATGATCACGAATAAAACTTCTAGTTGATATTCTAAATTTTGATCCATGAATGACGAAATGTTGGCCTTCAAGATCCAATTTGATTCTTGGTATAATAGTTTGCAAGAACAGCCTGTTATCTAACTTAAATGCTTTTGGGTGTAAATGTTTAGGTTAGCCCACCGCTTTAAACATGTTTATTTATCTGAGCTTCCAAATAAGCATGTTCACTGCTCAGTTCTGTTAATGCCTAGTTTAAACAGCTAAATTATCTGTTTGAAAACTCCACTTCTGTGTGATTGTAACCTTGTTCTCGATATGGAACAATTATTACTAGTGCTTAGATCCATAGTGTTATTTTTTAGGAGCATTTGGAATGTTATGTTGTCTAGTTATATGAATATTTCTCATCTTGAGTTACATTTTAAGGAGATTCAAATATATAATCCAAGTTGCTTTCTGTCATAAAAGGGGAAACTATAAATAACTATAACCTTTCTCTCATTTTCTTTCTTGAATCTGGTGGACTTACCCTTTTTGCGGATGAAATGAATTCTTAAGTATGGAAAAGGAACTACTCATGTTGTGAGCTATTAATTGACTTGTTTCAGAACTTGCATGTGTTGTACTTGTATTGTATAAAAAGTACGTATGTCGAATCTGTTTCCTTTTGCTATCTGTTAATTCTTGGCTTACTTGATCTGCTCTGTTGATGGCTGTGTCACGAATTCCTCAATGGAATAGTTGATACATACTGAATGATGGTGGGTGCTTGCACGAGATGCATAGTGTGTGGTAATTGTTTTCAAGGTGCTTCCATTTGCATTGAGAGGACTCCTAAATTAGTGATAGTCCATATCTACATGTCTGTGGTGATAGTAAAATTGAAGATCAAATGCATTATTTATTAATATGTATGAGTAATGTTTCTAGTTCAACAGGTTTTCTGCTATCGAACCCCCTCCATCTCGTTTATTCGCATTAAGAGTTCTTGATTTGAAAGAGCAGGGCGTTGGTGAGGAAGAAGCAATGGATGTAGCGGATGTATGTAACCTAGACCAGTTCCTGAATATATTCTTTCCGCAACTTGTTTTACCCTGCTGTCCTCTAATAATCAATTTTTCTTTTCTAGATGGAATATCAAGCAGAGAAGAAGGCTAAGAAGAAAGCATATGCCCGTTTGAAGCAAATTGCACGCCTTCAAGGAAAGAGACTTCCTCCAAATCCATATCCTTGTCCTATCAAGGAGATTCAAGCTGAGGAGAGGAAATATGTTCGTGATCGTTTCTTCGATCCCAAGATACTTGAAATTGTGAAGCAAAATAAAGAGGAAAAGAGGCAGAGATTCGGAGGAGGTAATTGGTGATTTTCAGGGTAAAGCTGGGTGATTGGCGCACACATGCCAGTCCATCACTATAAAGTGCATACTTATGTCCTGATATTAAGTACTTTTTTGCTATTTTAAATCAACTTTGGTAGAAGGTTTTGCCAATATTTCATGGTACTTGTCGTTTCTTCTAGGCTATCAATGTAGGCCTTTAGCGCAGTCTTGTGTCGAAGTCTCTGTTTATTTGTCTGTTTGTCCATTAACCAGTTTTCATGGAGTTTCCATTATGAAATTTTTGTCAATAAAACATACATACATCTATGTATTACTTGCTACGAGTGGTTTAGAAATAGAATCATCTGTAGTGCCTAAATAAATTTTGCTACCATTTTCTGAGTCAACAGTTAATTGCGAATTTCTCATTGTAAATCTGGTGGAGTTTGTCGTTGCACTGATTCTATTGCTATTCATGAGATAAAAAACAAAAGTACTAATCCGATTTGTTGGTTGAAGATTTGGAATATGCTTTTTCTACTTTCAATTGTATCATCAAGATAGCTTTTTAAGGGACTAGTACTAAGTTTTTGGTTTTAAAAATTAAGTTTGAAAACAAAACTTGTTCCGATGTTCGGATAAAATGAGGTTTAATAGTTACAGAAGAGTTTAAATTGATTTTGTACGGCTATTGATGATTTGCGTTACACTAACGAGACAACATTAGTTAAGGAATCTATAAAAAAATAAATATAAATCATGTGATCCAATGACAATTTGGATTCTTGTTTTTGCAACTGTGGTTAATTGTGAAAAACTGAAGTGGATTAGTGCAGCATGTGTTCAAAATGTTAATGTAATAAAATCACAAGTCTATATACTAAAGGGGTGAAAGAAACTGGTGTGAACATTATTCTGGTTTTCTCTGTTATGTTGAGGTTTATATTATATTGGCCAATTTTGAAGCAAATGTTTAGTTTGAAATGGTGGTGTGATAAAATTATGGAAAATGCTAAACAGTACACCCAGTGCACTAGTTAAGCAAATTATTATGAAAATTTCTTCTTGAAAATTATGCATTCAATGTTTTAAAAGTGTAAAAAGTTATCTCATAACTATTACTTTTGTCTTTTATTTTCTATTTTAGCATGTTTAACAAGTGCACCGAATGTACTGTTTAGCATGACATTGGAAGCAATGTTAATATAACTTTGAAAGAACACGGCAGAAATAGAGGTGTTATATGAGCACAATGTTTAGGCATCCTCACATAAGATGTAAAAGGAAAAAAATAAATTTCAATAATTAAATGACGCAAGATTTTATGTGTATGCATTCAAATTATTTATATTTGGAGTTGTGCCCAACCAAATATCTCTAAAGAATATGATGCTTCCAATTGATGAACGTGCACCTGTCTCGTATTAATTTTTGAAACTCAACTTAAAACTAAGACTGGTTACCTTGAAACTAAATTTGATTTTGAAAATTTCAAAACATAGTTTCGTCGCCTAAAATTTTAGAAGTATGGCTTCATCTAAGCTTCAAAATAAGTTGACACATAGTTTCAAAACATAGTTTCGTTACCTTGAAACATTTAGAAGTGTAATGCATAGATATAATGATTTAAAAAATAATATATACTATTAGTTTAAAGATAAAATTATAATAAATTAATTAATCAATTTGATACAAAATAAGTTGCAATTATTTTAAAAAATAATTTCATTTTGACTTAAATGAACTTTCAACCAACCAAATTTTACAAGATCCACAATTTTGTTCCCTCGGAAATCATCTTAAAATGAAGATACTTTATCTTCTTTTAACAGAAATAAACACAGTTTCATCATATGAGGAGTTTGTTTGTCCAACAGTAAAAAACAAATAAGAGAGGAGAGACATGGGGAGGTCATTGTAATTTTCCCCTTTAATAGATGACACTTATTTTATAGCAAGTGATAGAGTGATATTTAATAAAAGGATAGTTTGTTTTGCAAAAGTATGAAGTAATATTGAACATAATGGTGCTCCTGTTAATTTTCACATTAAAAATTCAGCCCCTATGGAATTCACAATCAACCGTGTCTACCATCTTTGTCAACACACAGCATAAGAACATGATGCACACTTAAATATGGATAACCAAAGTATCTTATTTTCGAATCTATTACATCATTTTTATCCCAATAATCAGAACAATAACTCATCGTTGCAAATACAATATTTTCCCATATACCTTTTTCCTCTTACAGGACGAGCTTTAGAGAAATTGCCTGCGTGATATATTACCGCAATGCCTTACAAAAATCATGTAGCTCACCTCAGAGAAACTATGTACGTATGGGTCTAACAAACATGTTGCACATAAACTAGAGGGTATGACCTTATCAAACCTTCAGAGGACCTGCATTTATTGGTTTCTGATGAAATCTTGCAATTGGCATCCCATCGCTATCATCTTTCACTGCTTTCCCTGCTCTCCATGAACGATCTTTTGTCCTCTGCGGCTTTTTGTGGTGCTTATGAGATTCCTTGGACTTCTTGGCCGCAGCTTTGTTTGAAGCAAGTCCATTAGCAATGTCAAATGAACTAAGGTCGTCCAATACGTGTTCAAGTTTTGGTGCAGGTTCAGTCTCAGCAACTGAAGAATCTTCAATATCAGATGAATCTGACACATTCAAATTAACTTGGCTGTTTCCATTGGGATCTTCTGATGATAATTCCACATCCGACACGTCAGGGGGCATCGCATAGTGAGGCAGCTTCCCGTCAATGTAATCTTTCAGCATCTGACGAGAAGCTCTGGTTTCATCAGGCAGTCCACTAGAAGTAGATTGTCCACGAGAAGCACAATATGTTCTCAAAAGTTCAGATGCTAGAGGGGGTCGGGTTTGGGACTCATATGACTTAGGCTTAGGAAGACTGATCTTATAGACCTCTTCTATGACATGCCTAGGGACTCTATTGGCGACAACTTGGACACACTCCCTGTGTTCGGTCATCCTATCAATTGGCAACACCCCACAAGTAATCATCTCATATCTTGAGCTTGAAAAAGATGGAAAAACTAATCCGGGACAATCACAAAGGGTTAGCCTTTCCGAAATAATTAATGTCTGAAAGTGCTTTGTTTTTCCTGGGGTAGAGGTGACACCAGTTTTTTTTTGGCCAACCAGTGCATTGATTGTTGAACTTTTCCCTACATTAGGATATCCAACAAATCCTACAACTACATGACTCAATGATGAACTAACAGAAGCATTTTCACTCGAGGAGTCAGAATTTCTCCTCATGTCAACTATAGCTTCTGCCTCTGATTGTAGACGGGCTAAGAGCTCATCCCTTCCATAGATCTTCGTGTCTGGGTTATTAGCGCTCGCCATGTTATCAGCCTGTGATGAACCGAGCTTTTTGCCTTCCAAAACTGCAGTAGCAGCTTTAGCTGACCAGAAGATAAAGAGAATATCATGAGCACGAAAGTATTCTGCCCATTTCTCCCTGCGCAAAACAGAGAATAAATAATAAGAATCTTTATAAAGATGGAAATTCAAAAGCAATGATTTCAAACAGAGAAAAATAAAAACAGTAACCAAACCTGACAGAAGCGGGTAAAAGATCTGCCTTATTGACCAAAAGCAATGTGCGTTTATGCACATCAACCTCCTTTGCATAAGCCTGTTGAAAAATTAAAGCAAAATGGGTCATGCCTTGCACACACAAGAGAATGATTCTTAAAACAAAATAATAAAAAATGTCCAAAGTTGTCTACACAAATTAGAGACACATGGTTTTGTCAAAAAAAATAAATTAGAGACACATGGTATATGGTCAAATCACTCACTATTGCCTGTTACATTTCCCACAAACATTTATTTAGAATGAAAGAGGGTTTTATGTGATACTGTAACTTTTTGGTATGTTACAATACTAAAGTTGCTGTGAAATATTACCCCACACAAAGCCTGTGGCTGTATCTGTACATAGATTTGCTACATATCTAGCAATCTCTAGTGTTGTCAAGTTAGCATTTCCTTAAAGAAAAGAAAAACATCTTACCTCAAGATCAGGACAGCGATAGAACAGTGGATCTCGTGAATCAACAACCATAACAAGCTGAAAAAAAAAGTGAGAGAATGAGATAATTGTCTTCAATATTTTCTTGCACTTGGAGACAGAACAGAACAGAGCATATATCAGATAGAAAATTAGAAAACTACGGATATTTCTACACAAGTACAAAATCACAACTGATGAAAACACAAATACCAATTATCCAAATGCTTTCATAAAATATAGGCTTTATTTATGGAATATAAAAATTGAATGTTAGTTTAGGTAGGGATAAAAAAGGTTTTTATCCAATCAACCAGAGCATCATTTTCTTATTTATTTCTGGACGTCGAAAAATGGAATTACTTTCAAGATCATCCTTTAGTTTCAAGCTCATGATGCAGGTCCTAAAAATGGAAAATGAATAGGCTTTTCCCCCTTCTTTTTGTTTTGAACAAGGAGCAAAATTAAAGACAAGGAGCTAGAAATATATATAATCTATGAAGTTAAACAAAAAACAATAACAGAAGATGACTAAGTATTGTGGTATATGTGAAACTATTTCTGTACCTACTAAAATGCTAATAACAGCCACCTTTAATTGAAAAGAGAGGGGGGTTGAGATAGGACTCCCCAACATAACGCAAGACCACAAAGTATTCTACAACAAGAAATAATCGGTGGATAACCAGACGGGCAGGTGGAAGTCACATTCACATATGTGGGAACCATGTCCAACTTTATTATAAATGATAACATAATCAGACTCCCATCAACAAAAGCTATATAAAATGGATGCACTAACATTCCAAAGAGCATATGGTGGTAATTTACTTCAAAAGACAATAATTTATATAAATCTACCAAGGCAAACTAACTTCAAAGAGCACACCAACTTACCAAATCACTGCGCTCAACAACCCGCCAGAGTTGTCTCCAGATATCAAGATTTTTCTCAAATGGAGTAAGGACGAGCTTCTTATTTTCCTCAAGTCTGAAAAATATCACCAAACCATCAGTATATCAGTATAAAAATTATAAACATGAACAAAAGCAACTAAATTCTTTATACATATGGCCAGTGCTTTTTACATCTATTCCCAGCTTGTTATTGCAAACCAATTAAGAACAAGGAAAAGTAGAGCAGATGCTATATAGAACTAACCTGGCTAGGCTACGACGCCAAGTTAAGAAATGCTGTGTTTCATTGGCATGAAGCTCGTCAGCAGACATTTCAGCATTCCATGATGGCCTGAAAGAGAAACAAATGAATCGCTCAAACATAAAATAAGGGCCGGGCTAGTTGGAGAGGAGATTATTTTAAACTTTAGTTATTTGGTTAAATTTTTGGAGAGGAAAACGACAAGTTTGGAAGATAGAATATTTGTTTAATGTTTCAACTTCAATATCCTTTTAAAATCCCTCCACTTGTCAAACCAAACACAACAAATAAATATTTTAAACATCAAACTGGATGGTTCAACCAGTTGAACCTTGAACATATCTTTACTACGGTTATCATGGTTTATTACCAAGAGGTCTTGATGTCTGGTTCAGTTTTTAACTATAAAGCACGGACACAAACATGACACTGACACCAGGGTTGTCAATCTTGGATGACAGAAAATAGCGGATTGTTAAAATTCTGCTATGCAATAGTACCACTGTACCCGCTATATTATAACATTTTGCACTAAATAGCGTATTGCCCAACAATAGAAGTTTGTATAAATTAGCTACGTTGTTGCTGCTATTTAACAACACTGACTGACACGTCGACACCGATAATTTGAGAAAAATGACATAATTCAATGTAAACACATGTGTCAGTGTCTAACATCGGAACACACCTAATCTAAGGAGTGTCCATACTTCACAAGTTTTTAAACATTGCAACACATATATACTCCCATTCCTCCTTTCCATTCCATTCCACTTCATTGAAATCTCTCCCCACCAATCATTGAACCAACTAGTCCCTCCTAATAGTTTGTTTGAAATTATGATATATGGTAGAATATAATGGTAAAAAACAAATTCCATTACATCTAATTCTATAATACAAAATCCAAACATTCCCAAAATGAAAAACAATATGAAATACCTGCGTGGTACTCTCAGACTGCTAGCATGCAACGCCTCTTCAATCTTCTGCTCCTTTTTAATTTCTTCAGCCGTCAAACCATTAAAACCACTACCAGACTCAACATCCCTAATTTCACAAAAAAAAAATAAAAAAATTACATTTTAATTTCGCAGAAACGCACAAAAAAGCGCAATAATCGATTTTACTTACAGATTAATACGGGAAGTGGGAGGAGGAAGAGGAAGATCAAGGAGTTCTTGTTGTTCATGATCTTCATCAGCTTGTTCGATTATAGCATCAATATCAGAAACTTCGGTGAATGATTCGAGAAACTTCTTCTTGTAGATTCTACCTTTCTCCTTTGTTTGTTGAATCATTTGGTTGTGTTGCTTCACAAGGGCTCTTCCTAGCTCTGTCTTTTGATTCTTCCCCATTTTTTCAGAATTCAAACCCTAATAGCGAATTGCTTCTATTATGCTTTTGAGATAAATCGTGAAATGGTTTTTGTTGTTCTCGTTTTTGTGTTTTCGGAGAGATAAAGCCACCTTTTTGTTATGGTTGCTTTCAGTTTAGGGTTTAAGATTTTGATTTGGCTTTTGATTTCTTATTTTAATTTTATTTTTATTTCTGCTACGTGGATGGTTTGCCTGTCTCATTTTTCTTTTGGTTTTTTTTTTTTTTTTTTACTCCGACTCTCTGTATATATAATGCAATGTCTTACTAACTGAGCTAAGTTAATTGGATTTTTAGCAAAATCATTTGTGAACAATCTTGAAATTAAATCCTCTCTTGTTTAAATCGAGAAACTCTTTGATATTTAAATTGAATGCTTGAAAAAAAAATATAATTTTATAATTTAAAGTAGAAGTTTAAATTTAAATTGTTCGATCTTGATCGAACGACTACTGATATCCTAAAGTGTGAATGTGTGAATTTTTTTTTATACATTGGAGGTGAGGATCAAACTCATGACATTTAACATATTACGCAAACTCCTTGCCATTAAACCAAATCTAGCGGCTTGAATGTGTAAAAACTTGACAATATAGAACCTTGAGCCAACAATCTTTACCATTAATTTAGATTTAGATCAAACCGTCTGAATTTATCACATTCTTTTTTACATAAAAGTAAACATTTGGACAATTGTGACATCTGTTTTGGATCTATAATAGTTTGGTTCCATTTCTCAAATTTTTGAACCTAAAATAGTTTTGTGACATGTTTTAAATGACACTAGATACAATATAATGATGTAGAGTCATCGAAATTAATTTGAAGAATTCATGTATACCTTAAAAAAATTACTAATGTATACCTTCAATTAGGAGAGATTTTTATGTTACCAACAAAAAATAACTCTCCTCTCCAACTCTTTTATTCCTTCCACTTGTTCCTTATTTTTCTTTTAAAACGCCCCTCCATATTCACAAAGAAAGCCTAAGACTTCAAAGAGGGGTTGTACTAGATGGTAAATCAACCTTGTTTTAGATGGATTATTGGTTGCCTTGTTGGGTATAATTCTTGAGGATTTTGTGCTTCACTAGTAGTGAATGTATTTTTACTTTCAGTGAAGGCCAAAGAGTTGCAATATGCTTTGCTTATCTTTGTGTTAGAACCAAATATATTTGAAATTTTATCTCTACCTAATTTTGATGATAACCCACATATTTAAGTGAAAAAATTATCATGACAAATTCTTTCAAGTGTGCAAATTGAAATTATAAGTGTAAAGATCTCATAAAGATAGCCGTAGATTCAACCATTAGTCGCATCAACAGAAGAAAGAATTATATGCTTCTGATGAAGTATTTCAGCATCTAGACAAGTTAAGCTTGCATCCGGTATGAATATCTCTACTCTCTAGTCATCATCATTAGAAGAGTGCATCATCTATCAATGAGAAAGAAAAATCATATGCTTCTATGACACTTGGCCCTGTGGTGAAAGCTTGGGTCGTTGGAGTGTACTCTCAAGGTCTCATTTTCGAATCATCTTGTGTCACTTTCTGTGTTGGGTCAGTCCATACAAAACTTTGATCTTACTTCAAATGGGCCTAAGGACAAATTGATGGAATTGATGTTCTTCGGATAAGTCCGTCCTTAGACCGGATCTTAAAAGAAAAAAGAAAAAAACATCATTTGCTTGCATAACAAAACAACAATATGCTTATATGATAAAGCATCATCTAGTGATTAAAAGCTGCATCGAAGATCTCATTATTCACTCTCAAATGATTGAACAATCATCCAATACGGGGAATCTTCACACTATGGCAAGAAGCAAAACTACCTTACCAAAATCATCTACAAACACTCTGATATATAAGAAGGGAATTTCAAAAGGCAATGGCACTCTGAAAGGTGTACATTTGAACATAAATATTATACCGCATTTATCACATAGCTCACAACAACAAATAAGAATAATTACAACAGATGTATGTATCCACCGGACATATCTTATGACCATGAAAACCCAAGCCAATCTCACAATCAAACCACATCAGCGTCTTCGTAGAAGAGAGGGACATGTACATTGTGGCTGTAACCCCTCGACGCCTTGCATCACACATTAAACGTGCAGACAGTTGTCATCTCAGGATCACAATAGAGAATGGAGTATTTTTTTAATACTAAGAAGTTACACGACCGCGGGCTGTGGAACAGATTTAGCAAGACTCACATCCCCGCCTTCATTGATCTTAGGCTTAGGCTTATCCCTTATAGGCTTTTGCGTGCTACGTGTCCCTTTCACGTTAGATCTGGTAGGATATTTGGCCGTTTGAGCCCCGGAACCAACGCCTGCTTAAAAACACGACAAATTAAAATTAGAATATCATTTCTTGTCTAGCTACCTTATCTGGAAACTTGTATCATTTGCGAATTTAGTATGAAAATAAGGTACTTACATAAATGGGTTAAATATATTTTTAGTCCCAATAAAATTACTTATCTTTCAAGTTTAGTCCCTATAATTTTTTTACCATTTTTGGTCCATATACATTTTTTGACCATTTTAACGGGTACGTTTAGCCCCTACCCTTTTTTACAAACGGTAGACTAAAAATTGATAAAGCTTTTTTAGGGACTAAAATAACATTTTTTTTAAATTACATTTTATAGGGACTAAACATATTTAACCCTTACATATCTGTGATCATGTTCTATGTTAAGCAAACTTCACTTATGTTATGCACTTGCTGAGGTGATAATCTAATTACATAAGGACCATGCACAGGCAGAGAACAAACTCACCATTGTTAGGAAGTGATAATCGCTTTTTTGCCTGTTTATCTACCTGTGACTTTCTCTCCTTTGGATTACTTTGAGATCTTGGAAATCCAGATTTTGAGTTGGTTTCTTCAATGGGATTTTGAACATTTGTATTAGATTTTGGTTTAACAGCTTGTGTGTTCGATGTCTCGAGTAAACCTGCTGACTTGCCAGTGGAAGAAGAATCACAGCCATCAGAGACAGACAGACCAGTTTTATGACCGGCAACACTTGGATGAATATTTGGAGGATTTGATTTCGTGTTAGTAGACCTGAACTGAGGTCTGATTCCATTTCTACCATCCATAACATCATCTTCGTCTGCCTTTCCTCCATCTTTCGTGTTTATGTCAAGAAAACGATTCTCCCAAGGACGTACAGCCATCCATCTTTCCAACCAATTCCAGCCCCAACTACTTTTATCAGGTTCAAACCCTGAAGAAACAGCCTGCTGCCTTGATCCTGCCTGCCACTGCAAAGAGGAAAAGGGGAAGGAAAATATCTTACGACCAAGCTTGTGGTCTGAAAAGATGAACCAAAGGAAGTAGTGTGCTGAATAAGGGAATGATAACAGATAGGGACTAAGATTCAGTTTAACAAAATGGTATCTCAAACATTCAGTTTTCTTTGTAATCACCCTTCACATTTATAATTGCAAAGAAAATAATTTTGGAAAAATTTGTGCTTCATCATGTACTAGTACAACAATGCATTAGGAAATTAGAGTCAATCGCCAATTTAGTCCATGAAATTCCAGGTGTTGGGCAATTTGGTCTCTGAAGTTAACAAAATTTCAAATTGACACCTGAGGATCAACCAACTTAGTTAATGAAATTGTCGCAAAGGGACTAATATGCCCAAGGATTTTCACCTTAAGGAATCATTTTCGAATTTCAGAGAATTACTCAGCACCTAAAATTTTAGTGACTAAATTGGTGTCAACGCGTCATATCTCTTCACTATATGCTTCACAAATATAATGACTTTCCGTATAAATATGATAGGATCTTATCGGATTATTCTTGATTAAAAATGACTCCAGAATTACTGCATCTGAAGTTTCTTGATTAAACCACAATTTTCCTTACATAGCAGTGAATGATTAGTATTATGAAATATCAATAGCATATTGTTTCTATATTTTTTGACTCAATAAATAGAAGCTTCACATGATAGTGTTCATTACTTGCACTTCATCCTTTCAAATAATTGGAGAATAACTAATATATTTTACTGTACAAGATTGATTTTAAGTACGGTGAAATTACCTATCATGAAACTTAATAATTTATCCTATCGTGAATCATGATAACTAATTACAAATCTGGTCCATAATTTACCATTAGCATCCCCTTTTGTAATTCTACTAACAAACCTGAGTTTAGGATGGACCGAAACAATGAATCTAGAAATCCAAATTAATCAAGCCCCTCTTCTTTGATATTTTAGCTATTACTCATACAAGACACAGAAAGATTAATCAAAGTATACTGGTTGGCCTTGTTTTTCAATAAGATGCAATCATATATTTACCTGATGCGCTAGAGCATATGCCATGGCTCTCTCACGTTTTGCTGCAGCCTCCTGTCTCTTTAATATTTTGGATTGAATTTCTTCAACAGATCCCACACTGTCACACCAACCTTCCTGTACCAAACAAGTGCAAGAAATACACAACTTGAGTTTCTGCTCACTATTATTAATACTATGTTAACAGAAGCCTCCAAAATTTGTTCTAAAGAAGAGTGTGGTGCATAACCTTCATGAAAATGGCATAAGACTTTATTTTGGTTTGTTAGCTTTGGACATTATTTATATTTTCCCTCTTTTTTTCATTCCTTACTTCCATTCCTTCTTTTTATTTTATGTCTAGGTTTCCAAGATGCAAAAACATATAAAACTCATATCACTAGAATTGGAGTTAACCTAGCTATTCAAGCTGGCACTCTAAGATGCTTTACTCAATCTTTTCGGTCAGCTCCTTTGTAGCAATCCCTTTTCGAGCATCCAGCAACCAGTGTTGATACCAATTGATAAGTATACAAACACTTGAGAAACCCTCCCTTAAAAGCTAGCTATCAGGGGGTAAGACCCAAACCACTTAATACTCCATCAAACACCCCATGCAGTTTGATGTGGAACTTGGGCAGCCCATAGTACTTAACTCCCTATCAATATCATTCTTTGTCAATTGAATGGTCCGGCCCACGATCCTGTTTCCTATCCTTACCAACTACGTTGAATCTATGAAGCTCAATTTTTCAATACTCAATTCTCTGGGATTGAGAAATAGATAATAAAATATAAACTAAAGATGAAAGAGACAAATAGAATGCATATTAATAAAACAAAATAGCTTTGGGAATAGTACTGCTTAGCTTACTTCAATTTCTCGAACACGGGCTTCGTTTACAAGCTGTTGCTGAAGTTTCTGTTGTTCTGTTTGGCTTTCCAATGACAAGCGAACACGCCTTGCCCGAACACGAGCCTGAACCCTCACCAAAGCTTGCATACAACGGAGAGTTATTGCAGCTTGTTTTCTTACTGCATGGCCTCTTACAAGGGCCTGAAGCCTTACCAGTCCTTTCAAAGCTCGTAGCGCTCTTCTGGCCTAATACATAGAATAGCCCCAAGTTTAGTCAGAGTTATTGGCATGTTGGCAATAAACTTATTAAACTGAATAGAATAAATCTAAGAGAGGGACATAGGGTAAATGCAAAAATAAATATATATACATAGATATGAAGTGCATTTCAAGATAAAGAAATCAGTAATATAAAACCGTAGTAGATATTAAAATTTCATTCTGCCACTGTGATGCTAGATTTTTAAGAGTAAAACATACTTTTACCATTGATAAAAAGTAATACAGAGAAAAGCATAGCATACAAAACAAAGAATAAGATATCGTATTTGAGTATAAAGAGGGAGAAAAAAAAGTGAAATTCTGTGATAAATTAAATCAAAATGAAGTGATAAATTACCAGAAATCCTCGAAATGCTGTTTGAATGCATATCGCAGCCCATTCTTCTCTTGATATTTGATGATTATGTCCAGTATCATGTGCTTGTTGTGAAGTAGAAGGAGAATAATGAACATCAAGGTTTGATTGGGGAATTGCATTATCTGCATCTCCAATAGGTGTAGCTTCAACATCATCAAGCTCATTTTGAAGTTTGCTATTGTCGATTTCGATGGAATGCTTTCTCCGATGGCGTGACTTGCTATCCTTCTGATAATTGAAAATATTAAATATTATTCATTTTTTAAAACATGTTTTTTATGATATGTACCATGAAAATATATAATCACCAGAAAGAAGTTTGTCAAGAAATGTTTAATACAGTGCCATGCAAAAAGCGTACAATAATTTAGATATTAATAGTATTTAACAATATGAAATGTGAAAGTATAATTCCGAAACTAGTCACAACTTGTAAAGCATTCCAAAAATTCTCCTGCCATTCACAATCACAGAGATAAAAAAAAAAGATAAAGTTCTGGTATTAACTATTATAATATATTGAAAATATCTCATGAAATTTAGGTTGTATTGTATCGTGAAGTAGTTCTAATATCTTAGATGAACTCTTAGGATTGGTTTCCAAGTTTCTTTATATTTCATGATTTGTTTCATATTTAATTAGGAAAGGAGTCGAGTAACTATTGTGATGAATTTTCTTATTTAATCAATATCAGTATGAAATAAAGGTTAGTGCATGGTCTTTTGTATACAACAACAACAACCAAGCCTTATCCCACTCAGCGGGGTCGGTTACATGTATCAAACGACGCCATAATGTTCTATCATATACCATATTTTTATCCAACTCATTAATCTCTAGATCTTTCTTAATAGCGTCTTTTATTGTTTTTCTAGGTCTTCATCTGCCTCTAGTGATTTGACTACCCTCCATGTGATCTACTCTCCTTACTACATAATCCACAGGTCTTCTCTCTACATGCCCAAACTACCTAAGCCTAGTTTACACCATCTTTTCTACTATAGGTGCTACTCCAACTCTTGCTCTAACGTTGTCATTTCTAATCCTAATCCCGTCTAGTCTTACCACACATCCAATGCAACATCCTCATCTCTGCTATGCTTAATCACGATTCACAAGTTTTTACTTTTTCTCTTCCCCATTTCCCTATCAAAAACCCCATGATTTTAACAACAGGACCACAAGTGTGTACGGGACTGGGTGGTCTTCGCAATTCACAGATACACAACCGTCTGAAATACAACGGTGAGAACTTCAAAACAGAATCGAAAAGGGTAGAGAACCTGAATATGACAGTCACCCGTTGCAAACACAGTCGCTACGAACAGAAAAGGCTGTTGCCGGAAACAAAGAGTCGCCATGCTATTTTTGGTCCTTGAAGTTGTAGAAATGCAGAGTAGAACAGAGCATCTCTTGTGTCTCTTCGATTTTTTTTCGTGAGCGAGTGGGAAGAGAGATAGGGAAACTTATACTCAAGTTAGAAAATTACAAAACAGCTCTCAAAATTTTAAAATTGGATATATCAGTGGGTAAAAATGGTCATTATAAACCCTAACCATATAGCCGCAGCTACTGCAAAACATGGATGGTAACCATATAGCCGCCGCTACCGCAAAACATGGATGGCCGGTGTTTTCCGTAGTGCGAATTTTAAAAGGATGGACAAAAGTTTCCGGTGTGTAACTGATATAGTATACAATCTTTCCACACTTTCTTATTTACCGTTAATAATATGCAAATTTGATAAAATGAATTCACTTACATTAAACAAACATGCTATCTCCAGATTTCAGGATGTAAATAAACCAAGGAAAGAATGACATAATAGAGCACAAAAGAAAAATAAGAAACCGAAAACTATACACTCAAGGAGAACCATAGCAAGCAAAATTATATGATTATGAATTTGTTTTTGGGTGGCAGGGGAGGAATCAAAAACATAATAACTACCAAGTGATTATACAATTACAAATTAAGCCAAAAGTCCAAATGCAATAACTACTGCAAGTTAGGGATAGTACAAAGGAAATAGAAGAGATTAGAGAGAGAGAGAGAGATAGTGCTATATACTCACATTCCCATCCTTCTCTGAGGACCCGGTCTTTTCTGATTTCTTTAGACCAACTAATGCTCTAATCCATTTCCCTGAGACACCCATAGCCTCGTTCACTTTATCTCAGTCTATAACGATCCAAAGCAGTCAATTATTATACACAATCTTAATTAGCCAAAATATGAACTGAGTTGACCTATGAGGTACAATCATCATGAAGCAAATAGCAAAATGTCAATACGAGAACATGCTCAAATAATAAAACTATTTGAAAGTTACAAGTGATTCAGTTTAGTCATAGTACTAGGTCTTTTACTGATCTTCATAGTCTATATTGGTTGTAATTGTTCTGTTTTCTTGGTTTCCTAAATGCTTGGTAGTTAACTAGCGAGTTTCTACAACATGGATCTTTAAACAAATGTAAGTAATTAATGCTCAACTATCCACTTATATACAGTGTAGGATGAGAACTTGAGCTCACATGGTTATCAAACACATAAGGCGAAATCTCGAGTTAAAAGTAACTCACCCCCCACACAAAGTCCCCGAAGTTTTAACCTAGTGGTGTGAGATGGGATATGTAGGAGGTCAAATATTCGATGACCTGCCACTAATGAATTCCCTCTCCCCCTAACAAACTAACCACTACCATTTGCCAATCAGAAGAAGAAGAAGAAAAAAAAAAGTAAACCACCCTCAAAACAAATCTAAAATGATTCCTAAGCTATGAACCACAAACACTCCTTGAATTAGACACGCATCAATGACATAACATTGACACATATGATTATAATGAATTACTAAGTCATTTTCTCAAATTATTATCAGTGTCAATGTGTCAGTTGAATGTCACGTGTTTGTGTTTGTGTTCTTGCTTCATAGTTCCTAAGTACCAAGACACAAACAAGATACTCCCTAATTCCACAAACTGTAAACCACTAACTAAATCAATTCAACAAGATATGAATAGAAACTGTTTCCACAAAACATGGAAAAAATGTATGTTCAACTAATGTACAATTAATTTCATGCCATATATAGGAATCATTGCTCATAACATTAGGAATAAGATAAAACTTACTTAAAAACAATAGATCTCACAACAATTGAGTTAATGGAAACTTAGTTCTCATAAAAAAAAAAAGAGCAATAAAACCTCAGAAAATGCCTAAGTTAAAATAAAAAAGTTGAATTTTCGAATGCTGGAAACAAAAAAGTTGGCAACTTTTGGAAAGAAAAAGGAATTGAGTTGGGCATGAAATAAATGCAGATCCAGAGATGAAGATTCACCTGAAACACTGAAACTGATGCAACAGAGAGAGAGAGAGAGGATAGTACCTTTTTTACTTTTAGCAGTTGAATAATGACTCACCGAGTCAAAAACCGAGTTCCTCTCATCCAAATTCTGAAGCTTTGAGTTGACACTATGTTTGCAACCTCTCTCTCTCTCTCTCTCTCTCCTCCTCACACTATTTTTATGGGATTTTGAGCTCTTTCAATTTTGTAGTAGTGGTAGTTTAGTTTAATAATTAATGTATTAATTACTTTAATTGACTTAAGATGGTGCTTTTGTTCAAATTGGATTTGGTGCGCTATGTTGTTTAAGGTGAAGTACAAATTTTGATGGAACGGTTTAGAAAAATGGATTTAATTTATATTTTATGATTTTTTTTGTTTTCACTTTTCATTACCGGTTTAATCTGTTTTGTGGGTCAGTTTTGACATTAAGTGATTTCAGCAACCTTTCGATCGTAGTTGTGGAGATCGAACCGACCCTTCCTAACAAGTTCAGTATCATTTATCATCAGTAAACCAACTAACAATTAGTTTTGTTTTATGATTTTTTTTTTTGACAAAGTTTTGTTTTATGATTTTAAAATATTCATTTTAAACTTATTTAATCCTTGATTAATTAATTAATTGATTAAATGGTAGATAGAGGATGAAGGAAAAAACAAAGAAGCGGTGGGAAAAGGGGGAGGACAAGTGCCGTCTAATGTGCGCCGGGGGTAATAAGGAAAATAGAAAACGATGTCGTATAACGATGGAAGGAAACAAAAGAATTGTCGTTTTCTGTTTTGGTGATGGAACAAAGGAATTGTCATTGTCATCCTACATACTCATGAGAGACATGACATGTCATGGAGGCTGGCTGATTGAGTCAATCACGGCGGGGACCTTTTTTATTTCTAACCAAAAAACCAACCTCATCTTCATTTTATTCCATTATTATACTTACTTAATTCATTCCATTTTTGGTTGTGATTAAAACAAATATGATGAATATTAGTTGGTTCAGTGATTAACGCTGAATTTAGTAGGGAGGACATCTGATCCTTCGCAATTGTAATTGGAAGATGGCTAAAATTACTTGATGTTAGAACGAACTTCTGAACCAGATTAAACTATTAGTGAAAGCAAAAAAAGAAAAATACTGACATAGCTACTAGCATGCAGTCGACAAATTTAGATTGTCCGGTCAAGATTAGACGGCTCAAATTTTATGATGTCTTAGAATTATAAAATACGAACTCTTTTTTTTTATGATATTTTTATTCATGAGGAACAACACAGACATTGTTAAATATATTTCAAAGGAGGATATAAATGGAAATATTTTTTTGACACAAAAAAAAAATGGAAATAATTAAAATGCATTATGATGATGATTTTATGCCTTAAGTTAATAAATTTCTTTGACTTGTGATGTTGCTCTAACCACACACATGTACACACAACGAAACACGTAACTTTTTTTTAATCACTTGTCATAAATTGTTCCATTTAAAATATTTTTTGGGGGATGGATGAAAAGTTCACATTTTAACATGCAATGCAAATTGTGTTTCAATCAAAACTATTTCAAGCGGCTCGTTTTATCGCTTGTCACCAAGTTTATAATTATTGTTCACCTTGTATTGAAACTACAATTATGAATGAAATGAATTAAGTTTGTTTGTGTAAAAAAAAAACTATTTCATGGAAGATAAAAAGAAGGATAAAAAGGACAAAAAAATTTGATTTTTACAAGGTTCACATCCTAGGGTGCGAACTTTTTTTTTTCTTCTTAATTTTTGTTATTTACACACTCGCTTTCTACATTGTGAGAGGGATAAAAATAGAACGCCGGAGAGTGCTGTTAGATTCAGGGGAGCGCAAAAGGTGAATCTCTCATGACTAATTTGATATTGGGCCGAAGTCCTTAGTCCAATAAATTACAAAAGCCTATAAGATAGATCATAAAGCCCACTCGTTTTCTCTCTTTCTATGTTAAACGGCTTAGAGTTTACGCAGCACTTGTTTCATTGTTCTGTCAGAGGTTCTTTTTCTTCAAGAAAAGAATAAATCACCATTTTCGTTTCTTGATCGAACTTTTAGGAATCAATTTTGGGTACTTCAATCATCTGCAACATCAAAGTTTTGATCAAGAAACCAAAAGGTACACCTTTTGCTACGGTAATTTTTTAATTTTCATTCCCCATATTTTCTCATTCTTGAATATTCAAGAACATTCAATCTTCTGCTTGAGAAAAAAACCCTAATTGGGGAAACATCTTTTGGTAATTTTGGGATTGTCATTCTAAAATATTGGTTTACGGTTGATTCATGTTGTGATACTGATTTTTTTTTTCATTCTTGAAAAAAAAAAATTAGTAAACATGTTGTCTCCCAAAACCCTATTTTGCACAATTAATTTGAAAGACAATATTTTATTTGTTACAGTGATGGAGTTTTTATTTGATACTGAATATTTTTGGAATTTTCATTCCAACATATTTGCCCCGTATGGTTTATAATCACTGTTTTTTGGAAACGATGATGGGATGCCAATTTTTTCATTCTTGATTATTCAAGATTTTTCAATCTTCTGCTTGAAAAAAGTGATCTAGTAACCCCATAATTTAATTGGGAATACAAAACCCTATAATAATCTTTTTTCATTAGTTGAAAAAGGGGTGAATATGGCCCTAGTAACCCCAAATCCGACTGTTGGAATTGATGGATATACTTTGTTTCTTAAATTTTTTAAGGGATGGATGCCTCAATGATCTTAGAGTTGGATGATGACCTTCAATGCAATTTCATACGAAATTGTAATCTTGTGATTTAAGGGATGGTATGGTATCTATGTTCTTTTATGACCCTAATTGTGAAACTGTCGCTGAGATGAAATATATTTTTTTCATTATCATGAAGGTGTGGTATAGATGAGTCCGCTATTTCGACAATAAAATGGATGTATTTTTTGTTCCATGATTTTTATAAGGGATTCTCTTGATGGCCCAAAAACGTTGGATGATGCCTTAATCGAAAGCTAGTTGTTGCCGAAAAGGAAATTTATTATGAAATATTATTCATAATTTAAGGCTTGGATGGTAACTATTGTGCTTTGAGGACCCTAGTCCCTAAATTCAATTTTGCAACAGCAATATGAATTGATTTTGCAAATGCAAAATGTAGTGCGGCCTGTATTGGATTAGCATGCGAGTAAGGGTTTCAAGAACATTCAATCTTCTGCATGAAAAAAAAAAACTTAATTGAGTAAACACGTTGTCTCCCAAAACCCTATTTGGCGCACAAATATTTTGAAAGACAATTTTTTATTTGTTACGATTATAAAGTTTCGCACATTTTTGGAATTTTCATTCTAACATATTTGTCTCGTATGGTTTATAATCAATATATATATGTAGGGAAGAATGATGGGATTCTAATTTTCAAATTCTTGTTTTTTTCCCGCAAATTGATATGTCATCTTGCTTATTATTTGCTGTGGAGAAAAATGACGACATTGAGGATTGGTAACACCAACATACATCGGATTGAAGATCGTAGCAGATTGTCATCCTTTCAGCTGCCTTTTCTATAACTGTAAGTTCGGTTTTGAGTTTTGACAACAAGTGTTTAACCATTTTGTATGTTTCATTTTGGTCTTTGATTTTCCATTATATTTATAGTTACCAACTGTTTAACCATTCTATAACTGTAAGTTCGGTTTTGACAACAAATGTTTATTTATAGTTGAAAACTTGCTCTGTCCCAAGACCCTATTTAAACATATTTGCTTTGATTCATGTTGGGGATGCCCATTTTCTCTTTCCTTGCTATTCAAAAATAGTCAATCTACTGCTTTAGAAAAAACAACCTTATTTGAGCAAGCATGCTATATGTCTCAAGACCCTGTTTGGAACCAATATTTTGAATATGGAGTTCCCTACGATTTATTTATATTGTGATAACTTTTATTTTAACCCATAACAAACGGGCTGAGTGTCTTTTTGACTCAAATATTTTGGATGATACGTAATGTGAAAGCTAGTTGTTGCCTTAAAGACTAAAAAGGAATGAATGGTATCTATTGTGCTTTGATAACCCTGGTCCCTAAATGCAATTTTGCAACTAAAAGATGAAGTAATTTTGTAAATGCAACATGGGACAAAGTTCAGGTTCAGGGACAACATGGGAATTCATGAGTAAAAGGTTTGTGTGAATGATGAACCCGATTGAGATCACACAGGGCTGAGAATAGAATTATAGAGTATTGTTGAATAGTATGAATGCTAGCTCTTAACTCATTTGACAGAGTTATAAAGCATGTGAATTGAACTGTAAATAAATGTGAATGCAGAGAGAATCAAAATCCAAAATTTAAATGCAAATGTTTGATATACAAAAATTAAATGCAGTAATGCACATTGATTGAACTCAGTGTTCTTTTTCCTCTCGCTGGATAGGCTATCCTCATTTACTTAATCAACAACTTTATGTCTGTTGTTGCTAGTCAGACACTGTGGTAGTCTTTAGCTTACTACTGCTAACCTTGGCAGTACTGGAATTCAGCTCTTCCCTTATAAGTACTTACACACATAGCATGAGAATTGAACCACAACAAGGTTGTATCAGTCCATTTTATTCAATTTATTTATTGTTGAAGACTTGCTTTGTCCCAAGACCCTATTTAAACATCATGTGCTTTAACCATTTTGTATGTTTTGAAAACTTGCTCTGTCCCAAGACCCTATTTAAACATATTTGCATTGATTTTGTTGTGATGCCCATTTTCTCTTTCCTTGCTATTAAAAAATATTCAATCTTCTGCTTGAGAAAAAACAACCTTAATTTAGCAAACTTGCTATATGTCCCAAGACCCTGTTCGGAACCAATATTTTGAAAGTTTTTTTTCCTTCTCTACGATGATGGAGTTTCCTATGATTTATTTATATTATAATAACTTTTATTTTAATCTATAACAAACGAGCCGAGTGTCTTGTTGACTCAAATATTATGGATGACGCCTAATGTGAAAGCTAGTTGTTGCCTTAAAGACAAAAAGGCATGAATGATATCCGTTGTGCTTTGACTCTAGTCCCTAAATATAATTTTGCAACTACAATATGAAGTGATTTTGCAAATGCAAAGCAGAGTGTGCTTGTACTGGATTAGTTTACTTATTAGGTTTCTGATAGGTACATTATATGTCCTTGTAGGCCCAATTGGTATTTGGAGAAGACGCTGAAAGGTACTGTTAGCAAAATTATAAAAGTAGAATGAGAGGAGACATAGTGAAGAAAGGGAAAGATAATTCTAACCTTCTATATTCTAACAACTTAGTTTCCTTTTCCTTGCTATGCATAATGAGGATTGTGTGTGACTTGGTTCTCTATTTGAAAGGACAAAATTCAAGTAACATGGCCAACATGGAATATTCATGAGTAAATGGTCTATTTGAATGATGAACATGATTGAGATTACATTCTTAGGTTGTGTATCAAAGGTTTATCAGGCTCTTTAAGTAAGCACAACTGATATAAGTCTGCATAAATTTGATTAAGACAATTGCTTTATGACGAGACTCTTTTATAATATGCTTTGAATGCTTGTTTGTAAATTGACTAATTACATGATGATTAAACATATGACAAGCAGTACTTAATGGTATGTAAGGTTGATTTTAGCTTTTAGAAGGGATTATAAGGATTATCACTTCATACTTTAATTGCTTTATGCTCTGATAAGACTAGAAAATAATCATTTCAAGAATGACAAGTGGTTTAGATACTATAAACGTGTATGAATAGTTAGTTAACAAAATCAGAGGTGATGATTCAAGATGGCTTAGAATTTCAAGACCTAAACCTTCAGATTTTGTGTCCTATTAGTATACAAACATATTCTGCATAATTATGTAGCAACCTTGGTACCCAATAGATCAATTGGAGATGAAATAAGGTCGGTAGTGCTTCATATACATACTTAACTTAAAATGAACTGATAATACTAAGACTAGTTTATGTGTATTTGAGGCTTCATTAAAAAAACTTTTTAATATTACTTTTTATTTCTAATGTAAGGCATGAATGGTATCTATTGTGCTTTGATGACCCTATTCCCTAAATGCAATTTTGCAACTACAATATGAAATGATTTTGCAAATGCAAAGTGCAGTGTGCTTGTGTTTGACTAGCTTACTGTGAAGGTTTTAGGCAGGTACCTTGTATGTCCCCGTAGTCCCAATTGTCCAAGGTCCACTTAGAGTCATTCAAAGAGGAAAATTTAAGAAATGGGTGGTGAGTTAGTTACGAGAATGAGAGGTAGTTGAATTTGTTATATAGGGTGGATAATAGAATTAGGGGGTATATTTGAATAATATATCTAGTTGGTTTAAGCAATGAGAATTTAACTGTAAATATCTACTTGTAAATATAAATGCAGAGAATCAAAATTCAAAATTTAAATGCAAATGTTTGATACACATGCATTAAATGTGTGCACCTGGATTGAACTCAATGTTCTCTTCCCTCTCGTTGGACAGGCTATCCTCGTTTACTTAATCAATAACTCCATGTTTGATGTTGCTAGTCACCGTGGTAATCTTCAGCAATCTTCAGGTTAACCTTCGCAGTAGCGGGATTCAACTTTTTCCTTACGGCTTAAAGGTAATGCTAGCTACCATTAATTACTTTACACACATAGTGTGGGAATGGATCTGTAAATGTCTTTAGTACTCAGTGCTAACTTTTCCAATTGGGGGTGAACATGAGGAATTACCCTATTTGTTATTGTTGGATGGTCTTGGCTGTATTTTGCAGTATTAAATTCTCAATGGTATCACAAAGGGAGGTTATTTCCAGAAAGCATTATATGGCGGACAATGTATCTGTCATTGTTTTTGACTGCAGACTTATTATGAAAGTCTAATCTGATTAATCGTTTTATTTTTGTTGACTTGTTATGAAAATCGGATAAAATGATGTTGTGTGATCAATGGCTAAAAGTTGGTGGATGCTGGTATAACAATCAGATAGCCTTAGATTTGTCTTGATAATTGTAAATACAAGTCTTGGATTTATTTGTAATTGAATACATGTGAGCTCATATAAGGTGGTGCAGCATATATATTTGTTGTTATGACCTTTCTTTTGGACAATCGTTAGTATGACATTTTCTTGCAATTACATTGTGACTTTATGGCTTGGCTAGACACTCCTTGTTGCATAATTATTGGGAAAATCTTCATTCTTTTATTAGTTTGGGTTTCATCTCTCATATTTTATGATAGAGGTGTATGCTAATTTTTTAAAATCACAAAGTCTAAATTGTCTGCTTAAATAGGAGATGAGAATATGATTGTTCTGTCTTTTAGTGTAGCTATATTTCCTCTATGATTAGTCACTGACACAAGGATAAATTTGAAGTTCACAAAAGACATTTATAAGTAAATTCTTATATAGAGAGAAGCTTTGTTCAACAGCAGTGCACTGTTGTAATATAGAGGTGCTATGTATTTCCAAGGGTTTTTTTGAAGTTGACTTGTTCAACCAGATAGTGTTTGTTCATATTGTTGAATGTATGTTCTAAAGTAAGTTTAATCTTTCTTCAATAATAGTTGAAAAGATTGTTTTTATTGAGCCTACAAGTAATAACACCAGATATGATGGACATTCATAGCCTGCATTGTGGGGCTATATATAGTTATAGAGACTATGCCAACATATGTGAGTCTTGAGAGAAAAATGATACTACCAGCATTCATAGCATCATTGTGGGACTATGTAGTTATTGTGCTCTATTATTGTGCTTTATTTGATACTAACATTTTAAAATACTGAAAAACGTTGTACAACAAATCTTATGCAACAAGAGGGTTGAGTGTACTGGAATGACTTAGACTTTCACAACATGAATCAAAAATCAAATACTCTCTGTCTCGCAATAATCGTCATATTTTGACTATTTCACACATATTAAGAAAATATTTGACTATTCACAATTGGGAAAAAACAATTAATGTTGTATTGGAAATTTAAAGTGACAATTTTAAGGGACATAATTTTGCTACAAATGTGACAATTATTATGTGACGAAGGAAATACATGTTTTCTTTTTCAAATAGCTTAGTGATTATATTTTCACGGTACTCTAACCCCAACCGTTATAATAATATCTCTAATAACACTAACTGATCTACACTTACTGAGGTGGAGTGCGGTTCATTTTCCTTGCAAAGGAAACACCAATGATTGAGTCCTAAATAATGTCCCATTTTTTGCTTTTAGTATGTTTCACTTTATATTGAGTCCTAAATTTTTAATGAAATGCATTAAATACCATTTGTAAAAGGGTTTTTCTATCTCGTGCAAAATTGCACATGTTAAGAAGTTTAAAATAGTAAGTTTGTATTGGAACTTGTGCATTTTATATTAAATGTATAAATTTTTAATAAATCATTGTTGTTTTCAATAAAAAGTTACCATTTTTGCATACTTTAATATGTGCAATGTTGCACATGTTAGACAAACCCTTTGTAAAAAAGCTACTATTATCTTTACTCCCTTTGACTCAGAATTCAAATACTATCTCTGTCTCATAATAATTTTTGCATTTGACTATGTCACCGAAATTAAGAAAATGTGATAAACGAAGATATTTCAATTTATTTGAGCTAAGAGTTAAAAAGTTAAATAATTAAAGAGAACAATGATTTTTATCAAATTATTCATCTTCTTCTAAAAGAGTAAATGTTAATAATTAGCAAAGTTAGGTTTTGCTACGGATGGAAATTGAACCACCGACCTCCTTATCACTTCACCTCCTAACCCATTCACTTAAGCTATTAAGTCATTCTTATAACTCAAATTATTTATTTTAACTATTGGTGTATATTTTGTAAAAAAAAAAAAAACTATTGGTGTTTATTTTCAACAATCATATTTAGCAATATGATGCACGTATCAATTATACACTCAAGTGCATCCAAGTGCCAAAATCGAGTTGAGATACGTATGATCATAATTCGAGATTGGAGAACTCCAAATGTCTCTTCAATATTTTGTCTTTATGATATTGGACAAATAATTTTCTCTCATCCTCATGCTACTGAGATGCTTTTGACAAATGTAGGCCGTTCATAATAAATACTATCAAATAGATGGAAAATTCTAAAATGGACCACCAATGAAAGTGGTCCATGATGAACTAGTATTAAAAAAATATTTAAAATTTTATCAACGACATACATTGTTGTTTGAAAGTATAAGCTAATAGTTATTATAATTTTTTTATTTAAATAATGACTTAATTGATATTGATTTTATTAAAATAACAGATAATAAAAATATATAACTCGTATTAAACTGACGTCGATCATACGCTGTGATATTTTTAGCCATAAAAAATAGGAGACTCGTAATTTTCTACTTTTAAAGAGTATTATTGACAACCGTTAGAATTTTTGATAATTTTATAAATTGGTCCATAGTGGACCACTTGTGAAGATGATCGACCATAAAATTATCCTCAAATAGTAAGTTTTTGTAAGACTTTAATATAAATATATGAAATCAACACATTGAAATTAAAATGTTTCACTTTTTGAATAAATAATTTCTTTAAATGGAATGCTTAAAGAGCACCTCAGAGATACTCGTTAGTAAGACCTTTTATTGTATTATACAAGTATATTTAATAGACAAAATATTATTTTCGACCACTTGTACTTGAGACAAAAATATTGTCGTATAATTAAGCGAGATACAAAATTTTATTTTTAGATGATAAAATAAATTAAACAAAGTATGAAATTGTCGTGTCTTCATATTTTAGAAGATTAAACGTGTGTGTTTGGTTTAGCTTTTGGAAGAGCCAAAAGCAATTTTAGAGGTGTAGAATTGATTTTGGATTGGTTTTCGATGTTTGGTTACTTTAAAGCAGAATTGATTCTGCCTCCAGAATTGATTCTGCTAGAAGTTATGATTTGTAGTTTCTGGCTTTTAGTATGATTTTTACACTGAAATTTATTGTTCAACTCACTTTTACATAACTGTATCCAAACATAAATCAATTATGCTAAAATCAATTCTGATAAAATCAATTCTACCATAATCAATTCCATCAAAATCAATTCTATCTAAAGCTAAACCAAACACACACGTATGTGTTTGGTTCTGCGTTAAAAATAATTGATTCCAATAGAATTGAGTTTGAAAGAATTGATTTTGGTTAAAAGTGAGTTAAGTTAAAGTGATTTATGTTTGGATATATTTAAAAGTGAAGTGATTTATATAAAAGATGTTGTTTGGATAGTTTGGATCAAAATTGCTTTTGAGTGTGTAAATTACCAAAATGGTATAATATAAATTTATAAGGCTAAACTACACATTAGGTCTCTTGCTTTTATTTTAGGTTTTAATTTGGTCTTTTATGTTTAAAAAATTTTAATTTGGTCCCTTACGTTTAATTTAAGTTTCAATTTGGTCATTTACGTCAATTTTGTCACATGTAGCAGATAGTTTGCATATGAACAAACATGTGGACACTTGGATACATGTTTAATTGAAACTTTTACACATAAAGGGTCAAATTAAAACATAAAATAAATGTAATGGATTAAATGTGTAGTTTAACCAATTTATAATCATTCAATATACCGTTTAATTGATCAAATTTAATGTAAAAAAACGTGAGCACCGCTCTTAATTATCTAATAAGTTAAAATCAATTTTTAAAAAGAACTAAGAAGTCTCTGGAACCATTAGTCAAAAATGATTTTTTAAATTAATAATTTTTTTTGTGATTGTAAAGTTTTTTATGACTGTGTAATATTTAAATTTAAATTTATTATATAATTGAGTAATAGTACATAATAATATAATTTATTTTCAAATTGTGTAATATTTAAATTTAAATTTATAATAATATAATTTATTTATAATAATATAATTTGAGTAACAGCCGCACATATCAACTTTGAGAATAAAAAGTAAAAACATAAATTCAATTTGTTATACCCCTGGAAAAGAAAAGTATGAGAATTGAGTTTGGTTGACGCAGAAGCTTGAAATACTAACTTCAGTTAAACGTGAGTTTTGAGGCTTGAATCAATTCAACGCCATTGAAACCAAACATATTATTTTTGAGCAAAATCACGTTTTATTGTAGCAAACGCACGTATAGGACTCTAAGACGTGTATCCAAACAAGCACTTAGTCACTTAAACCACTATGTTTGGTCTAATGGTGAAAAATTTAAATAATATCCATGAAGTTCTAGGTTCAATCCTTATTGGCAACATTGTAAACAAAAAAAAAAAACTCACTTTTTAATCGAACAAAATTCATGTGAGTCTGAATAAAAAAAAAAATTCATGTGAGTCTAATATACTAATCTATTTTTAAAATGAATAACCACACTGTACAGGGAGTGGTTATGGTGCATAAGCTTTTTCCTTATGTACCATGCATAAATAATGAAAATTGCTTAATGCACCCTCCAGATTACTTAATGCACCTCTCAGATTATTTAACGCACCCCCCAAATTTCTAGCGCACCCCCTAAAAATTTGGGGGGTGCGCTAAGCAATCTGGGGGGTTCACTAGAAATTCTGGAGGTGCGCTAAGCAATTTTGGGTATTTATGCACGGTGCATAAACATGACTTATGCACCATAACTTATGCCTACTGTACACTCTCATTCTTCAAAACATTACTCCTTCAATCATATTTTTTTTTAAGCCTTCAATCACATTTATAAATAAACTAGCCGTCAAACTGGCACATTCTGTGCCCGTTTGTGTGATCGATATTTTTTTTTTCTTTTTTTTGGTGATCGATATTCTCTATTGTGCAAATATAAATAACTATTTAATTTCCTTTTTTATTAGACTTTAGTTACATCCTTTTTTGTTGTGGCTAGTTATTAAGAAGAATTTTTTTTTTTTTATTATAAAAAAACTGAAAACCTACTTTTATGTGAAAGTTGTGCTTAATTATTAAGAAGAAAAAAAAATATTATTTACTAAAAAAACTGAAAATCAATTTTTATATGAAAATTATTTTTTAAGGGTAAAATATGAATAATGAAAAAACCATCCAAAAATTTGTATCTCCTTTATATTAGTATAGATTAAACCTTTTTAATATATATATATATATATATAATAATGAATGTATGTGACTAATATATATATATATATATTGAATAATGAATGTATGTGACTAATAATAATAAACCACATCTTAGATATTTAATACTCCGATCTTTATTATAAGAAAAAATATTATAAACTAGATACATCAAACGTTCTATAAATATAAAAAAAATCATTTTCTTATAATAAAGATCGAAATAGTAAACCAAAAAGTTAAATTTAATTAAATACTACTATCCGAAGAATAAAATATTGATTAATTTTACACGTGCTTTAATTTTTCTAATTATTTCCAAGAACCAACTATCAATTTTCCCACGACGTTTCCTAGGAAGGATCCAGAACAAAAATCCCACGTAAGCCAAACAGTTTCACATCATTCAATCCAACGCTTCACACTTTTTTCCCCAAACCTATAAACCAAACAAAATTTACACTGTATTCTACTCTTCTAGACCCTTCTTATGTGGGACCCAAATAATAAAACACAATCGTAACCGTCCATTACATCTTCTCCCCAATCCAACCACTATAACAAACTTCGCGTGGTTTCATTCATACTTCTCTCTTTATAGTTTATTCGGATCTAGAACTGTTGCTGTTGTTCTTCTTCCTTGTTGATCGCTTTTTCGTACTTAGGTTTCGATCTGTGCCAGATTTTTTAGTACAAGGATGTTTGGAAGAGCACCCAAGAAAAGTGACAGTACGAGGTACTATGAAATCTTAGGTGTATCTAAGAATGCTTCTCCGGATGATTTGAAGAAAGCTTACAAAAAAGCTGCTATTAAGAATCATCCTGATAAGGGTGGTGATCCTGAGAAGGTTAAATTTTAATTTTATCATCTTTTGGTTTTTTATTTTTTATTTTTTAAATTTAATTTTTGTTTATATTGATTTGATTAATTTTTGTTTTTTTGTTTGTTTGTTTGTATGGATGATTGATTGATTGATTATTTGGTTTATTAGTTTATGAATTATTTGATTTGATTGAGTTTGATTTTGGATGGTTATTATACTAGAAGGTTTTTGTCATTGATTTTTAGATTTAGGGTTAGGTTTTCTGGAAAATATTCAGCTGTGGTGTTAAAAAACTGATTTTTATTCGATTGATTTTGAGTGTATGTTTGGTATCATGGTGGTATATCAGAATCACGGTGATCCACGGTGCTTCTGCAAAATTGTGGTGGGTCATCCTGTTTCTGACATACACATGATACCAAATATTGGCTGCATATTTGGTTATGCTGTGGAAAAATTTGATTTTGACTGAATTAATATTGTAAAATCGACTTTAGTTAAACTCAGTTGAACATGTAAATATTCATGTTGGGAATTCGTGAATATCCGAACATGTTAAACTGAATTCTACACCTCCAAAATCAATTTTTCTCCTCCAAAAGTGGAACCAAACATAACAATGATTGGATTCAAAATGTTATAACTTCTAGTAGAATCAATTCTAATAGAGAACCTCTCTAAACATAGAAAAATCAATTCTTTCAGAATCATTTTTGACTCTCCTAGAAGTGAATCCAATTTTTCTTGAGAAATTTGATTGCATTATATATAACTTTTCTTTTTAAGTTTAGTGCTGTTGTTATCACTATCAGTAGTTAGATTTTACAAATGCAAGTGAGATGAGGCTTTATGTGCTTTTATTGGTTGAATTAATTAATTTAATCTTTAACTTATTGTGGTGTGTAGTTCAAGGAGCTTGCACAAGCTTATGAGGTTCTGAGTGATCCTGAGAAGCGTGAGATATATGATACATATGGTGAGGATGCACTTAAGGAAGGAATGGGTGGTGGAGGTGGTGGTGGACATGACCCATTTGACATCTTCTCGTCTTTCTTTGGTGAGAATTCTGGTTTTGTGTTATTTGGTTTGATCTTTCCTTAATCAATTGTTGCATGGTTTGGTTATCTTAGGAGTTTTGGCTTGTATGAACAGGTGGTGGTGGTAGCAGCCGAGGAGGGCGAAGGCAGAGACGTGGAGAAGATGTTGTTCACCCTCTCAAGGTCTCTTTGGAAGACCTTTACCTTGGGACATCTAAGAAGCTGTCTCTCTCGAGAAATGTCTTGTGCTCCAAGTGCAGCGGGTCAGTTTCCTAAGAGTTCTGGTTTTGATTAGTTTTTAGTGGAAACAATTGCTTTTTTGTGAATTTTTTATTATGTTATGTTTAAAATACTATTAAAACGTATAAGACATGTTTGGATTGACTTATTTGAGCTTATCGACTAGCGTAAGAACTTGCGAGACTGGTTGAAAGAACTTACGAAAACAACTTATGACATGTTCTTAAGTTGTTTTCTCTTATTTTCATAAGCTCTTCAAGGTAGCTTATATAAACAAATTATAGCTTATACCAAAACAATTTAACTTTATTTGAACTTTAATTATTGAAATAACTTATACATAAGTGTTTATCATGATGAGCGTTTATGCTATAAGCTGTAAAATAATTCATTTAACCAAAATGGGCTATAATATGTTAATTCAAACATGAGCTAAATTTTGTTGTTTGCAAAAATGTTGGCCATTTTGGAGACATGGTTACTTACACTAGCTGTTGTTTGTAATTATTTACAGCAAAGGTTCTAAGTCCGGGGCTTCCATGAAGTGTGCTGGTTGTCAAGGAACTGGTATGAAGGTTTCTATCAGGCACCTTGGTCCATCAATGATTCAGCAAATGCAGCATCCTTGCAATGAATGTAAGGGTACCGGTGAAACCATCAATGATAAAGATCGCTGCCCACAGTGTAAGGGGGAGAAGGTTGTACAAGAGAAGAAAGTACTTGAAGTTCATGTGGAGAAGGGAATGCAGAACAGCCAGAAGATTACATTCCCTGGTGAAGCTGATGAAGCTGTACGTTCAGAACTTCAGTTATATTGACATTGAGTTTAACAAATCATATCGAATTTATATTGACTTTGAGTTACTTGTGTTTTGCAGCCAGACACAGTTACTGGGGATATTGTATTTGTGCTTCAGCAGAAAGAACATCCCAAGTTCAAAAGAAAGAGCGAGGACCTTTTTGTAGAGCACACATTGTCCCTCACTGAGGCTTTATGTGGTTTCCAATTTGTGTTGACTCACTTGGATGGCCGCCAACTCCTTATCAAATCAAATCCCGGAGAAGTTGTCAAGCCTGGTATGTAAATGATTGTATTCTAAGCAGAACTGACACTTTAGATTAAAGGTGTTTCACATGTTCGACACATGTTAGTGTTAAACACTGACACAACACAACGCCGCGCCGGCATATGTAGTAATATTTCAATTTATTATCTATGACCATGGGTTGGTGTCCATGTTTGTGTTGGTGTTTCATAGGTCTAATTAGAACAACAATATTATGCTTTGTTAAATTTTTATATTTTTTTGCTGGTTATTTATGCAGATTCATTCAAAGCTATTAATGACGAGGGAATGCCGATCTACCAGAGGCCGTTTATGAAGGGCAAGCTTTACATTCACTTTACTGTGGAATTCCCCGAGACTCTAACTCCTGATCAGGTGAAGGGTTTGGAGGCTGTTCTTCCAGCTAAACCTTCATCACAGTTGACAGACATGGAGCTGGATGAGTGCGAGGAAACTACACTTCATGATGTCAATATGGAAGAGGAGACGAGAAGGAAACAGCAACAACAACAGGAAGCATATGATGAAGATGATGATATGCCTGGTGGAGCACAGAGGGTACAGTGCGCCCAGCAGTAGAATCAGAAATTACGATGGTGATGATAATGATTATGTTACTGTTTTTTAACCGTAGTGTGGACAGAACATATGTAGTGTTTGGTTCAATGGTTTTGAGAATGTGAACAGTTTACTGCTTTCAATTTATTGTCGATGGGATAACTTCCATTTTGACATCCTAAATACTTTATATATTTTGGTATTTTTGAAACATCTATATCTTGGCCAGCCATTGCTATGTTGTAGCATATTTTTGCTGTGTTATCCTTTATGCTGATAATAGAATGCATGAAAAGTTTGGTCTAGGGAAAAACTAATTAACCAGAAGTTTAGATGGATGTTTATAGAGAAGACCAGCTCAGCCCTGGTTTGGGAAATTACTTATTTTATTTTTTATAGATTGTAACATAATTTTGCAATTACTGAAGTATTGGCCTATACCAAACCTTCAAAGGTCTTTTAACATCTCACTTGAGTTTATCATGATCAAGCTCGTATTCAACCTCGTCGAGCGTATCGAGCATTTGTCGGAGACAATTAGCCTCGTTGAGCATTTGTTGGATACCATTCCCATCGAGCACCTGTTGGATTATATCAACCTTGTCGAGCACTTGTCATCAACAAATCCACTATTCATATGCCGAGGTATGCCGCTCCACTCCGTTCCACTGCGAACTGTTTGTAGAGGCTGGGAACCGTAACTGTGCCGCACCCACCCTACCTAGAGTGGCAAGGCAATGAGACGCTCCGCTTCGCCGGGATCCTGCCTGGATTTCACGGGATCGACTACCATGGTTTTCATAAGGCATTTGTAGTAAGATTGATTCTTCAATAAAATATTTCTTTGGGGGCAAATCTGGTCATTGGGTTACACGGGACACCATAACTCAACCTTCTACTTGAGGTGGTCTTGGCATTTGAGAGCTAGACCTGTTAATGTTGCCATGTTGGGTAAACATATGAGAGCTATATATAATTATTTAAATAATTTATACGATACAAATTATTTTAATTTAATTTAAAATATAACACAAATAACGTACGATACAAATAATTTAAATTGCACTACAACACACTGATAGAAAGATAATAATAAGATTAAGATAGTGAAAAATTTTGTTTTTTTTTTTTCTGTGTTCAAATTGAATGGACCAAGTCTCTATTTATAAACAAAAAAAATCATGAATTTTAGTAAAAAAATAAAAAATTAATTTGAAATGAAATAATTGAGTTCAAAGTATTAATGTGATAAAAATCCTGCAAGCCAATTACAGAACGCCAAGTGTCATCAGCTTATCCACTCCATCTTCTTTCTCCGCAATTCAAAAATGACAGAACGCCGAGTATTATACTAGTAGTACTGTTACTGTTATTTTACTTATTTGTCATTGTTCTGATTTTCTCCACTCTTCTTCCCAGAACAGAACAGAACAGAACCTCTGCTTCTTTTTCTTCTTCCTCCTACTATGGATTTTCATTCTCATCCCAATTTTTTCCTTCTCCGTTCTCTTCCTTTCATCTTTACACGTTCAAGCTAAAGTTACTTTCAAATATTGCGGTACTTTCAATCTCTCCCTCTTTTGACTTTTTAATCTTCATTTTGATTATTCCTAATTAACCTCGAGGATCACTTTCTTCACTTCTTTCTGCTTTAATTTTAAGTAGTAATAATAATTATATATCACACACTTCTTTTTCCTCTATTTTTGAGTTGCATGATTTACCTAATTGAATTCTATGAAAATAGGTTTTATTTTTATGAGATTCAATTTTGCTGTAAATTGACTTAATTTTATGCAGATAAGTTTTGGTAGGTTCGTGATTTTATGTGAGTTTTGATGCTATAGTAGCAATAGTTCATGTAATTGTGTATGGTTTTTCAGATTTGTTTTTGATATATTTATTTTGGATGAAAAAATGTGTGTAGATAAGAAAGCAAACTATCCTGTTAAGGTGTCTGGGATTGAAATATCCCCATATCCCGTGGAAAGTGGTGAGCCAGCCAACTTTACGATCTCAGCTACTTCTGGTAATTTTTGTCTTGTTTTTACTGTTTTTGAATTTCTATTTTTTGTTTGAAGACTTGTATTTTGATTAATAGAAATGATTTTTATATGCATAAAATTGAAATCAATTTGGTTGAATAACACAATTCAAATATGTTGCTATTCGAGTTTAGTTCATGCATGGTTAATGAATATAACTGAGTGATGCAACTCATTAACCATCAACTGAACACAATTAACCACTATTTTGGTTGTGTTTAAATGTATACTTGGAAATTGTGGTTAGTGCCACTCAAAATCATGGTTAATGAGTTGGTGACACTTGCTATATTTATTAACCATCCTTTGAATGTAATTAATCATGTAATTGAAATGTATTAACCATTCATTTTGATGAAATTTCTATCATATGTGGCTGATGTTGCCTTGCAATCTTCGATGACGTGAGAAATTGCGATCAAATGCAGCTGATGTGGCCTAATCACAATCGTGTTGTGGCTGATACAGGCACGAAAAAACCTTATATTAAAACCTTGAATTGTAAATGGAGTTTCTGTCTATACTTCATGCAGGTAAAGCACTTCATGGTGGAGATGTGGTAATTGGAGTTTCCTATGTTGGGACGCATGTCCATTCTGAAACCATTGATCTGTGCAAGGTAGCATCTTGTCCTGTTGCTAATGGAACTTTTGTGATTTCTCACACCCAAACAATGCCTAGAACTACTCCACCGGTTAGTTCCACTTTCTCAAATCAGCACTTTTAGCATTGCTGAAGCCATTCTTAAAATACCATCCTAGCTTTAAAAAAGCTTTCTTTGTTATCTTTGTGGGACCTCTTGAGCCATGACAATTATAGTCATTCGGGCATTAAGAACTTTATATAACTCTGATTTTGGTGCTAAATTTTATATTATTTGCCGTTTGTGAATTGTAATTGGTGTACCGCTGCATTTTCCCTTTTAAGTTCAAAACTTCAATTTTTATCTTATTTGGCAAGGTTAAGGGTACTTCAATCAAGAATAATTAAATTAATCTTTCTCGAATGTGAAACGTCATGTTTTGTGCCTCTGTATATATTATAACATGTAATCTTTCACACAAATGAGTATGCTATTTGGAATGTCGGTTTATTGTAAAAGGAGATTGAAACTTAGTTGCTTTCACAACTGATTTTCCTTCATACAAATACAAATATGCTTAACAAATCGGCACTGATCTCTCTCTCTCTCTCTCTCTCTCTCTCTCTCTCATGCAAATGTGTGTCAGAATACTATTTTTGTCCATTCTGGTCATCAGTGTTATCAAATAGAGGCCATTATAGATTTCGGTAGTGGGTGTTTTATAACTTCTTTGACCAACCTGAGAAGTATGGTGGTGTTATGGCGTTTTATGGTGGAAATGACGGCTTGAAATAGAGGATTTTTTGCCTTCTGTCATGGTCTGCCATCCACAATCGATAACACTAATGGTGTTAGAAATAGAGGCAATGAATCAATGTATTGGATTGGAACTTTGGTCTTTGGGTGAATTAATTATTTGTTCTGTTTGCATAAATTAGATTCTCTGTTGACTAAAAAATATTAACCCAGAAATCTGATAATGGTTGGTTCGTGTACCTGTCTTTGGTAGCTATGTTGGATGTTTACTTCATACTACATCTATCTATATTTTATAAAATTTACTCTCTCATTCCTTTTTAAACGATAAATTCTTCTCCTCGCTCCACCCTGCACCCCTTACATCATGGTGGTTAGGGTACTGTACTATGGTGTATCTTGAAGAGGTTGCAGTTTCTGACTTCTCCACCTTCCTTACATCATTTTAAGCAATATTCATTTGTGATTCACATCTCCAGTTTTTCCTTCATTGGGGATCACAAGATACTGCAATTTTGTTGTTGAAGTATCTTGGTTCTATTAGGAAATGATTGGAGTGTCATACATTGGATTCGACATAGGTAAAAAAATGGAGAAGAGAAATTATTAAACTGTGATTTGTGATCCCTGAGCTAAGCCTAGGCATATAGAGGCTTGCTAAGCAGAAAGTAATACGATGGACTAAAGGTCCTATCCTAGCATTCACAGACACATTTGTGTATTGATAGATGTTAATTATAGAATATAGATCAGGGATTGATTTTTCTGCAAAATCACGTTTTTATCTTCTTCATATGGTTTGGAGCATTGATGAATTTAAGGTGATGCTGATGCACACGTATAAAGTAGCAATCTCATCATGATTTCCGAATATTCTACACAAGATCTTCACATAAATTGCTACATTTTCTTTCAATCTGTTTTCTTGTTTTAATCATCCTCGATTTAGATCTTTTATCGAGTGAAACCTTTTATCGAGTGAAATCTTTTATCTGTTTTCACATTACATGAATGTTTATTTTTACAGGGACCTTATACTCTGGAGATGAAACTGATGGACGACAACGGCAACCTGTTAACTTGCATCAATTTTAAATTTCAAATCATTCTCTGGTCCCCTCACTCCCCTGTGTCCGACATGTGAAGTATTATCCTCTGCATGATTGATCTGGTTTACTTATTTGCTTTGTTGTCATGTATTTCATTTACTGTAAAGTGTATTGTGTATCACCTTCAAGAGTCATATCACGACTAGGGCCAATGTTGTCAAATGTTTAAGTCATATACTATACATTATACTGTGACATGAACTCATGGTGTTCTATATGGTGAATGGCGAATCTTCCTTCTTTCCTGAACTTAGATTAGATGTATTATTTCAATAACTCAAATTCATGCACATTGAATTGGATTATGGGAATCGAAAAACTAACTCGATATAAACTAAAAATTCCTCCTTCTCCTGCAGTATAAATTCTAGCAAAAAATAACTGTTTCATTTTGTATTGTTTTACAATACTAATAAAGTTTAATTGTTTTTTCTTATTATGCTTCTAAATTCTAATCTTCATCTGTTATAAAGTGACCTTTTGAGGTATGTTGAGCTGGCATAGATGCTGGAGTAAGTCTGTCCTAGATTAAAAGTTGCTCAGTTTTTTACCATGAAGAATTTCATAGACTCAATATTTGTAGGAATAGTAGATAATTCTATGGATTTTTTACATCTCAATCCTATCTTAACAATGAGAGTTGTAAACTAACAACTTTTTTATTGATTACTCATTAAAGTTACGAACCTAAATTTTTTTTTTGTTGCTAAATACGAACCTTAATTTGAAAGTAGATTATATTCTTTTACTATCTGTTTTTTTTTTTTTGCAATGATCTATATATTTTTTTTCCGGTGAAGTAGTGGTTAAGCTCACACACACTTTAAAGGTAGAAAAATAAGTAATTATAGTTTCAACTTTCAAGCCTAAACTCCTGCATATCAATGTCATCGCAGCTATCAATTGTAATGACTTTTTGGTCAATATTTATCCCAATTTTAGTAGATTACTTCTCTCTTTCTTTTTGGTCAATATATGTAATGTCTTTTTATGCACCAAAAGTCCAAAACTTGACTTCCAACATATCTTTTACAGTATATATGTGCTAAAATAAAAGAATACGAACATGATAGTTATCTGGAAATCATGAAAAATAGACAACGAAAAACTCAAATAAAAAAGAATCGATTGCCCAAACAGCCGGAGGATAATTTAAAATACGACTTTCTGTATGATAAACCACTGCTCATAATTTCTTCAGCTTCTGTCCCCGCAAGCCATTCCAGAAAGCAGCTGCATTAACTACCTTTTTTCCAGGAAGCTGAATTTCCAATACCTGAGTTACAACATCACTAAATTCAGAAAGTGCTCTTTTTCGTATTAAACATTGGTGCTTCCTCAATGTTTATACCTCGTGCAATAGAGTAAAACACATTAAACAGTATCTTTCAAAGCAGGTAATTTCCACCTCTAATCTGGAAGGATTTTTTTTTTTTACTCTCTTCATCTGTTGTTTAAATAGTTTTGAATCAAATCTAGAAGAAGAAAAGTACTGATATATAACCTTTTTCCTAAATATTGTTTGAGGGTAAAGATGAGGAAGTCACAGATTAACACGATCCATGCACTTGAAGGTAACATTGGATGGAAATGTTAGATAATAACAAAACAAAACAAAACAAAACTGTTTATATTTACTGATACTGAAGAATCTAAACTTTATAGGGATAAAAGCTTCTCACTGAGACAACCAAAAATTCTAAAGAAAATGGCAGTTTAAAAGATCAATTTTGGGAGTAGTTCTCTTCTGGTTTTCTAACATATGTTAGTTGTAGAAATTGGCTTGGTATACAGATTACAACTAAAACCTGTAACCTCTACCATAAAGCACCTGTCTAGATGGTGTAACTATGATTTAACTCTACAGTGATAACTGAAACTTCATGGTTGATTCTCAAAATTACACATACCTCAAGTGTGGTGCTCCTTCCACATGGAAACACCAATGCACCATTGACAAATGCAATATCATCTACTTCATTGAACTGCACACTTTCATGAGTGCAAACTCGCGTGGTTATGATTTTAATCTCCAAAGTTTTCATGAGTGAAAAATGGGGTGCCAACAATGCGAATGCAGGATGCAACCGAAAGATCGATGCCCACAGTGTAAATGATTGTATTCTAAGCAGCACTGACACTTTAGATTAAAGGTGTTTCACGTGTTCGACACATGTTAGTGTTAAACACCGACACAACGCTGACATATGTAGTAATATTTCAATTTTCAATTTATTATCTATGACCATGGGTTGGTGTCCATGTTTGTGTTAGTGTTTCATAGGTCTAATTAGAACAACAATATTATGGTTTGTTAAATTTTTATATCTTTTTGCTGGTTACACGCTAAGGCGGGAAATAAAAAACTAGAATTCATTTGGAAATTGCGTAATATTTATGCAGATTCATTCAAAGCTATTAATGACGAGGGAATGCCGATCTACCAGAGGCCGTTTATGAAGGGCAAGCTTTACATTCATTTTACTGTGGAATTCCCCGAGACTCTAACTCCTGATCAGGTGAAGGGTTTGGAGGCTGTTCTTCCAGCTAAACCTTCATCACAGTTGACAGACATGGAGCTGGATGAGTGCGAGGAAACTACACTTCATGATGTCAATATGGAAGAGGAGACGAGAAGGAAACAGCAGCAACAACAACAGGAAGCATATGATGAAGTTGATGATATGCCTGGTGGAGCACAGAGGGTACAGTGCGCCCAGCAGTTAATATCATTTTTTTTCTCAAAACTAAACCAAACTGCACCGCGAAAATTCCTACTCTTTTTAATTTTGTACCTATAATAACTTCGCACAAATAATCTTCAGAAGGGTTTCAAGTTGACTATTGTTATTTCCTTTTTCCCATTTATGTGTAATTTTGAACTTTGATTTTTGGTAAATATTTGTGGCTATAAATAAAATGTTGCACACTTCTAACATAAAAAAGTTGTGAAATCATATTGATAAATTGTGAAAAGCAACTTAATTTTGGTTGGATCATCTAATGTATATAAACAAGTATATTTCTGTTTAAATGAAGATGGCTGAGGATTTTACAACCTTCCCTACCCAATGGTCTCCAAATCTAGCTTCCACATAACTTCTTGGTTAAAACCTACTTACCATGCTCTTACTTGAACATTTATCAATCTCACCATGCCAAATTGAACTATTGGTTCCTCATCTATCACTTTATAGTGTCATGAAGGCATTTTATTACTATGCTGCAATTTAATATTTCCAATTCCACATGCATCAATTGCAAACCTTAATAAGGTGCCATGATTCAAATTTAAGGCTTATTATAAGAAATATGACACTTGTTGTCAAATTTGGTTGACATAGATTGATAACATTCAGAAACATAATTTTATCAAAAGACCTTACAAAAAGGAAAGTTCCTTCAAGCACATATATATACTATTACATGCTTGAGAAAATATAACAGTGGCAAACTTAAAACAAATTCATATATTACACACTTTATTAGTGTAATGTAAATCAACGGCAAGATTTCAAATTAAAACAATCACCAATAAGAAAATTTTAAAAAAAAATTATGAGAATCTAGGATAAACTTTATTACATAATAGGACAAAATGAAACATAGTTCAAGTCTTTCAAAGAATCACATCATACTAGGTAGAGCTGATTTGGTACGTAGCAGTGATCCATTAAAGAAAAGTTTACATGTTGTTGAACCTCTTGTGTACGAAGATAACTTCTTTGACAATTGGTGCTTTTTCTTTGTATCGAAGGAACGTGCACTTTTAATTGTCATAATATCTAGTAATTTTGAATTTTCTATAATATATTTTGCAAATTCGAGATCATATTTTTTGCCTTTGTAATTTCTAATGTGACATATTTTAAGTTGCATCCTTAGACATACCGGAACAGGTAGTGGATCCTTCCAACATTCATCATTCGTCTCATCAAGAGTATTATTATCCTGTAAAAAATTCACATATTTTTTATTAAATTAAAATAAATTAAATTGGAGTTATATAAGAAAAGATTCACCACAAAAAAAAAATCATTAAAAAATTATCTAAACATCTACAAAACCTTAATGATAAGATTTTGAAGTTTGGGACAAAGTTTGAGCAATTCAAGCAACCACGTCCATCTTGGACATAGTATAAGTTGGAAGAAGTTAAGCTCCAAGTGAGTGAGACTCTGAAACATAAGAATTTGCGTCCAACGTGTAAACATTCCCTGCATGAGTCACACAAGTAACAACATAAAATATTATACCTGTGTAATTTGATCCCTTCCTATATAGGTAAATTAAAATTTTAATAAATGTTTATTTATGAGTTAGGACCACGATATTCATACCACATCATCTACACGTAGGATCTTTGCATTAGAAACTGCACAAAGTGCAAGATCAAATTCAGAAATTCTTGCCTTTATCAAATTACGTAAGACTATTCCAAAGTTCTTAAATCGGACTTCCAATTCGGACATATCACAATTTATTGTTTCCAAATCCTCTAGAATAGGACAACCTAATAAAAGGTATAATAGATCCCAATAAAGTTCAAAATAAACCCTTTTCAAATGGAGAGTTTTAAGACTATGTATACATAAACCTCTCGGATTAGAAAAACTTTTCACTGTTATGTTTGTCAACTTAAGAACTTTTAGTGTTCTACAACTAAGAATGGTAACAGGTAATGCGACTAACGAGTGATCTTTAAAGCATTCTTTAGACATATTGAGGTCGAAGTTTTGTAATCCTCGTTGCATTACATGTTGAACAAACCGATTGACATCCTCTTGGTTACAACAACTAGAATTATGATATTTGACGCGAAAAGATTGGATGGGTAGTGTAATATCTCGCCGGTCCATTGTTGAGTACATTACACGACCTAAGATGTCAGAAGTTTTGAAGTCGTGGGAATCAAAGTTGAGAGCAAGAACTGAAAGCCACAAATATCTCCATCTTTTTGAGAGCACACTTGTGGTTGCAACAAATTTGGTTGGAAAAGAATAAAGTATGTGACATAGAATTGAATCTGGCAAGTCACTAATTCTATCTACCATAACAATTGACTTGCCGGAAGATTTGTTCATCCTTCTTTTTTTATGGGAGGATGACGACATCTTTGGTAAAGAGGAATTAGAGAAAGATGCATTATATATTTACATCTAAACCTAAAATATATTTTTCTTAGTGCTAAAATCTCGCACTGGATTTTATTTTTTATTTTTATAAAGATTTTATTTTCTTTAGTTTTTGATACAAACTATATTACGTATTATTTTATAAAAGATAAAAACAGATTTTATCCGTTTTTTTAACTTGACATTGCATTGGTTAAAAAAAACAAAATCCATTTGGATTCAATCCGTTTTTATAAAAGGAAATTTGAAGACATCCAATAAAGTTGGTATTGTGAATTTTTCAATTGTTTTAAATTAATTTCGCTTTAAAAAAAATATTGTTTTTAATTAATATTTTTTCTAATCTACTCCCACTTTGAATTGGGGTAGTTATCCTCGTGTGCATTTATGTTCCTTTTTAATTGTTTAACTCTAAATTGAGAAAGTAGATTTTTGTACTTTTTTCTATTATACTCTTATTTTAATCTATCAATATATTCTTTTTTTTTTTTTTCACGTTTTCTTTTTTCAATAAATTTAATATATTATGATGTACCAAAAAATAAATTAATACAGTATGTTATGTAAAACAAACTTGTTTTTTCATGACAAAAAAATCAACATGTTATCCTTAAAAAAAGTTAAATATTTATTTAACCTTATTGTACGGTAATGGACTAATGGTAGTATTTGCAATGTTAGAGCACACACATCGGCAGTGGCTTAGCAGAGTTTGGATACTCTTGTCAGTTTGGCTACCAATATTTGAAGAATAATGAGTGTCTAAATTCAACCACAGTATCCAATCTTGGCATCGGTGCTTTGTTCTTTTTTTTTATTTGCAACTTAAAATAATGAATGGGGTATTACTATTGTGGTGTTAATGGGACCCATTTTAGACTTTTTGAAGAGTGATATTGATATTTAAGAAAATTAGTTGAGTGGTTTAAGATTGAAAAAATATAAAATAATATAAATAAATGAGTGGGACCTATTTATGCAACCAAAGTGAGTAGCATGGATGTGGATGCTCGGAAGGAATAAGAAGTAGTAGTAGAATCTTGATCGGTCCCACATCCAAAATTCATCCCCGTTGAAGACATGACATGCAAAATTCATCTCGTGCGAGGAAAGCATGGTGAACATTTTCCTCATATTCATTTCCCTAAATTTACAAACTAGCCCCCACTTTGAAAACATTTTTTTGTTAGAGTTGCCAAAAATGGGCCGGGTTGATGGGCCGGTCCATTAGCCCACGTGTTTGGGCGGGCTAGGCTTCAAAAAAGCTAGTCAAATGTAATCGGACATTTTGGCCCAAGCCCATCTAACCCTCCTGAGGATTGGGATGGGCCGGGTTAGTCCACCGGGCTTCGGGCCGGCCCATTATTAGGTTTTTATATCATTTTTTTAAAAATAATATCAATAAATACATAAAAAATATCATCTAATTGAAAAATTATTATAAAAAATATAGTTTAATCTGTAAGTTCAATAAAAATGGTTATATTTACCTAAAACTTTAATAAAAAATCATTTTATTATTTATTAATGTATATTTAGTGATTATGTAAAAATTATTTACACTTGCGTACAATTATATCTCAATAAAATTATAATTATGAAAAATTAATACATCAAAGTCACCTAAAAAAAGATCAAATAAACTGAGAAAAATAAAATAAATTGGGTCGAGCCAGTACATAAGCCCATCGAGTCGGTCCGGGCTCGTTAAAACACGGCCGAACAATAATTGGGCTAATTTTTGTACCACATGTATAGTACTCCCTTTTTACTAGTAATTTATTTGATGCACACCATTTAATTTGTACTCAATTTTGATCTTTACATCTTCGATTCATTCGGGTTCAAATAATATAGATGACGGATATAACAGTTCGGTTATTAAGGATAATACACAAAAATTTCCCTATTTTTATGCAAAGATTCATATTTTTATTTTGTTTCTATAATATTTTTATTGTTTTTTTTCTTCCTATTTTTATGCATAGATATATTTTTATTTTGTTTCTATTTTTAATAGAGTAAAATTACAATGAAGGATATAAAATTTTGAAATTATTGAACCTGATATGGACAAATTAGTAAATTTAGTAGTAATCAACTTTATTATATTAGATTAGAAGTAGATTTGTTTATGTAGTTCTTCTGAGATTGACTGCATCATAAGGCTAAAACAACTTGGTCAGAATGACTTAACTCAAACACCAATGCTAAAGTAATTAAGTATAAAACCACTTGTGCATATTGAAGATGTGCAAATGCAACATGTTGAACAAGAACTGGGTTCAGAGCATGTTAGGGTAACATGTCGAACAAGATGTCATAAGACATGTGGGTAGGACATCTTGGCCCAGTTCAGCTTAAAAGATAAAGCTTATCCATTAAACACGCGTGTTTGTTTAAATTTGAATAAGGCGCGGATCTTTAAGTAACAAGCTGAGATTAGGATTAATGATAAAGTTTGTTATTAATTCTAAGTGTTAGATACGATTAGGATTCGTATTTAATTTGTGGATAAAGATTAATTTCTTTATCTTTTGGAGTTTGTTTTTAAACAAGTTTGTTTTAAAACTAACTCTTAATTGTAGTGCATCTGAAAGACTGAAGAAGATCTGAAGACTTTCACGCCTATATATAGAACTCAACATAGAGCTTAAAACTCAACCCACAAGAACTGAAGATTGTGAGTTCAAAGCTTTGTGCCTACTGCGCAAAGCATTAGTGGCTCTTAGGCTCCGTTTGGCCCGGCTTATTTTCCTCTTTTTTTCTTCTCCTTAAAAATAGTAAAGAAGGAAAAAATTGTGTTTAACTTTACTTTTTTTTTTATTTTTTACTTCTTTACTTTATTTCTCTAATACTTTTAAGGAGAAATAGTGTCAAATATAATTTTATACTTCATTATTTCGTTTAAGCTAAAATAAAAAGTAAAAAATAAGCCGGGCCAAACGGAGCCTTAGTATTGGTTTTGATACTTTGTAGCTTTGTTGTTGAATGTTGCTTTTCAACTAAGTCTTTAAACTTTGGAGTTTAAAGTTGTCGTCACTTTATTTAATTTTTATTATATTTTTAGTCCCTATAATTTATTTTTTTATATAGTTTTTTTTCATTAAAATTAAACTTACTTAGTAAACGGTGTCTTCGGAGTATTCTTGGGTCTATTTGGTTCGGCGGTTTTAAAGGAGTGGGGATGGGAGGTAATGTTTTATATTTTTATGTTTGGTTCAACTTTTTAACGAGGAGAGGGGGGGGGGAATGAGAGAAGTAATTTTCTTTTTTACCATTAACCTTATAAACTCAAAAGGATTAAATTATAATGGATATATTACGTCAAAAAAAATCTAACGGATATATAACAAAAAAAAAATCTAATTAGTAGAAAACCTAAATTTTTTTTATTGTAAAAAAAATATAATCTAAAAATTTAATATTCCAATAAGTATAATTTACAATTTTAATAAAAAAGTGATGGTAATTTTGTCAACATAATAAATTATGTTTTACCTCGTCTCCCTTCCTTAAAAAATCCCTCCCCTCACCTCCCCTCCTCTCTCCTCCCTTCCCCCTAGGTTGAACCAAACAAGCCCTAAAGTTCTACCGTTAGACTTAAAGAGAAAAATGAAGGTGTTGCTTCATAGTGATGTGGCATTGTGGAGCCCACCTGAAGAACCCAAAATGGGTTGCACCATAGGAGATGCTCTAATTGGTTTAGGATGTCGTTTTGAATAAAGAGATTAAATTAACACCTTGCAAGAGTAGATTGATCCAGCGGACCAAATTAAGCCACTAGAGTCTTGTCCTTGTCTATAAAGAAAGCATATATATGGAGTATGGACTCTCTCTCTTGGTTTTCTTCTTCCTTCATTCAACTAAATAAATAAATCTCAATCACCATTTTCTCTTCTTCTCTGTATCTTTCTTGCTTCATTTTTCTTTTGCAAATCCAAAAAACATGTTTACCTTCACAATTTCTTCCCCTTCCCTTCTTTCTATTCCATTCCAATGGAGTCAAAATCAAAATTAGAAACAAATCACTTCCACCTCAACAACAACAAGTGCGCGCCAAAATAAATTTGTAAGTTGTTTGTTACTCAATTTCATTTTTCAAAAATCACAACACAGACATATAATTTCATTTTTGCAAAATCAAAATACAAAAACAAATCACAGCCAAAACACACACACACACACACTCACGCACAAATCACTCATTCTCTCTCTCTCCAAATCAAAAATCACAACCGAAAATTCTTTGCTCTCACTCACGCACTCACTCACTCACCACACCCCACTCTTTTGCATACAATCATTATTATCTTTTATTTATTCTCTCAAAATCAAAATAACGGAATCACAAATTTCACAACAACAACAACACACAAATTTTAACCACACTTTCTAACCACGGCACCTCATTTGATTCATTCTCATAACCAAAATCACTCGCTAATTCTAAGTTCTAACCACGGTTAAACTCACTCACACACACTATATAATCACTCACACTCTCCTCATTTAGAATCACTCTCAGCTTTTCCTTTCTTCTTCTTCTTCTTCTATTAACTTTTTTTTTTCTCTCATCATGGAATCATCTTCCAAGAAGTCCAAAAAGGTTCAAATTGAATCCTCTGTTTCTTCTTTCTTGTTCATCAAACTAACTCAGAATCCTCTGTTTCTCTTTGTTTTTTTTTTGTTCAAATGCTAATTTGTTTTTTTGTTTCAAAATGTATGTAGGAGATCAAACGTGAGAAGATGCTGAGAGTAGGTTTTGTTGTTTTGTTTATTTTAACGCTCTGTTTCTGTTATGTGTATTTTAATCTTATTAATTATCTCCATTTTTCATTTTATTTTAGAATCTTCATTTTGAGAAGCTTGAAACAGATCGAGATTTGGAGCTTGCTAAGAAGCAAGTTGAATCTGACAAAATTTCATTGGGATTAGTGAAGCCTTTTGGTACAAGGACTTCCTTCCATGAGAGTCTGTGAGTATTGCATCATGAATGATCATCCTGTATTATTTGGTCCTATTTTCTTGTTTTTTAATTTAATAATTCTGAATTTTATTTTATAGGAGTGAAGTCGCTGATTACGCTGATAAGGATGGAGAGAATGATGAAATTAGGAGAAAGACGGAAAAGCTTGAAGATGCTGAGAGGAATGAACATGAACTCAAGCTGAATCAATCTGAAATTGAGAAGAAGATTTCCAACTTGAAGGAAAGCTCTAAGAAGAAGAGGAAGAATGTGAAGTCTCCTGCTACTGCTACTTCTACTGCTACTCCTGCAGACCGTTCAGGAACCCCCTATTAAGAAGCCTTCCAGGGTTTTCCAAATTTATGAAGAGGATTAGATTAGTTACTCTATTAATTACATTACTATGTTTTAGTTACTACTTTATATGACTTAAGCTCTATAAATGTACTATTAAGTTTTTGTTTCTGAATCAATGAACAATGAATGAATTAATTAGATCTTAATTACTACTCTTTTTTACTGTAATTAATTTTATTATCCATCCATGATTTATCAACATTGGTTTTGGTTACTACAACAACTTTATCTTATATATAAAAGAGGACTGTTATTTTGATTTTTGACCCACTTTTTTTACACAGTTATTATTTATTTTATTGGTTCTATGAATTTTGTTAACGGTTTATGAATTTGGTTAATAGTTCGGCTGCAAGATAAAGTTCATTAACAACTTGGATCAAATAATTTGGTCAATAGTTTTTGAATTTTGTTAACAATAAAAAATATTATATCATTGAATAAATGGATTTAATAATTTTTTAAAAGAATTTATGATTTGGTCCTTTACATTTAGAAAATATCAATTTAGTCACTTACGTCTCTACCATATGCATTAGTTAGTTATTTCCGTTAGTTTTGTCGCTAAAACTATTTCAATTGTACACGTGCCCACGTGTCTGTTCACATATGCAAACCGTTTGCCACATGTGACAAAACTAATGAAAAAAACCAATAATGTAAACGGTGGAAACGTAAGAAACTAAATTGATATCTTTTAAACGTAAGGGAGGAAATTAAAACCTAAAATAATAAGAGACCAAATTAATACTTTTATACAAAAGAATATTTAAAACAAATTACTACTTAAAAGTACCCATTAAATTGCAAAAATAATAAATTCCAAAATCCAAATAACTTTAACTTTATTTTTAAATTTTTATTTTTTACTTTAGTTATAAAGTAACTGTTAGACCTTAAAATAGTCGGACCAAACACACTATAACATATGAATATTGCAGGAAAATATTAAAAAATAGGAATGAGTGATATCTATAAGAATTTAGAGAGATGCTTGAAAGAATGAGGAATTAAAAAAATTTGTTGTGTAACCATTGATAATGCAAGCGTTAATAATGTTGCATTCACATATTTAATTAGAGGAATGAGTGATATCTATAAAAAAATAATAGCGTGAAATACATCGGAAAAAACTGATTAAAGTATCCGAACCAAACCGATTAGTTTGATTCGGATTCATTTTCGAAAAACACCAAAAACCAAACCAAACCGAACCAATTGAGAGTTCATTGGTTCGGATATTGAATTCACCAAAAACCAATCCAAACCAGTCCAATTACACCCCTATTCGCAGGTGAGTTCAGTAGACACGTCACATGTTTGGTTGCCTGGTTGGTGAGGCCGCACGGTATCATTCTGGGAATATAATTCAATTCAATAATAATAATAATAATAATAATAATGATTTTATAACATAACTAAGCAAATACTAGTACTGTTACTGTTATTTGTCATTGTTCTGATTTTCTCCACTCTTCTTCCCAGAACAGAACCGAACCTCTGCTTCTTCTTTCTCCTTACTATGGATTTTCATTCTCATCCCAATTTCTTCCTTCTTCTCTCCTTCTCCGTTCTCTTCCTTTCATTTTTACACGTTCAAGCTAAAGTTACTTTCAAATATTGCGGTACTTTCAATCTCTTCCTCTTTTGACTTTTTAATCTTCATTTTGATTACTCCTAATTAACCTCGAGGATCACTTTCTTCACTTCTTTCTGCTTTAATTTTAAGTAGTAATAATAATTATATGTAACACACTTCTTTTTCCTCTATTTTTGAGTTGCATGATTCTGTTGATTTGTTACTTACCTAATTGAATTCTATGAAAATAGGTTTATTTTTATGAGATTTAATTTTGCTGTAAATTGACTTAATTTTATGCAGATAAGTTTTAATGCAGAATAGTTCATGTAATTGTGTATGGTTGTTCAGATTTGTTTTTGATATATTTATTTTGGATGAAAAAAATGTGTGTAGATAAGAAAGCAAACTATCCTGTTAAGGTGTCTGGGATTGAAATATCGCCAAATCCCGTCGTCAGTGGTGATCCAGCCAACTTTAAGATCTCAGCTACTTCTGGTAATTTTTGTCTTGTTTTTACTGTTTTCGAATTTCCATTTTTTGCTTCAAGACTTGTATTTTGATAAAGAGAAATGATTATTATACATACAAAATTGACATCAATTTGGATGATTAACACAATTCAAATATGTGGCTAATCGAGTTTAGTTCATGGTTAATGAATATAGCTGAGTGACACAACTCATTAACCATCATCTGAACACAATTAACCACAATTTTCACGTGTTCAAATATACATGATATTCAGTAACCATGGTTTTGTTTTTAAATGTACACTTGGAAATTGTGGTTAGTGCCGCTCAAAATCATGGTTAAATGTCTTCGGATCATGGTTAATCACGTATGAAATGTGTTAACCATTCATTTTGATGGCAATTTTTGTCAAAATAACACAACTTTTTTATCAAAGTTTAAATCACGGTCATGATCTTTTGATGTTGTGGGAAATTGCTATCGTATGTGGCTGATGTTGCCTTGGAATCCTTGATGACGTGAGAAATTGTGGTCAAATGTGGCTGATGTGGCCTAATCACAATCGTGTTGTGGTTGATACAGGCACGAAGAACCTTGTATTAAAATCCTGAATTGTAAATGGAGTTTCTGTCTATACTTCATGCAGGTAAAGCACTTCATGGTGGAGATGTGGTAATTGGAGTTTCCTATGTTGGGGTGCGTGTCCATTCTGAAACCATTGATCTGTGCAAGGAAGTATCTTGTCCTGTTGCTAATGGAAATTTTGTGATTTCTCACACCCAAACACTGCCTTCAATTACTCCACCGGTTAGTTCCACTTTCTCAAATCAGCACTTTTAGCATTGCTGAAGCCATTCTTAAAATATCATCCTAGCTTTAAAAAAGCTTTCTTTGTTATCTTTGTGGGACCTTATAGTCATTCCGGCATTAAGAACTTTATATAACTCTGATTTTGGTGCCGTTTGTGAATTGTAATTGGTGTACCGCTGCATTTTCCCTTTTAAGTTCAAAACTTCAATTTTTATCTTATTTGACATGGTTAAGGGTACTTCAATCAAGAGTAATTAAATTAATCTTTCTAGAATGTGAAACGTCATGTTTTGTGCCTCTGTATATATTATAACATGTAATCTTTCACACAAATGAGTATGCTATTTGGAATGTTGGTTTATTGTAAAAGGAGATTGAAACTTAGTTGCTTTCACAACTGATTTTCCTTCATACAAATACAAATATGCTTAACAAATCGGCACTGATCTCTCTCTCTCTCTCTCTCTCTCTCTCTCATGCAAATGTGTGTCAGAATACTATTTTTGTCCATTCTGGTCATCAGTGTTATCAAATAGAGGCCATTATAGATTTCGGTAGTGGGTGTTTTATAACTGCTTTGACCAACCTGAGAACTATGGTGGTGTTAGGGCGTTTTATGGTGGAAGAGAAATTATTAAACTGTGATTTGTGATCCCTGAGCTAAGCCTAGGCATATAGAGGCTTGTTAAGCAGAAAGTAATACGATGGACTAAAGGTCCTAGCATTCACAGACACATTTGTGTATTGATAGATGTTAATTATAGAATATAGATCAGGGATTGATTTTTCTGCAAAATCACGTTTTTATCTTCTTCATATGGTTTGGAGCATTGATGAATTTAAGGTGATGCTGATGCACACGTATAAAGTAGCAATCTCATCATGATTTCCGAATATTCTACACAAGATTTTCACATAAATTGCTACATTTTCTTTCAATCTGTTTTCTTGTTTTAATCATCCATCCTCGATTTAGATCTTTTATCAAGTGAAACCTTTTATCGAGTGAAATCTTTTATCTGTTTTCACATTACATGAATGCTTATTTTTGCAGGGACCTTATACTCTGGAGATGAAACTGAAGGACGACAACGGCGACCTGTTAACTTGCATCAAGTTTAATTTTAAAATCGTTCTCTGGTCCCTTGTGTCCGACATGTGAAGTATTATCCTCTGCATGATTGATCTGGTTTACTTATTTGCTTTGTTGTCATGTATTTTATTTACTGTAAAGTGTATTGTGTATCACCTTCAAGAGTCATATCACGACTAGGGCCAATGTTGTCAAATGTTTAAGTCATATACTATACATTATACTGTGACATGAACTCATGGTGTTCTATATGGTGAATGGCGAATCTTCCTTCTTTCCTGAACTTAGATTAGATGTATTATTTCAATAACTCAAATTCATGCACATTGAATTGGATTATGGGAATCGAAAAACTTACTCGATATAAACTAAAAATTCCTCCTTCTCCTGCAGTATAAATTCTATAGCAAAAAATAACTGTTTCATTTTGTATTGTTTTACAATACTAATGAAGTTTAATTGTTTTTTCTTATTATACTTCTAAATTCTAATCTTCATCTGTTATAAAGTGACCTTTTGAGGTATGTTGAGCTGGCATAGATGCTGGAGTAAGTCTGTACTAGATTAAATGTTGCTTAGTTTTTTACCATGAAGAATTTCATAGACTCAATATTTGTAGGAATAGTAGACTCAAGAGTTGTAAACTAACAACTTTTTTATTGATTACTCATTAAAGTTACAAACCTTAATTTTATTTTATTTTTGGTAAACCACTGCTCATAATTTCTTCAGCTTCTGTCCCCGTAAGCCATTCCAGAAAGCAGCTGCATTTTTTTTTTTGGTCAAACATGATAACTTTCATTCATTCGATAGCTAAAAAGCCAAATAATACACCATGTGCAGATCACAACCCACTAATGGGGAAAGTATAGAATTTATGCAGAATCAAAAAGATAAAACCATAAGCACTAGATTTGCTTCTGACTCGAATCCACATGATCATGGCTAACTTGGCCAGCTAAGACTGAAAGCAAGAACTACAACAAACTGGAACACTAACACAAAGCAGAGAAAACACAATACACAATGAAAAATACATAAAGAGACTTAAACTAAAGCAACTACCTAATATAAATTAAAACAAAGCAACTAAACACCATGAAAAGAAAACATACATAGAAGCCTGTAGACCCTTATTGATGGCAAGCAGCTGCATTAACTACCTTTTTTTCAGGAAGCTGAATTTCCAATACCTGAGTTACACATCACTAAATTCAGAAAGTGCTCTTTTTCATATTAAACATTGGTGCTTCCTCAATGTTTATACCTCGTGCAATAGAGTAAAACACATTAAACAGTATCTTTCAAAGCAAGTAATTTCCACCTCTAATCTGGAAGAATTTTTTTTTACTCTCTTCATCTGTTGATTAAATAGTTTTGAATCAAATCTAGAAGAAGAAAAGTACTAATATATAACCTTTTTCCTAAATATTGTTTGAGGGTAAAGATGAGGAAGTCACAAATTTTCAAAATTACACATACCTCAAGTGTGGTGCCCCTTCCACATGGAAACACCAATGCACCATTGACAAATGCAATATCATCTGCTTCATTGAACTGCACACTTTCATGAGTGCAAACTCGCGTGGTTATGATTTTAATCTCCAAAGTTTTCTTCTGGCCATTTTTATCAACTACTAGAATCTTCGCTCTAGATCCTGGCCACCCTGAAAATGCACGAACCTAAAATTGTTGTGTCACAACTCACAACTAACCACACAGTTCAAATCAAATCATGAAGTTTACCTTATTATGGAGAACAAATGCTTCTTGATCAAAGAATAGCCATGATTCGTCTGGACCTATCTGCATAAAGTAGCAAAACCAGAATCAGATTATTTCCTTGTAAGGAACATAATTTCTTCTTCCCTTCTGTTCTGAGTAACATAATCAAAACTAACACTACCTTTGGTGCCAGTGTAGCCTTAGAATGATCTCTAGGGTATAACCGTAGATACCCTCCCCTACTACTTGACAAAAATTTCCTCTACATGCGCTTAATATGAATGTGGATGAATCTCATTTTATTAAGAGTGTTTGTTCATTTTGTGGAGGCATCTTGAGAGATCACAATAGATCATCTCATCAAAGGATTGTATAACAAAATCAACTAGAGTAATGCTATATTTGTTGAGATGAAGGCTCTTTATAGTGAGTTAAATTAGCCCGTTCATTTTCCATTAACAAAATCATCTTTGAAATTGATTCTCTAATAATCATTAATAATTGTTAATATGATCAAGAAATGTCATACATCTTACCCTCCAAATTCTCCTTGTAAATACTATTTAGCTTTTGCGTCTTATAAAGTAATGAATAAATATATGTCATGCTCCTTGACCACAAAAATAAAGATATACAGGTCACGCTCTTAGAGAAACAAATAAATGCGCTTATTTTTTAGTTCATCGTAGGCATACTTGAACTGTTTACTTCTATTTGAACTACTCCGAATTCTTTTCACTCTTTATGGTACTAGTTCAGCGGCATCTATCTTGCTCAGTTGTCTTCCTTTGGTCTGTTGATAGTCCTACTTATTCTTCTTTTCCCGTTCCTGACCCTCGGATCAGTTGGCAAATCGAATCCCACGGGTACTTTACTAAAAAAAGGATCCGACTTTATAAGGCTTCTCGAACCAAACTTTTTTTACAATTTGTTGATGGTGTTTATTCTGGTCTTTAATCGTTACTTATAACTGATATTGTATGCATTTGTATTCAAATCTACCAAGTTTAATAAATTTCCTCTTTTCTTCTGTTTTCTTTACAATTTGTTGATAGTGTTTATTCTAATCTTTAATCGTTATTTGTTATTGATATTTTATGCATTTGTATTCAAATCTAAGAAACTTAATAAATTTCCTCTTTTCATAAAAATAAAATAATCACACCTGCACCATGAGATTAATTAAGAACATAAATCGAATAGAAACAAATAAAAATAAAAGACACTTATAATAATTTTATAATTTTCCTACCTACACACTCCCAATTTTAATATTTTAGAATTATAATTTTTGATTTTGTGTCTGATGGTGTGTAACCAGAAAAACAGGGGGTGTAACCAGCATAAATATAAATTTTAATTTTAATGATTAATTAAAGTTGTGTATCGATAATTGCAGACAATTCCCAATTCCTCCATTGTTTCGTTTCCGAAGCTTTGATAATCGACAGACCTCGACAACGACAGTGTTCGGCAATTCGGTACGTTACAATATCACTCAGAGGAGAACCTCTTGTTTTCTATTCGAAGATTCTCTTTGTTTTATTTTATTGTAATTTCTTCAGGTGGCCCCATTTAAGGTGAAAATTGCCTCCATTTATAAACACATCCAAGACTTGTAAGGTGAAAATTGCCTCCATTTATAAACACATCTTCAGGTCATCTCTCATACAATGTGAGACTCTTAACACACCCCACGCCTAACACTGTCGGGCTTGGTGTGTGGATATAAATGGTGGGTAGCTCGTTTGATAGTTGAAACTTGATAGCAGGTGGCCCAATGAGTCTTGGAGGGACTGTGATACAATTTTGGTATTTTAGGTTGAGCCTAACTTATCCTTACAAAATTGATCTGTAAGGTGAGGGTTGCATTAATAGTGTTGGGTGTGAGGGGTGTATTATGAGTCCTACATTGAGAGATGACCTGAACATGAGTTTATAAGTGAGTGCAATCGTCATGTTATAAGACGGTTTTGTAAGATTGAGTTAGGTCCATCTCACAATTCTAAGACACAATGCAACTGCTTTTAGGCTGTATTTGACTGCAATTCTCCTCAATATTAAGGGACACGACTGCAACTGTTGCCGTAACTATTTAAGACCCTGCATGTACTTTCTTGATTGCTTGCATACAATTCCGATGTAGTTTATGTGGTTAGATGATTGGTTAGGATTGTTGTAGTTTTATTGTCTCATAGATTGTGTTATTCACACAGGAATTTTTTCCGAAACAATGAGGCGGCAGGGGCATTATGGGGATGCATCTGGCAATAGTTATGGGGCTTCACAGATGCATCATCATCATCATATGGCTGGTCAAAGGATGGAAGGTCAAAGGATGGACCCCAAGTCTGGTAATTATGAAGGACGGCTAGAGGCGTTCACACCGGAAAGAGAGAATCCGTATCCAAATTCTAAGCCAGAGGGTCAATGGAGATGGGAAGTGGATGAATCAAAGTTGTCTAATTCAATACCATCTCATATGTTTAATGAAGGTATGTTATTTTCACCGTTTTCTCATGCTTGCTTATGAACCACTTTATTAATGGCTCTATTAACCTCTGATTGACAACACTGATTAACATAGGCAAGAACTATATATGGATTAGATAAAATCGACACTTTGTGATTTCTGAAATTCTAACTTGTAAATAGATGTAACCTTTACAATTTTACATAGTTAAAACATTTTTTTTCTTTTTCGTGAATCCATTTTTTTATCTAAAAAAGTAGTCAGTTGTTTAAGTTCATCTGTGCCGAGGTTAATATATTCAATACTTTCTTAATGTAAAGGAACGGAATGCTGTCTCATAAGCAGTGTGTGTATGATAGGGTAGTTTTCACTACAATGAAACATACAGACTTGAGCAAAGCAGAGTGTGTATGATGATAGAGTAGTTTGTTCCTTTTTATGTTGTTGCTAGAAGTCAAACACATGATAAATTCTACTATGAATAAAAGCAACTCTGCACTATGCGTGTGTATCCTAGCAATTATGCTTGAATGTCCTTTGATTAACGGATTATTGATGGTATCACGTGACTTGTTTAGGCAGCATAGTTTTCTTAAATGCTGCCCTTTCAAATCTGTTGTTAAATGTGTATTGTTATTATTCATGTTCCTGGTGTTCTTTGTAACCCCTATCAAAGCTGCTTATTTTTATGAATGGACTTAAAAGCAGTTCCTGATTATATAATATGAATAAAGCTCTTGGTGGGTACTTTAAGCTGTTTGCAATGATATATTTGTTCAGAAAACATTGCCATATTTGCATAATAAGCTATCCTACTTTTTAATTGTTAGAACATTAGCTACCATGTCTAAAAGGCCTAGTTACAGATTTGCCAAATATATCATGAAAATGGTTTTCAATTTTCGAAACTTAGGGAAACATTGCGTGTTCAGGTCAAGGGGGTGATGCTTCAAGGTCCTATTTTCAAGGACAGAGGCCCGATCCTAAATTGGCTTTACAGAGCCGGAGCAGCAGTGATTCCAGACCTCAGGCCCATGAAGAAAATATAGATGTTAGATATGAAGGAAATCATTTATCACAAACTTTTGAAGGTCTTGAACAGAATTTTCATGATGACATTATTAAACTCACTAAAGAACAGCAGGAAGTTGAAGATGCAGAACAGGCTAGGCACAGAGAGGTAAGTGTTAAATGTTAATATTGGTTTTCACCCGGTTCTCTAAATACCTAAAATCTGCTACAAATTTGTCAACCTTTGTGTGTTTTTTACTTTCTCTATCATAATAGATGAACCCATAATCGTGCAACACCCTTGATGGATTTAATACAGATCCTGCTACTAGGTTAACATAAGCATACCTATTGCGGTTTCAGTATACCAAAGCAGGAGAAACATAAAGATCAATCTATAGTCTCAGACTGCTTTTGCAGATATTTAGTTAATAAACAAATGATCATCATTAATAAAATTAATTATGTTTTATGATTAAGCTAGAAAAATACCCGTGTATTCATGTGGGTCTCATGGTCTTGTCTTAAAACTAATTATGTTTTATGATTAAATCAAGAATTGCTTCTAAGTGTGTACATTGAAAAATAAACAGCTGTGACAGATAGTGTTGAAAAGAACACGAAGAACATGAAAAATATCAGTACACATTTAAACAACTAATTGGAAAGGGAAGCACTTTCCATGTGCACATTTGAAGACTTATTCGTAGCTATAACATGCATGTTGATTGCCTGACAGAGATGTTTGAAAGGTTTTTTAAGGACGAAACTTAAGAACAGTTCTTTGTATCCTTTTTAAACTGTTCCTGCTAAAAAATTACATGCGGATAATTTAATCTACTTTACCAATTATTGGTAGTATGCGATGCCCCTCTTTTCTTTTATCATCAGGGTAGTATGCGATGCCCTTCTTTTCAAACTTTGTCCCTCATCGCTTTTGATCCAAATTTAAATCGGCCTCGTGTTTTTTTCCGTCAATACAATGCAAATTTTGAAGGTACCACCATCATAACCACCTATCTAGACTATGAAAGGACACTTCAAGTCATTTATACACGACCGTAATAGCTACATGATTACCGGCACCATGGCGCCACCTGCCCACCTTATCCTCCATGAACCGCCCACCATCTTCCACCATGGATAATCCAAGCAGGAAAAATGAAGGTGAGCGGCGAAGTGGAAACTGAGAACAATGGGAGAGTTTAAACTTTAAAATACCACATCTACCCTGAGTTAATGGAGAGAAAATCCACAGGCCTGTTTTTGATGCAGAGACAAATTTTATTCTCTTCACCAATGTCCAGAGAAGCAACTTCACCTGTGAGATGGCTATTTGATTTCCACCATGGGAATATGCAGGAACTTGGAGGTTTTGTTAGGAACACAAATTTGTGATGGACCTTTTGTGTTAGATCTCAGAGATTCTGATATTATCCTGGGAATTTTCTGGCTGAGTACCTAGGGTAAAGTTGTGATGGATTGGAAGCATATGCCAATGCAGTTCATTCACCACAATGAGTTCGTAACACTGCAGGGGGCGGGAGATGGCCAAAAGTAGGCAGAGCCAGTGACACCCAGAGATTCTTTTTCCCTCCATGTATTATTTTTTATGGAAGTTGCATGGAGGGGACCGGTCTTGGATGGTTAACTCAAATTGTTGTGAATAATGTTGAAGGAGAGGAGGAATTGACAATTGAACAGTAGGAGAGTTTGGAAAAAATATTGAGCAAATTTCCATAAGTTTTTTAGGAGGGTATAAGGTTTGCCACCTGAGCGTGGCTAGTGCACTCACTACATAAGGCTGCTACCTGAACAAGGCCCAATCAATGTGAGACCTTACTGTTATCCTCATCACCTGAAGGAAGAAATTGAGAAACAAGTAAAGGAAATGCTGCAAACTCATGATCCGGCCTAGTATGAGTGCATTTTCCAGCCCTGTTCTGTTGGTTAAAAATAAAGACACATCATGGAGGTTATGTGTCATAACTCTTCTAAACAGGGAAATAATTATTGATAAGTACGCTATTCCAGTAGTGACTAATGAACTACTTGATTGATAAGTTGTTTGGAGCCAAAATTATTTCAAACATTGATCTCAAATCCGGGCATCAACAAATTTGGGTTTATGAACCAGATATCCACAAAATGGTGTTGGAGATTTTGTCTGTAAACTGCATTGTTGCCAATAGAAAAAACTTAGTTTTTGAAGGAGTTTGGAGTATTAAGGCCATGTCATCTCATGAGGATTATCTGTAGACCTCGGAAAAATCTAATGTGTGCTTAGCTGGCCTGCATCACATTCAGTTAAAGGGTGCAAGGATTTTTGGGTTTGATGGGGTATTATTGTAAATTTACCATGGATTATGGGAAACTAGCCAAGCCTTTAACAAATTTGACAAAAAAGAACTGTGGCTATGCAGAGGCCTTTGCCACTTTATAGAGAGTGAGTGATGGATTATCGCTTTCTGTTATAGTAAGAAAATTGGGATCGCCGAGAGATTCACCGTGAGGAGAGCATTATATTTATAGCTCAGGCTGATAGTTCTCCTTATCAGAGTTCTTAACCTTTTCAGTTGTTATCTTCTCTAGTCAATACAATTCCGAAATTCCCTGTTATTCTTATAATTATATTAATCCCCATCACTAATTAGGAGGATATATGCTGTTAAAATAAATTAGTATCAAATACAGGTCCTCCTGCAGAATCTTCCATTGGCATGAATTGGACTGCATCCCAAGAGTTTATGCTTATCAATGGATTTCTGAGAACATTGACCGAATTTTTTTTGAAGGAATGAATTATTTGTATTGGCTAGTTTTGTTGTAGGCTTTGACTTCCTATTTTCATCTATTTCCATGATAGTCAATAAATTTGAGGTTATTATGCATGCAAAGTTGCGAAAACTGCATTTTTAGAACTAGCTTCTTTTTGCATCGTATAGAGTATAAACTGACTTTGATTGTTGTCCGTTCTTGATACTTAGTTAGGTTCACTTTTCAGCACGAGTCTAGTTCTGCAGCGTGGAACATTCGTGCCTTGTATTTATGATATCCATGCCACTTTTTATAATTGAATAAACTGAGTATTCTTATGTATTTTCTTAAACTATATTTCTCAATATCTCTTTAATGAATTCCATTGTAATTTTTCCTTGTCAGAAAATAAATGCAATCAATACTCAGTATGAAGAAAAACTGGAAGCACTTAGAGCTCGGCATGGAAACCGTAGAACTGAATTTCTTCAAAGGGAATCACGTGCAAGACAACAGCAGTATGAGCAAATCATTCGGGATCCTTACTCCAGTAGCAGCTTGGCACCCAGAGACCCTCATGCTCGCAGTAATGCCAATGCTTCAGCTTCCAGTGGAGAACCCCAACGAGGCTACTCTGCCGATCACTTTGATCCTTACAGAGAGCAATCTCGATTTCTTGGGAGTGGAAGAGATCAAGGTTTCGATCCTAGAGGTCCATATCCTGGGGGACGCGTTTATGACACTGGTTCACGTTACTACAACTAATTTTGGAAAAAAGTTTACCTCTCATTTGGGTCTGTACTAAGTGCAATTTAAATTGCATACATGCATTTAGATGTAGGGTTACTAGGATCTTTGTTGTGTTTGTTAAATCCAATACCATTCAAAACTAAGAAATAATTTTATGCCAACCACATATAGCTAGGAACGATGGCATGACTCAATTAACTTGTTGCAAACTACTAATTTGTATTTACATCTGTATGTTATCCATTACGTTAAGGGGATTTTTTCCTCATATTGTCTAGGGATGTCTTTGATTCTAAAAATGATTCTGAAAAACTATTTTTTAAAAGAAAAGAGTGTATAACAATGTTTGAAATAAAAAAATCCTTTGATTTTATAATTTTCTGATGTTTTCTTTTTTATTTTTATTTTTCAATTCTGTGGAAGAATTTGGATATATTTTTGAGATAGATTACATGCTTTTGCAAATGGAATAGAATTTGAATCTAATCTCTGTAAGCTCAACTCTGTTGGTAGGGATATCATATTTTATATGCAGAAGTCGGGGTTGGGGTTCAAACTTCGGACACATCATTTATTCATCTTAAATGTGAAATTTATAGCAACTAAGATATCTATGAAAAAAAGATACGGAGAGTAATTACTACTATTGTTGGAAGATGAACGAAGATAAAGATATCAAATGAAAATCAACAAGTACCACAAACTATTGGAAAAATTTGAATTTGAAAACATTACTCTCGCAGATGATTAGGATTACTTTGTGGCTTGCCACTGTTTTACCTATATATTCTAAAAAATTTATTACAGTGGATTGGAGTAAACAGGCGTAACAGTTTATGTATTTTTATTAAACATTGTTAATTTTAGCGTATTTAGAAAATATATATTAAATGATTTTAAATTTCTTTAACACTAAACATGAATGTTCTACCAGATATAAATTTTCGATCAAGCTGTAAATTTTATAAAATTTATATTATTAAAGTGTTATTGAATGATGTTACATTACTCAAATGTTACACCGATGCACTTATCATTTTATATATATTACATCGTCAACATATCATTTTATTTAAAAACCCATCAATATATCACATTTATCATATACATCACTTGTATTTTTTTTTCCTTCAAAAAACTAAATTAACCCATTTAAATTAACACCGGAGAGAATTGAATCTGACACCTAAATTGATATCACTTGTATATCTAATTGTCTAGAGATATACTCCTAGTACTTATACATATCCACCGAATATTTTCCAATAAAAAACTTTGAAATTCAATTGGCGCAATTGCAAAAGATAAGGTACACTTATTTTTTTGATAATGAGTAAGGTACACTTATTACATTGCAAATATTAAACATTATTACATTTGGCATATTCGTGCTTGTGATCCATTCCAATCTTACGTGGCTCACTGGAAAATCTTAATATATTTTGGAGGTAAAGGTGATGGCACTTTTCGCAATTGGCAAGCCTGTAAGACGTGACACTTCTAATTTGGTTTCAGAGACATCCATTTATTGTTTTCTGCAACTAAAGATAAAGTCAAGATAGTCACTCATCAATTTATTTCTCACTTAAAAAATAGTAGTATATTTTTAAATTAATAGTATTAATTATTTCACTTTTTATATTAATACTCACTTCATCTCAAAACTTTGATTCTTTTAAAATAATAAAAATTAATAAACTAAGTTATTTTTACAATTACTTTATTGCGAAAAAGAAAATTTATTTAATTAATGTTTTTGTTTTAGTAAAAGTAGTAGAATACAAATAGTAAAATATCACTAATTTTGATTTGATTTCTTAAAATGATCAAAAATTTGAGACAAATGTAAAAAATTAAAAGAATCAAAGATTTAAGACGGAAGGAGTAATTAAAAAAACAACAATAGTTAATAAAGAAATGTTATTTAGACACAATTTTTGGAACACTAATTTAACATCTATGTATAATTCTTCTTCAATACATCTATGTATAATTTTGTCGTTTCTCTAGTAAAAGAAAGGAGAAATCAGTAGAGAAGAATTGATGAGGGTGGAAGAGAGAATGGGATGAAATTAAATAACAAAATTGCCCATAGATATTGTATTTGTATCTCAAATGTTATGTTTAAATAACATTTTTCTAGTTAATTTTTTTATTGTAGTTGTTGCATTTGTTAATTTTTTTTGAATTGCAAATATATAATATATAACTATAAAAACTAGCCGCCAAACGGGCACGTTCCGTGCCCGTTTGTGTGATTGATATTCTCTGTTGTTGTAAGACCCAAGATTTCACTGTACAGTTTTCCTAAGGAACTTTATTGTTGGCTAAGTTTTTAGGGTTTTCGGTGAAGCGGTTTCATGGGTATTGTCGCGATAATAGGATTTTTGCTGAAATGGAGTCTGTTTTGTGCTCGTGCGCTGGAAATGCACAGACTTTTGGGTCGTAGTCTTCTTTTGAGTATAAGAAGGTTTATGTGTAGTCAGAATCGCGAGTTTTGGTTTATTCTGGTTTTTGGAAAAACGAGTAGGAATTTTACCCGCTGTTGGAAATTTTTACGATGTCTGAATTCCGTAGAAATTTAGATGGAAGTTTTATTTATCGGCGTGAGTTAGAATATGTCCTGAGATTAATTTTCTAAGGTATGGAAGAAAATTACAGTCGCGGAAAAAGATTCGGCGATAAGTTTTGGAAATGTTTAACGTTGGACGTTCTTTCCGTAGTTTTTACGTTTTTGTGATTTACGTTCGTCGCGACGCGCGAGAGCTGAGTACGTGTCTTGTTTTGGAAGATTGGATTTAATTTTGTGATTATCCTTAAAGCAAATTGATCCAATGGCTAGGGTTTAAACTTGGACTTTTGACTTTGATCCAAGGGTGGATAGGTGACCAAGACTTTTGTCATAGTAAGGAGGTTTGATGACAATTGTGGACTTATGAAAAATATCACAATTCTCTCTTCTTCTCTTCTCTTCCAACGTGAGACTCCATTACTTTCTTTTAAAAACTTCACAAAATCTTCATTCTTCACCATTAGAGTCCATTTCAAGCTTGGGAGCTTTGTGGAATTGTTGTAGAGAATCATTTGCTTAAGGTAACCTCTCTTTTCCTTTTCATTTTGGTTGGTTAAATCTCTTAGGGCTTTGAGTTTTAGATTATGTTCATGAGATGAAAATGTTAGGATTTGATTTTTGTTCCATAGAATTTATTCATGAGTGTTAGACTAGCATGTTTGAGCTTAGTAGTGTTGATTTCCATGGAGTGATGAGATTTTCATGAGATTTTGGGTTAGGGTTTTGATAAAAAAATCTCTATTGATCATGAACATGGATTTTTGTTTAGTAATTGTGTTAATGATGTTATTTTAAGACTTGTTAGAGATATGGATATGTGAAAAATGGTTTGGTTTTGAAAAATAGAAAATATAAATTTTGTGTTCATGAGAAATGTGAATAAAACTCTTATGATTTTGTGATTTGTGTTTTGAAAATGTTTTGATAGTTCAATTAAGTGATTTTAAGAACAAAAGGATGGATCATATGCTTTTGAAATGAAAAAAAATTGGGAACTAGCCTTGTTTTTTGAAATGTGGCCGTGGCACATATGTTGGTGTGACCATGAGATTTCAAATTTTTGGGTCCTAAATGAGAAGAAAATGATCATTGAATTAAGTGAATGATCATGGCCTTTGAAAATAATGTTTTGAGGTTTTATGTGAAAAGAAAAGATTTGCAAAGTTTTGAAGAAAAATGGTATTCTTGGACTCAAAATGATTTAGTGTGTGTACTTGATCATTTGAGGAAAACTAGTGATGGTTTAAGTGTTTTAAACTATGTTTGATCTTAAAAACAATGATTTTGAAACTATTTCAATTCTGGCCGAAATTTACAAGGGCATTTAGGTCATTCTAAAATTGTTTTTGTGACCTAGAAACTTGAACATTTAATCCTCCTTTTCAAGACGAAGATTTTGGCGTATGGCTCGTCTCGATCAGATAAAAATTGAATGAGTTATGACCATTTTATTTGAGAAGAAAAACTTGTAACTTGCGGCGCAAGTAAACTTTTATTTTTGTGAAATTTTCTCGAAGAGTTTGGATGTTGTTTTCAAATGGTTTTGGTGTGTGAAATTGATTGCTTTGGTGTTGGGAACAAAAGTGGTTCATAGTTTGTTTTGAAACGAAAATATTTTCGTATAGCGAAAAATAGTGTATTTAATTTCGAAAATTTTTAATCACTAGTGGGAGAACTCGAAAACACTATGAGAGAGTGTTAGAAAGTACCTTAGACCCCTCTAGAGTTTTGGGAATATGTTTCGTTTCAATAGAATACCGTGAGAGTATTTTATTGATATTACGCTGCTTATATTTTAGGAAGCGTGAATTGTAGAATTTCGCGAGAAAGGTTAACGGAAGCTTGCCGAGGTAAGGGCATTACTTTATTTCTGTCTTTTCACTGGGTTACGACATGTTTGGATTTACTGTGTGTTTGACATGTATGTGTTATGTATTCTCGTGATGAGAAAGTGTTTATAATACGTGCGTTGTTTTACATATGATTGGAGATGTATGTATGAACATGTGGGTGAATACATATGATTGAAAATGTATGTATGTTTGTTGTGGTTTGTTACATATGATTGGATATGTATGTATGTTGTTGGGATGGTTTACATATGCTAGGGAGGTATGTATTTGTTGCATTAGTATACATGGGGAATCGTATGCTCATGCATTGTTAGTGCGTAGTGGCGGGAGTGGACTACGAGGTGTGGTTGCGGGAGTGGACCCACCTGAGTCTTATAGGGTTGTGTTGAGTTCAATACATGGTTGCGGGAGTGGACCATGGGGTGTGATTGCGGGAGTGGATCCACCTTAATCCTTTGTGATTTTGTTGAGTCGATACATGGTTGCGGGAGTGGACCATGAGGTGTGATTGCGGGAGTGGATCCACCTTAATCCTTCGTGATTTTGTTGAGTCGATACATGGTTGCGGGAGTGGACCATGGGGTGTGATTGCGGGAGTAGATCCACCTTAACCTTGTGTTTTCGTTGGTGTTTTAGTAGGGGTTGGACCTACAGTTCCGGAACTCATGCATTGTGGTAGCTTAGGGTTAGTACCACGCATTGTAGAAGTCTGCCTTAGGCTTGGTGTGCATTATATATATAAACCCGTTGGTGGGAATTGCTTTGGTGGTTAAGAGCTTTCTCTTGTGTTCGTGGAATTATTGTTATGTGTACAATCTTTCGCACCGGTTATATATATACATATTATATATTTTGTGGTGACCCTTTCTTTCATTTGCGGGCTCATCCCACCCAGATGATGAGTTAGGTCGTGGTGACGACGGTGGCTGTTCCAGGCCCCATTGAGATGTTGGAGCTTTGGCTTAGTTAGACTATGCGCCGGTGTGGGTTGTGCACCGTGCTTTTTGGATTAGGCATAAAATTCTAACTTGTGCTGTTGTAAGTATTTGAATACTTAGACTTGGATTGTAATTATTCAGGAATACACTTTGCTTGTCGAAGCACCTTATGGTAATGAGTTCTTTTGTATATTTGAATGCCGGCTCATTTAAAATCTTTTATGCGTAACTCTGATGTGTACAAAAAAAAAGTAATGCCTTTTCTGGCCTTTGAAAAACGGGTTGTTACAATTGTGCAAGTTATTTTTCAACATATACAAATATTTAAATAGAGTGAAGGGCAAAAATGGCAGTAAGAAAGGTCCATGCGAAATGAAGTGTTCTCTTTATATATTGGTATAGATAATAGTAATAGATAACAAATCATCTCTATTAATTTGGTGATTTTATTCATCAATTGTGCTAATAATTTGGAATTGTTGTTACTTTTTTTTTGGTAGTTTTTTTAAGGGTAAAATAGAAATTATGAAAAAGCCATCCCAAAAATTTGTATCCTCTTTATATATAGTAATAGATATAGAGAAAGTATACAAGATAAGTCAGAAAAATAAGAGGTACCAGAAGTACACTCAAACAGAATTCTAAACAAATTCAAAGGCAAGAACCTACAATAAAATAAGAAAACACACAAAACAACAAACTAAAACATCAATCACCACCATAAGATGAAACCTCAGAGAGAGAGAGAGATCGTTGCATTTCTTAATTAATATGTGTGATTTTTTTTACGAAAATACTTATTTTGAAATGAGTATTAAAAAGAAACTATTTTCAAATGTTTCTTTTGTCCCTAATTATGAAATCTACTAAAAGAAAATATACAAAGTTTTAAATATATTTAAGTTTTTTTTCTTCCAAATATACTATTGCCATCATCACGATGTTATAATTTTATTTAATTACAAAGTGACGTGAGATATTTTAATTAATATTTAACGAAAGAAATTATTATTATTATTATTATTATTATTATTATTATTAAAATGCTAACGTATGATCAAAGAAACATGTTAATAAGAAATTAAATATAAAATATTATCTTGTAAACTGTACATTTAATTGTTTCGGTGAACTTATTTCAATTGATAGGTATTACATTATATTTATATATATAGGAGCCAATGTTTTAATTTTGGACACGTCACTTGTTCATCTTTAAAATACTCCATGTTCTAACTAGTAAGTAGTAAATGTTATGGAGGTGGTTGAGAAGGTGAAACGAGTCTCTTGGCAATAGCTATTAGTGAAGAAAAACCGCTCTCCATGTTTGTATTATGAGTGGTGTGTCCAACCTCTTTATTGTTTAGCTAGTTAATGTTGTATAGCTTTCGGGGGGGTATGGAGCATCGTTCTCATTTTTTTACCAAGGGTATAGAAATTTTGTATTGGGGTTTAGTAGAGTACTATTTGTACTTTTTCGACTACGGTGGATGGAGTACCGCTTGTACTTTGTTTCAATCCTTCCTTATTAATATATATACATGTACTTTCTTGTTGCTTTTCAAAAAAAAAGTAACTACCCATACACCACTTGACAAAAAATTTGTACATTTAATTTTTAAAAAATTACTAATAAATTGATTTTTCCAACATAAAATTTCTCTTTTTGAAATCCTTAGCATGATTGGATGGATCCAACTAAATTAACCCTACCTACATGTTTTTTTAATCAACCCCACCTACATGCTACATGTTTGATTTGACCTTTCAGATTCTATATGCTGGTTAACTTCTTCCCATCCGACAACACTTATCAATTTTTTTTATTCTATCTTTGTCTCTAATTATAATTTTTTTTAACAAATATTAAAAATATTAGTGAGTGTTCTAACACAACACAAACTAATGAAAGCTTATTACTTAGTGTGTTTGGTTTAACTTTAGATAGAATTGATTTTGATAGAATTGATTATGGTAGAATTGATTTTATTAGAACTGATTTTAGCATAATTGATTTATGTTTGGATACAGTTATGTAAAAGTGAGTTAAACAATAAATTTCAGTGTAAAAATCATACTTAAAGCCAGAAGCTACAAATCATAGCTTCTAGCAGAATCAATTTTGGAGGCAGAATCAATTCTGCTTTAAAGTAACCAAACATCTAAAACCAATCTAAAATCAATTCTATACCTCTAGAATTGCTTTTGGCTCTTCCAAAAGCTAAACCAAACACACACTTAGTAACGAGTTTTTGGATACTTATTAGTTATTAACAAAACCCTACAATTTTAATATTAGTGAGTGTTCTATCTTTACAATAATATTTTTATGGTGTCCTTAACTAGTATTTTTTGGGTACTTATTAACAAAACCATACAAATTTGTCTTAGTATAAATTCTTTGAGAATTCAACATGCATTAGTAATGTCTTGACAAAATATTCTTTTTTTTTTAATAGCAAATATAATATATATAAATATAAAAACAAAAAAGTAAAAGAGAAAATTCAAAAAAATTAAAGAAATACCAGAAATACACTTCATCAGAATAAAAAATACTCTTATTAGTACGATTGGACAACATAAACATATTTTATATTTATGTGTTATGATATCAATAATTGTAGCAATATTCTTAAAAAAATAATTGTAGCAATAACGCAACTTTTTGAAAAATTCATTACTATTGCACTTACTTTTCTTAATACCTTTAATTTTTGCTGGAATTCTTATAATATTGGACGGAGGAAGTACAATATTGAATCTTTTTTGACAAAATATAAACAATATTTATTTATTTAAATTGATATAATATATCGATGCAACACAATTTAAGGTCGCTAAAAAAAGATGAATTTATGAAATCTTTTAACAAACTCACAACATTCAAGTTAATATTATAAAATAACAAATTATATTGCATAAGCCTAAAAATAAGACAATATTCAAGATTCTTTTGCCTCTGGATCTGTAATGTTGATGACTCGAAAGTCATTGATGTGGATTGGTAAAAGATAACTACTCAAATTAAGAAGGATAACTCCAGTCTCCACCACAGATTATTCATCTTATTAAAACATCGTTGCCAAAATGACTAAATAAAAGGCAACTACTTGAATTAAGAGAAAATAATTCCGGCTATTTATCTCAAAAGATGGTTGAACTTTATGTGATGTGATAAATATGAGAATAAAAAAATTGCTCATGTGGACTGAGCTCGTCTGGAGCTCACTATGACCGTGCTAGGCAAGTTAGAGAGTACATATTTCGTTGCATTGCTCTGCCATGATCATTGTGAGCCCATACACGGGCGTTACAGATCGAGCAGAAGAATTCGTTCGTTGCATTTCACTTTTAAAAGTCTATTATCTATAATAAAATTTCTATGACTATTGAGATGGACGAAACTAAGGTTCCTTAAGCTATAAATAGGACCTCATGCTCTTGTAACAATTCATCTACACTCATGTAAACAATTCCATGTACCAACTAGAGGGAATTTTGTACGGCGTGTGTTATAAATCCGATTGTTTTTGGTGTCCGGGTTTGAAGGAGAGGAGGATCATCTAATTTGTATTTGTAACTTTGCTCGTGATGTTTGGTACCAAGTGTTTAAGTGCTTTGGTATGATTTTGGTTTTACCCGGAATGTCCTCACACTTCACAACGTCATTTATTATGAATGATAGATATCGGAAATAGGGTTGAGAATAGGCTAAGCCGAGTTAGGCTTTGTCAAGCCTGAGACTGACTTGCCAAAAAATTGAAGGCCTAAGCTTGGCATGTCATAAGCTTATTTTTTAGGCCTGAGTCTGACCTTTTGAAAGTCTGACATAGTCTATTATTCTGTTTAAAAGTCTATTTCACATGATTATATTTAAATAAATAATTATATATATTTTTAAATATACTAATGAACTAATAAATCAATGATATTAAACTTTCTTTTGATATTTTAGAGAATTTGACTATATATGACATCGTATTTCAATTTTAATTTATAATAATACATTTATATATGTGAAAAATTAATGTAGATTAATAAACTTAAACTACTGAAAAATTTATCGGAAAACTGACTCTTACATCACACACCACGATTTGGAAAAAGTTTGGGAAACTATTATTAGTGTCTCAATTTTATTTGAACACTTGTATATTTATAAGATGGGACAAGGTACAAATGCCAATAGAAAGGAAAATTACAAGGGGTAATCTACTCGTCTAAGTGTTTGTTTGGTAAATAAAATAAATTAGCTTATAATTTAATATTATATTAGTTTATAAGTTGGTTTGATAAAATAAAATATATATATATATATATATATATATATATATATATATATATATATATATATATATATATTTCATAAAAAGCTTTTTTCATTAGCTTATACTAGCATTTTTTGATATGCTATTTTAAGTAGCGTTTGAACTTATAGCTTATAATTTTTTACAGTTTTTTCCATTTTTAACTTTTAATTTAATTCAATTATTTTTTAAAAAATATAAAACTACCCATTAAAGAGAATAACTACCCAATAAACATGCATGTCCTTTTATATTTATCAATCAATTTAAAAACTAATTTTACCAAACACTTTAATTTCAATTAATTAACTTTTCAACTATCAACTAACTTATCAACTATAAAACAAACACAACGGTGGTGGAGATTCTATTATTTTAACTCCTTGGAGTTGGAGCTATAGTTGTTAGCTAGAAATAAGGGGGGTTTTACTTGTTTTATTTTATGAGTGGTTTTCAAATCCTACTCTTTGTCTAAGTTCTTACTAGTTTTCTTCGTTTCATTGGATGAGCAGAGAATCCCTTGTATCCGGCTTTATGAATTTAATACTCACTGCTGTACTTTCTCAATTGTAATATTTTTTTAATGTCAAATATTTTATATTATATAAATAGTAAATACATATGAAAGCAAAAAAGTATAAGAGAAAATTCACAAAAATAAAACATATCAGACCACTATACTAAAATCCAACTATCTTTAGGGTAAGACGAGAAAACAAAAATACTAATAAAACCGTAAGGAAAATAAGGAGACACACCACTAACAAACTAAAACTACTGAAAGCTACCATAAAGAGAAAACAATGATAAACTACCGATAGGATAAAACAACACGAGTGCTTTAAGAAAAAAGAAAGATTTTCTAGGAGTAATTCTTTTGTTGTTAAGAAAAAAGAAAGATTTTGAATGACTACTATGTTATAGACTTTTCTTGGTCATCTTTTTTTCCTATCTTGGCCTATCATAGCTCCTATTAGGGGTGTACATGGATTGGGCAAACCCACTCGATCCGGTGAAACCCACCCAATCCAACCCAAAAAAGTGGGTTGGGTCGGGCAAGTGGGTGAATATGGATTTCAAAAATGAAAAACCCATAAAAAAATTTGAGTTTCGGGTAAAACCGGACCCGACCCAAAAAACCCACCGACCCACTAGTGTTATGTTTTTTGAAATAGTTTTATGAAAATACTAAAGATTTTGTCATTTGATCAATAAATATTTTTATATTGAAAATAAGTTATACTATTTTTTAAGAAAATAAAAAGATCGAATAATTTTTATAAACAAATATGATAATTCATCGCACTATTTTAAAAATAAAAATATTGAATAATTTTCATAAACAAATATGATGATTCTTCGTTTAGTCATTTGATATTATAAAAAAGGAAAAAAAAATCATTTGGATAACACACTATTCAACCCCACACTATTCAACCCATAAATTAGTGATACATAAAAAATAGGTGATTATTTTTTATAGTGAAAAAAAAGTAACACTATTTTTCAAAAAAATACAATAGTTGAGTTATTTTTATGAAAAAATATAATGATTCGATATTTATATTTTTAATATAAAAAAATAGTTCGGGTAACCCACTACCCAACCCAATCCAACCCGGAAATTTGTGGGTTTACCCAACTCGGCCCAATGTTATAATGGGTGGTTATTTTACTAGACCCAACCCATAGTAACTTATGTGGTTCGGGTTTCGGTTTTGGCCAAACCCAACCCAATCCGGCCCACGTACACCCCTAGCTCCTATTGTTAATTTTATAAGCATTAGTCGCTTTTTGACTTTAGGATGAAGATATTGAAAGTAAATTAGGGTTCTTTTTTCTTCACTGACTAGAATACACATGACCTTTTACTTAAAATATATAAAAACAAACAAATGAGTTCTGTGAGTGTGACAGGTGAAGGCATGCATGCACCTGCACTCCATGCTGCTTCTTTAATAGGGTTGTACTCCATTACTACTCAACAAGATGGTCCAGAAATTCTCAAATAGAAAAAATTAAAGAAAGATAATAAGCAAAAATAAAATAAAATAAAATAAAATTTCTTATATTCATTTTTAAGTAACTCATGCAAACATATATAGTGGGTAAAAGAGTACTCCTTTGGGTAGAAGATATCACCATATACATAAAAATGGTTAAACTGTAACTATCTCTAAAATAGCTCAGGTATTTAGTTTAATTTTTGAACTAATTAAGTACATCAACTTTTTTACTCATTTTTTGCTAATACACACACACCTACATATATGTGTTTTTTTTTTAATGACATATATATATATATATATATATATATATATATATATAGGGAGAGATCAAATTATATATAGTGGGAGTCAAAATACAAATCAAGAGTACCAGAAATACTCAGCGGCTAAATAGAAACAAAGATACAAAACAAAAACAATATAAAAGAACTCTGAAACGTTATAGACCACCACAACCACCCATAATAGCCATCAAAAAGAGGGAGAGGAAAAATTAGCTATGAGAGAGCACCCGTAGAAATACCACTCGACTAAAACTTGAACAATCCAGGCATCACATCCTCACTTTCCCTTACGGGACCGACACAATAGAGATTGCACCTCCCACTCGTAGAGATAGCAGAGACTATCAGAATTTTTATCTAGAAACCATTTCTAAGAGGAAAGTTTCATCATATCCATGAAATTCTCAATCGTTGAAGACCCACCTACATATGTGCTTATTTTATCTTAAATGTGAGACTCTTGACAATTATCATAACAGAAGGAACATTTATGTTTACTTAAGTGGTTTAGTTGATCAACATATTATATTTATATATGTTGTTTGGCCTTTTCTGGGGCTGTTGCCTTGTTGTTTTAGTTGTTGATTTGTTTGTTTTGTTGCCGGCACTTGCTGCCTGGTTCTTTGTAACTCTTTCATCTCACAATTCATGCCTTATGATTTGTTGAGTGTTTAATATAAATAATTCATTTGCTGCTCAAAAAAAAAAAAAAAATGTACATTAATTTTTTTATTATTTTTTTTCTTCTTATATTTACAAAGTAATATTATGTCGCCCAGGTTTATGAATGTAGTTTTTCAAAAGTTGAGTTTTGCTATTAAGAAAGATTGAGCAGCGTAGTTTGTTGTCCGTCTATCCTTTGTTCAAGTGTAATTATCTTATATATAATTGAATATTCATTGTCTTAAAAGAAAATACACACACTAACACATGTGAGTCTGTCTTATCTCATTAAATGTGAGACTCTTAACAATTATCATACTATAGAAGCAATATGTTGTTTACTTGAGTGGTAAAGTTGATCAACATATATAAAAATACATGTAATAATATTACAAGTACAATAGTATATATATTGCAATAATTTCATAATAAGGATAGAAAATGGAAACACATAATATCTTATCATTTTAAACATTGATGTGAAGCTTAGGTTAATTTGCAGGAGATCAGTCTCCAATATTTGTTGTAGCTAGGATTGGGAAATATGATGATGAAACTCATGAATTCTCACATATTTAAGATCAAACATAGTAAAACCAAATGCTACCATATTTATATATAATATAATATATATCAGTAGAATCCATTAGTCTTTTCATGAGTTCCTTCACCATTGTCCAATTTTGCTTGTTGCTTCCCAAAGTGAATATGAGGGAAATGTGCCCACTGCATATAAATAAGGCTTAGCAAGACATTTAAATTATATATATATATATATATATATATATATATATATATATATATATATATATATATATATATATATATAATATATGGTATGCTTGATATCAAATTAAAATGCTTTAACTAAATTTATATGTTGTTGGAATAATCCGTGCATGCAAACAGTGTGTTTCTGTCTGACTGTGTGGAAATCACATGTAACACACGACACACAATCTCCACTGATTTTATAGCATATCTATATAATAATATGTAAAAAGAGAAATCATATAAAATTCAAATGTATTTAGGTCAAATTAAATTCAGGCCTTACAAACATTGAATATTTGTATGTCTTTTGGAGGGAGGTTTCATTTTTGTTTTAAAATTTAGGCCATAATCAATGGTGTGTGTCTATATATATATATATATATATATATATATTATCATTTCTAAGTAAATTTTGATATAATAATATTTAAAGTTAAATTACACTTTTGATCTCTTAGATTAATTTTAGGTTTTACTCCAATCTCTTAATTATTTTTTGTTTTTTTTTCCGTCCTTATACAATTTATTCCTTTAAATTTTTTTCGTCTCATTTTACACTTTTAAGTTGTGAATGTTGAACAATTTAATCCTTTAAGTTATAAAATTTAGACAATTTAGTCTTCTTATTAAAAATGAAAGTAAGACTTAAAATTGACTCAAAAGACTAAAAATATAATTTAGCCGATGCTTAATCTCTTTAATTTCTCTCTTTTTATTATTATAAAATTATTTATTTGACTAAAAATAGTAATGCTCAACCTTTGCTCCATTTTTTGAAGGTCTATAAAACAAATTCAATAGATGAATAATAAATTTCCATGCACGACTTCTATAGGAGGAGGACTGGGTGGCCGTTATGGTAACAATTATGAACGAGACCACTCACCTAGTCCCAGCTGATAATTTCTAGTTATGGAAGTTGGGCCTCGACGACTTTTATTCGATTTGTTCGGCGTATTCAATGTTTTTGGAAGCCTGTCAAGTTAGGAGAACGTTAAAAAGATATCCAAATTTTGGCTAAAGTTTGGAGTTGTCGCGCCCTGTAAAGGTCATTGCCTTCTCCTATAAAGTTATTGTTGTTGTTCAGATGATTTTAATTATCGTCCTTTCTGCTATATTTCTTTGTTGTAAAATTCTCAATACTTCTTATACTCTTTGCACTTTTTTTGTATTATGTCGGCCTAATATCACCCCTCTGTTGAGGGTGATACTTATTTCCTACTAGGCTAGGTCTTATGGATTAGTCATGATGTGGTGCTGATTATATGATTATATCTGGTTCCTGTTGAATAGTATCTCTTGGGGTGCCCGCCTTTAGTTATTTTTTCCTCTTCCTCTTTTTGGTGACTGTTTTAAGTGGATTTTGTGGTTTGTTGCTTTCTAGAGTCCTTTAGTATTTCTTATGTATATATTTATTTTGTTTTTTGAGTACTTCTGGTACTCATGCTATGTACTCTGGCCGTTTTATCCGTTATATATATATTTATCAATTTGCCATTCCAAAAAAAAGTCTACCTATTTATGGTCTTATTATTAAAATAAAATTATACACATATTCCATAAAAAATAAATGAATATATAATTAAGATTAAACTCACATTTTTTGCTGCCGAACTGAAAGCCTCCCTATGACTGATATCTGGATTACTAGCCTTAATCCTTTGAATTTCCTCCCTGCAAATCACACAATAGAGAAAATTTCTTATTTGTTTTGTCGGTTAAGATTAAAATCGTTATGATTGCTTGTTGCTAAAAAGCTTTTTAGAATTGAAAATTCTTTTTTTTTTCAATCTTAATAATAGAAAAACTTCACATTTATATCCTATAGTCTAAATCTTTTTTTTTTTTGGTAGTATAGTCTAAATCTTTTTGAATGACAAATATAATATTATATTTATTATAATTATAGATATTTGTAAGCTTTGAGGGTTTAGGCTGCTACGTCCCCCCTCCTTTTGTAACTTTATCTTTCTTATATTTATATATGGGCTGCAGGCTTCTGCCCCAGTTTAAAAAAAATAAATAATAATATTATATTTATTAAAAAGAACAAAAAAGGAAAAACCCAAAGTACGTATGAGTACGTACCAGTAAATGTAATTAATATTTTTCACCAAAAATAAACAAATAGGAATTTTGGTTTGCCATTAATTTTTTTTTTTTGAAATTTTAGTTATGTTTAAGTCATATTATACCTCAAAAATATAGGTTAAGAAAGAACTTATATAGTTTTCAAACAAAGAAACAAAAAGAATCAGAAAAGAGCTTTATATATTTTTAGTGGTGTACTCATTATCACCCTTTCTTTAAATAAATAGAAAATAATAATAATAATAATAATAATAATAATAATAATAATAATAATAATAATAATAATAATATTGAAATGGTAAACTATAGAAAGATTACTTACTTAATGAATCGGTTATAAGCAGAAGGAACACGATGTCTTTTCTCTATAGCTGTGGTAATAATCATGAGATCATTTAGTTTGGAATATTATAAACAAATATTGGAATGTAACATAACATGGCACAATCAATCAAATTATCAATTTAAGTTTACAGTGCATATTATGACCTAAGAAAGTTTAATTTCATCAAGTACATATACATTATGTATTTATTTTCCATAAATTAAAATATTAATAATTTTTAACTGGAGTCAATTTTTGTCTCCATTGTATGTCATTTCACTTCACCATCATTCAGCAGGAAAAACTTTAGACCACTAACTGGAGTACTACTACTAGTTTACTATACAATCAATGTCAAGAATTTCTTTTTCTTTTTTTTTATTATTTATAAAGTGCTAATAGTAATTAGCATGACCTGTTACCACCGTGAGTGAAATCTTTATTTGTAAAATATTTTTTTTTCTTAGGAAATTTATATATAACTATACTCCTCTGATTTTATATAAACAACAATTTGTTAATTTTTGGGCTTATTTAATTAATGAAATATAAAAGTGAATTGTTGTTTTTGAAGCACTATTTTTTCTAAATGGGAAAGTTTTTTGAAGCACTACTTAAAGAAACTAAAAACAGTAAATTTTAAATTATATTTTAAAAGTAAACTATGTAAAATTTCAATTTTTTTACTATTTATAAATTTTAAATTTTTTAAATGGCATGCATGTGTTCTAGGGCATAGGGTGGCAGCTATGTATTAAGGATAGGTCAATTTTGATATGTTAGGTCACCATCTTGAGGGGCCATATAAAATTGATGAGTGAAAAGATGCCCAAATTGGATATATATGAATATTTTTAATATAAAATAAATATAGTTAAAATTTGTAACTTAATAAAATATGGATGCTGACTCAATAAAACAAAATTGTTATGCAATGATGAGGTTGTTCTCTGCTACTGTATTAAATTACTTACATTAATTGATTAACTAACTTATGCTATATGCTAGCTATAATAGTAGCTAGTTAATTAGGAAATGTGACATGTTGTCATTCAGGTGGGGGGGTCTAGTTTCTAGTTGCCACTTTGTTTATTCAAATTTAGAGTAATACAAAGTTCAACTTTTGATACCAAAAAGTTAATACAAAAAAGTAGGAAAGAAAATTTAGAGTGTGACTCACGACGAATGGGAGGAATCCTAGGTTGTTCATGCTCAACTACTGCCTCAAATGATGCTATTTTGTTGCATTTTGAAGATGAACCCATTTCTTTGCTGCTTGGTTCTTCAAGGATTATGTGCTGTTTCTGTGGCTTATTAACAACAGATTAGTTAATTAAAGAGAAAACAAATTAATTAAAAACAAAATTACAATCAATCTCTAAAAACAATGCGAAATGGAGCCTAACCCGTTCTGACCTAACCTGAACTATTTATTATTGAACTATATATTAATGAATTCGGCCTGACTTTGTGGGATAATGAATCCGACAACCCGATCCATTTTATTTTTCAGTTTGTGGTTTATTTATTTATTTTTATGTTGCTTGGAAGTATTAGCTAGTTCCTTACAATCAATTTGCCAAGATATGACCAGATGCAACCGTAAATAACCTTTACATTAACACTCAATATGAATTAAACTTTAGTCTGATTTCTGTAAAAAAATGCAACACATCAATAAATTTTAATCTTAAAAATTTTAGTTCTTATAATCCTAATTTAACTGACAATGACGATATTGTTAGATTGAATGTTTTTAGCCAGGTTCAAACTTGAGACCCTGTAGTTGTGTGAGTTTCGATGGTTTTTCCATTTCGTTTAAAGACAAAACCTAGATTTTTTTTTAAACTTTTAGCTAAATATTTCATTTTTATTAAATTACATATTTAAATATATTTTATTAATAATTTTTAATTAGACGATAGTTTTTTTAAAAAGTTTTTATTACTATTATTTTTCCAAAACTCATAGAAGAATGTTGATAGTGGGTCGACCCATCCAAATAAGTGGGCTAATAGATCAATCCATCAGACCCAACCCATTTTTATAGCACCTATCTTAAAAAAAGTTAATTTTTTTACAAGTTAAGAGTATGTTTAATATGGATCTCTAAAAAATGAACATAGCGCTATTCTTACACTTTTTGATAAAAAAAATAAATTGAAATGGACGTTCCATAAATTAGAGTACAGGAGTAATTTTTTTTTTGTAAGAGTTACGGTACAAGAGTTTCTCAAATCCATATGCAAAATCTCGGCCAATGTTAGTATTGTTAGCATTATGTTGGAAATCGAGATCGACCCTCAACCCTATCACTCGGCTCACTTGATCATCCACCTTAGCTAGCAAGCCAAATAAAAGATCTCAGCTATTCAAAACTCTTGCATTACAAAGAAAAATGAATTCTCCAAACTCCTCCCCTCCCAACCTACTTCAACTTGTTCCCCTTTTTTTTTCAAACCAGACTCCTCTCCCTTCCAAACTCGCAAACAAATTGATCATTTTCAAGACTAAACTTAGTAAGTTAGAGAATATCTTCCCCCCAATTGTGTAAAACCTTGTACAAATTTAGACCGGATCTATATTAGACAACCCTTTAAAAGAAACTCAGAAAGAGGTAACCAAATAATATCAGTGTGAAACATACCTGAGGCAGTTGAGGAGGAGAAAATGGTTGAAGTGATGCAGCCACCATGTTAACTGATAGCAAATTAGCACAATGTCCACATCTAACTGTCACTATGGTTAGCATACTGCTGTATGGAACATTAACCTGCCAATATATACATCATAATCATTTATAACTTCAATAACTAGCTTCAATGGCAGTACAAGAATATCTTTTATGCAAAAGAAACTACTCTTGAACACTCAAATTAGGTAGCTCAGTTAGTCAGCTGCGAATACCAAAGGTCTAAAGTTCAAAGTCTATAAACTATACTATAGACCAAATACATTAATTATACAGTAAACCTAAAAAAAATGAATTTTGTTTATATTTTTGTCCCAGAGGAAGTTTTCACTTGCAAAGACGGAAAGATCCAACTTCATATTGTAAAAATTAATAAATTGAGTTAGGCTATATTTGGTAACACAGTGGATATGCCAGAATCACAGTAACTCGCCGTGATTTTACAGAAGCTACACTCTCCGTGATTCTGACTACTGACCGTGATACCAAACACACACTTAGAACATTAATTAATAAGCTTTCACAATATATATTCCAAAGTAAAAGCATTTGAAAATAAGGTGAATAATTTGAATAAATGAAAGTAAGAAAGAAACAAAAAATGTATATGGTTGGCAGAAGAAAGAGGTTGAAGATGATAAATGAAGGAAGGAAGGAAGGCAGAGAAAGAAGTGAGTGCAACAATCTTTTCACATTCATTCTGAGAGACTCTACTTTTAAGGGTGTGTTTGTGAGTGTCCACTAAAATGTTAAGTTCAGAAACTGACATAGATGAATTAAAAATTTTAGTACTACATTTACATAACACAAACAATGTTCTCAGTGCGCATCACTTTTTTGCTGACACTGCAAGGCAAGATGATAAAAGATAGAAATTTGTGTTAAAGAAAAGAGAGAGATGAAAATGACTTGACTTGAACACAAACCATCAAAGCATTAACCACTAGTTATTACTCTACATACAATATCAAAATATTTCTTTCTTCTTATGAATAAAGGAGATAAGTGATTATGTATCATCATCATGAAACACCTTATTCTATCTACTTTCTTAAAAGTGGTAAATATTTCAATTCAAAAGTGATTATTATATATGTACTTAAGGGATGCAACATGCCTCAAAACATGAAAACAATTACTTGATCTTGATTTGATTCTTCACATGGATTTATACCCAGATTTAATTTAATTTTATGAGTTGTGTTAATCAATTTGTACAAAAGTACAGAAAACAAACAAGAAAATATAAAGTGGGAAAATTTAAAATAAAAACTTTTGCATAAAAAATGAGTATTTAAGATTATATATATGATATATGAAGGAACCCTAATATTTTATTATGAAATTAACCCTAATAATGAGCAGGTAGGTCTCAAATCTGAGTCTATAGATGTGACTATAAGTTTTTGAATTAATGCATTTTGTTCTTAAAAATCTTAAAATTGCTTCTCTAAAATTAAGGACATACCTATATATCTTGTTCATTGAAAATTAATCAACAATTGTGGTTACCATGGTAGAGTTTATAGAGCAAAATCAAGTTATATATATTTTTTCTTCATAAAATATAAGTTATAGGAATTGAAATTATCTTGGTATAAAGTGTTGAGAAATTTAATTTGCTTGAATGATGAATTAATAATTCAAGTAGTATTACAAATTAAGGGAAATTGCTTGTTTTCCAATATAAGTATTCTGATCTTATATGATCTTAATGGAAGAAATTAAAAGAAACCCAAATTGGAAAATTAAATGGTGAAATTGAGGTGCATGTGGAATAGTAAAATTGAAAGAGAAAATACAAGAGAGTACTATACCGCAAGAATTGTGTTGCAGAAGTTGCAGTGAACATAACAAACACGTTCAGTTCCCATCATGTCCATTGACATTTTTCTTTCTCTTTCTAAATGTGTTTGTCCTTTGAGTTTGAGAGTGTCCTAGTAGCTAGCTTAGTGGATTTATAAAGGAGACAATCACTTGGCTGAAAAAGAAAAGTGATCACCTCCATATCAACCATTTATTTTTTTTAATGTTAAAATAAAATTAAAAAAATATATTATTTATAATAGAGTACAAATAGTACTCTAATCCTTTGGAGAGAAAATGATAAGACTAAAGAAAAATAACTTCAACTAGACGCCTTAATTATTTTGGAGGCTTTATTCAAATCTTAAAAATTGCTGTTTACATAAATGAGTCTTTAATAGTTTTTAAGTTTCTAAATATTTAAAATTTATTGATATAATTAATTTCGAATTTTAGATTTGATTAAAATTTGTATTCTTAAAAATTTGAGACCCTGTGCAATAGTTCATCTTGCATAGAAGGATAACTGGCCCTGTATCTCAAGTAGGCCAAACCAAGCATAAAATCCGACTTATCTAATTAGATAATCAGAGATTTCGATTACCCAATCGTTGAAATTGCAAGAAGATCCGGTGACTTACACGCAAATCACTTTTAGAAGAGAACTTATAAAATATATACGTTCTACTAATTGTTAGATAAATTATTTCTTTTTATTTTGACACTATTCGCCTCTTGGTAAACTAATTGAAAATTTTGTTAACTATAAAATTTGTCAAAAAAAATTTATAAAAATTATTTTATTTTTATTTAGGCCCCTCGTTAAAATTCGGATTCTTAAAATTTTGAGACACCATGTGCAATAGCCAATAGTTCATCTTGCACAGATTCCAAATAGGCCAAACCAAGCACAAAATTTGACCTTATATATCTAGTTAGATAGAGAGAGGGTTCGATCACCCAATCGTTGAAATTGCAAGAAGACCTGGTGACTTACGCGGAAACCAATTTTAAGAAGAGAACTAATTAATATATATGTCCTAGTAATTGTTCAATATTAATTCACAACCTTGTATGGAAAACAACTTCTTTTTTTTTTAACACAAAAAAATAAACTTTATTTATCATATTGTAAAGAAATGGAAAAGAAAAAGGATAGAAACAAAACATGAGCTAATTAAATATAGTTTTGATTCCTAAATTAAAATATATTATATATCATTAATTAATTTTTAATTCCTCTATATAGTACCATGTGTGCAACCTTTAACAATGATGGCCAAATTTACTAAAACAACATTTTGGGGTTATTGTTTTTTTTATAAGCCATTTTGGGGTTATTTGAAGAAAATTTGAGCGGTACTAAAAACAAAAATAATAAATTTTTAAAGACAAAAAAATTATTCAACCCAAAAATTGCAACTCTTATAGAAAAATATTGTGATTGCAATTATACTATCTATTTAGATATTATTAATGGATACAAATACGGTCAATTGCAGGCACAATTGTGACTTTGATAAAATTGTAGAGACCTGTAAATGCTTTATAGTGTTTCTTGCCACTACAAGAAATAAGATATTTCGCAGCGACTATTTCGCAACGACATTCAAATTGTTGACAAAAATATACATATAGCAGCAACTAATTTAAGTTGTTGGAATAAGTTAGTTTTTTCTCGACAATTACATTATTGTTGGGAAAAATGACTTGTCCCAACAATATTTTTTTTGTCGTTGCAAATAATGCAACTTTTTAACAACGATATAACTAATTTGCTGTTGTATACATAATTTTTTTATATAAATAAAAAAAACTACCTAATTTTTATTGTTTTATTCCTATTTTTATGCATAGATTTGTGTATAATCTTTTTATTGTTTGTTTTTTTCTATATTTTTTTAATAAACTTCGTATAATCTTTATATTCACTCCAATACTAAGAGATGTTAAGTTTTTAAATTGGCAACAGTTCCAAGCATTGGAATGGGAGTTATTAGTGTTGTATAACATGCATTAAAATAATGATGGCACACAAGAAATTCGTTTTAACTAAATTTATTTACTGGTAACTAATCCAAACTAGATAGTTATGCTGCAATGTTTGGTTTGATAGTCATGATGCAATGTTTGGTTTGATAGCAATCCTAATTACTTTTTTTTAGATAATTTTTATTGTTTTATTCCTATTTTTATGCGTAGATTTGTGTATAATCTTTTTATTGTTTGTTTTTTTCTATATTTTTTTTTACTAAACTTCATATAATCTTTATATTTTTGTTTTCCTAGTTTTATGCATATATTGTTAACGGGTAAAATTACAATGAAAGATACAAAATTTGGAATATTATTAAAACTGATAAGAACAAATTAGTAAAGATAATAGTAATCAATTTTATTATATTAGAAATAGGTACCACTCCATACCCTTTTCAAAAAAAAATAAAAATACCATACATATCCACCACCACTGTTGAGATACTCATGCATATTTGAGTAAAGAGAATCCATTATTTTATTTCCTGGGAATATTTGTTAAATCTATTTAAGGATAGTTGCAACATATATATTTTCGACGGTATCTGGGGCACATCCAGGAGTTAAAGTTTGGAAAATAGCAAGAGAACGTTTATTGACAATCCTAATGGGTTTCATGAACTTCATGATTCCATTGTATCAAGATTCCACCATCTTCCAAATACAATTCAAGGTATATACATAATTATTATATATTCTCCTATAATAAATATACTATATAGTTTATGCTTTTCTAGTTGCTGACATATGAAATAACATCTATAAATTCACTCACTTGACTCATGTATTGCAAACTCTCTATACCACAAATTACTATTCATCCCGCGCTTCTCTTTGAAAAGCTACGACAATAAGGCATCTAATATTAGAAAGTATTCGAATATTACTAACGCAAGCAAGGAAAAGTGTCGAGACTATGAAAGAAGATGATGAATAATGGAGAAAAAGAGAGTGGGGCAAAAGATCAAGTCATCGATGTCTTAGTAATTTTTGTTGTATTCATATAGGATTAAGTGATAGACATTCAAAGTAATACTGCTCTTTTTGTGTTTTCTAGTTTGTTGTTGTTGTTGGCCTAGTGGCCGAAGCTAGTTTAGTGCTTCGATATTATGTGAATGACCACTTGGTTTTCATACGGTCTAAAAACTTGTGATTTGTATCTTGGTTCTTTTTATTTGTATTTAATTTTTTTTATAAATAAAATTCATTGATTAAAAAAAAGGTTGAACGAGAAACACAACTTATAAATAAAATTTAGCAATCAATGGTTGATAATGAAAATTAATTCCTACGGGAGATTAAATTAATATTTGAAGTTTTTATTGTAAATAGTACCAAAAATATCACCGACTTTGAAAAAAAAATCTACAAAAAAAAAATATACATTTTTGCAGCGACTTTAGTTGTTGACAAAAATACTTTTTTGCAGCGATTTTAGTTGTTGACAAAAATACCTTTTCGTAGCGACAATAGTCTCATAAGACAACAATTATTGTTGTTGTAAAAACACTAGTTATGGCTGCGACATTAATTGTCCTTGCAAAACTTTTCGCAACGGCACTTATGGCAGCAACAATTTTTTCCCTGCAAAAAACATTTTTTGCAGCAACTTTGCGTTTTTGGCAACGACATTTGTCGTTGCAAAAAATGATATTTCTTGTAGTGTGCGATTGCAAACTAAAATTTTAAACTATGAATATGCCGTTTTAACATGTGTTCCAAAGACATTTGTTAAGAATTTATCTAAAAACCATCAAATACCTCTAAATATCTTGGATTTTCAAAGTGTAATGAATATATATAATATTTAGGATAACTTTATATATATATATATATATATATATATATAGTTTGTAATATAAGACATTAGCAAACTTTTTTTATAAGCCGGTTTTAAGAAGTACAATAGGTAAATAACCTAAAAACAACAAAAATGAGTATTATAAGTTCTAAAAAAACAAAAACATCACTAAATACGAAAACAACAAACCACCACAAACAACCATAACAGAGCTCAACCACCAAACACAAATAACTACCGAAATTTGTACCAATACATCCGATAGTAAAAACATAGAACCCGATTGATCGTTCCTTATAAAGAATTCCAGAAGTACTCATGAACACACAATAAAGCGAATTGAAGCTTGAATGAACATACATTCTGACCGTCTAAATAAATCACTTAATTAGCTCTTAGAATTATTAATTTTGAATATAATTCAATACTACGAATCTGAACTTATACGTAAAGATTTTCTTCCATCATACTCCTCTGATCTCATATATAAGCAATTTTTCCTTTTTTAGATTTATTCAATAACTGGTGAATTTAGTTAGTATTATAGACTTGATAGTGAGGAATATATCTTTTGTGTAGAGAGAGAATTAAAATGCGTGTACAAAAACATGAATAATAATTAGGATTGGACTACTCTGGTCGGCTAAAATGAGTGAGGTGAAGTGGGGTTATTGGTATTTTGATTTATTTGAATAGACAAAAGAATCGATTATGTAAAATCTTGTTTGGTTTGGAATGTGATATTGCGCGTGTGTGTAAGACACAAGAGAAGAGAGTATGAAAAAAAAAGAAGGATGTTGTCATGATTGAGAGAATGAGTGGATGTGGGTGTGAGTGAGTGACCCATCATCTCCAAGTCCAACCACACTACACTGTATCTGTACGTAGCGGACTAGGGGGGCGAAATAGACATTATTCATCAGTTATTAATGAATGCTTGGAAATGTGGAATGTTTAGATTTTGTAAATTTTTTGGGATCAGAGACTTGTTTAGTTTAGAATTTGTGTCCTCTGAATCGATCAGTGCATGTGAATGCCCCCAACTTCAAAGTATAGAGCAATTTTTCAATAGGTACACACTCATAAACAATATTAAAATTAAAGAAAAATAATTAAAATAATAGAATTTGATGTGACAATTTTATTTTTTTTTAATTTTTTTGATTTATGTATGTGTGCTTAAATTGTGTGTCCAAATACTTGTGCCCAGACAAGTGTTTCTTTCAAAGTATATATGGAGTACTCCCTCCGGCCTTATTTATAAGCAAAAGTTGTTTTTTAGGTTCATTGGAGAAGTAATGTATATAGTCTATATTTAAGCTAGATACATTAGTTAATGAATGAACCTAAAAAGCAACTTTTGCTTATAAATAAGGCCGGAGGGAGTATGGACAAAACAAAATAGTTGTCAAAATAGAGTTGTGTTATTTTGACAACTCAAAATGGACAATCAATAAACAACTCATTCAGAATGCACGTAGCCCGAGATGTAATAAAAAATTGAAAAATAAATGAATGCACAAATGAAAGTTGTCGGACAACCAAATAGTTGTCAAAATAAACTTTCTCTAGAGGAGTTGTGTTATTTTGACGAGAAAGTTTATTTTGACAACTATTTAGTTGTCGAACAACTTTCATTTGTGTATTCATTTATTTTTTCAATTTTTTATTACATCTCGGGTTGCGTGCATTGTGAGTGAGTTGTTCATTGGTTGTCCATTTTAAGTTGTCAAAATAACACAACTCCTTTCTCTATGTATAAATTTGGTGTATTTTGAAAACTCAAATTCAATTTTTAGATGGAACAAATTTTTAATTAGATTTTTCTTGTTCATTTCTTTTTCAACTATTGCAATATAAATCATGTTCATGAAAGCATATGTTTTATTTTAGTCTATGATTAGTTTCAGGTCACACTGCCACTATTTATGATTATCCTTCTTGTAACACCAATTCTCGATGATGACATTGGAAGTGGCTGAGTCATAGGAATTTGATGAGAATTGCAATCTAAAAAAAAACTTTTACCTTGTGTGTTTTGAAAATGAGCATTAAAAATATTAATAAATGATGAATTGATAATCGAGTTAGTACCAAATCCACCACAATTCTGTTGGTTAATATTAGCTAGACTAGATTGATGAACATTGTTGAATGAATTATTAATATATTTGCGGAGTTCCTATTGCAGAGGCAATGTATTATTAATATTCCACATAAACATGTTAAAATCAATCAATTGCATCAACTATATTATTAATTAGATTATTGTGGAAGTTGCTGACATATTAAATTATTGAAATGATAAGGGAACTTTGTTGCTATCAAATTGTTGGGAACATGTTGAGAATAATTGCAACCATATGACATTAGAATTATTCTCAGCACGGTTTCCAATAATTTGATAGCAAGAAAGTTTCATTAATATTTACACATATTTAACATATCAACAACATCCACCAGAATCAAATAATATATTTGACACAATTGATTTTGGAATGTTTATGAAGAATATTAATAATTCATTACCTTTGCAACAGGAACATCATGTTCCTTAAATTAATATTTCATTCAACGATGTTCATCAAACTATTGTAGACGTTGTCAACCAAAAAAATTGTGATGAATCTAGTACTGATTCTATGATCAATTTATCATTTTATTAATACTCTTAATGCAAATTTTCAAAACACGCAAGGTGAAAGTTTTTTCTTAAAGAGCAATTCTCATCAAATTCCAAGGACTCAACCGCTTCCAATGTCATCATCGACAATTGATGCTACAAGAAGGATCAAAACATTCTCATAATAACAAACAATAGCAGAGTGATCTAGAACTAATTTTAGATAAAAAAAAAAGCAGATCGATTTGTTTGTCAACATGATTTGTATTGCAATTGGTGAAAAGAAAAAGAACTTAAAATTTTGATATGAAATTTTGAAAAGACATATCAAAACAGAATCATACCGAAATAGAGAAGGAGATTGAACCCTAGAAATAGAGGTGCTCGACATGGCATAGATCTAATAGGAATGGTTTACCGTGGCACAAAGATAGAGGATTATGTGCTATTAACATGTCGTGGATGGAGATCTGGTGCGACTGGTTCACGGTGGCACTGATTGGTAATAATGCACATTTTGGGAGGGCCATAACAAAGAAACGTCGAATGCGGAGAGAGTTGGAGACTCGACGATGACATGGAGGTCGGCGACGAAGTGGTTGAAAGGTCACTAAGGGGAAGAACGAGGTGGATCGCTCAATGAAATTTCACAGACTCCCGCATATATATATATATATAGATGAGAGAGATAGAGAGAGGTTACCAGATTCATTGAATATAAGCAAAATTGTACTTTTTTGATTCATTGAATAACAGATGTATCTGGTCTATATTATAGTTCAGATAAATTAGTTATTCAATGAATCTAAAAAGTACAATTTTACTTATAATTATTGCCGGAGGAAATACTTCTAGTAGTCCATTTCCACCTTCTTGGTAATCAATTGGTTTCAAGCCAACCTCTCATACAGTCCGGTTTCAAGCCCAACCTCTCATACAGTCCGGGCCCAAACAATATATTGATGAAATATGAAATTATGACTTTCCACCTCCCCCACCAAAGCCATTACTAATGTTTTTCAAATTGGCTCTCTCAAAATTGAAGCAAGGTTAACCAAGTTGTTTAGGCTCCAGTAGTAAGGAATTCATTTTAAGGACGTATCCGGAGAATATCGAGTTCCATTCCTAAAAAGGAACAACGTTTGACCAGTGTGCATGTTTCTATGCACGAGCTGGATTAGTCGTCTACCTTTAGTGGGTCGGAAAATCAAAATAATTTAAAAAATTGTATATTTGCTATTGCTATGTTTGAGAAAGGAGATTCTGAAATCATCTGTAAGCATAGAAGTGGCAAATTCCATCGGCAAGTATGCAACAATGGGTGAGTTTGTTTAATCTTTTACTGGCTGCCCGTGCCCGTTTGTGTAATCGGTTTTTTATTTTTCGTGTGTGATTGATATTTTATATTGTGCAAATATAAATAATTACTTAATCTCCTTTTTTATTGGACTTTGTTAATTGATAACTATGTAACCTCCTTTTTTTTGTGGTTAGTTATTAAGAAGAAAAAAATATATTTATTTTTTACTATAAAAAAACTGAAAACCTACTTTTATGTGGAAGTTGTGCTTAGTTATTACAAAGAAAAAAAAAAGTATTTATTAAAAAAAACTGAAAATCTATTTTTATGTAGAAGTTATTTTTAAGGGTAAAATTGGAATAACAAAAAAGCCATCCCAAAAATTTGTATCCCCTTTATATATTAGTATAGATAAAATGATTTTGCTTTGAAAAAATTTAGAGATTTTTTTTTATATTTCAAAAAAAAAATTAAAATTACTTTCTGTTTGTTTATTATCATAAAAATTATTTTTAAAAAATATAAAACTCTTACATTTAGGTTTCTTAGTTTTAAAAATATTAAATTCTAAAAAGATATTAGAATTAACTTTTATTTTGGGGATAAAAATGATGTTCTAAAAAATCTAAAACAAACACTTTTAAAATGATAAAATAGAGTTTTGAAAAAAAAAATCTAAAACAAACACAGTTAACATTTAGAAAGTTCAACTAAAAAGGTTCTTTTTGGCCAACAAATCTACACTCCAGTTTCTACCCGTGCGATGATCTGGTAAATTATGTATAAACTTTATTCATCAACTAGGAAGTAGTTATTTTTCGACTTTTTGTTTTCTATTTTTTTTTTCTGTTACTAAAAAACTAAAAATAAAATTGTCATTATTTTAGGCATTGCTATTTTTCCTTTTCTTTTCAAAAAGGTGTAGCTTAGCAAAACAAAATCAAAATCTTTCTGCCAATTCAGCTTTGATAGTTGCCACTCCTTCTGAATCAAAATCTTCATTGTCATGAACAAATGAGCCGCATTTACTCTTCCTCTTGGTACTTTCTTAGACTTGCATTTAGCTTCAAGAGATGTATGAAGTTCTTCAACCTTTCATCTCATCAAGATTCTTAGATTATTCCAAACTTCGATGTTAGTGTCCTCAACACCTTTTCAAACTTCAACACTATTGAGGAAAAGTCCCAAAATACCTTCAAGATGTTTTAATAATAACAAACGATCTTGACTTAAGAACCATTCATGATTTTTATGCGTTTTGTTATCTAATTTCTTTGAGTGTGACCAAGTATAGAGATGAATATCTAAATTCATCTATTGTATCTAAAGTTGTTTGTGTTAACCCTCTGGTTCATAGTGGAAAGGAGACATTAGTAATTCGAAATTCGGCCGTGTGATAAGTAAAGTCAAGATAAAAAAAAAAATTCATCCAGGAATGGAACTCGGGTTCTCCCGAACAGTCGGTCATTTAATGAAACTCATTGACCACTTGAGTCAATTGTCTTGGTTGAAACTAGGTTTTTTATCACATGAATCAGAAGAAATGATAAAAAAACATGAGATCAGAATCATATGAGATCATAAGCAATTGATCAAGAACATGATATTAGAATTATTGAAGAAAACCAGAGATCATAAACATATATTAGAAACGTGTTTCACAAAATCACTTTGAAGGTTCAAATTCAAAGTTGAAGACCTATGCAATGAAGACTCAACAAGCTAGGATCATACATTCAAGAAAGTATTTATGAAGTTCACAAAGAAAATATCTCATTAGTAATTTCCTCTGATTTTTAGAGAAATGGAAAAATAAATTACAAGATACATATAGAATCAATAAATGGTATCAATTAGCTAGAAATATTAACATATAATTACAGATACTATGCTTATTATATCCAAACAATGAAATAATTGGGCTTACAACTATGGTATCTAAAAAGAATTTTGTAGCACTATTAAATTGAATCTATGTAAAGTTTGGTGTTTGGTGTAAGAAAATTCTTGAACCATGATCCTGATAGCTTTTGATATCTTTTCAAACCATTTTTATAATCTATGAAGGTCATTCCAAATCTCACTGTATATCCCTTGTGCCATTCAAAATTGTCCAACAAAGACCATGCGAAATATCCTTTTACATTTACGCCAGCCCTGTATTTACATTGGAAGAAAAAATAATTTAGTTGAATTGTTAAAAAGAAAGTGAAAATACACTGATCTTTAGGTATTAGTTAAAAATATACTTACTTAATTGCCTCTCTAAGATAAAATAGATGACGATAATGATAATCAACTCTATAAGTATCGAGAAGAGATTCCTCAAGCGATAATGATGGATCGTCGTACTCATTAATACCTACACGTTATGGAAAAAGTTCAATTATCATTCATGAGTACTTTATAAATATAAAATTACATATGGAGTAGTTCTTTTTTAGTATTTTAAGTTTAACTTTATCTAGATTAACTTTCAATAATACAAAGAGGAAAAAATGTGATATATAGTTAATTTGCGTACCATTCTCAGTAATATAAATTAAAGGGTTGTTGTACTTTTCTTTAACTTGTATCAAAAAGTCTCGAATTCCTTTTGGATAAACATACAACCAATCTGAAGCAACCTGAAAGTAAATAAATATATAGAAGTTTATCAATAACTAATTTAAACAAAACAAAAAAAAACAACTAAAATATTGAATTTTTTAGGGTTAAACACTTACATTTACACCAATGGGTTTTCCATCACGTTCAACTGCATTCACAAAAATTGAAATATATACCATTAATTTAGATTGATAAAACCACTTAAATAATCAATAAATACAAAATAGAAAGGATAGTAGGTCAAAGAGGTCCTTACATGAAAAACGAGAAAGAGAATCTGTTAGATAACTTGCTGGAGCATTACTTAATTGAGGTGCATCAGAAGCATAACATGAAGAGTAGTAATTTATCCCAATAAAATCAAATGAACCACTAACTAGTCTAGATTGCTCTTTGGTAAACTTTGGTAGTCGTGTTTTGACCAATGCTCGCATAATTTTTGGATAATCTCCATTGGTTAAGGGATCCATAAACCTATTATGAAAAAAAAATTGAATAAATTATCAAGCTCTATCTATGTACTCAACATATACATCAATTCTTTTTAAAAAAAAAATCATTTCATCAACAGACTTCCATTAAAAAATATATAGATGCACTTACCACCCAAACATAAAATCGATTGCTCGTTCAGCAGCCTTTTGATCAAGTTTGTTATCTGAGAGTGACACAAACCAATTAATGACCAAAGTTATACCAATCAAACCATTTTGAGATTCTTGATACTTGGTCTTGTACACATTAACAACTGTTGCATGAGCTAAAAGTTGATAGTGTGCAACTATATAAGGTTCTGTTCCAGAATCACCACCAGTGCAATTTGGATTAAACCAAGAAGAGCATCGACCTGGTGCCATTTCTCCGTTTGCATATCCATCTTGACTGTAAGTCCATGGCTCATTCAAAGTAATCCAATGTTTTACTCTATCACCGAATGTTTTAAAACAAAGTTCTGCATAGTCTTGGAAGTCTTTTCTGTAATTGAAGATATATAAAGATGAATGAGAAAAATAATTTTTATAATCACTTAAACAAAGTGTGCATTTTGAATTGTGTGACTCACATAATAAGGGGACTTAAGAAGCCGCCATATTCATCTTCTAAAGCTTGAGGAAGATCCCAATGAAAAAGAGTTACAAATGGTTTTAAACCATTTGCGACCAATTCATCGATGAGGTTGTTGTAATAGTCGATTCCTTCTTGATTAATTCCTCCACTTAGTTTTCCATCTGCATTAGTTAATGATCAAAGTGAAAATGAGAAACATTTAATTGTGTGAATTGAGTTTAATCATTGATATTAATAGACTACTTACTTGGAAGTATTCTAGACCAAGATATGGAAAATCTATATGCATCCAAATTCATATCCTTCATGATCCCAACATCTTCCTTATAGCGATGATAGGAATCGACTGCAACATCTCCGGTTTTTCCATCACCAATTTTTTCAGGATATCTATGAGTGAAAGTATCCCATATACTCGGTCCTCTTCCACCTTCAGATGCCGCACCTTCATACTGATAAGCAGAAGATGCAGTGCCGAAGATGAAGCCTTTGGGGAAATCATTCCTATTCAATGAACCAACTTGAGGTGTAGTAGTAATCATTTCTAAGTTGCTTTGTGATGATAGAGAGATTGTTATAAATGAGGAAAGTAAGAGAAAAAATAGAAAATATTTCATATTTGTTTTCTTTTAATGCAATTCTTGGCTATGTTTGTGTGAATTAAATTGATTGATTATGCTGATTAATTTTGTATAAGAAAGAAAAGAATGAATGAATGAATGAATTAGTGTGTTGTGTGGTTATGCTAATGAATGAATGTATTTATATAAGAATAAGAATTATAGAAAGAAACAAAGTGAAGTTGGTGGCTAGCTACAGTGGTCAGTGGCTCCTTCAGTGTAACTACCTGCCTTTCATTTTTTCTAGTCAAATTATTTTGATAGTCAGAGCTGCTATTCCATGACTCACTCACTAACCATAGGAAAGTATACAATTACGACAAAATTCCCCTCAATTATTTGTTTTAATGGACATATTTCAATTTCAATTATTTCTGCCCCTCTCCATTTTTATTTTTTTTCATTCATTAGAAAATGCATTTCAGTCTATTAAAAAAATCAATTTCAAAAAATTAAACAAATAACTAGCAAAAAATTAATCATACTTAGATCCTTAATAAACTCCCTTTAAGATGATAATTTAATTTTTCCTTAGCCATGTGTGGGATTGGCTTGGTTCTTGAAACATTTTTGCTTGGTAGAATTCATATAGCCTGTATGCAATCATAATTGGACCCTTTCCTTTTAATATTTTTCTACATTTCTCTCCTAATATATTTTTTTCACCGCCAATGGTCAATTGATGACGATTGGTATTTTTCTCCTAATATTCTATCTTTTTTAATTTCACTTTCTCTCTTGATCAATTTTAATGAAGAGAGAGAGAGTGTGTGAGATTAAGAGAGATAGAGAGTTAAAAGAATATTAAAGGAGATAATCCAAATCCACATACAATCTGAAATATTCTTGACTAGATCATGATGTCCATTTAGCTCCAATGGTATACAATTGAATTTTTAGATAAATCTTTCAAAGCTTGAGATTGTACATTTTTAAATTACTCTTTGATGATTCACTTCTCAATCTCTTGTCTTTAGATTATTTGTTGTGAAGATTGTTCATATAAGATGCACATATTCTACTAGAGATGGTTGACAGCCAATTTTTATATTGTGCAGGCATTAACACAAAAATTAGTTCACTGAAGTTCCAAAGAACTTCTTAATTAGATTAAAATAATTAATACACAATGTCATATTTCCATAAATTGAGTATCAATTTTTTCTACATATTACTTAAGACTTACTTAACCTTTTAAGATTAAGTATTCTGACCTAGATTTTTCTCACTTTCATACTTAAATAGGATAGGATGACTGAATTAACACACAGCTTGGTCATTGAAAAATTATTAAGTATCCTATGATTTTGTAACTCTCAAATCGCTACTTCACACCAATTGAGTTGTTTTGCGTAGATTTTGTCTTTTCTTATCATTGAGGATTTTATAATAAGCTACGACTCAGATCATGATTGCCTATAGTAGACATTTCACGCCGTTTCGAATTCACGTTAATATTAACCATTAATTTGAAATCAAATAGTTTAAACCGTAGAGTCAAATCATACAGTAAAATGATCTCAACCGTCAATTTAAATTGGACGGCTGAGAGGGTGACACAGTTACAGCAGAAAATTCAATATCCTTGTTAGCTTGTTTGATACTAAACTTACAATTAGATGAGTTTTAATAACATCTTTGTCGGGTCTGAAAGTGAATTTTAACAAGAGTATGCTGGTTGGGGTGAATATCTCGGACTCGTGGTTACGTGAGGCCGCGTCTGCGCTGCGGTGTAGGGTGGGGGGAATCCCCTTCCTCTATCTGGGTCTTCCTATCGGCGGGGATCCGAGACGTCTGGGTTTTTGGGAACCGGTTTTGGCGCGCATTAGGAGTAGACTGTCTGGATGGGGGAGTCGTTTTCTATCTTTTGGTGGTCGTCTGGTTCTTCTTAAATCTGTCTTGACTTCGTTGCCTGTCTATGCACTTTCCTTCTTCAAAGCACCCTCTGGTATTATCTCGTCTATTGAATCTCTTCTGATTCATTTCTTTTGGGGGGGATGTGAGGAATCTAGGAAAACCTCTTGGATTAACTGGAAAACTGTATGCTTGCGTAAGGAGTATGGAGGTTTGGGGGTTAGACAGCTTAGGGAGTTTAACATTGCCTTGTTGGGCAAATGGTGCTGAAGGACGTTGGTGGAGCGTGGAGGGCTTTGGTTTAGAGTGTTGGTGGCCCGATATGGTTTAGAGCAGGGCAAGTTGAGGGAGGGAGGGAGGAAGGATGGGGTCAGCCTGGTGGAGGGAGATTGTGAGGATCAGAGATGGAGTAGGCGGGGTTAGGGACGGGTGGTTTGGGGAGGGTGTGGTGAGGAAGGTGGGGGATGGGACAGATACATTTTTTCTGGACTGATCCCTGGATGGGAGGGAGTTCTTTACGTGAGCGATTTGAGCGCCTGTTTGATCTAGCGGCTACCAAGTCGTGCACTGTTGCTGAGATGTGTGGTGCAGGGTGGGAGGCAGGGGGGCTGCGTGGGTGTGGAGGAGACATCTGTGGGCGTGGGAGGAGGAGCTTTTAGGGGAGTGTCAGGCTTTATTGCTTACTGTGGCTTTGCAGGTTGGGTCCTCTGACAGGTGGTTGTGGCGGTATGATCCTATTTCAGGCTACTCAGTTCGTGATGCGTACCAGGTTTTGACCTCTCAGGACGCGATTGTTATAGGGGAGGCTGAGGATCTTATATGGCACAGACATGTTCCTTTGAAGGTGTCTATTTTTGCTTGGCGCCTCTTGCGTGATCGGTTGCCCACAAAGGCAAATCTTGTATCTCGCGGCATTCTCGCTCCAGATCTTCACTCTTGCGTTGCAGGCTGCGGTAGCATTGAGACAGCTCAGCACTTATTTCTATCATGCAGCACTTTTGGTTCTCTTTGGGCCTTAGTTCGGTCTTGGATTGGCTTCTCGGCGGTGGATGCTTACAGCCTCACAGATCACTTCTTGCAGTTCACTTACTCGGCTGGGGGCCTCCGAGCTCGGCGATCCTTCCTTCAGCTCATATGGCTCGCGTGTGCTTGGGTAGTGTGGAATGAAAGAAATCTCCGGGTCTTCAGAAATTCGGCGAGTTCTGTTCATCAGCTTCTGGACAAAGTCAAGCTCTTCTCCTTTCGGTGGCTGCGTGCGACGGATGTTACTTTAGCTACCAACTATCATTACTGGTGGTCGAGCCCATTGCTTTGTTTGGGCATTGACTAATTTTCACTCATGTTGCTTACTTGGACTTTTTGTAAACTTTTGTATAGCTCCTTGGCACGTCTTGTGCTGAGGGATTGCTACTTTCTCGCGGTATATATATATTCCATTTTCACTTTTTCAAAAAAAAAAAAAAAAAAAAAAAAAAACATACGAGTCTAATTTGAGTGAAAAAAATTAAAAACACTGGAGTAGTTCTTTTTGAAACTAACATTGGAGTAGTTGAGTGCAAGCAATATCCAAATATTTTGATTACGTCTTGTCTCCAACGTTAATAGATCGCTCCATTTTATATTGTCCAAATACAATTCATATATACTTTTTGTTCCAAACACTGGAAAATGAGAAAAACATTAATCAGATCATCCGTTTTCTTGAGTTTTTTTTTACATCTTAATATATAAGAATAATAACTTGCAAACAAAAGTAGTAAGAAATTTAAGACACTTAAACAAATTATTTATGAAAAAAAATTAATTGAAAGAGAAGAACTCAACTTGTATATTTAACAGATTTTCATAAAGAAATTAGACACCGTGAAATTAATATTAGTGACCTAAAAAATAATTAGAAACTTTGTATTGTATAAAAAAATAAATCAAATAATTAAGATAAGATTTTCATCAGGGCCGGCCCAGAGCAAGTGCAAGCAGCCCTATAGCTCTGGGCTTCAAATTTTAGAGGGCCTCAAATTATTTTTTTTTCAAATTCATGATATAAAGTATCAATTAAGTAGTTATGCGAAGCAAAATAATCATCAAATTCGGAATAGCCTAGTGGCCACGATTTGTCTTAAGCGCTTGTATACTTGGGGGGTCGCGTGTTCAACTCCCCCTGAGACACTTTTTTTCAATTTATTTTAGGACATTATTAAGACAACTATAAAATTAACAAATATTGAAATAAATTTAATGAGAAGTGCTAAGCACAAACGCTTAGACACACTCTTTTTGACACCGCCTCCCTCATTGGTCCACGTTGCTATTTTAGATAATATTGTAACAGGCAACCGGCTCCATTTTGAACTGAATGAAAAGTCTTTTATTTTATTTTTATTTTGTTGTTCAAAAAATTGCTTAAAATGATGAAATTAACGAAAAAATAATTAAAAATGGTGCAAATCAGAGTATTTTGGAATGTTGGTGCTGCAAACTCATTGCGGCAAAGCCACCTTCATTCTTCTTATGGCAAAGCCACCTTCAAGATCCACTGTAACGGCAACGACATGGAGGCTTTCCTCCTCCAACAATAACAATTTATTGATTTCATCGCATAAGATCAAAACAGAATTATGCTGGCAAAAGCAACGGTGACAAGCATCGTTATTTTCAGGGTTCTGCCATGGCTTCAAACAATTGCGGTGGAAAATCTGCATCCTTGTATTGAATTAAAGTGAATCTGAAAAACAACATAAAATTGGGTATCTATTTGTTGAAATTTAGGATAATCAATTTGCTATTCATGAAATTGGGTATCCAATTTATGAATTTTAGCAGTTCACAATCGTTATTATATATAAGCTATGAGAAACGATGGGTATCTGGAAGGGGATGGAAAAGTGTAGAAAGTTGGTTTGGCTACAAAGAAGGTGTAATCCTTCTATTTTTTTATATTTAAATAAAAAATAAATGGTATGTATTTCTTCCAAACCAGTATAGCCGGTTACTAGGTAATGGGTTTTCAGAAAATGATGATGTGGACCAATAATAAAGAGTGTGTTAAAAAGAGTGTGTTAGAGAGTTTGTTGATAGCATTTCTCAAATTTAATAGAGTAATATGTATAGAACAAAATTACACAAATTATTTAAAAAATTGTTTCCTTTTAAGTTGTAATTTTATTTAAAAAAAAACTATCAATATTTTATGATTTGTTTTACAGGAACTATCGGTATTTAATGATATTAACTTGAAAATATATTTTATTATTATTGGTTACAATATGATTATTTTTTATATTGTTGATATTATTTACATTTTAAATAAAATATTTCATTTTTTTAATTAAAAATAATCATTTTATTAATTTTATTTTATATTTAAAGGGTCTCTTTTCTTATTTGTTCGGGACCTCCAAATGTTCAGGGACGGCCCTGATTTTCATTAAGATAATTTATTTTTCAAATCCTCCGATTTTTAGAGGAATGAATCCATGAAAATTAGGAGTTCAATGGAAGATAAGTAAAGTATGGTAAAAAATTATTTCATACATAATTCAAGTTCGGGTTCTCACAAAACTTTTGTCTTTTAATAGAGTTCATTAACCACTTGAATTGTATTGTATCATATCTCATATAATTTCTTTATTTATAATGAATTAAAAACATTTTTTTTGTTTAACACTCCAATTACTAGGGTAAATAAGTCTTCTTAAAAATGGAACTCATTTATCATCGAATTCAAATTCTTTGAATGTTTGTCCTACAAAGAAATCTTAATATATATTTTCCAAATCAACAAAGAAAAAACGTGAGGAGCATATGATAATAAGAAATTCAAATAATTGGTTAGCGAGTGATAGTCATAGAAGAGCAGCGGCGTCACAATTGACTAGAAAAAAAATGAAAGGCAGGTAGTTACACTGAAGGAGCCACTGACCACTGTAGCTAGCCACCAACTTCACTTTGTTTCTTTCTATAATTCTTATTCTTATATAAATACATTCATTCATTAGCATAACCACACAACACACTAATTCATTCATTCATTCATTCTTTTCTTTCTTATACAAAATTAATCAGCATAATCAATCAATTTAATTCACACAAACATAGCCAAAAATTACATTAAAAGAAAACAAATATGAAATATTTTCTATTTTTTCTCTTACTTTCCTCATTTATAACAATCTCTTTATCATCACAAAGCAACTTAGAAATGATTACTACTACACCTCAAGTTGGTTCATTGAATAGGAATGATTTCCCCGAAGGCTTCATCTTCGGCACTGCATCTTCTGCTTATCAGTATGAAGGTGCGGCATCCGAAGGTGGAAGAGGACCGAGTATATGGGATACTTTCACTCATAGATATCCTGAAAAAATTGGTGATGGAAAAACCGGAGATGTTGCAGTTGATTCCTATCATCGCTATAAGGAAGATGTTGGGATCATGAAGGATATGAACTTGGATGCATATAGATTTTCCATATCTTGGTCTAGAATACTTCCAAGTAAGTGGTCTAGTAATATAAATGATTAAACTTAATTCATCCAATTAAATGTTTCTCATTTCTCACTTTGATCATTGACTAATGCAGATGGAAAACTAAGTGGAGGAATTAATCAAGAAGGAATCGACTATTACAACAACCTCATCGATGAATTGGTTGCAAATGGTTTAAAACCATTTGTAACTCTTTTTCATTGGGATCTTCCTCAAGCTTTAGAAGATGAATATGGTGGCTTCTTAAGTCCCCTCATTATGTGAGTCACACAATTCAAAATGCACACTTTGTTTAAGTGATTATAAAAATTATGTTTCTCATTCATATTTATATATCTTCAATTACAGAAAAGACTTTCAAGATTACGCAGAACTTTGCTTTAAAACATTCGGTGATAGAGTAAAACATTGGATTACTTTGAATGAGCCATGGACTTACAGTCAAGATGGGTATGCAAATGGAGAAATGGCACCAGGTCGATGCTCTTCTTGGTTTAATCCAAATTGCACTGGTGGTGATTCTGGAACAGAACCTTATATAGTTGCACACTACCAACTTCTAGCTCATGCAACAGTTGTTAATGTGTACAAGACCAAGTATCAAGAATCACAAAATGGTTTAATTGGTATTACATTGGTCATTAATTGGTTTGTGCCACTCTCAGATGACAAACTTAATCAAAAGGCTACTGAGCGGGCTATAGACTTTATGTTTGGGTGGTAAGTACATCTATATATATCTTTTTTAAATGAAAGTCTTTATTATAATTGATGAAGATTTTTTTTTTAATTTTGAAAGAATTGATGTAGATGTTGAGTACATAGATAAAGCTTATATAATTATACTATACAAATTAACAGCGATAATTTATTCCATTTCTTTGTTTCATAACAGGTTTATGGATCCCTTAACTAATGGAGATTATCCAAAATCCATGCGAGCATTGGTTAGAACACGACTACCAAAGTTTACTAAAGAGCAATCTAGACTAGTTAGTGGTTCATTTGATTTTATTGGAGTAAATTATTACTCTTCCTGTTATGCCTCTGATGCACCTCAATTAAGCAATGCCCCAGTGAGTTACCTAACAGATTCTCTTTCTCGTTTTTCATGTAAGCACCTCTTTGGCCTACTATACTATCTATTTTTTATTTATTGATTAATTATATTATTTTATCAATTTAAATTAATGGTATACCTTTCAATTTTTGTGAATGCAGTTGAACGTGATGGAAAATCCATTGGTGTAAATGTAAGTGTTTGACCCTAAAAATTGCAACGTTTTACATGTTTTTTCTTGGCTTTGTTTAAATGAGTTATTGATGAATTTCTATATAATTATTTACTTTCAGGTTGCTTCAAATTGGTTGTATGTTTATCCCAAAGGAATTCGAGACTTTTTGATACAAGTTAAAGAAAAATACAACAACCCTTTAATTTATATTACTGAGAATGGTACGCAAATCAATTGTAATATATCATATTTTGTCCTATCAAATTACTATTGAAAGTTATTTCTAAACAAAGTTAAACTTAATATATTAAAAAGGAACTCTTTATTTAAGATATATACCAATTTCCAAATAGAAATTTAATTTTATTACTCATGAATGATATAATTGAACTTTTTCATAATGTTTGTAGGTATAAATGAGTATGACGATCCATCATTATCACTCGAGGAATCTCTTCAAGATACTTATAGAGTTGATTATCATTATCGTCATCTATTTTATCTTAGAGAGGCAATTAAGTAAGTATATTTTTTATATATATCTAAAGATGATTTACATTTCACTTTGTTTCAATGAATTTTCAACTAAATTATTCTTTCTTGGAAAAATAGGGCTGGTGTAAATGTAAAGGGATATTTTGCATGGTCTTTGTTGGACAATTTTGAATGGCACAAAGGTTATACTGTGAGATTTGGAATGAACTTTATAGATTACAAAAATGGTTTGAAAAGATATCAAAAGCTCTCGGGATTATGGTTCAAGAATTTTCTCACACCGAACACCAAAGTTTCTATAAATTCTATTTAACATGTTACAATTTTTTTGATAAACACAGTAGTTGTAAACCCAATTATTATTATTTCACTGTGAATATATAGCAAGTATACCATTGGTAATTGTATGTAAATATATTATTTATAATTGATGTCATTTGTTGATTCTATATATGTATCTTGTAATTTATTTTTCCATCTCTCTAAAAATTGGAGGAAAATATTAAATAAGTCATTTTATTCTCATTTGTGTTGTTACGTTGAATAATGAAAACTATAAATTAAGGTCATATGTCACATGTTTTGACAATACATAGAGTGCCACTAGTTAAACAGAAAAAACATAGAGGAAACAATGTTCATACTTCATGGTTTCAATGTAGTAATACCTTAGTAAAAAGCTAGTTAATTAAAAACTTAAAAAAACTAAAAAGTGATTAAGATCTACAATATTTGGAACTGCATAATCTCCTAAGCACTTCCTGTTGCATAAAGACCGGTCCACTGCACTAGTCTCCTGAAGTCTGAGGCTAAAATTGAGTCCATTAACGCGAGACAGCTCAGGACCCCGTCCTTTGTCACCAGAAAAAAAAAATTACGCAATTGAAAAAATTTCAGTTACAACTTTGCTTTAACGGATCAAGGATTTGGGGTTCAACAGACACCGAAAACTACACTAAACTAATAAACTAATTTCTTTCATTCAACTTGCTTGATCATTACACTCCACAATGTCCTTATTTATAGCACTAGTATCCTACTAACCTTCTAAAATGCATGACTCCAAACCTAAAAATTATTTAATGCAACTTCGGCTATTCTACTGGACTTATATTGGGTCATTAAAATTTTGTAAAGGGCTTAGGTTCCCATTCACTGAGATTGAACATAAACCCTGAAGCAATTGTGTATAAGTAGGAGAATGTATTGTACTCTAAAGTGTGTGGAATAATAAACTTTCTCTTTTATCTCTGATCATATTTTCACCTTTGTTTAGTGTTTCATTTTCTTCTTCACAAAATCTCTTGTAAATTTTCATCCAATCCATTTCCATTTCCATATCTACATACCAAGACCCTATATCATAATGATTCATCTTCATTTTTCATCCTGCACCACCCTTTTTCTTTTGGCTAAATTAAAAAAAAAATTATAGGGTGTAGATTTGCACCAAAATCCCTCCTGAAAAATTCTCCCTGGAGAAAATCCATGCTCATCATCATAATAATATATGGAAACCAAATTATAGAAAAAAATAGTTTTTTTTTACACAAGAAATAGTGGATTGATCAGATAAATTGAGTGGTGTTTGCGGTTCGATTTGAATTGATTTTGAACTAAAACATTCGATTCAAAGTTAAAATTACAAACGATTCGGTTTTGGATAACTACTTCAAAAAATCCGATCCAATTTTGTACGGTTTAATTTGGATCGAATTTTGAGTATCCATATTACAAATTCAATTTTTAAAAAAAATATTAATGTCATAAAAACATTGTGATAATTCGATGTAAAAAAAAAAATAAAATATATTACAAATTAATGTTTTGGAATGACAATTATCTATTATATTTGAAACATATGAAATAGTAAAAAACAACTAGATTATATTGAAATAATAAGTAGTATTTTTTTTTGATAAATAATAAGTAGTATTAAAAAAATTAAAAACCAACAAGATGATAGATGATTGCAGTATATCATATTAATAAAAAGTTAAATAAGTGTTAAAATATATGTATTTGGCCCGGTTAGTTTGGATCGATTTTCAAAAATAAATCCAAAATCCGGTATGATTTGGCGATTTTCACAAATGAAAATCCAAATACATACAAAAATATCCAATTGTTTGTGATTTTCGATTTTTTTTTGTATTGGTTTATGATTTTTTTTATTGGTATTGTTTGAACACCCTTAGATAAAACTTACGGTATTAATTACAAAATTCAACAAATAGTGGTTAAAGTCACTTAATACCAGAACTGATCTCCAAATCAAATTAAATTAGTAGTAAAAACAAAAAATAAATAACAATAAATTCCACAAAACTTAAACATTTAATCTCTACAATTCTGCGCATATAATACTCTTTTTACATCTCAAATAATATATTTCTCATAACAGAGAGAGAGAGAGAGTATACATTACACATAACACACGGTGCTTGGTACAATAATATATGCCTCACCTACCCACTATACTAAACTATCCTATCTATTGAATATATTGAAACCACGTTCTTCATTCATCATCGTTAATTACATTACACTGGAAACAGATTTCCCGCTTTTACAGCAGGACGCTGTAATAGTTCAGGACCGTTCGATCAAGATTGTGTGGTTGAAAGTGTTTTGAGTATATTTATAAATGAATTATTATAATCTGTCCGATCTAAAATTGAATGGCCGGGATGAAAGAGTGCGGGAAATTTTGTGGTTTCCCTACAGCAGGGAACCCAGATCCCATTACACTCACCCCACCCACTTATATATTTAACTTACCATTCTTCAACCTTAAACATACACACATGCTTCATGCTTCATGCTTCAACATTTCATTTCTCATTCATTCCAAATTCAACAACATGACTCTTACTCAAACCTTTACAATTTTCTTTCTCTTGTTTGCTCTTTACTGCGGTTTGGACCCATTTAACCACAGTCCCATATCAAATTTCCCTAATTTTGATGCCAAAAAGATTGACATGCCACCATGGTCTGAGATTCCTGATGATAGAGATGAACACAATTTGTTACAAAATTCAGAGATTAAATTCTTGAACCAAGTACAAGGACCTGAAAGCATTGTCTTTGACCCTCTTGGTCGTGGCCCTTATACTGGTCTAGCTGATGGTACAATTGTCTTCTGGAATGGACATTCTTGGCTTCATTTTGCTTATACCTCACCAAACAGGTTTGTTACAATTCCTTTCCTAAGACTGTTATTTTCTGTTCATTCTTTAGATTAGAAATTGAATTATGTCATTTTCTCAAATTATTATTGGTGTCTGACGTATCACTGTCCGTGTTTCACCGATTATATAAAAGTTATTTAGAAATTTAGAACACATATAATTACATTGAATTACGTGTCACTGTCGTGTCCCGTGTCTGTGTCGACATATGATTGAATCCTTATAGAGGTTGGATTTTGGACTGATAAAGACTTGTGAGATCGAATCCTTCCACCAACATTTCTAACAACTGATTACTAACATTATTTGTCTCTTAAGGAATAGTGATTATCTTAGAATGAGTGATTCTTTGGACAATTGTATAGTCATATGTATTTAACTGCATTCATAGATTAACATGAGGACTATTAGTGTATTCTTTTAGTGTATTCATAGATTTAACTGCGAAGATAAAAGACCAAAATAAACTCTTAAAAAGCAAATGACCAATATGAATTTTTAGTAAAAGATAAAGGACTAGGTAGATACACATTTTAGACTAATTTTAAGATTTAACAAGTTTTATTTGCGATAGCCTATGATTAAATGGTAATGAATTTTCTTCTTTCTCTATTTCAAAATCAGGTCATTATGTAATCCTCTTCCTATACAAGAAGCAACACCATTTAGTTATGTGAAGACTGAACATATTTGTGGAAGGCCTTTGGGACTAAGATTTCACAAGAAAACAGGTGAATTGTACATTGCAGATGCATATCTTGGACTCATGAAGGTAGGGCCCGAGGGCGGTTTAGCAACGTCTCTTGTAACTGAAGCTGAAGGGGTGCCTTTAAGGTTTCCTAATGATGTTGATGTTGATTCAGAAGGAAATGTTTATTTTACAGAAAGCAGTACTATTTATCAGAGGAGGTATGATTTTGTTATTAAACTTTTCAGATGCTGAATTGCGCAACCTTTTGAAATTTTCATCATTTTTTGTTCAAGAAAAGTATTCAAATAAAGTTGAATTTCCATTTATTACCCTATAGCAGTTAAGGGAACCTTGTTACTATTTGGTCATAGAGTGGTGACAGCATGATGAGAAGTTTGATGTATCTTGAAGTTCTGAAGTATAAAATACTGATAATTTTTGTACAGGAATTTCATTCAGTTGGTATTTTCCGGGGATGATAGTGGAAAAGTTTTGAAATACAACCCTACAACAAAGGAAACCACAGTTCTTGTCAGGAACACTCAATTCCCAAATGGCATTTCCTTAAGCAAAGACGGTTCCTTCTTTGTTTTTTGTGAAGGATCTATCGGAAGGTCAGTAAATCTTACCTCTTTAGCTAGCCGATTCTTTTTTCCTTCCGGATAGACAAATAATAAGTGGATTATGTTAGTTTTCAGTGTTTGAACTTTGGACCTCTTGGTTAGTATTCCTTCGGTGTGCCTCGGCTCACCAGCCTAGCTGCCTATTTCTAAATTTTACCTGCTATAGCATATTAGTATGATATTTCCTTTAAAATAAAACTAAAAAATTAATGTTTGCAAGTCCTATATTACATTCTTATGTCTGAAATACTCATGTTAATATAAGTGTTACCGTGTTACTCCCTCCGTCCCACAATAATCGACCTTTCTGAACAAACAATTATTTCAAAATAACTGTTACGCTATTCTTAATTTGTGTTAAATTGTCAAATATGTTTATTATTGTGGGCTGGAGGGGGTACCTTTTTAAATCATTTGTCGTTTTTGTGTAGGTTGCGTAAATACTGGCTAAAAGGAGAAAAAGCCGGAACTTCAGAGATCTTAGCAATCCTACCTGGAGCTCCTGACAATATTAGGGTAAATGAAGATGGTGATTTTTGGGTGGCACTTCATTGTAGAAGATCTATGTATGCACACATTACTGGTTTATATCCATGGATAAGGAAAGTTATACTCAAGCTTCCTATACCAACAAAGTATCAATATTTGTTTCAAATTGGAGGGAAGCAACATGGAGTGATTGTGAAGTATAGTCCTCAAGGCAAATTGTTGCAGATATTGGAGGATAGTGAAGGAAAAGTTGTTAGAGCAGTGAGTGAAGTTGAGGAGAAAGATGGTCAACTTTGGATAGGAAGTGTTCTTATGCCTTTTATTGCAATTTATAAACTTTAACTTCTTTTCTACCTTCAATTATTAGATCTATCATTATTCACAAAGTTTAATTTTAATTGAAAGTTGTCAATAATGTACTTAAGTTCTAAGTGGAAATAGAAATCATGGAATGAGCTTTGCTTCCATATTTTCCTTTTTCTATTAGTAACCATGTGATTTGGCTCAAATGATGAGTTCAAATTTTAGGTAGAATAATTTTTTGTTAGACTTTATTTTTTTCTTGATTGAACTCCAGATTATCAGGGTCTCATTCCCCTAGGAACTAGAAGCTTAACACAAAAAACCAGCTTTTTTAGTTGAAATAACAAAAAGTAAGAGTAGATAGAATAAGAATGTCTGTCATAAAAAAAAAAAAGATAGAATAAGAATGTCTTAGTTTGCTCTCCATGTATTCTACTTACCAATGCTGCATGTAAACATTGTTCCGTAATAAAGAAGTTCCTTTTTCTCCGATTTTGTTTTTTGAAACGGCTAATTATATTAAGAGCAATGCTATTTTTTACGAAGGATGCACCACAAGAAACGCAAGAACGTGTGGTCAGTCATGTGCTATACTTAGCCACACCACACATTCCAACTACTAATTTGGATTTGGATCCTTTCCTGCTCTTTCAATTCAGCTTTCTCTCCTTTTCTTAATTCACTGGTGAATGACTCAAAGAAGAAAAATTATGAAAGAGAGAGCGAAAGAGATGGGATGAATGGTTGAGATCGGTGCTGAATGAACAACATAAGAGATCCAAATTCTACTAATTTGACTATACTAATTCATGTTAAAATCACAAAAATAAATAAATTTAAATGGTGTCGATTTTCGGTGGAGAGAGATATTAAAAACCATATCACATTCATCAAAAGTCATGAATAAAAAGGATCCTATGAAGCACGGACACAGACACGGACTCCTGACACGACACGGACACTGACACATCGACACCGATAATATTTTAAGAAAATAACATAATTAAGTATAATCATAAGTGTCGGTGTCGTGTCGGTGTCCGATACCAACACATGTCCGACACAGACACAACTAATTTAAAAAGTGTATATGCTTCATAGATTATGAACAACCTCATTTATTTGTCTCTTAATAAACTCAACATGGGAGTTTGCCAAATTGGAAGAGAACATCTTCTTACACTGTTTGATAATGTCTCCAAATTTAAAATTGTCAATATTGTTATTGTTGAAGTTATTGACAACCCTTTTGGAGTCTTACTCAAAAATCACACTGTTAAGATATCCACATCAAGGAGTGAGTACTGCTCTGTCTTTGCAAGAACAAATCATCGTTGATGATCATCCCGAATACACACCTCTATACCAACCTTATCATGCGATCTTGAAAAATAAGTCTCAACACTACATTTCAAATTTAAACTTCCTGAAACAGGCTTCGTCTAAACATTACTTTCTACGACCTGAGTGGGTTGAAGTTGTTTTTCATTCACATCTTTAGCATTCCTTCAACCTGATAGAAAGGACATTCCTTTGTCAAACACAATAGCTCGAGGAGATCTTTCATTCCTCCACACAACATCATTTCTTTGTTTTCGTATAGACCACATAATGCATGCAGACACATTAAGCACACAAGCTGCTACCTAGTCAAAACCATTCAATTACGCACTATAATATATGTTGTTCCGTAAATCAGATCTTTGCCAACATAATCTTCTGTTTTGACACATAAAGAATATATGCAAACTATCTTCAACGTCATCATCACAAAGTGCGCGCACACACATATACACACACCTATTTAGGCAGTCAACTCCCCAACATTGCAATCTAATTCTAGTAGGCAAGCAAATACGACATACTCCCCAATAGAAGTTTTTTTACCTTCAAAGGACATTTGATTTTTCACAAGAGTTGTCGATGAACTTTCTGAAAAACAATTTTTTTTTAAAAAAATAAAGTTTATTTTTAATTTAATAATTATTAGTCAATTTTTTTTATTTCATTACCCTTGGTCTCGAAATCAGAATCTTCTTAAAGAAGCCCAAATTTATTTTATTTATTTTTATAATAAATAAAAATAATAATATTAGATACTCTAGTCTACACACAACACATACATCACAGACTCACAGCTCGAACACACTTTCGTTCTTTCTTTCCGTTCTCCCGCCTCGACGCACAAATGGTATGTTAGGGTTCTTCATTCTTCTTCTCTCGATTTTCCTCTTTCATTTTCCATATCTAATTTTTATTTTCTTCTTTAAATCTTTCAATTACAGAGTGATATAAGAAAGTGGTTCACGAAATCACATGAAAAAACCAACAATGCCGCTGGTAACTCCAACAAACCCTCCGATCAACCTAAACCTTCTCCGGCTAAACCTAACCCGGAGAAAACGGTTAGTACTGTTATGCTTTTACTATTTCTTTTTCATGAGTTTTTTTTTTAATCCCTATATGCGAAGTGTTTGTGAGGTTAAAATACTGATTTAGTTTCGGGATTTATAGATTCTATTGTATGATGCATGAATGAGAAACTTACGAAATTTGAAGAATGCGAGAGTTTGGCATGTCGTTTTGGATGATTATTGTTTATTAAGCACGAACACTGGACATGACACTGACATAGACATGGATACGTTGACACTGACACCGGTAAAATATTGAGAAATTGAATTAATTGAACGTAATTGTATGTGCTGGTGTCGGACACGGTTTGTTAGTTTGCATGTAGAAGTAATGATTTGGTTGAGTTTTTTTTTATCAACTGAAAATTGCTCATTTTTTACTGGAAAATGCTGAATGTTACGAGACAATCAGTGCACGAATTGCACGATTATTTTTAATTGGTTCATTTTGACACGTAAGCCAGACATGATTTTGCGTCAAAGATGGAAGTAACGGTATTTTGTTTTCATAAATACAATACACGTGCTTGAGAGAGGAGGATTTTCACATGTTCATGCGTTTCTGGATGATTCCCCTTTGTAACAAATAGCACCACTCTTTTTAATAACTAGTACAATTAACGGTATATTGTTTTATTAAAAACAATACACGTGCGTGAGAGAGGAGGTTTTCACATGTTCACTTGTTTCTCGTCGGTTCCCCTTTGTGACCAATAGCATCAATCTTTATAATAACTAGTATTAGTACCAACACGTGTGGCAACACTGGTCTGTAGAGAGTGTCGCATCACACATATAAGTAAATAAATAAGTGGAGTGAATCATAGTTTTCTTATTAGTACTCAATAGATTTGCATGATTCATTAAAGAATGGTTCTTGGTAAATGATTCCCCATGATTAATGAGTTTCATTAAGAGCTTCACAATTAACGGAACTAATTGTCTCTCAGTAGGGCTTAGGACTAGTTTGTATTTCATCATATGAAAACTTGTGAGTGTAAAGGAAAAAAATGTCTTTTTGCAGGTGCCTGAAGGTCAAACAAGTTCGGGCAGAAGGAAAACTAGCAAATATTTTAATACGGATAAACCAAAGGCAAAAGAAGAGGTAGAAACGCAGGCGCTATCTGCTAAAAGAAAGACTATGAAGGACAGTAATGAAGATGATGAAGATGACACTGTTCGGCCCACTAATCAAAAGAAGTTAGCTGGTTCAACTCCTACAAAAAAATTGAAGAGTGGGTCGGGTAGGGGAATCCCACAGAAACCTGTAGATTTGGATGAAAGTGATGAAGACGATCAGAAAGATGTCGTGTCTTCTATTAAATCTGGTGGAAGGGGTCGCGGTGGAAGAGGAGCATCAACACAAGCAACTGGTGGGAGAGGCCGAGGGGGTGGTAGGGGGACCACTCAGAAATCTGCAGATTTGGAAGAAATTGACGAAGATGACGACAAAAATGCTGTGTCTCCTGCTAAATCTGGTGGAAGGGGTCGTGGTGGAAGAGGAGCTTCAACACAAGCATCTGGTGGAAGGGGCCGAGGGGGTGGTAGGGGTGGATTCATGAATTTTGGTGAAAGAAAAGATCCTCCACACAAGGGAGAAAAGGTTTGAACTTATCAAAAATCCAGATCTATGAATTGATATTTTTTCTTATTAATGCACTGAAACTTCTTTCGTGTTGTCAGGAAGTCCCTGAAGGTGCTCCTAACTGTTTAGATGGTTTAACTTTTGTAATCAGTGGAACACTGGACAGGTATTCACATAAATCTGTAGACTTGCACGAAGCAGAACTTTGTTTACAGATTATTGCTTGCCCATCTCTCACTCCCTCTTTCTCAATTTATTACTTTGTTGATGTTCATGTTCATGTTCTATTTCCATGTACAAGTTTTAGGTCATCAATTATTTCATGTCATTTTAACTCTTTTCAGTCTTTATATTTTTTTCTTTTGCAAATTTACAGTTTGGAACGAGAAGAAGCTGAAGATTTGATTAAACGCCATGGTGGCCGTGTCACTGGATCAGTCAGCAAGAAAACAGTAATATAATGCTTTTTATTCAATTGCAACTAAATTTAATTAATCTGCATGCGATTAACATCTTTTGTTTGCAGAATTTTTTGTTATGTGACGAGGATATTGGGGGAAGGAAGTCTGAAAAAGCAAAAGAGCTAGGGTTGGCATTCCTATTTCTGTACTTTTAAATATTACAAGGTATTTTAAAAGGTTTACACACTTTTCTAACACCTACATTTCTCTTTATTTAGAACTAAATTCCTCACAGAGGATGGATTGTTTGATATGATTCGGGCATCAAAACCTGCAAAAACTCCCAAGCAAGAGGAATGCAAAAAACCTGTGAATAAGGCTGTTGCAGTGCCACTGCCATCCCCGTCAAAAGTTCCTCTGAAGGTCGAAACCAAAGGTAAACCCTATGAAGCGTTTTGTGGTTTTATGCTACTTGTGTCGTCCTTTTGATTTCCTTTCTTAGTATTGATGAGTTAGCAGCAGCTCTTAAAGTTGTTACAATCAAAAGGTGTTCATTTACTTATGTTCTGACTTGTGTTCCTTTATCACAAATGCAGCCCCTTTGTCTTCATGCTCACTTTCCAACCAAGCCAAGCCTAAGACAGCTACTACCATTCAGTCTAATTTGACGTGGACAGAAAAACACCGACCTACAAACCCAAAGGATATCATAGGGAATCAGTCACTTGTATAATAACTTCTTCATTACCATATTTCGGTGGTTAATTTTTATCTTATGTATGCTCGGATATGGATCATCATTTTCACTTTTCTTAAATGTAATTGTATATAGGTTTCACAGCTTCGAAATTGGTTGAAAGGTTGGCATCAGCAATTTTCTAACACTGGTGGCAATGAAAAAGGAAAAAAGCAGAATGACCCTAATTCCAAAAAGGCTGTTTTGTTAAGTGGAACCCCTGGTATAGGCAAAACAACTTCAGCAAAGCTGGTGTGTCAGGAGCTTGGTTTCCAAGCCATAGAGGTGAGGTGACATTTCTAATTAAATTTGTATACAGCGAAGGTATTCTTCCATGACCTAATTTTCCTCTCATGTTGGTCGATATTTGTGTTGAAGGTAAATGCTAGTGATAGCCGTGGAAAAGCGGATAGCAAAATTGAAAAAGGAATTAGTGGAAGCAATGCAAATTCTATCAAGGAACTTGTGAATAATAAGGCATTTGGTCGTGATAAGGATTGGTTGGTCACTCGATATTGTAATAAGTAATTTGTGAGTCCATAACTTACACCTTGTTAAGTCTCTATAACTGTAAATTTCAGGTCAAAGCTGTCCAAAACCGTTCTTATTATGGATGAGGTTGATGGGATGTCAGCTGGTGATAGGGGTGGTGTTGCTGATCTTATTGCTAGCATCAAGATATCAAAAATTCCTATCATCTGCATTTGTAATGACCGTTATAGCCAGAAACTAAAAAGCCTAGTTAACTACTGTTTACTTCTTAGTTACCGGAAGCCTACAAAGCAACAGGTCTTTCTTGCATACCACTCACTGCCAGATGTTGTTGTTTCTCTTTTATATATATTTGAAACTATCATTCATTTATATAATGTCTTTTTGTTTATCTCTTTTCATCCAAGTCATATGGATTTGTTCAAGTTCTGCTTATTTTACATGTGAAAACAATAGGAATCCCTTGTTTGTACAAACATTAGGATTGCCCCCGCCAATTTTTTTATGGTTATTTATATTCAACATAATAGAGTTGATTTTACAAGTTACTTGAACAAATGAGTGTTGTTGTTATTCGACACTTCTGGCAATATGTTATTTGACTAAGGAACAAGAACGTGATCCACTTTGTGTTTTATTTCTATTAATTGAGCTTGCTCTGTTCTTGAATGTCATAAACTTGTACATTAACTTCCATGTCTGTCTGTCTGTCATATGATATTGATGTTCCACTTTGGCCAAGTTTAATGTGCGACTTTCTTGAATCTCTAATATTTTGGTGTTGCATTTGATCTTTGACTTCGGATTAGTTTTCAAATCATATGAGTTTATATATATATGATGACTTAGTTTGGCTGTCCCGTTACCCTTGATTAAATCCGGTTAAAATTAGTAAATCTTATGTATAAATTATACTTATTATCTCATTTCTCATCCCCATTTTCTAAACTAGCTCCTAGGTGAAGTATCTAGGACTGGTTTCATATTCTAACAATGTTCATATTTATCTAGTTGGATAAAGACCAATGAAATAAGGGAAGATTCAGGAGAAAAAAATAGAGAAGGGAGGCTAGCCTTCATAAAGTGAAATGAAACGAGGGGAATTCTTATTCTCATCGAAAATACGAACAGTAGATGCAGTGATGAATAAATAATAATTGGATAGCAAATGAAATAACCTCATCCGAGTGCAACTCTATTCAATGTCGTAACTTTTGCTTCAACTTTAAAGTCATTCAGCAGTTTCGTGCTAAATAATCTCATCCAAGTGCAACTCTGTTCAGTGTCGTGACATTTGCGTCAACTTTGAAATCATTCAACAGTCTTGGGATGAATGAAAAAATTGTTTGTTCTTACTTTTTGATATAATGATACATAGTTGGTTATCTCCGTGTTTTCCCTCTGCCATAATGAAAGATGGGGTGTATATTTGAATACAAAAATCTCACTGTTTTTACTCTAGAATGTGTATTATCTTACAGCTTGTAGCTTTAGTTTCTGAAGTTTGAAAATATGCTTAACTTGTTAAAACAATCATGCTGAGGTGTGGCAGCTTAATACTGGATTTTTTATTTATGCCAGATGGCAAAGAAGTTCATGGAGGTTGCAAAGGCTGAAGGGCTTCAAGTTAATGAGGTGATTTCTGCCAACATAGTTCTATCTTATATCTTGGAGAGTTTTACTCTACTTGATTTTGTGGGCTATGAGGGTACACAATTTATTTGAATCATTGTATTGTATCCTTCAATTTTTCTTAAATTCATATTGACAAATGTATTTTCTTGAATCATTCACCATGTTTGTTATAGATTGCTCTTGAGGAATTAGCAGAAAGAGTTAATGGAGATATCCGTATGGCACTAAACCAGTTACAATATATGGGCCTCTCCATGTCAGTGATCAACTACGATGATATTAGGCAGCGCTTACTCACAAATGCGAAAGATGAAGACATTTCACCATTCACGGCTGTTGATAAGTACGATAGTCATATTATTTAATTACTGCACTTACACTGTGCTTTATTGTTATACACTTTATTCTAATTTCTTGTTGAAATGCATTGGTGTATCTTTTTTTTTAATATTTGTGGTTGCTTGTTTGACTTTCTATTTTTTCTTCAAAATTGTTGCATTTCATTAACATTTTTTTATTTGGTCGAACCATGATATAATATATAGGAATTGAATATTTTGTGCTTTCATTCAGACATTGCAGTTCCATTGTTCTTATCGGAAGAGCTAAAATAAATTATATTCTTACAGAACTAGGTTTTGGTATCAAATATCATCTAATTGTAGCTAGATTTTCTGATAACTTTCTTACATAGCCATGGAAAGTACATACTGGACTCAATTGGAGGCTGTTTGGATTTTCAACTTCAAGTAATATTGCAATATGATAGGGTTGATAAAAATATGTTGACTGCAATAGTCAATTGGTGTGGCCTTCTGGAGGTTTTATTCTATATTCTATATATAAAAATCCTTATAAAATATGGTTTTTGGTTTAGCTATCTTTGGTTCCAGTAAACAACAGTTGTCATTCTGCGTGATGCCCCCTTGGAATGAGTATATTTTTAATTACCAGCATCTGAGGATCCTGACTTTCATTTCAATTTTTGATCTATAATTTCTTTTATTGAGTTATTTTTACTAGTTTACTTAATGACACAAATTTGAATGTGGTGACATTCATAAGGTTTATGATACACTGTAGATCTGTTAAATTGTTGTCATTTGACTAATTTCATCAGTGATTCAAGGTGGGCTCTGCCAATGATTTCATCCTTTGATATCTGAAGCTTTAACCATCCAGAATGTTATGAATTTCATCACACTTTCCTTGCCTTGTAGGCTTTTTGGTTTTAACGCTGGAAAGATGAAAATGGATGAGAGGATTAATCTTAGCATGAGTGATCCCGATCTTGTTCCGCTTATTATCCAGGTTCTTTAATTCATTTCTAATTTTTTATGCTTTGTTTTGTTTGGGACTCGTCTTTGTAGGCCAATTATATGATGAAATTTGTACTTAGCAGTTCAGTGTTTTATACCACCTCTTGCATTAACCTTATTCAACTTTGATAAACCATATAATTTGACTTCTCATCTTATAATCAAGTTAGCCATATATGTCTGCATTAGCCACATATCTAATTAATAAAAATCACACAATTGCCCTTAAATTTGGTTAAAATTAAAATGACATTAACACCATTTAACATGCCAAATATTATATGATGGAATTTGCCATATTCAAAAATATCTAAAATCTGCTATATTATAAATTGATCGTAGCATGATCTTATTCATGAATTTTCTTCAAGGGAAAATTATAAATTATTTGCGCCTGTGTGTTTGCTAACATGATCATATCTCCAAGTTGCAAGTGATGAGAAATTTTCATTTAGGTGCAATAATATGACAGTTAATAATAGCTTTTGCTGGCTTCATATTTAGTAATAATTTAGGCTTAAATGCACTTTTGGTCCCCCTATTTTCAAAAAAATGGAGTTTTAGTCCCCCTATTTTAAAAACCAGCTTTTTAGTCCCCCTATTTGAATTTTTTTTGAGTTTTGGTCCCCCATCCCATTTTGGGGCTAATTTTGTTGATGTGGCATTGCCACTAAAGGCATGGCAGCATCTATGTGGACAAATTCAATATCCATGTCATTATTTATTTTTAATATTCAATAAAACTTATTTTATAAATATTTTGATTATTAAAATTATGGTATTTTCTAAAAAAAATCAATTAGAAAATAATTGAAATAGGGGGACTAAAAACCTGGTTTTTAAAATAGGGGGACTAAAACTCCATTTTTTTGAAAATAGGGGGACCAAAAGTGCATTTAAGCCAATAATTTACTTTTGTTGTTTGATAGCCCTTGTTGCCCTAATGTTGTGAAATTGGTGAGTATTTCAAATATTTCTCATTTTTTATGACACTATACATGGCAGGAAAATTATATTAATTATAGACCAAGCTCTGCTGGTAAGGATGACAATGGTATAAAACGTATGAACTTGATTGCCCGTGCTGCTGAGTCTATTGCCAGTGGGGATATAGTGAACGTGCAGATTCGCAGATATCGACAATGGCAGCTCTCTCAAACTAGTTCTGTTGCATCGTGTATACTTCCGTATGTAGCCTTGTCACTGCTCTGGAAAATAACAAATTTCCTTATTGAATTTTTCTCCATCTAATTCATCTTTTCTCATTATCATTGTTTCAGTGCTTCATTGCTACATGGGCAAAGGGAAACACTTGAACCGGTAAAAAATAGTTTGTCCTGTGAAGTTATTGCAATATATCATCCATCTCTTCCCCGACCTCTTCTTTTTTTACTTTTCAGGTTCAAGGTTTCAGAAAATGTCATTAAAAGTCCTTAGCGATAATCTAAGATAAACATTTTCCATGAATGATTATGTTATGATAAAATTTTCAGATATTTTAACAATATGTTCTTATATTAATGTCATACCCAGGGGATTAGTATGAGTAGGGAGACATCGGACTTTTAGTTTGGTTGCAATTCCCAGTCAAAATACTTGATTAGTGGTATAAAAGAATTCATGACTTAATTACTGATATAGCTAGCCAGAGTCTTATGTATGGTCTCATATCTTGAACAAATGGTCATGTGTGATGGGCTTTTGTGGGGCTTTTTTCTACTGGTCTTTTCCATTGAACTTGTCTGAGTATGCTTTTAGCTTTGCATAATTATTGACATTATTTCTGCAGGGAGAACGTAATTTTAATCGATTTGGTGGGTGGCTGGGAAAGAATTCGACAACGGGTAAAAACATGAGGCTTATGGACGACCTGCATGTTCACATTCTTGCATCTCGCGAATCTAGTTCGGGAAGGTAAATATGAATGCAATATTTTACCATCATGTTTACTCGTGCTTCTGGTTCAGAGAGTATAAATTAATTTCATCTGGTGACTTGCTGAATCCTTCTGTCAATACTTGCAAACCAATTGTCATCCATTGACGATTTTGGTAAGGTTTTGGATGGAAATCAAGTGCAGTTGAAACCCTGTGACTTTGGTCAGCTGTCAATATGTTCTTGATCTTTAGTTGTGTTGAACATACAAGTCAATGTTAGCAACTATAACGTACTACTAAAAATCAGGGTTGTAATTTGGTCGTGGTTTATACGGGTCTGGAATTCATTTGTTCAGTAGACTTTCAGAAAGCAAAAATTTACATTGCAGCATTGTCTAGTAGACTAATTGTGCTTATTGCAGGGATACTATTCGCTTGGAATACCTTTCTCTTATGCTTAAAAAATTGACAGAACCTCTCCGAGTCTTACCTAAGGTTGGAAGTACATTATGACTTTTTGTTTTAAACATATGAAATGTTTTAAGCTGAAATTTGGAGTTGTAGTTGATTGACTTGATTCACTTGTGTTTTTTTGGAAATTATCAGGCTGAAGCTGTTGAGAAAGTTGTGGAATTTATGAATACATATTCAATCAGTCAGGAAGATTTTGATACTATAGTAGAATTATCAAAATTCAAGGTTCCTTAACTATATTAAACTCTTGTACTTAACCACAGTTGATCTCAACCTCAGGTTAATTTTTTGATAATCTGTTCATCAGGGTCATGCCAATCCGCTAGATGGCATACAGCCTGCCGTTAAGTCAGCCTTGACAAAAGCATACAAAGAGCTGAGCAAAACTCGGACGGTTCGAGCTGCGGATCTAATTACTCTTCCTGGAATTAAAAAGGCACCTAAGAAGCGAATTGCTGCTATTTTAGAACCAGCTGATGAAGGTGTGGAACAAGGTGATGGTGACAACACTTTGGACGAGAGTGAAGATGAGAACACCTCTGACATAGATGAGTCAGGCAAGTTATATGTTTTTTTTTTAAAAAAAATAAATAAATTCTGCATATATTAAAATAGATTCATAATCACTATTGGAGCTCTAAACACTATTACTCTTTCATTAATTGATTGCTTATTCTATGATGCATGATGTAATAGAAGGTGCCGCAACTGGCGAGAAGCTGAAGTCAGAACTTCAAAGCTTGAATTCAAAGGGTAAGTTGTGCTATTAGCATATTGCTTGATTGGAATTTTTGGTGATTTATCCTAAATTAGAAGAACGTGGTTGACTTCTCTTATCTATTTGTGTATGTAGGCATGCAAGTACAATTAGAATTGAAGGGAACGGGAAGTTCCAAGAAGACATCTGGTGGTAGAGGTAAAGGTGCTTCTGCATCTGCGCAGAAGGTTGCTCAAACAAAGACTCCTGCAAAAAGAAAAAGGTGAAGAAATATTGAACATGCCTTTTTCTGGGGACACTACTTCGAAGAATTGTATATGGACCCTATTCGTGTAATTGATGTTAGGTTCTAAATTTGAGTTATTTTTTAGCAAGTTTTCTAGGGCGAATTCTGTGAACCAATGTATTACTTGTGACCGTTTTTCTTAAATGCAGATGATGCTTTGTGATATAAAATTACCTCAAGTTAAGAAATTTTTTATGGTACATTTATAAGATTGGCGATGCTTTATAGAATGTAGTGTTGGGCGATAAAAAATCAACACAAGAATAAACTCTCAGATGACGATCACAACTCATGTACTTCACCATAATTTACCAACTCCTCTCAATTTATATGATATTTCCTACCATTATGCTACTAATGTTTCTGTGATTTCTTGTTGTTTAGAGTTAGGACAGAGATAGAGACACAAGTATAGGTAGAATTTGATATTCAAAATATCCTGAATTTTTTATGCATGAGGATATAAAAATCACATTGTAGTTATTTGTCTCTAAACCATTAATCAATATCTTTATAACTTGATCTGAGCCATGATTCCATCTCATAAATACTGCGTAAGTCCACTTTATAAGCCATGTGTGTAGCTTCATTTTACTACTCAAATTTATTACTTGTTGTGAAGTCAAAGATCAATTTGATAGCTTACCACATTTACTTTACTTCTTTATATAAGACACAGGTAGGCATCCACAGCCTTAAATCATGTCCACTATCGTTTGTCTAGTTGTACAAATCAAAGAAAAACAATAAAGAAAAAGGTTATATATGCTTACAGAGTAACCCCTCATTATCAAGAAATTTTTATAACATTTTTTAGAAAAAATAAATTTCAACATACTCCACTCCCAATTAAATATAAAAATACCCTGACTTTAAATTTGTGCTTGCTTAGTATATATGTATTTTCTATAATACAAGTAGGTATTCTTTCTTAAAAAAATAAAATAAAATTATGTCGTCTTAGTGTTGACTTATGAATATAATCTCCCCCTTAACTGCAAGTCCATTCAATTCATCATACCCTCTCAAGTGAAGACCATCAAAGTCAGGAAAATTTTCAACTAATTTGGATTGTCTACCGTCACATTTTTCTACATTTAGGCAAAATTTTAGGATATTTTTACCTTTCCAACATATATAAATGCACTTACACATGTAATATATTCTCTTAATAAATTTTTGCCTAAATGTAAAAGAATTTAAGAAACTCAAATGTAAAGAATCTTAAAAAAAATAGTTTGTCACCACATCTTTATTTAAAATCTTAAGATGTTGAGTTTACGGATCTCTTACTTATATACATCTTTCGTTTTATTTTTATTTTTTTTGACAATTACATCCTTCACTTTTTAAACAATGTAGGGCTTGTAATTATCTCACAATTGCTACAAAAAATGTTTTTGCTCGATTTTTGAAGGGAACTTGAACCACTTGATGCTAGAACTGACCCTCAAACCAAATTAAACTGGTGGTGAATGAAAAAAAAAAAAACCATTACTCATTCATTTGATTTCTTTTTTTTGGTAGAGCTCATTCATTTGATTTTGATTCCAACATTGATTGATGGGCTGTATTGACTACCGCTGCTATATTTACATGTAATCTATGCCAACATAAAATATCAAAATTGTCTAGTAATGTTGACTACACATACCCTAACAACAAAACACAATTTTTCTATTAACCAAAATAATTATTCAAAAAAGACAAATCGTGAACTGGCATCTCCTACAGCAACTACCCACTTGTATGAAAAATGTAGTTAAAGGGTCATATTTGCAAAGGGCAACATGAAACCGAAGTATTTTGATGTTTAACTCGAAGAGTATGTTATAATTGAATTTTATTAGTGTTTTTGGATAAAGAATTTTAATGAGATTTTAGGGGCATTAAAATGGGTTACTTTGATAACCCGAGTTCAATTCCTATTAAAAATAATTTTATTCACCTCATAGTCGAACTCTGAATTATCAAGATTTCCTTCTACTAAGAACTAGAGGGTTAGCGCAAAAAACATTATTTGCTTCAAAATCACTTGTTTGGATAAAAATTTGAGAATTAGTAGCATTACAACATTTTAGAGAATATCTATTGTCATTTTTTAAGGAATTCATTTTGAGTTAGTGTTATTAGTTATTCTTCACAATATTGTTATATTTATGCAACTCATACATATTTTGATCTGATTGCAAAATATTATGCAACTCTTAAGTAACCAGCATTATTATGTTATGAAATGTTGTTCTCCTTTTTATGTATTGGTTGGTGTGATTGATGAAACGAAATAAATGTTTATTCTATTGTTATTGTATAGCTTATTTAAGATCTCTTGTGAAATTCATTGAAACTCATTGCTATAGGTTATTCCAATGAGAAGAAAAATAAAAATGCGAGCATACTATGAAATCCTCTATAATACTATCGTTGGAGATGCTCGTAGTAAATATTTTTTATCGACCAATTTGAGGGAATTTACAACCCAAAATTTCACAATAATTCGTGCCATGGCTCACTCATCTCGCTTGGACAAGTTTTAAGTTATAATTTAACTGCATAAAACCACTCAAACCAAAACAAAACCATGACCCAATCGCTCAAATAACTAAACCGTATATAGTGCTATGTTGAACCGTCAAATTCAGTTCGATAAATCACAAGCCAATATCAATGCAAATTCAAACCAAAAGTTAAAGAATTTCGCCAAAAGCTAACAAAAAACAGACATATTGACAAAGAGAGACATGAATGGCTGCCATAAAAGATCATATTACAGTAAAGAATAATTTTATTATTCCATCTTCCATTTCATGAGTAAATTTACTTACTGAATCGGGCGCGCGGATTCTCGCCCTTCTTATTATTACACAAAACCTTTTCACCCCACAACCTTCTATTGAATTATAATAGCAGCGGTACTACTAATTGAACCTAATCACATATATATTATTAATATATGTACTATATAGAAACTTTTGTGCTCTCATCAAGGATCCAAATCCACAAGGAGAAAGAAAATCAAGAAGGAGAATAAAAAAAAAAGTTGGCTAAACCAAATCCATATTAACCATTCAAGTAAAACTGGCCTTCATATTCCTTTGACTTTTTACATCTTTGGAATTTCCTGTGCATCTGCAAATCAAGGTATAATCTATTATTATGTGAATAAATAATGTTGAATGAGTCGCATTTAGGTAGCTCGGTTAGTGAGTTAAGAAACTCCGATTTTTTTTTAAGGAGGTTCTGAGTTCAAACCCTGTAAACTATTTTAAAGTCAACTTAATGGCAAGTAAGCAAAGATATAAAATATGTTAACCCCATCACCCCCTAACCAAAATAAGAATAATGAAAGACTGGCAACAAGAAGCTTCATATGCAAAAAAGGAAAGGGAATAAAAATGAAATAAAAAAGAAAGTAAGCTTCACTTGGATTTATTTATTTATTATTTGGTATTTCAGATTTTAAATCACATGGGGGAAGGAGAGTGAGAAGGTGCTGACCATCACGACGACCAAGTCCAAGGAAAATAAGTAGCCATGAGATCTCGACTATCGAATGAAAGTTAGACGACTCATTTTATGATTTTTTTCAAATCAGGTTTAAAATGTAACTTGAAATATGAGTTGTCTAATCTTTCATCAAGTGGTCGAGATCTGTGACTGCGTAACCTGGGTGAAAGTAGAGAATCCAATTCCCAAGTCCAAAAGTCTTGCATTGTGTGTTTCAACATAAATAGGAACATGTTTTGAACTTAAATGAATATTTGTGCATTTAGCATCATATTTCACCGACTAGAGCGCATTATCAGTATCATCAACATGACTATGAGAACATCAAGTGAAAAAGATGAAACTATAATAAGCAAGTTATCATGAATCACAACAAATGAAACTATATAATCTCACTTTTTTGTTTTAGTGTTTTTGGTAGCATCCAAATGAGGGCTCTTTATTGACAAGAGGTGAATCTAGAATGCTGTCCAACGGTTCCAAGCATCCAGCAAGCTGTTTCCAGTAGTTTTCCTGTCATTTCATTAAAACTTTAGCTTAAAGAGAAATTATGACAGATACAGAAGGAGAAATATAAACCATTCAAACATTAGATTAAAACAATCTTTTGTGTCAAGCATATCAAAAATAATGTCAAAGATACAAAAGGAAGTGCAAAAGATTAATTACTAAAATGTTGTGACACTATCTTTTTTAGTGATTTTTAATTTGACATTATTTAGTTCAAAATGCTTAAAGCTTAAGCACTTAACTTGCAACAATGATCACCTAAAACTTTTTTAGTGACACATGTATATTTAATTTATTTAGAAAAAAAGTTAAGACCTTTACTTTTTAAGGTTTACATGAGACTAGTTTCTTAAACCTTAAGTATTCTATTTGCCACATCAAGAGCACAAATCAAACCTAACATTCATAAATTAGAAGAAAACAAAATAAATAAAATACTTGGACTTCAAGAGCACTCAAGTTCTCCGTATTACAATTGCATAACTTAAATCACATATTTCATCAAGAGTTCGCCTAAAATAAAACTCTTACTTAGTGCACGTTTAAATCAATTTTGTCTCATCCATCAAAAAAACAAAACCATTTTTGTCTTGAAAGTAATTTTGAATTGAAAATTTTGATTTTGACATGTTTAGGGTGTTCTTGAGCAGAAATACTTGTCTCCATAATGTATTCTAACGTGAAACCGAGACCGAAGTTCATTTTAGAGTATCTTTTCCTTCAAACATGATTTTGAGCCTCTGACATATCGTTCCACACATTTTCACGTGAATGTGTCCAAACATAAATCATTTATATTCAACTAACTAACTTTTAACCAAAATCAATTTAACAAAATGAATTTAATCATTGCAAAGCCAAACACAAAGTTGTCTAGACACTTCTCTTTGCAAATTCTTTTCTTCCCTAAAAAACAATGTCAAATTAAACACTTTCATCTTTTTTTCATCCCAATTATTTCTACCTCCAAACTCCAACCACACGCTACAAGAATCACATCCAAAAGCAAAACACAAAGAAAATTTTAATCCAATCAAATGAAACACATCATAATCACCTTTTTTGTATTTTTTCACTTTTTCATCTTGACTTAAAACACACCCAAACAAAACAAAGCAAAAACAAAAGTTAAGAAGAAAACAAAGCAACGCACCTCTTCTTTGCTTAGCCACAACTTTAGCGGGTTGACCCGTTCGGGTCACATCCTTATCAACATTAACTTCCTCTTCTTGATGTGGAAACAAAACTCCATCAATTCCTTGTACAGAGATCCTTCCATCAGTGTAAATATCCGGGTCGAACAAATAAGCCGACCCATCACCATGCCCGAATTTCACCGACCCATCAGCTTCTTGAGCATCAACCTTATGAGGCAATCGAAGTGTATCATAACGAACTTTCCCGAATCTTCTAACAGCATTATACATACTCTCTTCGGTTTGATACTCGGGAATCAAATGATAATACATGATTTGTTCAGGTGAACCCGGTTCACTTAACTGATCCGTCGTTAACTTAGCCATAGCTTCATCATTTGGAGCTAGAACAGTTAAAACATAACCCTCTGAAACTAACCTACTCATTTCCGTCGCTAATGACGTTAGGTTAACAAGAATGTCCGCCATCTCATTATAACCACCGTAATGAATCAGTGTTTGAATGAAATCTTTCACCTGCGCCTCGCCGTTGAAATGGTGGTGGGGTCCACCAGGTCCTAAAATAAAAGCCAGTTACAAATTAGTTTCCATAACAACATTCTCCAATAATGTATGAAACACCGACACAAACACGGACACAGACAACATAGTCAACCACACCATTCATAATAATTTGAGAAAATGAATCAATTAAAAATAATCAATAAAATTTCTATTTTAACACCGACACAGTCAAGTCAACACAACACTGATAATAATTTGAGAAAATGAATTAATCGAAAATAATCAATAAAATTTCTATTTTAACGCCAACACCACAATCAACGCACCACCGATAATAATTTGAGAAAATGAATTAATCAAATATAATAAATAAAATTTCTATTTTAACACCGACACAAATAATTTGAGAAAATGAACTAATCAAACATAATCAACAAAATTTCTATTTTAACTTTTCTATACTTTTCTCTCATCTATGACTTCCAATTACCTGGTGCTGGCGCCGGTGCCAGCGAAGGTCCCGGAGCCAATGCATCGTAAATTGGAAGTACTGGCGGTGAGCCAGGATTCTGCGGCGGAGCAGGTTTCTTCAACCGATGAGTTCTCGGATCAACCTCCGGTGCTCCTTCCGGCTTAATAGCCGCAATCGACACAAGACTCCGACGACGGTTAAAATCATCTTGAACAGAACGTGGAATAAGAAGCCGTTCAATTCCGTGAATAACACCGTCAGGTCTAGTAACGGCGTTAAGATGAAAAATCTTAGCACCGTTAACAGTCCATTGTTGAGATGTTCCATTCGATTGAATACTCAGTTGATGAACCTTAGAAAGTGTTCTATGTCGGGTCAACCCGAATTCTAAACCGGATCCATTAATTCGGGTCGGAATAATATGCGACATTAACAGAGTCTGAAGAGATTTAAGATTCCTCGGTTCAAGAAGAAAAATCTTGAAATTAGGATCAAGATCTCTTTCTAGAGCTTCGTTTTTAGGTGCGAAAATTGTGATGTTGTTTTTACCAACAGTGTCTTCTAATGTTTGTAACAACATAGCTTTTTCAACGAGTTCTGCTAATTCTGTGTAATGTGAGTCAAGTAAAGCGACTAAGATTGAATTTGAGTTGATTTGAACTGTTGAAGATGATGATGATGAAAGAGAGTGTGTGAAGTTGAAATTGAAAGAAGAAAGAAACACGAACATGAATAACAACGTGCGGAGTTTTGTTACGATGCCATAGATGCCGCAATCCATGGCTATCTTTTAATGTTTTGGTTCTTTCAAAGAAGAACAAAACAATGTAATTGATGAAGAATAAGAACAATGTTTTTGGTTTTTTGGTTGGGTTTTGTGAGAGAGATGAATAATGAAGAATATGAATGATTTGTGATTAAATGGTGTGAGTTGTTTTGTTGTGTTGTTTAATTTGTGATTAAGGGGTGGGTTTAGGTGTTAATGTTGGTTTTGTTTTTTACATTTGATATGGTAAACTAAGAATGTGTCGGTTGCTTTGTGAAACTCGAAGTACACGTGGCGGTTTTTGATTGAAGGTATATGACATTGAACTAGACTAGTAGTGTGTGGGGTACAGTATAGTCCCAACTGCTACCTGGCCCTTGTTCGTCTTTTCTGTTTCTTTCACCTCGTGATGATTTAATGAAGGATAAATTATCATTAAGAAAACCCACTTTCACTATTACTATTATTATTATTATTATTGGAAAAATGTTAAACGGTGTCCTCGGATACTATTTAAAGTATTTAAGGAAGTAAATATAGTATTGAAGTTTGTGCAGTCAACTTCTCAAAAGTGTAAAAAATATTATTTTTAATTTAAAGTTTTCTTCTTTTAATATCTTTAACCAATGTACGGGGACACCGGTTAGTATTACCTTTATTATGGTTATTTACTAAGGAAAATTCTAACTAGTGCCCCGGGGGCATTAGTTAAGGATGCCTATTATAGTAAAGCTATTTTAAAAATTGTGTAGTCAACATTTATAAAATATAAAAAGTAGTGTTTTCAATGCAGAATTTACTATTTTTGTATCATTAACTATAGTGTCCTGAGACACTAGTTGGCGTGACCCATTTACTAATTGCAATAGATTAATAGTAAAGTCTTTGCATATTTGTTTGTTATTCTACCTCTTAGTAGTATTTTTTAGTTTATTTTTGCTGTCTTTTTGTGTGCATTTTCTTTCATGTACATTCTTTGGGTTAATTAAAGAAATACCATCCTTTTTTTAATAAGGTGTTACTTTTGTTAATAATTTTGAGTTTTTAATTGCATTATGACTTTTCCTAACATGTTAAAAAATTGCATAAGTATATAAAGATAAATTGATGATTGAAATTGTGAGTATTAAGTTAAATGTATCTTTAAATTTTAAGAATTAACAAACACATCCTTAAAATTGTAATATTTTTAAAAAGGGAAATGCATTTAAAGATGCTTGTTATTATTTTTTTGCCCATCACTTGTCTTCTATTTTATTACCACTATTGTATGAGTATATAAAGATAAATTGTTGTATCACGAAAAAATAAATTAAATAAAAAATTTATGAAATTAAATTTTCAATGTATATGATTCCAATATAACTATCAATATGAGATATTATAAATGAATTTAACATGTTATTTAGTTTACTATTATGATATGAAATACCATCGCATAGAATATTACATATTCATTTAATGTGTCGTATTACAATAATAAAACTTGCTTAAAAAAATAGGAATTTTTCTTTTGACACATAAAAAAAATTATCCATAGTATTAAATGACACGTAGAAGATTACATATCAATTTGTTAAGTTTAAATTTATATTTTTTATATTAAAATTTGGGAGATTTATATTCAACTACAAAAACTAATTTAAGAGTTAGGTTTGAACTATTTTTATCATATCTCTAATCAATGTAAAATTTCTTAACATTTTAACTATTTTTAAAAAGTTATGTATGTGTGTTTGTATTGTGAAAAATGAATTTTTTATTCTCACAAGGCACAACAACAATTGGCACGGAGAGAATAAGTTTAGTGTGGTAGAGGAGTTGAATAAATGTATTTTATAAATGTTGTATGATTGTTATGGTCATTTAATATGAATGAATCAGCAATCTTTTTATGGTGACATTATATGGTTCAGCAATCGGGTATGGTCCCACTTTGTTTCCACTTGTAGTTTGGTCATAAAAGTAATTTCATTAAGTCATTAGCTGAGCTGTTTCTGTCCTACAAAAGACTATATTATGAACTATATACTAGCATGCTAAGGAACTAAATCAACACTCTAAAACAACATTTAGAAGAAATTACCTTTACAAAACGGAATTTGTCTAATAAGAGCAAATTTAATGGTTTTGTATTTTGTATAAAGTGCTTTTTTTATGGCTAAATTAATATTTTTTAAAATTATCACATTTGATCTAATAATAAAGATTAGTAATTTATTTATGTATGTTCTAAAATTTATTTCATTTATGCATTATAGATTAGAGATGACTTAATCATAAATTTATAAGCGAGTGTATTCTTTAGCATACAAGTTAGTATTATAGTATTAAGATAGACTCAATAAAAAAAATTTAAGATGATATTAGAGCTTCTCTACAATTTGTTAAATCATATATTATAAGATTTTCGCTTTCGAACCACTGCAATTTATATTCATGCACCAAATTCAACAATGTTGAACGTGATGAAATGTGTTATATAGAGTCGCACATTAGATAAAAAGTAACATCAACATAAGTTTATAAGTGAGTTCAATCCTTAACATACAAGGCCCCGTTTGGATTTGGCTTATTTTTGAGCTTATGAAAATAATTTATGCAAATAACTAAATTTTTATGTTATTTTGTAAGTTTTCATTGACAAAAATTTTGCATTTTTTATAAGGTGTTTTCTCATAAACTACCTTGAAAATATTTATAATAATACATAAAAGCTTATTTATTTACATAAGTTATTTTGCATAAGTTTAAAAATAAGCCAACCCAAACAGGCGCTAAGTCGATTTTGTAGGATTATAATCCAACCTAAAATTCTAAGAACTTGGTGCATCAATATATAAATTCATTAATCTCTAATAAAAGTTTGGTAGGTGAAATGGAAAATAATTATTAAAGAAGAATAAAAACAAAATGCAATGAAGGATACATAGATAAATATTATTTGGAAGAATAGATTCAAAAGGAAATTAATTATAAGTGATTTGGTAGTTTAGAAGATTATAAATGGAAATAGTAATGAATTATAATACTAAGTTTATTTTCAATAGCTAGCAAACACGAGTGTTCAATGTGTGGAGGGCGACTTGTCCCCCACCGTCGGGCTGTTAACCTGTCTATTGATATTTCTTTTGCTTTATCTTCACTTTTATCTTCTCATCAATGTGAAAGTTAAATAATGAAATAATTCATATTTGATTGATGGAGAAATAAATCTTAGATTTGTCAATTTTTTGCTTTTTTTATTTGCATGGTTTAATCAAGGGGTTTTGTTTTTATTTAATCAGGGATATCACATAGCTCATAGCTGTGTGCCATATAAAGGAAATTATTGACATTTTTCCATAATATTTTTCATGTATGGCAATATTTTTTAATTATTATAAATATGTCATCGAGCATCTAGTAACTTGCTTCATAAACTCAATTACCTATATGTATGGTTGTCAAGGCTATTTACAAACATTTGAGTTTTATATATGAAAATGTTAATAATTTAAAGCTATATGATCCCCCTTAACTTACCAACTCAGCTACTTATGTGAGATATATTTGAGAGTCATTATATGATATTTATTAATTTAACAAATTAGTTAAAGTAAACGTAAATATTCACAAGTTCTAGTTCAACTAATAAATAATGATATATTGGGTTGGTTACTTTTACTCAAGTTTAAATCAAAACCTCACAGTTGTGTAAATGTATGTGTGAGAGTTTTATTGGTGTTTGTCATTTTACTTAAGCCGAAAACAAAGAAAAAAAATAAACAAATGCTGCAACACACGGATTGATTAAAGTAGTTAACTAATAATTATATTAGACATCAAAATAACGGTGGTAATTTTCTTTGATGCAATGTTTCAAAGTAATAAAATACTTGTCACTCCGTCCAACTACATGCAATATGCTCTAAAATCTTTCTATGTTTGAGTGTCTGTCCACTTATTAGCGAATAAATATGAGTCATATTCAACAATATGTTTTCACAAATGTTAATTGTGTATGGGTTAACTTACTCATAAAAATAATATAATTTACAAATTTATATTGCCATGACATATTTTGATTAAGGTCTATAAAATTAAATCTCATTAGCACCTATACATCAACCAATTAACATTTGGAAGTAGAAGACATAATAAGAATAGAGTAGTAGGTATATGCCATGAAGAAGAAAAGTTTGAAAAATGGTATACTATGGCACAATTACGTAGCTCATACTAAATTCACATAAAAATGAAATGACTATAGACTTGGCATAAGAAAGGACAAGTTGAAGTGATTATTAAGAACGTAATTCTATAATCAGTATTTGGTGGGATGGTAGAGGAGTCCATTATGATATAATTATACAATGATTTTGGTCATAATATTAAATGAGTTTGGTTTGGTGTATCCCTCAACAGTTAGGTACATGAGTGAGGCTTCCGGGGCAAAGTGTTGAGTCCTTCTATACTACTTCCTTTTTGATTCGTATGGATGTTAATAAATCTATTGATGGAGAGTGCCAATAGCAACAATGAATCAATATTTAAAGAATATAAGAAAGAAACGTCGTTATATTTTCATCTACAATTTTAAGAGTGTGTTTAGATGGAGAAATATTTTGAGGTAAAGTAATTTTTTTGATAAAATATTTCATCCAAGTTAAATTTAAGAAAATTTAAATTTTACACTAAAAAACTAGAAATTTGAAATTTCTTCCTGCCACAATATTATTAACAATAAATTTTTCTATTAGTCTATCTAAACACACACATTTAAAATGAAGGTAATTCAAATAAAATCATTTGAATTGTTTAGAATTGTAAATCCTCTTAAATATCTAATTATTCAATTTAAATACACTGTAAGACCTTAGGTATTTGAGTCACATCTATTATTCAACATTTTACTCATTCATTGTTTATGTAGCTTTTAATCATTTACACTTGAAACCCAACATCGATCAGTTAATTTTAATTTGTACATTAATTGAATGATCGAATTCAAATTATTTATGAGGATTTTCAAGGACAAATTGTTTGAAAGAATCCGAGTTTAATTTCAAAGTAAAACAATTCCTTATCAAACTTTATTTATCTTCCAACCAAATACAATATTACCAAGACCCCTTACCCTCAAAGTTGGAGGCTTAAAAAAATTATAAATTAAAATGTTGAATAAATAAATAACAAATTATTAAATTAGATAAATAAAATGGAGAAAATATATTCCCATTTGTGCATATTCATAAAATAGTAATTATGTACAAAATTGTATTCACTTAATTAATATTACACATTTTTATGTATTTTTATAGGTATTAATTAAACCATCTGAAGATGAGAAAAACATAAAAAAGAAGTGCTTTGAATTGTGTTTTTATTTTTCTAAAAATTTGTACATTAATCGAATGATCGAATTCAAATTATTTATGAGGATTTTCAAGGACAAATTGTTTGAAAGAATCCGAGTTTAATTTCAAAGTAAAACAATTCCTTATCAAACTTTATTTATCTTCCAACCAAATACAATATTACCAAGACCCCTTACCCTCAAAGTTGGAGAGTTAAAAAAATTATAAATTAAAATGTTGAATAAATAAATAACAAATTATTAAATTAGATAAATAAAATGGAGAAAATATATTCCCATTTGTGCATATTCATAAAATAGTAATTATGTACAAAATTGTATTCACTTAATTACACATTTTTATGTATTTTTATAGGTATTAATTAAACCATCTGAAGATGAGAAAAACATAAAAAAGAAGTGCTTTGAATTGTTTTTTTATTTTTCTAAAAATTTCTTTGAAAGATAAATCAGTTCAAATGAAAGACAAGTTATACGAGTAAAGAAAAAAAATATGACACATAGTTTTTTACTAGTCACGCCTGAGAGCTTGTCCAATATAATCGCCAAAATTACAATTGTTTAGACACCAAGTCCAAGACTTCCTTGCTCAGGATGCTTCTAATCAAGAGACTTTCCTTCTTCAAGATACTACTGATCTTGAGACTTTCTTTGTCTTACGACTAAAGACTTTTACAATCAAAGTTAATACAGATTGTTTTGTTTTTGCTTACTCTTGAGACGCAAGGAGTGGTAAGCTTCAATAAGCGCAATGTTGTTTCTAAACAACTAATTAGATATTTTAATATTACAAGTTTGTAAGAATTTTATCTAAGTGTTTTATCTTCACTGATAATTACAGAGTGTTGTGAGCTTTAGAGAGTCCAGAAGTTGTATATCTGGGTTGCAAGTCTTCAATTTGCTCAAGGTCCCATATAAATAGGAGAAATGAAAAAAGTCGTTGATGAAGACTTTGTCAGCTTGGATATATCCGTTGAAAACTAATTCGACCGTTGAAATCATTTCTGTGAGGAATTGCCTTGAAAACTCAGAAACAGGAAAACAGGTACAAGCAGAAGTGCTGAGCGGGGCTCAGGAACCCCTGAGCGGGGCGCAGGAGAGGCTTGACCTCCTGCCTGCTGCGCGGGGCGCAGATGTAGCTGAGCGGGGCGCAGGCCCGTGATCAGCATGCAGATTTTGTGGAATTTTTTGTTTCGGAGTGTATCTGTTTTGGATTCTGTTTTATTTTATAAGATAGATTTGTTTCTGATTTTTAGGCATGTATTTTTCTATAAATAGGGAACTCTTTATTCATAGAAAAAATAAGGTTGAAAGCAATTAGGATTAGGGTTTGCCACACTAGAGTTTTAGAGGATTATTCTTGGTATAATTCTAGGGGTTTGGGCGAATCATCCTTGGTTCACCTTGGGTAGCTAGGTCAAATTGAGTCTCTTCATCACGGAAGAAGGGATTCGGGATTTGGGTAGAATTAGGATTAATTCTTGTAACCCAATTGGGAATTTCCTTGTGTAAAGTTTCTCATTGATCATAGTGGAACGGAAGGGTTGCTCCCTCCCCCAGACGTAGGTCTTTATTTGGCCGAACTGGGTAAACAATATCGTGTGTTCTTTTTTTCTCTTGGACTATTTATTTTTCATCATCTCTATCAACTATTTGGTTACTTGGTTAATTTGCTCCACACATCAAATTCATTGGTGTGACTTTTTCAAGCGAATTCACAACAATTGGCGCCCACCGTGGGGCAAGGATCAAATCTACAATCAGGTACCATGGGTTCTAAGTTCGATATTGAGAAGTTTACCGGTAGCAACGATTTCGGGTTGTGGAAGGTAAAGATGAAGGCGGTGTTAGTCCATAACAATTGTGCAGAGGCTTTGAAGGGTGCAGCGATGCCGGCGAGTCTTTCCGATGCGGAGAAGGCTGTTCTAAATGAAAAGGCAGTCAGTTGTATTACCTTGTGCCTCGGAGACAAGGTGTTGAGAGAAGTAGCAAGGGAGACCAACGCTGCAGGTATGTGGGCCAAGCTTGAATCATTGTACATGACCAAGTCGGTGGCACATAAGCAGTTTCTGAAACAAAAACTCTACTTTTATCGAATGGTGGAGTCGAAATCCATAACGGAGCAACTGGCGGAATTCAACAAAATTATTGATGATTTGGCCAACATTGATGTGAAACTAGAAGATGAAGACAAAGCCTTACATCTACTTTGTACGTTACCTAAGTCCTATGAAAGTTTCAAGGATACCATGCTCTACGGCAAGGATACACCAGTTACCTTGGAGGAAGTTCAATCGGCCTTACGGACGAAAGAACTTACTAAGTTTAAAGACTTGAAGGTGGAGGACGGTTCTAATGCTTTAAATGTTTCAGGTGGAAAAGGTGGAAGTAGAGGTAAGAAGGCTAAGGTTAAAAGTGTTGACAAGTGGACTTGTTTCCATTGTCAAAAGAAAGGTCACTTCAAGAGGGATTGTCCGGATTTGAAGGACAAGGGGGGTTCCGTGCATGTTGTGGATGGTTCATCCGGTGATGAGAATTATGAAACAGCGGAGGCACTTGTGGTGTCGAGTTGGGAGTCGGAGGAGTGTGAGACTCTAGATTCTGGTGGTTCTCATGATGTTCTGGAGTTGTGGGATGTCGGGGTTGTTTCAGATCAGGTGGAGTGGTTTTGCAAATTGCAAGGTGGGGTTCATAGGGGAAGTACCGAGTTCGAGACTTTGGTGGAGGAGTTTCATCTTAAGGTGGAGGATTTTCAACTTGAGGTGGAGGCTTCCGATAGTGATACTAGAGGAGGAGAAACAACACTAACTCTTGGCTATCAAGAAGGAGATAGGGTGGAGAGTGGTAGTGGTGCATCAAAGTGGTACGACTGTGAAGACCTTGTGGGGTATGTTCCAATTGAGGCTGAAGAAGTGCAAAACCTATTAAAGAACTTCAGGGAAGCAATTGGGAACACCGACAGTAGAACTTGGGAACTTGTAGGGCTACTTGAGGTAGTGGGGCACAAGGAGAGTTCATTGTTGGAGCTTGAACAACAACCTAAAATTCCAAGGTTGGTTGAGGACAAGCAAGTCTTCGAGAGTACGGAAGGCATTCCGGGGTTCGAAGAGGGGGTGGTGGAGCTTGTAGGACTATCCAAAAGGCCGCTGATAGTTGGATGCAAGCGTATCTTCATGAGGACGGGTTTGATCACTCCGGGGTTTGAAGAGGTTGCGGTGAGTCTTGTGGGTGCTACCAAAAATCCTATGGTAGTGGGAGGCAAGACCTTCATGAGGGCGGAAGGCATTCCGAGGGATGAAGAGGTAGAGGTACAGCTTGTGATTCTAGCAAGAGTTGTTGGAAGCAAGTGGAAGAGGTCAAGGTTCAAGTGGGACTTGGACTTGGCCAATGATCTTGAATAGTAGTTCAAGATGGAGGGAGCAACACGGTGGTTGATTGGATCACCATCGTTTTAAAGGCAAGGTGGAGAATTGTGAGGAATTGCCTTGAAAACTCAGAAACAGGAAAACAGGTACAAGCAGAAGTGCTGAGCGGGGCTCAGGAACCCCTGAGCGGGGCGCAGGAGAGGCTTGACCTCCTGCCTGCTGCGCGGGGCGCAGATGTAGCTGAGCGGGGCGCAGGCCCGTGATCAGCATGCAGATTTTGTGGAATTTTTTGTTTCGGAGTGTATCTGTTTTGGATTCTGTTTTATTTTATAAGATAGATTTGTTTCTGATTTTTAGGCATGTATTTTTCTATAAATAGGGAACTCTTTATTCATAGAAAAAATAAGGTTGAAAGCAATTAGGATTAGGGTTTGCCACACTAGAGTTTTAGAGGATTATTCTTGGTATAATTCTAGGGGTTTGGGCGAATCATCCTTGGTTCACCTTGGGTAGCTAGGTCAAATTGAGTCTCTTCATCACGGAAGAAGGGATTCGGGATTTGGGTAGAATTAGGATTAATTCTTGTAACCCAATTGGGAATTTCCTTGTGTAAAGTTTCTCATTGATCATAGTGGAACGGAAGGGTTGCTCCCTCCCCCAGACGTAGGTCTTTATTTGGCCGAACTGGGTAAACAATATCGTGTGTTCTTTTTTTCTCTTGGACTATTTATTTTTCATCATCTCTATCAACTATTTGGTTACTTGGTTAATTTGCTCCACACATCAAATTCATTGGTGTGACTTTTTCAAGCGAATTCACAACAATTTCTCCATTTGATCAGACCATTTTCTTTGTAAAAAAATCTTTGTTGTACTTGGAATGATCTGTTGTAGCTTTCGTGAAAATGAACTCTTTGAACACCGTTGACTGTGGGCATGATTGTTATTTGCATTTAATGCGGCAGAGACAAAATGCTTGGAGCAGGTCAAAATGTTGATATGTTTTAGCAGTCTCTTTAGAGAAGTACAATATTTATCGCTGCACTTTAAAATATAATCTTGGTGAAGTTTGTTTATCTTCATAATCTCGCTTGAGCCTTAGAGCTAGCTTGTCTTCTGCTTAACCAGTCTTCAAAATGTGTTCTTCAGAGTCCAAAATTGCTCGATTCTTCTTAAAATGTCTTGCTCAGAACTTTGATTTTGTTGACTCTTCTAAGAAACACTCTTCTTTAGAACCGCATTAGTCTTCAGAATATGTAAATCATCACCGTTGATTTTTTCACTTTAGAGATGACTTTTGCAATGCCTTTAATATGTCTTTTGAGATAAAGTTTTCTACTATGAGAAGTAGATTTTTAATTTATGGTCCTACACACTTAGATATGGTCATTTAATTTGTTTCTCTTTTGATTAAGGCTATACAAGAGAAAATTAGTGACCATTATCCTCGTAGTTCACATTAAAAAACTAATCTAACTCTAGAGATTGTTTCACTGTTAAGCTAAGACCTTTGTAAAGTTATGAAGAACTTGATAAAGGATCGAAAACACAAAAGAGCGAAGGAAATTTGAAAAGTCGTGAAAAACTCAAGTGCTGGTTGAAAATATATGTTGATTTAGTACTATTTTTGTGGTTAAACATGAAAGAAGGGTCTAAATTTGAAAAGTTAGCTTAATTTTTGGATCGAATTTTCATTCTATAGTTCTTAAAGTATCTGGATGAATTTATGTTGATTATTTTTCTAACCAAACAATTCTTTTAGAGTTTTGTCTTTTTGGAAAGATCAGAACATGCTTATTTCCAATAGCAAATTAATCAGATTTGTAATTAATACAACACATACAATTAGCTTCGTTTCTTACTTAGGTAACCTAAAGAAAGAATTACACATTGTTTAACAATTCCCTATAATAATTTTTAAGCTTAATATTAAGGGTTCTCATCAAACCTCTGATAAATCATCTGATTTTCGTGGGTTAATTAAAAATTTCACATGTCATTTAGGGTGCGTTTGTTTAAGCTTTAAAAAAAATTAATTTTTTTAGAAAAAATCTAGAGATTTTTTTATAGAGATTTTGAAAAAAATCTAAAGCTACTTTGTGTTTGTTTACAATCATCAAAATCTATTTTTTTTTTTAAAAAAGAAGTTTATACACTTAGATTCCTTAGTTTTAAAAAAATAGATTCTTGAAAAACTAGGGTGCGTTTGTTTAAGCTTTAAAAAAAATGATTTTTTTTTAAAAAAATCTAGAGATTTTTTTGTAGAGATTTTGAAGAAAATCTAAAGCTACTTTGTGTTTGTTTACAATCATAAAAATCTATTTTTTTAAAAAAAGAAGTTCATACACTTAGGGTGCGTTTGTTTAAACTTTAAAAAAAATAATTTTTTCTAAAAAAAAATCTAGAGATTTTTTTGTAGAGATTTTGAAGAAAATCTAAAGCTATTTTATGTTTGTTTACAATCATAAAAATCTATTTTTTTTAAAAAAGAAGTTCATACACTTAGATTCCTTAGTTTAAAAAAAAATAGATTCTTGAAAAGCTATTAGAAATAGATTTTCATTTTGGGGCTAAAAATGATTTTTATAAGAAAATGATTTTTAAAAAAATCTATAACAAACACTATCAACATTACAAAATGGATTTTTTTTAAAAAAAAATAGATTTTTTCTTAAAAAAATCTCAAACAAACGCACCCTTAGATTCCTTAGTTTAAAAAAAATAGATTCTTGAAAAGCTATTAGAAATAGCTTTTCATTTTGGGGCTAAAAATGATTTTTTTAAGAAAATGATTTTTAAAAAAATCCATAACAAACACTATCAACATTACAAAATGGATTTTTTTAAGAAAAAATAGATTTTTTCTTAAAAAAATCCCAAACAAACGCACCCTAGATTTTGGGGCTAAAAATGATTTTTTTAAGAAAATGATTTTTTAAAAAATCTATAACAAACACTATCAACATTACAAAATGGATTTTTTTAACAAAAAAATAAATTTTTTCTTAAAAAAATCTCAAACAAACGCACCCTTAATTAAAGGATTTTAGTGCAATCAATTAAGAATCTCCAATTTCATCTCGATCAAGTTTTAGGGTCTCAATCTTGACTTGAAACTTGTTAGAAGTTTATTTATTCACTATTTTCTCGTTAAAGTAAACTCTCAATTGTTGTTAGTCAAAGTAAACAAAAATTATCTCATATATATGATGTTGCTCTCCGACCAATCTTGATGATATCATTCATTCCGGAAATGGGTTATCTCAGTCGTCTGATTTAAATCGACAGCTGAAATGATTTTATTGTATTATTTAACTGGATGATCTAAACCGTCCAATCTCAAATCAACAACTGAAATTCATTTTGCGTTGAATTACGTAAAAGTTCAACAGTAGTAAATCATAATCCATTCATTCCTCCAACCTTCAAGACTTGACCATACAAATATTTCATATATATATTTATATAGAGAGAAATTGATAGTTGTCTTGATCTTCTAGAAAATTTGGATCACCATTAATATTTTGATCTGAGTATTGTGGATACTTCTCCCCCTCTCTTAGTCTTAAGTTACACTTTGATATACTGGATTGTAATATTCCTAAACTTCTTCCTTAGTTTCTCTAATTTTTCTTCTTTTATGGTACGTTTGACTTGCAAAATATAAATATAAGATAAAGTAACACATGGTAAAACAACACAAGATAAACTTTTAAAGCACTGAACAATTATAATTTGATTTAGTAGAAGACTAATTTCAATATCTTATGCCCCAATTTATTTAATCTTAAAAACAATTTCAATATTAAACACAATATAATTAGCAATGTCATATTTAATTTCTTACTTTTTACCAAATCAAAAGCACTTTATGAAAGAAAAAAAATTGGTTGCTACTCATTTGTATATTCTAGTTTTTTTTTTTTGGAAAGGTTTCTATTATTCTAGTTATTCTAGTCTCATTTGGAACTTTGTCGGTGACACTAATTTTTTTTTTTTTTCATTTGGAAAGGTTTCTATTTTGTTTTTTAAAGAAAACAATTTGCTGTTATTATTTTATTGTTTTTGGTATTTTATTATTTATGATAGTATTAGTGACTTACTGACTTTGGGCCTACTTTGACATATTCTTAAGCCATTTAGTGGTTGGCAAAGAACACAGTACGAGAAGATTGAATTCACTAAAACACCCTTCTAAAAGTAAGATCAAAACATAGAAGCATGAGACAAAATCAAGGCTATTGTGGACCATTTTTAGTTTGACATTGTTATCAAACAAAATATCTGGTCAACACATGTGTGCCCACTTTTGTTTTTCACATACACTGAGAAGAAAATTGTGCATTAATCAAATATAGCCATTTTCTTTAGAATAAAATCTCAATTTAATTAATGAAAACTAAGATAGTTTATAAATTAATTTTGTGCATTTTTTATATAAATCAAAATCAATACTATTTTCAAATATTAAAGCATCATCAGCATACACCATACGAAAGTACTTGGTCCTGCTGATAGTGTCGGTTTGCTAATAACACAGGACAGGAACCCCCCTATATTAAGACATTGAACCAACCAAATGAATATTAAGGTCTAGTAGCACTTCCCTTTATATTGGTCACACTAAAAAAATACTATTAATTAGATTTTTTTTTTGTAAGATTTATATAATTAGACAATATCTTTTAATAGAATTTACATTACCGTTGTACAGAAGAAAAAAAAAATTACATTACTGAGAGATATCTACGGCTAAAATATAATTTGTATTATTAGAAAATATCTTGCAATAAAAGAAACGATATAAGATAATTATGATCAATCTAGAGAAAACGATGAACAATCATCTTATTCATATGAATCTATTATTGGGGTTGGAACCATTTGATGTCGTTCTAACTTCCGAACCAGATTAAACTGGTGGTAAAAGCCAAAAAAAAATTGTTGTTTTCCTACAAATTTTGGTTTCCAACTAATAGCTTTGTGGCAATTTTTGAAATCCCCGGGAAACTTTCCAAAGTTATTGAAAAAGATTTTTGGAATCCCCAAGAAATTGATATCACTTTATAATTAAGGTCCACAACAAAGTTATTTCGTTGTGTAAATAAAAACAAAGTTATTTTGATTCGTAATAAAGAGCATCAAGTGGCTCTCATTTTTGTGAAGCGGCTAAAGTGTCAAAATTATTATTTTTAAAAGGAAAATGCTAAAGAGCGCCTTCGGGGCATTAGTTAAGAAATCCAAATATATAAAAAGTGTCTCAAAAATTATATAGTTAAAATGTAGAAAATATGCTATTTTCAAAAAAAAATAATTGTTTTTTATCTCCTTAACTAATGTCCCATGAGCACTAGTTATTAGCATGACCCTTTTCAAAATATAAGGGTCAAAATCACTACATTTTGGAACTTAGGGTATTTTATTTAAAGAAAATCGGTGTACCTATATTTCTAAATATAAGATTCTTTTATTACATAAAAAAATATAAGATACTTTTATAAAAAGAATTGTTCCTTTTCATCTGAACTCTTTCAATTTTTTAATAGAATAAATTATTTTTTTTATCAACATCCCCTAATTATATTGTATTTTTTTTACAATCTATATAAAAATACTCAAAAAATATTTAAAAATAATATCAATTGTCAACAAAATTTAATATGACAAATAATTTTTTAAATCTCATTTTATTTATTGAAACTATTCTTATATTTAAGAAACAAACTAGTATATTTATACAAAGAAAATAAAATATATAGAAGCTAAAAGTAAATGTCAAATTATTAGATTTGTTCTAACAGTGAGGAGTTTGGATAATATACATAAGATCTTAGATTCGATATTCACGGAGTTTATTATAAGCAAATAATAATAAAAATAAATAAAACAAAAGTCACACTCATACTTGCAAGCATAAGAAGACATATTTAATTCTTTAAACCTTTTTTTAGAAATAGACGTCTTACTTGTTTTATTATATACAGGTATGTATGATTGAGTTCATTTTGTAAGAACACGGACGTCTCTCTTGTCTTTTCACACAACACTTTTGCTTTTTATTTTGTTATTAATCATGAGAAATTGAGATCCATATAATTTAGAGTTCAACGATAAAGTGAGTAAAATTTGGTTAAGAAATTATTTTCATCCAGAAATTGAACTTAAATTTTTTCGAACTCTTTAGCAAAATATAACTTAGTTAAAGACAGACATTTTTAAGGTGAAGGCTTTCAGGCATTCCTTTTTTTTTAAAGTCCGAACATATACAAATTCTCACTCTCTCTTTCAGCTGCCCTTTTTCTTTGAAACCCTATTTTGTTCTTCTTCCACCAAGGAGGGGTGGTTTTTGGGTCAATTTTTGACCCAAAGTCACCCCTCTAAATTGTTTCTTATTTTCTTTTCATTAAAATAAGTGATTTTCACATAGATTAAGTTTTTTAGTTTCTTTTTTTCTGTTGTGATTTCGTCGTCTGAGTTCGGCGTTTTGTTGTTGGCCGTTATTGTTGCGGCGTTTGTTTTCTCCGTCTTGTTGCGGTATTCGTTTAGTTCATATTGAAAGGTAGACTTCAATCAATTGCAGATTCGATCAATGATTTGGGCATCATCGTTGCAGATCCGGGAGCATGGACATTCCGGTGACTTTTATTTTATCATATTATTTGTAGGCATTTTGCAATTGCCGTTGTATGCTATTAACATGGATGCTGTGAGATTGTTTGCAGATTCATCCTTTTTGGTTTTAGCGATGTTGAATTTGTACTTGCATGTGATGTACTCTATCAATTATTGGAATGAATGAATATCGTTGTTTTTGAGTAAAAAAAAAAAAAAAGGTGAAGGCTTTCAAACAATTAGTTTGATATGTACCTAATCAACTATGCCTCCAACATATTTTTCGACCAAAACTAGTTAATGTTAGATGATATTAAAAATTTCTTCCTTATGACATGATATCTCAAAAAATAAATATTGAACAAACTTTTAAATACAACGCTTACATGTCATATAGAAGATTTTTAAAAAGGCCAAACTCATGCTATAAAATTATAAGCATATATATGACAAGTAACAAAGTAGGCTTGTACCTTGATTTCTTGAACTATGAAGCATCCCAAACTTCTGTTTTGACCGTAAGCATCCCAAACTTCTTGAAATAAGGGTTCTGAGGGATTTTTTAACTATGAAGCATGTCTTAGAATTGAAAGTAGAGAGAGTTTACTCAACTTTACAAAATAAATTGAAAAGATAATAATTGTCCTCTACAGACATATACTCATATGTCATCTTCCAATCCATATAAGGTACTCTTAACAACATGAACACCAAAAACTACACATATATTGATATGTCTACATTGATATTAATTTTAAAAAAATTAACATAACTCAATATAATCATGTTAGGATTTAAGTACATGAGGAGAGCCCAATCAAAAAGACTAGTTCAATAGGTGGGAGAGCTTCATATAGCTTAAATAGCACATTGACCACTTTAATATACTCGATGTGGGACTCCTAACATTGTCACGCCCTTTAAGAGCCGACGTCCACGACGGCTTTCACTCTATCGACACTGATCCGATGATAGCTCTTTCCTTTTCGGACTCGTTTATCAGTATTCAGTAGAGCACCTTAATCTAACCTATAGGTAGTCCTTTTCGTGGCCCAGCTCTCAATTAAAGCACCGATTGTTAATTTAAGCACATGAGGAGAGCACAACCCAATAGGCAGGAGAGCCACATAACTTAAATACCACATTGATCACTTTGATATACTAATGTAAGACTCCTAACTTAAAAGACAAATCATGTGTACACACCAAAATATGGCTTATCTAGAATGTCTGTATTTTATAGGTTCTCATTCTGGTGTTATAATTCATCCATGGCAGTTTGAATGACGAGCAGAGCCCCCACTTCCCTCACTAAGTGCCACCTAATAACAACCAAACTTAGGATGAGCCACACAAATAAGAACAAACAACTCCTATTCTTAACAACAACACTAATAATGTTCTACAAATGTTCATGTTTGTCTTACACTCCAAACACGTCTTCAAATAAACCACTTCCACAAAACGCCATTATTCCCCTTCAATGATTTTCATCTTTTTCTCTATATATTTCAAACCTTATATTTCACATTAACATGCACAAACCCACCTTAGTAATTCTCATCATTTCTAGAAAAAATATATATATAAAAGAATTTTAAAAAAAAATGTCCAAAACTATAGTGGATGAATGTCGTGGTGTTCTTCATGTCTATAGCGACGGTTCAATAGTTCGAAAGTTAAACCCAGCTTTCAACATCCCAGTTGAAGAAAACGGCACCGTTTTATGGAAAGATGTTGTTTTTGACTCAGCTCATAATCTTCACCTTCGGCTCTATAAGCCAGCTAATGCAACAAATTCCAAGCTTCCAATTTTTTACTATATTCATGGCGGCGGCTTCTGTATCGGCTCGCGGACATGGCCAAATTGTCAAAATTATTGCTTCAAGCTCGCTTTGCAGCTTCAAGTTGTAGTGGTTGCTCCTGATTATCGGCTTGCGCCGGAAAATCGGCTACCAAGTGCAATTGATGATGGTTTTATGGCTGTTAAGTGGCTTCAAGAAGAAGGTTTGAGTAGTGAGCCGGATCCTTGGTTGAGCCATGTGGCTGATTTTAGCCGGGTTTTTATTTTGGGTGACTCGGCTGGTGGTAATATAGCTCATCATTTGGCGGTTCGGTTTGGGTCTGGGTCGGCCGAGTTGAAACCGGTTCGGGTTAGGGGTTATGTTTTGTTGGCGCCGTTTTTTGGCGGAACGGTTCGGACTAAGTCAGAAGCTGAAGGACCAAATGATGCTTTTCTCAACTTAGAACTTATTGACAGGTTGTGAAATTTTATATACTTGTTGTATCTTCACTTTGCATACTAAAGATTTTACATTTATGGTTATATCCAATAGTTAGAACATTTATGGTTTGATTGAGGGAGGGAGAAATTGAACCGTATAGACACAACAATTTAGTAAAATATGATCTGAATCATAAACTCGTTTTTCGAACCAAACTATTTTGGATTTGAACGAGTTGGTTCAGATTGAACCTGGACTTGGACAGATTCAAATAAATTGCCGGTTGGATTGAATGGATCACCCGTACCCGTGAACACTCCAGTTAAAGTGATTAATTAAATATAATTACATATGATATAGTATTTGACATTGACACATTATATATTCTCATGTTTCAATATTCTCAAGTGTTGTTAGTATATAGTTGGTAATTATAAAAAAGTGTAAATCAAAATTTTGGTGAGTTTAGAATAGAACATTTATTGTTTGTACTTTGTTGCTGAGTATTGAAAAAAGTTGTATTAATAATTAATTTGTTTTTCTACCTAAATATTGGACAGGTATTGGAGGCTTTCAATACCCATTGGGGAGAATACTGATCACCCACTTGTGAATCCATTTGGACCTCATAGTAAGAGCCTTGAAGAAATTGATCTTGACCCAATTCTAGTGATGGTTGGGGAAAATGATTTACTTAAAGATAGGGTAGAGGATTATGCAAGGAGGCTTAAGAATTGGGGTAAAAAAATTGAGTATGTAGAATTTAAAGGACAACAACATGGGTTCTTTACTATTGATCCAAATTCTGAACCATCAAAAGAGTTGATGTTGGTCATCAAACAATTCATAGAGAAGAATTAAGGGAAAGTTGATGAGAGCTTCAAACATTACTACATGTACATGCAACTATAAAACTTTTCTATAGTAAGCTAATTAATTGCAAGTTGAGTCTATGGTTAGATTTGATATGGATAATTTCATTTTATGGGTTTTATTAGTTCTGAGGATTGGTGTGAGTGTGAGGCTATTTAAATAAAATCTATCAATAGGAACGTAATTAAAATATGGTTATTTTATTACAACTGTTGTATAGTACATGGGTTTTGTGAATGGAGCTTCTCATATCATGTTAGGATTAAATAAGTTTTTGATAAGAATATAATATACTAGTCTCTTTTATTGATTTATTTGAATATATCTATTGTTATAAGCACATGTGAGACTATATAGCAAGATTTATAGAATTAGCTTATGACACGTCTGTAAGTTGTTTACAACTTGTTTTCATTAGCTCTCCGTCTTAACTTATAGCTTACACAAAAATAGTTTGATTTTAATTTATTTTTTTTGTAATAAAAATTACTCATATATAAGCGCTTAAACTATACACACTTAATTAAGTTGTTTAAACAAACAAGTCTAAGGAGAATTGTTGTAGAAAACACTATCAAAATATATAGAAAAGTTGTAGATGACCTATCCGAGCACACAAATCCACCATCCTTCTTACTCCTTGGTAACCAACAAGTTCATTTGAAAATTATTGAAAAATGGATTCAAATTTTATCTTACATAGATGACATACAAACTCATGAGATGTCAACTAATTGTTGGGTAGCATCCAACGTCAGTGATGAACCACAAGAAGCCCATTTGTCCAGTCAAAAATTTATATGATTCCCATCTCCTAGTTGCCACACAATATGGTTCTGGAACTGGTCTCAAATGCTAGCAATGGATTTCCATAAAGGGGAGTCGTAAGGTTGAGAACCAATAGCATCCCGAAGATCCTTCTTCCTGCCATACTTATTGTAAAGGACCTTACACCAAAGGTCCTCGGGTTTATTGATCATGTTCCAAAGGATTTTCATAAGGAAGGCATCATTCATTCGAAGAGGGCTTTTAATTCCGAGCCCTCCATCTTTCTTTGGTAAGCAACAAACATCCTAGCTAATCTGATGAGGTTTACGCTTCTGGTTAGTGTCTCCCCACAAAAAATCTCTCAGAATTTTCTCCATTTCATCACAAAGAGTTTTAGGGATCTTAGCATATTGCATATGATAGTACGATATAGAGCTTAACACGGATTTTGTCAGAGTAAGTCTATCCGCAAAACTCAGGCATTGATGTTTCCACCCACTTAACTGTTTTGCATCTTGCTAATAATATGTTGAAACTTCCCTTTTGTTGTTCTTCCAGGAGCAATATTAGCCCCCAAATACTTGCCAAGACTATCAACCTGTGTGAATCCTGTATGTTACAAGATGTCATCTTTGAGCTGTTGGTCAACATGTTTGGAGAATTTTTTTTTGAGTTTTTTGATTGTTAATCTTCTGGCCTGACGCTTGGCAAAACTGGTCAAGGCAATGCATCACGTAGTGAGCCTGCTCAATCGAAGCCTCTGCTAAAAGATGAAGATCGTCAGCAAAAAGAAGGTGTGAAATTTGAGGCTTCCAGTAGTTAACCTCCACCTGATCAGCAGTAATATGGGAGAGTCTCTCCATACAAATAACAAAAAGGTAAGGTGATAACGGGTCTCCTTGACGAATGCCTCTCGTAGGAAAAAAAATATTAGTCTTGTAATATGCACTTAAATGTTCTAAAATATCTTTTGTAAATATTTTTGCATAGTTGAAAAGAACTATTTTGGATTCTAGGTAGATATATAGTATGTACATATACATAATTCATAGACCCATTGATCGTATATAATTTTAATTACCAAAAGGGTTCAAAAAAATTCAAAACGGCAAGTTATCCAAGTAGAGCTCCCACTCCTGACCTTGGCACTCAGCAATTTCATCCTCCCATTTACAAACTCATTTGCCAGTGATACCAGTCAAGGTTTTAAAAAACGGTCGCGGTCGCATCTCGGTTACGTAAAGGTTTTCGCGATTTCGGTCGGTACAGGTGTTACGATACTAATTGCGGTCGTCGCGGTGTGAATTAATCACAATTTGTTCTTTAATATAAAAAATGATAATAACGGTAACGGTATCGACATTTGCCAAAACTGTTTTGTCGCGGCCGTTTTTACGGTCGCGGACCTTTATTTAAAACCTTGATACCAGTACCTTCTGTCCACAATACAAAGGTCAATCTGATTCTCTATGCCAGGGATGTTTGCTTTGAGGAAGTCAAGGAAAGTTTCTGTATCAATCGATTTGAACTTGAAGGTGGCAATATCTTTCTTCAGAAACTCATCAAATGCGGGTCTCCGAATCTGTACATTCCACAAGAAAGTATACGAATATATTGTGATTCCTAGAAACAAATAGACTAGGGGGTGTATTCAATTACAATTTCAATGGATTTCAAAAGATTTTTTTATGATGACAAAATCATGTGGTATTCAATTAGGATTTTAAAAGATTTTAAAAAAGTCTAGTGGTATTCAATTAGGATTTTAAAAGACTTTAAAAAAGTCCAGTGGTATTCAATCAAGACTCTTTACAACTTATAAAAAGGCTTGTGGTATTCAAAAGTAATCTAATTTTGATGGATTGTTTAAAAAATAGGATTTTAATGGATTTTGATGGACTTTTTAGTGAATTTTGAGCTAAAAAAAGTCTTTCCCCATATCATGAGATTTCCATGGATTCTCATTTTTTTCCACCTTCCCTCTTGTTTCTATTTTATGTTTCCTAATTATCTCATGTTTTTTATAATTGCTTATTTTCTCCCTACATCTCTTTCAGTTTCATCTGCATGCCCTGCCCAGTTGTTTCTTCTTCTCTTCTGTTTTAACTTACATACTTTTCCAAACTCTCAAAAACTTTTTACTTTCATCATCACTATACCAGTTTCTTCTTCTTCTTCTTCTTCTTCTTCTTCTTCTTCTTCTTCTATCAAATATACTTTTTTACAATAAAACAAATTAACAAATTCTACATCTTTTTTACAAACTTTTGATTCATTACAATTTTTGTACAATTTTGTTGCTTCAATTTTGTTTTATTTATTTTTACGGAAAACGATCTTTTTTTTTATTCTTCACATTCATCTGCTTCATATACGTAAAAACATAAAAAGGGAACCTAGAGTTTTTTTTTTAATATTTGGATTCCCAAATTATTGATTCATTTAAAATTTTCCTAATATACAAAAGTTTCCTAATATATAAAGTATTATGAAATCTTGATTGTAAAAAGTCTTTTGAAAAAAATCTCTCAAAATCCATTCAAATCATTTGTTAAAAATCTTGATTGTAAAAAAGTCTTGTAAAAAAGTCTCAAGAAATCAATATAGTCCAACAAAATCTCATAAAATCATCAAGATTTTTTTTACCAAAATTGTCTCATGAAATCTGAATCCAATACACCCATTTTCTAGAAAAATAAATTCCGATTTTTTTGGAAAAATTTCGATATCAGATAAATATAATTCCGGAGTTTTTTCCGGAAAATAATTTCTAAATTTTTTTTCGGAAAAAAGGTTCCAATTTTTTTTTGGAAAAAACCGTTCCCGATTTTTTAGGGAAAAAAATTGATCAATTGAATGATCCAATTTTTATTATTAATTGATTATGAATTGATTTCAAATCGGTTATGAACCATATCCAAATTGGTTTTATAAAATAACCGGTTTATCATTGAAATAGTTTTGGTTATAAACCATTTCCTAATTTATGGTTTGGTGTGGTTTCAAACCATTGCACACCCTTAGTCTTTTCACACAACACTTTTGCTTTTTATTTTTTTATTAATTATTTAGTTTTCATGAGAAGTGGGGATCGAGATGATTCAGATTTCGGTCACGAGGTAAGTAAAGTTTGGTTAAAAAATTGTTTCCATCCAGAAACCAAACTTGGGTTTTCCCAAATTGTCCTTTCAAAAAACTCATTAACCACTTAAGAACAATAACTTAGTTTAACACATACTTTTTAAAGGTGAAGGCTTTGTTTGGTGAATTACTGAATAGTGAAGACCATGTTTTGCGAGAATGGATCCTCTCAATTTACTTTTCCTCAATTTTCCTCAATTTTCACATCTCAACCATCAATCAACTTTTTCTCATTTCTTTTCCATTTAAATATTGCTCTATATTTTTAATCTAATGGTCTAAAAATCAACATTATTTCCTCAATTTTTTTTCAAATTGAGAGAACCCTTTCTCATGTTTTGCTACTCCTCGGTCATAATTAACCAATTAATGTTAAATTATTAGGTTCGATATTAAAAATTAGTTAATGTTAGATGATATTAAAAATTTCTTTGTTTTTGGTCTCTCACAACTAATTTAATCTGGTTCGAAGGTCGATTATAGTATCGAGTGGTTTTAGCCTCCTCTCAATTGCAGTTGTGGGGATCGAACAGTAGTCTTCTATACTAAATTTAGCGTTAATCACCACTGAACCAACTAACGATTGGTTTGATATTAAAAATTTCTTTCTTATGACATGATATCTCAAAAAATAAATGTTGAACAAACTTTTAAATAGGCTTACTGTCATAGAAGATTTTTAAAAAAGGCCAAACTCATGCTATAAAATTATAATCATATGAGAAGTAACAAAGTTTGATTTCTTTAACTATGATTCTATGAATTGAGTCAAAAAAAAAAAAAACTATGATTCTATGAAGCATCCCAAACTTCTTGAAATAAGGGTTTTGAGGGATTTTTATAACTATGAAGCATGTTTTAGAATTGAAAGTTAACAGAGTTTAACTCAATCTTACAAAATAAACTAAAATGATAATGAGTGCCCTCTACAAATGTATACTCATGTCATCTTATAATTAATCTGAGGTACTTTTAACAACATGAACACCAAACACTACACATATATTGATATGTCGACATTGATAATGAGTGCCTTCTACAAAATAAACTAAAATGATAATGAGTTAACATAGTTTAACTCAATCTTACAAAATAAACTAAAATGATAATGAGTGCCCTCTACAAATGTATACTCATGTCATCTTATAATTAATCTGAGGTACTTTTAACAACATGAACACCAAACACTACACATATATTGACATGTCGACATTGATAATGAGTGCCTTCTACAAAATAAACTAAAATGATAATGAGTTAACAGAGTTTAACTCAATCTTACAAAATAAACTAAAATGATAATGAGTGCCCTCTACAAATGTATACTCATGTCATCTTATAATTAATCTGAGGTACTTTTAACAACATGAACACCAAACACTACACATATATTGATATGTCGACATTGATAATGAGTGCCTTTTACAAAATAAACTAAAATGATAATGAGTTAACAGAGTTTAACTCAATCTTACAAAATAAACTAAAATGATAATGAGTGCCCTCTTCAAATGTATACTCATGTCATCTTATAATTAATCTGAGGTACTTTTAACAACATAACACCAAACACTACACATATATTGATATGTCGACATTGATATTGATTTACAAATTGACGTAATTGAAAACGATCATATGTTAATATTGAATACTAATACATATTCAACACCAAAATACAAGAATATATTCAACACCATAATTCATCCATGGCGGTTTGAATGACGATCAGAGCCCCCACTGCCCTCACTAAGTGCCACCTAATAATAACCAAACTCTTGATAAGCCGCCACACAAATAGAAACAAACAACTCTAACAACAACACTAATGATGTTTTACAAATGTTCATGTTTGTCTTACACTCCAAACACGTCTTCAAGTAAACCACTTCCACACAAAGCCATCATTCACCTTCAATGATTTTCATCATTTTTTTCTATATATTTCAAACCTTAAATTTCACATTAACACAAACCCACCTTAGTAATTCTCATCATTTCTAAAAAAATATATATAAAAGAATAAAAAAAAATGTCCAAAACTATAGTGGATGAATGTCGTGGTGTTCTTCATGTCTATAGCGACGGTTCAATAATTCGAATTCGAACCTTAAACCCAGCCTTTAACATCCCAGTTGAAGAAAACGGCACCGTTTTATGGAAAGATGTTGTTTTTGACTCAGCTCATAATCTTCACCTTCGGTTCTATAAGCCAGCTAATGCAACAAATTCCAAGCTTCCAATTTTTTACTACATTCATGGCGGCGGCTTCTGTATCGGCTCACGGACATGGCCAAATTTTCAAAATTATTGCTTTAAGCTCGCTTTGCAGCTTCAAGTTGTAGTGGTTGCTCCTGATTATCGGCTTGCGCCGGAGAATCGGCTACCAAGTGCAATTGATGATGGTTTTATGGCTGTTAAGTGGCTTCAAGAAGAAGCTTTGAGTAGTGAGCCGGATCCTTGGTTGAGCCATGTGGCTGATTTTAGCCGGGTTTTTATTTCGGGTGACTCGGCTGGTGGTAATATAGCTCATCATTTGGCGGTTCAGTTTGGGTTTGGGTCTGGGTCGGCCGAGTTGAAACCGGTTCAGGTTAGGGGTTATGTTTTGTTGGCGCCGTTTTTTGGCGGAACGGTTCGGACTAAGTCAGAAGCTGAAGGACCAAATGATGCTTTTCTCAATTTAGAACTTACTGACAGGTTGTGAAATTTTATATACTTATTGTATCTTCACTTTGCATAATAAAATTGAGTGGGTGTGTTATAGCATATCCCTTACATTTATGGTTATATCCAATAGTTAGAACATTTATGGTTTGATCGAGGGAGGGAGAAATTGAACTGAATAGACACAACAATTTAGTAAAATATGATCCGAATCATAAACTCGTTTTTCGAACCAAACTATTTTGGATTTGAACGAGTTGGTTCAGATTGAACCTGGACTTGAACAAATTCAGATAAATTGCGGGTTGGGTTGAATTATTGGGTTGAATGGATCACCCGTAGCCGTGAACACTCCGGTTAAAGTGATTAATTAAATATAATTACATATGTTATAGTATTTGACATTGACACATATCGGATATCAGACACACTATTTATATATTCTCATGTTTCAATATTCTCAAGTGTTGTTAGTATATAGTTGGTAATTATTGTTTGTACTCATGGCCTTCTTTGAATCCATGCAAGGAGACCTATAGCACGGGGCCTCCAAAAAAATGGGGCCTCCAGAAAAATATAATTAGGTAATAGGTAGTTATATTAGGGGTTTAAATAGCAGTAATAATGGTCCACCAATAATAATGGTCCAGCAGAGCAAAATTATACCAATCAAATTATATCAATAATGGTCCAGCAGAGTAAAATTATACTAATAATAGCCTTCGGGCTTATGTCTTGTTGTTGTTCTACTACTTTTTGAGTTTTTTGTGTTATTAATATTTGTTTGTTCACAAAAATAAATATTAAGTTCTTTTTTAAAAACATATTTATTTTTATTAAAGGGTTCATTTTTATTATTAGCTCGGGGCCTCTAAATATTCGGAGACGGCCCTGTCTGTACTTTGTTGCTGAGTATTGAAAGTTGTATTAATTTGCTTTTCTACCTAAATATTGGACAGGTATTGGAGGCTTTCAATACCCATTGGGGAGAATACTGATCACCCACTTGTGAATCCATTTGGACCTCATAGTAAGAGCCTTGAAGAAATTGATCTTGACCCAATTCTAGTGGTCGTTGGGGAAAATGATTTACTTAAAGATAGGGTAGAGGATTATGCAAGGAGGCTTAAGAATTGGGGTAAAAAAATTGAGTATGTAGAATTTAAAGGACAACAACATGGGTTCTTTACTATTGATCCAAATTCTGAACCATCAAAAGAGTTGATGTTGGTCATCAAACAATTCGTAGAGAAGAATTAAGGGAAAGTTGATGAGAGCTTCAAACATTACTACATGTTACATGCAACTATAAAGCTTTCCTATAGTAAGCTAATTTATTGCAAGTTGAGTCTATGGTTAGATTTGATATGGATAATTTCATTTTATGGGTTTTATTAGTTATGAGGATTGGTGTGAGTGTGAGGCTATTTAAATAAAATCTATCAATAGGAACGTAATTAAAATATGGTTATTTTATTACAACTATTGTATAGTACATGAGTTTTGTGAATGGAGCTTCTCATATACTCCCTCCGTTTCTTTTTAATTGTCCTTTTAGAATGATAACACCAAATTAAGGAAGTGTATTTTTGCACGTTATCTTCCTATTATAACCTTGTTTTAATTCCCAATAAATTCCTATTTTTTTGCCCATACTTTCTCTTTCCAATAAATTTAATATATTATATACAAAAAAAAACAAAATTTAATATGTTATGTACCAACAAAAAAAAAAAAAAAGATTTAGTTTTCCAAATATATAGCATTAATTGGTTTTATGGAAAAAGATAAGAGCAATTAGCAAAGGGTATAATTGACAAATCATACCCATAAAATACAAAAAGGACAATTAAATAGAAACGCTAAATAAGATAATAAAAGACAATTAAAAAGAAACGGAGGGAGTATCATGTTAGGATTCAATAAGTTTTTGATAAGATTGTAATATACGAGTCTCTTTTATTGATTTATTTGAATATATCTATTATTATAAGCACATGCGAAACAATATAGCAAGATTTATAGAATTAGCTTATGACACATCTGTAAATTGTTTACAACTTATTTCCATTAGCTCTCCGGCTTAACTTATTGCTTACACAAAAATAGTTTGATTTTAATTATTTTTTTATAATAAAAAATTACTTATATATAAGCGCTTAAACTATAAACACTTAATTAAGTTGTTTAAACAAACAAGTCTAAGGAGGATTGTTGTAGAAAAGACTATCAAAATATATAGAAAAGTTGTAGATAACCTATCCAAAGCACACAAATCCACCATCCTTCTTACTCCTTTGTAACCAACAAATTCATTTGAAAAATTATTGAAAAATGGATTCAAATTTTATCTCACATAGATGGCATACAAACTCATAAGATGTCAATTTTTCATTTGATTATTGCATCTTTGGGCAAGATTGTGTTATTGTATTACACTAAGAAACAACTTTTTTACCAAATTGCAAATGGATAAAAATGGTACAATATATATTAATAAATGAACCCACAATTAGTACTAAAAAATTATAGATCATGTTATTGTTTAATAGGGATAGAGAGATAAATAACTAAATTAACCATTTTATTAGCACAGAAGATAAAAAATAAAAAACCCTATGTGCATAAAATACAATGATACAAATAATCTACAATATTTGCAGATTTATTTATTTGCACAAAAGAAAATTATAAATTTTTTTTTTTGCAACTTTTCAAGAAACCGTACCTAAGACAACCCCTAGTATTAATCAATTGAATGTATAACCTTCTTGAAGATGATAAGTTCGGGTCTTTGACAAAGGCAATTTACCCAAAGAATCTTCATCCATGACCAGCAAACAACCGTAATCCTTTCAATTCCACCCCAACCAGAAAGTAGATGTTTTTACTAACAATGGTGGTGGTTAGGAAACATCACTAGTGAGAACAAGGTTGTCAGAATCGAGATTTTACCTTAACTCTTTTTGTCTAGGTAAAATCGAAATGTAAAATTGAAATGTAAAATTGTCGATTTTACCTCATATTAAAATAATATTAATTTTATATACATAACATGTATATATACTTATATAATACTATAATGCATTAATAATTTAAAATTTCAAAGCTAAAATATACTAAATTACCATAATAAAATGTAATATTCATAAAAATTTGGTTTATTTAAATAAATTGTCAATTTTTTATTTATTTTTTTAAAAGGTAAAATCGTCTCAAAGAGTTAAAACCAAGAATTTTACACAATTTCGCTACGATTTTACACGATTTTAGAGATTTTACTACGAGTTAAATCGTTCCAGATCACGATTTTACCAGCAATTTAACTCGTTTTTGCTATCTATAAACGTAAAAACTTTGGTTTTACGTTTTAAATCGCGGTTTTAACAACCTTGAGTGAGAAGGTCAAACTCTCTATCATGGGAGGATGGTGAGAAAGATACATCATCGTAAAAAAATTGTGCCTTTTGCCGGATTCTACTTCACCATTAGGCCCATTCCCTATTTCTCTGTAAACAAATTCCATTGGTGCACAATGAAGAATTGATGACAAGAATCAATAACTTCAGAACCATAGTTCAGAAACAAAATCAGAAAAATTTCAAATACATCTATATTGAAGTTTGGGGTACAACAAGTTTAGAAGGATCCACCTTCTCTATAAATGGAAATGTGTTCTTCACTTCAAAAACAATATATTTTACAAGAGATTGCAATACAACTCAGACATCATAATCAAAATATTCAGTTACGAATCAAGATCTCTTCAAAGAATTTGGTTAAGAATCAAATATCTTCAAAGAAAGTAAATCACATGCACTCAAGGCTTTGTTTGGGAGTTTGGAGGAGAGGGGAGGGGAGGGGGGGGGCTTTGGAGGGAGGGAAATAGAGAGAAAATTAGAGAAATCTTTTACATTTTTTGAGAAAGTATTTTTTATAGAGAATGACAAATAAATACTTATGATTAATATATTATGAATTTAAGAATATTATAACAACATTAATTAAATTTGAAGAATTCATATAAACCTTCCAAACCCCCTCCAAACCCCCATCTAATACAATTTTTGAGTTCCCCCAAATTGGGGGGTTTTTGTGTTATGAAGAAAAAATAACCCTTCAAACTCTTTCCCTCCCAAACTTCTCTACTCCTTCCACTTGTTTCTTCCTTTTTAGTCTTTCCTTCCATTCCCTTCCCCTCCAAACTCGCAAACAAAGCCCAAGTCTCAAGTTCATATGTTATCTAATTGGCTATTTAGACAAGATAATATTGACATACGTACGTGTTTGTGAAAGCGTAAAATGTAATCGCGTTTTGATTGGGTGATTAAATTTTTTATAAGATAACGATAACTTCAACATTGATGTTAGCGTAATCCGTAATCGTACACGATTGGGTGACAAAAATTTAGATTAATTAATGTTCAACGCTTACATTAACATATTTTAAAATTATCATATGATTGGGTGGCGTTAATTTAGATAACATAATATTGTCATCCGCGTAGTATGTAATTGTGATCTAATTGAATAATTGGTATTTAGACAACACTCACGTCAACATTTACGTAAACATAATTTGTAATCGTGGTTTGATATTTAGATTCATAATATTCATAATCCCTAATCCAATATTACCCAAATACATGCTTGGAATCGAATCTCGACCCTATGCTAGTACGTTGCACCAAGTTTGCACAATCGTTTTCAAAGATCACATTTGTGAAGCATAAAATAAATCTAAATAAATGGTTTTTTTCTATATAAAAAAAAAACAATTGTTGTAAAGATAAAATCACATATGTAGTGTATACTATGTTTTTGTAGATAATATTTATGTGCAAATCCAAATACATATTTTTCTTAAATACAATTAGTAAAAAAAATCTAAATAAAACTGTATCGAAACAAATAATGCAAACAACCGTTATTTACCAAAAAAAAAATGCAACCAACTATACCTTTTTAGATAGACGAAATATTAATATCGTCATAAACTTGCACACAATTTTTTTTCTCTTAACAAACCGTTGATATCATGTTTGTCTACGTGTCAGTTTGTTCTGTAAGAAAATTAGGATTATCATTTCCTTGCTAAATGAAGAGGATCTGGACTCACAAATAATATAACATTTAGCCTAACAATTTCAACAAAAGATACATCATTCAAGTCCAATACAATACCATGTAAACAGAATCTATTTTTGTAATTATGCCAAACATAAAATATATACATTATTAATTAATCTAAACAAACTCTAGATATATCCGCAACCATCAACAATACATAACACACCATTCTCTCTCATTTGGCAAATATTCCACGAACTAGAAAACGACACCGTTTTAGTCTTTGAACGGTTCAAATTGGTTGACGTTGAGAATCATTTCTCCAAAACCCGGTTCCCGCGAACCGGGCCCACAACTCTTTCTCTAAAGCAACGTCCTCCGATTTCTCCTCCGCCGAACGATCCTTCTTGAAACGCTCATCCAACGGTAACGAATCAACCCTAATATCATCACCAACGACGCTGCTTGATCTTTGTGATTGCATAAAAACGACGTCGGTTTTCTTAACTTTAGCACCGTTCTTCATTAACCGTCGTCGTCTTCGATGAACTGCCTTCCGAAAAAGCCCTGCCGGTAAGGAGTAAACCACTAAGACGACGACATTGAGAACTGCGCAGGGACAACAGCAGCAGACTGCGGTGCAATCTGCTGCTGCGCCTCCTGCGACCTCACCAACGCCGCGCCGTTTATGACGCGGCGTTGATGGAGGGATGAGAACTTTGCTACTCATTAAGATTGAATAATTAATTCTTAGAGTGATCGTTCATGGTGGATTATGATGATGGATAATAATTTTGGAAGAAGAAGAAAAAGGAGATAAAAATGAAGAGAGATTAAAGAAAGAGATAAGAAAAAGAATATATATGGAGAGGAATTATTAGAAAAAAAGAGCGTCTGTTTAGGTAGATATCGTAACGTGTTGGCACTAGTTGAGAAAGAGAGAGATGGGTTTGTGTGGTGGAAGCGTTTTCGTAATGATATGATTTTAATGATAAATCCGATTTATCTAGAAATAACCGAAAATAGATAAATTCTAACATGGTGGACCATTCATGAAAAGTTCTATAACGAATACGAATTTTACAAAATCCATCGTTGGATTGAAAGTTTATATCATATAGATCATCTATAGAAAATTTTAGAAAAATTGAAAATCATTTGATATGTTATTGAGATCCATCAAAATTAACGGTTTATTAAATACTGTAAATTTGATAAATCCCAATAAAATATCAAATGATTTTCAATTTTTTTAAATTTTTTTATGGATGCTCTATATGATATAAACTTTCAATCTACCAATAAATTTTGTAAAATTTGTATTCAATTAGCTCACTTTCCACGGTGGACCACTTGTGAAGGTGGTCCACCGTAGCATTAGCCACCGAAAATATATTCCAAAAAAAAAAAAAATAACTGAAAATGCTATAAATTCTTCTTTTTGTTTTAACTTCAGTTCATTCTGTGTAAAAAAAAAAAAAAAAACTTCAGTTCATTCAATTCATCGCTGGTTTGCTTTATTTTTTCTTTTTAAAAAATTTTCATTTTCATAGATTATTATATCTAAAAATTGCAATGAGAGTTTGTTTTTCAATGTGACTTGAGAAATTAATATATGTAATTTTAGAGTGGCATTTATGTGTCACATAGGTTATGGTATAGGGTCTTATAAAAGCCTAAAAAAAACATTGGATAGTAGTATTTGCAAATGAGAGTATAAAAGGAGGAATTGTGAACTTTTTTTTTTTGGTAGTGAGGAATTGTAAACTTTAAAATGAGAGATTGTGGAATTTCATTATTTGAGAAATTTATTAGATACTTCCTCCGTCCCTATTTATAGGAGCTAGTTTGATAAAAAGTATGTTCCTTTTTATAAGACCCCTTTATAATTATCAATGACATTAATTATTTATTTTTCAAATTTACCCTTATTTACTTTGCATAATTTTTTTAATAGTATTAAATTCTCTTTTGTTTGATACAAAATACTACAATTTATTGTAAGGATAAACATGTAAAATTAACATAATTTGCCAATGAATTTAATACTAAAATCCACTTTCTTAATACCCGTGTTTTGTCAAACTAGCTCCTATAATTAGGGACGGAGGGAGTACAAAATGTCTTAAAAGAAATAGTTCTAATGTGAAAGGTCTTAAAGATAATTTTTTTTATTTTTATAGTTAATTGTTATACTATAGTTTTACAAATTTTTATATTAATGATTGGCTTGTTTATTAAACTTTTTATATTAATGACAAAAATGATTATTTTTAATATTATTGATTCTTTTGTAAATTAAATTAATGACAATTATTTTTAATTTTTTGCGCTTTTTTATTAGAGTCTGTTTTTAATAATTTCACATACCTCCAAAAAATGGGGAACAACTTTGAAAATACGGTATGAAGAATATCCAATTGACAATCAAAAAAAATTATTTTTAACAACTTGAAGCATTGGCAAATAATGGCAGTGAAAGTTTGAATGGCGTCAGATTCTAGGTTATAGAAGTTCATTGTCTGTCTGAAAAATCATCTAAATGATTATGCTTTTTGGTCTATTGGCGATGGTAGAGATATCGATGCGCTTGTACAGAAGTTAGTTGCAGGATTCATAAAAATCCATCAGAACTTTGTACATTTAAACAGTAAAAAAAAAAGTGAGTTCTAGTAATTTATATGAGCATAACCCAGCTGATAAATATATTGTATTTTATATTAAAGCCGGAGTTCAAACCTGAATCTCCCACTTAATCATTTAAGAGGTTGCACTCATGTTTATGCTGATGGCCTTTTTTTTCATTCCTTTTTTTTTTATTACCAAATTTAGTTTTATTGCTGGTATGAGTTGCATGGTGGTGACTGGTGAGAGTTGTGGTTGAGAGGAAAATAGGGAAAACTTTGGTAGTGAGGATCTAGAATAAAATATGGTGGGAGTTTATCTAGTGGTGGAAATATGTTGTTGTACACAACTTATGTGACACTTGTGCATATTAGGAATAACTTCGTATGTGAATGGAAAACAAATAGATGGTGTAAAACTTATGGATAACGCGTCTCCTTCAAACAAAAAATGAAGTGGTAGATGAAAAATTCAGTATGATTCCACTCCCAAAACATTGGCTAAATGAGTAACTGTTACAACTACAAGAATTAAAATTAGAGTATTACTGAATGGTAAGGATTCTTTCTCGGTTCTAAATGATAAATAATTTAAAAGGTAATATATTACAGAAGAAAAAAAGTGGCAATCACATCTTCAAATTGGAAAATCTGATGAGATACCATTATGGCATTGCTTTCCAAATAATCTATGTTACTATGTTTCAACCTCTTCTATCCTTTGTTGCTTTGGCAGACACAACATGTTCAACCATTTCTCACCTCACAAAGCCATGCCTAAGTTAGAACCATTAAGGAACCTCATATACTGTGTAACACTTATTCTAGCTACCAATGAAACCTAACCGGTGAAGAATGATGGCCAAAATGAGCATGCAGATTGCTAAGATAAAGCCTTGTTTCCCTAGCAACCAGTTCTTTGTCTTCTTCGCACATTCAGCTCCTCTTTGAATCCTGTCCGCCCAAAGCATCTGCAAAGACAATGAAAAGGTTCATCTTAGTACTAACTATAACAGAAAAAAATAAAAAAAATAAACTATACTATTTCCAGTAATAGAACACCAATGTTTATTTTAAAAAAATAGTAGTTCTGTGTTAGGAATCAAAGAATTGAATTGAAAGAATGAAAACGGAGAGTAGAGAGAGCTAGAATCAGACAGATATCCCTACTTCAATGGTTTCCCCTTCAACAACAACTGAGTCGCTGCTCTATCCACCAATTGTTTACATATGTGAATGGTTACTCTATATCCATATACATGATCTTATGTACTCAACTTCTCCTTTACCATATACATGATCTTAAGTACTCAAATTCTCCTTTATAATGTATCCTAACACTATGGGAGGCACCCCATGGCGCTACCAGGCAAGGCAGCAATGACATACTGGTGGGACCAGTGTTGTCAAATTTCTGCCATGGCATCATAACATGGCGGATTTTGTGCCCAGCTGTCATAGGATGCAACTCATACTTTATCCATCATGTTCCGCCATAGGCCACATCGATGTGCTTATATGGAGGACTTTTGGCTGGCTACCACAATCTGCCATCCTCCATTGATAAAACTGGCTAGGGTTGCCAGCAAAGACCCAACTTAGAGATGTGATTTTTGCCCTGCACAGGCTCATACCCACAAGTAATAGCAGTATAGCACCCAATAACAGAACAGCAGTCAATAGTATAAAGTTAACCACCAAATTATCTTGTATTCGAATATTTTACAAGCTGATATACTTTCTCTCACATTTTGTTACATTTCCTAGTATGGCCACACCTCCATCTTACCATCTTACTAATCTAAGGTCCAAAATTTTATGGATGAATACAAATTAAAATAATTTATTTCAGACTATGGAAAAGAAGATACCATTTTATCCAAATTCTCTGGTGATAAGGATGACATAGCTTGCTGAGCTTTTGCTGCGTCTTCTGGTGAAAGCTTGAAACCAAATTGTTCTCCCATGTTTGCCATCATTTCTGGGCTCATATTTTTAAACATTGAAGTGAACATCTGCAAAACAACATAAACTTTTTAAAATCAATTACAGATCAAATGTTACAATTTGCTAGTTGTCATCATATCAATTATGTTTAATTAGCATTAATCATAATTGATCTCTTTTTTCTATAATAAATACAAACAAGATGTTTTTAGACACACAACATTACACAAAATTATAAATAAAAAGAAAACTCAAGCGCACAACATTGGCTAGGATGAAGTAAATCTCAGACATGGAAGGTAACAACTAAAACCCACACATAACTAAAGGATGAAGTACATAACTAAAGGGTATACTTAATCATAAATTACTAATTACTCCCTCCGTTCTTAAATTTAAAGAATGATGCACACCCCTTGAGAAAATTGGTTAACTACATTTATGTGACGAAAAAATAATCTTATTTTCTATTTTGCCCATGTCTGTCTTCAATGAACTGTTAATGCGAAACAATGAAATCATAATTCTATTCACCTTCTCATGTTAAACAGTACTGCAACTTTGGGCATTCCTCACATTTTTGGAATATCAAAAAAATTGAAAAGATTTTAAAGTTAAATCAAGGGTAATTTTGTAATGGTGTCATTAAATATGAGACCATAGGGACTACTAACTAGGAACATATGAGAGGTGAAAGACGAAATTTGGTTGCATTTATTCTAGCCAAGAATGTAGAAGTATGTTGATCATTTCATCCCCTTTATGAACATACCTGCCGCATAGCTGGATCTTTCATCTGGTTTCTCATCTGTTCTTGTAAATCAGTGCTTGAGGATGGGAAGTTTGGCTCTGAAGCATTTCTATTATCTGAAAACACATTGTGAGAAGAACTTGATTCTCCAAAATCACGAGTGGTGCTTGAGGATGGGAAATTTGACTGTGAAACAGTTCTTTCATTCTTGTCTACAGCTGCTGATGATGGAATAGATTCTTTCCCTTGCAGTACGGATGCCATTTCAAACATCTTCTTAAGGTCATCTGGTGGCATTTTACTTATCATGTCACTTGCTGTTTTAAACATATCAGGTGTCATGTTTGGAGGCATCGATCCAGGGTTGAATGGAGAACTAGAGGAACCTCCTCTTAAAAATGGGTTGTCCCCTTGAAATGAAGACGCCATGTCAAGCATTTTTTGAAGTTCCTCTGGTGACATCTTTCCGATCATTTCTGTGGATGCTTTAATCATATCTGGAGACACGTCTTTGGATTGTCCAACGTTCAAAGCAGCCAGGGTGGCAGGATCGGCATTTGAAATGATGTTCTGAAATGATCTGTAGAATTAAAAAAAGCAAGATTGTAAGTAAATCTATTTTGTATACTTGATTATATTAAAAACACAGAAACAAAATATGCTTAGCACATTTACAAAATTCCCAACTACCTGATGGCTTCTGGATCTTTTCTCAGTGTATCTAAACTATCTGGTTTTGATTTTGGATTTCCGTTGTTAGCTATACTGCTACTCTTGGAGGAACCACCAGATTTTTGCGGTTGATCAACTGTGTGTTCGAAAGAAGAGCTTCTGTTGTTTCCAGAAGGCACATTCTCGACTTCAGTTATTTCTTCAATTACTAATTCTGCATGCATGATGCAAACAAGGTTAAATTTTACATCCATTAGAACCATAAAGCTAAGGGAGATGGGGCCAAGAGAAAGGGGGAAATGAAAAGAAGGGGCACATACTTCCAGGTGCAAAATGACCACCTTCCTTTGTCAACTGTTCCTTGGTGTCCCTGAAATAAACATTCGATGACATTAAACAAGAGTTCAAAGACATCAAAATCCCCACTTTAATTAAAAAAAATTAACAATAAAATAACACGTGCCTAACTCTAATTTCTAATTAATTACAGAATAAGAATAGAAGGAGAAGCCTAGTTTAGTACCAAGATATATACTAATTCTTCTATTACAGGTTACTCGATATTCAAAAGGAAAAAAACAAAATCGTAAACACATTACACATATGCCTAATTAAGCATGCAATGATGCAATCCATTGTTTACATTGATTCTTGATTATAGAAGAATTTAATGAAAAATCGTCCATCAGTAGAGAATGGTCAATCACAACAATCATAAATGTAGATGAATGAATATTTCTATTCCTAAGACAGGTAAAAGTATGTGGAAAGGAGCAAGATCACACCGCAAAAGCTCCTCAGTTGTATCATCATCAGGAGACACTTCAAGTGCGTTGCTCAAATCAGTAACAGCATCCTAAAAAAATCAAGAATGCCATTAAATTAAATATAAATGACAATACAATGACAACCCTAAAGCCAAATTGTTAATTAAGTCACCCAATGCTAACCTGCAGACGGCCTAGTTCCTTATATGCCTGACCCCTTCGATAAAGAGCCTTAAGGTTCTTTGAATCATATACCAAAACCTACCATAGTTTAAGTGTATTAATATATTGCATGGATGAAATCAAACAGTCAATTAACAAAACAGAACTAAGATTCACAGCAAATTAGAATCTAAAGAAATATTTGCATTGTATCACAATAGCAATTATATTTTTACATGGAACAACATTAATCTACTTGGCTGATAAGTTTCTCCATTATACGACTATTACATGTTGCAGGTGGCTATTAAACTTTACAATTAACATCCTGTAGAAATGGTAAATGATAGGAATTATGAATACCTCAGAACCTTCTTTTATGCACTCATCATACTGCCTTGTCTTCAAGTAACAGGACATCAAGTTAAGTGAACACGCCAAAAGAAGCTTTCTACTTTGAAAAGATGGAATCTCTTTAATGTTTTCCTTAGCCTAGAATGTAAAAAATTAAAATAAAGTGAAAAACCTAAAATGTGATAATTTCCTTTAGTCTCAAAATAGAGTTAAACGAGAAGAAAAAAAGGTGTGAAGGAGACAGTTAAGCAGTTTCAAAAAATTGACATACCAGCTTATACTTCTGCAAAGCATCATCAAACTTTCCTTGATTGTGAAGTTCATTTCCCTGCAAAATTATTTAACAGAAAATGAAAAACGGCCACCAGTTATTAGGGTAGTAAAATAGTAACACTTTATATCTTTATGCAATGGCACCAAATACATTTTCCAATCAGACCGTTCATTACATGGAAATATTATTGAAATATAATTCCATTTATCGTTCTTGAAGCTAAAAAAATTGAGGAAAAACATTTTCTTCCAGGCATCATAATATGATTTGACAATAGACAAAATTTGGGTTTTGACAAATAAGGACCGACATATCTGCATGTTAATCTTCCATCATGAAAAATTGGAATGTGAATAATTCTCGATGACACTTTGAAACTACAAAAGGGCATATGCGTAACTTCTTTTATCCTTTGGATTCATCTCGTGTCACATATCAATATAAAAAAGAAAGAAAAAAGTCTGCAGTTCACGATTCATGTTCTACAAAGACACCAGATATATATTACTATTCACCTGCTTCTTCAACATCTCAGCTGCATTCAATTGATATTTCATCTGAGCTTCAGCATGAGTACGCATAGCCGCAACTTCATCAGGCGATGCATTAGCCATCTTTTGACCAATCTCAGCCATTTCTTCAGGCCGTGTATGCTTTAACTGTTCAGCAGCAAGTTTAAAATCTTCAGGATTCATATTCTTCATACTTTCAGAAGCCATCCTCATCAACTCAGGATTAGACATCATCTACATTTCCACACCAACAAAAAAAAGCACAACAAAACAGTTAACTATCCACATTATATCAATATGAACATATATGTCTCTAAAGGTAAAAAGTCCTAATCCTAAATACTAAGAAGGTTTTAAATAGTAGTCGCTGTTACAGATAGCGGTGGTCGCGGTGTGAATGAATCACAACATCACACAAATCTTATTAAAAGTATTTATGTTGCCTAGGTGCGGGTACGGTACCAGTATCCGTATCGGGTACCGGTACAAGGTACGACATTTTTAGAAAAACTAATGTATGTGTATGGGCATAAATTAAGGTACGGATATGTACCCGGTAGCGGTACTCTCCCTCAAATGGAGTACCCATGCATCATATTTTGTACTATAATAAAGGAGATAACATTATGTAATTTATGTTTATATTTGTACTAAAAATGTGATTTTTATCCATTTCAATTAAAAAAATGAAATTATTCTATTCTATTAGTATTTTGTCGCAGCGGTAATGGCGTTTTCTCGGCAACGGACTGTTTTTAAAAAACTTAAGTTTCAAAAAACAATAAACAATGCAAGATATCCAATGTTGTGCTGAATTTGAACAAATCAATACTATTTTAAATCTATAGCACCATTGTGTAGCGTAGTTTGAACAAACAAACAAACAACTATTTTCCGCGATCTGCTATTAACAAAATATATTAAACATTCAAATTTAAATCTTCACAATCAATTAAAAAAAGACTTAACATGATCAAATCAAATTAAGATTGCTGAATTGACAATGAAATTGAGTTCCTTTTAACATTATAACAATAATTATGAAACAAATTGCGAGTAATCTAATCTACATGCAAAAAAAAAAAATATATCAGAGAAAAATAAGAAAACCTGTTGTTGGATCCGAGCCATATCAGCAGGTGACATGCGACTCATCTGTTCTTGAGCGATTCTGATCAAATCAGGATCCATCATACCGTTAAACATTCTCGATTCGATAGAGAATTCACGGGATCAAAATCGAAGATTGAGATTGATAACGATGAGAGAGAGAAAGATGCGTGTGTGTGTGTGTTTTTTTTTCCTTCTTTTTTACTTTTTTTTTTTTTTGTTATTGAATGAAAGTTGGAAAGGTTAAAAGGAAGATTTGTAGTTAAGGTTGTTATGGGTGGGTGTGTGTGTGTGTTTAGGGGGAAAGTAGAGATGGATTGAGAAATAGGGAAAGTGCAAAGAGAATATGTTTGTGAGATTATTGTGAAGAAGAACAAAGGAAAAGTCCGGTTTATAGGTGCCGCCTACCAAATCTGAAAAAGAGGAAAAAAAAGTTGAGAAAAATAAATAAATTTTTTTTCATTCTTTAAGATATGAATAGGATCCAAATCCGATGCAATATTCTACAGATTGAGTTAAGTTCACGGGATAAAATAATTGTTTTTTTTTTTTCAAACGACTAAATGACAACTCATTAAAAACTCACACACATAAAGTGAAGGGATCGAAGTTCGAACTCCAGTCATTCCATTCGACATTTGCAATTTTGACATTTCTGTCAGTTGAATTATGATTTGTGGACATGGGTAAAGTAATTTTACATTGAGATAAAGTAATTTATATTATGATATATTATTGAGTGAGTTGAATAATAAATTTGAGGCTAAACTGTTCATTTGGTGTCTTACGTTTATTCTAGGTTTGAATTAAGTATCTTATGTTTTAAAAGTGAATTTGGTCCCTCACGTTATCAACGTTTGCATTAGTTAGTCCATTCCGTTAAATTTTTCACTAATTTTGTTTGATCCTTACACGTGGCTGACGGTTTGGATAGGTGGAAGTGATTTTGGACACGTTGACAGTCATATAATAAACAGAACCTTCACAAATAGAAAAAAAAGAGTTAGTGTTTGCAAAGGTCTCTGTCGTATTTTTTTTCTATTTGCGAAGGTTCTGTTTATTATATGGCATTCCGCGTGTCCAAAATCACTTCCACATGTGTAAACCGGCAGTCACGTGTAAGGATCAAACAGAATTAGTGAAAAATTTGACGGAAGAGACTAACTAATGCAAATGTTGATAACGTGATGGACCAAATTCAAACTTTTAAAACATAAGGGACTTGATTCAAACCTAAAATAAACGTAAGGGGCCAAATGAACAATTTAGCCTAAATTTGAATATGAAAATCAAGTTTAGAATTAGAAACTATAATGTATAGCTTTTTAAGTATAATCAATTCTATAAACAAAATCATTCTTCTCTAAAAAATATATCAAAATAAGTCACTAGGTTTGATCTAGTGGTGAGGGGTTTAGGTAATATGTATAATGTTTTAGGTTCGATCCTCATCAGCAACATTGTAAATAAAAAAAAATCAAAATCAATTATATAGTTACATAGGCTCAAAAAATAGTTATATGCCAATACATAGAAGAAAAGTTAATTGTATTTTCCAAAAGAAAAATTGTTATGATTACTAGACTAGACAAGTTTGACAAGAAACATAAAAATGCTTTAGGTAACACTTACGAATATTGGTCAGTCATTTTTTCATAGTCAAAATTTAATTGGTCAAATATATCATTTTTACGTATTTGTCTATTTTTTTATAATAAATTAATTTTCACAATAAATAGCTATGCTTTTTCCAAATTAACCTTTATAGGAACATGTGTTATGAGGATAAAATAGTAATTGAAAAATAAAATCTACATTCATAGAAAAGTAACGAGGAAATAGTAGCATTAACCGATAGAATGACCAACAAATTCTTATATGTCTTATTTTGAGATAAAAGGAGATTATTTAGGATCCTTATCTATTCTCCTTTTCGGTTTTTCAATTACTTTTTCTAGTCAAAGATATATGTCATTTAATTTATAGCGAATTAAACATCAATTTTAAGTTGACTCATTAACTTTTATTCTTTTTAAATAGAAAATTGAATTGTTGAATACATTATATTCCTATGGTATTATTTGTTTAATCAATTTTATATGTATATATACAGTTATTTTTCACACTAACATTGTGAGAAACACCTATGAGATCTCTATCAACATGAGTGAAACACTATTTTCCATTCATTGAACTTTAAACAAATGTCATTTGTGTTGTTGATTTATCATATCAAGGTTTACAAATATTTTAAGAAGAGAGGTTCAACTTTTTTCCTTGAATGTCATGGCAAATCCATATCCTCACGGTAATCATTGCTTTCCTTTCTCCATCAATGGTGTTTATTCAGGCGGCCTCGTTGAGTCACAACAACAACAACAACAACAACAAAATCCTCAACAACCACCACAATATCAACAACAGGGGCAATCATGTGTTTTTCGAATTCCCAATCCTCATGTTCATGCTTCAAATGTCTTAAATTCTCCTACCCTTGCTACTCTATTTGAGAGGCAGAATCAAGAGGCAGAGCAGATTGTTCGAATCCAGGTTAAAACTTATATATCAAGAGTCGATATCAAGTTCATTTAAAAAAAAATACTGGTAAAATAAAATAATATATTTTTATTCAATGAATTGGACTCTCTGAGATTGACTTTCTCCCAATTTGTGTATGATGTTTTAAATATATTTATTTTGTTTTTAGAATGTCCTTTCTTTTGTCGATTAATCTAATGACTTTTTTTTACGTGATAGAATGATAAATTGAAACTCGTGTTACTACAACAACAAAGGGAGCAACAAGTAGGTGTTCTTAGAAGCTTGGAAGATTATTCACAACAAGTTTTAATGACGAAGAATGAAGAAATTGCACGAGCTACATTGAAAAATAAAGAGTTGGAAAATCTCCTAAACAGTCTGGAGGCAGAGAAAAGGGAACTGAAGAGAATAGTCGAGGAACGAGAAGCCATGGTAATAGCTCTGCATAACCAGATGGAAGAGGAGAAAAGGAGAGTAAGGATGATTGTGGAAAATGACGAAGAGTCTTGTTGTGGTGAAATTGAAGAAGCAAGAGCTGCAAAGTGTTCACGATCTGAAGCCAATATTGGGTGTTGTCTTAGGTGTAACACAAACTCGTCGGGTGTCCTATTCCTTCCTTGCCGACATCTCTCTTCATGCAAGACGTGTGAAGCTTTACTCCAAGCTTGTCCCATATGTGGAGTGGAAAAGAAGGGTGTTATTGAAATCCAAAGTTTGATGTCAGACTGATATAATTTCTGAAAAAAGATAAATACCTTGTAGCTATGCTAAGCTACTTTTTGAGAATGATAACCAAAATGATATTTTTGAGTTTGCTTTATTTTCATTTTTTGTTATTTAATGTTGTTACTTTTATGATATCAAACGTATGTTATGAATTTTTATGAATAAAATAATGTTTTTATTTTTGTTCAGCCCAAAGATGCATGATTTTTTCTTTAACAAACAAAAAACTTCCATTAATAACAACAATTTTGTTCCATTACAAACGGTGAAATGTATACTCAAAATTCTAGAAAGCTTAAGCATATTTCTAGTTAAAAGCAGACTTTAGAAATTAAGTATTCGACTCTTTGTTTCTAATTTGTGAGAACTCTTATTTATAGTGAAAGAAAAGTAAGTATTTGTCACTTTAATGACAAGTCATGTTCGTGCTAGTTACATTTTGAGTCAAATTTTGATCATCTACATCTTACAAGTTAGATTAAAAATTTGGTCATTACAAGTTAGATTAAAAATTTGTTGCTACATTCGATACTTCATTAGTGCAAAAATTTATATTATTCAAATAGTTCAATACCACTTACACAGGACAACAAAGTATAAATGAACAACAAAAAGAGTGAGATGCAATTACTTTGTTTTAAATCTGTAGATCTATAGGCAATAATAGATCAAGTAGACGAGAAGTGAAAATTAAAATAGATCTATAATATTAAAGTATCTTTCACACATCTTTTAACAACAACATATTACATAGTTGTAAATATAATATTTCTTTTCTCTGTCAAAGATGGATAAAAAAAATAAAGCAAAAATATATGAGATTAAGAGAGGGAGGGGGGTGAGGGAGAGAGAGAGAGGTGCTTGAAATCGAAGTTTTATGGTTAGAGACTCACACTCGTCTGTATGCAACCATCTATATTTAATTTCACAACCTTTGACCCGCGACCCAGCCTACACCTGACCTAATGCTTCCATGTGTTAGTAGTTATGTCGGTTTTGAGTTGGATCTTCATTTGTACTCAACTACACGTTGCAGCTCAACATACTACATACTCCTATTTTGTCGGCCCTTTTTATATCCCGTAATTATTGTCAAATCCTTGCATGTTTCTTCAAAAAATGTTGACTTTATATTATCCGAGAGTCCTCTTTGACAAGCTCTTAATTTCTCTTGTAACAACCAATTATTCGAATGAATGTAATTGAACATAAGTTACTTAAATAGCAAAGTTTTGTATTCCCACATAGAGTTACAAATTTGTAATTCTGATTCACCTTTTAAAAAATTATATTTAACTCAATCTAATATACAAAAATTATACTTAGAAAAAAGGGAAGGTAAATATTAGAAGTTAAACAGGGTTTTCTTTTTTGACAAAATTAACAATATTCATTCATTCATTCAAATAAAAAGAGTACATCGATGTAATACAAATTCATAATCGCTAAAAGGATAAATATGCGATCAAACTCACAGTATCAATGTTAATAGCATAAAACGAAAAATTACATATGCCTACAAATATGACTATATTGAAGTGTCCGGAATATGTCTCCGGATCTGTAGCGTTGATGACACCAAAGTCGACATTTATTGGATCTGCATTAGATCGGATCGACTCCTTCAACCTGTAACAAATGAACACCGCACAAAGACGGGACAATAAAAACACCGCACAAAGACGGGACAACAAAAACACCGCAGAAAGACGGGACAACCAAATACACCGTATAAAGACGGGAAATCAAAACAAATAAATATGTGAAAATCACACTTATTTATTATAATAACGAGAAAGAAAAATAACTTGGAGAGATGATTTTAGGCCAAAACAGACCTAAAATCACCCATCTTCAATGGACTAAGAAGAAAAAGAAAAAAAGTAGTGATGACGACTAGGGTTGGAAAAGAAGAATGTTAAAAAAGTGATATACAAAGCCAGAGTAAAAAAGTTTAGAAGTTAAACAATGTTTATCACTAGTAATATTAGCAAATTTTGATTTACTTATTATAATAAATTTTCCATTATCTTCTACAATGTAAAAACCCGTCATTTTAGCCTCTCGTTAAATACGCTGGCTAAGATTTCATCTTTTTGCCCTTTATAATGTTAGCAAATTTCAATTTACCCCTTTCACTGTGCATACCACATCATTATTTGTGCAAAATTTTATGTCAACATATTCAACGAAGGGCTATAAAAACAAAATCTTAATATTAAGAGGGGTATTCGAAAAAAATATTACAAAAGGTAAATCAAGATTTTATAATAATAATATAAAAAATAAACATTATTTTACCTAAATATAAAAAATACATTGGCAAATTCTTTACTTTTTCGATTGGTTATGGCTTCGACTATTCCTCAAGTTTGTCAATTAGTTAACCATAGCCATATATTAGTTAATGGTCGTATAATAGAATACCGAGTTATCCTTGCAAACCACTTGATGTCATAAATAACCCCCAAACCAGATTCAACTGGTGGTGAAAACAAATAAAAAATTTAAATTTCTGATACCAAATCATCATCCTCTAGTAATCCTAATTTGTTCTCATTAAAAAATAAATAAGAAAGAAAAGGAATAAAGCACTATTCAGTTTACCACATTGGCCCGTTACTTTGAAAAGAAAAAAACAACATCTTTCTCAGAGAAAAAAAAAACTACCAATTCAAATTACAAAACTGGAGGGAACAACACAAACGATTCCCATTTCTCACAAATCTCTCTAATTCCAAACCCTACCTTCATCTTCTTCAATGGCGGAAGCCCTAAGCCCTAACAAACAAAGACTCCCTGTTGCAGCGCGAATCCAATCTCCAACCAGTCCATTCATATTAGGTTCCAATGATGACCAGCTCGAACGCGCTCAAGCACGTGCAGCACGCGCTGCCGCTATCCATCGCAAGAATCTTACCGTTTCTCAATCTCTTGATGCCAATTCCGATCCGTGTCTTAATAAACAGCAGATCTTCGATTTGTTCCAAAACTGCATCAAGCTCGCCAGCGAAAATGTAAGCAAAAAGTGAAATTGAAATTGAAATTGAGATTTTAGTTTGGCGCAAATCGAATTTTGTTTGATTTTTGAATATTTTTTTTGAAAAAATTTGGTGTGCAGAAAATTAATCAGAAAAATACTTGGGAGTTAAACTTGATTGATCATCTTACTGATATTATTAAAGCCGAAGAAGAAAATGATACAGAGACTAATTTTCAGAAGGTATGTAATGTATGCTTCAAACTTGTTTTTATTTTAATTTCTTGGTTTAAGATGTTTATTGTATAATTTTCTTGCAATCGGTGATGTCGTGTGTAATAATTCCAACTCTACTAGATTATGCAAAATTGCATATTAGATTATGGGTTGCATATAAGAACTTACTACCTATGAAGTATTGTCACTGGTAATAATTTGATAAATTAAGAAAATATAAGTGATTAGTGTATGTTTGGTTATCCGGTGAGAAGAATTGATTTTGACTAAAATTGAGTTGAAGGTGAAGTTATTTATGTTTGAATTTATTCATGTAAGAGTGAATCGAATTATACATTTGAGTGTATGTTTGGTTCTGCGGTGACGAGAATTGATTTTGATAGAATTGATTTTGTAAAATTGATTCTGGCCAAAATTGATTTTAAGTTAAAGTGGTTTATGTTTGGATATATTAATGTAAAAGTGAGTTGAACAAAAAGTTTGAGTGTAAAAATCAATTCTAGAATCAGAAGCTACGATTTCTAGCTTCAAGTAGAATCAATTCTGGAGGCAGAATCAATTTTACTTTTGGGAAACCAAACAAGTCAGAATCAATTCTACACGTCCAGAATGAATTCTAGCTACTCTAGAAGTGGAACCAAACATACACTAGTGTAAAAGTGAATTCTAGAATCAAAAGCTACTATTTCTAGCTTCAAGTAGAATTAACTTTAGAGGCAAAATCAATTCTAGTCTAGAGAAACCAAACATGTCAAAGTGAATTGTACACCTGTAGAATGTAATTACATGTTTTAGTAGAAGTGTCCGACTGTCCGTGCTACATAGCTTACTACGGTGAATAAACACAGTTGTTTTGTTAAATTTTATTTGGGCAGGCAAGCTGCACTCTAGAGGCTGGAGTCAAAATTTATTCATTAAGGGTGGATTCAGTGCATTCTGAGGCATATAAAGTCCTTGGTGGGATGAATAGAGCAGGCCAAGATGCTGAACAAGGTTACAATTATTACCCTCTTGTTAAGCCTGACATATTTTGATTTCTTTTTTCTTCATCTTCGCAAGTTGCATTTGTAGTGGGCATTCTTGATGACTTCTTTGTGGATGTGAGTTACGGGGATTACTTTTCTTCCCTATTGTATATATTGCATAGTATAACACATGCTCTATTTCTAATTATTCTAATTAATGTTTGATATCTTTGTGAATGTATGAATTCGATTGGCTTCATAGTGCAGTGCATTTACTTTTGGTTTTGTAATATTTTTTTATATTAGTTCTAATGCTAATTCATAATGTTAGACACTACCCTGGAGGGTGTTAATGTTGAAAGTGGACAAGAAGGAGGCAGAAAAGAGACAGATAAAAAGGTCAATAGTCTGAATTTTTCGGTCATGACTTGTTAATGATAGTTTTTGCTTAGTTTGATGAGTTGTTTGTTAATGCAGTTGTCACCTTTGTCAACACTGGAACCATCTTTTGAGGTTCTCAACGTAAAGAAGTTTGATGGTAATCTCAAATCCTTATGCTATTTCCATTACTAGTTCTAGGAAGTGGGGTTGAAGTTGTACTGAAAATGTATATGCTATTATATTTTTTCAGCTGCATTTGTTGTGGATCCCCTCTATCGGCAGACAACTGCAAAATTTGATGAAGGAGGAGCCAAAGGTCTTTTAATGAATAATCTCGGTGTATATGGCGGATGTAGGGTGCTCTTTGATTCACAAGAAGTGCCTGCAAAGTGTATGGCAGGCCAAAATGAACCTGATATTTCAGATACCATTGATCTTTCTTTTGTCAGAGGTGTGTTGCTTTGCGAAATATCCGGTGAAACTGTTGTTACATTTGTAAACTGAAACACATTTAACGTGGTTAATTTTGACTTATTTTTCTTTATAGATTGTGTTGAGCAGATTGTATTGGAGATGCGCGTGAAGGATGAAATTTCTCCAACTCTCAGGACTATAGTAAACCAATTTGATGAAAATAATAAAAGGCCTACTGATTTTCAACTTCATGGTCAGAATTCAGTGGAAGAGCCTGGTGTTGATTTTACTTGTGAAAATGGCGCTGACAGAGAAGATTATGAGAACGGTGCGAACTGGAGTGATGATCATGATGACCAACCAGTTATTGCTGATCTAGACTCTAATGATGTAGATCCAAGTTTCCCTAGTTATCCTCAGGTTTAGTCATGCTTTAACCATTGAAACCTGTTTTAGATGAGCTTTTAAAATAGTTTTTTGGTATTCTAACAAGTGAACGATGCACGGCTAAAGTAAAATGCTAAATTTTGTAGGAAAATGAGTTATTTCCTTCCACAGAACCTGATATGGATGACAGATTCGAAAATGTTGATGGGTTCTTATTCTTGAGTCTGGGTTTTAATTCAAAACACAATGCATGGGCAGGCCCTGATCATTGGAAGTATAAAAAATCGAAAGGTGGGGTTTGGAGGTCAGCTAAATAGATTGAAATGCTCTATGTTTCTTAGAATTGAACACTGTATTTATTCTAGTTGCTTTGTTGTAGTCTCTGAGGTTCAACCTACTTCTGAAGATGGGCCAACCCTGAAAACTAAGCAGACAAAGAGTAAGAGACAAGCCGAAGTTGATTTGGCTTTTGTAAATTCTCTGGAGAAAAACTTGTCGGATATATTTGCTCCTCCCAAGAATCCCAAAACATTACTTCTCCCTGAAAGCAGACCGTCTTGCAATACAAAACTTCCAGAGGACTGCCACTATCAGCCAGAAGAACTTATCAAGCTATTTCTTCTTCCGGATGTGAAGGTAGTTTCTTTAAGACATAGAAATCAGTTTCAAAGTACTTTCTTGTCTGTAGTGATATTTATTTATATTTATCTCTGATGATTTATGTTCTTTCTTTAGTGTCTTGGTAGGAGGGCAAAAAGATTCTCAGGTAAAATGTTTTAAAATTCTCCTTTTTCAAATAGACTACTCCCATGCTTGTATTGTATATATGGAGATCATTTGAAATATTTGTAGCTGTAATTATATTGTATTTTATGTTTCGGTGCATTTGCAGATTCAGAAGGATCCAGAGATCAATTCAATGAGAATGATACATTTCCTTCTTGGGATAATGGAAGTGCTTGTGGTGGTGATGAGGCTGGTGACTATGAAGGTGATTATCACAGTGATCTGGAAGACCCTGGCACTCTTATTACTCAGCCTCGTCAGGTGTGTTTTCTTGAATATTTACCCTGCTCTTGATATTTTCTGGTAGGTATGATACATGCTGATGAAAAAATGATGTCTTTCTTTCTTCAATACTTGTTTTCCTTGCCATCAATATGGTTGAAATGTTGCAGTAAGCAATCAAGTATAATAATATATGCTTATTTTAAAACAACAGGTCAGTAAAATCGAAGTCCAGTATGATAAAACGTCAAAACAAGTTGATGTTCAGGCACTAAAAGTTACTCTTTGGGACCATGTTCAAGCATATGATAAGCTTCCTCCTGTTCAGGTATACCAAGATTTATCCATTTCTAAACTTTCAATAATTGTCCTTCCCTTTTTGTTTCCCCCGCTGAAATGAAACTTGGTGGTACATATAATTTTCTTCATGGTGTGATGCTATTTCAACTTTCAGTGAGATTTTAGAGCATAAAAGCTATATATATTTTTGCTTTGCCGCTGAATGATAAGTTTTAATTCTCTTGCATTCTTTTGAAGGGTCAAGAAGAAATAGTATCTTTCCGGAATTTATTGGCTAACTTTCCTGGCGATTGCAATGCCGCTGCAAACATCAGTGACATTTCTCCTCATCTGTGCTTCATATGTCTTCTGCATTTGGCAAATGAGAAAGGATTGAGCATTCAAAGTTTTCCCAACTTGGATGATCTTTCAATACGCCTTCCATATGTTGGCGATAGTGGAACAGTTTAGATACCAGACTCATTTATTCTGCAGTTCAGTAATTAGAAAATAGTTTGGTAAGTGCTTTTTATGATTTCTTTTGATACTGTTCCTGTCAAATTGGGATTGATGGACATGGTTTCATCAGTTTTTCTTGCTTGATTTGGTCCGCTTAATCTCATCTGTCATTTGATATTTTGGCTTTGATTCATTCCATCATCGTACAATTGACTGTGAGCTTATGCTTTGATTTTCAGATGGAGAATGTATTGTAACAATTCGCTTTTGGTTATGGACCTTATGGTTATTCAAGTCACTCTCACCATGTAATTGTCTGATATATTGAGATGTACATTAGCTCTTGTTCATGACAGAGTCAACTCATGTGCTCCCATTTGTATCCTATAGTCTTGATTGATTCTTGTGTCTAACAATACTCAAAATTTGATGAATGGATGAATGCCTGATTGTTAGAGCACTACCCTACCCTACATTTTCTATTAAGTATTAACTGAATATCAAACTAAATCACATTTTCTCACAAGTAATCATAAAATAATGAATTACTTATCTTTTAAATTGATCATTTGTCATATTTTCCTCTTGACCTTTTTTTTCTCCCATCATTTGGGGAAGGATGTAGTAATTTAGCTTATTTTCTTGCTGCAGATGTGTATATTGTGTTTCACTTTAACAGTTAGTAAAATGCATTACTGGTGTAGTGGTGTGCCCTTCTCGACAGTGTGCACACTACAGCCCATGTGTCTCATAAATTGGGGCTGTGACTGGCGCATGGGGATTGGCGAGTTTGAAATTCTTTCTCTCAAATTTACTGCATAAGATATAAACTAGCTGTAAAAATAAAAAAACAAAGCATTGCTATTGTGGAATCTAAAGCTTTCATAGATTTTCATTTAAAGTGTGTCGGTAGATGATGGCCAATGGTTTAGTTTGTGGGACTCTGATGATCAGGTGAGTAGAAATATATGTATGTTTGATGCTGGACATGAAAATTAATAGAGATAACTTCATGTTTCATGGGCGCATCCTTTATTTATTAATCGATGATTGTGGCCCTCAATTGCTTTTCAAATTTGTTATTTTAAAGTGTTGGTGATGTATTAAACCAATTGTTTTTTTTACCTGAAATGGCTGAACTTGAACGATTATATTGTATTTCCAACTGTTGGCATTTGAGCAATCAATATGTTTAAAGTCGTCCGATTTTAATTGAATGGTGCAAAGCACACCAATTATTATGTGAATGCGATCTTTCTTTGACTGATGGGAGTCTACATCCCTATTTTTGACCCTAAATTTTTTCCCCAATTCAAAAAATTGGTTTTATTATGAGCCAATTTGATATGGGTTGAGGTAGTATAATATTTGAGAATTTCTTTTCGTGCCTCCAACTGTTCTTGCACCCCCTTGCCCTTCTCGGGAGACTGTTTTTTATGGCATTGCACTACAACTTTTGCCGTGGGGTCGATGGTCAGGTGGTGACAAGTGATCTTCAGTCAATTCTAGGCATTTCAACAGTGCTTCGAGCAAAGAGGTTAGCATTCTCCTTGAGGCAAGCACTGAATTGTTTCCTCACCAGGTCGGGAAGTCCACTTCCCAATTTCGACTCCTTTGTAAGGGTCTTTGCCAAAGGGGATGGTCTCAAATTTGCCATCGAGGATAGTGTGCAAAATTTCTTTGTCCAGGGGCTCTTTCTTTTTCTGCTCCTTGAGGTCACACTTACTGAAGCGTGAATCAAGCTCAATCATTATGAAAGGAGGAGGCTGCCTTGCTTTTTTCGTTCTCTTTGACCATAGTGGAGACGAAACTCTAGGCAGGTCCTTCAAAGCATCTCATCACTGCAATGTCTCCATGCAAAGTTGCAATCTGCCCCTCCTTAGTGTAATATTTCAATTTGAGACCTGCGTGAAAACTTCTTCGGCCTTTGGATAGAAAAAACATAAGTTGCTTTGCTTTTATGACATACATTACAGAGCATCATAGAACCAGTTTTACAGAAACAAAATTATTAATGCAGATTTTCAAAATCCAAAGTAACTTAACAAAGATATAATTTCAATGTTTTGATGTAATATTTTATATAAAAAAAAATATGCTTGGATTCATTCATCAAAAAAATTCTCGTGTTTGGTGAAGGAATGGTTCGTATCAATAAGACAATTCTTATAAAGAAATAACAATCTGAACTTCCAAAAACAAGTCAATAGTGATATATTTTCCATGTATAACTTAATCATAATAAATAATGATAATGATTTCTAGTTTTCAGCCGTGGTACATGTCGAATCAATGGCTAAAAATGGATGTTAGAAATACAACAAACAAACATTTGTATTTTTACACTTGACTTTTCATGAACACATAAGAGAACTATATGATTTGCTATTACCAGCATTTAAAAACACTTCTTAAAAGTAATATGCAAGAAACACTACTAACAATACTAAAATTTTCTGTTTAGAAAATAGAAGCAAGAAACACTCGATGGCGGTCATATTATGTTTCTAAGAAGTTTGTACTTTTCCTTGAGACTGAGTATTAGATTTGGCAACCCCTTCTTTCCATCCTTTCTGGCGAGCTCGAAGTTCCCACAACGCAGTGACCTTCTTCTGAGCGACTAATGCCAATTCAGCTTTCTCCCTTGCCTGCTCACATGTTTCCATACCAGAATTACACTTGTCTGCTTCCTTCTGATACTGAGATGCGATCTTCTTTGCCTCAAGCAGAGCCATGTCAGCGCGTCGCTGATTTTCCAAAGCATCATTTTCACGTAGCTTTAGTTCCTCCGACAATAGCTCTGCAAAATTCTTTTCGGTGTCTCCGTTCACTTCTGGATCAGGCTTTGCACAATCTGAATAGCAATTCCAATCAAGAAAAGAAAAAGAGAATTGGTTGGTGAAGAAAGTTGAGCCATAAAACATCAGTAAAAAATGTTATATAACAACAATGCCACTGTGTGCAAAATAAATTTTCTTTTCTTGAGCTTTCATTCATTTTATAGCAGAGGATACAAAGACCAAAATTTCTTATTCCTATTTAGACAAAAAGCTACACTAGATATAATCATTAATTAATAGATTTTTAAACAGGAAAATGCAAACCAAGAAAAAACCGAAAAGATGTGAGATTTTGTGACTCTAAAAGATGATTTGTTAAAGTAGAGAAATAGCTATTTATACTGCTAAAAGTGAGACTCAATAATGTTACTTCAGCATACGTTTCTACCATCATGCAAAACGTATATCATGGGTTCAAGGTATAACAAGAACACAATGTATCTCATCTAGGATACAGAAACTAACCTCCAAATGAAATGTTGCTCAGCCCTGCAGAAACACAGTGAAAGAAACTGAAATAAGTATGTGCTAGATTTGCCGTTAGATAATGAAAAAGGAGCAGTAAATTATGATAAAATCATGATAACACACATAGTTTAACAGAATTGAAGCGCTAATTTATAATGTTGATTAATGATTTCCAATTCCTTTTTCTTGACGTTGATTTCCAATTCATTAATGATAACCAAAAGAAATGAAAGTGTTCTACAGTTATGGTAATTTTTGTTTAAGTTGGTAACATAAATTGGTTATATGGAGACAACTATGTGGCTACACCCATCAATAGCATTTTAAATACAGGTTAGCGATCGGAATCACAAACTGGGCCTTGACATGACAACCAGAACACAGCCGTCATTGAGGCTGTATCGGCTGTATTTGACTAAGATTCTCCTCAATATCAAGAATCACCGCAATTTTTTGTTTTGTTTTGGCATTAACCTTTTGGTTCCCGGGGAAGGGGCCCCGGTAATCCAGACTTCGGCCACAAGGTAAGTAAAGCTTGGCCAAGAATTGTTCCCATCAGGAATCTAACTCAGGTTCTCATAAACGATTTGTCCAAGGGGAGCTCATTAACCACTTGAGCCCAATGGCTTGGTTAAGAATCACCGCAATTGTTACTACTGTGGCTGCTATTTAAAACTATGCTTAACAAATTGTAATTTAAGACTACTTCAGTATGATGAATAATTGGAAATTAGTTTGTTAATTATGTCTTCTAAATATCAAAACAAAAACTTAGATAAAGTATAAACAAGAGGGGAACTTAGATCAAGTCTCTAGATGAAAATGAAATGTTGTTGGCCCTAACTAACTTCACACTGATCTACTGAATTCTTAAAAAAAAAATGCAAAATCCCTAGCATAGTAATTAACAACAAGTAATTTGAAGGGTTAAGATCAACAGTGTCTTTCTTTTATCAAATTATTACTACTACCATATCAGAATATACAATTCAATAGGTTAAGTTATGGAAGCAATTATGATTCAACTTCAATGATTGAACTAATACCAATTTATACAATAAAATAAACAATCTTATACAACCCAGATCTAAAAAAGTTCCAATTTTTGTTTCTGATCTAAGCCCTGAATTAGATAACCCAATTGAGAAAAGATGAAATTTTTAACAAGATCTTAAGATGGGTAATTAATGAAAAGTGATAAAAATACAAAAAAAATGAAAAGGGGTAGTAAAGAATACTATACCTTGTGGAATTGAAAAAGTGGGTTGTGAAGAACAATCACAGTGACAAGGAGCACAAATGGAAGGAGAAGAGGAAGAAGAAGAATGTTTAACAGCAGCTAAAGCTTCTTTGAAATGCCAATAGAGAGGAGGACCTAATATGTAACCTGCTATGGTAAGAGCTACTATTACCAAACTGGCTCTTAAAACTGTAACACCTGATTTGTTCATAGCCATGTTTCTGTCTTTTTTCTATTGGTTATGGTATAGATAGAAGAGAAGAAAAGGAATCTAGAGAGAAACAAATTAAGGTTTAAGGTTGTGTGTGGGTTGGGGGTGGTCTTTGTCGGCAGTGGGAACAAGTTGCAAGGTTGATGCTAGTGCTACTACTACTGCTTCTTCTTCGATCTATCTAACTTTTTTTTTATTTTGAATCTAATTTATATCGTGGCATCGTCAATGTCTGTTATTTTTCCTCAATATAAAAAAATAAAATAGTAAAAGTTACAAATTTTATATATTATTATTAAACTTAAATATCATTTTTTTTATTTTAGTCTCTAGGTTTTTTGGCAAATAAATCTTTAAATGTATAAAATTTGTTGGTTTTAATTCCTTTTTTTTGTGGTCAAGTGTACAAACATTTAACAAATCAACATTTTTTGTAATAGTGAAATTAAAACCAACAAATTTTGTATATTCAGGGATTTATTTATAACAAAAAAATATACAAGGACTACAACCAATAATTCACAAACATACATGGACGAAAATGATATTTAAATCTTATTATTATTTTTTAAAATAAAATTATTATTATTATCAATATCATCATCTAATTATAAAAAAAAAATTATATAAATAAGTAAAAATAGAAATAATTGTATTTTGTCTTTTGCGGATTACAATTTACAACATTAATAATAATTGCCTAAAAAAAATAATAATACTAAGTGGTTTTAAAAGTAAAGATAAAAATTGTCATAACATTGATATTAACATAATGATTATTAAGGAAATTTTATTTGGAATGACAAAAACATATTAATTTTATTTTTAGTGACTAAAATCAAAATCTCAATATATTTCTTAGAAAAAAAATTATTCAATCTTTTAAAGCATGTTTTGACAATCAACATGTTTTCATACTATTTGCATTTGACACTTTTGACCTTTTAGCACCAGAAATTGTGAGTTTTCTGCAAAGAGTTCAAAATGTTATAAATACAATGTTGTGTCTCCTAGAGCTATTAATGTTGTTTTCAAGAGAATTAATTTTGTCGTTTAAAAAAGATAGACGGTGCAACTTGTTACTCGTTTGTCTTTCATTCGTACTTTATTATCCTATATTTATTAATGAAAATTTTTAATATTTTATTTGTATCATATTAATATAAACCCCGTTTGGATTAACTTACTTTTGAGCTTATGTAAAACAGCTTAGGCAAATAAATAATTTTTTTATGTATTATTTTAAGTTTATAATGGTAATTTATGAAAAAATAGTTTATAAAAATACAGTTCTCATTAGTGATAACTTATAAATTAACATAAAATTTATTTATTTGCATAAGCTAGTAAAAAATAAGCTAATCCAAACGAGCCCATATTCAATTTGACTAATCGTTAGTTGATTTAGTGGTGATTGACGATGAATTTGATAGGAAAGACCAAAATTTGATTCTCTACAACTACGATTGGAAGGGGGCTGAAACGGGAGTGGTTATGGTGCATAAGCTTTTTCCTTATGCACCATGCATAAATAATGAAAATTGCTTAATACACCCTTCAGATTACTTAATGCACCTCCCAGATTACTTAATACACCCCCAAATTTCTAGCGCACCCCCCAAAATTTTTAACGCACCCCCTAAAAATTTGGAGGGTGCGCTAAGCAATCTGGGGGGTTCACTAGAAATCTGGGGGGTGCGCTAAGCAATTTTGGGTATTTATGCACGGTGCATAAACATGGCTTATGCACCATAACTTATGCCGGCTGAAACCACTTGATGTCGGAATTGATCTCGAATCAAATTAAACTGATGGTAAAAGTAAAAATAAAATAAAATAAATCAATTTGGCTATAGATCCTTTAAATAATTTGTAATTGGATGAATGAATACATTTAGAAACCCTAATTGGATGCCCTTGCATTAAAGCCCATGAGATAGCTATATAAATAACCATACCTTTTATCATTCAGTTACGCCGCTTTGTGTCTACGCTATCTGTTGGCTTGAATTATTACTTTCATAAAAAACAGAAAATTCAAAATAACGAAACACGCAATGGCGAACGTTGTTCAAGAAAGTGGTATCATTGATCCAACGTTGTTCTATGTCGAGACCCTCAAAGCAAGCAGATCTCTTGTTGAGAACGATGAAAGAAAAAATGGAAATTTCTTCAAAGAATGAACATTCAATCTTCTGCTTAAAGAAGGTACCAATTTTTACATTTTTTATGATTCAAGAATATTCAATTTCTTCTGCTTGAAAAAAAAAAACACACTTTGATTGAAGAAATGTACTCTGTCTCAATGTCTTGATCAAACATCTTTCAATGTTGGTCAAGAAACTATTTTGGTTCTACACATTGAAATGCCCATTTTTCTAATTTTTTACTGTTCAAGAACATTATTCAATCTTCTGTTTGAGAAAATATGATCGGTCCCAATACCCTTTTTGGCACTAATAATATAGTGAAAGACATTTTTTTTTAGTTTGTTACAGTATTTTGTATTTGTTTTTGATTGCAACATACTGGTTTATAATTGATACCTTGTGGGTGATACCTATTTTTCATTCTTGATTATTCTACTTGAAAAAATAAAATGGTGTATTTCAGTTATTGATGATTCTGGATTGGAACTAGATGTTATTGTAATGTGAACTCTTTGTTCATAATGCAAATTGGGATGGTTAAATGAAACCCTAGGGAATCTATATAAATTATGAGATGGTTAATATTTTCCTCGATGACGCTTATGCCAATGGTTAAATGTTACCTCGATATCCTTAAGTCTAATTTGCTATTGACTATATAATGTTGCCTTGATATGTGATTAAATGTTGCCTCGATTAAGTCCAATTGCTATTGGCTATATAAATTTTGGGATGGATATATGTTGCATCAATGACCTTTAAGTCCAATTGACATTGGATATATAAGTTCTGAGATTGATATACGTTGCCTCGATGACCCTTACGTCCAATTGATTTTGACTATATAATGTTGCCTCGACATGTGGTTAAATGTTGCCTCGATTAAGTCCAATTGTTATTGGCTGTATAAATTTTGGGATGGATACATGTTGCACCAATGCCCTTTAAGTCCAATTGACATTGGCTATATAAGTTCTGAGATTGATATACGTTGCCTCGATGATCCTTACGTCCAATGTATTTTGACTATATAATGTTGCCTCGATTAAGTCCAATTGTTATTGGCTATATAAATTTTGGGATGGATACATGTTGCACCAATGCCCTTTAAGTCCAATTGACATTGGCTATATAAATTCTGAGATTGATATACGTTGCCTCGATGACCCTTAAGTCCAATTGTTATTGGCTATATAATTCTAAATTCTGATATGGTTAAATGTTGCCTCAATAACCCTTAATTCCAATTGCTATTAGCCATATAAATTTGAGATGGTTAAATGTTGCTTCAATAATCTTCAAGTTCAATAGCTAATGACTTTGCAATTTGTTGGATGATATGTTTGAGCCATTGATGACCTTGGACCTAGACGCTATTATAATATGTGAATACTTTATCAAAATATGGGCAAAAATGAAGTCTCGGTGACCCTTAAGTCCAACTGACATTCATTATGCGAATACATAAGTTTAAATGGTATCTTTAAGCCATTAATGACCCTAGAATGAAATGATATTCAATTTGAATTCTTTATTCGTAATGCAGTGACCCTTAAGTCCAATTCTTATTGACTATGTAAATTTAAGGATGATTAAATGCTGCCTCGTGACCCTTAACCCTTAAGTTTAATAGCTACTAGCTATTTTTTTTTCCTATAATTCAACAACTACTGGCTATGAAATACTTTGTTCAAGTAGATGATATTGTAATGTGTAATACTTTGTTCAAAACATATACTTGATATGATGACCATATGTCGGCTCGATGACACTTAAGACACTTAAGACCAATTGATATTCTTTATGTGAATTTTGAGATGGTATCTTTGTGCCATCAACGGATGACCCTGGACCTAGCATTTGTAGTGTAAACTTTTTAATCATTCTTTATTTGGATGGATGGTATTGACTATTGAGTCATTGAATGAAGGGAATGCAGAGAAGCCTTTGATTTTTTAGGGTGCACTGATGCATTCATTTGTAATTGTAGTGTTGCCTATATAATTTCGACAACTGATTTGGTGTCCTATGGTGCTCTTTTTTGGTTTGACAATGTCATATGATTTTCCATTTTCCATTCCAAGTACATGAAGTCAATTTAATACTTCTAATGAGTAGTTCTATGCACTTTCCATTAACTCAGATTGTGTATTAGTGACTGATTTTTATGTTCTATCTAATTTCTTAATCAGTACTACATGGTGAAGTGCAAAGAGTGCAGAAGATGATATGGTGAAAGCAAAGTGATGTGATTCTTTGCAAGGTAAAATGGTTAACTCCAAAAGCCAAAAAAGTTGGTATATAGAGCTACAACTATGTGCAGGTGAATTAAGTTGTGCAAAAATGCTTGTGTCTTTCTTCACAAAAAAAATACGGTTAGTTTCTCCTTCTGGCACTACAAAATGCTCTCACCCTCACGACCTCCATTCTATTTTCTATTGTCCTAGTCACAAAGAACTGTAATTGCAGAAAGGGACAGAGTTATTCACTGCCTTGGCTGGCTATTAGGATACCAACTTCTGAGGTACTATCAAGACACTATACCTATATACCAGTACACCTACAAAATTTTGATTTTGTTTTTCTTTCAACATTTGTCTGTCAATATATTAAGTTTTTTATTTGCAACGCGGTTCATTTTTCCTTACACATAATTGGAATGGTTAAATGTAGCCTTAATGATCCTAGACGGTATGTTTGAACCATTAATGGCCCTGGATTTAGATGTTATTGCAATGTGAATTCTTTATTCACGAAGTATAAATGAGATGGATAAGTGTAACCTCCATGACCCTGAAGTTCAATATCTATTCAAAATGTAATTCTTGGGATGACATGTGCCTTGATGAAATGCAATTCATAATGCAAAATTAAGACAAGTTTAAGCCTTTTCATTCATCTGCAGCTGTAATATGACTTAATTATTTGTAATCTAAAATGGTGTGATTTGAGCATTGGTTATCCTAAATGTTACTTAAGATGATGTTAAATAGGAATCACTAGCAACTGTGCACATAAGGTTTGAACCTCAATAGGAATCACTAGCAACTTCACTCATAATACTCAGTTTGAGGGTAAATAAAGTACACTGTAACTATAGAGTAGGGGATTATGATGATAAATATTTGCTGAGGTAGCTGAGAATTGAGACTTCAAAATATTTGTCGAGAAATCTGCATATTGATTTATGAATTCATACTCTTAAGGCTACTAAAGTGCAGCTGCACATTCATGCTTAAGTCCTATAAATTGCAAATGGATTTGGCATTGACACTGTAGAAATATTTAATCATTATTAGACTCGATATTATTTGATTTTATATTTATGTTGTGTTTTACTTTAATTCCTTAAATCACTCTTTTATTTGTGGAGTGTCTTTATGAACTCTCTCGACTCTCCTACAAAAGGAGCATTCTTTCATTGGAATAAATATACTCAAATTGTAGAGTTATCGACAACCGCCTACCTCTTTTGGCGTAAACACATCACATAACTGGAATGGTTAGATGTAAACCTTGGTCATCCTAAATGATATGTTTGAGCCATTGATGATAGTAGATGGTATTGCCTCGATGATCCTCAAGTATAATATCTATTCAAAATGTAACTCTTGGGATTGCACATGCCTTTGATGAAATGCAATTCATAATGCAAATTTGAGAGATGTTTCAACATATTCATTCATTTGCAATTTATCATATGATCGAAAGGTTTTGGCTTATTTGATGGGCACATGTAAAGTTGTCTAATGTTGGTGTCACATATTTTGGTTTGGCTTCATCATCTTAGAAGAAGCATCCTTTTCTGATATGTTAGTGTCAATGTCATATACTCTTGTGCAGCGTTGCCGCCTAAGTGCCTTGAGTTTTAGTTCTCTTCCTAATTTTATTAATTGACTCTTTATTCTGAAGTAGCATCAATCTTGTATCCATGTTCTTAGTTTTTGATTGGGTGGAAATAAGAAACTTGTGTTCACTCTATATTTCCATGGTGAGTTTAGCTTTTCACCTTTAACTCCTAAATCAGATATAAGTGCACTCTTGAACTATAAGGAGTATCATGCCTAACTCTTTTATCTTATTTTTATTTTATGAATGTTTGCATACCATTTGGATATGGAAGGTCCAAAATTTCCCTAAAAAAAGTGAAATTCCTTGAAATGAGAGAATACAACATGCTTACTGCATTTGTTTTATGCAGATAGTATATTTTAAAGGCAATATTAAGACTTATTCTACACATCTCTATTTGTCAGGTCTTTGAGTGGCTATGATTAGGTACCATTTGTTTTGCATTTCTAAATTCATTGATGGCCCTGCACCTAGATGCTATTATAATACTGTGAATACTTTGTCAAAATATGTGGAAATGTGGCCTCAATGACTTTAAATACAATTGATATTCATTATGTGTATTTACTCAAAATTTGAAATGGCATCTTTAAGCCATTTATGACCCCCGGAATGAGATGATATTGCAATCTGAATTCTTTATTCAGATGGTTAAACTTAAATGTTGTCTCGTGGCGCTTAAATCCTTTTTTTTTAAGTAAACACATTTCATTAGCAATTGACAAGAGATACAGGAATTAGTACAGCTTGAAGCTGGTGTGGGAGAGATCCCATCCAAGTTTTGGTTCCAATACTCCTAGATAGGCCTACTAGCTTATGAGCTATAACATTAGAGCTCCTTCTAACATAATAAACTGGTACAAATTCAAATTGTTTCATCAACATTTTACAATCTAAAATAATAGAATCAATAGCAGCTATGCAACACTTGATGTTGAGACTGTTAACAACTACAGCAGCGTCAGAGGCTAAAGAAATGCGCTTCATATTATGATCAATAGCGAATTGTAAGCACCAACGAACACCCAAAGCTTCTGCCACTAACGACCCAACTTCAATGTTGTTGAAAAGGCATGCCGACACGCAGACAGCGGCGGATCTGTCGAGACAAACCAGTCCCCAACCAGTGGTACCACCTGCAAAACAGCCAGCATCAACAAACAAGCAGTTTTCTGCTACACTAGGTTCAATGTTGCTGTCAGTATTGTTAGGATGAGTAGGGATAATTATCTTTTTGCTGCATGGTACCCAATTCATTCACAAAATCCATGGTTTGATGAACAATATCAATTGGATTGAAAGGCTTTTTTTGACAAATTATCTCTAGTTGGAACTTGGAAGAATATTCTTGGCTAGTCTCCACATGAAATTTCTAACTCTATTTGGAATTGGAGCTCTCCAAATTTCTTTCCAGAGGGTGGAACTATGTTAAATTGATGAGGCCGGAGTATCTCTATTTTTTAAATCTTGGAGAAGATGGTGTGCTGATCTAACCGAGTAGCCACCATCATTTTCCCAATGCCATACTAGCTTGTCCACAGGGAGTCGATGAGATAACGGGATGCTAAGGATTTGTTTGGCCTCTGTTTGATTAAAGTATGAATGAATCAAATCTCTTTTCCATTGTTTTGTGTTAGAGTCAGACTGGTTTGGGATCCATCTATCCTGCCAATTGGGTATGAAAGTTGAGGGATGATATGTTTGAGGCATTGAACTAGACGATATTGTAATGTGTGAATACTTTATTCAAAACATATAACTGATATGGTTAAATGTCGACTCGTTCACCCTTAAGACCACAAATGATGTTCGTTATGTGAATCTTGAGATGGTATCTTTATGCCATCGATCATTGACCCTGGACCTAGCCATTGTAGTGAAAACTTTTTAATAATTCTTTATTTGGATGGATGAAATTGAATCATGGAATGAAGGGAGTACATAGAAGCCTTTGATTCTTTAGGGTGTACTGATGCATTCATTGGTTATTGTAGTGTTGCCTGTATAATTGCGACGGCTTATAATTTTGTGTCCCTTGGTTCTGCTCTTATAATGTTGTATTAAAATCTAGTAAAAAAGAGCTTGCTAATATTATGGAGAAAAGATGCTGAAGTTAAATTTCTAGCACTAGATCATTGCAAAAAGCTAAGAGTTCAATCACCATGTTTCCTCTATGTTTTTGAACTATCATAATCAAGAGCTATATTAGCTAGTTTAGGTATTGGTTTCTATTTAGGTTGTTCTTGAAGTTTTATTAGTCTGTAACAGCTTCATCATTTCTGTTTATGGTTTCTAGATAGAGCTGCATAAAACTAATCATATAGGTTAATTAGACAATTGATATATAGCATATATACTGTTGTAGGGTTCTTAAATCTTCAAATATTTTCATATGAAACCATTAACACAATTGATGAAGTTGCTAACCACTACTGGAATATCAAGGACAGCTTAAAACTACCTAGCAAAAAATGGACTTACACTACCCTCATGAAGTTGCTAATTCCGTTAATGAAGTTGCTAATCAGTTGCACCAGTTTCTAGAATGAATGGTTCAATTCGATTGGTATTAGGAATGGTACAAACAATACATGTACCCAAATGGTATAAGGTGAGGACTGCCACTTGTTTATAAACACTTGTCAAGACCATCTCATATCTGATGTGAGACTTTTTAACACGACCTTTCAAATATTATGACACATATGATCAAGACATCTATATTCTAGACAACATAAATCAACCAGAAACTGTCCTTCTACATAGACATACAAAGAGACATGTCAAAATTCCTCCTTTGCATATTGTAGTCAAGGGAATCCTATATTTACCTGTCTCAAACAATCCTTTAAGAAATGGCCAATAACATATGATCACATACACACTGCACAACATTTCAGCCATTCCACACTCATAATTCCCACTTACTACTCCTTGTGGTTGAAACCCAAATATCTTGATAAATATTGCTGTCAAGTGCAACAACAAGATGGTAGTTCCCGGCAAAAAAACTAATGACTCGTCGAACGTGTGTCTACCGGCATTCTTATCGTGTGCGTCGTTGTTAGATGGGGGAAGATCTTTCTTTGTTATGTCAAATACCGTGTCGGAAATTCCTAAAAACTTGAGTAGGATTGTAATAAATCCGCATAATCCGGCGTTCATCGGTGTTATTAATGACATTCTTTGATTGTTCCACCATGCTCTAATTGACATTCCTGAGGCTAAGTATTCATACAGAATATATACTTTGTAAATCACAAATATTGCAGTTGGAATACATATGCCCCAATCCTGCATTGAACACATTATAAAAGTTAATCTTTGTTTGTTTATTGAAATACATGTTAATATAAAAGCTAATATGTTAATATTAGGACACCGACATGTGTCAGATACCAACCATACTTTTGATGTATAAAAGTTAATCTTTGTTTGTTTATTGAAATACATGTTGAGATTATCAAAACATATATAATGGTGTGTTATTATGTGCTCATCAAATTATATAGCATACATCAAATATGTGGTTGGTATCTGACACATGTTGGTGTCCTGATATCTACACGACACCGGTATATAAAATTGCATTCAATAAGCCACATGTCAAATAAGTAGAATACTTAGTTAGGTGAAAATAAGTACAATACTAACCTTTGGCAGGAAATTGGTGTTGGTAATGATGCAATAAGCAGTGAGAGAAGCATAGCATACTTGAAAAACTGGGTTGAAACCCCAATTCATGACCCACATATAAGCTAAGAATTGCCTAAAAGTAAGTTTACCAAAAATGGTGCAAGAAATAGGACAATGTTTGCCAAAGAAGATCTCAAGCATTCCTGTGGCCCATCTCTTGTGTTGGACCATTGATGTTGGGCCACCAATTGGAGCACAACCTCTGAAGGCTATTGGATCTGGTGTACATAATTCTGACCTCCAACCTTTTTTATGCATTGTTAGTCCAGTATGTACATCCTCAGTTATTGATCCATACATCCAACCTACCTAAAATTCCCATAAGATCAAAGTAACTTTCAATTTCAGAACTTAATACTGTTAGAAATAATATAAAACTATTGATGTGACTCAATCATAACAGCTTAAATTTTTGGGATAATCGGTTATTTGAGCATGTTGATTCCATATGGAAATATACAAGTTTGTGTGACAAACCTGTTTACCCCAGCAAGTCCTGTATTCATATCCATAGCTAGCAACTTGATTAGCTTCTTCAATAGCTTTGGTAACATCAATAACATCACTAGGTGCATATATCCTCCCTTCAAAAGTATCAACAACTGATTTCATAAGTTGCTTTGAAGCTCCAAATTTTTGTTTTAACTCCTCATCTGATAACATGTTTCCTGCAAGATTGGTCGTTTGGTACAAAAATAAGCAACTTTAATTAGTACTACTATTATTATATTTTTTTAATGATGTAATGGTATTGAAATTGGCACATCTATACTAATATTATTAGTATAAATAAATATGCCAATAAAGTATTTCTTCGGACATGAAAATAAATAAAAATGTAAATATATATACACAATGTTAATTAAATGAGGAGGATAAAGTTGTTTCTTTTACTTCTTCACACATAAAGTACGTGACTTTAGTCATTAAAATACTATACAAAAATAAAGTTGGTTTTTATTTGAGCAAAGATACAGATGGTTTTTTAAATCAATAGCTAATAAAATGAATTATTATGTAATAAAAACTATTGGTATAGTGTTATTTAAAATTATAATAACTAAATACCATTCACCAAAAATATCAACAAAATAATAATTTAGGTTTTTTGAATTTGTTACTATTTCTTTTTTGTTCAAAGAATTTGTTATTATTTATTTCAATGAACATTGAATATTTTTTAAGAAAAACTACTGAAAACTAATGTGTATATAAATAGTATAATGGTGAATTTTTTCTATGATTTTTTTAAATACTAAAGTTTATAAATAAATATTTGTTTCACAATAATTAATTAAGAAAATAACCATATCAAAACCCTTCGATTTGTCAACTTATCTTATCTTATATATATATATATATATATATTTCTAATTATGCGTACCCTTTTCCACGTCATCTGGATAAAGACCATAAATAACTTTTCTTCTATGAAAGCAGTTTGTTCCTCCATAAAATATTCCTTGGAGTCCTGCTAAGCCAGCTCCAAGGTACTGTGTAAATATATACATTATTTAAAAATGTGAGTAAAGTGATGATAATTAAAATTCATTAATATTGATGTAATCAACTAATTAAATATCTGCAAATTAAGCTAGTAACTAATTAACAAAGTTGAATTAATATTTTATATATAGTTGTGTATTATTGTTTGATGAAATGAAAAGTTGTAGATATATTAAATTATATAATTACCTTAAATAAAATTGTCATCTGATTTCCAAAAGGATCGTCTTTGAGTGTAGCATAGAATTGTTGGGGACATTGAGCAAATGCAACTTCTTTTTCTCCCTTTGAATCAAGCAAAATGCTCATTGCATGAAGAACAGTCTTTGGATTGTTAACAAACATGTCACAATCCACGTTCAATATGAAGGGTGCATTGGTAATCAACCCAGAGACTCTTGTCTGAATATCAATTATTAGCCAATCATGTGAAAGAAAGAGAAATATATTAATAAATATTAGAAAAACTAATTAAAAATATGATAGAATTCAAAGACTCAATGAGCAAATTAAATGTTTATAATAAGCCAATCATGTGACTCATAGAACAAATGACATTATCTAAAATAAAATTAATTATGATTTTTAAGGGAAAAGTTTCCAATAACTTCCAACAATTTGTCTTAAAAAGAGCTTATTAACCACTCAAACTTAACATCTTGATTATGGTGTTATTATATTTTGGTAATGTGAGTTTAAAATTAATTTTATATGTGAATTTAAATTTAAAAAAAAAAAATTACCAACGCATTCATGGCACCGGCTTTGAAATGATGTGGTTGCTTTGGCCTCTTCTCTCTAGATAAGTATATCAAATGTGGCAATCCATCTTCAACCATTTCCTTGTTCTCCCATATAACCTTATAAAATAGAAGATAAGTTTTCTATTGTTATTCTTTGACCGGTAATTAAGGCAGAATATGATTGAACAAATATAATATTGGTGCTACTGCTACTTACACATACTATGCTTATAATTAAAAGTCCCAATAATATATATACATGATAGAAAAAACTCAATTTATATGAAATACAAAAATTTTAATACAAATTTACTATTTTAAATTTTTTAACATGTGTAAATTTGTATAAAATAGAAAAACTCATGCAATTTTAAAAGCACGCCATTTTTGTTTGATACTTGAATATCACAACTAGAAAAAGTTGGAATACTAACGGAATTTAGAGACAGAATATATTTCTTCTCTAATAGAGATGAAATTAGAGACAAAAAAAGCAGTTAGAGACAGATATATTTATTTTAGAGACAAATATTTTCATTTTAAAGATAGATTTTGTCTGTCTCTAATAGTTCAGAGACGAGGAAATTACCGACGGCATCAATTCTGTACTTAATGACAGAATATTTGCATTTTAAAAACAGATTTTATCCATTGGTATTTAGAATTTTTTAGTAGTGTATTGTTAAAACTAAACAATACCTTGATTATGGCTGAATGATTAGTTTTGTGAGTATTTGAGAAAACGGCATATTCTCCTTCAAGCAAATTTGGAACTGAGTTTGGGTCCACATCAATTTTATGGCTAAGATTATCATACATATCCTGTCAACACAAGAGAGACAAAAACCGTTTAGCATTTTGTGGTCAGACAAATCTTTGTGTTGCCCCCAAAATCATTTTCTTTGTCTTGTTAGTAGTAGTTTAATAATTAGACAATCACAAACATTCATCTAAGCGTATATCAGTATATATCTATATAATATATAATATGTATATTGAAGTGTTCACTTTTTAATATTAGCATCTCTGTACGTAGCTATTACCTGATTAGTATTTATCGGGTAAATCATAATATTCTTTAAATCAACATGTTACTTACCTTCATTCGTAGAGAAAAGAAGGTTTGTAAAGAATTACTTCTGAATTGAGATAAGGTGGTTTGAATGTTTTGACCGACTAAAAATGACAAAATTTTCTTAAACCTGTCTTTGGAGAGGTCATGGATAAAATTAAATGTACATCATGAAAATGATTATTAGCTAAGAAAGCTAATTCACCTTATATATGTACTATGAAAGCTAAAAGTAAAAATAATAGTTTTCAAAAAAAAGTTAAGACCTCGTTTGGATTAATTTATTTTCGAACTTATGCAAACAATTTATGCAACTTTTATGTATTATTATAAGTTTGTCAATGTAGTTTATGATAAAATAACTTATAAAAATCTAATTTTCACTAATTTGAATTTATAAAATTGCATAAAACCTAATTTATATTGCATAAACTGTTTGCATAAGCTCAAAAATAAGCTAATCCAAACGGGACCTAAATCTATTTGATAATTGTTAAGTTGTTTTAGCTTCAAAAGTCTTTTATCTATGTATTTTACTTATAAAAATTAAACAATTTTTTTTTCTGTCAAAATTTCTTGAAAATCTGTTTGGCCCAATTTATCATTTGATTGAGTAGAAAAATTTGAAATAAATTATGTCAAATGATACCTAAATTCTTGTCTCTTACTTTTTCTATATACTTATACCATGTGACTTTTAGTGTCTCAAAAAAAATCAATTTGAAAGGAATTAGACCTCTCTCTTAACCTAATCGCTCCAACCTCTCTCTTAAGAAAAACCAGTCGCGCCGCCTTCCTTTTTTCACCCCAAATCCAAACCTTCTGTCAAGATGTAGCCCTACAAGAAGAAGGTGGTGGTGCTTCAGCCTCCTTGGCGACATCATCATCCTCTCAGTCGCCGGCGCCGCCGCGATTGTTGTTACCTCTCGCCATCTCTTGGTGATTGGTTGGTAGTTCTCACCCTCTCTGATTTGGTTCGTTTGGGTTTTCACCGTTGGTAGTTTTCCTTGTCCGGCGCTTCAGTTCTGCTATCCCTTTCCGGTGTCCAAGCTTCCTCTCCGTTTAAACCTCCTACGCAGTGGTTCCGTTGGATCGCCGCTTGCAAGGTACGGTCTGGTTGTTTTTGGATCCATCTTTTTGTGGGTGGTTGGTTTGCCTCCAGTTCCGGTCGCCTCCTTCCATGTCGGTGAGTTTGCAGCTGTTCCGTCGCCGGAGTCTTGAAACCCCATTAGGGGTTGGTTTGTTACCTGAGCCGTCGGCGACAGGTTGTGTTCTATTTTCGAGGTTCGTGCGCCTCCGGTTGCAGCTTCTCTGGCTTGCTCTGGTGGTTTCAATGTTGTTGTGATTTTCTGCCGGACCTAGTTGTGTTTCTGGATCTGTTTCAAGACTTTGTCGTTGCCGTTTTGGGTTCGTTTGAATCCGTTTGCAGCGGTGTTAGTTTGTTTGGCTCGAAAGGGCTTCTCTGCTTACTGTGTTTTGTCGCAGGAGCTGTAGGTTCTTGGATCTGTCCGTGCTGGCGGTCGTTTCATTTGCCTTTCCTTACGGTCGCAAATTATCACTCATCATCTTTTTTTGCTACTCTGGTTTCGAGTTCGTGCGCGGATTTGCTAGGTAGTATCTGTGGTGGGTGTGGTTTGTTTCTGTCTTTGCTTTTACCTGTTAAGGTTGTTTTTAGACCACTTTTGTTGTAGTTGGATTGTTTGTTAATTCCCTTTTGGATTGTCTACTACGTGGTTGCACTGGGTCAGGTTTATGTCCCCCCAGTTTTTGTACTATTTTTTTCTTTTGGTTTATATATTTAGGGTGTTGCAGGTCTTACCATCTGCACTCCTTTTGCTTAAAAAAAAAAAAAAAAAAAAAAGTGTCTCAAAAAAAAAAACTTACCTTCATTCGTGACCATTCTTGTCTGAATTCTTCATTATTGGTCATGCATGTGATATCTTCATCACAAAAGTATCTAAATGGAGCTCTAATTTGTACATTGTACTTTTTACAAAAAGGTATCCAATGTTTTGCAAATTTTGAAGCTTCATGAAGAGCATAGAAGATTAAAGGAGAACAACCATCATCAGAAACGTAACAAGCTAGCTTGTGAGATGGGTAATCAAGTGCTAATAGTGATAAGACAGTGTTTATTGTTATGATTGGTGGTTCTAGCTTGTCATCTGCTGTTGTCACAAATAAATCCACTGGTGGAAGTTCTTGCACTCTGCTTAGAAATTAAAGAAACAAAAATACACCCATAAATTTAATTATCAAAATCATTTAAATTATCTGTAAAAATTTAAATGAAATACTAGTAAAATGAGAGAAGACTGGACACAAACGGTAGAGAGGATACAAATCCAAAATTTAATAGTACTAAGGGTTATAATATTTTTCATCCATACAAAATAGAGATTCTTTAAGTTTAATACTTACTTAATTTTTATTAACTTTTTAGCCTTGCAAAATTTTTCTGCACACAATTTTAATTTTTAAGTATTGTTTGACCTAGCTTATTTTAGACTTTTTTATTTAATAAAATAAGAAGTTAGGGCCCGTTTGGCCTAGCTTATTTTTGAGTTTATGCAAACAATTTATTCAATTTTTATGTGTTATTATAATTTTTTCAAGGTAGTTTATGATAAAATAGCTTATAAAAATTCAATTTTCACTAGTTTGAACTTATAAAATAGCATAAAACCTAATTTATATTGCATAAGCCGTTTCCATAAGCTCAAAAATAAACTAGGCCAAACGGGCCGTAAATAGATTTTCAAAAAGCTCTTCATAGAAAAAAAGTTGCGTAATTTTTAAGAGTAAAATACATAGATAAAAGACATTTTAAGTTAAAAAATAACAATTACCAAATAACTTTAACTTTTTTTTCTAAAAGCTTTTATATAAAAGACATTTTAAGTTAAAAAATAACAATTACCAAATAACTTTAACTTTTTTTCTAAAAGCTTTTATTTTCACTTTTAGTTTTCAGATAGCTCTTAAGACATAAAAAAGTCAGGCCAAATAATACCTAAGTATTCATTGTTTGAGCCAACATGCATTTTTGAATTTTTTTTTTTGGCATATTTATAACTATAAAAATTTACTTCGCACAAAATATAAGAGATCAAAAAATAAACATTTTACAATATTTTAAACATGGTTAAAAAACACCATTCAAAAGTTTAAGAGATAAAAAATAATTAAAACAAATTCCTTTAACTATGGATCGATAAAGGAAATTTTTTTAGGGAGTATAAGACAATAAAAATTAAATAAAGGATAAACTTAGAAGGTTCACATTTTGTTGAGAGGAAAAAAGTGCAACAAAAAAAAAAAACTAAACTCAGAAAGACACACACACATATATATATATATATATATATATATATATATATATATATATATGTTATGATGGAGTCAATGATCGAAAATATGACCTCTAGGATACTGCTCATACTCTTTACCATCAGACCAAATTTAATGACTTAAAATATCTATATTTGATAGGGGCGAAAAACATAGTTACCCATAATTTTCGTTTATAGCTTAATTCATCAAATTTAGTAAAGAGTAGTTAGAGCACAAATTTCATTTTTAGGTATCAAATTTTTTGTTTGTCAATTCTATTTTTGGGTAGCAATTATTTTGTGGAAATTAAAAAAAATTACGAAAATCAATAAATGAATTAGTCTAAATTCATTTTATCGATTTCTGTAATTTTTTTTCTTTCCATGATATCAAACGGAACATAAAATAGTGAAGTGGGGTGTAGAGTATTAGTTTTATGAAGGTATACCTTTGGAGGAGACGCTCAGGATAGGTTTTGATAAAGGCTGGACTCCATTGAGTACTGAGAGTGAAAATCCAAGATATGGTGAACCATGTTTCACATATTAAAGCAACAAACCAAGGGAAAGAGTAGTTGTTGACAAAGATAACACGATAACCAAGCAACAACAAAAGGAGGAATAAAATCAAACTATCTATTACCCTTTTGTAATTGTGTTTGTACCAATATTTTTCATAGAGTGGAAGAGAGTTTGGGTTGGCCATTGATTTTAGCTACTTAAGGTGATAAGAAAATCTTTGTATATGGTGTTTTTTCTCAACCAAAGGTGTGTTAATGCAATATTTATAGCAAAAACAAGAGAGTTATTTGATTGGTCGTGAATATTTTCAATATTGACCACTACCAATTATAGATAGAATCTGACTCATGTAAATTGAGAAAAATAACTTGACCACAAAAAATAAATTGAGAAAAAAATTTATATAATTATTGAAATTTAAAAAATTCACTTTTTTATTTTTGACGTCAAAGGAACTACGTAAGTATAACTTCGAAGAAAAATTAGGAAATTGAAAGAAAAAAGCAAAGTTAATGCATCGATAGATTCTTTAAGTTTTATGTTTGTATTCGACATGTCTTTTAAATTTTTTAAGTTACAACCAAGTCCTTTAAATTTTACGTTTGTATTATGTAAGTCTTTAAGTTTTTTAAGTCACAAATAGGTTGTTTAAGTTTGTAATTTTTAACAACTAGATTTTTAAAATTTTTAATTTGTAATATTTAGATCTTATTTTTTCAATGAGGTCTTTTTATATTTAGAAACGGAATTAGTAGGATAGTTGCTAGAACATTTCACTTTTTAAAGTGAATAAATAAAGTGTATGTATCAAAAAAAATAAAGTGTCTAAAATTAATTTCCAACTTTCTATTATAAAATGTGATGTCTTTAACTAATTGAGTAAACTCATGTACTTTGGATTACTCACACATGCATTTATCTGATTTATTTAAGGCGGCGTCCTAGCTTGATTATGCTGGATTCTATATATAAGCTGGCCATGTCTTGGAACTTTTCTCGCAATTAAATATATCTGCATTCCTTAGATGTGAAAAGAACTAGATTTTCTATTTGTGTAAAAATAAAAAAACTAAATTTTCTATTATTACTATCTTTGAAAAGAACAATGAAAAGAACTAGATGTACATATGCCAAACGTTGTTACGTACTCCTAAATATTTAGGAGTATATATTAGCACGGTTGTCTACTATGGAGTTCACAAAAAGTCTAGACGTGGACCATTAATATTTTTAGTAAAATTTAATTTTTATAATCATAATAAATTATTAGGGTCTACGTTGCGTTCATTTTTAGAGGCCCATAAAATTTTGACAATGATGATAATGAAAATTACTTTTGCTGCTATATTATTTTTGGGGCGCGTCCTACAAAATTACAATATTTAAGTTATAGACACCCCCTTAAATATCTTACTTAATTTTATTTTTATAACGTCCGCTACTTAAATCATAGACGGCGTTTTTCAAAATTTCACATTTTTCTTATATCGTGACTTAAGTCACGGAAGGATATTTTGGTTATTTAGTAGGACGCGCGAATAACCAATAAGGTGGCAAAAGTACTTATCATGATAATACATATAAAATCAAATGGTGTAGCGGCTCTTAGATTGTTTTACTTTACCTTACCAAATATTTGAGGGGATGAAAATAACGTAAATGTTGTATTGGACAACCAAATTTCAAAGTTTGATTAGGTAAATTATTGAACATAGCAATTTCAATTATACCGCGTTTGTTTTTAAAGTTGTTTTTGGAACAAGACTAGATGATGAGGGTTAAAGAAATAGACAAAAACTGAATTTTTTGTGTCAAATGAATACGAGACAACTTCTTATCTTCTACATAAGTTATCTAAAATATGAAAATGATGATCTTTTGTACACTAAAACAATTTTTGTATTTCAAATTTTTTGAATGATTTTGCATTATGAAGAAAAATGAGTCGTCTAAAATTTTCCTCTTACAAATCAACTACATATTTCTTCCACTTGTTATATGTTCGAAAATCCTATATGATCCTTCCACTTGCCTTGTTGGTTTGTTGTCTTATCAATTAATCTCCTTTAACATATGTATCTTTTTTTAATCAAAATATCTATCATAGTGAATGTCAATATTAATTGCCACGATGCAAACAAGGTAATGAAAGTTAACTAAAAGAGTAACAGTGCAACAAATTAGAAACGTAAAAAATTTATTTTTTAGCTAAAAAACTTAAAGAATCAAATATGACAGAGTGGATTAAGGTGCTAATTACATTGTCTTTTTATCAACATTGTCATTTTGGCATTATAAAAAAAAGATTTAAAATTTATAAAAGTATATGTTAAGAATTTTGAATTATTTTTATTGTAATAAAATCTCAATATATACTAGATCAAACTTGTGGTCCATGGTATTGATTTTCAAAGTGATAGACAGAAGCATCACATTTTTAATCCACGACTTTATAGTAAAGGTCTTTTTAATTAGGTGTCATTTTCATTTTCAGTGTAAGATTTTTGTTTGGTACGTAGAAAATGAATTGTGTGAAATTACTAGTATAGATTCTCTCTCGTTGCCAAAAATCTAGATAAGTCAACATGGCCGTAATTGAATAGAGGGTATTTTACTATTTTACCATTCCTAATTTTATTATTTAAAATGTTTTTCATTTTTGTCTTTATTTCCTATTTCGAAGAATATTCTTCTTCCATTTCATTCCTGAGAATTCCCACAGTTTTTACAGAAATTCATCAACCTTTAAAAAGATAAATCAATTTTATGATATTTTCAATCAAACAAGTAGTAAAAAAATCATAAAATTTAATCATAAAACAAAGAAAAAAAATTAAAATATTATTGTGAATTTTATAAAAGTAATAAACATAATACATAAACAAATGTATACACATATATTAACAAATGTATATGTATATTGGGTGAAAATAAAATTAAAAATAATTTATAAAATACTTAAATATATATATTTATAAATGTTATTTTAATAAAGTTTACGGGAACAGAGTTTCCGTAGGGCAGAGGAAAAAATTTCGTCCCCATTCCCAAACCTCTCTTGGAGGAGCTTTCTTCTCTATCCCGTTTTCAAAAAGAAAAATTCCCCATCTTCAGATTCCAAACAAGACACTGATTATTGAAGTGTACGCCGATGGTGCACTGGGCCAAATAATGGTTTTGAGGGGCATTTTTTAAAACTTATGGCATATCGTTGGTGTAGATGTATCTGTTAAAAATAATATAAAATCATTGATATAATTCTATCCTAACAGTTTAAACTTTTGGAATAATCGGTTATTTGACATGATATCAGAATCTCTGGCTAAGTGGAGCTGATCCTCGCTCCCCTCACTTTCTAATTAAAAAGTGGAATTTAAGCATATGGTAGGTGAATCTATGCAATATCCACATTTCAAGTCCAAGTGAACTTTTGCTTGAGGGGACGTGTTAAAAATAATATAAACTATTGATGTGACTCTTTCTTAACCACTTAAGCTTTTGGGATAATCGGTTATTTGACAATATCTCTCGCTATGCAAATTGTATTTTTTATTTTTTTGTTTTCACCACTAGTTCAATCTGTTTCAGGGTCAGTTCTGGCATCAAGTGATTCCACCCCCCTTCCGATTGCAAGTACGAGGGATCGAAGTATAGTCCTCCCTACCAAGTTCAGTGTTAATCTCAATGGTGGAGCCAAAGATTTTATTGAGCCTTAGCAAAATTTTAGTTTAACAAAAAATTTCAATTTTACCTAATTTTAATTTATCTCAATTTTGAACAAACCATACCAATTTTGCTAAAAAATACATAGAGGCAGAACCAAAATAACAATATATCTATCATATTTATGGTACTATTCCCTAATTACTTTTCAATTATTATTGATTTTATTTTTCAATTACATTTTATCCTCATGGCACATGTTCCTGTAAAATTTAAATTGGGAAAAGCATTTCTATTTATTTGTGAAAATAAATATCTAAAAGAAAGACACAAATACGAAAAAAATGATATATTCGACTAATGAGATTTTGATCACGGAAGAGTTTTTTTTTATAAGCTTGGTCATTGGAGAGGGAATATGGTTAACATGATTTATAAGTGTTATATGCAATCACAAAAGATTCTTATGTTTCTTGTCAAAGTTATCCGGTAACAATAACTATTTTTTTTTTATAAGTAGTAACAATAATTATTTACTATTGGAAAATACAATTGGGATACCTTTGTTTAGAACATTAAATAAGATTAACTAATTTTTTAAGGTGAAACATATACACCTCCTTGATGATTTAGATGTATTTACCTAACAACCAATAAGAATAAGCCACATAAATATATTTGAATATAGTTTCCACAATTAACTTTTAAGCAATTTTTTACTTCGGATGCATATGATTTGTTCTCCTTAGCTGTTGAGTAAATTAACCAAATTAACTTCCATGATCATTATTGGTGATTTCCCATTGTCCATCTTCAGCTTTCATGCCTAAGCTGTTTTGATGCTTTTCAATGAAGCTAGGAAACACAAGAAGACTGTTTTCTATGTTAGCTTCTATTGTCGCCACTTCTTACTTGTCGGTGTGGTACCTCATCTCAGAAATGCAATTATATTTTGATATGCAGTCTTCTAATAAAAAATTCATTATAAAATGATCCATATATTTCTTTAAATCGGTTTAAATCCTATAGATGATCTATTTAGGAAATTCTTCTTGTATTAATAATATTTTAAATATAAATCATATCTAAATTCATAGATGCACAAATATTTAAAACACTCGTTCTAATGTCGGTTCTTTTTAAACTTCTAAATCTTGTTTTTTTTTTCTTTTCACTATTTTCTTAGTTTACAATAGAGCTAGTGACCTCATTCTTATAAAAATCTTTAACCTAGGATTTTATGGATATCACCCAAACTCTTTAATTGGTTATGTAACATTTCAGACTGTTTTTAAGTATTGCTTGACTAATCTCACAAATTATAACGGTTTTTTTAGTGTGTGTTTAACCTCACCTGCACATTTATAAAGTCATTTATCCAAATAGTGTTTCAAGTCAAATACTCTTCACTCTAGAGAATAAGATGCGTCATGTTAATATTGGAAGTGCGAATCAGTTCTTAAAAGTCTTCCTTCAATCATGTCGTCCCAAACTTGTACGGGTTCTGGATACTTTTTATTTCTATATGAATTCTTTTTTTTTTTCATAGCATTTTTACTCTATTTTTACCTTATATAAATACCGAGAGACCAAACCAAAATAACAAGCATTATCTTATTTATAAAAACTCTCAACATTTGTCCGGTACTACAAAAGCAACAACATTAAGCAAAATAAAATAAAACATGAAACTAAAGCAAACTCTTAGGTAGTTTATCAGTTATCATTCTCAAAAAGTAACTTAGCATAGCTAAGCACAACTAAGATATTTATCTTTTTCAGAAATAATATTAGCCTGAAATCAAAGTTTAGATCTCAATAACACCCTTCTTTTCCATTCCACATATGGGACAAACTTCGACTAAAGCTTCACAGTTATTGCATGAAAAGTGATGTCTGCACGGAAGAAATAAGACACCCGACGATTTTGTGTTACACATAAAACAACACACAATATTGGCTTCAAGTCTTACACGATTTGTAGCTCTTGCTTCTTCAATTTCACCATAACGAGACTCTCCATTATTTTCCACAAATATCCTTACTCTCTTTTTCTCCTCTTCCAACTGGTTATGAAGAGCTATTATCGCAGCTTCTTTTTCCGCAACTATTTTCTTAAGATCCATTTTCTCTGCCTCTAGACTGTTTATGCGATTTTCCAAGACTTTATTTTTCAACGCAGCTCGTGCAATTTCTCCATTCTTTGTTATTAAAATTTGTTCTGAATAATTTTTCATGCTTCTAAGTGCAGCTACTTGTTTCTCCCTTTGGGTTTGTAACACGAGTTTCAATTTATCATTCTATCATATAAAAAATAGTCAATAGAAATGAAAGGACTTTTTCAAAACAAAAATAAATATATTTAAAACATAATACATAAATTGGGAGAAAGTCAATCTCAGAGCTAACTCATTGAATAAAAAGATATTATTTTATTTTGTGATTATTTTGTTTTATAAAATAAACTCGATATCAACTCATGATATATAAAATTTTCACCTGAATTCGAACGAACTGTTCTGCCTCTTGCTTCTGCTTCTCAAATAGATTAGCTAGTGTAGGAGAATTTAAGACATTTGAAGCATGAACATGAGGATTGGGATTAAGAACAACATATGCTTGCCCTAGTTGTTGCTGATGGTGTTGATATTGTGGTTGTTGTGACTCATGAACGCCATTGTTGCAGAAAGGAAAGCCATGATTACCGTGAATGTGCGAATTGGCCATGATTTTCAGGAAAAAGAAAGATGAATCTCTCTTCTTAAAATATTCGTAAACCTTGATAAGTCAACCGCATAAATGACATTTAATTAAAGCTCAATATATGGAGGATAGTTTTTCACTCATATTGATAGAGATTATAGGTGCTTCTCATAGTGTTGGTGTGAAAAGACATGTATATATAGATATAAAATTGATTGAACAAATAATATTTCGGAAATGTAAAGAATTCAACGATTCAATTTTCTATTAAAAAAAATCAAAGTTAATGACGTCAACATAAAACTGACATTTAATTCGCTATAAATTAAATGATATAATTTTTTGAGTAGAAAAAATAATTCAAAAACCGAAATGGATAAGGTTCCTTTACAATGTCGTTTCATCTCGGATTAGGGTTGAGAATAGGTCAAACCGGACTACAGAGACATACAACCTGACCTATTTAAGTCTGACCTGACCTAGCCAATTTATTAAAAAGGTAATTCAAAAATCGAAAAGGATAAGCATCCTATACAATGTCTCTTCATCCTGAAATCTCGAATATAAGCGATATAAAAATTTGTTAGTCTATGATATAAAAAAAAAATTAACAGGGTCTATCATGTTTAATGCCACTCTTCTCTAATTACTTTTTGGTCAATATGGATGTTATTTTTCGATTATTGTTTTATCCTCATGGCACATGTTCCTTAATGGTTAATTTGGAAAAATATTGTTATTTATTTGTGAAAATTGATTTATAAAAGAAAGACACAAATACGTAAAAATAATATATTTGACCAATCTAATTTTGACTATAAGAAAATGAATGGTTAACATTTGTAAGTGTTATATCATGCTACAAAGGATTCTTAGAGCACTATTATGTAAACAACCCACATGAGTTCCTTAAATGGGTTCCATTTCATTCTTTATATAATTATGTAAATTTGGAATAAATTGAGAATTTTGAAAATTTGGGTTATGACTTGGATTTGGATTAAGATGTGCATTTCCAAAATATGAGGTATTTTGTTGATTTTTTTTAAGAACAAATCGAAGCGACAAGAACTGAATCTTCGATATTTTGTTGATTTGAAATAGAATGATTGCCACTATTTTGCAAATAATTGGTCCAAGATTTATTGTGATTGAGATTCGTTGACAAAAAATATGTAGAGACAAAATTACAAGAAGATGAAATAAATTAGATGAGTATAAATGAGTTAGAAGGTTGACTTTTAAATAAATTACAAGAAGGGTGCACGCCCCATTTTGAATAATACTGTCATTGAATTTTTACTAATAAGAAGAATTTGATTAATAAAATAATAAATTTTTAGCTTTGGAATTTGGTAGTTGCTGTTCAATATTTAGCTGCCGTGAACTAATTTTAATTCACCCACTTTGCCAAGTCATATATACTAGTGCAGGTTCTATATAGTGGTCGTGCTATATAAGAAATTTGAGACTTAGCTAACAACATTAAAGTTGCTCTAAGCGAAATTGACTACAAAAGTGAATGGAGATCAAAACTAAAAAAATTAAAATTAGGAGACTAAAAAGTTAGTTTTTAAAATAGGTGATCAAAACTTCAACCTTTTGAAAATAGGGGGATCAAGAATGCATTTAAACCTATAAAATATACTATATATATATATATATATATATTGTGGAGAAAATTTATTTAAAAGTCAACCTTGTGACTCATTTATACTCATCTAATTTACTTCATCTTTTTGTAATTTTGTCTCTACATATTTTTTGTCAACGAATCTCAATCACAATAAATTTTGAACCAATTGTTTCCAAATAGTGACAATCCTCCTATTTCAAACCAACAAAATATCTGAGATTCGGTTCTTGTCGCTTCGATTTGTCCCTACAAAAAAAGGTAAATGAGTCTTTGCCCCTCTGCAATGTAGGCGTGTTTTGCTTTTTACCCTGCGATAACTCTGACATTTGTGCATTGATAATAATGTAGGAACTATTTACAGGCGATAATGGTGCTCTTATTTTATTTGTTTTTGTGGTCCAATAGTCTAGTAGTTAAACTCACATTTTGAGTGTGTTTGTTTTGAGAGGAACTCTGAAGAAAGAATTAACAAAAAGAGACGTGGAAGAAATATATGAAATTTCTTCCCTAAGGTGTGCATAGAAGATTAAAAAAGCGTGGACCCCACCTTTTCTTGTGGTATCCTCTTAGACCATGTGCAATGGTGTTGAATTTGTGTGTTGAATGCAAGTTTAAACATAGTAAAGAGATGCAATGGGTGTGTTGAAAATGAAAATGATGTGGAGGAGGGAAGTGTTGAAGATTTTCAACTGTGTTGAATGTTGAAGGGAGATACACGTGTCGCGTTTCCGTTGCTTGAGGGGAGAGTGTGCAGTCAGTAACGTGGAGAGAGAAGATGGAGTGGATAGGCAGATGACACTTGGCATGTTGTGATTGAGTTACAGAATTTTTATCACATTAATACTTTGAACTCAATTATTTCATTGCAGATTAATTTTGTTATTTTTTATTTTTTCACCAAAATTCATAATTTTTTTTTCTCTATAAATAGAGATTTGGTTCATTTGATTTGGACACATTAAAAGAACCAAGTTTTTTACCATCTTAATCTTATTATTATCCTTCTAATAGTATTTATTTTGAAGTTTTAATTTTTTTTAGTGAAATAAATCCCAATAAGAATTTCAACACCCAAAATTCTTCTAATTATCAAATTTCTTGTGTGAAATTGTATCGTATTTTTTACGTTGCTTGTGTGTTGTATTGCATTTTAAATTATTTGTATCGTACTAATTACGTTGCTTGTGTGTATTATTGCATGTTAAATTATTTGTATCGTTTTAACTATGTTACTTGTGTGTCGTATTTTAAATTAAGTTAAGATGATTGTATCGTATCAATTATTTAAATAAATTTTATTTTTATTATAATTTTAATCAATGATTTGTATCGTATAATTTAAATTTTAATCGATAATTGTATTTTTATGTAATCATAAAAGTTTAAATTTAAATATAAATAAGAATATAAAATAAAAAGTGGTGGGGTAGAGTGTTGAATGAAAAACTATTGGAGAGGGTAAAAGTTGAATGAGTGTTGAATAAGTAGGTGGAAGAAAGAGAAGATGATATGGAGTGTAAAAAGTGAATAAAGTGGGTGTTGAACTTTGTGACCATTGTAGATGGTCTTATGTGAGAAGAAAGCATAAGAAGACAAAATGTTATACTTTATTATTCCATTAATACCCTTGCTCCTAGAAATTAATTAAAGCCATCCACAAGGCCAGATCTAACGGATGACTTTTTTCCAATAAATTATTTTTTATTAAAATGAGGTTTTTTAAATAGGGTTTTTAGTGAATTTGTTAAATCACTTTATAGCTCTCTTTCTTATTTCTATTCTCTTTCTCTTATATACCAAATTATACATCAAATTTACTCTATTTCTCATTAATCTATTTCTTCTCACATATATATATATCAACTCAGCTATATACCCAGACAAATTCTTATATTCTTGTCATTTTGTTTTTAAATAAATTAAGAGAATAACGTGCATCAACGTATTATTAAGTTCTTGTAAAAGAATTTAATAAGTATAGACCCGCATTTTCTACATATTTTGATGATAATATAATATATATAAAAAATTATAAGGGAAATAAAATTTAAAGTACATAAAACCTTACTCGGTAAAACCACACAAAGCATATAGGTCAGTCCAAATGGATAACGCAAGCATTTGAACAACAATTGTCTAACCACTCAAAACCTCGAAACCTATAGTAGACTCTTGGCCGTTTGCCCTTTGTAGACTCTTGGGGTCCGTTTGATCTGTAAAATGAAAGTACTGGACAGAACAGTACATGACAGTACAAGGCAGAACAACACATGACAAACATTTACGATATTAAACAAATTTTGTCTTGTATGATATTTGATGGAAAAAAATGTTATTTTGGTGATTTAGAAAAGTTGTGCTGAGGACAAAAAGTTGTCCCATGGTTCAGTGGGGACAAGAATATCTGATTTTGTCCAGTCCCCTGACCCCATGTTTGTCCAGTACCAGTGACAGTTTTCAAATCAAACACAGTACAACAGAAATTGTCCTGTCCAGTCCCCTGTTTTTTAGCAAATCAAACACACCCTTGTTGTTCTGGTTGGCACATCTTATGCCAATTAGGACTTATTGTTATTATAAATTAAAATTCATTTTTGCTTGTTAAAAAAAGAAAAAAATTTCATAAATAAATAAATAAATAAAAATCAGGACCAAATATATAATGAAAATTAATTTACATGGAAGATTTGGATTTATTTGTCTATAAAAGTAAAGTTGCAGAGTGTTGTGAGAGTGAGTAATGCTGAGGTTTGTAAAATCATCTGCTCCCAAATTCATCGCCACAAAGCCTCTTCGGACCATTTCACCCTTTGCTTCTCGCTTCTCAGTTCGTTCCATGGCTGATTCTGCTCCTTTCAACAAAATCCAGATTCAAAGGGATGATAACACTGTCAGTCTCTGCTTCATTTCTTTTATATAACTTTTTTTTTTTGTTTCATGAAATTTTTGGTCATTGAGTTTTGATTTTTACTTGGGAAAGTTCTTATGAGCTTTTGTAGTGAATAAAGTTTCGATTTTTTTTCTTTAATCATCAATGTGTTATGGTAATGAATTATCATCAAGAAAATCATCTTTGACTTTTTTTCAATATTATTTTTTTAATTGGGTTGCAGTGAATTAGAGTTAGAACTTAGGGTTGATTATTTCATGATGATTGATTTGTTAGTGATCTAGGATAATCTGAATTTGTATGCAACTTAAATGTGGTTTTTACTTTTTTGCATGGAATTTAGATTTAGATTGAATTATAAGATGTCATTCAAATTTCTAAGAGATGTGTAGGACATGAAATTTTCTAATGGCTTATTTATTTTATTTTTTTTGTTTCCATTTTCTAAAAATGTTTTTATTTAAAATTGTAAGAAAGGAGTTATAAGATTCATTTAGTTAATAAATATGAACAGTGTTGTTAAATAGTGGCCATGGTGGAATTGGTCCCCTCAGATTAGTTGGTCTTTGAACCGATCCTGAGTTTTCGAAAATAAAATAAAATAGTGGCCATGGCTTGGCAGATTTTTGACAACCGCTATAGCCAATTTTATGAAGGATGGCCACCATGACGGCACCATAGGCTTCAATTGTGTGTTTATATGGAGAATTTTTTGCAGTTCGCCATATTCCGCCATTGTCAACATTGATTGTGACAGCGAAAACAGTGTTGACTACATTTTCATAAACAATGAAAACAGTGTTGACATTTTAAAAAAATTTCTGAAAAATGTTAAATCTGAATTATTAAAAGAAAAAGGCAGAGAAATATTGGATCTGTGAATTGAACGAACCTGGTTTCCATCTTTTCTACTTGCTATGAAACTTTATCGCTGATTTTCGATTTATAACATTGTTCTTTTCGATGATTAGACATTTGATGCGTATGTCATTGGCAAAGAAGATGCTCCTGGAATTGTTGTACTCCAGGAGTGGTGGGGTGTGGACTTTGAAATAAAAAATCATGCTGCGATGATTTCTCAACTTGGTCGTGGATTTAAAGCTCTTATCCCAGAGTAAGATATTGGTGCTACCTAGAGGCTAGAGTTATATAGTCATTGTTCTGCGGTCTCTTATGCTGTAATTGGATGATGACTGATTGATTTGTTTTTCCGTTTTCCCCAGTTTGTATAGAGGAAAGGTTGGTCTCGATGTTGCAGAAGCACAGCATTTGTTTGAAGGTCTTGACTGGCCAGGTGCTGTGAAGGATATCCATGCTTCAGTTGACTGGCTGAAAGCAAATGGTTCAAAGAAGGTTTGTCTTTATTGATTTTTAGTTTTTAGGTGTAAATCGGGTATCCTATGCGTCTCAGAGACTAATCTCTCAAAGGGGTGGGAATTTTATGAATTTTTTTTGGTTTAGTTGAAATTTTTGGAGAGGAGATTGTACTGTCCATTTCTATCATTTATACCAAGCATTGACACAATGTCTTTGCTTCTTTCCTTTCGGATCTCTAATTTCATCAAATATAGGTGCTGCATCTTTTACATTTGATAACTTCGCGTACAAATTAACAAGCGAACTACTCACAAATACACTAGCAGACCAACCTGATTTTCTCACTTGACATGTAGTTGATTCCCAAAATATACAAATTTAACTTTTGTAATAATGCAATCAAAGTGCTACACAAATTCTAAGTATCCAAGAGAATGTTATTCTTGTTCAAAAAGGAGAAAGACGAAAGAGCGAGTGTAGGAATGGTAGCTATTATCTACTTCCGTGTTTACTGATGTTGTTTACTTAATACTAGCTTTGTAATTGTTTTCTCCGTGTCTGTGCATAACCAAGCTTTATGTATTTAGCAGTTTGCTTACTATATCATTCTTGTAGTTGCAGTTAGCTATAGACTTGTGAAGTATTCAGATTAATGTAATGAAAATACAATTGCATATTCAGAATTTCACTCTCTGGAATTTTGTTATCTTTCTCTTGATAATATTCTCTCATTTTATATTGCATCCTTCACATTCTCAACAATCTACCTTTTCTATTATGGTATAAGACCCTTAAAGTTTAAACTAGTATATATTTGTTCAGTTTACTTTTGGTTGAGAACATACTCCTAATAGACCTCAAAGCTTTATTAAGAATCTGATTGTTAAGATCTTAAATCCTCATAGATTCATGTGGACTATATTTGTTTGGTCAATTCTGGCTTTATGTTTGGTTAGTTGTCTAAATTTAAAAAAATACGATTTTACTTAAATTACAGGTAAATCATTTGTTAAACTAAATTTGAATTTATCTTTCGTTGTGTTAGGCTGGTGTAACAGGATTTTGCATGGGGGGTGCTCTCGCAATTGCAAGCTCTGTGTTGGTTCCACATGTTGACGCGGTTGTGGCTTTCTATGGAGTTCCTTCTTCTGACCTTGCAGACCCTGCTCAAGCCAAGGCTCCTGTTCAGGCTCACTTTGGAGAGCTGGACAATTTTGTTGGCTTTTCAGATGTTACGGTATGAGAATTTGTTTACAAGACTTCAATGCTAGTCGTGTTTGTCTTGTTATATTATTGCTGGTGAATTTTGCAATTGAATATCATTGTTCTTTTATTTTTATTTTATCATTTTTTGCATAGTTTTGTGTATAAAAAGTTTACAAGTTTATAAGTGAAATTCATTATCGGCTAGTCTAGAGATTGTCTAGTTTAGACAGAGTTGTTTAGTAGTGCCTTTTGAATCAAATAGGCGAGCCCTTTCCGAATTGCTTGGACTACGATGAAGAAGCAGAAATTAGAAAGAAGTGGAGTGATCACTAGTTGCATTCTATTTTTTAACATATATTTGCCTTCATCTTTTCATTCAAGCTTCAACAAGTGAAGTTTTCTTTCATTCATTCTTTGAGTTGATACTGTAACCACCCATGATTTGCTATGATTTGTTATGCATGTATTGTCAACTGTTGATTTGATTATCAACGATCAATATTATTCACTTTAATCTCTAAAGTGAATCGCTCACTATAGTGGAACCTTGTCCATCCTTTTCATGTTCCCATCTTCTTATAATTTAGCTTCATTACGCTTTTGCGATGCATAGTCCAAATTCCAGACATTAGGTATCTCTTCAAGGGAACAACTTGGAGGAGGATCAAGCACTCAAGTTTCAACTAACAAAAACCTAACTAAGACTTAACCTTTCTGTCATTTTTTTTTTGGAGCAACCTTTCTGTCATTTCTACAATCCTATTTTCCAACGATCATAAGATTGAGATGCAATAAATTTTAATTCAGATGCTTTGAAAATAACATATCCATTTACCGTGTTCGGCTTTCTGTTCTCTAGAATCCTAAATAATTTTTTTTATGATTCAACTAAAATTATGGTATTGACATTGATTGCTGTTTTGTGCAGGCTGCAAAGGCTTTGGAGGAGAAGTTGAAGGCATCTGGAGTTCCACATGAGGTACACATATACCCAGGCAACAGCCATGCATTCATGAACAGGTCTCCGGAAGGAATCAATAGGAGGAAGAACATGGGACTGCCTGATGAAGATGAAGCTTCAGTTCAGCTGGCATGGTCGCGCTTCCAATCATGGATGACACAATACTTATCCAACTAGGTTATTGAATACTAGCCGAGTTCAACTGAGATTTTTATGTTCTATCTTAGTTAGTAAAGTCGTAAGGTAAGGTTTCGTCTATCCGAGTTCAGCTGAGACATGGCATATTGCTAATTAGTACTTGTCCATGACTCGAAACAATGATTGAATAAATTTTGGTCTGAGACTAATGTGAACCGGCAATATGTTATTTTTCGTGTGAACCATCACCATCTACTGTTAAATATGTTTATATTTATATTTACGAGTTGGTCTCTCCAAAATTTATAAGGACGCCATAACTGGTGTGGCCATATTAATTAATTAGCCTTTTCAAAAACATCAGTTATCATATCATTCATTTCATTGAAGGTCTCTCCAAAATATTCTTTAATTAGCCTTTCAAGTCCAACAGAAATAGCGTGGTTGATAGTTTACTTGTACAAATTTAGACAGTGTCACAAAATATTTTAAAGAGTGACTTAATCCCGACTCATCCTCCCAGTAATCTATTCGGTAGTTTTTAACTCCGTTAATAACAACAAGGAGTAAATTTAAAACCCATGGGCAGTGGTGCTGTGCTGCACTGAAACCAAAGGCACGGAATAACACAAATTACACAATAATAGTGGTGCGCTGAAAAGACTTTTTGTATAGCGAGATAAAGACACCAATTAATGTCTTTTTTTTAATGACAAATATATTATTATATATACAAAAATTAAGAAAAAATTCATAAATAAATGAGTACTAGAAGCACACACAACCAGAAGCTTAACACAAAAACAAAAGGCAAAAGCACAAAAAAAAATGTAAAAAACTACACAAGAAATAAAAAACAAAAACACGCAAACCAATGTAAAAAACAAAGAACATCCATCCCCTCAAATACAATAAGAACAACCTCCCCATGAGGGGAAGAAAAGATCGACCATGAAAGCTAGACAGACAACAGAGAGCCTCCAACCAACATGGATCAACAACTCCCAACTCCATATGCCAAGTAAATTTTAACAGTTCCAGTATAAAAAAGAAGGGTGCACGCCCCATTTTTTTTTTTAAAAAGGAGGTGCCTGAATTTTTACATATAACCAATTAATGTGTCTAAATAATTCAATCTAAATTTTTTTAACTTTCACCACCAGTTTAATCTAGCTCGAGAGTCAGTTTTTGCATCAGGTGGTTTCAGCCATCTTCCAATCGCAGTTGCGGGAATTCATTCTAATTTTTAATATAACCCAATTGATTCAAACTCAAAATTTCAAACTATTACGTAAACAAATTGAAATTTTTGGAGGGCCAAAAGTTATTGATTATTTTTTAGGACTAAAAATGAAATTCAAAATATTTATAGGTACCAAAAACTTAATTAACGCGTAATATTATTCAATAATCTACTTTTAATTGAGAAATTTAAGTGTCACAAGTTTTAATAAAAAACAAATGGAAACATTAATAATATATCATTAATTTCAAATTTAAAAAAACAAATCTTGAATATTTATTAGTTTTTTTTTTGAAACAGAATATTAATTAGTTAAAGCATATAAATTGAATTTTATTTCATTTTCATGTGTTAAATATGACTTTTCATGTCTACATATGAATAACTAAGACAATTACCAACCGACTGCATACATGAATGACACCACCAATATTTTATTTTAATTAACTCATTCTCCATAATTATTCTTATATTAAATATGACTTTTCAAGTCATTAAAATTATGTGATAATGAATACTATTATATATCTTATAAATACAAAAAGATGATAAATTCCAAACCATATTACATTTAAATATTATGTATCTATAATCTATTGTATAACTATATTCTTTAAAATAATCGTATAAAATTTTGTAACATTACTACTGATATTCCATATGAAATTATTGATCAAACCATACAAAATACTTTTTCATGGTAGTTGGATTTTCCCTATTTTTTGTCTTTCATATTTTTATACACATGTAAAAATTGGCATCCCTCTAACCCTATTTTTTTTTACGATATCTCTCTAACCATTTATATATACTATAAGAGCATGTTTAAATCCAAACCAATTCAAATAAAAATCGTAAACTGATAAAAAAAATTGAAAATCATAAGAGACCGATTTTATTTTTTTATGTGTTTAGATGTCATTTTGTGAAAACTGCAATCCGACCAAACTTGGTGGTGTGAAAATATTTGTTTACTCTATCATACTCCACAAAACTAATCTCAAGTAATCGACCTATTGCTTTAGCAATCTACATGAAAATACAATCTAGTCTTTGAAGCAAAAAATAAAACATATCAATAGTATAATGCTAATATGCTATCAAGCTTATAATTAGTGTATCAATTAAAGGAGAGAGAGGAAGTAATTATAATTTATAAGAAAGTTAGAGCATTGAGAGATGCTTACCATTCTAGCTTTCCACTCCAATGTTTGTGAATCAGGAGAAGGATACGGAAATCAATCATAAGCCTCCTTGATATTTAAAATTGTCCCCAATGCAATTTCAATATTCAACTCGTTGATTGACCTGAAAAATCTTTTTCATTATAGACACTGTTTGATGTTTCATATGTTATAGCCTCTTTCATTGTTGCACTAAAAATGAACATTAAACAAAACAATTAAAAAGAATATGGTTATTTTGAAGGGCACAAACGAAGATCATGATAAGGTTAAAACAAAAGGAAAGAAAATGACACTAACAAGTGTCAAATAACCGATTATCCCAAAAGCTTAAAGCTGTTAGGATAGGCCACATCAATGGTTTTATATTATTTCTAACACGTCTCCTTACGCAAGAGCCCATTTAGGCTTGAAGCGTTGATAATGCATAGGTCCACCTGCCATATGCTTAAATTCCATTTTTTAATTAGAAAGTGATGAGAGTGGGGATCGAACTCTAGACCACTTAGTCATAGAAGCTCTGATACCATGTCAAATAACTGATTATTCCAAAAGCTTAAAGCTGTTAGGATATGCCACATCAATGATTTTATATTATTTCTAACAACAAGAACAAAGAAGCTTGTTAGTGTCATTGATTGTTCTTGGTAGAAAATTACAGCTTCTTTGTTCTTGTTAGTGTCATTGGTTGTTAGGGCAAAGAAAATGACTCACCTGAAAAAAGAAACGTCTTTTTCTTTAGCAAAACATGCAAATAGCAGAGAAACTTGTAATCAAAGGTTCTTGAGATACAAATGTATGTGTTCAGATGTTGGTTCTATCTTGAGTATGCAAAACACTGGAAAAAAAAAAGAATATGGGTATTTTGAGGGGAACAAACGAAGATCATGATGAGGTTAAAACAAAAGGAAAGAAAATGACACTAACAAGAACAAAGAAGCTTGTTAGTGTCATTGATTGTTCTTGGTAGAAAATTACAGCTTCTTTGTTCTTGTTAGTGTCATTGATTGTTAGGGCAAAGAAAATGACTCACCTGAAAAAAGAAACGTCTTTTTCTTTAGCAAAACATGCAAATAGCAGAGAAACTTGTAATCAAATATTCTTGAGATACAAATGTTGGTTCTTTCTTGAGTATGTAAAACACTGCAAAAAAAAAAAAAGAATATGGTTATTTTGAAGGGCACAAACGAAGATCATGATGAGGTTAAAACAAAAGAAAAGAAAATGAAACTAACAAGAACAAACAGCAGAGAAACTTGTAATCAAAGGTTCTTGAGGTACAATTGTATGTGTTCAGATGTTGCTTCTTTCTTAAGTATGTAAAACACTGCAAAAAAAAAAAAGAATATGGGTATTTTGAGGGGAACAAACGAAGATCATGATGAGTTTCAAACAAAGGGAATAGCCAAAAATAATGACTCACCTGAAAAAAGAAATGTCAAACTTATGATCAAAGGTTTTTGAGGTACAAATGTATGTGTCAAATCAAATCTTGGTTCTTTCTTGAGACAGAAATCTATGTGTTTTCAAATGTTGGTTCTTGAAGAGGAGCATAAATAGAAATATGTATGTGTTCAAAATGTTGGTTCTTGAAGGACCGAAGAGGGAAGTAAACGGTATTTGAATTGAAGCGTCCCCATCTTTTTTATTTTATCAAAAAAAATAAAATAATCTTTTTAAAATCCTTCAAAAAAAATTGTTCCTTTTAAAAGGAAAAAGGGTATTCATAACCTGTGAAGCACTGGTACGGCTATTTTCAAAAAGTACCAGTACCGGGTACTGTAGCGGTACGGGTACGAGTACTGTACGGGTACTGTGCGTACCTAACGCGTACCTTTTTTTTTTTTTTTTTTTTGCGTTTCGGTACTGTAGCGGTACTGTTTGCGGTACGGTAGACGACTGGACAATTTTTTTTTTAATTGTTTACACGTTTTCTTTTGCTTGGCCCAGTTTCCAATTTTTCTGAATCAATATAAAACCTAACCATCACAAGTTACAACCCTAATTTTGCAACTCTTTCACCTACCCCTGTCCTTTCTCTGCTGCCTTCTCTCAGTTCTCTGTCTTTTTGCGTTTGGATTTGGACTGTGGAGTGGAGGAAGAAGAAAAAATTCTTCACTTTTGTACTGTATCTACTATTTTATTGAAAAAGAAAGGTATTACTACTAATTGTTTATATTTTATTCATACTACTAGTTAATAGTTTATATTTTATTCTACTTGTACTAGCTAATAGTTTATATTTTATTCATACTTTTGTAATGTATCTACTCCATTCTTCATGCTGCTTTGCGTTCCGGTGCTGATGACGAAGACACTGTTTAGAGTGTGATTTTTTTCATTCTTGCTTAGATCTTAAGTTTTATTTCAAACTAGTAACTTTTTAATTTTGATGTTTTGTCGTTATTTTGTTTCGTTGTCGTTTGAACAATATATTTTAATTAATTTTTATTTTTTTTTGGTAACGTACCCGTACCATTGTTTTTTGTAAATTGCCGTATTCCGTACCCGTACCCGTACCGGTACCCGTATCGGGTACCGTACCCATATTTGTGCAACACAGTTCATAACTAACATACATTGTATTTTTTCCAATACACTTCGTCTCTGGTACAATTGGTTGTCACTAATCATTAGTCACTAATCATTAATTAATTAACTAATTAATATCTTTTAAATAAAAATGAGACTGATTATAGTATATTAATTAATCTAGTTGGTAGGGATATCACGTTATATATCCAGGAGCTGAAGTTCGAACTCCAGACACTTCATTTATTCACCTTTAAGGTGGAATTTCTAGTTACTACCTATGATAAAATTTGATAAAATTTTTAGTCACCGCTATATATATGATAAAATTTGATTTGATTTATCGATTTATCATTAAAAAAAATAAAAAAATTCAAATCAAAATTAATATCTTTAATTCTTCATTGATAACATTATTTCAATAGATGTTTAATTTTTTTAGAGTGTCAAAGCAAAGAAAAAAAATTATTTTTTTGGTGAAACTTGTTTAACTATTTCGACAAGTATCGTACGTGTGTCATATAAGTGTCGGACACCCCAACGAATGTCAGGCACCGCAACACGCCAGCTCTTAAAGATATCTGTGTTTCATGGGTCACTACTACTCAACAAAAAAAACCATACATATGACAAATGTTTACTGCTAAAGAATTACAATGCGTGTTACAAAGGATAAAGCAAAACATAGGATCAGAATTGTTTATATATTCAATTAATGGGTTTAGAACTAATTTTTAGGGGATTCGTTGACTCCATGAATAAATCTCTATTGACTTACTCCGCTTAAGTCTTTATTGGTAATTTTATTCATCAATTGTGCTAATAATTTGAAACTGTGGTTACTTTTTTTTTGGTAGTTTTTTATAAAGGTAAAATATGAAAATGAAAAAGTCATCCCAAAAATTTGTATCATTTTTATATATAGTAATAGATTATAGGGATGCTTATTAATTTTTTTTTTATGTTATTTGCAATTTAAATCAGGGATAATTTTTTTTTAAAATATTGCATTTTTATTTATTAAAAATGATCACATTTTTTATTTATACATACCTCCATAAACTCAGAGCCGACCCTGCCTAGGAATTCCACGGTGCCTTTATGATCCTAACATTGGAAACAACAATGTCAAAACTAGCGAGTAGCGATGAAAAAAATCTCCATGTAAATGAGGTTCTTACGGACAATTATAGAGTAATAATTTCAATTGTATATACTTTCCTTAATGTAAAGAAAATAATTAAGAAAATATAAAGTAATATATAATCAACAATATTAAGTATATATATGCAACTTCTCAAAAAAAAAATTCTTCCTGATACAAAATATATTATTACTATTATAAAAACTAGCTGCCATTTGTGTGATCAATATTTTTTTTTGTGATGGATATTCTCTATTTTGCAAATATAAATAACTACTTAATCTTCTTTTTTATTGGACTTAGTTAATTGATAACTACATAACATCCTTTTTTGTTGTGGCTAGTTATTAAGAAGAAAAATAATTTTTTTTATTATAAAAAAACTGAAAACCTATTTTTATGTGGAAGTTGTGTTTAGTTATTAAGAAGAAAAAAAATATTATTTACTAAAAAAAACTGAAAATCTATTTTTACGTAGAAGTTATTTTTTAAAGGTAAAATGGAAATAATGAAAAAGCTATCACAAAACTTTGTATTCTTTTTATATATAGTAATAGATATATTTTGTTACTTGAATTTAAGATGCAACTATAAAATAAAATGCATGCATCAAAGCCTAACCTCTTTCGCTCTTAATTGGCTTCTCAATCCTAGTGGACCCATATATCAACCGCAAAAAAAATCTTAATTATTATGTCGATTATTACACGTAAACATCAAATTTGCAACCTTGTAAATCATTGCATGAACCTTCTGTTCAATTTCTGCCTTGCTATGTGCAAGATTAATAATCTACACAGTAGATGAAAAAATTTAAATAGTGATAACACAAAATATTATTAAAGTAGGTTGCTTGGTAGTATCATGGGTCCGGTTATCCTGCATAAGAATTTCTTATGCAGCGTGCATAAACCTGCTATTCGCACCCCTCTTATTGCGTTATACACCCCCCCACCCAAAGACAGTTGCGTTTACCGGTTGCTGTGCGCACAAGCCCAAAGACAGTTGCTTAGCGCACCCCCCAGTTGCTTCGCGCGCCCCCCCATATACTACCCCATTACTTGTGCACCCCCCATTTGCTTAGCGCACCCCCCAGTTGTTTTTTTTCCCTTTTTCTCCCTAGATTTTCTTGTGAGCCCCCGATTTTTTTTCCTCCCCAAATTTCTAGCGCGCCCCCAATTTTTTTCCCTCCTCCAAACTTCTAGCGCACCCCCACCCAAATTTCTAGCGCGCCCCCGATTTCCAATTAAATAATAACTTTTGTTCCTTTGAAGTATATATTATAAGAATCCATTTTTAATTAATTTTCGTCATACAGCCCCTCAAAGCCCAACATAATAATCAATGGTTCATGTATAACATCTTGAAACCAAATAACAAAACTAGTGGTTTCAATGTATAACGCAATGAAACCATTTAACTAGAATAATGGTTTCAGTGTAGAACGCTATGAAACCATTTAACTAGACTAATGGTTTCAGTGTATAACATCTGAAAACCAAAGTAGCCCTCTTATGGTTTCTAATAAAATATCCATATTTAGTGGTTTAATGGTTTCACTAGTGTTGTATGTGAAACCAAAGTAGCTCTCTTATGGTTTCCAATAAAATATTCATATTTAATTTAACATAAATATTATAACTGAAACCATAAGTGTGGCTTAATGGGTTCACTAGTGTTGTATGTGAAACCACAGTAGCTCTCTTATGGTTTACAATAAAATGATTTTCAAAATAACATAATGAATTTCAAAATAACATTGCATAAATAATCAATGAAGCAGTAGCTCTCTTATGGTTTCCAATAAAATGATTTTCAAAATAACATTGCATAAATAACCAATGATTTTGTAACAAAGTAATAATGGTAAAAATTCGTGGGGGTGCGCAAAGTAATATGGAGGGTGCGTAAAGTAATATGGAGGGTGCGTAAAGTAATCTGGGTGCACAAAACAACTCTGGGGGTGCGCTGGAAAATTTGGGTGCAAACATAAAAGGTGTAAGTGAAAAAACAAAACCAACAAAAAAAAAAGAAACTGGGCTTTCAGGCCCAGTAGGCTAAAAATAAAAACAGAATGTGTGTCATCAGCAGAAAAGGGTGTGTGAATAGCGATGCATTGGGGGGGGATGGGGGGCGCGCGTGGAAACTTTTGGGGGGCGCGCGAGAAATTATGCACCATGCATAAGGGGGGCTTATGCATAATATCCTTTGCCGTTGAAAAGTGTGGTTATGTGCTATGTCTTAGCGTTTGTTTGGTTCAATTGAGAGGAGAGAAGCGGGGGGGATTTTAATAAGGATAAGGAGGGGAGGAGAGATCTTTTAATTATTATTATGTTGGCACCCCTAAACAATCTCATCCCATATCTATATCTCATATTATTTAAATAGAAAAGAAAAATAAATAATTATAAGGGGGCTAAACCTTACCCCAGAGAGAAAATAAAAGAAAGGAGGGGAAGGGAGGGGAGATATTTTAATTGCAAATCTGTCTGGTTCATGAGGGGAGGAGAGTGATGATAAAATTAAATTACTTTTTATCCTTATAATATTACTACTAGAGTTTTTTTTTTTTGATAAACAAAATTGAATTATAAGAAGTACAAGAGGTACTCAACCCTTACAATTCTAAAAGAATGTTCACAAAATTTAGCGAAAACATTCTAGAGGGCAATTACACCATTCGGAATAAGTTACATCAACATTATACCCGCCCCTACCTATAAACCAAAACAAGCAATATAAACAATTTGCTCCACTAAAGAAGAAGCATGGACAGATTCTCCTCGAAAAATTATGTTATTTCGCTTCCGCCAAATACACCACGTTGTCGCCAACCATATAATGTGACGGTACTTCTTGTTAATGCTACCTTTTAATAAGTTTCCGAAATCTGAGAAGTGGCTTTGGATATCTACAAAAGGAATATGTCATTATACCCCATCCAACCGAAGACATAACTTTCAAATTTGAGCTGAAACACTACATGTAAAAATTATATGGTTGATGTCTTCAACCTCCCTGGAGCAAAGAACACAAATTCTCTCATGATTGTTTGTAATAATGCCTTTTGTATAGAGAGCCTCCCTCGTGGGTAGTTTTTCAAGTAACAATCTCCAACCGAAAATGCTTACTTTTGATGGTACATTAATCTTCCAAAGATCTTAAAGAGCCTTCACCATGATTGGTTCAATTGCATAAGCTTCTTGACTGCTGTTCTGCACAGCCCCGTAAGCTGTTTTGACAGTGAATAAACCCAAAGAGCGAGGTTTCCAACGTCGCCTATCACAACCTTCTAGCTGCGGCCGAACCTGCATCCGTTTCGGTCAAATCGACAGACCACTCGAACTCCCAAGTCCACACCTCGCTATTCCACTTGCCCATTTAAGCAACAGTTCTGTCAAGTTCCTTTGTTTTGATGAAAAGAATTGGATATAAAACATGTAGAGGAGTTAGGCCAATCCATCTATCCTTCCAAAAAGAAAATTCAGTGCCATCCCCTAAATTGCAACTAATATTACTACCAAACCAACTACCTTCAACCACTCCTCCTAATCTCCAAATATCCCGCCACCAAATAGAAGCTTGACGAAGACCTTCCTTTCCTTCATTAAACAAAAAATTGGACTCAAAAGGGCCATATTAGCGCAAAAAATCATACCAAGGAGCTGAACGATCGTCCAAGCATCTCCACTTCCACTTACATAAAAGAGAGGAATTAAAAAACTCCAAATTTTTGATACCCAAACCACCTAGTTCCTTCGATTGACAAATTCGATTCCAACTAACCCAACACATTTTTTGCTTTCCAAACCTCCTCCCCATAAGAAATTTATTTGAATTCGCACCATTTCCTTTACCACACAAACTGGAGCCTTATAAAAAGAGAAAAAATAAAGTGGTAAACTCGAAAGAACCGAGTTAATAAGAGTAACTCGACCACCGATAGAAAGATGCCGACCATTCCAAACACAAAGTTTTTTTTATACTATCCAAAATAGGAGACCAAGTTTGCCTTTCTTCTCGGGTTAGCCACTACTGGAATACCAAGAAAGCGGAAGAGGTATAGACTCCACGCCGCAATGCAAAAAAGCCGAAGAAGCACCAAGAAAATTATCGTCTAGATTAATACCATATAATTTACTCTTAAAAAAATTAACCTTCAAACCAGACACAAGCTCAATATTTCTCAACACAGTTTTAATAGTCCACAGATTGTTCCAATTACCGTCGCCCACTATAATAGTATCATTGGCAAATTACAAGGTATGAAAACTAATTAATGTTATTACTAACCTTGTAACCATGAAAGAGACTACTTTCCACCGCCTTGTTCATTAGACCCGTGAGACCTTCTGCTACTATCAATAAAAGAAATGGTGATAATGGGTCTCCCTGCCTCAACCCTTTGCCTACAATAAAATCCTCCGCAAGACTCCCATTCACTAAAAAAGACTTAGTGCTCCGAAAAACACAAGCTTTGATAGAGTTTCATAATTTTAAAATTATCCACTATATAAATATTTAAATATAAAAACTCAATAGACTCAAAAACTTCACAAATCAAAATTATATATTGATAATAATTTTCTAATCTTGACGTTCGATCTAAACTAATAAATCATATATAAAATTAAATTCTACACAAAATTCAAATTAAATTATATATATATATATATATATATATATATATATATATATATATAGGGGAGGGATCAAATTACACCGGTGTAACATTTGAGTAATGTTACACCACTCAATAACGCTTTAACGAGTTCAAATTTTATAAAATTCACCTTTGGATTGAAATTTTATATCGTATAGATCATCTATGTCGAGTTTTACAAAAATCTAAAATCGTTTGATATGATATTGAGACACAACAAGATTAATGGTTTAAGCGTTTTTATTGAATACCGTTAATCTTCATGTGTCTCAAAAACATGTCAAACGATTTTAGATTTTTGTAAAACTCAACATAGATGATCTATACGATATAAACTTTCAATCCAACGGTGAATTTTGTAAAATTTAAACTCGTTAAAGCGTTATTGAGTGGTGTAACATTACTCAAATGTTAGGCCGGTATAATTTGGTCCCTCCCCATATATATATATATATATATAGAACATATCCTATGAGAATGGTAAAATTATATGAGAATATGAGAATGAATAGTAGCTATTAGATTAAAATTAAGGATCAAATTATATATATATATATATATATATATATATATATATATATATATATATATATATATATATATATATATATATATATATATATATATATATATATATATATATATATGGGGAGGGATCAAATTACACCTAGTGTAACATTTGAGTAATGTTACACCGCTCAATAACGCTTTAACGAATTCAAATTTTACAAAATCCACCGTTGGATTGAAAGTTTTTATCGTATAGATCATTTGTGTTGAGTTTTACAAAAATCTAAAATCATTTGATATGTTATTGAGACACATCAAGATTAACGGTTTATGCATTTTTATTGAATACCGTTAATCTTCATGTGTTTCAAAAACATGTCAAACGATTTTAGATTTTTGTAAAACTCAACATAAATGATCTATACGATATAAACTTTCAATCAAACGGTGAATTTTGTAAAATTTGAATTCGTTAAAGCGTTATTGAGCGGTGTAACATTACCCAAATGTTACACCGGTGTAATTTGATCTCTCCCATATATATATAATTTTACAAAATCCACCGTTGGATTAAAAGTTTATATTGTATAAATCATCTATGTTGTTTTTACAAAAATCTAAAATCGTTTGACATGTTTTTGAGACACATAACGGTATTCAATAAAAACGCATAAACCGTTAATCTTGTTGTGTCTCAATAATATATCAAACAATTTTAGATTTTTGTAAAACCCAACATAGATAATATATACGATATAAACTTTCAATTCAACGGTGAATTTTGTAAAATTTGAATTCGTTAAAGCGTTATTGAGCGGTGTAACATTACTCAAATGTTACACAGATGTAATTTGATCCCTCATATATATATATATATGAGTCAGGATCAAATGACACCAAGGTGTCAAACTTAGTAACATGACACCTCCGATAATTCTTTATCGGATAATCGTATTACAAAATCAATCGTTGGATTCAAAACTATTATTATATAGATCATGTCTATAAAATTTAACATCAATCGGAAACCATTTGATGGGTTAAAGAGAAGGATAAAAATTAACGGTTTTGACGAAGTTTTGTAAGACGTTGGTTTTTATGCATCTCATTGACATATCAAATGATTTCCGATTGTTGTTAAATTTTATAGACATGATCTATATAATAATAGTTTTGAATCCAACGGTTAATTTTGTAATACAATTATCCGGTAAAGAATTATCGAAGGTGTCATGTTACTAAGTTTGACACCTTGGTGTCATTTGATCCTGACCCTATATATATATATATATATTTGGAAATCAATGTAACAAAACAAGTTTAAATTACAAAAGAAAATATATAGTATATATAAAAGAAAGGTATCACTATTAACGTTAAGGACAAAAAAGAGAAAATAAAAATTTGAAATAATCTTAATTTCGACGTAGAAAAAGATTGTATGGAAATTTTTAAAGAAAAACTTGTATGGAAATATTGTAATATATCGTAAACATGTTTTGAAAAGAAAACAGATAACAAAATTAATATATGGATAATAATGATAAATATGACGATAAAAATTAGCAACATAAAAAAAGGATAATTTTGATATTTTAAAATAAATATGAGGATAAGTATATCATTATAATTAAAATTGCAATTATGTGCTTGCCTCCTCTCCCTTCCCCTCCAAATTCCTCCAATTTGGGGAAGCAAAAATTAAGTTTATGAAGGATTTTGCTCCCCTCCTCTCTCCTCTATTTACCCCGAACCAAATAGACCCATAAAGTCATGAAGGAAAAATTGCTCCTAATAAAAAGATATTAGAAGAAAGATAAGTATTGATTGTTAAAATACAAGAAACATACCTCATACTAACATATTACAAATACCTTTGAATTCCTCTGCACCTTTAAAGAGAATGGGCTATATTTTGCCACATATACTGACGTGACATGTGAGTCATAATATTATGAAAGTTATTAACAAAAATTGCAAGTTTGTGAAAGTTAGGGAATCAAAAGTGAAATTTCGCAAATATATATTTAGTTCCTAGCTATATATTAACTCTAATTTTTAATCCCTCAAAAAAATTCTTCGAACTTTAATACTTTTAGATATATCAACTTTCAATTTTAATCCTTTCATTTTTACAAAAAATTGCATTTCATATTCAAAATGACTTTTTTGTGTTGACATGTCGTTGTTAATTTCTTAATAAGTTAACTATTTTATTTTTTTACTTAACTGACACAAAAAAAATCATATCAAACATAAAACGCGAAAAAAGAAGGAATTATAAATGAAACATCGTACATTTAAAGAGATCAAAGTTCATTCTTTTAATAGAATTCATAATTTAAAAAAATCACTAACAAAATAATATAGTTATTATTATTATCTTAAAAATAAAAATTTGTATATTTTAAAAAAATAAAAATATATTTAATATCCAATATCAAACTAGCTAAATGGACCCTCTCACACACTCATGGGCCTATCCAATCCAAATAATCATTTCAATAATTGGGAAATGGATATCGCAGTAACTACACTATGCAGTTGTGTTTTCATCCGTCCGCTTAAATCAACTGTCAAGATTGATTTATTATTGTTTGATCTAAACTATCCAATCTCAAATCAATGGTCACTATGTATTATTGTGTGTTACTGGAGAATTTTCCTACAGCAAGGAATCTAAATCCCAATAATTGGGAGATGAATTATTATAGATATGGAAAGAGGGAAATATGTAAGGCATGAAGGACACGTGGAAAGTACAATTTTCCTTTGTTTCACGATTCTCACGCACAGTGCCGCTATTAGGTTTTACTATTCATATATAACGTTAACTTTGAGTTCTCATTTCATTTATACAATTGCTTTGCTCCATCCACATTCGGCGGCACAATCAAAACATTCTCATCAACCTAGCTGGGTCTGTCTCTATCTCTTTTCTTCATAACACATGCACGTATGCTTGCACGTTAACTCTTAGCAAATTTAATTACATTGATCAATCTTTAGCTTACTTGTATATATAATATATTGATAGATTTTTAGATCTAGCTTAGCTAGATTATTTTGATAGATTGATTTTATATATTGATTGATAGATTGATGTTGATAGATTTTTAGATCTAGCTAGCTTAGCTAAATAAATTATGTTGATAGATTGATTTTATATATTGAGTGATCTATTAGAATTCAATTGATCAAATGTTGTATCAAATTAAATTACTAGATCTTTATAAAATTATGTACTTTTAGATCTCACAATGTAGTTTTTGCCATTTTAATTTGCAAATTATAATATTGAATCTAAGGCAAATACTTGTGTGTGTAGAATTTTCAAATGGCAAAAAATTTTGAGGACACTGAGGTTGATGTTGTGAGTTTGACAAACAAGGATGGTGATGTTGGATCTACAAAAAATGAAGATCCTGATGCAACTGAGAATTCGAGTTCATTTTCTGATACCAACTCTGATAATGTCGAGAATTCGAGTGAATCTGAAGTGGAGTCAGTGTTGGTTGATGAGAACACCGTGACGTGCCCAATTGATCCATATGATCCATTTGGTCCTATCGTTCGAAAGAGGTGATTTTTATTCATAATCAGTAAAGTTTAAACTATCTTATACTTTGACATATATTAGCAATCAATACATTAAAAAAAGTCTTGTGAAAATGATACGAATTGATTTGGTGTCCTTTTTAGAGTCAATAAATTTATGTTTCCTTATGCTAATCATAATTTGATAGTGGCATACCACTATATATCTAGTTATGTTGTGTTTTATGATAAATGTTTTTTTTTTGGATGTTGTATATATTTTGTTACAATATATATGATTCTTATCATTATTGAGGTATTTGATATTTATATCTATGTATTTTTTATGGTTAATGCTACGGTGGACTGGTGTTTAAAATTATTTGAAATTTCAACGAATGTCAATAATATTTTTTAAAAGTAAAAATTATGACTCCCCTAATCTTTAGAGCTAAAAATGTGACATGATTAATGTCAGTTTCATACGAGTCACATTTATATTTTTCGTTGTTTTAATCAAATCAGTATCAATTAAGTTATTATTTCATCTGTAAAAATAAAAATAATCATCAACTTATACTTCTAAACAACAATATATATCATTATCAAAATTTTAAATATTTTTTTACTACTGATCCACCATGAACCACTTGTAGTAGTGATCCATATTATGATATATGTATTTTCTGATTTAATATAGGAACAAGAAGGTGACAAAGCATTGGAGGAACTTCATAAGACCTCTAATGTTGCGTCTGAAATGGATCGAATTAAAGCTGAGACAACTTAAGTCACAAGAAAGAAAGTATAGTAGAGAATTATTTCAAGAGTATCAATGGGCAAAGCATAAGACACCTAAACATTTTAATTTAGAAGAGTCCGGGTCAAAGTCAATTCCATTTTCAAGTCATCAATACCGAAGTAAGACTAAAATGAGAAGAAAAAGAAAGAGAGTTGAGGAGACAAGTGACATAGCTGCTTATACATCAAACCACTTCATTTTCTCATATCTTGGTATGTTCTTTTTTGCATTCATTTATCTTGATACCTTATTTTCATATTTCTTCCTTATTACTATTTACCAACCACTTTTCCCTATGTTTATTGAAGAGAATAAGAAGTCTGATGTGACTGATGGCCCTTCGGATGAGGATTTTGGAAATCCAGGTTAGAAGTTCTCCCTTTAATTATGTCTCTGATTATTAATATATTTGCTGTTAAAAAAAAAATAAAATTATGCCTCATAATCACATTTTTATTTATATATAACTTATTAGCCATGATAAGATTTTTTGCCCCCCCGCCCTTTATTGCTTTCTTTTGTTATTTTAATAAAGTTCTTGAAGTGGAGGTAGAGGAGTGGTTAGCCTTGGGGGTGCCAACATAGTTGGGATGCCTAGGTGCACCATGATACCTTGCTCTCCAGTTTATTCAAAAAAAAGATAAGATTTTTTTTTTTATATGTTCTTTTGGTGTAGTGATCACAAAGCAATCTTCCAATTCAACAAAAACAAGTGCAGATTAGCCTTTGCATAAATACACCTTCAATGATGTGAACATTATCTCTGCTCAGATTCCTTCAAATTCTTAAGGGAATGAATGGATACACAATCGTTGTTGGAGGTATATGCAAGTTTGAATTTGGAGACTTTGACTCTTTTGGAGTTTCAAGCTTTGCAGAAGCTTGAGAACACTGTTGTCTTGTTGTAACATTAATATTCTATGCACTGTTCTGAGATGTGGTTGTTTTACCCTTTTTTGTCAAATTTAAGACTTTGTTTGTTTATTTTGGGCTACCTCACCGTGGTAAACTTTCCAATTTAGTTTCCTTTCACAGAAGGTGGGTAGTTGTTATCTGCATTCTGATGTTGGGTTTGGACTACTTTCTTTGTTAGGGTTCGAGTACCCATTGTACTCTTATTAAATTTCTCGTTTGCTTAAAAAGTAGTTTCCTTTCAAACTTATATTATACAAACAAAAGAGAAAAGATAATACGATGACGATAAAATTAACAAAAGTCGTGTCATGGGTGTGAATGTGACTAGGGAGTTTTTGGGAGTGGCTGAAAGGTGGCGCAAGCTAAGATTGGATTTCTAAGAGGTAGAAAAGAAGGTTGGCAATGTGCTCATGACCTCTTTTTGGTTTGATCCGCATGTGGGGTATATCTGAGTTAGAGTTCAATTTCAGAGGTTGTTCCTTGTTTCAAAGCAACGTTGCAAGGTGGGAGATATGAGTGTTTGGGTTGATGGAGAGTGGGTGTGGGAATTTAAATGGGAAAGAGCGTTATTGGTTGATGAAGTGGCTTTGTTGGGTGCTCTTATTGTCATGCTAAATGTGATTTCTATTTGAAGATTTGATGATTCATCAGTTTGAAAACATGATAGTATTGGGAGTCTCTCGATAAAGTCCGCTTATTTTGGTGCTCTTAAAAAAACTTATTAAAGGTGGGGGGTGGTGTCTATGGTTTATTCTAGGTTAGAAATGGTGTGGAAGGACGCCTTTCAGAGTGATATATTTTTTTTGAAAATTACTTCAAGATTGAGTTTCAACCATGCAAAACCTATTTCGACGTATAGTGATTAGAGACCCAGGTGACGATATTTATGGGTTTTGTGAGGCCGATGGATCATATAATATTTCATTACTTATAAATTTATTTATCCTTTTTGGTGTAAAATCTTCAAATGGTTGGAGTTTGAGTTTGTATCCCTCTAGTACCTTCTTTGCATTTTCACTATATTTTAGGGTTTCAGATTAGGTAGAAAAGACAAGTTAGGATGTATGTTAGTTTCCCATGTTCTTGTGTGATCAATCTGAAAATTCCATCTTGTCAGGGAAACTGTTTCTGTCAAATCTTTGGTTAACAGTGTGAAACTTTGATCATCTGCGAAGTGGCATATGACAAAAATTGTTTGCAACTCCTACTATTATGAGTGAGAGATCCAATCTATCTTGTGTTGGAAATTATAGATGTTTGTGAGGTGTTGGTGGTGTTCTTGGGATTTTGTTGGTCCGTCTTAGAGAAACCTTTTATCTGTGAGCCCTCTCGTATTTAGTTCTCAGGAATTTTTATTTTTGGGTTGGTTCGGGGTCTAATGATGGCGTTTGATTTTCTCTAGTTTCTTATTGTAGTATTTTTCCTCTGTTTTCTCATTTTTATTTTTTCATGTAGTTTACACCTAATTAACCTCGGTTTTGTTGTCTAGTGGTGTCTTCTAGGGTCGGGTAGGGGTTTTCTCTGGTGGGTTTGGCGAATCACTATTGGTGTACGGGTGGATTGGGGTGTTGATTAGGCGTTTTGTTATTTGGTAATTGTGTTATATCACGTTACCTTTCGTTGTATGTTTCTCAACAATTCCTTTCACTTCGTGTGGAGGAGTTGTTATTTAATAAAATTTAGCCGATTTAAAAAAAAAAACCTCGGTTTTGTTGTCAATGTATATCTATATTTATAAAATATATATTATTACGAGCTTTTCGCGGAGATTTTTCATTGATCTTTAAGGGAGAAATCCTACATTATAAACATTATAAAAGTGTAGCTTACATAGCTTTATAATTTTTTAAGAAGTTTTGAATTGAATATGATTTTTTTTAAGTTATTGTGACACATAAATATTCATATTTAATTCATCTTTTGTTATAAATGTTAGATATATTAAGGTATGTTGTAATCCTTATTTTAATTGTTAAGCAATGCTATTCAGATATTATTAAAACTTAGCCGTCCGTCATTTTGTATTTCTCTATTTTGCATCTCTGTTTCTAACAATAACAATTACTATCTTCATCTTTAAATATAAGATCTTTTTAAGAAAAATACGGAAATTAAGAAAGCTGGTTATGATATTAAAGTTGGTGATAATTGATATTGTTTTTACAATTTATCTTTTAAAAGAAAGAATGAGTTAATATTTTTTATTGTATTTATTAAAGATTGTAAAAAAAGATGTAACTTTTTTTTTTGTAGTGAAAAAAAATGTACTTTAATTAGAGGTATATTGGTAAAAAGATATTTATTAGCCTTAGAAATTTAAAGAGACCTTATAAAAATGAGACAAAAAAAATAAAAAAGTTAATTTGATGTAGTATTTTTTTTTTTAATTTCCTTAAAAGAAAATATGGTTTGAAGGTTTAAAATTAACAAAGTCAATAGAAGCAATTGATCTTATCATATCAACCATTCGCACGTCCGAATCGGGCAAGTAATTATTACATAGTCAAATAGGACCCACCAAATCGTTGACGTAATACACTTTTCACCAACGACGGGCCAATAGGATAGATGAATTTCTAGAACAAGTCAATTTCCTTTCTTCATGTTTTTTTTACGAGCTGTGTGATACGAACATCAGCTCAAGTTGTCCCGGCCGGACAACTTTTATTTTTCTTTCTTTGTATGAATTTTGAGGTAGAGCAAAAATAATAAAAAAAAAGAAAAAGGTGGCGGGCTCCCACATTTGGGAGTTGTCGGACAACTTAATAGTTGTCAATTTATCATTTCTCTTTTTTTACATCCATAACGGATCAAATACTATGTAGTAATTTTTTTGGGTCATGTTAACCGGTACTCCGGATATTTATTAAGAAAATGAAAAATGAAAATTTTAAGTTGAGTATAACACTTTTATATTTTTGAGAATTTGACTGCACATACTCCAATGCTAAATTACTATATTTGTTTCTTTAAACAGTGTTCTGAGACATTATTTAGCCATTTTTATAATTAGTTAAGCAACTAATTTAAGGGATCAATTTTGATTAATTTTTTTTTTCAAGGAGATCAATTCTACTATCCTAATTCAGGACTATAGTTTTCTTATTCCTTATGAATTAACCCATCAAAATTAACACTAGAGAAAATTATATTTGAGATTTTGAAAAGAGCATATTCTAAAATTTCACACAAACACCCCTAGAGCAAACCAATTGGATTCCACTTACCAAAATAAAATTAATAATTAATATAATTGATGAGAATAATTTAGTAAAAGTAGTTTTTATAACTTTTTTATTATATATTTTTCATTTTAGTAGTAATTCTTCTTTAGAAATTTGAAATTTGTTAGGATAAGTACGATATTATTTTTGGAAAGAAAATAGTTTTTCGTTAAATTCGATGCATATGATCTGGTCAACCAATATGTTTTGGTCATTGGAGTTTTTCTTTTTTTGCTGACCTTGGTCTAAGAATATATGAAATTTCTTTTTTTAATACATGAAATTTCTATTTTCCCAAAAAAGAATATATAAACTTTATGTCTAAGAAAATATTATTGATGTTTGTAAATAGGTAGTAAATTATTTTCTTGAAACGGGAAAGCTTAATACTTCCTCCGATTTTTTTTAAAAGAAAGACTTATTTTTTAAATACATTGCATATCTTATGTATATAGTCTATATTATAGAACAAATATATTAATTATTCAATAAATTTAAAATTCAATTATTTCATATAAAAAAACCCAAAGATATCAATTAATTATATACAAAAGCACAAAAATTAAGACTGAACATCCTCCCATATTAGTAAAAAAAACAAAAATCCCACATATTGCCAAGAAATAATTAAAATCTCCGCTATATTAATTTTAAAAATATTACTATTGTCAAACCTATTTTAAAAATAGTTCTCCTTTTCACTAATCAAAAAGATAATTTGTGTATTTGCAATTAGAATAAATGTTAAGTGAAGATTGAATTAAGAATGATATAAGTAATACTCCCTCGATCTATCTCAAAATATTAGAGAAAGTTGGTCAAACAAATTAAGTTGATGTATTTAGTTCAATTTTTTAACCAAATACATAAAAAAATTTTACCAATTTTCTTTTATATTTTAGGACGAATTGAATATTAGTTAATTCTAGTAGGATAAACTCTTTTTTTTTTTTTTTAAAAAAAAGTCAGTCATTTTGAGACCAAGTAAAATACATTTGAACACTTTGTAAAAAAAAAAGATAAATGAATTACACTACTTGTAGCTTAAAAGGTATCATGAGTTTGAATCTAGTAATGAAATGTATAAATAAAAAAACTTTTGATTTAAATTTTTGAGCGTATATATGATTTGCTTGAATCGAGTAAATAATCTTCATAATCAAACGTAACAATATTCAGTACGTAAAAAAGGAAAATAAAAATAAGAAAATTTTTTTAAAAAAAAGAAAATAAATAAAGAAAAAGTATACAATATATTACTACAATATCCGTTACCTATTATTATTACATCCGTTTCAAATATAAGAAAAATATTTTATTTCTATGACTACATTTGACCAAATTTTTTTTTTGCCTACATTTGACCAATTATTATGATTCATTGGGAATCATGAATCCAATTATTTATTTACTATTTTAGAAGATAAAGACAATATGACTTGAATTTTTATTTTATTTTTTATTCTATAGTACTATTGTCAAATGAAATTACCCATGTAATACGACAACATTCAAAACAAAGAAAAAACATTATTTATTTATATCTCAACAGTCAAGTCAACCTTCCCATCTATAAAAACCCTTCTCTTTATCTCTCTAGTCAAAATCTCTCCCTTTCAATTTCATGGCTAGAGAGAGTGAACTTCCCATGGATTCAGATCCAATTGATCTTAACTCTTTCACTGAAGACATAAACAATCCCATGTTGACACATAATCCCAATCAAAACAATGTTGTTGCTACACCTAGTACCTTTCCATTCCAATTAGTCAACCTTAACTTCTCCAATAGAAACCAAACCTCTCATGAAACATTGAAAGAGATTGATTTCTTTAAGGTTAACAACATTGATCATAATAAGGGAAAAAAGATTGCCCTTTCCCTTGACAATGATCATATTGATACCAATTTATTGAAATTCAAACTCAACGTGAGTGATTCATATTTCAATAGCTCATTATTTTATTTTATTTTCATTTATTATATTATAATGTTTATAAATTTTAAGCTTTTGGATTTACAAGTTCAATCAATCTTTTTTTTTTAATCATGTTGTTAATTTGATGAATATGTATTTTTTTTTTTATAGACTGGCACTGGTCTCAATCTTCTTACCCCCAATACTAGCAGTGATCAATCTATGGTGAATGATGATGGCATGTCCCCTACTTCTGAAGACAAGAGAATTAAGAATCAGGTAAAATTATGATAATATTAACACAAAGTTGAATTTAATGAAATTCTCTTTGATGATTGATTTTTTTAATTTTATTTCACTTTGAGGTGTGAAATTAACTTGATGGTATGTCTTGACATATCAATGGTTTGACACTGATGACACTAACACATGTGGTCACATTTTACTATTTAATTTTTCCAAATTATTATAATATATGAGTATTTGTTTTTGTGTTATGTTTGTATCAGAGATTCGGATCTTTTGTTTAATAATAAGTAGTCAAATATTTTCATGTTTGATTACTCTAATTTTGTGTATTTAGCCACTCAAAATATAAAAATTAGTAGACATATAATATTAGTAAAAATAATAACAACTTGATTGATCTTATTCATCTTATTTTGATACACTATCGGTTTCCACATAAAGTACATATAGAATATATTTACCAATATAAATTGTTAAAACAGGATTAAATAATAAAATAGATCACGAGTTTCTTTCAAATAGTTTAACTTTTTACGTAAAAAAAAGACATTGCTAGCTAGTTGATATATATATTCCACAGGAATAATGAATTTTACTCCTTAAAACGCCGTCAAATTCAACTTTTATAAATAAACATTGTTAATTTTATATATTTTAAAAATGTTTTTTGTTTTTCTTTTTATATTTGGCTCTCTCGTATAAAATATTTAGCTTCACAACTTGTACAAATGTTTGAACTTATTGAATTGTTTTTAGATGGCTATTCTTCAAGGCGAGCTTGATCGAAAAAACATGGAGAATCATCGATTAAAGTTGATGCTAGGTCAACTTCAAGCAAATTACAATACCCTGCGTATGCATTTCAATAAAGTGATGCACGACCGTATGGTTGAGAGAAAGTCTAATGAGAAAAAGAAAATTGAGAATGGTGGAGTATTAGATCCAAGTAAAGTTATTGATCTTGAGTTGGCTCCTAATGTTGAGACTGAAATGGTTCTTGATCCCTCCTCTTCATCAATGGGAAGAAAAAGAAGTCGCGATGAATTAAGATCGCCGGCAAATAACACCAATGTTGCTTCCAATGAATTAGTCCTACAAAAGAACAAGAGTATTGTTAGTGATGGAAAGAAGGAACTTGGTAAAGGGATTGAAAAAGATGATAGTCCCATAGATAATGCTGAGAAAACTCAAATTTTGAGTCTTCCAAGCAATTTAACTGTTCTTGAAGCTGGTGATGGTCCATCCGGGAAAACAAGAGTTTCTGTTAGAACTCTATCACAAGTAGACATGGTAATATATTTTCAACTTCACAATTTTTTCTTTTAATAATATTTCATTCTTTTTAACTAAAAGAAATATATTAATTTGATTGTCTTAGATCCCAGATGGGGGCCAATGGAGAAAGTATGGTCAAAAACTGACTAAAGGAAACCCGCCGTGTCCTCGATCTTATTATCGATGCAGCTTATCTTCTAACTGCCCGGTTAGAAAACAGGTATATTTCTTTGTATAAAGTTATAAAATTACATATATTTATTAAGGTATATTAAATTTTTGTCGCATTGATGATTGCGATCTCATAGTTATATTTGATATTGTGAAAAATTACACTAAAATGCGATTGATGCAAACCCAAACCACAATATTGTGGTAGTACATAGAAACATTAAACAACTCTTTAATGTTGCCTAGATCGCGGTTGCAACACTAGCCATTATTCATTACCTTTATATATGCATATGCTCATTTAATTATAAAATATGTATTATTGATTCAAAAAATAAATAAATAGAGATTTCATCCAACCGGTAAGAAATCTAGTAATATCTTGTAAGGATTTGAGTTCAACTTTTATAGTCGATATAAACAATCTTTATGGTGGATCTTGTAAGTACAATTGGTCAAAAGTGAACATTTACAGACCCTGATCTTAATGGGTCGTGAGATTTAACTCATTCACGTAAAGTTTATATTATAAACTAAATATATTTTTAAGATAATGTTTTAATACAATATTATTTGATATATATTTTGTTCACCATTAACAGATACAAAGGTGTAATCAAGACACAAGAATCGTATGCACAACATATGAAGCATATCACAACCATCCTTTACCTCCAAAAGCCAAAGCAATGGCAGAAAGAACTTCATCAGCTGCAAAAATGATGCTCATAGGATCAACATCAAGCAATGATGGAAAAGGAGAAGCAAATTTGGTCACAAGAACATCTCTTCCAAGTTCTTCTTCAACATCGCCGATTCTTACACTCGACAATACTCAATCTTCAAATAATCGCCCGAGGCTTCAAAATCAGTTCAAAATTTATGTTAACAATCCTCAGAATTTTGCAAGCTCCTCAGCTTGTAAAGACTCTCAGAGGTTTACCAAAATGCCTCAAAACATATCAACAACATTTTCTGGACTTCATACGTCGTCGAAAAATGGTGCAAATTCTTCTCAATTGGTTGTGCCGGATATCGATCAGATGGTTAATGCTTCGATTGCATCTGATCCGAAGTTCACCAACGCTTTGGCGTCTGCAATTACTTTAATCATGCGTAGTTCTTCTCAGTCTACCAGCAGTGCTAGTACTAGTAGTGCTGCTGCTAATGGAACAGGAAGCAACGATAAGGGAAAGCAGCAGAATTAGGCAACATTTATTTTTTATGAAGATTTAATTTTAATTAGTATGTTGAATATGGACCAACAGACAATCTTTGGTTTGCAAAATTACTCATTTCCCCTATTTCTTGTTTGTCTTGTGTGTTTGGTTTTATGATGAAATATTTTGTTATAACATTTTTAATTGATTGCATTACCTAGCTATTTATTATTATTATTATTATTATTATTATTATTATTATTATTATTATTATTATTATTATTATTATTATGTTCAGTAATTAGAATATTTTTCCCTTTACAAGGTTGTAAAGGGCCCGTTTGTTTTGGATTTTTTTGAAAATAGATTTTATAATATTGCATTATTTTGTGTAGAAATATTTTACAAAGAAACTTTTTATAAAAGCTTCAAGTGAAAATTTGGTTTGAATAGTTATTCTTAAAATGTGATTTTAGACATTTCATCATTTTATTGCAATTTTTTTTGGATATCAAAATTTCATAAAAATCATTTTTGAAATACAACTTTTTCAAAAAATTGTAATTTTGACTATGTTATGTTCTTCAATAATGTATATTTATGTTATATAGTGTCAAAATTAATGTTTCAATTTAGAAAAAATGAATATAAAAAAACTTATAATATTTTGAAAAACGGTTTTACAAAATCCATTTTCAAAAATACAGAGAAAAAATCTATTTTTTTAAAGCTAAAACAAACGCACCCAAAGTGCGCACTGAATTTGAAATTAATTAATGATCAATCTAATTTTTAATTGCTTTTTGAAAAATTTCTATGTTCAAAAATTTGATTCAAAATTTTGAGATTGAAAATTTGATTTTCTATTTTTAATAAACAATTTTTGTAATTTGTGTATTTTACTTTTTAAAAGTATAAATAAAATATGTATCAATGTAAAAATTATTTTGTTTATCATTCTTGACTAGTGCTTTTAGAACACTAATTATTATGACTCTTGATCTATTTAACATGTGTTTAATTTTATTGTGATGCTTTGCTTCATAGATTACACAATGGTGGGGTGGCAAAACTAATTATCCATATAGAGTACCATAGTATTATGAAGAGCATTGTTATTTAGTAAGAAATGCAAGAATTAACACATGACAAAATTTTAAAGGAATGTCATTTTTTTTTTGTGAAAATCATGAGTGGTATTGGAGGTAAACAAAAGTTGAAATTTATTCTTGCATCTTTTCTTCTTAAATTTTCTTAACAAAAAACTTTTCTCTATTATGAATTGTTGGGGGTGACGGCATCCGCATTTTCAATATGTTTAATTCCATCCTGACCAAGACCATATGGTTAAAAAACATTTTAAAAATTTAAAAATAGTAATAACATAGATTTAACAACAGCGATCATTTGTGCAGACAAATACTTCGATGAATTGAAATGTACGACTTTTATATGAAAACAATTCTAAAAAAAATAACAGCCCTATTCAAAATCCTGATCAGCCATTGGTTTCCATACCCATATACGTAGCACCTTCATGTTCACACGTATATATATAACACGTGTTGTTTATAATTTTCACACAAGTTATGTTCTGTCTTGGTGGTTAGATTGGACCTAAACTCAATTTTGTAATTTTGTTCCAATTATTATGCTAAAAAACTTTTTGTCACACAAATACGTACATGGAAGGAAAGAGGACCACACACGTGACATACGTGTGATGATCGAAAGCCTCTTTTTGTACTTTCATCGCAAAAGAGGCTAAGTATGACTAAGTATTTCAACAAACAAATTGCAACCAATATTACTCCAACTAACTTCTCTAAGTATGAAGTTTGTTGCACTGCACAGAAATTTGGTGACATGTAAATGATTATTCCCTCCATCATACAATGACTACTAGTATTTGATGCATGACATGTTTATGATTTATTAATATCCCTTTTAATTAAAAATTTAATACTAGAGGTAAAATAAAAGAAAACATAAATCCATAAATCCTAGCTCAATTGCTATAAAATATGTTGAAATTAATAGGTTGGACGAAACGCTATGATCGGGGTTCGAACCTCGACTCGCTCAAGTGTGTGTATGTGATATGATAATTTTGTTATTTTGTCTATGTCAAAAGAAATACTACACAAATTGAAAGTTGTATTGTATCTATTTATATATAAAAAGTATAAATATTTGATAAATTTGATTATTGAATTAAATGAAGAATAACTAAGAGCCCGATTGTTATAGCTTTTTTTTAAAAAAAAATCATTTATTTTAAAAAAATAATCACTTTTAATAATATTACTTCCGTTTGTTATAGCTTTTAAAAATAATTTGAATCTAAAAATAATCTAAAAACTGCTAAAAATTGTAGCTTCTTAAAAAATAGATATTTTTTAGAGGAAAGAGAAAACAATGGTCAAAAGGTTGAGATATTTTTTATCCAAATATATCCCTACATAAATTTTAATATTCCAAAAATATCCTTATAAAAAGTAATTTTTATCAAGATAAACAAACACAAAATAGCTTCTGATTTTTTGTAAAATCTCTAAAATATATAATCCCTAAATTATTTAATGTCAAAATTACTTATTTTTTAATCTATAACAAACAGGCTCTAAATTGTAAGTAAAAGATTATCAATATACTTGCATTTTTTTTATGCATAACAATTAGAAGCCAAATAATTAAGCTCGAATTGTTAATAAACTTCTTCTAAAATTAATTGTCCGAGAGAATTGAGTTCAATCAATAGAAATGAATATTTTTTTAAAAAATCAACCTAAAAACTATATATTAAAAACAGCATTCTAAATTATTATAAGGTATGTCTTGTTGCGATTTTTTTAAAAGATTCCATCATGTGTTGTGTTCAAGATGGAATTGGAACCTAAAAGCTCTTTCTTTATAAGGACTTTCAATGTCATCAATGCTACTATCTTAGGTAAGATTGGAACCTTGAACTGTCCTAATCGATTTACTAATAACCGTTCCTTATGTTACGTTGTTGCTATTTGTGTTTTAGAGCATAGGAATTTTGATAGCAATGGATTCTCCCTTAAAAAAAACCGACAACAATGTCTCCACAAGAGATTTTCATTGATTAAACCTACGTAATAGGTGAAATGTATCAATTAAAAATCAAAGACATGATCCTCGTATATGTAGGATCAATTAATATAGCATATATAGTTATATTTTTTTATAAGTGCTTATATATAGTTATATTATATAAGAACACCTTGATTCCCTAATCCCTACTTTGTCTAAGGTAAAGTCACTTCAAGAGTAACCAAATTAATTAAATTTGTAGAAACCATGTTAATTTATTTATTTTATTAATCATCTGGTTTTTAGAAGAAAAAAAATCAATAATTCAAAATTCGACTGTGAAATAAATAAAATTTAAAAGAAAAATAAAATATTTTCACAAGAAATTTGAAACCATATTAAGATAATGTGTGCTTTATGATACTTATGTTTGATGTGAACAGTCTAAACTAGTTAATAAGTGAAGAAGGCAATATCTATGAATGTTGAGCAGTTGGTGCATCCAGTTCTAAGTGGAGTTCTCACTAGAGATTATGACATCACTAACATGTGTTATATAAGAACATCTAGGATGAAGTTCTTTATTTTTTTAATATTTAACTGAGTCCACGTGTGTGTCTATATATATATATAACCCATTTACAATTTTTTTTTTTTGACAAAAACCCATTTACAATTTTTTAATAATAGTAATTAATAAAAGTTTCATCACTTCAATCTAACATATCTTTTTGAAAAATTGTAAACAAATTCTATCAGTAACTCTACATTATTGTATAAAATTAAATAAGTCTCGTAAAATATTATATTTTATTGAAAATTGAGATAGGTGCCAAGGAGAAAGAGGATGCTTAATGTATTACTATAACTTTTTTTTTTTAACAATCCATACAGTTACAAAGATCTTATAACACAAGAAAACATTTCAGAAACAATACAAAAACATCAGTCAATGTCCAAACAAAACAATGGGTTCAACCATCAACTGTGACGATTTGACGCAAGAGTGGTGTTCGTCGTCTTTAGCCACCTAAATGAGAACTGTTGTTGCGGATGACTGGAAACTAATAACCGGAGGCGTGTCGTGACACTGAACTAAGGAATTATCCGCAAATATTGCGCAACTCCCCCAGAGTACAACCGGTTCTTCTCGGTGATAAACATACCGAGGCTATCAAGTCACGAGAATATCAACAAGGCAGGCAACTCAGGCAGTACCATTTGTGAAAGCAAATTCTTATTTTGTTAAAACAATGCAACACTTCTTGCATTGCTACATGCTCACCAATGTATATATATATTAACCCAAAAATAATAATCTCTTAGTACTTGCTCTTCTACTTTATAAGAAAACATACGTATAAAATTAGTGACCAAGTAAAAGGCATTTACTCTCATGTAAAATCAATCAATCCTATTAATGAATATTTTCCTAACGGTTACAAAATAAATAGGTTGCTATAAATTAAGATTAACCATCATATAGCAAGAAAATAATTACAAATTATTTGAGTTAAATGAGCTTTAAAAGAAAAATGTGTAACCCACTATATGACAAAATTGAATTAATTTTTCAATAAAAAATATTTTTATATTTGTTACTCAAAAATATGAGACATACCAAAATTAAACTTTTGAAATAATCAAAATATACAACAAGAACATCTTCACTTTATCCAACATATGCTGCATGGGACTTGCTGCGTTGTTGAACAAACGAGAATTTCGCTCGTTCCACATGACACAAACGCAAGCGAGCCAAATAAACTGCAGAAAGACCGTCGCGCCCGGAGACCCCCAGCTGAGTAAGTGAATTGAACAAGATGGTCAGGGAGAATGTGAGTATCCGCCGCCGAGAATCCAATCCAAGAGCGAACTACTAGAGCCCACAAGGAACTAAAAGTGCTGCAAGAGAGGAATAGGTGATGCGCCGATTCAATGCCTCCACATCCAGACACGCAAAAGTGGACTTCGGGAGAGATGATTACCTATTAGGTATTCAAATTGGCTTTGATTCAATAAAAATATCTATTAATGCTAAAAACAAAAAGATATCTATTAAGTACATATGCTTAAAAAATTGTGGATGCTGTAATGTGTTTGTGAACTGTGACTTTACTAAATGTTACTTTTAAATATATTCAAGTATAGGATGATTATTTTATACAAAGATAGAGATATAAATTACAATCTATTCTTGACATTACCAAGGCAATATCTATGAATGTTGAGCAGTTGGTGCATGATAAGTGCCGAAAAGTAGTTAATTTATATATTAAAAGTAGGCATTTGTTGATGTATTTTGTAAACTTTGATATCTAAACTCCCTAATTTGTGTACATATGTATATATTGGTTATATTATCTTAATCCCATTTAAATTGACAGGTTTTTGTGCTTAAAGATGAATGGTTGATGCAGAAATATGATTTTGAATATTTAGGAGCTCGCTGGGCGACCAAAAGCGACCATCAGCGAAAGAAATCAACCAAAAAGGCAGTGCAGTCATCGCCACCAGCGACCAGAATCCAGGATTGGTCGCTGGTGCTCGCTGGGCGACCACAAGAGAAGAAAGGAAAATCTGACGGTCAGTGGGCCACGTGTCAGCAAACCCAGTTGTGAAGTAGTCTCATCGCTGGGCGAGGAGTCTGATCGTTGAGCGACCAAGTTAATTCAAGACCTGTATAAATAGTTTTTCAGAACAGAAAAAAAGGATTATCTTGTTAACTTTCAGAGCAGAAAACAGAGAGAAAACCCTAGGAGCCGTTGGTATTAGATTGGAAGGGTGATAACTCATTGAAGTTGAGGAATCAATTCATGATGTTCATTCATCTCATGTTCTTTCATCTTTGTAAGCTTACCTTGAATATGAGTGGCTAATTTCTCTTTGTTGGTTGGATTAGATGAACAATACTCTATGAATATGTATCTATCTTGATCTCTTGATTATATATATTTTGGTAATTCAATCTATTTTGATATTATCCTTGTTTTATTATGTTATTCTTTGGATTTGAAATAGTATAGGAATATATGTTTTGAATCCTTGATCTAGGATAATATCTATCAAATCTAAACTCTAGGGATGAATTTAGGTTTGATAATCACTCAAAGTATTGGTTTTAAAATATATTGTATCAGTTAATCACCCGAGGGATCAGGGTTCGATTGATATAATAGTTTCTTGTCGTATTCTGGGAACGGAAACGTACGAAGAGTAATACGTGATAAAATCGATTGATAACTAAAATATATATAACAATTGTCAAGTAAATGCATATGAATGGGTATTTCGATTCTAATCCCAACAACTTATTCTCTTTGAATTTTACATCGTCTTTAATTGCACTTTTATTTTATGTTCGAAAGTTTTTACAACAACAAAACAATAGACAAATTCATACTTAAAGTTATGGTTATCGTTGAAAGACTATTAATATCACACTAGTCCCTGTGGATACGATATACACAAAATACTTGCAAAAGAACTTCAACAGTGCATCCAGTTCTAACTTTTAAGTGGAGTTCTCGCTAGAGATTATGACATCAGTAACATGTGTTATATATAAGAACATCTAGGATGAAGTTCTTTAATTTTTTAGTATTTAACTGAGTCTACGTATATACATAATCCATTTAAAACTTTTTAATAATAGTAATTAATAAAAGTTTCATCACTTCAATCTAACATATCTTTTTGAAAAATTGTAAACAAATTCTATCAGTAATTCTACATTATTGTATAAAATTAAATAAGTCTCATAAAATATTATATTTTATTGAAAATCGAGATAGGTGCCAAAGGAGAAAAGGATGCTTAATGTATTACTATTACCTTTTTTTTAACAAGCCAATATATATATATATATATATAAAATAAAAGAAAGTCGTCTCCTCAGCACAAGGTGTAGCCAGAAGAGCTACAATACAGTTACAAAGATCTCAGAACACAAGAAAACATTTCAGAAACAATACAAAAACACCAGTCAATGTCCAAACAAAGCAATGAGTTTGACCACCAACTGTGATGATTTGACGCAAGAGTGGCGTTCGTCGTCTTTAGCCACCTAAATGAGAACATCTTGACTTTATCCAACAGATGCTGCATGGGACTTGCTGCGTTGTTGAACAAACGAGAATTTCGCTCGTTCCAAATGACCCAAATGCAAGTGAGCCAAATAAGCTGCAGAAAAGACCGCCGCGTTCGGAGACCCCCAGCTGAGTAAGTGAACTGAACAATCCACCGCCGAGAATCCAATCCAAGAGCGAACTAGAGCCCACATGGAATTAAAAGTGTTGCAAGAGAGAAATAAGTATTGCGCCGATTCAATGCCTCCACAGCCAGACACGCAAAAGTCGACTTCTGGATAGATGATGCCACGAGCTCTAAGTTTGTATTACTATTACCTATTAAGTATTCAAATTGGCTTTGCTTGAATAAAAATATCTATTAATCATAAAAATAAAAAAAAAGAATATTTATTAAGTACATATGCTTAAAAAATAGACACTCATTACTGTGGATGCTCTGATGTGTTTGTGAATCGTGACTTTACTAAATGTTACTTTTAAATATATTCAAGTATAGGATGATTATTTTATACAGAGATAGAGATATAAATTATAATTATCATACTAAACAATGTCGCATGCTCTTTGTTAAGTATACTTAAAAAAAATTAAAACAAAATTAATTTTAGAAAGATAACTTTTTATATTTTTTAAATATTGAATGTACAAATTTAAAATTGAATTATTTTATTAATTTGTTTAACAAGTACCTTAGCATGTCCCAAATTATAAATTTAATTTGAAATAATTTCATAAGACCATTCACCTTGTAAGAGATGCAAAAGATATCTAATCTCATTTCAATTTCATCTCTAATCCAGATTCAACAATTTTGAAAAAGTTTGAAGTTTCATTAATTAATACCATGTGAAACAAAGATGAGTGAAATTCATGAATAGGCTTACCATGGTCTCTATAGCCCAATTGAAAATTCATTAAATATTGTGCTGTTGTTTTTTTGTCAAATTGATTAGAAATTTGAAATTTTACTCTTAAAGTTTTTTTTTAGGTAAATCAAATGTTGTGTTAATTTATTTCAAATAAAATTAACTTCTTAAAAAAATAAAAAAAACAAAAACTTCCACTACATCTTTGAGCCCTTTTCTAGAAAGATTATACTATAGTATAGAAATAATAAAAACAGTAATTTTTCCCCCGGGTGCGGTTTATCTACCAAAATCACCTGCACCAGTTGACTTGTACAAATCCTCACCTTAATATCTCAAATTCAAATTGTAATTTGTCAAAGTTAATTACATGTTCAAACTTTAAATCAAAATACTCCTACTAAAGTCCAACCGTTTTGGTGGTTCAACACTTCAACCCAACCAATTCATCTTGACCCATCCACCCCTCAATATTAAATTTTCAAACATAATCTAACTAAATATAACTAACTATAATACAAAACAAGGAATCTAATTCTTGATTGCCATCTCATCTACCTTATCCAAACTCTAACCCCTTTTTGCCTTTAATTTACCATCTAAACTCAAATTCTAGTTTGATTACATTTTAGTTTAATTTGTATTTGTTCAATTTATCTATTCTTTATTTATAGTCCATCTATAAAAACAAATGCTATTTAACAAGAATTTTTTAATGCAAAAAAGAGAAAAAATTTAGGTGACAATATTTGATTGGTCAAATTATAATAACTCTCTCTCCCATGTATGGTTAGACAAGTTTTGATTGATCAAATTTTCTAATTTTATGGATTCTTCTCTTTCTTGCATCAATATTTCTTAGCATTGCTAAAAAAAAGTGAAAGATTAATGAGATTTATCAATGTTGACCATTAATTTATTGAAATAAATGTATTAATTTATTGTCTGAGTTTACAGCTCTCATAAATGAACAATATTAAATAAAGTTTGATAAATGAAGCAACTTCGTTTTGTAAAGGTAGTTTTATTGGATCCCTGCAAATGTGATCGGAAATGAGTTGGAACTACTTTATGTTAGAAATGATTTCCGAATTAAATTAAATTAGTAGTGAAAAAAATAATAAAAATATTTATTGATAGCTACTATAAAAGATTTGAGGAGAAATCGAGATTCGAACTTCGAATTTTTCCATTATCAGTTTAGTCATTAAAACTATTGTAAAAAAAAATAGCAAATTTGAAATCATTTCATTTGACACATGAACACTTAAACTTGAAAAAAATATAACATGAAAACCATTCCCACGTGTTACCTACCAAGTCATTGCCGACGAAAATGTGAAACGACCCAAATTTAGACACATCATTGACTTTAGACTCTTGTTGAAATCATTGACAACTCAAAAGAGAGAGAAGAATAGATAGAGAGTGAACGCCAACTAAATTAAGTAGCCAACCCAATCAAAAGGACACTTTTCATAAAACCATCCTTCAAAGCCTCATCAAACTCAATTTTGTCACCATTATTTAATTATTCAAATATATATATAAAAATATCACCCAAAAAAAAAAAATACTACACATATATAAATAGGCACAATAACCAACTCAAACTCAACTTTCAACAACATAGCATTTATGTGCATAAAATAAACAACATAGCATTTGTTCCTTTTTGCAAACATGGAGTGGAACAGAGGCCACATCATAGGACATGGCTCAACTGCCACCGTCTCCCTTGCCACGCTTAACGGTGACATCTGTGCCGTGAAGTCATCGGAGCTATTGTATTCTGAGCCTCTTAAGAGAGAGCAAAATATTATATCTTCTCTATGCTATCCCAATCCTTATGTGGTTAATTATAAAGGTTATGACATTACCATGGAGAATAACAAGCTCATGTACAATCTATTCTTGGAGTACATGCCGTTCGGCACGCTTAGTCAACACGGTGGACTGCTCAATGAGCAGACCATCGTGTGCTATACAAGGCAAGTATTAAAAGGGTTAGATTATTTGCATTCAAAAGGGTTGGTGCATTGCGACATTAAGGGCGCGAACATCTTGATTGGAGAAGATGGAGCCAAAATTGGAGACCTTGGATGTGCCAAGAGTGTAAATGAAGTCGCGGCGCCAATCCGTGGCACCCCAGTTTTTATGGCGCCGGAGGTAGCACGCGGTGAAGAACAAGGATGTCCTAGTGATATTTGGTCACTTGGTTGCACTATAATTGAAATGGCAACTGGTTCTTCACCGTGGCCTAATGTAGATGACCCTATTTCAACACTTTATCATATAGCATACTCCAATTATTGTCCTAAAATTCCATGTTTTTTATCTCATCAAGCAAAGGACTTTATAGAAAAATGTTTAAGAAGGAATCCAAAAGAGAGGTATTCAGCTAGTCAACTTTTGAGTCATCCATTTCTTGAAGAGTTATGTTCCAATTCTAAGCAAGTTGTGGAATCTAATTCAATTTCACCAACTAGTATTCTTGAACAAGGCATTTGGTGTTCTATGGAAGAATCACAAAGCCTTAGGTTAGAGAATTCTATTTTTGATGATAGAATCAGAAGATTAGCAGGAGAAACTTGTTTAACAAGGTGGCATGATAATCATGATGAGAATTGGATCACAATTAGAGAGAATGAAGTTGATGTTTCTTGTAATTGTGGGTTAGAGATAGGTTCAACTAATGATGAGTTGGTAAAAAGTAATGTGAAAGATGGAATTAGTGGGAATTTTTGTAAGGGTCAAATTCACATTTGTAGGGATGGTAGTTTTGTAGGTAGTAGTGATAATAATTTTCAGCTAGGTATTGTTAAGATGATAGGTCCATCAATATTAAATGTTTTATAATTCAATTTTAATTATTAAAAATTATATTTTTCACCCTCTTTCATTTTTGTTATGGACTTTAAACAAAAAATACTCATTGAAAATGGATGTAAATTGATATTAATAATGTTTGATATGTCTAGGATGCAAAACTATTTTTTTGTTTGAGTCATTTAAAAGTGTCAAAATAAAAGCCGTCAAAGAATATCAGAATTCAATCTTCAAACCTTTATTTCTATCAACTGAGTTAAACTCATGAGATCATCAAAAAAATAATTTACTCATAATTTACTCATGAGATCGTCATTCATAAATTCTCTGTATATACAATATCATTTATTCATTTTCACTAACCACAATGAACTATTCCTATCATCTTTAATGAAAAATATTTTCTATTTTAAAAAGAATAGAATTCACTCACCAATAAAATATCATCATTAGCCTTAAAGGATCAATAAAATTTATCTAGTCAAAAAAGTAAATTCAAATAAAATAAAAACAAGTGAAACAGAACAAAGTGGGCATGGTTGGTCCCAATTGATTGCATTATGTATTATATGCATTATTTGAATCTAATGGACTTGAAGCAAAGGGAACTAAAGTGGCCATACTTAAGAGCAATGTCTTACTATCCTCTGTTAGTGTTTATATACTTTGTACTTTCTTTCTTTTCGAGGACTCCATTATTCCTATACAAATTCGCTGCTATAAATTTACACACAATTTTATATAATTAAAACCGTTTGGTTTAAAATATACGGTCGAAACCGTTTTAAATGAAACTATAAATGTATTTGTTCTAGATTGGGCTTAGAAGCTCAATAGCTGAGGATATCTCCTCATGAGCTATCGAGTAAGGCCCAATTTAGGGGTAGTCCACGGAGACTCTTTCATTGTCGACGGTTACAATATCCTTACATAATGTAGCGGCCAATCACCAGAATGACGAGGATTAACTGCTAATCATGGCTTTTCAGTCGTTTTTCGGCAGCCGCTTGATAGCCATTAATCTCTTACTCTTTGAAAACCTTTGTTTTACACTCTTATTGACTTGTGCGTCGGAACACCTGCAGATACACAATTTTTCTCCTATTCACCGGAACAGAGCGGAGCAACCGCTAAACATCGGACAAAATTGACTCTGATCACAGGTACAATCAGTATTAATGTGATATATTCAAAGTTACAATTAATGGTTGGAATTTTAAACTGTTTACAATATATTGATAGGTTTATATATGGACGAATTCTAGCGTGGGAGACTAAAACATGTCTCTCACCGGTGGGAGACTGGTTTTAACCATGTGATGTGTTGAAAAATAATTAAACGGCTGCGATGAATTACAGGGAACCTATTGTTACAGTAAAATAGCAGGTTTTTAATGTTTAATTTATTGTTTTACTTTAATAATCTATTTCACTTAAATAATTGTTTTCTAGAATAAAAAATATGAGTTAACTAATTTGTTTGAAATTAGTTTGAAATCATCAGTTTGAGTGATTTGTTTGAAATTTATATTATGTAAGATATATAAGCCTGTAAATATCAAGTTCGGTGTTAAAGAATGTCCAGAACGAACATGGTTTGAACAAGGTATCCGGATCGTATTTTGACCCGGCTGGAATAGAATCCAAATTCATATACCAAACCCAGAAAAAATATCTCGTGAATCCGTAAATCTGGTGTTGATGTTGTTGTTCTACCACAAACTCAATATGAACAAATATCTCCATCGCGTCCAGTGCGGTGATTTGGGGATTTGTGGTATAAAAGATGACTTGAAACAAGGAGAAACACAGAAGAGAAATAGAACAAAGATCCAAATCACACTGTGATTGTGAATCCAAAATCCATATCGAACCTTTCATCTCTTCTCCATCATATCAAACGGTCCAAACAATGGTTCAAGAAGTTATGAATTGGTTAATCCATGTTTTTAATATGTGTAAACGATGTTATTGAGATTGCAGAATCTCATTTTTTGTAGTGATTGATTTCATTTTGATGATAAGTTTTTTTATTTTGGCAGTAATTTTAATTTGTTGAAAAAGTTGGAAGTTCAGTTTAGGGGTTTTATAAGTGTTGATAACCGGTAAAGTAAAACTGTTAGCTCTAGTAGTGATATGAAGCCCCCGATACTCTAAAAATGGTGAAATATTGTGTCCGATACGTCCACGATACCGATACTCGTCCGATATATCCCGATACTCGTATCGGAAGAGTATCGGTTAAATCTTTATTTTTAAATAAAATAATAATATCCGATACGCGTTCGATACTTTCCGATACTCGTATCGGAAAAGTATCGGTTAAATCTTTATTTTTAAATAAAAAAATAATATCATATACAATATGTGTTTCCTAGTGAAGGTCAAACTATTATGTTGTTACACGGGTAACTAACTATGTCTTTTTTTGGATATAGTACTAGTGATATTTTTTGGGATAGTACTAATGATGTTCTTTTTGTATAATACTTAACTTAAGATGTATAACTTAAAATGTACTGGTGATCATTATTTTTTAGGACAATATATATTAATGAGACACAAATATTTAACTTAGTATTAATGATGTTAATTTATTATAATTAGTATTTTTTGTCTTTGTCACTGTTATAAAGTCACTATGGCACTACAAGAAATATCGTTTTTGGCAGCGACAAATGTCGCTGCAAAAAACGCAAAGTTGCTGCAATAAGTGTTTTTCGCAGCGAAAAAATTGTTGCTGCATGTCGCTGCCATAAGTGCCGTTGCGAAAAGTTTTGCAAGGACAATTAATGTCGCTGCCATAACTAGTGTTTTGCAGCAACAATTAATGTCCCTGACATAACTAATGTTTTTAACAACAATTAATGTCGCTGGCATAACTAGTGTTATTTGGCAACAACAATTATTTTCGCTGCCACAACTAGTGTTTTTTTACAACAAAAATTATTGTCGCTGGCATAGCTGGTGTTTTTTGCAACAACAATTATTGTCGCTGACAAAAAATGTATTTTTCGCAGCGAAAAAGTTATTTTTGTGAATGATATAAATTACTGTTATATCTTTTATATCTCAACAACAAAATTGTTTTAATAAATTAGACTTTCCAACTATAAATGTAATTATATATTTTTGTTATTATTTATAAAAATTTAGTATCAATCACTTAATTTAAATTGTCATAATTTAAATTCTTTAACTAAGTTTTGTTTCTTCTTATCTTACTCTTTCTATTTTGCATATATCCTTTTCAACAAACTATAAATAATTCAATTAAAGTATCTACAAACAATATAATTAAAGGATAAAACTTATATATATTACCATAAATACAATTGTCTTGTTCTCCTATAAAAAAAGTGACATGTGTTATTTAAACAACTCAAATTTTAATAATCGCTTGTAACTCCGTTAAACCATCCATTCGGTGAACAATAAAAATCTTTTTTCTTCCTTTTGTGATGCATTGTATAATACTGCAACCATTGAACAATTGGAATATCTTTCATTTGTTTAGTGAATCAAATACATTCTTTTAGTTTTGTCTTCCTTCTACAATTTTATCTCATTCTCTCACTCTGCTGCACAACAAAAATTGTGATTTAATTAAAACCTTGACTATTAAACATTAAAGAAAGAAAAATAATAATAAATTGATTATATAAAAAATTGAGAATTGAGAGATAACAAGTGGAAGAGATAAGAAATAAAGTTTGTGAACATCTCCAACAAGATTAAACCTACAAGAAAACATTGACCTTAGAGGAAACATGACGATCTTGAATCAATCCTTTAGCTATTGAACTTGAAGCAAAAGAGTTCTGAAAAATATTAAAAAATTTAAATTTACTTATGCAATGAAAGTATACAATGAAGCTAGCAAACCTGATAGTAGTTTGTCAATGTATTGGTTTGGATCTCAATATCTCTTTAACTAAGTAATTGTGTGTGGTTACTATAAATGTTAATTTGACTTAAATATCATTGACTAAGTTTTATTTTTTCTTATCTTTTTATTTCTATTTTGCATATATCTCTCAACAAACTAAGTTAATCGGAACTACCATAAAAAAAAAATTTAATTTGTCCTTATCAAGTATAATAATATATGTAAAAATAGAAATAAAAAAAATTAAATTAAAAGAAATTTACGCATAAAAATAGGAACGGAAACCACGATAAAAGATCAATGCTGGTTTAGGCTTCAGAAAAAAATTAATTTTTTTAAAACCAAATTATTTTTCGTATGTTTTAAAAAAAAAAATTTTTTTAAATCAAATTATTTTTCTTTTGGATTGTTGAACCCCAACTTTGTTTGGATAGGTGTTGTTGATTATTTGCGTTGGTTTTTACCTTGTGTTTAGGCCTTAGCTGTTTTCCTTTCTTTTTCTTTTTCGATCTGACTTTGGCTTTTATTTGTTGTTTAAAGGTTTTTTTTTTCCTCTCTGTTGTACCTGCTAATTTGTAGGCACTTCTTGTGCTAACAATTTTTTCTTTTCAATGCTAATAATAATAAATTTGTTGATTCAAAAAAAAAAAATTGTACTCTACTTTATTTTAAAAAAATATATTGTATTTTACTTTACCTCAAAAAAAAAAATTTACTCTACTTGTTATAGTTTTTTTTTAACTTAAATAAAAAAGATCATCTACGCTTGTACCAAAAAAAAGATCCACTTTAAAAAAAAATCATCTATGCCTGTACCAAAACAAAAAAGAAAAAAAATATCAGTTACACTATTATACAATTTATTTTCTATTTCTATGTTTACTTATATACAAATAATATAATTTGTTTTAATAAATGAAGATATTCAGTAGTTTTTTATCCAAATTTTTTTTAATTTATTTTTGTAATATCAAACTTTTAATTTTATTTTTAAAAAAATAAAAAAACCGTATTTTAATGTTTGCTTTAGGCCACACAATATGTTGGGCGGACTCTACAAAAAATACGCATAAAAAATAGTTATCGTGTAGTTTCCCAACGACTTTACAAGGTTGTTGCAAAATAAACTATACTATTAGCGGCCATAATAATCTACTAAAAATATATAGAAAGAACAATTACTAAAAAATTTAATTTGTCCTTAAAGAGTATGATAATATTACAAATCTTCTACCCTTAATTGTAATTTTAGCTTTAAAGATAAAAAAAATACAAAACATAAAAATAGAAAAAAAAAATTAAATTAAATTAAGAGAAATCTACGCATAAAAATATGAACAGAAACCATGATAAAAGATATGCATAAAAAAAGTAATTGAGTGATTTCCCAACGACTTTACAAGATTGTTGTAAAAAAGTTAAACTATCAGCAGCAACAATAATTATTGTTGGGATAACTAACTTTTCTCAACAATAACGTAGTTGTTGAGAAAAAACCAACTTATAACAACAACTTAAATAAGTTGTTGCTATATGTATGTTTTTGTCAACAATTTAAATGTCGCTGCAAAAAAATCGCTGCGAAAAACGATATTTCTTGTAGTGTGGTGTCCCACTATATAACAGGTTGTTAAGTATTTGGGTTTGTCCCAAAATTCTAGTATAAGAATGGATGCTTTATGTTTTTAATTGGTCAACTGCAGTACCTATATAATTGTCTGCTATTGCTACAAGATGAGCTTGTTAAAGAGGCTTGATGTCATGACTATTATATGTTTTTTGAGCTATTATATGTCTTTAGTTAGGACTGAGGAGCCCTTGTATGTTGAGCCTCAAACTATTTTGCTCTTGTGCAAGCTTATTGACTTGTGTGTATTCCTTGTACAATGAACTATTGACGTTTATAATAATAATAATAATAATTTTTTTTGTCTTTCAAAACACAATTATCATTATTAATATTATTTATTTTAGTCATGTTTATATATTGTGCATTTATATATTTAATTTTAAAATTAATTTTTAAATAACATTCGCGCCAGTTTCGAATATGGATTTTTTAAAATTTTCACGTATCGGCGTATCGGTATCGTATCGTATCCGTATCGTGTCGCGTATCGGGGCTTGATAGGATTGGAGTAATCAAGTTTAAACAAATGAAGGAATAATCAACTATTTTTGCTATGAATGGATGTACTCCCTCCAAACTCATAAGCAAATTTTAAAAAAATTCTTCCTTTAAAAAAAGTGTCTAAATACATTTAAGCTATACATTTTTTAATTTTATCTTTATCTTTTGATTTGGAAACCGTTAATAACATGAGAATGTGAAAAAAGTAGAAATATATTGGAAAAGTGACATTTATTGTAACGATTAGAGATTATTTTTTCTTACATTTGAGACTTTCAAATTTTTTTTTGTTACTTATATATGTGACCAAAAAGAGTATTGTAGTTAAGAAGCAATACATTTTCGGTTAGTAAATGAACTTATTGGAATTGATGCTTAGATAGAGAGAAATCACAGACATGGTTTGTTAGAGGGAGAGAAAAATAAAATGGTGTCCGTTCTTAGATTTTGAACATATGAGAGAAATGAAATGAAAATAAAGGAGGGAGGGTGACGAAATAATGAGCGGGGGATGAAAGAGGGAAAGTGAAAAAAAAATCTGAATTTGGTGTGTTCAAAATATAGTGCTGTCATGCGGTTAGCGAAATTTAGACTGTCTGATTTTAATCCGACAGTTTAGATTTCATCTCAGAATTTTATATTTTATATTAAATTTAAAAATTGTCTTAAGTTTTGAGCAATTTGATCTTGATCAGATGATTATGCATTACTGACTGCACTGATTGCATGCAGTCTTAACTCTTAACTGCACTCAATCCAATTTTGGAAAAAAACATGTCATTTACTATTATTTGATATTTAAATTTGTCATTATATTAAAATAAAAAAATATTATTTAAAATAAAATATTTAGAAATTTGTTGTAAAATATTGTTAAAGTTACTATCTCATGTATATATATATATATTTTAATATAAATTACTATCTAATTTTTATTTAATAAGATATAAAGAACTTAATAAATTTAACTTATTGATTAATGATAAACATATACTTCGTGTATATTTTTATAATAAAAACTATGTTTCTTTAGTCACAATTAGTCAAATCAGTTTAGGTCGAACCGTTATCAAAGTTCGAATTCTTAATTAATTGTTAGTTCAATTAAGTGAGATTGAACGGTGTGATTGAGAAGATTTGGATTTCTTAATCACAGTCGGTCCAATTAGCTGAGACTTGACGTTTATTTCATTTAAACTAGTTTTTAAGTCATAGTTAGTCAAACTAGTTTAGATTGAACCGTTTGAGTTCCAAAATTTCAACTCTTAATTGATTTTTAATCCAACTAGGCGAGATTTACCGGTTTGATTGACAAAATTTGAATTATGTAGTCACAATTAGTTGAGATTTGACGATTATTTCATAGAAACTAGATTTCTTAGGTCACAATTAGTCAAACTAGTTTAGATTGAACCATTAAATTGTCAAAATTAGCATTCGTTTATCCAATTAGGTGAGATTTAACGGTTTGATTGAAAGAAGATAAAAAATGATTCTTTAGTCACAATCAACCAATTAGTTGAGACTTGACGATCATTTCATATAAAGTATGTTTCTTAAGTCAGAGTTACTCAAACTAGTTATATTTTTTACTGTTAAATTGTCAAAATTCGAATTCCTAATTTATTGTTAGTCCAAATAAGTGAGACTGAATAGTCTAGTTGAGATTGAGAAAATTTGGATTCTTTGGTCTCGATAAGCCCAATTAGTCGAGACTTGACAATCATTTCATAAGAACTAGGGTTTTTATGTCACGGTTAGTCGAACTAGTTATGTTTAACTGTTACATTGTCAAAATTTGAATTCATAATAGTTTGTTAGTCCAATTATGTGAGATTGAATGATGTGATTGAGAAAATTTCAATTCATTAATCATAATCAGTCCAATTAGTCGAGGCTTAACGTTCACTTCATTGGAACTAGGTTTCTTGAGTCACAATTAATGAAACTAGTTGAGGTTGAACAGTTAAGTTACCAAAATTTGAATTCCTTATTAATTGTTAGTCCAATTATGCGGGATTGAACAATATAATTGAGAAATTTTGTATTCATTAGTCATACTCATTCCAATTGGTTGAGACTCGATGATCATTTCATTGGAATAAAACCATCAAATCGAATCAATTCAAACCAGATTAGCTGATTTTCTTGATTTTATCGAACTCAAGTATACCCCTAATGTGTACAACTTTTAACGAAGTCTGAAAAATAAGCCTCATATTTTAAAAGCCCATTTGGATTAGCTTATTTTTCGACTTATGCAAATAAATTAGATTTTATATTAATTTATATGTTTCTACTAACGAAAATTGTACTTTTATAAGTTATTTTATCATAAAGTACTATGATAAATTTATAATAATACATAAAAATATATTTATTTGCATAAACTCAAAAATAAACAAATTCAAACGGCCCAAATCATACTAATATATGCTCTTTTCTGTATAAAAATACTAATATATGCTCTAAACACGTATGTTAAAATATCTAAATATAAAAATTTTATATTAAATAATACAAACTAATTAATTTTTACAATGTTAAATGTATAGATTTATAAAAAATATTTATACATTGGAGATATTTACATTAAACCCAACATATTTTTTCAAGAAAGAAACGGATTCAGTAGGAAATTCTATAGAGAAAATATTGAAAATAATGTAACCTTTTCAAAATATTTGTAAGTAATTTTAACGTTAAATTATATATAAATTATGCTATTTTATTCTACAACAAAAATGAATTATTATGCCGTTTTAAAGAAAATAAAGTATAAATAAATAATATTATTTTTCTTTACCTGCTCCACCTGCTATAGCAGGTATTTTAGCTCTCCCACCGGTGGGAGACATGTTGGGGTCTCCCACGCTAGAATCCGTCTTATATATGAATAAATTTCACAAACCCACATGTTGGTTGAAGCATAGCGAATATGCAGCAGATATTACGTTTGGTGGGTTTTCTGCCAATCCAAAACACAATTATTAGAATACAACGCACAGAACAGGACAAGTTGAAAGACATAGTGATTAGAATAGAAATGTTTGGTCAACCCCCACTATAAATAAATATATTTGGAGGTCAGAACCAAAGTCAACCCCGAATATAAATCAAACTTACTCTTCTAGAGACCCTTCTTTCTTTGAAATTTTCATGGACAAACTTTAGATAAATCTCTTTGTGTTGGAAAATATCTAATTACAATCTCTCTTTTATGATAAAACTTGTGTATTTTATAGCGGCATGTTCAGATAAGGAGTTAAATCTCTATTTTTAATCCTCTTCAATTTTACTAAAATTAATATTTTGGAAATATAAATACAATGACGTTATGACTCTGTTTCGTAAATCAAATAAGCTAGCTTATAGCTTTTAGCTTATAAGCTAAAAACTCTGTTTGGTAACGGTTTTTTAGAAAGAGCTTATAGCTTATTTTACTAGCTTATAGCTTATTTTCCAAATGCTATTTCAAGTAGCTTATGAGCTTATAGCTTATTATCTTTTCTTCCAATTTTACACCTATCATCTTATTTGAAAAGAATTAAATATTAATTAAACATATCATTTTTATGTCATTTCATACTTATATAAGCTAGTCCAACCGCTAATTTTACCAAACACTACAAATTCAATCAGCTAGCTTATAAGTTATCCGCTATAAGCTAGCTTATCAGCTATCCGCGATTTTTTACCAAACAGAGCCTATATTTTGTTGTTTCAACTATTTAATATACGGATCATATTAACATGTGTCATAAAAGTACAAATTTGAAATTAATACTACAAAACAATATAATGTTAAAAAAAATATAACGCACAAGTAACAAAAGATTATTCCTACATTTGTATTATTAACAATGTTAACATTTTATATATTTTCTTAACTAATATTTATGCTAATTTATTTTCATTTGCAATATTTTATCTGTTGCGTGATTTGAATAAACATTCTCAAATTAGATTAAAATAAATATTGAGTTTTGGGTGTTATAATTAACACCGGGAAGAGTTTATGTAGAGTTATTTATTCTTGTAGTCTATTTAATTAAAAATGCATCATTTTAGAAAAGAATTTCCTTAATTGTGTTTTGGCTAACTAATTCCATTAGCAATGTATGAATTAGAATTTATGTCTTGAACCAATATGTTTATACATTCGATTTCAACTTCAATTAATTTGATTGTTTTATCTGTTGTGTAATTTGAGAAAAACACTTTAAAACTAGAATATTATGAATACTGGGTTTAAAGTGTTACACAAGATCACACCTAATCTCCAATGGCCATCAATTAATGGAATTGATCAAAAAAAATTAAAGTCTATATATATTAGAGATAATTACATATAAAATCTTGCTTGATTTACATATACAAAAGACACACATTCTCCTTTTTTTCCTTTAAATCTCTCCAACTTGCAAAATGAAATAATGAAGAATTGGGGGAGACAGAGAAAGGATTGATCAATTCATGAATATTGCCGTTTGATTTCCTCTATCCATTTTCAAGTGGGTTGACCCCGTCAGCCTTGGCCGGTAGACCATACATATAAAGGAGAAACCCCTCTCCCCGAGTTTTCACTTTTGTCCTTAAATAAATTATTCAAAGACAAAAATGGAAATTTACGGAAAGATATTCATGGGGTAGTTGGGGTGGGGGGGGGGGGGGGGGGGAGGAGAAACCCCTCTCCCCGATTTTCCACTTTTGTCCTTGAATAAATTATTCGGAAACAAAAATGGAAATTTACGGAAAGATATTCATGGGGTGGTTGGGGTGGGGGTGGGGGGGAAGCCTTCCATATAAAAGGGCTTCAGTGGATAGGCCCATATGCTTCATGGACTATTAAATTGAAAATGTAAGCATTTTTAAAATAGAAAAATATATAGAGATTTTTTTCACTTCACTACCGATAATTCTTGAAAAATATTATCTATTGGAATTCAAATGGTGACAAAATAAATTTTTTTATCTTAACTTGTATGTATTTTAAATTTATGAAAAATCTAAATTATATACATATAATATAACGTATATAAAAAATTATTTGTCAAAACTAATGATAAAAGTTTGAAGTTTTTAACTCTTTTCCATCATTTTTAAAATACATACTAAATTTAGAAGTACATATAAGCAAAATGGTTTTATTAAAGAAAGTATAAGTGATACTTCAATCCTTATAACAAAAGGACAGGTTCAATTTCAAAATAAAAGGGACTATCCACCATCTATGAAGAGTTGTAGAAATTCTACTAAATTCATTACAAAAGTTGTTGTTTGCAATATCTTCTAGGAGCAAATAACGTTAAGAATATACTTTAATAATATAATAACATGTGCTTTTGAGCTTGTCATAAATATTGAAATGTCGGGATAAACATAAATCAATTTTTGAAATTAATTATAAAAGTACAAACATCAAAACGTATGAATAAAATTATACTCTTAGAGGTAAAATAATTATTTTTAATGTTATTTGTTACAACATAACAAGCATGGATTTATTTTGGATATAAATAAAATTACACGCCTAGAGATAACATAATTATTTTTAGACTTAATTAAACACAAAGACACATTTATTTTGGACGCACTTCATCATTAGTGAAGTCTTTTTTGGACAATCTTCATCAGAAACGCAGGGCATGTCAACTATTGAATTGTCTAAAAGAAAAAAGGAATGTTAGTAAAATTTTGATTTTATATCATGTAAGATTAATTAAATAGAAAATACGAAATTTGTGTGAAAAATGACATACCACCATTGGCTACAACAAGAAATAGAGAAAGAAAAATTATCAAAGCATAAACAACCATAAAAATTTGAGCCATATTTGTCCTTATATGATGCATGTATTAATAAAATTTGGTTTGCTGCTTTATAAATAGTAATTCCGTGCTTTGCTAATTTCAGAAAAATATATTTTAGCGATTATGAATTGCCAAAAGACATTTATAAAATATTTATACAAAAAAAAGACATTTATAAAATTGTAATTAATGTTAAATGTCTCTATTCATATGTCATATTTATACTTTTGGCTCGTCACTTAACAAATATCTGACACATGAGAATTTTGATCATCGTCAAATTAAAGTTCATTATTTTTTTTTATTAAATTTCGTTATATATTTTTTTTATGACTCGTGCTAATTAATGCAACAAAGAAATTAGAAAAAGTATTTTTTTATTGAAAATATAATTTTTATTTATTGAAACAATAAATTACAGAAGTTTCCACATTATTTTATTATAAAAAAAATACTAAATAATTTTCCCAGAATACAAGTTAAAGAAACTAAAAATTTAAAAAAAAATATTGAAAATTGTGTAGTGAATATATCTAAAATATAAATAATGATATTTTCAATATAACTTTCTTGTTACCTTAACTAGCTATTGTCTTGGGGCGCTGATTAGCAAGATTATTTATTAAATTAGGCTCTTAAACTAGTGCCTAAGGGCAATAGTTAGTATTTTTTTATTTATCTTTTATAGCCATATAGGTAGGGGAAATTACAAAAGAGAAATAAGTTAAAAATAAGGCTTAATTATAAATTTGGTTTCCCTATTTTTAATCATTCATGAAATTAGTCCTCCTATCATTAAAATCACTCAGTTTTGGTCCCTCCATCAAAATAATGATTTTTTATATTTTTCAAATTGATTAATTATATACTATCTATTAATTATATTAAATATATGAGGAGGAATCCGTTGACTCTAGGAATAAGTCTTCCATTGACTTACTGCGCTTAATAACACTACTAGAAAAAGTTGAAATACCGACAAAATATATTTCTTCTCTAATAGAGATGGAATTAGAGACGGAAAAAGTAGTTAGAGACAAATATATTTATTTTAGAGACAGATATTTTCATTTTATAGATAGATTTTGTCCGTCTCTAATAGTTCAGAGACGAGGAAATTACTGACAGCATCAAATCCGTCTCTAGCATGCTTAGTGACAGAATATTTGCATTTTAGAGACAGATTTTGTCCATCGGTATTTAAAAATTTTCTAGTAGTGTAACTCGATATCGGTATTATATTTCTTCAATTCAACCGTTGAATTCAAAGATCTCATTGAATAGATCAACTCCACAAATTTTTATAAGAGATATTTGTGATTCATTCCATTCATATGGAGAACCTCACAAAAACGATTATACATGTATTCCTCATGCAAATAAATATATGTATGAGCATTCCCCCTCAAAGTTCACACATTTCACCCAACACATACATTTTTTTTTTGAGTTGTCACTACTTGAGCGTTGAAGTGTTAACGTATTTGCAGGTACCACTGCCTTAGTACTTCAAGTTCGGATAAAAAAAAAAGTTTCTTATTGTAAAAGAATAAAAAAAAAGTTTTTCCATTTCAAGATTAGCATGAGTTTCTTATTGTAAACAGTTTGTATTGATCTACAAATTGCCCTCTAGTATACTATCGAGGAAGATTGCTAGCGATAGGCATTGAATTGAAACCAAGTCATTTTAAGTAAAATGTCTAATGACATATTTTATGGATCATGACTCATCTGAATTGGTAATTTAGGAAAGCAACAAAATTATGCCTTAAAAAAAAGTAGCTCCAGAATATATCTTTTTGCTGTTGACAGTGATAAACATTTGTTTAAGAAAATATTCTAATTCATACATTTGATGCGGCCGCAATATTGTTGTAATCTCTGCAACCATATTATGTTGCGAATGAGGTGAGACACATAAAAAGAATTCTTCTTTCTAAAATATGTAATTTTTATGGTTGTATAATAATAATTAATATCTATAAAAAAATGATGGGACACATAAAATGAATTCTCCTTTTTCAAATCAATTTTTTTATACACTACCATTTTTATATTTCATTTTTGGGCAATATACCAAAATAAATTAAGTTGTACCAATCAATATGCACGGTGCACCACTTGGTATGTCTTAGTTATAGCTGGCAATTTGTTGCTAACAAAGAAGAGGAAGCAGGCTGGAACCTCTCCTATATATGTGGCTTACAAGTTACAACAAAACAAACATGATACAAGATCAAAGATGAAATGTTATGGCCTTTGGTACATGTCAATCATTATAACACATGAGGAATGGTGGAATCTATATAAATTTTATCCAATAAAATTAACTAGCATTTTTTAATTAACTAATGAAATGTTATGGCCTAAGTGAGTGGAGTTATAAATTGCATTGTGAGGGAAGTCTAAAACATCAAGTATTATTACATTGATTAGGAGCAATCATGTAAGTTGTTTCGAGATCAATTTATTAAACTAAGAGAAATTACATAAATTGTTTGGACATCATATAAATATTCATTCAAAATTTTAAGGCTGATCTATTCGAGAATTTATGAGAGAAAGGAGGTTTTTAAGAAAAATGAATAGAGAAAGGCTTATTTTCTCCCAATTTTCTTTGCTATGCAAATTTTTTATATTTATTATAGGAGCTAGAACACAAAAAATGTTTTGAAGAAATTAAATAAATTCTTCAAATTCTTTTCATGTTATTATACTATTTTCAAAATTAAAAATTAACAACTCTCTACGAAAATACTCTCAAAAGTTAAAGATTTCTCTCCACCCCTCCCCCTAAAAAAACTCCAAAACATATTCAAATATGTTTATTTAATTTGAGACTCCTTTAGATAAACTTAATACATCAACACTCACTCCTAAATTGGGAATTCATTAATTCATGTGGCGAGTTTAAACTATTGAAATCACCATATTAAACTACGAGCAACTACATAGATAATTTGAACTTCATATTATCATTTAAAATCTTAAAATATTTAATATATAAATTGCACATTTATATCACTCACATTTTAACGGAATGTGAGACTCTTTTACACATTCTTACACAGAAATATTTTTGTATATTGGTAAATATAGTTTTAGTTTAAATAATAACCTAAAATCTCTTGTTAGTGAAACACACATGGATATTTTTTTTACATTTGATCTACAATTACATGAAGTTGAAATTTCAAATTAATAACTAATTATATTGTTGATCAAGTTTCTCCAATGTTACTTCTTGTTTTGAATCAAGGTTTCGAGCAGTTAATGGCATCCTAATGTTGAGAGCAGAGACAATCATTAACATGATACAAACCAAAACTGAGATTAATGATAAGATAAACATAATAACATGAGCCATGATTCCCTTAACTTCATGTGCATATTGTGCTGAAGCTATTGCCAAAGCAGTCAGAGGAAAAGAATAAGCCCACCATGCCACACTGAATTTCTTCATAGACTTCTTGAATAGCAAAGGCCTTGAAACCTAATTGTTCCCCAAAAAACAAAACAAAGTTAAGTATATATCAATTTATTTTTATTTATAATAATTACACCATTCTGAAACATAAACACTGTTAAGAATTTTAAAAAAAATAAATAAAAGTGATTTAATAGTGTATATTAACATGTGTGTTGGATTCTCAACACACCTTTAATTTAAAATATTGTCAGGCTTACGTATTTAAATATTTGGCTAAATATACTTTTGGCCTCTAACTTTAATAAACTTACGTTTGTGGCCCTATTTTATAATATCACTTTTTGCTCCCTTTTTTATAATAACATTTTTTATCCCAAAACTTTAGCCGCTTTTGCAAATAGTTGGTCCTCACTGATTTTAACAAAGTCAACACACACTTACACAGACTCACATGATATAAACGTGGTATGTGAGTCACGGTCCACCTGTGCATTGACTTGATCAAAATCAATGGGAGATCAGTCTTTTGCAAAAGTGGCCAGAAGTGCTATTATATAAGTTAGAGGACAAAATTGTAAATTTATAAAAGTTAAAAATTTTAAAATGCAATTTAGTCAATAATTATTTATTTATTTATTTATATCCTAATTCCCTAGTTATTTCCCGTGAACTATGAATTGCCAACCATACAACAAAAGGATTGGGTTGGCATTAGTACAGAAGTAGGGGACCACAAAATATAAAAATTCTTGCATATCATTTTCAGAGAAACAAAGTCACATGAATATGTCCAAGTTAAGTATCCACTTATATTGCAACAAAGGTCATAGTCATTCTATAACTAAGGGACCAACTTTCTAATGAATTTCAACTTAGATACTTCCAAATGATGAACAAAACAAATTAAATCAAGCTTGTCAAAAGAATGGAACGTAAGGAATTTGATAACATCAGTTCATTTTTTTGCTTTTTAAAACACAACATTAGATTTCCTTAATAAAATTAGATACACTAACTACTAAGAATTAACATTAGGTGCATTAGGTAGCTTCCCTTAGCAATTGTAAGCAAAACTTTGATACATAAACATTTTATGATTTTCTTTTTACTACAAAAATTGATTGATAATTAATTAGTTAATGATTTATATATATGACATTTAAATTGACTTATTTAAACTTATTGGCACAAGAATTTTGTTAAACTATTTTATAGAACTTATGGAAACAAATGATATCAAGTTCATTATAAACTAATTTTATCTAATTAACATAATCTCTCTAATATAATTTACGAAAACAACTTATAGATTATATAAAAATAACTTTGACAACATTTTTTTGAGTTATAAAATAATTTATACACTGACACTTATATGATAAACGTTTAATTAAAATGTTATTCAACCAGGGTTTTCAAGACCAATAATTTCAAGTGGCTATACATTAAAGGTTAGTGAATTTGACCATTAGTAAACTCTAAATCGATCACATATCTATTTAGCGATTGATTTAGATACTAATTAGACGATAGTTAAGAATGTTATTTTTTTTTTCTCATTCTTGTTTTGAAACAGAAACAACTGATTTAAACCTTTGAAACAAGTGATATTTTTGCATACAAAGTGAAATTTGAAAATGAAAATAGAAAAAAAATTCGAATCCAAAATGAATTATTTTTTCAACTAATTCTTAATTAACTTCAAAATAACTTAATAAGAAACTTACCAAGGACAAGAAAAGGAAGAGGGAGAGAAAGAACAACATCTTTGAAGCAGTATCAAAGTAACCACAAATAGAGTGCCAAGCCAAACTAGCCATACTAGGAGCAGCAAAGAACAAGAAAAACACCGGTCGCAACATCGCCGGAATCTTATTATTCCCCGGTAACCTCTGATAAAGTGTAACAAAAAGCACCAAATAATGTGCAATACCAAGAGAAAACAAACAAAGTGCACTCTCTTTCCATCCCATTATTGCAGCAGCTTGTGCAGCAACCAAATTACCAATAACAGACATTTGACTCGTCGGATTCGCGACCATCGACAAAAACATCTTCCCTTTAGTAAACCACTGACCATAAATTTTCACATCAAGAATAACCACAGGAATCACAAAAAACAACCAAAAGATTTTGTAATGAAGTGCTGCAGGTGGAACAATTGGTGATGATTCTAATAAAATTAGCCAAGAAATCCATGGAGCAAACATGTAGTTTACACCAATTTGGTTAAAGAATTCTTCTTTAACTTTATCAAAATGAAGTAAACATTTTAGAAGATAGAGAAAAGAAAGTGTTAAGAGTGTTAATAAGGATAGTGTCCATAATAGAATTAAAGCTGTTGAGGGTATCATTGTAAATACATGTCTAAGAACATGTGCATCTTTGATTGGTTCTATTAGGATTTTCCATAATAAAGCTTGGATTGAGAGAGATAGACTTATTCTAAAATATCCTGCATGAATTTTTGTTAGGATGATAGATAATGAAGATTGGTTTTTGATTTTAGAGTTGAAATTTGATTGATTTTTTGTGATTGGAAGATTTTGATGATCTTTTGGGAGCACTATATTTTGTTGTTGTGGTTGTTTTTCACTGTCACTCATTTTGTGGATGGTACAATGTGCAATCAAAGTAGATTTCTAAAGAGAATTGTGGGAATATGGTGATGTATTTATAGGATGGCTTATTTAGAATCTAAATCTGACACGGACACCGTACACAATAATATACACACCGCTAGATTAAATATATTATTTATTTGACTCACTGTTACTTATATTTTGGGACGGATGAAGTATATATATACCGCTAGAGTGTGTAAAGTAATTTGTTTTAAGACAATTATTACTCAAATAATTTTTCATAATATCATAATTTTTGTCAAGAATTCTTATGATACTATTGCACGTATTTGTGTGTCTATTTTTTTTAGTAAAATAAATGTATTCTATTTCATTCAATATAATAAAAAAGATATAATAAGATGAATAAAAATGAGCAACTCTATTAGCTTGCCTTCTAACATAATCAAATCATTATGCAAAAAGTTAAAAATGATATAATCAAATTTAATATTTTTAAGTGTGGAAGCAAAAAATATAAAATAAAGACACTTGTCTGAGTTATCGAACATGCATGCTACATTGTATGCTGAAGTACACGTTTAATTCCATTTCTGAGGTATGCTTCATAACTTAAAATGGAATTATTCCAAAAAATATTATATAGATAAAAATAACAAGTCATTGAAACGTACCCATTTAAAGTGGAGGGAATAAGATTTGAACCCTGATTATAATGTTTAACTAATAATTTTAACATTTATATCAGTTGAGTTAAAAATGGTAAATGGAATTATTTAACTAATTAATATTTATTTTTTACACAATTAACTAATTAATATTATATAACTATTTCCATATACTTTACAAATATTATTGATTAGAATCTTTGGCAGCTTAGAATTCAAATCCTAAAAAAAATATAAAATACTACATAACCAACCACTTATAATAATTGTATATAACGTATAAAAGCTGCTTGGCAAATACTCGGCTGCTTCCTTGTCGTTTTATGGGTTACAGATTGTCCAAACTCCAGAGGATAATTGTCAAAAAAAAGAAAAAACAAAGTTAAAATTAATTTAACAACTTTTTCTTAATTAACTAGTATTGAAAAAAAATCTAAATTTTAGGTTCGATCTCAAACTTTAAAGAATGGTCCTTAGTTCGATTGAACTTTCAGTTTCATTAAAACATCAGTAATACTTTATTTTTTGGAAACTCATATCTAGCCGAAAGACCGACTAATCCGAGGGGACTAATCACACGGTTTACTTGCGAGGGCCCTGTTTAAAGTTGAAATTTTTTATTCTGTATGGACTAGCCCACTAAAATTGACATCAGTGGAAATCAAACTTAAGACTTTGAACGAAACAAACTCCAAAGACTCAAACCAATACTACTATACCAACCCCAATTGGGTTACATCAGTAATACCTTAATTCGAAACTTAGATTAATATTTGAAGGTAAACAAACTAGATTAGATTGTTATTATAGGTCGAGAGTACGTGCTTTAAAATATTCTATGTATAAAATTTTCACATATATTGTACATTATACAAAATAATTTTTAAATCATAGATGAAATTCACATTTTTTTTATGATTTATACAATTTTAATAAAAATCCAGTTTTGGGCTTAAAAAATCGAATTTAGCGGACTGGCCCACCTCAGGTGTCTTTTTTGGACTTCTGTTTCTTGGAGGGTTCAATTGGTTCAAGCATGTGAGCAAAGAATTGTTTTGTGTATAGTTTGTTTGTGCTTTTTACAACTATACACGTTCTTATAATCAATAATCTATTTTCTTGTGGTTGTAGTCCTTTTTCATACTTGGTATAAATTTTTCAAGATCTTTGAATAATATTTTGGTTTATCAAAATCAATATTTGAAACATGTTACCTATAATATAGCTTCTATGTTTCTCTCCTTTGTAAACTACTGATTCAATGTTTGTTTGTAGTCACCTACCACCAGATCAGCGAACAAAAGAAATATGCAATCCAATAATGTTTAAATAATTGAAATACACTCTAAAGATTCATGACGTTTAAAATTAAGTGAATTCAATAATGCTTAAATTTTCTCCGATAATAAGTGTATAGCATGGTTTTGAATTGCGATATATATTCGTAATTGTGGTTGCAATACTGTTGATGTGATAACTTCCGCAACCAAATTACACCATCATTGCAGTATGACATAATTGCATCAGGAACAGTAATAGATGATTTCAGACATATTCAATTAAATCAAATTAAATTTCAAAAACAAAAAAAAAATATTTTAGATATATGAAAAAATTTACTTTTAATAGTGTCTCAATTTTATATTTCAAGCATCTCTCAACTTTAAAAAACGAACTAACACTCTACTATAGTCTATGAAGCCCCGATACGCGACACGATACGGATACGATACCGATACGCCGATACGTGAAAATTTTAAAAAATTCATATCCGATACTGGCGCGATACGTTATTTAAAAATGAATTTTAAAATTAAATATATAAATGCACAATATATAAACATGACTAAAATCAATAATATTAATAATGATAATTTTTTTTGAAAGACAAAAAATTATTATAATAATTATTATTATTATTATAAACGACAATAGTTCATTGTACAAAGAGTACACACAAGTTAATTAGTTTGCACAAGAGCAAAACAGTTTGAGGCTCAACATACAAGGACTTCTCAGTCCTAACTAAAGACATATATAATGCTAAAAAAACATATAATAGTCATGACATCAAACCTCTTCAACAAGTCCATCTTGTAGCAATATCAGACAATTATATAGGTTCTGCAGCTGACCAATTAAAAGCATAAAACATTTATTCTTATACTAGAATTTTGGGACAAACCCAAATACTTAACAAACTGTTATATAGTAGGACACCATAATGACTTCAGAACAGTGACAAAGATAAAAAATACTAATTATAATAGATTAAGATCATTAATACTAAGTTAAGTATTTGTGTTTCATTAATATTAATATTGTCCTAAAAAATAATGATCACCAGTACATTTTAAGTTATACATCTTAAGTTAAGTATTATACAAAAAAAACATCATTGTTACCATCAAAAAAAAAAAAACATAGTTAGTTACCCGTGTAACAACATAATAGTTTCACATTTACTAGAAATTAGGAAACACGGATTGTATTTGATATTATTTTTTATTTAAACCCGATACTTTTCCGATACGAGTATCTAGAAGTATCGGACGCGTATCGGATATTATTTTTTTATTTAAAAATAAAGTTTTAACCGATACTTTTCTGATACGAGTATCGGGACATATCGGAAGAGTATCGGTATCGGGTGCGTATCGGACACGATACTTCACCAATTTTAGAATATTGGAACTTCGTAGACTATAGTAGATGACAAATAGTGTTGTAACACGGTGGCGCCACTTAGTATATAGTTTGTGAAATAAAGAATCGTTTAACGGTCAACAACTATAATATATATATATAGGGTTTTGCTATAACACACCCACTCAATTTTATGAAGGTGTGCATTAGCAAGTTATAACTAAAAAATAAATAAATACACCTTCAGGTGTATGTTGCTAAAACACTCCTTCTAAAAAATAAGTGGGTGTACGTTAGCAGCTCCTATAGGCATTTGCTATAATCCACCAACTTATTTTTCAGAAGGTGTGTGTTAGCAAAAGATAACTAAAAAGTTATTAAATACACCCTAAGGTGTATGTTGCTAATGCACACCTTCATAAAAAAGAGTGGGTGTGTTATAGCAAAACCCATATATATATATATATATATATATATATATATATATATATATATATATATATATATCGCAGTAATAGCAAACACAATGCTCACAGTCGCAACTGTATTGGCAGCCGCCGCAATTCAAAACCATACATAGATGTACCAACATTACTTTGTTTTAACTTAAATTGATTTTTTTTTTTTTGCATTCCTAAAAATATTTCATTAATAATAATAGGAGAATTATGGAATTAGGGATACTTTTCAACAAATGTTGTTAGGAGGCAACCCCGCTAAAAGTGGTCAGCAATGTTACTCAACAAATAATGTTAGTCATCCCTTAAATTAGTGATACTTTTCAACAAATAATGTGATTTTTTCTTTCAACAAATAATTGTGACCTGTAAGTATTTTTCTATAATTCGTGTAATTGAATTAATAATCACAATTTAGTTGTAAATTAAATTAAGTAACCTCAATTAACGATAACTTTTTAACAATATTAGTCTTACAAACGTACAATAGTTGGATCTCCATGTATCATTGCTACAAGAACATGAACATATGGACCTTATTGAAAAGAGCAAGCATTTGTTAAGGATCATGAAACCTAATAGAGGCAATTAATGAAGTGTTCCCTATTCTACACTAACTTTTGCCCCCACACACAAATGTAACATCCACTTCCATCATGCACACATCTTTTTCTTCCCAAAAGTGACACCTTATAGATGCAAGAGCTATACTTTCTCAAATAAGTGAATTATGTACAATCATGTCCATAGGTCCAACAAGAGTTCATTAATTTCCATTTACAGTAATAGGGTGGAATGTTGGTGGGTATGACCACATTTGGTTCCATTGCTTGTTGGGTTCTATAGTGCGATGAATATCCCACTAAAAGATAACACAAGCAAGCTGTAATTTATCAACTCACTACAATGGAATCTACTTTGTGTTGTTTGGATACACAGTCAGAAATCCAAATTTGCGTACAAGATTCCTTTTAAAAAAACTATAAAAAAAATAAAAAAAAAAAAAAAAAAACTTTGATTTTTTTTTTCTATTGATTTGGTGTTGTATATCTATGATGAATTAACTCAACCTTACGAAATTGATTTATATAGCAAAGATTTATTTTCACTTATAAATATATCTTCGGTCAATCAAAGTGAAACTTTTTAAAATACACACACTACGTCCAGTACTATATTATGTGTAAATGGCGAAGTGGTTCGATAACAGAAATTTGATAGCATAAACCATTTCTCTTTAATATTAATTTTACAAAATTAAATATTATAAAATTAATATATTACCGATTTCCACAAATTAAACGTGCACAAAAAACATGGGATCTAGATCGAATGGTCGCTATGATGCGGTCATGCATCATAGCACATGCAGTCAGCAACATCAACACCATTCGATCTAGATCTGACGATTTATATTTAAATACTAGAATTTTTATATTTTAAAATATTAAAATTGTAGTTGTTTGATTTTAATCAAATGGCTATGATGGATGACCGCATCATAGCGACCACATTGAATCAAGTTCCAAAAAACATATATGTATCATCTTGATTGAAATATGACACTAACAAGAAGATAAAAGGTTCAAATTAATTATGTCCTTTATTTATAATTTTAATTCATTGGTACATAAATAGCTTGTATGACATCATACATCCATATGATTATATATCAACAAGCATTAACCATATAATAATACATAATTTTCTCAAGGTATTGCCAAAGTTATTGTCAACCTAATAACAGAATGATTATTTGAAGGATCATAAGATACAGTTTCAAACACTGCATAACCTCTTGCAAATCGAAATCTACCTGTTCCAGAAACAACAGAGAGTTCTCTTAAATTATCACGTTGATGACTTGAACCTTGTATCTGCAAAGTGCTACCACTATATTGAACATCATTGAACACAATTGACAAAATTATGTTCACATTTGTACCATCTAAAGATGTTACTGTGATTACACCTTGTGCTTTTCCAACTTGAGTTGAAAGCATACTAGGACTTGTCATAACTGGATCATCAACTACAAATATTGTTCCAAATGTGTTGTAAGACCAAACCCTACCGTTGATGCCGATAACTGGCACAACGGTTGCGTTAAATCCTCTTCCGATATCTTGTAGGTAGTACACCAAGGTTGATTGTTGAGCATTCACAATGTTGATGATTAAGAAAAGTAACATGAGTTTGATTGGGGTTGAAAATGTTGGTGCCATTTTTTTTTCTATTGCAAAAGGCTATTGATGAATTTTTTTGATGAATTTAGTTTCAAAAAAGGGATGAAATTTATAGAAGTGGTTAGAGGCAGAAATTATGTTTAAAGAAGACTCAATGATTTCATGAATATTGAAGATTAATTTTTTGGCAAATGTTAAAGATTTCTTATTTTCAAGTTTGTTTGTCATTTATCATGTGAGTATATCAATGTAACGTAATAAATTAGTTAAAATGAAACGATAATTCATATTTTGCTCATTAGTATAATAATTTGGGAGTGGTAAACATACTACTCCCTCCGTTACAAAATATAAGCAAAAATTGGTCAACAAAAGTGAATATATTTGGTCTAAATTTTGAGTCAAATATATCTAAGTTTTTTGACTCACTTTCTACAATTTAGAAAGTATAAATTTTTTCTTGTAAAAAAAAAGGTACAAGTTTTATTCTATATTGTTAACTCACCATCTATATTAATGAATTATATATTTCAGAATATGATCATGCTTTGGACAAAAGTTCCTTTACAAAAAATATCACAGAATTTTATTTTATTTTTTTTTACTCTTAATTTTCATTACTTTTAGGTTGAGCTTTGACGTTAAAAATGTTCATTTTTTTATAATGCTATGTTAAAAAATTCAATTTTTTTTGGAAAAATTATAATATTTTAAATATGTCAGCAAAAAAATAAATAACATCTATATTATTTTTTGAATAAATTTAAAAAGTATATGTTAATTTAACAGCAAAGACTAAAATATGTAATTTTTTGTATAAGATAAAAATATAAATTTGATAATTTTGTAGGAAATAAAAATTTATTTAACTTATTATATAGTTAATTAATTTTATAGGAACCAAAAATTTATTTAACCACAAGGGTAAAAGGCCGGTCATATACAACTAGTCTAACAGAATGGATTAAACTTTCTACATCACAAATTAATAGTCAGAAAAAATATCCACATTATTAAGTGGAAGAAACCTAAAAAAAAAAGAGTATTAAAAGTTGGCTTTTATAGCATGTTTACCATGATACTGATACCAATCCTAGCCCTCATTGCTAGAAGGAACACGTTATTATTACTTTATACACACCGACCTGGGACAGATCATGTTGTATTAAAGTTTGAATATATTCCTACAATGGTATTCACACAGCTTCAACACATTATTCTTGTTACATATATATATGTATGCAAATGCATGCTATGTGTGCACAATGCTTGATCATGAGATCTTGAAGGAAATAACTTTATTATGGAGTAAAATGAGTATCATGCATGTAACGGATTCAAATTACACTGATTCAAATTAAAACTGTAAATATTGATTAAAAAAAAACTAAAAATCACATAAAATAAAATATTTTTTAGTGTTTGGATGCTTTTTGTGAAAATAAAAACTGATATAGCGCATTAGATTTTGGATTCATTTTTTAAAATTGATTTAAACTAAACTCCGGACAGATATTTTTTTTACATTAACTTTTTATTGTTAAAACACACACAACTACAAGGTTTAAGATTCGAACCAGGACGAAGTTGTTCAATCTAACAATAAATCGGCATTTTTCAATTGAACTAAAACTCATAGACTATATACTTTTTTCATTTTAGAAGAGGCAAATTCGATATTATGAGTCGTTCATATTTTATGTCAAAAATAATGTTAAATCATCTATTGTTTTGGTTTTATTTTTTTTAACTCCATGTCAATATCACACAATTTAAAATAACAAAAAAAATTATTCGTTTTGGCCCTTCAAAAAATTTGAGAAACCTAATTTAGTCCTAAACAAAAATAAAGTTCTTATCTAATGCTCCAAACAATAAACCGGGAGAATTTCATCCATCTCTATGTAACCTAACATCAAAAAAAAAAAATTTAAAATTTTATGCTAACGTGTATGCTTACTCATCAAAAATTTAAGTCCGTATAACAATAATTAAAATTAGACAGTTTAGTCATTGACAAAATTGAAAATGAACAGTGTAATTTTTTCTTTTTAGATTAACCACGTTGAATACCAAAAAAAAAATTGAAAATGAACAATTTAATCCCTACCGCTTAGAGAAAAATCTAAAACTACCGTAGAGTTTAGCAAAAGGAATGAACAATAATATATCAATTAAACTTCAATATATAGTTAGCCATATTGATATTGTACGCGCGGCTGCAATATTTTTTTTTTCAATGGCAAATGTAATACTCCGTCCGTCCCTATTTATAAGAGCTAGTTTGACAAAACACGGGTATTAAGAAAGTGTGTTTTAGTATTAAATTGATTGACAAATTATATTGATTTTATATGTTTACCCTTACAATTAATTGTAATGTTTTATATCAAACAAAATAGAATTTAATGCTATTAAAAAAACTATGCAAAGTAAATAAGGGTAAGTTTGGAAAAAGAATAATTAATGTCATTGATAATTGTAAAAAGATCTTATAAAAAGGGACAAATTTTTTGTCAAACTAGCTCTTATAAAAAGGGACGGAGGGAGTATATATAAATACAAAAAGAAAAAAATTATAAAAGAAAATTCAAAAAATCAAAAAAGTATCAGAAGTACATTCCATCATCTCTAAAGTAAGATAAAAAATTAAGCAAAATAAAACTACAAGATAACAAGGAGACGGACCACGACGTGAAGAAGAATATCCTCAAGAAGAGAGAGACAAGAATCAAGCACAAGTAGAATAAAACAACAAGAAAACCTTCAATCTCTCCAACTCATCGAAATCCAATACAACGCCTAAACAAACTCTATACCGGTTTAAAAAAAAAAATCAAAATTTAACATAAAAAATTACCAATATGTATCATCATATCGACCATCCATTTTATTAATTAGTGTAAAAACAAACTACACATATATCACACATTAAGGTGCCTCTCATATACTATACATGAGTTTATGTTTTCTTAATTTAATTTTTATAGAATCTATATTTTTACTCATAAATCACTACGGGATTTAATTTTCGTTTTATTTTTTGTAATTTTTTTAACTCCATGTCCCTATATTTCTACTTATATTATTACAGGTTTTTTTTTTATAATTTTTACTAGAACTATATTTATGCTCATATATTAATACGAATACATTTTCTTAAAAAAATTCTATGGATACCTATATTACTCATATTAATTCGAAGATTTTTTGTAATTTTTTTTGCAGGAATTTATATTTCTACTCATATATTAGTACAATATTCTATTTTCTATTTTACTTTATATTTCTATGAGAGTCCATATTTTAATATTCTCAATTAATTTAGTTATTTTTAATCTCTATTTTTCTCAATTATAAATTTAAATATTTTTTTTTCAATATTGATAATTATTTTTATATAAATAATATATACTTTAATTATTAAATCATTTTTTCTTATTTCTATTATATGATAATTTTTCATTTTAAATTTTTCATATTTTCATTTTACAGTGTTAATCTATCAACTAATATGGTACAGTAACGTGCGACCCTGTGCCTCTACGCACGGGTGTCCAACTAGTTTTTTATGATGTACCAGTTGGATAATTAAAGTTTTATTCTATTACATTTCATTGTATAAATTAATAATCAACTACTTTACTTTTAGATCCTTTCAATCTTATTGAAAATGTCCTAGTTAAGCCACACCCAATGACTAAAATTGAACAAGGTGTTCATATGGTCACTAGATCAAATGCATGTAATATATTTTTTGTGATTCCCCTTTTGTAATGTAAATATTCCCTCATTTTAGACCATGGAGCTACAACATAACATCTAACTGGATTGTTTAACTAACGTGTGGTATCTGACAAGTCTAATTAATATATTTGCTTTTTATTTATTTTTTAAAGTGATGTCATATAATCCCCTTAAATTGATTCTTTTTAAAAAAACCTTAAATTGAAAGAATGAAAACCCCCGGAAAAGAATCCTCCAATTCTACAAACTATAAATATATACACAATAATCAAAGCATGACAAAAATACTAATTAAATCTTCAACTAACAAAATCCTAAATGATCTAACCGTCATCGGCGATAGCATCTACGACCAGAGAAGTTGTGACGGCAGCATCATTACCATCATCGGCGAGACTAGATCTAGCTTTAACAGTTTCGATCATGCGCTTACTAATCTCCTTCATTCACCCTCTCTCTCTCTCTTTTTCTAGGGAATTTTTTTAGGGGAATTTTAAAAGGGTTAGGGATTAGAGATTTGTTTTAGTTTTTTTATATTTCTGGGTTGTTTTAGATTTCTTCAAATTTTACATGGACGATTTATATAATACAAACTTTTAATCCAATAAAGAAGCTTTTAAAATTTGTATTTATCAAGATATTATTGAGCGGTGTAATAATACTAAAATGGTATAATAGTGTAATTTAAAATGGTGTGCGTGTGTGTGTGTCCCCATAAAATAAAAATCCAACTTTGTCACGGCCCACCTGAATATTTTTAGCCTAGCTCCCCAGCTGCATAAAATAAAATTCTAAGACAATGTGCAAATAGAAATGATCTAAAAATCCTTAATAATTAAATTAAATTGTTTTATTTATTATTCTCAAATCCACAAAGCTTGTTTGATATCATATATCTATATGATATAATACATAATTTTCTTAAGGTATTGCCAAAGTTACACTCAAACGAATAATAGATTGGTTATTTTGAGCATCATAAGATACAGTTTCAAACACAACATAACCCCTTGCAAATCTAAACCGTCCTGTTCCAGAAACAACAGAGAGTTCTCTTGAATTCTCACGTTGACGACTTGTACCTTGTATCTCCAAAGTGCTACTACTATATTGCACATTGTTGAACACAATTGACAAAACTATGTTCACATTTGTACCATCTAGAGAAGCTACGGTAATCACGCCTTGCGCCCTTCCGATTTGAGTCGAGAGTGGACTTTGATTTATCGTAACAGGGTCATCGACTACAAATATTGTTCCAAATGAGTTGTATGACCAAACCTTTCCGTTTATGCCGATAACAGGCACAACGGTTGCGTTGGGACCTTTTCCACCATCTTGTAGGTAGAACACCAAGGTTGATGTTTGTTGATTTGGTTGAGGAACTTGACCATTACCTATGTTGATGGTTATGGTCAAAAGGAAAATTGAGAAGGACATGATTTTGAGTGGGGTTGAAAATTTTGCTGCCATTTTTTTGTTATTCTAAAATGCTTTTGATGAGAAATATTGATGAATTTAGTTTCTGGAAATGGATCAAATTTATAGAAGTGATTGGAGGCAGAAAACGTGCTTAATGAGGAAGATTTCTGTAATGATTTCTGTAATAAACGTTTCAAATTTGTGCAATTTTTTTTAGGTAGACGAAATAACAATAGTCAATGAAAACGCACGCACACGTGAATAAGACATTTTTATTGGTTGAGTTAAAATTGTGGACAAATTATGAACATATTGTATCATTTATCACGTGAGAGTATAAGTAAAACCGTAATTGTTATTTTATCTAACAAAAAATAACAGTTAATAAGTTAGTTGCACAAAATCAAACGAAAATACCATTTGTCTAATAATAAGTTTGTTATTATCAATCACCGTGAGCTTATTTTTGTTGGTAGAGACATTATATTATATATGTAGGGGATATAGTTTGAACTTCGGATATCCCACGTATATTCACCTTAATGGCGGAATTTATAATCACTAGGATACTTAATAACAATAAAAAATATTATTATCGACAATGATTGTTTTCAAGTACTAAGGATCTTGAGTTCTTTAGGCAGATGGTCAAAAATTTGATTTCTAACTGTTTTTATGTATAGAAGAAGTTTGATTTTGAGGGAAAACTAGACCCACCTCATGTGCCCCATATCTCTGAGGAAGATTGGTTGGTATTAACTCCGTAAAAACTTCTACCTATAATATAGTAACCCAAAAAATAACAACATTTTAATTGATATCGTACATCAATTAAGATCATAAAAATACTATTGATTAATAAGAATAATTTAATAAATATTGTTACCTTATACATCAATTTTAATTTATTTAATTTTTATAGCTCTCCCACACATGTGACATTTTTCTATTAAATTAAATTAAATAAAAATTAATTAAGAAACAAAAGAAGCAGAAGAACATCTCTCTCTGGAGACTTCCAACATCTCTTCACCAATTCTCATCCTCTCCAAATCATCCTTCTTCACCGGTTTACTCTCTGCAAATCACCTTCTCCATCTCAGCTGCGAGCTTCTCCCTTTCTACAAAATTCCTTCTCCCTCTCTGCGATAAAACCCTAAACACAATCGTCCCCTCTCTTCGACGAAATCAGTTATGCTACTACTTTGAACTCATTCATCCGATTCAAGGTTAGTTCACTATTCCTTTTGATTATGATCTTCTCCTTATTCTTCAAAATATTTTGATTCTAATTTCCCTTTTGCTTATGGTTATTTGAAAAGTATGATTTGGGGTATAAAATTGGGGCTTCTGTGATTTCTGTTTGTTTGAGCTCCAAATTATAATTCTGATTTTTGGGTTTCATGTATTTATTTTAGTACCTTCATCATATATGAGCATTCATCATCATTGTTCAAAAGCTATTTGATAAAATGCTTGAATTGTTGCATTTAGAATAAAAATGGTGTACTTGTTTGGAGTGCTTTTTTTTAAAACCATGTATATGACTTGTTTTTTCACTGGTTTTTGATGTGCCTAATAAATTTATGGAAACTAGAGTTGCTAATGTATTCACTAGTTGATAATGAGTTGATATTTTTTTACTTAAAAATAAATTTTGTAATGACGAGTTAAGTTGAATATAAAAACTTAATTTAACCTTAAAAATTTGGCATATATCAAAATCACAACCTCACACTCAATTCAAAGAATGTACTTAAACCTTTTGATATTAAACATGACATGCTGCAGTGGAAAGAAAGCTTTGCAAGTAATGTGCAGAGAAATCAATTAAATTTATATTGGACGAGGTTGCCTCTATTTATTATAGAAACAATTTTTTCTTGGAATTTAGATTTTTAAGTAATTGGCACATATATGCTTAGAATATTACAGGAAATGCTTACATTCAAGGGGACAATCTATTTGAACTAATTAGGGATTCTACCAAGTAATTTATTATTTTTTTTGCTTGTTTATTCTTGAATCAATGATCAACCAATGATCAGTTTCCAGACATAGTAAAGTTCCAATTTTACTAACTCCTTTATTTCTCTGCAGGAACCTTAAAATGTTTATTTTTTTCATGTGATAAATATTGGGATATAGAGAAAGTTACAGAGCCAAAGGTATTGCACTGGTGCACACACAACTATAAGATAATTAACATTGAGATTCTTTTGTGCATGTGTCTTTTGTGTATGTGAAAAGTATGTTAGTGTTTTTTATCATTACTCTGAGATAGGCTTATTCTTGAAATTGCCTTAGTAATTCTCAACTTCTATCACATCAATTTTTTCTTTTCAATGTAGGCTAACGTGTACCGTGAATTGGCATATCGAGTGAATGAGACTCTTGGCTTCATGACTTGCGCTGGACTTACATTTGACCATCCAATCATGACTGCAACTGACTTTTAGACCTTCCATGAGTGTTTGTTTATCCCTTATAAACAATGTGAGTTTTGTAGCTACTACCTGAAGATAGCATAGCAGTCTTTCACCCTTGACCTGAAAATTGAGGTGGTGTCTCTAATTGATGGATATGTGATAAACTGCTTGAGGGGGAACGATCAAAATGCAGAAATTGAGCATGTGTTGTGAGACTGTTTTGATTAGTTGCAGATGTGGCCAAATGTATTTGTTAATTTCCTTATAAGAATTAGGAATGCAACAGCCTCATTAAAGGAGCATACTCACATATCAAAAAAATCACTTAGAAAGGGAAGAATGAATAAATATGTAAAGAGTGATTTGAACCCTCCAATTTTGTGTTAGTTTGTAGTTTTGATTTTTTTTTTTTTTCTGTTTGAGTTTGGAATCATGATTTTCCAACTTATTTTATGTATTTGGGTTCTCCTATTAATGTGAGATGATAAATATATAGTAACAAAGTAATTTAACTCTTTTAAGTTCACTTTCTCTTGATTGTAATCTTCTGTGGTTTGGTTTGTTAATATTAACTCATAATTTTTCATGGTTAGATTTAAAAATAGTGGCAAAATCAGATGCTTTGATGCAGGAGAGGTGCAAGATGAACTATTATTTGTGAGCTATGCTTACATTGGGAGGTAATGTTTTCATATTTGATAACTATTTGAGTGGTTTGTTTATTCTATATTTGTTTCTTCTTAATTTTGTAGTTATTGCATCTTTTTTAAGCCTTATGATTTTTGCATCTATATTGTGTGGTTTAGTGCAAATGGATTTTCTTGTTCTCATGCTGGAGTAGGTAGCGAGATCGAGTAGATTGGCGAACGAAGTTGAACTGAACCATGGTGATGGGTACGGTTTCAATTATGAAGCATGATGACTAAATGGACTTTCAAAGTGTCTTAGAAGGTTGACAAAAAGACATCAACGAGAGCGTAAAAAATCTCGCATATGGATATCCGTCAACAATGGAGGTTAAAGAATGGTGATAGATCATGTGTTCAAGTGGTGTGGACTGGAAAAGCTCTTTTTAGGTTTTCGAAAGGTTCAAAAGCATTGTTGCAAGCAGTAGAGGTTGTCTTCTACTTTAGTTTGTTGAGAAAATTTACAAAGCCTTGAAGTTTGAACTTCTCTTAAGTTTGTACCACTATAACATGCATGTTATTGCTATCTCCAGTGATAACTTGTACCGTAACATGTTTAAGGTTACTACTTATTAGCATGTACTTGTATATGGGAAACTTTTCTGACCGTTTTCAAGTTTGAAAGAGTTTAAGTCAGTTAACAAAATATGTGGCCCAACTCCCACGTTACCCACGACTCCCCCACATTTTTATTGGTAATCATTTTTAAAAAATTCATTTTTTGTTTACGAGTGACATTGCATTGGAACATACTTCTTACTATTTGTAGATGATATGGTAAAAACAAAGTTATAGCCAAAGATGAATAATTTTAAGATTGCGAGATTTTAAATCCGTTAACCAAATTTCTTTTCCAACTCCCCAATTATCTGAATATAATTCCCCACACCTGTATTGGTAATATTTTTAAGGAATTTTACTATTAGCTCACGAGTGACATTGTACATGAGACTTAATTATGTTTGTTTGCAGACAATAGAGTTAAAACAAAGTTAAGGGTGGATGATTTGGTTAAATTTGGAAGATTTTAAGTCCATTAACCAAATATGTTCTTCAACTCCCCACTTATAGACACTTGACTCCCCACATCTATATTAGCAATAACTTCAAGGAAAGTCACCATTTATTAAAGAGTGAAATTATATATGGGACACCCTTCTTAATTTTTGCATATGATAAAGTTAAAAAAAATTAACAGTGGATGATTAGGTTAAATTTGAAATATTTTAAGTCAGTTAACCAAATATGTTCTTCAATTCCCCACTTATAGACACTTGACTCCTCATATCTATATTAGTAATAACTTCAAGGAAAGTCACTATTTATTAAAGAGTGAAATTACACTTCTTAACTTTTGCAGATGATAAAGTTAAAAAAAGTTAAAGGTGAATGATTTTTTCAAATTTTGAAGATTTTAAGCTATTAACCAAATTTGTTCGTCAACTCCACAATTATCAAAACGTGACTCCCCACACTTGTATCTTCACGAGTGACATTGTATATTGTGGGGAGTCACATTCAGATAATTGTGGAGTTGGCAAACAAATTTGGTTAATTGCTTAAAATTTTCAAAACGTGAAAAAATCATTCACCTTTATCATCCGCAAACAATCAGAAGTGTCCCATGTATAATTTCACTATTTAATAAATAATGAGATTCTTTGAAATTATTCCTAATATAGATTGGGGGAGTCAAGTGTCTATAACTGAGAAGTTGGAGAACATATTTGGTTAACTTAATTAAAATCTTTCAAATTTAACCAAATCATCCACCTCAAAATTTGTTTTAACTCTATCGTCTACAAACAAATATAATTATGTCCCATGTACAATGTCACTTGCGAGCTAATAGTAAAATTCCTTAAAACTATTACCAAAACAAGTGTGGGGAGTCATGTTCAGATAATTGGGGAGTTGACAAACAGATTTGATTAATTGGTTTAAAATCACTCAAACTTGAAAAAATCAATCACATTTAACTGTTTTAACATTATCTTATGTAAATAATCAGAAATGTGTCACATATACAACTTTAACCATGTTTTAACTTTATCATCCGCAAATAATCAAAATATGTCTCATATAAAACGTCACTTGTGAACAAATAGTGCAATTCATTGGAATTGTTTTCAATACAGATGTGGGGAGTCATGTGTAGATAAATGAGGAGTTGGGTAACTGATTTGGTTAACTGATTTAAAACCTTTTAAACTTGAAATAATTATTCACCTTTAACTTTTTTTAACTTTATCACCTGAACAAATAGTGAGATTGCTTAAAATTATTATCAATACAAATGTTGTGTGTAGATAAATGGAGTGTTGAGGAACATTGGTTAATCGACTTAAAATCTAAAAAATTTAAAAAAATTATTCACCTTTTAACTTTTCTTTAACTTTATCAACTGCAAATAATCAAAAGTTTGTCCCATATGCAATACCACTCGAGAAAAAATAGTGAGATTCCTTGAAATTACTACCATTCTAGATGTGGGAAGCCATGTGTAGATAAGTGGGGAGTTGGACAACAAATATGGTTAACTAAATTAAAATCTACCAAACTTAAAAAAATCATTCACCTTTAACTTTCTTTTAATTTTATCCTTTGCAAACAACTAGAAGAGTGTCTCATGTACAATGTCACTTATGAACAAATAGTGAGACATTAGTATTGATAATAATTTGAAGGAACATAACTTTTTATTTATGAGACATTATATATGGGACACTCTTCTGATTGTTTGGAGATGATAAAGGTTAAAACAAAGTTAAAGATAAAAGATTTTTTTAAGTTTGGAAGATTTTAAGCTAGTTTGTCAAATGTGTTAAAGAACTCCCCGGTTATATACATGTGACTCCCCACATCTATGTTTGTAAAATTTTAAGGAATCTTTCTATTTATTCACGAATGACATTGTACATGAGACGCACTTCTGATTATTTCAGATGAAAAAGTTAAAACAAAGTTAAACGTGATTGATTTTTTTCAAGTTTAGAAGATTTTAAACCAGTTAACCAAATATATTAAAGAACTCCTCAGTTAGATAGATGTTACTCCCCATATCTATGTTGGTAAAATTTTAAGGATTCTCACTATTTGTTCATGAGATACATTGTACATGAGATACACTTTTGATTGTTTCATATAAAAAAGTTAATACAAAGTTAGTATAGATGTGGGGAGTCAGGTTAATACAACTGGGGATTTGCATGAGAAATATGGTTAACACGTTATAATATATTTTAATTGTACTTAATGTAAAAAATTAGAATTGTGCCCCATGTACAGTGTCACGCGTGAACAAATAGTAAGATTCCTTGAAATAATTATTAATACAGATTTAGGGACTCAAATGTATTGTATTGGGGAGTTATTCACATATTTGGTTAACTGCCTTAAATTTTTCATAAATGAAAAAAGCAACAATCACTACAAGTTCCAAGAGACAATGATGAATTACTCGAGTTGGCCATTAATACATATAGTACGCCATGAGAATAACCAGATGCAAATTCGAATCAACATATAATGTATAGAGTGGAACCCTCAATATATCATAGATGGCGATTTAACTTATGAAGAATAATTTAAATGAATGAATTTCCATGTGGTTTTTCATGCGAGTTGCACTTAATGAAATTTGGTTTTCTAGTTTTTTCACGCTCTTTAAGTTCTTTCCTCTTATTGGCATACAAGCGGTTCAAAAGCCTAATTCTTAGGTCGTCAGTTATGTTTCTCAAGGGCTCCAATTTTTCTTCCTGCACCATAAGAGTGTGTGAGAAATGAAAATTTAAAAGCCAAGAAAACATACATATATTCACTTGTACACAAAGATAACATACCTTAGGTTTAATAACTGCCATGTCAGTTTCTGACATCAGAGAACAATTTGACTTGCGAATTATGAGGAAATTGGAAGTTTCTTTATGCCACAAGGATTATAACCTCGGCTACGCCCTCCCTTCAAAAGACTTCTGCAACCAGGATTATGTTACTCGAGCAACATTACTCAAATGCATGATTTCTCAGAGAGAAATTGCAGTGCAACATAAATCTGCAATATATCATGCAACAAGTTAAATATGTGTGAACTTGTCAAATATCATAATGAAGAACTATTTGGCACCTGGATAAGATGTCAATAAGCGCAACAGATGCACAACAGCAATGAATACCATGAAAATATATACTGCTGCTCTTAAATTATGGATAGCAAGCATACCATGATTATCAAAAATACTGACCACGACAAGCAATTCCTTCATTGTCGTTGTTACTCATATGGTTATATTGATTTCTACAGAGGTACGTATCATCTAGTTTCCTCCGCAACCAAACACTGGTGTATTATATATGAGTTGTTTTCTTTCTTTGTATGTTAAGTTTGGTTCTATAGTGTTGAAATTGATTTTAAATAGTTTGATTTTTGTAAAACTAATATAATTAAAAGTGAGTTGAATTTAAAATGGCTAAAAAACATAGTCATAGTCAGAGGCAAAAGCTCTAAATCACAACTTCAAATCCATTCGCAATCACCTTTGCCTCTCACAAAAGTGAAACCAAACATACACTAAAAATGGTATAGCTTCTTATCTCTTGTACATTTACCAAAACTATCTTTTTTGGATTCAATCAAATAACACAAAGCACAAAATGTTCCCCTAATTTCAGGTGGAGTATCTCCCATATGGTAGCTAGTTGCAAGTACTCAATGCAGCATCTCACATCAATAAGGTTTTCAATTTTCACATAAGCCCTAACAAAATTCTTAAAATTAAATTCCTACAAATATCATATCAATTTTTTTTTTACCTTATCCATAATCTTACTTCACTGCTACTCACAAGTACCACACTAACTATATTAATTGGCATTATCAAAAAATATTGTGTCATACTAAAATCATTTAACCCCCAATTTATACCCTAAATCATGCATTTCAAATAACCACACACAAAAGTGAAATTAGAATCATAATCTTTTCAATAATAAGGAGAAGAACAGAATCAAAAGGGAAAGTAAACTAACCTTGAACCGGTTGAATGAGGAGAGCATCGAAGAGAAGGAAAATGGGTTTTTTGTACAGTGAGAAGACCATCACTTGCAGCTAAGAGGGAGAAGTAGTTTTGCAGAGAAGTGATAGAGGGTAGGGTGAGAGAGAGAGAGAGAGAGAGAGAGAGAGAGAGAGAGAGAGAGTTGCTTCTTGACTGTTTGCAAAGCTTTTGTGCTAATGAAAGAGAGGGAAAAAATTAGAAACAAAAAAGGGAAAAAGAAGGAGGTCACGTGTGTGTGTTGTGATTTTTTAAGTTATAAAAATTAGATGTATAAAGCAACAGTGCAAATTGTAAGTATTGTTGTAAAAGAATTTGTATGAATAACATTTCTGTAAAAGAAAATGATGACACCTTATTTTTTATTTTTTCAAACTAAAGCATTCTTCGCACGTAATTATAGAAAGTAACCTGTTATCCAAATTAAGTTTGAATCAAAGATTAGAGAGTTCAAGAAATTACTCCTTCTTTTGTGACACACATTATTGGTGAAAACACTTGTTTCATGAGGCTACAAACCGATGACACTTTAACGTGAACTGAGATTAGAGATAATAATCATAATGTAACGGATACAAAAAGAGCATTAAAAGTTGGCTTTTTATTTTAATTTTTTTAAGTAAAAGATAGCTTTTCATTATAGCATGCATTTAGCTTCAAAACAATATTCATGTTACATATAATATGCAAAAGCATGTGTCATGTGTGCCAACACGTTACGAGTCGTTCATATTTTTTATATAAAAAAAAAAAGGCTAATTTTTTTAATTGCAATGTTTTATTAAGAAGTGTCATCGTGAATTATGTAGCCTATACAAGTTATTATTAAGTCATTCATTTATAGTAAGTGCAAACTTTTTATAAATTTTTCTTATAAAATAAATTAAACTTTAGAATGAAGAATCGACTACATTTCAATTCAGTGTGTTTAAATTTTAAACATACACTAGTTACATATATTGCGTGCATGACAAACACTACCACAATTTGTGTGCGGGATTTATGTGAAATTGAAGTGTGGTTCTCAATTCTCAACATTATTGTGAAGAGGGGTGTTGACAACACTTTTTTGAACATTTTCTAACATTCACTACTCATTAAATTTTTAAAATTAATATTGTCTTTCACTTTAGAATTTCACTCAATAAGAGAGTAAATATTTGTTGGAACATAAAGTTTTCATTATGTGTGAATTGTAGAGAAAGTATTCAAAAGATATCATTGCCACTCTTGTTTACAATAATGTTGAGAGTTGAGATCCAAACTTCAATTTCACGTCAATCCCACAAACAAATTGTGAGTTTGTCATGCACGCGATATATATATATATATATATATATATATATATATATATATATATATATATAAACACTTTGAATGGAAGTATATTGTTTTTTCATTCTAAATGTTAATCTATTTATGAGGAGTGCTAATATCACACTCTTTAACATACTCATTTAAACACACCCTCATTTATTGGGCTACATCACCCCATTATTTTAACCCTTTCACTGGTCACCGGTTTTACATATTTAAGACAATTTTAGGCGTTGGATTGAGATCAGACGTACAAATTATATGTGTTAATTTAATTTGTATTAAAATATCAACGGTTTGTTCTCAATCTAACGACTATAATTCTACTTTGTATGTGTCAATAAATGACTATAGAAAATTTGACGGGCCAACCTACTATTCCCCGTCAACACTGTTTTTTTTTTTTTTTGTGGCTTAGGCAAGGTGGGCCAACAGCTAGTGGCGGGTTTAAAATACTATTCCACCCTACAAATAATGGTGGGTTAAATGGGCTGCTCCTAGGGGCCCAGGAGCAGCCCAACCATTTTCACATCCCTAATACAAATGTTAAATTTCAATTATTCGGGTCCAACTAGAGGCCGTGATTTTTGGTAGGATTTAACATATTTAAGACAATCATAATTGTTGAATTGAGATCAGACGTACCAAAATTTAACATTAATCTTTGCTCTTTTTAGATGTGGAAATTATTGAAACTATAGTGCAACTGTAAAAGTATTGAGAACCTATACCGATAGCAGTAGCATGTTCAAAGATCAAGAAGGTACCTGAAAATTAATATTGGTTCGTCTGCAATTGAGAGTATGAAATCTGCTATTTAATGTTTGTGGTGATTTGTAATTGCGGTGTAACGGATTAACGTTCCGATGATTGCGATTACAATTTCCTATTTTAGTAATGCAGTAGATACAATTAAATTTTCCTGATTCAGTAATGCATTTGCAATTCATTAATATGATTAGTTATGATCATATTGTCAGGTGATAGTGGATGGTTTTAAGCGCCGATGAATATATTGATGGATGTAATTTTTTTATAGATGGTCCTCAATGTCGAGAATATTGCGTATGTGGAAAGATTATAGAGTATGGTTGTCTATAATACCATGTCGTTCGAAACTTATGTTTTCTTTCTTTTTCTTTTCTTCTATATAAATTTGTTGCTTACCGAAAAAAGAAAAAATCAAGCGTAACTTTGTGATCATAGCGGTCTATAAAGTATCTGTTCATCAACTTTAGATGATAATTATATGCACCTCTTACTTTTTTCACATATACGGAGTTTTAAGAAAAGTGGTTAATAAATTTATGGAGAATGCTAAGATGTGCTTTTAGACTATATATATTAAATAACTCAATATAAAAATATTCGCCTTAAAATTTTGTGCATTCAACTTTTTAGAATCAAATCCTAGACCTCCTGATTGAACCTCATTTGGTGTCTATTTAATAAACCTAAAAAGTCAACTATTTCTTACAAAATAGAACGGAGGTAATATTGAATTATACCGTTACCTTCTCATATAAAATAATAATAATAATAATAATAATAATAATAAAGCTGGACACAATTGTATCTCGGAGTTCATTTTAATACTTGTTCTCTATAGATAAAATTCAATGTCATTATATATTTTAAGTTAATTTATATTCAAATAAATTCAAATTTTGAATAAATTTTACTTATAGAGTAAGTATACTCAATCAAACTTTAAGGATACCAAAGAATTTACTAAAATTAATTTATACTGTTACCATACAGTGATCTCTGAAATCTTCAAGAGAACACAATGCACATCAATCTGCCATATGACAAATACCATATGATCTAAGATCCATAATATATATCAAATATGTATGTTAATCAATCCACCAGGATTTCCAAGTTCAAACAATGATGCACAGTTTCATCCAAACTAAGAAAATTTCAAAACCAACCTAATGCAATAACTAATCTGTTCCTTTATAATAACTAGACTTTTTACCCGTGCTCGCACGGGTTCAATCATTCAATTCAATTGTTTTGTTGGTTAGTTTTGTTACGGTATTATTGCTAATCTAGAGATATATATTTGATGCTTACAAATTAGAATTAATATAAAACACTACAAACGACAAAAAAAAAATGGAAATATATATTTTTCAAATATATCCTTATTGCTTCCATAAAAAAAGTATATTTATACTACTGATTTTTATTGGACAAAAAATATATATTTATACTACTGATTTTCGTAAGGAAATATATATATCTATTACTACGTATTTGTACTTATTTTTAATTAAAATAAATCATTATTAATTTAATCGACAAAAAATTAGACTTATTCTTAAGTCAACATATTTTTTTTTAGACGCATATCTTGTAAAAAAAAACACAAATTCAATTGTTATGTCTTTTTAATTTCTCAAGATTAAATTCTATTTTTAAGGGAAAAAATATTGATTGGTATTAGTGTATGTCACGATAAATGACAACTATTTTTATTCATTCGATTTTATATACTTTTAATTTATTTATTTCAATATAATAAAATTGTTTACTACTAAGTTTACTATTTTTTCCTTATTCTTTTTAATAATATTATAAGTTTTATATCCTTCGTTGTAATTCACCAAATAAATTACAGAAAATATTTATAATGAATAAGATAAATACAAAAAAAAAAATACGAATGTATACATAAAAATAAGATAATATTCTAAATTTTATATTAATCTTTGTAATTTCACTAAAACAAATTATAGGAAAAATAAGATATATACAATAAAACAATTATACATGAATCTATGCATAACATATAAGAACAAAAAAATAAAAATAAAGATTATAGTTGAATTTATTCATAAAAATAGGATAATATTCTAAATTGTGTATCCTTCATTGTAATACAAATCTATGCATAAATATATAAACAAAAGAAAACCAATAAATTATATAAATGTAAAAAAATACCAAACATAAAAATAAGAGAGACAAAAAAATTTGTTAGAAGAAATCTATGCATTGACCACTATCTGAATTAGCATAAAAAGTGAATGATTATTAAACACATAATTAATGATAGAATAGTATAATTACACTAAAAACATAAACAAAAAGAGAAATAAAAATAAAAATCAAAACATATAAAAAAGAGAACAATAAATTATTAAGTAGAGGAGTGAAACAAAAAAAAAATTAAACAAATAAATAAATAAGGTTGCATAAAGTTTAAAACTTACTCGATAATAACAACTTCATGATAATAGATGTTGTGTAACAATAGCAACTTCATGTTGATAGAACCGTAACAAAATCTCTAGATTAGCAATAATACTATAACAAAACGAACAAAAAAAACTTCAAATCAAACATAGACAAACAGTTTAGATTTGACACATACAAAATAGAAATTCAAAATAAACTATATGAAGACAAATATATAAATTATAACAAAGAAATATAGTGAGAGAAAAATACTTTGAGGATGCTTGTATTTATAACCCTCAATTAAGTTGAATCTATACATATTTTCGTAACTGATTATTAGTTTTTTTTTGTTTTATTAATGTTTATCCATTTTCTCTTTTTTTTTTTGTACATATCGGATCTATACATAATTTTCGTAACTTATTATTAGTTTTTTTTTGTTTTATTAATGTTTATCCATTTTCTATTTTTTTTTACAGATCTCAATTTTTTTTTGTTTTAAACACATGACGTGTCACATTCATTAATTGATGTGGCAACATAATATTGGTTTAAAAATTGATTATTTAAGTTTTTATCATAGCCGTTGATATAATTTTTTTCCAAGTGTCAAAATCTAGACCATTCATATTAGGGTTAGGGTTTAGGGTGTCTCTAGTTACTCTCGTTTTATTATATTAAGATAAGATAAGATAATATATATAAGCTATCTGCTTAAATAACAGTTAACTTTACTTAATCAACATTGCTGTTTTTAGATCTTCAAATTTACAACTGTGTACTCATCAAGCAAGCATGTAACACTAAAAGAGCATTTGAAACAAAGAAAACTGTTTTTCTTTCTAGACATTTTAACATCCTCATGTACTCTTTTTGTTATCAAGAAGCGAAGCGCTGTGATCAATGATTAATGGATTCCAACTGACTCCGAAGATTCTGATTGTCTTCCAAGAGGCGATCGTATTCCATAAGGAACCCCTCAGATTGCTTTTTAAGAGCCTCTACTTCGGTTTCCAGAGTCTTTTCCTTATTTCCTTTCGCCTCGCATTCAGATTCGAGCTTCTTAACTTTAGACTTCAATGCGGTAATTTCTTCAGTCAATGCTTTCTGCTCCTCTGTGCTTCCGTTTTTACCATCCTCAAAACTTCGGGTTTGTTTCTTAACAGCTTCCATTGTCTTCCGGAGTAAACGAAGCTCTCTTATGTAATGGTGCAATCTATCAATCATTAAAGACAGGAACAGCACAAAACCTACACAGATTAAAAGTAAAAAATAAAAATCATATTTGAGGACTAAATCGTCTATAAGAATGAAAAAAATTGGTAAAAAAAGCTAAAGCAGATATACATCTAACTGACAACACTTACAACATAAGCAACAATCTAAGAAACCCATATACATAGTACAATGCTAATACAATACGACACAGATACCAGGATCCATAAAAACTTTAAAATCAAGATACACACGACTAAAATTCATTACAAAATTTATTCATATCACATTTTTTGTAGAAGTCATATCGCTAATTACTCATTAATGCATAAACATATCACTAATCAATATAGATTGCAATTTACAAAAAATACTTGTGATCATAAAAAATATGCATATATTTCCCGTTTCCCCTACCTATTGTACTAAGACACGAAAAACATACAATTTGGTGCCTTTACTTGGTAAGACATCTCAGATCAGTGAAAGTATTTCCAAAAAAAGTTAATAAAACAATTATAGAATACTTTATGAGTACATATCGAGAAGTATCCGAGGCGTAACACTATTGGATATGTGTAGGACATTAACTTTCAGGAAGAAGAAATATAAAAGTAGCGGGGAAAGTTATGGAATGTGAAAGAAGAAAACGCAAATCAAAATAAAGCACCAACATAACAAAATTCTACCCTCGTCAAAGCAAGTAATGGAGTTTTCCATGAACTACACAGTAAAACCAAGTAAGCAACAACAATAAAAACAAACTTCGGATCTATCAGCATTATCCACACAACGAAATTGGGTAAAGTTGGATTATCAATCAAACATGGTTCAAATAATGGGGGAATAGAAAGATGTAAATCATATAACTCGAGCTCAGTGAATGAATAGGAGAAAATGCTTCATGTCTTATCAGTGACCGACATGTGTCTCCAGATTTCATAAAACAAAAATTCCCAAAAAGCCATAATTAAGACTAGCAATGGTCTAAGTGTATAAAATTCCAATAAGAACCTAACCTGAGTGTGCCCAATGAAAACTTGGTAGTGGATAAGACATGTAAGAAAAATGAGATTAGAAATGATAGAACTTCACTTAAGATGAGTTAAAATGAGATTTGACAGAACACAATGGTGCTGTTTATACCATCTCAGCATCTCACCTAGTGTGAAATAATAGTTCTTTTCTTCTTTTTTTCAGTATTTATGCCGAGGAAACAAAGCAGTGCTCAATCAAGCAAGTCAATGATGAGTTATGTCACGAATTTGCACTTACAATCTGTTTCATTCAAATGAAAGGGGTGGATGGGGTGAACTCTCTTGAATGATTTGGTTAAAGGGGAAGGCCGGGGAGGGAAAATAAAAAATTTACGATTACACCCTTAAAGAAAGTCAGTGAAAAAATAAGTTGCAAAAACATTAACTGATATGGCTTAAACTGACGTGAAGAAACTTTAAAACTGAGACTTGCACAATATGAAAGTAAAGAAGCTAAAGGCAGCAATGTTAAGATGGATTTCTACGAATGATATATAGAATAGCAGTTTGGTAAAAAAACCAGGATAGCGAAGTCTACAAATTCAAAATTATTTTTTCCTCCCTCCCAAAATCATCCAATTTCGGAGATGAAAATAGGAGAAGGGAGACATTTTCTCCCTTATTTTCACCGCCCCTGCAAACTTCAATAAATCGTAAAAATGCACTGCATGATCTATAAGATCAGGAAAGATTAATGAATGTCTAGGAAAAGATATTGCTCATCTCAAACATTAAAATTTCAAGCGATCAATTACATGTTCGCGCCATGCTGATGAGAGATGACCATTTCAGTGACAAGCTTAAACCAAGCATACGCACAATAGGATCCCTCCTAAGACACCATCAACCATTCCCGGCCAAAACAAAACCCATACACATGAAAGTTTAAATACTGAATCATTTGATATTAATAGTTAAATCAGATACCAACTAAGTGAGTGAAGCCTATGCTTATCCTGTATCATAAAATTCAGGCCAGTTAAGAACCTCAAAATCATTGAATAAAAATGTCCCATTACTCCCATATATCAAAAGACATATATTAAATATCAATGCATGAAACACCACCTTTCTTAATTCATCTTCTGCTATGATCACATATAGCATTTTCTTTATTATGTATAACAACACAAATGCACAGAATCGCTTCATCCACAAATCCTATCATAGCCAACACTATCAAGCTAATTATTCCTTCAAAGAAATTTCCATTTTAACTACAATCATTTAAAATATTCAGCTCCCCCTAAGGGACGATATTTCTGAGTTGAACAATTCTTGACAAGACTTTACTTACCTCCCAAACAAACTCCGGATTACTAGGCCTAGGTTTGGTATTACCGTGGATGTATCATTATCACAGTGATCCACCGTGATTTTGAGAAGCTACACTATGTAACTTTTGGGAAATCACAGTGGGCCACTGTGATTCTGGCAATCCTATTGTGAGTCTCTGATACCAAACATACACTAGGTCCACTTCCCCTCCCCTAGGAACATAAAAGGATTACATGCAGTCGGTGATTTTGTGCAGTAACAGAGTTAGTGGCCGTCCAATTAACATCAGACGGTCCAGAAAAGGCAAATTCAATTTGTATTTAATAATTCCAAAAATACTATGTTTAAATCAGACTGCATGGACTTTTTGACTGAACTGAATCAAAGTCCATAAGAATCAGAGAATTAACAGTTTAACACCAAAAAATTTATTAAAAAAAAAAAAAAAACAATTTAAATCTATTATTTATAATCCCTATATACTAGTACAGTTTTATAATTTCAAGAAACTAAATTAGTACTACTATATACAAAGACTAAAAACATATTAAACCCTAAAAAAACAAATTTTAAACAATCAAATCAATCAATTAATCAAAATCAACAACACAATCACAAATTTTAAACTAAAAGACATAAATGAAAATAAAAGCAACAACTATTAATCATAAAAACAGTAAGAAACAAAAAAAAAAAAAAAAAGGAAATTGAAAAGTACCCATTAAAGAAGCTTCAAGCATATGTTTAGACATAAGAACTTGATCAGTAGGGTTAAGAATACCAGCTTCAATAGTACGTTGTTGGATCTTAGCCATACTATAAAGACTAGAAGAAAGAACAACAACTAATGTAGCACCAACGGTTGTAACAACAATTGGACCACGACCTCGTTTGACTCGATCCAAAGAAACGATCACAAGTTTTCTAAGTGGAGTTTTGAAAACTAAGGTTAAAATTAAAAGCATTTCGCCGAAAATCGCAGTGTAGAGTAACTGCAACATGTTGAATAAGTGATTAGTTAGTAGCAGAGAAAGAGAAAGAGGAAGAGGAATTGAAGAGAAGAGAATAAGAAGAAGTGTCGGTTTGGTCAAGTATTTGATTGTTGTTGTGCTGGTCCAATAAAGCACACAAACCCTTTGGTTTAGGTATCTTTTTTTAATTTTTTCTAGATTTTATTATCATTTTTCATTGGATTAATGGGCTTTTAACCCTGCAAAGTAGACGAGTTTTGTTTTAACTCCTATAAAATACACCAAAAAAAAAACATCATAGGGTAATTTAAAAAAAAAAATTATAGGGATAAAACAAAATTCGACTATTTTGTAGGGGTAAAAACATATTTACACTTTTTACTTTTTTAATCGATTCAATTTTATTTTCCTTTTATTTTATTATTTTAGCTTTAAGTTATTTTTTGGAAATTGGATTCAATCCTTCTCATTCCCAATATCTCCTCCTTCTCTCTCCTTCTTATTTTATTATTTTACTTTTTTTTTCCTAAACAAATCTTTAATTTTTATAAACATGCACTAATTAATCATTTATCTTATCTTATTTATTAAAAAGGCAATGTGTGACACAAACACAACACCTACTTCATTTACGCACCATAAAATAACTTAGTTGATTAAAAATGTATAGTGTTAACATAACTGAAATTTCTTCATCACAGTAAATAAAGGCCATGAATGTCTAGAAGAACACGATACATGTTTGGGGCATTGTATTGTATCATACTACTTCATACTTCATTAAGGGCAATGCACACTATATTAAAATAATTTTTATACTACATCAATCCCATTTTATTAGAGCTGTTTTAATTAAATGAATAATGATATTATTCATTTATCATGCTTTGACCATATTTTTTTAAAAAATAATATATCTATATCTATACTATATATAAAGAGGATACAAATTTTTGGGATGGCTTTTTCATTATTCCTATTTTACCCTTAAAGAAATTAGCAAAAAAAAACTAAATATTTGTATATGTTGAAAAACAACTTCCACATAAAAGTAGGTTTTCAGTTTTTTTATAGTAAAAAAAAAAAAAAAATTCTTCTTAATAACTAGCCACAACAAAAAAGGAGATTAAATAGTTATCAATTAACTAAGTCCAATAAAAACGAAGATTAAATAGTTATTTATATTTGCACAATAGAGAATTTCGATCACAACAAACAAAAAAGAAAAGAGAATATCAATCGCACAAACGAGCACGGAACGTGCCCGTTTGGCGGCTAGTAGATATAAATATAACCATATAAGATCTTGTTTGATTTGTTTTGATGAATATTTTCAAAATATCCAATTTTTATAATTTTTACTAGGGTAAAATAACTGATACCCCCTGTAATATAGGCGTGTTTTGCTTTTCCCCCTATAAAATTTTTCTTTGCAACTCGCCCCTTGCCAAAGTTTGACTCATTGCATTTGCCCCATATTACCAAAATCTGGCAGCTGACTGGGCATTTTCGCCACGTGTATTTATTTTATTTTTTAATTAAATTTAATGACACGTGTGACACGTGTCAAACTAATTATTAATTAATTTTTTTTAAATAAATTGAATTTAATAGAACAAAAAAATGGTGGAATTGTCACCACAGCTACTCGAACCCGCGCCCTCCTCAATACTGGGCTCATCTCTCAACCAACTGAGCTGTACGCGCGCTTATGATATGTATACAGCTTATAATATATTTGAATCAACCCAACAGCTTAAAATAAATATTGTGTTAACTAAAACAATTTAATTACTAGTGTATAATTTTTTAATCATAAAATAATAATATAACATTATTTCCTTATTAAAAAGTGTATTCTTTCATTATCTAAATAAAATGTATTCTTTTGTTATTTTTTTGCTACACTATTTTATTTTTGACTAATATTCAATGTATTTAATTTTGACAAAATAATAAAAATCATTTTTAAATATTAGAGAAAAAAAGAAGTGAAGAAGAAATTTGTGTCTTGTGAATTTGTTAATCAATGAATGAATGAACCTTTAGCAAATGCGAAGATCTAATTTTTTATTAAAAGTAATTTAATTTTTAATTTCAAATATACAATTTAAAATTAAATTAATTTAGATTAAAAATTTCAATTAAAATTAGATCTTCGCATTCGCTAAAGGTTCATTCATTCACTGCTTAACAAATTCACAAGATACAAATTTCGTCTTCACTTATTTTTTTTCTCTAATATTTAAAAATGATTTTTATTATTTTGTCAAAATTAAATACATTGAATATTAGTCAAAAATAAAATAGTGTTACTTATTTTAAAAAAAATACATAAATTAAATAGTGCATCCTCAAAGCTAATAAATTTCAAACTTACATCAGACACTAAACTTTTAACATAACCATTCAAAAACATAAATTAAATTATAAATTATAAAAAAAAGTTAATTATAAATCTCATCTTTTTCCTTAAAAAAAACAAATCTCATTTTTTGTTACTTATTTTATCTAAAGATTTTATGCTAACTAAAATTCCTTATTTTTAGGTAAAATTATTTTTAGATTTTTTTTTTAATTCTTTAATGGGCCGGCCCAAAAGCCCGTTGGGCCAGCCCATGAAGGCCCATAGGCCCGACAGCCCAACCCAATAAGGCCCAATGATATTTTTGGGAAGCCTAGCCCGGCCCAACCTGTATAAAACTATAGGGCTACTGGGCCGGCCCGATAGTCCGGCCCATTTTTACAGCTCTAATCAAGATAGTACATTGGCATATGTGCAGTAGTCAAACTAATTCTTTTATTTTGGAACAGAGGTAGTATATAATAAGGATCTTGCTAGCGAATGTCCTGCGAGTATTTTTGAGCAATCCTTAAACTTCTATTTTAAAAAATAAAATATTTCAATTCTCAATGTATATTTCGATAAAAATTTCACCAAAACTTACTATTTAAAATGCTTAAAGAGTATTCCGAGGTCACTCGTAACTATTTCTCATATGTTAAACAATCAATTTAAGAGTCCAAATACAAATAAAATAAAAAATATAAACCCTCAATTTAAAAAGAAAATGAAATTTTCTCCGAACTAAATTTGAAACTTGCTTTTGTTAAAGATTAAGTTGAATAATTAGCTAGCACATTATAACGTAATATGATAATGCACATGTAAATTAAACACTAATAGAATGCATTTGTGTGGAAACAGTGGATTACTATGTGATTTTTAACAATAATGTTATCATAACACAATTTTTTCACACAAAAGTCATATATATTCTACTATTTATTTATACATTCATCATTATGCACAAACTATTTAATAGTAGAGAATGTGTGACTTTTGTGTGAAAAAATTTGTGCTACAATAACATTGCTCGATTTTAATGATAGTTTGGTTGGTTCTATTGTATTGAAAAGAGACTTATCATTTATGTTGCGTCGAAGTAGAAAGACAACCTTTAGATTTATTAAAAATAGAATTTGAAAGAAAATCAATTGTGCATATGTTAGTCTCACGCCGATAGATAAATCATGATAAAATCTTCTAACAAAAAAAATCATGATAAAGTCAGTTTTTCAGCTATTACATCCTCTTTAATGAGTATTTTTCTAATTTTGTCATCTCTTTGTGATAAAATTGAGAAAAGGATGAACTCATTTTGGTGGGTCATAAATTGTAGAAAAAATCATTCGTACACCTCTATATAGTTAGCTTGGTCACAGCATATAATTGAGTTCAGATCAGCTCCAGTTTCCTTATCCTCCATTTTTTCAGTTTCCTTCATTGATGTGTGACACGTGTACAAATGATACTTGAACGGCTTGGATGAAAAAAACAACAACACCCTTCTCTCTTCTTCACTGTTCTTCGTTTTCCAAACAAACAACAAACTTTTCTTTTCTTCCTTCAAGCTTCAACAACAACAACAGCAACAACATAATTTCTTCTGTTTATGTTCTCTTCTCCTTAATTCCTCAATCAAAACACTCCTCTTCTCGCGAGTCTGTATTTTCTCCCTCGATTCCCAGTGTCAACCCCTCAATCGCGATTCCCAATTTCCTAATCGCCTCTCCATCTCTCCGATTTGCCGTTATATTGAAATTGAAGTTAGAATATATTTGGTTGTGTTGAAATTAAAAATCCAGAATCCAGCGGACAAGTGAAATTGAAGATTCTTTATTTGGTGGTGTTTGATGGCGGCGAGGAAAAAGATGTGGGATAATTACTTGTGCTTAAATAAATAAGTCTGAACCATTAAATTACAAACAAGGCGTTGGATGGCAAAAGAGGAATAGAGTTAAGAGAAAAATTGAAAGCTGAGAGAAGCAGTACGGTTGAGAAGAAGATGAACAGTGAAATGTTGATTTTGTATTTTTTACATCCAAACCGTTCAATTATCATTTACACACGTGTCACACATCTGTGAAGGAGACTGGAAAAATAGAGGATAAGGAAACTGGAGCTGATCTGAACTCCATATAGTTTGCGTTTGAGGAGCAATAGTATTTATTCTATCAAAAGTGCATATCGATATTGCATTGAAGAGATCATTGATACCACTACATGAAGTGCAGCAACACAGCAATGCGATCTTACTGATTATAACTTATAGGCCTATTAGGTTTACTGTAAGCATTGTCTCATTCATTTTTCCAATGAATTGTTGTTGTAGTAGCATGTCAATTATTTTTGTAATAATACATTGTCATCATGTATATTAATGTATTATCAAAGGCACCAGCAAAGATGGTTGTGAATTTTTATGAGTGGCACTTTGAAGAAGAATCAGGATTCAATTTCAAATACTTAAAAGGTAATTGTGGAGAAAATATATCATTTGAAAAAGTGCCACATGATAATTAGAAAGAATACCTACACAAAGATTTGTACATCTTGAAGCATAAAGCACAACGCACGCACAAAAATAATTGGATCAAGAAGTTTTTTTTTTTTTGTAAAGAAGCACTTATTAATTTTTCTATATCAAATAGTATTATTTGTGAACCAATTAGAATTGTGCACATTGGTAATGTATTGGTGCATGTAAAAATAAGATGTGTATTGGAGGGTTCACCACAAAATAATCATCACATTGAAAAAACTTTATTATTGAAATAGGAAAAATAAGTTCTTTATATATTAAAATGTTAATTAAAATGTGGTCAGGGGTTCGATTCATAACTTATGTGTATGGAAAAAATTCGGTTGGGAGGGGAGATTCCACCTTGTGTGCCCCACAGGTTCCTCGACGAAAATTAATCATCCCTAACGGCGGTGGAAACTTCGTATCAATATCATGGTAACAAAAAAAATGTTAATTAATTTGAGACGAAAAGTATTGTAAAAAGTGAGTCCATTAATTTTGCTTACAATTGAGATTTGAGATAGAAGTAGTGTAACACATTTTTCTGAATTTTGTTAAATATATTTCACCTATTCAATAGATTAAATATATGTCAATTAGTTTGTTTCAACTTGATGATTTTCCAAAACAATCCCAGTTAATTTATTTAATTGCATGGTTAGTATTTCTGCTTGAAAATTAAAAGTGAAAGTGCTGTAAAGCAAGTGTAGAAGGATTGCTTAAACTTCGGTAATTATTTCACATATCCTGTTAGCCAGTAAGAATTTGAATGGTTGATTTGAGAACTATAATATCTAATGATTTTATTAATTCATTTTTTTTGTGGTGTTATCTAATGGTTTGATAACATATAGACCTCATGGCAAAAACCAGGTTATAATACACCATAAATCATACTCAGCTTTCTAAACAACTTATATACAATATTCCTCAGAAGAAAATGCTGGCTCCTACAAAAACTTTCGCCATTATCTTCTCTTGTTACTCCACTAACCTTTATGAGTAAAATATATGTGATCTTGTAAAATATTTTAGAACGATGAGCAGCAAAAATAATTCAATAAAACTCAACCGTGCCAGACAGATTGATGGGAGGATTTAAGTCGATCCGATTTGCTTTTCCCTCTGCAAACAACTGTGGTAACATGTTGGCCTCCTTGGCTGAAACTCCTTGACTAGTCCACAAGGTAATATGGGGCCATGTATTTTTCGGAACTATCTTCTCTCCTTCCACTGAGCCAGGCAAAGCTTCGAACGCAGCCATTTTGTCTGAGTAGAGCAGTGCCGTCAACTCCACTGGTGCCTTTTTATGCAGCCACATACCATAATCAGCGACAGCTTTGATGCCGTGACTTCTTGTATGGGCAAGAGTCAAGTGAGCTCGATTAAGATTCTCTAGATGCTTATCTTTAAGGAATTCGTCAATCTCCGGATTATTCTTGGCTAACTGCAAACATATTATTGCATTAGATACTGTTCATATATCCTAGGTTATTATACATGGATAAGAAAACCCATTTTGATAAAAAGTAGGGAAAAAAGGATGATTGGGGAGCTGCAGACAAGGAAAATCAAGGGTGAATGGACATGAACTGACTATAGAGTCCTCTGTGTGGGTGTGCATCGTCATGTATAAAATTTCATGGCATTTTTCAAACAGAAATATTAAAGAGAGTAACAAAGCCCTATTGCCAACAAAATAGTGAAAATAAAAAATAAAATAAAATACATATATGCTGAAAGGGAAGGCTAATTAATAATATCTTCCTAAAGATAGAAGTGAAATAAATGGTCTAATTAAGAAGCATCCTTAATTTCTCAAAGCTTCCATCCTGCAACCTACACTGCAGAATTCGACCAACTTTTACATAGCAAAACTGCTCACAGATGGTCAAAGTCTATCAAAGAAATGGCTGGTTATAGGCTTGTGAAGCCGCTAAAAGACATCGAATAACTTTTACATAGCAAAATTATTCTATATCCTCGTCTACTTGGCATTTAACCGGTTCAGCCTGGCCAATTCAATGGGTCATTAATAAATGTGCCTGCTTTGTTAAAAAAATCGGAAAACGCAGGGAGAGGGATTCGAGCTTGTGACCAAGCGCTGAAAAAGGCACATATCTACCACCTGGCCTGTTACTGTTGTCAACATTTAAATATATACAGTACAAACATAATATTTAACTAATGTCCTTTCTTCTATGTATAATGTTGTTTAATAAAGGAAATTTACAATGTTATCAATATTAACTTTCAAATTTAAGGAAAATAAAATGTAATATCTTATATCTTATTGTCTAAATACATGAATTATAAATAAAGTTTTCATTCCTCATCAATAAAAAATTAAAGTTTTCGTTCCATAAAAAAAAAACAATTTTATTTTAAAATATGAAATTTATGTCATAATAATTTTACTTTTGTTAATATTGACCAGGTCATCAGTCATGTTGTCCAACCAGTGACCCAATAGGCCAGTTCCTTAACTGGGTCTATGTCTATCACCGCGGTCCAGGTTTTAAAACACTGCTTTTAACAATTTCTCAGTTGTCTCCATCACAAAAAACTAATCAATTATAGCAGGCAATAATAAGTTTTTCAACAACTATAATGATTATAGAGAACAGAATGCAACTACAAGAGCAGAATTTTCCCTTACATTATTCAGGACACCTTGAATTTCTATTACTGGCAGACTGAGAGCAGCAAAAACAATGGTACCAAACGTCCTCTTTTCAGTATCTGGAGGCGTGTAATCTCCCTTAGCAATGTTTCTCAATTGTTCCAACACTTGCTTAACAGCAAACTCGAATGGAACCTGAAGATGTTTTGAGAGCAAAGAAAAGCAGTCAACAAAACTATTAAGGATTATAAAAATAATTATCAGCATTACCCAGTCAAAACCTATGTTATCAAATTGTTAAATGAACACGGTTGATAAAAGATGGAAAATAGAAAACTATGGTGAAAAAACAATGCTAGCTATATTAACCTGGACTGTATTAAGATAATCAGCATTTCCAGAAAGAATATCCCGTAATTGTTTCTCCCATTTCGTCCATTCCATTGCGTACGTACCCTTGGTAGATTCTAACCTATATCAATAATGGTCAATTTAAGATTGTCAACTTCTTAGTTTTCACTTTGCACCAAAAACCTCAAAGACAAGGAGGCAAAATTAGACAAGCCAGTTTACAGCAGATATTATGTCACTCATACAACAATTATGGATATTGACCACCACTGGATGGAAATATTCGAGTGGATTGTAGCACAGTGCTTTGGGGAATTGTGGGTAAAGCTATACTTTAGAGCCTCGGAGATTTGGAGTTTGGATGTTCTCATAATCGACAGAGGAAATCTCAACACTTCACAATTCAAAACAAGACTTGACCAATAATTGAATAATATAAGTCTGCAGTTCTGACTTAAAAACAGAAGGATATAACTCTGAAGTTTGAAACACAGTTGTCAGAACTTGTTTGAAATTTCTGAAGTACTGGTGGTTGATCTGTAAAGGGTGAAGTATATGGTGTGACAACATATGCCTTATATGTATATTAGAGATAGAGATGAAAAATTCACAAATCCTACTGCTGCAGTTGTAGTTATAACTTATAACAGTCAAAAGTTCACTACACACTGAACAGTATATACAATATGAAAGCAAAAATTATAGCAAAACAATGTTCACCTTAACCAAATGAAATTACATAAACTGACCTTCCATGCTTTTTAGTGTGAAGCCTGTATAGATTGAGTCCTTCCTCCAAAATGCACTGCACTGCCTCGGGAAGGGGATTCCTGCACAGTGGAAAAAGCACAACAGAATAAGTAATCTCATCACAGAAGTTAGCCCAAGAGATGAAGATTCTCCAAACTTTATAAGGATTGTCCAAATTTTATAAGGATAACATTTGGAAATTTTGGAGCTGGGAGCGATAAATTCCATTGGATACTTTTGGTCAATGTAAACAATACATAAATACGATGTGAATACTACCAAGATTTTTATTAAATATTAAACGATATGATGCTGGTGATGGCATGAAATGATGAAAGTACCTATCGGATTTCAATAATGGGATCTTCACAAGTGACCCAAAACGGTCAATTAATTCCCCCTCAAACTCTTTGCGGCTCTGAAAATCATCAGAAAAGCTAGTTTAGAGAATAATAAAATATAAACAAAAATGAAGTAGCAAAAAACGAAGCATAATACCTTGCCATCATAAAGGTGATAGAACATTAGCAGCACATAGCCAGCATTTGGAGATGCCTTGTCAAGATTTCCCTTCAAAATTTTGAAGTTCGAATGAATTTAGTGAAATGTAATAAATGTGTAAATATTGGGAATCATAATTCACGAAAACAAAGCATATATACTGGATGATTGACTCGTTGAAGCACACGAAACATGAAGACAGCTAAAGCATCAAGGGAAAATGGATTTGAGTCAGTTCCTGCACAGTAAAACGCGGAGGAATACTCTGAGATGATAATAATGAAGCTATAATTAAGACAAGTTCTCATTGAAAAAAAAAATAGCATGCCATAGCTCTCACTTCTTATCATAAACCAAGTCAGATCTTTCTTCACGTTTCTATGCAAAATAAAGAGTAAATTATAATCCCCTCCCTTGAAAGAGGCTGTAATTAGTGGGGTGAGTGTATATTTTAACATAAGAGGGGAGAGTAGTGTGATTTAAGCATCTCTGAAAGGAGGAGAGTGTAATTTACTCAAATAAATATTCAATTTACGCCAGTGAAAAGAATTTCAGATTCTTCGAAATTGGTTATTATGTTGTGAAGAGAAAAAAATACTAAGATTGTAAAACAATAACATCAACCGTAGATTTAACACAAACAATTTCAGGATTGGTAACAAGGATAACCTTCAGATTCAGGCACAACTGGCACAGCAGATGCCCTGGTTCTGCGACACATGTCTTCTATCTGCATATGTAACACGTGTTTTTAATTTATAACAATTTTTTATTAAGTAGAAGAAACAAAGATAACAAAGACAAGAGTGATTCTACAGTAGATTGATAAACCAAATACAAAAAAGCAAGTGATTCACAAATACTTTGATTTAAGCGGAATCACTTGTTAGTCAGGTAGAGCCACATTCTGGGTATCGAAATCGAATTTTTTGACGAAATATTGTAGAAAAAAGAGGAATGCAGAATGCTGGGTTGAAAACAGGCCCAAGTTAGTTTTCAGTTAATAGTTAGATAGCAGCTTATAAATAGAGAGCCTCTTTTGTACACAATGGGTGGAGAAATCCTTGTATAGACTAGAGATTTAACTAGTATAGAAAGGGGTGTTTCTGTGGCATATCCCTTGCTTACGGGGTTACCATTGTTCTTTCCTACTGTTTTTTCCTTTGACAATAAAATACATAATTCTAAATAACTCTTCTTTTCTCTCTCTTTTTCCTGCTTTATCAGTATCTTTGTTAGGATCTTATTATTTCTAAACGAACATTCCTAATATCACCATAAGCCCTAACGGGGATATTCCCTGGCTTTGGAATGGTACAATCTCCCTTTCCCCAATTGTTTTTTTCACTCTACTATGCACAGGTGCGCACACTCACACCAAAACTAATCTATTCAGACTTGACACTTAAAAATTAAAATGAATTGGCAATTCCTTCTACAGCCAGTGCATCACATACTTACTTGCTGATGAGGTCACGCGCCTTGAAACCACAGCTGTACTCTGCATAGTACAAAACCCAACCTTGCCTCAGTGGTGTGTTCTACCACCTTTTTGGGGGATAATCTTGTGATTCCCTATTCTTTTGGCATCAACAGCCCATCACTGTTTAATAGCCATCTCAGTAGGCAAATTTCAGTGAAAGGCCCCTTTTGTTTTGAGCTTCACAGAAAATGCTCCAGATTTTACCATTTTTCAGGCCAAAACCTGATGTTTTTGGGCAACCTAGGGGTATTCCAGCAAACCCCGCTAGCTCACCTTCTCTGGTTTGATCTTCCAAGCTATGTACTACTCTGTGAGCTTATCATTTGTCTGTGTCATGTTCTCCTAAAGTAACAATTAGTGTGGTTGAAAATTCAAATAGGGTCTTATAAAAAGGGACAAGAAAATTCTCCAAAAGGGTCTTATAATTAGGGACGGAGGTAGTATATCTTTTGGCACAGTTGAGTGAAGAATAGTGCAGACTGTTTTTAAGAACAGGCAATTTGTTTTCTCCTATTTTTTATTGTTTTTCTATCAACCATAACTATTCAATATTTTACCATAAAAAAATCAATATTTTAAATCTATGTTTTTGGAATAGAATCGATATTTTAATTCTACCATCAAGGAAAAGGATGAAAACACTAAACCAGATGCTAGAAATAAATTACCCCAAATGAGGACTTTTCTTACAGTTTTATTCATCTAAAATATAATTACTTCTAATAAATGTTATTATAGATTATATTATCATTATTATTATCGTCATTTATTATTATTATTATTATTATTATTAATTTTTATAGTATTTAATATATAATCTTATTTAACAGTAAAAAAAAATTATAATCTTATTTTATATTATTAATTGAAAAGCAAAAAAATGAATAAAATGAATAAGAAAAAAAATATATAATTGAAAACTAAGGGGAAAATAAAAAGGAAAACTGAAAGGGATGGAAGAAATAAGTCCCATAGGCCATAACAAAATTATATAGAGCACTGACCTGTCTCCAAACTTCTTCATTTGGGGCGTTCTTGTCAGCAAGCAGTATAGACTTCGGTTTCTTTTTGCGCTCTTCAGCGATTTTCTGCCAATATTTTCCTGTCAATATTCCACAAGACACATTAGCTATTGATAACCATATATATTCGTTCAAGAATATCGGCATTATGAAGCCCAATTTAAGGTTGCCCTGCCTAAAAAAAAACCAACATATAATTCCAGTAATCTGTACAACTTCCATAAGTAAGAATGCAATGCATAATACTTGTTTCACTCATTTTAGGGAACATTTTCAATTAAAGATATTCCGTTTTTAACTATGTTGGGACAAATTTTACCTTTAATTAGATCACCCATGAGACTGTGAACGGGTCGATCATCTCCTAGTAGTCCTCCTTGTGCGTTTAGCAATTCTTTGCAAAGGGCAGACTTTGCACAACCTGGTATTCCTGTTAGCAGGAAAAATCCCATGAATGTGAGTTTTAGACACAAAAAAAAAAGCTAAACAAATCAAAAGAGGAAACTACTCACATCAACATCAGAATCAACTATGCCTTAATCACACTACCACAATCATTCAGCAAAAAGACTAATGCAAAACCTCCTCTGTACCTCATTAAAACGTAACACCAGCAAGTCATATTTCAACTATCCTTGAAACTCTTTCAACTCAACTTACAGCCCTTTGCTCATAATTAAGTTCTTGTTTTTAAATAGATTGATGAAAAACACGATAACCTCGTATTTTGACAAACAAATACAATAACCTAATAAGCTAGAAACTGCAAATTAACTGCAAAACTTTGTTCTCGAAAGGGCACTGGAAGGGGGAATCATTAGACTTGTACAGTCAATTACTCTAGTCCTGACTCAATTAACGCCATTGGTGACTGGAACTTATTTTCCATGCTTTACAACAGTTCACAAAATATAGCAACAGTCAACCAATCAACTTGGAAGCATATTTCATAATACTTCACTTATCACTGTACACGAGGAAACCTATTCTTAAGGATCACATTTGAAGTATAATTACACAATTGAAGTCTCTTGGTTATCAAGAAAATTTGAAGATGTTGACCAAGCAAATATAAATGTTGAGAATTCAATAAGAATAGTGAAAGAATTACCGGGAAAGAATACAATCATCCCTTCATCTTTTGGAACTGTGTCTCTGACTGAGATATTAGGCCCTGATGGTGTTATATCCCGCTCTGATACAAGATCGCCTTCTTCATCCTGGCCTCCCTCCACAATGGCCAAGAAATCTTCGGTCCTAACTAAATTACCAGCAGAACCTATTAGAGCTTGGTTCTGTGGACAACGTTTTGCAAACTGTTCAAGGAAAGGTTCAGCTTCACTAAGATATATTGATGATGAAAGTTGCCTTTTTCTTATATACAAAGCCCTGAAAGCAGAGTAAAGAACTTAACCAGCTGCATCAACCACAGTAGAAAAAAGATAAAAAGGACAGTGCTAGAGAGAAAGAACAAGGACACTAAGCAGAAACCAAACTATAGTTGGCGGTCATCCAGAACAATGATTCAAGAACTATACCATTCATCAAGCATTTTGCTAAGCTCTCTCTGCTTTCCTGGAGAGATTCCCCATTTTTTCATTTGTCTGCGACATTGAAATAAAAGCAAGAAAAAAGAAAATTAGTTCGGATACAACCTTGGCTGACACCATGTGTAAGCACAGAAATGCGCAAGAAACGCAGCTTACCTCAGGTAATATGCCTTGTAAGCACCTGTACCTTCTTTAAACAGAATTGACAATCCATTTCGAATGAGAAAGGTTCGCAGCTGGGAAAACCAACCAGAATAAGAACAATAATAAGGATAATATACTAATTAGAATAAATGGCCTATATCAAATATTTGACATAGTTACTGAATGAAGAGTCATTCGTAGTAACAAAAGAGAGAAATAAGATGACATCAAAACTTGATTTAAAGCAATATAAAACTAATATTGTTGGGCATGACGTAGCGTGTTAAGAGTGTCACATTGGATGAGAAATGGCTTGAGATATGTTTATAAGTGAGGGAAATCCTCACCTTACAAGCCGGTTTTGTAGGGTTGAGTTAGGCCCAACCCAATTTCTGATATGGGACTCTTAACATAGAGATTTCAAACATGGATGTATACCTTATAGGTCAGAAACTTCAATTTGACCATTAAATTTGCATCTTCGTCAGCAAAATCATCTTTTTCGGTACTGCTGCTACCACTTTCATTTATACTATTGTCCTTAGAAATTTCAGTGACTTTCTCTTTGTCTGCCTTGAATAAATTGATATCAACAAAAAATCCTGGAAACACATTAATGTACCAGAAATTGTATAAATCAATAAGAATGATGAGCAGCATTTATATGTTTTGCATACATATATAAACATTTATATTGCGTTTTATTTCACAAGACAGTATACCCTGAGGATCCACTTCAGTAATAGTTGAGGGAAATATAAAATAATCCATGTACCCAAAATTCCTCAGAATTTAAGTTTGAACCAAAATTGTCAAGAGTTCTTGCAAATCAAACATTCAAAGATACTGAATGCTAATGTTTATGAAAATTATCAACAGGATTAATAACTCAAATTCCCACTTTTCTATTGGAGCTTTAAAGAGCAAATTACTTCGGCTTTGTTTGCAAGTTTGGAGGGGAAGGGAGAGTTCTGGACAAAAGGAAGGAACAAGTGAAAAAAAATAGAGGACTGTGAGAGGGGAGAGCTTTGGGGGATTCATTTTTTTTTCATAATACAAAATCCTCCTAATTTGGAGGAACTCAAAAATTGCATTGGAGGAGGTTTTTGGAGGGTTTACATCAATTCTTCAAATTTAATCTAACTTACAAAATTAAAAATATATTAATCAAAAGCATTCCCTTATCATTCCCGATAAAAACACTCTCTGAAAAAATGTGGAAGATTTCTCGATTTTTTCTCTCTACTTTCCTCCCTCCAAAAAAAGCCTAATGCATTCATTAGGTTTGCACAAGGTGAGCTCAGAGTAACTTCTAAATAAACTTTAAGACAATCCAAAACCAACGACTCCAGTATCAAGCCATATGTGGACGAGGCCCACTAAATTTTACTCATCTTCAAAGTCATCCTTCCTTTATCCCTTTTCTCCACAAAAGGGGGAAATTACAAAAGGAAAAAAATAATGCTTCCAGTTTAGCATCAATTAACAAAACAAGTGTCTATCAAGAAAATGAACTACTCCTACCCCCCCACCCCCCTTCTAGAAAAAACTTTTAGATGAAACTTGCTTAATCTAAGGAAATTTTTAACAGTAAAAATATTTCCCCGTTCAATAAGTAACCTCAATTTTGAAACACATGCACCATATTCTATGAAGAGGTTAAAAGTATCTATTTCACATTTTGAATCAAACCATTTACATCTCTAAAATGCAACCACTAAAACCTGAAAATATAGCAATGAAGAACACTACATGTAGATAACAATATATCTAGGCATCTACACTAGCTCGCAGTTTTCAGGCAAAGGAACTGGACATTATATAAAAGAAAGGAAAATATAATATTTACCTCGATATAGTGGCCATAATCCTGGTTGTTTCCTGAAAGAGACAAACACTTTGTAACTTAGAATGGTATCATAGAAATGTATGATGCAAAATAATAAAAAGGTTCTAAAATATTTTTTTAGAAAATTAAACGAGTAATGAGATTGAAAGTAAACCTCATCTCATTTTGGTATCTCCGAAAAGCAGAATCACTGTGCACATGAATGACCATTTTGTAGAAAAGGTTGTTATTTGATGTGGCATCAACTTTGTGGAAGTTATGGTAACATTTGAATGCAGCAGGGAGGCGTTTTTCCCTCATCAACCGAATAATTTCCTGATTCAAAACCAAATCAAAGCTATGACTATGAACTGAACAGAAGACAGTAAAACATTTAGTCGAAAGAAATGCAATCTAAAGTGCAAGGGAAAATTTAATCTAAATGTTAGTGCTTCTTGAGAATTGGAAGAACCTTTGAATCATTTGTTGAGGAAAATAATAATCATAACACGAAGCGATCAATTAAAATCAAGAAAAGACTATCAGTATACTATTTCATATTACAGAGAAATAATTCATCAAAATTCGGTACATATTACAAACTTACACATGAACAGAATTTAGTACACAAAATATAGTCAAATTAAAAAATTTCCATTTGTAACGTTAACAATCTGATAGTCTAGACTGACCTGCAATTTTTTTGTTGAATAGTCTGCTGGATGGGCTTGTAAAAACTTTGGAAGAACAGATTTGTCCGCATTTCTTGAATGAACATCAGCAGCATCAGTCCCAGACCAATCCGAGTAATCAGGACAAAATGAGCTACCAACACTCTCAAGAAGCGCTTTCACTTGCTGCAGCAGCATACCAAATCACAATATTAAATTACTTTAAATTCATCTGGATTCAGGTCCACCTAATTTTGTTCATAAACGATGAATCCATTGTTCTGGAGAAACAGAACAGACACAACACCCTGGAACAAGGAAGCGGGCAACCCAAACTTCCTGCTAGATAGGATTCTCATATTGTCTCTTAGTCACTGTCTCTCCAAGATTTGACTTGATGACAATATAAGCATAATTTGAGGGGGTCCATATCCACATCAAGAATTGCAATATCACAACTCTGAATCATGGTAAAAAAAGTTTACCCAGTACCTGTTTTTCATCAGATCTATTGGCAGCACAAATTTCCCTTAGACTTGGACCGAAATCGAGGGCAGCTGAAATAGAAAAGAAAAACTGAAATTATTTAAAACTGCAATATGTACGGGGGGGAGGCTATTTTGGCGTGTCAGAAAAGTATGGTTGTACAGTGAGGAGGCTATTTTGTTTGCAATTATAATTATAATCTGATTTTGAGGAACCTTGAACTAAATAACGGTTTAAAGACCCCAAGGATGGGCATAAGTAAGAAAATGCATAAACTAAGAAATTGAATATGTACGAATATGCTGATAAATAAATAAACAAAGAAATAGTAATAAACATCATGGCATCAACTAAGAAAATAGTAATAAATATTTTGAGAATCAATCAATAAGCATACCTCCATCAGCAGGTGGAGGAGGAAATTCCTTCAAAATTTTCTCTATATGGTTTGAACTCTCATGGCTCACAAGACGAGCCACAAGACCCTCTAAAATTTCACCTTGGCCTTTCACATGGTCTTTTGAAGCTGCAGTTATAAAAATATATGTAAAAATGCAGTGAATTTCACAAAAAGCTCAAGCAAAGATAATTGAGTGCATAAATGAGACGAGCGATGCACGAAAATGAAACACTGAAATATGAAATTAACATTCAGTGTGGGATAAAACTGAAACTAGAAGAAATCAACAACTACAAACCTACTTAATTTTGAAACATCCATTTGGACCGGCTTAGGTTGGAAGTTTTTTATTTTGGGGGAGGGGGTTTGATCATGTTCGAGTTTGTTCTAATCACATCATCAGGTTAAATTTTATTCAAAAACTTCACAAATACATCAAATAAAAGGGCATAAAAATAAGTTGTTAACAAATACTTCACATGTTTCTTGTTTATTATGCAGCAAACCCATAAACAAATACATCAAGTGGAATTGATATAGTCCATAAAGATTCTTCTTTATCACATAGGATAAATTACCAAAAAGTAAATAGAATACCAGAGCTTGTAATCTATGAATTCATACTCTTAAACAGCCACAAGACACAAATCAGGACATTAGTAGCGATGTTGATGGGGAAGCGTTGAAGACTAAGTCAACGAATATCTCGTCAAAGCTGGTGAGAAAAGCTTCAATTTTATTTTTTTGAAAGGCATTCATAACATATTCTTAGATTCATCATTTTTTTTTATCATCCTATGGGTGCTAATGCAGATTTTTATCAAAACCCACCGAAGACATACATGGTCAAGTGCATGTGCCTCCCCACGACCCCTAAATAAATCAATAATAATCATCATAATATTCTTCCTCCTCTATTTTCATTTAAAAAAAAATCATTTTCGATCAAATACCATTTCTTCATATGTGGGGAATGAGACACAATGTCAAGTTAAATAAATAGTGCTAACTTAACATTCATACCTGGTACAGATACGTCTGCAATTTCATCAAGAGCCATGCATACAGAAGTTGCAGTACCTTCCTCATATAAGGCATCATAAGCAGCAAAGAAGGAAGAGGCTGATTTTCTACATTTAAATAAAGGTTCTCAATCAAAAAAGTTTTACTATTATATTATACTATATTATATATTACTACATACAAAGAAAAGCTGATCTCACACACAAGAAATCTCTAAGAACTTAATAAATAGAATACCAACCATCAGATTTTAATCACATAATTACACATTTCATAAACAAAAGGTATTCAGTGCTTCTAAATCTAATGAAACACTAATTAATTTCAGTATATCAAATTCTTTCAACAAACCAGATTTTAAAAAAATAATATCATACTCGAGTCATTTATAAAAGTTGAGTAATAAAGAACATCTATTTAAATACTAAATGTTCACCTTGTTGAGAACAACCACACGTGATTTGTTGGTAATCGCCATTTTCTGCAAAAAGCAATTATCTCAGGGGTTGAATAGAACTTGGGCTTTCCATTGCCCAATTCAGTGACTGCTGTAACCACCACTGCTCAGAGCAAGAAATACAAATGAATATATGATAAGAAATAATACTACAACATCACAATTCCAGGTCAAAATAACTCAGACAGTGACACGGTAAAATTCATCCTTTTGTAGGTAACAATATGAATTAGATTTTCCATTTTGTAATGCATTTTCCAATTTGGAATGTGCTTTTCAAATGAATCTAAAAACACTACTATTTAAAATAACAAGAATTTTACCATAGTCTTCATGAGGACGCTGTCCATGGTCTCCAAGAACAGCAGTTACCAATTCCATTGATATGCACATATGGTTTTTCTGAAAGAGAAGATAATAGTAAAGTTCATTTCTTCAGCTTGAACACAACTAATAATAAATTAAATGAAGGTAGCAATAGAATACTACAGTATATCAAATTATAGTTATACAGTGAATTCAATTAACAAACACATGAACCGTAAAGTGTGTTGGGAAATGGGAAGGGGGGAAATACTTCTGTCAAAGTGATCATAAACCATGTATTTAAAAGCTATCATATTATTAATAAGCTAATCATTTACACACTTTAATCATCAACCTTGCAGGTGGTCGGAAAACACAGCCCAAAGAAATAAATGTGGGAAAAATTTCACCTCAAGAAAATTATTAAATTCAGCCTGCTTTTTTAAAGCTTCGGTTCCCCAAGCCTCACAAAACATCCGCCCAAGAACAAATACACCAACAGCAGTATATCTGCATAGAAAGAAAAGCAGGCATAATCAACAAACAAACAAGTTACATAAAGTGGAATAATTAAGTAAATGCATTCAGAAACGGATCACAACAACAATCATATTCCTAGAAAAAAACCATTCTGATAATTTCATGCTATTTGCCATTTGTTCATGACCATCAATCACGACAAAGAAGAGAAAACATTAAGCGCAAGCTAAATAGAAAGGGGGAACATAAAGAAAGACTTAATCTCTTGTGAGCATACATATTTCCAAAACTGTTTTTTGCATAAGCTCCACCCTCATGACCCGCATACATAAAAAGAGAGCCAGAGTGTTTAAGTGAAACCTGCACACACAAGTCAATAAAATCAACCCACCACTGAAACAATTCAATCAAAGTTCAGCCAACTAGTATGCAGATAACTGCAACAAAAAAATAAAAACTAAAGTTACAAAATTGTTTGCAAATACAACACTACAACCACCATACCTCTAATGTAGCTAAACCTTTTGATACCAACTCAATCATCCTTGACCTTGTCTGCAGGAACATAAAATACTGATAAGTAAAAGCTTCAAAACTACAAACACATAGGTAAATGCAGGAAGTAGAAAATGATCTTATTACCCAGAAGAATGAAATCCTCAGTCAAAAATCTTACAAAGCGAATTCAGACACAAACAAGTAGCACCAACACTTCGGGTGTCTGACACATATACTTGTATTCAATTACTTCTATTTTCATAAATTATTACCAATGTCTATGTGTGAGCATCAGACTGTCAGAGTGTCAGTGTCGTGCCTAGTGTTTGTGCTTCATTGCTTTCATGAGATAAAGCTCCACTCTAGAATTGTTAATTCCGTCATTATTGTGCCGCAGTTAGTTAGTCATAACTGTTATGGTAAATAATTAAACTTCAGTTAGTTGACCGTAACTGAAACTGGGTTAATTAACTGATGCCGAACTCTATAAATACTTGTAGTACTATGTTAGATATGGGCCCTTAATTAGGATAACCATAATAATGGGCCTTGTTAGTTATTATTAGTAGGCAGTTGTTATAGAAAATAATTGTCATATGGAACCACAGTTAGATAAGAATAGGCAGTTTATGCAGAAAATAATTGTAATATAGATGTGTTGCCTATAAATAGAAGGGTTGATCAAAAAGGGTATTTGGGATTTGACTGTAAAGGGGCCATTTTGGCATTGGGAGGTGCAGACCCTCGAAGATCTGCGATATCAAAGTGATTTTCCTTATTTTCTTCTATATCAGTTAGTTTCTATCATAATACTAACTTTGAATGCAAGAGCAATTCATAACCATTTGTCTCAACTCTCAATTTTCCCTCAAACTCTCCCCAATATCAACTTCATACACCTCCCATCATCCTAAACTCCTACACTACATGCTTCCATACAAATTGTCTATGATTGTCTAATATAATATAATCTTCAAAAGTGTTGTCAATCCCAGATTGTTAAAATTTCACTATGCAATAGTCCTATAACGCCACTAAAGCTGCTATTCAACGACATTTAGTACTAAATCGTGCATTGCATAACAATAACAGTTTTTCTAAATTTCACTACACTATAGCGATATAGCGCCACTATAGATTCTATTTAACAACCATGGTTCAAATATTTAGATGACAAATTTCAACAATATAACATCGAATCACAAAATAAAAACATAAAAAACAAAGACAGGAATCATATACCTCTTGATCAGACTTTTCATTTTCAAATTTAGGGTAAAAGGACGCCCTGATTCGTGCATGAGCATAAGTGGAATTATCCACAGTAAACTTCTCCAACATATTAGCTCTAGATATGTTACTCAAACTACCACTGCCAACCGGCGTGCTTTCAACTTCAGTTACCGTTGCTCCTCCACTAACAGTTCCATAAGATTCAGCAATATGAATTCCAGAAAGCTTGTCAGCAACCGTTTCCGCATTTCCAATAGCTTCAGTTTTTGGTTTCTCTACCCATCTCTGTTGAACTCCGCTTCGCTGCAAAACAAAGAAACAAAATCCGAATTCACAAAATTGAACATTATCACCGATCATCAGAAAAATACGGTTATCGTGAACGGATTCACAAATTTTCAACTCCGGCAATAATCATTCACAATCGAATGATGAAAAATAATTGAATTGACGGATAATAAACGGAATCGAAATTGAAAGGAAGAGGGAAGAATGTACCTGATTGCGAGGCATTGGAAGTGAGTGGGAGGAAGATAGGGTGAAGTGACGGTGAGAGAATGAAAGAAAAAAGAAGGTTCTAGATTTGAAAGAAGAGAGAGGAGAAGAAGGTGGGAGAATGTGGGAGAGCTTGGAGCGTAACATTCAAGGGTGACTGACTCAGCTAGGTCGCCGGTCACTGTGAATAATAGTTGTGGAAGCTGTTGTTGTGGTGGCTACACTCCAAATGGCACCACCATATTATAAAATGAGCTTTTAACCAAATTAGTTCACAAACTCTTGTTGTGAGTCGACAAGACCATTTAGTTGATGAATCAATTAAATATATAATTGGTTCACATGTATATATTAATAAAATATACTCATTTATTTAATTTATCAACTTTCTTTGGGAACTAGTAATATATAAAAATTATTAGAATGAAGGAACTTCAGGCCCTTCAATAAATATTTATAATTTTCTTTTTCGCATCATAAAAATCCGCATGACCCAACCGGTATTGCCAACAATAAATTTAATATGATTTGTAAACTTCTGGTTTACAATAATTTGTGTTTCGATTGCACTATTATATTTATAAGTGTAGTATAAACTTCTGGTTTATAATTTTTTCATTACACTTATTTTACTTATAGCTATGAATCTTCGGGATTCATATTTTAAATATTTCACTATGGAACTTTTGGACCATAAATTGTGAATCAATATTCAATTTCTATCCATTGTGTTCTTCAGGAACTACATAATAAATCACTATCAATTTACAATCCTTCAATGATGTAGGAATATTGAATTCATCTGGAATTCATAAAAATTGATATTTTTCTAAGTTCTTCAGGAACTAGACCATTTGTTGAATTTTTCGGGAATTCATAAATTAAATTTCTAAGTTCTTCAGGAATTAAGATTGTTGAATTCTTCAGGAATTCATGGATAGTTCTTCAGGAATTAAGTTTGTTGAATTCTTCAGGAATTCATAGATGAAATTTATTAGTTCTTTATGAACTAATTTTGTTGAATTCTTCAGAAATTCAGAAATTAAATTTATTAGTTCTTTAGGAACTAAGTTTGTTGAATTCTTCAGGAATTTATAGATGAAATTTATTAGTTCTTCAGGACCTATTTTTGTTGAATTCTTTAGGAATTCATATATTAAATTTCTTAGTTTTTCAGGAACTAATATTACTGAATTCTTTGGGAATTCATGAATTAAGTTTCTTAGTTCTTCGAAAATGCAATCCTTCAAAGATGCGTGAATATATTCTTATGGAATATGTGATTAAATAAATTATGAAATTGAAAAACATAATTAAAAATAGATTTTGAAACAGTATGACAAATAGGTGAGGGGATATTAAACAAATTGTTTCTTCTTGCGCATCAGAGAAACAGTATCCTTCATTTGATATAAGTTGTTTTGTTTCAAACCTTATGAACAATGGATTCCAACTGACTCCGAAGATTCTGATTGTCTTCCAAGAGGCGATCGTATTCCATAAGGAACCCCTCAGATTGCTTTTTAAGAGCCTCTACTTCGGTTTCCAGAGTCTTTTCCTTATTTCCTTTCGCCTCGCATTCAGATTCGAGCTTCTTAACTTTAGACTTCAATGCGGTAATTTCTTCAGTCAATGCTTTCTGCTCCTCTGTGCTTCCGTTTTTACCATCCTCAAAACTTCGGGTTTGTTTCTTAACAGCTTCCATTGTCTTCCGGAGTAAACGAAGCTCTCTTATGTAATGGTGCAATCTATCAATCATTAAAGACAGGAACAGCACAAAACCTACACAGATTAAAAGTAAAAAATAAAAATCATATTTGAGGACTAAATCGTCTATAAGAATGAAAAAAAAATTGGTAAAAAAAGCTAAAGCAGATATACATCTAACTGACAACACTTACAACATAAGCAACAATCTAAGAAACCCATATACATAGTACAATGCTAATACAATACGACACAGATACCAGGATCCATAAAAACTTTAAAATCAAGATACACACGACTAAAATTCATTACAAAATTTATTCATATCACATTTTTTGTAGAAGTCATATCGCTAATTACTCATTAATGCATAAACATATCACTAATCAATATAGATTGCAATTTACAAAAAATACTTGTGATCATAAAAAATATGCATATATTTCCCGTTTCCCCTACCTATTGTACTAAGACACGAAAAACATACAATTTGGTGCCTTTACTTGGTAAGACATCTCAGATCAGTGAAAGTATTTCCAAAAAAAGTTAATAAAACAATTATAGAATACTTTATGAGTACATATCGAGAAGTATCCGAGGCGTAACACTATTGGATATGTGTAGGACATTAACTTTCAGGAAGAAGAAATATAAAAGTAGCGGGGAAAGTTATGGAATGTGAAAGAAGAAAACGCAAATCAAAATAAAGCACCAACATAACAAAATTCTACCCTCGTCAAAGCAAGTAATGGAGTTTTCCATGAACTACACAGTAAAACCAAGTAAGCAACAACAATAAAAACAAACTTCGGATCTATCAGCATTATCCACACAACGAAATTGGGTAAAGTTGGATTATCAATCAAACATGGTTCAAATAATGGGGGAATAGAAAGATGTAAATCATATAACTCGAGCTCAGTGAATGAATAGGAGAAAATGCTTCATGTCTTATCAGTGACCGACATGTGTCTCCAGATTTCATAAAACAAAAATTCCCAAAAAGCCATAATTAAGACTAGCAATGCTCTAAGTGTATAAAATTCCAATAAGAACCTAACCTGAGTGTGCCCAATGAAAACTTGGTAGTGGATAAGACATGTAAGAAAAATGAGATTAGAAATGATAGAACTTCACTTAAGATGAGTTAAAATGAGATTTGACAGAACACAATGGTGCTGTTTATACCATCTCAGCATCTCACCTAGTGTGAAATAATAGTTCTTTTCTTCTTTTTTTCAGTATTTATGCCGAGGAAACAAAGCAGTGCTCAATCAAGCAAGTCAATGATGAGTTATGTCACGAATTTGCACTTACAATCTGTTTCATTCAAATGAAAGGAGTGGATGGGGTGAACTCTCTTGAATGATTTGGTTAAAGGGGAAGGCCGGGGAGGGAAAATAAAAAAATTACGATTACACCCTTAAAGAAAGTCAGTGAAAAAATAAGTTGCAGAAACATTAACTGATATGGCTTAAACTGACGTGAAGAAACTTTAAAACTGAGACTTGCACAATATGAAAGTAAAGAAGCTAAAGGCAGCAATGTTAAGATGGATTTCTACGAATGATATATAGAATAGCAGTTTGGTAAAAAAACCAGGATAGCGAAGTCTACAAATTCAAAATTATTTTTTCCTCCCTCCCAAAATCATCCAATTTCGGAGATGAAAATAGGAGAAGGGAGACATTTTCTCCCTTATTTTCACCGCCCCTGCAAACTTCAATAAATCGTAAAAATGCACTGCATGATCTATAAGATCAGGAAAGATTAATGAATGTCTAGGAAAAGATATTGCTCATCTCAAACATTAAAATTTCAAGCGATCAATTACATGTTCGCGCCATGCTGATGAGAGATGACCATTTCAGTGACAAGCTTAAACCAAGCATACGCACAATAGGATCCCTCCTAAGACACCATCAACCATTCCCGGCCAAAACAAAACCCATACACATGAAAGTTTAAATACTGAATCATTTGATATTAATAGTTAAATCAGATACCAACTAAGTGAGTGAAGCCTATGCTTATCCTGTATCATAAAATTCAGGCCAGTTAAGAACCTCAAAATCATTGAATAAAAATGTCCCATTACTCCCATATATCAAAAGACATATATTAAATATCAATGCATGAAACACCACCTTTCTTAATTCATCTTCTGCTATGATCACATATAGCATTTTCTTTATTATGTATAACAACACAAATGCACAGAATCGCTTCATCCACAAATCCTATCATAGCCAACACTATCAAGCTAATTATTCCTTCAAAGAAATTTCCATTTTAACTACAATCATTTAAAATATTCAGCTCCCCCTAAGGGACGATATTTCTGAGTTGAACAATTCTTGACAAGACTTTACTTACCTCCCAAACAAACTCCGGATTACTAGGCCTAGGTTTGGTATTACCGTGGATGTATCATTATCACAGTGATCCACCGTGATTTTGAGAAGCTACACTATGTAACTTTTGGGAAATCACAGTGGGCCACTGTGATTCTGGCAATCCTATTGTGAGTCTCTGATACCAAACATACACTAGGTCCACTTCCCCTCCCCTAGGAACATAAAAGGATTACATGCAGTCGGTGATTTTGTGCAGTAACAGAGTTAGTGGCCGTCCAATTAACATCAGACGGTCCAGAAAAGGCAAATTCAATTTGTATTTAATAATTCCAAAAATACTATGTTTAAATCAGACTGCATGGACTTTTTGACTGAACTGAATCAAAGTCCATAAGAATCAGAGAATTAACAGTTTAACACCAAAAAATTTATTAAAAAAAAAAAAAAAACAATTTAAATCTATTATTTATAATCCCTATATACTAGTACAGTTTTATAATTTCAAGAAACTAAATTAGTACTACTATATACAAAGACTAAAAACATATTAAACCCTAAAAAAACAAATTTTAAACAATCAAATCAATCAATTAATCAAAATCAACAACACAATCACAAATTTTAAACTAAAAGACATAAATGAAAATAAAAGCAACAACTATTAATCATAAAAACAGTAAGAAACAAAAAAAAAAAAAAAAAGGAAATTGAAAAGTACCCATTAAAGAAGCTTCAAGCATATGTTTAGACATAAGAACTTGATCAGTAGGGTTAAGAATACCAGCTTCAATAGTACGTTGTTGGATCTTAGCCATACTATAAAGACTAGAAGAAAGAACAACAACTAATGTAGCACCAACGGTTGTAACAACAATTGGACCACGACCTCGTTTGACTCGATCCAAAGAAACGATCACAAGTTTTCTAAGTGGAGTTTTGAAAACTAAGGTTAAAATTAAAAGCATTTCGCCGAAAATCGCAGTGTAGAGTAACTGCAACATGTTGAATAAGTGATTAGTTAGTAGCAGAGAAAGAGAAAGAGGAAGAGGAATTGAAGAGAAGAGAATAAGAAGAAGTGTCGGTTTGGTCAAGTATTTGATTGTTGTTGTGCTGGTCCAATAAAGCACACAAACCCTTTGGTTTAGGTATCTTTTTTTAATTTTTTCTAGATTTTATTATCATTTTTCATTGGATTAATGGGCTTTTAACCCTGCAAAGTAGACGAGTTTTGTTTTAACTCCTATAAAATACACCAAAAAAAAAACATCATAGGGTAATTTAAAAAAAAAAATTATAGGGATAAAACAAAATTCGACTATTTTGTAGGGGTAAAAACATATTTACACTTTTTACTTTTTTAATCGATTCAATTTTATTTTCCTTTTATTTTATTATTTTAGCTTTAAGTTATTTTTTGGAAATTGGATTCAATCCTTCTCATTCCCAATATCTCCTCCTTCTCTCTCCTTCTTATTTTATTATTTTACTTTTTTTTTCCTAAACAAATCTTTAATTTTTATAAACATGCACTAATTAATCATTTATCTTATCTTATTTATTAAAAAGGCAATGTGTGACACAAACACAACACCTACTTCATTTACGCACCATAAAATAACTTAGTTGATTAAAAATGTATAGTGTTAACATAACTGAAATTTCTTCATCACAGTAAATAAAGGCCATGAATGTCTAGAAGAACACGATACATGTTTGGGGCATTGTATTGTATCATACTACTTCATACTTCATTAAGGGCAATGCACACTATATTAAAATAATTTTTATACTACATCAATCCCATTTTATTAGAGCTGTTTTAATTAAATGAATAATGATATTATTCATTTATCATGCTTTGACCATATTTTTTTAAAAAATAATATATCTATATCTATACTATATATAAAGAGGATACAAATTTTTGGGATGGCTTTTTCATTATTCCTATTTTACCCTTAAAGAAATTAGCAAAAAAAAACTAAATATTTGTATATGTTGAAAAACAACTTCCACATAAAAGTAGGTTTTCAGTTTTTTTATAGTAAAAAAAAAAAAAAAATTCTTCTTAATAACTAGCCACAACAAAAAAGGAGATTAAATAGTTATCAATTAACTAAGTCCAATAAAAACGAAGATTAAATAGTTATTTATATTTGCACAATAGAGAATTTCGATCACAACAAACAAAAAAGAAAAGAGAATATCAATCGCACAAACGAGCACGGAACGTGCCCGTTTGGCGGCTAGTAGATATAAATATAACCATATAAGATCTTGTTTGATTTGTTTTGATGAATATTTTCAAAATATCCAATTTTTATAATTTTTACTAGGGTAAAATAACTGATACCCCCTGTAATATAGGCGTGTTTTGCTTTTCCCCCTATAAAATTTTTCTTTGCAACTCGCCCCTTGCCAAAGTTTGACTCATTGCATTTGCCCCATATTACCAAAATCTGGCAGCTGACTGGGCATTTTCGCCACGTGTATTTATTTTATTTTTTAATTAAATTTAATGACACGTGTGACACGTGTCAAACTAATTATTAATTAATTTTTTTTAAATAAATTGAATTTAATAGAACAAAAAAATGGTGGAATTGTCACCACAGCTACTCGAACCCGCGCCCTCCTCAATACTGGGCTCATCTCTCAACCAACTGAGCTGTACGCGCGCTTATGATATGTATACAGCTTATAATATATTTGAATCAACCCAACAGCTTAAAATAAATATTGTGTTAACTAAAACAATTTAATTACTAGTGTATAATTTTTTAATCATAAAATAATAATATAACATTATTTCCTTATTAAAAAGTGTATTCTTTCATTATCTAAATAAAATGTATTCTTTTGTTATTTTTTTGCTACACTATTTTATTTTTGACTAATATTCAATGTATTTAATTTTGACAAAATAATAAAAATCATTTTTAAATATTAGAGAAAAAAAGAAGTGAAGAAGAAATTTGTGTCTTGTGAATTTGTTAATCAATGAATGAATGAACCTTTAGCAAATGCGAAGATCTAATTTTTTATTAAAAGTAATTTAATTTTTAATTTCAAATATACAATTTAAAATTAAATTAATTTAGATTAAAAATTACAATTAAAATTAGATCTTCGCATTCGCTAAAGGTTCATTCATTCACTGCTTAACAAATTCACAAGATACAAATTTCGTCTTCACTTATTTTTTTCTCTAATATTTAAAAATGATTTTTATTATTTTGTCAAAATTAAATACATTGAATATTAGTCAAAAATAAAATAGTGTTACTTATTTTAAAAAAAATACATAAATTAAATAGTGCATCCTCAAAGCTAATAAATTTCAAACTTACATCAGACACTAAACTTTTAACATAACCATTCAAAATACATAAATTAAATTATAAATTATAAAAAAAAGTTAATTATAAATCTCATCTTTTTCCTTAAAAAAAAAAACAAATCTCATTTTTTGTTACTTATTTTATCTAAAGATTTTATGCTAACTAAAATTCCTTATTTTTAGGTAAAATTATTTTTAGATTTTTTTTTAAATTCTTTAATGGGCCGGCCCAAAAGCCCGTTGGGCCAGCCCATGAAGGCCCATAGGCCCGACAGCCCAACCCAATAAGGCCCAATGATATTTTTGGGAAGCCTAGCCCGGCCCAACCTGTATAAAACTATAGGGCTACTGGGCCGGCCTGATAGCCCGGCCCATTTTTACAGCTCTAATCAAGATAGTACATTGGCATATGTGCAGTAGTCAAACTAATTCTTTTATTTTGGAACAGAGGTAGTATATAATAAGGATCTTGCTAGCGAATGTCCTGCGAGTATTTTTGAGCAATCCTTAAACTTCTATTTTAAAAAATAAAATATTTCAATTCTCAATGTATATTTCGATAAAAATTTCACCAAAACTTACTATTTAAAATGCTTAAAGAGTATTCCGAGGTCACTCGTAACTATTTCTCATATGTTAAACAATCAATTTAAGAGTCCAAATACAAATAAAATAAAAAATATAAACCCTCAATTTAAAAAGAAAATGAAATTTTCTCCGAACTAAATTTCAAACTTGCTTTTGTTAAAGATTAAGTTGAATAATTAGCTAGCACATTATAACGTAATATGATAATGCACATGTAAATTAAACACTAATAGAATGCATTTGTGTGGAAACAGTAGATTACTATGTGATTTTTAACAATAATGTTATCATAACACGATTTTTTCACACAAAAGTCATATATATTCTACTATTTATTTATACATTCATCATTATGCACAAACTATTTAATAGTAGAGAATGTGACTTTTGTGTGAAAAAATTTGTGCTACAATAACATTGCTCGATTTTAATGATAGTTTGGTTGGTTCTATTGTATTGAAAAGAGACTTATCATTTATGTTGCGTCGAAGTAGAAAGACAACCTTTAGATTTATTAAAAATAGAATTTGAAAGAAAATCAATTGTGCATATGTTAGTCTCACGCCGATAGATAAATCATGATAAAATCTTCTAACAAAAAAAATCATGATAAAGTCAGTTTTTCAGCTATTACATCCTCTTTAATGAGTATTTTTCTAATTTTGTCATCTCTTTGTGATAAAATTGAGAAAAGGATGAACTCATTTTGGTGGGTCATAAATTGTAGAAAAAATCATTCGTACACCTCTATATAGTTAGCTTGGTCACAGCATATAATTGAGTTCAGATCAGCTCCAGTTTCCTTATCCTCCATTTTTCCAGTTTCCTTCATTGATGTGTGACACGTTTACAAATGATACTTGAACGGCTTGGATGAAAAAAACAACAACACCCTTCTCTCTTCTTCACTGTTCTTCGTTTTCCAAACAAACAACAAACTTTTCTTTTCTTCCTTCAAGCTTCAACAACAACAACAGCAACAACATAATTTCTTCTGTTTATGTTCTCTTCTCCTTAATTCCTCAATCAAAACACTCCTCTTCTCGCGAGTCTGTATTTTCTCCCTCGATTCCCAGTGTCAACCCCTCAATCGCGATTCCCAATTTCCTAATCGCCTCTCCATCTCTCCGATTTGCCGTTATATTGAAATTGAAGTTAGAATATATTTGGTTGTGTTGAAATTAAAAATCCAGAATCCAGCGGACAAGTGAAATTGAAGATTCTTTATTTGGTGGTGTTTGATGGCGGCGAGGAAAAAGATGTGGGATAATTACTTGTGCTTAAATAAATAAGTCTGAACCATTAAATTACAAACAAGGCGTTGGATGGCAAAAGAGGAATAGAGTTAAGAGAAAAATTGAAAGCTGAGAGAAGCAGTACGGTTGAGAAGAAGATGAACAGTGAAATGTTGATTTTGTATTTTTTACATCCAAACCGTTCAATTATCATTTACACACGTGTCACACATCTGTGAAGGAGACTGGAAAAATAGAGGATAAGGAAACTGGAGCTGATTTGAACTCCATATAGTTTGCGTTTGAGGAGCAATAGTATTTATTCTATCAAAAGTGCATATCGATATTGCATTGAAGAGATCATTGATACCACTACATGAAGTGCAGCAACACAGCAACAACTTACAACATGCAAGCCTCCTAAGATTGTCCAAATCTCAAAATGGGAGATATAAGTGCAACATTCTTACATCTTTTTCTATTCACAACAAGGTTTGTATTGTTATGTGTATAAGAGATGATCAAGATAGATTTGTGCTTGCTAAAACACTTAATGGTTCTCTCTAATTTGTGATGTTGATATTAGTGAAGCTCTTGGCCTCTTTAGTGCCTTAAATTGAATCCACGAGCTACAATTAGAAAATGTAACTTTGAGCTTAATTCCAAAAATGTTACAAGAAGAAAAGATGTCTATAACTCTTATTTTAAAAACTCGCGGGGTTAAGTTTACGAGGTAACCAGCATTTTACGGCATTTTATGAGGTTGTCCTCTCACAACAAATGTCATTTTATTCACACCAGTCATGGATCAAACCTTGAGCCAAATAGTTATAAGACCCAAAAATCCAAGTGCTACAAGTTAGCAATATAACATCACTTAACTCCATCTTTTTACGCCAATCCAAACCAAACCAAAAAAAATAAGTAATTGTCTCGACCAAGTATAAGATTCATTATTTCATTTTAGAAAACAAAAAGTCGCACGACCCACGATCATGTTTCGGGGGTTTCATAGCCAATATACCTATTTACGGCTAATGTGTTTACTGCTTATAGATGCTGGTAAGCTACATAGAGGTTACATGGTAGATATTATCAAAAAATAATTGCCAAAAAAAGTATATCAAGAAGTATCAACAATTTTTCCTGTCAAGATATCAGGCCAGCATTTTAGTTAGCAAAGAGAAATCTTAAGTCAGCCACCGTCAACTTCCCTAGAGCCTCGGAAGAGCTGCCTATAGTCCTATTAAAGGAGGGAGAGCAAAGGAAATGCCATTAATTATTATGACAAAATATGCAAATCACTTTCAATTCAATTATAGCTTCAAACTTACCCTTCAAATACTAGTTCCTTCTTCTCTTGTAGTTTCAAGATCCTCTCCTCAATTGTGTTTTCGATGACAAATCTCACAATTCTGTACATAAAAATAATGCCGGAACTTCAAAATAAAAGAACCAACCTACATGTTTTTCTAATAACTTTTCCATTTCTCTACAGTTTTCAATTTAGTGTTTAAATGCAAGAAGCAGTACCTGATTGGTTTGTATTGCCCTATCCGGTGAATTCTGTCCTGTGCCTGACGCTCCACTGCAGGGTTCCACCAAGGATCCATGAGGAAAACCTGAGATTGAGCAATAAACGAAGCCACATGTTTGAGCATGTGAGAAACCCAGCTTAAAAATGACAAAAGAGAATAAGAAAGTACACGTATGATTACTATCACAATCTACATCGAATGTTTAAAAACTGCAATGACAAAAACAAAAACAGCTTTATGCAAAAGGAGATTACTCACATGAGACGCGACGGTCAAATTAAGGGCAACACCTCCGGCTTTCAAGCTTATGAGAAAAATTTTGCACTCTGGGTCATCAGTAAATTTCTTAATAGCAACATCCCGAGCACCCATTGTCATGCTTCCATTCAATTGAACGCAAGATACACCTGACTGCAATTAGTTCACCGAGTCACTGGGTCACCATCCCAATGCATTGTCCATTTATTAATTAATAAAATATAACGTGAAAAAGCAAATTTACCTTTTGCAAGGAGTAGTTTATGAGATCCAAGAATGACGTGAACTGGCTAAAAACAATTGCTTTTGCTGAACCATCCCTTTCAACCATAAATCTAATTTCTTCTCTCTGCAACCATTTAAACTCAATCAGGTACAAGCGAAACAAGACATTGTGAAATATATGCACATGACAGACAATATACCAACTGACAAAAGCATTCTTTTGTTACGATGTAAGAAGACTATTTTTCCAGCTAATGCTTGTCAAACTACAGGTCTCTCTCCCAACCTCACTCCCCGTTCTCCCCACCCAAAGCTAACTACTCATACTTGCCAGGCATGATTGCATAAAGATGCTCAAAATCATATATGTTAGTATCAAAACAAATTTTTTATACATACCAATGCCTCTATTTTAGTACTAGTCTGAAAATTCTCGATTTGAATTCTGTTTAAAATGCTTGAAGATCTGAAACCCTTGATGGTTGTTTTATTAACCACGGCATCTTTGTTGGAAGTCAAATCAACGGTGAGTAGTGTAGAGCATGAGGGGCATGATACGCGTCCCAAAGAACCAGAGAAATCTATCAAGCATCCCTTGCAAAAAGTATGCTGACAAGAGGTAACCTGAATCAATGGGTAAAAGGAATTTGAAGGAAAATCAGCAGCACATTAAAATTAGCAGGAGGAACTTCTATATATACAAACATGAAATAAGTTTAATTAGAAAAAGCAAAGATGTACTAACCACAGGATCTTCAACAGTATCGTGACAAAGGCCACATTCTTTTTCACCATTACTAACCAAGTTTTCACCCTTTAATGCTGTGGCAGTTGGAGAATACACCACAAGATATGGATGATCCACAGCCTGTATATTTAAGCATGAGATGTATAAGATGCAGGGGAGAAAATCACATAAACCTTCAGGCAGTGGAGGTCTTTAACATATATTTTACAATAGGAAATATGGAAACTTACTTCCTAATTCCCAGATGCAATATGAGGATTAAAATTAAGCATAAAGCATATAACCATATTTCAAACAAACAGGTCATGCAGTTTTAAAATAAAATAAATGAATTGCTATCCTACTGTATCCGTCCAATTTATGTTATTATTCTTGCTAACAATTTCTGCATCCGAGTTTGCTTTGAAAAATTAATTTTAAAAATTAAAAGTTGATTGAGATGATTTCATATTCTAGGTGTAAGCTGAAGTTCAGGCTATATAGCTGCATTGCAAAATTATTTTCCAAACCAGAGTTAGATTCTAAATGAAATCACCAGATTTTACGACTATAAGTTCAAGAACTTAATACTATAGTTATGCATGGCCAATATTTCCAATGCGTCCATGATTTAGATGCGGATTATTATTCATGAACATTTGTCCAGATTTAAATCAGGGAAAAGATCAATAACACGGAGCAGTAAGTATCCAATTTATTATGTTCCCTTATCATCATCATCACCTGACGTAGTCGTGTGAGGAGGTCAAAAATATGAGCATAATTATTTGTCACAGTATTTGCTTCGACATACCTGCAAAAGAGAAAGTATATTAGTAAGACATGTCCGGAAAAAAAATCATGCAAGGATTTATTTATGTTGCCATTTCATAAGTTAAACAACTGTATACAGCTATTGAATTTGAGCATGGTTAAATAGAAAAGAAGAAACTTTTCCCATTGTCAAATATAAAATTAAAATAACCTCCACAAAACTTTCACAATGGCCCCTTTTCTTCTTGATGTAAATTATTTTATGTAAAAAAGATAAATGTAACAATGTGAGACAAGATAACAATAACCATTTTCCTTTACCAACTAAACAAATTGAAAAATTAACAAAAAACAGTTAAGCATGAAAGAAATTCAGAAGCAGTTTAACCTATGTTTATATTGCCTGTTAGAATACAAATCTCATTCTTGACATGTACATAATATATAGGTTCTATGTTTTAGATATAGTACAATAATTAGTGTGTACCATTACTATGTTCATGTACATCTCATATATAACTCATACATGGTTATTAAGATCACACTACAGCTCATAAGATTGCACAATGTGACACGACATCCATCGTTCACCGAGGGAGTGAGTGGAGAACTCGCTGGATGTGGCGCCGCAGTTGGCGTGACAACCAAACAAGTGAAATTGTATGAGCGTAGTTCTTCTCCCGCTACAAGCAAATGCATTATATAGTGCAATAATAAGTGTACCATTACTATGCTCATGTACCTCTCATATATAACTCATGTACGTAATTTGAAGAATTATGTTATCAATCAAATCTTCAACCCCTAATTTCAACTTATTTCATGGTATCAGTATTCCAAAGAAAGATTTATGGGCATACAGTTAGAAATTCCAGACAACCCTCATTAATAAATGGAACTGCTGAAGATTCACAAATTGGTGATTTGATTCACAAATTCAACTCCCCCAAATAAATATAGTGCCATTCATGTCAAACACATTTCAATTTCTTTGAATACAAAACTGCATTTTACCACATTTTAGGCAGTAAGATAAAGAATTTGACATACGTATTAAACTGTGCCTGACTTTCATTGTATAGTGATTCGTAATAGTCTTGCTCTTTTATATCCAGACTATCCCTCCTCAGTGAAACCTGCAAGTAGAAACGTAGTAGGGATAAATATGTAATCTCTCCATATGAAGAAATTCACACTTCGCCGTTGGGAAACAAGAACTTACGATCCTAGGAGGAAGTTCAAGATCAGCAGCCCTGCCTATTTTAGTTCGCCTTAAAACTATGCTCTTCAAAATTTTGTTTTTGAGCAATATCATAGCTCTTTTACCACTATTGCCATATCCGTGTGTTTGAATTGGTGTCGCGATATTCTAATCAAGATTAAACAAATAATAAAAAAAGAAACATTAGCTAAAACATCTTGTATAAAAACACGAGGAATGTGACTTCTCTCTCCAACTCTCTCTATTATGGAGAACGCAAAAAATGCAGAACTTACTTTGTTCCACCAGCAAAAATGCCTAACTGAACTGTGGGGGCAGTTTGGACATTCTTTAGAGGAGCTGCACAAGAGCACAGGTAAAGTGAGAATATAATCAGTAAACAATGCAATAATGTACAAAAAGGTTCCTCATTAAAGCACGCAAACAGAGAAAACACTCCAGCATGTTGATTAAGAAGCAGAAGAGGAGATACTCATACATTACAGGAATCACAACATTGCAAAGTTTGGAACATGAGTAAAAAGATTTATATATATAAAAGAATTTAGAATATTCTCAAAATAAGAAGGCGTCTGTCTCTGTTCACATGGGCAACAACCAGTAACATTGAGAAAAATAAGCTAACAACTCAGTTGCGTCCTTAGCAAATCAAGAGTGATAAACAAAGCAAACCAACAAAAAAAATAAATCAAATCCTTAGTAATAAATTATCAAGTCCTTAACCGAAATCACTGCCTGCAAACTTAGAATTCAAAAAGTACAATGAATATACTGAATGTAAGTCATACCTATGATCAAGTATCCTGCAATCACAGTCCTTGCACAGGTTATAGGAAAAAGGAACTATTTGCAGAAATCGTACCTGCAAACATGGCATTGCAGTCAAATTATGTTGATAAGCTATAGAAAACCTTCCATATCCCCCACATAACAGCTTTAGGAAGTGTTTCATTAGACAAATAAGATAAAAAACAATGAATACACTATTGCCAAAAAGACTGGTAATTTACCAAAGAATATAGCTCTCCAACACGATTCTGAAGGGGTGTACCACTTAATGCCCATTTGTAAGAAGACTCTAAAGCAAGAACTGCTTTAGTAGTGTTACAATGCCTAGATTTTATAAAGTGTGCCTATTTTCATATTAATGGAAAAACGAAGAAGTTAGCTCAATGAAATTTCAACAAGTTAAATAACATAATATGATGATGTCCTGATATAAAATAAAACAGAATAAGAAAAACCAATGTAGTTACAAAATTAAAACATTAAGCTTGAAGTTGAATCATAATCCCTTTTTTTCTTTCATTTCTTTCTATGGCAATAAGTAGGAGATAACAGATAACAATAGAAGTTTAATCAGGCATAGTTAAACAAGAAAGTAAGCAAACATCAGTTAGTTGAGCAATAGGGTTAAAGAATAGTAACAACAAAAAGATACAAAATGACTCTTCAATTTCATAAAATTAATAATATTCAGAAAGCCTAGTATAATTTCAATAGATTTCAACCATAATAGATTAACACAGACCTCATCCAATATGATCCTCTGCCACTTTACAGTATGCAAAAATGACTTCTCATTGCCTTCTACTCCGAGGCACATTTCCCCTTTCTTCTTCTTGATAGAGTTATGTTTCAACTCTCCATCCATCTTTGAACTCTGACCACTTTTATTTTTCTTGCTTTGCTTTGATTGTTTGCTTGTTTTAATAGCATTGGGCCCACAATGGTACTTCAGGTGAATATCTAACTTACTCGGCTTATATAGTTTTCCACAATATGGGCACTTCTCCTTAGGAGGCATCACATGCTTTCTGTACTCTGATTCAACAGTAGAATATGTTGTTATTACAAAATCATACTCCGAGAACTGTTCAGTAAAATTCTCTCTCTTCGGCCCATGATAAATCAGAACTTTGGTGCTTCCTTTCAAAGTAAATCGATCAATCTCACTACCCCACTGATTAACAGCAACCAGAGGACAAATGACAAGTGTTCCTTTGATCACAGGGAGGACTTTAGATGACCCTGGCGAATGTGATTGTTCATCTGATTCACAACTCATTTGTTGTAATTCACGCTTAGCAAGGACAAGGGCAATTGCTTGAATAGTTTTCCCCATGCCCATTTCATCAGCAAGGATTCCTCCTCTAGTTACGGAACTTTCCTGTTTCAAAGCCCAGGCTAACCATTCCCTTTGGTACCTCAACAAAGGAACAATCAGATCTGACGATGCCTCGGCCGTCTCATTCATCACTTCACTTTGATCCAAGGTAACGTCTTCCAACAAATTCTGATCAATCCATCTCTCATGTTCTTCTTTCCAAGCATGCCATAACAGCACTGGCTTAGGATCTCCCTTTTTTGTTTTCTTAGCTTTTGTCTTCCATGTCACGTTAGGTAACTCATTCTCCTCGAACACTCTACCTAAAGCATCTAAATCACTAAAATCTCTGATTCCTATCTTGGATTTTCTTCCTCTCTTTCTGGACTGTGCCATTATCCGTTTAGACAAAGACTCACTACCATCAGAAAAATCAGAATCATTATCTTCTCCATCAAAATCACTAACGCTTAAAGTTGGGTCTTGATTCAAGTCAAATGGGAAGTTCCCACCCAAGTCTTCAGCTGCATTGAATATTTCAAAGAGAAGTTTTTCAGCTATGTAACCAGGTAGAAACTTACCACAAAATTTGTAGTATAAAAGGGTTCTATTTATCATCTCAATAGAAGAAAAAAAATGTTATCCGGTAAATTTACTCCTCATTCAAAGTCCAATCATAAGATAATTGAAATCATAAACAGACTACCATATCATAAACATTTCGTCAAGTTTAAAACCACAATCATTTCCTTCGTAATATAAACTAGATAACACTTGCAACATCTTAAACAGATAAACCATTACAGAATTTCAAACAAACGTAAAAAAAAGGCAAGAAATATACCTTCATAATCAGAATCTGATTTCAAAGACACAGCATGATCATCTTCGTCGGTATCAATGTCAATCTTTCCATCAGTATCATCAATCATCGGCTTCTTCCCCTTCCTATCCGCTAATTCATACATAAAACATCGAACCAAATAACAAAATAATCAGTAATCAGCAATCAATAACACAGTACAGTACACTACATTTGGAATTCAAAATGACAATTTTCAACTCAACTCAACACCAAACCAAACAAAAACAAAAATCCAAATAAAACACAATAAATTGCATCTCCATTCTTTAACCCTAAATCACAACAATCAAACATCCACCCTAATTATCTCAAATCAGATTTCTTTCAAAACATTTGACCAAAAAAATGAACAGTGAAATAACAAAAAATTCGAACGTTTCAGAATTCTTTACATTTTCTTACACTACTAACAAAGTAAACAGTAAACATCAAAATGAATAACGAAACAAGAGAAAAACAATAAAAAAAAAAATGAGAAAAAGAAAATAAAAAGAGTAAAGGTAAGAACGAATTCGTTACCGGAATCGTTATCATCGGAAACGCGTCGACGAGAACGAAGTTCCATTGACGAAGCGAACGAAGAAGAATGAGAAAGTGATTTTAGGGTTTTTCAATTGAGTAACCGTTTTATAGCGAAGATGAATGAAATGATAAAGCACGCTTCGCTAGGCAAAATGTTTCACACACTATTATGTCTGAATCGGCGGGAAGAGACTCTGTGTATGTATAACCGTGTGGTTCGGTGTGTGATTCTCTGTGATGTGGACCATGGTAATGTATGTGTTAGTCAATTTATTTATGTTATCTTTTTTTTTATTAATTATTAATTTTTTAATTTACTAAAAATGGTGCTAGATTCTTGTGATTGATTGACTAAATAATATTTTGGTCAAAAATAAAATTGACTAAATAAATACGTATCTAGCAATTATTAATTTACTAAACGTGTACTAGTTTTTTTTTTTTTTTTTGACTAATAGTGTACTAGTTAAGAGCTGAGATAGTAATTTTATATACTCCTATATTAAATTCATTTTAAAATTATTTAAGGAAAAAAAAAAGACTTCAATTTTCATGCATATTTTTAATTTAAAATGATAACTACAAAAAATTTCCTGTAAGTTGTAGAATAGTTTAGAATTGAGTCCGGACTCGGAACTCGATTTAAAATTGATATACTTCCTCCGTTATAGTATATAAGCAAAAACGCACTTTTTAGGTTTATTGTAAAATTAATGTATTTGGACAATTTATTGTCTAGATACATTAATTATACAATGAACTTTAAAAGTGGATTTTTAGTTATATATTGTAACGGAGGGAGTAATTGACAACACGTTGAAGTATTTAATGAAATTGGACATATTGGAGTAGTCACATTGTTTTTTAAACTAATATTGTAGCCTGGAATTGCTAATGGTCTTCTATTTGGACTTATTATTTATGGTCCCGATGTAGACAAACACACCTGTAGACAATATCAAGCTAAGGCGAAGCAAATTTGGTGTTGTCGTATTTTCCACGATTTTAACACTTTTAATTTAAGGTTGTGAATCTAAAATTTGTGGTTGTGATTATTTAAGTGATCTTATAACTTTATTAATTTAAATTGTCCAATCAATAATTAAAAGTTCGAGATTGAAAATGGTGTGAAAACTTTGTGATTATCTAGTGCATTGCATCCCAATCCAAGCTAAGGTAGTCGGCACTCGGCACGCCATAGCAGCAACCTAGGTGTTTTCTATTTTTTTCCTTTTTTTGATAAGTTTAGATTTCACCAGCATAATTTACTATTTAATTAAAGAGAGGTTGACAAAAACCGTTTTTTTTACCAAAGGAGCGTAGTTTTTATAGCTTATTACCAACTAGTGCAGTTTTCAAATTTTATAATAAAAGGGGATAAATTGTTATTACCAATGATGGTTTTTTTTATTATGAAAGTCGTCGCTACTATTGACAACCTTATTTTGTATCACACTTGTAGGAACTATGTTTAGAACATATTAAACAAAATAAAAAACATTAAAAAAAATCGTCAATGACACTGATGACTTAGTCCATTTTAATAAAATAAAAATAAAAAAATTGAAAACTACACCGATTTAATAATAAGCTAAAGAAACTACACTCTTTTAGAAAAAAAAAACACAAAACCAGATGTATTTGCATCATGCTTGTTTCTTAAATGATTCTTGCAGGTTCTAGAGAAATATCCATTCAGTTCAGGAATGTCTTTTATGTAGTAAAGTTAGGAAAACTTACCATATTCTATTGTAGAAAGTAGAAACATCCATGGAAGAATTTCCCCTCTTTTTATGTGTGTAAAATTGTGACACTAAATTCAGTATTGCATTTGAATTTTGTGCTATTAATTATCTTTGGCATTCCTTACTATATATAATTCTCACATTATTTGTAGTCACATCTTGCTTACTTGAATTGCCAACAGAACCTGATCTCATAAACAATATGGTGCATCATTGTATATTGCTTAATTAGCACAATCTTCTACAAGGAAATCCTATGCTAGTTTTCCAACTATGAAAGCATTTTTGAAACATGTAAGTTTGGCATTACAACTGCTGCGAGAATCTAATGAGTTTTTACTTTTTAATCAAATATCTGCATGTGGAATTAGTGTTTAGAATCCTAAGAAGTACCAACATGATTCCAAAGAATCTATTGTATCATGTTCTTATAATGCGGGGTTTTTGTAGTATTTAGTATCTAGGCTAAACTGTTCATTTGGTCCCTTACGTTTATTTTAGGTTTGAATCAAGTCCCTTACGTTTTAAAAGTTTGAATTTGGTCCCTCACGTTATCAACGTTTGCATTAGTTAGTCTCTTCCGTCAAATTTTTCACTAATTTCGTTTGATCCTTACACGTGGCTGACGGTTTGGATAGGTGGAAGTGATTTTGGACACGTTGACAGCCATATAATAAACAAAACCCTCACAAATAGAAAAAAAGAGTTAGTGTTTGCAAAGGTCTTTGTCGTATTTTTTTTCTATTTGCGAATGTTCTGTTTATTATATGGCATTCCACGTGTCCAAAATCACTTCCACATGTGTAAACTGTCAGCCATGTGTAAGGATCAAACAAAGTTAGTGAAAAATTTGACGGAAGGGACTAACTAATGCAAATGTTGATAACGCGAGGGACCAAATTCAAACTTTTAAAACGTAAGGGACCTGATTCAAACCTAAAATAAACGAAAGGGATCAAATGAACAGTTTAACCTAGTATCTAATAATTGTTGTTGTTGCTATTTGAAATATATATCTAGCTCTTACAATTAAATTTGTGATCTCAAAATATACAACATTTGATTGATACACTTCTAGCTGAGAAGGCTCTCTTTTGGCTAATGAGAACGGGACAAACTTGCATATTATGAGATTATAACTAATAAGGATAATTTAAGAGAATGATCTTAATCTCATGCATATAACCGTATGATCCCATTGACTTTATAGGAGCGCAAAATCTTCATTGATTATAATAAAAGTGTTACAAACTTTAAATTCCATAAAATAATTTACGGAAATAATCACAAAAAAATACTTATATTTCACGTTACCAATTGATTTGAGGTATATTTTGAACACATTAGCTAAATTATAACACAACTTCATAAATCCATCGATGTTTAATGTTTACCGTCGCCTCCTCCACCAACACCGGTACCGGTACCAGTTCCTTGGCCAGATCCACCTCCTACGCCAACCCCAATTCCAATGCCGATTCCTATACCAATTCCTCCTCCACCACCATGACCTCCACCAGCGCCTATACCTGCTCCATGTCCACTTCCTACACCACCACCTGCACCAAAACCTCCACCATGTCCTGAACCTCCACCTACTCCTCCTCCCCCTCCACCGCCTCCACCTCCACCACCACCACCTACTCCACCGGCTCCTCCGCCAACACCAGCTCCGAACCCTCCACCATGTCCTGATCCACCATTGGAACCACCACCGCCTCCTCCACCTCCTCCTCCGCCGCCGCCACCACCAATGCCTCCACCACCTACACCAGCGCCAAATCCTCCGCCATGTCCTGAGCCACCACCTACTCCACCTCCACCACCACTACCTCCTCCGCCGCCACCACCAATACCGCCTCCTGCACCTCCACCACCTACACCAGCGCCAAATCCTCCACCTTGTCCTGAACCACCACCGACTCCTCCTCCACCACCACTACCTCCACCTCCACCACCACCAATGCCTCCTCCAGCTCCACCACCTACACCTCCACCAGCGCCAAATCCTCCACCATGTCCCGAACCACCACCTAACCCACCTCCACCACCACTACCTCCTCCTCCACCTGCACCAATGCCTCCTCCAGCTCCACCTCCTACACCTCCACCAGCACCAAAACCCCCTCCATGCCCAGAGCCACCGCCCAATCCACCCCCACCACCACTTCCTCCACCACCCCCACCGCCAAGGCCTCCTCCACCTCCACCAACACCTCCACCGGCGCCAAATCCTCCACCTTGTCCTGAGCCACCACCTAATCCACCTCCACCACCACTACCTCCTCCTCCTCCACCACCTAAACCCCCACCACCGCCTAAGCCACCTCCAAGTCCTCCACCACCGCCAAAACCTCCTCCTCTTCCTCCACCACGACCTCCTCCAAGTCCTCCACCACCACCGAAACCTCCTCCTCTTCCACCTCCGAAACCACCTCCTCTTCCACCTCCACCTCCAAAACCGCCACGACGACCACCCCAACCCCTACAACGAGGTCCACGACAATCATCATCACCAAACCTTTCTTTGTCAAGCTTGTGATCACCAAGAGTGATCATGCTAAGATTAAGAACAATGCAGAGAACGAGAACACTCACACAAAACCATTTCCCTTGGGAACCCATAATGCCCAAATAGAAATGAAAAACTGTTTGAAACGTTTGCTGTTGTACTTTGCTGCTCTAGTAGATTTGAACACTATGGTTTTATAGGCTTCCTCCAATATGAATGTGTGTATTAAATTTTGCGTGTTGTGAACCGTTGGGGGAGTAGAGCGAAGCATTAAACCCTTAAACAAGTGGAACAATAATGAAAGTCAAAACTTTCCAATGTGGACTCTGGTTGCATGTGGTATGCTGCTAGCTTCACTCATTTTTGTATTGTATATATCTTTTCTCATAATGTAGGGATATTCATTTATGTTATGTATAAGCCAACACGTTGAATATTGGCCTTCATAAATTGATGTGATGTTCGTATTTATTGAAAAGAGAACTCATAAGCTATGCATATGTAAACTAATATTAATCCCACCGTCTCTTTTTACATTCTGGGGGTTTCAATATTCCATGCATTTCTTTGAATAATTAAGCTTGATAGTAAAAAAAGAATGTACATAAATCATACCATTATATAAGTTATAACAAATGAAATAGGGTTCCGAAAAAAAAAAATACTAGCAAAGTCTTATAAGTATAAATGGCAGCTATCAGGAACATTATTGGAGTGATCGGGGTTTTAACCTTAGATTCTACATTTCTTCACATTTAAATGTGTGAATCTAGTCACTATACTACCTCACCTAAAAAAAAATACTAGCAAAATACCTTACTATATTTTGTAGTAAAAAACTAATTTTATATAAAAAAATGTGGTGAATAGATAAAATATGTTAGTATAATTTACTAAAACAAATCAAACTAAACATTTTAAAATGATTTGGATTTTTTTTTTTTTGGAAAAGCCAAAGGAAATTTTATTAAAAAAAGGCATAAGATATGCCAACAAAATTACAAAGCAGTGTGAGACAAAAACACTTTGCCAAAGAAAAACACATATGCTGCTCCTCTATTGTCTTGGAACAAAATACCAATGCATTCCTCTTTTGGACTTTTAGTGTTTTGGCCATAAACTCTATATGTGTATTTTTTAGTATAGGGTTTTTCATATGTCTTAAACTTAGCTAGACACATCACCCCCTTGTTCTAAATATTTGTATAAAAAAACTTTTGGTTTCTCAAAATTTTTAGGTAGATATATGTGGCGGAGTTATGAGGTATTTTGGAAGGGTTACAAATGGCTTGGTTGCATGATTATCAAAAAGTGGAACTTCACGTAGATTTTAAAGTAGTTGTTATAAACTATGAAGAATAAACACTGACACGAATATTGGATGACACAGATACTAACACATTGACACTAATAATAATTTGAAAAAATAATATAATTAAGTGTAATTATAAGTCGGAGGCCAACACAGACACGTGTCTGACACATGACACGGTTAATTTGAAGAGTATCCATATTCCATAGGTTGTTAATACTTTGAATAGTGATTGTTTGGGAGGAGTTGCAAGTTGGAGATTGATTCAGAGGTTTCGACTCCTTCTAGAGTCGGAGTGGGAAGTTCGGGTGTGTCAATGTCACTCATACTGCAAAGCCAATATATGTGAGGACAAACTTGCTAATATCAGTAGTGAGCACGAGCCCGAGTTGACGATTAATGAGCAATATTTTTTTTAGCATTTACTCTTAAATTGATTATTAACTAGTTTGACCTCTCTTCAATCTAAAAATAAAAAAATTATCGTTCTTTAAATTTCACTCTCTAATAATTATTGTACATATTAATTTCAAAATATTATATTTTTTATTTATTTATAAAAACTTTAAACGAAGTCATTTTAAAGAAAATTGTAATAAAATTGATCAAAATCAACATAGATATTGCAATAACTCTAGTACAATTTCTTTGTCATTCTTCAAAATTCAAATACTGTACAGTAACGAAAGTCAAGGCTAGCACATGACACGGAAATAACTTTGTCAACTCTACCGACGAATCGTTATCAACCAAACTACTTCTCTGCGTGGAATTAAATTTTCTTCTACTTCTTTTTTTGATTACAATTTGCTGTGCTACTTTGCACCCCCCAAGACATAAAATTTATTAAATTCTTCACCACACATGCAATTAAATTTCTTTTTTCAACCAAGTGACAGCTCAAATTGTTAGTGAGTTTTACTAAAGAACTGACGAGAAAATTCAAGTTTGATTTTTATGTGAAATATCTTTTTGTTAGACTTTGCTTATTTCACCACTGAACTCAGATTATTAAGATCTCTTCCTCTAAAAATTGAAGGATTAACAAAACAAAACAAAAAAAAAATCTCCAAATTGCTGATTTATTTTAAGTAAAGATTAGTTGTTTTAGGGCAAAGTAACTATACTCGAGGGCAAGAATATGTTGAGTCGAAAGTCTGATAATGCGAGTTTTATCTTTTTGAAAGATTATATAGCTTGTTGAAATAACCTATCAGCCTACTTAAAAATCGGTTTGTTTCATATGAGTATTTAAATAAGTAATTTGATATATGTTCAAATAGATTAACAAGCTAATAAATCAATAAAATTAGGAAAGTGCTAAAAAGTATTCTTAAAGAAATTGTTCAAAAGGAAAATATAAAAATGTTGGCTTTAAAAATAGTATATTTGACGATTTTAAAGTTAAAAAGTTGTCACTTTCAATACAAAATGTATATATTTTACATCTTTAACTTAATACTTTTATGACATTTGTATAATCTCAAAACTTATAACACTTATGTTCAAAGGTGAGAGATTTAATTACCTTCGACGATAGCATAAGAGTAAATTTGAATTAGCTGCCATGAGTATAATTCAATTAGTCTCATGCATTTTATATGCATGGTCATGATTTGAATTTGGATCTTCCACTTCTTTTTTTTGACATAGATTTGGATCTTCCACTTATTCACTTTAAGAAGTGAAATTTTAGCCATTGGAAAAAAAATTAAGATTTCATATTGGAAGGTAAGTTAGTGATTTCTAGAATTAGTAAGGATAAAAAAGTAATTATGTCAAGATTAGATTACTAATTAACTAGAAGAACAAAGAGCATTTTAATTAGTAATTTTGGAGATCACAAGTACTACAACATGTTATTGATTAAACAACATTTAACTCTATTATATATATTCCACAAACAATATCATGGATTAATATGTATAATTGAACAAACGAAAAATTGGATAGGTAAGTCTTTTAAATAGGAAAAAATGAATAATTAAATAGAAATACTAATTGTGGTGTCCCACTGCTTTGCCACACTGAGGTGCATTGCTTGGAATTGGGTACTCATCTCTCCATGAATTTGCAGTGGAATACACTCTAAGATAAAATTGTTGGCCCAAATACTGTCTAGCCCAATTCTCAGATCTCACATTCCACATTCCTACATTGTCCAATGGCATGTACAGTGCAGTCCATGACTTTGGATACACCTGTGTAATAATAGCATACAAACACAAATCCATAAATAGAATTCTCATTTTGCCACCCTACTTATTTTCTCGCGTGCCTTACGATTTTACTAAAATATCATTGTCTGCTACTTAGATAGCGGATACACTCAAAAACACCCTACCATTATAACGTCAGCTACTTAAGTAGTGGACGACATTTTTCAAAAACTTCTAATTTTTATAACGTCCGTTACTTAAGTGGCGGAAGGGTAAAATGAGAAACGCGTAATTTTTATATCAACAAACTACCTGAACTGTGCAACGAGAAATTGTATCTCTTAAATTGTAGTTTAGTCTGCTTGCAGCTGACCATTGTCCTCCATCCATCCTGCAAATTCCAATAAAAATGAGAATACATAAGTGCTAAAATCACTAAAAACTGTGAAGGGTCAAAATCGCATAATTGCAATATTTAGGAGGTTAAAAGTGTAATTAAATCTTTTATTTGCCGCTTAAAGTAAATCACATACTTTCTAAAAAATCATAAAACAATTTTTTTAACTAAAATGTCTTATTGTAATAAGAGTTTGCTAGAAGAAAAAAAATAATATTAGGTAGTTTGAGACACAAACACAAATGTGTTGATATTTTAAAGTGTTGATACAAATCAATAGTTCAATCATGGCACATAAATTAGTGAACTTACCCTACTACAAAGAAACTGTGTCCATCAATGTGCCATGATTGCAAAGTGTCTTCAGGATTCTCAAAAACAACCTCTACAAAACCTCGAAAATCGGCCTCCATGACAGAAGTTTGAAGATAACCGCCTCCGCCGGTGGGGTTGTCTGAGATACTTCCAAGTGAAAACACCCCTTGGATCTTGAAGTAATCAGCTAGTTTAAGTGGTGTATCAGATGGGATAAAGGACACACTGTTTACAGCATATCTTTGTTTTCCATTGATAATTGGAGCAGAATTTTGAAGTCTAATTGTACGTGTTGTGTTTATCATTCCATAATGGTATGATCCTTGTGGATTTGGTCTTGGCCCACTTGCTGTAAGATTCCTCCTGATTCAATTAATCATTTATTAAAGTCAGCATGAAACAATATATTTCAGATATCAGTATAGCACTGACATTTTAGATTGAAGGTGTGTCCAGTGTACAACACGAGTCAATATTAGACACTGACACATATGATTACATTCAATAACTTCTACTTTCTTGTATTATTATCGATGTTTACATATTTGTGTCAGTGTTGAGTGTACCTGTACCACCGGATCTAGCGCAAGTGGTTGGTGCGCAATGTATGTTAAAAGTACTCACTAAATTGACACAAAAGTTTATTCTACAATCACTGGATCACATTGTTAGACAATGTATCGTTTAACTTACGAACTAAACAGTCCCTATGAACATAGCTCACAGGGGAGAATTTCTAACCACTAGGCTACTTGACCATAAATAAAAACTTACGAAAAAATAAATAAATACCTAAGAGACCGAGCTTGTTCAACGGACCAATCAATCTCAATTGTCGGTCCACCAGGGAAAGGACCAGAAACACTTCCTGCTGAGTTACTGTAATGAAGAATGGATGAAGCATTCAAAACTTGTGAGGTGAATCTTGATGTGACAACAATGTAGTAGTTATTTGGTGGTTGATCAGCAGTAACTAATACAGAATAAGTCTGCCCCAAATGAATGTCAAGTGAATCATAAGTGTTTTGGAGTGAATGAGTTCCTTCCACCTCAACTAGCTTCATCTTATGCCCTTCGATTCTAAAATTTATCGAAGTAGTAAGTCCCACGTTTGATATCCGAAATCGGTAAGTCTTGCCTGCAAACAATCAAGTAGGTATTTATGCACACGCGTAACTTCTACAATCATTCTAACAAATTTATTTAATCTTGCAAAATATCTCGACAAACTGAATTTTTTTAAATAATCGCATAAAATTTTGTGACTTCAATTATTTGTATCGAAAAAAGCGGATAGACAGACACGTTAGTATCTGATTACTAACATTTGCCATTAAAATAGAAAAATCGGCTACATCTGCTATACCTTGATCAACCGTGAATGTGTAAGCATTGGAACCGTGGCCGTTGATGATGAGTCCATCGGGGAAAGGAAGATCACTTCCACTATCTAAAATTGCTCTCAAATCCTATAAAAAAAAGATAAACACAAATTAAGAGATAATTAACTCAAAATTTCTTAAACAATGAAGGTTGTTTCTTAGTTAAAACTTAACTGTGTGATTTTTCTTATACCAATCTCCTGCCAATATGGTGAAATCTCCTGATGGAGGATCAAAAGGCACAGGAATCACCGAACGACTAGCGATTTTGAAACCGCCGTAACCACCTGCTGCTTTGTGGAATGCAAGGGAAGGAAAGTAGAAATAGCTACCAATCTGATCTTTTACTTGAAGAATATAAGTGAAGTTCCGTCCTGGTGAGATTGGACAATTTGTACCATACACTCCATCCTGCCATGAGTTTCTTCTCTGCAGCACTCCATTCCTATAGATTCAATCACATAAGTCTAAAAACTAAATTATCATCACATGAATAATATATACACTAATTTTGGCCTTGGAGTTTGCTACTTAAGGTCTCAGGTTCGAATCCTCCTGATGCCACTTTCTGTGTTGGGCCAGTCTATACATAGCAAACTAAGCTCTGGCTTTAAATGGACACCCGCACAAGTGGGAGACGGGATTGTTGTCCCTCAGACTAGTTGGTCCTTGATCAGGGAATAGTTTTATATTTCAATCAGGCAAATAGACACTTAAGTTCTAATTAAAGTATCCCAATATTTATCTAATCATATAAACTTCTAGATGAGCAAATCATCAATTTAGTCTCTAAAATTGTAGACGTCAGGTAAGTTGCTCTTTTAGTCCCCAAAATAAGTTCAGATGGACTTAAAGGATTTTCAATTCTAACAATCATTTAGAATTTCAAAGATTTTAGTAATAAATTGAATAAACGTACGATTTCTAATATTAAATACATGTTTGGTATTATATGACTTTGTCGAAATTACAGTGAGACATCTTGATTTTGCAAAATTTGCAAACCATCATGATTTTGGAAATGCTACAAAAACCATGACTTTGAAAAAGTTACACTCTAGCTTTTGCAAGATCATAGTGGTTCACTATTATTTCGGAAAATCCATCGTGATACCAATTACCAAACATGCACTTTGCCGATCACCTCACATTGCAAAATTTGAATGGAACATAGTCTAATAGAAAACAAATGTTAGTTACAGTCCAGCAGTTTTTTCAAAGATATCTAGTATCTAGATCTACCAATTACCATACAAAATACTAAGTGCATGTTTGGTATCAAGGTGGATATGTTAGAATCACGGTGAGTCACCGTGAGTCAGACATATCTACTGTATACCAAACATAGGCTAAATGTTGCCAAAAAAAGAGTAAAAATAGTATTATTTTCTTCAAATTCTTTTATGCAAGTGAGGCTTTATTATTGGAATAAACAAGAAACAAGACTAACCAAGATATAAGGAAAGGTTCATCCAAGCTATTGAAAACATTGATAATCAAGTTATCATTAGTCACTGACTCAATCTGTGGCCCTGGAAATTGTCCATTTATCAATATCCCCTGCATATATATTCCCCAAACCAAAAATATTAATCTCATTCATAAGAAGAAAAAAAATGTTATAAATAAATAATGATTAAAAAAAATAAAAATTAAAGTACCTGTTGTTTAACTCCAAGTGGATAAATATCACCATAAGTAACATTCCAAGTATAAAATCTATAAGGATCTTCTCCACTAACACATGCAACTAGTAACACTAAGAACAACAAGAGACAACATTCTTTGGAGTAACCCATTTCTCAGTTATAAAATCACAACTTTGAAACCAAAACCAAATCTACCACTTTCAATTGAATTTGTGCAAAGAAAAGTAGTCACTGGCTACTACTTTTCTTTTACCTTTTGCTTTAGAACACTGTCATGTCCTACAAATATTATCATATATGTAAAGATTGATAATAATAATATAATGTCGGTGTATAAATTGTTCTACTTAATAAGCAATGGATACCTCTTGTTTGTGGCATAAATGAGTTGTACCAAATATAGTGTACACTTTTAAAGTGTGTCAGCATTAAATTAAACACAGCTAAGTTATTGATGTTACATTGTTACTTACTATAGAAGAAATTAAAAGCAAAAGAATCCATAAGAGAATTAACAAAAAAATATTATGGACTTGGAAGAACATTTGCTTTTGGTGTGAAAAGAAAAATGTTATTATAATGATAATGATAGAAGAAGATAATAATTTAAAATGCTAAACTAAGTAGGTTACTCATTACATTTGTAGCTTAAATGCAATTATGCAAGGTTTAATTTTAATTAGTTTTTTTTAACTTTAACCTGATTAAGCTGGCATATCATTGATTGTTGTCAACAAAAAACATATAATTGATTAATCATGTGATAAACATGTGCTTTTCTTTTTTGGTACAAACGGATGAAAATGTTACTATAACATGGAATAGTGCATTAGGAGGGTCTACATGTTTGAAAAACAAGGTTTGGCATTGATAGCAGCAGGTACCAAAATCTTTCTTGCAAGAGACAGTGACATGAATAATTTAACTTATAGATTAATAGGCATGCATTCAATCAAGGTATAAAATAATTTTTATTATGTCCCGTGAATTTAACTCAGTTGGTAGGACATTGTATTAGAAGGTTCAAACTTCGGTCATCCCACTTATCCACCTTATAGGTGGAATTTATAGTCACCAGGCTAAATGAAAAAAAAAAAGAATAATAATAATTTTTATGCGGTCATTTGATAAGAATCAATCATTCTATCATATTATACAATTAACTTGAGAATAACTTTGTGTTTTAGAATAAAATTATTCAACTAATAAATAATTGATAAATGAAGCACCTCTAATTTTATGAAACAAAATTATAAATTAATATAATAAGCTATAAATCAACTTATTTGTGTTACCAAATAAACACTTAAAGAATTCGTGAATATATTTGGCCAAATAAATAATACTCCTACCTTGATTGCCCATAATATGAGTTGATTGCTACATGATCCTTTCTAGGGGTGTAAGCGGATCAGAAAAATTCAATTGAACCGATGATCCAAACCAATCCAAACCGAAAAAAAACCGATATTTATGGTTCGGATCAAAAACCAAACCGAACCAATTGAAAACCGAAGTGGTTTGGTTCGGTTTTCGGATCCATTTTTCAGATCTAATGGACAAACCAAACCAATATATAGTATATATGTTAAATTATTTTTTAGGCATGTCATATCTATCAAAAACTACAACTGACCTAATTACTTCTAAAAATTAAAATAAAATTTGGCTTAACTTAAAAACGCAAACTTAGAAACACGTACAGCTGCAAACGCAAACTCAGAAACGCTGCTCTCATCTCACATCACCTCATCCTCAAGCTGCTCTCAACACTACGCAAACTCTCACGTCATGTTGCTGCTCTCATCTCAAACCCTCATTATGGTAACTTCTCAAGCGTTGTTTTAATTTATTTCATTTTTTCCGATTTAAGTGAGAATATATTTTAAGTTTTATTTTTATTGCACTTTATAATTTGAAGAACTTATGAACTTAATTTCAATATAGTTGTGTTTTGTATTTGATGAACTTATGAACTTAATTTCAATATGGTTGTATTATGTATTTGATGAACTTAAGCGAAAAAAATTGTATTTTGTAGTTGATGAGCTTATGGGAAAAAATATATGAGGAAAAAAATAATAGTATGAAATACATCGGAAAAAACCGATTAAAATATCCGAACCAAACCAAACTGATGCGTTTGGTTCGGATTCATTTTTGAAAAACACTAAAATCCAAACCAAACCGAACCAATCGAAGATTCATTGGTTCGGACATCGGATTCACTCAAAACCGATCCAAACCGGTCCAATTATGTGGTCATTTGATAAGAATCAATCATTCTATCATATTATACAATTAACTTGAGAATAACTTTGTGTTTTAGAATAAAATTATTCAACTAATAAATAATTGATAAATGAAGCACCTCTAATTTTATGAAACAAAATTATAAATCAATATAATAAGCTATAAATCAACTTATTTGTGTTACCAAATAAACACTTAAAGAATTCGTGAATATATTTGGCCAAATAAATAATACTCCTACCTTGATTGCCCATAATATGAGTTGATTGCTACATGATCCTTTCTAAATTGAAAATCCCTTTGTTGAGAAATAAACGCATTATTGAAGCATCACTGAAGAGGGAACCGTCAAATAGGTGAATTGAGTGTGCAGGGCCGGCTTTAGGGAGGTGCAAACAGCTCTTCCAAGTTGGGCCTCCAATTTTTTGGGGCTTAGAATCTTTTTTAATTTTTTACCTGGGGGATGGAAACAACAAGTCAATGGAGGTGTAAACAGCAAGTTAGAATTCTACTTCCACCAGCCCAGCCCAAGCCCAATCAGACTTGCTGTTTGCACATTCCTAAACTACACTGACTTGCTGTTTGAGCCTCCAAGATAAATTTTCTTATTTTTTTTATTTACAATTTAAATTGGGATTTTCTATTTTATAAAAAAAAAATCATTTATATTTCATTATAAAACCATTTTTACTATGAGATTCGGACCTCTAGTTTAACTCATTAATACAATTTCCATCATTGAATTGAGATTGGATAACAAAAAACCATTTAAAATAATTTCCAAATAGAGGAAAGGGGCAAAATTGTGTGCGAAAATGCTTAGGTATTCTCTCGTTTTTTCATCAAATATGCACTGTTGATTAAATCTAATGGCGTACTTTTCCAATAGTATTGACCACAAACATTTTATGCTTCTTTAGTCGACCACGTACCATTTACTTGTTTCATAAATATTTTTTTGCACTGTTACATTACATGTGGATCCCACTATGGGATTCGTATCTACAAAACAATTAATTTCTCAAAGATGAAAGTATATTTTCAATTTGATATAAAAAATAGGAATACAATATTAATAATAAATTGGTTAAAGTGGTAAGGATTTTGTGATTAGGAGGAGTTTAATTTCTAGTTATGCATATGGAAAAAATTCGATCGGAAATTAGTCGTCGACGTCGTTAATAGCGGTGAAAATTTCTAGTTATGCATATGGAAAAAATTCGATCGGATTTAGTTATGCATTTACTCGTCTATTGTGCGCCACCGAATGGAAATTAGTCGTCGACGTCGTTAATAGCGGTGAAAATTTCGTAACAATACATTGATAACTAAAAAAAAATAAAAATAGAATATACTATACTATACTAAAAAAAAATTGCTATTTTTTCTTTACTATTCTTACCACCAGTTTAATATAATTTGAGGATAGATATGGCAAAGTGGTTCCAGCTTCCTCTCGATCACAGTTGTGGAGATTAAACTGTGGTCTTCTCTATTAAAATCAACATTAATCACCAATAAAATAACTAACGATTGATTATAATACATATCGTAAAAAAATAAAGTATATGCGAAGTATTTACTATTTATAGCTACTTTATCATGATTAATCTAGTTATGAATCTGGCTAACACAATAAATATTATTTTTATGCACAATAAATATTACTTCCTCCAAAAAAATTTAAGTATCCATTTTGAATAGTAACACCAAATTAAAAAAGTTTATTTTTTTATGTACTAAAACTATTTTTTAAAAAAATAGTTTTCTTAATATATAGTATTAATTAGTTTTATTGACAAAAGTTACAATTGACAAATAGTACTCTTAAAACATTAAATGGACAGTAAAATAGGAACGCTAAATACGATATTTTGGACACTTAAAAAGAAAACGGATGGAGTATATTTTTACTATCAGTTTAATCTAGTTCGGGGGTCAGTTTTAGTATCAAGTAGTTTCAGCCTCCACCCGATTGCAGTTGTGGGGAATTGAACGTGGTCCTTCCTACTAAATTCAGCATCGGTCACCGCTGAGCCAACTAACAGTTGGTAATATTTTGTTATTTTAACACAATGAAAAATTTAGTAAATTGTGTATGGGCATAAGTATGATCTGCATTTTCGTCTTGAAACTATTTTAGAGGGGTATTCTCCCAAATTATCCCCAATAGAAAAATTTCTCGGTCTCAGATTCTCAACCGGAGTAGTCTAATGTGAGTACTAACTCCGCATACATATTCAAATTGACAATTTTTTTGGGGTACAACATACAAAGTGATATCTTTATAATAGTCCATTATTTTTTTTAGGAAAAAAAAAAAAAGGCTAAAGCCCAATTACACAAAGATCAAACGAGAAATAAAAACTCCATTTAAATCATCTGGATACAAGCTAATCATCAGATCAGGCGGTTGACGAAATAGACGCAAAACTTCTTTAGAATCACATGCTAGCGAAGCCAAACCATCCGCAATTTTATTCGCTTCCCGATACACATGCTTAAGAAAAAAAAATCCTTTTTTATCATCTCAATCATAACATTTTTTATTTTTCTTAGGAAAAAAAAAATCAATTTTTCTAAAAAATGTTAATAAAGTAGTTATGGTTCATAAGACAAAGGGTGCATTTGTTTTAGCTTTTAAAAAAATGGATTTTGTAAAATCGTTTTTTTAAAATATTACAAGTTTTTTTACATTTATTTTTTCTAAATTGAAACACTAATTTTGACAGCATATAACATAAACATACATTATTGAAGAACAAAATGTAGTCAAAATCACAATTTTTTGAAAAAGTTGTATTTCAAAAATGATTTTTATGAAAATCTATTTGAAATAGCTTCAAATTAAATGATTTTTTGGAAATTTTGATATCCAAAAAAAAAATTCAATAAAATGATGAAATGCCTAAAATGACATTTTAAGAATAACTATTCAAACCAAATTTTTATTTGAAACTTTTATAAAAAGTTTTTTTGTAAATTTTTTTTACACAAAATTATGTAACACTATAAAATCTATTTTCAAATAAAGCCAAAACAAACGCACCCAAAAACTACTACCGGACCCCACAACATACCCCAAGCCAACTAATTGGAATGTCCTTATTTATGTCTTGCCTCATCACCCATAAGTCAAGATAGAAAAGATGATGTGTTCTAGTTACATCCATAAGATATTCTCCCTTCACTCTTTCTCTATCCTTTAACAATCAACAAATCCAAAGTGAATAAGTGAGTGAGTTAAGTGTTAAAATTTCAAATTCAAAAACTCCAAACATGGGTGTGATTAAATCAGCTATAGGAGATGCAATTTTAACATCAATATTTGTTTTCTTCATTTCAACATTAAGACTTCTCTCTACAAAAACATCCTTATTCCTTAATCTTGAACCAGTTTCACTACCTGGCTTATTCATCACAACAATCCTAAACACAATAATCATTCTCACAATAAGCCTCATTGGAAGAATCTTAGGTGGTGCTAGCTTCAACCCATCATCAACAATTTCATTCTACACATTAGGACTAAGACCCAATTCATCTCTTCTATCATTGGCCATTACATTTCCAGCTCAAGCAATAGGCGCCGCGTTCGGTATCAAAACAATCCTTCAAGTTATGCCAAATGAATACAAACACATGATGAAAGGTCCTTCTTTGAAAGTTGATTTACATACAGGAGCTATAGTTGAAGGTGTTTTAACATTTACTCATAACTTTGTTATTCTTATTGTTATGCTTAAGGGTCCTAAGAATCCTTGGTTAAAGGTTTATTTGCTTTCTGTTGCAACTTTGGTTTTGGTTATTATTGGTTCTGGTTATACAGGACCTTCTATGAACCCTGCTAATGCATTTGGTTGGGCTTATATGAATAATAAGCATAATACTTGGGAGCAATTTTATGTGTTTTGGATTTCTCCTTTAATTGGGGCTAGTTCTGCTGCTTTGGTATATCGTTTTGTGTTTATGTCACCAATTAAGGAGAAGAAAGCTTGAGGAATGTTTTAGAGGGACATTGGCCTAAGAAAAATGTTTTAGAGGTCTCTGCAACAACATCGCAATTGCAATTAATGAATCTATTGTTTGTATTTTTTTGCAATATTGTTAAGGTTTGTAGCGTAACTGTAACTGCAATTTAGAACCATTACGGAGTATGAATTAGTTATGATTCTATAATTAATGTTGTAATATAATTATGCCTCCTTGTACCTTGTGTGTGGTTAGTCCTTTGTAAGATTAGATAGGAATGGATGGGGGATATAATTGTAATTGAAATTGATTTTATTGATTTATATGCTGATGAATTGCTTATTTTCATGGATTTACGGTTATTTATTAACTGCACTACTGCAGAGTATATAGCTGCATTTTTTTTTGTGTGATTTTTAAGAGTAAATAATTATTTTGATCACTAAATGTTTGGTATGATTTAAGTTAAAAACTGCAACATTTAACCACTTGTGTCATGTCTTAAAATTGTTTATGAATTACTGAAATTATTCTCCCTCACTATAAACCACGTGACAACTTTTTATTTTAAATATAAATTGTCTAAAATATAAAAATAATCTTTTACTTAATATTTTAAAAGTTTTTCAATACAATTTGTAATTAATGATATGCTATAAGTATTTGATTGAATCAAAATCAAATGCAAGAAGATTCCATGTTGCATTATACAATTTGATCTTCTTACAACTCATACTGAAACTTTATCAATGATCAAAATTGTGGCATAACTTAACATATGGAAGACAATTATCGATACAAATATTTTTAATTGCAAGAAACTCTTGGAATAGTGGAGAAAATTGTTCCATGGAAATTTTTGCAAACAATTTGAAGCTGACTTTTAGGTTGAGAAGGAACAATATAAATTTGATCCAAGACAATGTTGAAACAATTCATGCAGTCCAGATTAACAGCTAAGTCACCGACAGCAGTTCCATAAAATCCATAATATGTCACATCACTCACTTGCACGGCTGATACCTAATATTCCACAAACATTAAAAAAGATTAGCGGCGCAGTTTATTGTCTGTTTATCTTCCATTAAAATGTAATTATTATATATATATATATATAGAGGGAGAGAGAGTCAAATGTGTACCGCTTCAACTATAGTACCGTAGTGTTGGTCTATAATTATTGCATTCTTAACATTTGTAAGTTGGATTTGTTCAAAAGTAATCTTCCTTGCATAACCTGATCCACCCTGCAAAATAATATTTCTTTAATATATACATCTAACTTTAAAAGTTAAAATCTAAACTAGTCTCTAATACAAAATTTATAATTAATACTTTATTTTCCTCAATACACTTCAATAAGATCACACTAAAAAATAACCCCCACCTGATTCTCAGGTGGGGGTTATTTTTTACATATTTTTAGAAGTATATACTTCTTAACAGGAAAAAAAAACTATTTTTTCTCAAAAGTATATTTCGAAAGTGTATGTCAATATATATGTGGGTTAGACAAAGAAGCTCTCTTTAAAATTTGATATTGGGCTTAATTAATTCAAGCATAAAGTCAGTTTGTGGCTAAGAATTACAGTCTACTTCTAACCGCTTTTTATTTTAAACTATTTTGGAAAAGCATTTATTATTTTCTTATTTTTAAAATTAAAAAACCAAATGGAAAATTGCTTGGAATAAAAAAATACTCGTGTGTTAGAATTATTTTGTAAAATTTTCTAACTCTAATTTATCAATGCATCTCCGATGTTGAAATATTATAATTAGATTTTCATCCATATGTTAATTACTCACAGGAAATGTCTTGATTCGTGCTCCATTTGTAGTATCAGTGAAGCTACAATTCTTTACATGAACCTCTTCGACTGTTTCATAAGAACTTCCTTTACCAAGGCTGCCAATGCTGATAAATTCAAATAACTTTATGAGATTTCTCAAATATCGAAATTATTAATAATAATAATAATAATAATAATAATAATATGAAACTACGTACTCTAACCTTATCCCATGGCCCGGTCCGCAGGCAACACGAGTAACATTGATATATGAGGATCCGCCATTAATGGCAATACAATCATCACCTGTTTGTAAGAAGCCAACTCATTTGAAAATTGCACATATATACTTGATCATTGCTACAAAATGCTATTTTAATAATTATGCTAATCATTTTGTGAGCAAATATATAGTATATGGAAGATTAAGAGATACTTGAACCCGATACAAATTTTTGACTCAAAGATAACTCAGTGCACATTATATATATTTAGAACACCAATCAAAAAAACCGTATAACAAAACCTTCCTGAGCTTTAATCAACTCCTGAACTCCATGATAACAATTTAATATAAGTTTACATTCTCAAACCATCAAAACCCCCTCCCTTGTAGAAAATATTATTTCTAGAGACACCAGTGAGTTAATAACCAAACAATATATATGTTTAATTAAGACTTCATGCCCTTTAGTAAAAATCAGAAGCAATTAGTAGTAAATTAATGAGTAAATTGATACTATATGACCTAAATTATATACACGATAAATGTAAAATATTTTAGACATGAATCTTATAATATTTAACTACATAATTTTGAGCATGAAGCTGACTTATAGCTTATGTCTTATAGCTTATTAGTCAAAAGATCCGTTTAGTAACAGTTTTTTCAGAAAGAGCTTATTACTTATTTTACTGATTTATAATTTATTTTTCATAAGCTAACCGTTTGGCCTAATTTTTTTTATAGTTATTTTCACTTAAAAGTAGAAGATGTGCCAAACATAATTTTAAAGAAGTTCTACAATTATTAAGTAATTTTTTTTTAATGAAGAAAAACATTAAAAAAGTACTTGAAAACAAGTTATGAAAACCAACTTTACTGACTTCTCGCCTTCCTTTTCGTGTACCCTCTTTCCATACCCAACCAACACCAATTATCTATTCTTTTAATATTTTTACATATTGGAATATTATTATTTGTTTTTGACAGAACTGCTGGGAACAATGTTTTTATTCATTTTTTTTGCTAAATAATGCTACTATTATCCTGTATCATACAAATCGGATCAACCGTTACGGGACATAAGCTTTAGTATTCAATCTGTCTCTGTTGCTGCTTTCCGGTAACATTGATCAATCAATTTACGGGCGGAACCTTCCTTTAATTACATGGAAAATAGTTTTTCCAACTCACCAATGCTACTTAAGTGCCACATCATAAATAAGAAGGCCATATCATCAAAATGTGAGGGGGACTAAAAAATATGTTGACTTTGTAAATAGGAGACCAAAAAGTTGAATTTAAAAATAGGGGGATCAAAAGTTCAAAAATATGTAAATTGAGGGACCAAAAGTGCATTTAAGCCTAATAAAAAAATGTCATATTCATTATTCATGAAATTATTATTATGTTATTATATATAAGATTACACATGAATATGTAAGATAATTACATATATTCTTTGTTCATTTATTTATTTTTGTAAAATTTAATTAATATTATTCATTTATGGCAATTGTTAACAAAATCAAACTTTTTGTAAGGATATGTTTTCAAACTATTTTTATTTTTTTGTAAAAAAGTGGCTTCTAAAAGAAAAAACTCTTATGAACTTATAGCTTATCATTTTTTTCTTCCACTTTTACCCTTATTATTTTAACTAAAATTCATCTTTACCCTTTATAAATTTATTATCATTATAATTTAAAATAAAATAAGTAAATATAGAGTTTACGTGATGTTTTAAAAATCTGAGTATAAAGTATAATAATAATAATAGTAGTAGTAGTAGTAGTAGGTAGCTTAGTATAACTAATTAACTATCCTTATTATTTTGTTTTTATCAATTTATAGGTAGTTAAGTATAATATATCTTTTTTTTTTACAAAAATTATAATTTATCTTAATTATGCTATATTGTGAATATATTTTTTCATTATTTTTATTACAAAATATATAACGGAATTTAAAAAAAAATTCAAATAGCTTATGAGCTTATAGCTTATCATTTTTTCTTCCACTTTTACCCTTATTATTTTAACTAAAATTTATCTTTACCCTTTATAAATTTATTATCATTATAATTTAAAATAAAATAAGTAAATATATAGATTACGTGATGTTTTAAAAATCTGACGTATAAAGTATAATAATAATAATAATAATAATAATAATAATAATAATAATAGGTAGCTTAGTATAACTAGTTAACTATCCTTATTAATTTGTTTTTATCAATTTATAGGTTGTTAAGTATAATTTGTCTTTTTTTTTGACAAAAATTATAATTTATCTTAATTATGCTATATTGTCAATATATTTTATTATTATTTTTATTACAAAATATATATAACGGATTTTTTTAAAAAAAATTCAACATGTAAAAATTAATATATGAAAGATATATTTATTAAATTAATAAATTTTAAATATTAAGTTAAATTATTAAATTCTAAGTATCTTAAATATATTATTTTGATATAAATTTTATTGAATTAAAGATGTCCTTTGATGTCATTTTACATTCATCAGTCAGTTCAACCGCTAATTTTACCAAACACTTCAATTAGTTTATTAGCCATCAGTTATAAGCTATTAGCTATCACCCATAAGCTATAAGCTAGTTTATCAGCTAACCGCTATTTTTGTCAAACAAAGCCTTATTTGAACTTAGTAAATATTGTGACAATGCGACGATATATTATTAGATGCATCTATAAAAACTCTTAAACTTATAGGCTGTATGTATAACTCATTTTGAAATACTACAATTAAAATTTCATAAGATAAAAATAATTAAACTTTGATTACCTGCTTGAATGGTTGAATCTTCTATCAAAATATTATTAGATGCAGAAATGTCAAACCCATCGGTGTTGGGACTAGTAGAAGGAGAATTAACTATTACATTAGAGAATGTTGCACCGTTGCAACCATTTATTGATATATGAGCTCCTGGGCTGTTAGTGATGCTCAAATTGTTAACACTAAGATCATTGCAGGAATGGAAAGACAAGGCCTATACATACAGTCAACAAGAAATTAAAACAATATATAATCACTTAAAAAAATATTCGAGTGCTCAATTATTTAAAAATAAAAATTTCAATTTTTTGATAAATTGCATTTTAGATTAGAAAAATTTGTATTCTGCACAAAATTATTAAAAATAAAACAGTATGAAATTTGATATTTGGTGTCAACATCTCCTAACTATATATATAAAACAAATTAATTAGCACAAAGTGTAGAATAATACTGTAGGTCGAGAACAACTTTCGCATGGCCACCAAGTAGAACCATAACCGTCGATTGCTCCGGAGTTTGTGCCATCAATGGTAAGACCATTTATATATTGCATACTAATCCAATATGATGCATCCTTCCATGCTTCTTTAGGAGGGGCAACTATTTTTCCTTGAAGCTGCAATATATTTTTGCACAAGAGATCGAGTGCAAAATAAACAAATATTGTGATTAAAAAAATGAAGAGTATACAAACAAAGACGGATGAAGTACTCTTGTACTTCTTTTTTAAATATTATATGTTTTGTCATTTAAAAAAAGCCAATTTTCAATACAATTTTAGTAGATTTTGAGTAACACATATAGAAAAGAACAATCATTTTAAAAAACATTAATAGTGTGCTTGATTAAGAGGAAGAAATAGATAAGAAAGAAAAACACGAATTTCAATAAATGAATTTGAACCTATGAAGCACGGGTACTATATTTTAGGGATAGTACACCGGTACCGGGTACGTACTGGTACCCGATACTCTTATGGTACTTTTTGGGTACGCACCGATGACGTACCTATTTTATTTTTATTTTTTTGTAACGGGTACACGTGTGGTACTCCTATGGTACGCGCGTGGTACACAAATCCAAAAAAATGCAATTTTTTTCCTTTTTCTTTTATTCGCTTTTTTTATTTATAGGAAGATTTATGTTTTTTATTTGTTTATCATATAAAAGTAGCAGCTCTACTAAAACAATAACAAACTAGTAACTAGATTTATTAACTCATTCATTGAAAATGAATAGGCTCAATCTAATTTTATTAAAACAAATCTTCGCATGCTCTCTCTCGAGAGAGAAATAGTGATACTTATAATGAAGGAACAACAACAACATGCGATATTGGTATGTAAATGGTTTTCTTGAAGTTGCAAGTCTTTCTCGCAAAGAACCTGAGTTAGACGCCATTTTTTTTAACGATGACGGAGAGAGAAACAATTTGACTTTTTTTAGCTAATTGCTTTTTAATTTTTTTTACTTGTTTAATTATTTGTTTTAACAATATAGTTCTATTATTTTATTTATATAATTATATTAAAAAAAATTATACAAACGTACCCGTACCTTAATTTTTCTAAAATTGTCGTACCCCGTACCAATACCGACACTGAATACCGGTACCGTACCTGCACCTAGGCTTGAACTAAATTTATATTAAATTCATTCATTAAAATTTGTGTTTTTCTCTCTTCTCAATTTCTTTCGCTTGAACCAAATATACCCTAAAAAAATGATTTGAGTGGATACACAATCCTAACCCATATATAGCCACAATAAAAAGGATAATCTATAAGAAAGTTAAGATTTGGGTCCAGTCGGGCTTGTTCTCTTTTTCTCAATATATGTAGTTTTTATTTCATATAAAATTAGGGCCGATTGAATAAATTTAAAGGCCTAAAATAAGATTTGAAATGAGGCCTTTAAAATTAACAACAAAATTAGAGGCACTTTTAAGCATAATTAGATCTTAGAATATTTTTTTGACAATTAGATCTCACAATATTTTTTTTTTTGATCATATTAGATCTCACAACATTAAAGATACAAAAATAAATATGAATATTAATTAGGAGTAAAAGCGAGACAGTTTACTTTATTCTTGTAAATCAATTATAGTAGTAAATTAATGAGTGAATTGATACTATAAGACCTAAAATAATTAATATTAATCCGGCCGTATAAAAAAAATTCTTTTTTTGTTTTTACTGGAAGTTTAAAATAGTTATGGTCTCTGCCAAAAAAAAAAGAGGTATGTCAAAAAAGTTACAAGTCCGTCCTCCACAAAACAATTAAGGAAAATAAAATATCAAGAGTATTAAATATAGTATAAAATGCACGTACACCCCCCTCATATTTAAGGAAAATTCGAAGTTGCACGTAAATCACCCCACAAATAAAATCAAGAGTTTTAAAATAATTAAATATAAAATATTTTGTTAATATTTATTTTGATTTTTTATTTTTGGTATTGTGTTTGTATTGATTTTCCTTCTTGGTATGGTGTTTCTTTTGATCAGGTTTGCATATTTACATTGATCAAAATTCAATGTATACTATACTAATTTAAATAAATGAATATCATTATATTTTAGTATAAACAGATTAATAAATGATTAAATAATAGGTTTGTATCAAAATAAAATTTGAATACCATGTGGTACCATATTGGGTGCTAGCTTTATACCTGAATGTGAATACTTGTGGCCTTGCAAGCACCGTTGAATAATAAGTTTGTCACTAAGAATATTTGATTTGCTGGTATAACTAGTGTTGCTGACCCTTCTGCTGCACACGTACTTTTCCATGCACTTAAAAATGCCTACAATTAATTCAAAACATAAAAATAAATTTTGTTAAGAGTCATTTAAATTGCTTTTCTAAAAATTAAAGAGTAAATACATCAATTGTAGAAGATTTAAAGTGTAAAATGAAATATATTGAAATTAAATGGACAACAAAGAAACATGTATATACATTTGAATCATCAGTTTTTCCATCACCACGAGCACCATATTCCATCACATTAAATATATTATTATTTGTTGTAACTAGATTCAACCTCTGACAAAGACAAGGTGAAAAAAAACCAAAAATGAAAACACAAGTGATTATTAACACCCGCATATTTGACACAAGAGTGATGGTAAAGTTTTTCTTTTCTTTTCTTTTCTTTTTTGCTTTTTGAATATCCTTAGAAATTAGGATTGCAAGTTAACAATGGCGATTTGTGAGTAATGTGTAGGGCTTAAATAGAAAGCTAATGGAAGATTTTTTATTTATTTTTTTGGTAAGGGAAGATATTTGGGATCAAAGAATTAAAGAAGGGGGAAAAAACATTACAAATGCAATTTTTTCGAATTTTTCAGGAAATATAGTTTTTTAATTGTGTAGGGGTCATTTTTTGTCATTTTAAATTTGAGGTAATGTTAATTTATATTTATTTTTTTGACAAATGTCAAATTATATTTAGATTTTGAATATTGTTAAACCATTTAATACATTGTATGTACGTAAAATATATTTAATGTACACAAAAACCATTTAATACATTGTACGTCAAGCAAAATTATTTTGTTAAACATTTACTACATTAATTAATGAGAGAAACTCTCTCAAAAAAAAATTAATGAGAGAAACTCTCTAATTTTTTTTTATTACTACCATGTTACATGTCAAATGTGAAGACCGTTTTCACCATCGTTCTTCTTAAAAGATTCACAATACACGTATTTATTTTACAAAAATTTGAAGGATTTGTTTAACATGTTCGATATTGTACATGTTAAATTAAGTAACAAAAGGTAGTAACTTTTTAATGAAATATAATAATAATAATTTATTAAAAAATTATACATTTAATATATAATACATGTGTTTCAATATAAACTTATTATTTTTTTATATGTGCAAATTTGCATATAATAGAAAATTCCGTTAAGAGATTCATAATTTAAAAGGAAAAAATAAATTAAAGATTGGTCATCGAAAAGGAAACAAATGAGTACATAATATGTGACTTTGTCAAGGAAAAAGAAATAATATTGACTATTAAAATAAAACACGAAAGGAAATAAAAGATCATTAGGGAAAACGATCAAAATAGCGGGGTGTATTGGTTCGGTTTTAAACATAAAAGTCATTCTAACCGCAATATAAAAATGCATGCAGTTCGGTTTAGTTCGGTTGGTTTTAAAAAGTCATTCAAACCAAACCAATGCGATTATGATCGGTTCGGTTGTTGCGGTTTATGACGTAATATTTCGGTACCAAACAATTTTAAACATAGCAAAAAAAACTTAAATTTCCTAAGTAACATTAAAGTACCAATAAAAGTTGTTTATCCAAAATAACGTTACGGTACCTTAGAATTTTAAATATACAAAAAAAGAATTTAAAATTCCGAAATAACATTATAGTATCGATAAAAGTTGTTGATCTAAAATCATATTACAATACCAAAATAAAATTACAGTACAAAAAATAACAACAACTTGAAGTTCCATTAATTTGGTGGACTGACTTGGTAATTAGGCTATGTATATTTGAATATAATATAAACTTAATGTGGTATTGGAATATAATAGAAGCTTAATGCGGTTTTAGCGGTTAACCGCGGTGTTTGTGGTTTTTGCGGCTTGCGGTTTTACGGTTTGCGGTCCAATAAAAAAGTCGTTCAAATACATCCAAACCAACAAGGTCGGCGGTCACCAAAACATGGACGGTGGTAGTAGGGAAAAAGAGGAACGTTAAGTGGTGAAAGACATGGATCAACGTGTATAGAAATAGAAACCAACAACTATAAAAAAACCAATTTTTCGGTATTGAAATTTAGACGTTAGAAAAATTTTGTTAAAAATAAGAAAGAAAATTATATTTTTTAGGTAAGAAAAAATTATCATAATCATAGAGTTATATGTTTCCTCACATATTTGACACAGGAGTGATGGTAAAGATTTTTTCTTTCTTTTCTTTTTTGCTTTCTGAATATCCTTAGAAATTAGGATTGCAAGTTACCAATGGCGATTTGTGAGTAATGTGTAGGGCTTAAATAGAAAGCTAATGGAAGATTTTTTTTATTTATTTTTGTGGTATGGGAAGATATTTGGGATCAAAGAATTAAAGAAGGAAAAAAAAAACAGTACAAATGCAATTTCTTTGAATTTTTCAGGAAATATAGTTATTTAATTGTGTAGGGGTCATTTAATTTGACATTTTTCAGGAAATTTGGCATTTAATTGTGTAGGGGTCATTTTAAATTTGAGGTAATGTCAAATTATATTTCTTTTTTTTGACAAATGTCAAATTATATTTTGATTTTGAATATTGTTAAACCAATACATTGTATGTACGTAAAATATATTTAATGTACACAAAAACCATTTAATTCATTGTACGTCAAGCAAAATTATTTTGTTAAACATTTAATACATTAATTAATGAGAGAAACTCTCTAATTTTTTTTTTACTACCATGTTACATGTCACATTTGAAGACTGTTTTCACCATCGTTCTTCTTAAAAGATGCACAATACACGTATTTATTTTACAAAAATTTGAAGAATTTGTTTAACATGTTCGATATTGTATATGTTAAATGAAGTAACAAAAGGTAGTAAGTTTTTAATGAAAAATAATAATAATAATAATAATAATAATTTATTAAAAAATTATACATTTAATATATAATACATGTGTTTCAATACAAACTTATTATTTTTTTATATGTGCAAATTTGCATATAATAGAAAATTCCGTTAAGAGATTTATAATTTAAAAGGAAAAAATAAATTAAAGATTGGTCATTGAAAAGGAAACAAAAGAGTACATAATATGTGACTTTGTCATGGGAAAAGAAATAATATTGACTATTAAAATAAAACACGAAAGGAAATAAAAGATCATTAGGGACAACGATCAAAATAGCGGGGTGTAATCATGGGAATGGTAGTCGCCAGGGGTGATCGCGGTGCGGATTGGTTCGGTTTTAAACATAAAAGTTATCCTAACCGCGATATAAAAATGCATTTAGTTCGGTTTAGTTCGGTTGGTTTTAAAAAGTCATTCAAACCAAACCAATGCGATTAGGATCGGTTCGGTGGTTGTGGTTTATGACGTAATATTTTGGTACCAAACAATTTTAAACATAGCAAAAAAAACTTAAATTTCCTAAGTAACATTAAAGTATCAATAAAAGTTGTTTATCCAAAATAACGTTACGGTACCTTACAATTTTAAATATACAAAATTAAAAAATTAAAATTTCAAAATAACATTATAGTATCGATAAAAGTTGTTGATTAAAAATAATATTACAATACCAAAATAACATTACAGTACAAAAAATAACAACAATTGAAGTTCCATTAATTTGGTGGACTGACTTTGTAATTAGGTTATGTATATTTGAATATAATATAAACTTAATGTGGTATTGGAATATAATAGAAGTTTAATGCGGTTTTAGCGGTTGCGGTTTTACAGTTTGCGGTCCAATAAAAAAGTCATCCAAACCAACAGGGTCGGCGGTCACCAAAACATGGACGGTGGTGGTAGGGAAAAAGAGGAATGTTAAGTGGTGAATGATATGGATCAACGTGCATAGAAATAGAAACCAACAACTATAAAATAAAATAAAACCAATTTTTAGTTATTGAAATTTAGATGCTAGCAAAATTATGTTAAAAATAAGAAAGAAAATTATATTTTTTAGGTAAGAAGATATTATCATAATAATAGAGTTATATGTTTCACATATAGTGATGTCGATAAAGATTGAACGGAGAGTACTTCCTCACTCATTCATTCACCATCTAAAATGATCTTCATCGGTATCTACATTTCTCAATTTAGGGAATATTATTTCTCGATCGTCTTCATCCCAATGGATGATCCCTACGATTCTCACGGGACACATCAACATTATAAATAATAGGCTTAATTGCCCTTTTAGTTCCCCTATTTTTTTTAAACTCATGTAATTATGTAAATAGTCTCTCAATTTTAAATCAAATTTTGGATCCTCTATTTTCACATTTGTTACAATTTTGATCCTAACTCATATTTTTGCCTTAAAAGTGATGACTTTTGATGTCATAAGAGGTAAATTTTGATTTCAAATGTGATTTTTCATCTTTAAATTTAATGTTGACGATAAATCATCTTTTAGGACGTCAAAAATCACAATTTTTAGAGAAAAAATATGCATGGGTTGAGAGTTGAGACCAAAATAGAAACAAATATGATACAGAGTCTTCACGCGATGAGAGTAGAATCATATATGTACCCAATCTCCAAATCTCCATTGAGAGATTTCTCCCCATCACTGCGAGAAAAAAACTTCTCGCCTTTGAAACCGCAAATAAAGAAATTATGGAAATTCGCTGCACGAGATAAAAATGTGAATAATAAAATAATAAAATTAGAAATACAAATTAATAAATATTGTATATAAAACAAATATACTTTACTGTTAATCTTTACTTAACAAACAAATACAATGTTTTTAAAAGTCATTATTTTAACTACCTCATAATCTAATTACTTAATAAAGATGAGTTTACTAGTTGTTCTTTAAAGAGAAGAGTTACTAGTGAATCATGATTAATTATTGGATCTCTATACTACATGGTGTATATTCCGTGAGTAATATATAGATAAAAATTTGTTTGATCCAAAATTGTATAAGTAGTTAGTGGAATCCGAAGCTGAAAAGGATTTTCTTGGATGATCTACAATTAATTATTCATAAATTAAATCTCAATCACACAGTTTTTCAAACTTGATGAAAGGGATTGTTACTTACCTTTCCAGAACCTTAGGTTTTCTGTGTGTACAGTTAGTATATGCCATGTCTTTCACACATCTAAATAAGCTCACTCACCATATTCTTAGTAGTTTAAAACTTTTAATGATAATATGAGGAGGTAGGCTAATAGGTATCAACCAAAGATCTGGGCATGCCGCCCCGTTTAGGCCCGCCCAAAAGCGGAGCGGGGCAACTTAGGCGTTCGAGTTCAAAAGTTAAGCCCGTCCGTTTATTGGCGGGTTGACGGGAATGCCCGCCGAATACTTTTTTAAAAAAACTAAATTATAACTTCACAATTCTCTGTTAATAAGTAATTCCTTACAATTACGCTTAATTCAACTTTTTTTTTATCTGCAAAACTATTTATTAATAAACACTATAATGTACAAGTGGTGCAAAATAGGCCAAATATACAAAATATGGTCAAAAAGACTAGTCCACACCAAAACAACAAAAAGACAATTGACAAGAGAAAAAAGGCCACAAAGCTAACAAGCAGAAACATAGGTACAGAATAACCACAATACAAATAATAAAACCAAACACCAAACAAAAGTAAAAAACGCATAATATTATGAAGGAAAAATCAACACAAGTAAGGTAACTCTAAAATTTAAAGAATGAACAAAATGATGGTGGAAGAGGAGTGGATGTAGTAGCTGCGGCAGATGAAGAAAGAAGAAAGAAACAACCCTGAATAACAAAGAAACGTGAAACTGTAAAAGTAGTGATAGAACATATTATTATTATTATTATTAGGGCTGGCAATGACTCAAGCCAACTCGTGAATAGTTCGAAGCTCAATTCGATAATTGACTCATGAACTTGGTTCGTGAACTAAATGAGCTGAACTTGAGTCAAAAAATAAGTTCGTTAATTAAATGAGCTGAACATAAACTATATATAGTTCGACTCGTTTGGTTCATGAACTAGTTCGGTTATATATATATATATATATAAACTTTCCAAATCTTTTTAACTTGGCACATCAATGAACTTTTCAGTTTCCCATGTACTGATATTAGTCACTCTGCCTTTAAAAAAAAACTACTCTTTTAAACTCTCTCTTTCTTAAAAGACTTTTCATTTTCCTTTTTCCATTACATTTCCTCTTCTTTATTTTAATTTAATATTTGCTTTTTTCTTTTAAAAAAATGGTTTAAAAGGTTAAAGATCAAATTTTGAAATTTCGACAACAAAAAAAGATCAAAATCATGTGATTTGACTTAACGAGTTGAACCTAACGAGCCGAACCGAACTGTTCGTGAACTTTAAACGAGTCGAACTCGAGCTGAAAAAATAGTTCGTATCACACTCGAGCCGAGTTTCGAGCTGAACCAATTTCTATCGAGTCGAGTCGAGCTCAGACGAGTTCGACTCAGCTCGACTCATTTCCAGCCCTAATTATTATCATTACCAATTGAGATTTATTTGGGCTCCTCACTCAATCCAAGCCCAATTTGCATTCAAAGTAAAAAAAAATGAAAAAAAAAGTAAAAACCCTGCGGGCAAACCCGACCCAACCCGACCTATTTTTTAGGCGGACCAAACGGGGCGGGCCAGCTTAAGGTACCGGGCCGGAAAACCTCAGCCCAGTCCGCCAATAATTATGGGTCGAACGAGTCGGCCCGAAGGGCCCGGCCCGTTTTCCACCCCTAATTTGTGGAGTTCTAAATATGATTTTGTCTGTCACACACCAGACGTAAAAAGTATGATTATTTCATTTATACGGCTAGGAATAGAACCCTAAAATCAAGGTTTATCTAATTTACCTTTTCATAATTTGAGAGTATTTATTCTTAAACTAATGAGAATAAGTCACATAATTAGATTTGTATGTGGTCCCTACAAGTTTGTCACAAATTAGTTGTGGGAATCACATACAAATATACTTATGTGGCTTATTCTCGTTGGTTAAAAGGTAAATATACTCAAATTATTAAAGGGTAGAGAAATAGTCACCCTAAATCAAATGATTAATTAAGTAATCCGAATATCTATCACTTGTATTAGATGATGTTGGTAAAACATTCTATAAATAATTTGTTCATCATAAATGTGTTGCTTATTACTACATCCGTCCTAAAATATAATAACTTTTTTATTTGTCTCATTTTATAAGAACTCTTTCCAATTTTACATTTATTATTTCTTTTCCTCAATACTCCTAATCATGATACATCGTTTTCTGCAATTGGTAATAAATACTTTGTAAAATTATCAACAAATTCTCTCTTATAAAGGGTAAACTTGTAAAAATAATACTAATAGTCAATACATTTAATATCACAATCAACTTTCTTAATTCCTGTGATTTATCCAAATGGGTCTTTTAATTTGGGACGGAGGTAGTAATGAAAATGTAAAAGACTAAATTGTTACTTTTTAAACGTAAGAGTTCAAATATGTAGTTAAACCAACAATTTATTGTGAATGAATCAGAATAAAAGTGAAATAAAAAGTTTTAAGTTTACCGAATAAATAGTCTTATCTGTTTCGCAGAGTTTCAAGACAAATAAGTAAATTTGAAAAGAAAAAAAAAGTAATTCATATTGTATTAATTATATTAATCGATATTGTATTAATTAGTTTTAAATTATATACCTAATTATTTTATATATTTCTTTTTTTTCTATTGTATTACTATCAATTCAAATTTTATTTTCCTCTGGTCTATGGTGTAAAATTCAATTTTATTCTCTTTTGGTATCATGTTAAGTAGTGTTCTCGAAACACTAGTTAATGAATTAAAAAGGTGAAAATTTACATCAAAAATAACATTGTTCATATTTTAAATATCTTGACTACAAAAATTTTAAGGTTATTATACTATATTTGATATTTTTAACCGGTGCTCTGAATACTATTTAACATCAAGACTAACAAACTAGAAATCCAGTAAAAAACATTAAATGTGGAGAGAAATATTGGTCCTTGCTGTGGCCGGTGGCTTCGTGGAAAATGGGTAGTCAACAATGCACATACGTACATAACCACAAACTAAACCAATCGGTTGGTTCACCATTTATATATATTCATATGCCCTTTCTTTCATTTCTCCACAAACACCAATTCAAACACCATGGAGAAAAATTGTTATATACTTGCCAAATTATGATGTTCTCTATTTGTTTTCTCTCAAGAAATATAAGGGCAATATGTGAAAGATGGAGAGAAGTGTAAAGCTATATGAAGGGCACAAATTAACCTAGGTATTGGCGCGCCTCAATTTAAATACATGGTTAACATATGAATTTTAACCATGCAGTTTGATTGAGCCGCGTCAATATCTCGCTCATCTTTATTTCACTTCTTTCCATCTCGATGTATCCCTCACAATCTCAACTCCAGGTTAGTATACATGGCTTCATATTATTCAAAAATTATTATTTGTTCAACTTCCCACTTATGTTCCTTTTTCATTCCTCTCTCAAATTTTTCTTCACACATATCTCTGTCCTTTTTCCCTTTATAGCTTTGGTCTTAATTTTCCCCTTAATGCATAGAAGAACCTTTCTTCTCCATTTTTTTTATTTCTTCATACTCATAAACCAATTATTTTTGCGCATATATCGTTGCAATATTTACAGTTACATATCGTAGTTTAAAATTATAATAATTATTAAGAAAAATATATTCACTATTATAAGAATCAATTAGGACATTACAGTCTTGTGTTAGGTAGGATGCATAAATATCGATCATCACAAAATCTCCGGTGTGGTTTTGCTTGTTACCACCAAACTTATCTATATACTATTTTTATCTCAAAAAACAAAAATGATAGTATCTCTAAAATCTCTAAAATAATAATACTAGTAATCTTGAGTACCCCACAACATCTATCACAAAGATTTTTTTATTTTTATTTTTTATGGAATATCGCCAAGAATATTTCAAACCGGTGTATTATGTACATTTGGTATATATAGTTGAAGAATTATATGATGAAAATGCACATTAACGTCAGCAGGAGTAGGTGAAATATTGGAGTATCAGGTCGGCCATCAAACCTTGCACTAACCATTATTCTATTCATTATCCATTTTATAAAATAGAAGAAAAAAATCTAAAAAAATAGCTGGATGAAAATTAAATAGAATGTGTGAAAAAATATTGTAAAAACAATTAATCATCATTTTGACACATTAGAATTTACAAGTTCAGTCATTATTCACTTTGAGGATAAAGAGAAAAAAAATCCTTATAATATGATAGTTCCTTCCTTGCCTTTTAAAAGAAAAATGTTTTTCTAGTAAGAAATATCATACTCCCTCCATAAAGAGCTATTATGACAAAAAATTTGTTGTTTTTTATAAGAACCTTTTACAATTATCAATGATATTGTTTTTTTTTTCTTCCAAATTATTCTTATTTACTTTCCATATTTTTTTATAGTATTTAATTCTTTTCTTGTAAGTGAGTACTCTATTAATTATAGGAAAGTCATTACTAAAGATAAAAATAGAAAATTAATATAATTTGTCAATTAATTTAATACTAAAATCAATTTTCTTAAAATTCTATTCTGTCAAACTAACTCTTATGAATAGAGATAGAGAGATCGAGTAGTTATTTTACCAAGATATGAAGCTAACAAGAAAAATACCGAAATATGAAGTTAATTAACCATATTATGCTTACTATCCAAAAAAAATTAACCTTATTATATAATACAAGCGTGTGTGAATTTTAGTGTTATTTGTGTATGAATTTTAGTGTTATTTACTACTTGTCTATAGACAAAAAAAAGGGTGGTTGACAATTTTGAGAATATTAGATACTCCACCTGCCAAAATTTGTTAGTTCATCGATCAGTCACATAATTCACTATAGCTAATTAATCATTTAAGAGGACTTGAATCATTTAAAAACTCGTAGGTGTAGAAAAGTGATGAAGAATTGAAAATTTGAATATGTTTCATGACCTTTTACTATTTGAGTTGTACTTACAAAAACAAATCATTTGATATCTAATCAATTGAAAAATAAGAAATAAAAAATCATTTTTAAATGTAAATATTTCCACTTTCTGAAATTTTAATTGTTTTGCTACTGCATTGTTTGGTATATTTTATCTTTAACGTTTGGTATATTTTTGCTACTGCATTTGTTGATCAAATAGCTAGCCGGTGATTGAGTCCTTGATCTTTAATTGAATATTAATGCCCTCCATATCCATGAGTTGTACTAGTGTGAATTAATAAATATATTCACCTAGATCTATAAATATTAATGTCCTTGTCCATGAGTTGTATCAATTAATAAGTAGTATGCACTATGCAGTACATAGAGCAATAAATTTTCTGTTTATTTTGGTGCTGGGTTTGTACTACTACTGAAAGATACTCATGATGATGGTTAAAAGTTAGAAGAATATAATTGGGAAAAATGCTAGGGAGCGGTTAAGGAAGGGCACAGGCAGAAATTAACTAATAAAGAGAATTCGAGTTAGCTATAGCATCCAATCAAGTGATTGTACTCAAATAGTTAATAAGTTTTCCTTAAAATGAATCATTCAAAAGAAATCAAATTTATTTATTTTTTGACGTTAAAATCAAATTTAATTTCTTGTGGAAATAATTCTTAAAAGGTTCACCAAGCCAATTACTAGTCTAGATTGAATTCGAAGTTATTGTTACATCAAGCTCCTCTATTGAATTAGATCTTAAATATAGCAAATATCTTGTTGATTAGAGTTATACCAACAACAAAAAAAATCTTGGTTTGAGGAGTGCTAGCAACATTTTCTTTTTAACATTTTTTCAAATAGTCACTATATAATCTAATTAATTAAATTTAATGTGAATCTTATCATTTTATGTATTTTTAAAATGAGTTATCCATATGATAGTTAATATAACAAGGTGACCTCAAAACTCTAGTTCTAAGAAAAGTAGTCCATTGATAAGAAGAAGCAAGGAACTCCTACCTAACTTGATGCTAGTACCGAAATAGATTTATTGCAACGTGTTTTAACACATTTTTCAACTTGTTTTACATCATAGTTGTCCGATCAAATATATGCAGCCGAAATTGTTTTAAGTTAATCTATATTTATATTAATCTAAATTGTCTGAATGATCTATAATTAACGGTTAAGATTGTGAAAATTGTGTTAAAATACACTGTAGCAAATTTATATCCATGTTAGTATAGATAGCCCTATTGACATCCTTAGGAATCTAATACTCCTTAATTATGCATGGTGTATGCATGTGTATATCGTTTTTCAAAGGGAAAACTACAACCAAAACGATCACACATTTTGTACCGAAAACCAGAAGTTGTTGTATAATAACCTCATTCTATTCATGGTAAGAGTTAAATATGACTTCACACGTTAATTAATACTTTGTCCATATTAATTCAAATTCAATTAATGACGTGAAAGGAGCATCATAGACTGGTCATACATGCAAATGAAACCATTTTCTTGGCTTATTTGCAATTACTAGATTTTTTCCCTTGGGTCAAGGTCTCCATTATTAAAAATAATACAAGAGCTCTCTCTAAACTTTTGGCATTACTCCTACCAAATCATAATCAGGTGGCCGGCCCTATATATATATATATCCACTACATTTCTATTATGATAATTGCTATTTTTGGATTATAAATTTAAGACTTTTAGAACATCTTCAATAAGGGTATCATAATAGAGAGTTTTATAGACTAATGATCTATATCTTACTTTTTTTTATCATTGGAGTTATATGACGTGGCACGAGGGTATCAAAATTGATGATACGGTACCTTATTTAAGGTACTGTATCATCAATTTAACGTTACCTTTTTTTTGTATATAAAATTAAATAGAATGGATCACCTATTAATAATACATATACCCAAAGTGGTATCACAATTAGATCAAATTATGTATGAGTTGCATATACCCAAAGTAGGGGTGTTCAAAAATCCAGTTAACTGAACCAAACTACAGTTCGAACTGCACTGAACCATATTTTAAACTGAACCATTTAATACAGTTTTGAACTGAACCACTTTTTAAAAACAGTTACAATTCAGTTTATAACCGGTTCAAAACCAGTTTAAATTTATGAATTGTATTTTATTTTATTTTTTAAAAAAATATTTAATAATTCCCAAAAAAAATGGGAACTTTTTTCTTAAAAGCGGAAAAAATTCTCCCGAGAAAATCGGGAACTTTTTTCCGAAAAAAACCGGGAACTTTTTTTCCCGAAAAAAAATCAGAACTTTTTTTCCGAAAAAAACCGGGAACTTTTTTTCCGAAAAAACCGGGAACTTTTTTTCCGAAAAAATCGAGAACTTTTTTTCCGACAAAATCGGGAACTTTATTTCCCGAAAAAAAATCGGAACTTTTTTTCCGAAAAAATCGGGAATTTTTTTTCCGAAAAAATCGGGAACTTTTTTTCCGGAAAAAATCAGGAACTTTTTTTTCAGAAAAATCGGGAACTTTTTTTCCCGAAAAAATCGGGAACTATTGTTCCCGAAAAAAATCGGAACTTTTTTCCGAAAAAATCGGTAACTTTTTTTCCGAAAAAATCGGGAACTTTTTTTCCGAAAAAAAATCGAGAACTTTTTTCCCGAAAACAATCAGGAACTTTTTTTCCTGAAAAAATCGAAAACTTTTTTTACGAAAAAAATCGGGAACTTTTTTTCCCAAAAAAAATAGGAACTTTTTTCTTGAAAAAGTCGGAAACTTTTTTTCCGAAAAAAAATATTGAAACTTTTTTCCCGAAAAATAGACTTAAACTGTTTTTCGGAAAAAAAAACTCCGAAATTATTTTTATCGGAAACCAGTTTTTTTTAAAAAAAATACAGAAAATTGGTATAAAACCAGTTTTTCAAAAAATAAACCGGTTTTATTAAAAAAACCGGTTTTAAACCAGTTAACTGAAACTAAACTGGTTTAAAGATGTAAACTGGTTCTAAACTGGTTCTGAACTGAACTGAAACTGGTTTGAGAAATAAACTAGTTTTTATAAAAAGTAGTTTCAGTTATTAAACTGAACCATTTATATGGTTCAGTTCAGTGCAGTTTATGAACCGTGAACACCCCTAACCCAAAGTGGTATCACAATTAGATCAAATTATGTATGAGTTGCATAATTATTATATGACATTGTAGGGACCACTTTTTAATTGATGTATGATACTCAAAGTGGTATCACTATTAGAGATGATCTTAATAATCAATTGTGGATGCAATTTTTAATGATATAAGTTATTTGGAATGTCTTTATTTTTCCTTCTAAACTTTCTCTTCTTGCCTTTAAAAAAAAATATTTGCTAACACAACATACATCATTCAAATATAACCCCCTCTTTTGTAAAAAAAAAAAAATATATATATATATATAACCCCCCTCAATATGAATATGAGATGACTAATCAGATATTTTGTTGTACGGAATATATATTCATGTATTTGAGTCTTGAGATATTGGTGATGGTGAGCATCTAATAAAGATTACATGTCCACAAAAATACATATATTTTTATTTTTATTTTTATTATTTACTCAAAAGGCCAAGCTTAAGTTTGGATCATATATATGAATTCAATCGAAAGATATAATGTCGTGAGAGTGTGAATATGCACAAGGCTTCAAAAATAGGAGGACTAAAAAAAATATATGCTAGTTGTAACTTGTAGTAAATAGAGGTATATACAACATAATTGTTTATTTAATTTATTAATTCTATTTGCTAATTATTTCTTAACTCTACTTTTCAGTTTAATTTCAACGTTACATAATTAATAAAAAACAGGGAGAAATTATAGGTTCTAATTTTTTTCATTCTACCTCTATGTCTTAATAAATTATCTTTTAAGTTTGTACCAAAAAAGTTACCTTCTAAGAATATGAATTTGGATGTGAGAAGCGTAAGAAGAAGAAAAAAAGTTACCTTTTTTTTCTTCTAACTATTTGATATAGGACTTGGAAGAGTATTCGGTTTGACACAACATATCCTCTCTTCATCGAAAATTATATATCCCTTCAATTTGTTATCAACTTCATTTTCACAAAACACAATATCATTCTCATATCCAAAATGACATTTGCAGATGGGATACTCTTCAAAAAATTATTTTCTCCTTTAAGCTTCGCTTATTTGTGACCAAACTCTTCGGAGTAATGACACTTGAAAGTTGAAAGCACTTATATGGTAGTAGTAGTAGTAGGTAGGGGGTACAATTATCATTGCCCTTTTTCCTTTTATTATCTGACCCATTTTTTTTTTGTCAAATAATCTAGTGGCTAGAAATTTCACCCTTAAGGTGGATAAGTGGGATGACAGTGGTTCGAACCCTGGTCCCCTGCATATATAATGCAATGTTCTACTAATTGAGTTAAGCTTACGGGACATCTGACTCATTTACTATGAGTCGGTTTCTAGTTATTATGAGTATGACAAATTACATGTATTTCTTTTTGCCGTCCCCAAGTATTTGGAGGTCCCGGACAAATTTGATAAAGAGACCCTTTGTAGATGAAATAAATTTAATTAAATGATTTTATTAAAAAAATACAATTTTTTAAACAGACTCATCTTTTATTTAAAATGTAGCTGACATCAATAATGTAAAAAATAATCACATTTAAATCGAAAATAACAAAATAAATCTTCAAGAAAATATTATTAAAAAATGATAGTGTTTTTTTAATAAAAATTACATTTTAAGTTTAGGAATTAATTCTTTATTTTCAAAGAGATAATAAAATGTAATTTTTTTATAAATAAAGTAGTAAAGTTATTTATGAGTAATAAAGTGATTTTATTTATTTATAGAAAAAAAATCATCATTTTGAAAAAGGAAATAACTTTTAAAATAGTTTGATCTTTCATTTTTATGGTGGTATTACGATGTCATTTGTTGAAATTAAACCAAGCCTAAAATAATATTTTTGAGGCCCCCAAATGTGGAGGCCCTGGGCTGTGAGCCTGCTTGCCCTGCCTCTGGGCCAACCTTGGGGTGGGGTGAATCTAGGCTTGTTCTTTGGTACTTGAGCTTTTTTTAAGATAGATAAAATAATAATAGCCATCGAAGTCGGTGTTCCAATGAATTTGATCCTAATCAAGATGTTCAACCTATAAATTTTTATATTATTGCTGGTTGATTATAATTTGCGGACGCAATATTACGATCCTTTATTAATATCTAAAGACTATATATTAAGGTGTATCATTTTGCATATCATGTGCTTCTCGTTAATTATATATATATATATATATAGAGTCAGGATCCGTTGACACCAATTAGTTTGACACCAAATGTTACACCTCTCAATAATGTTTTAACCGATATAAATTTTATAAAATCCACCGTTGGATTGAAAGTTTATATCATATAGATCATTTATGTAAAGTTTCAAAAAAATTTAAACCCATTTGATATGTTATTGAGATACATCAAAGTTAACGGTTTGCGTCTTTTTTTAAATGCCGTTGATCTTTATGCGTCTCAATAATATATCAAATGATTTTGTATTTTTCTGAATCTTTACATAAATGATCTATATGATATAAACTTTCAATCTAACGGTGGATTTTATAAAATTTATATCGGTTAAAACGTTATTGAGAGGTGTAACATTTGGTGTCAAACTAATTGGTGTCAACGGATCCTGACTCATATATATATATATATATATATATGAGTCATGATCCGTTGACACCAACTAGTTTGACACCAAATGTTACACCTTTTAATAACGTTTTAAATGATATAAATTTTTTAAAATCCACCGTTGGATTGAAAGTTTATATCACATAGATATCTTTTGCTTGTTAGACCATGTACAATGGTTCAACACCCTCAACACCCACTTTTTACACTCCACATCATTTTATCTCTCTTTCACCTACTCATTCAACACTCTACCCTCTCCAATAATTTTTTTATTCAACAATTACACTCTACCCCACCACTTTTTATTTCATATTCTTATTTAAATTTAAATTTTTATGATTACATAAAAATACAATTATCGATTAAAATTTAAATTTAAATTATACGATACAAATCATCGATTAAAATTATAATAAAAATTATCGATGAAAGTTTGGAGGATGTTGGTTTGAAAATTGATTTGGATTTTGATAATTGTTGAGATTTTGATAATTGTTGGGATATTAGAAGAATTTTGGGTGTTGAAATTATTATTGGGATCCATTTCACTAAAACAAAGACTAAAACTTAAAAAATAACACTAATAGAAAGATAATAATAAGATTAAGAGAGTGAAAAATGTGGTTTTTTTTCTGTGTCCAAATCAAATGAACCAAGTCTCTATTTATAGAGAAAAAAAAATCATGAATTTTGGTATAAACATAAAAAAATAAAAAATTAATTTGCAATGAAATAATTGAGTTTAAAGATAAGAATGGGATAAGAATCCGCCCAGCAAATCGCGCGCTGCCACCTGTCCGAACGCATCTTCTCTCTCCGCGTCCCCTGCTGGGCGACGCGCCCTGTCGGGGCGTGTACCTCACGCGCCAGAACGAACCAACGCAAGCGCGCCACGCGTCCCCCTTCTGCAGTTTCAACACAGTTGAAAGTTTTCAACTCCTCACTCCTCCAACTCAGCTTCAACAGCCCCATTGCACTGCATTGCTATGTTAAACTGAATTTCAACACCCTTTCAACTCTCCCATTGCACTTGGTCTTAAAAGAAAATCAAATCTTTTATAAAAAAAATAAAAAATCAAATCAAATCTTGTAATAAATCGAAAAGAAATTTAATTAAAAGTGAAATTTACTCATGTGGATTTTAAAATTTGAATGTATAAAATGGATTTCATACATGTTTGATTCTTAATTTTAAAATTCGGATACGTAAAAAATTAAAATAAACACATTTAGCAACAGTTCAGCCATGGCTATGTTTTTTTCTTCCTAAACAGGGTTTTATTCACCTAATTTTTTATTTTCCGTCAAACTTATCAACTCTTGTAGTTTTGATACATGTCTATTGTAAGTATAAATGTAAATTTGGTCATATCAAATAAAGTAACAATTCATTATAGCTATTTTTACGATGTGTGTGTGTGATAGGTCGATAATATTACAACCGCTGCAGTGACAAATTAAAATATGATATAAGATAGTGATCATATTTTTTCAAGGTTCACTAGTTAAAGTGTAAACTGAGTTCGCACTCTAAATAGCGAACTGCGTTTCAGTTCGCTCTCTAAGTAGCGAACTGTGTTTCAGTTTGCACTCTAAGTAACGAGTGATAATATTTTATACTAAAATTGAACATCCGCGCCCCCATGAATGAAAAAAATTATGAAAAAAAATAGTTCGCATCCTAGAATGCAAACAATGTTCGCATTCTATAATGCGAACTCTCTTTTTTTCGTGATTTTTTCATTCATGGGGGACGCGGACGTTCAGTTTGAGTATAAAATATTGTTACTCGCTAGCAAAATTTGCTTGCACTCTAGATGGCTGGAGGTACTAATACTATGGTCATTTCAAGGGGTGAAGAACGAAATATAGGGGGCGTGAATAGTAACTTTTTTTTTAAAAGTCTGAGGCCCATAGGCTTTATTTTTAGATATTTTTGACACTAAAAACAATAACTTGGACCCAAAATAGAAATTGATTGTCAAAACAAAACAAACTTGTGGAAAATAAGAGAAGACATGTCCCTCACTTCTCCTCCACAATTCCAAAACAAGAAAAAATCAATTAAGTAAAAATAAAACAAAATGAATTATCCATTCCCACTTTCTATGTTTTCTAAGCTCCTCAAACCACCACCTCATTTTCTCAGAAACCATGGTCATATACCTCTCTCCTTCTCCACCTTCACATTCAACTTCCATAATCAGATTATCCAATTCAAAGAGACCCATTTCAGATTCTTCAATAAAACTCAAAACCCATTTCTCAAAATCACTTCTTTCTCCTTCATTCACTTCCTCAAATGTGAAATTCACTGCCAAGAAACACTTTTTACATGATAACAACAGAAAAAGGGTTGATTTTAGAACATGTGCTATTGGTGGATTTGATTATGGAAGCTTTGAAGGTCCTCAGTCTGTTCTTGAAGCTGCTGCTGTGTTAACAGCTATCATTGTTGTTCATGAAAGTGGTCACTTTCTTGCTGCTTCTCTTCAAGGGATTCATGTGAGTAAATTTGCTGTTGGATTTGGTCCAATTTTAGCTAAGTTTAATGCAAAAAATGTTGAATATTCAATTAGAGCTTTTCCACTTGGTGGATTTGTAGGGTTCCCTGATAATGATCCAGATAGTGATATTCCTGTTGATGATGTGAATTTGCTTAAGAATAGACCAATATTAGATAGAATCATTGTTGTTTCAGCTGGTGTTATTGCAAATGTTATTTTTGCATTAGTTATTATATTTGTTCAAATCCTTGCTGTTGGTTTACCTGTTCAAGAAATTTTTCCTGGTGTGAATGTACCCGAGGTTCGACCTTTTTCGGCCGCTTCTCGTGATGGATTGCTTTCGGGGGATGTTATTCTTGAAGTTAATGGAAATAAGTTTCTTAAACCTGGTCCTAATTCTGTTTCTGAAGTTGTTGATGTCATTAAGAGTAACCCCAAGAAATATGTTTTGCTTAAGGTTAAGAGAGGGGGACAGGACTTCGAATTTAGGGTTACCCCGGATGAGAATTTCGATGGAACTGGTAAAATTGGAGTTCAGTTAGCTCCAAATATTAAGTTGTCTAAGGTTAGGCCGAAAAATGTAGTGGAAGCTGTAACCTTTACTGCAAAAGAGTTTTGGGGTTTATCGTCGAATGTTTTTGATGGTTTAAAGCAGACATTTTTAAACTTTTCTCAGTCAGCTGGTAAGGTTTCAGGTCCGGTTGCGATTATTGCTGTTGGTGCAGAAGTTGCGCGGTCGAACATTGATGGTCTCTACCAATTCGCAGCCATACTCAATATTAACCTTGCGATTATAAACCTTCTTCCTTTGCCTGCTTTAGATGGAGGAACATTGGCGTTGATTCTCGTTGAGGCTGCTAGGGGTGGGAGAAAGCTACCTCTTGAAGTGGAGCAACGGATCATGTCATCGGGAATTATGCTTGTTTTGATTCTTGGGTTATATCTTATTATTCGCGATACTCTTAACCTTGATTTTTTCAAGGAAATATTGTAATTGATATGAAGTCTGATTAGCAATGGGATTCGAATTATATTTCATGATTCTCGCCTGCAATGCTGTTGCACAAGGTTCGTAGCCGATGATGTTATCCAGAGTGGAGAGACAAGATCATTGTAAATGATTGAGGCAAGTTCTTCTTCCTCTAGGGATGTTATGTGAGAGGCATCTCTCTCTTTGTTACTAATTCATTAATCAGATCGGGATCGGATTTCTGGTCCTCGAATATCAATTTACAAGTTACAAATACTAGTTTCTATTTTGTTTTTTGCATACAAAACGTGTAGAAAAACTAGTTTCATTTGTGAATTTAAATATATTCTCTGTACTTTTTGTTGCATTTATTTAGTTATCCTTTAATCATATAGATATGGTTCTGCATCGATTTTCTGTACTATTTGATCTTCTCGAATTGATGTGCACTTTCGTTTCTTTTCTTTTGTAATGTGATGGTGACAAAACATAGTTCAATTCTGTAGAAAACTTGTTTGAATTTTGAAATAAGCTGTGGAAATGGAAAAGAAAGGATGAAGGTAAGCATTTTGTAATATGTGAGTTAGACTACTTCTAAACCAACTTGAGAGACTTATAACTTGTGAAACAAGATTTCTCGGATTTGGATAGACAAGATCATGAGTTGTTGGAATGTTCCAGTGAGAATCACTAATAAATCTCTGACTTTTGACTCTTGTTTCAACCTTTACATAACCAAATCTCAACCATTTGATTAATCTTACATTTAGGGTTCGTTTGGCGCACGAGATACTGTAGAGATAAGATAGAATAATAAGTTAGATAAAGATAGGATATGATACTAATATAATAGACACTTATCCTATTATGTTTGGTGCACGCATAATATGAAAGAAGATCTTATAGATGTGGTTGGTAGTGTTTTCCAATGAAAATAAACACGTGTACTTATATTATTTTATTTGACATTAAATATTTCTTCTTCAACATACAAACCCTTACACGCCTCTTGATATAATTATGCCACGAAGGGAATTGGCGCCAACAAACAAGTGAGCTCAACGTGATTCAACATTAACGATTGATGTTGGCAACTGCACTTTGCAGCTTCTACAATTTCGCTGGTAGTCTCCTCTGCATTATTTAACTTCATGTATGGCATTGCTGCTAAAGAAGACATGTTCGGCGTAGAACAAATAAAAATGAAATTGAGAAAAATCATATAGATTAAAATAACAAAGGATCAATAGGATATGATTAGTAATAGGAAGGGCGACATTGCATGTGTAAGGTGCTTTATAGAGTTGGATCTCTATTTTTCATGGGCTAAAAAAATATAAAAAGGTTAATTAAAAAATAAAAAGACTAGTGTTTTTAAATCCATCTTTGTTTAAAAAAACACTTTGAAAGACTCAATCCAAAATGGCTAGGTCTATTAATGCTTTAGCAAAAAAATAGTGCACAAAAAACAATTTTTATATATCATTGATGTTATTTACAATTAAACGGGGATTATTTTTAATTTTTTTTATGTTATTTTATTAAATGATCTATTTTTAACATTTAGGGTCCGAACTCTAATAGTCGGTGTCGACCCTGAGGATTAGTTTGTCGAAAACAAAAAAAAGAAAAGAATAAAATAGCATTGTCATATCATGTCTTCATATATCTGTGCAACAAACATACCCTAAAAGTAAGAAAAACAATTCAAATGAACTTCCTTTCTCTTCAAAACAATTATTAAATTTTATCTTTTTGAGAAAATTAATCATACTATTTTATTTTTACGAAAATATTAAACAATTTTTTAGGACACTAGTTAAACTTATTAATAAAATAATTATATTTTAAAACTTGAGTTTTCAATATTTTAAACATGTAAAAAATTATTTTATCAACAATAATTTTATCTTGGCTTAAATATCATTTTCGTCCCTGTATGTTCATAATTTTTTGATTTTAGTCTCTGTATTTTTTTTGTTGCAAATTAGTTCCTGCATGTGCAAATCATTTTGCTTTTAGTCCCTAAAGCTAGAATCCGCACGAAAATTCGCTGGTTTCCTGCAGATTTTAGTTTTAAGGGATTAAAACCAAAATATTTAAACATAGGCAAAATTACATCATTGGTCCTTTATCTTATTTATTTGTAATAATTTGGTCCTTTATCTTTGTTTTGTAACATTTAAGTCCTTTATATTTTATGTTATGCACATATAAGTCCTTTTCCCATTTTTGTTATTATAAAAATACTGTCAAATATTATTATTGTATTTTTTAAAACATGTTTTTATTAAAAATAATAAAACCCAGAAAATTCATCTTTTTCTTCATATGTTCATCATCATGTTCTTTAAACCCAAATCAATTTCTACTTAAATATAATTCTAAATAACATCAATCACTATATTATGCTCTTTTTGATCTCCTTATAAACTCAAAAATTAAAACTCCCAAATTTTTAATTCAATTGGGATTCACATCATTCATTAAGAATATTTTGCTTTAAACCAGAATTGAAGAAGATTTTGCTAGAGGAGGAGAGCAATAATATATCATTTGTTGCTGCAATTGTTACAATGCTTCTTATTCTTATTATGTTCACAGTCTCAAACGACACAAAAACAATATAATTTCAGAGTCACCCATTATAATCTTAAACAAACCTAAATAGAACCTCACATTAAACAAAACCTTCACATCAATATCAAAATCCCCATCTTTCTTTTCTTTATCAAACTCCCAAATATGATATGAACTCAAAGGTTGTTGGCCTTAAAATTTGGGGGTTTTAATTTTTGAGTTTATAAGGAGATTAAAAAGAACATAATATAGAGATTGATGTTATTTAGAATTATATTTGAGTAGAAATTGATTTGGGTTTAAAGAACATGATGATGAACATATGAAGATTATGATGAATATATGAAGAAAAAGATGAATTTTCTGGGTTTTATTATTTTTAATAAAAACATGTTTTAAAAAATACAATAATTCTATTTGACAGTATTTCTATAAGGACTTATATGTGCATAACATAAAACATAAATGACTTAAATGTTACAGAACAAAGATAAAGGATCAAATTGTTACAAATAAATAAGATAAAGGACCAGTAGTGTAATTTTACTTTAAACATATATAGACTAATTTACAACAAAAAAAGATACAGAGACTAAAATAAAAAAGCAAACTTAATAATATTTAAGACTTTTATCTTTTACCGTATCTCTTTTTTTATGTTTAATAAGTGTCTAGGTACAAATTTGTTTTTTCCCAAAAAAATAAAAGGTAAGAAGTTGTTGTTTTTTTTCTTTTTCTTTTTTTAATAAAAAAAAAACCTAAATGGGGAAAAAGTGATGAAAGATACACAGTATATATATATAAACGTGAGCATAGTAAAAGTGAAAAATCGGGTATAAAGTAAAGTATCTTGAACTTTACTTCATTCAGTCGTCACTATTCAATTCAACTTCGAATCCCAATCCATCTTCTCTGCTCAATTTCTCAGATCAATCTCAAGGAAGGTATGTACTCTCTCTATTCTTAATCTCATATATCTTCAATCTGTTTATTTAGGTCTTTGTAACAACTATGGGGATAATTATTAAACCCTTTTCGTTGCTTTTAATTCATTCAGAGATCTCACCAAATTAATTCAATTTTCTTTTGATTTTATTAAGAGATCTCATCAATTCTGATTTTAGCTTTTTTTTTTTGTTTTGTTTTTTCAATTGTTTTGTATTGAAATATATACTATATTTTATTGAATAGAATATTCAGATTGTTCAACTGTCAAAATCAACACCTAACTTTGTGAACTGTTTATTCGGTTTTATTGACTGCGTGCGGCTAGACGCTTTTTTTTTTTTTTTTTATAGTTTCTCAAAAAAAAAAAAAAAAAAAGAAGAAGAAATTCTAGTTACAAAGTTGCGGCAGAATTCTGGATTATCAGAGCCCTTTTCCTAACAACCAACTGGAGGGTTGATACCAAATTATTTTTTTTCTTTTGTAAATTAATATTTTTTAATTCACTGGTATAATTTATTTTTATTATTATCCGTGCATATAATCATGGTTCTAAATTGAGGTTGCGGTGGTGGTTTTGCTGCAAATATTGTGGCAAAATGCAAACCAATGCGGCCGTTATGAGTCCCACATTGAGAAGTTAAGAAGCTTGATGTGGTATTTAAACCATGAGATTCTTCCACTTTATGAACTAGTCTTTTGACTTTGGCTCTTCTGATGAACTTAAGTCGTAATAGCAACTTCTGTGATTGTTGTTGCGATGTTTTGTTGTAGAAATCTCTAGAATCTTTACATTATGGCTATAATTGCAGTTTTCTGGCCATAATTTAGAATAATGTGTATAATATCTAATTAGTCTTATGAGTTTAGCTCTCCTCATGGAATTAGATCATAATAGAGGCTGATGTGATTGTAATTGCAGTTGATCTCTAAAATCTTTATATTGCGGATGTAGTTAGAGCTGTTGACTGTAACAATGTGTATAATATATGATTAGTCTTTTGGGCTGGACTCTCGTCATGAGCTTAACTGATAACAGTGGTTGATGGGGTCACAATTGTAGTTGTGATGTAGTTGCGGCTCTAACTAGAGTTTCTAACTGCAATTTAGAGCAATGTGTATAATATTTGATATCTGATATTTGATTTGTAATTAAATTTAATCAAGTTTTGAAATTTTTCTGAAGGCTATTTGAAGAAAGAAAACATGGGCAGCAAGGCACCAAGTTGGTCTGATCAATGGGGAACAGGTGGGCTTGGTAGTGACGAGTACGAGGATGAGGCAGTGAAGAAGAACACTAAGAGCAGCGGAAGTGGCAAGAAGATGACCGATGCAAAGCTTATGGCAACAGCTAGTATGGACAAAGCTAAATCAGCTGCAATTGTTGGTGCTGATAAAGCTAAGACAGCAGCTGTAGTAGGTGCTCAGAAAGTGAAGAGTGGAACTTCTGCTGGACTCAAATGGATCAAAAATCAGTACCAGAAAAAGACTTCTAAGTAAAAAAAAATAAAGGAAAGAAAAATCACTGATTTGGTTGGACTTTGGACAGTTTTTCATTTCATGTCTTTGTTAAATACACAATTGAATTGATGCTCCATTAGTGATTGATAATAGCTTATTATACTTTCTTGTTATTTCTATTTTTCATTTGTTTATAGGAAAAATGTGGATTGTTATAATTTTGCATTCTATCTTTCTGGATTTGTTGGTCAATGGATAATTTTTAACAATTTTACTTTTACATCATTTGTGCCACAATGGTAGTTTAGAGAGTGTGATTATAAGTGATGTTTGATCTGATAAACTGATTAATTTGGATTGCATCAAACCACTTTGTTACAGTTTTTTTTATTGATAAACACACTCTTAAAACAAAATAATTCACATTTTAAAGTTTTGAAAGTTTTGTTATAGAAAAAAAAGAATCTGAATTTAATAAAATCAAGAGTGAGTTTAATAACTTCAGTTGATGAGTATAGCTTCTCTAGAGAATCATTTTTGATAATTATTGTTTCTAAAAAAATATTTTTGTTTTGTTTAGTTGAGTTGAGAGTAACAAAATATTTTTATTATGATAAACAAATGCAAATATTCCTGCTTTATTAAAAACAAAAACCAATTATTAAAAATTAAAATGACAAACTCCCAATAATTTTATATCTATCTATAAAATGTGTTGGGATTGTTTTTATGCAAATCCAATCTAACTGATTTTTTTTTTTGACAGAAAACTGAATTTTAATTTGTTCTTATTCCCATTTTTTTCAAGTCTAAATAGATTGGAACTCTGAAGCATCCAATCACTATTTTTTTATTTGCTTTATATATATATATATATATATAGAGGACATATCACATGAGAATGACAAAGTTATATGAGAATGATGAGAATGAATAATAGCCTTCAGATTAAAAATAATGGTTGAGATTAAAACATTACCATGTGCCTTTGTCATATCTTAGTTTCATTCCATTTCAACTTTCTATCTTCCTAGCAAAACACACTACATACTGTTCATCTTCCCCGACGGCCGTCACACTCCCTCTCTCTCTCCCCACTATCTGTTTCAAATTATGTCTTGCAGCCACAAAACTTATAAAATTACAGATTGCAATCGAAATTACAGATCAACACGGTGTTTCAGTGGCGGCAGAAATGGTAAAGCAGCGGCTTCACAGCGAAGATTAGAAGTTTTGTGACGGCGGAAATGATGGAAGGTTGTTGTGTTGGGGCGAGAGGAAGAAGAAGGCTTGTTGGTGAAAATCTGAGTCAGATATCCATTTTCGATTGTCTTCTCTCTCAATTTTCAATAAACCGATTGAACATAAATACAACAAAAGGGTATAATTTTGATATCGGATTCCCGGTTCCTAGCTCCACAACGCTTCTGTTTTCGTCATTCAACTTCAACGCATGATTCTCTCTCAAAGTGAATATCATTATACAACACATAAAACAAATTGCAATCAACGGATCTAGTTACTCCTCGTTTTTATTATTGTTATTTCTTGATTTGAGATTTTATATTAATTAAAACCATTCTTTAATCAAAAAATCAATGTTAATGGTGGTGGGTGTCAAAGTGAAGGATGTATATAGTTGGGTAGTTCAGAACGAGTGAATCTACATACGAGATTTTATATATTAATTAAAACCATTCTTTGTTTAGATTCACACACATAGCAGATGATGGGTTTGAGAAGCTGAACGAGTGAATCTAAACAGTTCAAGAGAATTGATAGAGTGTGCAGTGCCACTTGTGTTATTTAAAATAAAGTTTTTAATCTGGACCATCTATTTTTGATCAAATGGTTGATAAGTATTCTCACCATTCTCATATAAACATACCATTCTCATAGGATATGTCCTATATATATATATATATATATATAGGTATAATTTAATTAAATTTTAAAAATCATTTTTAGATAAACATAAGGCATGTCCAAAATATGTTCTACAGTACACACGAGCAATGTAATAAGGTTAATACACTTTTGAGGAAATGGATCAAACAGTAGAATTTACAGTTATGTTTCCTGGTTCACCGTGGTAATTTTCAGAAAGTTCTATTCACATGGTTGCATGCCTTGAATTATTTCAGATCATCATTCCAAATGTGTTCTCCCCACTGTAAGTCATGTATAGAAATCCATCTTCATCCTTATTTTCTTCATAAATTGCAGACATCATAGCCGCTGCACAAACATAAAATCATTGCTCAATTCACCAAATCAAGTACAATAATATTAATAACCATTATAAAGAACAAAAAATTGGATCCGGATTCCTTGCTGGAAGAGAAGCACGCATATACACGCAGTAAATGATCTGAGATTGAAAACTGTGTGATGTGGTTACGACAGGGAAACCATTCACCAAAAATTTCACGTGTACTACACCATATATTATATATACACACCCAAACATACAAAAACTTATACATTACCTGTTGGTGGTAAAATGTTCTTGACAAAAATGAAGATGGCCTTCTCCGGACTTAGCTTGATTCTCTTCCGTACCACATACACAAACTGCCCAACAGTCAAATCAGCAGGAACAAGATACCTACATTCATCGAAAAGGGAACAATAATATACACCACTAATAAGAATAAAACAAAGGAAATGAAAGATGATAAGGGTCCACACAACACAATAGAACATTTAGTTGTTTGTCAATGTTCTCTATGAATGTGGAATTAATGCACTTAATATTACTTGTAGCAGAGGCAAATGAAAACATAAAGAATGTTAACTACATGTATCCCTTTCTATGGAGATATATAAGTATACATAGCTCTCTTCCATACAGATATGTAATGCAGATACACACTCAACTTTCTGATGCTTCTAATTGTTAACACCAAAGCCTCAACTAAAACCTTCTGTTACTAGATAATCAAACTAGGATTATTCTTACAGCACCTATTTTTAAAATTTATTATCTATTGATGAGCTTTGAAATAAATGAACTCATAAAAGCACACATAGATATAATTCAGTATAGCAGTACTCCTTATTGCTCCAACTCACATCGTAAAACTACTTTTCGTATTCTTTAATATTAACCCTATAATAGTATTTTTGAGAAAACAACACAATCATGTTTGCCATGTTAAGAACATAGAGTAATAAGATTTGGTAGCTCAAGAACATTATACTTTGATGCCATATACATATACAGGAAATACACAAAACTAGATACAGATAGGACTCGGCCAAACTTCAAAGAAATTATAACAACGATGGCTCAAGTCCAAGTATAACAAAACTTCAACTGGACAAAGCAGAACAAGTTTAATGCAGAAAGTAATCAAGGAACAAATAATAGCTCGTATGCGAGAAAAACGGAGTAAATTAACAGTTTCAATATTTAACAGTTGCACTTTCCAAAGAATAAAAAAACAAACTTTTTCTTATCAATTTCAGGAACATCACTCTTCTCTGCCCTTTCAACAATTACCTACATGAAAAGATCAACAAAATTAGTAATCAGGGAATGAGATTATGATGATATATACTATATATGCACACGGCAGAAAGCAAGTCTTACTGGAATTCTATCAGGATACTTCTCTCTTATGCGCGCTGCTTCAGCTTGTCTCCTTTCTGGCATGTAATGTTTGTACTAAATTACTAAAACATATGTTGGACATAAATCACCAAATGGATAAAACAAATAAAAGTTTCCTAGCACTTAGGAATGGTTCTTGAAGATAAGAGAGTTCTCTTACCACCAAAACAAAAATGACATAATTGAATATAATCACATGTGTCGGACACTCACACTAACACCCCTTCGACCATAAATGTCGGTGCTACAAAGATACCAACAACATAACCTAGGAACTAACAAAAGCAAGGCAACTGTATTTAAGTACTACAACATAGATCATTGTAGCACTTAAATACAGATCATTTTCCAAGGAATTAAGCATAAATTTCAGATCCTAATTAAACCCTAAACAATAAATTACAAACCTAAGTGACTGGTAGTACTTGTAAATCACAAGTATACAGTTAAATTCTTTCACAATAATGCATTATGCCATATGATGAAAATGGTAAAAAAAAAAGTTGAAAAAAATAATTGAGAGAAACAAACCAAGGGGGTGTTCTGTCTTGAATGAGCTCTTAGCCATGGATCAAATTCTGCAGCAGAAAATACATGTAAGTAAATTAAATAAAACCTAATTTTGGAATCAGGGTTTTGTTTAATAGTAAAGATGATTGAGGAACTAAAGCTATTGAAACAGAAATAGAAGAAAAATGAAATGAAAAAGAGATATTGTTTACCAGATGAGAAGAATAAGAGTGAAGAAGTTACAGAAAGTGTGTTTAGAGATCAGAGACGAAATAGGAAACTTTCTTTTCTTAGTAGAGAAAATGCACTTGAGTGACAGTGTCTCTACTGAACGACATCGTTTCTTTAGACGAATTTTTGGAATAAAAGAATATTTGATCGATCTTAATTGGATGATTAGATTTGTCCTGACTACATAATTACATGCAGTTTTAACTACATACAATTCAAATATCTCGTTGATACAATTTGAAAGTAACTAGGCTATTTTTTGGCGATTTTAGCGCTATTATATTCCCAATTAAGAGCAATTAAACCATTTACATATGTGTTTACGAATCATGTTTGTTTATCGAAAGAAATATCACTTAGTTGTGTGTGGAGGTTTGGTGAGAGATTCTAATGGTAAGTTTAGAGGCTTCTATAGTAGAGTTGAGTTGGATTAAATGCTTGGCAATTTGAGCCATTTGCCCCTGTCGAATCTTAATTGGTTAGTTATTTTTTAAATGAATTCACGGGTAAATTTTACTATAGTAAATACATATAGGGTTGGGAATAAGCCAGGCCGGCCTACAGGAGCCTATGGCCTAGCCTACATAGGCTCAGGTCAGGCCGGTCTATTTATTTAAATAGAGCAGGTCAAGGCTTTGCTATAAGCCTATTTAGCTAAAAAGGTCAGGCTTCAGGCTATGAAAAAAGCCTTTTAGGCCTACTAGGCCGGCCTATTTAAGTAAATATGAATAATATTTTTACATTTATTATTATTATATATTAAAACTTGTACATTGATTAAATTATAAATCAATTAAATTTTTTCAGTAGTTTAAGTTTACTGATCTACATTAACTTTTCACATATATAAATGTATTATTATAAACTAAAATTGAAATATCATGTCATATATAGTCAAATTTTCTAAAATATCATGTTAAATATCAAAAGGAAGTTTAATATCATTGATTTATTAGTTCATTAGTATATTTAAAAATAAATATAATTATTTATTTAAATATATTTATATGAAATAAGCTTTTAAACAGGCTAATAGGCCATATCAGACTTTCAAAAGGCCAGGCCCAGGCCTAAAAAATAAGCCTATGACAGGCCACATGCCAGGCTTAGGCCTTCAATTTTTTGGTAGGCCAGACTCAGACTTGGCAAAGCCTAGCTCGGCCTAGCCTATTCCCAACCCTAAATACATATTACTCTCTCAATACTTTTATTTAGAGATTATTTTTATTTTTTCATTCTAAGTAAAGAACTTCAAAGAGTAAATACAAAATTATTATTGAACAAAACAAATTCTATACTATTTTGACCATAAAATTATGCATTCCCCACATTTTTCCTTATTATTTTGAATACAATTTAATATCTTTTGGATGGAATATTTTTATTTTAACATTAAAACAATATTTTAGCATTTTAAAATTTGTTGAACAATTAAAATAACACAATGGTGATTGCTTCGTTAGTTATGTCTGGAAATTTGGAACTTGCACTGCACTCTTTACAATATATAGATATGGGGTATGTATATTTGCGTGAATTTGATTTGGAGATAAGTATCCATCCAGCTTCAAGCTGATAATCACTTACTGTAAAAAAAAAAAAAAAAAACCCTCAGAGCTACTTTGTAACATGAAATTGCATCATTAATAAAACATTTATACTTTGATTAGGCACATTCAAAATTTAAAGAATATAAACTGATAAGTTCGGTTAAACCATATTTAACATGAAGGAAACAAATTAGGTGATTAACCGACTTTAGTTTATTTTTAGACTCTTTTAATTTGATTGTTTTGATAACACCTGCTAAAGATTTTTATACACTTGTGTAGATTAAAAAATGTTCTTTTAATTTTGTAATTTTACTTTTCCTCTGGTGGACTTTGCGTCCATTTGCATAATTTTACTTTTTAATAAGTGATCTCTACATTTATATAATTTTGTAATTTTACTTTTACTCCGATTGACTTTGGCTCCCTTTTGTAAAAAAAATAAGGAAAATGTTAACACGTGTCTTTAAGGTATATGTTAAGAATACAAAAATAGTAATATTCATTTGTAATTTGTGAATTGTACATTTTAAACATTAAATTCTCTTATACTATTAAATGTAAATTTCTATTTAAGATAGCTTATCATGTGCTCTTAGGGCACAAGTTAACATGACGCAAAAAATAAATTAAAATAAAATAAAACACCAATATTCCAAAAAAACAAATAAAAATAAAACAACAAACTCAACAGCTACCACTTTTCCTTGGTAGTATCAGAGGCTAGAAGTCGGAGTCTCGTTGATCTCAACCCATTTCCACGGAAAACGCTGCCGGAGATCGTTGCCGGCTGCCAGAAACAGTTACACACACTCGTCCAGGTATTTATTTTCTCATTTTCTTCTTCGTACGCGATTCAAACCAGATCTCACACTTCGCACCGCGATCCTCTGATTGGATGTTCTCAGTTTCTTAGGGTTGTTGAATGATTTTTTATAACTGCCATAGAAAATTTGTGAAGGATTTTTGATGAATTTGGTGGCAAATGATGAATTTCTGTGCTTAATGTGATTAACATGTGCGTGTAATTTTTGGTTTTAGGTTTATTTTCAGTAGTAAGTATCAATCAAGGATTGAAGAATGCAGTTCTTTGGTGGTTCTGAGATCAGTCCGTCACCGCCTGCGCCGACTGCATCAGGAAACAATGGTCATATGCTTTATGTGTTCAATAGGAATGGTATATGCTTGCTCTATAGAGAGTGGAATCGCCCCTTGCATACGTTGAATGCTCAACAAGATCATAAGTTAATGTTTGGTTTGCTCTTCTCACTCAAGTCATTAACTGCTAAGATGGATCCTACTAGGTATGTGTGTTTAGTTTTGGTTTTAGTTTAACTCTTGGATTTTGATGATTATGTGTTGATTTTCACATGTACTTTACTATGATTCGTTTCTAAATACGGATCACGGTAAAAGGAATTTGAGGAATAATTATGCTTGTATAGTCTTAATGCCTGTTTGGATTGACTTATTTGAATTTGTCTATTGACACAAGCAATTGTAACATTGTTTGGGAGAATTGATAAATTGTTTTAGCTTCTTTCCATAAGCCCTCCAGGATAGCTTATAAAAAAAGGTTATAGATTAAACAAAAATAATTAGACTTTATTTTATCTTGTGTTATAGAAATAGCTTATTCATAAGCATTTAAGCTATAAGCTGTAAAATAAGTTATTTTTGGTTTATAGTTTTTGCAGTGTTGTTAAATAGCAGAGCTACAACGTAGCGGAATTTTAACAAACTATTATTGTTCTATGATACATGATTTTTTCCAATTGGAAGACTGAAATGTACCTTTGAGACCAGAGTAATGATAGAGTTTCTTTGTGACAAACATATGTTTGGTCACAAATGAAAAACAACTACAAACCAAGCATATTATTCTTTAGTGAAAGGAATAATGATGAAAGTTTATGATGTGGTGTTATGAAATTTCCTAAATTGACTTCCAAGTTATCATTTATCAGTCTTTACAGAAATGGACTCGCGGGTAGCATTTGCAGAACTGATTACTTTCTTATGCAATGCTTGGGAAACACGTATAATTGATAAAAATGAATAGCTGTTGGTGATGGACCTGTGTTTTAATATTTAGATTAAGATCGAGTCTGTAAATGCCAAAATAGACATGCTTGTTTACTCTATGCCTTGTTTACATGTTCATAAGTTGATGTTGTATAATGTTCCTTGACTTCCTTCATATTAACGAAACAACATGCCTGCAAATGATACTTTTGGTTAATTTGACCACCAGGAATTTTATACGATATTTGTTTATTTTGAAGCTTCTCTCATATCCCTTATTCTTCTTTACATTCTCATTACATGAATATTTTGTGCTTTCCATATTTAATATTTGATTATCTTTGTTTGTTTATTGTCACAGCAATGATCAACAATTCATGAATTTTGTGATAGATATTTTGAGTAATTGTTAAGGAATTATATGAATATTATTGTTTCTGTTCTATGTTATAGAATGCACTGGTATGTCTAATTCATTTTTCTCCAACTTATTGTGCAGTGCCGAGAAAGGAAACCTTGGCGTACCTCAGTTACCTGGTCAAGGTTGTTCATTTCACAGTTTTCGCACTAATACATACAAACTTAGTTTCATGGAAACTCCTTCTGGAATAAAGGTAAGATGCAGCTACATATATGTTTCCTTATATATCCATTTTAGATTCTTATGGACACAGTCACTGTCTAATGCCTACTCTGGCATTGCATCGAAAGTCTTTGCACCTTGGGTTTTGCACATTTATTTATTGGTTAATGTAGCTATGGGTTAATGTGCTAGTCACATTTGCTGTCAGAAATATGTTAGGTTTGTTAACCTCACTATCTTAACTGTGAATGAAAAATTTAAGTGACAGAGAACTAGAAAAAGAATAGAAAAAGATAAAGTGAAAGAAATTTTAAACACGTCTTTTGATATTTGGTTTTGGAGTTTTTTGCTTTAGCCACTTCATTCAATTATTGTGGCTTGTAAAGCTACATGTTGGTCATAGAATGATAAGCAAGTTTACATACACATCACTGGTTTGGTTTGATGCTGTGGAATGAGGAAATAAATGATGTTCATTCAGTAATTTTAAAAGCTTCAGTAAGGGTATTTGTGATTCTTATGGAAGTGGAGAACCCAATGTCTTTTTCATGTGAGGGTGTTTAAACTTTAAAGGTTAGTCATTTTTATTCAATCCACAATTTGTTTGTTTGTGCGGTTATGTCTGGTCTCTCCTGACATTTTAAGTTGTCTTGGGTTAGATAAAATTAGAGATTGAATAAGTAGTAATTTTTGTCTCTAATGCATTCTTCATGGAACATACCTTAAAAATAAATCTGTCAGCCACATACATTCAACTCTGTTAACGCATCTCTGTTTAACTTAACAAAATTGCACATTGGAACATTAATAAATAATGTGGCAATAAAGGCCACTGGTTTGATGGCAATCAAGTTATGACTAACTATGCTATCAACAAGAAAGAGAATCGGGTGTCATCCTATGAATTCCTCTACTCTCATTGCCCTCCCAAAGTCGATATCCATTAATAGCACCTCTTGGATATTCATCATGTTGCACGGTATCTTCTAATTTCCATCTTTGTCCTCAACTGCCAATAAGAAACCCATTGACCCTTCATTCTCCTCCCTTTCATCAATTAGTAGCTTAAATTAAGCGATCAGGACACCAATAGGTTATGTTCCTGCCCACATTTAAAACACAACCCCTCATTCCTCCTCTTAATAAGCTCTGGAAGGATAAATTGTGGCACCGCTTGAAAAATATTCATCGGTTCTTTCATAGCCATTTTCAGATTATTTGCCCTCTCTGTTTCTCCTTGTTTAAGCTGGAATTTCTGGTTTGATCTAGACACAGGAAATTTTAAACTTGGTATCCCTCGTACCATGGGGCTAGAAGGTGTGAAGCTCACCAGAAAATTGCAATATCTGCACATAAACGATTCAATTTCCTCTCATCTATATGGTGGAGACCATTTTATAAAAGTTGGTAGGTTCAAGTGTCATCTCCTCTAGCGGAACCATTTTATAAGATGTTTTAAGATATTCTAACACTCCTCCCCAAGCTAAAGCTTACTAAGCTTTAAGCGTATTACAAGTATACCCACTGAGTAACAATGGAGGCAACAGCATGATTTACATGATTCCTAGAAATCTTCAACTTGTGATCTCGCAAAGTGGCTTTTGGCCCTCATAAGTAGATCATAATTCACAAGAGCCTATCAGACTTCTTTTCACAACTAACCGGGTACAGGAACCAATCAGATTGTTGGCTTTGATTGTTGTGTTGTTGCTGGTTGGGGGTGGGCGGTATGTTCAGTTGAGTTGTTTCACCAGCTGAGGGGCTGGGTGTCAAGGACTGCTGAGAAAGCAACAATTGCTGTCGGCAACTTGAGGGAGGTGACAGAAGGGATGGGCATTGCGGAGAGCAAGCTTTTCTCTTCGCTCTCAAAGCCATTTTCTCCTCCCTCCCCTCTGTTTCGTGCTTATTCCTCTATCCACAGGCATCACTCATGTATATTATCCACTCTCTACGAAGAAAAGATGTAGGTTTTGAAAGAGAGAATACATAAATAATTTGTTTTTTCTGATATTTGAGGTTTTTAAAATGATTAAAGAGAGATATAATTGTTACATGGCTTTTTGTTTGGTGATTGCTCATTCAACCCCTCTAAAATGCGGCATTTTACAGGAAGCAAGCTCCCGGTAGTGTATTTTGACAGATTTGAGCAAACAAGGAGGATAGATGAGCAATCACCTTTTATTTTTTAATGAGAATTAAAATGAGCAATGGGTGGTCATCGAAGTAATATGTCATTGGTGTCTGCAATATGCATTTAACATGCACATCATACGACTATGTTCCACATATGCGGTCTATGTTCCACATATGCAGTCTTACTAAGGGTGGTTTATGTCAAAAACCAAATCTGGGTGCTGGATCTGAAGGGGTGAATGTGGTTAACAGGTTTATTTTTTGGAAACCAAAAAAAAAATTTATTCCAATTTTTTATTCTTGTTTTGGGGGGGGACTAATATGGTCCCAACAAAAATAAGCCAACGATGAATTGTAGAGCTGTGCATAAGCATAAATGGCTAGAAACTAAACCGGAGTTCCAAGAACTCCTAAACCAGAGAGAAACTCTCCTAACAAACTTTCTAACAATATTTTTGAATGGTTTTTCTAATCCCCTTTCTCCCTCTTATATCAGACTCGTGTAACTGAAATACCCTGACATGACATTCAGGGAATATCCTAAACTGACTTTTATTCTCTCTTCTTCTATATCCTTCTAGAAGCTGTAATTGTGTGAGTTGTCATTTGAGCCCAATGATTGAGTCAACAAACCTATTGGCCATGGTGTCCTATCATCAAGTGTGCTAGTTTTGTCAATGATTTAGAGATATATAAGTAAATCAACCAAGTTATAAGAATTTTGTCAATTACTTTATTATTCATGTCAATTGTCAAATAATGTGTTATGAACATTTGTGAGTCTAAAGTGGTTACAGGATTTGAGTAATCTACTCTTACGCCATCCGATAACAAAACCTTACTTGGTTCTGATGTGGATCAAGAGGGAAACCTTGGGAAACTGGCAGTACTCTATTTTTTTTATAAGCTCATGAAAAGATTCAGATGCTGACGACGAATACTAAAAACCATATATAGGGTACTCCAATAAACCTAATTATACAAGGCCAAGTTACTGAAATCCTGGACCCAAGTTGTACTTCAAAAATAAGAAATGATACACATGCAAGGAACAACATTTATACGAGGATAAATATGAGCAATAACATAAACAAAAATACAAAGGAATGACAGATGTATGAAAGAAGAAAAATGGAGAGGGATGGAGAGTAATTCTAATAGGATTTATGGGGCTGCCATTTGAGTTAATTATGGTGCTGATGGGGAATGATGATTAGGAGAGAAAATAAGGGAAAAATATAATAATGAGCGGGAGGGGATATAGGAAAGCCTTTGAGGGACGGGGGGGAAAAGTAGAAAAGAAATAACATTGTGAGATGAGTAAGCCTGTCCTAAGGATGGAAAGTGAGAAAAATAGACTAATAAAGGAATAATATTTTTTTGTTCTATCAATAATTCAGTATGTAGTTGTGAGCTTCTGCTGTACATTCATGCTTTTATGATGCTATGATCTCTTTGTATGCCATTGGTCTGTCAACACAATGGTAGCTGATAATTGAGTTAGATAGATTTCACTGAAATTTTCTATGTTATATATTAAAAGCTGTGTAAAGTAAGATGTACTACTATTAAAACTGTGAACTATTTTGAAATTGAACAGGTATATTACAGCAAAAGGTCACAAAAATTGTCATTGTGCTTTCAGTAAAAGCAAAACAATCAAAGAAACGATATTCATATATTGTTCCTAGTAATACTAATTGTATTGTAACACTGCCATGATTTCCATGCTTCATGCAGATTATCTTGGTAACTCATCCTAGAACTGGTGATCTACGGGAATCCTTGAAGTACATCTACAATTTGTATGTTGAATATGTTGTCAAGAATCCACTCTATACACCCGGATCTCCTATTAGGTAACATAATCTTTTGTTTAAATGACATACTAGTCCGATCACTAAAAAGGGCATTCTTGCCCTTTGAACTTTGTTTTCATATTATCATCCATGGGAAATTTCCTTTGAAAAAATAGAAGAATATCCAGACAAGACGTCGTTTTTTCTCAATCTGAATGGATAATTTGGATGGGAGTGGTTTTATGGATTATGTATTTTGTTTTTCGAGTTTATCTGGAAAGGTATAAATGTTTTGCTATGGTTTGATGAATTTTCATAGGTCTGAGCTGTTCAATACAACTTTGGACCAGTATGTGAGAGGCATTGCATAGAAGCTGAGTGGTTACAACTTACCAGTATTGATGATGAATTCATGTGTTGTAGAATGCCTTGTTTTGCATGTTAGTCATTTACCAGTATTGATGATGAATTCATGTGTTGTAGAATGCCTTGTTTTGCATGGTAGTCACTGCACTAAAAATAATTTTTGTTAATTGATTTGTCTCTTATAAAAAGAACTAAAAATATTATAATTCTACAAATATATATATATAGTGCCCCCTCTATCCAAATTTTCTTACTCCGTCACTGGTCTAGAGAGTAGACTACTAGACAAGGTTGTGATTTTTTATCAATTATAAACTGTTAATAGTGATCACATCAAAGAATATGTCTACAAAACTTATTTGTTTAAACTTTAAAATGAGAGTTCACCTTCTACATAGCAAACAGATAAAAGGGGAGTTCACCTTCTAGTTGGAAGATGAAAAAAACGATCTCCCATGCAGTCGAAACAGAATGACATGTGGCCAAATGTAATTGGCTGCGTGTGTGGCTATGCTCAATGAGAATTCATGGTGAACTCTATAAATAGGCACCATATGTGCCATTTTTTACAATATTCTCTTCTTCTCCTCCATTCTCTCATATTCTTCATTTTTGTTTTTGTTTTATACTTTGTTTTCTAGTTTGTTTATGTTTTCGTTTTTAAACGACCGCGCAGTCCGTCGTGGGTTACTTGTATCGCATGCACCGGTGTTGTTTTGTCACCATGGTTGGGAGCAATATGATGATCGACTAGATAAATAATATTAGATAAATAATACACAATTTGTTTTTCCGCATTCATCATGTGTTAAATATGACTTTTGAATTCGTAAAAAAAAAGACTCCTGGAGTCGTACATTTCAATCATTGAGAACAACATCAACATATTACATGCATGACACCACCACTATATTATGAAATTTAAATTTAAAAAAATAAAATTTGAATATTAATATATCATACACAATTGAGTTTTCCTCATTCTCATGTAATAAATGTGACTTTTAGTCCCCGAGAGCTTAGCTTTATTGGTAGGGACAATAGCATTTTATATGCAGGAGCAGAGTTCGATCCTTGGACACTCAATTTATTCACCTTATGGATGGATTTTCAAGCCACTAGGCTACCTGACCAGAAAAAAAATGTGACTTTTAGAGTCATATATATCAATCACCAAAAATACCCTCAATCAACTATTACATGTATAACACCATCTATATATTAGAATTTATTCTCCTTTTAATTTTCATATGTACTACATGCATAATAACTACTTTTCTCTCTTATATCTTTTCTTATTTTCTTTTGTATTTTTCTTATTTTCTTTTGTATTTTTGTATTTTCTTTCTTGTCATCTTGTTTGCACATCTTCGCAAAATTAAGTATCCTCTAACTATTTACAGTAATATTAAAATAAATTTGCGTTCATCCAAAATTTATACATGTTATACACAAGGCCGACCCCGACTATTTGGAAACCTTATATTAATATTAAAAATGAGTTTCTAATAAAAAACACAATTTTTTTAAAATTCCCTCTATTTAAATTGTAAATAACACAAAATAAAAAAATTATTATTGTATATAACATAAAAAGAGACATCCTAATCAAATATTAAAATGATTAAAACTAAATTTTTTTTTTAAAAAAAGATACTACGTGAATTTCATAGTCTACCAATAATGTATTGATGCACGTCTAATATTTTATGAACATTCACAATATATAATAAATATTATTATAGGACATCAAAATTTTGAGATCTGATGTAGATCGCTTACACTTCACTTGGGTGGGGGTCAGGCTAGATTCATACATATTATTAAACATATTTGGCACTCTCTATATGAGACATTGGACTGTCGATGATCAACTCATCAACGACCATCTTAACAAGTAATTGATGTTAAGAAGATCTTGAATCACTAAAGAAATGAAGTAATTGATGATCAACTCATGACGTTTATGTTGATGATACATGTATAGATGTTGTAATAATGTTAATACTTCATAAATTGGCCAAAGTATAAAACCAAATAAAATGCTAAATTTTTTTTGTTGTCAATTGTTTAACAATGCATTCCTAATTCATTTGGACTCTGTTTGACAAAGGTAAACCGCAAGCTTATCGTAGATAACTTATAGGGTAAAATTTGGTATAATTGAAATAGAATTGTTTGGTAATAATTGTTCTCTTACAAGTTTAGTGTTTTTTTTACTAGTTTATAATATTTTTTCATATTAGCTTATGGTGTTTGTTCAAATGCTAATTGAAGTAGGATTTTAGCTTAAAACATCATTTTTTCCTTTTTTTTATTGTCAATATCTAATTTTTTTAATTATTTATTAAAAGAAATTATTTAATTTTATATTTATTAGTTTGATGAATCACTAATTTGAATAAAGATTCTTTCACACAAAAAATTAAATTCAAATTCTTTATAATGATCTATTTTTTTTAGTATAGTCCATTAGATATAGTGCTTATTGTTATTGGTACTTGGAAGAGTGTAGGGTATATGTTTTGAATTGCCTACTTACTAGTACTTTGTCAACATCACATTTAAATATGGAAATTTGTATTCCCCTCTCTCATTCACGTGTATATATGCGTATTCATCAAGAGGTAGAAGCACTATTTTCATTCAACATTTGTATATACCATAGTAGTATACCCATCTCTCGTATATCATATGTGGATCCAAAGTGTATATCAAACATAAAGGCTTGCCGTGTATTGTCCTTGTTGTCATAAATACATACGGATGCTTATAGAATGTCATGGAAGTAACACATGTGGTGGTAACAATTGAAAATATGCATCCAGGCAAAAGTACATCTAAAGTAAATTTTGCAAAGTATATAAAATAACCGTAACTTGAAATTTTAGATGAATTAGTGATTACTCTTAAAAACTCATACATAATTGCGAAATCTGAATCCAAATTTAAATGAAGATATTTAGTATAACAATATTGACATTAGTTAGTTAAATTAGGTCTAACGTACCATTAACCAGAGATTTTTACTTAGCATGATAACATATTATGTGTTGATTAGTTGTGATTTTGTTACGTAAATACAATTCAGTTGATAATTGCAAGAATATTGATATTGACATTTTTTCACATTTAAAAAGTGAGTCTAGAGAGTAGATAACTAGACAAAAAAATGTTGTGATTTTTGATCAATTATAAACGGTTAATAGTGATCACATTAAAGAATATGTCTACATAACATAATTGTTTATTTAAATCTTGTTATATTTGAGTTTGGCAACGCAACCTGCACTGATGAGTACTACCCACAACGAATTTGAAAGAAAATACTTGCATTGGCTATTTTCAAGCGATCTTCCTGAAATCCAAAGTTGGAAACTAAGATGGGTCAAAGCCGACCCTCAGTATAGGCATATTGACCATTAAGGCAAACAACATAGGGCCCAATTTTATGGCAAATGCTAAATGGTGTTCCCCGGGGTACTCTTTAAGCCTTTAAATAGTAATATTTTATAGAATAAATTATGAAAATGTGTAAAGTTAACGTATTGGTAATTGAAATGTTCAATCTTTTGAATAAATTATTTCCTTAAATGGAATCCTTAAAGAGTGCCCCGGAGGCACTATTTAGCAAGACCCAAATTTTATTGTGATTGGTTGTGAATTTGAATTAGTCAAACCAATAATTTGATGCGTTGAGCAAAATTAACAGCAACCAATAAAAAAAAATGTAATAATAATCACAAACTATAAAACAAAGCAACATGATGAAAGAGAGGAAGAAAGAACACATGATATTTGTTCACCAAGTTTGGTCCAATAATGACCTGTGTCTTGGGAAGAGAGCAGTCATCCGTTCTACTATATCAATTGAGTTTTGTTACAAAAGCTATTACAAAAATTAACCTTCAATACTAATTCTATCATTTTTCCAAATAGTGACCATGAGACCCAATGATTTAGTGTTTTCCAAGGTGAATCCAATAATCATTTGTCCAGCCCTAAACTTACCAATAGACAGCCTTTAATTCTCTCATTAAAATCCTAAACTTCTCTATATTACTTTTGTACTCTCATGAGAACATACTTTATCAATTTTATTATATTATAATTATATAAATTTTATTATGGGGTATGTAGGAAGTTAGATAATCACTTTCCAACCCAATGGAAATTTCAATGGCAACTAGTGTTCAATTTTATATTTGGCAAGCTTGCCACCATTCTAGTTCTAGCTGAAGAATTATTGACAGAGGTATCAATATGTCTCATACCTGTCAAAATATACATGATATTTGAATTCTTCATAAATAATATTTATTAATTTTGGATCTATTAAAATAGTGTCTATTTGGATTAGTTTATTTTTGAGTTTATGCAAACAACTTATGCAATTATTATGTATTATTATAAGTTTGTCAAGATAGTTTATGATAAAATAGCTTATAAAAATACAATTTTCATTAGTGTGAACTTGTAAAATAGCATAAAACCTAATTTATATTGTATAAGCTGTTTGCATAAGCTAAAAAATAACCTAATCTAAACGGGTCCTTATTCATCTCAGCGATTTACCGATACATATTCAAATAAGATGTATATCAGAATGTTCACTCTATTTTTTATTGTCTTTCATTACTCGAGATCTACTGCGATTTGGTAGGGATATGTTTTTCCCGATCCACTTATTTGTCTCATTCAAACAAGGTAGATATTTTTGTACAATATCTAACTAAAATATACACTCGACTATTGCCACAATATTTTTTTTCCAATTTTATCTTGCTCACCGGGATTTTGACACTAATTATTTGGTCTCGTATCCATACTCTAATGATGGTGAGTTGGCAAAATGGGGACAAGGACACTAATCCACAATGGCAGGAACATTGCATTATATATGTAGGGGTTCGAAGTTTAAACTTCGGTCATCTCACTTATCCATTTTAATGATTAAATGTCTAATCACTAGGCTACTTGACAAAAAAAAATTCTTTAAGGCACATTTATTTAAATATATATTGATACACTTATTAAGATGAACAATTATAATAGATTCACAAATAGTAGTGTTTATTAATTTTTTTATATTAAACTCTATTTATAGATCTATATATTTCAAATAAAATGCCTAGCGAAGTGTTCACCTACTTTTACGGTAGTTGTTTTTCTTTCTATAAGTCAGATAACTAGCTGATGTGGGTCGATCAATCAATTAGTCCATCGAAGCCTATTGGTCCATTGTTTTTATTTTTATTTTTCAGGTAGCCATAAATTTGCTTATTGAGCATAGTATGTAATGTTATGAGTTTGATCAACTTAATGTATGCTTGTTTGTATCTCTCTTATCTATTTTAATCATTTTGATTCAAGTACCTAATTAAAATTAAAAGATGCATAGTAATCAAGTTTCATATAACTATTGTTCAAAACCAATTTGAATATTACTATAAGCTTATTTTATGACCAGGGATTAAATTGTACTCCCTCCGGCCTTAATTATAAGTAAAATACATTGGTAGTCAAATGAATCTAAAAAGTAGAATTTGCTTATAATTAAGGTCGGAGGGAGTACGAGTTAATTCAAGTTACTATACCATTGAGAAAAAAACTACGCCAAACTCCTTCCATTTCTGATTTCTCTAAAAGCTCTATTAAGGAAGGATTGGTGATTTTGATTTATTTTTTTTAGTTAATTTTTCTTCGACAATTGTTGTACAATGCATCAACTACATCATACAACAATAGAGTGTGGAAGAAGAGGGGAAAAGAGATCGGGAAATGTGTAAAAGAGAGTAATATTGAATTTATGAGAGAGATGACCATAATTTTTACATATCGTATGTACATTTGAACTTAACATTTTCTTAAAACTATCATTGGTCTAAAATATAAAAAAAAATACTAAGTCAACATTTGAACTAGATACATAAACTTTTGTTAGTATACATTTGAATTAACTTATTTTATTTTCAAGTTTTTATTGATTCTCTTTTAGAAAATAACTAGTTGGGTACCAAACACCCACCAATAATAACTATTGCTTACATCAATTATATTTCCCAATTTAAAACTAACAAGCCATGACTAAAAGAAACTTAAATCTAAAAAATATCACATATTGCTTAGCTAGTTATGGTACAACTATAGTCTCCATACCCAAATAATCATTTTACCTTATATTTCTAGCAAAGAAATTAGAGGCATCTAAGTCTAACCATGTGACATTGCATAAATATAAATTGCATATTTTTAGTGAGAATCACTGAACCTACAAAGTGCCTCATGATAAATTTTAGGTACAATGCTATATTCATATGATCACAACCTATACTCTAAACAAAACCCAATAAGCAAAAAGGTTTATTTTTATTTATTTTTTACTGTTTGATACATAAATGCTGATTGAACAGAAACCAACATCCCCTATCGTTTCACACCATAATCCATAAATGCCATCACATTTAAAGCTACAGATTTGTCTCCTCTATGCTTTTTTCACGATTCTTGTACCCTCTTTAAATTAATATTCCAACTTCCTTAGTTGCTTGGTAGTTGAAAATTTAATGTTACTTATTTAATGCTTTCTTCACTACATTAACATTATTTTTGTGCTTTCTTATGTTCATGTTGTTGGTCACACTACCTTCTTTAAAACTTTCAAATTTAAGTACTCTCTTTTGTGTTGCTTCAACATTCAAAAATCACTTTAGTCACATTACAACTCAATGGTTTGGTTATTATATATGTGAATGTACATTTTATTAGCACAATACCATTCTCTAATTTCCTAGAGAAAATAAAATGAAGGGGGCTACTATTATAAGCTTTTGCTATCAACTTTATTGCAATTTTTTTTTATACTTGATAGTTTTTTTGTTATGGCAGATGGATGCAAATGAAGTAGTTTAATCCGAATCGTGGTGGCAATTACGGGTAGAGGCAACCGGTTCAACGGGATATTGGTCCGGTTCAATAAGAAAGCAAGGCTCAAAATGTTGAGCCTTGGTTTTTGATTGAGCCGTGCCAATATCACGTCCTCTCCGCACCCTCGAGCCTTTGTATCAAAACTAAAATGGTTCTTCTGTTTGCAATTTTGGCTTGAATTTTATATTCAAAGAAGGTAAAGTTATTCTCTTCATTATTCTCTTTATTTTTTGTTAAATGATACTTTTTTTTTGCTTATTTTCATTTATGTTATGCCTTAGACCTTGAAAAAGTATCTTAGTTTTTCCTTTAATATTTTTTTCTATTTTTTTTATTTATATTAATTTGAATGACTACATTTTTATTATTCTTTTGAAATTGTCAAGAATAAAAAAATAATTTAGACCAATGATGCATGTGGAGTATACAAAGGTTTGATGAAGAGTAGAAAACATTGAAAGCCTTGTATGATTGTTGAAGCATTTTTTGTAACATTGTTTCTGTTTTCTCTTCTTTTTTCTTAAAGATGGACGAATTTTTTTATTTTTTTTTTAATAAGCTAGTTGGAGGAATTATTCTCTGATTTTTTCATACATTAATGTTTCATTTTCCATATTAGATATCTGCTTTTTTTGTTTTGTTTTGTTTGATATACACACCAACACAAGTACATGCTTGAATAGTTAATAAAACAGAGCCACCTTCATAGAAAAGAACAAACATGTTTGTTTCAATTTATGTTCATTTTGTTTGAAGTTCACAAAAACTTAGTTAACATACATATAACTATTAGATTTTTTATATATTTCGTCTAACTCATTTTATTTTACTTTTATCGATAAGAATCAAACTCGATATCCTGAAGTTCACAACACTTGCACTCTCCTAAATTTTTTCAATTATATGTCCATATATATATAGGGAGCCCGTTATATGGTCCCTAATTTCAAAGGATCACCCATAGTCCCCTTTATTTTACCTTTAATAACCGGTTCATAGTTTTAGTGTTTTTTTTATCCGGGGTATTTTTTGCAAATATCAAAAGTTTTGTGGAGCAAAGGGAACAATTCATTATCTCTTAAACCATTACGCCATCGTTGAGATGCAAAGGGAACAATTCAATCATGAAACCTAATTTCATTGTCTCTCAAATCCGATTCACTCAAACACGTTAACACATGTTTAAATGATAAAATATAAACGTGTTTAAACGATAAATTGCATTTTCTTGGTCATCCTAATCAAGTTTTTGTTTGGAAATTAGTTTTCATGATTGAATTGTTCCCTTTTATCTCAATGAAAGTGTAATGGTTTGAGAGATAATAAATTGTTCCTTTTGCTTCACAAAACTTTTGATATTTGCAAAAAAATAATCCGGACAAAAAAACACTAAAACTATGAACTGGTTATTACACGTAAACCTTTGATGATCCTTTGAAATTAAGGACCATATCAGGGGCTCATATATATATATATTACATTTTTTATGAGAAAAATGAAATCAACAACCTTCCCGTTTCTTATTCATTTACACGGTATTATACTCTCTCTGCTTCATTATAAGTGTGATAATCGAAGGTGTGAAATCCGAAGCAAAAAGAACAAGAGTGGATTCCATCTGGGTTCTGTGCAGTCACAAATCAGTGACTGCATGCAGTCAACAGCTTTATAGCTGTATGATTGGAAATAAATGATCCTGATTTGATGATCAAAATTTAATATAAAATAAAAAGTTAAAACTGTTTTAAACAGGAACCGTTCGATTAAGATCGGACGGTCCTGATGACTGACTGCAGCCGACTGCACCAAACTGTGACTGCTTTTAATCCAAATCCGATTTTCTTCCATCACTTTATCATCTGACATCCGGTGAAATATAAGCTATTAGAATAAAAAAAAAATGAAGAGAAAGAGTTTCAAACTTCAATAGTAGATACATCCATTGCCCTACCTCATGTCAAATCTACACTATAGGGAATCTTTTCCCAAGAAGTACAGTGAAGTTTCATGTTCAACTTCAAAGGTTGTCCATTAAAAGCCTACCTATAACTTTGTGACCATATTCAGTTCATATTTTTCATCCAATTTAATTTTTAAGAAACTACTTTTTCCGGCTAGTCTTTAGGTTCTACATATAATTTAGATTTTTTTTCTTTCTTATAAGCCAAAAGGTTTATTGAATTTGAAAGGAAGTACCCTACTTCCTCCCTTTCTTAAAACAAATCACCATCCCTAAAAATCAATTTTGTTTTGTGCAGTTAAACCACCACAACCCTTTTAACTATCTCCCACTTTGCCCATAACCACAATGCTAAAAAAAAGGTGTATGTTGTTATTGTTATGAAATACCTCTCCAAAACTTAACCAAGCATAAATATGCTATGAAACACGGATAGTGTAACGTAAACACCGATAATAATATGAACAAAATAACATAATTTATTGTAATCATAAGTGTGTTGGTATCAGACATCAACACGTATCCGACACCAAGACACGCCTAATCCAACGAGTATACGAGCTTCATAGTAGATAAAGAGATCATACCATATATGAGAGAGCAATTGAAGAATAGAGATTATTGTAGCTCTCCAGTACTAAAGCAAAACAATAATAGTGGTCATGTGATGCATCTCTACTATACCACAACACACCAAGCCTCTCTTAAAGGTAATCTTACTAATCTTACTTCTTCTATTACATATATTTGCTAAATATGCTCGTTATAACAATGTCCCTTATCAAGTAAAAAATTTATTTCTCTCCATTACATATATTATGTTGTGAACCAAATTACCTCTATTTGGCAATTGCTGAGAGCTCAGAGTGGGACACAACTGAAATTTCCTAAAAGATATATTAATATATTATATGTCATGATTATAGTTTTTTTCTTCTTATTCTAAAACAAAACTTTGAGTACAATCCTCTAGCAACATTATTAATATTTAATAACGGCCTCTGAACAATTTTTCTGCTACTCGCTGCAATGAATTTATACCAAGAACATTAAATTGAAGACTGTTCTACTATTGCCAATTTTTGTCCCTTCTAAGCATACCCTTTGTCTTATTTCTCCATTTGATACACTTCTGGCTTTTAATCTGATTATAGTAGTACTTTTTAATTGTAAATGTTACTATTGTTTATATTATGTTAAAATGGAAATTTTATCACACACCAACCCAACCACCAATTGAATGCATCTTTGAATTCATGGTGAATTTAACAAAATCAATAGCTCAGTTATTTTGTTTAAACTCTAGTAAAACTACGACGACATACTTTGATTGTACTGTGTTTGAGTGAAAAAGTCCAAAATAAAAAATTGACTAGTTTTCCTCATTTTCTCAATAAAAAGGGCTTAATTCTAAAAAGTGATTGGAGCACTTTGAAGTCTGTCAACCACCCTATAGAACTAATCCTGCCTTATAAACTTGAGACTATTTTTGCTTTCATGTTGAAAAATCCCATGAAACAGAATTAGTTGACTTGATTTAACATGTCTTTTGTCATTGTTTTGTAAAGATCCAAAAGTTGTCTTTCACATGCTTATATATTGTCAAGAGAAGCATTGTTTTGTTAAAATCACACAATCATATTTGTTTCAGATTGCAAAACTGCGACTCGAGGATCCAAATTCATGAATGCCAAAGATGATTATCAGTGGGTTAGTTAAGGACTTTTTTTGTTAAACAAAAAATATAGCATCATATTGCTTAAGCTTAATTGGTGTTTGGCAAAAGCACACTTTTTAAATTATAATGTTATATAATTGTATTTAGAGTTCATTGAATTGGATATTAATACAATGATTAAACAACATAAATGTTCACTAAGATATAAGAAGAGATCAATAAGAGTCATGTCAAATTTTCAACCAACACATAAATAATCAATTTTATTTTAGGCTAAAGGAAAGGCAGCAACAGCCACCAAGTTATATCAATTTATTATGAGCTTGATAGACATGGAACTATTAACAAAAAGAATGGCCCTTTCAAGCATCAAAGAATGAATGTGTACTACTATCATGTGTGTCCTCTTCTTGCTGCAACCATGAACAATCTCTTCTTAAAATGTCGAAGGTCCATGAAGCAAGAATTCTCTCTTTCACGCTCTCTCACTCCAGATTTTTCTCGTGTATAACATGATATTTCTCTATATATACTGGACAAAAATATATAGTAAAGGAAAAAGAAAAATCTCGCAGGCTTGATTCTTTGTTGTGGTAAGTAATAATCTTCCCGAGTTAGGAAGAACTCACCAATGTTTTTCTTCCTAGAAAGAGGCACTCCACAAAGCATTTTCACCTTCTCCACACCTCTTATGTACTTCTTTTATCCTTTCAGCAGATCTACAAATACCGCTGCAGCTCCAATCAAATGAAGCAACACAAATGTTGCCTGCTTGCGCCTTCCATTCACAATCTGAAAACGAAACCAAACAAGTAATTTGAAAGTGTTAACAACTAAGGCACTGTTTAGATAAATAGTTTAATTAAGTGCTTATCATGTAAGTGTTTATATATAAGCTATTTATATTATAACAAAAAGGATAAAATAAAGTCCATCTGTTTTCATATAGGCTATAAGATATTTTCATAAGCTATCCTGGAGAGCTTATGGAAATCAGCTGAAAACTATTTATGGACATATGGTAAGCTGATTTCATAAGCTCTCTCAAATAGTCTTATAAGAAGTGTTTATGTCAGTAAATAAAACTCAAATAAGCCAAACCAAACTGGCCTTAATAATCAGTATACAAACCAAACAGATAATGATATGATCCCATAAATCATTTGAAGGGTTCAACATAATTTATATATTCAGGAAAATATATTCACCTGGTGGAGTGCCACAGCAAAGTCTTCTATCATCAATATGCTCTACATCTAGTCCAATAAACCAAGCTCCTATTGAGACATCCTCATTGGCATACTTATGAAGAACATTCCTGATATGAACATAGACAAGCAGCAAGAGCACGAGATTAGCACCTTTTAGTTCATTTATCCGATTTAGCTTAATACTCCCTCTGTTTCTTCTTAGTTGTCATTTGAAGGTTATTTAGACATACCAATAAACTTTGCTGCTTTTGAAACAACAAATAAATAGAAACGGAACTTTTATACAAAAGCGACAAGTAAAAAGTAACGGAGGGAGTAATTTATTATTTGTTTTCCTTTCATAAGTGAGTTGTAGTAGGACCTACTGGTTCATCGATATGTATGTTGCCAAATCATTTGAAATAGCATACAACTGCCCTGTGGCATGACGGAAGTACTTGTTTCCTGACTCTCCGAACTTCCAATGCTCAGGTTCATGGTACCTTACACCTCTGTGAAACAAAGTATTCAGGTAAGAAGCTAATAGTGAAAAAGTCCCAACTCTTCAGTTCAATAGAAACAAAGAAAAATTAGAAATTATTTCGCACTTTTGAGCCAGGACAGGTCCAGATTTCATGCATCCAATGTATATCCGTGGTTTTGACCGGTGTCTAACTAGAGTTTCTCCCAATGTTGCTGAAAAAGATTGAGTAGGATATTAAGACAAAAGGTATATATCATTATATCCAAACATCATGCATACTTATTATTCAACCATAAACTGATGTCAAGCATTAGATACATATCTAAGATAATTATGAAGGAGTATTTATATTGTTATATTGTTAGAAAGTGATCATTAACATTCAAAAGCTTTACTTAATTACAAAAGGCCAACTCCTCATGCTATGATCAGAATTTCAAAACTTCAATACCTATATTTACATGAACATCGTCGTCAACTTTGACATAGAAGTCAGCATCCCATAAGCTCACAGCAGTAGCAAAGTATGTCTTTGTCTTTGCTGACAATTCAAGGTATCCTTCAACATGATTCTACATAAAAACAAAAAATTTACAGATCAGAAAATTGGCGGTATTTTTCGTTTTTTCTTTAAAAGCTATGACAAAAATGATAATATGTCAAATTACCAGCCTCAAGAAATCTCCATGCTTTCTGTCTTCTGCTTCAATAGCTCTGTCTAGGATACCTCCTGATGTAGCACTAGATAAATTGAGAGAACTGGTCAGATATACAATTTGTCGCAATAACTCTTGTCAATGATAATATTTACGGAAACTAGTAAAAAAGAATTTGGAAAACTAAAATACAGATTTATGACATGGAGAAGTAATTAGTGTAATAATTTTTAAAGCATTTTGAATTAGGATTGAGCGTAAAAGCACGATGAAGACACCAATTATGCAACAAAGTGATTGAAAAAAGATGAGATGGCTACCTGTGTCCAATTACAAAGCGAATGACGATGCCTTTCTCTTCCTCTAACTTCTTTCTTTTGTCACCTATTGTTTATCACAAGAACAAATCATCACAAACCGTAACTAGTAAAATCGATAGATTAGGATAAAAATCATAGAAGAGGGCATTAGGAAATGGAATCAAATTATGAACCTTGTGGCAACCAGGTAGCCCGAACCGAGTCCCTTCTTTTCCTGCTGCTAAATGCAGTATTAATACCTACGACCATAAGGTATTTTCTCTTACCAGACGACTCGGTCGTCCTTATATCTTCCGAAACAGGAGCGCCACTTCGTACCGACTCTTGAACAGCCCTTGCCGCAGCCAAGTCCATCTCTAAATTTGAAATAGTTTTATCCAAAGCTCTACATTCGATTAAACACAATACATTCCCATGAGTTCGGCATGCAAAATAACATAAATAATAAGACTTCATTTGCATCATTGCACAGTACTGTGTATAACTTACTGTGCGGAATTATGACCCTTAAAATCTTCACCATACATATCTCTAGTTTCGCGCCTCATTTCCATCTCTTGCAACTAAAACGGAGGCCAATGAAAAGCACAATATATGAAATTAGAATACATAAAAATAAGGTTCAAGTGTTCTAGATATATTTTCTTTATCAAGTAAGGAAAATGAAATTGATGCTTACAATTCTCGAATTACAACCGTCCGGAACTACATTCAATTTACCAGTTTCGGAAGCTGTTGGTCTTGCAAGTCCATTTTGTTCAGGAATACTCCATATCCTTTTATAATATTAACATTTCTCATCAGAATAAGTACCACAATAACTATATCCAATTGGTTACCAAAACAATATATTCAAGAGTTAATCTAATACATTGAAAAGATATAAGCACATTAAAAAAAATTATTTCACTCATACACTGCCAATATAATTTTTTTTACACTGTCAATCAATATAATCGTAGATCCATAAAAAGGTCCGACTTTAATCATAACTACTTCAAAATCATACATATGAATATATGATTGAGTATTAGTACTATTTGTGGAAAGTGAATCAAAATTAAACTAATAAAAAACACTCCACCCTAGGCAGAACCACAATTAACAGGATAAAGCTATGATTGCTTTATAAGTTCAAATTAACATAAAAAGTAATTATTTTGCCCCATCTCTTACTTAAAAAACAAAAATTAAACATAATCAGTAATAAAAAATGAGTAATCATGAAATAAAATCTCATCAAACTGGGAGATACAAAGACTAACATAACACTAGAGTTGACTTATGAACATAAAGAGTCAACATAAACAAAAAAAATTGCATTATTCATAATCAATTCATGTCAATTAAATCAAAGAATTCCAGATCTAAATCAACTTCTTCTACAATACACACAACAAATAGTACCAATATACACAAATCAATCAATTAACCACTTCAAAATCACCAATTAATTAAATTAATTAAGTCAATTAACCAAACAAATTCACATAAAGATCTAAGAACACCGAATTGAAAATTTGAAACAAGAAATTGAGAATATAGAGAAAGATGAGAACCTGTTAGTGAAGAGCATTCCAGTACAGAAACTACCAAGACAAAGGAATAGTGTCCATTTCTGAGATATAACACTTCTAGAAGAAAATTCTCCTTTACTTTTCCACGTCATTCTTTTTTATTTTAATTTGATGAAATTAGCTTCAAATATGCAAAAAAAACTGGGTTTAATAGAAAGAATGAAAAAGAAGAAGAGATTGAGGAAGATGGTGGTGTGTTAAATGTTAAATGTTAATACTAATATTAATATTAAAGATAAAGATTAAGATTAAAGAAATAGTAATAGTGGTTTATTTTGTTTGTTGCTTAGTTTATATCTTATGCTATGAAATGGTATTGGTTGTGTTGTGTGTTGTTTGCACAAGTATGGTAAGGGACGTTGGTTGAATGAACGCAACATGTTAACTGATCAGTTTTTATATCTAAATGAAGAGTAATACCCATATTGTCCTTGTCGGCGCAATCATTTTTCTTTAATGCCAAAATCTCACTGTAGTAGACTGTTTGTAATGACTTTAATGCCCTTTTCTTCTTGCTCCTACTACTCATCCAAAATTTTGAGTTTATGTGCGGTGGGTGGCTCTCCTCTAGGCATGATAATAGAATTACCACTTCTTTTGGTGCTCTCCGAGTCTTATATGCGTCCTCCGACCTTTCAATCTTACCTTATTCGCAATGTACAATGTGAGTGTGTAATTTGTAAAAATTGAGAAGAACAAAAAAAAAATAGTTTACATTGTAAACTCAGAGAGGCGAAAAAATCTGAAAAAAAATAGTTTGCATTCTAATGCAAACTCAATTCGCATCCTAAGATGTGAACCTTATAAAATAAGAACAGAGGAAGGGTGAGCAGGGCCGGCTAAGGACCCGTGCAACCAGTTATGTATAACTGGGCCACATATTTTTCAGGGCCTCAACTTTTGTTTATAAACCCACATAGTTTAGCATCACATGCATCCAAGTACTACACGCAAGCAGAAACTAAGTGTAAACAAATGTAGTAATGTGACAAATAATAAAGTGTAGACACTTGGCTTAACCTTTTATGTATACATAATTCTCATCCTCACTTAATTTCTCTTTTCTTTTTCTTTCTAGCTGGAAATAATAAGTGCCATACATTCTTATTGATTTGAAAATGAATTTTTTATGTTATTTACAAATATGTCTATTTTTGAATTTATTTAGAAATTTTTTTGACAATTTTTAAAAAATAAAGGATAATTTATAATTTAAATCGAGGATATTTTTAAAAAATTATGTTTTTTTTTATCAGAGATCTATTATTAATATTATAGCTGGGCCTCCAAATTGATCGGGACGGCCCTGAGGGTGAGAGTTACAACAATATTAAATTTTAAAAGATTCGCATTCGGATGCAACCTTTTTTTTATATAGATTTTACGCCCCCTTTGAAATTATTAGAGAGTATTTTTACTTTGAGGGGAGTATTTTTGAAATTTTTGGGGGCGCCTAAGAGCCTTTCGGGGGCGAGAAAAGAAGCCTGATAAAATATGTATGTGCAGTCGAACCCGCTTCAACTTTGACGGAGAAAATATGAATTGATTGGATTTGAGTTTTCTTTGTCTCGTTTACATTAAAATTTTATTTTATTTCTCTTACATTAAAAATTATTGAACAAATTCTTAAATCATATATATATATATGTTTATTTTTAGTTAAATACAGTATCAAACAAGTCAATTTTTCTATGGACAACTCTCCACAAAACTCTTCCTACTAAATCAATGTTAATCGTGTGATGTTTCAAGACATGTCCTGCCCTGGGTGAATCGTAGAAGAAGAGACGTTTATGCATTGCTTAAAAAATTATGAGTTTGTTAAGTGTTTTTGGAAATCGATTGGATTCACGGACCAAACCTTCTTCCAAGAAGATAATTTATATGTCTGATTGCGACATGAACAATGAGTTGACTTCCTACTTTCCTCTCATGATGTGCGCTAAGAATTTTGCTCGCTTGCTTAGAAAGTGCTTCCCCCAGCACTACGAGAGTCTGACCGATATAATGGTTCGGTGGAATGCTCATAGTGGTATTGGCATGATCCTAAATGTTGACGGGAGTAGCATCGACAATCCTAGAGTCTTCGATTTTGGAGGCCTAATTTGGAATTATGATGGTGCTTGAGTCCATGGACCATAGTTTTGCTGGTAATATAAGATTTTCGAACATTCTTCATGCGGAATTTGTGGTAGTTTATCATGACTTAGTTTTGGTCTGGGGGCTGGATATTAAAGAGCTTCTATGTTATTCTGATTTTAAGACAGTTATTAAATTGATTCTAACTCAGGGGGCTGAATATAAATGACTTATATATCCGATAAAAATAAAATTATAAAGTTACAACTTGAAAAAAATAAAAATAGGACACCCAATTCACTCTTTTAACAGGACACTCAAAATATCATAAACTGTCCTAATATTGGTCATAATTTTTTCTCTTGTTTATTCAATGTTAAAGTAAATTAGGATACAATATTCTTCCTTCAAGAGAAGCCTAAATATTGCTTTCAAAGAGGATAATAATGTCAAGTTTTTGTGCATGGAATAAATAATGTGTATGTTTAAAAGTGTGTTAATAATAATACTCTTTTAGAATTTATGGATTATAATACCTTAATCATTGTTGATGGAAATGTTGTTAGTGTTGATATCTTTCAAGAGGAAGACATGTGTACTTCAATAGTTGAAAAAATTGATTTGTAAATGGTGTTAATAAGAAAGAAGTTGATTGTGATTCAAATCAGAATTTAAGTTTCTCCACTAACGAGTGTTCTAAAAACACTCTTAGTGTATGTTTGGTTCTGCGGCGACCAGAATTGATTTTGATAGAATTGATTCTGTAAAATTGATTCTGACCAAAATTGATTTTAAGTTAAAGTGGTTTATGTTTGGATATATTCATGTAAAAGTGAGTCGAACAAAAATTTTGAGTGTAAAAATCAATTCTAGAATCAGAAGCTACGATTTCTAGCTTCAAGTAGAATCAATTCTGAAGGCAGAATCAAATCTACTTTTGAGAAACCAAACAAGTCAGAATCAATTCTACATGTCCAGAATCAATTTTGGCTGCTCCAGAAGTGGAACCAAACATATGATATCTTTAAATTTAAGCTAGCTCATCTGATTCAACTAGTACAGAAAAAATATTATATCAAAATATACATATTATAGATTCTTAGAATTAATGTTTTATTAGAAAAGAACGTTAATTGTTCAACCCTTTTCTAATTTGAAATAAAATTTACATTAAAATGATATGGTTTCTTGTATGACATATTCAAGTGTTAATGTTACTAATAAAAATCTAAATGTCAATGTTGTTTATGACTTAGAGATATAATGTATTTTTTAAAAGGATTACAGTGTCAGAAAAAACTAATCATAGAAAATATATATTGATGAGAAAGAGAAAATTGCAATTTGTATAATCATTCTTATGAAGTTTAGCCAACCTGGCTGGAAGATTTATCTGTACGTAGCCATATATTAGCCAAGCATGTGTTGTGGTCCGAAGCATGAAGCACTTTAACAAGACAGCTTCATGAAAAACTCCACGTGCGTTCCATTCTATAATTAAAATTGATTTTGAAGATGTTTAGGACAAGCACCTCAAGCACCTTGTTAAGGTTCATGTATTATGTCAGGACTATAGGATTAATTGCACAAGCACCTGAGGTTCATGACATACAACTTATCTTGAGGTGCTTGTGCTTGAGTGCTTGAGGTTCATGACATACGTCTTAATTTTGAATAAGAAAGATGTTTGGAAATTTTAAAAATAAAAAAAAATAAAGGAAATACAAAAAGTTTTTTCTTGGATTACTTTTCGTAATTCTAAGATAAAGAGAACTATTAACACATGAAGATGTATGCCACCGAAATATAGTTTAAAGAACTTTAATTCCGTGCATTTTGAAGTAATTAATTAAGAGTAAACTGTAAGAGACGAAAATTGCTGAATTTTTAAATGTTGTCTTAGCTTGCCATGGTCAGTGGTGAGTGGTAGAATCACCATGTCTATGGTAGGCCACGCCCGTGGTGTGACATAAGTAACGGGACCGTGGCAATACCCAATTTGTGTCTAAATGTGACTTTTCATGTGTTCAACTTTTAATCAATTAGTGACAATTTTTTGACCTTTTGACTATACTCAAACTTAATTTGCATCGATTTTTTACCTTATTTTTATTAATTTCCATTACCATATATAAAACAAGTTTTGATTTTCAAGGCACCATAAAATGCATTAGATCTACTCTTTTCTTCATATTCTAATGATTAAGTCCTAAAATTATTAAAAAAAAGAAGTAAATAGTTCTAATTAACTTTAATAAAATTTAATTTACCTATTTAAAATACTACTAGAAACTATCACCTAACAATTGTGTTTTAAAATTCTTTCTTTTCATATCATAAAATATTTGCTAACAAAAAATTAAAATATTTGAGATTTTTAGGTTAAAAGTCATAAATTTCAATATTTCATATAATTTAAATAATAAATAAATAAAAACATGTATTAATAAATCAAGATAACATGTCATTGCTGAAGTCCTCATAGCAATTAAGTGCCACATGAACCTTTTTTAGCCGTGTGTGCATGAATTTAACAACATGGATCAATAGTATTTAGTTACAGAAGAAAAAAAATTAGGAACTAAAAATCAATAAAATAAATTATAGAAACTAAAATAAAAAATTAAAACATATTGAACCTAATAGAAAACAATCTTAATTGTGAAGTTTTCTTTAGAGAGGATAACGAAGCAGTACATAAGAACATTATGAAAAAAGATGAAATAATATTACTTTTTGAGTTAATAGGTCTTTACCCCCTGCAAAGTAAGCGAATTTTGTTTTACCTCCTTGTAATTATTTTTTTTGAGATTACTTTCTGCAAAATTTATTTTTTGATTTACCACATTGGATGTACTTTTTAAATCGGTTATTTTGTTCAATCGATTTAAAAAATGTTGTTTTTTAAATCGGTTATTCTGTTTTTTTTTGCCTGCCACGTTAGCAAAATGGGGTAAATAAAAAAACAAAAAATTGCAGGGGGTAATCTCAAAAAAAAATAAAAAATTACAGGGGGTAACGCAAAACTCGCCTACTTTACAAGGTAAAAAACTATTAACCCTACTTTTTTCTAGTGAATGCACACGGTACTCTTTAGTAAAAGATAAATAAAATGTGATCCATATGTTTTGTGGAAATGAATCAAATGATCAAGGAGACACAAAGAGATTAATAATTACTCAACCTGATGTATTTGATCTAATATCAAATATATCAATTATTCAATAAATTTAAAAAAAAAAAAGTTTTTTTTTTAATCATCCTGAAAAAGAAATTTTTACTTATGTATAAATCAGAAGGAGTAGTTGCTTGTAACAGGATCATCTAGACACGTTTAAAGCACTGCTGTAACTACCCTTTCGTTCTTTCTCTTGAAGCAAACCCAAAGCTGCCATTCCACCAGAAGAGACCAACTATAGTAGATAATTTGGTGGATGCTTCATAAATGTTTTGTTGCATAGGTAGGTAAATATTACCTTGCCTCACACTCACACTTTCAAGTCTTCAACGATACTTTTGTCTTTCACTCTTTTCTTATAGTAATAAATTGATTCATGAAATTGTAACCGGGTGAACTTTCAATATAATCATTCATCCACATCATCTATATTCTAAATTTGAAATTGTAAAGTTTTAATCAAATTCCTCCTTCTAATAGTACTTTTTTAATTTCAAGTTCAGTAAAAATAAAATAATGTCCGATAAAAATCATTTCTATTAAAAATTGAACTCATATATATTTTCTTGAACTATTCGTCTTTTTCGTTAGTTAGTAATTATTTGAATTCAATCACTTATTTGTAAAATTAAAATGATACCCCACATTTCGTTTGGTTACTTGTAATCATGTTTTCAATATCGAACAACATATTATTTATATTTATGCACCAAATTCAATAATATTGGTCGTGAGACATATGTTAAGAGTTTCCCGTTGAATAAAAGTTAGTCTAAAAATATATTTATAAGTAAAGATAATTATCACTTAAAAAATAATTTTGTAAGGTTAGTATTTCACTAAAATTTCAAATGCCAACTTAAATAATTTTCTTTCAAAACAGTTCGATTTTATTTGTTAAGAATGATTCAAGAGAAGAAATGCAAGAATAACACATAATAATATCTTAAAGGATGATGTAATTTTAATTATTTTTTTTGTGGAAATTATGGGGAATAGTGGATATAAACAAATGTGAAAATTTATTCTTGCAATTTTTCTCTTTAGATTTTCTTACTAAAAAACTTTTTCCAAATTAAAATGTTAAAGAGGTTAAAAATTCAGTTTCAACCTCAACAAACTTAATAGAAACTTAGAGTTTAATGGAGATGCACTGACGGTGTAAAATAGTTTTGCACGATCAGCCAATAGAAAACCATCATTTTGCCATGTCATATTAAGAAGGTGGGGTGTAGTGGGGTGACGTGGCGGAAAACATAGTTGGTATTGGTTGATTGTGTAAAATTATTTTACACTGTCGGTGCATATACATTTTTCTCTAAAAACTAACTCTATTAATTATTAAGATTGACCGTTTAAAAAATGAGTCCAGGTACGCTCCATTTAACAAATAGTCCAGTTATCCAGTTACCTACCTAGATGTGTGACACATGGCAATTAAAAATTTCAACGGTTACAAATGAATGGTATTCCACTATTCCTTCTTCTTCCTCACTGCATCCTTCCACCTTTTCTCCATCTCGCCGTTGTCTTTGTGTTCCCACCTAATCCCACTCCCACCTCACTGTCACGCCGTATCTCAGCCCACCAACTCACCACTCACCGCCACCCTCTCACCGTATTTTGGCCTCACTGTTACTTTGTCTTTAACAATGGATAACAGATTGAGATTAAAAAGAATGAATAAAATCAAATTCAAGTATAATTAAAACTCTAGTTCACATTCACTCAATCTCAAATTACAGTATATGTTAAATGAAATAAAATAAAATTTCAGTTTACATTTGAGATTAAAATCACCATTAAGTTTTTTTTCCTTCCTTTTATCAAGATTCATGGTTACCCTTGTCACCGTTGAGATCGATTGGAATGATGCAGGGCTGAGTTGAAGATGAAATAGAGAGCTGGGAAGGAGAAAGAGGTGGGGAAGGGTGTGGTGAGGAAGAAGAAGAAAGAAAGACTCATCGTGTTTTTTTTATTAATAAAAAGAAAACCTGAATTTTTGATCATTAAAATCCCAACCATTGAAAATTTCAATTACCATGTGTAGCGCATCTAGATAGGTAACTGGATAACTGGACTATTTGTTAAATGGAGCGTACCCGGACTCTTAAAAAATATATAGTATATGTATATTTCCTTCTAAACAATAGTGAAAATATGTTTTACTTTAACTACGCACTTGAAAGAAAAGGGTACAAAGTGTTGTCTTGTCCTAAAGAAAGTGATCAAATAAAGGAATTTCCCAATTTGCAACTTTGGGATGGGTGACCATTCCACTATATGCACTAATAATGGGCTCAGGCTACGGTGAGAGAGCATATGATATCTCTCACCAATGAGCAATAGATAAAAACCATTAGATTATAAGTGTCCATAGATCTTATTGTAAACTGACTATATCATAACTATTTTTTTCTTGTCTTCTTTTCTCCCAACTATGAAGTTTCGATACGGGACACGATACCGATACGATATAATACCGATACGTTAACAGGGAAATTTTTTAAAATTCCCAATCCGGTATTGCCGCAATACGCTATTTAAAATATATTGAATTTAAAATTAAATATATAAATACACAATATATAAACATATCTAAAATAAATAATATTAATAATTAAAAGCAGAAAACATCTATTAAAGTGCTAAAGATACAAACAAACACGTCTCATACAAGAGCATCATAATAAGGCAAAGCCAATCAATACTAGAAATTCTCAAGGTTTGATACATGATAACATCTTAAGTTAATACTATCCCAAAAAATAATGATCACTGGTACATCTTAATCTATATTTCTTAAGTTAAATATTATATTATCCCCAAGAAAATACATTTTAAATAGTTCTTTTTATTTAATATTCTTATAAATTTAAACTTAGGCTCTGTTTGGTAAAAAATAGCAGATAGCTGATAAGTTAGATTTTAGCAAATAAGCTAGCAGATTGAATTTGCAGTGTTTGGTAAAATTAGCGGTTGAATTAGTTTATAAGTGTTAAATGACATAAAAATAATATGTTTGATAAATATTTAATTTTTTTTCAAATAAGATGGTGATGTAAAATTGGAAGAAAATATAATAGGCTATATAAGCTCATAAGCTACTTGAAATAACATTTGGAAAATAAGCTATAAACTATTTTCTAAAAATTGTTATCAAACAGAGCTTTATAAGCTAAAGGCCCTGAGACCTTAAGATGAACACACTCCCAGATTTCAAGTCAATACCACTAGACCAACACAAGTGGGTTTATCTATATCCCTATTTAATTACTTTTAATTCAATTAACTTACTTTTTTTTATTATTATTCTCTCTGATAATAAATAAGGACATAAGTGAAATTAAATATTTTTTTTGTTTTTTGTTTTTTACCACCAGTTGAATCTGGTTCGAGAATCAGTTATGACAAATGCTAGTAAAATTAACGCTAAATTTATTTTGTGAAAATAAAATGCCTAATTGATACTAGTAATAACAATCAGTTTTGACCATTATAATAATCAATTTAGTAAGGGGCATATGATTAGGTGTTATGCATGTAATCTTGTATGATGCAATGAATGGCTCATATTATTATTTAAATGGTGCACCTGTGAGTGATATGAGCTACTCGCTCACTGTAGAACCCGCCCTAATAATGACAATATTTTTGACAAATAGAGCTTATGATGGAATGATAAAAGCATGATTGTCCCCATTGTTCTAATTGTAAACTGTATTTTGGACTTTCATCTTGGTCATGTGACTTTGCCATGATTCAATTTTTATAGATGAAGTACCCTAAACAAATATATAAAGGCTATTAAACAGGGGTTATGACCCACAAAATTAGAAACAACCTAACTTTCTAATATATGCTAATCATTCTAAAGACTTCAAAGAAATTAAAGTGAACTGCTTTGACACGTTCACATTCATGGATAAAGAGAAGTAGTTGAATTTATTCGATAATGGTACTCCCTCCGTCCCATTTTAAATGACTTCTTTTTGATTTAGTATACTATTTATTGGACCTACTTTGACCTTATTTTTCTACTAATATATACATGCAAATATTAGCATATGAGATGTTGTTTGATTTGTCTCGACGAGTACTTTCAAAATATACCATTTTTATAATTTTTAATAATATATAATTAGAGATATTAACAATTAAAGTTGTGCATTGGCAAACGTGTCAGTGGTCAAATAGATCATTTATTTTGGGACAGAGGGAGTAGTTCAATTGATAGCTATTAAAAAATTAGAGAAGTTAAAATTTAAATTTTCAATTTCTCATTTCTTCAAAATTATAATGTATGAGTTTAACTTTTTAGGTTACTAGACAAAAAAGTAAATAAAGAAAAAGTGGTAAATTTAATTTAATGATGATATGTTTGTCAGTATATTGATAATTGATTTAACATTTATAGATATCAAGTATTTTTTCTTGTCGTTCAATTAAAGCAAGGGTAATGATTTGTAATTTTTTAAGATAAAAAAGTGGGTGTAGTGAAATAATTTAGAATATATAATATATATATATATATATATATAAAACAAGTGCGCTCGACATACTTTTTAACCGTTCTATTTAAAGTAATTTTTTATTTAGAAAGTTAAATACTATGATTTTTTAGGCCAAAAGACCAATTTATGACTGTTAACGATTTATTCAATGCAAAGATAGTGGAAAAATAAGAAAAATAAGTGCATAGCTAGAAAGTCATAAAATAAATTGTAGCTAGAAGTCACAAGAAGATGAAAACCGAGTTTGCATGCGTTTGGTTTGGCGGTGACTATAATTGATTTTGGTAGAATTGAGTTTAACAGAATTGATTTTGGTTAAAAGTGAGTTGAGTTAAATTGATTTATGTTTATATACATTTATGTAAAAGTAATTCTCATCAATTCATAGTGTTTAGATTGTTTGAATCAAAATTGCTTTTGGATGTCCAATTACGTTTTAATTTAAAACTATATATTTTATAGGTAATTATTTAAACTTAATAAAAAGTGAGAGGAACTTAACATTAATTTATTTTTTTTATCAATGAATTTTTGTTTTTGGTTAGTTTATAAATAAAATTTTAATAATAAAATAGATAAACATGAGAGGAACAACATTTTATATAAAAAAAAACTACAATAGTTAAAAACAATAAAAAAAAACTAAGTTAGAGAGTAATTTATATTGGCCATCGAGTCAAATGAAGAGCCCACCCCTCTTTCTTCCCCAACCTTTCTCACCTTACCCTAGAGATCAGACACAAGATGCTGTAGCAAAAAGAAAAATAACGCAGCACTGCAACAGAAACAAGGGTAAAGCTGGAAAATCTTAATACAACTTGCTCAAATTTTTAGAATCGATTTTGGCCAAACTCAAAAGCTACAAATAGTAGCTTCACTCAGAATCAATTCTAGAATGAAGAATCACGTTCATAAGTGGGTGCCAAACATCCTCCTGAAATCCAGAAATTGCGTTTGAAGCAGTAAACGCGCGTTTAGGTAGTTTAAATGCGGAACAAAACAGAGGCTAAATAGCAAATTGGGTTCGAATTCATATCCTCATTATGGGAGTGTGACGAGGGCAAATGTTGGGTTGAAATAATTTTTATTTTGGCATTCTCTAGTATAGCGAGGAATATTTTGGTCATTTTAGGGGAGGCGTGAGAAATGGTGTATGCGCCAAAAGAACTCTTACATTTTATATATGAATCGGACATTTACACTCACAGGCCCAATTCCACGGAATAGATTCAGGAAGATTTCTCTTTCCACCCCCGCCGTCTCTTTTTCACTCCCAAAAATCCAATTTTACCCTCCAAAAGTTCGGTTTTTATTTACCGAACTTTTTTTAAGGGTATACACATGTGTTTTCAACCATTTAAAAGTTCGGTTCGCATTTACCGAACTTTTTTTTAAGAGTATAAACGAAAACTCAAGAGGTGAAAATGAAAAGCAGGGGGTGGGAAGAGAAATCTTCTAGATTCAGATTTGAATTTGCCACGTAAGCCCAACAGAGAACCGCCTCAGTAAACGGCAGCAAACCACCGCCACCATCTTTCTCCCAAACATACAAAACCCAAACTCAATCAACTAACTCTTCAAATCACGCAAATATGAATAACGAACACAAAACGCGCGTAGCATTCACGATCGCCACTATAACAACAGCTGCCATAATCTCCATCATCTTCACCGTACGCCGCCGTACGCGGCGGAAACATCTCGAGCCCTCTTCGAATTCATGCTACTCACATTCCGAACAGAAGCCACAGTGTACGTTTAAGCGAGTTTTAGCTGATAACTCCTACGCGCCGTTCAAGCACTTGAGCTTCAACGCCTCCGGTAGTAATGGTACGTTCCTTACTCTCAACTTTTTCTCGCGTTGTTTAATTTCTTGATTCTCGTATTGTTTTCGTGTTTTTCGTGCTTTCGATTATTTGAGGTTAGGGAAATAAGAAGTTGAAGTTGTTTGCAGCTTATAGCACATACGCTTATTATGAAGCTTACCTGAGCTATTTTTATAGCATCGGATAAAATTAAAATTAACTTTTTTTTGTATATGCTATAAGCTGTTTTCATGAACTATCTTGGACAACTTAAAAAAATAAGCTGAAAAAAGTTTATGGAAAATGTTATAAGCTGTTTTTATAAGTTCGGTCAAACAGTCTCAGAGAACTTATGCCAACAGATAAGTTTAAATAAGTCGATCCAAACAGCCCCTAATTAATCCAGTTTAACCTAGCTATCAGTACAAACACAGTGGAAGTTTGTGTGTTTTTCGGAAAATTTCATATAGCTAAATTAACTGGTTTTAAATTTGAAATGAGGAGATTTAGTCGAAAATTGATGCCGAATACCAAAAGCTAGAACGAGAAATTGATTGTATATTTTTATGTTTTTGGGATTCTTCATGATCTGTTACATTAAATTATTCTGTATGAAAGATTGTAAACTGTAAAAATCAAGCTGACTCTAGTCTCTTTTAGCAGAGAATTGTTCAAATTTGCATCCTTTTGAGGCAGAGATTACAGCATTGTTAACGAATCATCAGCCTGAAATTGAACTTGGTGCTAAGAAATTAGAAATGAATGATTCGTATGTTTGGGTTGATACCGAGATGCAGTTAAAGGAGATGGTTGATGTATTGAGCAAGGAAAGGTTCTTTGGTGTGGACACAGAACAACATAGCTTGCGATCTTTTCTAGGCTTTACAGGATTAGTTCAGGTAATTTCATGTTATCCTTAAATTTCATTGATTGCATTATGCCAATATCTTAATTATTGATAGTTTTGTTGATGACACGCTTGTGTGTTTTATGTTGTAAAACAGATTTCTACACAACAGGAAGATTATTTGATTGACACAATTGCTCTGCATGATTCTATGGAAATTCTTCGCCCAGTTTTTGCAAATCCTTCAATTTGTAAAGTATGTAAGTTATCAATTGCTCTGTCATGTTTTTCCGGGGCAGGGGTGATGATTCCAATTTCAATAAGTTGCTCTTTTTAAGCCTAATTTTTTTTATGATATACTCCATTCATCTCATTTTAAGTGTCCCTTTTGCAAGTATATCTATGTCTCAAATTATTTGTCTCTTTAGAATACCAATAGAGTATTTATTAATTTTTTCCACTGATATACCTTTATTTATTGTATTTCTACTCATCTAACTACTCCATTAACTACTATTAATATTTTAGTAAGAGTTTTTAGTAAATCAAACTCATTTTATCATTGAAATCAATACAACTAATCATTATAGGACACCTAAAATGAGACGGAGGAGGAAGTAATACAGTCAGAATAAAACATAATTCTGATTCTTTTTACTTTATATAACTAGACTGCACTGCAGCACATATTTGGGATTCTTTTATTTGTCTATGCTTTTGTTGTCCAAGTTTGTTTGCTTCAGAGTTTTTTTTTTTTTTCAATGAAAAATTTGTGGATAGGTATTTCATGGAGCCGACAATGATGTTCTCTGGCTACAGAGGGACTTCCATATATACATTGTTAATCTATTTGATACTTCAAAGGTAAACAATTCATGTGTTATTCTGTCACCTGACTATGTATCAGATGCCATCTACATTGTACCATAGGAAAATTCTCCTCATGCATGATAGTGAGTTGAGAAGTCTTCCATTTACCATTGACTGCTAACTTCTTATTTGTTTGTTGTTCATATTGTGCAGGCATGTGAGTTGCTATCAAAACCACAGAAATCACTTGCTTATTTGCTAGAAACTTACTGTGGTGTGACAACAAATAAATTATTACAGGTTTGACCTGATTGTGCTTGATTTCCTGCATTGAATGAATTTATTGGTTGTCATCAACAATGTTGTAGTTGTAGATCTTAAACGTTTACTATTTATCATGGATATATTAAGTAGAACGTAATGCCCTTTTTTTTTTCATTTATTCATGTAATATATAGCGCAGTTAAACCTAAAAGGAATTGCTACTTCAAAATCAATTATTAAGCTCTAGCATCCTATGTGTTTTCCCATAGAATGATAGACTTCTTGAGTGGCTTATCTAAATTGTGAAAATTTACTAACTCTCTTTTATGAAGTTTTGTAATTTTTCTTTTAATTATTGTTGCATGTGTTTAGTCAGATAAACCATAATCATAGTTCTCCTATGCACATGGGATTGTAATTCTAACTTGTAGTAAAGGAATTCAATCCCAAATAGTTGGCTTGAGTTTATTGAATTGATGAGGGGGACTTACAAATAAAAAACTATAATCGAATGATCAAGTTATACTATTTATTGAACTAAGAAGGAAATGCTAGATGTTTAAACCATAATAGTAGTAATAACAACATTAATAATTGAAAGTGGATTGGAAATTAAATGATAATTAAAGCATGAGATACATCAATAATAGAACATGCAAATTTCTCTCTTTAGTTAAAGAATGATGTCTTTTCAGATAATGAATAGAATTACTATATCTTTTATATGCTTGATTGTAGCGTGAAGACTGGAGACAGCGCCCTCTCTCAGCAGAAATGGTGCAATATGCACGGACAGATGCACACTATCTGTTGTATATTGCAAACTGTCTGATCAGTGAACTCAAACAACTAGACAATGGTAATACTTCTTGACTGGTATTGTCAATAAAGAGAGAAACTAGAAACTACAAATTTCTCTAATGAATATTAAGCATTTTAGCAGAGTGAACTTTGAACATCTACCTTGTCAAGCTCTCTTTCTCCTCCTTCACATCTTTCCCATGCCCCCCCCCCCCCCCCCCCCCCAAAAAAAAAAAAACCGGCAGTTGTAAATTGTAATAAACAGATTGTTTCATACCTGAATGTACAAGATCTGCAACATATAATTATTGTGCATTCCTAAGCATTTTGTCATTTTGACAGGATAACTTTAATGAACTAACTGAAGCAATGAACTTTCTTAAAGATAGGATCTTTCTTTGTTATTTTGTTGGGGGAAAATTCTGAATTTATTATTGTGTCAGAAAACTCTTGTTCCGATGACAAATTCCATTTTGTTCTCGAGGCTAGTCGGCGTTCAAACATGATTTGTTTACAACTTTTCACAAAGGAGATTGAAGCTTCGCCTGGAGAATCTGCTGCATTATCATTATATTCACGACATCAGAGTAATCAAGGCTCTCGTTCAATTTCCAATGAAACTCAGGTTTTCTGCTTTAATATGGATTTTGAGTAGTGTGAGTGGTCTAGTTTAATATATTGTTCTAACACAATTTTCTTATCACAGTTTCTGTCTACTGTGAGGCAGCTGTGCACGTGGAGAGATTTAATGGTCAGTTATGTATAAAGTCTCTTTAAGTTTAGCTACCATTAAAGAACAGTTTTGTTTATCCACATCCTTGAGTTGAAGATCACTGTAACATGTTAGTTTGCAAATTATGAGATGGATCAGGAATTTATTGTCCATGTGGATAAATGATGGAGTAGATCTTAACACTCAGGTGGCTATAAACCGTAGTGGAATAAATCCTTGGAGTAATATTTTTGAATAATCCTTGGAGTAATATTGGTCTTAAATACAGGAAGAAAATTAACCAAGTATATTAAAGATTGCTTTAATATGTTGAAATTTATTCCAATTGAAAAATACTTGACATTTGTTCTGTAACTAATTTGTGATAAACCTTCAAGTTTATGGCAATAGAAATGCTTAGGCGGATATGCAAAACTAAGTCAAACTGTCTACTCTATAAAGTCATAAATCAAGGTTTTGTTGCTTGGTGTACAAATTTTTGATGTGGTGCTATCTTATTCTATTCAATGTTAGAAAATTACATTTTTAGTTTCATGAGCTGATTCTTCTTTGGCATGTTCATCCTTTCAGGCTCGTATTCATGACGAGAGCTTAAAATATGTACTGCCAGACCAGGCAATTGTTGCTTTGGCAAGTCAGTTTCCAACAAGTCACTCTGAAATATACAATACCATAGTTCAAACCGATGTCAATGCAGAAACGGGTCTAAGCTCTTTCATCACTTCCCCATCTCCTGTTGTTTGTAGCCACTTGAGTGATATCTCTCAACTGCTTGCAAACGAGTTGGTTAAACATGATGATATTTATTCAGTGATTCTTCAGAAGTGTTTAGGTCAAAATGGAAGTTGTAAACTTAACATTTTCAATTATGCTTTGTTGGTTAACAGTAACCTGAGACCTACTTTATCCTATAAACACTCAAGCCTAAAAAATCCTAGACAACATTCTCGGAAGGCTTCTCGAAATTTGTTTGTTAAAAAATTCTCTTGCAAATCACCTGTTTATCACAATTGTCGGATATTTGCTAATGACGGGAGACTGCTTTGTTATTGTGACCGGAAGAAGCTTGAATGGTTTGTTGACTTTCACTTGCTGTTATTCCATTTATGAAATAACCAAAAGGTGCCGTTTTTACATGATAAATGTTCAATTCTCCAGGTACCTTAGTCGGGATCTTGCAAAACTTGTTGATGAGGAACCCCCAGCTATAATGCTTCTTTTTGAACCCAAAGGCCGCCCAGAGGATGAAGGAAATGATTTTTATATCCAGAGTAAAAAAAATATATGTGTTGGATGTGGTGAAGGAAATCACTACTTACGATATCGAATAATCCCATCATGTTACAGAATACATTTCCCTGAGCATTTGAAGAGTCATCGCTCTCATGATATTGTCCTACTTTGTGTGGATTGTCATGAAGCTGCCCATGCTGCTGCAGAGAAGTATAAAAGAAAAGTAGCTTCTGAATTTGGGATTCCTCTCTATGTTCGTAGGGTAATTCATCCGGGGCAACAGACTGAAAAGCTTAACGATGAGGGAGGTGTATCTCCATTACAATTACGATCAGCTGCTCTGGCTCTTCTGCATCACGGACCAAGAATGCCTCTAAATCGGCGTGAAGAACTGACTGAGGTTTGATCATATTTTTATGTTGTTGATTGCTCTGAACATAGCTATTGTAGACTCCCCTTCTGATGATAGACATAGAATACTATGCGTAGTGGCCCTCGTATTTATATAATTATTATGTTAAAGCAAGTAGTAAATATGAAAGACCTGTGGTGCAAGCCTATATACTCGAAACTGAACCCTAGTAACTTATTATTATAATTCTTAACGGATATTAAGTGTGGTTATATAGCTTAGTGGGAATGGATTTGTTTTCAAATCTGTTGGAAATAGATTGGATGCACTTAAAATACTTCTAGAGTGATTATCGTTGCTCATTCTTGTTATTGAAAAACTTCAACTCCAGGATCTTCTATTTATGACTTAATTTTTTTCTTCTCTAGATTGTGAAGAGATATTATGGAGGAAGGGAGATATCTGAGGAAGATCTGGAAAGTGCTTTGCAAGTTGGCATGCGTCCTATTGAGAGAAGAAGATATGAGAAAAAGAGAGGGGTGTCATTTAAACATTCCATTGGAAATGCTGCTGCAGTGCCAGAGGGGGAAAATCATGCTGATGGTGCACCTAGAATGAGTAATGTCGACACGTTGAATGTTGATACTCTTGATGGTTCATATGCAAATGAAGAAACAAGAAGTGGAGATAATAGACAAGATGATTCGGGAAAACCCTCTTTGGCTTCTGATCTTGCAGTTGATAAAGCTACGTCAAATGGAAATACCATCTTAATTAAAACTACAGATGATGATGATGATGATGACGACGGCGACGATGAAGCAGTAAATGATGAGAGTCTGAACAGAAGACAACCAAATGTTGTTAGCGACTTATCTGATTCCAGAGACGAAGAATCCCTCAGAGATGAAGATTCAACAAAAACAAAACATCATTCAAAACTATCACTTTTGGGACATGGTCCACATGGGAAACAAGTTGTAGATCATTTACTGAAGGAATATGGTGAAGATGGTGTTCGAGAGTTCTGTCAAAGATGGAGACAAGTATTTGTGGATGCTTTAAAACCGCGTTTTCTTCCTGGTGGATGGGATGTAAAACACAGGTATGCTATAGTTATTTATTTTACTACTTTTTTTTTTGTCTCTAAACAAAGTGGCAAGGACCACCGAAGATCACATATAAAAGCAAGATCTGGGCCTTGCGGACATTTATTTTTCTACTTGCCTCCTCCTTGCTTTCTACTACAAATGGCCATCCTTGCATCACTAGCTTTGCTTAATAAGCTTTTATTTAATATTACCTATTTATCCTTTTTTTATAAGGCATGTTTTAATCAGTTTCATAGATACGAAAATGCAATACGATCTTTTGTACTGTTAAGAGGCTGGAAAGATTAAAAGGCACTTTCATACCTCATACTGCAAATATTTTTTCATAAACAATATTCAAAAGTTATAGATGAGACTCTTCTAGAGTGAGCAGTTCACTTTAAAGAATAAAATGAGGAATATCGACCACTTTTAAACAAAAATCAATAGTTGATATTACTCATTATGGAAGAGGCAAGTCATTCATTCACTGTTGACGCTCATTTAGCTGCACTTCGATTGTTATTTGTACTGCATTAATAATTAATAATACTATTATGCATAACTGAAATATTATTCCTTTCTTCGAGGATTTGATTTTGCACACTATTTTGCCAGTGGAAGAAGGGACTTTGGCGAGTTCAGTGTATACAACCATGAGAAAAGAGGGATTGCTGCTACTATGGAGTGAATCTCACTTATTTGTTTGTACTCTTCATAATAACAATTACTGATATTCTGCCCACTTTTTATGCTTTACAATTCCATCAACAATTTTGTTTATTTTATTATTCTCAACTATTTTGTAGCATCTTGTTCTGTTATAGAAAAACGCCTTCTGCCCATGCTTCAATTATTCAAGCATAAAAAAGGAAGGCATTCTTTTGATGTTAAAATGGAAAAGCGTGACACGGTTGCACAAACGTGATCACAATTAACACCATTGTGTGTGATTACCCAAAATCTTGAGGCAACTTCTTTGATTGTTAAAGTAGCAATCTAAGAGGAGATTCGTCAATTGGTAATATGCAGGGGAGAAGCATTGGATTGGTCTGTTTATCATGAGACAAATTTGGTCGCGGGTGTGCAGTAACCGACTCAACCTGAAGACCTGTTCCAATATAACGGTTTCAAGTTGGTCCCAATTGTACCACGCAAATTTTTGACAAAAAACCATCCAAATGTTAGTCTGACATTTGGTGGTTGGTGTGTAGGCACCAACATTGAGAGTTTCCAATGAAAGAGCAAATGCTTATGGGCGAGATCCTGGGAAACAAAGGGAAGAGGGAGACTCGTCTAAAACTTCCATCTTTTAGTCATCACTTCATTATAGAGGGACTCTCACTTTCCCGAGCTCTTGATGTTCAAATAAAATTACGGATTTCGATTGGTCTTTGAAAGGACATGGTTCATGCATAAAATCAACACTTGCCTAAGTCACAATCAATCATAAATTTCCAAAACCTCTAAATATACTAATCAGTTTGAAACTTTAACACTTTTAGTAACAAAAATCAAATATTAATTTTTCAACTAAAAATTAAGACTTTATTCATAAGTTCTAACACTTCCTCCATCAAAATACCTTTGATGCACAAAACTTGAAACTTTAAGTCATAAACATGATTTTTTTTCTTAATAATTGAAATGACATTCTACTCTAAGACTTGAAATCTTTGTTTGTAAAACTTGAAACTTTCCTATAAGCATGAAATCTTTCTAAAGTTTGAAACTTTTTCATTAGACGTATATTATGGTCCCGTTTGGCCCGGCTTATTTTCCTCTTTTTTTCTTCTCATTAAAAATAGTAAAGAAGGAAAAAATTGTGTTTGACTTAATTTTATTTTTATTTTTTATTTCTTTACTTTATTTCTCTAATACTTTTAAGGAGAAATAGTGTCAAATATAATTTTATACTTCTTTATTTCGTTTAAGCTAAAATAAAAAGTAAAAAATAAGTCAGGCCAAACGGAGCCTATATAAGTGCTCTTGTATAAGTTAATTCTATAACAAAAGAAAAAATAAAATTATACTGTATTTATAAGTTGTTTTCATAAACAATCTTAGATAACTTATTAAAATAAGTTGAAAACAACTTATGTATGATGTTTCCAGAACTTTTTATTTAATTCAGATTTAGAGCCCGTTTGGCTTAGCTTATTTTTGAGCTTATGCAAATGGCTTATATAATATAAATTATGTTTTATGCTATTTTATAAATTCAAACTAGTGAAAATTAAATTTTTATAAGCTATTTTATCATAAACTACCTTGAAAAATTTATAATAATACATAAAAATTGCATAAGCTGTTTGCATAAGTTCAAAGAGAAGCTAGGCCAAATAGGCCCAAATTTTATTTTAAAAAAATAAGGTGCAGGACAGGTGGCATAACTTAAATCACACGATTAACCGAACGGGTGAAATTGGCTCCTAGTCTGCCTGACTTTCCCGCTTTAAAGTCATCTAATCCTAATCCCCACTACCGCCACTCACCAAAAAGCTCGACCGAACCACTCACTCGCCACCCACCGGCCGTCGTTCTCCCCCTTCTCTCTCTCTCTCTCTCTCTTCTTGACGCCGAATCTCTTTCCCTTCTCTGCTCGATACGGCGACTCGACTCAATCTCAGGTGATGAAATTTTGATATGAATTGCTGATACTGAGAATTCTATAATTTTTCTTTTGAATTTTTTTTGATATGTTTCTTTAATTGATTGATTGAGTTTGGGAAATATTGATTTATTGGCTGAGTTAGTTTAGTTTTGTTCTGGAATGCATGATATGAATTTGGGAAACTCCGCCAGCATTGTCGTTGGGAAAGTTTGATTGAATTTGAGATATGAATTTCCCAAATATTTAGAATGTGAATGTTGTGCACACTGCACATTATTGCCTCGTGTTTATATTTAGCACACTATTGCTATGTTATGTTTCATTTTTTTATTTAAATATTATGTCACATGTGAGAATTTACGATTAAAATTTTGCCCGGCTCACTAAAAATCCTGCCTGCTTGGTATATATATATATATATATATATATATATATATATATATATATATATATATATATATATATATATATGACTCTATAAAATGCATAAGATGTTGATGAAAGTTAATGCTCAATTGAGATACAAACCACACTTTCCGTGCTATAGGACAAATGATCAGAATATGTTGGATAGTTTCAATGTGATCTTGACACCTTGAACAAATAGGAGAACATCAAATACCTCATTTCATAAGTTCACTACACACTGGCAGAGTCGTGAAGAATCCGCAATGCATTACTTGATGTCTAGGAATAGTAAGAAGCTGCCAAATTCTTTTCCACACCCTCTGCCTTTGATTTACAGTAGAAGGCCCAACCTGATCTTAACCTGTCTTAACAGTGTAATTATAACATGTCTTAACAGTGTAAGGTTATGTCGTCCGGACAAGTGGTTAAGCATGCCAAATACAAAACCGCCCCGAAAGGCCCTGGTACTCCTGGCATTCTCAAATTGGTACACTCCCTCCTCCATCTTGGTTTCTATTTTATTGAATGTTTGTCACTTTTTCATGTAATCTTGGTTTTTTACTCTGCAGACTCAAGATAAGTTTGTTTTCGAGCCTAATGATCCTACTTCAAACAACAAGCTCGATGTGGATTTCAGATTTATAGAAGGTACTTACTTTATGATCTCTTGTTTGTTTAATATTATTTTTGGTTTTCATGCTTTGCTTAACTGATCGTAAAATTTTCAATTGAAGCTTGACAATCTGTTTCAGACTCTTTTTCATATCATATGCTCATCCTTTGATGTTATTTCTTTTATTCTGTTTGAAAATGATTTAGGTCATAAAGTCACCAAAGAGGGTCCAAAAGCCCTTCCGTTACTTAACCTTGCCCATGCACAGGTTTTTTCTTTTGATTATTTTGACTCTTGATATTCTTGTATACATTTATTGTGCTATTTATGCAGCCCAAATGTTGTGCTAGTTTAATTTTTCTTTTTAAATGGTCATTTCAATTTTCATGTACTATGGTGTATGGCTCATTCATTCATTAGTACAACACTTAACATCATTGTGTTGTATTTGCTTTTCATTTGAAATGAACGTTTATGATATTACAATGTGACGTTCCCAGGGACGTTACATCTTTGAGTTTGAAAGCTTTCCAGATCTTCATGTTTGTCGGGAATTGGTGGGTGAGTTTTCTTGCTTTGGCTACTGTCATGTTAAATATGATTTTTGTCGTTCCTTTTCCCTTAAAATTTTCTTCAAGGCGGCGTGTTATTTAGCATATGTTTTCCTGTTTTTCTTGAATTGTTACCCACTGGAGTTTAGTTTGAGGTGCTGCTATGTGGTTTACTTGTTTGACCTTCGGCAAAGTTAGACTTTTCCAATAGGTTTTTAATTGATTAAGTATGTCTATACTATTATGAAATTTCTGTTGTGCTGCAATATGAATTTAGTTCTCTCATCATATGTATGCCACAGCGGAAAAGGCTATGCTTCAACAAATAGTTTCTTTCCTGAAGAATTAAGTGTGTTTTCCTCATTTTTTGTTGATTTTTCTAATGCAACTATACGTGGGATTTGATATATGAAATAATGGTATATATCACTATGAAAAGGAGAGTTCAATTTATTATAATTTCTCCTTTATTCCATTTTTAATACTTTTGTTGTCAATTGTTTCATATATGTTTTCCTGATGTGTCGTTTGGTATGTCTGAGCAGGTAACGCCCTTAGAAAGTATGGAGAAGGAGAACCTACTAAAGTAATTTCTGAGGAACAGCTCAGTACTGCTGAATTGGGACTCAGGATTAAGATATTACAAGATGAGGTATTTAGTTTGTTAATAATGTACCGGAATTCTTTCAAAAGGATGTATTCTTCATTGGTGATCTTGTTCTATTATTGCTCACTTTCATGTGTCCGGAAACCATTAAATCAAGGTCTCTTCAGCATTGTGTTGTTACTTCGAAAGTACCCATTTATAGTTGCTCCGTCTCAGAATGCCTTGCATTAGTAATTTACTCAGGATCTCATTTTATTCATAAAATAAGGCTTTGAATGTACATTTTATTTACTAAAAGGTCATCTATCTTTGTTTCAGATATTCCCCACTCCCCTCAATATTATTGATATAGCTAATTTACAACCTTTGCAGGAAGTTGCAGAAACTTCATGCAGAACTTGTGGCCAGCGGTAAGCTTACAGAATCTGAATTTTGGGCAACAAAGAAGGTAAAGATATTCTGATAACCATGCTACATAATGTATTGCTCTTAGTATTTGAACATTGTTTTCAAATAGCATTTGATTATTAAACTCTAATGACGCCATTATTTATATATATATATATATATTTCCTAATCATAGATTTTTTAGTTGATGTCATGCTGATTGAAATAATTTTTACTTTGAAAAACTAAAAAGAACAACTTGAAATTTTGCTGATCTAATGTTTTCGTAAGTACATAGTCTTTGTTTCCCCAATAGATATGCCGAGGGATTGGGCAGCTGTTTTCTCTTTGTTTTTTTTAATATGGAGTATATGTTAGCCTCCAATTCCCATGTAACTTTCATCTCTTCATCTTCTTAAATTTGTTATTTTTTATAAAAATTTATTTTACAGAAAATGCTGGATCAAAATGAAAGCAGAAAGTTAAAACAACGGATTGGTTTTAAAAATTCTTTGATCTTTGACACAAAGCCTACTAGTGACGGTCGGGTATGATCCTAGTTTTCCTTTATCTTCTGTATTAGTTCTATATCTTTATGTTTGCACTTAGATGCGTAGCTGTATAATACTTTGATGTCATTATGACTTATGAGAATATCATGTATCCAGTTGCCTGTATGTTATTGTTAAGAGGAAAAAAGTCCTATTCTCCTTCTCTTATATAGAATGCATAATACAGCTTTAAAAGCTTTTGAATGCTTAGCAGTGGTATATTGTGACAAATGGGCTTTGATCCCGATGAATATGGTTTTTATTTTGTAATATAGTTCACAAGAATAATTTTAAAAAAACGGAGTATATAAAATTGTCTTTCGATGATTTACTATAGAAACATAATTTAATACTAATAAAACAAGCAAATTGATTTCGGAAAAAGAATCCTGTAACTCAGTTTTTACGAGTAAATTTGTATGATGGCTATTACCCTACTTTGTTGCTGTATTTCAAAGATTTTGGCAAAATGTAAATCACTAAAAGCAGCTACCCTGGATGATGTCGCTAACACGCCGTGGGTCAATTTACAGTTTGATTTTCATAAAGATCAAAGTTCTTGAGCAGCAAAGAGTGGGTCAAGATTATCGGACTAATCTAACAGATTTCTGCTAATGAACTTTTATATTTACTTGCCTCCATAAAAAAGGAGATTGTTTTCAAAATAGAAGTTGAATAAACTTGTAAAATCTGTTCCTTATTTTGCAGTTTTTCAATTCCCTCTGTTCTGCATACGACTGAGTGATTTTTTGGGCTTCATATGCATGCATAAGCAATTACGACTGATTGATTTTCTCTTAATTTATTTTTTCAGATAAACCAGGTTAAATTTCAATTGACACCAGAGATAAAATATCAGGCATGCGTCTGCATTTAACTCTGCCCTTTGTTAGTTCTACGGATTTCATGCTTTGTTAGTTAGTTAGATTTCAAGCTGAGTCTTGTTTGCATAGGCGTTTGTTGTTCCTTGGTTCATGGTTGCTTCTAGGGTCTTTCGTCAGTGATACGCAGAGATTAGGCAGATTTATAAAATGTTTCAGCCAGTTTGGCTCCTTGGTTTCTGTCTGTTTAGTTGGGCGGGTTCCTATCCTCCACTTGTCTATCTTTCATCATTTTCTTCTTCTGATATTAGCCTCTTTTAATTAATTTCCTTACTTTGCATTATTGTCCTTCCAGATTTTTGCCCTTAAACCAGCTGTTCACCAGGCTTTTCTCTATTTTGTTCCTAAGAAGGTATGTTGGACATTAGTAAAAAGTTGGTCATTATCTTTGATAAGTAGAATAATCTTTCAATTTGTATGCTAAAGTTGTTTTTGGTTTTTTTACATGGTTTCCAAATTCAAGATGAGTGAGGTTGATTTCTGGAACAAATACTTCAAAGCTGAATACCTCCATAGTACCAAAAATATTATTGCAGCAGCTGCTGAGGCTGCTGAAGATGAGGATCTTGCTGTTTTTTTGAAAGATGATGAGATACTAGAAGTTGAAGCCCGAAAGAAGGTCTTTCTGTTGTTTCTCTTTTAGTTTTGTTGAAGATCTTTGAATTCCAATTTCAATTCCATTTATATTATGTGTATTTGCAGGTTCGACGGGTTGATCCATCTTTAGACATGGAAGCAGACCAAGGGGATGATTACACTCATCTTCCTGTATGGTTAATGAAACTACTCAATCTCATATAAGACGTTCTTTTACAGCATGTTTGTTATAATGCAATTTTCACTCTTTATAAAGGAAAAACTTAGTTGCAACTTATCATAATACTTTGCATGGTATAGTGCTAACATCTCTTACACTTTTAGTATGAGGATAATTGGCAGTCAAATCTGATGGCATGATAATAGTTATGTGTATTATTTCATTTTCATTTAAGGACTCAAAGTCACAAACACAGATTTGGCTTATCTTTTCCTTGACGTTTCTGAGACTTGGATGATAGGGAAAAATGAAACATTGGGACAAATAAAATGTTGATATTTCACTATGGTTGTCTTGTAGTCTCATAGGGAGGTTTCTTTAGTTTATGATCTAAAGGAAAACAATAATGGTTTAATTTTTGTAGTAGAGCACACTTTATTTAGGTAAAAACATTCAGTATTTTATTGTCGTTTGAAAAACCGGTAATACTCTTAGTCTCTTTCTAGATTAATATTTTGAAATAGGCATATTTTCTAGCTGTAGATTTTTTTCACAAAGTTCTCAGTACGCACGAATATTATATGTGCATTTGATACTCAATTTATTTGCATACTTTCTTTTAAAAGTCCCACATTGGCTAGAGATATGACATAGATAGCCTTTACAATGGGTAAAGCAATCATCAAGTGTTGAGCTAGCTTTTGGGCCAAGTTAGATTCCCAAATTCTAATATGGTATCAGAGCCCTATATTTGTTTGGTGGTGGAGAGTGGAGACTTCCCATGTTTGGGCCACCCCGCAGATGTCTTGTCTTGCAAATTTCATGCCCCGGATGTCCAACCCGGGGCGTGAGGGGGTCTGTTAGAAGTCCAACACTGGTTAGAGATATGACAGATTCATAACGGGTAGAGCCATCCTCAACTCTTGAGCTAGCTTTTGGGTTGAGTTTGGCCCCCAAATTCTAATACTTTCATTGAGTGACCATGGGTGCGGAGTTAATTTAAGCCATAAAATCTTACACAGTCATAGGAATATGACTTGTATTCTTTGAAATTGAGAAAAGGAAAATATCTCGAGGGAACCCTTTGTGCGAATATCCATAAAGGTGGCAGTTTTTGTTGCGCGTTACTTTGCTTCTGTTACTGCCCTCTCTGATCACCCTTTGATCATCATTGTACCATCCCAACTGACTTGTTCCTTCAGACACTCCCTCTAGTTCTGGTTAATGTACAACTGTCAATATTCCTCTTTCTTTTCCCACATGTCAATGGTGACGAGTGGGCGACAGGAGAAAGAGTCTATGCCGCAAAGTGCTCTTCTAAATGAATACAAATCAAGTGCAAGAAAAACTTTCACACTTCTGTGAATAGCTAGAGGGATTCCAGTTAGAAGGTAGGGTAGGGTAGGGTAGGTTTTGTCCCTTAGCTGCTAGTAACCCTTAATGTGAATATGCAAATGCTTTGCACCCATAAAATTGTCTCTTATTTGTACTGATTACTGAGAAGGGGTAGTATCCAACCTGTAATTTAGTATAGTACAAAAATATGTACAATAAATGGCTAATACATGAAATAGCTAATGCTAACATCTGTACAATGTCAAGAATATTGTGAAGAAAGTTCTTAATCCCTTCCACAACATTGTCCTCTAATGATTGGTTAGATACCACAAGATTTCAAGTTTTCAACTCTCTCTAATCCATGCAAAATGATCTCACATGGATATCTTTCTTTCACTTGTTTCCCTATCTCTTATAGTCATACCCCTACATTGATTACTCATTATGGTGTGCAGTGAATGGCTATTGTGGATGGTTTTCTTTGTTGGATAAGAAGAGAGATTAGCGAGCTTTGCTTAGTGAATAACTTGTTTTTCCCTTGTACTTATTATCATTTAAGAGTCTGTCTTATTTTCCGTTCCTGTAGTTGTTTTGCTGTAGCCGGTGATAATGCTTTTCCCTTTTACTCTGCATATGGAATGAAACATGAATGAGTTTACTATTGATCATTTAGTTGTTAACATGTCTAATGTTGCACAGTTGTCTTTGCTATTGGTTAAGTACTAGATCTGCATTGAGTTTTTGTTCCGTAAGTCCTAACATTGTTCTCTATTTGGTGTGAAGGATCACGGGATCTTCCGCGATGGTAGCAAGGAAATACCTGAAGCCCAACATCCCTTGTATAGGAGAACATTGTTACAAGATCTTAACAGACAAGGTGCAGTAGTTCTCGAAGGAAAAACTTTGGGTAATTTCTATCCCTTTCTATTTTATGTTTTCTTACCAGAGACAGTTTTGTTTCATAATTTCATCAATAATTTTTTTCTCTTATTGGCTATGTTTTATAAAAAGCTACTCAATCTGTAACTTGGGACTAAAAACGTGCCCCTGCCTTTTTTTTGCTTCTGATGATAGAAAAGTCTGTACCATAGAATACATTCCTGATAATTTTTGTCCTAAACTTGTCTCTGGAGGCCGACAAAACAGTCTTTGATTATACCTTTGTAAAGAGTGTAAATATGCATATCATAATTAAATTCTTATCTTATGGTTAATTGTGATAGAGTAGTCGCCTAGTAAGCTTCTTGTGGCACAAGTCAAGGAGTTAGATTGTAACTATAGTCAGATGTAAGAGTGTTAACTAAATAGTGTTAGTTAAATAGTATTAGCTAAGGCTCTATTTACATGTCAAGTAGTTAATCGAATAAGGCTATTAGCTAGTTGAAATAGCTAGCCACTCACTCCATGTCTAAATGGTCTGGTCTGATGAGTCTGATTTCAAAATATAAAATGTAGATATGAAAACAGAACACCCATGAGCAGAGGCAGAAATTCTTGCACGGAGACAACATGGTTAGTGAGGCTAAGGTCTTCTTGTTTTCCTTTCCATTCAAGTGGAGTAATCTCTTATTTTATACCATATCACAGAATCTGATGGGGTTAAAGAGGAGGAGAGACGAAACAGAATTTCTAAGATGATCCAGATTGAGGATCTTCAGGCACAAGATGGTCATCCTGTTGCACCACTCTGTATCAAGGTTCAACTTTGTCCCAAAAAATTAAATGACCAACAATTATTGTAGTACTTGTAAATTTCTATGGAGTATCTCAATTCTCAACTCGAACTCACCAAATTTTTGCATTTATTAAAAAAAATTATTTTACTGTTAAATGTTTATCAAGTGTTATGACTCTATGTTTGTCTCTTGATCAGGACCCCCATGACTACTTTGATTCCCAGCAAGCTAATGCAGTAAAAACTTTGGATGATTCCCTAGCTGGAACGGAACAAACAAGATGTAGTTTGGGTTATGAGGAAGCCTATGGTTCTTTGAGAGCATCCATATCTAAGATCGAAGCTAAAGGATTAAACGATCCTCTACTTAGTCCTGAGGTTGCCTTTAAGGTACTGATATCTGTATTACATAGTTCTTTCATTTAAAGTAAAGAGTCAAATCTTTTGAGAAGGTATATGGTAAAATGGCTGATCTTTTATTTCTTTTGTATTATTTTTTTTCCAGGTCCTTAATGGATTGACCAAAAATATTTCAAGCACGAAATCTCATCTTGGAAAAAATTCTCATGAGAATGTGTTTGATTTATTGCCCAGCACAACGAGGGAGAAGCTACTAGATGTGAGTACTGTTAGATCAAGGACAGGCTTGATCAACCGCCATATATGATGGTTCACTCACTCTCACAGCTATTAGTATTACACTGATTCTATTAGTTCAAAGACAGTATCATCAGACAGACACCACACTCACACACACTGACTCAGAGAGATAAGTATTTATTTTCTATTATTGATTACCAGTAGTAATACATGAGTCAGTCCCCTTTTATATAGGAAGACTTAACAACTAACTAAACATAACACACTAATTACTAAAGCTAACAAACTACAATTACGTGATAGCTAAGCTAACCACTTCTGAACTGAATTAATATCCAACAAGTCAACGCCAATTGTTTCTGAAGTTTTTGAGAAGGAAAAAATAAAAAATAAAAGGATGGAAAGAAAAAGATAAAGAGAGCATGCAATGATTCTATGAACTTCTAATCATATGTTCAGTGTGGCATATGTTGCTTTCATTACCAGGAGGTAGTTTAGCTTTCAATAAGCTTTATATAGTTTTTATGAGTAGTTCTAAATGTCCTTATTTATATGCTTCCTTCTTTCCAGCATTGGGTGTGCAGTCAGGAACTGCTGAGGCACTTTTGGTCTTCATATCCAATAACAGCACAAAGCCTTATAAATAAGGTAAATGTTGATTTTTATTTTTATTTAGATCTTTTAATGCTGACTACTGTGTGCGACCTATCTACTATTGCATCATGTGTCTGGGATGTTGATTTGCTTGCAGATATTTTTTAAGCTTATCATTTATCATTAGTTTTTATCATGGATTTTCTTTTCGCCACTCTTTCTTCCTCCAGTCCACCTCTCCTCTCTTCCCGTTTCTTTCTAAAGAGCAGTGCTTTTACGGCATGATAATGTGATAACATTGTTCCATCATTTGGTTTGAATGAAGGAGGATTGTAGTTTCACATAACAAATCCAACAGTGTGTGTGCACATTTGTGATAGAGCTTAATTGCTTGAGACTAAAATTTATGTGATCATTCGAAGTATGGAAGAGTCCAATGGGTGGCAACCACTTATAGGATGCTAATGTGACATTGCCATTGTAGCAACTTAGTGCCGCGTTACATGTCATAGTATGTCATACAATTTTTTTATTTTTCTCACCATTTGACTGGAAGGAAAGACGAGAACAAAGACTAAAATAGTGGAACTCTTGCGTTATAGAGGAGTAATTTTTTTCATGAACAAACTAAAAATATTCGATCTAATAGAACCATATTATCTCATTTATTTAAAATTTATTTAAAGTTGGTTTGAAGGACTAAGAATTGTCTACTTGGTCTAATTTCCATTGGATATGTTTTTTGAAATGATTTTTCCTGCTATTTGTCAACTCATTGGTGACAATGCATCATACAGGCATTATATTGCAGAATATGTTTTTCTGAATTGTACTTTTATTACATCTGATGTCACTTCTCTTGGAAATTAAATGCAGACTAGGAGAGTAAAAGACGCTATATCACAAGTATATTCTGAACTTGAGGTGTGTATTTAGCCAAAGCCTATACTAGTTTTATTTTTGCGACTACTGAAGTGTTGAAAAATTCATTTGGCGATTCCCAGAAAATAAAGTTATCTGCACAGTCAGACCTGCGGCATCAGGTTTCTCTTATTGTCCATCCTATGCTACAGGTGAGCACACCATACTCAATTTTTTACCATGGTTCGGGGGATCGCTGAGATGGGATGGGACATTTTCCGTTTTCATATTTTTTTGATTGTTGTTTGTTGAATCTTACGGAGGATTAAAGATGTACAAATATGATGATGCAGGCTTTGGAGGCTGCCTTGTTACATTATGAATATGATGCTGACATTAGGAAAAGAAATGCAAGAGGACAGAAGCCTCTGGGTACTTGCAGCATGAGCACCAATAATTAATTGGATAATTTTATCTAAATTACCAATGCCGCATGGCAATTAGTACTATCATAGTATATTATGGTTCTAGAGAAGTTGATAGCTGCACGTATAAATTTTGAAAATTTGAATGTACTATCTGATGATGAAATCATAATCCTAATGAAACTGAAAGAGGACAGAAGCCTCTGGGTAGCATTCTCTTAATCAGCTAACGGTTGAAGTAATATTAAGGACTAATATAAAAATAACTTATGCAAATAAATAAGGTTTTATATTAAATGTATTTTTATAAATTATTTTTTCATTTTTTTTATGAATATAAAATATTTTTTATAAACACTTATTTATTTGCATAACTTATTTTTTATAAGCTTAGAAATAAGACAGTCCAAATGAGCCCTAAAACCAAAACGGGAAATTTATCGGAATGAAAATACGTAATTAATTTTTTTATACGGACGAAAACCTAAATTCGCTTTAAAGTAATAATATGAATATAATCATGCATTTCTTTATATCTTACCAATTTCATCATTTGTTGATAGTTAAAACTCAAAGACATGGAACAAGTTTCTCACCTACAGGCTACTTTGATCAAACAAAATTACAGGCTACTTAACTTTATAAACTCAAAATAAAGATTAAATTATAATGGATATATTATGTCAAAAAAAAAATCTAATGGATATATACAAAAAAAATCTAATGAGTAGAAAACCTAAATTTTTTTTGTTGTAAAAAAAAATAAAACCTAAAATTTTAATATTCCAACAAGGATAATTTTGAATTTTAATAAAAAAATGAGGATAATTTTGTCAACATAATAAATCGCTCCCCTCACCTCCCCTCCCCTCCCCTCCTTCTCAATTGAACCAAACAGACCCTAAGACTCTAGTAAGTATTGTGCCCGCAAAAAGGAGTGGGAAGAGACACGAAATCGGTGCTAAGTTTAAGTTTAAACTACCTCGGTGTCAAAGCGCGCTACACAGGTGAAAGATTTTCCACTATCGGTTGTGACTGTGACATCTTGGCCTGGCTTGATCTCACTGATTTTATTTGGAAGATCAATTGTATAACGTTCATGACCGGTCAATCCCAATGAGTCTGCATCCTCCCCAAGTTTGTAGCAAAGAGGGATAATACCCAATCCCAATAGTAATGTTTAAGAGCCACTAGGTTCTACTATATAAATCAATACAAAATCTAATATATCTAAACAACACTTTATTTTAAATATAAATTAACATTAAACATAAATTTGTCACTATATTTTGAAATATTATCAATTGTTTTAATTATATAGAATTATACTTATCACCTCACATGTTGGATCACCTACAGATACAGAGAGATATGATCCTATTCAACATAAAATTATTGATGCCGTGACATTTAATTTGAATTTGATGTAAAAACCAACGATTATGAGAATCTATCGATTTTAAATGAAAACTACTCCACCTTTCTCTTTAGATTCTATTACTAATACTACTTAAACAAATGTTTAAATAAACCACATTTTTGCCTATAAATAAACTAAAAGGATTTGACACACTGAAATTGATTGGAGACAACAATGATCACTGCGAGGGTCAAAGAGAACAAGTCACAAATATTGTTTTTGTAACAGGTTTCATCATGGTAGTACTACCGACTTGTTTAGCTTCGTAACTTACTATTTAACTTACAAGTTTTCTTATGCATGTTAAGATTTAAACAAATTGTATGTTTGGTGGTGCATCAATGAATAACTAAGTAGTTAAAACTCATTTTAAAATTATGTGCACCCTTAAGTATATGTGTAATCTAAAATTTGTCACTTATGAAATTTATATCATTTTGACTACTGTAACACTGTATAAATATCTTTTGCGCTCTTTTTTTGTTGCAAGATTTCATTTCATTCCGTTCATCTTTCGCTCTCTTAATTCACATTTCAACTTGAACTTCGAAAATGGCAGATAATGGTAATCTTCTTTCTTATTAAATTTATAGATCTATTACTATTTTGTGATTTTTATTCTCCGTTCGATTTTTAAATTTTAGCACAATTTTCAGAATTTTTTTATCATGAGGAGGAGAATTTTGTTTCTGAGGAGGAGGAGATTGATTCCGATGAGTACGTGGAGGTTGATTATTCTGATGAAGAATCATCACCCTCCGATTCATCACGCTCAGACGAATCCGAGATAGATAACTCATCACGCTCAGATGAATCCGAGATAGATAATGTGACTAGTACTTTTAAGTTGATTCAAACTCTTTTATTTAAGTTGATTCAAACTCTTATTTAAGTTTTTTTTATAATAATGCTATGCATTCTTTAGGAATAATGGATGTGTTACTGAAGGAATTAAATAAGGATTATCACGAGAGGGTAGAGAAGGAGAATGCAGGCAAAACTGTGGTTTATTTAAACATTAACGTGGCACAATTTACCTATCTTGGCATGATTATTTATCCATTATTGCCGCACGGTTGTTTAAACATTATTTTCTGGTCAATAATATTCTTAACACATTCTTTAGTGACTTGGAAATCATCAGAATTCCGAATGACAAATTTAAGAAGAATTCTAGTGGAGTATGGTAACTTGTCTGTTATGCAAGCATATTGTCAATAATTTAATATATTAAGAAAAGTAATCCTCGGAAACGTCCAATAGTAATATGAAATTACAAATTTCACATAAAAATATTAACATGTCAAGCCATGTTGTACATTTGTACCGACACTTCCAATAATTCGATAAATATATTTGGTAGCATTGAATAATTTAATTTTATTTTCAAACTAATATTGGTTTACATGTGTAATGTACAAGTTATGAAATTACCAATTCTTGGATCTTTGAGAGAAAGAAGACTATATCGGAAACTCTTCTCTATTCAAAAACATGGCGTCGGCAACAATAAGTGTTACACATTCAAAACCGAAGCGAAAACAGTAAGTTAACAGGAAAATCGTTAACACGAACTTATCGGATTGGACAACATGGTGATTGGCGAGAATAAAACCACGACGTTTGTTGACGACGAAGCCGGTGGTGGAGGCGAAGGAATATTAAGGACTAAGGTTTAAATTGACTTATATTTAAACTATATAAAAAATAACTTATGCAAATAAATAAGGTTTTATATTAAATGTATTTTTATAAATTATTTTTTCATTGTTTTATGAATATAAAACATTTTTTCATAAACACTTATTTATTTGCATAACCTATTTTTTATAAGCTTAGAAATAAGACAGTTCAAACGAGCCCTAAAACCAAAATAGAAAATTTATCGGAATGAAAATACGTAATTGATTTTTTTATATGGACGAAAACCAAAATTCGCTTTAAAGTAATAATATATTATATGAATATAATCATGCATTTCTTTATATCTTACCAATTCCATCATTTGTTGATAGTTAAAACTCAAAGACATGGAACAAGTTTCTCACCTACTGGCTACTTTGATCAAACAAATGCCGCCAGCAATCAACAGGGTACACATCGGCTTATACAATTTGTTCCCAATTTCAATATTCACATATATATACTGGACAAAAGCTAAAGTTTACAATTAATGTAGATGCATACACCTAATTCAAAAATACTAGGAAAGCGTAAAAAATTAAATTACCTACCTTAAAGGGATCTTTTCCTATAGCTATTGGAAATTTATTCCACGACATTTTACAACTTAAAAAAAAAAGGTGTAAGGTGACTATAATCTTGTAGTCTTTTTCCATCAACAACAGGATCACTGATTAATGAGGTTATGTATGACATATGGAAGAATTCCTCCGTGGTTGAAGTAAGCTAGTTCCACCTAAATATCAGTTTAAAAAACATTATGAAACTAGTTTGGATCATTGCCTGCAAAAGCTTAAGACTCTAGTAAATATTGTGCCCGCAAGAAGGAGTGGGAAGAGACACAAAATCGGTGATAAGTTTAAGTTTAAACTACCTCGGTGTCAAAGCGCGCTACGCAGGTGAAAGATTTTCCACTATCGGTTGTGACTGTGACATCTTGGCCTGGCTTGATCTCACTGATTTTATTTGGAAGATCAATTGTATAACGTTCATGACCAGTCAATCCCAATGAGTCTGCATCCTCCCCAAGTTTGTAGCAAAGAGGGATAATACCCATTCCTACCAAGTTACTACGATGAATCCTCTCGAAACTTTTAGCTATTACAGCTTTGACCCCCTATTGAAATGTAAATATGATCCGTCAGGAAATTGATCTTCATATTTTAAGAAAGCCAAATAGAAAATGACCCGATCACGACTCAAAATATATAAACTACGTATAAAGGAACTCACCAATAACATTGGACCCTTGGCAGCCCAATCTCTAGAACTTCCACTGCCATATTCAGCTCCAGCTAGTACAATAGTGTCTTCCCCGGAAGCCTTGTATCTCTGACCAAAAAGAACAAATCTAGGGGATTAGAAATTTAACACAGCTAAAATTAATTTATGACATACTTGAGTAAGGCATAACTCACCATTGCTGCATCAAACACATAAAGCTTCTCCCCAGTTGGAATGTGAACTGTCCTAGGGCCAACTTCCCCGTTTAAAAGCTTATTAACAAGACGAATGTTGGCAAAAGTTCCTCTCGCCATCACCTCATCATTGCCACGACGACTTCCATAAGAATTAAAGTCCTTGCGTTCAACCCCGCGCTCTAGTAGGTATTTAGCAGCAGGACTGTCCTTGTTAATGCTTCCAGCTGGAGAAATATGATCGGTGGTTATACTGTCACCAAAGTTTAGCAGACAATAGGCGTCTTTCACACCATGAGATCCAGGAGGGTCCATGGTCATGTTCTTGAAGTATGGAGGTTCATGAATATATGTTGAGTTGGGGTCCCAAGAGTAGAGAGTATCAGCTGGAACTTGCAGTTGGTTCCACATAGGGTTTCCCTTTGTGATAGATTCATATGTACTTCGGAACATGTCAGGTAACACACTAGATTGAACAGTCTGCAAATAAAGCCACCCAAAGTTATTTTTGCCATATAGCATATGCATTGCCAAATATTTAGACAAAAATTACATGTAATGAGTAATTTAGGGTCACTCACCTCTGAGATTTCTTCAGTAGATGGCCAGATATCCCTCAGGTAGATATTCTTGCCATCCTTCCCCGTTCCAATTGGCTCCTTCTCAAAGTCAATATCAACCTGGAAATTTTACCAAAAGGAACTTGATAAAACTACAACATTGTGGATCTTAATATCTTTCAAAACTTAAATTTCATCGACCTTGTCATAAAAAATAAATATAATATGCACTCTATCATCTAAAGAAGGTTCTAATTTCTAAATAATGCTTATACTCAGATAGTCGGAAGAATATTCACAATAATGTTAGTCTATGATAAAACATTCGCTGTCAAGCAAAAATTCAAAAATTAAAATAAAAAAGACCAACATATATTAATTTTTTTGGGAATAAAGAGGGCCTAAGCCCGAAAAAGAGAAGAATTACATGATAATAAACCTGGGAGATGCGACTCCCATACAATCATAAACTAGCTTCTGTAAAAAAAAATAAATAATAAACTAATTTGAGCAGGAACAAGAATCACTCTCACAGCCCAAATTGGCTAGAGCTTCAAAAGAAGACCAAACTATTAGTGTTTATTGTTTCATATGCAAACGTGCGCAATTATGATGTCTGGATCCAAAATCAGGATCCCAAATGTGTGTATAAAAAATTATTAGAAGGATTAAGGAAGTATTTGATATGTTAAAATTGAGAAGGGAAATTATATATCCATTTGGATCCCCACTTTGAGTCCAAATACACCGAAGTATGTAGTGTGCATAAGCGATGGGCCAAAATTAAACAAGTTTATGAGTTGGTCCACAACTCAATTGGAAATTGAAAACAAATGAAGATTACATAACTAGCACCGATACCAATTTCTTTTATTAGCCTCCAACAATTTTAATAGTGCCCGTTTACTTCCAACAGATGAGTCAGACAATTATTACCTTTTACAGACACAGATAAAAATCAGATATAATACTATAAAAACAAGCAAAAAGAATGAAGACACACATAGAAAATATGAATTAGACACACATACCGTGCCAGCCAGAGCATAAGCAACAACCAAAGGAGGTGAGGCAAGATAGTTGGCTCTTGTCAAGGGATGAACAGCAGCTGCAACAATGTCTGGATCGAAAAACAAACAAAAATCAATAAAGCAAAAATATAAAGCAGAATATGTCTAGGAGGATATATATCTTAAAAACATTATGTAATATATCTAATTGTTGCACAGAAATCAACTTCAGTTCAAATAAATAGCATTTTGTTATGAAATATACCATTTTCTGAGATGGCAGAAGCAACAGATTCATGCAGATCCCCTGAATTACCAATACATGTTGTACAGCCAAATCCAACAATATGAAAACCTTGTTCATTTAAATACTTTTGCAGTCCACTGCCATAAAGTAGAAACAAGTATAAATTTAGATTGAATTTTCCGTAAATGTGCAGAGTGGAAAGGACCACACGGTGAGCCGGTGATATAAATTACAGTAGGGAAATTCTAGTAAGCTAAGAAGTACAAAATACCTCTGGAGTAGATATTTAGTAACAACACCAGAGCCTGGAGCAAGACTTGTTTTAACCCAAGGCTTGACCTGGAAAAATAGCGAAAAAACTTCAATGATTAGAATTTAGAAAAGAAAAGGTGAGACATAGCATTATATACTAACCTGCAAACCAAGCTCATGAGCCTTTTTCGCAACAAGACCAGCCCCAAGCATAACACTTGGGTTTGATGTATTCGTACAGCTTGTGATTGCAGCAATCACTACACTGCCATGCTTGAGCTCTGCTGGCTGCCCATGAAAATCAAATTTCGCAACTTTACCCTGTAACTCTTTTGGTATAGCGAATCCCTGTATTTAAATAAAACATACATTAGCATCTTATATCTATATTAAAGCCAGTGTGTCAGATGCAATAATTCCAACTATAAAAATCCATGCCAAACAACCATGAACAATTAACCAATACTATTTGTCGGTTTGCTACTGCATACAAATACTGGAACTGAGACTAGATTTAATCAAATCTCCATTATATAACAAAAACAATCAAATGGGCAGTAAATATTTGCAATTTTGTTTAAAACTGACAATGAATGCTAATTCAAGTTACATAATACAAAATCATAATTTCTTCATAACACCAAAACATGAGAAAAGATTTTTGAATGTCACGGAATTCCTAACCTTAAATCCAACTTTGTTATCAAGACAAGGGTGCCAATCGGCTTTCATTTCTTTCAAAGGTACCCGGTCATGGGGTCTGGAAAGAATAACAATCAATATGCATTGTTAGGTTGATGATAGGATGGAAATTGATTAAAAACCCATAATAACAGACAGACTAGCGTGTAAGAGAAAATGGACCTTACCTCTTTGGTCCTGAGATACATGGTTCTACGTCGGACAGGTTTAATTCCAGATACGATGAATATACCCTATCTTGTTGCGGCTGATATCACGGAAAACAGATTAGCATTCTATACCCCAACATACACATGTTATTCTGAAAAAATGGGCGTCTCAAGAAACTGTAATATACATACAATAGCATACCTCATTATAGTCAACAAATAGTCTGTTTGCCCTTAGATAAGACTCTATCATTTCCACCTGTATTCAAGGCAGAATAAAGGTCAAATGGATATATTCTATAGGCATCCCATCGGAAATAATAGATGAGTTGATGATAGTACTTACAGTCTCATCACTTCTCCCAGTTAGCTTGAGATATTGTAATGTAACATGATCCACAGGGAAGAAGCCCATGGTGGCACCGTATTCAGGAGACATATTAGCAATAGTAGCTCTGTCAGCTAAAGATAATTTACTCATACCATCACCTATTGAATGACACCAAGAAAACTGTTAGTGTTAGTAAGGACGGTCATCCTATGTCGGAAAATGGAGAAAATGTATATTTAGCAGTAGGCCTTGAGAGTCAACAGTAATTAATTACCATAAAATTCAACAAATTTCCCTACAACACCATGCTTCCTAAGAATCTGTGTCACAGTCAGAACCAAGTCAGTTGCTGTAACACCATTGCGCAAATTTCCAGATAGCTTGAACCCAACAACTCCAGGTAAAACCATGCTCATAGGCTGCATGTATCATAGCACACGACATTAGAAATGCCATCGAAAAGCACCATTGCCATCGAAAATAAATAATCATTGGTGTTTTGAATAGAATCAGCATTCATTATATAACATGTGTCTATATAATATATCAAAGTAAGAACTAAGAAGGTAATGTACCTGACCGAGCATTGCTGCCTCAGCTTCAATACCTCCAACACCCCATCCAGCAACACCAAGCCCATCTATCATAGTTGTATGTGAATCAGTCCCAACCACACTATCAGGATAGAGTAAGCCTTCGTTGTTGAAAACTACCCGTCCAAGATATTCAAGATTGACCTGGAACTCAGATACATACATCATAAGTCCCTAATAATTATCACAAATAAGAAATTTAAATATCATACACTCATTTTGCATGTTTGCTTCAAGACTTACCTGATGTACAATACCAGAACCAGGAGGAACAACGAGCATGTTACGGAATGCAGTTGACCCCCATTTAAGAAAAGCAAATCTCTCCTTGTTTCTTTGGAATTCAAGTTCCATATTAGCCTGCACTGCATTTTCTGACCTTGCCACATCAACTTGAACTGAATGGTCAACAACGAGATCAACAGGAACCTGCCAAGAATCGCTGCTCAGAACCACTTCTAAAAAAACTATGCATAATGGAGTTAGTTATCAAACTATGATGGAAATCTTTCAAACTTTGAAGAGCCAGATTTAATTCAATAAGTCAAAAATATTGCCAAACTCTACCAAAGACTATTTCAGTTAACTGCAGAACCTAAACATATTAGCAAATAGTTTTCAGATAAATACTATTAGCAGAAACTGAGTTACGATGACAAAATTGTGTACATCTAGATATGTCAAAGTTACATGACAATAGCTAACTTCTATCTAAGCAATGCATGAGATTCAAAACTCTTATACTATGTTAATAAATAGTGATGTAAGATTAGAAAAATAAATATGAAATCAAGGTACATATATCACATTATCTATTGTTACAAATTTGAAATATCTTCGGTCACTATTCATAAAGAACAGAAGGACGTGCAAGTGATAAGAAATATGAATACCAGAGGATTGATTTTATTTGAATCACTGCCAAGCTTATTCATAGCATCTCGCATGCAAGCCAAGTCAACAACAGCTGGGACTCCGGTAAAATCCTGAGGAGATGAAAAATGTCAAAATGAAGACAACATATTACAATTAACTAATATAAATATTTCAATGTATCTAGATTTCAGGAGTTGAAAATTTACCTGCAAGAGAACACGAGCAGGCTTGAAAGGAATCTCAACTTGCTTAGTAGAAGTGTTTTCCCAATCAATAATCTTCTCAACATCTTCTTTAGTGACTTGGAAATTATCGCAATTGCGAATGGCAGATTCAAGAAGAATTCTAATGGAGTATGGTAACTTATCTGTTATGCAAGCATATCGTCAATAAATTAATATATCAACGAAAATAATCCTCTTTAACGGACAGCAGTAATATGAAATTAAAAATGTCGCATAAAAAATGTAACATGTCAAACCATGTAATACACTAGTACCGACACATCAAATTGAAGGCATAGTGTATCTAACATGTGTCGGTGTCTGACACGATAATTCGATAAATGTAAACAGTCACATTGAATAATTTAATTTAATTTTTTTTCAAACTAATATTAGTGTCATGTATGATGTACACGCCACATCATGCCGTGTTAGGTGTTTGTGTTTCATAAGAAATTACCAATTCTTGAATCATTGAGAGAAGGAAGACTGTAGAATTTTCCAAACTCGCCACCACCTGGCTTAGGAAGACTAGTCAAGTTTCCCTCGAAAGGATTTTCACTAGCTGCAATAACCAATCACAGCGTAACATTCAAAACTAAGTTTACAAACATAACTACACATTCAAAACTGCAAATTACAACACAAAAACGAATTACTGAAAATTCTCACAAAGAAAAAATGATCGGCTAAAAAGCCCATATACATGACATGACATGGATACGATACGAATACTACGCTTAAGGAAAATTTTAAAATTTAAGATATGATACGGCCAAGATACTTTAGTAAAAAATTAAATTTAAAATATAAATGTAAAATATATAAAATTAGCTAAAATTGATGGTTAAATAAACATTCTCATTACTAAAAAATTATAAAATCAAGTGAATTAGATATAAAAAGAACACATTGGTGCTATTATTCCAAAAAAAATTTTTACTATTATCGTAAAAGACATCATTAGTACTATTCAAGAAGAACATCGTACTCTAATATTCCTTATTTAACACTTATTGTTTCATTCTCCTCGCCTTAATTTCCATCATCATAAAACAGAAAACGTGTTTTTTTATTAAAAAAAAATTAATTATTGAATACTTCTCTATAACATTTCTGAAAGGTTATCGTCCCTTCTAACAATATGTCCTAACAACTTACATTTGTTTGCCTATTAAAAAAAAAACTTCTCTATAATAAGTATGGCAAATATGTCGGAATTTTTTTATAAAATAATAAAATTTAATTATTGATACTTCACATATCCAATAATTAATGTATAGGAAAGACACTTTCGGATTCATAGACAATTGGTGATCGAAATTGAAGTAACTAGTAACGTACCCATGGTGGCAATTTTGCGGTGGAAGCTTTCTATGACGGGAATGGTGGCTCTGACCTGACGACGGAGAGTAAGAGGAGATGAAGAATGGAGGCGGCAACGGTTGAAGCGTGGAAGAGAAGAAAAGAAGGATCGAGAAGTGTGGGAAGTTAGAGAAGATGGAGGATGTAAGAAGGTTCTAGAAATGGGAGAAGAAAATAGGAGTTTGTTAGGTTTGGTTGTTGTTGTTGTTCTGAGAAGAGAAGAGCCTGTTGTTGCTATATACATGATGATGGTTGATTATGCATGCATTTGTAATAAGAAGGATAAGAGAATGGGTCAGGGTGTATGATTGATTGGGATAATAATGATAATGGTGTTGAGGAGTTTTGTGCAAGTAGAGAGAATAGAAACAGAGAAGAGATGGAAATGGAGAAGGAGAGTGGAATGGGGTGATATGTCCTATGAGGAGTGTGGCAAGGGAAAATTTGAACTGTGCCTTACTATGTTGTGATTCTTGTTGCTTACGAAGTTACAATTGATGCGGGAATAATGACATTTTGGTCAAACTAGTGTCACCGCATAAGACAAGGGTAAGACTTCCTCAAGTGGTTGAACCTCATTCGGGTCGGTCCTGACATGAAGTGGTTAAAGCCTCCTTTTGATCGCAGTTGCGGGAAATCGAACTGTAATCCTCCCTACTAAATTCAGCGTCAATCACCACTGAATCAACTAATGATTGATTAAGCCTCCTATTTCAAAGAGAAGAGAGTTCGATAATTTATAATTCAATCATGAAATTAAAGTAAAGTTTGATTAATAATTATTTTTATAAAAAATTAAATTCGGGGTCTTTCAAACGATTCGTCAATGAAATAGTTAACTTATTTATGAATTTATGCAAATATAAAAATTTATAGGTTATTCATAAATTCCCACCAACTAAAGTTGTATTTTTATAATATGTTTGATCACTTCTAGAGCAGTCATAATTGATTCTGGACGTGTAGAATTGATTCTGACTTGTTTGGTTTCTCAAAAATAGAATTGATTCTGTCTCTAGAATTGATTCTACTTGAAGCTATAAATCATAGCTTCTGTTTCTAGAATTGATTTTTATACTCAAAATTTTTGTTCCACTCACTTTTACATAATATTATCCAAACATAAATCACTTTAACTTAAAATCAATTTTACAGAATCTATTCTATCAAAATCAATTTTCGTCACCGCAAAACCAAACATATTAGAAAAAACTATGATGGGGATTGACCGTAGAATTTATTACTTTTTTCCATTACTTTGTGACAAAAAAAAATTCCATATACCAATCGTTAGTTGGTTCAGTAGTGATTAGCGTTGAATTTGATATGGAGGACCACGATTCGATCTCGTAACTTCGATCGGAAGGAGGTTGAAACCACTTAATACCAAAATTGACCCCAAACCAACTTAAATTGGTGGTGCAAGAAAAGAAAAATTCCCCATTAATTACTTTCTTTTCAAAGTTTTATTTTAATTTTCTACCGTGTCTACTAAGTTCTACGGTACATATAAAAAAAAAGTTTTTACTCCGTGTAATTTTTTATAAATTTTATTTTATTAATTAAAAGTTTTTTTTTTTTTAACATATGTACTTAATATTCTCCTAGATTATATGGTAACACTCGCAGTGGCGTGAGTTAAACTCTTGCACTCCAATACCCGACTCAACTAAACTAACTTGAGAGAGAGAGAGAGAGAGAGAGAGAGAGAGAGAGACTATAGAAGAAGCCGATTCCCACACAGCACAGCGTGCGTGAGTCTCAAGCGAAGCAACACTTCCAAACAATTCCTTGCTATTCTTCTTCATTCAAACTCAACAATGGCAGAACCCAAAGTTAAATACGATCGCCAACTCAGGTACAGACAAACACTTCTCTCTTTCTTTTTTCTACCCTAAGTTCAATTCGATTATCAATTGATTCAAACTTCACTCAATTCATAGTTATTTGTTGTTTTTGGTCCTGTAGTTACTATATTTTGCACGGTATTAGGGATTTCACTAACGAACTGATTCAGATTTGTTTGTTTCTTCAACTGGAACCAACTGCTTTTATTGCAATTGTTTGTTTTTTTAGTCAAATTTTTCTAATCGTGAATCATAGTAGCTGTAACTAGGGTTTTAACTAAAGGTTTATGATCGTGGTCTGGGTCGACACCGGTGTAGTGAATTGCGAATTGTTCAACTTCTATTATGCTATAATAATGCTGTAGCTCGGTTATAGTTATAGCCACTGTTTGATAACACTTTGTATTAAATTGTGAATTGTGGAACAATAGCGATTTGTTCGCATTCTGCTACGCTGTGCAGCCTCTATTTGAAAACATTGGTCATCATGACATTATGTTTTTTATGTCAAAAAAGTATAATATGACTGCAGTTGAGGCCACATCAGCTGCATTTAACAGTGAGGCGACCATTACCACGTTTTTTTTTGTCAAATAGCCTAGCGGCTAGAAATTTCATCCTTAAGGTGAATAAGTGGGGTGTTCGGGATTCGAACCCCGGCCGCTGCATATATAATTCAACGTCCCTACCAACCGAGCTAAGCTCACGAGGATGAAATTACATTGTTAACTATATATATGCTTGTCTTGTTGTTCTTTATGGGGTAATATTTATGCCATCTCTAATTTCGTAAGTACTGCAAAATATTTACATTTGCAAAATGCAGAATATGGGGTGAACAAGGACAGGCAGCTCTTGAGAAATCTAACATTTGCTTACTTAACTGTGGTCCTACTGGTTCTGAGACACTTAAGAATCTTGTTCTTGGTGGGATTGGAAGCATCACTGTAGTTGATGGATCTAAAGTTGAAGTCGGTGACCTTGGAAACAATTTTTTGGGTACATTATTTTCTTGTGTTCTGGTTTTGTTTTTGTTTGGTTTTGCCTCCCTTTTGGTCTTCAATATGTCTCTCCATCTTTTGTAGTGGATCAATCAAGCCTTGGGCAGTCAAAGGCAAAATGTGTGTGCTCATTTCTCCAGGAGCTCAATGACGCAGTTAAAGCAAAATTTGTAGAAGAGTATCCAGATGCTTTAATTGAGACAAATCCATCATTCTTTTCTCAATTTACTTTGGTTGTTGCAACACAGGTGCGCTAATCTAATTCTTACTTGTATAAAACGATGATTTTTCACTTAAGAGTGACTTTTGTAGAAGTAGATTATACTCCTCCATTCAAAACTATACTATTTTTTTTATCTATCTTTTCACAAGAAAGAAACCAATCAAATCAATTGGTAATATATCCTAGTTAATTTTTTTTAAAATTAATCCTCTAAAGAGCACATTGCTTTATATATATTTTTCAACTACTGTCTCATTTAATGTTCTCTTACTTTCAGCTGGTGGAAAGTTCTATGGTAAAGCTTGACCGAATCTGCAGGGAGGCAAATGTTATATTGATCTTTGCCCGCTCGTATGGCCTTACTGGGTTTGTACGAATCAGTTTGAAGGTACTTTGGTATAGTTTTAGTATTACAAGTTAAAAAAATCTATGATGCCTGAGGATGATAATATTATTTTTGTCAATGACATGATTCTAATATGATATTTGACCTGTAAAAGAGAGAAAGAATAAAATAAATGGATGTGCTTATTTGAAATATGATATTAGAAAGAGAAGGGAAGGATGTAATTGCAATAGTATGGATTAGATGGCTGAAAATACATTTTTTGAAAGAACTGACAGGTTGTTGAATATTGAATCTTTGCATGGTTGTTGGGTTTGATAGGAACATACTGTGATTGAGTCAAAGCCTGAGCATTTTTTGGATGATCTTCGGTTAAATAACCCTTGGCCTGAACTCAAGAGGTATAGACTTTGTTTTGCTTTTTATTTTATTTTTATGGCTTATGTCTTTTGTAGAATATATGATCCTATTCTTCATCAATTATACTTGTCAACCGATGTAATTGTTTAAAAGCAAAGACCACATGGTCCTTCCACTCTTCCACGTTATGTTCTCATTGCATGTGTACCCGCAGTTTTGCAGAGGGGTTTGACTTGAACGTGCAAGATCCTGTTGCTCACAAGCATATACCCTATGTTGTCATTCTTGTCAAGATGGCTGATGAGTGGGCCAAGAGCCATGGTGGTAGGCTGCCATCAACCAGAGAAGAAAAAAAGGAATTTAAGGTTTGTTGTTTAAGCCTTTTCATCTGCTGCTGTTCTAGTTTTCTAATTAGCTTTGGATGTGAGCGATGTAGGATCTTCTTAAGGCTGGGATGGTTGCACAAGATGAAGATAATTATAGAGAAGCTATTGAATCCTCATTCAAAGTATTTGCGCCCCAAGGAATTAGTAAGTATATAATTGTAACAAATGCTTCTGCCAATCTTCATTTTAGGAGTCACTCTATCCGTTTGTTTTATTGGATAAGGAGCATAAGAATGAATTGATTCTTGCGAACATGTAATTTTAAATTTTATAGGACCTTTGGAGAGGGTTGATGGGAGAAAAATAAAATTAAAGAAATTGTTGAATCTTTTAAATGTCAAGTATATAAAGGTTCCGAAAGTCTATTGTTGAGCTTTGCAACCGAATTGCTGTAAATTTTTTCATTGAAAATTGTTAGCTTGTCTCTGAAATCGACGAACCATAATTTGCTTGCTATTGTCAAAGTTAAGGGTGACATCATTATCATAAATGGCCTTTCTCTTATAATATCTGATGCTGTTTACTTTCTTAGGTTCAGAGTTGCAACATATTCTAAATGATAGTTCTGTGGAAGTAGACTCTAGTTCGTCAGATTTTTGGGTGTTGGTGGCAGCTCTAAAGGTTGGTGCTTCTCACATTACATCTCGTCCAACCTTGATTCAAATACATTTTTCGGCATCTCGGTATTCATAAAATTTCTTTTGCTTGATTATAGTGATAATTAGGATTATTCTCTCTATTTATTATTGATGAAATAGTTTCCTATTTTTCCTTATTTTGAGATATTCTCTCTGTTGTGTGTGTGTGTGTGTGTATAGCCCCTTGTTAAATGAAATTCATCTATTCTAAACTATTCAACTTGGTATTAGAGCCTATCCAAAAACCGTTGGGCCATCTGCTATTAGGCTATTTAGGTCTGGTCCTTGGAATAGGGATGGGGGTGTTGAGAGTCTCAATTGGAGGAGATATGATCTGAAAAACTAAGTTTAAGATATGTCTCACTTACCTGCTGGTTTTGTAACGATGAGTTAAATTCAATTCAAAAACCTAAGACTCGTCATTTTATATGTTATGTTTTCCTTTTTTTTTCCTTTCCATAATTTAAAAAAAATCTTTTTATTTGAAAGACTAGAGGAGCATATAGCAATAGTAAGTAGTTACGATTTTGTCATTATTTGATACTTTTGAACCACATTGTTCAGTTTTGGGCTGGAAAATTATACTATAAATATAAATGTTCTTGTTATTTACTTTATTTTTTTGTTGGTGCATTTTGCATCCTTTTACAGGACTTTGTTACAAATGAAGGTGGTGGGGAGGCACCTCTTGAAGGATCTATACCAGATATGACTTCTTCCACCGAGTTAGTAATCAAATCTTTACATACTTTTTAGATTAAGTTGATCTACTTTGGAAAATAAATATCATTAATTTATTTACCCTAGGTATATCTGCCCTCCTGCAGGCAATATGTGAATTTGCAGAATATCTATCAGGCTAAGGCTGAGGCTGACTTTCTTGCAATAGAACGAACGGCGAGAAATATTTTGAAGAAAATTGGTAGAGATCCAAATAGCATTCCAACGGCAACAATTAAAAGTTTCTGTAAAAATGCAAGAAAACTCAAAGTAAGTATGTGAATTTTCGAGTCAAATTCAATTCAGATACCAATAATCAATGTGTTATCAGCTCCTGTTTTGACTAATGATTTTCTTTGGTGGAATTTTATTATTATCGTCATGGGTAATGGGCTTTGTATTATTATATATATTTATAGATATAGATATAGATTTATTTATTATATAATGATCATTAAAAAGTATTACATCCTTTTTGAATTTTGGAGATAAAAAAAAAGATTGTAAACTGCTGAGCTCTCTTTCATAGTAGTTAACATAAGTTATTATCATTGTTGTTATCCTTCTTCTTTTTATCGTTTGTTTTGGTGGAATTTCATTATGGTTAATGTGTTTCATATCATGTACGTTGAGTATATTGGAAGTGCCTATCCTCCGTACCCCTATATTTATCTCACACCTTTGTCTAAATTTAGCTATTACAGTATTAGAGATTTTTGCCAAGACTACCGGGCAGATGCTAACCTTTATTTTGTAGGTTTGCAGATATCGTTCGATTGAAGATGAGTTTAACTCTCCAAACCTACCTGAGTTACAAAAGTACCTAACTGACGAGGATTACAGGTTATCCCCGTTTATAGTTAACTCTTCAAACCTACCTGAGTTACAAAAGTACCTAACTCTTCAAACCTATCCTTTTGGTTTTTTTATTTTTTATTTTAAGATATAATCTACAGCCATGGATTTATCTTTCTAAAAAGCTGGTTTCCTCTTTATATATATGACAGCATTGCTGCGGGAATTTATATTTTGCTTCGTGCTGTTGACCGGTTTGCTGCTAATTACAACAGTTTTCCTGGACAGTTTGACAGGTAAGGCCTCACTGTTGACGGTATATTTTTTCCCCTTGTTATAATAGGACTTAGGAAGACTGCTAGCAATAGATTGTTTAACACACTCACTCCTATTGGTTGGAATTTGTTTTGAAAACATATTTAAAATGTGTATTAGTGATTATGGATATGAATCAAATGTGGTCGCATAAGACAGCATTTCAGCATATCAGTGTTAAAATTTTAAATAGGGCCCATTAAATTATGTTGGTCCTACATAAATTTGGTGGGATCCATATAAATTTCAATCAATGGGAATGTGATAAAAATTGTGAGATAGTGCGTTGCTAGCAATTTTTGTGCGACTTATTATTGAGGTTCATTTTGTTTATATTTTGCAGTGCAATGGATGAGGATATAGCTCGATTAAAGAGCACAGCGATCAGCCTACTTAATGACTTGGGATGCAACAGTGCTACTTTGGCTGAGGACCTTATCAATGAGATGTGTCGATTTGGTGCTGCAGAGCTTCATGCTGTTGCTGCTTTGGTTGGAGGAATTGCATCGCAAGAAGTGATCAAGGTTTGCAATTCTAGCTTATCTGGAATAGTATTATTTTTTCTAGTTCTTATTCCCTTTGGGTTTGCTTTCTTAATATGAAATTTTATCGGCCCCTTTGGTTAAGCTCAGGGCATGCATGAAAAGTTAACACAGAGTTCCTTTAACAGAAGCAAATAACACGTAAAATAAGTTAATTAAGCTTTGCAATTTTGTTGTCCTTTCTCAGCTTTAGCAAGCATCCTTGTCTCTGACCTGGCCTGGTCTGGCCTGGAGAGTGCTGCAGATATTTCTAATTTGTTGCACAGGCCATGTGTTGAGCACACAATTACAGGCCCAGATCAAAAGCTAAACATACCAGATTTAACCCATATTCCCATTCCCCATCCAATGCCTAATTCCCTGGACATTGCAATATTCAAAATTAGTAATTATTTTTATAGAAACTCCGCATAAGAATTGTGGTGTATGTACACCGAGAATCAATAGTAGGTTATCAGCAACAGAAATTATTTTGATGGAATTGAGGTGTGAAAGTTTGTTAAATAATTTAGGAGCAGATCAATTCAGTATCAATATACAATAAACGCAAGGGAGGGAGTTGTGCCATGGAATCTAATATCTATACACCCACAAACAAGTTTAATACTTGCCAAATCCTTTAATACTTGCCAAATGGCTTTGCATGCTGTATGTGGTGAAGGTGAATATTCTATGGAAACATTTTAAAGAGAAAATAGTGTGGTAGGAGGTAGACAATGTAAAAAGGCTTGTAGCAGGACATTATCCTACACTATTTATACAAGGGCAGAGTATACAATAGTATGACTGAGGGAAGTTTTCCTTAATAATTAAGTTTCCTTGCGCTAATGCAGTAGATAGATGGAGAATAACTCTAATGTGGTCTAGAATTGAAGCATTACACAATAATTTATAAAATCCATTTCAAAGAACTTTAACTTGTGACTTAAATTCAATCAATCGTCCACGCATTTGAATTGATGATGTTGTCTATGAATGATCAATGAGTTGTGCAGTTTCACCTTTGCAGTTGGCAGTAAAACACAACTGTCGTTCTCAAATGAATAAGTTTTGATTTTGTTTGTACTAGTTAATAGTAAAATCTTTGAGTTGGGGAGTCACATCACTTTTGTTCCTTGCAGCTCATAACAAGGCAATTTGTACCAATATCGGGGACCTACATATTCAACGGAATCGACCACAAGTCACAAATATTATTTTTGTAACAGGTTTTATCATAGTACTTAACTGACTTGTTTGGCTTCGTAATTTACTGGGTACAGTTTTTATCCCTACATTGTAATTTTTAATGGTGTTGATGTAGAGTTCTATTAGAACTAGATTATTGTCTATGCATCCATGCATTTTACAATGTGCACTTGGGGCATTTTTGCTTGGTTAAGTTGCAAACATGCACAGAAATTTTGTAATTACGGTATGGATCTTGGACAAATACAGGTAGAGAAAAGAGATATTCAATTACAAAAATGTATGAGTCCATCCTTTCAAATGAATTTTGTTTATGCTCAAGTAGTAGTGCTATCAGGGAAATATTTTCATGCTCAGTGAGGCACTAGAATCAGGTTCATTACACATCAAAGCAATAAAACAAAAATGCTTTTATGCAGGATGAGAGGGCTTAGTCCCACTTTTTTGTGTTGATAAAATACGGATTGGGATAAGTTATACCTATTCCTGCTCTAAATTTTGATCTGGTCATTTCAAAGACTCTTGTCCCTAAATTTGAATAAACATGATAAAGTTAACACAGAGTTCCTCTAATTGTCCTATTACTTGTGTGTGTTGCAAAGATGATCAAGACTGTATTGAGTTTTGTGGCAAGTTCCCACCCGATTACGTCCCACTTTGTGTTAGTAAGAAATATTGTTAATGCATTCCATTTCCACCTAGTCCAACACCACCAATTGCTATTTGAGAATTGAAATATTAGTTAATTAATGTAATGGAACCACCATGTTATATATGGATGGAATTAAATAAAGAAGATTTATACTATTTTTTTTTTATATAGATGAAATGGTAAAACCATTATAAACTCATATACAAATAAAGGAGTCGGAGATCGTATTCTAGCCATGACGCGTGACCTAACATAGTTTCAGCAATTTTTTGCCAACTAAGCTAAAACTTATTTACAAAAAGATTTATACTCTACTATTAAAAAATGTGGACGGATTTTTTAAGGCAAGGATGTAAGTTCATTCTTATGTATTTCATAATGTTATTATTTTTACCAAATTTATTGAAGGTCCAATAAAATTATTGAAAATAGGCCTTAAAAAAGCGCACCAAATTTAAAAGAATTGTTATTGATTTAAATTACAAATAACATTGATAACATTGAAAATTATTATCTTTTGACTAATATAAAAAAAAAAAAAATTGATAAACAATACAATCTATATATGACACGCCTCTAAATTTGATAAAATTATAGTTTAATAATTAATTATAAAGTATCTAAAAAATTTATTCGTAATAGAACAATATATTTTAAAACATTTTATGAGTAATAAATATCGTATTTTAGAATACAAAAAACTTTATGTGAGCTTCAGATCACATAAATCACTCAAGAGAGGAGATGAGAAGTTTTTCATTTTAATTTTTTTTTTTTTGATAAGCTTCATTTTAATTAAATAATGCTGATTTGATTATTCATTTCAATAAATCACAGCCCTTAATTTTTGTATTTTTACAACATGTCATAAATCTACCGGTAAAAAGAGGTAAATGGATCAATCGTTAGTTAGTTCAGTGGCGATTGACACTGAACTTGGTAGGGAGGACTACGGTTTCATCCCCGCAACTACGATCGGAAAAAAACTGAAACTACTTACTAGAACCGACCTCGAACCAGATTAAATAGTGGTAAAAAAAAAAAAAAAAGTAAATGGAAGCTGGTCTCGCATTGCACGTGGCTTTATTTCGAGTTTGGCCTCCACACGCCCCCAAATTCTCAAACCACTCTCTCTCTCTCGTCGTAGGTTCATCATTTTCACTTCATTCTTCCATTTTCCAATCACAAACGCACTTTCTCACACTCAATTCATCAATCACACCATGTCTTGGCTTCTCAGATCAACCAAATCTAAACTCTTATCTTCCACTTCTTCTCTTTCTAGAACCTTCTCCTCAATCCCTCGTTCCACTAATCAGATCGGAGCCATCTCTCCCGCCTCCGCCGAACTCTTCCACCGCACCACCACCACTCTTCCCACCGGTACTCCATCTTCGATTCTCACAATTCCTTCTTTTATTTTATTATATTTATTTAGTTCTGTTTTTGAATCGCGTGATTTTTCTTAGCTGCTGCTGAATTTTTATTTTTGATGCTGTGATTTCTCAATTTTTTGAACGTGCTTGTTATTTTTCAGCGGATGAAAACCCTACCAAGGGGAACGTGATTGGTTTCCCCAAGAATTTGGAGAATAAGCTTGGTGGTGATTCTAATGTGATCAATTCTTTGGTATGTGTCTTTTTTGTTTTCATCTTTTGCGTGTGTTTGTTTTGTTGTATATTGCATTCAGCAAAATGATTTCATGGCTTTAGCTATTTTAAGTATTACGGACTTGTTTGGATTGACTTATTTGAGCTTATATGCACACATAAGTTTTATATGAGACTATTTGTTAGAAAATTAAAATGACAATTTTCGTAAAACTTTTTTCCAGCTTATTTTCTTAAATTCTCCAATATAGCTTATAAAAACAGCTCGTAACATAGACAAAAACAATGTATCTTTATTTTACCTTTTGCTATAAAAATAGCTTATGTAAGTTTATACATAAGCGCTTGGGATATAAATTGCAAATAAGCTGTTTATCAAACAGGCCCTATATGAACCTTTAACTTATAATTGCTTATTTAATGTTACATCTATGTTTTTTATCTTTATTTCTGTGCTTAAAAAAAGCTGTCTTTAGACTCTTTACTTCTCCAACTTTGCGGTATAGCTGCACAATAGCGTAGGCGAATTTTGACAAACAGCTAAGATACGCAATTTAGTATAAAGTGTTGTCAAATAGTGGCTATTAAAGCGCCGTTATATTTTGTGATCACCGATTGACAACACTGGATGGAATGATACACTTTCCCTTTTCCCTCTTTACTAGTAGTGAAAAAATGTTATGATGTTGGTATAAGACTAAGAGGTTTAGGTCATATACAATATTTCCGTATTTAGTGTTAATTGCAGTTGTTATTTGGTTTCCCTGGTTTAGAACTTTTGGTTGATTTGGCAAATTTTGAGTATGGGTTGTTCGAATTAAAACTGCCTAATTTCTTAAGTTTGTAAATTGGTATCAATTTTAACTTATCTTTTTTTGATCTCTTATTATATTGTTAATTTCTTATTTTCTGATATGTGAGGAGGGTCCAAGTGTGTTTGAGTGAAAGGCAATGAATATATTATAATACGGCTCTTATCTTTTATTTGTTTGGTGTCTATATTTTATAGACAATTGAAGTAACTGAAGCGTGTTTACCTTTGATCAGTGTCTATATGTGTTGTTCTCTTTTTTCTATCACACAGAATTTTGAAACTAGCAAGTAAGCTTTAGAAATACATTGCTTTCTTTATACTTCTTGTCATGGAAACACCCTTCTTTCTTTAATTCTCTTTTGGTTTTTGTTTAAACGCAACTATCTTTTCTTTGCTTTTCCATTCTATCTCTAGTTTACAGTTATGGATGCAGTCCATTTCTCTCTAAATGTAGTATTTTCATGTAATTAACTATTCTGTCTAGAATTTGTATGAATATGCATACTATTGCACAGGACAACTTCCATATATTAGGTTGTTGTAGTTGTGTTGTGTCTCTTGTCACACCAATCCTTGTAGAACAAAAGTATTATACTCATTGAATTCAACCAAGTGTGTTAGAGTGGAAGGAAATGAATTATCACAAGATGGATACAACAATTTGTTGTAATCTTGATGATTTGAGTCCTGACTTTGAATTTACCAAGGATGAGATTTGTTGGTGATTTGGTTCTGATCAATTTGTGGATTCTCTTGTCAATAAATTGTTGTGTCGCTACCTTATCAAAAAATTTGTAATAATTTGATCAATTTGTTGGTTCAATGGTTCTGTCACTGCTTTACCAAAATTTTCAAGTGTAATACTTGTTATTAGTTTTTGTTCTGCATAGCTTTTTGTTTTTGATTATTGGAGAAATACTTGTTATTGGTGTTGTTGTAGGAGATTATATATATGATTATAATTATTAATTAAAGTTGAATAGTATGCACCCCCTGTAGCAGGGTCCTAGGTACACCACTGCTGTTGTTATTGACATGATAATAGCTAAACCTGCATGATGCTTACTAGGTTGTGAATTGTGTTTTCTTTATGTAGATTTTGAAGAAAAGGTTTTGTAGTCAGAATAAAAAAGGAAGGACAAATTTTCTACTCTTAATTTCTCTGGACATCCTAGACTGCCCAAATATAAGGGTTCTGTTTTAGATGTAGATTACCTAAGCTGATGGAATATGTTGCACATGATTATTAGCTGATAGAAATGAGTCAAATAGCAATCCTAACTAAAAACTGGAACCAAATTCTTCTGTGCATATCTCAGCTATCTAGTCTTTCTTATTCCGATAGATTATAGAAACTTGTGTTTTATTATTGCTAGAATTACAAAGCTAAATATTTTGATAAAGGTCGGACAAAGCTGTGATTTGTTATCTTTAGGTTTAGCGGTACTTCCTCCTTTGACATGTTAAGCATAAATGCGTAATCCTTGACATACATTTACCTAGTACCATCTTGCATGAAATAGAGTTTCATTTTCCTTATTTGTTATAGAATAGTTTCATTTATCATGTTTCCTTCCTTATTTGTTCTAGAATGCAAAAAGTGAATCAATGAAATTGTTCCAGATTATGTGATGCAGAGTCATTAGTTTTTTTTAGTTGTATTCAATTTCTAATTCTAATTGCCACGGAATTGTTCTCTTATGTCAGAGATACCATGCTCTTGGACTGGACACTAATGTGATGGCTGGAGTTAGATATGGTACTAACGTCTGTGCTACCAAGAGTCCAATGCTATTGGTGAGTTGCTTTATTATCTGTGAATTGAGTCTAATCTATGACGTGGTTGATGACATTTACATTTCAATAGGGAGTCAATGCTCTGATGGCAAGGAACTTTGTGAGAGGCGTGAGTGCTGATGCATTGGGATCGGCTGGTCATAGACGTTCTATGAGTGACATCCCAAGTAAAGCCAGTGAGACGTCTAGTTTTCGCCCATTATCGCCTCATCTTCCTGTTTATCAGCCCCAGCTTTCTTCGACACTTTCAATTTGCAATAGAATTGCTGGAGCTTTCCTATCTGCTGTTGTCTTGCTTTTTTATATCATATACATGAAAATTGGCATGGTTAGTCTCACGTTTGAGTCATTCTACCAGTTCGTATTCTATTCATCAAAACTCCACTTACTTGCCGTTGAGATTTCTGCCTTAGCCATGTCCTATCATCTGTATAGTGCAATTCGTCATTTATTCATATGATATCACAATCACAGCTGATACCTGAACAGTATGTTTGATCTTGAGGTAATTTAATGTTTTTCTTGATTCATATTTGGTTTTTTTATTGGTCACGTAACTTCTTTTCAACTTTTGAAAAATAGGCTTCAATACTTTGTTTTTTCCTAGGATTAACGTATAATGTCATATTTTCAGGTGGAACTTGCTTGCTTCAACCATGGTGGCATGGTTTTCACATGTCATTAGGAGTTCCATTAGCCATTGTGAATCTGCTTTATGTAGTTTTGTTATTATCAACTTAATAATGATAACTTAGACAAAACTTAATGTTTAATACTGAGCATAACTAGATCTGTTTTGCATCAGAAATTTCAGTGATGTATTTTTTTGCACCCCCTCAAATTGCAAGTAATTGTTGCATTCAATAAAGCATTTGAGTTTAGGACTCTTATCACTTATGCGAACGATGTTACTGAAAATTTATTTTATTCAAGGCATTGTTTACAGCTTTATATCCTTTTTATGTTTTTGGAAGAAATATGATTGAAAATTAAAGTGAAATGGGGTAGTGGAAAACACGTTAGTAAAGTATGTGGAAGATCTTTTTGAAGTGTTAAGGAGCGCCGTTTTGGAGGTCTCGAATCTCATCATTTACATGGAACCACTTCTCATTCCATTTGTGGGAATTTGATCTATAAACTGTCCCTAACGAACATTCGCCTCATGTTTGAGCATGATGAATGCTTTGTGCCGACCTTCGGGCCTCATGAGAGTGAAAAACTGGATAAAGACACAAACGAAGAGAGTTGCAACTTGCAAACAGTCAATCTATCTTGTGAGCTTAACCCAATTTTGTGGTTTTGTGTGCGACTCACTTCAAGTTTAAAGCTTTTCATTGTTGGGAGATAGGACATATGGTGGTAATGTACCAGTGCTCTATTTGTCTGCCATTCAAGATACTTTTAGAACTCATTTTAGTAGCAGAGTAATGGTTTAGGTGGTTAATTTTTCTCTTCTCACTCTGTTCTAATTTTTGTTTTGCTTAGAAAAGGTAGATAAAATTTCTACCAAAAAAATGAAGATAGAATCATAAAAATGTTAAATTATACATTTAACATTTTTATTAAGTTTTTATTAAGTATCATTTTGTGTTTTTCTTTTACTTGTTACTTAGAACTTAGAAGAACTACTTTTGAAATTACACATGAGTGTTTGTGATTTTGCTGATATTTTTTTTTTACATTGACAATATATCAAAATTAAACTCATCTAATTTGGCAAAATCATTATGTTTATGTTGAGTGTTAATGATTATTAATGTATGCAGTTAATAAATAAATAAATAAAAAATCAAAGTGTAGAAAATTGTAGAAACAATACTTCATCCGAACAAAATGTCTATTTAGTGTCATCAGAAAGATAAAAAAAAAACAAACCCACCAAATCTGCACAATCTTCATCCCACCACCCACCTTAATTATTTCATTTTTCTATCAAGCCAAGATTAAAACCCTCTTATTGATATGAAACTCAAGACATATTCCTACGTCAATTAAAATGGAAAAAAAAAATCATAAGATCATCATCATATTTACATAATGTTATCATTATCAAAACAAATAACTACTTAATCAAGATATTGAACTTAAGTGATTAATGAACTCCGCTTAAGATGAGTGATTTGGGAGAACTCAAGTTTGATTTTTGGTGGGAATATTTTTTGGCCACTACTTAATTAAATGATCTTCTGGGATGCTTTCTAGAGCTGGCTTCCAAGAATATACATCCAAATCATGTTTACAAATTTTTCCTCCTCTCAACTTCATAACACCAAGTAATTGCTCCAATGTATTGTTCTCATATTCATCCTTGCAACTCAACATTTTTTTCAACTCTTCTTGAGTCATCACCACTCTAATCCTCATAGTCCCACTTCTAGAATTACCATCACCTCCTTTATCATTTTGAATGTCAAACCTTACCTTCTTCTTATTCTTCATGCATTTTTCATTCCTCGGCCGCGCTTCGAACTTCACCGACGGCGATGATGTATTCATCTTCTCAACATTTTCTTGATCATTGTAGTTTTCATGATCATCTTGTGCTAATATTTTGTTGTTTGTCAAGCAGTTTCCCATTGTAACAATGAAGCATAAAACTCAAAAAGAAGAAAATATGGAAGAGAGTACTATTTCCAAAGGAGATGAGTAGATATATATAAATATAAAGTGAAGGAAGGGGAAGCACATGGAGTATCCGTTTGTTGCGCCGGGTATTTGATATTAAATAAAGTAGGGGGATTCTCTTTTGCTTCATAATACCAATATATCATCAATGTATATACTTTTTCAATTTAATTTCATACCTACACTTTGTTTCATACTATGCATGAATATTATACTAGTCTAGCTGCGCTGTTATCTTCAACGTAACTCATGTTTAAAAATTGAAAAAAATAAAAAAATGTTGAGAGTTTAATAGATAATTTGATATCCACCGTTTGGAAGTTAGAATGTGATTAAGAGCTATATAAAAATAAGATAGGATAGTGAGAAGATATATATTTATCGTATCATGTGTTTAGTATATATATGGACGATCCTGTTTAAATATAAAAAACGAGCTTGCAATAAAAATATACAATTTTTTTTATAAAAAAAAGCCATTATGTATTTAAATTGTAAATGGCATAAAAAAAATAGTCATCATTATAAATAACATTCAAAAGGACATTTTAATCAATAACATAAAAATGTAACTTCAGGCCAATATTACTATTAACCTTCTAGCTACATAAAAAGAGTAATCCTTCTAACATTTCTAGGTAACACATTAAGTATTTCTTTTTCTTACGCTTCTAACACCCAGATTCAAACTTCGTATTCTTAGGAGGCAATTTAGGAAGTATATAGAGGAAGAATGGAAAAAAAAATAGAACCTAGAATTTCTCACTGATAAATCCGACAATATTGAAGTTGGACCAGATAGACGATATTAAAATTGAACAGGTATAGAGAATTATGAGATAATTAAAAAAAAATTATAATTTTTTTTATATTTTATACCCAATTTCTAATACTACCACAACTATATAATTTTGGGTGCACAATACATATAAACACAATAGTCAGATAACGGTTGGAATCCAGGATTACCATAATTATTTATATAGAGCTTGACATCTTTCAACAAATATTTTTTTTCATGTCCATTAATCAGGGATCGAACTTAAAACCAAATAATTAAAAGACTCAAGTATCTAATATCTAGTATGACACAATATTGATAGTAGCATTTGAATATTGTTCATTTCAATTACTTAAGGTACTAACTTAGTGAGAGAATTTAATCTTAGAAAGTATTAAGTTTAAATGCCCCTCTAATCACTGCTAAAATAGCGGTTAACATGAGCTGATGGCACATTAGCAGCACCATACAACAATGTTACTTCAATTAACATCTAGCGTTTTGATATTGGTCAATCCCCTATTTCAACTGTGTGGGTCCATATGTTGCAAACCAAATGAAAATAGTCAAACGTGCATGTTGTCAAGGAACCTGCATGTATATACAACAAATTTCAATCCCGTTCTTATAAAAAATATAATAATTTCAATCCCACAAAAATCAGGACAAAAAATGAAGATAAAATATTGTCTTTGCATATCTTATGCATACACATATTCTCCAAGAACTTTTTTTTGACAAAGTTTGTTGTTTTCATATATATATGTGAGAAATTTGTTGGTGATGAGTATTATAATTTATAACAATACTTTTTTCAGCATTTTTTTAATTTGGAATTTTTCTCTATATAACTCTAGGTGAGCCTCTAGCCATTACCCAACTCATCTAATTTTTTTTCATAAAAGAAAAAAAAAATCAATTTTAAGCAAAATATTCAAAATAAAATTATGTTTGAAAGTTACTTTAGATACTTCAATCTAGATTGATTCAATTAATGTGTACCAGTTAAATGCATTAGTTACAATTAATGTGGCCATAACGTAAGTGCAAAATCAAATATATATGTGCCCTATATAAGTTACATATGAAATCTCTCGTGAAGTATAGTACTGCAGAAGCAAAGAGGACATTTATTTCACAAGACAACTTAAAATTCAGGACACAATTTATTTATGATATACAATTAATGTATTTGGTCACATTAAATATTTGAGTGGTTGACCTTTTATTTTAAGGGTGTTAGACTTAGACGTGTACAAATATTAGGAAATGCCAGCAAAATGGGGCATCTCTTCACATGGGATGGGATATATTCACCCACTTGCATTTTCTTGTACAATATTTTCATAAAAGATATGGTTGGACCCTTGTAGCCAGATGTGCAGTCTAAGTTAGACAAATTATGCTTTCAACTTTAAATTGTTTCATGTTTGGCAATGTCAAATTTTGAGACATTGTAAAACTTAGAGACATTATATACTCTATCTATTGTTTTTTTGGTCAAATATAAGCTCATATTTCCACCGTATATAGTTTGAGGGGAGGGGTCAATCACAGTCTACTGCTAGCTTACAATGAGTTGGAAAGTTTATTGTTACGTAATTAAAATAATAGAAATAAGCATAAATCAAAATGATAATAATAAATCTAATAACTTTAAAAATAAATACCGGTAAAAGTGTAGCATACTCTCCGAACAGTTTAGTGGTAAACATAGCGCCATATTCTAAATACTCGCGAAGTGTTACCAATATAGTAAAGCCCCGACAATATCTATTGCAATCCGACAAATTCCTAAAATGTTGAAATAATCCTTGAAATCAATGCTTTGGAAAACAGGTTCAGGTCCTGCCTCATGCGCTAGGCACATAGAGGGAGCTATGCTAAGCGTAAATTGTGTGAAATTGATCAATCATATTTTGCTCTTCACTTCTTCATCCTTTTAACTCCAAAATAGAATATAAAAGTCTGTTTAACCAGCAATTGAGACATGACAAAACATTAATATATATAGATATGTACAAGATAGAGCAATTTTTTAAGATTTTGATAACTTTTTGTCTTATACAATGTTTGGTGAAAAAGATTGTTTTAGTATTTTAGACAATTTATACTTAAAACAAAAAGTTGACGTATAGTGTCATGAAGGACAACAAATTTAGTGATTAAATGACAAAAAGTTGACGTATAATGTCGTGAAGGACAAAAAGTTGATGCATAAAATTTAGTAACAATTTTTCAAGTCTCAAGAACAATTTTAAAATTAAATACAATGCAGCTGAAATTATCCTATCAAATCTTTTAAATTTTAGCAAATCAAAACACAACCTAGAAAACATAAATAAAAGAATGCAGATCAATAAAGTTAATCGATAATCACTCCGAGATATTTATACATTAGAAAATATAACTCTTATCTTTATTCGGGCATAGACCATCATTCTTATTAAAAAAAACACTCCCATTTTTATAATAACAACATTACATTTTTTTATTTTGTGTATTATTAATTAAGCTTAAATGTAATTTTAGTATTCCTATTTTACTCAAATTAAAGGTTTCATCCTTATTTTAAAATCTGGTTTTTAATCCCCTCTTTCATAGTTATTCACTCCATGTCTCCATCCAATTTTGATTTGTTTTTGTTAATGTGGTTGCACTTTTATTATACATTGAAATTATAATATCATTAGTAATTTCTAATATTATATTGGTAATGGAGATCAAACCATCAATCTCCTTATCAGTGTTCTCTTTTATCTTGCACCTACTAGACCAACAAACGAATTTATAACACAAACATAAATACTCAAATATGACATGGATGATAAAATTAGTAATTTCTAATATTATATTGGTAATTGGATTTTAATCTCCTTATCAGTGTTCTCTTTTATCATCTAGGGGTGTTCACGGTTCATAAACTGCACTGAACTGAACCATATAAATGGTTCAGTTTAGTAACTGAAACCACTTTTTATAAAAACTGGTTTATTTCTCAAACCAGTTTCAGTTCAGTTCAGAACCAGTTTAGAACCAGTTTACATCTTTAAACCAGTTTAGTTTCAGTTAACTGGTTTAAAACCGGTTTTTTTAATAAAACCGGTTTATTTTTTGAAAAACTGGTTTTATACCAATTTTCTGTATTTTTTTAAAAAAAACTGGTTTCCGATAAAAATAATTTCGGAGTTTTTTTCCAAAAAACAGTTTAAGTCTATTTTTCGGGAAAAAAGTTTCAATATTTTTTTTGGGAAAAAAAGTTTCCGACTTTTTCAAGAAAAAAGTTCCCGATTTTTTTCGTAAAAAAAGTTTCCGATTTTTTCAGGAAAAAAAGTTCCTGATTGTGTTCGGGAAAAAAGTTCGCGATTTTTTTTCGGAAAAAAAGTTCCAATTTTTTTCAGGAAAAAAAGTTACCGATTTTTTCGGAAAAAACGTTCCCGATTTTTTCGGAAAAAAAGTTCCGATTTTTTTCAGGAACAAAAGTTCCCGATTTTTTCCGGAAAAAAGTTCCCGATTTTTTCGGAAAAAAAATTCCCGATTTTTTCGGAAAAAAAGTTCCGATTTTTTTCGCGAAAAAAAGTTCCCGATTTTGTCAGAAAAAAAGTTCTCGATTTTTTCGGAAAAAAAGTTCCCGGTTTTTTCGGAAAAAAAGTTCCCGGTTTTTTCGGAAAAAAAGTTCCAATTTTTTTTCGGGAAAAAAAGTTCCCGATTTTTTCGGAAAAAAATGTTCTCGATTTTTTCGGAAAAAAAGTTCCCGGTTTTTTCGGAAAAAAGTTCCCGATTTTCTCGGGAGATATTTTTTCGGTCTTTTTTCCGCTTATTTTTTTAAGAAAAAAGTTCCCATTTTTTTGGGAATTATTAAATATTCTTTTAAAAAATAAAATACAGTTCATAAATTTAAACTGGTTTTGAACCGGTTATAAACTGAATTGTAACTGTTTTTAAAAAGTGGTTCAGTTCAAAACTGTATTAAATGGTTCAGTTTAAAATATGGTTCAGTGCAGTTCGAACTACAGTTTGGTTCAGTTAACTGAATTTTTGAACACCCCTAGATGATATAATAGTCAAATAACATCTTTGTAAAAGAATGAGATTAAAATCCAATTTAAAAAAAGAGATAAGTGAACTTTAATGACAATAATCTCCTTTACGAGACCAGATTCTCTCAATTGCAATTTATATTCAGTTAAATCTCAACCATTGATTTTATATTATTTTATGTGATCAACTTAACTAAAAGAGAATTTGGTGGTCAGGTTACACACTGGACACTCTCCAGTGAACAGTACACCAGAGAGAATCTAATCTCCTCCTTTACTCCTCTCCTAGCTCTCTATCTAAAAGTGGATTCTCTCCATTGAAATTTTCTCAATTGTTACACATCCACTATTTAATTCAATCTTCTATTTTTTTTATCATTTTATTTCTCTTTTTCTAAACCATCAAACATGAGAGATAAAAAGAGAAATAAAATGATAAAAAATTAGAAGATTCATAAATTGAACGATGAATGTGTAACAATTGAAAAAAAATTGAGAAAATTTCAATTGAGAGAATCCACTCTCCTCTTTATCCATCTCTTAATCTCTCTTCATTGAAAAAATATAATAGAGAGATTAAGAAAAAGATATAGAGGCAGGAGAGAAAATGAGAGAGGAATGAAATAGATAATTTATATACCTTTACACAAAATAGGGGACACAAAATGCAATATTTATATTTCAAGTACTTTTCTATAAACTCACAAATAATATTGAGCAATGACGTTGTTGAAAATTCTTACATTAAATATGAAATACTCTAAAAATAAATTTATAAATAGAGATAATCATAATCTGACAAATCAAATTTATAAGATTGAGTTAACCTCTATCAATATAATATTAAAACCTTCTCTAAAATCCATTAAACAATCTACTATTAGATTTTCACTATTAAACCATCTGTCATTTATACCCATAAGCTCAATAGTGCTAGAGCTAGATTATAAATAGAGATAAATTTTACCTTACAAGTTGTCTTAAACTTAGGGTACGTTTGTTTTGGATTTGTTTTTAAAAAAAAAAAAATTTTTTTAAAAAAAATCCATTTTGTAATGTTGTTTTTTTTTTGGACAACAATTTTGTAATATTGTTAGTGTTTATTAATTTAAAAAAAAAATCATTTTCTTAAAAAAATCATATTTAGCCCCAAAATGAAATTCCTAGTCTAAATTCTAAGAATTTGATTTGAGTTTATTGTTGTTGCTTAAATCCAATCCAACGGTTCCTAGGTGCTGAGGATTCCATCAGACAGGTGAAAAGGGAAACATGTGACTCGATGTTGGGATAAGAGGTAACACCAGATTATCTATCTATCTACCACTCAACTTGGCATTTAAATCCATCACGTGTTTTTCACGTGATCTTCCCTGATAACATAGCTGGCAATGCTTGCTACTCACTACTCTCTCTCTCTCTCATTTGTGTGAGAGTTTGAGTGAGTGAAGTCATGAGAAAGTGTTTATGTTGAAGACTCAAGCAGCAGCAGCAGCAGCAGCAGCCTTCTTAATGTTCAAAATATGAAGGGAGTGCCCTCTTGCTGTCTTCTTAAGATTACTGTGTTTCTTCTTCATCTATGTATGTGTTTTTAATTTACTAGATATTTACATAATATGACCCATTACTTCTAATTTCATTTTTTTTTATTAGTTCATTTGTCATTTAGCCTTTTAAGTTTGCATTTTTATGGTTTGGTCCCTATATATTTCTATTAGATATATATAATTGTGAATTTCCAATGACCATTGGAATTGTGCTTCAATTTTGAGTAAAATGACATGTGATATAAGATATTAATTTCTATGCATTAATTATTGTGTACCAAATGTGAGTTTGGAAAAGTAAAGGTTGAACAATATATAAACTCAATTAGAGGACCTATAAACCCAATGACTTGAGGTTTTTGGTTAAGATGTAGTGTCCGATTTGCTTGTCTGGTTGCTCTTGGTCTAATGTGGATGATCCCCGGACTCTCCTCATTGACCTAACATTAATGATGTAATTGTTTGTTTACTATGACAAATATATTGTGTGGTATAACATTTGCACGAGGTTTGAGCATACTTCTGAATTTATAAGAGAGGTGATCCATGTTTCCATGGTTCAATCTTGTAATATTGACATGATGTTGTTCCCGACCTTCTCTAGTCTCCCCAACAATACACATGTCCCGATAAACTCTATGTTTCTAGTTCAATTCTAGAGGCTTACTATTGTATTATATCCGAATCATGGTTTAAAATTGTGGTTCCGGTCGCAGTTGCGGTTACACATCAAACCATTTTATTGCGGAGAGATGCAATTAAAATTGCAATTAAAATATTGTTGGAGACACCTCAAAATTCTCTATATTTGCAATGTAAAACGATGTAGGAAGCATTATTTCAATTTCTTCTTGAAATTTTAACTCCTTAAGCTAAATATATCCTCTAAAATTTGCAGTAATGAACAAGTCTCAGGGCTCTCCAATCAGTGGTGCACAATATTCATTTTCTATCAAAACTGAGGTTGATGTTTTGCCTTCTGATATCTCCCCAAGTACACAGCCACAACCCTTTATTCCCCTTTTAGCTCCTTCTCCGTTGATGCCTTTCACAAATAACTCTGTGCCTAAGTTATCAGGTATTGTTTTCTTTTCCTTTTAAACTCTTTCATTGTGAGACCTTGCAATTTTTTGTTTGCTGATTTCTTGTTTTGGAAAATTCTGAATACCCTTTGACACATTGTAGTTGTTAGAGAATAGACGAGGGTAGAGCGGAGCCAGGTTTTAAGTCCCGGGGAGGCTTAGACCTAAAACCTATGAAGTACTGACACAAACACGTGACATATCGACATTAGTAATAATTTGAGAAAATAGAATAATTGAATGTAATCACATGTGTTGGTGTTGTGCCGATGTTGGACACCGACACATGTTGAATACTGAACACGTGTTTAATTTGAAGTGTCGGTGCTACATAAAATAACTGGATGGATAAATGTTTTCAAATATTTAAGTGAAAGGAAATCTAATTATTGTATAATATAAGTATGACGGATGAGAAATGGTGAAGAGTTCGGTATGAAACTTGCCATAGACTCAGTACTATGGAAGTGGTGACATTGTAGTACTGTTGAGTTCAATGTTGCGCTGAGGTGCATAGACACCAGTTCTATTCTTTTTTATGAGTGTCTATGTAAAGTGCACGATAAGTGTGGCAGACACTTGAGCTTAGCGTAGCATAGTGAATAGATCTGAAATTGCAATTAACGAAATAGAAAAACATGTAGTTTGAACCTTAGTAGTTAGTCACAGATTTGTATTCTGTAAAGACATAACCCTAAGCATTGCATAATAGAAAAACTACAGAAGCCGTTCTTCTTGTCGGAGACATGGAAAAATGCAGAATACTCCAATTTAAGCATTTATTTTGAGATTCTTTGAATTACACTTCAAGTTTTCTGAGATGAAATAAATTTCACTTTTACTTCCAGGCCTATGTTCATTGAATTTCTCAGCTACTCATGATATAATGACCAAAACTGCGACAAATTGCTGGACTTCCTTTGCTCCCTATTTGGCAAATGTTGTATGTTGTCCTCAGTATGATGCTATGCTGGTAACCCTAATAGGTCAGTCGAGTCAATACTCGGGAGTGTTAGCTTTGAACACAACTCATGCCAGACACTGCCTTTCTGATGTTCACAAAGTTTTGGTTAGTCAAGGAGCAAATGAAAATCTAAACCATATATGTTCAATCCATCCGTCAAATCTCACTGAAGCCTCGTGTCCTGTTGCATCTGTCGAAGAATTCGAGAGCATTGTAGACACTTCTATACTTTTAACTGCTTGTAGAAAAATTGATCTTGTAAATGAGTGTTGTGAACAAGTTTGCCAAAATGCAATACATTATGCTGCTAGAAAAATTGCCTTGAATGATATGTCGAATTCAAATGGAAACCATAGTTTGCCTCGGAAGACAGCTCGGATCAATGATTGTAAGATTATCGTCTTACGTTGGCTTGCCGGAAAACTCGATCCATCCATTTCAAATACTGTTTTTAGAGGAATTTCAAATTGCAACCTAAACAAAGGTGAGCAACGATTAAAAAAAATACATCATCATACATGAAGTTTGATTATTGCATTTTTGGCTAATTTATTGCTCTATAAACCATAGTTGCATACATCTGACATGTTTATGTTCATTGTTATTATAATAAATTTACTCAGTTTGCCCGTTGGTTTTTCCGAATGTCACAAGAATTGTGAAAGAATGTGGAAATCATATAAGAAATCAAACAACTTGCTGCAAAGCAACCAAAAGTTATGTGTCCTATTTGCAAGAACAAAGCTTTGTGACCAATCTTCAAGCCTTGAAATGTGCTGTATCACTTGGAAAGAAGTTACAGAAAGAAAATGTCTCATATAATGTCTACAATCTTTGTCACATAAGTTTGAAGGATTTTTCTCTTCAAGGTTGGTATTGCTATATTTCCTTTAATTTCTCACGAAACTATTATTTCACCATTTCCACTAGTACTGATATATTTATGCTTGTCGTGTTCTGTGTATTAATGTTCATCGTCGTTGGATTTTCACATCGATGAACCAGTTAATTCGCAAGGTACCATTTTATAACATCAAATCTTTTCATTAGTGTTGCTGTGTAGTATGTGAACTTGCTGATAATCTTTTCATTTTGATCTAGATTCTGGCTGCCTTTTGCCCAGTTTGCCTTCAGATGCAGAATTCGATAAAACTTCGGGGATTGGATTCACTTGCGACCTTAATGACAATATTGTTGCTCCATGGCCTTCGAAGTCTTATGCGCTACAATCTTCATGCAATAGAAGTATGTCTAAGCTTCTCATATTCTTTATAACCTGTTTTTTCTTTGATTGTCTTTTCCTTGTAACATTTCTATAACTTATGCATTTGTTCTTCAACTCATTGCATTGCAGCTACAAAACTTCCCTCGCTTCCTACATCAGCGTCTTCTCAAAACGGTAAGCATCATCGTCTCGATGCTGCTGTATTGAGACAAACATATTTTTTTTCGTCCAATTTTTCTTGACTTAAAAAAAACAGATAATTGGAAGATATGAGTATCTTCCCCGACCTAGATTTTCCCTGTTGTAGAAAAAGCATGCGATTACACTCAATAAACAATGTTGGCTGTTAATCTAAGATCACACAACTCAAATTATACTATACTAAAATCAATTTTAAACGATCTGGATCATTAATTTAAGATCAGACGGTTGAGATTGAAATCTGCGTGATGTTGTTACTGCACCAAATTTGTTTCGGTCTTTGTCTCTTCTTTTATCTATCTATACATTGACAGGTGTGTAATTTGAATTTGAATTTATTGCAGGTGTTTTCATTAATATCTTGGTTTTGCCTCCACTCTTGACCTCAATACTACTTCTCAAGAAGCTCTCTATATTTTAAGTATATTTTTGGCCAAAGGGTTTTGTCAGCTAAGTTGGCAATTCTTTGTAGCTTTAACTTTTAAGGAAGGAATAGAGGTCCTTAATCATATCCAATCTTCCAACATGTTAGATTTTTATTGATTGTAATTTATTACTACTACCATATATCATTGTTTCAATATTCTTTGTAATTGTAAACAAGTTATGTTTCCTTATAGAGAAATAATATAAATATATAAAAAAGAATTGTCTTAAGCTCTTTATTATTGATCAGTTTCATTTGGTTTTTGATCTGTCCTTTATTATTGTCAAGCATTGATTAAGATTGATACTTGTGGGGTCATGAAGAGGAGTCTCACCGGTTGGATTGACACACATTGTGTCAAGAGCAATTACAAAAGTGATTTTGACACAACATATTCACCTAAAATCTTAAGCCATTAGATTTATGGGCCATGTTACTTATATGTTGCTAAATCTTAATTCTTCTATTCATGTTTGGTGGATTAAAGTACAAGTGAAGGGTTTAGACTAAAATTTAAATCTTTATCATGTGCTTTCTTGGTTATGTATCATTGTATTGGTGAATTACCACTTTACGTTTTTTTTTATATCTCTCACACTTGTTTTTGTGCACATCTTGTGTCGATTTTAAGATGCTTTGATTTTATTTACTCTTCGTAATATGTTATAAGTAAAAATGTATTTTTTTAGATTTATTGTATATTTAATATATTTGGTCTATAGGAAGTATTTTGTTTTGGCCGATTAAAAAAAAGGGTATAAGAAAGTAAGCCAGTTCTAAGAATTTTAATGTCAAACTTGGCACATGAATTGGCATTTAGCAAAGGGAAACGTATGTTGTATTCTTGTCATGATACATGTGAGGCTTTAACATACAGCAGTACAAGGCTGCTTCTGAAGCACAGTGGACTCAACACTAGTAAGTGGTAAGAAGAATTCTTTTTAGGCCTCTTGCATTTCTTTTTTCACTCCTTTAAATTCTATTTTGTCCCTTGAAATTGTATAAAATTTGAGAAAAAAATTCGATTTTTATGAACCGAAGTAATTAATGGGAAAAATTGAAGCTATAACTAATTCGGTTTGTAAAAATCGAAACACCGTGATGGGGAAAAAACGTCACAGTAAGGAAGGTAAAAAAGAAATACGGGAGCTAAAGAGAATTCTTCTAGTGGTACATACTATACAGTTCAGCCCAAGCCCCTGAACATTCAGAGACTCATCAGTCATGCAATCACCAAAGTGGATGGAGAATTTTGTCACTCACATGTTATTGGCCAGCTAGAAATTAAAGAATCTGCATGTCAAAGTCTGGCTCTTTTTACATTCTCCAAGTACTCATCATGTCATTAATTTCAAAACGCACTTGCAAAAATGGAGTGTGATATGATAAAATAGATGTTGAGATATATTAAGTGTGTGTTAAGTTTTATATTAATTGAAATATTTGAAGTTGAATAATATATAAGTTAGATGATTTATAAATTTAATGCTTCAAGGTTTTCTATAAATGTGTGGTGTCAAAAGTCATTTGATTGTTCTTAGCCCAAAGTATATATGGATCCAACCTAGTGAGGCTTCCTCTCTTGATCCAATGATAGTGTATATGATAAAATATTTCACTATATTTTATCTATTAATTTTATTTTTTTTACTATAAATAATTTTTATATTAATAAAAATAGGGTAATTACATATGAACGAAAGACAAACGAACAATAAATTGTGCTGCTAACATTTTTTAAATGGCAAAACCAATTATCTTAAAAATAACATTCATAGTATACCGTAAAAAATAGCATTCTCTTAAAAAATTATCTATTAATATAAAAATTTAAATAATTGGCGTATATCGTAATTGAACAACAAGAATTGATCAAGCAGAAAATGCTAGACTCTCACGACGTGACTTAAAAAAAATCTATATTTAGTATCCAACACACCCTCAGACCGATCTATCACAAGATAATTGGGGACAGCTGCCTCCGCTTTGTTTTTTTTAGTTTTGTTAATTATAGGACTTTTATATAATGACCAGAATTAAAAATGTGTGTTGCTCCCACTATTGAAAACTAAGACCATGAAAGAAGTTTATCTCCGATCAATTTTGTGAAATAATTAAATATATAAATAAGAATGATATTCGTGCCGCATTATGTGAGATTTGGATCTTATTCTTCTTTTTGCTCTCTTTCCTTCTCCCAATTCTCTATTTTTCTCTTAATTTAATAATCTCATTATTAAAAAAATTAATATAATCAAAAGAGAGAGTAGAATTAAAAAAAAAAAATAGAGAATTAAAAGACGGAAGGAAAAAAAGAGAATGAAAGATTCAATTTACATTATATGTGTTATTCATATTTCTACTGAAAATTATATCTTGTGCATCGAGACACATACATGAGTACGTATAAGATTGTGGCACATCATCCATCCGTTCTATCATTTTCATTAATTTATTTTTTTCTGTGGAAATTTGTATGTATATCAATAATAAGTCATATATATGTATAGCTTAATTAATTTGGTTTCAAGCGCAAACATATCCCACCTTGATTTATTCTGTCCGTCGAGCTTCAGTAATCGTCATTGATTTCGTCATAATAGCAACTATGTACATGTCTTGTAAGATGGAAAATCACTCATTTTTGTTTACCCTTATACATTTCATTAATACAAAATATGTTTACTGACCAAAAAAAAAAAAAATACAAAATATGTTTAATTTATTTAGCAAATAAACATACGGTAAAAATTGTTCACATCCGACCTCAAGTCCATATTTCTAAGAGATTATCCGTTTTAGAGTCGACCCCGTCACGATTTTGTCCTTTGTAGAAAAGGCGCATCGGCTGGTTTGAAAGGTGTGGGTGTTGTATATAAACTAGCGATGTGGGACTATTTTGATGTATCCAGAACAGAAGCCCCAGTCGAGGCTAGGGGGCTAAAGGGTTCGATAACGAATTTTATTGTTCCCACAGACGGCGCCACTGTTCAGATCCGACCTCAAGTCCACATCTCCGAGAGATTGTCCGCTTTGGGGTTGGTCTGTCATGGTTTTGTCCTTTGTAAAAAAAGTGCATCGGTTGATTTGAAAGGTGTGAGTGTTATATATAAACTATCATTTGCCTCGAGTATCAAACGATGTATGACTATTTTAATATATCAAGAACAAAAATTAACTGTTTATAAATAATCTCATTTACTTGTCTTTGTATAAATTCTACACTTGACTTTCTATTATAGTTGAAAAAAATATATTTAAAATGCTCAATAATTGCTCGAACTCTATGGAGTCACATTCTATGAATGAAAACTATCAACCACTCTTTATAAATCCATCTTACGCTCATGAACTCAGTTAAGCGTTTCAAGAAGTCCAAATGCTTCATCAATATGCACTTTACTCTTTGGAGAAAACTACTTAATTCTAGTTAGAAAAAAAACACATTGATCATCTCTAATGTATATGTCAATGTCAACTCTATTATTTTTTTTTTGGTAGTGAAAGAGGGCTAACGCCCATGTCAACTCTATTATTATGAGACGGAAAAAAAATATCGACATTACATTTTATACGTCGAACTCAAATGATATTTATATATAAAAAAAAAATGTTACAAATGATATTTATAAAATAATATCCAACTCAAAGCTTCTCAATTCTCATCCTTTTCATACCACAAATTCATATAAAAAGTAAAAAAATATAAGTAAGAATTTTAATAGTCCAACCAATATTGAGAGTATAACTAAAATTGTCTAATACTAATTAACTAGTTCAAAACAGATTAGTAACTATATGCTTGACTACTTATTATGTGTAAAGTCAGAAAGATCATACATGCTATTTTTTTTTGAAGAAAAGGGAGACTATTGCTATTTTTTTTTAAAAATTACTATATTATAATTACAAAGTTTACACCGGTATTAACAGCATTGAAAAACAGTTTTTCCAATGGTATCTATTGGAGTGCAATGATTTTTTTTATATTAAATTTTGCAATATCTAAATTCTTTTTTACAGAAAATATCTCGAAAGTTTTGTTTTGAGATAGCGGTTCATGAGTTAAATCATATATCTCCTTCAAAATGCGTCCACGATCTTCTTAAAAATAATGCAATAAAAACTTTCTTTCTTCGTGAATAATTTTTCTTTTTAGTTTTTCTTCTTTCTTTAACTTTTCTTACCCAAAATATATACAGCTAATTAAAATAAAAAAATAGACAAATCACGAAACAAATCTTCTATAAATTTAACCCACATAAAAAGGATCAAATGATACCTTAGTCTTACACCAACACAAACAGCAGGTTAAATGGATCAATCGGTTCAGGGAACATATTGGTTTTTCCTTAGCTTAATTTGTATAGAAATGTGTTAAGTCAACACATTGAAAATTGAAATGTGTTAAGAACAGAAAGTTTTGGTGAAATTTGTATAGAAATGTGTTAAGTCAACGCATTGAAAATTGAAATGTTCCACTTTTTAAAAAAAAATCTTTAAATGTAATGCTTAAAAAGTGTCCCAGTATATATATATAAATTAACGAGAAGCACATGATATGCAAAATGATACACCTTAATAGTCTTTAGATACTAATAAAGCATCGTAATATTGCATCCACAAATTATAAATCAACAAGTTATAATATCAAAATTTATAGGTTGAACATCTTGATTAGGATTAGATTCATTCGAACGCCGACTTCGATGGCTATTATTATTTTATCTATCTTAAAAAAAGCTCCAAGTACCAAAGAACAAGCCTAGATTCACCCCATCCCGGGACCGGTCCAGAGACAGGGCAAACAGACCCACAGTTCAGGACCTCCACATTTTGGGGGTCTGAAATTTTTTTTTTTGGGCTCATCATGTTGAAAGTGTTTAAGTATCTATTCTGAGTTTTTATTTCCAAGATGCCAATTTGCCTTAGTGGTCTGCGCGTTCACAAATTAAATAAACAATTATGTTTTGTACCTCTATTTACTACAAGTTACAACTAGCATATATTTTTTTAGTCCTCCTATTTTTGAAGCCTTGTGCATATTCACACTCTCACGACATTATATCTTTCGATTGAATTCATATATATATGATCCAAACTTAAGCTTGGCCTTTTGAGTAAATAATAAAAATATATGTATTTTTGTGGACATGTAATCTTTATTAGATGGTCACCAATATCTCAAGACTCAAATACATGAATATATATTCCGTACAACAAAATATCTGATTAGTCATTTATATTCATATTGAGGTTTCAGTGTATTTACTTTCCAAGTCTCAAGAGAGGGGTGTTATATATATATTTTTTTTACAAGGGGGGGGGGGGGGGGGGGGGGGGGGGATTATATTTGAATGATGTATGTTGTGTTAGGAAATATTTTTTTTAAAGGCAAGAAGAGAAAGTTTAGAAGGAAAAATAAAGACATTCCAAATAAATTATATCATTAAAAATTGCATCCCACAATTGATTATTAAGATTATCAATTTTGATACCCTCTGTGTCACGTTATAGAACTTCAATGATTAAAATAAAGTAAGATATGAATCATTAATTTATAAAACTCTCTATGATATCCTTATTATAGATGCTCTAAAAGTCTTAAATTTACGATCCAAAAATAGAAATATCATTATCATAATATAAATGTATGGATCAAATCTAAACATATATATAGTGCTGGCCACCTGAATATGATTTGGTACGAGTAATGCCAAATGTTTAGAGAGAGCTCTTATATTTTTTTAAGGGTCATGCTAACATGTGTCCTAAGGGCACATGTTAAAGAACCTTTAAGTAGAATTATTCCATTGAAAAATACAATGATTTGACTTTTATAAAGTTAAATGCACAAGTTTTGAGGAGAATATTTCTTTATTTAGTTGTTTATCATGTGCCCTTAAGGGCACATGTTAGCTTTTACCTTTTTTTTAATAATGGAGACATTGACCCAAGGGAAAAAATCTAGTAATTGCAAATAATCCAAGAAAATGGTTTCATTTGCATGCATATGTATGACCAGTACGTCTATGATGCTCCTTTCACGTCATTAATTGAATTTGAATTAATATGGACAAAGTATTAATTAACGTGTGAAGTCATATTTAACTAAAGGACACGTAATAAGCACAAGGGGTACTCATTAGGCCTAAGAAAGGAACAATACACCAGTCAACAATACACCAATCAAGTTACACCACCAAGGCCACTAAGCAACAAAGCAACCTTAAACAATACAACAAAAACTACAAACAGGGAATGACAGAAAAACAAAATAACAATCCCAAGCCACGCAGCCCCGCGGGCATAACACCAAGAGCTCTTATATTTTTTTAATAATGGAGACATTGACCCAAGGGAAAAAATCTAGTAATTGCAAATAATCCAAGATAATGGTTTCATTTGCATGCATATGTATGACCAGTCTATGATGCTCCTTTCACGTCATTAATTGAATTTGAATTAATATGGACAAAGTACTCCATCCGTCCTAATTTAAATGACACAGTTGACTATTGTGAACTATTCATATATGTTGCTTTGACCTTATTTTTCTACTAATAAACAAAAATAAATATAAGCATATAAGATGTTGTTTGATTCGTCTCGATGAGTATTTTCAAAATATCAAATTTTTATAATTTTTACTATTATACAATTAAAAATATTAATCATCAAAGTTGTGCATCGGTATGCGTAAAATAGTCAACTGTGTCATTTAAATTGGGACGGATGAAGTATTAATTAACATGTGAAGTCATATTTAACTCTTACCATGAATAGAATGAGGTTATTATACAACAACTTTTGGTTTTCGGCTTCGGTACAAAATGTGTGATCGTTTTGGTTGTAGTTTTACCTTTGAACAACGATATACACATGCATACACCATGCATAATTAAGGAGTTAGATTCCTAAGGATGTCATTAGGGCTACCTACTAACATGGATATAAATTTGCTTTGGTGTATTTTAACACAATTTTCACAATCTTAACCGTTGATTATATATAGATCAGTTAGACAATTTAAATTAACACAATCATAGAATAATTTAAAACAATCTCCACTGCATATATTTGATCGGACAACTATAATGTATAACAAGGTGAAAATTGTGTTAAAACACATTGCAATAAATCTATTTCGGTACTAACATCAAGTTAGGTTGAAGAGTTTCTTCCTTCTTCTTATCAATGGAATACTTTTCTTAGAACTAGAGTTTTGAGGTCACCTCGTTATATTAACTATCATATGGATAACTCATTTTAAAAATACATAAAATGATGAGATTCACATTAATTTTATAATTAGATAATGGCTATTCGAACAGAGGTTAAAAAAAAAAGTTGCTAGCACTCCTCAAACCAAGATTTTTTTTTGTTGGTATAACTCTAAACAAGATATTTGCTATATTTATGATCTAATTCAATGTAGGAGCTTGATGTAACAATAACTTCGAATTCAATCTTAGACTAGTGATTGGCTCCGTGAACCTTTTAAGAATTATTTCCACAAGAAATTAAATTTGATTTTAATGTAAAAAAAATAAAATAAATTTGATTTCTTTTGAATGATTCATTTTAAGAAAAACTTATTAACTATTCGAGTACAATCACTTGATTGGATGCGAGCTAGCTTTCTTATAGCTCGAATTCCCTTCATTAGTTAATTTCTGCCTATGCCCTTCCTTAACCGCTCCCTAGCATTTTTCCCAATTATATTCTTCTAACTTTTAACCATCATCATGAGTATCTTTCAGTAGTAGTACAAACCCACCACCAAAATAAACAGAAAATTTATTGCTCTATGTACTGCATAGTGCATACTACTACTTATTAATTGATACAACTCATGGACAAGGACATTAATATTTATAGATCTAGGTGAATATATTTATTAATTCACACTAGTACAACTCATTGATATGGAGGGCATTCATATTCAATTAAAGATCAAGGACTCAATCACCAGCTAGATAGCTATTTGATCAACAAATGCAGTAGCAAAAATATACCAAACGTTAAAGATAAAATATACTACATTCGTTATAATATATAAGTAAAAATTCACTTTATAAGTTCATTGTATAATTAATGTATTTGGGCAACAAATTGAAAAACAGACAATGCAGTAGCAAAACAATTAAAATTTCAGAAAGTGGAAATATTTACATTTAAAAATGATATCTATTTGTCATTTTTCAATTGATTAATTAGATATCAAATGATTTGTTTTTGTAAGGACAACTCAAATAGTAAAAGGTCATAGATTTTTATGAAACATATTCAAATTTTCAATTCTTCATCACTTTTCTACACCTACTATGTGCGAGTTTCTAAATGATTCAAATCGTCTTAACAAATTGTGGTAGGTATATCTAATATTCTCAAAATTTTCAACCGCCACGTTTTTTTTGTCTATAGATATCTATAGTGAATATATTTATTAATTCACACTAGTACAACTCATGGATATGGAGGGCATTAATATTCAATTAAAGATCAAGGACTCAATCACCAGCTAGATAGCTATTTGATCAACAATGCAGTAGCAAAAATATTTTAAATTATATATTAAATTTTGCAATATTTTAAATTATTTTTTACAGAAAATCTCCTCCAAAAGGTGTCCACAATCTTTTAAAAAGGCAAAACTGCACATTTGATCCCTTATGTTTATTTTAGGTTTCAATTAGGTCCCTTATGTTTTAAAAGTTTCAATTTGGTCCCTCACGTTATCAACGTTTGCATTAGTTAGTTCATTCTGTCAAAATTTTGACTAACGCCGTTTCAATTTTACACGTGGCTGACGGTTTGAACAAGTGGACATTATTTTGGACATGTTCGGTAATATATATTATTTTTTTTTGGGCAATTTCATTATTATAAGTAACATATATTAATTTTAATTATTACTTTTTTATTTAGTTAGCATCCCATATAGCACTGAACATGTCCAAAATAACGTTCACGTGTCCAAACTTTTAATTACGTGTAAGATTCAAACGACGTTAGTCAAAACTTTGACGGAAGAGACTAACTAATATAAACGTTGAAAACATGAGAGACCAAATTGAAACTTTTAAAACGTAAGAGACTAATTAAAATCTAAAATAAACGTAAGGAACTAAATGTGCAGTTTAGTCTTTTAGAAATGATGCAACAAGAACTTTTTTTCTTCATGAATAGTTTTCTTTTTAGTTTTTCTTCTTTCTTTAACTTTCTTAATTACCAAAAAACTATATAGCTAATAAAAATTAAGAAAATAGACAAATCACAAAACTAATCTTCTATAAATTATTAAATTTAAACCACATAATCCATGTTCTTAACGATCCAATTTATACGGACCAAAATATAATTGGACAAAAAAAATTAGATATCGTTTGACCTAACTTATTTCAAACTTTTTTACTTAATAAAATGAGAAGTTAGGCCAAACAAATTTTCAAGAAGCTCTTGATAGAAAAAAAAAACTTAATTTTTATGAATAGAATTTATAAATAAAATATTTTTAAAACTAAAAAATACAACAATTATCGAACAACTTTAGCGTTTTTAAAAAAATTGTATTTTCCCTTTTAAGTTTTAGATAATTTTTAAATTCTAAAAAAAAAGGATCAAATGATACCTTAGTCTTACACCAACACAGACAGGCAAACAGCAGGTAAATGGATCAATCGGTTCAGGTATATCATTTCACAAACAAATGAAAAATTTTAGGACAGACTATGATTGATCAATAGTAGAGTTTAAATTCTTCCCTAATCAAATACTATCAATTCATGTGACATGTGCATATAACCCAATTGTGTTTTTTCATTATTATGGTAATAATTTCCTACTTTTTATGCAACTCAATCCTCTACACATATGTATCATCCATCATATAAAATTATTCGTGTCTCTATTAACACAACTTTACACATAATAAGATAAAATTCCAACCCCAAAAAAATCTCATATATATATATATATATATATATATATATATGACAAATTCTACAATGGACTAGGAGAGCATATGGTCCATCACGGACCATGATTTAAAACCACAAGATTATGATGTTTATCATGTAGCCTCTCACACCAAATCTTTCTTTCCATTTCTTCTGTTGTCTTTCTTTTTTTTTTTTTTTTTGAATCATTCTGTTGTCTTTCTTGATCCGCTCAAAACTCAATGTTTTTTTTTTCTTTACTTTTTTATAACTATTATTTTACGCAATATTACCTTTTTTTTTTCTTTTCTTTTTTATAATAATTATTCACTATTTTTAATTCTAAAAACAAATGTTAAAGTGGGCCAAAATAATTTTATTTTTTCTCAGTTTTCTTTATATTAATTTTTCTTTGAGGCCATATTAATATTGTTATGTTTGTGAATCTTTTATTTCATTACCCTCTGTTTGATTTTATTGTAATACGAAGTATATGATTTCTTTCAATCATAAAACTTTTGCTCTTACACTACCAACAATGGTTTTGGGATTAAACCCCAACATTTTTATTTTTCAATACTCTACATTATTTTCTCCCTCTTTCACATAACAATTAAATTGTTATTCACCTTTCACTCCTACAACTATGAAGCCCGATTACTCTATTTTATGGAGAGTACTAATACTAGGTACCGGTACTCGTACGGTACTCCTTGGGCACGCACCGATGACGTACCTATTTTTTTGTAACGGGTACACGCGTGGTACTCCTGTGGTACACGAATCCAAAAAAATCACAATTTTTTTCTTTTTCTTTTATTCGTTTTTTTTTTATTTATAAGAAGATTTGGTGCGAGAGGCTACATGATAACATAATAATCTAATGGTTTTGAATCATGGTCCTTGATGGACCATATGCTGTCCTGATCCATTGAAGAACTCGTCATATATATATATATATATATATATATATATATCATTTGCTTTTGTGGCTAATTAAGCTTCAAAATCAAATATTCACAAATTAACATGGCTACTTCTAGTCATGTAAACAAAGACATAGATGAACCTTTGTTAGCACCTAGAGATATTCCAACACAACAACTATCATCATTTGGTTCAAAACATGAATCAAATGGTGAACTTGAAAGAATACTTTCAGATACAAGTGTTCCTTTTGTAAAACGATACAAACATGCTACATGGGTTGAATTTAAGCTACTTTTTTACCTTGCTGCCCCTGCTATACTTGTGTACCTTGTCAACAATGTGATGTCAATGTCTTCTCAAATATTTTGTGGTCATCTTGGTAATTTAGAACTTGCTGCTGCTTCACTTGGAAATACTGGTATCCAAGTTTTTGCTTATGGCCTCATGGTATAATTAATTAATCACTCTCTTTTCTCTCTTTTAGTACTAGGATATTTATTAATTCAATTATATTGCTTTGTGTTTGATCATATATTTAATTACTAAGAAAACATCGGGTAAATTAAATTGAATATATTTGTTTTAAAATTTGGATCAAATATTTTGTCAAAAAAAATATGCTGCTGCTCTATGCTGGTGTTGGAAAGTTTTTGTGTGTTGTTCTATGCTGCTGCTATGTCTGTTTTCTGATATAGCGCCTATGTGGTTGCTGCTGTGCCTTATTTTCTGCCCACCTATTTATGTGGGTTTGTAACCTCCTCTCACCTTTCACTCCTTGTGTTTTGGTGCTGAGTTTTTAATTAATAAAAGTAAAGCTGTTCAAAAAAAAATTTGTCAAAAAAAATAAATTTGGAACAAATATATCAAGAACTGTTGATCGTTTTTTTTTAATTCTTTTTTATATATATTTAGGACCAAAGGTGGTATTATATTTTAGGTTAATCAAATATTTGGTCTTTCGCTCAAGTTTGAGTTATGTACAATTTTGGTCTCAATTTTTTTTTCTAACAATTTTAGTTGCTTACATTTTTTTTATTTAAATATATCATCATGGAGTTAATATGAACATTGTAATATGTAAGAGCTGAAGTTTAAACTCAAATATTTTCATTTATTTATTTTAATAGATGAATTTCTGACAACCGAACTAACAAAATTAAAGAGATCTAAATTTTTAATAGAAAATTGATCATAAAAACATGGAAAACGAATAGTGTTGGTCCCCCGGAATTATGGCAAGCCATTGAAAACTCTCAAACATAAAGTGGAAAGATCGGGGTTCGAACCCCCGGTCATGGCATCCGACACTAGAAATTTCAGCATTTCTCAGTTGAGCTAAGATTTGTGGACTGTGAGTCTATAGTCTTTAATATATCAAAATTACAAACACATTTTAGCGTCTCTTTTGTTAGTAATTTTATGGATTAAACTGATAATGAAAAAAAATTGATGACTAAATTGACTACTTAAAAACATACTAAAGAATCAAAATGACCAATAAAAGAGATATGTGTGAATATATTTATAATTTTAAGGCTTAAACATCATTTTCGTAGTCAATTTATTTTTTGGCAAGCCTTAGAGAGACAAGCAAAAATATATTTATTTTAAGTGTAATTAATTATTCCTTTTATTTTATTTTTTGGCAAGCAAAAATATATTTATTTTTTTTGTCAAATAGTCTAGTAACTAAAAATTTCATTTTTAAGGTGGATAAGTAGAATGATTGAAGTTCGAACCTCAATCCCTATATATATAATGTAAATATTCCTACCAGCTCAGCTCACAGGACATAAAAATATTTCTTTTATCATGCCATATATTGTTTTCCGAGGATTTAATTTAAAAACATTAATTTGCCATTCTGTAGGAAAAAGGTATTAGAAAAAGTGGTAAAAAAAAATAGGAAAAGTTAAATAGCAAAAAAAAATTGTGGATAGTTCAAAAACACATTAATAAAGCGGTCAATAATTCAAAATCAACTACTATTCTAACACAATACAAGTAATTATTAATATTGTGGTATTAAGTAAATTATAATAGAATTTCATTTTTTAACCATAATTTTGATTGATAGTTCTATATTTTGGTGATAAATTTTTTAGTTCCATAGTATTTCCTTTTAATAGATTTATGTGATTAATTTGTAATATTATATATGAACAGTTGGGCATGGGGAGTGCAGTTGAAACACTATGTGGACAAGCATTTGGAGCAAAAAAATATGAAATGTTAGGCATATATTTACAAAGATCAACAGTGCTTCTCACATTAGCCGGTTTAATATTAACTATAATATACATATTTTCTGAACCAATATTAATATTTCTAGGAGAATCACCAAAAATTGCATCAGCAGCAGCACTTTTTGTCTTTGGATTAATCCCACAAATATTTGCCTATGCTATAAATTTTCCAATCCAAAAATTTCTTCAAGCACAAAGTATAGTAGCACCAAGTGCATACATATCCTCAGCAACATTAATTATTCACCTAATATTAAGTTATATTGTTGTTTACCAAATTGGGCTTGGTTTATTAGGTGCTTCATTGGTTTTAAGTTTTTCTTGGTGGATAATTGTGATTGCACAATTTGTTTATATTGTGAAGAGTGAAAAATGTAGGAATACTTGGAATGGATTTAGTTTCCAAGCTTTTTCAGGGTTGCCAGAATTTTTTAAATTGTCAGCTGCTTCAGCTGTTATGTTGTGTTTGGAGACTTGGTACTTTCAAATCTTGGTTTTGCTTGCTGGATTACTTCCTCATCCTGAATTAGCTCTTGATTCTCTTTCTATTTGGTAAGTTAATTTTATTTCACCTATTTTTAATTTCACAATATGGAATTTATACATAGTTCTCTATCCAAATGAAGCATGCCCAATTTTTTTTTTATATTTAACATTTTGTATATATATCAATTTAATTACACTTGAACGAAAACTAAACAGACAACAAAAGTTGCACTGATAACCTTTTTTGGATAATACAATCAATCGTCTTAAAAACTACATTCACTGAGTTAGAAGACACAATATTGTTATGCATGAATCTTTGAACTTTTTATAGAGGATTTTATTGCTAGGAAACCAAAAAGTGTGAAAGACAAATAGTTTAAAAATATATCAATTGTCAGAATATATTTTATCATATTTGGTCATTTTATTTGAAGCAGGCTTGAGGGTTACCTGCTTCAAAAATAATCCACATAAAAGCATATTGAATCGTAAAATAAAATAGAAATTGAATAAAGAAATATAATCTGAAAACCTTAAAATTTACCAACTAAAGCTATAGATATAACTGAGAAAAATTATAACATGATTTTGTATCAAAAGAATATTATGGTTAAATTCTTCCTTTGTTATTTTTTTGTTTAGTAATCTTATGGTTAAACTCATTCATTTTAAATATAAATAAGTGTAAAATTTTAAATTTAAATTGAAACCACTGCATATGTTAAGAATCATGGAATCATAGGGATGAAGATCATATTCATAAGAAAGGTAGAGAGCATAGGAATACTCATGAGGTAAAAGCTCATAAGAAATCATATTGATTGATAAAAGAATGAGTAAAAGTTACAATGAAGTAGCTTATTTATAGAGCTATTTGAAGTAACTAACTCCCTAACTAACTTCCTAATCTCTTAACCAACTTTATAACATATCAACTAACTATCTATATTCTTAACAACATATCAATTTTTACAGCTATATTAATTGAATTATACTTACAAGTTACGACACTTCATTTGTCATCTTTATTGTTTGTTTGCATATTTTATTTAGTATTTTTTAAGGTAGTTTTAGTATCATCACTGCTAAGATATTTTTGTTTGATAGAATGGTGATGACGGCTGCTTAAAATAATAATAAAATTGATTTTAATCCTTAGCATCTAACCTCATGGAAATAAAATAATTTTGTTCAAACTAAAACTCTCAAGTAGAGAAAATTGGAATATATTGAAGTAAATTCTAGACAGTCAACAACTCTTGTGTCATGCCATTGCCACATATCCAAATTTTAGTGGAAGCTTATTAAATTTATTTAAAATTAAAATAAAAACTAATTCATGAGAAAAATATGACCATATATAAAGAATAAAATAACCTTTTTCCAAAGATGATTACATTTAATATCTTCTTTAGGATGCCAAAAATAATTGCAATTGACTTTTGTACTTAATGGTTTGTTACTGTCACTGTTATGTTATGAAACGAACAAATTCCGTGTGAAGTGCTAAGACAACAATTAATACAATACAAACTCTTTAAATAAACCATTTTCTTGTCCATTTTTGTCATTTTCTCTAATAATGATTATGATGATTTTGTCTTATAATAATAATTTTTCTATTTGTAAAACAAGTTGTTTAAGAGTAATTGTCGTTTTCAAATTATCTTTTTATTATCCTCTTATTTTCGTAGATATAGGTAATTTTAAAATTTAACTGCAAAAGTAGAAAACTCTACTTTGTCCGACACTTATAATTATAATTACATTGAATCATATTATTTTCTCAAATTATTATTGGTATCAATGTGTTAGTGTCTGATATCCGTGTCTTTGTCCATGCATTGTCCATACATTATAACTTATGTCACTTTGTATATATAGAATTAGCCATGAATAATAGATTATTGTTATTTTTGTATTCTCTTTATTGATTGTTTCGGATGCAGATCCACTGCTGTAGGATTAACATGCAGTTTCACAATGTAATTAATTCTAGTCATTAATTTGTGATCAGATGGTCAAATTTAAATCTCTACTTTATACAGTAAAAATCATCTCAGCCGTCGATTATAAATCGGACGGCCCAAATCTATTACAGCGGTCTGCTATAACAGCACCTAATTTGTGTATAGTCAATTTTGTCATTATGATATTTCTCAAAATATTGAGTTTGTATATTGCAGTACTACAGTCTCTGGATGGGCATTCATGATCTCAGTTGGATTTAATGCAGCTGCAAGGTTTGTTTCCCCTTAATTCTTTTATATTCGTTGATTCCATTGGTTAGAAAACAAATTATTAAAACGATATGTAAGAACAAACATGAAAACTTGAACAAGATCCAATTGAAAGTAGATAAAAGATTCAAGAAATTAAGAAAATGGAAATTGGATCCTCTCATGTAATTTGTGTCCAACCTCTCTTCTTTTTCTAATTCAACAATTGTTGATCAACAAAAAAAGAGAGAGAAAAAGATGAGTGAGTGGTTGAAATGAATATAAAATGAACAACATGAGAGAAAAATTTGGAGAGAGTCTAAATCTAATAACATGAGGCACAGGTCACAAAATCATGAAAAAAGAAAAAATAATTGCAACATAAATTTATTTAGGTGAATATCATCTGTACTTTGATATCATATATGTTATAAAACATATATATGACATCCGTAAAAAGTACTAATAGAGAAACTATGGCTAATGATACGGTGGACCACCTTCACAAGTGGTCCACCGTGGACAAGTGATCTATCGAATACGAATTTTATAAAATTTATTGGTAGATTGAAAGTTTATATCATATAGAGCATCCATAAAAAAAATTAGAAAAATTGAAAATCATTTGATATTTTATTGGGATTTATCAATATTTACAGTATTTATAAACCGTTAATCTTAATGGGTCTCAATAACATATCAAATGATTTTCAATTTTTTCTAAAATTTTCTATAGATGATCTATATGATATAAACTTTCAATCCAACGGTGAATTTTGTAAAATTCGTATTTATTATAGGTTTTTCATGAATGGTCCACCATGGACCACTTGAAGAAGTGGTTCACGTTAGAATTTTCCAAGAAACTATATATATATATATATATATCTCTTAGATTGAAAGGAGAAAAATGATACAAAATAGTATCAATTTAACAAAAAATAATTACATTAAACTTTTATGTATACCGACTAATTAATTATAAACTAACAACTAACTAACTACTCTCTAATTATCAACTAATATATCCCTAGCTATTAGCTAATACTATAAAATATAAATAAGAACTTCATTAAGAAGTAAAATAAGAGATAAATAAGTAAAAGATAAACCTCACGTGGTGTACTTTTATAGAACTTTTGTCTTTACTCTTAGAATGATTCACTTTCTAAAAACTTCTTGTACATCTTTTTGTCTTTTTTAAAAATAACATACGTATCAAATTTTTTTCTTAAGTAGAAAGAGGTGTACTAAAAAGAGTTGTGTTCTTTTATTATACTGCCAGTCTTTTATTATAAAAAAAATACTTTTTAATATATTAAATAACTAATGTATTTAGCTTATATTAATTATAGGCTATTAATTACTTAATGTATCTAAAAAAATTATATTATATGTAATTTATTTGATAATGTTTGTTTTAATTTAGTTCTATTGTTTATGTTTCAATTCTTTTATATTGTTAGAATTTATCTAAATATGAATACTATTTATATTGTATAATTAATTATGCTACGTATAGATGGAAGCATTTTTTTTGGTTAAGTAGTTTAGTTGCTAGAAATTTCACTCTTAAAGGTGGATAAGTGGGATGATCGGAGTTCAAACCTGGTCCCCTACATGTATGATGCAATGTCCTGTCAATTGAGCTAAACTCACGGGAGATAGATGGAAACATTCTAATATTAATATTTGAGTTTACTTATTTAACTTATATAATAATATGCATAAAATTACCATATATACCTTTTATTTTTAGAAAAGAACAAAAATATGGTAATAAAACAACACAATCATGACATCAAGTGATCAAACCATTTCATTAGTTTTTTAAATTAGTTTTACATTTTACATTTTACAAATTAGTTTTTTAATATCTATTTCACCAGTTTTTTTTTTGACATATATCTATTTCATTAGTATATTTAAAAGTGTTATTGTTTTGATAAGCATGCAGTGTGAGAGTGAGCAATGAATTAGGGGCAGAAAATCCAAAATCAGCTTCATTTTCTGTGGTGGTTGTGACAGTGATTTCTTTCATAATATCTGTTATTATAGCACTTGTAGTGCTTGTATTAAGGGATGTCATTAGCTATATCTTCACAGAGGGTGAAGAAGTTGCTGCTGCTGTCTCAGATCTCTGTCCACTTCTTGCTCTAGCCATTGTCCTCAATGGCATTCAACCTGTCTTATCTGGTAATATTATTTTCATCATCTCTATCATTAATTATAAGCAAAAATTCACTTTTTAGATTCATTGAAAAAATGATGTATTTGTCCTACATTATAGTCCAGATACATTACTTTTTCAATGAATCTGAAAAGTTGACTTTTAGTTATAGTTAAGGATGGAGGGAGTATATTTGATTTTTAAATTTATCTACTATTATTAATAGAGGCATTCTCGAGCTTTTTGAGGTCTAAAGCAAATGTTAAAATTGGCTACTTAATAAAAAACATAATATTTTTTTAAGAAAGCTATCATCGAATTTAAATTGCAAATAATATAAAAAAATAACCATCCTTGATTAACATTTTAAGTTTTGCACCCCCTTAATATAATGTTTTTAATTTTTCTTTTCTTTAAAGAGACTAACCCTGAAAAATTGGGCTTTCATATTTTGTTGTAAATATTAAGTTTTACACCTGCTAATTTACTCATACTACTCTGTAAAAAAACATTTGAGACCTCATACTTTTTGCTCATAAAAATCACGCCTAATGAATAAAGTAGTGTTCATATTTAGTGTCTTTTTAACACAAAATCATTTTTTTTATTAAAACTATTCTATTGAAAAAAATAAAATTATATTATACTAATATTATTATATGAATGAAAGGGGTGGCCGTTGGATGTGGATGGCAAACTTTTGTTGCGTATGTTAACGTTGGTTGTTATTACGGACTTGGCATTCCTTTGGGCTCGGTTCTCGGTTTCTATTTCAATCTTGATGCCAAGGTATGATTTTTTATCCAAAAAAATTTCATTGCTGACAATTGTTTTTCTATTCTAAAAAATCCTAATTTTATAAAATAAATAAATTATAGTAGTATATTTTTCTATTAAAAGATATATTTCGATAACACCATTTACAAAAAAAAAAAAAAAAAAAAAAAAACAGTAATACATTTTATTTTTATCTGACTGAGCTACACACATGATAAATATTAAAAGGTGCTCATATTAAAGTTGTTTTTTTTTTGTGAATAGGGAATATGGTTGGGAATGCTAGGTGGTACTGTTTTGCAAACAATTATTTTGTTGTGGGTCACATTTCGAACAGATTGGAATAAAGAGGTAAAAACTTTATACACTCTCCCCTTGTGAATATACATATAATCTTCTAGCAATTAATTTCCTAATACTACATTTGATTTTGACAAAATCTGAATACATTTGTTACTATTAGTGAGATTCATGATTCTTGCTATTTTAGGGATAGTCTCACCATATAGATCCGAAAGATCTATATAGTGAGTGACAAATAGTTATTGCAGTGTTTTAAAAATGTGATTGCATTGTTTTGTACGATCAATTGTCATCAAGAATCGGCCATTTTATCCGTCGGTTTGATCTCATTTACAATGTTGTTTTGTTAAAATGGAATTGAACCGATTCGACCATGATTGATTTAACTGATTTTTTTTTATATTGTTTTTATTTCTCACAAGTATTTTATTTATTATCAGGTTTAATTTTGGCTAAATTAATTAAACTGTTAGTTAGTCCGTCCAAATTGACACCAGAGATAATTGAACCTGAGACCTTAAGAAAGAATATACTTCTAGATCTCAAGCCAAATATATTGTCTTTTTTTTGTTAATGAATGTGTTTTGAGATTGCAGGTTGTAGAATCAAATAAGAGATTGAACAAGTGGGAGGATAAAAGTGACCTACTTCTTAAGAATTGAAGCTCTTCGTTTCACAACATGAATTCGAGTTAAATAAAAATTATTTATTGTATATTTAATAAATTCAAGCACCTTAAAATATAAGAATTATAATTCCTCTCTACAAATTTTATTATTTTGGACCATCTCGGATTGTTTGATTTATATTCTTCTAAATTTTGAAGCTCACTTTACTAAGAGTTCATTTTTTTCTAAAATAATATTAATGTTGGGCTTTTGAAAGTATTTCTTTATAGTATAAAAAAAAAAGAATTACTTTTCACATCCTCAAGCACTTCCTGAAATTACCATACTACCCTCACTCGCCTTCTAGATAGCGAGCTTATTTCGCTCCCTAACTAGCGAGTGTGTTAATTACATGACCGTTTGAAATGGTTCCACCCCCCGAGTTTGAATTTTAAAAATATACGTTCGCCCCCTAGGAAGCGAAATATCACTTATGCATTTGCAGCCTAGGGAGCGAACACTCTTCCTATATAAGCAAAATATGAATTTTCTTCCCACCATTCCACCTTTCATTATTGGCGGTCGAACTCTTTGATCTGTTTGGATATCGACTAATTGTAGTTTTATTGTGTTGCTTGATTGGATTATCTTGTAAATTTTTGTAGTGCTTCTCAGCACAACTTGTTTATGTGATTATATATCTCATTCTTGCCTTTTCAAAAAAAATTAAAGATAATATATAATGTTTAAATCAAATGTTATTAATTATAATTAAATAAGGAAATTTTGTCTTGAAACTCGTGCATTTAATACATTAAAATTATAAAAAGTTGTCTTTATCAACATTAACTTTATATTTTATTTCTATTTTTGATATGTTTAACAAGTGCACCGGATGCACTGTTTAGCATGACCCTTTAAATAACTATTGAAAGTGGGATACACTTTGACCATTATGATTTGAGTTTTACTTTTCACATCCCCATAAATTGTTACCCCCCAGAATTTACCATAATAAGGTGGCAACTAGCGGCAGAAATTACTAGAGATATAATTTTTTGAAAATTATTACTTTGGATTCATATATTACTACTAGTGACCTAGAATAAATTACATATAACTGATTGTTAGAATATTCTCTAATATTTTAGGGGCTACAATTAATTGGAGATTTTGATTTTAATAAAAATGGGTTGATGTTGTTGTGATGCATTTGATGATGTTTAGGCTCCATAATTGTGATCAATAATAATGAGTTTTGGACATTAATCTCATTTGTGTAGAATCAAAGTATATACCCAACCTCTGGGGTACTTGATAAGTGGTATATATTGACTAGGGTTGTATGTTGTAAATAGATAGACTAGCTCTCATTTGCCATCAAGAGAGCAAAATGTCGAAATAAACTAGTCTGAGATTTATCCTATTAATAACATCAAATTATGTTGCGTATGATCAGACAAAAAAAGACTTTAAAAATATATTGACTGTAATCTCATATTTATAGAACTCATAATAAATTTGTGGTTTAGTTCATAGAATTAAGTGATGATGTGAAATTCTATCAATTCTAAAGATATCTAAAAAACAAGGGAACCATGTCAAATGATTTGTTTATTCAGCAGAATCTTTGGATTACCACAAATTCAAAATTGTGTGAGAAATAAAAGAAAACAAAAGGAGAACAAACTTATGGCTAAACCCCATAAGTACTTTTTGACACTAAAAAAGGATAATTCCTTGAAAGTAAGACAAAAACACCATGAACTCAATTGTACACTAACCTTAATAGCATGTTTAAATCCACTGTGAGTTAGAAAAAATTATAGTAATATCAGGATTTTGTAGAAGTCTACTTATATAGTAATTATGTCAAATGAGCAATTAATCTAAAAAAAATATTAAATCTCTGATATGTTTCTATTTCTTTTATTTTCCACTAGACTTTTATTGATATCCTTGTAAAATCACACTTTTTGTGTGATGATTGGAATTTGAACATAGTTATTTCCATTGGAAATGACATGACATGTCAATATATCTAACAACTCGATTGCCACGAAGAGTGATGAGATTTTGACCAACATATCTCTCTGGTTGGCCGGTTGACTTACATTTGAGTTTGACCAAATAACTTCAACAAAGATTCTATAGTTTTCTATGTAATGTACACAGACATTTAGAAATCAATGATGGGTTCACCAACATTTAGATTTCTTTCAACTGTCCATGGTAAATCAAAGAGTTTTGCAGTGATGAACTTGAAGATCTTGTTCACATTGATGTTGTATGTTGCACTTGAAAAGAACAAAGTGGCATTCAATGCTTTTGCATATGTTCTTGCCTGTTAATTCAATATTCAAATGTTAGCATACATTAAAATGTTATCTTCATGACATCAAAATCTACTAATTGTTTAACTTGCTTCAAAATAAATGGGTATATAGGAATATGGGTAGGCTAGTTTGTCTGTCTTAGGTTCAATGATCATCAAACATACATGCATTGTCTTCTTATAATGGATATTTATAGGGGGTGAGGGTCCATATTTATAGATTTGGATTTTAGCAAATTCAAGTATTTAATATTTTGAATCGAGATTAGATGATTCATATTTTAATGTATATTTGATTTAAAAAGAACAAATATAACAATATTGAACTTGATATCTGAACTATCTAATCTCGATCAAACAGTTACTGGCATGATGTGGTGACTATGTGAATGATGACCACCGCAAATCCATATATATAATCATTTAAATTAATCCACCAATTTTGTCATTTGACAAAATCAGTAATCTAAAATAATTTTATCTTAAAACAAGAGTAACATTGAAATTTAGTAACTACTATTTGAAACCAAGTTTATGGTGCACATGTGCGACAAATCTTGTATCATGCACAAGTTTGTTTTCATTCTTAGATCTATAAGTCTCGATATTTAATCGATGCATCACATCATATCTCATTCAATTCAATAGTAAAAACAAATTTGTGCATGATACAATACTTATTTTACTTGTAAACAATAAAAAAAATATCGCTATTTATTATCATAATTTTATAAAAACTACATCTTACACGACTATCCTAATTATGACCACACCAAATATACTCAATTCATATTTGAATTGATTGTAAGTTTTATAGAATTTATAATGTGACCATAATACATTAATACTTGATAAAAATTACACTTACAAATTTTTCAAAAAAATCATAATGCTATTTTGTCAAATACACATACACTGATATTTCAACATACAATTAATAGACAAAATCAGTGGTTTTACTTATTATGAATATGGATGGGATCCACAAGTGGTACCACTAAGCTTTATGCAGGTGATTGATTCTAATTGGAACACTATACTCTATACCATTAAAATTATTTTCAATATGGCTACCCTACAAAGAAAATTAATAGTGTCAACTAGCAACGTGTAACAAAAGTAGGAGTCTTTTTTGTGTGTTGTCTGCTAAGAATCCTATCAATCCCTTTCACTTGAGTCGACGTTGCAACCGAAAACAATATTTTTTTAAATAAAAATAAATGATTAATGAAGATACATTTTTGAAGCATATGTATAAAGTTTTTTGGTGGTGCTTATTCATCTTTCCTCAATAAAGCATAATCCAAATTCATAAGTCTTTATAAGTGGATCATTCAATAAGCTTCTAAACGGCATTGAACGCCTTTTGGAACAAAACGTGGTTATTGATAATTGGTAATCAATTTTTTTTTCACAACATTTTATCCAAAATATTGTTCCAAAAACTATTTGGTTTTAAAAAAAATATCAAGTGTAGTTTTAAATTTATTTTTTGTTAGCTTTACACATTTCAAGAGAAATCGGTCTAATAATTCGAAATTTAGCTAATTGGTGAATAAAGTTTTGATGAAGAATTGTTCTTCGCAAACTCAAATTTAGATGTTTTCAAATGATTCATCCTAAAAAAAATTATTAGTAATTTGAACACAGTCACATAATTCATAAAAAACTTAAATTATCACATCAGAATTCCAAATTTTCAAAAGATTATGTTGTTAATCACCGCTCAATTAAACACATTCTTTTTATGACGGTGGTTCTCTGATTAATCACCGTTCAACCAAACACACGCTAACTTTTTTTTTTACGGTGGTTCCGTGGTGATTAATCACCGCTTAACCTAATGATAAAATTTAACTTTGCAAAGAACAAAAATGAAGTTGGGAGTGATTACCTCACTAGCGATGGTCCATTGCATATCAATAGGTAGCTGAATGAAATCATCAAACTTTGTTCCTATCAAAACTGGTATTGCAGTCTACAAAAATCATCAAATATACATCACTTTTAATTATAATTTAATGCCAATAAATTTCAAGCAGAAATTAATTTAATGCCAAAAAGATATAGTACATAGTAGATGTAAATGTTAATGTTAGTTACCTGATTCCATTTCCTTGCTTCTTTGTACCATCCCAAAACACTGGAAAAAACAAACAAACAAAAATTGGAAATTTCTTATGAGATTAGTAATTAATAATTAGCCAAAATAAATAGAAATTTGACATAGAAAAATTTAATTTACCTATTTAATGTGCATCTACTAGTTAGATCAAACATGATCAAAATTGCAACTGAATCCTTACATGCCATTGGAAGTTGGTCTTCTGATTTTCCATCCCCTTCATATATAAATCATATTATAAACATTGATCAATTTTTATTTCATAAGTTATCTCAAAATCATCAAATTAAAATATGAAATATTCTTCATACCTTGTACTTCCCAAATACAATATGATATACGTGCTCCACTCACAACCAAAGTTTTGTCCATTTGATTCAACCCTTTCCTCTGTTCTCCTCCCTGTTGCTGCTCTTTTTCATTTCCTACATATTTCACCTATAAAAAAAATTAAATTTAAAATTTAATCAAAAAACATAATTTAATCCAACCCATTTCAAAACACAATTTAACAAAAAAAATAAATTAATATTGAACAAAATGTGATAAACTAACCAAAAAGCTTGTTTTTCCAATTTGGCAATCACCCAACAAGCTGATTTTGAGAGAAACCAAATTATCAGCGTCTAATTCATTTGTGCGAAACACCGATGGCCGAGCAGATCCGGTTTCGGATTCCAAAGGCGGAGGCGGAGACGGCAATGCTGCATGCGGCGTTAACTTGCTGTACGTAGAATTAGCACCGGGCTTTTGTCCGGAGCAGGCAAGGAAACGATGTAGAGCACGGAGTATGCATCTTCGGAGCAATGATACGCGATTATTAATCCTCCGCCGCGTGAAAGAGTGACCATTCTTTCTACTAAATTGTTGGGACATTTTTTTTTTTTTTTAGTTTTCTTTTTGGAGAAAATAAGAAAAGTGAAGGTTTGTGTATGTAATTTATAAACGATGAAATGGAACGGAACGGAATGAAATAGAATGAGACGAAATGAAAATGAATGAAAATTGGATGATGGCTTCAAGTGCAACAAGTGAGCCTCTCAGCCATGAAAATGAAAATGGGATGAGCTTGTTTAGTTTTGAAACTGTAAGGGTAATTTGGGGATATGAATATATTATCTCTCTTGCTTATGTTTCTGCTTTTACGCTTCGGTTACAAATTACTCACAACGACTTTTTTTGCTATGAGAGCAAAAACGCTTAGTGAGAGATCACTACTTTAACGCTACGGTTGACCGTTAAAACATGGACACACTTTTTTTTCATCTTTTATTTTACTCATTTCTCAACATTTGTTTATTATTTGTGGTTACTTTTTCGTTTGGTTCAAAAAATTTGGGTGAGTAATAAAACATTAAGAGATTCGTTTGCACAACTCTAATACTAGTATTATTATTATCTTTTAAAATAGAATAAATTTAGAGTAAGGAACCAATTTTTTTTTTTATTTCCAAAAATTGAAATTTTAGTCATCCATTGAATCAAGAAAAAACTTTTTATCTTTAAATTGTCTAAAACATTAAAATAACTTGTTTCCAATTAATATAGTACTAAAAAAAAAATTGTTCAACAAGTTTTGTATGTACTATTTTATCTAATATGGTGTATTGTTTGATACTTACACTTTGGAGATTAATGGTCCTTTTGGATTGACTAATTGTTGTGTTTTAAAAAATAATTTATGCAAATAAATAATTTTTGTATATTATTATAAGTTTGTCAAAATAATTTATTAGTTAATAGCTTATTAAAATACGATTTTCGTAAGTAAAAATTTATAAATTAACATAAAAAATTAAATATTTTTATAAGCGCTTATAAAAAAAAAAAAAAATTTTATAAGCTAAATATTAAGGCTCTGTTTGGTAAAAATAGCGTATAGCTGATAAGCTAGCTTATAGCGGATAACTTATAAGCTAGCTTTTAGCTTATAGCGAATAAGCTAGCTGATTGAATTTGTAGTGTTTGATAAAATTAGCGGTTGGACTAGCTTATAAGTATGAAATGACATAAAAAGAATATGTTTAATTAATATTAAATTTTTTTCAAGTAAGATCATAAGGATAAAATTGGAAGAAAAGATAATAAACTATAAGTTATAAGCTCTTTTTAAAAACTGTTAATTTTTAACTTATAAGCTAAAAGTTATAAATTATAAGCTAGTTTATTTGGAGAACAACTTGGGTAGTTAATCATATTATCTTTTTCGTTGATTTTGTTTTGGTAGGTGTGGGTTCATGCCCTCACCCTTTTCCTTCTTTTTTAATTTAAATAATATTTTTAGAGGTCAAGCATTGCATAGAATTGGTGATTTATGTCCGTGAGCTTTATACTTTATTTTAGATAACCAAGATTAATATATTATTTGTTAATTTTTACTAACATGAAAAGTAAAAAAGAAATTACTCTCTTATTACTCCACTTTCTTAACTCTTACACCTGAGCCATCAAACCAAAATTTTAACATTGGATGACATATATTTTCGATGTATTGTAATCTAGCTAGTTTAACTTTAAAAAATGGATATTAAAGAATTTGTAAGTTTTTTTTTTTACAGAAAAATTTGGAAGTTATTTAAAAATTTAAAATTATAAATTCAATTTATGTGACTGTAAAATTAAGAGTTTTGTCACTTTGTATACCATAGTTCATCATTTTTAAAATCTAAATACTCTTTTTATGAAACCAACTCATTTTTTTATGACATTCATACTAATAGTCCTTTTAAATATTTCTTAAAATGTAATTTTAATTTTATAATTTGAATACAATATTAATTTTTATTATTTATTCAACCACTAATTTATAATCATGTTTATCAATGAAATTTTTATATTTATAGTACATTTATTCTAATAAGAATTAATCCTATATTAATTAATAAAGACAATTTTAAAATATTATTCATTATTTGTCGTAGTTTTTGTGAAATTACCTTAAACAAAAAGAGATTAAATATTTTATGAAAATACCTTAAAAGAAAAGTTGATTAAAAATGCGAACATGATTTCTTACTGTAAAAATCATACAATTTTCACATTATGATGACATCCAATTAAAAACATATGGCCGAGATTATTTAGAACAAATTTTTAACTACACCAATCTTAACAGTTTAATCTATAATCAACCATCAAAAATTAAAATTATGGGAAAATTGTATGCTTTTGTACCCTAATAAACCGCAATCCTGCCAATCGTTAGTTGGTTCAGTGATAATTGGCGTTGAAATTGGTAGGAAAGGTCATATTCGATCTTCTACAATTGTAATTGGGAGAAAATTGAAACCACTGGATACCAAAATTGATCTCGAATTAGATTTAACTGGTTGCGAAACCAAATAAAAAAACCGCAATCCTTGAAAATGGGAGAGTAATGCAGAAAGAGATATTTTGTTTAGCCTCGTGTTAATAGTGACTAAGATGGTGACAGCTGAATTACCATACCAGGTGGCAATTTTCCATACACATCTCATGCCGCCACCAACAAATGTCAATAAGAGAAGTGTTATTATTTCTAGGACCAACCGCCCAAAACTCATTGTATTCCTCTTAAGTTGACTAAATCTAAAAGCAATGTTTAACGTTTAGTTCTAAATTCTAATTCTAAATAAGAAACTGTTTGGATTTATTAGTACTTTTACAATATTATTATACCACTGGTTGGTTGTGTTCAGTGTGAGTGGGGTATGAATTTTGAAATTAAGAATAACTTCATTTGAAATGAAATACAAACACAAATGAATTATATTATGCATATTAAAAAATGTAGTTGATTCTCTCAAAATGTAGTTTTTTTTTTATAAAACGTTTATACCATTTCTTTAATTAAAATAAGTAGAAAAAGAAGGTTAGCACTTAACAAATGGAAAAAGTTTATATAGGTATACAAATGATTTTAGGCATGGAAGTCTCAAAAATATCATTAAAGACGAAACTTAAGGCATTCTTATTAGGAGGAGTCTCTATAATATAAGTGTTAATAGAATTTAGAGAAAAGTTAAAATTACTCAACCAATAAACACTTTCATTTCTCTCATGCTAGGTATGATTGAAATGCACCTATCAGTTCAACTTTAAACGCTCTTGTATACGATAAACAAAATTAGAAGGGTTGCCATTAATTTTGACTTTTCCTGTGATCTTGTCAACCAGAGTTTTTGAGTTACTTTCCACTTGAAGTTGGTGGAAACATTGTCTCTAAGCAAGCTGCATTACCAAGTACATTTCCCATATTTCGGCGGAGAGAGCATCATATGTTTCAATATTCCGATGAATCCTTTGATCCATCTAACCTCTGGGTTTCGACTTACAATCATTTAACTTACAATCTATTATGGACTGGGTCTAGAGCTGACTCAATCCACATTATGCTCGACATAAGGAGCTTAAAGCCTCTGCTCGACAGTATGAAGTTTGTAGCTCTCGCTCGACACTGGGGACTAGGAGCTCCTCCTCGACATTGAGGAATATGAGCTTCCCCACGGCATCTAGCAAGCTCCCTGCTCGGGACTGCTACACCGCCACAATATACCACGTGCTCCTATTTACTAGGACACGATATACTCAAGGTGACTGCTTCTCCGCATGATGAGGTCAGCTCATCATCAGGATAAAGGCTAAATGTCGGCTTCTTGCTCCAACAACGGAGAAATCCTGGCAGTCTCTCTTATTGAGCCGTTATGCACAGCTCATTGAGAGGACTTTGGCCCAGCATTGGGGATCCATAAATACCCTCATTCACTGGAGGGTCAGGTATTATATTCTTTACTCACTCTCTCACTCTCGTACTTGTATACTCTTCTGACTTAAGCATCGAAACGCCTGCAGGTACAACCCCCCTCCGATGGTGAATTGCTGCTCAACTGAACAAGACTCATCATCAAGTGAAGGATTCATTGGTCCAACAACCTTTTCTGATCAACAGGTTAGATCACAATCAAAATATATATTATCAGTGAATTGAAGTTTATTAACCAAGTAATTGAGTTTAAGTGGTCTATGAACTCCTCTTAGGAAGCCAAAGAATCCAAATTCAATTCCAAATGAAAATATTTATTGGTCAAACTTTATTTATTCTACCGTCGGACTCTAAATTATCTGTAACCTTTTTGTCTAGGAAACAAAATGTTAGACCGGATCCAACCGGTTTATATCAGTTAGACCGGTTCAAATGTATGAGTGGTTTAACATAGTGACCAGACCAGCCATTTATCTGGTTCCCGGTCTGACTATCTGACCCGTACGGTTTTGAAAAAACCGGCTTTACGTTCGCTGGAATTTTCAAGGGTCCAAGATCCCTCTTTTTCTTCTTCCATCAATCAATCGATATCTCTTCTTTCATTCTTGCTTCCTCAAATCTCACAAACAAACAAGAAAAAAAAAACCAAACATGGGTGTTGTGTTAAAGCTTGTAGATGCAATCTTGTTCCTATTCTTTCTATTGATAGCAATTGTAGCACCATTAATAGATTCTCAAACATGTCTCCCTCTATCTTACTTTCCTGATATTCTTATCAATGTTAAAACATGGTACACAAATGAATATGGTGATTATCTTGTTGCTGAAAAACCACATTTCTTTGTTGGTCTTGTTTGGCTTGAACTTCTCTTTCAATGGCCTCTTTCTCTTATCAATCTCTATGCTATCTTGTCTTCTAAGCCTTGGTTTAATACCACTTGTTTGATCTATGGTGTTTCTCTTTCAACTTCTATGGTATTTTCCTTTTCTTTTATAAATTTATGTTTTTTCAATCTCTTACAATTTTATGCTATGTTGTTTTTTCTGTGGTTCAACATTATTTATAGATTGTGTGGTAATATTGTATGATTAGGGTTTTATATGTGATTGGAGAGTAGAGAAAATGAAAATTGTAATTTTTTTCTTTTTGATGGGTTGAGGTAAAAATTCAAACTTTTTAATGGTAGGTTGTTATTAAATTCATTTTCATTATGGGTTTGTTGTTCTGTGCCTAACATTTGCAGATGAAGATATGTTTGGTTATTGGATTGTACTAGGATTAAAATGGTCTCTGTCTAGTTTTCGATACAAAACAAAATTGGGGTTATGCAATTCTATAGATTAAATTTAAAATTGAATCAGATAGAGGTTGGAGGTGTAATAGTCTTATGGGTTTTTAGATGGAGACAAACTCACCGTTAAAAGCTAGCTTATAAGGTGAGAGATATTGTATTGAAAAGAGGTAAGACCTGGAAAGAGTTTATAAAGAGTGACATCTCTCACCTTACAAGTTGGTTTTGTAGGATTTAGTTAGACTCAACCCTACCTTTAAGATGATTTCATAGTTTATCCAAGTTATGTTAGACCATCTGCTATTGGTCCAGCTGGGTCATGTTCCCGATATCCAATCTTGAATATAAGAGTTGTGTGTTAAGACTCACACATTGGATGAGATATGATTTGAAAATGGGTTTATAAGTGAGAGGCATTTCTTAGCTTCTAACTTCTAAGTTTGTTTTGTGAGGTTAAGTTAAACTGAAATTAAGATAAGCTTCATCGAGCTATAGATGGTGTCACGATGTGATTTTGTTACAGTTTGGATAATCTATATCTTGCTTTTAACTTGACATATTTTGATTGTTTGTGGGATATGCAATTTTTTAGATTAAATTTCAAAATTAATCAGAACCTGTTATCGAGGTATATGTCACCGACGATAGAGGTGGTATAGTCTATTATGTTTTTTGGATTGAGCCTAACTCATCCTTAAAAGCTGTCTTATAAGGTGAGGGATAACATATTGAAAAGAGATAAAGCCTAAAATTTGTTCATAAAAGATGCATCTTTCACCGTACAAATCTCCGATTTTGTAGGGTGGAGTTAGACTCAATCTAAATTTTAAGACAATATGAGTCTATCCATGATCCTTTGGGTTAACCGTTATTGGGCCATGCTCCATATCCAACCTTGGGCATGAGGGGTGTATTTAGAGTTCCACATTTGATGAGATGCGGCCTGAAAATGTGTTTATAAGTGAGAGTCATCTCTCACCGTATAAGCCATTTCACACTTTATAACTAAAATACAACAAAATTTTTGCTAAAGTTGATATTGGGCATGAGAATGGGAGGCATTTCACACTTCGATTTTGTGAGGTTGAGTTAAGTAAAGTCTTCATACCAGCTATAAATGGTGTCACGATGAGATTTTGTTACAGTTCGAATAATCTATATCTAGCTTATTTATTTTACATCTTTTGATTGTTTGTGGTTTATGGATTGTAGGTTGCTGTGTTATCAGAAATGATGGGATCCAAGAAAGCATCTGATAAACTTTTGACAATGTATTTCCCTTTCATGTGTTTGGGTGTTTTAGCTACTCTCAGAGGGTTGTTGACAAATTCTTCAAAGTCTTCTTCAGCTTTTGGCAAGAGACCTGCAATGGCGAGGAAAAAACGAGCTTGAAATAGTTTTTATTGAGTCAAACTTAAGAAAATGCGAAGAGAAGAAGAACCGTAGGTGTGAGAATGTAGCATGCAAATTTCCCTTCATCTAACCACGTTTTGGTACTTTTTAGAGTTGAGTTTGTATTTAATCGATTAATCAGCATTTTAATCATTGAAATTAGTCCCTCAAATTTGTAAAATAGCAATTTAGTCTCTTAAATTGAACACCATCAGTCAATATAGCACTTTTTCTAAATTTAACACTGCAGTATGTAGCAAGAGATTATTTAAATCAATATGTAGTCTTTCCTTAGTTTTGATCGATGTTTATGAAAGCAGTATTTTGGCGGATCGACTAAATCAATTAACTTTCTTTAAGAGACTAATCTGCTATTCGTAACTTTGAGGGACTAAATTGTTCGACTCTTACAATTTGGAGTATTGAAATGCTCATTTACTCTATTTAATTCATTGGGGTGTCCGTTGTTTAGGTATTTGACAAAAAGATTTTGATTCTTGTATACATCAAATTTCTTTGTGTTGAATGTTGATCACTATATTGCCATGATGGCTTAAGCTAAATGTTTATTCAAGATGATTCATATGGTAATTGATAGTATAATAATTCAAGTACGCATAAGCTCGACATTATGCTCAAGTGGTTCATGAGCTCCCTTAAGGCGAATCGTTCGGAGTAATCAGTGAACTATGCGAAACCATGTATAGTATACCGAAACCAATCGTGTCTGAATTGCTCTTGCTGCTGACTGCTGTCATGTGTTTCTTTTGTGATCCTTAACAAAAACTAAAAATATCTACTTATAGATTGAGCACAGAGATATATGCAGTTTACACACAAAAAAAAGGGTCAATAATATAAGAGTATTTATGTAAAAAATAATTAATACATTTAGTAATTTAAAAATGAGCTTATATTTCAAGGAACAAATAGTATTGTTTAGATTGTTGAATGGAAAACTCATTTTTCTAGTAAATATATGTATTATTGAATTGGAAAATATTTCATTTGGTTATCTATATTTTCTTTTTCCAACCATTGATTACATTGTTCTCTTTTTTTTCTTTGCGTGAAGCCGTGAACCAGATATCACAAATGTAGAGAATAATCTCTCTATTCTTGTAAAACTTAAATGGACAACAAACTCTCTAATCCTGATGCATGGGTAGCTAGGTCGAAGATCGAGTAAGATCTTGGTTAAGTTATATATTTTGCTAATTTCTAATTAGGGATTCTCATGCACACATAAAGTTGATTATATAATCAAACCTTCACTTTTTTAATACCAAAACTTTTCCAACGCACAAGGCTTCTTTTGGATTAGTATTTTAACACGTTTTAACTAAACCTCTTTGATATCAAAATTGTCCATATATAGCACCTAACAAGATAGGTCCAAACTCAAGAGTCTTACTCAGAAAATTCTCTCGAGTACGGGTATAGAACATAGTTTTGTTTTAAGCTTCAAATCCAAATCTACAAGAATGTTAATATTCAATTCATAGTTAAATTGCATATTATAAATACCTCAAATATTCTTGACTACAAGCACCACACACCCTTCTCACAAATAATCAACTTTATAGCAATTATTTGTCACACTTCACTAGCTAGTAGCTACCATGGCAACCAATAATCAATTATATCATATTTCATTGGCATTGCTCCTATGTTTGGGATTATGGACAATTCAAGTCACTTCTCGCACTCTTCAAGATGACACCATGAATGAAAGGCATGAACAATGGATGGATCAATATGGCAAAGTTTATAAGGATTCTCAAGAAAGGGAGAAACGTTTTAAGATATTCACAGAAAATGTGAAGTATATCGAAGCTTTCAACAATGTTGCCAATAACAAGCGATACACACTAGGCGTTAATCAATTCGCGGACCTCACAAACGATGAGTTCATAGCATCTAGAAACAAATTCAAAGGGCATATGTGCTCATCAATCACAAAGACAACAAGTTTTAAATATGAAAATGTAAGTGCAATCCCATCTTCAGTGGATTGGAGGAAGAAAGGTGCAGTGACACCTGTGAAGAACCAAGGCCAATGCGGTAAGTGTTTACTTCCTTTATCATATCTCATTTTAGGACGAAGAGAGTATGAAATCGAATAAGTAATGTATTTGAAATTCTATATGCGGTAAAAAAAAAAATATTTATCATCTAACTCGAGCTAATTTTAATTTATCATTGGTAGGATGTTGTTGGGCATTCTCTGCAGTTGCAGCAACTGAAGGAATTCATAAGTTAACTGCTGGAAAGTTGATTTCTTTATCAGAACAAGAACTTGTTGATTGTGACACAAAAGCTGTGGACCAAGGTTGTGAAGGTGGTCTTATGGATGATGCTTTCAAGTTCATCATTCAAAATCATGGACTCAGCACTGAAGCCAAATATCCATATCAAGGTGTTGATGGAACATGCAATGCAAACAAAGCATCCATCAATGCGGTTACAATTACCGGATATGAAGATGTTCCTGCCAACAATGAGCTTGCACTACAAAAAGCTGTGGCAAATCAACCAATTTCTGTGGCCATTGATGCTAGTGGATCTGACTTTCAATTTTACAAAAATGGTGTTTTTACTGGTTCATGTGGAACTGAGTTGGATCATGGTGTTACTGCTGTCGGATATGGCGTAAGTAATGATGGAACTAAGTATTGGTTAGTTAAGAACTCTTGGGGAACTGATTGGGGTGAAGAAGGATACATTATGATGCAAAGAGGAGTTGATGCTGCTGAAGGACTTTGTGGCATTGCAATGGAAGCATCTTACCCAATTGCATAAATTCTATACTTAATACTTATATTATATATATGTTACCTAAACATTGTAATATTCACCATGGTTTCTAGACTAGCTAGTTGTGTATATTCTATACATCTACTAGTTATACTTATGTATTTCCAAACCCAATGAATATATAAAGAGTAAATATTATTGATCACTCTTGTTTTTCTTTAGCTATATTATATACTAAGCTAATTACTCCATATGTGCACGTTATAAGAAAAAGTAAATATTCAATGAACTTAAAAACTCAATTTTGCTTATAAAATATTACAGAAGGAGTGCTTCGTGTATATATTCAGTTGGTATTTATGTTTCTTCTTTGGCACTGCAAACACTACCTTGATATTGAATTTTCGACTTAGAAAATTAAGAAGTTGGATTTGTAATAGAAAATATTCATATAATCAATTAATGACTACGACCTTGTGACCCATCTCATTAAGGAACAATTAATTTCACTAGTTGGTAAGCCCTTAGCTAAAAACATAGCATATTATTAAGAGCAAATAATGGTCAAGATCAAAAGCATACATGTCAATTTGATGGGGCAATTAATAGGCTACCCATAATATGATATTAATTATAAGTACTTCACATTTATTTATCCTCTATTAAATATATATGATGATAGACCATCCCTAACTCAACCACCTTCATCATTCAATATTTGGGTCATAACAAAATACAAATATATTAAATTAACAAGACAAAACATGTCAATTTCACTTGTAGGAATGAAACAAATCCATTTCAAAACTCTAAAAAGGGAAAATAGTTATAATGAGAAATTTAGCAATGGTATGTCTTAGGTGCAAACCTCATACAATGCTGGTCCCACATCTAAAACACAAATAATAACAATTAATTAAGAGAGGTTTACTTCAAAATTAAAACCTAAGTTAAACAAAATAGTGACCCTAATTATATATCTAATTTAGTCTTAAGAAACATTGATTGAAGGGGTAGTAAGGTGATAATAGTATTAGCTCAACATTTACTATATCTAGGGAAGTCAATTCCCGAACCTTAATTAATAATCCTCTAAGAAAGGATTTTGCAAGGTGCGCTCTTGACTTCTCCCCATTTTTGTAAATTAATTAAGCCTAATTATGTTCCTCACCACCTTTTGATTTTTCTTCAAAGCAATACATCCATTTTCTCCTTGTAAACTGCAAGAGTAATGTAACAAAGTTAGAAAGTACTTTAAAATTAATCATTGAAGTTGTTATAATGTCAACATTAATGTTTTTCACTATTTCTAGAATCCTATACCTTACAAATGATTTGATGGAAGTATTCTTTAGATATGAATGCACTTAAATTCATTTTAAATTGTGATCTGCAATCTCAATTGCAGCTGTAATATAAACAATTTTAAAGGTCTCAACAACACCACTGCAACCAAAATTGTTATCAATTTGATTCTAAGTTTTTAATTAAATTTAGAAACTATAGACTACAAAACAAGGAAAATGTTATTTAGTAAGAATTTTTTTATGCAAGAAAAATAAGAATTTTATGTGGTAACCATTTAACACTTCCAAATTAAGATCACTATCTCTCCCATGTATGGTTAACCAATTTTTAATTGGTCAAATTTCCTAATTTTATGGATTCTTCTCTTTCTTGTACAAATAATTCTTACTAAATATAGCAATACTCATAAAACAAACTATAATAACCAACATTTTATAATTTAAAAAAAAAATTATTTAAAGGACATATCCTAAGATTTCAAAGACTAAATTAGAGTCAAATTTATATTAAAAATAAATAAAAACAAGAAAATAAAAAAATTTAAAAGTGCAAATTTAAACAGAGAAAGAACAAGTGTGTGTTTGTCAGCTATGAAGCACAAATACTTATTAGATTAGACATGTTCTGATGTCGGACATATACTAGTATCCAACACCGACACAACACTGATATCGAGTGTCGGTGCCTATACTTCATAGTTTGTTAGGTGATCAATATAAAGCTAAGTACATAATAAGCTTAATAAATTACCTCAAAATCCATATATTAGTCATGAAGCTCAACTCAAGCAGCACCTTCACCAGACAAAGAAGCTTTGATTCTCTCAACAGTACAAGCAATAAGACTATTAACAGTAGCAACAGATCCAAGAGAAAGTTTAGCAGTTGGAACAGAATCAACCAATATTTGAAATGCAACAGTCAAAAGTGATCCTCCACCACCGCCACCGCCGCCACCAGCTTGTCCTCCATTTTCACCATTTCCAATTGCATTTCCATCAGGAAGTATAGCAAATCCTGATGGAAGAAGTGCTACATAATCTGGATCTCCTCCATTTAGAACTACATTCATAGCAACAATGTCTACTGGTGCATAGATCACAAATGAACCTGTTGAATCTGTTAGACTCTCTTGTAATATTAACATGTTGCTCTGACTTGAATTTGCACTCTGCATATAGTTAGTTATTATAGTTTAGTATTTCAGTTACACTTAATCGTAATGTTTTAAAAACCAGATCGAAGATTGAACAGGTGACACATTAGTAATATTGTTAAATCGATTAGACTTTTGTTGAACCAAATGACTAAATACATTAAATAAAAAACTAGTTGAACCAATCGCAGTTGAATCAAGAGACAGATTAATCGGTTCTTGATTCAACCAATTAAACCAGCCGGTTCGGTTTTAAAAACAGTGGTTTAATATAAAATATGAACTTACATTAACTCTTAAGAGTGACACACAATTTCCAGTATCTCTTCCATTTGCAATGTGTGCCATTTCTTGGACTACTCCACCATTGGAAAGAATATCCCACTGTTAAAGAAGAGAATAATAAATAAAAATTTAAATATTGACAAATAAAAGAACATAAGAAAAACTTATAGTCTATAAAAATATCATAAATTTTGTGTCTAAGCTCATGGAGGAAAGTACACAAAATTGTTTATATTACTCATCAAAAGTCAATACTCTGATTATACTTTTAATAACAAAAATAATAAAATTAATTCTTCTAAATTAAATTTTCAACAATAAATAAAAAACAAATTTTAAAAACTCAATTTTTTAATATCATTTACTACGAAGCACTAACATAGACATGAGACTCACTTATAAATATCATTCATAATGTCAATTATATTAGTTATGTCAGCGTTTGACAAAAACATGTATTTTCAATTTGAAGTGTCGGTAAAATATAGTCAAACATTTTGAAACCAATATACTGTCAAAATCCAAAAAAGGACAAGACAGAACATAAATAGAGAAAACCAACATGAAAACAATGATACTAAATCAAGTTAATTAACTTAGTAGTAACAAACAATAATTAATGAATGATTAAAACTAAAACACATTACCTCATTTCTTGAGTTTTCATCACGAAGAAAATCAAAGACTTGTTTAGGTGGAACAGGAAGCCAAAAAGAAGTAGCAGCACTAAGAACAATACCAGGAGGTCTTCCAGGATCATCAACACTCTTACGTGTCATCACTCTGACATCATCAGCTCCTGTTCCAGATAATGTTGTCCATGTATGTGCTGTTGAAGCACTCACTCCACCACAAAAACTTATCACCATTCTCTCTGCTAGTTTCATCATACTCTTCCTCCCTTCTTGGTTTGTTATCACTATATATAATTGTCCACATTATAACAATTGTCATATATGTACCAGATGGATAATTCTGATAGGTTTACCAATAGTATTTATTAATTTTTTATATTAAATACTACAAACCTATCAGAATTATTCATCTCAGTGTATTATTAAACTCTAATTTTACTACATTTTTATAAAAATAAAATATACCGCCAACATCTACGGTAGGAATGTTTGTTGCCATGGAGCTAGCAAGTCTTTCACATTGTCGATCTAAAGTTGCAACCCAACGTTTTGCACCAAATGCATGTCCAGTGGTAACAAGTTGCTTGTATAGATTATGAACACCTCTATCATCAACTTCTACATGCTCAACCCATGTCACCTATTGTCATACATTAAAATATCATGTCACATTCACAAAATTACATTAAGATTTTTAGATGTCTCTGCAACGATATCACAACCGCAACTATATATGGTCGCACCGACCATGTTACTGCAATACCTCTCATTCAATATTAATGGAGCAGACTAAGACTCTGCCATGATGGGTAAATAATATAATTTGTGAAAATTTAAAATTATTTTGTGCTTCAATTTACGTCGAAGCAACCGCAATTGCATCTGTGACTGCAATTTTGTTAATTACCTTGGAGTAGCCATTTGGCATCTCTTGAATTAAGCAACCAGAAGGCCTTCTTCTACATCTAGATGAAGGGCTAGGGCGCAAATTATCCAAAGAAACATCGACAACTGCCCATGTCCCATCAGTATGTTGTTTGCAATACCTTACAAAGTAACTCTCTCGAGTTGGCACAAGTGGTGATGGAACTTGAAACTCTGCTGTCATCTGCACAATCAAACAATACAATTATGGTTTATTCTTCATTAATTTTCATCCTTAATCATCGACTAATTGCGTATAGCAAGTTTCACTCTAACTAATTAACCAACATTGCTATTTCTCGCAAGGAATTTTAGCCTCACGAATCATAGTGGACCAATAAAATCTCGTTCTGGCAGAAAACATGGGTGTAATTTTGGTCAAACTTTATAGCGCTTTAACTTCATTCATAATTTTGTAGTAATTTGTTTTGCCGCTATATTAAGCATTTTCCCTAATTAACATTATCACAATATCAAAGTTTGCAGTATTACTGCAACTGCAATTTAGAACCATGCTGACGACTAAAAACGTACGTTTTGTTGAAAACATAATACCAAACATGAATATACTTTTTTTATACCAATTTTGATTATTTGTGATTTTGGAACCAAAAATAGTATTTTTCCATTTAAAATTTAAATTTAGTTACTATGTACCACTTGTAAAGCACCATTGTAGTTTCCTGCCACCCCAGTTGACAACACTTCCACAGTCATAGCTCTTGAAACAATACCAGCAAATACTGTTGACCATTGGTTCTAAAAGGTAAAAAAAATCAAAATTAATATCACAATCTAGAAATAAAATATCTTGAAACATACACATGATTTTAAATTGCAATGCGGCCGAAATAAACGGTTTTTAAAGTCTCAACATTAACACAACTACAATTTTAACAACATAACTGCAACCGCAACTGCAATTTAAAACTATTATATACGCACTTTAATTCATAAGGGGAAGCAAAGTATTAGTATAATTTACCACATCCATGAGAATCTCAACAAGGCTAACATGATTCATGATAACAACACTAGTTTCTCTAGAAGCTTCACACTTAAATCCATTAGGTTTAGGTCCAATTCCGCGAGGAAATGACCTAACATATTCATCTTCATTAAGAACAGTACCAGCTCCATCAAGGGTAGTATTTAACCAAAGTGGATCACCCATTTGTGCCATTCCAATGAGTTCTTCCATAGCTGCAACAGCTAATTCTATTATTATTGGTTTGTCTGCTTCAGTTGGTCCACTGATTGACCTTAGAATATCTCCGCTTGTTCCAAACATTTCCATACCACCAATTCCTTGTTGGTTACCAACAAAACCGATTTCTGGACGAGGTGGGAGAGATGGTGAAATGTTTGAGTAGTTTACCACCGGCTTTCCTACGTACTTGGCTGCGATTGCTGAAATTCGATCAATCTGAAAATGACAAGCCATAAAATTATAGAATATTAATCCACCATACACCTCATGTCAAATAGAAACAATGGGGATCATTTGGCATTCATGGCTATAACCGAATTTGGATCCCTTGCAACTATAATTTATACAGTGCAAGAGTCGTAGTGCTCGTTAAAATTTAGCGAGAGAATGTTTCTATTGCTAAATCTAACGGTTTTGTGTGTGTTGAACAATTTAGGGATTGAGAAATGAACATATTCGAGTTTGTTTTAGATCATCTATATATCATTACTATATAGTGCAGCAGAACTAAGAAGCAGTAGAAATCATTAGATTTAGAGAAAAAAAATTATCTCTCTAAAACTAACGGTCTTTACTGCCACAACCGCTGCACTATACAACAGATGTACGTAGAGAATTTAGATTTGTTGACGGGGATTTCTGAATTGAGACAGATGCATTTTTGTTAAGGAGGAAGTGGTTCTCAAAGCTAGTGGAATGGAACATATTAAGATATTGTGTTGATCTATTGGAGTTTTTTGGCTTTTCTTGTGGTACCATCCATCTAGTTATTTTTCACACTTTTTTGCTTTTGTAAGCTTGAAGAGAGTATGTATCTCTTGTACTCTTGTTTTAATATAATTAGCTTTAATGTCCAAAAGAAGAAAAGATAGAGAAAATAGCTAATTTTCACACTTGGAGAAGTTGCAAAATTGAAGTACCTCTTCTCTTAGCCTTCCATTTTCAAGCCTCAAATGATGTTCATCAAAAGACATTTCACCTATAGCTGTAGGACCACCACAATTAGGACATGAAGCATTGCTAAGAGCTTCTCTATACCTCATGTTATCTGTTCTAAGCTTTTCATTTTCTGCTCTAAGCTGCGAATTCTCGGATCGCTCATGTTGTGTCTGCAAACAAAACACATCACCTTCATAAAAATGAAAAGAAAAAAAATGTATATGTATAAAAAACTTAGATATATATTATTTTGCATAAAAATTGTAGCATATATACCTTCATTTGAGTTCTTTTGTTTTGGAACCAAAACTTAACTTGCAATGGCTCTAACCCTAATTCTCTGCTCAGCTCCTTCCTTTGCTTGTCATCTGGGTGTGGACATTCCTTAAAGAAACTAAAAAAAATAAAAAACTCATTTTTCAATTTTCTTCAAAGAAAAAGACAAGATTCATTATTATTACAATTAATAATGTGACATTAATGATCATTTTACAGTCTTCAATGAAATTTGAACTCTATCACTGAGGTTAACAAAGTTAAAGTCTTACCAGCTTACCACCGGTGAGCGGACACCTTTTAAACAAGAAAAAAAAAGATACATGTATCTGATCTAAATTTTGACGAGAAAGATGTACTTTATTTTTTTTAGAAAAGAAGTATAGTAAAAAGGCTATATTCTACTTACGCTTCCATTTCTTGGATCTGATGCTGAGTGTGGCGGTGATAACGTTTTCTTTTGGGACGTGGTTCTTGGTCTTCACCAGAAGCAGCACCACCTTCATGATTTTCACTGCAAGATTTTGTGGCACTTTCAAAACATTCATCTTCACGGATTCGAGGAACATCACTTTCTGAAGTGTTTTGCATCATCTCTAATGGATGAAACTGACCAGCTTCCATCAAGTTTGACTGAAACATTGTTTTTTGTATTTCTCTTTTATCTTCAGATCTTTATAGTTCCCAAGCCCTATTGTTTTTCAATCAAAACAAAAAAAATATATATATTAATATAATATTGTACGGTGAAGAAACAAGTCAAAGACAAACTTTTTTATTGTTTTTTGCCCTAAAACACTTTTTTATTTAAATTATTACAATATTTATAAATGTCTATAAGCCGGTTTTAAATAACAATCGCAGTAATAGTTGTTGTTGCTTCGCAATCTAGATGTTGTTATGAATTATTAAGAAAAAAGAAAATAAGGTTTCAATTGCTTTCGGGTTGCAGTTTCAACTTTCAACATAAAAATTTATTATATCGTAGTTTAGATTGCGATCGCGGACCTTTTATTTTCTCTTTTTATGAGAAAATAAAAAGCTGTTAATGAAAAGGTTGTTAATAACGTGGATTTAGTGTATCGAAAAGGATATTAAGTCCCATTGGTACAATGAAAGAGAAAATAGAAACCTTGGTTTTGAAGTTGTGACCAAGAGATAGAAAGAAAACATTAAAATTTATAAAAAAAATTATGTAATAAATTGAACTCTAACAAAAAAAAAAGTGAGGAATTGAAGAGGGTTTAGAGTGAAGAAAAAAGAAAAAGGAGAATAGTTAGAAAAAGACTTGGAAGAAAAAGAGTTGAAAAGTTAATAGAGAAACACTATACCTACCAACCAAAGCTGTCAAAGAGTAAGAAGAATCAAAGATGATGTTGATCCAAACACACCAACGTTATTACACCTTCCTACTATCAAACACACCATGCTATGCTTCTCTCTCTCTCTTTAGCTACAAATTCAGCTTTTATATATAATCTGCCAGTGTAAAAACAAAGCTCAGTGTATTAGACTATTATTATTTTTTACTACAAAAAAAATAAAATAACTAAACGTGTTCTCCAAGAAGAAAAATATGCATAAAAAATAAAAGTATATGAATGAATGAAATAAAAAGAAAGAAAATATGTTGAAGATTTTTTTTTCCTTTTATTTTGAAGATATTCTGATATTTTTTCTTGCAGAAAAAAATCAACAAAAACCGAAAATTATTTCTATTTTTATTTTTGAGAAAATTAACATAATAATAACATCTACAAAGATCTCGGATATTCCTAAAACGTTTCCTTTTTTTTGGTATATATGTTGTTTTTCTTACAAACCTAACGTTTTCTTACACAATCAACCAGCCCTAGATTAAAAAAAATAAAAAGTTGACCTAAATAATTGTTAAAAAATATTTAAAAAATAAAAACACAATGGTAAAAGAAAAAAAAAAACTGTTATGATCTCAAAGAAGCTTATGAATGGTTATACACTTACCAGTTATGAATGAAAGAAAGGGTTTGTGTAGATCTATGTTAAGAATATTAAAAATAAACTTGATGGAAAAAAAAGAAGAGGTAGAGATCCTGGTTTTGAGAAGGTTAATATGGGAAGAAAAAGTTAGAAGAAAGAAACGGTAGTTTTAGAGAGAGAGAGAGAGCATTGAAGGAGGATAGAGAGGGAGTGGGGAACAGATAGAAGAAAAAGTGGCAGAGAAGAGTAATTGAAGAGCGTATTGAGAGGGTGCAATTGCATTAAATGGTGGTTTAATTGCATTGCTTGCTACTCAGGGAGAGAGAGAGAAAGAGACGCGCCATTTTTTGTTTTTTGTTTTGTTTTTTATATTATTATTATTATTATTATTATTATTATTAGAAGAAAGAAGAAGAAAAAAAAAAGAGTGTTAATGCCGGTGATTTTGTGCAACCATTGACGGCTACCAAACATAATTCTCTATTGATTTTGATTTATTTGTGCGTGTGTCTCGTTGGATATTTTGGTTAATGCGTGATTGTTTCGTTATTAGTGTATGTACTAGTGAAATTTTAAGGAAATTTCTTTCATGTTTTGGTTTTGGAGATAAAATTGTTTTGGTTTTGGAGATAAAGTTTCCATTCATCTTGTCAAAATCAAAATCAAAGTCAAAATATGACTTATTTCGGTAATAATAGTGGAAGATTGATAAGTTAGTTTATGGATGTCATGATAATTTATAATTTATAATTTATACTAATATGGTAATTGAATTGTTTGGTAAAATTTGTTGTTCAAAGAAGTAGTTGATAAATACTACTCCCTCCGTCCCAATTTAAATGACACAGTTGACTATTGTGAACTATTCATATATGTTGCTTTGACCTTATTTTTCTACTAATAAACAAAAATAAATATTAGCATATAAGATGTTGTTTGATTCGTCTCGATGAGTATTTTTAAAATATTAAATTTTTATAATTTTTACTATTATACAATTAAAAATATTAATCATCAAAGTTGTGCATCGGTATGCGTAAAATAGTCAATTGTGTCATTTAAATTGGGACGGAGGGAGTATCCGTTCCAAAATATAAGACATTTTTGAATAAATTACGGGAATTAAGAAAGTTGATTGTGATATTAAATGTGTTGACTATTATTATTATTTTTATAAGTTTGCCCTTTATGAGAAATAATTAGTTGATAATTTTATAAAGTATTTATTACCAATTGCAAAAAACGATATATAATGATTAGGGGTATGGAGGAAAAGAATAATAAATTTACTTGAAAATTAGAAAGAGTTTTCATAAAATGAGACAAGTTTAACAAGTGAAAAGAGTCTTATATTTTGGGACAGATGTAGTACTTAAGAATCATGTAGTGGAAACTTTTTTTTGTGAATAGTTTTTCTTCTTAATTTTATTTTTTCTTTTCTTTCTAGCTTCCTTGCCAAAAAAGAAAATATCTTTTATATATTATTATTACTATTAAATTAATTTTTATATACTAAAATTTTACTTTAAATTTATTTTTATTTTAATGTAATATATATTTGACGTTAAAATGTACAAGTACACTGGCAAAGGTGAAAGAAAAAAGAAAAGAAATACAAACCGAATTTGTATCTTCTCCAATTGTTTCTATCATGTTTCGTCATGTGTAATCATCTTAGTCATTTATTCATTTTTTTTTCTCTCACTTAAGGGTTTTTTGCTTTTAGTGGATTACTAACCATTAGATTAAGAAAATGAGAGAAAAAATTGAAGAGGATCCAAACGCATACAACCACACAATTAATCTTACAAACAATAATCTATTGAAGTATAGCAAAATAAATAAAAAATAAAATAAAAAGTTGAAGAGAGATGAAAAAGCCTAAAAAGGGAGGAGGTCGATATATGCATGAAACGACGGAGAAATAGGAGAAGATCTATGGTGTTTTAAATATATGATAGACGAAATGTTTTGTATTCTAAAGGCTTAAATATGAAAAAGGTACCTGCACTTAGGGATCGTTTGAGTTTTAGTCCCTGTTTTTTAAAAAACTTTCAAATTTTCTCTGCACTTTCAGTCAACTTTAAAAAAAGTCAACTTAGTCCCTAAGTTGACTTTTTTTATGAGTTGACTTTTTTGATAGACGAAATATTTTGTATTCTAAAGGCTTAAATATGCAAAAGGTCCATGCACTTAGGGGTCTTTTGAGTTTTAGTCTCTGCTTTTCAAAAAACTTTCAAATTTTCCCTGCACTTTCAGTCAACTTTAAAAAATGTCTCTAAATTGACTTTTTTGATGATGTGTCACTATTTTTTACATGTGTTACTGCTGACTGAGCTCCAAACATGCTGACTCATAAAAATGTGTCATGGAAGGACAAAAATGCACTTAAACTTTAACCATATTTCTTTCCACCAAATTTCTTCTTCAACCCACAAACTCGAAAATCTAGATCCAAACCCATCTAGTTTCTTCCATATCAGTTCATTCTTTCAATATCTCCAACAATGTATTCAAGGATCTCATGGTGATTCAAAATCAATATGCAGAACAACAAACCATAAAAACAACAATGAAATCCAAAACCATCGCTTCGTTTTCCACTTATACTTGATACAATATGTTCGGAGACGAAACTCCAATCTCATCGTCGAATCCGCCGCCGCATATGGGCGCCGTGAGTTTGCGTTTAATCTGCGGAGGAACGACCTCGTTTTGGTACTTAGATTTATCACCGTGATGTGTGGGTACATGAGTTTGTTTGGGTCTATTTTTGCTCTGTTCTGTCTACATATTCTTGCTTTTTTTTTGTCTATATATTGCTCTCTTTGAAGTATAAAGATGAAGAGCAAGAATTTAAGAGAGCGAAGAATTTGAGAATTGAAGATTTGTAGATGAATATGAATTTTAGGGTTGTTGTTTGAGATGAATTTCTGGATTTGACCCCTTTTGATTTAATATCAATAAAAAAACAAAGTTTTGGTGCAAAGTTTTGATTTTGGGGCTGCAGTTTAAGAAGGATTTTCTCTACCTTCATAATTCCCAATTTATTTGTTTTTATACTATACCATATAAGAGTTTCTCTACTTCTGAAACTTGTTTTTGATTTCACGTTGATGAAGGGATATGGGGTGGCGATGAAGCTTCATTCAAAACCTAATTCCCATTTCTTTTTTTTCTTTTTTTTTTTATAAAATTTATAATAGACCTTTTTTGTTTTTATTAAATAATTAAAAATAAAGAATGAGGGCAGTTGTGTAATTACCCATAGTGTATTTGATGAGTCAGCTTGTTGAAAACCCAGTCAGCAATGACACATGTCAAAAATAGTGACACAACAGCAAAAAATCAACCCAGGGACATTTTTTAAAGTTGACTGAAAGTGCAATGAAAATTTGAAAGTTTTTTGAAAAGCAGGGACTGGGTTTTTGAAAATTTGAAAAGTAGGGATTAAAATTGAAACGACCCCTAAGTGGAAGGACTTTTTGCATATTTAAGCCTATTCTAAAATATAATTATATTATTTTAAATTAAAATAAGTTATAAATGGTATGTAAATTAAAAGTGAATTTTATTTAAATTAATAAGACTAAAAAGAAGAAAAAATTATAAGCTCATAAACTACTTGAAATAATGTCAGAAAAATAAGTTATTTAGGCAATAAAAATAAGCTATAGTTAAGAGAATTTGGGCCCTAACTAATATCTTCTTTTTACAAATGCAACAATCAACAACATAGTTAAGAGAATTTCACTAGCAATTGAAACATTTAAATAACATTATTCAATTGTGTCAAGTTCAAGAACTTCACATGCTAATGTCAACACATTTAGTATAGAAATAAGAACACTTTCAATTTAGAAATTCGCAAGAAGAAGAAGGAAAAGTGCATGGGTGTAGTGAAGATGGAGTAGTATGAAGACAATTTGGCAAATAATTTTATACTCGATACGAACAAGCTAGGGATGCATATGAGAACAGATCCTCTGCAGTACTTTTTTCCTGCAGTCCAATCTCTGCCCTTCATTTCATTACTCTTTATAATTTTGTTTTATTTTTATGAAAGTGGACAGCTATGATTTAACTGCACCTCTTGCAGTACAGGAGGGAATCCTGATCCGGATGCGTATGTATACCAAAAAAATGATCATTGATACTTATCTATTGTATCAAGTCGTATAAATAACATAAGTGATCCCTTTTATTTTTGTTTTGTTCGTATTTGTTTCATACTTTGATCAATCATTTTGACTTTAAAATCCTATTAATTATTTTTTATATTGAATTTCTATTTTGCACAGTCCATAATTAGTTTCTGTTCAACAACCTATTGTTAAGAAGTCCCACTTTAAATGTGAGATGACTTGAATATGTGTTTAAAAGTAAGAAGTCAAATTCACCTTACAAGTCAATTTTGTATGATTGAGTTAGACCTAACTCTCAATTTTAAAATGAGATTAGAACCTCTCCAAATTAAAGTTGTTTGGATCACCCACTATCGGGTCTCCAACATTAAATTTAAAGGTGAAATATCACATTTGAAATCAAAATTCACCTCTTCTAACATCAAAAGTCGCGACTTTTAGGGCAAAATATATGAGTTATGACTAAAATTGTAACAAATGTGAAAACAAAGGACCAAAAAGTTTATTTAAAATAGAGAGATTATTTACGTGAGTTTAATAAAATAGGAGGATAAAAAATGCAACTACGCCTAATTATTTTTATTGTTGATGTATCCCGTGGGAACTTCATGGATCCATGGAGATGAAAATGGGAAAGAATACTCCCTAACAAGGGAAATGTGGATGGGTTAGGATTATATCCTCATAGTTTTCTATTTTCCTTTTATTGTTTCTTTCTTAACAAATTTTTATTTTATAAAAAAAAATTAAAATAAAATATTAATATATAAGTAACACTATTAATTGAATTTTAAAAAATAAATTCAGGCGAATTTCTACCCTATGCTTGGCACGGTTGTTCATACTGGTATACATACATTGAAAGCACTTAGAGCATCCACAATGAAGCTCTTCAATTTTGAGTACCTAACTTTATCCCACATGGACACATCACTTATTTATAATTTTTTAATTATATTATATATTAAGCACTCAATTCCCCCAACCCAGCACCTCTTAAAAACTTATAAATGAGTCCCACGAATAACTCTACATTTCATCAATAACTCTACAACTTTATAAATGGGTCTCAAAGATATATATATATATTTTAATGAAGAGAGAGAGGTGCTTACACTACAAGGAAAAGGTAAAGCAGCGGCAGTTGATTTTGACAAGCGGCGGCGGTTTTGAACTGCCGCTAATTGCTTGTTGCGGCGGTTTCCAAGCGTCCCTGTTTTCGGCGTCGCTAGGTCATTTAGCGGCGGTTTTGGCAACCGCTGGAAGAACCGCCAGTACGGTATTTTGCGGCGGTTTTGTATGTTTAGCGGCGGTTTATACAGAAAATTTTAAAAAAAATATTGAAATAATAGCGGCAGTTTGAAACCGCCGCAAAACTTAAAAATGTTTTTTTAAAAAAATCCCAATAATAAATTGGGTATTTACTCAATTCTTTTTCCGTTTTTTATATTTTTTTACAAAGAAAAATGAGGAAGTTTATACATGAAATTTTGATCATATTACAAACAATTGCTATTCAATAGTAGCTATATTGATCAAAAGACACTCTAACTTGCAGCTATTATTATTATAGAGTAAAAATACAAGTGAAAGCTACTTTCACAGTTATCAATTATTAGTGATGAATCTAAATCATAATAGTGGAGTGGTCAATCTGTAATATAACAATATCTCCATATAAAGGTGGAGCATTTCATTTGAACAACAAATACACCAAGAAGGAGGTTGTCCTTGTATACATCAATAAGAGATATACCTCCTGACTCTTGACTTCTCAACCATGTATCCACATAAAGATACGAATAAGGAAACAAATACTGAAATGAGAGATCTTCCAATTCAAGTGATATGTAGTTAGTTCCTACAGCATGAGCAGGAGGAGCATATATTTTCATAACTTGCAGAGAAATGATCTGCTGCTGATACCTTGGAAGATGACCGAGATGCCTCATCATGTCAAGCTTTAAAGCCAAGTCCAAAATCAAAGCCCTGATGTCATAGTAAGTTAGACAGAACTTTCTCAAAGCAGCAACGTTATGATCATCCAGAACATCAACTCTAGATGCAAAGTTCTTAACATGCAAACTCTCGTGAACCAAATGAGCAGTCGCAGAACCTATCTGACTTCGAATTTCATGTAGACTTAACTTGCCTACTTCCAGCACCTCTCTCAATATTCCAGCAGATATAACTTCTGCATCCATCTGCAATCACATTTACTATAAAGAAACAATAAACGGCAATGAAATTATGATACTCCAAGTGAGCTTGTAATATTTTCAGTAAGACTTTGTTTGGATAAAAATAATCTTCTATATACATTCGAGCTTGTAATATATTTCATTTGAACAACAAATACACCAAGAACAATCCTCATCAAATCAATCTCCAACAGACACAAGGAAGTGACTAGGAGTGAAACAGGCTATTTCAAGACACCACACAAATAAAAACATAATATACCACAATTCGAGTTTTTCTTTTCCTCTATGGGGAAAGTATGGCCAATTAACAAGAAACAGAGAAAAATGAAACAATGGAACCTTAACTCTAGCTAGTACACAAATAAGTAATCATCCCTCTAATGTTTTCATGTCCAAACACATGCATCAAATCCTAAGGAAGTTCTCACCAACCAACCATTGGCCTCACAGTCACTGCCATTACAAAAATAATGAAATGAATAAATTGAAGTCATCGAAGGAAAATAAATGATGACTTGATGGCATTAACAAAACTTAGATAACTTACTTTAAGAGATGCCAACTGCTCTTGCAATGCCTTATTGTGGCCTCTTACAGTGCTAAGCTGTTCAACAATACTTGATTTCTCTGTTTCCAGTCGATTATGCGCCTGATTAGTGGTTTCAAGATTTGACTGAAGACAACTATTGTGCGGCAGCAACCTATTATTGAACTCTTGCGATGTCTTGTACATTTCCTCGTTTGCAATGGCCTGCAAAAATCAACAAATTCAAAGGGAGGGGGGAAAGAGAAATGAGTCAATCTGCTGCCTGATGGTATCAAAAGCAAGATCCTACCTTCCTACGGGACTTGTGGACTTACAAATTTAAAAAGTAACCGTAATAACATAGAATTACCTTCTGCTCAACAGCTGATTTCACATTGGAAACTTTCTCAAGTTCAGTTGTAAGCGAAACGTTCATCCGCTCTGCTTCATTTCTGGCTTGTTTTTCTTTTCTACAACATTCAATCGCTTCCTAGTAGTCAAAAACAAAAGAAATAAGGTCATATGGCAAAATAAAACGTCACCCAGAATATCCAATCATAACATTGTGGCTAACAACAATACCAATTTATATGATTCTTCCTTTGCAATCTTCTCTTCTAAAGAGGAAATCGTCATTCTCAAATTCGATATAGCCTCATTCAATTCTACTATCTTAATTTTCAACTCATTCTCTGAGAAAACACAAATGTTTTTAGCCAAAACAAGACTAACAATTATCCTCAAGTTTAGATGATGGCATAATGCAAAATGATAAAACTATTAAGTACTTTGAATAGAAAGAACAATTTCTTTCAGAGTATTGAAAAACCCATTCCTTGATTATATTTGATTCCAAAGTAGTATTTTTAAACCATTGTAAATATAGCTTTGAATAATAAATACAAGCAGATTGACAATATAATTAATTCTAAAACAGATGACGATCCAAGAAGGAGAAAGCCTAAAACAGTCCTCCAAATATAAGTATTTTACTCTTTAGAAATACAAATACAGATTAAATACTTGATTAGCAAAAATTGTTAACTTCTTTAAATGAATAAGTTCAATTACCAAATCAATATGATACCCACAAAATCTTTACGCCCATTGCCATAAGCACAGCACCATAGGAATTCAGAGGCAGGTTTTTTACTAGATTGCAGATCATCTCAACCACCCTCTAAGACAAGTACAGTAAGTCATTACAAATATATAACATATACTAAGCAAGTGAATAGAAAGAGTAACTAAATATAAAACTAACCAAGGACAAATTCAAAATGAAAATTTACCAGACATTCTTTTCAGCCTGCTCATTTGTCGGGCCAATAGCATGGAATTGCATAGAGTTGCTAATGACCATCATTGCAAAACAACAGCCTACACATAGTAAGTAAATCTGTGAGAAAAAAACAGGGGCAAAGTCATGATACAAAAACAATGCAAGAATATGATACAAAAATACAAGAATTTTATAAAGCTTGGACTACATTCCTTCAAAATACATTTTAGCATAAGCAGCTTCAAGTTTCAGCAGGCTCATAAACAGGGCTTAATAAAACAGAATATCCAAAGAGGCAAAGAGTGAAGCAAAAACATATAGTAGTCCACATGCCAAAACATAATAATAAAAGAAAACTCTTGATAAATGTCGAGAGCATTATGATACTCAAAAGAAAGACTTAACCGGAGACCAAAAATATATGTGGCTTATTAACATTCTAATTTTCTCAAAATATTTGATAAGTTTACTACACAGCTGAAGAGGCAATGAAACCATCGACACTAAAAGACTATAAGCAAGATGGTAACTAAATTTGATCCACCAAATAATAATAAAAAAGGTACAAGTCCAATTAAGTCAAAATAAACTATCAATGACCAAATTCATCAGGACAATTGTTGAACAGATCTTATTGTTATTCAACACATTTAACCTCATTACACAATGCCATTAATGAGAAAAATCATACTGGACTGTTTTTAAGTGTTTATGACGCACCCATAAATAAATCATGAGAGAAGTTGCAACAATTAAAGCAACGACTGTATTCTTTAAAAAATCAAAGTGGAAATAAATAGTCAATGAAACAAACCAACTTACAGTGTTAAAGGACACCAATTCAATCAATGTGATATTAAAGTGTTACAAGCGCATTTATATAAATTTTGTGAAATTGCAAGAGTCTTTAGTATGTATGCTGCTTACTATATGACAGGAACTGTTTCTGTGTAGCTCATAAAATTGGTCAAACCAGTTCTAGCCAAATCTCAACTATTTATTGGCATTAGTATGCAATGCTCAAGATTAACAGTTTCATTTAGACTTCAAATCATAATTGGTTGAAATGAGACAGAAAGAACTAGAGTTATAATTAATTACAATCTTTACATGCACCCTCATTCATCTTAATGCTGTAACATGAGATGGAACTTGGAAGGTATAATTCATTTTAACTTCCATATTCCATATCTACTATGTGCACTAATCAAAGAAAAAAGTAATTTAGTTTCTCACATTCTTCTAAATTTCATATCACATTTTCTTAAACACCTTTCAAGCCTTTGGTGAGAATGAACTACTCTAATACTAATGAAATGCACATTATAATAATATTCTACATTCAAAATGTAAAGAGTATCAGAATATCTATTTGCTATAATCTCTTATAAAACAAAATCATTTTAGGAAGTGTATTTATTTGGACAGTGTTACTCATTCAATTAGTTTATAATCAGTTACGGCCGAATGGGGATCTTCTCACTTTTTTTTCAAAAGTCTTACATTCTCATTAGCTAATATTCTTATTTTCCTAGCAACATTCAAACCTAGATCATCTTTTTTATTCAAAGATGAATGCTATTAGGAAACTATCTAGCACATTTATCAGGAACATGTATCATCTTTATATTATAACATATTATTAATGAAAGAATCATGTAAATTGTGCCTAATTCAATATTTTTTCTTACTAACATGGTTTTGAATCATAAGGTCAGTGTTTGAAGTGAAGCACTCACTAAAGCAAAAAGAAAGACTTTGTTGGAGTTGAGTGTGACCCTTTGATGGTTTCATGGAATTCAACTAGCATGATTATGTATTGAGATTTGAGTCTAAGCTAATAATAAACCATTTACATGTTTGTAGGCCAGTTAAAAATATGTCTAGAATTGAATAATTAATTTATTTGTTAATTTTTGTAGCTAAAGTTCAAGAAATTTTTGTTTATGAGATCAATGAACGTGACAGAGGAAGTCCTGCATACCTTAGACTAAGTCAAAAATTAACAAACTCTCTTGGAGATTTAGTACCATTAAGCAACAAACTGTGCACAGGAAACTTAGGGAAAAGGTTAGGAATAACTTCAGGCTTATGAATACTGATCCAACATGAAGCTGAGACAAAGGGTGACAGATATGAAGCTATTTACAGCTTCAAATTTGGTGACTATGATCATATAATAATTCAAGGACCTTATTTAACATACCAAGATACATATCTAGTTGTTACAGAGGTTCTGGAAAGGTGTTTATGGACAAGTTAAACTTCAACAACTTGTGTTCCCATTTAAGCTATTCTACACTTTTTTCTTATAAGGTTAATTGCGGATTTACTTGGAAAGCCTGTTGAACCTTCTCCTGCTGCTAAGGCTACTGAGCCTCAGGCAGGTTTACCAAACTCCACAACAACTAATGGTTAAGTAGTGACTATGACTAATCAGAAATCACAAAGTTAAACCATTAATTTTGACTATTAATTAATAGGAATAACATGTAGTATTTTCCATCTATGTTAATCTTAATACTACCTAAGTAACTATTTGCCACAAATACAATTAGAACAATCAAAACCATCAAAATACACACATAGAAAAAACAAAATTCTAAACAAGAAAATAAGCTTTAATTTAGAATGTAAACCTTTGTGTAAAGTCCGAGCTTGGATCTATGTCAAACAACATGATTCTTTCTCCCACTACCTTCCTCAAAATCTAATTCTTCATATTAGCTCTGTTCATATTAGTTTTGTCTCGACATTTGCGACTGTCGGAAAGTTTGAAATACCTAATTTTTCATAAATTTCATATACCTAATTACCAATTACCTAATCTACCATATGATGAAAAATTGGAACAATAAATAAAAAATTCAACAGTAACGAAGTGAGTAACTGAACCTGAAGGTGATTTTGAAGGTTGTTTGAAGAATTTGAGGAGAATCTGAAGCTTACGTTGAACAAACGAGTTTGAATCTGAAGCTTAGGTTGAACGAACAAATAACGAACGAGTTTGAAAATCTGAATCTTAGGTGAAGACGAAGATTGAATAGCTTAGTGGAAGATGAAGATTGAATCTGAACGAAAATTGCAGCTTGTGTTTAACGAACAAACGAAGATTGGAAGAACAGAGAATCTGAGGATATTGAATTGGAAGCTTACTTACAAATCTGAATCTGAACTTGTGAAAACTTGTGATTGAATAGCTTAGGGTATGTCGAACTTGTTGATTCGTGAAAAATCAGCGGGTTATGGAAAAAAGAATAGGGAATGCTAGTGAAGATTCCACGGGCCACAATCCTCCAAATTTTAAACAAGCGACCTGTTGATTGAAACCGCCGCGGACCACACTAAAACCGCTGAGAATGGCCTGTCGGTATTTGCTTATTAGCGGCGGCGGTTGAAACCGCCGCAATAACGGTCGGCACATGCATGAGCGGCGGCGGTTCAGATTAAACCGCCTCTTTGTGCCTGTCGCTATACCCTTTTTTTCTTGTAGTGTTATTTAAGCTATAGTACATGTTTGATATTCAAATGTGTTTTGCTCCAATAAGGGCATCTCCAATGGGGAGAACTTGGATGATTGCTTAAGTAGTTTTTTGTGGGCCCAAATTGTGACATTGAAATTATAATAAGCAATCATGTTTGAACTCGCTAATTAATATTTTTTATTTACACTTGACCCACCAATTAAGATTGAATGTTAAAATATTATTTTTAATTGTTAAGTTCTAAGGAGAGAGAATGTTGCTTGAGGAACACTACAAGAAATATAATTTTTTGTAACAACTTTTTTTGTTAAAAGTTGTTACAAGTTGCTGGTAAAACTACCCAAGATAGTTTTGCCAGCGACCTATAATAAAAAAAGTTGTTGCCAAAGATCATATTTCTTGTAGTGGAAGCTCCAGAATCTATTTTTAAGCAATCTCACCTGCCTAGTCATCATACTCCAATGGTAAAAGTAAATAAGAGATGAAACTGTAACATTATTCTCTAATTTAATGAGAGTTGGTGAGAGGATCTCATGCTTGATTTTTCTTTGGTTATTGTTTGTCAGGGGCGTCCCGCACACATGTGCGGGATGTGCGACAACACCGGGCCTCTAAATTTTGAGGGCCTCAACTCAAAATTTTGAGGTCATATAATATTACTTATATATTATTTATACGCATAAAATATCAGATGTATATTAATAGATTAATTTTTAGGCCCTAAAATAATAGTTATATATTGTTAATGATCATAAAATTTCATATGAGTATCAATAGATTAGTTATCTATACTCGTAAATATAGTTCTAGTCCATTTTAATCTTTGTATAAAATTTAATCTTAGATTAGGATGTTCCTTTTTGACGTTATATACAAAGATAATTATTTTGTATTTTTTGTCCTTTTTTTTTTGAGGTATTTTTTTTTGTCCTATTTGATTTAATGCAATTGGTTTAATATTGATAATCTTTTTTGGGCTCTTAATATTGATAAGTTATATGTTTACAAGAATAAGAATGTTTATTTTTTAAAAAAAATTATATGCAATTTAAATCGATAATTTAATTTTTATTTTTTTTATTATTAAAGGGCCACTTTTATATTTTGCACAGGATCTCCAAAAACTTTGAGACGCCCCTGTTGTTTGTGAATTGACATTATCGTTTTGATGGTCATTGTGCTTAGAATCATATGATAGTGTGATTTATAATCACCTGTTGCAGATAGGTATTACTAGGGATCCATTACTAGGAAACTAGTTCTAGATTGACAACAATCAAGTGAAAGCACATGCATTCAAATTTTTGTAACATTTTTTTTTTCTTGTTACAATTTGTGTTCATTTTAATGCAGGTTACACAATCGAGGACGAATGAGAAATTGATTTGTGCATGACATGTGGAGTTGCTTTTAGTTATGGAGGAGTCGCGTTCAGCTCAAGAGAACCACATTTGCTTGGGTAGTAATTGTTTTGCGTTCAGCTCAAGAGAACCACATTTGCTTGGGTAGTAATTGTTTTGATTTATGGAGAGTTTTTTCTCTATGATGTAAATTATTAGTAGTATATTGTCGTTTTGAGAATTTGGTTGTAAATTCTCGATTTCAAGAACAAATATGTTAACACTAATGATGGTTTTTTTTTTAATTTCTTGTGATGAATATATGTAATACTTATGGATTCAATTAAAAAAATGTTTCATACAAAATGATTTATATGTGTGTGTATATCTAGTGAAAGAGAGAGAGAGAGAGAGTGAGAGAGTTTTTTGAATTACATCACAAATATTAGTGAGGGAATCTCAAATATGTCACACATATTATTCAGGGAATATGAAATATGTTATAAATTAGCTAGAAATATGAAATCTAAAATCTGTCATTAATTAGTGAGAGAATCTAAAATCTGTCATTAATTAGTGAGGGATATGAAATATGTCAAAAATTAGCGAGGGAAATTAAATTCATCACTACTTAGCTATAGAATTCCAAAAATAAATTTAATATTGTTGTTCAGTCACTATATGTGTTTGTGACGGAAATTTAACACATTAGCGACATATTTGTTCCCTCTCTAAAATTAATTTTTCTAGTAGTGTCGGTCGAATTCATTTCATTAGTTTAGTTTACTTTGAGTTTTACCACAAAATGTATTTTTAGCCTAATCAATTTAATCCTCGCAAAATGACTGATAAAACCCTATCAAATTGAATTAGTAACAAGGTTGAGACGATAGATTTTTTTATTTATTTATTTTATAGAATCAAATGATCGAACAAATAAAGTCATGCTAAGATTTGCCTCTCTAAAGCTTTAGAATAATAGTATTAATATATTATTTATTTTAAATTAAAAATAAAATTTAAATATTAGATAATTTACACATAATTTATTTTCTCTAATTCTCACTAGTTAAATATGACTATGGTCCTGCATTTCAATAACTAATAACACAACAACTATATGTTCATCAACATATTTGGTAAAGAAATAATATTTCTCTTATTTTTTTCACGTATTAAATATGACTTTTTAAATCATGCATGTCGTGTGAGATTGCATATTATATGTAATTGAAATACAAAGTGAGTGTATATTTTAAGCCATATTGTTTTATTTTATTTTTATGAAACTCCTTTTATATTATGTATATATTTTTGACAATATTAATGTATCTATTATTTATCAAATAACTTATTATATTTAAATGACCACAACTCTTAGCTCAAGAGCTGAAATGTAGAGATTGCTAGGTCAGACATCATTTCATCTATATACCAAAAAAAAAATTATTATATTTTAAAAATCACATAAATTTTGTAATATTATATTATTTTATCAAAATATAATTAATTATTTGTTTTGTTTCTTACTTGTTTTCAATTTAGATCATTTCCTTCTCTTTTCTCTCATTCCCTCTCCTAACTCTATATCTCTCTTAATTATATTATTCTTATTATTATTATTATTATTAATGAGGAGAGAGAATGAAATTGAGAGATGGAGGGTTAAGAGAGAGAAAAACAGAAAAAAGAAGGAGATGATTCAAATCCCTTATTTTCATCGGTTCTTTTGTATTTTTTTTTTTTGCACATTTATAAAAATAGAAGACATTGTTGGGAACACAGGAGCAAAAATTATTATACTCTTAATATACTCCATTTGTTCCACTCCTTAATTGTTAAGATATAAAATTAAACTTTTAAATTAACTAAAAAGAAAATTAAGTTTTTTTAATCGTTGGGTGAAAACTGCAAGTATAAGTGATTTTATTGATTTTATAGGGAGTTAAATTGTGTAAACTGGTTTTAATTTCAGATTTTACTCAAAGTGATTTTCGTTTCGATTTAACACGAAATTTATACCTAAAAACATAAAATCCATAGAGTTTACCATTTAAAACGAGATTTTAATAACTTTGGTTTCAACAATTATCAAGATCCAGTCTTTATATGATAAATATGTTCAACAATTATCAAGATCCAATCTTTCTTTTATCAATATTGCTCTGAAACGGGAACCGGCGGGTGGTTGCTCCATAACGTTCCCTTTCTCTTATCTCCAGATCCGGTCTTCCTTCACTTTTCCCTCCACTTTTTTTTTGACTATATTCGGATTCAACAATGAGCAAGATTCAGGCCTCTATTCAGTTTCGACAAAAGATCGGGTCTTTATTTTGTCAACAAGAAAAAATAAATCCAGTCTTTATTATAAGGCAAATACCCTATTATTGTACTCAATATCAATTTTACGCAATATCGATTCATATCTTCCGTTTGTTTTGAAGGAAATAAAGTGAGAGACAATTTTCCTCCCAACCAAATAGATACAATTTTACTCAATAATTTCCCCTTTATCTATTTTTTTAATTTAATTAATAAACGGATTAAAAAAAATTATAAAAACGAATTAAAAAAAAACACGATAAACGTGTCGCTTACTACTGTAACACTGTATAAATATCTTTGGCACTCTTTTTTTGTTGCAAAATTTCATTTCATTCCGTTCATCTTTCGCTCTCTTAATTCACATTTCAACTGTCTTGAACTCCGAAAATTGCAGATAATTGTAATCTTCTTTCTTATTAAATTTATAGATATGTTACTGTTTTGTGTTTTTTATTCTCCGTTCGATTTTTTTTATTTTAGCACAATTTTCAGATTTTTTTTATCATGGGGAGGAGAATTTTGTTTCTGAGGAGGAGGAGATTGATTCTGATGAGTACGCAGAAGAATCATCCTCCACATACTCATCAGAATCAATCCCCTCCTCCTCAGAAACAAAATTCTCCTCCTCATGATAAAAAAAATCAGAAAATTTTGCTAAAATAAAAAAAATCGAACGGAGAATAAAAAACACAAAACAGTAACGGATCTATAAATTTGTTGTGATGTTTCACATTCGACTGGCTCGTAAACTTCCCGACTTATATCCGAAATTTGAGGACAAGGTTCAAGTGAACCCGGCGGCAAAGATAGAGGATTATATGGTAATTAACTAAGTAATTATATAATAGTTAATTAAATAATTTAAGAGTAGAATTTATATTGTTATTTTGAGTATCGATTATATTATGTTATTTAGATTGGACTTTATGACCTTTAGGCCCATTTAGATTATGATCCATTAGAGCTATTATATATGTAAGTGCTTTGGCACACTTTAGAGAAATGAATAATCAATTGCAATCCTATTTTTCTTATTATTTTCCTTGCCCTAGTTTTCTTGCTTAGCTTTAATCCTATTTTTCTTAGGCTTAATTCAACATTTGGTCCCTTATATTTATTTTAAGTTTTAACTTGGTCCCTTATGTTTTAAAAGTTTCAATTTGGTCCCTTATGTTTATTTTAGGTTTCAATTTGGTCATTTTCAACAGTTTTGTCACATGTGGCAAACGATTTGCATACGTGGACAGACACGTGGACACCTTGACATTTGGACATGTGTCCAAATTAAACGATGTTAATGAAAAAACTTATGGAAGAGACCAACTTATGCAAACGGTGGAAACATAAAGGACCAAATTGAAATTCTTAAAACATAAGAGACCAAATTGAAAAATCTAAGATAAACATAAGAGACCAAATGTTAAATTAAACCATTTTTCTTATTATTTTCCTTGCCCTAGTTTTCTTGTTTAGCTTTAATTGTTTGAACATCGTGGGAAAGAACAAGGTTATCTAGATCTAGATTTTTTAGCTTTAATTTTTATTTATTAAAATGCAAAGATTTAAATTAAATAAATCCAGGGCATTGAAATGTTTATTTCCACGTGGCACTTAAATCTGAAAGGAACTTGAGATTGTCATCCGGACTCCATGGACTTATATATATACATATAGATAATTCGATAATTTTGTATAAAAAAAAGATAATTCGATAATTTAACATATAACTAAATTGAGTGTGGTTTCGGGTGTGAGTTTAAGGGTGCGTTTGATCTGCTAAAAAATAGGGGATTGAACATGATAATTTTTGTTGTACCATGTTTGATTCAGAAACTGACTATGAGAATCTCAAATATGTCACAAATATTATTGAGGGAATATGAAATCTGTCATTAATTAGTGAGAGAATCTAAAATATGTCATTAATTAGTGAGGGATATGAAATATGTCATAAGTTAGCGAGAGAAATTAAATTCATCACTAATTAGCGACAGAATTCCAAAAATAAATTTAATATTGTTGTTCAGTCACTATATATGTTTGTGACGGAAATCTAACACATTAGCGACAGATTTGTTCCCTCTCTAAAATTAATTTTTCTAGTAGTGTCAGTCGAATTCATTTCATTAGTTTTGTTTACTTTGAGTTTTACCACAAAATATATTTTTAGCCTAATCAATTGAATCCTTGCAAAATGACCGATAAAACCCTATCAAATTGCATTAGCAACAAGGATGAGATGATAGAATTAGAATCAAATGATCGAACAAATAAAGTCATGCTAAGATTTGCCTCTCTAAAGCTTTAGAATAATAGTATTAATATATTATTTATTTTAAATTAAAAATAAAATTTAAATATTAGATAATTCACACATAATTTATTTTCTCTGATTCTCACTAGTTATAAATATGACTATGGTCCTACATTTCAATAACTAATAACACAACAACTATATGTTCATCAATATATTTGGTAAAGAAATAATATTTCTCTTATTTTTTTCACGTATTAAATATGACTTTTCAAATCATGCATGTCGTGTGAGATTGCATATTATATGTGATTGAAATACAAAGTGAGTGTATATTTTAAGCCATATTGTTTTATTTTATTTTTATGAAACTCCTTTTATATTATGTGTCTATTTTTGACAATATTAATGTATCTATTATTTATCAAATAACTTATTATATTTAAATGACCACAACTCTTAGCTCAAGAGCTGAAATGTAGAGATTGTTAGGTCAGACATCATTTCGTCTATCTACCAAAAAAAAGTTATTATATTTTAAAAATCACATAAATTTTGTAATATTATATTATTTTATCAAAATATAATTAATTATTTGTTTTGTTTCTTACTTGTTTTCAATTTAGACCATTTCCTTCTCTTTTCTCTCATTCCCTCTCCTAACTCTATATCTCTCTTAATTATATTTTTTTTCTTATTGTTATTATTATTAATTAGGAGAGAAAATGAAATTGAGAGAGATGGAGGGTTAAGAGAGAGAAAAACAGAAAAAAGAAGGAGAGGATTCAAATCCCTTATTTTCATCGGTTCTTTTGTATTTTTTTTTTTTTTTCACATTTATAAAAATAGAAGACATTGTTGGGAACACAAGAGCAAAAATTATTATACTCTTAATATACTCCATTTGTTCCACTCCTTAATTGTTAAGATATAAAATTGAACTTTTAAATTGACTAAAAAAAATTAAGATTTTTTAATCGTTGGGTGAAAACTGCGAATTTAAGTGATTTTATTGATTTTATAGGGAGTTAAATTGTGTAAACTGGTTTTAATTTCAGATTTTACTCAAAGTGATTTTCGTTTCAATTTAACACAAAATTTATACCTAAAAACATAAAATCCACAGAGTTTACCATTTAAAACGAGATTTTAATAACTTTGGTTTCAACAATTATCAAGATCCAGTCTTTATAAGGTAAATATGTTCAACAATTATCAACATCCAGTCTTTCTTTTATCAATATCGCTCTGAAACGGGAACCGGCGGGTGGTTGCTCCATAACTTCCCTTTTATCAATATATTTTTTTTTGTTTATGTCGTATGATTCAAGTGGTTGATATTAGATTTCAAATTTAATGATCGTGCATTTGATTTTGTTATTCTATGAATGTGTTGTTCGAATTTTTATTTCTTTTAGTATAATCTTATTCAAATTCTCAAAAAGAAGTTGATTATCCATCTTCACATTCTGACACTGAGTCCTCATCGGTCAATTGCCACTTATAAGCTTAAGTAACACAGAAGCAATTATCAATACGGGATAGGGTCCAGCTAACCATCTCCAACCACTATAACAATACTAAAAAAATCAATTCAACATATACATGAACATTCAATACCCGAGTTTGATTTTTAGTGGAGACAACTGTTGGCTATACTTTTATTATCTCGCAGCCGAAACTTTGAATTATCGGGGTCTCATTTCTTAGGAACCAAAGGATTAATAAAAATTAATATAGTTTTCCTGGTTACATGTTTAGTTATTGGAAGTTTAGATCAACACAACGGAATTTTATGAGTCAAGATTAAATCCCTAACCTTTTATTTATGAGGATCAAATATCTTACTATTTAGACCAATTTATTATTTATTTTTTTATGATAGATGATTATCTTAGTATATATGGATAATGTTGACAATTTTGCATATTTGGTCGGTGCTGGAAAATGACTTATCGGTTGTCAACCAACTAAACCTCATTTTTAGTTCTTTAATTTCCTCATTTATATTGTCTTGTGTACTGAATAGTTATGCAAATTATGATTGATAGCCTCATTTTGAAGCAGATGAAACTCGTGAAACAGAATGGAAGAGTTAATGTGTTGCAACTGTTGCTAGTACTGAAGTAGAAGAAACTTCTCAAAAGTGGAAGAGCCTGGATTTTTATAAGTCAAAAAGTCTTGCTCATAAAAACATACAGCTAAATAATGTTTGAACATCAAAATTGAACAACAAATATGTCATTTTGTTTTTGAGATATAATTTTTGAAAGAACATATGTTATACAGCCTGGATATATATGATATAAGAACATATGTTGTATCCAATCTAATTTGAACATAACACAACTAAAACACAAAACTGGCCGGTGACAATGGATCCATCATTCATCACTGCCTGCTGTAGAGAAAGAAAAAAAAAAATTAAAGACTTGTTTGATTTGAGGATAAAATTTTATTTTTACTCATATTATGAAATTATATCCCTTTGTTTTTTTCACTTTACTTCATACAAAAGTTTAAAATAAATTGAAAACAAAGTACTTTACAATTTTATAATTGATATGAAAAATAGAACATAGTCTTCTCAAAGCAGACATGCCTTTAGTATTAGTTTGTAAATTACACTGCTGAGTTTAGTACAACAAATTCTAGGGAAGAAAAGTTACATTAACAATTTATTGCCAACCGACAAAATTCAACAAAAATTTGCTAGATCTCAAGATTGTGAGAATGAATGGTAGATTGTTTGTTTCATCTGCTTATGTGGTTCAATATCCTTTCTTGAAAACCAAGTCATTGATTTATTTGTTCATGGTAATTGTCAATAGTTGTTGCCATTAACAAATGTTATGTCGTCCTCTGTTATATGCATCAATCCTCGATCTTTTCTGCCGCTTGCTTGGTTTTTGTCAGGTTGACCTCGCTGTTTGTTGACAAAAAGAAAAAAACGATTTTAACTAACAAGTTGACTAATGGTGGCATTATCAGCAAGAACCAGCCAATTGAATTACTTTGCTACTGACCTTTCTCAATACGAATGACATGTACAGATATGCTGCATCCCATTCATCAGCTGATAGTGTACCTGATAAAGAAATATGTCCCTTAATTAATCTATGAAGTATTGACATAGGCACAGATATCGGACAAGACACTAACACCGACACGTCAAAACCAGTAATAATTTGAGAAAAATAGAATAATTGAATGTAACCACATGTATCGGTGTCGTGTCGTACAACAGACACACCTTCAATAAAAGGGAAAAGTATTGTTTAAAGAAATCTAATGGAAATTGAAATAGCATAGGTACAAAGGGTTACCCTGATCTTGGTTGCCATCCCCCAATGCACCAAGTCTTCGCATGAGCTCCACAAATTCCGGTCGTTTCATATACTCATGGACAAATTCATGCGAGTTTTTTGCAAAAACGAGCTCAAAATCATACTGCAAATTTAATCACACTCCAATGTGAAACCTATAAGTTTTAATTTTAGTTGAAGGGGGAGGGCCCGAGGGGAACTCAGGGTGGACCGGATTAGGAAAAAATTTGCAGTTTTGCAGGCAGTAATATATATATATACCTCTTCAGCTAACGACTTGAAAACATGAAAGGGTACAATCCATTCAGGACAATCAACAGCATCCTGCAACAAAAGGCAACATCTTAAATGGTGGCATAAGTTTTAAAATAAGGGTGTAAATAAACCGAGTTATTCGTGATCTCTTCGAGCACGACATGTTAAATGTTTGACCAAGCTCGTGAAGCTAAATTTGAGATTGACCTTGATCATTTATATGAATCAAGTTCAAGTGTTACATATACTACTACAATACTACTTACATAGGCTCTCACTTCTTAACCCAAAGACAAAACTATATTATGATCATATTATGAATAACATTATGAAAGGAACTACTCTACCAATAAGTTGATGATACTGATTTCTTAGTCATTCTTACTTAAAATATGGAAATAATAGAACTTTATTGAGACTTAAGAGCTACGTTGCATGAATACAGGTACAGTGCCAGAAGCCAGTACTGAGTATGAGTACGGTAACGGGATACAGGATTTCTAGAAAAACAAAGGTACGGGACAGGTACTTTAAAAATATACAAGGAAATGTTTTTCATAAATATAGTATTTAACAATAAATATATAAGGAAGTGTCTTTCATAATTTAATACATCATATATCAAAATTGAATTGGCAAATTAATATATAGAATACAGAAATTTAGGATAGAAAGAAGATATTATTATATTAACATAACAGGAATCGGGAAAATGTTACTTATAGTAAAAAAATAGGGGGATAAATATACAATATAATAGGAAAAGTATCAACATGGTCAAAAAAAAAAAAAGAGAAAACTTAATTTCATATTTTTTTGTAGTAAAAGACAATTATTTATTTATTTATTTATCAGACCGCAGGTACCTAATCATAAAGTTATCAATTTTTTATCAACCGGATTATGAAAATGTAAAGGTATAAATAATATATATAAAAATTAGTTAGGCTCGTTTGAATAAAGGAGTCAAGCTCAAGCATTACTCTGTTTAACAAGTTAAACTCAAACTTTTAGTTAGACTCGTTTAAAAAAAATGAACTAAGATTAAGCAGCATATTTTATTTTTACAAATTAAGCTCAAGCTTCTTTGTCCAAAAAAAAATAAAAGGTTCAACTTTCAAGTACACAGTTCAGCTCGACCTTTACATTCCTAGTTAAAAATCTGCAAGTGACGTTAAAGGGATTTGAACAAGTAACAAATGTGCTGCTAAATGATAGCTTAATATGTAAGTGTTCCTTTTGCTAATGCATCTTATAGTAACTTGACATGCAATCTCCTAATCAGCCTTGTATTATAGGTAAACAACTACTAGAAAAATGAGAAGAGTAAAAAGAAACAATACCTCTAAATGGAATGTGTACTTTATTCCAAAGGGGTTGGAAGCTTTGAATTTCTGAATCACAGGAGAAATTTGGTTAGAAGTAATATTCACAAAATCATTCCCACAATTATAAAGGTTGCACACACAATAAAAACTGGTGAAGCAGAAGGATCGGGGAGAAGAAAATCACCTTATCAGAATATTCTTCGTCAAACCGAATCCAGTAGACACTGTTACCAAAAGTCAACCCTTCAGCTGCATATTTACATCAGATTTTCATCAGATTTGGTTTTAAATTAAAACAACAATAATCACAGTGCGTTATCTAGCTAAATGAGATCAGCTACATAGATCAATTGATATCATATAACTTCATCAGCAACTAAATTTATTTAGAATTGGATGTGCATCAAAAACCTTCTCTAAGCTTCTTGATAATCACATTAGCATCTGGCATAGTTCCAATAAAAATGCCTCCTGGACGAAGTAAAGCTGACACATTAGCCAATGCTCGCCGAGCACGTGCCTCTGTAGACCAGGAGTAATGCAATGCAAACTGCAGCATTTAAAATGTTTACTAGATTAGAAATCAAAACTTACAAGATGAATATAAGTTCATAATCCATATGTAGTGAACTAAAAGAGTGTAAACAGTATGCCAATATTGCTTGTACTGACAAAACAGCGGTAATTTTTCTTGTTGAAAAGAAAAAAATAGACCACATCAAGAATATAAATATAAATGATTGACATATCACGGAACTTACATGTTTCTTTCATTTGTATTTGGGAAAAGGTAGTAGAATAGGGACTTTGAAAAAACAAATCTAGACTCAAAGAAATGCATACAGATATTTAACAAGAAATATGGACCAAAAGTTGATGCAGAAAAACAAGGTAGTTTCTAGCAGGGACCACTTCTGAAAACATCACATTTACTAATAGTAGCACGCATCATATTTTTTTCTTTCTGCATAAATACACAGAATGGTCTATATTAACACAAGACTGCATCATTTACCTGACAACTACAAATATCAAAAGGAGCATCATCCGCAAGAACTTTGTCCAAGCGAACCTGAAATTTTAAAAACAAATACATAAATAGCTATTGAAGCTTGAAAAAGACAAGACCACTTTCTCTAGATGACTTGATATTTAAATAATTTAATTTACTGGTTTTGATGTTTATGTGCCAATTGCCAAGAGTCATGGAAGTAGAGTATGCTAACAACACTTGTGCAACAAGAAGAAACAGCAACAGAGAAAGAAAAAAATTATTGAGAAAGAGAGTGTTTCAAAATCTACTGCTTCAACTTTACCAAAGCACATTTATGATCATTTTGATTAGAGTGATTTGAGGAGAATAAATTTCAGGGAAAGAGAAAAGGTTGTGAATGAATGTAAGTATTTATTTTTACAATATCTTCCATTTTCATACCATTCTCAATTTGTTACCAAACAAACCATCAATGTCAGTAAGAATAAACAGAGATGAAATGTAAACTTCACAACATAAAGTTACCAAGCATAAAGCAAAGATTTTTTCCGTATAGAAATGTTAATCACACCTCGTAACAATCTCCGCATAAGAGGCGAGCAGGAAATGAAAACTTTTTACGCCGTTGATGATGATCAGCATCACCATTGTAACGGGTACGGCAATCTTTGATCTGCACAGATTGTTGAGCTCAGACTACAAATATAAGGACAATTGCAAATAGTTTGGCAAAATAAGGTATACAATATTTCACTAAAATTAGGAGAATATATAGCTTACAATGGAAAATTTGCTGCCACTAGCAAGAACTTAAAAAATATCTACCAGTGTTTTACAATTTGAAATAGAAATAGTGAAGTTTACTAAGAACATATAAATGTGTCGTTATTGTCATGTGAAGAAATTGAAATTAACATTATATGTAGTCTAAAGCAAGACTTTGTAAATAATATTATGAAAAATATAAGGTGAATGAAAAGTGTATACTTAATTTGTTATGTAGAAATGGCTTGAATGATCAAGTTGAAAAAGCTTTATTCAACATGTTAGTATGATTTGATGGAAGTGATAACCAGATACGAAAAATCAGGGCAGAAAATTTTAACACTTACTGAACCTTCAGCAATGTCAATACCAACATAATAACCAATTTTGGCCTTGTCCCATTTGATAAGATCACCGCCCTGGTGGAAGAAAAAAAATGAAAGCTAAGCCAAGAAACTGAATATGGGTTGTGATATATAAACAACAGCTGAAAACCATTAATACCTTGCCACAGGCAAGGTCAAGTACTGCATCTCCTCGGCGAGCATAAAGCTGAATTAAGACGCTCTTAATCTGTTAAATAACAAAACCGACAAAACCATTATTAAAAAATCATGTAATACAATGGCGACAACAAAATCATATACTATAAAAAACAAACATACCCAATTATTAAGTTTCTTCAAATGAATTATTGGACTAGCCTCTCGTTCTTCAAGAGTCTGGTTCGATCTAGCACTGTAATGATCAGCTACTTTCCGAGCAAAATTCTTTGTGGTTTCATCCTCCAGGAAATTTCCATCACCTACGGTAATTAATAACTCATCAATCATCATACACTTTCAAAGATGTAGAAGCGATGATCTACTTCTAGTTCTTTCTAGGGTTTCAAATAGCGGTCACAGAAAACGATTAAGTCACGCCAAGGTCCTTGATATGGTAGAGAATTCCAGTTAAATGCGGCCAATGTAACCTCAATTACAGCCCCGACATAAAAAGACCCGTCATGCCACAGCCCAAATTGCATTTAAATGCAGCCGATGCAACCTCAATTACAGCCTCCAACATAAAAAGACCTGTTACACCACCACGGCCCAAATTTCCGCAATGGCCCTTGATAAGGTATAGAATTGCAGTTTAATGTGGCCGATGCAACCTCAATTACAGCCCCCAACATAAAAAGACCCGTTATGCCACGGCCCAAATTTCCGCAATGGCCCTTGATAAGGTAGAGAATTGCAGTTTAATGCGGCCGATGCAGCCCCAAACATAAAAAGACACGTTATGCCACGGCCCAAATTTCCGCAACGGCCCATGATAAGGTAGAGAATTGCAGTTTAATGCGGCCGATGCAACCTCAATTACAGCCCGAACATAAAAATACCCGTTATGCCACGGCCCAAATTTCCGTAACGGCCCTTTTATTTTTAAAATAAAATTCGCGTTCTTTCCTTTACAAATGAATCATACATACACTTCATATTAAGGAAACTAATACCACAGAATTAGGTTAACTAGGATTTACATTAAATTATTAATTCAGCAAAGCACAATGTCACATTTTTTTAATCAAATACATAACATACACTACCAACAACATTGATAATTATTCATTACACAGTTGAAGAAGCACAAAACCTCTACACTTAACTTCACTTTTCAAACCTAGCTTATTATATTAAAAAACAAGGGTCGATTTTAATTTTAATTAGTATAATTCTTAACTAATTTTAATTAAGTTAAAACCATTGCCCAAAACAAAAGCTGAAATTGGAATCCAAACCCTTAGATCGATCTAAGAGTAAATCGCAATTGAAATGGTAAACGATAGAAGAAACGGGGAGGTGCAAAAAGCAATAATAACAAAGTTAGGTAATTACCTTGAGAATTATGTCTAGGTTTAGAATGAGGTGGACCGAGTGAAGTTGAAGGAGATTCTCCGTACCCTCGTTTCATTGAAAGCTAAACTTGATGATGATGATGATGATGATGATGATGATGATGATTGAGAAGGTGAAAAAACAGAGTAACTGTTAGGTATGGTGATTGATTTTGAAGGGATAAACGGCCGGCAATATGACGCGGAGAGACTGATGAGGGATAATCGTGCGACGGCGACGGTGAGGGAGTGAATGTGACGATGGATGGAACACTTTGGGCTTGTGTTTGGTTAAAGCTTAGGGTCTGTTTGGTTCAATTGAGAAGGAGGGGAGGGGAGGGGAGGTGAGGGGAGGGATTTATTATGTTGACAAAATTATCCTTATTTTTTTATTAAAATTCAAAATTATCCTTGTTGAAATATTAAAATTCTAGGTTTTATTTTTTTTTTACAACAAAAAAAATTTAGGTTTTCTACCCATTAGATTTTTTTTTTGTTATATATCCATTAAATATTTTTTTTGACGTAATATATCCATTATAATTTAATCCTTATTTTGAGTTTATAAGGTTAAGAGTAAAAAAATAAATTACTTCTCCAAAATTTAAAATATTCCCTCACCTCCCCTCCAAAAACTTCGAACCAAACGGACCCTTAATGATGAGAATATAGCGACTTGGATCTTCTCCTTCACTAATTCTCTTCATCTCTAAATATTGACCCTTAGATAAATCAAATGGTCAAAAGTTAAAAACGAAAATGAGTTTTTTTTTTTATTATTAGAAAAAAAGAAAAAAAAGAGAATAAGTTATGAATAATAGAATATCTTCAAACCGCAGTAAAGAAATTAGAACTTAGGTGTCATTCATGAAAACTTTTATTTCATTCATGAGAACTTTCAAAGTAGCTTTCAAGGACACGTTGGTTTAAGATTTGTAGCATGTATTGCTTGATATTAAGGTTTGTGGATTTCGTGCAGAGAAGTTTGGTGTCATGATTCTTGGTGGTTCTGCATAATCTGATACAACAATTTTTATTGTAATAGTATATTCTGTACAGTCTTGTGGTGACATGACTCATTGAGTTTCCCTTAAAAAAATTGGATGATATTCTCATTCATAATTATAGATTAGGACATTTCGTCACATATTTTATTGTTTTATATACTTTTATATATTAAAAGTTTTTCCAGCCTAATATTAACATTGTAGCGTGTTTTTAAACTAAGATATGACATTGTTATATTAGCTTTGTTGGAAGAGTCCTCCACAAGAGTTTGAAATTACGACCAATTAAGATGTGTCTTTCAGGGCCAAGATTCTTAGCTTTAGGAACTTAATTCTGTTTATTTATCAAATTATTTTATTTTAATTGTGCCTAAAAAATCTATAAAAATATTGCTTCTTTTTTTTTTTTATTACTTTTAAGTAAATGAACATTACAAATTAATTTAAAAAGTCACCCGCCTTTTGGTATTTCGATGTTCAAGTTAACCCTCTTAGAATTGGAATTTTATGTATTACCTTTGAAATAAAACTTTGACTAAAGAATCATCATATTATACTTTTAATAGATAAATAAATGTGTTGTCACATCTTTGATGTATTATTTATACGTTTATTATTTTTCATCATTTCATTACTTTTGTTTCTCTTATACGATTTTCCCATGTCTATTACGAAAAGCTAAAATATAAATAAATAAATAAATAAATAAATATAATAGAATTGTGGTGTTTTCAAAATGGCTTCTTTTAGGATTTTCCCATGTCTATTACAAAAAGCTTCTAGTAAAATGGCTTCTTATAACTTCTAAGCGTTAAAAACTTTAATTAACAAAATATGCAAATCTATATATAAAGCGATAAAAATTTATTTATGAAATGCAAAATAAGAAAAATATGGCTCAAATTTCCATGTTTATTTATGCTTTGATCGTATTTTTTTCTATGTATGGTTATAAGCTGAGTACGTCATTTTTCACACAATTTTCAAATTCATCTTATTCACATATTATATAACCTCTTAGTAACTTTCTATTTTCTTATATGACAATGCAGCTGATATTCCTTGTAAATCTGTCAGTGATTGTCCAGAAGCGGTACGTCGTTTTGTTTGGCAGTGCAATGACAAGAATTTTTGTAAGTTAATTACGTTTATACCTTTTAGAATATAATTGTTTTGGTGATTGTCATTTGTACTTTTATAATTTATTTCAAAATTTGATGTATGTTATATGAAAAATTAACTATATGTCAAATTGACAATCAATAGAAGCAAACAGACAGGCATTCACTGTGGTTTTCATCGGTCACTATAAGTTAATTTTTTTTTAAAAAATAATTACTTAGCAAAGTTTGTCGTAGATGACTTTGCTTTAAATAAAATTGTAAGTGACTCATTTATGTAATTGTTTTGAAAACTACAATCCTTTTGGTAATTCAATTGAAAATCTACTCCCTTTTAGTAAAAAAATCTCATGCATCATTATTGGTGGTGAATGGTTTTCCATTGTCCCATTTTGGTTTGATCATGATAAATATCATGTTGTCGGAATCGTACAAAAGTTTTGAAGTATTTTATTGCTTGATTGAAATTGAAAATTAGTTAAACACTTATTCTATTCACGAGAAATTAGAAGACTAAAAGATATTAACATGAGATTGGTCAAAAAAAAATATTAACATGAGATATAAATGTGAGGGAAATTAAAATGATTCATTAGTTGAACTGTTCTTACACAAACTCCATATAGATAGGAGTGAAATATGGCTATAAAAGCTATTACAATGAATAAACTAGTAACCTCTTGTTAGAAATCACGGGAGCGAAGAGATGAAGATCACATTCATAAGAGAAGTAAGCTTGAGAGCTTGATATGAAGGAAATCTTCATAGTATTCATATTGAATTGTTGAAAAAAGATGGATGAAAAGTGTACAGAGTAATCCTATTTATATGACCTAATTACATCAACTAGTGAATAACCAACTATATAACTACTTCTTAACTAACTAACTAATTAACATCAACAAACAAACTAACTATCGTTATCTTTAACACTTCTCATCAACATTTACTTGATGTAATTGAAGGATACATGTGAATCATCTTGGAAAGTCCAGTATTAAAAACATGACCTAATCTAAAGTGCCAAATGGCATATAAATAGGAATAGTTTGATGGTGATTAACAACATTGTTTATGGAAATAAAAGGAAAACTAAAACTAGCTTGAGGAGCAAGAAACGAATCATTGACTTGAAGTTTGTATAATCCATCCACATGATCACCCAAACCAATCATCCTCTTGAAATTCACATCCTCTAAAACACAATTTGTATCATTAAAATGTATAGAACAATGAAGAGAATTACAAAGCTTAGCAACAAATATCAGGTTTAGGTTTAAAGCAGGTGATTAGAGTACATGGTTAAGATAGAGTAGGTGAAAAAGAAATGTTAACATTGTGGCTAACAACAATACCAATTTATATGATTCTTCCTTTGCAATCTTCTCTTCTAAAGAGGAAATCGTCATTCTCAAATTCGATATAGCCTCATTCAATTCTACTATCTTAATTTTCAACTCATTCTCTGAGAAAACACAAATGTTTTTAGCCAAAACAAGACTAACAATTATCCTCAAGTTTAGATGATGGCATAATGCAAAATGATAAAACTATTAAGTACTTTGAATAGAAAGAACAATTTCTTTCAGAGTATTGAAAAACCCATTCCTTGATTATATTTGATTCCAAAGTAGTATTTTTAAACCATTGTAAATATAGCTTTGAATAATAAATACAAGCAGATTGACAATATAATTAATTCTAAAACAGATGACGATCCAAGAAGGAGAAAGCCTAAAACAGTCCTCCAAATATAAGTATTTTACTCTTTAGAAATACAAATACAGATTAAATACTTGATTAGCAAAAATTGTTAACTTCTTTAAATGAATAAGTTCAATTACCAAATCAATATGATACCCACAAAATCTTTACGCCCATTGCCATAAGCACAGCACCATAGGAATTCAGAGGCAGGTTTTTTACTAGATTGCAGATCATCTCAACCACCCTCTAAGACAAGTACAGTAAGTCATTACAAATATATAACATATACTAAGCAAGTGAATAGAAAGAGTAACTAAATATAAAACTAACCAAGGACAAATTCAAAATGAAAATTTACCAGACATTCTTTTCAGCCTGCTCATTTGTCGGGCCAATAGCATGGAATTGCATAGAGTTGCTAATGACCATCATTGCAAAACAACAGCCTACACATAGTAAGTAAATCTGTGAGAAAAAAACAGGGGCAAAGTCATGATACAAAAACAATGCAAGAATATGATACAAAAATACAAGAATTTTATAAAGCTTGGACTACATTCCTTCAAAATACATTTTAGCATAAGCAGCTTCAAGTTTCAGCAGGCTCATAAACAGGGCTTAATAAAACAGAATATCCAAAGAGGCAAAGAGTGAAGCAAAAACATATAGTAGTCCACATGCCAAAACATAATAATAAAAGAAAACTCTTGATAAATGTCGAGAGCATTATGATACTCAAAAGAAAGACTTAACCGGAGACCAAAAATATATGTGGCTTATTAACATTCTAATTTTCTCAAAATATTTGATAAGTTTACTACACAGCTGAAGAGGCAATGAAACCATCGACACTAAAAGACTATAAGCAAGATGGTAACTAAATTTGATCCACCAAATAATAATAAAAAAGGTACAAGTCCAATTAAGTCAAAATAAACTATCAATGACCAAATTCATCAGGACAATTGTTGAACAGATCTTATTGTTATTCAACACATTTAACCTCATTACACAATGCCATTAATGAGAAAAATCATACTGGACTGTTTTTAAGTGTTTATGACGCACCCATAAATAAATCATGAGAGAAGTTGCAACAATTAAAGCAACGACTGTATTCTTTAAAAAATCAAAGTGGAAATAAATAGTCAATGAAACAAACCAACTTACAGTGTTAAAGGACACCAATTCAATCAATGTGATATTAAAGTGTTACAAGCGCATTTATATAAATTTTGTGAAATTGCAAGAGTCTTTAGTATGTATGCTGCTTACTATATGACAGGAACTGTTTCTGTGTAGCTCATAAAATTGGTCAAACCAGTTCTAGCCAAATCTCAACTATTTATTGGCATTAGTATGCAATGCTCAAGATTAACAGTTTCATTTAGACTTCAAATCATAATTGGTTGAAATGAGACAGAAAGAACTAGAGTTATAATTAATTACAATCTTTACATGCACCCTCATTCATCTTAATGCTGTAACATGAGATGGAACTTGGAAGGTATAATTCATTTTAACTTCCATATTCCATATCTACTATGTGCACTAATCAAAGAAAAAAGTAATTTAGTTTCTCACATTCTTCTAAATTTCATATCACATTTTCTTAAACACCTTTCAAGCCTTTGGTGAGAATGAACTACTCTAATACTAATGAAATGCACATTATAATAATATTCTACATTCAAAATGTAAAGAGTATCAGAATATCTATTTGCTATAATCTCTTATAAAACAAAATCATTTTAGGAAGTGTATTTATTTGGACAGTGTTACTCATTCAATTAGTTTATAATCAGTTACGGCCGAATGGGGATCTTCTCACTTTTTTTTCAAAAGTCTTACATTCTCATTAGCTAATATTCTTATTTTCCTAGCAACATTCAAACCTAGATCATCTTTTTTATTCAAAGATGAATGCTATTAGGAAACTATCTAGCACATTTATCAGGAACATGTATCATCTTTATATTATAACATATTATTAATGAAAGAATCATGTAAATTGTGCCTAATTCAATATTTTTTCTTACTAACATGGTTTTGAATCATAAGGTCAGTGTTTGAAGTGAAGCACTCACTAAAGCAAAAAGAAAGACTTTGTTGGAGTTGAGTGTGACCCTTTGATGGTTTCATGGAATTCAACTAGCATGATTATGTATTGAGATTTGAGTCTAAGCTAATAATAAACCATTTACATGTTTGTAGGCCAGTTAAAAATATGTCTAGAATTGAATAATTAATTTATTTGTTAATTTTTGTAGCTAAAGTTCAAGAAATTTTTGTTTATGAGATCAATGAACGTGACAGAGGAAGTCCTGCATACCTTAGACTAAGTCAAAAATTAACAAACTCTCTTGGAGATTTAGTACCATTAAGCAACAAACTGTGCACAGGAAACTTAGGGAAAAGGTTAGGAATAACTTCAGGCTTATGAATACTGATCCAACATGAAGCTGAGACAAAGGGTGACAGATATGAAGCTATTTACAGCTTCAAATTTGGTGACTATGATCATATAATAATTCAAGGACCTTATTTAACATACCAAGATACATATCTAGTTGTTACAGAGGTTCTGGAAAGGTGTTTATGGACAAGTTAAACTTCAACAACTTGTGTTCCCATTTAAGCTATTCTACACTTTTTTCTTATAAGGTTAATTGCGGATTTACTTGGAAAGCCTGTTGAACCTTCTCCTGCTGCTAAGGCTACTGAGCCTCAGGCAGGTTTACCAAACTCCACAACAACTAATGGTTAAGTAGTGACTATGACTAATCAGAAATCACAAAGTTAAACCATTAATTTTGACTATTAATTAATAGGAATAACATGTAGTATTTTCCATCTATGTTAATCTTAATACTACCTAAGTAACTATTTGCCACAAATACAATTAGAACAATCAAAACCATCAAAATACACACATAGAAAAAACAAAATTCTAAACAAGAAAATAAGCTTTAATTTAGAATGTAAACCTTTGTGTAAAGTCCGAGCTTGGATCTATGTCAAACAACATGATTCTTTCTCCCACTACCTTCCTCAAAATCTAATTCTTCATATTAGCTCTGTTCATATTAGTTTTGTCTCGACATTTGCGACTGTCGGAAAGTTTGAAATACCTAATTTTTCATAAATTTCATATACCTAATTACCAATTACCTAATCTACCATATGATGAAAAATTGGAACAATAAATAAAAAATTCAACAGTAACGAAGTGAGTAACTGAACCTGAAGGTGATTTTGAAGGTTGTTTGAAGAATTTGAGGAGAATCTGAAGCTTACGTTGAACAAACGAGTTTGAATCTGAAGCTTAGGTTGAACGAACAAATAACGAACGAGTTTGAAAATCTGAATCTTAGGTGAAGACGAAGATTGAATAGCTTAGTGGAAGATGAAGATTGAATCTGAACGAAAATTGCAGCTTGTGTTTAACGAACAAACGAAGATTGGAAGAACAGAGAATCTGAGGATATTGAATTGGAAGCTTACTTACAAATCTGAATCTGAACTTGTGAAAACTTGTGATTGAATAGCTTAGGGTATGTCGAACTTGTTGATTCGTGAAAAATCAGCGGGTTATGGAAAAAAGAATAGGGAATGCTAGTGAAGATTCCACGGGCCACAATCCTCCAAATTTTAAACAAGCGACCTGTTGATTGAAACCGCCGCGGACCACACTAAAACCGCTGAGAATGGCCTGTCGGTATTTGCTTATTAGCGGCGGCGGTTGAAACCGCCGCAATAACGGTCGGCACATGCATGAGCGGCGGCGGTTCAGATTAAACCGCCTCTTTGTGCCTGTCGCTATACCCTTTTTTTCTTGTAGTGTTATTTAAGCTATAGTACATGTTTGATATTCAAATGTGTTTTGCTCCAATAAGGGCATCTCCAATGGGGAGAACTTGGATGATTGCTTAAGTAGTTTTTTGTGGGCCCAAATTGTGACATTGAAATTATAATAAGCAATCATGTTTGAACTCGCTAATTAATATTTTTTATTTACACTTGACCCACCAATTAAGATTGAATGTTAAAATATTATTTTTAATTGTTAAGTTCTAAGGAGAGAGAATGTTGCTTGAGGAACACTACAAGAAATATAATTTTTTGTAACAACTTTTTTTGTTAAAAGTTGTTACAAGTTGCTGGTAAAACTACCCAAGATAGTTTTGCCAGCGACCTATAATAAAAAAAGTTGTTGCCAAAGATCATATTTCTTGTAGTAGAAGCTCCAGAATCTATTTTTAAGCAATCTCACCTGCCTAGTCATCATACTCCAATGGTAAAAGTAAATAAGAGATGAAACTGTAACATTATTCTCTAATTTAATGAGAGTTGGTGAGAGGATCTCATGCTTGATTTTTCTTTGGTTATTGTTTGTCAGGGGCGTCCCGCACACATGTGCGGGATGTGCGACAACACCGGGCCTCTAAATTTTGAGGGCCTCAACTCAAAATTTTGAGGTCATATAATATTACTTATATATTATTTATACGCATAAAATATCAGATGTATATTAATAGATTAATTTTTAGGCCCTAAAATAATAGTTATATATTGTTAATGATCATAAAATTTCATATGAGTATCAATAGATTAGTTATCTATACTCGTAAATATAGTTCTAGTCCATTTTAATCTTTGTATAAAATTTAATCTTAGATTAGGATGTTCCTTTTTGACGTTATATACAAAGATAATTATTTTGTATTTTTTGTCCTTTTTTTTTTGAGGTATTTTTTTTTGTCCTATTTGATTTAATGCAATTGGTTTAATATTGATAATCTTTTTTGGGCTCTTAATATTGATAAGTTATATGTTTACAAGAATAAGAATGTTTATTTTTTAAAAAAAATTATATGCAATTTAAATCGATAATTTAATTTTTATTTTTTTTATTATTAAAGGGCCACTTTTATATTTTGCACAGGATCTCCAAAAACTTTGAGACGCCCCTGTTGTTTGTGAATTGACATTATCGTTTTGATGGTCATTGTGCTTAGAATCATATGATAGTGTGATTTATAATCACCTGTTGCAGATAGGTATTACTAGGGATCCATTACTAGGAAACTAGTTCTAGATTGACAACAATCAAGTGAAAGCACATGCATTCAAATTTTTGTAACATTTTTTTTTTCTTGTTACAATTTGTGTTCATTTTAATGCAGGTTACACAATCGAGGACGAATGAGAAATTGATTTGTGCATGACATGTGGAGTTGCTTTTAGTTATGGAGGAGTCGCGTTCAGCTCAAGAGAACCACATTTGCTTGGGTAGTAATTGTTTTGCGTTCAGCTCAAGAGAACCACATTTGCTTGGGTAGTAATTGTTTTGATTTATGGAGAGTTTTTTCTCTATGATGTAAATTATTAGTAGTATATTGTCGTTTTGAGAATTTGGTTGTAAATTCTCGATTTCAAGAACAAATATGTTAACACTAATGATGGTTTTTTTTTTAATTTCTTGTGATGAATATATGTAATACTTATGGATTCAATTAAAAAAATGTTTCATACAAAATGATTTATATGTGTGTGTATATCTAGTGAAAGAGAGAGAGAGAGAGAGTGAGAGAGTTTTTTGAATTACATCACAAATATTAGTGAGGGAATCTCAAATATGTCACACATATTATTCAGGGAATATGAAATATGTTATAAATTAGCTAGAAATATGAAATCTAAAATCTGTCATTAATTAGTGAGAGAATCTAAAATCTGTCATTAATTAGTGAGGGATATGAAATATGTCAAAAATTAGCGAGGGAAATTAAATTCATCACTACTTAGCTATAGAATTCCAAAAATAAATTTAATATTGTTGTTCAGTCACTATATGTGTTTGTGACGGAAATTTAACACATTAGCGACATATTTGTTCCCTCTCTAAAATTAATTTTTCTAGTAGTGTCGGTCGAATTCATTTCATTAGTTTAGTTTACTTTGAGTTTTACCACAAAATGTATTTTTAGCCTAATCAATTTAATCCTCGCAAAATGACTGATAAAACCCTATCAAATTGAATTAGTAACAAGGTTGAGACGATAGATTTTTTTATTTATTTATTTTATAGAATCAAATGATCGAACAAATAAAGTCATGCTAAGATTTGCCTCTCTAAAGCTTTAGAATAATAGTATTAATATATTATTTATTTTAAATTAAAAATAAAATTTAAATATTAGATAATTTACACATAATTTATTTTCTCTAATTCTCACTAGTTAAATATGACTATGGTCCTGCATTTCAATAACTAATAACACAACAACTATATGTTCATCAACATATTTGGTAAAGAAATAATATTTCTCTTATTTTTTTCACGTATTAAATATGACTTTTTAAATCATGCATGTCGTGTGAGATTGCATATTATATGTAATTGAAATACAAAGTGAGTGTATATTTTAAGCCATATTGTTTTATTTTATTTTTATGAAACTCCTTTTATATTATGTATATATTTTTGACAATATTAATGTATCTATTATTTATCAAATAACTTATTATATTTAAATGACCACAACTCTTAGCTCAAGAGCTGAAATGTAGAGATTGCTAGGTCAGACATCATTTCATCTATATACCAAAAAAAAAATTATTATATTTTAAAAATCACATAAATTTTGTAATATTATATTATTTTATCAAAATATAATTAATTATTTGTTTTGTTTCTTACTTGTTTTCAATTTAGATCATTTCCTTCTCTTTTCTCTCATTCCCTCTCCTAACTCTATATCTCTCTTAATTATATTATTCTTATTATTATTATTATTATTAATGAGGAGAGAGAATGAAATTGAGAGATGGAGGGTTAAGAGAGAGAAAAACAGAAAAAAGAAGGAGATGATTCAAATCCCTTATTTTCATCGGTTCTTTTGTATTTTTTTTTTTTGCACATTTATAAAAATAGAAGACATTGTTGGGAACACAGGAGCAAAAATTATTATACTCTTAATATACTCCATTTGTTCCACTCCTTAATTGTTAAGATATAAAATTAAACTTTTAAATTAACTAAAAAGAAAATTAAGTTTTTTTAATCGTTGGGTGAAAACTGCAAGTATAAGTGATTTTATTGATTTTATAGGGAGTTAAATTGTGTAAACTGGTTTTAATTTCAGATTTTACTCAAAGTGATTTTCGTTTCGATTTAACACGAAATTTATACCTAAAAACATAAAATCCATAGAGTTTACCATTTAAAACGAGATTTTAATAACTTTGGTTTCAACAATTATCAAGATCCAGTCTTTATATGATAAATATGTTCAACAATTATCAAGATCCAATCTTTCTTTTATCAATATTGCTCTGAAACGGGAACCGGCGGGTGGTTGCTCCATAACGTTCCCTTTCTCTTATCTCCAGATCCGGTCTTCCTTCACTTTTCCCTCCACTTTTTTTTTGACTATATTCGGATTCAACAATGAGCAAGATTCAGGCCTCTATTCAGTTTCGACAAAAGATCGGGTCTTTATTTTGTCAACAAGAAAAAATAAATCCAGTCTTTATTATAAGGCAAATACCCTATTATTGTACTCAATATCAATTTTACGCAATATCGATTCATATCTTCCGTTTGTTTTGAAGGAAATAAAGTGAGAGACAATTTTCCTCCCAACCAAATAGATACAATTTTACTCAATAATTTCCCCTTTATCTATTTTTTTAATTTAATTAATAAACGGATTAAAAAAAATTATAAAAACGAATTAAAAAAAAACACGATAAACGTGTCGCTTACTACTGTAACACTGTATAAATATCTTTGGCACTCTTTTTTTGTTGCAAAATTTCATTTCATTCCGTTCATCTTTCGCTCTCTTAATTCACATTTCAACTGTCTTGAACTCCGAAAATTGCAGATAATTGTAATCTTCTTTCTTATTAAATTTATAGATATGTTACTGTTTTGTGTTTTTTATTCTCCGTTCGATTTTTTTTATTTTAGCACAATTTTCAGATTTTTTTTATCATGGGGAGGAGAATTTTGTTTCTGAGGAGGAGGAGATTGATTCTGATGAGTACGCAGAAGAATCATCCTCCACATACTCATCAGAATCAATCCCCTCCTCCTCAGAAACAAAATTCTCCTCCTCATGATCAAAAAAATCAGAAAATTTTGCTAAAATAAAAAAAATCGAACGGAGAATAAAAAACACAAAACAGTAACGGATCTATAAATTTGTTGTGATGTTTCACATTCGACTGGCTCGTAAACTTCCCGACTTATATCCGAAATTTGAGGACAAGGTTCAAGTGAACCCGGCGGCAAAGATAGAGGATTATATGGTAATTAACTAAGTAATTATATAATAGTTAATTAAATAATTTAAGAGTAGAATTTATATTGTTATTTTGAGTATCGATTATATTATGTTATTTAGATTGGACTTTATGACCTTTAGGCCCATTTAGATTATGATCCATTAGAGCTATTATATATGTAAGTGCTTTGGCACACTTTAGAGAAATGAATAATCAATTGCAATCCTATTTTTCTTATTATTTTCCTTGCCCTAGTTTTCTTGCTTAGCTTTAATCCTATTTTTCTTAGGCTTAATTCAACATTTGGTCCCTTATATTTATTTTAAGTTTTAACTTGGTCCCTTATGTTTTAAAAGTTTCAATTTGGTCCCTTATGTTTATTTTAGGTTTCAATTTGGTCATTTTCAACAGTTTTGTCACATGTGGCAAACGATTTGCATACGTGGACAGATACGTGGACACCTTGACATTTGGACATGTGTCCAAATTAAACGATGTTAATGAAAAAACTTATGGAAGAGACCAACTTATGCAAACGGTGGAAACATAAAGGACCAAATTGAAATTCTTAAAACATAAGAGACCAAATTGAAAAATCTAAGATAAACATAAGAGACCAAATGTTAAATTAAACCATTTTTCTTATTATTTTCCTTGCCCTAGTTTTCTTGTTTAGCTTTAATTGTTTGAACATCGTGGGAAAGAACAAGGTTATCTAGATCTAGATTTTTTAGCTTTAATTTTTATTTATTAAAATGCAAAGATTTAAATTAAATAAATCCAGGGCATTGAAATGTTTATTTCCACGTGGCACTTAAATCTGAAAGGAACTTGAGATTGTCATCCGGACTCCATGGACTTATATATATACATATAGATAATTCGATAATTTTGTATAAAAAAAAGATAATTCGATAATTTAACATATAACTAAATTGAGTGTGGTTTCGGGTGTGAGTTTAAGGGTGCGTTTGATCTGCTAAAAAATAGGGGATTGAACATGATAATTTTTGTTGTACCATGTTTGATTCAGAAACTGACTATGAGAATCTCAAATATGTCACAAATATTATTGAGGGAATATGAAATCTGTCATTAATTAGTGAGAGAATCTAAAATATGTCATTAATTAGTGAGGGATATGAAATATGTCATAAGTTAGCGAGAGAAATTAAATTCATCACTAATTAGCGACAGAATTCCAAAAATAAATTTAATATTGTTGTTCAGTCACTATATATGTTTGTGACGGAAATCTAACACATTAGCGACAGATTTGTTCCCTCTCTAAAATTAATTTTTCTAGTAGTGTCAGTCGAATTCATTTCATTAGTTTTGTTTACTTTGAGTTTTACCACAAAATATATTTTTAGCCTAATCAATTGAATCCTTGCAAAATGACCGATAAAACCCTATCAAATTGCATTAGCAACAAGGATGAGATGATAGAATTAGAATCAAATGATCGAACAAATAAAGTCATGCTAAGATTTGCCTCTCTAAAGCTTTAGAATAATAGTATTAATATATTATTTATTTTAAATTAAAAATAAAATTTAAATATTAGATAATTCACACATAATTTATTTTCTCTGATTCTCACTAGTTATAAATATGACTATGGTCCTACATTTCAATAACTAATAACACAACAACTATATGTTCATCAATATATTTGGTAAAGAAATAATATTTCTCTTATTTTTTTCACGTATTAAATATGACTTTTCAAATCATGCATGTCGTGTGAGATTGCATATTATATGTGATTGAAATACAAAGTGAGTGTATATTTTAAGCCATATTGTTTTATTTTATTTTTATGAAACTCCTTTTATATTATGTGTCTATTTTTGACAATATTAATGTATCTATTATTTATCAAATAACTTATTATATTTAAATGACCACAACTCTTAGCTCAAGAGCTGAAATGTAGAGATTGTTAGGTCAGACATCATTTCGTCTATCTACCAAAAAAAAGTTATTATATTTTAAAAATCACATAAATTTTGTAATATTATATTATTTTATCAAAATATAATTAATTATTTGTTTTGTTTCTTACTTGTTTTCAATTTAGACCATTTCCTTCTCTTTTCTCTCATTCCCTCTCCTAACTCTATATCTCTCTTAATTATATTTTTTTTCTTATTGTTATTATTATTAATTAGGAGAGAAAATGAAATTGAGAGAGATGGAGGGTTAAGAGAGAGAAAAACAGAAAAAAGAAGGAGAGGATTCAAATCCCTTATTTTCATCGGTTCTTTTGTATTTTTTTTTTTTTTTTCACATTTATAAAAATAGAAGACATTGTTGGGAACACAAGAGCAAAAATTATTATACTCTTAATATACTCCATTTGTTCCACTCCTTAATTGTTAAGATATAAAATTGAACTTTTAAATTGACTAAAAAAAATTAAGATTTTTTAATCGTTGGGTGAAAACTGCGAATTTAAGTGATTTTATTGATTTTATAGGGAGTTAAATTGTGTAAACTGGTTTTAATTTCAGATTTTACTCAAAGTGATTTTCGTTTCAATTTAACACAAAATTTATACCTAAAAACATAAAATCCACAGAGTTTACCATTTAAAACGAGATTTTAATAACTTTGGTTTCAACAATTATCAAGATCCAGTCTTTATAAGGTAAATATGTTCAACAATTATCAACATCCAGTCTTTCTTTTATCAATATCGCTCTGAAACGGGAACCGGCGGGTGGTTGCTCCATAACTTCCCTTTTATCAATATATTTTTTTTTGTTTATGTCGTATGATTCAAGTGGTTGATATTAGATTTCAAATTTAATGATCGTGCATTTGATTTTGTTATTCTATGAATGTGTTGTTCGAATTTTTATTTCTTTTAGTATAATCTTATTCAAATTCTCAAAAAGAAGTTGATTATCCATCTTCACATTCTGACACTGAGTCCTCATCGGTCAATTGCCACTTATAAGCTTAAGTAACACAGAAGCAATTATCAATACGGGATAGGGTCCAGCTAACCATCTCCAACCACTATAACAATACTAAAAAAATCAATTCAACATATACATGAACATTCAATACCCGAGTTTGATTTTTAGTGGAGACAACTGTTGGCTATACTTTTATTATCTCGCAGCCGAAACTTTGAATTATCGGGGTCTCATTTCTTAGGAACCAAAGGATTAATAAAAATTAATATAGTTTTCCTGGTTACATGTTTAGTTATTGGAAGTTTAGATCAACACAACGGAATTTTATGAGTCAAGATTAAATCCCTAACCTTTTATTTATGAGGATCAAATATCTTACTATTTAGACCAATTTATTATTTATTTTTTTATGATAGATGATTATCTTAGTATATATGGATAATGTTGACAATTTTGCATATTTGGTCGGTGCTGGAAAATGACTTATCGGTTGTCAACCAACTAAACCTCATTTTTAGTTCTTTAATTTCCTCATTTATATTGTCTTGTGTACTGAATAGTTATGCAAATTATGATTGATAGCCTCATTTTGAAGCAGATGAAACTCGTGAAACAGAATGGAAGAGTTAATGTGTTGCAACTGTTGCTAGTACTGAAGTAGAAGAAACTTCTCAAAAGTGGAAGAGCCTGGATTTTTATAAGTCAAAAAGTCTTGCTCATAAAAACATACAGCTAAATAATGTTTGAACATCAAAATTGAACAACAAATATGTCATTTTGTTTTTGAGATATAATTTTTGAAAGAACATATGTTATACAGCCTGGATATATATGATATAAGAACATATGTTGTATCCAATCTAATTTGAACATAACACAACTAAAACACAAAACTGGCCGGTGACAATGGATCCATCATTCATCACTGCCTGCTGTAGAGAAAGAAAAAAAAAAATTAAAGACTTGTTTGATTTGAGGATAAAATTTTATTTTTACTCATATTATGAAATTATATCCCTTTGTTTTTTTCACTTTACTTCATACAAAAGTTTAAAATAAATTGAAAACAAAGTACTTTACAATTTTATAATTGATATGAAAAATAGAACATAGTCTTCTCAAAGCAGACATGCCTTTAGTATTAGTTTGTAAATTACACTGCTGAGTTTAGTACAACAAATTCTAGGGAAGAAAAGTTACATTAACAATTTATTGCCAACCGACAAAATTCAACAAAAATTTGCTAGATCTCAAGATTGTGAGAATGAATGGTAGATTGTTTGTTTCATCTGCTTATGTGGTTCAATATCCTTTCTTGAAAACCAAGTCATTGATTTATTTGTTCATGGTAATTGTCAATAGTTGTTGCCATTAACAAATGTTATGTCGTCCTCTGTTATATGCATCAATCCTCGATCTTTTCTGCCGCTTGCTTGGTTTTTGTCAGGTTGACCTCGCTGTTTGTTGACAAAAAGAAAAAAACGATTTTAACTAACAAGTTGACTAATGGTGGCATTATCAGCAAGAACCAGCCAATTGAATTACTTTGCTACTGACCTTTCTCAATACGAATGACATGTACAGATATGCTGCATCCCATTCATCAGCTGATAGTGTACCTGATAAAGAAATATGTCCCTTAATTAATCTATGAAGTATTGACATAGGCACAGATATCGGACAAGACACTAACACCGACACGTCAAAACCAGTAATAATTTGAGAAAAATAGAATAATTGAATGTAACCACATGTATCGGTGTCGTGTCGTACAACAGACACACCTTCAATAAAAGGGAAAAGTATTGTTTAAAGAAATCTAATGGAAATTGAAATAGCATAGGTACAAAGGGTTACCCTGATCTTGGTTGCCATCCCCCAATGCACCAAGTCTTCGCATGAGCTCCACAAATTCCGGTCGTTTCATATACTCATGGACAAATTCATGCGAGTTTTTTGCAAAAACGAGCTCAAAATCATACTGCAAATTTAATCACACTCCAATGTGAAACCTATAAGTTTTAATTTTAGTTGAAGGGGGAGGGCCCGAGGGGAACTCAGGGTGGACCGGATTAGGAAAAAATTTGCAGTTTTGCAGGCAGTAATATATATATATACCTCTTCAGCTAACGACTTGAAAACATGAAAGGGTACAATCCATTCAGGACAATCAACAGCATCCTGCAACAAAAGGCAACATCTTAAATGGTGGCATAAGTTTTAAAATAAGGGTGTAAATAAACCGAGTTATTCGTGATCTCTTCGAGCACGACATGTTAAATGTTTGACCAAGCTCGTGAAGCTAAATTTGAGATTGACCTTGATCATTTATATGAATCAAGTTCAAGTGTTACATATACTACTACAATACTACTTACATAGGCTCTCACTTCTTAACCCAAAGACAAAACTATATTATGATCATATTATGAATAACATTATGAAAGGAACTACTCTACCAATAAGTTGATGATACTGATTTCTTAGTCATTCTTACTTAAAATATGGAAATAATAGAACTTTATTGAGACTTAAGAGCTACGTTGCATGAATACAGGTACAGTGCCAGAAGCCAGTACTGAGTATGAGTACGGTAACGGGATACAGGATTTCTAGAAAAACAAAGGTACGGGACAGGTACTTTAAAAATATACAAGGAAATGTTTTTCATAAATATAGTATTTAACAATAAATATATAAGGAAGTGTCTTTCATAATTTAATACATCATATATCAAAATTGAATTGGCAAATTAATATATAGAATACAGAAATTTAGGATAGAAAGAAGATATTATTATATTAACATAACAGGAATCGGGAAAATGTTACTTATAGTAAAAAAATAGGGGGATAAATATACAATATAATAGGAAAAGTATCAACATGGTCAAAAAAAAAAAAAGAGAAAACTTAATTTCATATTTTTTTGTAGTAAAAGACAATTATTTATTTATTTATTTATCAGACCGCAGGTACCTAATCATAAAGTTATCAATTTTTTATCAACCGGATTATGAAAATGTAAAGGTATAAATAATATATATAAAAATTAGTTAGGCTCGTTTGAATAAAGGAGTCAAGCTCAAGCATTACTCTGTTTAACAAGTTAAACTCAAACTTTTAGTTAGACTCGTTTAAAAAAAATGAACTAAGATTAAGCAGCATATTTTATTTTTACAAATTAAGCTCAAGCTTCTTTGTCCAAAAAAAAATAAAAGGTTCAACTTTCAAGTACACAGTTCAGCTCGACCTTTACATTCCTAGTTAAAAATCTGCAAGTGACGTTAAAGGGATTTGAACAAGTAACAAATGTGCTGCTAAATGATAGCTTAATATGTAAGTGTTCCTTTTGCTAATGCATCTTATAGTAACTTGACATGCAATCTCCTAATCAGCCTTGTATTATAGGTAAACAACTACTAGAAAAATGAGAAGAGTAAAAAGAAACAATACCTCTAAATGGAATGTGTACTTTATTCCAAAGGGGTTGGAAGCTTTGAATTTCTGAATCACAGGAGAAATTTGGTTAGAAGTAATATTCACAAAATCATTCCCACAATTATAAAGGTTGCACACACAATAAAAACTGGTGAAGCAGAAGGATCGGGGAGAAGAAAATCACCTTATCAGAATATTCTTCGTCAAACCGAATCCAGTAGACACTGTTACCAAAAGTCAACCCTTCAGCTGCATATTTACATCAGATTTTCATCAGATTTGGTTTTAAATTAAAACAACAATAATCACAGTGCGTTATCTAGCTAAATGAGATCAGCTACATAGATCAATTGATATCATATAACTTCATCAGCAACTAAATTTATTTAGAATTGGATGTGCATCAAAAACCTTCTCTAAGCTTCTTGATAATCACATTAGCATCTGGCATAGTTCCAATAAAAATGCCTCCTGGACGAAGTAAAGCTGACACATTAGCCAATGCTCGCCGAGCACGTGCCTCTGTAGACCAGGAGTAATGCAATGCAAACTGCAGCATTTAAAATGTTTACTAGATTAGAAATCAAAACTTACAAGATGAATATAAGTTCATAATCCATATGTAGTGAACTAAAAGAGTGTAAACAGTATGCCAATATTGCTTGTACTGACAAAACAGCGGTAATTTTTCTTGTTGAAAAGAAAAAAATAGACCACATCAAGAATATAAATATAAATGATTGACATATCACGGAACTTACATGTTTCTTTCATTTGTATTTGGGAAAAGGTAGTAGAATAGGGACTTTGAAAAAACAAATCTAGACTCAAAGAAATGCATACAGATATTTAACAAGAAATATGGACCAAAAGTTGATGCAGAAAAACAAGGTAGTTTCTAGCAGGGACCACTTCTGAAAACATCACATTTACTAATAGTAGCACGCATCATATTTTTTTCTTTCTGCATAAATACACAGAATGGTCTATATTAACACAAGACTGCATCATTTACCTGACAACTACAAATATCAAAAGGAGCATCATCCGCAAGAACTTTGTCCAAGCGAACCTGAAATTTTAAAAACAAATACATAAATAGCTATTGAAGCTTGAAAAAGACAAGACCACTTTCTCTAGATGACTTGATATTTAAATAATTTAATTTACTGGTTTTGATGTTTATGTGCCAATTGCCAAGAGTCATGGAAGTAGAGTATGCTAACAACACTTGTGCAACAAGAAGAAACAGCAACAGAGAAAGAAAAAAATTATTGAGAAAGAGAGTGTTTCAAAATCTACTGCTTCAACTTTACCAAAGCACATTTATGATCATTTTGATTAGAGTGATTTGAGGAGAATAAATTTCAGGGAAAGAGAAAAGGTTGTGAATGAATGTAAGTATTTATTTTTACAATATCTTCCATTTTCATACCATTCTCAATTTGTTACCAAACAAACCATCAATGTCAGTAAGAATAAACAGAGATGAAATGTAAACTTCACAACATAAAGTTACCAAGCATAAAGCAAAGATTTTTTCCGTATAGAAATGTTAATCACACCTCGTAACAATCTCCGCATAAGAGGCGAGCAGGAAATGAAAACTTTTTACGCCGTTGATGATGATCAGCATCACCATTGTAACGGGTACGGCAATCTTTGATCTGCACAGATTGTTGAGCTCAGACTACAAATATAAGGACAATTGCAAATAGTTTGGCAAAATAAGGTATACAATATTTCACTAAAATTAGGAGAATATATAGCTTACAATGGAAAATTTGCTGCCACTAGCAAGAACTTAAAAAATATCTACCAGTGTTTTACAATTTGAAATAGAAATAGTGAAGTTTACTAAGAACATATAAATGTGTCGTTATTGTCATGTGAAGAAATTGAAATTAACATTATATGTAGTCTAAAGCAAGACTTTGTAAATAATATTATGAAAAATATAAGGTGAATGAAAAGTGTATACTTAATTTGTTATGTAGAAATGGCTTGAATGATCAAGTTGAAAAAGCTTTATTCAACATGTTAGTATGATTTGATGGAAGTGATAACCAGATACGAAAAATCAGGGCAGAAAATTTTAACACTTACTGAACCTTCAGCAATGTCAATACCAACATAATAACCAATTTTGGCCTTGTCCCATTTGATAAGATCACCGCCCTGGTGGAAGAAAAAAAATGAAAGCTAAGCCAAGAAACTGAATATGGGTTGTGATATATAAACAACAGCTGAAAACCATTAATACCTTGCCACAGGCAAGGTCAAGTACTGCATCTCCTCGGCGAGCATAAAGCTGAATTAAGACGCTCTTAATCTGTTAAATAACAAAACCGACAAAACCATTATTAAAAAATCATGTAATACAATGGCGACAACAAAATCATATACTATAAAAAACAAACATACCCAATTATTAAGTTTCTTCAAATGAATTATTGGACTAGCCTCTCGTTCTTCAAGAGTCTGGTTCGATCTAGCACTGTAATGATCAGCTACTTTCCGAGCAAAATTCTTTGTGGTTTCATCCTCCAGGAAATTTCCATCACCTACGGTAATTAATAACTCATCAATCATCATACACTTTCAAAGATGTAGAAGCGATGATCTACTTCTAGTTCTTTCTAGGGTTTCAAATAGCGGTCACAGAAAACGATTAAGTCACGCCAAGGTCCTTGATATGGTAGAGAATTCCAGTTAAATGCGGCCAATGTAACCTCAATTACAGCCCCGACATAAAAAGACCCGTCATGCCACAGCCCAAATTGCATTTAAATGCAGCCGATGCAACCTCAATTACAGCCTCCAACATAAAAAGACCTGTTACACCACCACGGCCCAAATTTCCGCAATGGCCCTTGATAAGGTATAGAATTGCAGTTTAATGTGGCCGATGCAACCTCAATTACAGCCCCCAACATAAAAAGACCCGTTATGCCACGGCCCAAATTTCCGCAATGGCCCTTGATAAGGTAGAGAATTGCAGTTTAATGCGGCCGATGCAGCCCCAAACATAAAAAGACACGTTATGCCACGGCCCAAATTTCCGCAACGGCCCATGATAAGGTAGAGAATTGCAGTTTAATGCGGCCGATGCAACCTCAATTACAGCCCGAACATAAAAATACCCGTTATGCCACGGCCCAAATTTCCGTAACGGCCCTTTTATTTTTAAAATAAAATTCGCGTTCTTTCCTTTACAAATGAATCATACATACACTTCTTATTAAGGAAACTAATACCACAGAATTAGGTTAACTAGGATTTACATTAAATTATTAATTCAGCAAAGCACAATGTCACATTTTTTTAATCAAATACATAACATACACTACCAACAACATTGATAATTATTCATTACACAGTTGAAGAAGCACAAAACCTCTACACTTAACTTCACTTTTCAAACCTAGCTTATTATATTAAAAAACAAGGGTCGATTTTAATTTTAATTAGTATAATTCTTAACTAATTTTAATTAAGTTAAAACCATTGCCCAAAACAAAAGCTGAAATTGGAATCCAAACCCTTAGATCGATCTAAGAGTAAATCGCAATTGAAATGGTAAACGATAGAAGAAACGGGGAGGTGCAAAAAGCAATAATAACAAAGTTAGGTAATTACCTTGAGAATTATGTCTAGGTTTAGAATGAGGTGGACCGAGTGAAGTTGAAGGAGATTCTCCGTACCCTCGTTTCATTGAAAGCTAAACTTGATGATGATGATGATGATGATGATGATGATGATGATTGAGAAGGTGAAAAAACAGAGTAACTGTTAGGTATGGTGATTGATTTTGAAGGGATAAACGGCCGGCAATATGACGCGGAGAGACTGATGAGGGATAATCGTGCGACGGCGACGGTGAGGGAGTGAATGTGACGATGGATGGAACACTTTGGGCTTGTGTTTGGTTAAAGCTTAGGGTCTGTTTGGTTCAATTGAGAAGGAGGGGAGGGGAGGGGAGGTGAGGGGAGGGATTTATTATGTTGACAAAATTATCCTTATTTTTTTATTAAAATTCAAAATTATCCTTGTTGAAATATTAAAATTCTAGGTTTTACTTTTTTTTTACAACAAAAAAAATTTAGGTTTTCTACCCATTAGATTTTTTTTTTGTTATATATCCATTAAATATTTTTTTTGACGTAATATATCCATTATAATTTAATCCTTATTTTGAGTTTATAAGGTTAAGAGTAAAAAAGTAAATTACTTCTCCAAAATTTAAAATATTCCCTCACCTCCCCTCCAAAAACTTCGAACCAAACGGACCCTTAATGATGAGAATATAGCGACTTGGATCTTCTCCTTCACTAATTCTCTTCATCTCTAAATATTGACCCTTAGATAAATCAAATGGTCAAAAGTTAAAAACGAAAATGAGTTTTTTTTTTTATTATTAGAAAAAAAGAAAAAAAAGAGAATAAGTTATGAATAATAGAATATCTTCAAACCGCAGTAAAGAAATTAGAACTTAGGTGTCATTCATGAAAACTTTTATTTCATTCATGAGAACTTTCAAAGTAGCTTTCAAGGACACGTTGGTTTAAGATTTGTAGCATGTATTGCTTGATATTAAGGTTTGTGGATTTCGTGCAGAGAAGTTTGGTGTCATGATTCTTAGTGGTTCTGCATAATCTGATACAACAATTTTTATTGTAATAGTATATTCTGTACAGTCTTGTGGTGACATGACTCATTGAGTTTCCCTTAAAAAAATTGGATGATATTCTCATTCATAATTATAGATTAGGACATTTCGTCACATATTTTATTGTTTTATATACTTTTATATATTAAAAGTTTTTCCAGCCTAATATTAACATTGTAGCGTGTTTTTAAACTAAGATATGACATTGTTATATTAGCTTTGTTGGAAGAGTCCTCCACAAGAGTTTGAAATTACGACCAATTAAGATGTGTCTTTCAGGGCCAAGATTCTTAGCTTTAGGAACTTAATTCTGTTTATTTATCAAATTATTTTATTTTAATTGTGCCTAAAAAATCTATAAAAATATTGCTTCTTTTTTTTTTTATTACTTTTAAGTAAATGAACATTACAAATTAATTTAAAAAGTCACCCGCCTTTTGGTATTTCGATGTTCAAGTTAACCCTCTTAGAATTGGAATTTTATGTATTACCTTTGAAATAAAACTTTGACTAAAGAATCATCATATTATACTTTTAATAGATAAATAAATGTGTTGTCACATCTTTGATGTATTATTTATACGTTTATTATTTTTCATCATTTCATTACTTTTGTTTCTCTTATACGATTTTCCCATGTCTATTACGAAAAGCTAAAATATAAATAAATAAATAAATAAATATAATAGAATTGTGGTGTTTTCAAAATGGCTTCTTTTAGGATTTTCCCATGTCTATTACAAAAAGCTTCTAGTAAAATGGCTTCTTATAACTTCTAAGCGTTAAAAACTTTAATTAACAAAATATGCAAATCTATATATAAAGCGATAAAAATTTATTTATGAAATGCAAAATAAGAAAAATATGGCTCAAATTTCCATGTTTATTTATGCTTTGATCGTATTTTTTTCTATGTATGGTTATAAGCTGAGTACGTCATTTTTCACACAATTTTCAAATTCATCTTATTCACATATTATATAACCTCTTAGTAACTTTCTATTTTCTTATATGACAATGCAGCTGATATTCCTTGTAAATCTGTCAGTGATTGTCCAGAAGCGGTACGTCGTTTTGTTTGGCAGTGCAATGACAAGAATTTTTGTAAGTTAATTACGTTTATACCTTTTAGAATATAATTGTTTTGGTGATTGTCATTTGTACTTTTATAATTTATTTCAAAATTTGATGTATGTTATATGGCCTTTCATTCAATTCTATGACAAACTAAAAAGTGTATCTAATTTACTATATCATGCAAGTATTTTCACCTTTATTTTCTCGTAGAAGATATCACATACAAAAACATTAATACATAAATAAATGAAATATATGATTATGTCCCAAGAGCACATGTAACAGAAATAAATATAAAAAAAATTCTTTAAAAAATTGTATATTCAAATTTTTAAACATTAAATATTTTGCATTATTAAATGTTAATTTTTTATATTTAAGTACCTTAACATGTGCTCTTTATAACACATGTTAACATGACCCTATATATATATAAAAGAGAACCTTTTATGTCATAAATTCTTATAAAAAATATTTAATTATACACATTAAATAATGTAATAATAATACACATATGATGTATCACTTGATTTTGTTTTTACCGAAAAAGAAATTCATTCAAATTAAAAAATATATAGATCTTTACAAATTCAAAATTGCTAAAAACTGAAAAAGACGAATCTGCAAACAATCTTGCAGCACCTAGGTTAAACTTCATTCGTTCCTTTTTCTTTGTCATTTGAGGGAAAAAAAAAGCCAAATTAAAAAAGTGTATTTTTGCACCTTATTTTCCTTTTATATCCTTTTTTTAATATATTATACTCTAATTTTAATCCACAAAAAAATTCTTATTTTTTTGCACACACTTTCTCTTTCCAAAAAATTAGAACCACAAAAAAAAGGGAACAAAACAATAAAAAGAATCTATGAAGAAGTTTAGTAAAAAAAAAAATACAATAAAAAGATTATATGAATAAGTTTAGTAAAAAAAAATACAATAAAAAGATTATATAAAATTTAGTCAATAAAAAAATTAGGATGGAGGGTATAATAGACAAAATATAACCTTAAATTATCAAAACGACAAACATTTGAAACAATTTTTTTTTTCTTTCTAAAACGACAAAGAAAAAGGAACGAAGGGAGTAGCATACAATGACAACATGAAAATGCCTACAAATATGACAAAATAAAAGTCACTGGAATATCCATACTTCCATATTTGCAACATTGACGTCCAAATCTTCATCAGATCTATAACGGGTTGAAGTAAATACGTCAATTTGAACTAACGAATCTCGTACTAAGACGAAAAACTAACAAACTTCGCACATAACGACGAACAAACACAACGCCGCACAGAGACATCGAAAATTTAAAATAAAAAAAAACGAAGAAGCAAACTTATGTGGATAACCACTTATTTAAAGAAAAAGAGGGAAAAAAACGGTGTTGAGGGGTAATTTCATGAAAAAAATTGCAAAAAACCATCCCTTATAATAGATAATAGATGAATAAATAGAGAGAAAATTGAGAAAAAGATAACGGCAAACTTTAATAAAGAGAAAAGAAAGAGAGTTATCACTTGGATCTTTTAAACTACAGCAAATCTAGGACACTAATATTTAACCTTTCTTTAATATTTTTGACACTTACCTTTTCCTTATGCACCATAGCCTATGGTCCATAGGCCTTTTATCACCAAATTCTACATGTCATTATCAACTTCACCTCTTAGTTCTTCACTGGTATTTAAAATTTACTAGTTATAAACCCATGATAACGAACTATAAAAAAATGCAATAAGATTGAATAAGATTTTGTTTTGAAATCCTATCAATAGAGGATGAATTTAAATTATGAAAAGTGTATCTTTAGAGTTTAGACTACATTTCCTAATTTTGAGACAGAGAAAACTGCTCAAAGGTATTTATGGTGAGCAAAAATATGAATAAAATAAAAGTAACATATATTTTCAGTCCTTACTTTTACAGTGAATTTTGATTTTTGTTCCTGTAAAATAAAATCATTTATTTTGATTCATATATATATATATATATTATTTTTTATTTCTAATTGACAAAATTTTGACAATTGTTTAACATAATATGGATAGATTTAACATGATATATAGATATAACATAAACTATTTTGAACATAAAAATGTTATAATATTGACACTAACATGTCAAAATTTTGTTCATTAAAGACTAAAAACAAAAGAAATTATTTTGTTGAAACGAAAACAAGTGATTTTATTTTACAAGGACGAAAATCAAAATTCACTATAAATATAGAAAATTGAAAACATATTTGACATTAAAATAAAATTGTTAAATAAAGACAAGAACATAAAAAAAAATTGAGACCCGGAAGGTTTTCTTTCCTCTTATTCTCTCTTTCCCTCTTCTTTATTTTCCCCAACTACGGCAACTAGCGTGGTGATTGGATTTCTATCCTTTCTTTTTGGTTTTTCTTTGCTCACCTCTCTAGGCATTGATTTCTATCCTTTCTCTTACCCACTAGTTTTTTTTTTTTGGAATGACTACATAAATTATAGAGTTAAATATATTTTTAGTTTTTATAAATATCTTAAATTTTGTTTTTAATCCTTATAAAAAAATTGCATCAAGTTTTGATCCTTAAAATATTTTCTGTTATGATTTTTTATCCCTAATTTGCAATCAACCCGTATATTTCATTCAATTTTTTTAAAAAAAATATGCAATCATGTTTAATAGTACATTATATGCAAAAGTTTATTTTTTTTAACAAAGAATGAATTAAATATGAAATTTTTAGTTTTTTGCGCTTAAAAATTCATAAATAATTAATCTTGTGTCAAAAATTCTAAATTTTTGTAGAAGAGATTTTTATAATATTATAAACATGAAAAAAATAAAGCATAAGGTATACCACAATACACAAGATACCATTATAGACTTCCATACAAGATTATAAATAGCTCCTCAATACACTATTATGCAGCCCCAAAGTAAAAACGACTCTTTATCTAAATAATACTAGATCAATTGTTTTGCTACTCATATCATGCCTCATATAACACCATAGCTTAGATATCACCAAAAAATAAATAACACCATAGCTAAGCATTACGCAATTCAAAAAAAATCTGCCCTGAACAAATTGCACATGTGCTCCACATCTAGACCTACATATATGATTTCTAGCTTTAATATTGTTATATAAAGAATGTTATAATTAGATATTGAGTCTAACTCGTCTTTATAAAATCATATTTTATATATATATATATATATATATATATATATATTCAAATCATCTCGCAATTAATGTGAGACTTAACAACATCAACATACCTTATGTTTTGCTTGGGGGTGGAGGGAACTCTCACGTCTCACCCCGCCTCTGATATTGACTTTGTGTCATACAATCAAAGGAGTGAAAAACCAAATTTGGGGCTGGTTTTTATTAAATCTCACCATGTGTCCACTATCTCCTTTGATGTGCAAAGGAATCCTTTGCAAATGGTATTAAGGACCAACCTCTCATTCGAGACACATTTCACACATTACTTTTGGTCTTCCCCAAGATTCATACCAAGTCTCTCCTATTTTGCGGGAAAAATTTGTAATCCCATTTTTTAATTTGGCAATTTTATTTTTTTTAAAAAATATATTTATCTTGGAAATTCTTTTGGAGTTTTTATCCAAGATGCGCGCGATTTATAATTCATATAATATATACCCATTTTTACTTAACGGGCGAGTCTTTTCTTTTCAAATTCTTTAATTTGGAATGAATAAAATCTCCCCAACCAAGTTCTATAGCATTACCTCTCAGAGAAAAAGCAAACACAAGGTTGAAAAGTATGTTGAGATGTTTCTTTCATTTACAGTTTTATATAGTAATAAACTAATAATAATAATGATAAGGGAAATGTTAATATGTGCCCTTGAGGCACATATTAAGAGTATAAATATAGTAATATTCTCTTGTAATTTGTGTATTATACTTTTAAAATATTAAATTAATTTGTGCTATTAAATGCAATTTTCTACTTTAAGTTACCTTAAAATGTGCCTTAAGGGCACAAGTTAACATGACTCTAATGATAATTATAATATCTCTCCAACATGTGCTAAGATCTATCTGTTTTATATAATAATAATAATAATAATAATAATAATAAGGCTAAACCGTTCATTTGGTCCATCACGTTTATTTTAGGTTTGAATTAAGTCTCATACGTTTAAAAAGTTTGAATTTGGTCCCTCACGTTATCAACGTTTGCATTAGTTAGTCCTTTCCGTCAAATTTTTCACTAATTTCGTTTGATCCTTACATGTGGCTGACGGTTTGGATATGCGGAAGTGATTTGCGAAGGTTTTGTTTATTATATGGCATTCCACGCGTCCAAAATCACTTCCACATGTGTAAACTGTCAGCCATGTGTAAGGATCAAACAAAGTTAGTGAAAAATTTGACTGAAGGGACTAACTAATGCAAATGTTGATAACGCGAGGGACCAAATTCAAACTTTTAAAACGTAAGGGACCTGATTCAAACCTAAAATAAACGTAAGAGACCAAACAGTTTAGCCTAATAATAATAATAATAATATATTTGCAGTTTTCAAAAAAATATGTTGAAAAGTATTTTGATAAATTATGAGTTGACTTAAAATCAAGGACTAAAAGTGATGATGAAAAGTATTTTAGGGACCAAAAATGGGTTAAACCTGTTAAAAAAATTTATAGCGTCTAAATATAAAAGTTGAGATGTTTATAACAATCATAAAAATGAGATATTTATAGCAATCAAAAACATATTTAACTCAAAAACAAATATTCAAATAGAGATATCCATGCCTTTCTTAAAAAATGAAGATTATCTCTACTAAAAATATACTACTAGAGATATATCCATGTATTTTCAACACCTTAGTATTTTCTTTTAAATCACAATTGCATCATGTAGCTTTTTGTATTTGTTTAGTGCTTTACTTTTATATTATTACTTTTCTTTTAGAAACGACTTCCATTCTTCAATTAGATTTCCTCCCTATTTTGTTTCTTTATCATTTGTTTTTTCCAAATTTTTATTTTAATAATAGTACGTGGATGAGAATAATTTTTATTATTTGTGTGGAAATTGATGTTGTAATTTTTTTTTCAGGCGCGAGATTTTATTTGGATCATTAGAATATAATTTAAGCATTGCTTATGTTGATATGCAAAAATTTGCTTTGAAATGTTAGACAACATGAACAAAATATTTGAATAAATAAGGATGTTTTGTAGTATGATTAATGGTCTCATTTTAAATAATATGTATTATCAATGACTAATGTTTGAGATATGTTCAAGTCTTATAATACGAAATATCGATTCCTGTATTTTGATTTGTTTAAATGTTTAATCATATAATTTATAGTAATATCGATTCATGTTCAAGTGACATCTATGGCATCTCAACTGTGTTGTCACCTTGCGTCAAAAAAAAAAAACTATGTTAGCACCTAGAATGTGTTATATTGAGAAGAAAAAAAAAGGGAAACTGTTAAAACTAGCATACCTTCATTATAGGGTATGTAGCACTGAAAAGAATCCCACAAGATCCAGCCACCGTCCCAGTACTCCTCGAGATATACATGAATCCCCCGTAGCCTCAGTCTTCACCATATGAATTTTGAAGAATCCACACCTTTTTTCCCCTCAAACATTCCATACCCAACCAATAACATTGCATGGTAATTCTTTGAAGATCTATCATATGAGTCGTAGACTCCTCTTTTGTATCTACCAAAATCTTCTCCCACAGCAAGGGTCACAGTGATGGGTTGTTTATATAGAGCCTCCATGAGATAAGATTCATCGTGTGCTTTGAAGGGAATATAACCGTAATTGTCTATATAAAATCTTTTCTTACGTTTATCAACACCACATGATGATGATTTCTTTCCAACATAAGGAAGATCACATTCAATCCCAATCTCATTAGCCATTATATATTTATAAGCGTTATAAATATTCTCGAAACCCCCACAGTCGATTAATTCTTGAGGTGACAGCTGGATCTTGAGTCCCATAACTTTTAAAATCAAACATTCAATTGAGTAGCAAGTTGCCATGGCATAACAAGTTCCAAAGTCTCCTTGATTGCGAACGGGAGGCAAAACTCCCGTTCCTCTCCAGTCTAATGTTGAAGCCAAATGTGAAGTTTCACGAGAACCTTTCTCAACATGCCCATGCTCCGAAGCCAAGTGCTCTGCCAATTGAATCATAGGCAGTTCTACAAGTTCTTTAATATGTGCAAGATGTGTAAGATGTTCAAGATAACTTTTGTGAATAGTACCTAAAGCAATTCCGATAATCATAGCAATAATCACAGCAACACAATCCCGGGGGTTCACAGATCTAAGGCAACCGACAACAGTTGGGAACAAGGAAGACGAGAAAACCGAAGCTGGTTCACAAATTTGGAAAAAACAAATGATAAAGAAACAAAATAATTTTTAGTTTTTTTTTTTCAATAATAAAAATTATTATTATTATTTTATTTAACTTATAAACGGATTAAAAAAATCCTGATAAACATTTAGTTTACTAAGACTCTCTTTCTCCTCCTATAAATATTTTCCCCTCCATTTTTTTTCTTTTAAATTTCATTTTCATTTCTTTCACTCTTTCCCTCTTTCACTTTCGTACTTCACATTTTAACATTCTTCCAAGCTTTGAGAAAATGGCAGACAATGAGAATATTGCTCTTGTTGTAGAAGGTGTGAGAATATTGCTCTTGCTATACGAGTTTTTTTAAATTTATTATCGTCATAGTTTCTTACTATTTTATTGTTAAAGCTCATGATGAATGTGTTTTTTTGAAATATCTGTTTGGTTGTACATGATTTCGATTTCATGATGACTATGTTTTTTATTTCACAGATTTCATGATGACTGTGTTTTTTGAGATGTCTGTTTGATTGTACATGATTTCATGATGACTGTGTTATATAATTTTTAATGTTGACTGTGTTTGATTATGCACTTGATTTTTTCCTAATTGTTTAATACTTTTTGAATTGTACATGATTTCATGATCACTGATTTGTTTAATAGTTGCATATGATTTCACAGTTATATGATTTTTAATGTTGACTGTGTTTGATTGTGCACTTGATTTTTCGTAAATGTTTAATACTTTTCTTTTTTATTTCTAATGGACAAAATTGAGAGTGTTCTATCTTTAGAATTAATTTATTTATGTTATGAATATTATTAGTGGATGTCCATATAGGTCATTGGCCCATATATTTGGCCCATTATGTTTGCCTATATATAAGACTTATGTATCATTGTAATAAAAATCCTAATCCTAGTGATGAATCATACCGACTATTCTTCTCTCCTTTCTCTATTCTCCATCTATTATATTACTCTTATTTAGATCAGTTTATAACACGTTATCAGCCCGAGACTCTACCAAATTATCATGCCAAAGGTATGTAAAGCGAAACCTGCTATTGCACAGGTACATGGAGATAATCTCCTTTGCCATATTTGATAACCGCAATTATTCAGTTATGATTATCATATTTTAATAGTATGTTGTGATTCTACTTGGTTTCACCGGTTAATTATTTAATTATGAGATTTAGATGTTTATTTAGATGTTTTTTTTTAATGCTTTGGTTTCAATTAAGAGATTGAATTCTTTTTCCCTGATGTCACTTGTACGAGTTTTATATGTTTTTAATTGAAACCATAAAATTTTATTTGGCTGATTGTTAATATATTGACTGGTAGTTTGTACAAGGCCAGCATCTTAATTCATGATCTCTATAAAATAGTTAGTGTCAACTTTTGTTTTTGAGAATATGGTATCAATGTTACATGATGCAATTTTGTTCAAACCAACCAAAATCAACATTTTTTTTATTTTGGTAATTTATTTATTCCATATATACTTTAAAAAGAAATATATTTGTGCATCATTGAATGGTTCCAAAAGATATTTTGATTGTATACTTCCCGAAGAATTTACAAAGATTTTATTATTATATAGTTCATAAAGAACTAAGAAATTTAATCTATGAATTCCCGAAGAATTCAACAAACTTAGTTCCTGAAGAACTAAGAAATTTAATTTAAGAATTCTTGAAGAATTCGACAATTTTAGTTCATGAAGAACTAATAAATTTAATCAATGAATTCCTGAAGAATTCAACAAAATTAGTTTCTGAAGAACTAATAAATTTAATCAATGAATTCCTGAAGAATTCAACAAAATTAGTTCCTGAAGAACTAATAAGTTAAATTTATGAATTCCTGAAGAATTCAATAATATTAGTTCCCGAAGAACTCATAAAACTAAATTTTTTCCATCATGAATTCCAGAAGAATTCACTAATTTAGTTCCTAAAGAAATCAATGGATAAACATTGAATATTGATTCACAATTTATGGTCCAGAAGTACCATAGTGAAATTTTTGAAATATGAATCCTGAAGATTTATAGGATACGATCCAGAAGCATTGTGAAGAAAATTTTGAATCCTGAAGATTCATAGCCTACATGTCTAAAAGTAACGTAGTAGATATTTTAAAATAAAATATGAATTCTGAAGATTCATAAGCATACACTTTTAGAAATACCGTAGAATGTCTTTTAAAATATGAATCCTGAAGATTCATAGCTATCTGTTTGTTTCGTAACGGATATATTATTGAAACAAGAAAAGAAGAGATATCAAATATCTTTATATATTACGAAACATATTTTGGATAAAATAAGTATAATGAAAAAGTTATAAACCAGAAGTTTATACTACACTTATAACTATAATAGTGCAATCGAAACACAAATTATTGTAAACCAGAAGTTTACAAATCATATTAAATTTATCGTTGGCAATACCAGTTGGGTCATCACAGATTATTATGATGCGAAAAAAATATTCTATAGATATGTATTGAAGGACCCGAAGTTCCTTCATTATAATAAATGAGCATATTTTATTGATATATCATGTGGACCAATTATATTTTTAATAGATGCATCAACTAAATGGTCACATGTACATTGTTGTCAACTCACAACCAGAAGTTTGTGAGATACTGATTTGGTTAAGAGCTCATTTTATATAAAGTATTGGATAAGTATCGTATGTTAAATCGAAATTAATATTGAACATCTTAAAGTATATGTTCATAAAAAAAAAGGACTTGAAGATTCATAACGTAAAGTTAATTACATGAGCGATACTTATGAACGATCCATTCTTTAGATGAATTGTTAAAGAATATTGGGAAATTAGATTTATAGCCCAGAAGGCTGATTATCAAGTGAGAACTAATTTTCCCAATATTAGGGGGAGAGAATAAGCAGCTGAAATTGTGAACCAGAAGTTCATATGAATCACTTGATATAAATTATTGTTATTATCTCATCTTGATCCTCTTTGATATTTGTATGAACCAGAAGTTTATAAGATAAATTATTTGCAAAGTTTATGAAATAAACTATCTGCTGCTAATGCTCCAATCAAAATGGATGTCCCTGTTGGACAGACTTATATTGCAAATGAACCTTAACCACCCTGAAGCGTGGTAGGTGAGTCGGTTCCAATGATAAAAATCCTCAAATAAAAAAAGGAGCTAATATGAAATATGACCCAAGTGAGGATATGAAAAGAATATTTGACATAATTAATTTTCAGTTCCAGAAGAACTTATCAAGTACTTGAAATTTATGAAAATAAAGAGATCTCGACGAATTATGTCATAAATGGAATACGATGGAACCGGAAGGAAGTCGACATTGACGATGATTATTTATATAATATAACGCTATATATGATAAGAAACAATGAGGACCTTGAATCAAAGTCAATTGAGAATTATAGACAACACAATGATTGTCTAAATAAAATGATGCAATTGCTACGTAATTAAAGTCACTTTGCAAAGTGAAAGATTTTTGGACCAGTAGTCCATACACCGGAAGATGTAAAAATGATGAGATACGAATCAATTTCCGTGTGAATAGAAAAAGTTGAAATAGAAATATTAAACGTTTGAATTATTATTCAAGTATATTTGTAAATGTTTGACTAGAACTCCTGAAGAGTTTCTGAAATCTCTTGATTAAAGAAAAAATTGAAATAAAATATTTTGGATGGTAAAAGTTTGTTTGAAATTGCAAACTTGGTATTTCAACAATTGTGCATCGAGAAACTTATATATCAAATGTACTAAATCAGTTTGATATGGACAAATATAATTTGTTGATTGCAATGCCACTTGATATGAACAAAGATCATTTCATGTCTCGATAAAATGATCAATTACTTGAATTGGTCTTGAAGTACCATATTTTAGTTTCGTTGAGAACATTATTGCTATTTGCTAATTATGTATGTAATGATATCAATAAACTCAAATATATTTGAACAAAGTCAAGTATATAATTTGTATCTTGGAGATACAAGAATATCCTCCAATTATGTGGAAGTTTTAACACTACATCCAGAAAGTTCAGAATGTGGTTTTGTTGAGGTTTGTTATTCTACACATACAAGAAACTGGAAGAAGATAATATCGCATCCACGACTAATTCAGAGAAGAGTATATTAAAGGAGAAGAATCAGATCTTTCTACAAATCAGTCATCGTCAAGTAAAGCTATTTATCAACTACGTTGAAGATTAATTGAGGTTCTTCGTCTCAAATATAATTGTCTTTATGAGGGGGAGATATAATTGTGTTATGCACTCTTTTTCCCTTAACCATGGTTTTATCCCATTGGGTTTTTCTGGTAAGGTTTTTAACGAGGCAGATCAAACACAAAGGATATTGTACTTTTTTTCCTTCACTAGAATTTTTTCCCACTGAATTTTTTCTGGTAAAGGTTTTAATGAGGCATATCCTCGATGGACATCCAAGGGGGAGTGTTATGAATATTATTAGTGGATGTCCATATAGGTCATTGGCCCATATATTTGGCCCATTATGTTTGCCTATATATAAGACTTATGTATCATTGTAATAAAAACCCTAATCCTAGTAATGAATCATACCGACTATTCTTCTTTCCTTTCTCTATTCTCCATATATTATATTACTCTTATTTAGATCCGTTTATAACAATTTAGTTTTTTTTTATTGTGTCTATGTTAGTTGATTTGTTGTTTTTCAAAAACTAACTATACACAATAACAAAAAAATTTGTATGAAAAATTAACTATATGTCAAATTGACAATCAATAGAAGCAAACAGACAGGCATTCACTGTGGTTTTCATCGGTCACTATAAGTTAATTTTTTTTTAAAAAATAATTACTTAGCAAAGTTTGTCGTAGATGACTTTGCTTTAAATAAAATTGTAAGTGACTCATTTATGTAATTGTTTTGAAAACTACAATCCTTTTGGTAATTCAATTGAAAATCTACTCCCTTTTAGTAAAAAAATCTCATGCATCATTATTGGTGGTGAATGGTTTTCCATTGTCCCATTTTGGTTTGATCATGATAAATATCATGTTGTCGGAATCGTACAAAAGTTTTGAAGTATTTTATTGCTTGATTGAAATTGAAAATTAGTTAAACACTTATTCTATTCACGAGAAATTAGAAGACTAAAAGATATTAACATGAGATTGGTCAAAAAAAAATATTAACATGAGATATAAATGTGAGGGAAATTAAAATGATTCATTAGTTGAACTGTTCTTACACAAACTCCATATAGATAGGAGTGAAATATGGCTATAAAAGCTATTACAATGAATAAACTAGTAACCTCTTGTTAGAAATCACGGGAGCGAAGAGATGAAGATCACATTCATAAGAGAAGTAAGCTTGAGAGCTTGATATGAAGGAAATCTTCATAGTATTCATATTGAATTGTTGAAAAAAGATGGATGAAAAGTGTACAGAGTAATCCTATTTATATGACCTAATTACATCAACTAGTGAATAACCAACTATATAACTACTTCTTAACTAACTAACTAATTAACATCAACAAACAAACTAACTATCGTTATCTTTAACACTTCTCATCAACATTTACTTGATGTAATTGAAGGATACATGTGAATCATCTTGGAAAGTCCAGTATTAAAAACATGACCTAATCTAAAGTGCCAAATGGCATATAAATAGGAATAGTTTGATGGTGATTAACAACATTGTTTATGGAAATAAAAGGAAAACTAAAACTAGCTTGAGGAGCAAGAAACGAATCATTGACTTGAAGTTTGTATAATCCATCCACATGATCACCCAAACCAATCATCCTCTTGAAATTCACATCCTCTAAAACACAATTTGTATCATTAAAATGTATAGAACAATGAAGAGAATTACAAAGCTTAGCAACAAATATCAGGTTTAGGTTTAAAGCAGGTGATTAGAGTACATGGTTAAGATAGAGTAGGTGAAAAAGAAATGTTACCAGCATGTTGAACCAGTACAGAGCTACCATTTGGTAATTTGATGTTAATAGGTTTAATTCTATAAAAGGTTATGAGAGTTATTGTAGTTCAATTCGAATTTTGGTTGATTTACTTTGTTGTGCAAATTCACTGTTTTGAAGAAATCTTTTGAATATTGCACACCAAAGTGTTTGACAAAAGATCACAATTGAACTTGTGATATTTTTAACCAAATTGGAAACTAAGAAATTGAGAGCTTTTAATCGAAAAACCTTTTAACCAACTTCAATTGATTAATGAGTTTTATAATTCTACATTTATTCAAATCCTTCTCTCAAAGGAATTTGAATAATCTATCACATAGTTGCTTATTTTTATCGTGAATCCATTATTCGGTTTGATTCGTATACAATTTGCTTCCAATAACGTTCGGGATGGATGTGAGGTCTATCCGAAACTTTTCCTCCGCATAAACTTTTAAAAACCTTACGTTTTATATCAACGACCATTCGCCCATCCTCTAAGTCGTTGGCCATATGTTTAATACTTAGATTTGATCTGGATAGCTTGATTAAAATGCGCCAAATTAAGTTAGTCATCCTGAGGGGAAGAGGAGAGGGGAATCAACTTTGTTCCAAATTGGAGTGGTGTGGAACGAAGTGAGTATAATTGATTAAACTAGCTCACCTAATCGATTAACTAATTATCAAGTCAAATTTTTAACTAAATTTGAAGAATTAGCAAGTTGCAAGTAAGGTGTAATAGTAACCTAAACAGGTAAACCACCATTTTAGTCCTTAGAAGTGTAACTCGTTATTACTAGTGTGTTGCCCGTGCTACGCACGATTTGACGGATCGTCAAGCCATATAAATTAAGCTATAAGATATTTTTTTTTGTGGATTTAGGTTTTGTAATATTCAAGTTGTATTATTTTCATGTATTTATTATTTTCACACGAATTTTAAAAAATTTTAGTAATAACTTATAATAGTGATTCTTTGTAAAAAAAAAAACTTATGATAGTGATTTTAAAACTTTTATTGGCGATAAAAAAATAGTCATTTGCCCGTGAATTAAAATTTTATTAGTAATAACTTATAATAGTTATTTTAAGTTTTTTACCAGAGATTAAAAATGTAAATTAGAATTTTGTATCAATAATAGTTTGTAATAGTGATTTTAAATTTTTTATCAGCAATAAAAATTGTCATCTCCCCGTGAATTTTTTTAAAAATTAATAAAAACTTATAATAGTTATTTCAAAAATTTTGCTGGCGATAAAAAATAACAAAAAGTTAATCATTTTAAACTCAAATACATATCTTAAATAATCAAGGACAATGGTGCTTTCGTCATCTAAGTTTCATGTTTAATCATGGCTTATTCTTAGCCTTGGCTTCAAATCAAGCCCTATGCAGGGCAAAATCAATGGAAAAACATATTTTAAGCAAAACTGCGAGTGTAGTAACAACAAAAATAAGCTTTATGACATATCAATGAAGAGGATAAATTTTACATCAAACACTCATTATTAAAAAAAAATCAACATTTTCCAATTCTACATAAGGTATGAAAATGCTTTTGTGAGAATGGCAATACATTAGTTGTGTAGTTGATTTTAGTTTTTTTTTTTTTTTTGTGAGAATGTCAAACTAAAAAGACGGAACCAAGGCTAAGCCTCATTCAAAAATTAATAATTATAGATGCAAACTAAAAAGAAGGGTTTTCTTAACTTGCAAGGGATAAGGAACGATAAATTTTTATTAGTAATACTAACTTATAATATTAATTTAAAAAAATTTATTAGAGATATAAATTGTCATCTTCCTGTGAGTTAAAATTTTGTAACAATAATAGTTTATCATAGTGATTTTAAATTTTTTATCAGCGATAAAAATTGTCATTCGTCTGTGAATTATAAATTTTTATTAATAATTTATAAGGCCTTGGTTATTCGATTGATGATATCCTATATTGTCAATTCTTTGATCAAAGAATGAATAAATGATTTTGATCGAGGAAGAGGCAAATTAGATGATTTGGAAAGGAATAATCCAAGCCATTGATTTAACAATTAATTCAAATCTTTATATACGGTTGCAAAAATTATAATGTGGTTTTTATTTCTAGTGGATATTTTTTTTTTTTAAATAAAGTTGATGGTTTATAAGTACCACCAACTTGTTTACAAAGAAAATACTATATTTGCTGCTGCCAAGGATCGAACCCCTGACCAACAGCCTACACCCGCTCAATCAGCAAGTGCCAACTGAGCTACCCCACCCACCCCATTTCTAGTGGATATTATATGTTATAGTTTGTGATTTATATATTTGTTGTATATAATAAATAAAGTGTAAGAAACACTATACACTAAATTCTATCTTATAAAAATAATTTGCATTAATTTTGATCTCTTACAAAAATATATTATAACCAAAATGCACCAAGTCAACAATACTTCACCATTTTAGTCATTGAAGCAAAAAATAAATCAAGTGGATTCTACACATTTCAAGAAAGGAGACATAATAAAATATGAATGAAATTAGCATTGCTTCTTAACAAAATGCTCCCACACAATTCCAAGCTTTCTTGTTTCAAATATGAGATGTGTTCTTTGTCTAAATTTTTTTGGTGCAAAAAAAAAAAAAAAAAACTCATAAGTTAAGTTAAGAAGAAAATTAGTGAAACATAAGCATGACATTATTTTTTAATCAAACATGACTTAGTTATGAACATCACAAATTAATATCAACTCATTGTAAATAGAAAACTAATATTAAGATTGACATTTTTATGCTTTATTTCATTAAAGGGTTTTCGTTTATTTGGTTTTTTAAAAAAGAAAAGAAAACTAATAACTTAATATTTTTGTATTTTTATTATTTCATTGGATTTAGATAAAATGAGGAAAAAAATAGTCGAATAAAGTAATAGAAAATAAATAAATAACACAAAAAAAATACAAACAAAAAGGGGTGAAGATTGAAAGGACATTGGGGTGCAAAAAAGCATTAGTCTACACAAAAAAGAAAATCCAAGGTCCAGCCCAACAGACCCAGCTGAGCTAAGCTCCAAACAAAAATGAGGGGAACGACCAGGGTCGTCTGATTGATCAAACGTCCCTGATTTGATCAAGTTATAAAGCATCTGGGCCATCAGATTTGATCAAATAGATGTGATAGGAGGTGCATGATAAGCGTGCGCGTATTGGAACCAAAGGGGCATAATACCTAAATTCTTCACAGAATCCTCATTTCTTTATTTTCCTTCTCTCTCTTCACTTGCTTTCTGTCTTTCTGCTCTCTCTTCTCTCCCACTGTGTTCATCATCTTGTATAAACTTTTATCAAACCCAAGCCAATTTCCGGCGGCGACCATTGACCGGCGAGACTTCGGTGGCGGCGCCACCGGGTCGGCCGCCGCCTACCACCACCAAAATCTCAAAATTATCAAAAATTAACCCAAAATCCTTATTTTTTTTTCAGTTTTAATCATGAATAAAACAATAGAAATATCAAACGAACCTTAAATTCAAAAGTTCCCAAAAAAAACCTAGATCTTCACATAATCATGCAATAGAGAATCAACAATAATACATGCAAAAAGAAGGGTAAGTTTAATTCTCTTTTTGTTTTATTTTCTTATTTTTTTTTTGTTCTTCTATTTTCCTTTCTCTTACTGCTTCTTCTTCTTTCTCATCTTGCTAGGTTACTATGGAGGCAAGGATTGTAGAAAATAAAGTTTTTTTTTGTCTAGACAATTTTTTTTGGTTGAGTTAATTCGATTTTTTTTTTGGATATTTACCTTTTTTATAAATGGAAAAGATCTTTTTTATTTTCCTTTTTTAGATATGTTTCTGTTTTTTTTTTGTTAGATCTAAATAAATTAATATATAAAATATTTTCTTTTCTCTGTGTAACTTTCTCTCTTTTTACAGAAAATGTTAAATCAAATCATGTAGAACAAAATAATTTCATGAATTTTATTATTTAAATATAGAACTAAATTTTTATCGTTTTGTAATATGGACTTTTATCTCTTTTTAAATTGTATAATTGTAAACACAATTTATATATGTGGCCTTAATTAAAAAACCCTTATTTATCCCTTTTATACACCGATTAAGCCTCAAAAACACAAAATCAAACTCCAAAAAAAAAATTAAACCAAAAAACCTTAGATCGGTTCTATTTTTACCTTTTTTAACACCAATCCAACCTAAAAATCATAATAAAATATACAACTGCAGCAATAAAAATTCCAAATAAACTGTAAGTTTTTTTTTCTTTTCTATTTATTTTCGTTTTTTTTATCTTCTGTTCTTATTCTTCTTTCTCTTTCTTTTTTTCAGGTTTTGATGAATGCTAGAGGCTGATATTTTTTTTAGATTTAGGGCTTTAGTTTTTTTGGGTATTGTTTATATATTATTATATGTATATGTTATTATATTAAAATAGTTTCATTACTATAAAATTAAGTCTTGCACTATTCTTTTTAATGAAACTTTTTGCTCTATTTTTAATGACTCATCTACTGTATGTTTTTTGTATTTTTGAAAGTTTTTTTGTGGCCTTATACCATTTCTTGTGTTATCTGTGTGCCTTATAATATTTATTTGCAATTTTAAAAAACAAATAAATTAGGTCTTCCAATTTTTATGCGCTGGTTTTTGTTGTGGCAATGCTTTGTTTTTGTTTCCTTTTGTTTTAGTGGCCTCTGTCTTGCTAGCAGAAGTGGGACTATGTTTGTTGCTATTTTGTATCCTTCTTTTAAGGTTTCTTTTGTACCAATATTACTTTCCATACATGGCTTATGTTTGTTGCTATTTCTTGTGTACCAATATTTGGTTGATTTTTTGAATAAATTTTTGATGTTCAAAAAAAAAAAATCTACCAATTTTTATACATTTTTTTATACAAATGGGGCTTAAGCCAAAAAAAAAAAAAGACTAAATAGCAATGTTTCAGATCTTATTTTTCTTCTATCTAGATCTATTATTCTATACATTTTTTTATACAAATGGAACCTAAGCCAAAAAAGAAAATCAAACTAAATAGTAATAACTCCAAATCCAATTCTTCTTTTTTTTCTTCGATCATCCTCAACTGCAAAAAAAAAAAAATTGTTAGTAATATTATATTACAATGTGAAATAAAAACAAATTGAGGAGAAAAAAATTGATATGTGTGTGCGCGTGTGAGAGAGAGAGGAGAATAAACACATAAAATGCAAAAAAATAGATTGTTGAAAGTGAGAATAAATTGAAGGAAAGAAAGTGAAAATGAAGTGTGTGAGTGGTGTAGTTTTAGAAAGAGTTTGGTTATATAGAATTGGTAGAATGATTTGTGGAAGACACTTGTTTATAGAGATACATGCATGATGACACTTATGCCTTTCATTTCATATACACTTGTCTCTTGCCTTTCATAACATATCATTGATATACATGCATGAAGACACTTGTCTTTTCCTTCTTTTATTTTCCTTTATCTTTTATTTGTAGTAAAAAAATAACATGTTAATAGATTATTGGCCAAAGGGAAAATAGGGCACATGTGGATTCCATGTGGCACCTAGGGTTTGAGCTAGGGTTGGAGTCACTCTAGGGTTGGATCTAGGGTTGGAATAACTATAGTTCTAGGGTTGGAATTAGGGTTGGGGGCATTTTAGGGTTGGAGTTAGGGTTGGAATTTGAAAAGTATGTCTTACTTTTAGTATAGTTAATAGATTAATAGATATTGATTCCTAAATGTATCAAAATTGCTATTATATCCTTAGTGCCTATTTTTATGTATTATTCATAAGCTTGCCAATAGGGATGTCAACGGGGCGGAGAATGAGCGGAGGAAGGTTTGCCGTCCCTGATCCCTGCCACGGGGGAATATTTGTTCCCATCCCCGTCCCAACAAATATCCATGCATGTCCACGAAGATCCACATAAATTGAATATTAACAAAAAATTTATATTTTTCGGTCAAAAATATGACAGTAGTATGACGTGATTTTTTCTCTTTTTATTAAAAAAATCTAATTTCATATTCTTTTTATATATAACATACAACATGCTGCCCCGCTAAAAACAACACACAATTCATTAATAACCAAAAAACAATGCAAAATCAGTTTCAAAATGTTTCATAGCCAAAATATTTCATACAAAATTATACAAAACCCCATAGCCAAAATATTTCATAATGTACCGTAAAATATGCATAATCATACAAAAGTAATAACCAAAATATCATGCATAGAAAAATAGACACCTAGAATTTTCAAATATAAAAAAAAAATTAAAATTAAAAAAACTAAGTAATGGACGGATTTGAGGATTCCGGGGACAAATGCTTCTTCCCCAATCTCTGCAGGGGAATTTTTCCCTCCATCCCCGTCCCCACAAAGGAAAAATCCCTGTTCTCGAGCTCTGAACGGGGCAATCTCGCGGGGATTCCTAGTCACAGATGCAAATTGACATCCTTACTTGCCAAGGTAATTTATGAAAAAAGAAAAAACTTTATATACAATTTTCGTAAGTTAGAACTTATGAATTAATAAATAATTTATTTATTTGCATAAATTATTTTGATAAGCTAATTCAATTAACTTATAACATATCATTTTTTCTTTCAATTTTACTTTGCTAACGTATTTAAAAAAATAAATTAAATAATCATATTATATTTCATATTTATATATTAGTTTAAAATTAGTAGATATTGTCAAAAAAAATTATATTTTTTTTGACAAGTTTGAATTTGGCCCAATTGCCCAACCAACCCAGTGAAAAACACTTGCACTTATATTTGAATTTAAATTGAAAATCGAAACAAAACACAAACAGAATCACACAGATTTGCGAGAGAAAGAAGCAATGGCGACACTCGATTCCGATGTGCCTATGGTTCCCGCCGGCGAAGCTTCAAGCAGTGGCGCCGGTCCATCTTCCAAGAAACCCAAGCGATTCGAGATCAAGAAGTGGAACGCTGTCGCTCTCTGGGCATGGGGTTAGTTCTTCTTTTCGATTTCATTCCCAAATCTAAACCCTAATTTTTCACGATTTTGTTTTTTCTCTAATTTTTTTCGATTTTGATCTTTGATTTGAAGATATCGTTGTTGATAACTGTGCTATCTGCCGAAACCACATCATGGATCTCTGTAAGTATGCTATTTTAGGCATCAAGTTTACCCTAATTTTGGAATTGATTCTTCAATTATTAGCTTTTCGGTTCGATCTTATTTGATTCGAGTTTCTGGTTTTATTAGGCATCGAGTGCCAAGCTAATCAGGCTAGCGCTACTAGCGAGGAATGCACTGTTGCTTGGGGTATGTTCCCAAACCCTCTTATTTTTTGTCGGTAATCGATTATTTATGTTAATCTGTCATCGGGTTGACGCTAGATCAAATTTTAGGAGTAAGGAATATTATTAAACATAGAAATTGTTTTAAAACTATATTTATAAGAAAATAATTGTTTGAATCAACCAAATTCTTCCTGGTTCTGTTTGTGCAATGTTGTGCCGTGTAAGATTGTTGGTAGGTTGGTGGTTTTAATTTATTGTTTTCGATCTTGCATGAGGAATAACCAAATTAGTGTGGTTAACTCTATTTTGAATGTAAGTTGTTGAGTTAGGCTTAGTTTGGATGGGTTTCTTGCTTATTGAAGATTTTCAAACTTCAATAAGTTTATAGGGTGATAGAGAAGTGAGATAAGGAAGCTTCTAAAATGGATGAGGTGCTAAGACTTATATCAGTGTATAAGAAAAACTATTGTTTAAAAGACTCGATTCTTACTAGACGATTTCAAGATTTTTCCCCATGATTACTTGTTATAAGTTTCATCCAAACTAGCTCAGAGTATTTCTAAAATTATCAAAGACTCCCACTCTTATTGCTATGCTGCATTTTAACTTTTTTTGTGTGTTCAATTCCTGAAATTGAAGCAAACCCTAGTTTTTATATTTAGTGCTATCTTCTAGTTGGGCTGCATGACCTTCAGGATGTCGCCAATGGTTCAAATTGATATGGCCTTTTGGGTTGTTAATTAGACCGGCTGTTCTTCTTATCCCAATATACAAATTTTACTCTATCTATTTCTCTCTAAATCAAAATTACACCATAAACAAATCATGCAGAATATACATATTCTAAGTGAAACTAAGCATGCTACTGTCAGAACGCTTCTCTGAGGATATATTGAAACATGTCTTCCCCATATGAGTTTAACTTCAAGCAGTTGTGGATATAAAACAAATAAATTCTTACGGACAACCATTAAATCAATAGTGATTTCCTAAATCTCAACAGTAAACACCACAACATGCTTTATGATAATTCAGTGAATATCCTAAACTGACCAATAAGATGGGTTGTTTTCAATCCACTTTGAAGCCAATAAAGATGTTAAAAATTATTGATAGCCCCTTTACTACTCAAAGATTTGCAACTTGAGTCTAAAGGCTTCTTTCTATTTTAACCTCTCCCTCCCTGTCCTTTCCTTTCCCTTGTAGAATGGCACACGAGATCAATTCTACACTCTTCACTTTCCCATTTGTTCTGCTCCTAATACATAGGACTCTGATAGGCAACTCCTTTATGGGACAGTGTAAGTGGCCATCCCCTTTAGACCTTTCCATCATTCACACTTGGTGGGACACTCATGAAACAATGGAGCTAAAAGATGACAATCAAGCCAGATCTTCACGGTCAGAAGTTTCCCTACTTGAGTGAATTTATAACCACTGTTGTTAGTTTCATGCACTGGAACCCTGGTGGAGTTTTAACAATGGTAGTATCCTCTAAAAGGCTATTCACCTTGAGGACAAGGTGAGCTGTCACTGGCAGAGTATTAGTAGGTAACTCTTTATGGTCAGTTAGTTAGTAGGTGATTTAGCGAGATATTTAGGGGAAATAAGGAATGTTTCCTTTAAATACAGATGAGAGATAGAGAGGGATTTTATCTTGCCATTTGGGAAACATTGGGAGCCTTTGGCGGCCCCTAATTCAAATATCAGCTGTATTGTTGTGTATTGATATGAATTCTTCCCTCTATAGTAGTACTATTTTGTGCCAATCCCCTCGATCTTGCTTTAAAATATTCAGTCATTGTTCATTCCAAATAGAAAAATCTATTGTAAAGGTATTGTTCTGTAGTTAGTTAGTTGTTCATATACGTTTTAGAAAATTCCATTGTAAAGGTATTGTTCTGGTGTCAAATCACTATTCATATTCCTTTGGATTTTGGAATACAATATAGTGCTTACTGACTGATCAGGTCATTTCTAGAGTAAAATTATTGTGCTATTACAGTTTGGGATATGTTTTATTGAACAATTAGGAATTACTATTGAAGTTGTTCGAAATTAGAGTGCTTGTTTATCTAAATATGTAGGCTTATTTAGTTTCTTGTTAGCTTAATGCATGATTACTCAAACTATTGCTTGATCTGGCATACAGGGGTTTGTAACCACGCTTTTCACTTCCATTGCATTAGCAGATGGCTCAAGACTCGTCAAGTGTGTCCTCTAGGTATGCATGATTTATTTCACGTCTCTTACTGTTCAAACCACATTGATAGAAAATTCACTTACAGAAATTGTTTTGCTTTGGTGGTACAGATAACAGTGAGTGGGAGTTTCAGAAATATGGCCACTAGCTCTTTGACATTGGTGGAGCTCCGTTGACATATGGGCTGTCTATCCTAGCTTTTGAAAATCTACAGCTGTCTGTTATTTTATTTTGCTTGTCTACTGAATTTATTATCGTCAAGAAACCCGTTTGTTTAATGGATTTTGGTACACACAGACGGCAACATGTAAAGTTTCCTTTTATTGTCTTGATTAATGTTTTTCATTTGCTCCTTTTGGATGGCTGTGTGTTCTCGAGCAGTCTCTAAGTTTTCCTGCTTGCATCGATAATTAAATTTCATTTGAGCATATTTGCAGTATCAATACAGCTATGTTCTGCTAATGTTAATCACACACCTGTGCATCCACCCGCATATTACGGTATAGTCCAACTTCTAAATTAGGCGAATAATAAGGATCATATAGTGGAAATTATAACAGAATTGTAAATGGATAATATGGTGACTTGAATCAATAGGCTTAGAAACCACATTAGGTGTTTTTACATTTGATTTTACTAATCCTTAGGTAACTAACTAGCATAGGATTGTCATTCATTGTAAAATTTTCAAGTTTTATCTCTTTTCAATGAGGTTTGGGTTATGTTTGTTTCAATATAGAGAAATAAATTAGATGTATAAGAGCTGATGATATTGGAAACCAAATATGAAAGATAGGTTGTAAGAATGCAAAAAATCAAACATGAAGTCTTGAATGGGTACCCGTACCGTACCACTCCAAACCAATGTGTCCTAAGGGGGGTCTGGTTAGCATGAACCTATGACATTATTGGTTCACTTACTATAATGGCATTATTAAAGTATACAAAACTTATAGAACACATGATCAAGCTTCTCGTATAGTAGACATTTATCACCCTCTAACGTGTGAAGGAATTATGAAAGATAAACCAATCAGTTTGTCAATTTTTGAGCTTACGGTTTATGAGTTATTTACTACTAATCATTGGAACAATTGATTCATTTTAGTAAAATTCTTCCTCCTTATTTTTTGTTAAAAGCTGGCTATATGGGTCGACAAGGTCCATTAAGGCATTAACCCTACAGGAACTCGACTAAATAGGTGCCACAAATCTACATTTGAGAGGGTATTGTTGGATGAGCCACAAAAATATTTGGTGAATGCGGCTCCGCTCCATACAGATTGGTGCGGGCAAGTTCCATGTTCGACAAAAGTTGAACAAACTAAAATCACATATTGATCAAGCTTACAGGATCAAAATTATAAGTAAGCCAAAATTCTTTAGTGTGAATAGAATAAAGCTTCTTTAGACACCAACTCCCTTTGAGGTATATTCTATTTTAAATAGCAACCTAACGGAAGAAAATGAATTCCATAGAATAAAAGTATAAAGAAGAAAATAAAAGCAAGTGTATAACATAATAAGAAAAATAACTTTCGATATAGAACTTTTAAATAAAGAAAAAGTTTATATGTGGAACTTAAATTTAATTTTTTTATTCATTGTTTGTGTGATTGACATTTTCTATTGTGCTAATATAGATAATTACTTAATCTCATTTTTTATTGTGTTTAGTTAATCGATAACTATTTAACCTCTTTTTTGTTGTGTTTAGTTATTAAGAAAAAATATTTTTTACTAAAAAAAAATTAACTTTCTTTTTTGTTGTGATTAATTATTAAGAAAAAATATATTTTTTTACTAAAAAAAACTGAAAACCAACTTTTACGTAAAAATTATTTTTTAACATATACAAATATTTGAATAGAGTGAAAGACAAAAGTGGCAATAAAAAAAGTCCACGTGAAATGAGATATTCTCTTTATATATTGGTATAAATATATTTTTTTAAGAAGCCAATAAATATATATCACTAACTAATGTACCTAATCAGAAATAAAACAAAACTCACTAAAAAATTTCATTGTTAACTAATTTTACATTAATTTTCAATAAAAATAAATTATTTTACTAGTACTCTTAAATTCAGGTAAATAAAGTGGACGACTTATGTTAAAATATCACGAATTCTGATTAAATATCGGCCTAAAATTATTTTACACAATTTTTAAACCAACCCCTTTTCATGTAATCCTTTCATAACCACAAAAGGCAACAGTACACTATCTCTATCTATAAATTATTTTCTTCATAGCACGTTTTCTCTCTCTAGCATTGGTTAGTTTTCGGTTGGAGTTTCAACTGTCTACTTTATTAACTTCCTTACTTAACACCATGTTTGGCCCACCACCCAAAGATTCTACACCATGTTTTCCCTTTTTCTCCATTCTTCATTCACAACTTTCGGTTATAAAATCCCTTCACAAAAGGTTTTCTCAACCTTTTTCCAAACCCAACCAACCACTGTATATATAATATATATATATTATAGTTTTTCTCAAGCTATAAGCTTTATAGTTTTATGTTTTAGTATACAAAATGGATCATTCTCTAAAATCATCAAGAGGCAAAGTAGTACCTAACACCACCATCACCACCACAACAAAAAACAACACAAGTTGTCAAGAAGAAAGTGGATGGACAACTTACTTTGAAGATTTTTCAAAAGGTGTAGAACCAAGTTATTGTTCTGGTGGTGGATCTTCTTTGGTTTCTGATGCTGCTTCTTATGCTGCATGGAAATTTTCTCAACATCATCATAATCATGTTGTTTCATCAAAGTTACCTAAGAAGCTATGTTTCAAGAAAACAAGATTCAAAATTATTTCAGATCATGATGATCCTTTAGAAGACACTGCTAGCTCTCCTGTAAATAGTCCCAAGGTAATAATAACATAATTTGCGTCTTGACTTATTGGGAAACAAAATTGCTGCTGTAACTGTGTTAACGTAGCTACAATATGAACCGTCCGATTTGAATGAATGGTTGAGATCATTTTAATATACATCTGATCTAAACTGTTCGATGTGAAATGAGTGGCCGAGATTAATTACTACGTTAAACTGTGTGCTTTGTTAACTGTAGCAAATCCGGCCAGACTTATTGTAATGATCAAGGTTTAAAAAAAGAAAAAATAATTGTGATCGCAATCATGGTCCAATATATATATATATGCTCTTTGATATGTGTACGTTCACGGTTAAGGCTGCGTATTATTTAACAATTTTTTACATATTCAAGATTTGCAACTGCAGTTTAAAATCTTATTTTTTCGTCCTTTCCTCTAATTCTTTAGTCAAAAAATTTAGTGACGGAGCAATTTCATGCTTTCCTTCGCAAAATTACCCTTTCTAATTTATGTTAGTTTTTTTAAAGTCATGTTTTTACTATATCATTATTATTTGTAGGTGAGAGACATGAGTCCAGATGAAATTATTTCTAGGAAGATTGATGATCAGCTACAAGCAGGTTATATGGTAAACTTGGATAATGATATATGCTTTTCATATGAAGAGAATAAAAAATAATATTGCAATTTGGTTGTTAATATTCCTAACCAATTATTGTGTAGGGTAAGAGGTTCACATCATCATCATCATCATCAGAGAATCATTCAGAGTTGATGCATATGGATGATAAGCAGCATGCATTTGAATTTAATGAAAAGAATATTGATAGCACCGATTTGAAGCAAAGGGGGCTTTGCTTGGTTCCTTTGTCTTTGTTGGTTAATTATTTGGGATGATCATGACTCTCTCTCTCTCTCTCTCTCTCTCTCTCTCTCTCTCTCTCTCTCTCTCAAATTGTATAATACCAAGTACATATAATATATACTCAACATGTTGATAAAATTGTGTTCATTAGAATTTGTTCATGAAATAAAGATGGGTTTTTTTTTTCTTTCCCTTTTCATTTCACTCTATAGAGATTAATTTCTCTATAATGATAAGGATGTACTAATACTACATAAAAAGATTCTAACAAATTAATGTAAAACCTTGAAATTGCAGTAAAATACAAATAAAAGTGATAGTTGTTTGACACCTAAATCTAATGAGTTTGCCCTCATGAAAAGTTTTTTTCACACAAAGTTGCATGTGAGTGCAAATCAATAAGCAAAATGAGTAAGATGGCAGTTCTTTGTTAAATGAGAAAGTTTATCGTTGTAGGCATGGATTTAGATTTTTCGCTGTAACTTCGTCACACAATTTTATAATTCCGGTCATTCAATTTAAATCGACGACTGATATTGTTTTATTGTGTAATTTGATTGTGCGATTTAAACCATTAAATTTTAAATCAACAGATGATATTGATTATTGCGTGTGAAATTGTGTAAAAAGGCAACAATAGGCAATCTTGATCCTCGTTGGCACTCATATTAATGTAATTTATGCCTATTTGCTTATGTTGAGTTAAAACATTAGCCAAAATAGTTGTTGCCTCGTGTTCATATAAACATGTTGCCTATGCCAAACTTCCATATAATTTTAGCTTACTAAATCCAATTGGATTGACCTAGCAGTGTGTTGGTTTCAGATTTGATTCTCCAATGTGTCAATTTTGTTGAGATAATTCATACAGAGTGAAAAAAAATTCTGGCTATGAATGAGACCCCATAATATGAACTAGTGTTATTTTCGATTGGTATTATTTTCATTGTAACTAGTGTTACATTAGATGAAAAGAAGACGAATTTATAAAAAATATTATTTTTTATGTTATTAATGTTAATTATAATTTAAATAAATAAATAAATCCTTTTAAATTTTTTGAGCTTCTTTTTATTATGGACTTAAAATTAAGGTAGGACCTCTAAATTGATCAGAACGACTCTAATTATACGGAGTAACTCATCTCAGAATTATTCTTGTAGTCAAAGCCCCACCCAACTTAACTACAAATATTGCAATTTTCGAGTAATAAACTAACTTGGTAAAAAATTAATCATTACTATTTGATATGAAATGATGAATAAGAGTCAAAATAGACTTAGATTAATTAGATTGGGCATGGAGGAAATAATCTTATTATACAACAACATATTATAAATCATATTGTTTATGTGGCCGGTTATATATATTTTTTTATGTAAGAGAAACATTCCTATTGGACGATCTTCACTATCTATTTTCTAATTAAGTAGACTTTAAAAAAAAAATATTGACTTGACTTTTTTTGGGTTATTAATATGTCATTAATATGAAATTTTCACTGCTTTTAGCAATGACCAATCTTCATCAGAAAACTTATAAATCACATAATGTGAATTTTTTCCTCCCTGTCAAATTTTTCCATACACGCGAACAAAGAATTAAACTCTCGATCACATATTTAAAGAAACCAAAATACTTATTATTTGAACTAATTTATTGGTCGTGTACATGTACTAATTTAAACTAAACTAATATAAAGAAAATGACAGAAAAAGAATAATATGACGGAAAAAGAATGATATAAGAGAAAACAAATTATCTTTATTTTCATTTATTGTAAAATTTATTTATATATAAAGGTCCACCCTTAAACATTGTTTTTTGGGATTAACCCTTAAACATTCTTTACAATCCCAATTTATACACACCGTCACCCATATAATTTGAAGGTGTGATTTTCTTTGAATTCTTCTATCTCAATCAAAGATCATATACTACCAAAAAAGGATGAAACAGTTGATAACGATCTCCATATAATCGTATGCCACACCAATGTTATCAAATTAACTCTTAATTAATTCATATGGTATAGTTAGAGATTATACTAATAATAGATGAAGGAAAAGGAAAATTCAAATGCATTACGTCAAATAAACATATGTTGCTGTTGAATTAAAATTGGATAAAATTGGCTAGTTGTTTAAAAAGACAATTAGTGTGAACCACTTAGCTAATATGATTAATATCACAAGTTAGGTACTCAATCACATAGTTAACAACCACTAATGATGTGATTTTTGTAATAGGGATATGGCGTGGTAGATCAAAGGTCTAACTCAAGCTCAAAATTGACAATGGAGGTTCAACTCCCCTTCTTAATATTCCATGAAAGTAAGACTAGTTCAAGTCATTGCGATTCATGGTCAATCTCTTCACACATAGTCTATGCATTTCTATACATCTATTTTAATTTATCTTTTTAATCAATATCGTCCGTACACGCTTTCAAAGACTAATTCCTCGTCGTAAAATTGGTATAGTTGAGACTAACTCAACCTTAGAAAATATACTTGTAAGATAATGATCGCCCTCACTTCATACATTTAAGTCATTTCGCAATCGATGTGTGATTCTTAACATCTTGTGCTGGATATAACAATAATTAATGACAAAATTTACCATCAAGATTCAAGACATTTAATACTAATGTTGCATACTTAGAACTAAATTTTAACCGAGAATATTTGGTAAAGCTGAAATATAGTCTTTACGATCAACCCTAATTCCTCTTGAATTTTTCTATAAATCTATTTACTATCAATAAAATAATTATTGACCCGAAAAAGCATAAACAAATGACATGATAGTATGGTTAACAATAGATAATCAATGGAAGGACAAAGTAGGCTAGGGTTTCAACCAAGAAACAAAAACAGGTCTTTTACATTTGAAGAGGTTGAATGCTTACTATTAATATTAATGTATTCATTCTGTTACCTTTGATATTTATCGAAGTGTCTTTGCTATGCCATCATCCTAAGATGCAAGGTGTATACTTCACTCTTGAAAAGCTCAAGGCATAAGCACTTTGGTGCGTTTTCATTTGCACAGAAGATCATGATACGCATTTGTTGAGTAGCTGTTGAGAATTCAATCAAAATAACCACACCAATAACCTTTCCACTAGTGTGAGGCAAAACAAACCAAGCAATCAACTATAACAACAATGGGTATGCACTAATAATCAACCAAACCAACAACAAGATAATAACTAAGAAAAGCAATAAAGAACACAAACGATATTGTTTACCCAGTTCGGCGTTAAAACCTACGTCTGGGGGAGAGAGCAGCTCTCCAATCCACTATCAAAGTTCCTTCTTCTTGATTACAATGAGATTTACACAAGAGTTACAAGAATTTAGACAATCCCTAAATTCTACCCTTTTCCCAAATCTCTTCCCGTGACCAAGAGATTTAATCAATAGTGATTACAAGGTGAAAGAATGGAGTTCCAAACACTAGAAATAACCTAAGAGATGACCCTCTTAATCCTAGACTTGATATTGAAAAACCCCTTTCAAAACCCTAGCCTCCTTCTCTCTCAACGCTGCAAAAAACCAGAAACATGTATATATAAGATCGCGGCCGCGCCGCGCGCCGCCCACCGGCGCCCCGCGCCACCTGGACAGATCCCACAGCCCTTTCCAGTGGCGTGTGGGCGCCCCGCGCCACCTGCATAGCCAGGCCTTGCTTCTCCACCATTTTCTGCACTTTGCTTCACTTTGATCATGTAATTTCAAGGCAATTACTAACAATCTCCACCTTGCCTTTAAATTCATGGTGATGCCAACTTCCCATCAACCATCATGCTGCTCTCTCCAACCTGATTACACCACACCTTCTTTGAACCCCGAAGAGAACCGCTTCGTACTCTCAAAGAAATACTTGCCTCCAATTGTCCTTGGAATTTTAGAACAATCCTACAAGTCACTCCACCACCTTCGAACCCCGGAATGCCTTCCGTACTCTCGAAGAAAAAATGCTTGCCCTCAACTTAGCCTTGGAATTTTAGGCAAGTTCCACAAGCCGCAACTTCAAATTCTCTTGTATCCAACCACCTCTAATAGTCCCACAAGTTCCCGAATTTGATCACCGTTGCTTCCAATTGCCCCCCTGAAGATCTTTCAAGTTTTGCACATCTTCAGACACAATCAGAACATAAACCCACAAGGTTTCCATAGCCATACCACTTCGGTGTACCTCCACCTCAAACCGAGATTACTCCACCAAAGTCTCAAACCGGTATTTCCACTATGATTTCCCACCTTGTCACCTGCAAAACTGTCAATAATTGCTCTGAAACACACTTCAGGCCATTGTTAGTATCCAACATTTCCAGTTTAGTTTCAACACCTAGCAAACCTCGTTTCACTAGTCACACTAAACCTATGTCACTAACAATTACCAAACCGAAGTTTCACAACTTAACCACATCATGAGAATCACCACTAGCAAATGCATAACCAACAATAGAACCAACTATCTATGCATTTTAAGTTCAAGAAAAATTACCTCACATCATGTAAAAGAGACTCACCGATACCTTGAACCTTACAAGCTTTCCCGTCTTCAAGATGAACTACTCCACCTTCAACTAGCTTTCGGGCTTCAAAAAAAAAAAAAAATTCTTTCTCTCAACACATGTGATAGGAGCATCAAAGTCCACGACTTAAGACTCCACCGATTTCGAACTTCTCACCACTAGAATTTCCACATCCTCATAACCAAGTTGTTGTTTCAAAAGTCACCCGAGTATTATTCCACCGCCTCTCCAGGCCAAGGTTGAGTATTATTACCACCGCCTCTCCAGGCTGACAACCATCTATGATTCCAAGCATGTGACTATGAGTGCTCCCGCACTCTCATAGCCTTCCTCAAAAGCTTCATCACTGACCGCAACCTGAGCCGACGAACTACCACCGCCCCCTCTCCGAGGACAATCCTTCTTGAAGTGACCCGGTTCCTGACAATAGTAGCATTTGAACTTGCTACCACCATCACCTTTTGGCCTAGACTTGGACCCATTCTTCCACTTTCCTTTGCCTCCGTTCTCGCTTCTACCCCTCATCACATTCAACCCTTCCGCACCATCATCAACCTTCAAGTCTTTAAACTTGGTCAACTCCTTGGTTCTCAAAGCCGATTGGACTTCATCCAAGGTGATAGTACCTTCTTTGCCATAAAGCAATGCATCCTTGAGGTGTTCATATGACTTAGGTAAAGCACACAACAAATGAAAAGCTTTGTCCTCGTCTTCCAAGTTCACATCAACATTCGCCAAATCATCAATGATTTTATTAAACTCAGTCAACTGCTCCACCACAGACTTGTTCTCAACCATACGAAAGAAGTATAGTTGTTGCTTCAAACATTGCTTATGAGCCAATGATTTTGTCATATACAAAGCATCAAGCTTCGACCACATCGCCGCCGCCGAAGTCTCTCGCGCTACCTCTCTCAATACCTTATCACCAAGACACAAGATAATAGAACTCAGTGCTTTCTCATCCATCTCGGTCTTCTCCGCATCCGAAAGAGTAGCCGACATTTGTGTCACCCCCTTTAAAGCTTCAGCACACTTGTTGTGAGTTAATAGTGCCCTCATCTTCACCTTCCACACACCAAAGTCGTTATCACCGGTGAATTTCTCAATCTCCCATTTAGAACCCATTGATGCCTAATTTGTTCAAACCCTTGCCCCACGGTGGGCGCCAATTGTTGAGAATTCAATCAAAATAACCACACCAATAACCTTTCCACTAGTGTGAGGCAAAACAAACCAAGCAATCAACTATAACAACAATGGGTATGCACTAATAATCAACCAAACCAACAACAAGATAATAACTAAGAAAAGCAATAAAGAACACAAACGATATTGTTTACCCAGTTCGGCGTTAAAACCTACGTCTGGGGGAGAGAGCAGCTCTCCAATCCACTATCAAAGTTCCTTCTTCTTGATTACAATGAGATTTACACAAGAGTTACAAGAATTTAGACAATCCCTAAATTCTACCCTTTTCCCAAATCTCTTCCCGTGACCAAGAGATTTAATCAATAGTGATTACAAGGTGAAAGAATGGAGTTCCAAACACTAGAAATAACCTAAGAGATGACCCTCTTAATCCTAGACTTGATATTGAAAAACCCCTTTCAAAACCCTAGCCTCCTTCTCTCTCAACGCTGCAAAAAACCAGAAACATGTATATATAAGATCGCGGCCGCGCCGCGCGCCGCCCACCGGCGCCCCGCGCCACCTGGACAGATCCCACAGCCCTTTCCAGTGGCGTGTGGGCGCCCCGCGCCACCTGCATAGCCAGGCCTTGCTTCTCCACCATTTTCTGCACTTTGCTTCACTTTGATCATGTAATTTCAAGGCAATTACTAACAATCTCCACCTTGCCTTTAAATTCATGGTGATGCCAACTTCCCATCAACCATCATGCTGCTCTCTCCAACCTGATTACACCACACCTTCTTTGAACCCCGAAGAGAACCGCTTCGTACTCTCAAAGAAATACTTGCCTCCAATTGTCCTTGGAATTTTAGAACAATCCTACAAGTCACTCCACCACCTTCGAACCCCGGAATGCCTTCCGTACTCTCGAAGAAAAAATGCTTGCCCTCAACTTAGCCTTGGAATTTTAGGCAAGTTCCACAAGCCGCAACTTCAAATTCTCTTGTATCCAACCACCTCTAATAGTCCCACAAGTTCCCGAATTTGATCACCGTTGCTTCCAATTGCCCCCCTGAAGATCTTTCAAGTTTTGCACATCTTCAGACACAATCAGAACATAAACCCACAAGGTTTCCATAGCCATACCACTTCGGTGTACCTCCACCTCAAACCGAGATTACTCCACCAAAGTCTCAAACCGGTATTTCCACTATGATTTCCCACCTTGTCACCTGCAAAACTGTCAATAATTGCTCTGAAACACACTTCAGGCCATTGTTAGTATCCAACATTTCCAGTTTAGTTTCAACACCTAGCAAACCTCGTTTCACTAGTCACACTAAACCTATGTCACTAACAATTACCAAACCGAAGTTTCACAACTTAACCACATCATGAGAATCACCACTAGCAAATGCATAACCAACAATAGAACCAACTATCTATGCATTTTAAGTTCAAGAAAAATTACCTCACATCATGTAAAAGAGACTCACCGATACCTTGAACCTTACAAGCTTTCCCGTCTTCAAGATGAACTACTCCACCTTCAACTAGCTTTCGGGCTTCAAAAAAAAAAAAAAATTCTTTCTCTCAACACATGTGATAGGAGCATCAAAGTCCACGACTTAAGACTCCACCGATTTCGAACTTCTCACCACTAGAATTTCCACATCCTCATAACCAAGTTGTTGTTTCAAAAGTCACCCGAGTATTATTCCACCGCCTCTCCAGGCCAAGGTTGAGTATTATTACCACCGCCTCTCCAGGCTGACAACCATCTATGATTCCAAGCATGTGACTATGAGTGCTCCCGCACTCTCATAGCCTTCCTCAAAAGCTTCATCACTGACCGCAACCTGAGCCGACGAACTACCACCGCCCCCTCTCCGAGGACAATCCTTCTTGAAGTGACCCGGTTCCTGACAATAGTAGCATTTGAACTTGCTACCACCATCACCTTTTGGCCTAGACTTGGACCCATTCTTCCACTTTCCTTTGCCTCCGTTCTCGCTTCTACCCCTCATCACATTCAACCCTTCCGCACCATCATCAACCTTCAAGTCTTTAAACTTGGTCAACTCCTTGGTTCTCAAAGCCGATTGGACTTCATCCAAGGTGATAGTACCTTCTTTGCCATAAAGCAATGCATCCTTGAGGTGTTCATATGACTTAGGTAAAGCACACAACAAATGAAAAGCTTTGTCCTCGTCTTCCAAGTTCACATCAACATTCGCCAAATCATCAATGATTTTATTAAACTCAGTCAACTGCTCCACCACAGACTTGTTCTCAACCATACGAAAGAAGTATAGTTGTTGCTTCAAACATTGCTTATGAGCCAATGATTTTGTCATATACAAAGCATCAAGCTTCGACCACATCGCCGCCGCCGAAGTCTCTCGCGCTACCTCTCTCAATACCTTATCACCAAGACACAAGATAATAGAACTCAGTGCTTTCTCATCCATCTCGGTCTTCTCCGCATCCGAAAGAGTAGCCGACATTTGTGTCACCCCCTTTAAAGCTTCAGCACACTTGTTGTGAGTTAATAGTGCCCTCATCTTCACCTTCCACAACCCAAAGTCGTTATCACCGGTGAATTTCTCAATCTCCCATTTAGAACCCATTGATGCCTAATTTGTTCAAACCCTTGCCCCACGGTGGGCGCCAATTGTTGAGAATTCAATCAAAATAACCACACCAATAACCTTTCCACTAGTGTGAGGCAAAACAAACCAAGCAATCAACTATAACAACAATGGGTATGCACTAATAATCAACCAAACCAACAACAAGATAATAACTAAGAAAAGCAATAAAGAACACAAACGATATTGTTTACCCAGTTCGGCGTTAAAACCTACGTCTGGGGGAGAGAGCAGCTCTCCAATCCACTATCAAAGTTCCTTCTTCTTGATTACAATGAGATTTACACAAGAGTTACAAGAATTTAGACAATCCCTAAATTCTACCCTTTTCCCAAATCTCTTCCCGTGACCAAGAGATTTAATCAATAGTGATTACAAGGTGAAAGAATGGAGTTCCAAACACTAGAAATAACCTAAGAGATGACCCTCTTAATCCTAGACTTGATATTGAAAAACCCCTTTCAAAACCCTAGCCTCCTTCTCTCTCAACGCTGCAAAAAACCAGAAACATGTATATATAAGATCGCGGCCGCGCCGCGCGCCGCCCACCGGCGCCCCGCGCCACCTGGACAGATCCCACAGCCCTTTCCAGTGGCGTGTGGGCGCCCCGCGCCACCTGCATAGCCAGGCCTTGCTTCTCCACCATTTTCTGCACTTTGCTTCACTTTGATCATGTAATTTCAAGGCAATTACTAACAGTAGCCATGATTGAATACTATTCTTGGTGCATTGAAGTTCTGGGTACAGAGGAAGGAAACACTTCTTAAAGGTTTATACTTTATGCAGTAGACCATTGTGCAACCTTGGTGATTTCACTGGTGAGTTCTACTCACTCAATGGGTGTCGACCACACACCATCATCATTTCTTACTTTGGTGAGATACACACTCTTTGTTGTTATCCACACACTGGTGTTCTTTTTTTCTTTTTAAAAGAACAAATCATGTTGTTTTCTTATAATTCCTATGTAAAACATCTCGTAATATTTAGCACTTCTCAAAATAAAAACGAAATATACTAACAAAGTTAGTTCAATTCTACGTTCCGATCATATAACCCAACATACTTAAAAGATTCAACATGGCTTACTTTCATTCTACTAAACAAAATCATCATATTCTTCAAATTAATCTTTTCCATTATATTGATCACTAACACACTCTCTGAATTTTAAAACAGAAAATATTGAATTGTTTACCATTTATTGCCTCATCATTTAAAATATTTTTCATTTCCGTTTTCAATCTCCATTTCGGGGAGTATTATTCTTCCATCTCCATCTTCGCGGATCCCCATAGTTCCCGCGGAAATCCATCAGTCAAATTAGTTGTAAAAAAAATAGTAAAACTTAATTGTAGAACAAATAAAAAAATAGAAAATAATTATTGTGAGTCTTGTGATAGTAATAAACATCATTATAAACAAATGTATACATATATTATGTGAAAATATAATTATAAAGTACATAAATATAGTTTTCGGGACAGAGTTTCTGTGGAGTGGAGGTAAAATACCGTCTTCATCCACAAACATCTTTCAGAAGAAATTTCTCCTTCATCATAGGAAAACAATTCTCCACCTTCGATCCCCAAACAGGACGATTCCCGTGAAGATACTTCTTTAGAGATAAAATTGATATTCCTACAATGCACTTCTAAAAATCATTTTAAATATATTTGATAATAACACATAAAACTATGTTGATAAGATCTTACAATTGCAAATAAAAAAGATAGATCTTACAATATAAAATAAAATACTGAATTAAGTATTTGCTAGCTATTTCAAACCCGTTGTATTTTATTTTATTTTATTTTGGTTTGTTCCACTCCCACCTTTTTTGTTTGATTATATATTGCCCTGCTTGTGAGACATACATTCGGAAAGATTAGACATGTCCGCGTGATTTTAGGGCAGTGGCCGTCTAGCCGGTTAGAGTTAGAAATAAAAGAACCGTGAATATTTGGTACCTAATTATTTTTTATTAAAAAAAAAACAGTGTTTAATTATAAGTAAATTTTTTTAAAAATTTATTTAATAATTAATGTATCTGATCTATATTATAGTCCAAATACATCGGTTAATCAATAGGGAGCAAGGTGGATATAGCAAAGTCTTTAAAATTGCTATATTGTGCTCCCTTTTCGCACAATATAGCAAGGTGAATATTTATATTAGGCTTAATTGCATAATTGATTCCCATGTAATTTATATTAGAAATCAAAATTGTCGAATTTTAAAATAAGGGGACCAAATCTACAAAAAATAATGGAAATAGGGGAACCAAAATTACAATTAAACCTTTTATATTATTAAATATGGCTATTGCTACAGTGGACCACCTTCACAAGTGGTCCACAATGGATAAATGATCTACCGAATACGAATTTTACAAAATTTATTATTGGTAGATTGAAAGTTTATATCATATAGATTATTCATAAAAAATTTATAAAAATTGAAAATCATTTGATATTTTATTGGAATTTATCAAGATTTATAGTATTTAATAAATCGTTAATCTTGATGAGTCTCACTAACATATAAAATGATTTTTAATTTTTCTAAAATTTTCTATAGATGATCTATATAATATAAACTTTCAATCAAACAGAAGATTTTGTAAAATTCGTATTTGTTAAATATTATTCGTAATTGATCCATCATAGACTACTTGATTAGGTAATCTATATTAGAATTTACCATTAATATATGTACGTAAAGGGAATATTCACCAAAGAAAATAAGTGAAGTAATTGAAGCAAAAGCCACGTAAGTAAAAAGAATGGTCTTTCTATTTCAAATGTCATCTCCACCATGTGCACCCTTTGACATATATTCCTAAATTTTGTATCACTCTCGATGACGTGTTTTGGTATTGACTTGCGTAGACAACGTGCATGTTTCTTTTTGTTATCCGTGAACAAAAACATCGTACTCATTTTTATCCCGTGAATGGAAAAGTAACTCTTGTGGCAATTTAATATGGACACTTGTGTTGTGTTAGTTAGGTTCATCGATCGATCTAACCTGTTTTGTTTAAGGAAAATTATTTTATGTCCTAACAACATCCATAAATTGGTTGTACATGTTAGAATTATGTAATTCAAGCTTGTTAATCATAGTTTTGTAAATATCCATTAGTTAGTTAGGATATTTTAGTTAGTTGGTTAGTTAACTTGTGTAACAAGTTACTAGTTAGTTAGTAGTTTGTTTTAGTTTGTTAAGGGTTCCAAGTATTATAAATACTTGTATTAGTGATTGTAAATTTTTTTAAGTTGCATTACCCCTTGGTGGATGAATAAAATTAGCTTGTTTTTCTTATTCACATCATCATCTTCATCTTGCTTGCATTTCAAGATAAGTCTTGATTGTGTGTTAAGCTTCCATTGTGCTTGTGATCTAACAAGTGGTATCTAGAGCACCGGTTTCAATCCTAAGGGAATTAGGGAAACACGAGTGAGTGTGAGGGGAAAATCATCATTGGGAAGCACTTGAGTGAGGAGTGTGAATTTCTTTAAGGAATTGTGTGAATTTCTTCAAGAAAGTGAGTGATTTTCTGCAAGCAAGGATGAATACAAATGGTTTTGGTACGAACATCTTGGTTCTTGATGGAAAGAACTGGGATAGATGGAGTGCTGTCATGAAGTCATTGTTTGGAGCTCAAGATTGCTATGAAGTGGTGATGAATGGCTATGAAGAGCTAGGTGAAAATCCCACTGATGCACAGAGAAATGTTTTCAAAGAAATCAAGAAGAAAGATTATAAGGCCTTGTTCTATATTCAACAAAATGTTGATTCTCAACACTTTGAGAAGATTGCAAAAGCTACAAAATCCAAAGAAGCATGGGACATTCTTGCTAGTTATCATGAAGGTGGAGAAAGAGTGAAGAAAGTGAAGCTTTAATCCTTCAGAAAACAGTATGAGATGTTGCAAATGGAGGAAGATCAGAAGGTTAGTGATTATTTCTCAAAACTACTTGCAATTGTTCATCAAATGCAAAACTGTGGAGAGAATATCACTGATCAAATGGTGGTAGAAAAGGTGTTGAGATCTTTAAATCAAAAGTTTGATTTCATAGTGGTAGCCATTGAAGAAACCAAGGACATGAGCACTATGAGAATAGAAGATCTGCAAAGTTCGTTAGAGGCTCATGAGATCAAGGTGATCAATAGAGGTTCTGAAAGAGTAAACCAACAAGCATTGCAGGCTCAATCTGGTAGCAAAGAAAGCAAGAACCACAAGAACAAGGGCAAAGGGAAATCAAATTGGTCAAAAGATTCAAAGATCAAGACTGAAGACAAAACTGAATCATCAAAAGGAGGTTATGATAAAAATCAAGGCAAGAAAAGGTTTGATAATAGCAAGATCAAGTGTTATAATTGTGGCAAACTATGTCATTTTGCAAATGAATGCAGGCTTAAGGATCAACAAGATGCAAATTTGACAGAAGATAGCAATGATGCTAATGCTGTGCTTATGATGGCCACAACCTGTGATGACAATGCTCAAAATGAAGATTGGTATTTAGATTCAGGTTGTTCTAACCATATGACATCACATAGAGAATGGTTAACCAGTTTTGAAGCAAGCCAGAAATCAAGCATCAAGCTAGCTGATGGCAGAAAACTTGCTGCTGAAGGTATTGGTAACATAGTGATCAAGAGCAAGAAAGGAGGTAAAGTAATCATCTCTGAAGTCTTTTATGTGCCTGATATGAGTTGTAATCTACTCAGTTTAGGTCAATTGGTGGAGAAAGGCTTCTCAGTTAACATGGAAGATAGTGCACTGAAGCTGTTTGACAAAATGAAGAACTTGGTGTTGATGTGTAATTTGTCAAAGAACAGAACTTACAAGTGCAAAATCTCTAGTGTGGATATGATGTGCATGTCTACAACAATAACTGATGATGTTGAAGCACTATGGCACAAAAGGTATGGTCACTTGAACTTTAGAAATTTAAGTGACTTGAATTCTAAGGAACTAGTATATGGTATACCTAAGATTAGAGTCAAGCATGCATTGTGTGATATATGTATGAAGGGCAAGCAGAGTAGGTTACCATTTGTGAAGGAGACTAGTAAAAGAGCTTGTGCTGCTCTAGAGGTGATACATTCTGATGTATGTGGTCCTTTTGAGGTACCATCACTTGGTGGAAGCAAGTACTTCATCACTTTTGTTGATGAATTTACTAGGATGATCTGGTTATTCACTATAAAGCTTAAGAGTGAAGCTTTATCAGTGTTTAAAAGTCTTAAAATCTTAATTGAGAAGGAGAGTGAAAAATCAATTAAGATTTTAAGAACTGATGGTGGAGGAGAATATACCTCAAAGGATTTTGAAGATTTCTGTAAAAGTGAAGGCATAACTCATGAAGTTACACCATGTAACACCCCGTTTTTCAAAGGCCCAAAAGTAGGCACTGTTTTTTTATTTTTTTTTAAAACATAACAGAGCGCGCATACAAACTGTGAGAGCCGGCATTAAACATACAAAAGAACTCATTACCATAAGGTGCTTCGACAAACAAAGTGTATTCCTGAATAATTACAATCCAAGTCTAAATATTCAAATACTTACAACAAAACAAGTTAGAATCTTAAGCATAAACCCGAAAAGCACGGTGTACAACCCACACCGGCGCATAGTCTAACTAAGCTAAAGCTCCAACATCTCACTGGGACCCGGAACAGCCACCGTCGTCACCACGACCTAACCCATCATCTGGGTGGGATGAGCCCGCAAATGAAAGAAAGGGTCACCACAAAATATATAGTATGTATATATATAACCGGTGCGAAAGATTGTACACATAACAATAATTCCACGAACACAAGAGAAAGCTCTTAACCACCAAAGCAATTCCCACCAACGGGTTTATATATATAATACACACCAAGCCTAATGCAGACTTCTACAATGCGTGGTACTAACCCTAGCTACCACAATGCATGAGTTCCGGCACTGTAGGTCCAACCCCTACCAAAACACCAACGAAAACACAAGGTTAAGGTGGATCCACTCCCGCAATCACACCCCATGGTCCACTCCCGCAACCATGTATCGACTCAACAAAATCACAAAGGATTAAGGTGGATCCACTCCCGCAATCACACCCCATGGTCCACTCCCGCAACCATGTATTGAACTCAACACAACCCTATAAGAATCAGGTGGGTCCACTCCCGCAACCACACCTCGTAGTCCACTCCCGCCACTACGCACTAACAATGCATGAGCATACGATTCCCCATGTATACTAATGCAATGAATACATACATCTCTAGCATATGTAAACCAAACATAACAACATACATACATATCCAATCATATGTAACAAACCACAACAAACATACATACATTTCCAATCATATGTATTCACCCACATGTTCATACATACATCTCCAATCATATGTAAAACAACGCACGTATTGTAAACACTTTCTCATCACGAGAATACATAACACATACATGCCAAACACACAAACACGCATCACCGAAAATAACCAATAAACATGTTATAACTCAGTGAAAAGACAGAAATAAAGTGATGCCCTTACCTCGGCAAGCTTCCGTTACTCTATTCCGCGAAATTCTACAATTCATGCTACCTAAAATATATGTAGCGTAACATCAATAAAATATTCCTCGTTTATCCTATCGAAACGAAACTTGCTCTCAAAGCTCCAGAGGGGTCTAAAGTACTTTCTAAAGCTGTCCCTCAATGATTTCAGGTTATTCTCATAGTGTTTAAAAATTCACGAAGTTAATTGTACTATTTTCATAACACGAAAATCATTTTGTTTTTAAATCATAAACTAAAACCATTTTGGATTTTCCACTTCAAGGACTTGTTTCACACACAACAAAACCATTTGAAACACAACTAAAACTTTTCAAAAATATTTTTATGAAAAATCGAAGTTTTCTTGCGTTACAAGTTACACATTTTTTTCTTCCTAACAACCTTTCCTATACTCATTTTTCTTCAAAACTAAGATTATCCAACACATACAAAATTTTCACACAATTGTGGACTTAGAAAATTTTTGGAATTTCTTCCCCCAAACAAAGAAAGGCCACGGCCAAAATTCTTAAAAACACCCTTCTACTCAAAATTTTTCACTTCTAAATGCATGGTAATATCCCATAATACCTAACTAGCACTTATTAAAACGATTTAGAAATTATAGAGTCGAATCGCAAATTTCGAAAAATATCAAATAAGGTTTTTCTTAAGGCAAGTGATCATTTTCTTTTCAAAACATCCCATAACCAATCAAACAATTAAACAATGATCATGGGAAGCTATTTGCCTCTAAACAATTTTCGAAATTCGATTCCTCGAACCCTATATGGGTGCCACGGCCAAATGAGGCAAAAAGGGCAACCCTACACATTTTTTTTCATTTGAAACCCTAGCCCACATGTGTTAGCTCGTAACGATATTCGATCGTATACCCGACTCTTTTTGAAACTCGAAATAAATTTTTTCTAAATTATGTTCTTCGAGTCGCTCAAGAACACGAGAAATTTTTTTTCTTATTTTTCGAAACAAAATTCATATTCACCAATCCATTTTGTTAAAAAGCTCGAAACTAACTTCAAAACCAAAATCTTACAACACAATCCAAGTTTATGATCTTTTCAAAAATTTTCTTCAAAACCCTTAACCAAAAATTTGTGAAAACAAGATTTAACCATGGAAATCAACTCATGTTTCACTCATGTGTACTAATAACTCTTATGAACACATCTATGGAAACAAAACTAACCCAAAACAATTTCTACTAACTTTCTTCTCAAGAACAAAATCATGAAACTCAAAATTCAAGAGGTTTTTCATGGAGAATAAGGAAGAGAAGGGTTAGTTACCTTAAGAGGAGATGATTCCTTGCAAGCCCTATGATCCAACAAGCTAAAAATCAAGAGATTTGGTGAAGTAATGAAATTTTGGTGAAGGTATGGTGAGGAAGAAGAAGCTCACGGCCAAGAGAGAAAGAAGAGAAGTGTTTTGTGATTTTTGCTTCTAAGACCAAATTGCTAAACCTCCTTACTATTTAACAACCTCTTGATCAATCTAGGCCCTTGGATCAAAACCAAACTTGCAAGACTAAACCCTAGCCTTTGGATCAAAATAACTCATGATTGTTTTTTGAACAAATATCCACTTTACGCTACTCATCTCATCGCGTTTGCTCTCGGCGAGTCGCACCTCGCTAACGGACGGAAATCTCAAAAATATAAAATCTAACCAATAAACGTCTGTCGTAAACCGTTTCCAAATATTATCGCTAAACTTTATTCTCCGACTGAAATTTATTTCCTTAGCTCCCAAAAATATTCTGAAACTAGATTCCAACTCGCGCCGATATATAAAGTCTCCAATTAAAATTCGACGGAAAACAGAAACCGTAAAATTTTAAGAAGCGGGTACAGTTTTCTACTCGTTTTTCCAATAAACGGAGAAAGTCGAAACTCAAAATTCTGAAAGCACAGGAATGTTCAGATTGATAAATAAAGACCATGGGCCAAAAGTCTGGGTTTTATTTATGCATAGGGAAAAAGCAGTCTCCAAAGTGATCCAAAAATCTTACTATAAAGTGGTCTTGGTTCATGGCAACCATTGGATCAAAAGGCAAAGTTCAAAGATTAAATCCTAGCCATCCATCTCTTCACAAAATATCTAGATATTCTTATGGTCTTAGCCCACTAGCTCGCTCAGTCCCTGTGCTCGCGCTTAAACGAGCCGTATCTCGCGTACCGATAAATTTTACGGAAACATAAAAAATTCTACCGTAAACCTTTTAATAAAAACAATTCACAAACTTATCGCCGAATCTTTTTCCGCGACTGTAATTTTCTTCCTCACTCTTGAAAATTATTCTGACAATATATCCTAACTCACGCCGATATATAAAACTCCCATCTAAATTTCTACGGAATTCAGACATCGTAAAAATTTCCAACAGCGGGTAAAATTCCTACTCGTTTTTCCAAAAGCGAGAATAATCCAAAACTCGTTATTCTGACTTCACATAAACCTTCTTATACTCAAAAGAAGACTACGACCCAAAAGTCTGTGCCTTTCCAGCGCACGAGCGCAAAACAGGTTCCATTTCAGCAAAAATTCCATTAATGTGACGATACTCACAAGACCGCTCCACCAAAAACCCTAAAAACTTAGCCGACACTAAAGTTCCTTAGAAAAACTGTACAGTGGAATCTTGGGTCTTACACACCACCCTATACTCCACAACATAATGGTCTAGCTGAGAGAAGAAACATGACCTTATTGAACATGGCTAGGAGTATGATCAAGCAGAAATCCCTTCCTTACAAATTCTGGGGTGAAGCAGTCACTACAGCTGCCTATATTCTCAACAAATGCCCTACAAAGAAGTTAAGAATGGTACCAGAAGAAGCTTGGTGTGGAAGAAAGCCTAGTGTGAAGCATCTAAGAGTTTTTGGTTCATTATGCTACAAACATGTGCCAGATGCTAGAAGAACCAAACTTGCAGACAAGAGTGAAATCATGATTTTGATTGGTTATCACCCAACTGGTGCATACAAACTACTTGATCCTATGACTAATAAAGTACACATTAGCAGGGATGTGATTGTGAATGAAGCTGAACAATGGAAGTGGGAAGTTGAGGCTACCTACAATAGTGAAAGCAGCTACATTTTTCCTGATTCAAGTGATGATTCTGAGAATGAAGCAGCTGGAGAACTGAATGATGGTAATCAAAATGATGTGATTCCTGATAGTGATGATGATGAGAATGAGGAAATCACATCTCCACCAGTGATAAGGCAATTACCTCAAAGGAATAGAAGTGTTTCAAGCAGATTGAATGATCACATAGTCACTTCTGACAGTGCAGTGAATGATGATGGTGATCTAATTCATTTTGCTCTCTTAGCAGGTTCTGAGCCTATTGACTACAAAGAAGCCTTGAAAAATAGAGTGTGGAGGAAAGCAATGGAGGATGAACTTCACTCTATAGAGAAAAATCAAACCTGGAAGCTAGTTAACTTGCCAGACAAGAAAAGGAAAATTGATGTGAAATGGGTGTTCAAAGTCAAGTTAAACCCTGATGGTACAATTTCAAAATACAAAGCAAGGTTAGTAGCTAGAGGTTTCTTACAGAAACATGGTATTGATTACAATGAGGTGTTTGCTCCAGTTGCTAGAATTGAGACTGTCAGGCTAGTTGTAGCACTAGCTTGTAAAAATAATTGGTTGATGTATCACTTAGATGTTAAATCAGCATTTCTGAATGGTCCCTTAGATGAGGAGGTGTATGTGTCACAGCCACCAGGTTTTGAAATTAAGGGCAAAGAAAATATGGTGTTTAGATTGTATAAAGCACTATATGGCTTGAAGCAAGCACCTAGAGCTTGGAATAAAAGAATTGATCAATTTCTTATCCAAATTGGATTTAAGAAATGTGCATCAGAGTTTGGTGTGTATGTTCAGAGCTCAAAGGAAGAGTTAGTCATCATTTCCTTATATGTTGATGATCTTCTCATAACTGGTAGTAAGAAATCAGAAATTGAGAAACTGAAGTGCAAATTGAAGGCTGAGTTTGAAATGACAGATCTAGGTGAACTTTCATTCTTCTTAGGAATGGAATTTGTGAAGATCAAGGATGGTATTGTGATGCATCAACAGAAGTACATAACTGAGTTACTTGAAAAGTTTGAACTGAACAATTGCAATTCAGTGACAAATCCCTCAGAAACTAACTCCAAGCTAAGTGAATGTAGTGAAATGGAGAAGGTTGATCCAACTTTATTTAGACAAATGGTTGGTTCATTGAGGTATGTATGCAATAGTAGGCCTGATATCTGTTACTCAGTGAGCATGATTAGTAGATACATGCATGATCCTAGAAAACCTCATTTGATTGCTGCAAAGAGGATTTTTAGGTATATTAGAGGTACTCTTGATTTTGGCCTACATTTTCCAAATGGTACAAGCAATAAGGATAGTATCCTAATTGGCTATTCAGATAGTGATTGGAGTGGAGACATAACTGATAGAAAGAGCACATCATGTTATGTTTTCAAGTTTAACAATGCTGCAATATCATTGTGCACAAAGAAACAAGCTGTGACAGCTCTTTCTTCATGTGAAGCAGAGTACATAGCAGGCACATTTGCAACATGTCAGGCTTTGTGGCTTGATTCAGTGATGAAGGAACTAAGGTGTGAAGCAAGCAAGCCACTACTACTCAGAATTGATAACAAATCTGCTATAAGCTTAGCAAAGAATCCAATTTCTCATGGAAGAAGCAAGCATATTGAGACCAAGTATCATTTCATCAGAGAACAAGTTTCAAATGGTGTGATTGAAATTCAATATTGCCCAACAGAGCTGCAGCTAGCAGATGGTTTTACAAAAGCTCTCAAACTTGAGAGATTTGAATTTTTAAGGAGGCAACTTGGAATTTTCAGTTTGAAACAAGTTTGAATTATGGTGGAGTGTTAGAATTATGTAATTCAAGCTTGTTAATCATAGTTTTGTAAATATCCATTAGTTAGTTAGGATATTTTAGTTAGTTGGTTAGTTAACTTGTGTAACAAGTTACTAGTTAGTTAGTAGTTTGTTTTAGTTTGTTAAGGGTTCCAAGTATTATAAATACTTGTATTAGTGATTGTAAATTTTTTTAAGTTGCATTACCCCTTGGTGGATGAATAAAATTAGCTTGTTTTTCTTATTCACATCATCATCTTCATCTTGCTTGCATTTCAAGATAAGTCTTGATTGTGTGTTAAGCTTCCATTGTGCTTGTGATCTAACAGTACAAAATTTATTTCTTTATATAAAAGAAAAATTGGACTATTGAAAAACAGGCCCATTTCTGGGCCAGTGCAGCCAGTGCTGTAGAACTGGGCCTCAAAAATCTGGAGCCTCAATTTTTTTTGGGTAATATGTAGGGGGTGTAGTAGTAAACAAGAGGCCCAAAAAGCAAATGTATCTAACAAAAAGAAAATCAAGCGTATTTTTGTTAATAGCTAAATTTTTTTTAATGGATTTTGATGATATTGATTAGAATATGATTTTTTTTTGTTAGTCACAAAGATGATAATTACTTTTGATGTTATTGATATGTTTAGAATTTGAATATATTATGTTTTTTTTTAATAAAAAAATAATATATTTTCTATTAGGGGTCAATTATTATTATTAGCACGGGACCTCGAAATTCTCGGAGACGGTCCTGTTGAAAAATTAAAGATGTTCAAATATTATAATCTTTTTTATCAATGTTTTAAAAATTGAAGCAGTGAATTATTAAAAAAAATTGGAGCAATCATTGAATCAATGAGAGTACTGAGTTATTAGTTTATTGGTCGAACTATTGGATCCTTAATGAACCGCATGAATGAGTCGGATAACTCGGTTGAATAAATTGGTCATTATAACAAAACTATAAAGGTACTAAACCAGGTCGAACTAGATGTCACATGATTCGGCCTCTGAAAAATCATAACACCTTAAAACTTTGAAAATTTCAAAATATCGGGATTTTACAAGTTTATTCTTTAAATTCAAATTTTGAATATAGTCATCACACACAGAGCAAAGTAGTACAAATTCAAATAAATTTTGAACAAATTAAAGCTCTTGTATTCGTATGAGATCGTATCAGTTCTCAATTCTCACTCTCTGACTTTCTAATTTCTTAATAGAAAAAATGAAAGAAGGTAAAAAACGACGTTGTTTTTGGTTTTTGTTTTTTTCTAAAATAAAAATAATGAACATTGAATTGTCTGATTTAAAAAAACTGTAGGTTCGTAGTTTTTTTGCCAATTTTAATCAATTCACTATGGTTCAGTAACATATTTGATTCAACAATCAGACCAGGTCGATGACCCATCCAATTTTCGGTTCAATTGGTTCGACCGGCTGATCTGGATTTTAAAGCTTTTCTTTTTTGCATAATATAATCTTGGTGTTTTGGATATTATTAAAGTTAATTAATGTCATAATCTTGGTGTTTTGGAAAAGACCAAGTCCAAATAGATACAAAACTTGAAAGAATAATACTAATAAAAAAAGCAAATGAGATTAGGCCCATTTAACAAAAAAAACTAACTAGCCTTAAATCGTAAGTGAAGAAAAATTGCTCTTTGAGCTCCTCTTTACTGGACGACCCCCCCACCCCAATGTTCAAAATTACTCTCCACTTATATTCGAGAGTTACAATCCGGATAAGTAGGGTTTCACAAGGTAACTCCCGAAATTTACCAACATAGGATTTTTTGTTTGTTTGAAATATATGGGTTTTAGACCAAGATTATATGCTTTTCTCTTGGAATTAAGTGGGTTGAAATCCTAACTCTTTTCTCTTGGAAGCATCTATGCTTTTCTATACCCATTTTTGAACCTAAAAAGTAACATTTGTTTATGCAATATTAAATCCACATATCAATTGATTTGTATTGAAAGAAAAATTATTGTTATACATTCACAAAGAAGCATACAACACAAGTAGGGAGGACCGCGGTTCGATCCCCCGCAACTGCGATCGGGAGGGGGCTGGAACCACTTGATGCCAGAACTAATCCCCGAACCAGATTAAACCGGTAGTGAAAAACCAAAAAAAAGAAACATACAACACAAGTAATGTTAAAAACAAACAAGAACAAATATTATAGGACACACATAAGTACGTGAAGGGAAAGAGATAGAGAACATGAGAGTATATCATATTATTTCTTTCAAGTGTATCATTTACATAAGAGTGTAAGTCCTATTTATAAGATACATATAGATTAGTGGACAACAATAAAAACCGGCCACCAGTAATAAGATAAAGGGCATTAACAATTCAGATAACAACATAAATAAAGCTAACATTACTTGCGGATCTTTACCTTCTTTTTTTCCGAGAATGAGAATTTTATCCATTTTCACTTTTTTTTTTTAATTTTGAAACATTCAATGTTTCAGCATTTTCACTTATTCCGCATATATATTCTTCAACAACGTACACTGAATACGTAGTATTCGAATTCGAAATTACAATGTCAATTAAGTACAGAAAAACCACCAATTGAAAACCAACAATCACTCACACCTTCATATTGGTAATGCAAAAGGAATCAGTATCCATGGAAGTTATATTAAACTTGACTTCACACGAGATATCAACCATAGCCTTCAACTTAAAAACATGAATCAAATAAACTTTCCCATGAAGTCTTGTCGTTGCTGTCATATTGAAAGCCTCATCTTCAATATCTTTCAAAAACATATCATTATTCAACAATTTTCCACTCATAAGACCAGAAGTCGTGCTCAGATTAGTAGTCGAACGAGCAGGGAGGAACTTCGGCGATATAGGAACTTTGGCTAGAAGAGTGTGTTTATAATTAATATAACCAGTGGCATTTTTGGTCTTGAAGTCTCCATAATTTGGATTCTTTATTGAGATTATCATGTGCATTGGTACACTAGTTACATTCGGTTCGAAAAATTGCATATCTTTGAGACCAACTGGGTAGAGATTTACAATTGGGTTCTGTGGTTTAAAGACTGTAAAAGCTAATACCAAAAGAATAAGGGCAACAAGTATCAATAAAATTAAAGTTACCAATATGCAAGTTTTGCAGCAACTACTCTTGGATTTTGGTTCTGAGTAACCCATTTATTTAATCAAAGGTTATTTTTCTAGGAAAAATATAACTCAATGAAATTTGTGACCGTCTTTTCTTGTAATTTATGTTCACAAGGATATTGATGCAAGTATCACTATATATAATGTGATTCATCTAGTTTTGTTAATGTTCTGTTTCTACAAGGATAAAAAGTAGAACATTATATATATACATTGATAAGACTAACCGGGTCTTACTCCTTGGTGTGACATTGTGAGGAAAGGTAATATGTAAAAGCGGAACACCGTTGAGACGATTCTGTTGAATACTAAGTCACTTTGACGAGACGATTGAATTTGCTGCAGTTTGATTTTTACGCAGTTCAATGCAGCAACAAATCTAAATAGTTGTTGTGAGATTGGACGGTTTAGATTGTATAATCAAATCACACAGTAAAATAATCTCGACCGTCAATTTTGATCAGACGGTTGAGAATTGTAATTGTGTCACGTAATTACAGTAGGAAATCCGACTCCATAGTACGTGACTTATCTACGTGTATGGAGATGGAGATAGGTGGCAAAACCAAAATATAATCAATTGTTTGATTAGCTTTTTAAAACTTTCTATTAATAGTAAAAATTATATTTTAATTGTTTTTATTTGTATATTTAGTGCTTGATTTGATTACAAAGAGAGCATCTCGAAAATACAACACACCCTCTCTTTATTAAATTTTCATTTGTTGGCATTTTGTTATGTATGCTAGCACTAAAATATACATAATAGTTGATAGTATTTTTATATATAAATAAATTTTTCTATTTAATAAGTTTATTAGGACTATTTTTTTTGTTTGTTTTACAACTATATGACTTAAAGTTTGAAATATGAAGATAAAAGTGCATTTGATGCATTTTAAGGTGTCTTATTGATCAAAACTCTAATTATGATAGTAGAAGCCGTTTCTTAATAAAATATTATAAATAGTGAATTTTCAATGCTAATGAAGTTGGTTCGTAGCCAAAAACCAAAGAAAATCATCACTAAAAGCTGAAGAAATATAAAAATTCAAGTTCTGTCTCAACAAAACATGCCACGGTCGTGTGGGATCTCACCACAGATATGCCAGGAGAGTAAGAGAGCTCCTCCTACTTGCCCAAAATACTGTCATGGCCCGTGTGAGATTGGCCATGGCCGTGGTAGTTCCAACAGTGCTGATAGTTAATGTCTATCAATTGTTATAAAACCCCAATGAATGAAGGTAGCTACGAAATTCAGAGACTTGAGACTATATATAGGATCTTAATTATATCTTTGTAACATCCAAGCTTTCCACATTGCAAACACTTCCAAAAATCAATAAAATTTCTTTTAGTTTAGCCTTGTGTTCTCGCATATTATACTCTACAAGTTGTGTGTTGCATTTGAATATATATTTTCTTAAAAAAAAATCACCAAATTTTCTTACAATTTCATATTTTTTTTCCTCAAAACATAGCAAATGGTGTCACCTTTTGGTATCAACTATCAAAGTCTAGTTATTCCTCAGGCCAATGAGTCATTGAGTCCATACATGTCTTTTTTAGGTTTGATGTCAAATACTTTTGAAGAAATATACAGTAAAAAAAGATAGAGTAAAAATTTAATTGTAAAGTTTCATTTCATTACATACACTCCAAATTATGAGAAAAGGAAAAATGAAGAATTGGATGGAATGAATTCCATTGTGTTTCATTTTACTCCATTCATTTCTTTTCGCAAATTTAAATAATGAAATATAATTATGACTCCTTTTCATTCCAAAACAATCTATCTAAATAAAGTCTAAAAGTAAGGACAAAACTTTTCTAAATTAAAGGATTAAATTTAATTAAAAATTAAAGTAAATAATGTCAACCTTTACATATAATCAAACTACTAATTGATATTATGTCTCCATGTATGACAAATTATGAATCGTTACAATATCAACTCTTTTTTTTTTTATTTATTACTGAACTCTTTTTCTTGTCAAGTAACCAATTTTCTATACATAAAGGTGACATGCTCGCGAAACTTTATTCTTGAAGTTTCAGCATAAATGGAAGAAACTATTAACTAGTGTCCTTGAGTTACTAAATGAGTGTACGTGATTTAATTCTTAAATTCTTAAACAAAATCTATTAATTAAAATTACAATAACAACTACACAAGTATGAAAATTCCACCAATTGGAAGCCAACAATCACACCTTGATTTTGGTTATGCAATAGGAATCAGTATTCAATGAACTTATATTAAAAAAGACATCACAAAAGATATTAACCTTAGCCTTTACCTTAAAAACCTTGATCAAATGCACTTTTCCATGAAGTGTTGCCTTTGCTGTCAAATTGAAAGACCCATCTTCTGCAACATCTGACAAAAACTTTTGATCAGAAATCAATTTTCCAATCATAAGACCAGCAATAGTGCTCACATTAGTTGTCCTATGACCAGGGAAAATTTTTGGTCCTATAGGAACTTCAGCTACAATAATAGTGTCTTGATAATTAATATAACCAGTGGTATTTTTGGTCTTGAAAGTTCCATAATTTGGGTTCTTTATTGTGATTACCATGTTTAATGGTACACTAGTTAGATTTGGTTGGAAAAATTGAAGGTTTTTGAGTCCAATTGGGTAGACATTTACAACTGGGTTTTTTGGTTTAAAGATTGTGAAAACTAATGATAAAATTATTGTGGCAACAATGATTAAGAAAATTGTAGAGACCAATAAGCATATTTTGATGTTTCTAGTGGTCCTTGTTTTTTGGTTTTGTGGAATGTTTGGAGTAACCATGTTTGATTAATCAAAAGGTTGTGGGAAAAATAAAATTCTCAATGAAGATTTATGATCCTTTATTAGATTATTCTCTTTTCTTGTGATTTGTGTGGACAAGGATATTGCTAGTTAATGTATATAATGTGATTCAATTATTTTTGAAATTGTCTATTTTCCACAACGACAAAAAGTTGAAACATGCACAGATAAGACTAAAGCTACTACCCGGGTCTTACAACTTTGGGAGATATTGATAGGAAATAAGAGGGAATCTGAGTGTGGACCTTAGAACCTGAGTCATTCAATTTTTTCTTTTTTAAATTGATTTTGACTGCGGGTTATAATTAAAATGAGGAAACGGATTTTCTGCTGTTAATTAGACCAAGACGTTGTAACAATTATGAACTGTCTAATTACAATTATGTGGCTGAGATCGTTTTCAGTAATATTATAAATAAATTATTTTAATTTATCCGATCTAATAATTAAAGGTTGAGATTCTATACAGTAGGGAAACTGTGTGATTCCCTATAGTAGGGAATCCAGATCCTTAAAATGAGACTATAAAAATAAATTTTTACGTTTTTAACATATTAATTTCATAAATTTTTTTTTAAAATTATATATTAATATACTTAACTAATACCTACCTCATATTTATCATCTTTAAAAAAATGTAAGACACAACAGGGGTTGTATTGTCTTTTTCCAAAAACTATCTATTTCTCACTTTCTTCTCATATTTGAGCGGAAAGAATATTGTTGTGGACCCAACATGTATTATTTTTTCCTTTGTCATTTTATGTACTTGTTCCAAACATGGGAAAATGCTTCTTTCACACAACTTTCTCTCGCCCTTATTATGATCTTTCTTAAAAACAAATACTACCGTAAGAGTAGTTATACAGTCCCACACTCTTCAATCCATCGAGACAATTTGGCCATATGTATTACGAGTATCTCTTTTAAGGAAATAATATGCACAAAATGAACAATACTTCAAAATATAATGTTAGTTATTTTAAGATAACTTTTTTTACTACTTACACAATATTTGGATGATCCATGTAATTATTTAAAGGTTGCATTTTTTGTTTTTGTTTTCACCACTAGTTTAATCTGGTTCGAGAGTTAGTTCGGGCATCAAGTGGTTTCAGCCTCTCATGGGAGATCGAACCACAGTTCTCCTTATCAAATTCAACGTCAATCACCACTTAACCAATTTGACATAACTCAAATTCCACGAATAAGGACAGAAAAAAAGATTTGTGATTCTCTATGAGATTCTCTTTGCGTGTAATTTGCAAGCTAAGGACAAGGATATTGCTATCTACAATGACAAAAAGTTGTAACATACACATATAAGATTAAGTCACTCTAACGAGATCTTTTACACCTTGAAGGCGATATTGATGTTGAATATTAAGTCACTCTAACGAAACTCTAAAATCTATGTTAAAGCATTAATACAACGGCATTATGCCAATCACTAAACATCTTCAAGTTCAATATTTTCTAGAAAATGATATTTAGTAAGAATTTTTTTATGCAAGAAAGAGAAGAGTTTTAGATAGCAACATTTAATTGGTCAAATTATAATCACTCTCTTCTATGTATAGTTAGCCAAGTTTTAATTGGTCAAATTTCATAATTTTATGGATTCTTCTGTTTCTTGCATCAATATTTCTTGCTAAATAGCATTGCTCATATTTTCTACAACTGACATCTTTGTCATATATTCGCACAAATGATTCCTGTTCAACTTATTACTTTGTATTCTTTTACTAATTTGATACAGAATTTATTAACCAAAACAAGTCTTTCAATTTGTATAATTAGCCCTGGTTAGATTAAGAACCATTCCTTAATGTTGTATCCCTTTATCTTATCTTTCAATTGACCTTGTGTGAATATGTTGATAGTTAAGATTAGTTTAACATTTTATATTTAAAAACTGTTAATAAAATCTGATTTTAATATTTGGACCGTCTGATATTAATCGAACAATTCAGAATGTCCTAACTGCAATATAACAACTGCACAAAATTCAATTTGTCATATTCTGCTTCCACGACTCTACCATAATATAATTTTTCTTTAGAAAGATACATACCTTAAAGTACATAGAAATGAGGATTGAGAAAGTTATGAGCATATTTTAGTGGTTCTCTTAAATATCACCAAGTTTGATTACCAAAACAAGGTAATCAAAAATTTATTCTAATCATTTTTAAATATTGACTCCAAGTCTTTTTAGGCCGGGTTTAATAAATTGAAAACGGATCCAAGTTATTAAGATAAATTTGGGGCAGACTTTTTTATGACAAAAAATTTGGGGCAGATTTAAAACTCAAAACAATGAAAATATGGGTTTCTATTACACATAAATTAGTTTTTGTAAAGCAAAAAACAATTTTTTGTGACAGCATATAAACAACCGTATAAATATTACTCTTTTTAATGTAAAATTTACTGTTTATATTTTTTTAACCGATATTTCGAAGACACTAATTAGCATTACATAAAAATATATAAGTGCAAATGACATACACCAAATCAAGACCATTGGATTAAATTGATTTATTGGTGGACAATATTTCATTCTCCACACTAAAATAAAAAAGAATGAAGACAATTTTAATCCATCACAAATTTTTTATTATTTAATTTAGTTTCTAACTAAAATAAAATCCAAATTAATTTTAATAAAAGTTAAAAGACATGCACTGTCGGTGAAAATTAATTTTAATTAATTTTACACTGACAACTAATAAAAATGTTTCAATCTTCCATATCATATTAAAAAAGTATAAGTGTGATTAAATGGAGTGACATAGCGGAAAATATAGTTGCGATTAATCGATAATGTAAAATTATTTTACATTGTTAATACATGTTTTTTTTCTTTCTCTTTTAACAATTTATTACAGTGATAAATTAATTCTCTATTATAATTAATCAATAACAATTTATCCTAAAAATAAAATGTCGAGATTAATTTTTTATTTTATTTTTATGTTTGATGAATGTCAGTTGTCATTGACGTTGAAACATGCCGGAAATTTCTTACATGCAGTCAAGTCAATAGCGATAAAATAATCATCATGGCGGCTGCGAAGTGTACTTGTGGAAAAACTGAGAAGAAAACAATGCACATGTCTTTTGGTATTTTATTTAGGACAAAAGTTATTGCTATAGATGCAGTTTTTATTTTTTCTCTATAAAAGAGTAGTTATTTTAATTGAAAAACAGTTTTTTTTTATTTTTTTTAAATTAAAAAACAAAAAAACTACTTCTTTGTGAGTGGAACAGATAAAACTGCATATAAAGCAATGCACGTAAGTTTTATCCTTTTATTTATTTATTTCAACCGTAGGATCAATTTAATCTAATGATCCAGATTTAGTGCGAGTAAATTTGTAAGTACTAATAACAAATTAATTTTTTTATTTTACTTATAAATTTGCGTGACTAATTTTCTTGACTTTTTCTATTCTACCTTTTTATAGTTTGAAGATACTTAATCATCAACTAATGAGAACAAATTATATAAATAGATTTGAATGTAAGAATCACAACTAATTTGTAATAAATTTTTTTATTTTTGAACTAATTTTGTAACAATTTTTTATGTTCAACTAATTTAGTATTTAGTTTGCTATTGATTTTGCTCCACATACGCATCAAAGTATTGTAGTGATTTTCTAAGAAATTCACAACATTGTCGAATATTTTTATCTTTTTTTTTGTTAAATAGTCTAGTAGTTAGAAATTTCGCCTTTAAGATAAATAAATAGGATATGACTGAAATTCAAACATCAACTCCCTTTATATAAAATGCAATGTCCTACCAACTGAGTAGAGCTCACGAGACAATATTTCTATCTCTTTATAGATATACATATAAACATGCATATAAAGAGAAAATTAATTACATATATGAATATATTTAAAAAGAGAGATAAATATATAATATCAACACCACTAATAATAAATTGATCTAAGTGGTAAAAATATTTGATCATTTTTCTTTTTATATCGAGGTATCCATCTTTCAAATATATACTGTTTTCTTGTCACGGGGCGGATTGAGCCCCCACAAGCAAAAAATATTAATTCTATAATAATATTATTATATATTTTTCATTGTACAAAAATATTTATATATTTTAGTTAATCCCCCGTAAAATTGATTAGATTATTAACTTACACTTATAAAGATCAACGTTTTATTATTACCTCATTTCTACTTCCTAATTTATTTTATGTAGGTCCTCATACTCTTTAATTAAATCTTGTAAATTTGTAGAAATGATTTTTTGCCTTTTATAAAAAAACAGTATTAAATATTCATTTAATTTGGTTAGCAAAATAAATCAAGTATTATCTACTAACAATAAATTGGTACAAGTGGTAAGACTATTTAAGCAAGTTGTTTGAGGTTCGACTCTCAATTTGTGTTTATGGAGAAAATTTAGATAGAATAGGAGAAATTGTTTTGTTTACCCAACAAGTTCTCCAAAAAAATCAAACATAACAAATAATTTCATTGGTTGTTAAATTTTTTAGCCCCACCAAAGAAAATTTTTGAATTCGCCACTGCACAGGTAAATATGATTGAAGATATAATTTTGCTCTAAGAATTAAAAGAATAAAGATGAAGAATTATCTATAAAGAATTTATTATTAATTTAAAGTCTCATAGATTAAATAGTAAAGAGACACTACAAAATAATAACTATATTATTAAAAAAAATAAAAATAAAATTATTCACCAATATACATCTATAAAATTGATATTACTAGTGGTAATTTATCTTTTTACTACATATATTCTTCAATCACATGTGTGTATTAATTTATCCTCCTATTTTTTTATTTTTTTATTCTTGAACTATACTACTCCGATCACAATAACAAGCAAATGTTTATTTTAAAGATTCATTACATAATTGATATATTTGATCTATTATATCGATCAAATACACCAATTTTTAAATAAATCTTAAAAATAAACATTTACATATAATTATAGCCGAATAGAGTATCATATTTATTAAAATTACAATGAGAATTATACAAGTACATAAACCCACCAATTGAAACCAATAATCAATTCACAATATGACTTTGGATATGCAATAGGAGTTAGTATCCAAAGAACTTATATTAAAAAAAATATCACAAGAGATATTAACTATGGCCTTCACCTTAAAAACATTAATCAAATGCATTTTCCCATAAAATGTTGCCTTAGCTGTAAAATTGAAAGATCCATCTTCAACATCTGAGAAAAAACTTTGATCAGATAATAAATTTCCACTATTGAGACCAGCAGTAGCACTAACATTAGTTGTCCTACGAGCAGGGAAATTTGTTGGTCCTATAGGAACTTTGGCTAAAACAGTTTTTTCATAATTAAGATAACCAGTGGTATTTTTGGTCTTGAAGTCTCCATAATTTGGGTTTAATATTGTGATTAACATGCCTAATGGTACACTAGTTACATTTGGTTGGAAAAATTGAAGATCTTTGAGTCCAAGTGGGTAGACATTAACAACTGGGTTCTTGGGTTTAAAGATTGTAAAAACTAATGCAAGAATAACGGCGACAATAACGATCAAGAAAACGAACGAGACGAATAAGCAGATTTTGATGCCTCTAGTGTTCATGGAGTTTGGTTTTGTGAAAGAATTAGAATTTTTGGGGTAACCCATGGAATTTAACAAATGTTGCTTGTGGGATAAGTACTTAAATTCAATGGAAATATTGAATAAGGACAATATAAGATTTGTGATTCTTTATTTGATTCTCTTTGCTTGTATATATTGGGATTAATTTAGTTTTTGGCAACTAAACTTTGGGGTTAGGTTGGCATAAATCAAAATCAGAAGTTAGATGTGAGCCTAATTCTTCGGTTACTCAATTATTGTCTATGAGACCAGATCATTAAAACAAAGTATATGGCTTAGTCAATGTCATAGATACTATTACTATAGACTTAAGAAAAATTGTTTGTTAGTATAAACTTTTGTTGCATACTGGTAGATAAAACTAAGAGTAATCAATCGTTAATTGATTTAATGGTGATTGATATTGAATTTTATAAGGAGGATCACGGTTCGATTCCTCACAACTGCGATTGGAGGGGGCTGAAATCACTTGATGTAGAACTAACCCTCGAACCAGATTAAACTATTGGTAAAAAAAAAAAACTAAGAGTAAATTAGACTTTTTATTTTTCTGCAAAATATTTAAATTACAGTACTATTTTCTTTTATGTTAAAATACACACTTTTCCCCCTCTTATACAAAATATATTAGAAAAAATTATATTTTCCTTCTTTAAAAGATACTATAGACTTCATCTTGATTAGATAATCCTAATCAATACATGATGGATAGTAATAATACCTCCCTCAATCGGGATTTAAACCAATACAACCTCTTATTTTCATGGCTTGTTATATTGCCAAAACCCATTTAGAAAAATTACCCTATACACCCTTAAGAGAAATTAGAAATTAGATTATTTTCATGTTTTAAATCTCTTGTCCAATTTTTTATTTTTTAATAGTCTCGTTAGTATATATATATATATATTATTAAAAAATTACATATGAATAAAAGATAAATGAACAAAAAAAATTGTTGTTAAACCTTTTTGTTTGGAAAAAAAAAAACTCTTGTCCAATGGCAATATTTCCAACTAACCTTCATCTTTTAATTCTTCGGTTGGTATCTTCATAGATTTACAACCACATAATTCTATTTGCTAACACCAACTACACATTGTTTAAAAAAAAAACAAAAAAACCAACTTCATATAGACCACGAAACATAATTTGTATTTAGGATTGAACAATTGTGAATCTATAAAAATCGTACTAATAATTGTTTAGGCACAAGACGATTGAATTATATTATTTTGAATTTCAAAAAATTGGAACTAAAGAAAGTATATTAAGAACCACTTTCCATAATTCTAAGATAAAGGCTACTCAATCCCTCATGTTCATGGTGAGTAGCAACGAAAATAAAACAAAGCAAGTAAATAAATAAAGACAAAAATGGTAAATTATTCCTAAGTGAAAATGAGATGTTTACATATAGAAATTTTTATTTTTTTTACTTTTACCGCCGGTATGTTTAATATTTAATCTGGTTCGAAAGTCAGTTCATGGTTTCAACACCCTCCTAATTTCCAATCATTATAAAGTCTCTAGGTACTTAATTTTACGCAATAATGGTAAATTATTGCTCATAAATTCAGAAATGCAAATGAGTTGAAGTTTCAAAGTTGTGAATCATCTGTAGCACAACCCTATAAATAGGAGTGTCAATTTTATCCGTTTATCCGTTACTCATCCAATCCATTCATTATTTTATCCATCCAATCCATCCACAAGAAAAATAATTAGTTAATGGATTATTGGATTGGATCTGCCCATTTAAATAAATGGATAGATCCGATCCATCCACTATAATTTTAAAATCCAATGGATTATTGACTATTATCAACTTTAAATCCAATGGATAACCACTTTTTTAAAAAATAAAATAAAAGAAACATAGTTAAAATTGTTAATCATTTTTAGAGATGGATCATTACCAATATTCTGTAATTCAATTCATCGTTACATAGTGTTTATTTATTTATTTGTTTATATCTTTTTTGAATTTTATTTATAGTACAATAAATTTATATAAAAATAAAACATAACTAATTTATTGTCAAAAAGTATAACAAATTTGAATACAAATCAATAAAAAATTTAATAAAAATTATTTTTTAAATTAATAACATAATTAAAACAGAAAAAAATGGAAAAAAGGATTTTTTTTAAAATTCTAGTTTTTTTAAATTTAAAAAATTCAATATTTAAATTAATATAAATATAATATTATATTATATTATAATATAATAATTTTATAAAAATATATTAAAATAAATTTGTGGTGGATAACCACTGTGGGTCGCCGGAAAATCCGGATCCATTAATTTTATTAATTGATTAAAAATTATTAATCAATTAATAAAAATGTTTTTAAAAAAATAAAAAATAAAAATAGTTTGGTAGATGGATCGGATGGATATCCATCCATTTAAAAAATGATAATGGATTGGATGAATTTTATCTATAAATAGATAGATTGGATTGGATTCTTTAATTAAATTTTAATGGATTAATTAATTACTTTAATCCATCTATTAACAATTCAATCCAAATTCATCTGATCCATCCATTTTAACACCCCTACCTACAAAGCATAGGAGATTTTGAGTTACGAGCAAGTGATTTTCATGTGTATGACACTTATGGTTACAACTTACAGTTTTCTTAATCTTTTATCTACGTCCAACAATAATTTCTATTAAATTTTCACTTTCTCTTTATTAAAGATGACTCCCTTTAATCAATCGTTAGTTGGTTCAGTGGTGATTGGCGCTGAACATAGTAGGGAGGATCACGGTTCGACCCACCACAACTGCGATCGGGAGAGGGCTGAAACCACTTGATGCCAGAACTGACCCCCAAACCAGATTCAACTGGTGGTAAAAAAAAAATGACTCCCTTTCTGCAACAAAAAAAGAAAAAGATGACTCCCTTTGTCATACAATCTTGCTTAGATAAGACACTTTAAATTGCATCAATTTCAACTCTTTCGCCATATTTTCTTAATTTATTCTTAAAATTGAAAAAGAAATGAAAAGAAGTAAAATATTTCTAAAACTCAAATAAATAAAAGCTATATTTAATTAAATAAAATAGAGACATAAAACCATGTGTATTTGCTTATCATCAACTACCTACACGTACATGTGTTTGCAATTTCAATAAATTTAAGGACTATACTAATAGTGTCTTATACATTTGAGACTAAATTGATTAACTACGTACCCATTTTATTATTATTTAATTTATCTCAAATTTCACCATTCTATATAAAAGATACTCCCACGGTTTCAAAGGGCCGCTTTTGCAAAAAGAAATTATATTTCAAATTTCAGTGTAACCTTAATTAATTTCCTTTTTCAATTATACTCCCCTTAACATATTCTTCCAAGAACAATTATTATAGAATGTTTATAAATGTGACCTAGGTTGACCTTTCAATATTTGTGGGTGATTTATTCACCAATACAAAAGAGTTACTTGTTGTTGACAAATATATAATATATTTTTTATTAATTCCACTTGTATATTTTCTAAAATACCTAAATTAAATTAGCCACAACCTAAGAAAAACTATTTTAAAAATGTTCAAAAATTCAAAGATTGATAGATAAAATTCTCTCTTTTTAGAGCAAAGGCGATATATATTTTTTTTTGTGAGGAAGCGAAAAAAGCTAAAAAGAAAAAAGCTAAAAAGAAAAACTATTCATGAAGAAAGAAAATTTTTGTTGCATCATTCCTAAGAAGATGTGAACACCTTCTGGAAGAGAATCATAAGTCAATAAGTCAACATCTGGAGGAGCAAAGGCGATTTATAAAACTGAGAAGATTAATTAAGACTAAAAATATTTACATTATCTTACTTTAAGGACACTATCAAAATTAAAATCCGATTTAATTAATTGTAGATATATAACAGAAATCACAAAAAAAAAAAATTAAGAAAATTTTTTTTAGAGCTTTTTTTTTTTTTTTTGACAAAAGAGCTTTTCTTTTAGACATTTTATTTTGGAAACTTACACTTAAATGGAAGTTGGTGGGTAGAAAATATTCATAATTGATGTCTTTTCCTCAATGGAAAGACCAAAGCAACATGCAAAATGGGGCATTTAAATGATCACCCAAATGTGAAAGGTCCAGATTTATTGCCATTGGCAAATTTGGTTTATCTCAACTTCCAATAGTTTCAAATTCATATATCAACAATAAAAATAAAAATAAAAATAAAAACAAAAACTTCCATTTCGAAACAGTTTATGTTCGGAAATTTAGATTATAAGATAGGAGAGGCATTAGCCTTGTTGGGAGTTCTTTCGCAAGGATTTAAAGATGTACTATTCTGATTTCATATATAAATAAAATTTGATAGTTTAAATTTATTGTAAAAATAATATATTTAATTCAATAAATCAGAAAGATTAACTAATTGGGAGGTCTTTTGCTAGTAACAGGATAAGAATCTTAACTTTAGAAACATATAGTAGTATTTACGGATCAGATTTTTTTTATATAATTGCTCCTAAGAAATCTATCAGTTAATCATTAATTGTTTTCAAGTAAATGAGCACTATAAATAAATTTTAGGCTTTATTTTACAAAAATCATCAATCTTTTGGCGTTTTTAGTAGTTAAAGTTTTTTTTTTCAATCAAGAAGTTAAAGTTCTGAAAATTGACATGTTACACATGTATAATCTTTAAAATAAACCATAATTGTAGGGACTGAAATTATATTTAAACATTTTTATTACTTGACATTTTTAGTACACTTGCTAAAATTACTCATCAACCGCCAATGGTCAAAGCTATTGGTGAGTTCCTTTATACATAGATTATATGTCCAACGTTATTGGTAGTTTTTTTTAGGTAACGTTATTGGTGAGTTCCTTTATACATAGTTTTGAGCTATTAAGAGTTGCATTTTCTATTTGACTTTTTCTTAAAATATGAAGGTCAATTTCATGATGGATGATACATTTACATTTCAATAGGGGTTCAAAGCTGCGATAGCTAAAAGTTTCGAGAGAATTCATCGTAGTAACTTGGTTGGAATATATAATGGACTTAGCATAAAAATGAGTTACTTTTCTTGTGGATTTTTGGCTAGTCCGAAACATATATACAAATAATATTTTTCATCATTCATTTTTTCATATCTATTACAAAAGACTAAAATATAAATAAAAAATATTCAATGAAGTTTAATAATGATGAGGGTAATTACCCTCACCTGACTTGGCACCAATCAAATTCAGTTAAGTGGATTTCATTATTAAAATCAAATTTATGAGTAATTTTTTACCATAAAGAAATTTTGACTATCTTTATTTTCAATTAATTACATTTTAGGTATTGTATTCAATGAATTTATATTCCAATTCCTAATTTCAATCACCTCTTCTTCAAAAATAAAAATCACCCCTTCTTCACTTTATTTTATCTCTTCTCTGCCCTCTTTCTCAGACAATTAAGAAAAAAAATTCCGATTCACATAATTTCTCTCTTTCTCATAATTTTCGCTTAACAACATTGCCGTCACAGTTACTAATCTTCTGCAATTGCCGCCTCACAACATTGCCGTCACCGTTACTCATCTTCTGCAATTGCCGCTTCATTCAATCTTCAAACGCGTTTCCAAACGGCTTCATCCAATCGCCGTTACTCCGCTTACTTTTTCTTCTCACAGTGTCCTTCCTTCAAAATTGAAACGCGCTCCAGTACCGTTTCTCCATTGTTGTCTAGCTTCAATGGTTTGGGTGCATATTATTATTGTTATTATTATTATTATTATTTTTTGACGGTATTATTATTATTATTATTATTATTATTATTATTATTATTATAACAACACGTAGCATTACTTAAAAAAATAAAATAAAGTAGCATAACAACCCTTAATAATAAAATTGCAAAAAATGGCTATGTGTGTGGATCAAAACATGTTACCATCTTCACAAAAAAAAGGTTATGTGTATAAAATTGTTATTAAATACAATTGTTAAATATAAAACTTAATTATTTAAATTCTTAAACTGGAGTATACGTGTAAGTCAAATTTTAGGATTTTTATTACGTAACTTAAACTGGAGTATATATGTTGGTCCAATAAAAATGTTCTTATTCTTTAAATTTAATTATTAAATACAAATTTTAAATAAATATTTAATTTCTAAATATAATATTCAATTTAATTTTAAAATTTAATTATTATATATAATTATTAAATATAAATTTTAATTATTTAAATTCTTAAATCACAGTATACGTGTAAGTCAAATTCTAGGGTTCTTAATACTTAACGTAAACTGGAGTGTATGTCTAGGTCAAATTCTAGGGTTGTTACTACTTAACGTAAACCAAAGTACATCTGATGGTCCAATATACGAAGATTCTTACTCCTTAAATTTAATTATTAAATACATTTTTTAATTATAAATTTTAATTTCTAAATTTAATATTAAACTTAATTATTAAATACAAATTTAATTATTTAAATTCTTAAGCCGGAGTATACGTGTAATTCAAATTCTAGGGTTATTAGTTCTAAACTTAAATCGGAGTGTATGTCTTGGTCAAATTATAGGGTTCTTACTATGTAACATAAAGCGGAGTACATGTGTTGATCAAATATGATGGTTCTTACTCTTTAAATTTAATTATTAAATACAATTTATAAATATAAATTTTAATTTCTAAATTTAATATTAAATTTAATTTTTAAATTTAAATGTTAAATACAACTATTAAATATAAATTTAATTATTTAAATTCTTAAACCGGAATATACTTGTAAGTCAAATTCTAGGGTTCTTAGTACTTAACTTAAACCAGATGTACGTTTAGGTCAAATTCTAGGGTTGTTACTACGTAGCTTAAACCGGAGTAAATCTGATGGTCCAAAATACGAAGGTTCTTACTCCTTAAATTTAATTATTAAATACATTTTTTCATTATAAATTTTAATTTCTAAATTTCATATTAAATTTATTTGTTAAAAAAAAATTTAATTATTTAAATTCTTAAACCGGAGTATATGTCTAAGTCAAATTAAATCGGAGTGTATGTCTAGGTCAAATTATAGGATTCTTACTATGTAACATAAAGCGGAGTACATGTGTTGGTCAAATACGATGGTTCTTACTTCTTACTCTTTGAATTTAATTATTAAATACGACTTTTAAATATAAACTTTAATTTTTAAATATAATATTAAATTAAATTTTTAAATTTAAATATTAAATACAATTAATAAATAAATTTTTAAATTTTTAAATCGGAGTATACGTGTAAGTCAAATTTTAAGGTTTTTTAGTACTTAACTTAAACTAGTGTGTATGTCTAGGTTTGAAGAAATAGCTTTTTGATCACCGTCTCTCTTGAAAACACTTTTCTCTGCCCTCTCTCTTCAAGCCACCGTCTTACTTTCTCCTTAAAATCCAAACACTGCCAGTCACGATGTAGCCATGGCAGGCCGGTGGTGCGCGTGAGCAGCTTCACGGTGTCATCATCTTCTCACCCCTTGCTGGGGTTGTTTCTTCAAACAGACACATCACCTTCCTCATTCTAGATCTGGAGTTTGGTGTGTTTATGTTTCCGTTCATCAGGTAGTGGCGGCGACGCCGCGCTATCTTGTTTGGTTTCATCAACCAGTTCAGATTCATCTTTCTGTTATGGTCGGCTTCTGACTGCTTCTGGGTTTCTTCAGCGAGATCTGCGTTGCGAGTTATGAAGCTATGATTCATGGTGGTATGTTTTAATCGCGAGCTTATTATCTTGGTTCCGCGAGGTTCTCTTTCGGATCTTTGGAACAAGTAGTTTATGTTCACGATGGTTCTTGGGTTCTGCATCCGAGGTCATTTTCCGGTGACGACGTCGCCGCATTTATGTGCTCCGACATGTATTGATCTTGTGATTTGTACTCTGTTTGTTGTGAGCGCTACTGTTAATCCCTTTTGGTGACATCAGAGTTGGTTCTTCTATGTTCTTACCAAACGGCGGTGGTTTGGGTTCTCTTGGATTCACGTTGTTGTCGTTGTTATTACTCTTATCCTAGTTCACTGGTGGCTTTTGTTGTTACACTACCTTGATCTCTGGTTCTTCCAGATTTGTTCAGATCTGCAGTTTTCTTGTTGTAGTTGTCGCTTCAGTGTCATCGCTGACCTTGTCGCAGCTGTCTTTCGTTTGGATCCGACAGTTTGCAGTGGTTTGAGTTTGTTTGGCTCGAAAGGGTCTTTATGCCTGCTGTGTTTTTTCATAGGGGGTTGGGGTACGTGTTTCTGTCCGTGTTGGCGGACAGTACATTCGCCATAGCATACCTCAATTAATGCAGACATATCTTTTTTTGCTATCTGGTTTCGCGCCGTAAGTGGGTTCGCTGGATAGTGCTCGTTGTGTCTGTGTTCGTTTTGGTTTTTACCTGTAAGGTTGGATCTAAAACCATTTGTAGTTGAATTTAATTGTATTATCTTTAATTGCTACAAAAAGGTTAACTGGGTCAGGTTGATGTCCCCCCAGTTTATTGTATTATCTTTCTTTTTATGTTTAATATATTTGGGATAAAAAAAAAAAAAAGTGTGTATGTCTAGGTCAAATTTTAGGGTTATTACTACGTAACTTAAGTCGGAGTACATGTGTTGGTCAAATACGAAGGTTCTTTAAATTAAATTATTAAATACAATTTTTAAATATAATTAAATTTTAATTTCTAAATATAATATTAAATTTATTTTTAAATTTAATTATTAAATACAATTATTGAATAATTTTTTAATTATTTAAATTCTTTAACCAGAATATACGTGTAAGTCAAATCATAGGATTCTTAGTATTTAACTTAAACCGGAGTGTACGTTGTCATACCCCATTTTTTGACCTATTATCCCACCACTTTTTATTATCATATTGGTTTTAGTTGCATTTTCTTTCCAATATGTGAATTAGCTCATTTGGTAGTGAAAATAATGTTTAAGGAGTTACAAGTGTAAGGTCACGGGTTCGAATCTCACTTTTGTCATTTTTACTTGTTTTCCCCAATTTTGCATCATTATTATTGTTACTATTTTTATTTTACTTTTTTACTTTTTTCCAAAAATCATAAAAAAAGAGAAAAAAAAAAAAGATCTTCATTCATTTAAAAAGTCAAATAGTGGAAAAAGGAAAGAATCCTGAAATTATGAGCAAATCAAAACTAAATGAGAGATTTTACATTCCTTCATAAACCACATTCAAGCTACACAATTTTATTCCATAATTAAAACAATCACATTCAATTTCTAAAACATAATTCTAATGTTATATAACTCATGGTCTTTACACACAAAGAAAAGAGAAAATGAGAACTCAGACATACACAAAAATTCTCAAACACCCACAAAATTCTTACACAAAAACAATGGAAGTCGTATCATAAAAAAATTGAGACCGAATCAAAATCACAGTTAGTGGAGTATTTGGAAAACCATACAAAAGAAGGATAAAAAATCGGTACACATATTCCTTTTCTCTATAGATCTCATGTGATATATTGAAGCATATTGTATTTTTGTAGTCTTTGATATTAGTTTATTATTATTTGGTTGCTAGAATACACCTATTGTTCACGAGTTATTGTTATAGTACTTCATTGTTTCCATGGGAGGACTAATGCATGCATTGCTATATATATATATTGATGGTCTTTAAAGGAATATCATAGTCAACATTATCTGTTCATACTTATTTTATAAACCACTTAGTTTTGCTTGATTGGCTTACTTCTTTGACCTCTTGTTATCGATCTATTTTCTATTTGATTTGATGAACACCCCCTTGTTATTGATGTGTATACATATGATGTTATTGTATTGTATTGAAATTATAGTATAAATTTAATTAGAAACATGTACGTATTTAATAAGTTCATCGTGTGAATAAAACATTTGCAAAAAAAGTATATTTTCGGACAATTAATTAAGGCTACGACCAATTATTTGGGCAGAAAATTAAGAAACTAAAAAAACTTGATATTGGTTTATTTGCCCGAACGAGTATCAAATTCATATAAAAATACCAATTATAAATTCGCTTCTTTTAAATCAATTAACATTAAATAAAATCTTAATAACAAAATTGGATTAAAGAGGGATTGGCGGATGTACATCTGCATGTCTCTCGAACGATCGGGGGCTTAGCGTGACGCTTTGTCGACAGTCGTTCGTCTTCCACAAATTAAAAAATCTCAACTCACAGAACTTAACTCCTTTTGCGTCCATGCACGCCTTAATTACATTTTTCTCAAACGGATACTATCGCCCACGTGCGAGTCCGTCTTTTCAATCAAATCAACTTTTTGCCCCCGCGCAATAAAAATTAAACAAATTTTTTTTCATAAATAAAATCAACCAACACACAAATATTTTTTACAAAGAACTACGTAGCTTTGAATTTCCCATTGCACTTGGGAATACGTAGGAGCGGGATCCAACAACCGTCAAGCACACTAATAAAAAAACTAACTTTTTTCCCCTTTATAAATAATTTAATTAAAAAATATGTAAATAAAAGCAAATTTATGATAATAAAAGCAAGCAAACAAATTTCAAACTTTAAACCCTTAACTAATTAGGAGGTTCCCGTTGAGTACAACGGATGTGAGGGGTGCTAATACCTTCCCCTTGCATAACCAACTCCCGGATCCGAAAATGGTTGCGATGACCTTTCCTTTCCATCCTTTGAGGGTTTTATCGACGTTTCCCCTTAAATAAAAAACTTCAGTGGCGACTCTGTATTCATTTCGAGCGTTCACTACGCTCGGGCATTTTTCGCGGCGCGACATACGTCTAGGTCAAATTCTAGAGTTGTTACTACGTAACTTAAACCGGAGTAATCTGATGGTCCAAAATACGAAGGTTCTCACTCCTTAAATTTAATTATTAAATACATTTTTTCATTATAAATTTTAATTTCTAAATATCATATTAAATTTAATTTTAAAATTTAATTGTTAAAAACAAATTTAATTATTTAAATTCTTAAACCGAAGTATATGCGTAAGTCAAATTAAATCGGAGTGTATGTTTAGATCAAATTATAGGATTCTTACTATGTAACATAAAGCGGAGTACATGTGTTGGTCAAATACGATAGTTCTTACTTCTTACTCTTTAAATTTAATTATTAAATACGACTTTTAAATATAAACTTTAATTTTTAAATATTATGTTAAATTAAATTTTTAAATTTAAATATTAAATACAATTATTAAATAAAAATTTAATTATTTAAACTTTTAAACCGGAGTATACTTGTAAGTCAAATTTTAAGGTTTCTTAGTACTTAACTTAAATTAGAGTGTATGTCTAGGTCAAATTTTAGGGTTATTACTACGTAACTTAAGTCGGAGTACATGTGTTGGTCAAATACGAAGGTTCTTACTCTTTAAATTTAATTATTAAATACAATTTTTAAATATGATTAAATTTTAATTTCTAAATATAATATTAAATTTATTTTTAAATTTAATTATTAAATACAATTATTGAATAATTTTTTTTAATTATTTAAATTCTTTAACCAGAATATACGTGTAAGTCAAATCCTAGGATTCTTAGTATTTAACTTAAACCGGATTGTACGTCTAGGTCAAATTCTAGAGTTGTTACTACGTAACTTAAACCGGAGTACATGTGTTCGTCCAATACGAAGGTTCTGGCTTCTTAAATATAATTGTTAAATACCATTTTTAATTAAAAATTTTAATTTATAAATATAATATTAATTATTAAATTTAATTATTAAATACAATTATTAAATATAAATTTTAATTATTTAAATTCTTAAACCGGAATATACGTGTAAGTCAAATTACTGATTCTTAGTACTTAACTTAAACCGGAGTGTACGTCTAGGTCAAATTCTAGGGTTTTAAACACGTAATTTAAACCGGAGTTCATGTGTTGTTCCAATACGAAGGTTCTTACTCCTTAAATTTAATTATTAAATATAATTTTTTAATTTAAATTTCTAAATATAATATTAAATTTAATTATTAAATATAATTTTTAATTCTAGGGTTGTAAAAATATGAATGTGATGTTGTTGTTTTTTATAATTAGGGGTTGAACTAGACTTTATTTTTTTTAGAGAAAGATTGAATTTGGACATGAACCAAAATATAAATTGAGAAGAGTTGTGATTTTTTACTTCATTATTATTGACAAACGTTAAGAAAAAATAAAAATTTTGCTATAAAAAAATACTTACCAACTTTAAATAAATATTTTTTACTTTCAAATGTTCTATAAATAAATTAAGAACAAAAAATATGTATAACAAGGCACTAACTAGTCTGCATTTTTATTTATGCAAGAAATGAGAAAAAAAAAATTTAAGAAAAACAAAAAAAACTTTTAAGAAAAAAAAACATAAATGATCATCAATTCATTCAATATTTATGGTAATAAATATTGAATTACACTCCTAATTAATTTAGGATCTAGAGTGTAAATTCATTAATTTGAATACCAAAAATATAATTATTTGAAAAGTTAAAGCAATCATAATTACTTTGTGGTTAAAAAGTAACTAAATCTTTGACCAAAATTATTAACTACACAATTGGCAGAATCTTATTGGTGACATGTAAGCTGAGGGTAGCTACCCCTAAATTATGAGAGGGTTAATTAGAAAAATCCATAAATTTTAGGCTTTATTTTACAAAAATCATCAATCTTTTGGCGTTTTTAGTAGTTAAAGTTTTTTTTTTCAATCAAGAAGTTAAAGTTCTGAAAATTGACATGTTACACATGTATAATCTTTAAAATAAACCATAATTGTAGGGACTGAAATTATATTTAAACATTTTTATTACTTGACATTTTTAGTACACTTGCTAAAATTACTCATCAACCGCCAATGGTCAAAGCTATTGGTGAGTTCCTTTATACATAGATTATATGTCCAACGTTATTGGTAGTTTTTTTTAGGTAACGTTATTGGTGAGTTCCTTTATACATAGTTTTGAGCTATTAAGAGTTGCATTTTCTATTTGACTTTTTCTTAAAATATGAAGGTCAATTTCATGATGGATGATACATTTACATTTCAATAGGGGTTCAAAGCTGCGATAGCTAAAAGTTTCGAGAGAATTCATCGTAGTAACTTGGTTGGAATATATAATGGACTTAGCATAAAAATGAGTTACTTTTCTTGTGGATTTTTGGCTAGTCCGAAACATATATACAAATAATATTTTTCATCATTCATTTTTTCATATCTATTACAAAAGACTAAAATATAAATAAAAAATATTCAATGAAGTTTAATAATGAAAATATTAAGAAATGACTTCTTGTTACTCCTACGTGCTAAAAGTTGAGCGAGCACGACATATTGATTGGAGACATTTACATTAATTTCAATTTTTCAAAATGGCTTCTTGCATGTCTTAAGTGCTAAATTTTTTTAATAACAAAACATTTTATTTATAAATCGTTTAAAACAATTCATTTACAAAATACAAAATAAGAAAAATATGACTAACACCGACATGTTTATTTATATTTTGATCCTCTTTTTTTTTACATTTCTTGATGAACTCTCTGCTTATCAGCAAAGTATGTAATTGTTTACACCATTTATTTAGAAATTTATCTTATACACAATATTATAAAACCTCTTTGTAATATTCCTTTTTTTTTTTTGACAATTTGTAATATTCCTTTTTTTCTTATTTGACAATGCAGCTAATATCCCTTGTAGATTTGACAAGGATTGTCCAGCGATAGTACGTTTTATTTGGCGGTGCCAAGAAAAATATTGTGAGTAAATTAAATTTATATATTTTAGGATATAATTTTATGTGTCATCGTCGTAATGTTTATGTATTTATAATTTATTTCAAAATTTGATTTACCTTTCTCAAGTCTTTCAATTGATATTATGCAAGTAATTTTATATATCTTTCTTTGCCCATAGAAGATATAGTAAACAACAACATAACTCCATAGTTATTATTAGTTAATAAAGTTAGCTTAATAAATAAATCCATTTTCATGTGTATTTTGTTTTATGAAGCCTGTCACTAATTTTTTTTCGCAAACTGCTGCTATTTTGAAAAAAAAAAAAAGAATTGAAAAGGCAAGAACGTTCTTACTGTATCTGTCATATTATTTTATTGGTTCTTTATTTTTATGTGTTATGATTAATCTTGATGCGTCTCAATATATATATAACATATGAAATGATTTTAGATTTTTGTAAAACACAACATAGATAATCTACTCAATATAAACTTAAATCCAACGGTAAATTTTGTAAAATTTGTATTCGTTAAAGTGTTATTAAGCAGTGTAATTTAAAGTCGTAAGACAGAACTTGATGGTAGTCCCGTCTGCTAAAAAAATGACTTGGAAAATTATGAAAAGTTTTGATGGTTTGAGTGAAATTGTTGGGCGAGTGTTTTATGTGTATTTTGAATTAAAAAATCTTTTAAAATCCATCACATAAAAAAATCTATCAAAATCGGTAGACTTTTGAATACAAATAGACATTTTTAATTAAAAGGTTAAGAAATCTCAATTAAATACTAGCGGATTTTGTTGCCATGAAAAAAACATAATTGCTTAAATATCACATAATTTATTTAACTTTTGTAAGAATTTTGATTAATATCACAAAATATTTTCATCATAAAAAATATCTTTGAAAATTCCATAAAATCTTAATTCAATACACTCTCTTAATCTTATTTCAAACTTATTTAAACAACTTAAATGTGTATTTTACTTAACAAACTTACCTCTGAGCTACTATGTGAACATTAGAGTAAAACTCCATGATAAAAGATTTGAGGGCAACAATATAATATTCATAACTCATCCAAATTTAATTTCGTTTGTTGCTAAACCACTAAAGTAACTGCCAAATAGGACCATTTGTTTTAAGCCGAAAAATGGGGTGGTTAAATTATTATGCTAATTTGGGCGATATTAATTCGGACTATGATTTAGCTGCATTTCAATTATTATTAATTTGTATAATTTGTTATTAAAAATATATAGTTTCTTGCATCAAGTTTATTTATTTTATTATATCTACTTGGATAAGTAACTAATTCTTACATTATATATGTGGTTGCAGGTATAAAATTTGCAAGATGATTTTGATGCGTTGTTTGTACCTGCATGAATAAATAAGGAGGATTATTATTAGTATGTAATCTAATAAGGCATCTTCATAATTTTATAAGTATTATTTGTAATTTTAATCTGATGTTATTCTTTGCTGAAAGAAATAAAATTGTCACACTATTTAAATAAATAAAGTTTTCTAAGTAATTAATTTCTTTAATAAAAATTCGGGAAATTATAATCTTTTTTTAGTTAATTAAATTTATGCTTTTTAGGACATAATTTTATGTGTTCGTCATAATGTGTGCGCTTTTATAATAAATAATAATACATAACCAACACAACATTATGCAAGTAATTTTATCTTTCTTTTCACATAGAAGATATATATTGTAAACAACATAAGGAAAAGGCTCTTTGATGAGAAAATATATTCGTCGGAGCAGTGCAAATGAATTGGCACACGTTTTATTATTATTTTGGTAAAAGTTGGTTTGAAAGTCAGTTATTTCAGCCCCTCTTAATTGTAGTTGCAGGAATCGAATCGTGGTACTCACTACTGAGTTTAACGCCAATTATTCCAATTGAAGAAAATGTAAAAAAATAATTATAATTTTTTTAATCAACTATTTAGTTTTAATTAATTTTATTGTCATGACAATTAAAAAAAATTAAGGAAAAAGAATTTTAAAAAAATTTGTTTACAAAATAAATAAAAACCTTATTTAACCATTAAATTTTTTTAAAAAAATGTATTAATATTTTTACTATTACATTTTTAATAAAATTTTAAAAAAGAAAATATTTTTTATCTAACGTGGCAATAAATAAAAATAAAAAATACCACGTGTATGTGTCACGTCAAGATTCTATCCAGTGAGCTGCTAAGTTGTACAATTAGGGGCCAAAAGCAAATAATCTTCACATTGATATAACAGGGGTAAAACAAATTTCGCCTACTTTGCAGGATGGTGATCAGAACTTTTCGGAACATTCATCTCGTTCGAAGAGCTATGCAAGCAAAACTAATGAAGAGGAGATCGTAAAGAAAGGGTGTGACTCACGTGAGCATAGATCCTTTAGAGATATGGTGCTGGGAGATGGAGAAACAGAAGAAAAAGCTGATCACGACACAAATTTTGAAGATGAAGATATTGAGGAGGAAGATGGTTCAGGGATTAAGGTGAAAGAACAAACAATTGGACAATATGAATGTCTAGAATTCATTTTGTCACTTGTGGAGGAGGTAACACCTTAAATCTTATATTTTATTATATTTGATTAACTGATGTTATTTAATTAATTGTGTATGTTAATTGATATGTTTTATATGTATTAATTAATTGTTGCATTTATGTTTGTTGATGATGGGATTTTATGTGTATTGGGCTTAATTAGAATGAATAAGAGTTTATGGTAGGATTAAGGGTAATATAGTAATCTAGTGTGAGTTAGTGAGTTGTGTAGAGATAAGAGTGACACTTTGGTTATTATCTTAAAGGGATAGAGTGTCTTGGAGAGGAAGTAGTGGCAATAGTGTAAATAGTACAAGAATTTGTGGTAATAGTAAAGTTGAGATTATGAGTGGAATTAGTAGTGAAATTAAGGGTATTTGAGGGATTTCATATAACCTAAGTTGGGGTTATATATAGGAGGTTTTTGTGAAGAGTAGTGGTGTGATTTTATTATCATAAAAATGAGAGAAAGAGAAGTTAAGAGAAAGAGAGAGTTGAGAGAGTAGAGAAGAGAAAGAGATGAAGGAGAAGATCAAAAGATTAAAGAAAATCAAGTGGTGGAGTAGAGATTCCAACTTTATTGAGGTAAGAGGCTTAGATAATATAATTGTGAGATGATCAAAGAGGGGGGGAGATGTCTATTCTCCATACCCAAACCCTCTCATCTCTTGGTGGGGATTGGAATGTTAGGGAATTTGTTTTATTAATGCTTGTTGTGTTAGAATGATATGTTTCAATGATTCTACTCTTGCTATTACATAGATTAATGGATTGATTTCATGATTTTATGTGAAAAATGGGGTTTTGCTCAAAAATGGGTTTTATGAATTAATACATGAAAAATCCATGCTTTATTGTATGAAATGATGTTTGATGATGTTTTAAATTGTACTTCTATGTTTAGCATGATTTTATGAGCTTAAAGTTGTTAACTTTCTGTATTTTGGGTATTGGATGATGAATTTCATGTTGATTCTCGTTTAAACCCGAAACAGAACATTCTGTCTGGGCAGTGGTCGCCCAGCAACCACCAGCGACCAGTCTTCACTCTGGGCGATAACCTTGCTGTCTTTTATCGCTTGTTTCGTCGCCAGGCCTCGCCCAACGACCAAGACCTGATTTTGAGAAATTTCTTTAAGAAGTATGATGAGTATGAGATTATAACATGATTAGATTTGGTCTTATAACATGTTATAGATTTGGATTGATTGAATCTTGAGTTGGTATGATGATAACATGCTTATATGTGTATGTTTGATTGAAAGTGAGAAGGATGATAATTTATAATTGACTTAGATGTTAAGTGTTATTGTACATGCTAATTAACTATGAGTTATGATGATGTGTTGAGTTGAGATTATGTTATTAATGATGATAGATAATTAGTAATTATGTGTGATGATTAATGATGTATGAGGATTAGTTAATAATGTATGTTGATTAGCTAATGATGTGTGATGATTAGAAGTTAATTAATGATGATGAATTATGATGTTCATGTTTTATGATGATGATTGATTATGGTGAATATTATTATTTAGAGATTGATAATAATAATTGGATGCCTAATTGAATTGAGGTGAATGAATTACTTTATGATATGTGTGCTTGAATGTATACCTTAATGATGATATGATGATGTGAATTTGATGCGAATTGAGAAGGGGTAATAGGGTTGAGCGGCCTATTATTCATGAGTAGATGTTTGGTGTTATCATCATTATATGGTATGTGTACATTCATGCATTCATGAGTCAACTTGATGCGAGTCCCCCATGACTTAAAACTGACTTGATGCGAGTCCCCCATGACTTAAAACCGACTTGATGCGAGGGATATATGTTTATCCAGAACATTGAGACTCCAAGGGTTGCGGTTACTTAGGGGGTGTTCATTATTTTGATGTCGGTACCACATGCATTTAGTTATGTCTAGGATGACATGACATGAGAATTGTGACATTAGTTTGCATTAGGGTAATTGTGCACTCTAATTGGTATTTGGTAATTGTCATTGTTTCCATTATGTTTTGTGAATGGTTGAATAATGTGATACCTATAATTGAGCGTATTATGAGATGTGTGATAATGAATGATAATTGATGATGATGTGTATACTTGTCAATTGATTGAGAATGTGATGTTATTATGATGCATTATATTTTATGATTATGAAATATGAATGATATGAGATTGATATTTGTTTATGGAATGAATTGTGAGACATGACAATGTTATGTCCTAAGTATTAAGTGTGTTCTTATACTTAGTTTCTTTTATGGTTATATTATCTAACCCTCTGTTTTGTGTATGTGCTGGATTTGGGTTCCAGATCTTCAGGTTATGTTTGTGATCGAGTTGTCAGTGAAGCTCCGCTCTGATGTGACACGGGGATGAGATTATTTCTATAATGTATATTTAGAGTCTTGTTTCTTATTTCCAATGTATTTAAAGATGTATTTTCTTATAAACTTATTTTGTACAATAATTGTTTTACTAATTAAGTTATTAGTAAGCTTTTATGTGTACGATGTAATACTCGAACCATTCATTTTATAAATCAAATTTTATTTCCGTTGCGTATTTTGGAGAATATTTTATTATGGTTGTATTTTATTAAATACGGGTTTGGGTGTTACAGAGGAGCACAAGATTTACAAGCCTTGAAAACATGGTGTTATTGTCAAATTACTAGGAAGAAAGATCGGCTATAAAGCGTCGGAAACAAGTTGTGGGTGAGGAAAAGAATAATCAACATAATAGATCGATCTCAGTCATGACTATTATTTGGTTACCTTCTCACATGAGGATGATCATTACACAACAGTGATGGACGAACCATGGTTCATATATGATCATTATCTGACAGTGAAAGAACGGAGTACAAATTTTCATTCAGCGAGTGACACTATTGAAAACGTGGCGTGAGAATCTCTATCCTGCCCATTGTATATTATGACGCTAAAGTGCTAAAAAATATTGGTGATAGGATCGGCAAAACGGTGAAGGTGGACAAGAATACACTAAAACAAGAAAGAGGAAAATATGCTAGACTTTGTGTTACTGTGGACTTGGCAAAACCACTTTTGGCCATGTTTTCTATTAAGGGCACGGTACAAAGTAAAGTATGAGGGCTTTCACCTATTATGCATTAATTGAGGGAGGTTTGGATATTACAAAGAAGGTTGTTCACAAAAATAAAAGTGGTTGAAGGGGGAAAGATAAAGATATGGGAGGAAAAAATAAGGTAGATGACATAATGGAACTTGCAGGTAGTAGTGTGGATGGGCCTTAGAAGGTGGTGCAGAAGACTAGAAGGATTAGGAAGGTGAAGGAGAAGGAGACAACATCGGCTGAGGAGGGAAGCAACAAAGCTCCGGCGAGAATTAATGTGCCAGAAACAGTTACGGGATCACGTTTTATTGCATTAACTGCCGAGATTCCAAATTTGGATATTGAAGTCAATGGGACTAATGAGAATGTTTGTACCAAAAAAGAAAAGTGAATGTAACTGAGTCGATTGAAGTTGAACAGGTGGAGAGGGTGAAGAAAAGTCAAGGTTGGAACAAATAATTTTTTTATTAATGACAAAATCATAAATAAATAAAAAACTGTTTTGATATGATGGGAACACGTGGGGCCAATGGAAATCAAATTTAGGTATACGGGCCATGGTCCGCATACCGATCCGTTTTACCCACAGTCCGCAACCATTTTTTGGGTTCATTTATATTTTTGTCTGTGTGGGTTGGACCGTCAAAATTGTGGGTTAAGCGGGTTAAATCCGCAGGTTCATAGATTTTGCATGTAACCCGTTTATTTTTTTATCTAATTAATTATAAATTTTATCTCTTATTACTTCCTTGTGACAAAGGGTGGTTGCAACATCAAATCTGTACTCCTTTAACTTGCTTTTAAAAAAAGGGTCTTGCTAACTAGTGCCCCCGGGGCACTAGTCGGGGGCACTAGTTAAGGAACTAAAAAGGGAAAGAAAAGAAAAAGTATATATTGAAAAAACCAAAATTTATACTTTTAAGATGTTGACTTCACAAATTCCAAGATAATAATACTATATTTGGTTACCTTAACTAGTGCCTCGGGGGCACTAGTTAGCATTTGCCTTAAAAAAAAGGCTTTCATATGACAAATGTATGTTTGGAAGGGATTGGGGATTTGTGTTATTGATGAAACACATAACCTTGGGATATTTTATATTATAAATTAAATAATCATTGTTTGTTTGATCACCGTAAAATCCAAATCAAACTTCATAACCATTTCTATAATCATCTCATCATATACTATTTTATTATGATGATATACTCGTACACTTAAAAGTATTTCACGAGTCCTTCCCTAGAGTTTAAAAACGTGACTATTAGGAAAATATACTGTTTCCGTATCAAATATTTTCTATAATTGCTCCTAAGAAATCAATAAGAAGATTATTATTTATTTTTAAGTAAATGAGAAATTATAAAGTAATTTTGCACTTAATTTTAAAAATCATCCATTTGGCATTTTTAGAAGTTAAAGTTACTATAAATATATTATCTTCGAATTAAATCTTTGCAAAAAAAAAAATCATTGTACTTTAAAAAAAAAATCATATTAAACATATATGTTGTCGCCTCTTGGATGTGTTATTTATACAAATGTTTTTAATCATTCATTAATATTATTTCTTATATCTGTTTTTGGTTAGGATTCTTATATCTATTACGAAAGGTTAATATATATATAAGTTTAATAATAGAAATATTAACAAATGACATCTTGTTGCTGGAATGTGCTAAAAATAGAGTGAGTAAACGGGTTACACACGACATATAAATTGGAGACGTTTATATACTTTGGCCTTTCGTGATAAATATATTTTAATTAAAAATAGAGGAGCTATTTATACTAATATATTTTCCCTTTTCAAAAAAAGAAAGATTAATTGGAGACATTTAACATTAATTCCAATTTTACTTATACAACATTCAAAAACATTTCATTTACGAAATGCAAAAAAAAAAGAACAATATGATTAAAACCCTCATGTTTGTGTATGCTTTGATCATCTTTCTTTCTCCATTTTTTGTTGAATCTGCATCTAATTATCGGAAAAGTATGTCATTTTTTATACCATTTTTAAATTTATCTTGTACACAATATTTTAAAACCTCTTAGTGACATTTCTTTTTCTTATTTGACACTGAAGCTAATGTCCCCTGCAATTTGGACAATGATTGTCCGGTACCCCCACCTCAGAATCATTTTGTTTGGAAGTGCCACCATAATTTTTGTGAGTGACTTCAATTTATACTCCCACTTTTTTTTTTTTTTTTCATTTATACTCCCACTTTTTTTTTTTTCATTTATACTCCCACTTTTTTTTTTTTCACCACCAGTTGAATCTGGTTCGGGGGTCAGTTCTGGCATCAAGTGGTTCCACCCTCCTCCCGATCATTAGTTTTTTAGTTAAGAAAATGTATTTTTTCAACTTATCTTCTTATTATATTCTCGTTTTAATCCACCAATATATTTCTATTTTTTTTCGCACTCTTTATCTTTCCAATAAATTTAATATATTATGTACAAAAAAAATTAATATGTTATCAACAATTTTTTTTTTAAAAAAAGGACTTAATTTTTCAAATATATAGCATTAATTAATTTTATTAAAAAATATAAGAGCAATTGACAAATTATATCCTTAAAATACAAAAAGTAACAAAAAGGAACGCTAAATCCGATGATGAAAAACTAACAAAAAGGATCGGAGGAAGTGCCTTTTAGAATATAATATTGTATGATAGTCATAATGTTTATGCTTTTATAATTTATTTCAATATTTAATTTTTCTTTCTCTTTTCTTTGAATTTATATGACAAGCTCAACATGTATTAATATATTATGCAAGTAATTTTATTTTTCTTGGCTCATAGTAGATATTATAAATAATTCCTATAAGCTTAACTCAGTTGGTAATAAAAATGAATTGAACATGTATTTGAACCTCATGATACATGATTTGATTTCTATGAAAGCCAAAAAAGTTCACTAGTGAGGTATAGGTAGTATAGAAGATCCTGAAGTGGCAGTGCTTGAGACCACTTAAGATGATAGGGCCCGGGCTATTACATATACAAAGTGAAAGCAAAGTAAAATAAAAGACTAAAAAATACAAAAGTATTTTACTTCATTGTTTCATTATGTAGAAATTATATTAGGACAAAACTTATATATTTTTCCTTATGTGTAGTTTTTATTGTGCCTCTCATAAAAAATTAGTTATTTTTATTTATTAATTTAAAAAAATAAAAAGAAACTATTTTTTCAATAAAAATAACCGTCTCCTTATATTTAACACAGTAAAATCTGTGTCTAAAACACTGTACATAAGTTTAGTCCATTATATTACTATAGCCATCCATGCTATGTACCACATTGGAAACAAAATAAATAAATGAAATTACAGATAAATAGAGAGAGGAACCAGAGATAAAGACATTAGAGAAGAAATGAGACAATGGAAACTGAATTTTAATGATTAGGATTAATAAACAAAAATAGATAAGTGCCAAAAAAGAGAGAAATATCATTATGAATCAAAGAATAAAAGACTTAAACCGCTCCAAAAATGCAAACAAAGTTGTCCTGGAAGTGTTTATACATGATCAGACTTTAATGTAGTTTTTTTTTCTTTGAGTCAGTCTTCAACTAATAGATGTAGACATAGTTTTTCATTAGTTTTGGGAAGCATAAAAAAAATTCCAAATATGGCTAAATTGCATGAAAGTTGAATACAAAAATAATTGAAAAGAGAGAGAACTATTGCTTTGTATTTTCTTGAACAAAAAAGGTCGTTAAACTTTTTAAAAAAAAGAGAAAATTAAATAAAATGTGATCAAACCTAACATGTGATTAATAATAATAATAATAGTGATTATAGTTAAAGATACATATTAAGAAGAAGAAGAAGATTTGAAGTGAAAAATGTGATTAAACCTTATATTCAAAGTTAAAAAGTTCCTTAACATTCAATTTCGATCACAGTTAATGAAGTAATATATGAGTTACTTCCTTTATATATAGGAATATAGAATGATGATATGTTAATGAAGTAAATTAATAGGATATAGGTAAGAGAAATGTTATCCCCAGAGAAAAAAGTTAATGGAGGAAAAAAGTTAGAAACCATAAGCAATGTTGGTTAATATAAGAAGGTAACTAACTCTCATCATAATTTTCTATATATATTTTAAATTTAAATAAAGTACCTACCAAAAGGGTATTATTGAAAGTAAAAAACGGCTATACAAAACTCAAGTTTTGCCTTTATACATATGATATTGGTATAGATTAAAAAGAGTCCCTTGCATCGAATGTATTTTATTTCTTTAATTTATTGTAAAATATGTTTTTATTATTTATTTTATGATATTTATTTTTCGTTCGACGTGATTTAACTTTGATAAGAAAACTGGCCCTTAAATTATATATGTGGTTGTAGGTTGCAAATTTTATGGGTAGCTTATAGGCGCAAAGGATAATTAAGGAGGGTTTATATCAGTTTGTAATTTAAATAAGGCATCTTATAGCTATTATTTTTAATTTCAATCTGTTATTTTTCTTTGCTGAAAGGAAAAAAATTGTCACAGTTTTAAATAAATAAAGTTTTTAAGTAATTTCTTGCATCAAAATTCGGATGTTAATTACAATTTTTATGAGTTAATTAAATTTATACCTTTTAGAATATAATGAGATTGTCATAACGTTTGTGCTTTTTTTTTTGGTAGATAACATATGTACTTTAATAATTTATTTTAAAATTTGATTTATTTTTTCTAGTCTTTCAATTTATATAATAAGCTCAACATGTATTATTATTTGAATTCAAATTCGTTGACATCAAATGTACATCAAAGTTAATTTTGACACCAAATAATAACTGTCCTTTTAAATTGATTCAAAGGTTCACAACCGTTCACTTACAATGTTCACGCGTACTCTACTGAATAATAATGTGATATCATTTGTTCCTTCCTCATCTTTTTACCCATGATGAGCCCTTTCACTAGTTTCATCCATCTTTGTTTCGGTGTTTCTCATCGCCGTCAATAAAAAATTTACAGCAAATTAATTTTATTGAAATTGTTGTTTAAATAAAATGAATCATAACTCTTTCTCCAATCAATTAATGATGATTTTGTTTATTGAATCACACCATTAGTTAATGATAATTTTATAGCTACGATAATGATACTTCATAAAGAAAAAAGTAAAATTGGATGATTAATTTGATAACGAGGACTCAAATGAGGCGTTCCGGCAATATCCTTCGAATTAAGTTTTATCATAAGAAAAGATTATATGCGATCAAAAGAAATATAAATACTACCGTGAGTATAAATGGATCCTAATTCATTTTTTTATGTAGCCTTTTTAAAAAGATACCATAATTAATACCCTTAGTGTATTTATTTTTTATTTTTAACTTCTTCTTATCTTCCAAAACCAACCACACACTTCCTTTTTTTTAAAAAAATAACTCTTAACTTCTATAACTTTTATTCTTTTTTTTTATAAGAAAACTTCTATCTTAATAACTTCAATACTTTTTTGTTTTCATGAATCATGATCAACCTATTCATATTTTTTAACACGTTTCTGTTTTCATCAAATTGGATCATACAAACACGTTTGGCCACTAGGATAGTATAAAGGAGAAAAGTCAGTATATAAGTCAAACATCATTCAACCCTTCTTTACCACTTGCTAAAATCCTTGCATGTTGGATTCTCCTTGAAATCAAGACAATTGTTAACCTTATAATATCAATTTCAGTTTTCATTCTCTTCTTCTCCATGTACCAACTATTCTCTACAGCAAGCAATAAGCAATGATAGCTATTTCAAGTTATACGGTTTAAAATCAAAAAATGATACGAAGATTGAGATAGACCCGAAACAAACCTCTTTATCAACCTCTGATGAATCAAGTCTTGTTAAAAATATAGATCCAATCGAAAGTCAGAATGGTCAATCAATAGGAATGAGCACCACGAGGACAAGAATCACCAAAAACCAACAAACTCATTTAGCACGATGAATGATTACTACCGTCAACACTGCGTATCTACGCACTTAGCCCTTTCGAACATTATCAGAACGAATCAGGTTTTGATGAATCTGGATCGTGGGAAGTTTCCAACAAAACAACGCACAAATATGAACAACCTTCATCGACTACTAACTCTAATCAAAGTTCATATATTAATTTCCGTAATTTTCTTCCTCCCATAGTCTCTTTCTTTCCTTCAAACCAAACACACTAATGTATAATTATAAAGATGGAGATACCACTTCACTCCATTTTTACAAAATTCAAACAACCAAACCACATTTCTTTTGGTAAGGAAGATTTCCATTTTATTTTCAAAATATGTTTTTATAAAAAAATAAAAATAAATTGTGCGGTTGGGATAAAAATAGTACAGATTAACTCTGTTTTTCTATTAAAAACAACAATTATTTATTTAAAATTTATATATTTAATATAAAACGCATAAGTTTCGATGCAAATTTATTATTTTAAATTTCTTAATATGTACAATTTTGCATATGATAAAAAACCCTTCAAATATAAGCAATATTTCACTTTTCGATATATTAAATAACAAATATATCTTTTTTTATCTTAGAAGAAGTGGTAATCCACTGAAATTAAACTCACACACAACTGTGAGGTCCCGGGTTCGAACCCGGGTCATGATGTCCGACCTAGCAATTTCGGCATTTGCCAGTTAGCTAGAACTTCTAGACAAATAACAAATATATCTAATCTATAATACTGACTATATTTATCATTTATTAAATGAACCTAAAAAATAAAAAATTACTTATATATGAGATCGAAGGAAACACCTTAATTCCAAAAGTGAGACCACAAAGATTCTAAAGAAGTGCCTTAGGTAAAACACTTTTTTTGTTACAAACTAGTTTTTTAACCCGTGCTGACGCACGGTTCGTTATTTTTTTTAATTGACTTTAACTATTTAGATTTACTAATGTATATACAACATATATAATAAAAAAAGGACAAATAATTGAAAATGATATTTCATGCTAGACAAAAAGAATCATTGTACATTAACATTTTTTTTGAGTCCTTCATTCTACTGGATATAAAAATTAATCAGGGGTTAGGAATATTGGATGGAAACAAAAAATAAAGATAGGAAAGACATAGAATAAAGATTCATTACTACACCAGCAGTTAGAAATTTCAATAAGTGCAACACTATGTCAAACAATGAACAGGTAGTTAAACTATCAACTACATGGATTTCATCGTTTAATGCAACATGCCACTGCAATACATACGTACATAAGAGTACAACACATTTAAGAATACATCCCAAAACATGAAGAAGAACAGGAAACTGATTGAAATGCATAAATAACTTCCACCAAAAGTTATGTTAGTAAACTAAGATTAAACTATCACACTTTGGACTCATATAAAGTAGCTTAAAATACTTTATCCCAAAAGAGCTGCCGAACTATATTCAACCATTGGAATCCACGATGTCAACAACCAAAACCTTGGGTGGATCAGAAAGTTGAAATTCAAGCTTGTCCCCCAATTTGGGTTGATTAGCTCTCCTAAATTCATACAATCCCTTAGTTAGATACATATACTTCCTTCCTTTTTTCTTGGTATAAGTCTTGATGTTGCAGTTTGTTCCATCCAACATATGGTGAGTTTTAATAATAATGTTTTTCTTGCCTCTAAGTACACACATAGCAGTACGTGGGGGTACATGCTACCATATCAAAACCAAATAACACAAAATTTAAATATGTACAAAAATAAATGGATCAAAATGAGTATTAGTCAACTTACCAGCACTTGATCCTTCCTATGACTTGCATAGGCCTCACTCACCTTCAATGACGAACCAAAAACACGATCGTCATTATATTTATGCAGAATATATGTATCAGTAGTTGGTTCAGAGTTCACATTTCTGATTTAGGTGATGAAATCTCAATTATGTCCTTACTTTCAACACAATATACCACCTAAATTACCTCTTTGAGGAAGAAGCCATCAAAGCCACTAAAATCACAGGATACTCGATTTTATGGCTCTGAGAACGACTCTTTATGAGTAAGCTGGGGGAAAATTGTGAAATTGGACATCTCATATACTTGTCCCTCTTCAAGCTTCGACTGAAACATATATATAAGCCGCTTCTGCACAAAAACATGAACCTTTCCCCCCTTCAATATAAATCGACACACCAGACCAAATTATTCATAATACATTTGTAAGTATTCACACAAATATCAATTAAATGCAATCATATTACAAATGAATAACTGAATATAAGACTAACCTTCTCACCAATCAACACCATCTCAAGAGAGCTAGACTCAGAAGGATTGAGGAAACCAGCAACCTTCCACAACGAATAACCCTTACTTTGATACGGACATTTTCCTTCCCATGAACAATGTCAGCAACACAATCGAACTTGGAATCAACATTGGCCTTTTTGTTGAACACCATTCCGTATCAAAGGAAGTAACTCACTTGAATACAATCAATCAGGAACAACACAATTTATAGAGCTATGGACTAACCAAGATACAAATACGACCTCCACCAGATGTTTCACACTTCGAAATCCAAAAAAATAATCCATCTGATTTGGGAGGGAAAAATTAACAACCAGATATAACCTGCCCCATATAACTATAAGCTTCCATAACAACAATCTAAAGGCCAATTACAAAGGTGGCCAGATACAATGAAGAATCTGAATCAAATAGCTTACTCAGCAACCCTAAAAAGTGCACAGTCCCTAATAGAAACATCACGGACAAAGCTTGTGTGACGTTTTAGCGGGAAAGGCAGGCTGCCTTTGAGCTAATTTTATCCGTCCGATTAATCTGATGCACCAAATTGTACCACGTGTCCTGCTCCTTATTTCACTTTTTAAATTAAAAAAAAAACGCAGAAGAAGTGTGTGTTGTTACCATAGTTCCTGCCGTCGCACTCCATCGTCCGGAGCACCCTCGTTACAATGCGCTTCCGCTCTATTTAAAGCTTAATCGTAATAACAATGGAAAAAAATGCTTAGCGCAAAAAAAAAAAAGAAATCAGCTTCAATCGGAACAACAATGGAAGATCTGGCATCTTTGAGTCGATGCCGGCGTGACGACAACATGGGAAGAGAAGTGGTGCGGAGGTACGACGGCAACAACATCCGTAGAGAAGCCGATGTGGAGGTGAGTGAGACGCGTTCGAAGAGAAAGAGATTGGGAAAATTCTCTGTTTTTTTTTCAAATAAAGAACATGACACGTGGCAGCATATGATCCAGATGATTGATCGAACACACAATATTTACTAAAAGCACATGACTTTGGCACCACAAAGTCAGCCAAACCTTTTTTGAAACGGACAACACCACTTAAATAACCAATAAGAATTACATCCAACAAATGGTACACATGTCCACACAGATTTGAAAACGACAAAACGAAAAATAACAAAGCAAAGGAACCAGGCTACCAATTAACACAATTTGATGACTTGGATTAGCTAATAACAATCTACAGTAACCTTTTTATGTTTCTTTTTTGTCAAGAGTATAGATTTAAAGAGAAAGAAGTCCCGGTTCAAAATAATCAAGGAGATATCAAAAAATTGATTAAAATTGAAAAGAATGTAAGGTGAGGAAGGTCAAGCATAGAAAAATTATGTTTTTTGTTTGAAAGCCAAGAAGAACATCATATGATATATTACCTCACATATTAGTGGATCAGACTGGGCTACAGTAAGAAACTGATTCAAAAATTGTTTGGAATGTGAATTTTTATAGTTGTAAAAAAAATTGAGGAAATAATATGAGCTTTTAGATTATTGGATTATAGTTATTCTATATAATTGTAGAAAAAGATGCACTTTAATTAGGGATATATTGGTAAAGAAATAATTAATACTCTTGAAAAATTGAAAAGAATCCTATAAAAAGGAATGGAAAATGCTTAATCAAGCGAAATATCTTTCACGAAAAATCCACAAATGCTTTTAGTTTAGTAGGCAATCCATCTATATAAAGGGCAATTAATTATCCAATGCTTTCTTTTCTTTCTTTTCGATAAAATATTATTTTTAAATTGATAGAGTATATATATTGCAAAAACTACAAATCTAATTTATATTATTATATTTAAAAAGATATTTTTTGGACAATAATATGATAAAATTAAAATGATTTTATATTCCTTCCGGTTCTAAATATAAATAAAAAATAATTTTCAAGTTTATTGAATAATTAATGAATATGACTAATAAGAATACGCAAGGATATGGTTAAGAATATGGTATGCCGAGCTAAGTTTTGCCAAGTTTAAGTCTAACATGTGGTTTGTCTTAAACATAATTTTTAGGCTTAAACATCATTTTTGTCCTTGTAAGTTCATAATTTTTTGGTTTTAATCTATATTTTTTTTTTGTTGCAAATTAGTCTCTGTATGTGCAAATCATTTTTATTTTAATCCCTAAAGCTAAAATCCGCAGGAAAATCTGCAGTAGTCTGTCTATATTTTTTTGTTGCAAATTAGCCTCTGTATGTGCAAATCATTTTGATTTTAATCCTTAAAGCTAAAATCCGCAGAAAAATCTGCAGAAAAATTCGCTGATTTCCTGCAGATTTTCTTGCGAATTTTTGTTTTAAGGGACTAAAACCAAAAGATTTGAACATACAGGGACTAATTTGCAACAAAAAAATATAGACAGACTAAAACAAAAAAAATGCGAACTTACGGGGACGAAAATGATGTTTAAGCTTAATTTTATGTTTAAGTCTGACATTTTGAAAGCTGACCTATTAACCTGACATTTTTTAGCTAAATAACATATAAAAAAGTTTTCGTCTGCTCTATTAAAAAAAATAAGTTGACCTGACCTTAGTCTATGTTGGCTAGGCCGTAGGCCTCTGTATACCGGTCTGACCTATTCACACTCCTACTCAAGGATGAATTTTTAACTACTCCCTCCGATCACTATTATAAACAAAAGATATAACTTTTTAGGTTTATTGAAAAGTAATGTATCTTGTCAATAATATAGAATAGATAACATTATTTTTCAATGAATCTAAAAAGTAGATTTTTGCTTATAATAATGACCGGAGGAGTACCAGACTACTCATCCTGGCCATAAATGTAAACAAAAGTACATTTTTTAAAATTTATTTAATAATAAATATATATGGTTTGTTTTATAGTCTAGATACATAAATTATTTAATGAATATAAAAAGTGCAATTTTATTTATAATTATGGCCGGAATATTTGATTGAAAAAAGATATAATAAAAATAGGAAAAATATAACTTAAAAAGCTTTTGGTAATAATTACTATAGTACAATGCTACAGCGATTTTCTTTTTGTGGTATGTAAGCGGCAAGCACAATGAATTCGTGATATTTCGCGAGACTTGATTCGCTGTGAATAGCATTGCTGAAAAGGAATAAAACAATCTAATAAGGAGGATTTTATATTTAGGAATGAAGGTAGTATTATTTATGGGGAACATATATTAAGAATTACTAGCTCATATTTGTAACATCCTTTATTAACTTCTAGAATATTAGTACATTATATTATTATAGAATATTATATCTTGTAATAAATTACATTAATCTAAACTATCATTACAACAAATGCATCTCTATTATAATGTAACAATATATATTATATTTATCCAAAAGCATTTAGAAGAGATATGGTGTGAGCCTCAAGGTAGTAAAACAAGATTTGACCAGACAGTTGGACCGGGAACTGGGTTTGTATCCGGTCCGAGTAGCCTAAAAGTTGCTCTGCATGGGAACCAGCTAAAAACCCATTAAATCGGTGCAAACTTAGTGAAAATTGAAAAAACGGCTGGTCCAAACGTCCAGCCGTTTTGGAGATCTGATCAATTTTTCTATCATAAAAAAATAACTACTCAAATTTTTATTGATTTTTTTGAGAAAAAAAATACAGAAATCTAAATAAATACCCAATAAATATTACACTACTCAAGTATTGGACAATGCTTATCACTTTGGAAAGTGTTAAAAAACTGAACCACTATTGAATGAATGCAATACTCCCTCCGGCCATTATTATAAGCAAATTTCACTTTTTTGATACAATGGAAAAGTGATGTATGTGGAGTACTCCATATTGTTAATTATTTGGAATCTCATTGTATGCTTATTTATAGTGTGATCATGGTATCTCTAAACTTTCAAAACAATCGACGTGGGACTAATTAATTTCAAAACAACCTCATTGTATGCACCTTTTATTACCAGTAATTAACATTTGCAAGAGCCATAAAGTCTTTCTGTGTGATATAGACATTAGATATAGAGAGAATGTTGCAACAAATGAACAACAACAGCCGAAGGAAAGAATTATCACGTTATACTCATTATTATTTCTTCAAAAAGAGATATACCCCTACTAGCGGGGCACGAATCCGATTTAACTAATTTTTAAAATAATAGAAATCCCAAAAATAAAATTAAAATAAAATAAATTTGGAGAGCTTTTCTTTTAGACATTTTATTTTGGAAACTTAGAGTATCCACAATGGCAGTACCTATTTCAATAAGTTTCGCCATTATCGGCCTCATGGTGGTGCCTCTGTCGTTGCCGAGATTTGTCTGTCTGGGTTCTCTTTCTACCTTTGTCTGGTCAGCGGTTCGCCTGAAGGAGCTGGTTCTGAATTCTGATGGGCCGAGCACTTTTGATTCGAGTTCGGGAGTTAGCGTCTAGTTGTGGCAACTTTCTGAGTTGGATTGATGACTGCTCTGGTAGTCTGGAATCTGTGGGGTGCCTTTCTGATTTGGAATTGGAGTTGAATCTTGATTAGGTGGTGTTTGTTTAGGGGTTTTTATTTGGGTGTTCCGCTTATATATGGCACCTATATTATGTAGTTCTCTTATTGGTCTCTGTTCGTCTTGAGCAAAGACCATGTTATTAATATATTTTGCCATTTCAAAAAAAAAAAGTAACGGTACTTATTAGGTACTATCATTGGAGCAATATTCATTTGAGTACATAATAGTTACTGAGTCTTAAATAAGCATCATCTCTCTCCTTCTAGGCCCACTTTAATTTACATTAAAATATACCTTTTATGAGACTCACTTACTTTTATATACTTAATTTAAATTAATGTAAATTTTTACAATGCACAAATAAATGGATTCACTACAAGAAATATGATTTTTTGCAACAATTTTTTTGTTAAAAGTTGTTACAAGTCGCTGACAAAACTACCTAAGCTAGTTTTGCCAGCGACCTGTAACAAAAAAAGTTGTTGGCAAAAATCATATTTCTTGTAGTGATTAATTGGTAAAAACACAACACACACTTTTGAAAGTAGCATGTCAAACATAAATTCACTGTAAAAAAAATTAATGCCAAAGGAAAAGAGTTGTTGGTGCTCTATTTAATTTGTTTATTACGTTAGAAAAAATGTTATCATATAGTAAAAAAAAATTACACAAAACATTCTCTAGCAAAATTAGTTGTTTTTAAAATTATGTAATGTTATTTTATATTATTTTTAACTTATGTAATTCTTAAAATTTGTTATTTTTAATTAATTTTTGAATTTTAATTATTTTTCAAATTATAAAAAAATAGTAGATATTAATTTTGTAATTTTATAATCCAATTAATTTAATATTATAAAATAGACAATTAAATAATAAGTTATTGTAATGATGTGGAGTTATTGATGAGAATAACTCATTTAGAACTTTTAAGAGGTGCTCGGTTGGAGGGAATGAGTACTTATTAAATACTATTATTAAAAAATATGGTGTGTAGTAGGGGTGGGTAAAAAACCGAAGCCCGTCTGAATCCAACAAAACCCGCCCAAAAATTAGAGATTTGGGCGGTTTAAAATGGGTCGCGGGTTAGCGGGTTGAAAAACTCGGTTTGAATTGGGTTGGTACGGATAGGTCCGGATAGAGGAAATTGGACCGACGGTGCCCGAACCCGCCCGCACGAGTAAATTAAAACGCTGAATCTAAATTCTTCCCACATCTCATTTCACATTTTTTCACTTCACCTCAAACCCATGTAAACTGAAACAATCATGAAACATTTTAAAACGCAAAACTTGGTCATTCTTCATCTTACTTGTCTAACTTCGTTGAAATCAAATGATATATTTTTAATTTTATTTGAGATTTTAATTTTTTCTTACTTTTTATGTCAATTTAGTCTTTCGAAGACTTTCCTTTTGTGTTTGATTTATGATTCTCTCATCTCTGGTTGCATATTTTCTTGATCTAAACTCCAAATTTTGGATTTTTTATTTTTTATTTTATGTTTAACCGCTTCAAACCGCCCAATAATCCGCTTAAACCGCAAGTCCGAACCCGTGGAAACCGCTCTTCATTTTCGGGTCAATTGGGCCTTACTTTTTGACTCTGCGGTTTAGACCGGGTGACGACTTTGAGCCCGAACCCACCCATTACCCACCCATGTGTAGTATATATGAAGTAATAAATATGTGATGTGTATATGTGGGACCCAATTAAGTACTTAAATTTGGGGTAGTTGATTGTAGATGCTCTTATAGTTAATGTCAAGTTGGGAAGAAAAGAAAATAATCATAATTGATTTCCTCAATGGAAAGACCGAAGCAACATGCAAAATGGTGTTATTAATTACATAACGTGATTAACGTCAATATTCATTGCCATTGGCAAATTTGGTGTTCGGAACTTACTTTCTTTCTTTTTTTTCTTAATCAAAGATAGTAGGATAGTAGGCATTTGTCTTGTTGGGAATATAATAGTTCAAAAAGACACATACTCCCTCCGTCCCAAAATATAAGTAAAAATTGATCAATAAAAGTGAATGTATTTGGTTAAAGATTTGGACCAAATACATTCACTTTTGTTGACCAACTTTTGCTGATATTTTGGGACGGAGGGAGTACTTTTGAGTAGTAGTTTTATTAAATAAAGTTTGCTTATACGTTTAAGTTAAGGGGTTCCTCTAACATGTGCCCTTAGGACATCTCCAATGCAAGTGTCTTATTGAGTTCTTAAAGCTTAGCAACCATATCTTATTTTATTTTACCATTGGAGTTGGATGACATATCAATCAAAGTTGCTTAGAAATAAGGGATGGAACTTCATGTTACAACTCTTACCTTGGGTGACTTAACAATAAAATTGATTATTTTAATAGGGATTAGTGTGGCTCATACTTATTATTTTGAATCAAAATTAAATAAAAATAAAAAATAAATATAAATTTGTGGGGTCAAATATTAGTTGCTTATTTTAATGTCATTGGAGTAAAATTGATTAAAGTTGCTTATCAATTGCTTAGATCCTATATGGCAATTTGGGTTCACAAAAAGTAACTTAAGCCACCTATTTAAGCTCTCCCCATTGGAGATGCCCTTAGGGCACATGATAAGGTGCATTTATTAAGCCGATATCTTATTTAATTTATTTTTTTTTTTGACACATTATTTAATTTATTTTAAAAGTAGTATTAGTCAACTTTAATAATTACTAATATAAATGGTCCACTATAGTTATTAATTATGCCAAAGAATTGATAAGACAAAAAACTATATGGTTGGCAAAGAATGTACGATACAATTTAGTAGGGTTTTTTATTTTATTTTTAAGTTGAAAACAAAAATTAAATTATACACTAAAAAAACAAAAATTAAATTATGAGTTCTATAAAATTACAAAACATATTAACAATTCAAAAGCCAAAATAGCATTAACAATTGTTACTATCACAACAAAAATTACACAAAAAAGAAGTGCACAAATAAAGTGGAATATTATCATTTAAGATAAAAATAAAGGTGCACAAAAAAAAGTTTGATTGTTAGCAAACGGAAAAAAATCTAATGTACATAAAAACATTAAAAAGTGTGTGTAGCAAATCTGCCAAAATAACAATTTTGGTGGAATGTTTATTAAAATATGTTTTGTTTTAATTAGGTAATTAAAGTGGAATAATTATCATTTAATTATGAAGATAGAATAAGTGAGATTAAATGCACCTTAACATGTACCCTTGGGGCATAGGTTAGCATTTGTCTTAAGTTAATTACTAGTGCTTCTACTACATTTCCTTTTATTTATCCTTTATATATAGGTCTAAATGTATGAACACTGGAATTATGCCCTTTTGAGATCCATTTTGATAATTTATTGGTTAAAGCATTACATGAACGCAAATAGAGTTTCCCTAATCAAGTATAAGTGGAAATTAATGACAAAGTACTTAATTTCATGGTTTACAGCTATTATGGCCGTTACTAATGACTTAATGTTGGGAAAATCAATGATCAAGGGTTATAGGAAGTCTAGCCACAGTTGTGCGAAGCAGTGTCAAGGTTGTGCCGCAAAACAGATGGCCTGGGCTCTTCTGAATTGCTTCATACATCCACGTCAATGCTTCTCACGGCCGTGGCAGCTCCAGCCGAAGGAAATTAGTTTTAACTCTTTGTTTTCCCATTTTATTACCACTTGTGAGCATTTATGTATCGCCTATCCACTGGTGTACGGAATTCTCAGCATATGTTGCTTGTATAAAGGCTTTTTGTCTCTTTTAATCTTCACCATCCAACCTTGTAACACTTTGCAATAATCAAATAAAGTTTTCTTGTTCATTTTATGTTGTTTTGTTTTTGCTTTTGTTCACAATTTAGCTTAATTAGTGTTCATGATATAAAGGTGTGGAGAGTAATCCATTGCATAGATTCTTGATTCCCTTCCCATGTATCAAAGTTGGTTGTGATTACTAGCAAGTATACTGTAAATTGTAGTTGTTTTCAATGTTTATCTTAAGGGTATCGGGGAAGTAATGATGAGTGAAGCTGATATTTTTTATCCTCTACAATTTATAGTTAGCGTATTGCGCTCACCATGCGTTTTGGGGTAAGTGCGGACAATTGGTTTAGTAGTCATTTGGGGCAATTGACAACTGTTGTGACAAAGGGTGGTTGCGACATCAAATATACACTCCTATATACTTCATCCGTCCCTATTTATAGGAGCTAGTTTGACAAAAAAATTTATAAGACTTTTTTACAATTATCAATGACATTAATTATTTATTTTCCAAACTTACCCTTATTTACTTTGCATAGTTTTTTTAATAGCATTAAATTCTCTTTTGTTTGATACAAAGCACTACAATTTATTGTAACTTTGTAAGGGTAAACATGTAAAATTAATGTAATTTGCCAATCAATTTAATACTAAAATCCACTTTTTTAATACCCGTATTTTGTCAAACTAACTCTTATAAAAAGGGACGGAGGGAGTATATAACTTGTTTTTAAAAAGAAGGTTTTCACATGGAAATGTATGTTTGGAAGGGATTGAGAATTTGCGTTATTGACGAAAATCATAACCTTAGGGTATTTGATATTATAAGTTAAATAATCATTGTTGGTTGCTTGTTTGATCACCATAAAATCCAAATCAATCTTCATAATCTTCATAACCATTTCTATAATCATAGTATTTTCTTTGAGTAAAATTCTACTCTAATGTTCGTTAATATCTGTGAATTTGATACTCTTTTATTACGACGATATACTCGAATACTTGAAAGCGTTTCAAGAAATCCTTTACTAGGGTTTAAAAACATGACTAACTAGGACGATATACTTTGTTTCCGTATCAAATATTTTTTTATAATTGCTCCTAAGAAATCAACAAGAAAATAATCATTTGTTTTTAAGTATATAAGCATTATAAATTAATTTTGCACTTAATTTTATAAAATCATCGGTCTTTTGGCATTTTTAGAAGTTAAAGTTATTATACATGTATTATCTTCAAACTAAATCTTTGACAAAAAAAATACCATGATACTTTTAAAAAAATATATCATATTAAACTTATATGTTGTCGCCTCTTTGATGTGGTATTCATACAACTAATATTTTTAATCATTGCTTAATATTATTTCTTATATATGTTTTTGTTTTGGATTCTTATATCTATTACGAAAGGCTAATATCTGAATTAAATATATAATGAAGTTTAATAGTAGAAATATTATAATAAATGACAATTGCTGCTCCAATGTGCTAAAAATTGTAAGTTAATGGTTTACACGACATAGATTGGAGACATTTAATATACTTTGCCTTTCGTAATAAATATATTTTAATATTTTTAATTAATAATAGAAATATCAAAAATAGAGTAAGCTATTTATATTAATATATTTTGCCTTTTCAAAAAAAGATTGGAGACATTTAACATTAATTCTAATTTTATTTATACAGCATTTAAAAATATTTCATTTACGAAATGCAAAATCAGAACAATATGATTAAAACCCTCATTGTTGTGTATGCTTTGATCATCTTTCTTTCACAATATATTGTTGAATCTGCATCTACTTATGATTGGAAGAAAAGTATGTCATTTTTTATACCATTTTTAAATTTATCTTGTATACAATATTATAAAATCTCTTAGTGACATTCGTTTTTCTTATTTGACAATGCAGCTAAAATCCCCTGCACTCTTCACACTGATTGTCCCCCACCACCACCTGCAACTCATTATAGTTTCCGGTGCCGCCGTAATGTTTGTGAGTGACTTAAATTTATACCTTTTAGGATATAATCAGGGTTTTAAATAAAGGTCCGCGACCGCGAAAACGGGCGCGACAAAACAGTTTTTGCAAGTGCCGATACATTTACTGTGTATCACCGTTTTTATATTAAAGAACAAATTGTGATAAATTCACACCGCGACGACCGCAATTAGTGTCGTAACACCTGTACCGACCGAAATCGCGAAAATCTTTACGTAACCGAGACGCGACCGCGACCGTTTTTTAAAACCTTGGATATAATATTATGTGATCGTCATAATGTTCATGCTTTTATAATTTATTTCAAAATTTGATTTATCTTTCTCTTGTCTTTGAATTTATATGACAAGCTCAACATGTAATTATGCAAGTAATTTTATCTTTCTTGACTCATAGTAGATATTATAAACAGTTATCGCGAGCTTAAATCAATTAGTAGAAATATTGTTTTATGAGAAGTGCTAAATGGTGCGACATTCTCCGGTGCGAATTTTCACGACGCGTGCAAATGCTACTTTCCACGTGCTAAGCTTCAACTCCATTTTTATTAATTAAATAATTAAAAAGTTAAATAATCAAAAAGTTAAATGCCCTTTGTAGAACTGATTAAAAAGTAAAAACATAAATTAAATGCCCAATTTCTGTCACAACCCCTTAAACTATTTTTATAGTGAGAGATTAAATTATACCGGTGTAACATTTGAGTAATGTTATACCGTTCAATAACGCTTTAACGAATACAATTTTTACAAAATTCACTGTTGGACTAAAAAGTTTATATCATATAGATCTTCTATGTTAAGTTTTACAAAAATCTAAAATTGTTTGAGATATTATCGAGACACAAAAATATTAATGGTATTTAATAAAAACGCATAAACCGTTAATCTTTTTGTGTCTCGATAACATGTCAAACGATTTTAGATTTTTGTAAAACTCAACATAGATGATCTATATGGTATAAACTTTCAATTCAACGGTGAATTTTGTAAAAATTGTATTCGTTAAAGTATTAATTTTTATTGTGCGGTGTAACATTATTTAAATCTTATACCGGTGTAATTTTTAATAAAAAAATTACAATTTTAAATATGGATATCCAAAAACCGGTCTAAATTAAACCGCGTAAAATTGGATCAGATCGGACCGTATCAAATTTTTTTATTTTTCATCCAAAACGGAACTGCGAATAATTTTAATTTTGAATCGAATAAAAAATTTTCTCAAAACCGATCCAAACCGAACTAAAAACACCTCTACTCCAAGTTAGCGGTGAAATCCTAAATTTGAGTAAATGAGTTACAAGTATAAGGCTTTGCTCAAGCTTCAGAATTCAGATATGAGCATATTCCCTATTTACAGAGAGTAACAAGTATGAGTCAGATAATCTTTTCCAAATTTCCAAATATGCTGGTTACCATGAGTCGGTCGGTGAAACAATCATGAAAGTAATTGGCGTTTGGAAAACTCACAAAACAAAAAATACACTTAATTTTATTTGAGTAAAAAACTCACAAAAAAGGGAAGTAAAATGAAGCCACGTTTTGTCAACAAAACAAAAAATGAAGCCACGTCATTCGCACGGTTTCGCGTAAATTTCTGTCGCACCATTAATCATTTTCCTTGTTTTATATATATAGAAATCAAAGTTTATTGTAATAATTTAATTTAGTTTCATATGTGTATTTTGTTTTCTGAAGCCTGTCACTAGATTTTTTTTTTTGCAAACTATTGCTATTTAAAAATGAGTTCTAGGAAATAAATTAAAGACGAGTTCTGGCTTGATTTATTATGTTAAGTAAAATTATGTTTATTATAGGAATTCTAAAAAAAAAATAAAAAAAAAACCTATAATAGTTGGGGGTAAATAAATCAAAATTTTACCCCCAAGGTATAAAATACCCCATGGGGGTAAATCAATTAAATCAAAAACAAAATAGGGAGATTTATCCCCTCTAATAGTTTGCAAATAAATCAAAATACCCTCAACTTTCCTATTTTTGCTAAAAAAGAAAATAAGGAGATTTGAGAGCAACACTAAAATGTTCATAACTTTCTCATTCGAAATCTGATTTCGATACCGTTTGTTGCCAAACCATCATAGAAACAATGACACAAATCGATATTTTATGCTAGGAAGTAAATTGGTCAAGGTAAATATATTTTTTTCCATACACCCGTGCACTTAGAGTTTATGTTATGGATTAATAATGAAATATTTAATCGTTAAGAAGGAATGATAATAAAAGGAATGGCAAAGAACTATTTTTATAATATTTTATACTATTTTAATATATTATGAGTTATGTGTGTGGCTGATTGTATATTTAATTCTATGATTTTTGTGTGTGGTTGACTGTGAATTTGAGTACTCTGTTGGTTTTTCATAAAATGATGAATTGATGGAGTTTTGAAAGAAATTTTTAAATTTTCAATTGAGTTGATGAAAATAGTGATGATTTTAAGAGAAATAGCGCATAGTTGTCATAGGTGCAAAATGGATGATTTATTGCTATGCGTCAGTCAATTGGGAAAATTTTATTAGTAACGTTCAAATAGGGTGACTTGTTTTAAGTGACAAATGGGGCGATTTGTTTCTAGGTGTCAAATGATGCGATTAAATTATTATGTCAATTAGGGCGATATTCGAATCATGGTGGTCTAGTTGCATTTCATACACTATTAATTTCTATAAATTGTTATTAAAAATAGTCTCTTGCATCGAATTTATTTTATTTCTTTTATAATCAAATATTTTTAATATTTATTTTAGGGTAAAATAACTGATACCCCCTTGTAATATGGGCGTGTTTTGCTTTTCCCCCTATAAAAAAATTTCGTGCAACTTGCCTCTTGCAAAATATTGACTCTTTGCATTTGCCCCCTATACACAAAATCTGACAGCTGACTGTACACTTTTGCCACGTGGCAAATCCACGTGGATTTATTATAATTTTTATTTAAATTTAATGACACGTGTCCTGCCACGTGTCAAATAAAAAATTCACAAATTTAAATTTATATATATTTTAATTAATAATTGTTTCAATTTAATTATATATTTTTTAATTATAGATCAGCAATAAATCCTTAATTAACATCCAATTTTTTCATCCATTAACAGTAGGCAAAATTTCCATTATCCTTTTATGAAGAATCAAACGAATTATTTAATAAATTAAAATTCAGATTATAGCTATTTGTTCTTTCTGCATCAATCTTCAAAAATCGACCAACATACTTCAATTACGGGTGTATTATATCATTTTACAATATTTAACGATTAAATTCCAATTAAATTATTCAACGTTTTATAATTCATACCTTAATATTATTCTTAGCGCGGATCTGGAAGAATTCAACGAACAACACAAATCTCCGCACACCTTTCCATCCTAAGCGAAAGCCTCACAATTCCAGGACATTTCTGCAGCATCGACGAAACGAATCCAACGTGAACCTTCGCCGGAACCCTAAGCTTTAACTCCTCAGTCGCTCTCCACAGCTTCCTCGCCGTCTCACTCCATCCCTTACACACCTTAGCAGCCGATAACAGCCCTTCCGGTGGAAGCCTCCTCAACACTTCCCACCGGAGACTCGACGGTAAACCGCACGAGTCAAAATCCATATCCAGATCTGGTTTCGGAAACGAATCTCCATCCTCTTTATCATCCACCGCCACCGGATCAAGTCCGCTGGCTCGATCGTCAAGACCGTCGAACGAAAGAGCACGACGGAGATTCGCGGACGGCTGACGAATCACAGATACAGAAGACGAAGGTACATAAACGACAGATAGAGATGAATCGGCAGGTGTGGTTGTGGCGGTAGTGGCGGAAGGTACAGAAACGACAGATAGAGATCAAGTCCTTTCTTAGGATTCATAAATTAAATTTGTGAATTTTTTAAAAAATATATAATTAAATTGAAACAAATATTAATTAAATATTAAGTTTCTTTTTTTTTTTTTTAAATTGAAATTTAATTTGACACATGGCAAGACACGTGTCATTAAATTTAAATAAAAATTATAATAAATCCACGTGTATTTGCCACGTGGCAAAAGTGTACAGTCAGCTGTCAGATTTTGTGTATAGGGGGCAAATACAAAGAGTCAGTATTTTGCAAGGGGCGAGTTGCACAAAAAATTTTTATAGGAGGAAAAGCAAAACACGCCTATATTATAAGGGGGTATCAGTTATTTTACCCTTTATTTTATGACATTTATTTTCCGTTCGATATGGTTTAATTTGGATAAAAAAAATTGATCCTTACATTATATATATCGTTGTAGGTACCAAATATTATTTTGACCCCCCCATACAGGTGCCGGAGATAATTAAGGAGTGATTTTTATCAGTTTGTTATTTAAATAAGGCATCTTAAGAATTTTATAGCTATTATTTATAATTTCAATATGTTATTTTTCATTGCTGAATAAATAAAGTTTGTCACACTTTTAAATAAATATGAAAATGTGTTAAGAAAAAAAATATGCAACAAAGTTTCCAAGAGTTTGTGTTAATTTTAAGCAAGATAATTGTTATAAAAATGTGAGTGAAAGAGGTAATTTGATCTTAGAAAAATTATGTATATATATAGACTTTTAAAATTGTCCATGAAGCAAAGCAATTGTTTAAGAAAAAAAATTTCTCATGAAACAAGTTACTATTTCTGAAAACGTAACATTTGATTCTGCCCAGATCGTTTTAAATCGGTTCGAACAAAAGTGACTTAAAAGGTTTCAGTTCAAACAGTCAGCTTCTTTTTAAATTTCAAACAGCATAGTTCTTTTTAAATCGGTTGAACATATATAATAGGCGATTTAAAAAGTGCAAACAACTTTTCTTAAATAACTACTTTTTATATTTTTCAAAGCTGCTTCATATGGACTTTTATATTTAACTTAGAAATTTATTTGTAATTAATTATTAAAATAATTTCCGAGCATTATAAGTTAAAATACTTTTGAAAGGGTTTTATGCACAATTGTTATGATAACTTTAGCAAAATTTATATGATTATTTGTGAGCACCTAAAGCTTATAACAATGAATTGCATATTGTACCTAAGATTATTCCTCATATCTTGAGCAACCTCTTCATTTAATAATTTGGATTTCTTCAACCTTGAGTACTTGACCATAATTAATCTCTTTCTTCTTTTCACATATTTGTCTTCATCTAAATAACTTCAATTTAGGAGTTTGTCTTCACATTCTCCATATTTTTGATGATGACAAATGTATACTTGATGTTTGTGAGTTTTCCGGAATACTCCCCCTTATGATGAATGTCTCCCTCTTAATCCATGACTTGTGTTTATTTGAAAATTCATGATTTACCTGAATATCGCAAGGAGACAATGAAAACATACATACATATATACATCCTTCTCCATGATGCTTTAGTCTTTGCCATGAGGCTTTTTACATGCTTTGGCTATTAGTATTGTCTTCTAAGTTGTCTTCATCAAAACAAATAGTTGGAGATGACAACCCGTTGAAACTTTGATAAGTTTTGCTTCTCCTAACAATGTTAACTCCCCCTTGATATTTGAATCAGAGTATTTTTAAGATGTTGCTTGATGCAATTGTTAGAGAAAAACATACATATACACAGACATTTTCTCCCCCTTTGTTATTAGCAAAAAGGATGGGAAAAGACTTGAAAATTTATGAAAATATTATTAATTCTTTTACCTATGAGTTTTACCTCATGATTGGCTTCATCTTCAGTCAAGCATTCATCCTTTGTGAACTTGATTTTGAAGCATTTGCCACAAAGTTGGCTTATACTTAGAAGATTGTACTTTAGTTTTTCAACAAAAAGAACAACTTCAATGGATGTGAAAGGTGGTGCTCCAACTTTGCCTATGCCACAAAATTTTCCTTTGTTGTTGTTTCCATAAGTGACACAACCCTTGGCTTTAAACACTAGATTTGAAAATTTGCTTAAATCTCACGTCATATGCTTGAAGCAACCACTATCAAGATACCAAAGATTTGTAGTGGTATTCAAGCACACCTACAAAACAAATTAAGTTTTGTTTGGTACCCAAGTTGCTTTGGTTCCTTCATAATTAGTTCTTTTCTTTACGCACACATAAAGCTCATTTGGTACACTAAAGTTTCTTACATAACAAGCATTAGGTGTATGACCATTTATACCCCAATAAAAACAAGTAGGAACAAAATTACTTTTGTATCTAGGAACATAGGATTTCTTTTTAGGAAATCTCTCCTTAGGGTGATGATGAACTTTTTGTGCTTTATTCACCATATAGAATTTTACATTAATTAAGTAATTCATTTATAGCACCTTGATAGTCATTATCATAAGTAGGGGATTTATTACTGACCTCTTCATATTCATCATCGGAGTGACGTGATGCAATGAATACAAAGTTTGCATATTCTTCACTTTCCGAGTTAGATGATTAACTTATTTCATTGTCATCCCATGCGCAATATAGGCTCTTTTGGCCTTTGACTCTTACTTTTCTTGAAACTCTTAGTTGTTCACTCTTATTTTTCTCCTAATAAAAGGTAACAAACTAATTCATCAAATAGAGCAACTGTACGAAATATTTAAAAATAGTACGAAAGAATGATGCTCGAGTCGCATGACAGGAGAGTTGAAAAGCAAACTAGCGCATAAAGAATTTCGCGAGACAATTGAGGAAATTGACACAAAGTGTTGCGTCGATCAAGGGTGACCTAGATCGTCGCCATTGAGGGACGCCGACAACATGGATGAAGTTATCGATTACTTGGAAGATTAAATTGTTTTATTCTAAATTTGTTTGAGACATATTATATATTGTATCTTTCTTTTAAGTTTGGTTTATTAGACTAGATTGATTTTGAAACTCGTGATGTTTGTTTATGCCAAACTGGATTGAAGTTATATGAAAATGATCAAATTTTGGTATTTTTTTCTTTCGTTGATTTTATATTGGTTATTGTCATGTGAATTATATAATTAGTATGACAAATATGTTATATGGAATATTTTACTTGAAACAAAACAACAATGAATCAGATTACATACCAGCTAAAATGTGGGTAAAATTGTCCCAACAACACAAATATTATAGATAGCTTATTTGTGGGTAATGTTATTGATAGTTTGGCCGTGGGTAAGCCAAGACAAATAAGTTGTTGTTAAAATGATGTTTACCTACGAATTATCCATGGTGTAACGGCGATAAGTTACAGACAGCTTTTTGACTGTGGATAAAAATTACCCACGAGGCTTTTTCCCACCACCTCATGATCGTGGATAATCTGTCACTAATTCAATGTTACCCACGGTTTTTATCAATTACAGACGGTTTTTTCGAGGAGTAATAACTTAATTTCTTGTAGTGGTAACTCTAGTTAGAGCTGTCAAATGGGCCGGCCCGCCTCGGCCCGGGGGGGCCAGGACATACAAAAGAGCTTAAGTGGCCCTGCACATTAAACTTCATGGCCCAACCCCCTATCCTGGCCCGATAAGCAAAGGCATATATGGCCCGATGGGCCGGCCGGACTAATTTTCATATATTTTTTTATTTTAAAAAACATATTCAACTAAATCTAGGTTATATTTCCCAACTTAATCTCCAAAAATATAATTCGTATCCTTATATTTTCTCACAGAATTCCCAAAACAACAATTTTTTCCTTTTTATCCTCATCAAACAAATCTCTAACAAATAATCTCATCATAATCCAATAAGTTTTTTTGTCATATTATTATTATTATTACTAGCCGCCAAACGGGCACGTCCCGTGCCCGTTTGTGTGATCGATATTCTTTTTTTTGTTTGTTTGCTGTGATCGATATTCTCTATTGTACAAATATAAATAATTACTTAATCTCCTTTTTATTGGACTTAGTTAATTGATAACTACTTGACCTCCTTTTTTGTTGTGGTTAGTTATTAAAAAGAAAAAAATATTAAAAAACTGAAAACCTACTTTTATGTGGAAGTTATGCTTAATTTGTTTTTTTGGTAGTTTTTTTAAGGGTAAAATAGGAATAACAAAAAAGTCATCCCAAAAATTTGTATCCCCTTTATATATTAGTATAGATTTCCACCTCATATCTCAGTATTTTATATCTACTTTTAATATAATAAAATTAATTATTACCAAAGTGACTAATTTATCCTTAATTTATCCTTAGTAGGTTTAACCATATTCTAAGTTTTATATCCTTCATTGTAATTTAACTGAAAAAATATAAAAAATATATATAGAAAAAATATAAAATAAATACAATAAAAAGATGATATGCTTAAAATAACCATATTCCAAGTTTTACATCCTTCATTGTAATTTCACTATAAAAAAATATAGAAAGAATATAAAATAGATACAATAAAAAGATGATATGCTTTTGTACAAAAAAAATGATATGCTTAAGTGGCCGACCCAAAAGCCCGTAGAGTCAGCCCACGATGGCCCATAAAAAAGATAGGCCAGGGGGCCATCTCGATAAAGCTCAATCATTTTTTTTTATGTCCGGCCCGTGTAAAAATATAGGGCTAATGGACCGACCCGATAGTCCGACTCATTCTTACAACTTTAACTCTAATCATAATTCATTCATTTTAGGGTGTGCTTGGTAGAGGAGAAAAAGAGAAGAGAGAAATTAAAACACGAAAACCAATTAGTCCAAATACATCCATTGATTTCCGTGTTTTACTTTCTCTCTTCCCTTTTTCTCCTCTACCAAACAAAGGCTAAGCAACAATGACACAACTGTAATGGTACCCCTCACTATAAGATTAACTTTGACATCGCTATTTCCTTAATTTTCATTCTTCCCTTATTTTCCTTCGACCAAACACACTGATACATAATTATAAAGATAGAGGTACCACTTCACTCCATTCATTTTTTTAAAATTCAAACAACCAAACCACATTTCTTTTGGTAAAGAGAAACCACATTTCATACCATCATATTCTATTCCATTTTATTTTCAAAATACTTCTTTTATAATTATAAAAAAAAAACAAAAAATATTATTGTGCGGTTGGGATTCTTTTTCTCGAATCCGATTCTCGCTACTATATAAATATAAATAAAAAATAAACTTGATCCATTTTTCCTTCCCAAATTTCTAACGCATTCATTCACCGCAATATTTTCCCACTCGTTCTTTCTCTTTTTCCATCTTCCTCTTCGCAAGACTCAGGTATTTTCACTATTCAATTCTCCTTGTTACTTTCTTATTTCTTAATTTTGTTATTATTACTAGGATTCAGAATTTTCTTTGATGCCAAGTTTTTTTTTTTTTTTTAAATTTATATTGGATATTGGACATGTAATTTTGGGATTTGATGATTATTCTCTCGTATTTTAACTTTAGGATGATTTAGGTTTCAATTGTTGAATGATTTTGTTTGAATATATTTATAAAAAAAAAAAAGAAATTTGTGTTCTTTTAATTTTTTGGTTCTTTAGCAATTAGGTGAAGGAAGTGGCTAATCATGTTTTCTTTGTGGTCAATTTGTTAGGTTTATTCTTATTTCATGAATTTGTAGATTTGTTGTATCAAAAATACTTATAAGATCACATTTGAATACATAGTCTATAAATTATAAATTAATGATATTTTAAGTGATTTAATGCACTTGCAACCAATATTGTTAAACTCGCGATTAAAATCGCATGTTTCAATGATTTTGCGCAAGCCTGGTGATCTAGATTGCACTGGGAAAACCCATTTGTGGTTTGTCCATCGGTCTCGCGGATCTCTCTGCTGTCGCGTATCTATATAAACAAAACAACCATCTATGTGCGAACATCCCACCATCTCTGGTTGTCATTCCCAACCATGTTTGTGCCCTCTCTAGATAAGGAGGATGAAAGATGGTGCAGTGTTTCTGTTGATAGAGGTAGGCAGCGGGTGAGAAAAGAAAATTAGGGTTTCGTTCGTTTGAGGGAAGGGTATTGGGCTATTGTAGGCCTAAATCATTTGTTTTATTCTTTTACTCTTGTGTTTTGTTCTACATTGAAATTGGTTTGGGCTGAGTTTTATTCAATAAGGCCCAATAATAAGTGAAGTAAATATTGATGAATTAGTTTTTAATATTCCGTAACTATATTAAATTAAATATTTTCCTTATAAAATCAATTAATACAAAATTTCTTAACTGTAAATAAATTTCTTATTTCCTTTAATTAGCGATATTTTTAAGGCATAAGAGTTAATTTAGTGTACGTAATGTCGCCTGTTGGTGTAGTTTTTTTATTTTCGTAGGATCTTACAATCCTGGTTGCGATCTTGCTAGCCCCCTCCCTGTCCTTCGTAATTATTTGGGTAGGATCTTACAATTCTACGTGCGACCTTATGTGTTGCGATAGTGCTACTACACCCCTCCCGATCTGAGTCAAGATCTCGATCTTGACAACATTGCTTGCAACTGTGACATGTGAATATCAAGGGAATCAGATTTATGTATTTTCTTGTTCTGATGTTTCTTTTCATAACTATTGAATTATTGAGGATGGGTTGGGACTTGGGGTGATAGTAAATTTTCTATTTGGGATGAACCATAGCAACATCTGACACTGAAGTTCATTGCAAGAACTGGGAAGATCATTGTTACAGTCAAATGTGCATCCATTTATAATTTATAATAAGCAATTGATCTAGTTGTGAGGAGTGTAGAATCTACAATTTAGCATTGAAAATCTTCAATTTTACTAACTTTATGTTTAGTATTATAAGTATATATGTATTAGTATAATTTAAGATTGGTAGGAACATACGATCCGTGTTACGATCGTATACCCTCCTCCCGATCTTAGGTAGGATCTCAAGTTTAACAACTTTGGTGTATATATGAAGTAGATGGCTGGAACGTATACGAGTGAGACCTCTTTCTGTTGTTAGAAATGTAAAATCATTCACGAACCTTCATCTAAAAGCTTAACATTCTGGAAGAGTTGGGTTGGGTCTCAACATTTTGTTATATAAAAGGGCATTTGGTTTATTGTTTCCAACATTTTATTACAAAAGCTTAACATTTGGGTCTCAACATTTTGTTATATAAAAGCTTAAAATTTGGTTTATTGTTTCTCAACATTTTATTGGTTTTATCATTTTGAACTGGTAGTGGCATGTCATAATGGGGAATTAGGATCATCCACAGTTTTGTTATATAAAAGGGCAACCTTCCATAAAGCTTCCAACCTTCCATCATGGTGGGGTCTAGAAAAGGATTGGATCCACTGCATATGGCTACGACTCTTAATTACTGAAGAGGGTCTTAATCCTATGTTGGGGAACTTAGTCTCTTAGTTACTGCATATTTCCGCTGTATAGTAAAAATCTGTGTAAACAAGTGTTTCATATTTTTTTGTACTGCAATCATGTATAATATAGATATAGAAATGTCTTTTGGCACAACTCATCCCTGACATGGAGTATCTTTAATTTTTTTCCAGTGCTTAGTGGTTGATTGCATCATAAGGACTTTTTTCATTACAAGTTAGCAAGGGCAAGTTTCATGTCTGAGTTTGACACAAACATCCCAACAGCTTTTGGTGAGTGTTTAATCTCTTAAATTCGTCTATTCATGGTATTTAAGAAACCATTTAAGATTGATACCAGATATGCAACAATTTCTTGTTAACAAATTTAGCATTGGTTGCTGATGTGGTATGATAATTTGATTAGATCCCTTTGCTGAGGCAAATGCTGAGGACTCAGGTGCCGGGACAAAAGAATATGTTCATGTCCGTGTACAGCAGCGTAACGGAAGGAAAAGCTTAACAACTGTTCAAGGGTTAAAGAAAGAGTTTAGCTATAGCAAGATACTCAAGGACCTGAAGAAAGAATTCTGCTGTAATGGTACTGTTGTCGAGGACCCTGAGTTGGGCCAGGTTTGTCTTCTGTTCTTCATTTTTAAAATTAATGTACTATGCAACCATTAAATGATTTGCAATCGAAGATAAAAACTATCGAGTCGAATTTTTTATTACCTATTTGAGCATATGGTCCCGAAGAAAAAAACTATCTAGTCTTCAAAACTTGTGGCTCTCTCGAAAGTGAATTCTGTACATAATTTCTTCTCATTTTTATCATGAAAGCCTAAAGGTCAATTTTGTATGGATGCAGGTCATACAACTTCAGGGAGATCAAAGGAAGAATGTTTCTACTTTCCTTGTGCAGGTATGCATCATGTTGTCCGATTATAATGTGCCTAATGTTCTAATATGAAATGGTGTTATAGTCTCTAAATATTTCTGTTCTGTTTGTAACAGGCGGGCATCGTAAAAAAGGAGAATATCAAGATTCATGGTTTCTAAGACTAATCAAAAGTGTGCAAAATTTAGCTACATGTTAAATATTTAGCATGCAGACTACAGTGAGTATCATCTGAATTCAAGAAATCAGTCATAGACTCATAGCAACATATTGTGGTTAAGAGTTTTATATAATATACTATTCTCTTACATATTTTGGATTAGTATTTGCTAGGTTATGATAAAGATTAATGTCTCCTTCTAAGACACATATCTTGAATAAATTTGTCATAATTTCTACCCATTCATGCTTGATTGCTTTTTTTTTTTATGCCCTTGAAATGCACAATTTATATCTGCTGCGAAAATTCGAGATTTTAAGCTTGTTTGGTCGAGTTGTGATGGCGAACACAAAATGTGGGTAGAGAAAATAAGCGGAAAATGGAATTTCCTATTTAAATATTAGACCGAACAAGTAACTGGCTTGATGTATTGCCATTTGCCAACTAATTGAATCAAGGATCAACCAATGTTTTGTTCAAACAATATTTATTTTTGCATTTTTTTTCTTCATTCTTTCGTTGAGTTGAGATTGGATAGATCGATTAGGTGTTATAATTGAGTTGGATTTGGATTAGACGCAATAATTGTCTCATGGTTTCTCCTTTAGGCCATCCCATTTGGAGATGATTTCGTGATGATTTTCTGGTGTAATGTGAAACTATTGATCTCCAATCATCATTGGCTAAAAAATACAAATGCATGTTTGAGCGAACCCTTTTTTTTGCCTCATCAATTTTTTACAATTCTTCCTTTAACCCTTTTTAAGCAAAAACTTACAAATCTTGTTTTTATGAGGAAAGAATCAAATAACCTGGTGATGTGTAAGGTGGTGCCGTAATACTTGGGTGATGTTGCGGTTTGATCACCCAGAGAATAACAATGTTGATGTTCTCGAAGGTCATACAAAAATCCCTTATTCGAAAATGGTCTTGTAGATAATCAATCACATGTTGCCGGAGAAGTTGAATCGTCTAAAAATGTTCAAAACTTAGATTCACCTGCAATCCCCGATGCAATACTTAGGTTGTTGCTGGTGAATCAGGAATCTCTTTTTGCGAAACATACTTAATTGGAAGCTTTAATGACAATGATGAAATTTTGATACCAAATATTGTCTCCGTCCCAAAATATGAGCAAAAGTTGGTCAACAAAAGTGAATGTATTTGGTGGAACCAAATACATTCACTTTTATTGACCAACTTTTGCTCATATTTTGGGACGGAGGGAGTACTAGAAGACGCTCTAAGGATATCACCCAATTTCGAAATCTTATAGTCCTTGGTTCTAGTTTGATCCACTACGAATCTAAATTCGCTTTCAAAAATCACATTTTCAAAACTAAGACACCATTCACCCATTGAAGATCTTTAATGAGTTTTAGGAATTTTCCCTCAACAAAAAATACAATATGTTTTCTCTAAGACATATATATACCAAATTTGGTGCACTCCTTCTATATAAAAAAAAAACTAGAACCAGCTCATTGTCCAAGGCCGATCAACTTCTCATTTTTCAACATATCTCACCAAATTCACACTTATCCAATCCCCAATTACCTATAAGTTCTGGTAGAAATTAAAAACAAATTAATTTTGATTGAGCTTCTTTTTTCATTTTCAACATACTCACGTGTTGAACATGCACATTGATGTTTCAGCACAAGGTAGGCGATACCTAACAGCAGCAACACAACACCTCTTCATACATTCCCACGCAAATTCTTAATGTGGTTAGATTTGGATTTTTGTTGAGACAAATATAGCCGTTGTGTTGGTAAAATTTATCTCAAGACTTCTATTCACGTGTATTAATTGTAGTAATATATACTTTTTAAAATGTGTAAAATGTATTCACTCCTATAATTATTATTAATTAATATAAGAAAAAGTAATAGACCAAAAAAGAGAAAGTAAATATATTATTTATATTTTTAATGATAAATTAAATAGGAACATTTTTATAAAGAAATCATTATTATATGTGAAATTTTGTAAAAAGTTTTAAAATAAAACACAAAACAATAAATCATTTTTCCCTGTCGAACAGGTGTCCTGATACCAACATAACACCAATCCGAAAGGTTCCATGTATACAATTTAGTTGATAGTTACAAAGACATATAAAGCACAAACACTTTTTAGATGAGGCCTATTTTTGTGTCGGTCTGATATTGACACAATACTGACATATTTAATTACAATGCACTATGTCATTTTCTCAAATTTATATCGACATCGACGTATCAGTATTCATGTCGTGTTTAAATCCACACTTCATTGACAAAAACACTAATTTATAGCGTCCCAAGTTCAAATAAAAAATTATATGTAACTTTATATTTTTATATTTAAAATGTGCAAGTTTATTCACTAAATTATTACTTATTAGACAAAAAATAAAAGTAAAATAAATAAATGTGAGCATCTAACCTATTCCCAAGATTTGTCATTATCCACAAAAATCCACTTATCCAACTAACACTCATTGGCCAACTACCAAGCAAAGTTAGAGGAAATAGTCTCACATGTGTTCAGCTACCCGTCTTCTAACTATTTTGCTTTCTACACCCCCTTTTCTACCTTCCTATTTCAATTAATTCTCTATATGTAGTAAGCTTCTAGAATACTAATTGCACACTTGCAATGTCCTATTATATTAATTGACTTGCTTTTATATAGTCTCCTATATATTAATATACCACTCAATCATTTCCTTATTTTGCAAATCAACAACATTCTTAGTCACCCACATCTTGATTATAAAAAGAAAAGAGAGAAATTGAAACTTAATTCATTACTCTTTTTTATTTTCTATTGCAATGGCTGACACAGAATACTCCTCTAACAATGTTTCAGCAGATTCTCCAGGTACCCTTTTAGAATCCATGCCTTTTTATATTATGTGATTCATGATATTGCAATATATCATGATTCGTGGTTATTGATTTTAGATATTGCAAACTCTTATTTTATCTTTTAAAAAAATTGTTACAAATTAATGTTGCACAATTTGTAATTTGCAGATCAGCAATCTAGCCAAGATTCAAAACTTGAATTTTCTGCAGATGAGGAAATCCTTATTACTATGGTTTATAATCTGGTTGGAGAGAGGTTAGAATGCTTCAAATTTTCCATTTTATAAATCCTTATGATCAACACATGATGCGAAATACCACATGCTGATCAATAATCTCTGTTAAGAAATTTGGCCGACTACTTTTGGTAAGGTTTTTCAACAAGGGCCACAACTATATATGTTTTTATTCATCCACACTATTCAAACATGTGGATGAAAAAACATGGTTGACAAGAGGGAAAATCCCACTAAAAGCGGCCAGCCAGATTCTTGACGAAGATTATTAATCGGGAAAGTTGGTGCATACTTTGTATTTTTTTTGTAGATAACTGAAACGGTAAAGTCATTACAACCTCACACGCAAGTTGAGGAGTCAGTGTTAGAACTTCAATCATAACATCTGACATAGTCACATAACAATTTCAATATTTTTTTTTTAGTTGAGCTGACCATTAAAAAATAGAGGATTTTCACTATATAATAGTGGATTAAGGTTAAACCAATTATTACTATTAGAAAATGAAATTTTGTGTTATGTTTTATGTTATAGGTGGTCATTGATTGCTGGAAGAATTCCTGGAAGAACAGCAGAAGAAATAGAAAAGTATTGGAATTCAAGATACTCGACTAGCCAATGAAGTAGTACTAGCTAGAAGGAATCAAGAAATTAATTTATGAGTGACTTTGAGGGATGTGAAATGAAATTAAGTCGATTTTATTATTATAATGAATCTTACAATGCTATTTGGTGTTTTAATTTTATTATGATGCATCAAGAAATGAATCTCAATACTATTTAGTGTTCTAATTATAATTATATTATTATTCCCTTTGTTCTAAGTAACATCTAGTTTACTGTTTTTTTTTTTTTATAATAGCTAGTTTACTACTTTGTACTATGTACATGCGGTTCTTATTATAATAAAAAAAATTAAAGAAAAAAAATGGTCAAATAGTTTAATGACTAAAAATTCCACATTTAAAATAAATACGTGAAAATGTTTGGAATTTGAATTATGATTTGTACTTACATAGTAATGCAATGTTCCCTGCTACCAAATGAGTAAAATTCGTGGGAACAAAACTTTTAAAGATATTTCAATCTTATTTATAAAAAATTGTCACAATTTAATTGGATGGTGTATTTATTATCTAAAAGAGCTTTTTAACTTTATTTAAAATGTCTATCTATATAAAATATTCATCAGGAATTTGTTTTGGTAAATAAAAGGAGGCAAATTCTCAAAACAAACTAGACATCTCTTTTTTCTGAATAAATTAATAGCATTTAGATATTAAGGAAAAACTATATGTACTCTTAAAGGTAACAATAACATATAAGAAAAATAGCAAACAAAAGATAACAGCCAAAATAAGTTGAGAAATTCCTTAGAACAAAAGCACAATTAAAGTCCTCATGTTGTGGTTTGTAAAATGTTAGTTACAGTCCTAAATTTGATGTAAGAGTTGAGATACAACAACATAACTAATAGGACTCATCATAAGGTTTTGGTTAAAGATCATGTTGTGTCCAACCTTTGCTTATGTGTGGTTTCTCTTAGCATAATGTGATGCTAATGGAATCATGACTATCCTTTCAATCTTTAAATTTGAGTTAAGATCATAAGAATGAACATGATAGTGATGATTAGATCATTCAAGCTCACAAGAGAATGAAGAACTCATGGGCGGAGCCAAGGCCCGGCTAGTCGGGCACTTGCCGGGACTTGGCCAATTTTTTTGGTATTTTAGAGATTAGTTTAAGACAAAAGTACAATATTTAGGAATTAATTTATGGCCAAACTGAAATTTTTCGATGTAAAACTAAGATTATTGTTTAAAACTAAAATTTTGCCCAAACTTTAAGGCTTTGTTTGCGAGTTTGGAGGGGAATGGAAGGAAAAACTAAAAAGGAAGAAACAAGTGGAAGGAGTAGAGAAGTTTGGGAGGGAAGGAGTTTGAAGGGTTATACAAAAACCCCCCAATTAGATGTTATTATAATATTCTTAAATTCATAATATATTAATCATAAATGTTTATTTGTTATCTATACTAATATATAAAGGGGATACAAATTTTTGGTATGACTTTTTTATTATTCCAATTTTACCCTTAAAAAATAATTTCCACATAAAAGTAGATTTTCAGTGTTTTTATAGTAAAAAACAAATTTTTTTTCTTCTTAATAACTAACCACAACAAAAAAAGGAGGTTACGTAGTTATCAATTAACAAAGTCCAATAAAAAAGGAGATTAAGTAATTATTTATATTTGTACAATACATAATATCGATTACACACGAAAAAAAAAAAGAATATCGATTACACAAACGGGCACGGAAGGCGGCTAGTTCTCTATAAAAAATACTTTCCCAAAAAATGTAAAAGATTTCTCTAATTTTCTCTCTATTTTCCTCCCTCCAAAGTCCTCCCCTCCCCTTCCCTCCAAACTCGCAAACAAAGCCTTAAAAAATTCGGACTCTACCACTGGAAGAACTCAAATATGAGAACAACTTAAAAAAGAAGCCACAACTTCTCTTCACTAAAGGACAAAAGCAACGACTAGTTTGCTTGCTCACAAAGTTCTTTACAACGGTTACTTGTTAATTTGTTATAAATAAGCCATCAATCAAAGGCAAAACAGCAAGACTTGCGACTTTCATCAAAGCTAGAGAAAGCATATGAGATAAATAAGAAATTGTCCAATCTCAAGCACTAGCTTGGATCAGAATAGCAAACACATTCTCAATAGGCCAAGTCTAGCATGATTGATGGCTTATTTTCATCTTAGGCAAGTTTCAAGATACTCACAATCCTAGAATGATTGAGTATGCAGATTGTAAGTCTAAAGAGAATGTCCAAAACTTGTAAAAGGTCAGAGGGATGTCAACGGGACAGAGATTGACCGGAGAATATTTTACCACCCCTTGCCTCGCCGTCTAAAATATTCTCCATCCCCGTCCTCATTCCCCGCTTCGGGGAGAATTCTTCCTCCATCCTCATCCCCGCGGATCTCCACAGTGCTCGCGGATATCCACCAACTTTAAAAAAAGTATGAAATTTATATTATTTTCAATCGAACTAGTTGTAAAAAAATATTCAAGTTTAATTATAAAGCAAATAAAAATATTAAAATATTATTGCGAGTCTTGTGACAGTTATAAACATCATATATAAACAAATGTATACCCATATTGTGTGAAAATATAGTTAAAAATAATTTATAAAGCACTAAAATATAAATTTATAAATGTTATTTTACTAGTTTTCAGGAATGGAGTCTCTGCGGGGCGGATGATGAAATACCGTCCGCATCCCCAAACCTCTTTCGAGGGGACTTTCACCTCCATCTCCATCCCCACGGGGAAAAATTCCTCAACTTCAGATATCCAAACGGGACAATCTCTACGGGAATTCCCATTTACGGATGAAATTGACATCCCTAGGTCAGGTGACCAAAAGATTGAAAGGTCTAGTATTTGAGAATGTATTTCGAACACCATAATGAAAATCTCACAAGGTTACGAGGAGTCGAGGACTGCACTAGCCCACATTGAGTGGACTAGCATACACTTTTGTGTCTATCTTCTTTATTTTTTATCTCTTTATTTTGATAGTTGAGAACACACATTTTTGTTAAGTTCCCATACTTAGTTTTTTTTCTAAACAAACCATGAAGAATCAAAGTATTGGTCGATCCAAAGTTTTAAAATGTCATAATTCAAATCCCCTTTCTTGTGATTGATATTTTTACTTCAATTGGCACCAGAATTTTGTCGGAACAGTTGAGCACTAATTAACAAGTGTTAGAAAAAAAAGATTTAGGAAGAAATATATGGCTAACAGTGTGTGTCTGATGACATTTCTCATAATTGGGTTGAGATCACTTGGGAAACTTGCGCAACACATGAGAAGATCAGAAAACTTGCTATAACAGGATAAAATTGTGAATAAACGCACAATGATTGCTTTCAATGCAGCTGAGAGTTAACAAGAGGATTTTGATCTGCTTGATCTGTTAAAAAATAAGGAATTGGACAGAACAACTTCAGTTGTACTATATTTGATTATAAAATTGTTTCAAGTACAAGTTATCTAAAATACCAAAATACTATTTTGTTCACCAAATATTCTATAAGACAAATAGTTCATTATCATAAAAGTTTGTTCTGTGTTGTTATGCCATATGATGTGTTGTTCTGTCTTGTGTTGTTTTGTCCATTACTTATCACTTAACAAATCAAACGCACCCTAAAGAATTATGAAGATCAACGGCAACGTCTAACATGCACAAGTCTCTCAAGTGGTGCAAAATGCACAAGTAATTAATAAATAACATTATAATGAATACAAATTTTATAAAATCGACCCATGAATTGAAAGTTTATATTATATAGATCATTTGATATGTTATTTAGAGTTTAGACTATCAAAATTATAACGGTATTCGATAAAAATCCACAAATCAACATATTGGTCTCAATAACCTACCAAATGATTTTCAATTTCTTTTAAAAAATTTATAGATGGTCTATCTGATATAAATTATTAATTCAACTATAAATTTTGTAAAATTCGTATTCTTTATATTGTTGTTCACTACTTACACACTATGCACCACTTGAGAGGTTTGTGTATGTTAGATAAAAGTCTCAGCAGATATACTTAAAAAGTGGGTTTTCAATAAGTTAACTTTATTAAAAAAAATTATATCATCTAAATAAAAATGAGAATAATTATAGTATACTAATTATAATTTTTTTGATTAAAAAAACTACAATGAACAATACTTTATTAAAATAAGTTTATTAATTTAATAAGTTTTACATAAAATTGTACAATAATTTTATTTATATTTTAATAATATTTTCTTTTTTGATACAATTTTCATAATATTTATAACAAACTTTTTTAAACATTTATTTTATATTTTCTACTTTAATATAATGCCGACTTTAAATATCAAATATAAATCGACAGACTTGTGGTTTATAAAAGGTTAGCTCAATTGCTTGTTAAAGTTTTCATAGAAGTAAATATAAATAGGTGAACACTCTGATACATTATTGATGTGTACAATTTTAATAGTTTTATCGATAATATTTAATATAAAAAAATTAATAAACACTATTTATAAACCAATAACAATTATCCACATCAACAAATGTATAAATATATATTAAATAAAAAGTGTATCGAAGAATTCACCTTCGTGTAAATTAAAAACAAATAAAAAAACAACCTCCTTGAAATGCTAAAAATGTCATTTTTTTTCATAATATATCATCCTTACCTTTTCTATTCAGGGCCACTTCATATTTTGATGTGTTAATTCCAATTTCCTCAGTCTTCCTTCTCATTCGATGAATGATTATTATCCTAAAAAATAATGTTGTGAATCCCTAGAAAACAATAGTGGACAATGTTATATATCATTCGTTATAGTACACTTGATGTATACTCAACTAGTCCCTTTCAACATTAGTCCCATACTTATTTTTATCATTTTAACATTCAACAAACTAAACTCCAAATTGAAGACAATAACAGATTCCAACTGAACCAGATAAGAAGTTTCTAGTTGATAGGCCGGTTTCTAGTTCCAAATCTACATAATATGAGAGTTGAATTGGAAAAAATTAATGAGAATTATTTAATAAACTTATAAAGAGAATTTTTACTTATATTTGACAGCGGAAAAAATACTATATGTAATAGGCAAATTGGATCCTAGTGGGTTGGTGTTGATGTGTGATCTATCTCAATGTGACATGTCATGTGGTATGGGACTTTCGAGAGAAGATTCTCTCAATTTTAAGTTTCTAAATTTTTTCAATTTTTTCAATCTCTATCATTTAATTCACCTTTTTTCTCTATTTCTTTTCTCTCTCCTAACAAATCAATGGCTATGATTCAACTATTTTCCTCATGTAATGGAGAGAATTCATTCTCGGGATTTTGATTCCTTAAATTGGTAGTTAAGAGTTTACTTACTACTCCCTCTGTCCCAAAATAAATGATCTGTTTGACCACTGACACGTTTGCCAATGTACAACTTTAATCGTTAATATCTCTAGTTATCTATTATTAAAAATTATAAAAATTGTATATTTTGAAAGTACTCATCGAGACAAATCAAACAACATCTCATATGCTAATATTTGTGTTGAGTCTTTGATAATTGGCTGCATTTTTGGAAATAAACTTTGTGCAAGATGTGCGATCCGATGCTCTGGCATTGTGTAGAGCATTGAATAATGCTCAGGAGGAGCGCTCATGGCAAATGCTATTTATGGAATGTTCCGTTTCTCTTTCATGAATCTTGCATGGCGCGTTTGATTTGTTTTTATGTAAGGAAGGTTGTTAATGCTTCAGATTCAGTTCAAGAATAATTCTGAGAAGAATCTCTTTGAAGAATATATTTGCTAAAGAATCTCATTTTATTAATGTGGAGTTAATGTTTGGGTCAAAGATTTGAAGACCATGCATGTGTTACTTTCTGAAGTATTTAAAGTGTTGCAAAACCCTAATCCTAGTTAGTTGTTCACGCTGTCTTTGTGCTAGTATTCAGTATTAGGTTTTGCGTGTGTTTTATGATTGTGAGCCTTTCTTGTGTCACCTTGATGCAAGCTTAGGACGTGTCCTTTGTGTTGTAATTGTGAGTTCTTTCTCCCAAGCTTTGAAGCACGGAGATTGGACTTTTGTGTGTGTAACACTCTAAGCCTTTAGGTACGAGTGTGTAGTTTTAGGAGTGTGTCTCCAAAACTGTTTTTGTCTAGTGTATTGAAATCCTTGCTGGTCGTAAGGTTGTAAGGGAGTGAGATGGGATCTCATATCTAGGAGTTCCTAGGTAGAAGAGTCATTGGTAGGGCTTAAGTTCTTAAGTTGTAAACGGGGCGTTTGCTGTAGACTTAGGACTAGGACTATTATAGTGATATTCCTTCCTGGATTGGTATCCCCCAGACGTAGGTCGCTGTTTGCGCCGAACTGGGTTAACAAATAACTTGTGTTCTTTATTTGTTTACTTGTTTATTTTCATTTTGTTACGCGCGAGGCCGGATAGATTGTTAGAGCATCGAGTAGAGCATCGTGCATAGCGTGCCAGGAATTTCAATTGGCATCAGAGCAGGCACCCTGCTTGTTTTGGGTGAGATTCAGGACCTGAAATGTCTGGCACTGTGGAAAAGGAAGGAGGTTACATGAACAGGCCTCCCTTGCTTACTGGATCTGCTAACTATGACGCTTGGAAACCAAAGATGATGGCCTTTCTGAGGTCCATTGATAGCAAGGTGTGGAAGGTGGTTCTAACCGGATGGGAACAACCCATGTATGCAAGCAAGGAAGGCACCTCAACTGGGATAGTGAAACCTGAGGTAGAATGGACGACAGAAGAGGAAGCTATAGCAAATCAGAATCACAAGGCCATCTATGCCTTGTTTAATGGTGTTGACACTAGTGTGTTTAAAATGATCAAGAACTGTGTGTCAGCCAAAGAGGCATGGGAGGTATTACAAAAGTGCTATGAGGGTACCACTAAAGTAAAACAGTCAAAAATTCAACATCTTACCTCAAGATTTGAAGCCCTAAAAATGAAGGATGATGAGAACATCCAGGACTTTCACTTGAAATTACTTGACATTGGAAACTCTTTTGAGGCTCTAGGTGAAAAAATGTCTGATGAAAAGCTAGCTAGAAAACTGCTCAGATCTCTTCCCAAAAGGTTTGATATGAAAGTAACGGCTATTGAGGAAGCTCATGATATTTCCTCAATGAAAATGGATGAACTTGTTGGATCACTCCAAACCTTTGAAAGTGTGTTGGACGAACGTGGAGACAAGAGGAACAAGAGCATTGCTTTTGTTTCAAACACTGAGGAGGAAGATGATCAGTCTGAAGATGGTGAGGAAGATAGCATAGCTGATGCTATAGCCATGCTAGGCAGACAATTCAACAAAGTTCTAAAAAGGGTTGATCGCAGAAACAGACAGAATGGGCAAGGCATCCGGTTCGACATCAACAAGCAACAGAACAGTCTAAAGAAATCAAAACCTGAAGACAAGAGCACTCAAGGCAAGGGAGTTCAGTGTCATGAGTGTGAAGGCTATGGACACATCAGATCAGAATGTGGAACTTATCAGAAAAGACAAAAGAAAGGATTAACTGTTTCATGGTCAAATGAAGATACTGATGAAGAAGGTGAGTCAGCAAGACATGTGACTGCCCTTACTGGAACATGTGTTGATGTTGAAGATTGGGATTCTGATGAAGATGAAGATGTTTCATATGAGGAACTAGCCAGTACCTACAAAGACCTGTTGACTAGATATGAAGAAATGTGCAGGATTCTGGAAAAACAAAAGAAGACAATCAACAAACTTCAAACAGAAGTCAATACTCAGGTTCAAAAGGTTGCTCAAGCAGAAGAAAAAGTCATTCAAGTTAATGCTCAAATGGATGACTTAAGGAAAAGAGTAAGTCAGTTGAACTCAGGAGGAGATCTTCTTGAAGAGATACTGGAAAATGTTCCAAGTGGGAAGCTTAGATCTGTTGGATACAATTATTCTAGTTTGAATCAGTATTAACAAGATCCTGAAACTAAGTTCTCATCAGGTGGAAACATGATTGATCCCTGTACTGGAAAAGTGATGCTGGAGCATCAGCCTCGACATTCTAAAGCCTTTCTTGTTCCAAAATTTGCTCTTGACCCAAAACCCTCAGCCAGTCAAGGACCAAGACCACGTGCTTACCAAAGATCAAATAGTCAAAGAAGATATCGTAGATGGGTATGTCATCACTGTGGAAAAAGGGGACACATCAGACCTTTTTGCTACAAGTTGCACGGTTACCCCAACCAGAAGCCTAATCAAAATGTAACACATGAGAAGACCATTGTCAAGAAGGAATGGAGACCTATAGAAGAAAGTGCTGCATTACCTAAGGAAGAAGATGTTGGGTTGATTGCTCACACTTCCCTAAGAGCTTCTTCAAGGGAAGATTGGTACTTTGATAGTGGGTGCTCTAGACATATGACTGGTGAAGAGAAATACCTCATGAATGTTAGATCCTACAAGGCCAGTTTTGTGACTTTTGGAGATGGTGCAAAAGGAGAAATAATAGGAATTGGGGACTTGATCAACCATGGACAACCGAATCTAGAGAATGTGCTTTTGGTCAAAGGTCTTACTGCAAATCTAATAAGCATTAGTCAGCTATGTGATCAAGGCATGAAGGTTAACTTCACAAAATCTGAATGTCTGGTCAACAATGAAGAAGGACAACTGGTGCTGAGAGGTACTAGATCTAAAGACAATTGTTACCTATGGATGCCCCAAGAAGAAGCCCTCACATCCACCTGTCTTGTCACCACTGAAGATGAAGTTCAACTATGGCACCAGAAGATGGGACATCTAAATCTGAAGGGGATGAAGAAGGTCATATCTCTTGAAGCAATTAGAGGTATTCCAAAACTCAGAATCGTTGAAGGAAAAGTGTGTGGTGAATGTCAGATTGGAAAGCAAGTCAGAATGTCACACCCAATGCTGGAGCATCAGACAACCTCCAAGGTTCTGGAACTGCTGCACATGGATCTTATGGGACCCATGCAGGTTGAAAGCTTGGGAGGAAAAAGGTATGTTCTTGTTGTGGTAGATGATTTCTCTAGATACACTTGGGTGAATTTCATCAGAGAAAAATCAGATGCTTTTGATGTTTTCAAAGAACTGTGCATACAGATTCAAAGAGAAAAAGGTAGCAATGTGGTTAGAATAAGAAGTGATCTTGGGAGAGAGTTTGAGAACTCCAAGTTTGATGATTTCTGCGCTGCTGAAGGAATTAAACATGAGTATTCATCTCCAATAACCCCTCAACAGAATGGCATAGTTGAAAGGAAAAATAGAACGATTCAAGAGTCAGCTAGAGTCATGCTTCATGCCAAAAATGTTCCCTACCACTTTTGGGCTGAAGCCATGAATACTGCTTGCTATGTACACAACAGAGTCACCTTGAGAAAGGGAACTACCTCCACCCTATATGAACTGTGGAAAGACAGAAAACCAACAGTCAAACACTTTCACATCTTTGGAAGTGAATGCTTCATTCTTGCTGATAGAGAGCCTAGAAGGAAACTTGATCCAAAAAGTGAAAAAGGATTTTTCCTGGGATATTCAACAAACAGCAGAGCTTACAGGGTCTATAACACAAAGACTCAAGTTGTGATGGAATCTGTCAATGTTGTAGTAAAGGACAGTCCTGACAAAGAAAATGAGGGAGTAGACCAAGGTACTCCTGTCAGTGTGAATGCTGAACCAGATGATGGAGCATCCACACCGGCATCTATGAACGAAGCTGATGAAAGGACTATTGAGGAAGATAGTGATGAAAGTGCAAGGCCTCAAGCTACAAGTAAAGGGCCATCTGTTCGTGTTCAGAAAAATCATCCTTTAGATTTGGTAATAGGGAATCCTGAACAGGGTATAACTACCAGAAGAACAAATGATGTGGTAGCTAACTCTTGCTTTGTATCTCTGTTTGAACCAAAAAATGTAAAAGAAGCTTTGACTGATGAAGCCTGGATAGAGGCTATGCAAGAAGAACTAAACCAGTTTGAAAGAAGTGAAGTATGGGACTTGGTACCTAGACCTGAAGATGTGAATGTTATTGGAACCAAATGGGTGTATAAGAACAAGTCAGATGAGAATGGAACAGTTACCAGAAATAAAGCAAGACTTGTGGCTCAAGGATATACTCAAATTGAAGGACTTGACTTTGATGAAACTTTTGCACCTGTGGCCAGACTAGAATCCATTAGATTACTTCTAGGGGTGGCATGCATACTCAAGTTCAAGCTATACCAAATGGACGTGAAGAGTGCATTCTTGAATGGATACCTACAGGAAGAGGTTTATGTTGAGCAACCAAAGGGGTTTGTGGACCCAGAATATCCCAACTATGTCTACAAATTAAAGAAAGCTCTGTATGGTCTAAAACAGGCTCCTAGGGCATGGTATGAAAGGTTGACTCAATTCTTGGAAGAGCAGGGATACAGAAAAGGAGGATCAGACAAGACACTGTTTGTAAAGAAAGAAAAAGGGAAATTCATAATAGCTCAAATCTATGTTGATGACATTGTGTTTGGTGGAATGTCGAACGCAATGGTCCAGCATTTCGTTCAGCAAATGCAGTCAGAGTTTGAGATGAGTCTTGTTGGAGAACTGACTTACTTTCTTGGGCTTCAAATCAAACAAATGGATGACACCATCTTTATATCACAGAGCAAGTATGCTAGAAACATCATCAAGAAGTTTGGAATGGATAATGCTACACACAAAAGAACATCAGCACCTACTCATTTGAAACTCACCAAGGATGAGAAGGGAATAAGTGTAGATCAAAGTCTCTACAGGAGCATGATTGGGAGCTTGTTGTATTTAACTGCAAGTAGACCAGATATCACCTATGCTGTGGGAGTGTGTGCTAGATACCAAGCAGATCCCAAAGTAAGTCACTTAACTCAAGTCAAGAGGATCTTGAAGTATGTGAATGGAACCAATGATTATGGGATAATGTACTCTCATTGTGAAAACTCCACTCTATATGGTTATTGTGATGCTGATTGGGCTGGAAGTGCAGATGATAGAAAAAGCACTTCAGGAGGATGTTTCTTCTTAGGCACTAATCTAATCTCTTGGTTCAGTAAGAAGCAGAACTGTGTGGCTCTATCCACAGCTGAAGCTGAATATGTGGCAGCTGGTAGTAGTTGCTCTCAGTTGGTATGGATGAAACAAATGTTGAAGGAGTACGATGTCGAACATGATGCTCTAACATTGTACTGTGACAACATGAGTGCCATAAACATCTCAAAGAATCCAGTTCAACATAGCAAGACAAAACACATTGACATCCGTCATCATTACATAAGAGATTTGGTTGAGAGCAAGATTGTAGTTCTGGAACATGTTGGTACAAAGGAACAAATTGCAGACATTTTTACAAAAGCTCTTGATGCCGTGCAGTTTGAGAAGTTAAGGGGCAAGTTGGGAATTTGCCTCCATGAAGAAGCATAGCAATTACCGTTATTTGTGGAGTGGCGTGTGGCAGTTACTCTTATCTCTCCTAATCAAGTTAAACACGTTGATCAAGGTAATCATGTCTACAACCGTTATATCAGCACGCCACCATCAATTGTTGGTTATTCCAAGTTCAAATCTTTACCAAATATTTTCTTTCCAAATTTAAATTCCTATACCTACAACTCCCTAACTTCTTCTCCAAACTCCCTCATCAAACCAAAATCTCTCTGCATTCGTGAATCCTATTTTCTCAAATTCACCATAATGTCTCAATCTTCTCATCAAACCTCTCCCACCAAAACCTCACCACAAAAACCATCACCATCGAAACCAACGACCACCGCTCCAAACACCACAGACAAACCTTCTGATCCCTTACCTCAACCATCAAATGTCATCACCGAAGCCACACCACTCACCATGATCCACCCCTCATTCGACTCGATCATGAATCCCACACCATCTAACCCTCCATCTTCACCCAAATCGAAAACCAAAAAGAGAACAAAATCCACAACCACCAGAAAACCAAAACCCCAAAAATCCAAGTCTCGATACTCCTCAGATTTCAACATGCAGGAGTTATATCTCACCAACCTTGGTAACACGAACCCTAATGCTGCTTCTGATGTCGCAGCACCTGTTTCTAGCACTCAGATTGAAGAAAATACGAAGAAAAGTACTCAAACCCTAAGTCCTAAAAAGGGGGAAAGTACTGTTGTTGATGAACATGTTGTTCCTAACACTCCTAGTGATGAAGGAGATGATGATGATGCCCAGAAGATTCAAATCGCTCAAGAAGCTCTCAACTCCCTCGTGGAGTCAATTTCTGGTGCTAAGGTTGTGCCGGATGCTTCAGCATCCTTGGCACAAGATCAACCACAAGAAACTGCTGATGATGTGGTTGTTGGTCCTAATGTACAGCAAGATGTAGATGCTAATGTTAATGTGGCTGGAGATCATGCTGCTCAACCAGATGATACTGTTGCTGAAACACCCACACAACAAAAGACAACTGTGACTGGTGAGATACAGACTGACAATGTTATGTCAGAAAATGTGGTTGATATGAATGTTGCTGAAGAGGAAGGTGCTAACAATGATGATAGCACTGAGGATGATTTAACAATCATGAAGATTGTTGGTGAATCTAGAAGAAAGGCTGGGAGGACTGGTGTGGGTAGTAGGCTCAGGGCAAGAAAAGACAAAGAGCCAGAGATTGTGGCAGAAGCACCAAAGTCCACAAAGAAGAAGAAAAATGTTGCAGCTGAAGCAACAAAATCTCCAAAGAAAAAGAAGGTAGCAGCTGAGGCTACCACTTCCACAAAGAAGAAGAAGATGTATGGTCCTTTGAGGAGATCAAGCAGAGTTGAGATACCTGCTAAACAGAAACAACAAGGATCAAAAAGGAAAACCATCAATCTTAGTGACTCAGAGTCTGATGCTGAGGAGAATGCTCCAGCAATCTCTACAGCTTTCAAACAAAAGACTCCAAAGAAGATGAAAATAGCTGCCACTGTCAGTGCTGAGGATGCCGTGGCCAAGACCCCAGGCATTCTGTCCACCCAGAAAAAGAAAGCAGGGAGATCAATTCCACAAAACATCCCTGATGTGCCCATGGACAATGTGTCATTCCATTTCAGTAATAGTGCTGCTAAGTGGAAGTTTGTCTATCACAGAAGACTAGCTCTAGAGAGAGAACTGTCAGATGAAGCCTTAGAGTGCAAGGAGGTGATGGATTTGATTCTTCAAGCTGGACTGATGAAGACAGTTTCTGGGATTGGAAGATGTTATGAGAAGCTGGTAAAGGAGTTCATTGTCAACATTGGTGAAAACTGTGACAACAAACTCAGCAAAGAGTATCACCAAGTGTTTGTTAGAGGCAAGTGTGTCCAATTTTCCCCAGCTGTGATCAATGCCTATCTTGGAAGAAGAGAGTATGGGTATCCTGGTTTTGAGCCAACTAACAACCAGGTATGCAAGACTATCACTGCCAACCAGGTCAAGGTGTGGCCTCTCAAAGGTAAGGTACCTTCTGTAATGCTATCTATCAAGTATGCTATATTAAATAGGATAGGTGCAGTTAATTGGGTTCCAACCTCTCACACCTCCACCATAGCAATTGGATTAGCCAAATTTATCTATGCCATAGGGACTGGTGCCAATGTAGATTATGGGTCCTTAATTTTTGATCAAATTGTTGAACATGGCAAGTCTTGGGCAATCAAACTGGCTGTTTCTTTCCCAACCCTTATTTGTGAGATCATACTGGACCAACACCCCAACATTTTGGTTCCAGAGGATGTGCCTTGTAAGAGGGAATCACCCATGACCCTGTCCTACAAGCTCTTTGAGGGCAAGCATGCTGCTGACATTACTGTGCCCACAAAGAAAGCCACCCCTGTTGAAAATGTAGCCTCCACCTCCATGACTAGAAAGACTATGATCCTAACCATGGAAGCTACTGTGAGAGCCTTGGATGAGCAGAAATCTGAGCTTGAAAAGGTCATTGCTGCATTGAAAAAGGAGGAAGCTGAGGAAGAAGGGTTAATGGCTGAGAATGCAGGTGATGATGTTGCAGGTGATGGTACTGATGATGCTGTTGGTGATGCAGCTGGAACTAATGTTGATGATGAAGGAGGTGACACTGAGGAGCTGGAAGTGTCTGACTCCAGTGCTTCTCTTTAATTATTGTATTGTGTTTGTTGCCCTGTCTCTGTTATTATTTGATTAATCTGTAATGGGCATGTTCTTTTGTTTCTGCTGGTTTGTACTAAGGCTATGTAGCCATAACTTCTCTGCACCTTTATCATTTGTCAAATTTGTGGCAAAAAGGGGGAGTAAAAATGGATGAACTTGTTGGTTTGTTCTTGTTCTGGTTTGATTAATTCTGATCTGCACTACTCTGGTTATTGATGTTATATCTGGTTCTGGTTATGTGTAGTGTAGCCTGATTGAAGTATGTAGCTGGTATGTATGTTTGTGATGTGATCTGATATGCAGGTGTTGAGGGGGAGTTGTGATTGTAGGATGTAGGGGGAGATGTTGGACGCAAGGCTCCAACATCCCATGCATATGTGCAGGGGGAGTAGAACTGTGGCAATGCTGAAGCATTCTATCCCACATCCCATCAAGTTTATTTTCCTGACCATTTTAGGCGAAGTAGTTGTTATGTGTTCCGCTGTTGCATGCCTCTCTGATATTCTTAAAAGATACAATTATTCTTTTCTACTGGTTTCCATGAAGGAGTAGTATGGTAATGTTTTGAAGAATAGCCTCTACAGATCTTTATGCTTGTGTGTTTATGTTGAGAAAAAGAAATGTAGTTGATGTATCTGTTTAAGTACTATCTGTATGGTCATAATTTGTTTTAGCCAAAAATTTGCCAAAGGGGGAGTTTGTTGAGTCTTTGATAATTGGCTGCTTTTTTGGAAATAAACTTTGTGCAAGATGTGCGATCCGATGCTCTGGCATTATGTAGAGCATTGAATAATGCTCAGGAGGAGCGCTCATGGCAAATGCTATTTATGGAATGTTCCGTTTCTCTTTCATGAATCTTGCATGGCGCGTTTGATTTGTTTTTATGTAAGGAAGGTTGTTAATGCTTCAGATTCAGTTCAAGAATAATTCTGAGAAGAATCTCTTTGAAGAATATATTTGCTAAAGAATCTCATTTTATTAATGTGGAGTTAATGCTTGGGTCAAAGATTTGAAGACCATGCATGTGTTACTTTCTGAAGTATTTAAAGTGTTGCAAAACCCTAATCCTAGTTAGTTGTTCACGCTGTCTTTGTGCTAGTATTCAGTATTAGGTTTTGCGTGTGTTTTATGATTGTGAGCCTTTCTTGTGTCACCTTGATGCAAGCTTAGGACGTGTCCTTTGTGTTGTAATTGTGAGTTCTTTCTCCCAAGCTTTGAAGCACGGAGATTGGACTTTTGTGTGTGTAACACTCTAAGCCTTTAGGTACGAGTGTGTAGTTTTAGGAGTGTGTCTCCAAAACTGTTTTTGTCTAGTGTATTGAAATCCTTGCTGGTCGTAAGGTTGTAAGGGAGTGAGATGGGATCTCATATCTAGGAGTTCCTAGGTAGAAGAGTCATTGGTAGGGCTTAGGTTCTTAAGTTGTAAACGGGGCGTTTGCTGTAGACTTAGGACTAGGACTATTATAGTGATATTCCTTCCTGGATTGGTATCCCCCAGACGTAGGTCGCTGTTTGCGCCGAACTGGGTTAACAAATAACTTGTGTTCTTTATTTGTTTACTTGTTTATTTTCATTCTGTTACGCGCGAGGCCGGATAGATTGTTAGAGCATCGAGTAGAGCATCGTGCATAGCGTGCCAGGAATTTCAATTTGCATGTATATATTAGTAGAAAAATAAGGTCAAAGCATGTCAAATGAATAGTACACTAAGTCAAAAATAGGTCATTTAAAATGGGACGGTGGGAGTAACTTTTATGTATAGAGAAACTTTGGTTATAACATTCACTTTATATGCTCTACAAATTCCTAGATAATAATTAATTATAACAAAACTGTGTGTCTGATTGTGGAATGTTGAATCAGCTCAACATTTGTTTCTCACTTACAGCACTTTTGGCTTCTTGTGGTCGTTAGTCCGATCCTGGATTGGCTTCTTGAAGGTTGACTCACATCATCTCTCAGATCAATGTATTCAGTTTACTTATTCAGCGGGTGATCTTCGACAGCGGCGGTCATTTCTGCAACTCATTTGCCTCTCTTATGTGTGGGTTGTATGGAATGAAAGAAATCAGAGACTATTTTGAACTCATAGCCGCCCCTTTCACATATGTTGGACAATGTCAAACTCCATTCCTATCGGTGGTTGAAAACAATGAACGTTACTCTAGTTTCAAACTACTATAAGTGGTAGTCGAGCTCATTTACTTGTTTGAGCATTGATTAATTATTTATATACTTTTCATTGGTTAACACATTGTAATCTTTTGTTGTCTTTTCGGCACACTTTGTACTGAATAGATAATTTTGTTAGTATATGCATTCCATTTTTGCATTTTCAAAAAAATATTCATTTTTAGACCATGTACAATGGTTCAACACCCTCAACACCCACTTTTTACACTCCACATCATCTTCTCTTTCTTCCACCTATTCATTCAACACTCTACCCTCTCCAATGGTTTTTTCATTCAACACTTACACTCTACCCCACCATATTTTTATTTCATATTCTTATTTAAATTAAATTTTTATGATTACATAAAAATACAATTATCGATTAAAATTAAAATTTAAATTATACATTACAAATCATCGATTAAAATTATAATAAAAATTATCGATAAAAATTAAATTATACTCCCGATTGCAATTATAATAAAAACAAAATTTATTTAAATAATTTATACGATACAATCATCTTAACTTGAAATTAAAATACGACACACAAGTAGTTAAAATGATACAAATAATTTAACATGCAATAATACACACAAGCAATAAAACGATACAAATCATCTTCAACCGAATTTTCACTAAACAAAGACTAAAACTTAAAAATAAAGACTAATAGAAAGATTGGATGAGATTAAGAGAGTGAAAAATGTGTTTTTTTTTTTTCTGTATCCAAATCAAATGAATCAAGTCTCTATTTATAGAGAAAAAAAATCATGAATTTTGGTATAAAAAAATAATAAATTAATTTGCAATGAAATAATTGAGTTTAAAGATAAAATGACATAAAAATCTCGCTGGCCAATCATAATCTGCCATGTTTCCTGCGTTATTCTCTCTCCGCGTTACCAAGCAGCTTCACGCGACCTGTCATTCCGTGTGCTGCACGTGCCGAACGGAGCAATGGAGGCGCGACACGCGTCCCTCCCATTGCAGTTTTAAGCTGTTGAAAGTTTTCAACCTCTCTCTCATCCATGTCACGTTAAACAAAACATTGGAGAGGATATGGTGTGTTGAAAATGGGTTCAACATGCCCATTGTAGATGGTCTAACACAACCATCATGTCAAAACAAAAATATTGTAACCAAAATAAATAAATAAATTCTTTTAAAAAAAATTATTGGTTTAAGTTTTAATTTTTACACATCCTTTTGGTTGGGCCGCCAAGTCCATTGATTAGTCAAAGTAGTTTTTGTGCTAGACAATGAACAAATTAAATAAATTTTCGTTTTCTTTACCGTAAAAAGATATTCATTTAAAATTGGTAGGATTAATATATTGAAAATATCACAAATAGGATGAATTATAAATTACCACACATAATCCAATTTAATAGTACAAAATTACAAATTGTCTATGAAATCAAAGTGACTAAAATATTCATACTCTCATATTTGTAACATTGACGTTTAAGTTATTGATTGAATTTACAATTTAAAGTTGATAGTTTACTAAGAACCAAACAAACACTATAACAAGTCGAAAAAATCAAATAACGCCACATCAAAATATTAAATGATAGACAAAACAATGCCGCACTCATACTATAAAATCATGTAAAAAAAACATAGTAAAAAAGCAGATCTATATGTATACTTTTTTATATATAATGAGGGAAAACTTGATGCAAATAAGTGATTTCATACCAAATCATCCTTATATCTTCCGTCATTGTTGTTAAAAAAGGTAGAAAAAATAAAAAAAATTTAAGGATGAGAATGTTTGTAGAATTGTAGTAGTGGTAATAATGTGTTAAATAGTGTGACATCATACTAATAAAATGAAAGATATATACATGACAAAAATAAACGTGATAAAATGAACTTAAGATAATTGCCACCACCACCATACTTGCCAGTGAATGCATCTTTCAAGTGCCATGTTTCACAATTTTCCCTTTGAAAAATAATAATCAAAGATAATATTTAATTTAACAAGATAAAATTTATTGGTTTTTGTTTGTTTCTTCTATCCATAATGTTATCTAATTTACCATACTTACAATAACGTGAACAACAAGACTTTCACAGAAGCTATATAAATTGAGGTGCTTTGAACAAGGTTTTGCATGAACTTCTCTTAGTAACATCTACCAAAAAGAAAAGGATAGTGTTGTGAGCATGGCTTCATCACTTTTTGTGCCTTCATCTGTAAGCTCAATACCCTGCACTCTTGCTTTGTTTATTACTTTTTTTTTTCCTTTCTCATTTCTTGAACTTTTGTTAAGAAAATTTATTGAATTAGTTATAATTTTGTGTTAATTCCATGTTCAGAATGTTTATGTTCTGTATCATTTCATATATAAATTCAAAAGCTACTATGCTTTCAAATTTTCGCGAATATTCATATTATATATGAATATTATAAATTTATTTGAAAGTGTACTTTTAGAGGGCACAAAAATTCTTTTAATTCATATAATGTACATGTTTAGGCTATGAATCTATAGCAATATGGTTTCTTAGAAATATATTCTTTAGTTCATTAATTAGTTTGAACTTTTTCATTCAAGGAGAATGTGATATTTATGTCTTATTGGACATTACTAGCGATCTTAATATAACACCGACACTTCAAATTAAAAGCGTATTGGTATTACATGTCAGACACATGTTGACACTATCATGACACTCACACAAGTTTACATTCAATCAGTTTTATTTGTTTAAAATTTCAATTATTATTATTAATGTCTACGTGTCAGTGTCTACAACAATATCGGTACTTCATAACTTATCTCATGGTATCAAGATACTTTGGGTTCATAAATCTCAACCCTCAACATAGCCTATGTTACATTAACTTATAAACAAATAACATTGGTTTAATTTCATGTTATAATAATCTTAATTAACCAAAGTTAAATGAATGAACACAGACAATGGAAGAAGAAGCAAGATTCGAATCGGAAGTAGCCGAGGTGCAAGCATGGTGGAACTCAGAGAGGTTCAGACTAACTCAAAGACCATACTCAGCAAAAGATGTAGTTTCACTAAGAGGAAACCTAAGACAAACCTATGCTTCAAATGAGTTATCCAAAAAGCTATGGAGACTTCTCAAAACCCACCAAACAAACAGAACAGCATCAAGAACATTTGGTGCACTTGATCCAGTTCAAGTTACTCAAATGGCAAAACATTTGGACACAATTTACGTCTCGGGTTGGCAATGTTCATCGACACACACAACAACTAATGAACCTGGTCCTGATCTTGCCGATTATCCTTACGACACTGTCCCGAACAAAGTTGAACATCTTTTCTTTGCTCAACAATATCATGACAGGAAACAAAGAGAAGATAGGATGAGTATGAGTCGAGAAGAACGAGCAAGGACGCCGTTTATTGATTATTTGAGGCCAATTATAGCTGATGGTGACACTGGCTTTGGCGGCACGACAGCTACTGTAAAGCTTTGTAAGCTTTTTGTCGAACGCGGTGCTGCGGGGATTCACATTGAGGATCAATCTTCTGTGACGAAAAAATGCGGTCATATGGCCGGGAAAGTTTTGGTTTCAATTAGTGAACATATTAATAGGCTTGTTGCTGCTAGGCTTCAATTTGATGTTATGGGTGTTGAAACTGTTCTGGTTGCTAGAACTGATGCTGTTGCGGCTAATCTGATTCAATCGAATATTGATACAAGGGACCATCAATTTATTTTGGGCGTGACGAATCCGAATTTGAAGGGAAAGAGTTTGGCAACAGTTATGGCAAAGGGATTTGCGGCCGGAAAGAATGGAGCTGAGCTTCAGGCATTGGAGGATCATTGGTTATCGAAAGCGCAATTGAAGACTTTCTCGGAAGCGGTTACAGATGCAATTAAGAATCAAAATGTTAACGAGGATGAGAAAAGGAGGAAGTTGAATGAGTGGATGCATTTTTCGAGTTACAAGAAGTGTCTTTCAATTGAGGAAGGTAGAGAAATTGCTGAGAGATTAGGTGTGAGAAATCTCTTTTGGGATTGGGACTTACCTAGAACTAGAGAAGGGTTTTATAGGTTTAAAGGTTCTGTTACCGCAGCTGTTGTTCGCGGTTGTGCTTTCGCGCCACACGCTGATCTCATATGGATGGAAACCGCGAGTCCGAATGTAGTTGAGTGCACACAGTTTTCTGAAGGTGTGAGATCAAAATGGCCACAAATGATGCTTGGATACAATCTTTCGCCGTCTTTTAATTGGGATGCTTCTGGTATGAGTGATGTGGAAATGAAAGATTTCATTCCTAAGATAGCTCAATTAGGGTATGTTTGGCAGTTCATAACTGTTGGTGGTATGCACTCTAATGCATTAATCACTTCAACATTTGCAAAAGATTTTGCTAATAGAGGAATGTTAGCTTATGTCGAAAGGATTCAAAGAGAGGAAAGGAACAATGGTGTTGATACACTTGCTCATCAGAAATGGGCTGGTGCTAATTACTATGATAGATACCTCAAAACTATCCAAGGAGGTGTTGCGTCGACCGCTGCAATGGGAAAAGGTAAGATTGTAAGAATATAAATTGCAATTGTAGTACCATCGCGATTCTTGATATTACAAAGAATCGCAGTAAAATGTGGTTAATGTCAATGTGAGATCAATTATGGTCACATGAACGTCAAAAACCTTGATGTCATGACCCAGATTCTAGTCACGTACTATCATTTTTTTTAATACACTAATGATAATGCAAATTTTTTTAATTTTTTTTTTGGAATTTATTATGATTTTTATTTTATTTTTTACTTCCTATGTTGTTTTGTAGGAGTAACTGAAGATCAATTTAAGGAAACATGGACTAGGCCAGGATCAGTGGGCATTGATAGAGAAAATGGCAGCATGGTGGTTGCAAAGGCCAGAATGTGAAAGAGCTATACTTTTGTTAAACTGTGCTATTGAGTGATGAATTTGGGGGAAATTCTTATAATTTATCAATTTATGTATTGGATTGGAATAAATGTATACTATAATTAAGTGAGCCATTAAATCATTGTGGTATTTTTTGGCTGCATAATTTCTATTATTTCCTAGATTCTTCAAACTCTCAAGCCTTATGGGCAAGGTGGGAAAGAAGATTAGTTTGTGTGTTTGTAATTTGGTTTACCCCTATCGTTTAAATATATTTTACTTTGAGTACTTCTTGTTGGATAGTTTATTATATAATTTATTTTAAAGTTAAATATTATATAATGGTTTAATTAATTAATTACCTTTGGACCAAGTCATATGCACGTTTTCTTTTAGATACCAGACTAGCAGTTATTTGGCCTAATTACTAGGATAGGCGTTATGCTTTGCAAAGGTTTGGTTACTACTGTTAATTAAAACATGAAAACATGAGCATATATATATATATATATATGTACATATATATGTACATGGGATTAAAGGAAACATATACAGGAAAGAAAAAAGACTATGAGCCCTCAAAAATTATTCCTCCCTCATTTGTTTTCATGAGATTATTTTACTTCTGATAAAATTGAGTTGTTATCTTCCTGGATTACATCACCGGTGTCTATTAATTTCTTGCTAGTTATGTCACCTCGGATATGATTCATATCCGAGAAGAACCTGTTGAATCCTGGGGAATTTGCGCTTATGAGGCGGATAAATCCTTAAGGACAGTGCAATCAGCACGCCTCAGGTATTGTTCGTTTACTAGTTTGCAGTCATAACTCTTTGTATGCGGTTGTCGACGTTAAATCACCAAACTCACTGAAAGATAAGTTCATGTGATCTTTCTCTTTATTTTATTCTTATTCATATTTGTTTGATTACTTAAACTTATATGTTGTTTATTATTTGAGTAGGTCCAATTTTTACAACAATCTTAAGGATTTATCTTTTTGTTAACCCTACTCTATGAAACATAATTCTGATGCAAGAAGAGCATTTGATGACAATGGAGATCATGAATTTGATTTTTAAAGTGCTCATTTATTCTCATCGCCGAAAACAGGTTCTATGTAGTACTTCTAATTTTATTTCTCTGAGTTTCAACTTTATGCATTGAAATTGTGATTCAAAATTGTTGTGATAGAACAAATATCAAGAAGAAAATAAAATAAAATTGAGAACTATGGTTTTGGTCAATGGGGGTTGAATTTTTTCTTTCGATGAATATTTGGGGTTTGCTTATTTCCTTTGTGGTTGATGAATTAAGATTCTTAGTATAGTGAATATATCCTCTGACCAGTGAAATTGATTTGGAATATTGTATAGAAATCCTTCTATGTAGTCATACACATTTGTATAACTATATACTGTATTTGAGATGTAAAGTTTAATATGCTATAATAAAAATTTATTAGCTTGATTATTTTGTGGCTTTGGAAAGTGAACTGTCCATTAATTGGTTTGATCATGAAAATGAGGTAGGCTTACTACTATCTTGATGGATTGGTTTTATTTTTCTTCAGGGCCGGCCCAAGCTACAAGCAGCCCAAGCTAGGGCTTTAGGCCTCGCAAAAAACCGATTTTTTTAAAGCGAATTAGGCCTCCAATTAACTGTATAAGTATTATATATAGGCCTCGCGTCAGAAATTATCATTAAACTTTCGTAGCACAGTTGGCGCTGGGGTATGTGAGTTTTCAAGGAGGTCTCTTGCTTGAATCATCCCTGGGACAAACTTGCTTCATTTTTTGTTATATTTTTCCTTTTCTAACTGTTTTAGAAGCCAGCATTGTTTCTTTAAACTAATTGCTATGCAGTTGTAGAGTTTTATTTTTATTTTTTTTTTATAATCAAATTGTAGAGTTTTATTTGATTTAACCCTAATAAACATGATTTTGTCCTTTTTTTTTTACAATAAACTATCATTTTATCCTATAACATAAAGAGACTTGAAAATAATTATCACCAACTTTGGCCATATATAAAGTTTTTTTTAACTTAAATTTAATTTTACAATATGAATATTGAATCTAAAATTTAGTTAAATTTTGGTAATATAGATATTTTGAAATAAATAAAAAAATTACAAGTAAACTTATGCAATAAAACATACATAAAATAAAATAAAGTTCAATCGTGTTTTTTTTTTTGCTAGTTCATATTTTAATTTTATTATTATTATTATGCTTAAAAAATTTATCTAAAAATATATTTTTTACACAATATAATTTATTTAAATAAATATAGATAATTGTTTGTAAAAAAAATAATATAGATAATCAATATCTTTCTAAAATTAAATTATTTTTTTTTTAACATTAAAGGCCTCGTTTTAATATTCGCTTTAAGCCATATATTATGTTGGGCCGGCCCTGTTTTTCTTTGAGGGAGTGGATTAGTTTTACTTAACGTGAGAGAATAATATTGTCTATATTTTTAAACTTTGATTTCAACACAATCCGTGGTTAACAGTTTCCTGTGTTCATATTATCCACTGATTGCTTTTGATCAAGTGATGCAGGAAGGTTTTATTGCTACAGAAATATGTCGAGCAATACTGGAAGAATTAAATTTTGTTGTTTTTCTGCATAGAAGAATGGCTCATGCCTTTGCTACAAATAATTTGATTTTTGAGATACCATAAAATATTGTATGGTATAATATCATGGAATATCCATTGTATTGAAATAATACGATGATGTTTAAAGGATTTTATTTATGGAAAATATATTTATATGAGGAATTATAAATTATTTTTAATGTGGAATATTGTCGCTTGAAATTATTCAAGCAGATCTGAAATGTGGATTTATAAATTGTCTTCGTTGTGAAGGCAATGTCACTTGAAATCAATCAAGTAGACCTGAATAAAAATCAACAGATGTTATAAAATGTGGGGGAGTTGTCGCTTGAATGTCTTTCAAGTAGACCTATAAATAAATCTAATTATGGATTTAATTTTCCCTTTTTGTGGAGATGTTGTCATCGCTTAGAATTTTTCTAAGCAGACCTGATGAAATATATTATGAAAGTCAGTTTGACAATATGAGATATAGAGGAGCCATTATATTATATTAAAATAATATAATGATGTTAATTGGAATTTAATTCCAATGAGAATAAAGTTATATGAGTTATTTTACTCATCGCGTGAATGTTTTTGCTTAATAGTCATATAATCATATGTGTATAAATATGAGTGGAGAGATCAAGTTCATTGTTGTAAACTTGGATAAATATATGAGATTAATTGACTTAGAGGCGTCTTAGTCAATATTATATTGATGAAAGAAAATTGTCTTCATCATTTGTGTAAAGTACGTACTAAACTAAGCCCCTGGGAAGAATTAATATTGTGACGCATCGAGGGAAATTGGACTTAAGCCAATTGAAATCAACAAGTGATAGGAACCCAACCTTTGTGATTGGAGATCCCATGAATAAGGTTCATATGGGTAAGAACAAGTTACTTGTTAGATCTGCTAGCATAAAAAATTAAATAATTAATTTTTATTTTAGTCCTTTTTCTATGGTGTGAGTGAGAAAGTGCTAGATACTGCATTATTGAGAGGGTAAGCTACAAGCTTTTAATGATATTCATATCCCTTATGGGTGGTGTATGATTTGCAGCATGCACTTGATGAAATCACCTTTACGAGTGTCAAGTGGGGCCGCTTGTATGAGATCTTGGCGAAATCTCTAGAGCACTCAAGAAAGAATTCAGGCACGCGCACGGCCTATTCGCGCAACACAGCGACAACAGCAAGAACTGTGGGGGTGTAATGTGATTGGTAGACCGCTAACATACGCTAAGTTTCATTGGTTCATATAGCTTGCTACACCAGTTTGATGCATTACATCAATGATGTTAATTCAGGAAATGATTTTGAGTATTCTTTTAAACTTTAAAATAAATTGTGGGGGATTGTTGGATATTTTATTATATAATTTATTTTAAAGTTAAATATTATATAATGGTTTAATTAATTAATTACCTTTGGACCAAGTCATATGCACGTTTTCTTTTAGATACCAGACTAGCAGTTATTTGGTCTAATTACTAGGATAGGCGTTATGCTTTGCAAAGGTTTGGTTACTACTGTTAATTAAAACATGAGCATATATATATATATATATATATATATATACATATACATATATATGTACATGGGATTAAAGGAAACATATACAGGGAAGAAAAAAGACTATGAGCCCTCAAAAATTATTCCTCCCTCATTTGTTTTCATGAGATTATTTTACTTCTGATAAAATTGAGTTGTTATTTTCCTGGATTACATCACCGGTGTCTATTAATTTCTTGCTAGTTATGTCACCTCGGATATGATTCATATCCGAGAAGAACCTGTTGAATCATGGGGAATTTGCGCTTATGAGGCGGATAAATCCTTAAGGACAGTGCGATCAGCACGCCTCAGGTATTGTTCGTTTACTAGTTTGCAGTCATCACTCTTTGTATGCGGTTGTCGACGTTAAATCACCAAACTCACTGAAAGATAAGTTCATGTGATCTTTCTCTTTATTTTATTCTTATTCATATTTGTTTGATTACTTAAACTTATATGTTGTTTATTATTTGAGTAGGTCCAATTTTTACAACACTTCTTTTATATTTTCATTACATACACCAATTAAATCGAATAAATGTACCCAAAAAAATTATATGGACTAATGAAATTTGAGATATTAATAAAAACAAAAAATTTATTTAACTCGTTAATCAATAAAAATGTAAGAAAGTAAATAAGTGTATACCACGTACAAAAGGAAGAGTTGCGAATAAATGAAAAAAAGTTAAATTTTTATCAAAAACACTGTGTGTCATCAATGCATTAAGCACTTAAATCTTATGAACTTTTGATATGATGTTAATTTATTTAATATTTTTTAAACATTTTATAATTTTTGTGATTTTTTATATACCAAGTCATACGGTTAAATACAAAAGGCATGAGCTTCTGACAAAGTGTTGAAGCTGCACAAAAACAAACCTCTATGTCAAAGCATTGGCAATATGAAAAAAATGCACAATCAATATTACATTATAGCAAACCGCTACTTGACTTCACCCAAAATATACTATGAGTCGGAACAGATGATTCTCAGTTAACAATAATATCTTATGCGAATAAACAAATTATGATAATGTCGAATGGCTTGTGAGTTTTGCCACTCTTTATCCGACTCAAGATATTCATCTATGCATTTAGGCATGTTCAATACCATATTTATAAATAAAATAAAAAAACAAAAAACATAACTTGGACTAGTATTTATAAGCCCATTTACGAATGTACATAGCGGGAAAATTTGGCGCCATAATCACACTCTCACGCTCCTTTCCTTTCCTCACTTTCTATATATACAAATCATCTCTCAACTTCCCCTCTTCACATTCACTCTCACATTTCCAATCTCCGTTCTCTCTGTTTTCAATCATGGCTAACGTAAACGGCGTCGTTTCACCCAATTTTCTCCGAGTGAAAAAACTCTCCGACAAAGCCGTCATACCTACCAGAGGTTCCACTCTCTCCGCCGGATACGATCTTTCCAGTGCCGCCGATACAAAAGTTCCGGCAAGAGGCAAAGCTCTCATCCCCACTGATCTCTCAATCGCCGTCCCTCAAGGAACCTATGCTCGCGTTGGTAATTCATCATTTCCACTTTCCAATAATCTATTATTTACTACTACTATTTTGAATTTTAGAATTTTAGGGTTTTCGAAATTTTAGGGTTTTTGATTAAATTGAATGTTTTTGTAGCGCCGAGATCGGGTTTGACTTGGAAGCATTCTATTGATGTTGGTGCTGGAGTGATTGATGCTGATTATAGAGGACCTGTTGGTGTTATACTGTTTAATCATTCTGATGTTGATTTTGAAGTGAAAATTGGTGATAGAATTGCTCAGTTAATAATTGAGAAGATTATTACTCCTGAGGTTTCTGAAGTTCTTGATTTGGATTCTACTGTTAGAGGTGAAGGTGGTTTTGGATCTACTGGGGTTTGAACTGTAAAATAGAATGATTAGTTTTGGTTTGAACCTTTATTTTTCAGTATGAAGGTTAATTCTCTGGTATAACATCTTGTAAGAATATTATTCGTATTAGTAGTATTGTGAAATTCCAAACAAGTTTGAATGAAGTTGATTGCATCTTGAATTTAAAATGTATTTGTCATGTATATCATCATTTCCCACTTTGTTGTTTTATAGCTTATTGATTACTTGAGTTGTGTAGTGTAAACTGAACTATCAATTTTTCTTTGTAAGTTTGTTGTTGCGTGATTTAAAGAATTTGAAACTAGTAAGAATATTTTCTTTGTAACTAAATGAGTTTAAAAGTGATTTAAACTCATTTAGTTAAATGTATGTTCAATTTCTAATTGTTGGTGAAATTTATTAAAATGAAGCTAAGATATGCTGTGATTAGTGATGCAAAACACATGCTGATTGAACTCTTTGAGACTAGAGTCAAATCAAACCTTTCAACTTAGAAATATAATTTATGTAACAACTAGTGATGAACTATTTGAATCAATTTTGGTATTTTGCATTTTAATTTAACATAAGAAGGCATTGGAATCCATAAAATTGTTTGCTTTGGTAACCCTTGAGCGCGACTTTGTTTACTGTATTTTGTTCTGTTTCCGTGGTGCTACTGCTCCTTTACCTGCTGCTGTTTTGGTCTTGTGACAGTCTTGTTGGTGTTTTTCTAGGCTGGTTTTTCAGGTTGTTATTGGTTGATGTTGGTCAGTTTTTGTTTTCTGGTTTGACAGGATTGAGTTTTAGTCTCTGTGCTTTTTGCTTCAAGTGTATCGGGTCTGTGGTGGTGTTAGTTTTTGTGGGTTTATTGTTGTAAGATGTAGCAGGCTGTGCTGTGGTGATCCAAACTCAATTAATTTCTCCCGAAATCGCTAATTCTCATTTCACTATCTCCTCCAATGATTCATTTTGATATATTATACTCAGATTCTACTCCAAAACCAAAACCACCAATAATTATTTCCCTAGAAACTGTGGTGAAATTTAAAAAGTTTCAGATACATATTTATTTAGTGCAGGAATCCCGGGCTCCAGAAGAAGCGAGTTTTTAAGATTCTAGTTTTTGCTAAAGATGTTTAGTAATAACAACAGCATTATTGAAGACTTCTCAAATTGAAGCTCCCTCTAACCTAGGTTTTGGCCGTTCACTAGGTTCTAAATCTGCACGTAAGTAAAAAGTCGGTTGAAAATTTGTTTAATGGATTATGTATACTTGCAATTGTCTCTGTACTTTTGATCTTTTATGTAGAAACCTTTCATTTCTTGTCAATATCATTTACTTTTTCACTCTGATTACAGATTTTCTGTACTTGGGTTGAAACATGATCATAAGTCAAAGTACAGTAATTCCTAGAAGCATTGTTTTCTTCTCTAATTGATATTATAGACTGCAATTAATCTAAGTTGTCTTAAATGAGCTGCTGTATGAATTAACCACATAATCTTAATGTGACCTTGTTTACTTTTGGATGGGAAAATCAGTCTTGTCGGTGGATGGATGCTTTAGAGAAAATAAAAGACCCAACAGTGCAGAAGTGGTTTATCCGTAATATTAGCTCCTCTTATCTCTTAATAATGATTATCATTTTCCGTTTCTAGTGAATAGAGATAAATTTTAAACTTCATGTAAATCCTAGTTTTGACTGAATGTATCAGAAAAGGTTCCATAAACTGTAAAATTGTGTTGTTTTGTCTGATCTTAGAAATTCTGATGACTGTAGTACCAAGCACCGACAGTGTGATACTCTGCATTGAACTTAGAAGTAGTTCCATTCTATATTTTCATATTTAATTAGTTTCTAAGTTGTGATTGTTCTTAAGATCTACTGGAGCCCTTGATTGTTTCTTTCCCACAATCTCTTGGACATTTTTGCCTCATGAGTTTTCAGCAAAAACCAATGATTCTGTTAAATTCTTACCTTTCCAATTAACTTCATTTAAGTTTGCTACTGCTATTTCCTTTTCTTCTTCCCCACTGATAAGTATGCTACTTCTTTTTTAATTGCTGACCATTGAGTGGCGCTAGTTTGTACTCCCCCTGACTCCTATTTTCCATATTGAACAGTTTTTGATGTGTTTCGCGTCTTGGTCGCTTGATGACAATGAAATGAGGAACAATTTTCTGGATTTTGGTTCTATGCAATGCTAATCTTAGTTTTAAGATTCATTATAATGCGCAGATTGTAATGCTAATCTTAGTTTTAGCACATTCGAGAAAGTATATGCCTGACCACATTTGGGCATGATTACTGTTAGTTACATGTACAATACAATTTATTTACGACGCATTTATAAGGGTGTCTTTTCATCCATTACCAGTTCTCTATAGAAGCACTTCTGTAATTTTATGTTGTTTAAATGAAGTTTGTTGGTCAAAACTCAAAATTCATGTTTGTCTCATTATGTTTGCATTCACTTATTTGAGAGGCAAAAGTGGTTTTGAGCACATAAATCTGATTTTGACATGCCCATATATTATCAAGTAGAATTTGTTTTGCCTGTGAACTAGCTTCAAACTTGAAGCTGTGGTTTCAAGTTTTTGCCTCAACATTACTTTTAGCCAGTTAAGTATCATGTATCATGTATTGGCCAGTTGCATTTGAAAGTAGCTTCAAACACAATGCCACATAAATTAATGATGGCGGATTCATGTATCATGTATTGGCCAGTTGCATTTGAAAGTAGTATTAATTGACTCGTTGGTAAATGATGGAGCCTGGTTGATTCAAACGTAAACTTATTGCATTTGAATTGAATTCATATGAATATTACGTTCAATTTGCCGATCATATGCGTGGTCAAGACATTTGAAAAGAATGATGCATTGTATAAATTTAATAAGTAGGTCTTATTAACTTTTGTAGTGAGATTGAGCTGATGTGGACATGACTGCGTTATTGATTAGCTAATTTAGTGAAATGGCGTGTTATGATTGGTCATAATTAGAATTAGACAATGAAGCATGAATTTTTTTTATCAAATAGTCTAGTAGTTAGAAATTTCACCTTAAGATGAATAAGTGAGATAACCGAAATTTAAATTCCGACATACATATATAATGCAATGTCCTATCAACTGAGTTAAACTCACAATACACTAAAGCTTGAATTTATATTGGGGACAAATATGACTATGATGTTATTAATTTATTTTTCAAAATGAACTACAATATCAAGAAGTTAAGAGGATATGTGGACAAGTTTATCATACTAAATTTAGTACATACATTGAATTCAATACGCATAAACTAACTCCCGAGAATGCAGCCCACACAAACAGAACAACACCCTTTTAACATTTGTGTGCAACTACAACTCTAACACCTCTCCTTTCCCTATTCAATATCATTCCTTTTTAGGTTCAAACAAAAACATTGTAAAAATGGAACCTAATATATCACTAGTTATTTGTGTCCATATCCATGAAGGTTGTTATAGAGAATTTAACAGGAACATTATTTTATGTTCAAGTGATGAATGATGCCACGGTGGAAGATCTAAAAAGAGAAATTGAAGCTCAGCTTAAACTCCCTTGTGACCGTTTGATCCTTATTCATGATGATGATCATTGGCCAATGATGACAAAAGATGAAGAAAAGGAATCTCTTGTTGATTGTGGAATCCAAGATGGGTCTCATATTTACATTTTCTTTGATTCTATTGATGATGAATCTACCAAACATTTTGGGTTTACATTGCCTGATTTTCTTCTTGGTTAGAAAAATTCCGCAACGAACTAGATCATCTATAACTTCGGTATGGTGTAACAATTGTAGGGATCGTTAGATTTGAAAAAAAATTGTGTTCTCAAGATCTAATAATGCAACCCATTTTATTACTTGTTAGTTACAATGTTTTATGTCTAATTTTTTTTGTACATTACATGCTTAAATTGTCACCTTTTAAATTGATCATATGTATTTTTCCCATACCAATTGTATTGTACTTGTATATTTTAAATGGTTTTCAATTTCATAGTGAAATTTTTTATAAACGCTTTTTGTATTGTAATAAATGGTTTTGTTGTGCCAATTTGTATTGGATTGGATTGAAAAGCTTGAGATTCCCACAAAATTATGTCCTTTGCCAATTCCATAACTTTTTATGTTTTTAATTTTAGAATGTTTATGCACAATCTAGCAGCTAGAAATTATTTTTTTTGGCTAAAATCTAGCAGCTAGGAAGTTTTTTACTTTTTATGCTTTTAATTTTAGAATGATCCTCTAGCTCTAACTCTAATCCAGCCACCTGTGAAGCTATGTGGAACAAGTATTGCGCATTTGGTAAAAAAAAAAAAGTGCAGCTAGATATCTATTTTTAATTTGCAGAATAAAGTATTCTCTCTTTTCCACATCGATAATAAAAATACGCAATAACTATTTTACTGTCTTTAACCATGACTAATCTCTATCAAAAAAATCTATGAACCATATAAGGTATATTCTTCTTCTTAACTGAATTTTTTCATACATGTACCAACTTCCTATAAATATATTCATTGAATGCATGACTTCCGAAGGATAAGCCAAAAGGAATGTGGGAGAGTTAAGTTAACCTCATTCACAACGGCCATACAAGAGAATAATTTATTATTTATTTTATAATTTGAGATAAGAAAATAAATAAAAAATTCTTTTCTATTTTGGGACGGAAATAGTAGGGTCGATACCATTTGTGTATCCGGTTTCAAATATAATAAAAAACTACCTTTAAATTCATTTAATGATTAATGTATTTGATCTATAGATAAATTATTTTTATATTTTTCTATAAAACTTATTTAAAAAAAAAACATAAAAAGTTATACTTTAAATTATCATGTTCTATTTTTCTTAATAAGTGTGGAGAAAAATTGCAAAGGAGGAAGTATAGATAAAGAATGGCCAAATTACGCCACTAAATTTTTAAAAAATATTAATTTTACAAAATTTACCATTAAATTGAATATGTATATTACATCAATTAATAAAATTTTACAAAAAAATAATAATTATTATTATTATATTATTGAGAACCATCTTAAATTTTACACAAAACTTTAATAAAATTTTCTGCAACTTCTTCATACAATATCTAATAGTAGTAATAATTAATCCAATAGTATATCATAAATAATGATGGCAACGTGGTTTATCTTTCTTGACACGACTCACAACATAAGCCATTCTTCCCCTCCTACATTTAGGTCGTCGGTTTTCTTGGCCAAGGAATCTTTTATTCATTCCCATTTCATCTGAAATTAAAATAACAAAATATGATGAAACCTTAATTATGATGCATGTTAATAGCCTTGAGAAACATATCTTAATTTACAAGTCTGTTTTATATCTTTAAATTAAATACATCCAAAATTCAAAAATTAGATTAGAGTCTCTCTAAGATCAATTGAACTATCTACTATTAGATTTTCACCGTTATTACCCCTCCAATTAAGAATGCATTTCTATATATTTGTTTAAATTCAAGAAAAAATGGACATTAAATGTGGAGTAGTTCACTTACCTGCGTAGTGTTTAGAAACCATAGGAATGTTCCTTGTTAATACTTTGGTAGAAAAACTCAACAAACAGAGAAAGAGAACCACACAAATAAACGAACACCTAAAAATATTTGAAGCCATTACTCTTGCTACAGCCTAATAACATGTGCATGTGCTCAACTCAACACATGCCATAATTTATAATACAAAATCGGTAGTGGTTGCTTAATTGCTTTTAAAGCATTTTTTTAAGTTTGATTACCTAGTTTCCTTCCTTCTTGGATGCTTCCTCCTAAACTAAGTCAATGATACCTACGAGGCATATCTGACTTGGGCATGGTAAAACATACTTCTTTTTGTTTAACCAATATAATTTCAAGTTTAATATCTGATTTAGGCATGTAGAATTGTAGATGCAGCAACGTTAAAAATTTAGGAAGAATTTATTATTTATTTGAGTCATATATGACTCGAGAATTATCTCTGCAATTGCACGCGGAGTATATATGTCCCTCAAGAATAATTCAATGTCATAAAGGTCGACATTAATGTTGTCAAAGTTGCATTTAAGATTATCATTCTATTTTTAGAATTCATTTTTTTATAGGAAGAATTCAAATTTCCATAATGTCATATGATTCCTCATTTAAGATACCATGATTGTTTGATAAAAAAAATGTAGATTTTAATTTTAGAGTTTAAGACACCGATTCAATTTTGATCGATTAGTAACCACCAATGTAACAACTGCGTGAATTCAAAAATTCTTTTTTGTTAGTTTACAATGGAATTGAAGATCAAACTCATGACCTCTAGTATACCACTCAAATTCTTCACCATTAGACCAAACAACCTAGTGGCTTTGAATTCAAAAATTCTTGATTGTAGTAGAGATCTCTGGTTTCACCCCAAACACATAATTAAATTCAAAATTTATATTTAATTTGAAGGGTTTCTCAAATTATATTTCATCAAATGTATCATCTTGAAATTTGCACAACAATTTATGCAAAAAAAAAAAAATTGCACAACAATGATCATCAAATTCTTAGAATTGAGTATTGGGTCTAACTCATCCATACAAAACTGGTTTGTAGTGTGAAGATTGTCTCTTACTTATAAACTCATATTCAGATCATCTCACAACATATGTGGAACTTCTTAACACCCCAAAGTGTGGATGGCCCGATCATAATTAGATAGCAGGCGGCCCAACGAATCGTGGAGATACTCTAATAACATTAGAGAATTGAATATTAGACATAACTCATTTTTACAGAACTAACTTGTAAGGTGAGAATTGTCTCTTACTTATAAACTCATATTCAGACTATCTTCAACTGATGTGAGACTTCTTAACACAAATAGATCTTAAATAGATTCCGATAGTGTCGGAAATTTTGTGGTTTAAGGTTAATTCAAGTCTGTATTTTTGTTTTTTTATATGAAACTTAAGCATATATATATATATATAGGGAAACTTTCAAATGAGAGTGATTTTAAAATGAGAGAGTGAGAGGATAAAATATCAACCATTAGATTAAAAACACGGTTTAGATTAAACTTTAACTTTAAACACCCAAACACACGTGATACTACTCTTTTTCTCTCCATTCACTTGCTCATCGGTTCTTCTGCCGATCGACACTGAAACTAGGCAAAAACCTGCTTAAAGAACTTACGTGACATTGACATAGATGAATGAAGCCTTGAGTGGGTTTACGGTTTTAAGGGGGTCAAATTAATCAATTCAATACCTTCAACGTCCTTCCAATTTTATTCATTTGGTAATAATATATAATTTCAATTCAATGAATTTCAATACCTGTTACTAGTGAAACATCAAGGTGTGTGACTTGAGTTAACCAAGAGAAATTATCAAACATCTTATTACCTGCAATTTCACTTGCTGAGATATCTACACTAACAACCCTCCATTTTCTTTTAGATTTGTTGTTGTTCCATCTTATATATTCTCCTCTATTTGAAGCTGTTTGATTCTCCAAATAGGATTTCAAATTCAATAATACTTATTTGTCTATAAGTTCAATTCAATAAATTTCAATATTCAAACAACTGAAATTTAAATCAACACTCTCCTTTAACAACCCCTTTATTTGTGAACGTTATCACTCCATTCGCTCATCCGCCGGAGATTGTTGGATAATTCGACGAAGACAACAAATAAAAATATTCATCATTAGCCGCGAGAGGGAGATGGATATGTGTTGTTCATGGCCGCCACAGGGAGATGGATCTGTGTTGTTCGGACTTCAGATGAGTAGATTCAAGGGATAGAGAGGCAAGTTATTGTGAAGAATCGGAAGAGGCGGGATGAGAATGAGAAGGAAAACAGGATTAGATGGGTGTGGGTGTTTAATACCAAAATTTAATCACAACCACACATTTAACTTGATGGCTGAAATATTATCCTCTCACCCTCTCATTTTAAAATCACTCTCACTTGAAAGTTCCCCTATATATATATATATATATATATATATATATATATATATATGCTTATAGGTTAGGATATCTCATTTTTCTTTTGGATATAGTGTAATGTTATTTTTGTTCTTCACCAAAAGTCATATCATAATCTTTTAACGCTTAATTTAAATCAAGTGAGATATTCAACTTTGTTAGTTTATCATATCTTTTTTGGTGTGTGACACACTGACACTAAACAATTTATAATAAATTTTGTTCTATGTTATGATTTTCAACTTTGTTAGTTACTCATGTTAGTTTTCTTTGACAATGAAACCTAAGACCGGTCTTGAGATTCAAAGCGCCTTGGAGGAATTAGTACCTTATAATAACTTCATTTCTTTTCTTTGTATTTTTCGTTACAAAAAAGTCATAAAAATGTTTTACCATAAAATTTAATTACGTGCGTTGAGAGAAATGTTGACCATTTTGTCAAAAAATAAAATAAAATGTTAACCATAATATTTTTTATGTGATAAAGATTGAGATAAATTTTCCTAAGTTATTAAGTGCAATAAAATTGTGAGAGGCGTTAGCCACACCTAACACAACACAAACACATTTGCGCCTAAGAGCTGTCCTAGCCGATTGAGCTCAACTTGCGCCCATTGATTGCTAAGACACACAACACTAACAATACAAGTAACGCAAAAACTAACTATAGATTGTAATTTTTTTCCCCCTAATTGGAGATGTAATACAATTTTGTTTTAATTTCAATTTTAATAGTAATTGTACTAATGCAAAAACCATTCATCAGGCATGTGCCAATTTTAATGTCAGTATTTCAACCTACATTATCAATAGTAATTCAATAGTAATTAGTACTCCGCCAACGCCAACTCAAGATATAAACAAAATATATGGTCAAATTAAGAAACTTGATGGTCTAAAATTTAAATCAAATGTATATATATTTTTTGATTGAATTTGTTTATATTTTGAGATGAATGCAATATGTTTCTTGGAACCTTCTATTTTTTTTTTTACAGAGAATCGGTCTAATCTTAAGTTTATAATTATGCTTGTTAGAATAGGAAAATATTTATTAAGATATGCATAAGTTTTATTATATTTGTTGAGAAAATATCTCATTAGGTTAGTTTATTCTAAGCCATATAATTTAGGGATTCAGTTTAGATTTAAATATATTCACTTGCCTACATATACCAAGGTAGGATCATAATATTGAGTATGTAAATATTCTATTTCGTATGTAAATATTCAATGTAAATATTCTATTTTGTTCATTATCAATAATATTTCTATTTTCTTCTTTCAAAAAATAATATTTCTATTTTCTTATTATTTTCTCCTATTATTCCCCCTAAATAACACAAATTCAACATGGAAAATATTTATTAAGATATGCATAAGTTTTATTATATTTGTTGAGAAAATATCCCATTAGGTTAGTTTATTCTAAGCCATATAATTTAGGGATTTAGTTTAGATTTAAATATATTCACTTGGCTATATATAATATTGAGTATGTAAATATTATACGTAAATATTGTATTTAGTTCATTATCAATAATATTTCTATTTCTTATTATTTTTTCCTATTCTTCTCCCTAAATACCACAAATTCAACATGGTATCAGAGCTCCCGATTTTTGGGACACGCTTCCGCATAAACCCTAACCGCCATTAGGATTTCCTTTTATTTTGTTCCATCATTATGGTTTTGTTTCTTTGATTTCTATTCTAACCTTATTTATGTTACCCTGACACCTTCGGTTTACGTGTCACTTTTACATGAATCCTTTAACTTTACCCACCGTTCAAGATTGATCGTTAGTCTCTATTGTTCTTTGTTTTGGTGGTCTTAATTTCCCGTTTGTGATACTTTAATCCGCGGTTCCCATTTGTGATGCTTTAATCCGCGGGTACCGTTTGTGATGCTTTAATCTGCGGGCTTCCTGTTTGTGATGCTTTAATCTGCGGGCTTCCCGTTTGTGATGCTTTTATCCGCGGGCTTCCCGTTTGTGATGCTTTAATCCGCAGGTTCCCGTTTGTGATGCTTTAATCCGCGGGTATTTTTACATAATTTGATACGGATTCATTACTTCGACCGCTGCTCTACTATTTCTTTGGTTGCTGCTCTTCATTGGATATGCTATCAAAGAATTTAATTTATTTTCAGGGTTAATTTTGTAACAAGCTTAAAGCTTAGGAAGCTTTAGCTTGAGGGGGAGTGTTAGAATAGGAAAATATTTTTTAAGATATGCATAAGTTTTATTATATTTGTTGAGAAAATATCTCATTAGGTTAGTTTATTCTAAGCCATATAATTTAGGGATTTAGTTTAGATTTAAATATATTCACTTAGCTATATATAATATTGCGTATGTAAATATTATACGTAAATATTGTATTTAGTTCATTATCAATAATATTTCTATTTCTTATTATTTTTTCCTATTCTTCTCCCTAAATACCACAAATTCAACCATGCTTTTACCAAAAAAATAAAAATAAACGCAAATTAATAATTATTCAAATTTCAAATTATTAAGTAAGCACATGTGATCATATATTGGGTTGTACTTATTTAGGAAAATTTCTAAAATCCTTTTAGATGTTTTAATGATAATAAACTGTAATAACTTGAGAATCATTCATGATTCTAATGTGTTTTGCTATCTAACATGGGTGAATATACCAAGAAAACGGGGTTTATGATTATGACATGAGATCAGAATCATTGATCATACTCATATGAGATTAGAAACATATGAGATCTTAAGCAATATGATTATGTACATGAGATCAGAAACAATAAAGATAAGAAACATACATCAATAACATGTTTCTCAAAATCAAGTTCTGAATCAAGATTAGAAGCATAATTTGTTATGTTTCGATAATTAAAAGCACTATTCAAATTGCAACAAGCTAGTTTATGAAACTTGCTAACCAAGATTGTCACAAAAGTTAAACATAACGTCTATATGATGACTTGGTACGCGACCAGCCGCATGTTTGTCCTTTATAGCTTCAAGTAAGGCTAAAGCTTCGCCTTCAATAACAGAATATCTCCCTTATATCATCAAATTCCATTTATATCAACATGAAGATTTAGCTATATAGGTTTATAGTTTAATAAATCCTAGTTCAGCATCCAAATCTAACTCTTCGAGTTTTTCTGCTATCAACAAGTTTCTCGCAGCATCAAGATTTACATCTACAATAGCCAACTTTGCTTTCAACCTCTCCTTTTCCAACTCTAGAGTTACCACATTATGCTTTAGCTTATCTACCTCCTTCAATTTATCCAAATAATTCTTCATGCGTAAGGCTGATTGAACATGAGGCTCTAGCCAAGCCAACTCAAAACCAAATGGTTGAAGTTCCTCCCAAAAAATTTGAAGATCCTTACAAGCTAAGTCATTCATATCTTTCGCCTTTCTGGTCTTAAGAAAATAAAGAACTCTTCCCAAAGCAGTGAAAGCCCATTCTCTAAACTTACAGCTTCTTTTCTTCTGGCAATCGATAAGCGAAGGGTGCATAGAACACACTTCTTCTAGTAATGGAATGAAGGCTTTTTCTATTTGTCCTAAACCCTTGAAATCCATAAGTTCGTTGGCGTTTTGGCCTTGACCTTCTTCTAGCTTTGACATTATGACTTCAACTTCCATATTTTTAGTTATGATCAAGGTTGTCAGAATCGAGAGTTTACGTTAACTCTTTTTGCCTAGGTAAAATCGAAACGTAAAATCGAAACGTAAAATCGTCGATTTTACCTCATATTAAAATAATATTAATTTTATATACATAACATGTATATATACTTATATAATACTATAATGCATTAATAATTTAAAATTTCAAAGCTAAAATATACTAAATCACCATAATAAAAGGTAATATTCATAAAAATTGGGTTTTTTTAAAAAAATTGTCATTTTTTTATTTTTTTTAAAAAAAGGTAAAATCGTCTCAAAGAGTTAAAACCATGGATTTTACACGATTTTGCTACGATTTTACACGATTTTAGAGATTTTACTACGAGTTAAATCGTGTAAAATCGTTCCAGATCACGATTTTACCAGAAAACGATTCTATCAGCGATTTAACTCGTTTTTGCTACCTAAAAACGTAAAAACTATGGTTTTTACGTTTTAAATCGCGATTTTAACAACCTTGGTTATGATTGATGCATGATTCACTGGATTTTCATATTTTGTCTTGTAAAATGAAACCTCTACACCGATAATACAAACATCGTTTACAAGAAATCCACTTTGAGGATCATGAAGAACAGTTGAAGACACCAATGATCTAATACCCCAGCCATTGGCACTTGCACTGAACTTTTGTTCAATCTCTGTGAAAAACATGTATCAAAAGTCAATTAAACTGCTTCTAATGAAGAACGAGACGCGTAAAAAGAAAGGAGTACTATAAAATCAGTTAAATACCGTCAGAGGTGATTGTTCTGTTGCTGTCAAACTGGTTAAATACAATCAACCTGAATTTCACATGTCTGCTCCATTTTTTAGACATATTAGCAGTTTGCACAGCTCTAAGAAAAATCGATAAGTCGCCTACATTGTCACCCGATTGATAAAGAAGAAACTTCCTAAAGCAAAACCGAAATCAGATCACAGGAAATTCTAACACGTACGTGCAAATGAAGTCATTCAAATACCATACCATGGATAGCCGCCTAGGACAAAAGGCTCGGAGTAAATTTCCTTTTTCAAGCAAGAGAAATTTTCAACCTTCCATGTAAATTTCGCAACACTAGATAGTTTATGCTCCATATCTCCAACCTTTGCTAGAACATGCAAAAAAATAAATAGAATGCAGTTATCCAAAAAAATAAACGCCATAGCTTTCACACACAAAATTGTCATAATCGAGAGTTTAACCAAACTCATTTTACATATGTGAAATCGATTCATACTTGCGATTTTCAACAACCTTGCTACTATAATACGATCTATATCAATATAAGTAATGAAATAGTTTCTAGATTTGACATTGACCTTCTGGTTTCAGCCGCGTAACTTCCACATCTATAAGCCTAGTTTGGCTTCCAAATGTTAAGCTAGCTGCTTGATTCATTGGTTTCTCATGGCTTGACCTACAAACAAAAACCTCCACACCAACAATACAAGCATCCTTCACAATAAACCCCTTGTTAGGATCATGTAGATCAGCTAAAGTCATCAATGATTCAAAACCCCATGAATCCTCACTTGCATTGAACTTGTGGTTAGATTCTGACAAATTCATGTATCAAGATTAGTCGCGCGTCAGAAAAAGAATGAATGCAGATAAAAGATACAGTAACAATCAAAACAATGCATGAAATGAGAGAGAGGATTCTCTCAATTTAAATTTCCTCAATTTCTTCAATCTCTACCCTTTAATTCACCTTTTTCCTCTTTTTCTTTTCTCTCTCCTCACACATCAATGGCTAAGATTCAACTAGTTTCCTAATGTAATGGAGAGAATCCATTCTCATGAAATGAATTGCTATGAAAGATATATTAGACTCTATGATGCCTAGGTACGCACGGGTATGGTATCCTATACGTGTGCGGGATGACATTTTTGAAAAATTTAAGGTACTTACAGAATATCAAAAAGATTATTTTTTGAGTGAAATTGTCAACAGCGTCTCTACTATTTTCATCAAAATTGAGAGAAATAATTATTTTGGTACGAAGTTTTTCCACCGCTAGCGGTGACTAATCTTTGCCGGGAAACCTGTGGGGCACACAAAGTGGGTTCTCCCCTTCCAACCAAATTTTCTCCATACGTATGAGCCATAAATCGAACCTCTGACCACATGCTTAAGGGGATCAATTCCCTTACCATTGGACCAATTTGTTGGTAATGTTACTACTTACATCCCTAAATAGACTCCATCCAAGACTAGTATCTTAATTAATAATATGAAAAAGATAATTTAGACGAATAATACCTTTTGAGATTGTCATGTTAGTATTGACCTGACTGAATACAAACAACTTAAATTTAACATGTCTGCTCCATCCCTCAGACATATTGGCATTTTGCATGGCTTCCAAATAAATTGATAAATTGTCATCTTCTTTAATGAGTTTGTTCCCTCTTGGAAACAAACTAATCCTCCTAAATCATAATTAACAAAATCAAATCAAAACAAACAAATGTTATAAATTGAATCAAAGAGCGGATATATAGTACGTACCATGGATAGCCGCTGAGAACAAAAGGCTCAGAGTAAACCTCCACGGTATTCAAGCAAGAGAAGTTCTCAACCTTCCATGTGAATTTCTCAAACTTATCAACAGTACTAGATTGTTTATGCTCCATTTCTACAAACTAATACATCAACAACAAATAACGTAAATAGACACAATGGCCAGCAAAATTACTAGCTAGTAGTACTATCAAAGAGAATACATAAAAAATGTTTGGATGGCAAAGAAAATACATAAATAAATAATCCCTTCGTGTAAGTAAAAAATAAAAAATCATGCTTATTAAGAAACTCTAAATTTTACCAAAGCAAACAATTAAGTTTCCAAAATTACTCTTGGTCATTTTAAAAACAAGATACTCTTAGAGTAATAATTACTCATATAGAGTTATTGGAAACCGAAAAATTGCATTGAGAAAAAAAAGGTAGTACTCCAAACACTAATTACAAGAAGGGTATTTTTGTAACAATACAAATAAAAATGATGTCTTTTGCTTACATTTTGGGACAAAAAAATGAGAGAACTTTTGCTTACATATAGGGACGGAGGGAGCAAATACTAAAGTACAAAATGATTGCATTACATTACGAATTACTAGCGGTAAGAGGCGGCTTCTATGGTGAGCAACTCCATCATATAGCTCACCGGTGCAACAATTAATAATGAATCTGAGTCATTCATATTTAAGAATACATCATACATCTATAACACCTAATTATTTTTTATTCCCCTCACATGAATACTAGTCATTTTAATTTTATTAATCAAACATTTTATTTTCACAAAATAAATTCAGCATTAAATTAAGAGGTAAAATTAAACTATAAATTACTTTTTCCGGTTTTTTTTATAAGGAACATTTTGGAAGAAAAAAAATTGGTTTATTTGAAGTCGAAACTTTTTTCCCCAAAATAACTGGGAACATTTTTTTTCGATAAAAAATAGAAAAACATTTTCCAAAAAAAATCGGAAACTTTTTTCGGGAAAAAATCAGGAACTTTTTTTCCAAAATAAAATATCAGATCTTTTTTCCCCAAAAAAGATTAGAAATTTTTTTCGGACCGAAATCAAAACTTTATTCCAAAAAATAATCGGGAACATTTTTTGAAAAAAATCGAAAACTTTTTCGCAAAAAAAGATAAAAAACTTTCTTCCCAAAAAAACTGGAATTTTTTTCTAAATAAAATATCATATTTTTTTTCTCGAAAAAAACCGAATACTTTTTTTCCATGATTAAAAATAGCTATGTATCTTCATTTAAATTGGGTAGTAATTTGTCATATGAAAATAATTTAGGAGAAAGAGAAGAAAAATTAACAACAAAAAATAATTGTGTGTGGATAGCACATGATTTGATCCATATAACCTCATCATCTAATGGTTATAACAACAAACCACCGGTGAGAGACATGAGTTGCTCTCTCACCCTAGCATCAGCCGCGGTAAGATTGCATTACAATTATTGACTACCAGTGATGAAGAGCGATGCAGCTCTCGAGGAAGGCACAACTTTCAAAAAGAAAGTGTGTGAGAGAGGGAAAAAAAATTATTGTATTTTTTCCGTGCCATAATATTCCCTCTAGTCTTACATATTAGAAAAATTACTTTTTTAATTCATTCTGAAATAAATATATTTAGAAAATAATATAGTCTAAATACATTAATTTTATAATGAATGTAAAAAGGAAAAATTTTCTTATATATAAAATCGAAGAGAGTATAAATCATTTTGACGCATTTACAAAATTGTTTTTCATTTATAATAGGAAAAAAAATTAATTGAAGTACTAAAAGAAGAGAAAGTAATAAATAGAATTAAATACATCAGCTAATTTTCGAACCGGTTGATGAGTGGCATCATTATGCAGCCATCATCAGAAATATCAAAGAGATCCTGAATAGGAATTGGCAGGTCGTCATTCTCCATACTTACCGTGAAGGAAATGCCTGTGCTGACTTTCTAGCAAAGTACGGTGCCCGCAATAATAGAGGATTCACCTCCATAGCTGTTCCGCCGGCTGGTTTAAATCTTTGCCTTCTAGCTGATGCTAGTGGTGTTTATTTTTCTAGATAACCTTGCTTAGTCTTTCTTTTGTTTTCTTTTACCTTCTTGTACCAAAAAGTACCTTATAATTTGATACAAATTTTTTTCTTAAAGTTATAATTTGGTAATTCAATCCATTATAACTTAATTTTTTTCTCAACTTTATCCCCATTGTCTTTATAAAAAAAGTTTAAATATTATTTAAATAAACATGTACTATTTTTTATGTTATTAATATTAATACATGGTAATTCAACCAATAATTTTATTTTTTTATTTTTGACAAAAAATACAAATTTAATCAGTTAATTAATAATAAAAGTTAAAAAATTTAATTTCAAATATAATCAATTTTATAAACATGATTATATTATGTCTACTTTTTAAGAACTTAGACAAATTAAAATCAATTCTATTAATCTAAAATTAATTATGACTACTTGATTGAGAGAAAATAGTCCAAATTGATTTATCTTTTCTATTTTCTTTTTTCTCTTTCCTATTTCTCTCAAACTAAACAGTAACACATCAAGGTGTGAAGTGACTATTGATTGTTATGGAGTGTTACAGACTTGCGGTGCACGGGGAACCGATTTGTAGCCCAAATTGGTCTCTCTTTTAGGTAATAATTACAGTTGTTATAGGTCTGAAGACTCTGAGTGCTGCAGACTGCAGTGCATGTCAATTGGAACCAAAACTAGAAGAAGTTGAGTTGGCATATCTAATTTAAGATTTTATTTTTACAAACTAAAATTTAAACACAATTCAAGTAAAATATATTTTCTCATTTTCTCTCCTAGCAAGCAAAGCATTAGATACACATATATAAAAGAGAAAAAAAAAATTAAATAATTTAATTTAATCACATTATCTAACATTAATTAATTATCTTTAATTTTTTAAAATTTTGTGTGTGTCCAACTGATAGAAGATTATATCTAATTAATTAAATAATTATTACTACCTCCGTCTCATTTTTATAAGAGCTATATTTTGAAAAAAAATGGCACTATTTATTTATCTTGTTTTGACCATATTTTTTTAATAATATATAGATATACAGTCTTCTGATAGGTGGCAGTGGAGGCCGGACCCTGATATAGGCTACACTGTCCGATGAGCATATCATCTCTTGACTTCCCAGGATCCGACGTCTACGGATGCTGCAGCGATGCTCGTTTGGCATCCTCATGTTCCGCTGAAGGTCTCCATCTTTGCCTGGCGTCTATTGCGTGACAGGTTGCCCACAAAAGCAAACCTGGTCACTCGTGGCATCTTACCTATAGCAGCTCATATGTGTGTATCTGGGTGTGACGAGGTGGAGTCGGCTCATCACTTATTCATCTCTTGCAGAATGTTTGGTTCTCTTTGGACTCTTGTGCATTCGTGGATTGGCACTCCGGAGGTGGCGTCCACTTCTCTCAGAGATCATCTTGTTCAGTTTACATCTTCAGCAGGTGGTTCCCGGTCGCGTCGTTCCTTCATGCAGCTCATTTGGCTTGCGTGCGCGTGGGTGGTGTGGACAGAGAGGAATCACAGGTTGTTCCGTGGCTTAGCGAGCTCTCCTATTCAGTTGTTGGACAAGATCAAACTTTTCTCTTTTAGGTGGTTGAAGGCGACCAATGTTAATTTAGCCTCCAACTGCCATAGCTGGTGGTCTAGTCCTTTGCTTTGTTTAGGCCTTGTATGATCTTATTGACTTTCAGTGACTATTTGTAAACTCTGGTAGCTCACTCGTGCACTCCTTGTGCTCGGGTGACTGTTTAATTTATATATCTCATTTTGGCTTCTTCAAAAAAAAAAAAAAATATATAGATATAAATATATACATATAAGATTTTGTTTGATTTGTTTTGATGAGTATTTTTAAAATATCAAATTTTTATAATTTTTACTAATAGAGAATTAAAGATATTTGTGATCAAAATTGTATATTGGCATACGTGCAGTAGTCAAACCAGTTCTTATATTTTGGGATAGTTAATTAAACTATTTCGGAATGAAATTTATATTGTTATTTGAGTATTGATTATATTATGTTATTTAGATTGGACTTTATGGTCTTTATGCCCATTTAGATTATGATCTATTTGAGCTACTCCCTCCGGTCCTTTTTAGATGAGACCATTCAAATTTTAGCTTCATTCAATAATTGATGTATTTTGTCTATATTATAGTTTAAAGAGTTTAATGGAGATGCACTGACGGTGTAAAATAGTTTTAGACGATCAGCCAATAAAAAACCATCATTTTGCCATGTCATATTAAGAATGTGGGGTGTAGTGGAGTGACGTGGCGGAAAATAAGGTTAGTATTGGTTGACTGTGTAAAATTATTTTACACTATAGGTGCATATACATTTTAAATATATTCATTATTGAATGAAGAGAAATGATATAGAACAGGGACACACTCTTTGACGGGACCGGTTATCCTGCATAAACATTTTATATGCAGCGTGCATAAACCTGTTATTTGCACCCCTTCCATTCCGTTATACACCCCCCCCCCCCACCCAGTCCACTTAAATCCGGTTACTGTGCACAACCCAAAGACAGTTGCTTGGCGCATCCCCCAGTTGCTTCGCGCGCCCCCATATACTACCCCATTACTTGTGCACCCCCATTTGCTTAGCGCACCCCGCAGTTTTTTTTTTTTTTTCCTTTTTCTCCCTAGATTTACTTATTATATTTACTTATTGAAAAAACTTATTATATTTATAATTTATATATACACCAACTTGTTTGTAATTTATTTATTTTTATTATATAAAAACTAGTTTTGTGTTTAAAAATAAATTATGTGTTTAATTAAATAATTATGTCATAGTAAATGAATTTTAATTTATGCGGTTTCCAATTAAATAATAACTTTTGTTCCTTTGAATTATATATTATAAGAATCCATTTTTTTCGTCATATACCCTCTCGAAGCCCAACATAATAATCAATGGTTCATGTATAACATCTTGAAACCAAATAACAAGACTAATGGTTTCAATGTATAACGCTATGAAACCATTTAACTAGAATAATGGTTTCAGTGTATAACGCTATGAAACCATTTAACTGGACTAATGATTTCAGTGTATAACATCTTGAAACCAAAGTAGCCCTCTTATGGTTTCTAATAAAATATCCATATTTAGTGGCTTAATGGTTTCACTAGTGTTGTATGTGAAACCAAAGTAGCTCTCTTATGGTTTTAGTGTATAACGCTATGAAACCATTTAACTAGACTAATGGTTTCAGTGTATAACATCTTGAAACCAAAGTAGCCCTCTTATGGTTTCTAATAAAATATCCATATTTAGTTGTTTAATGGTTTCACTAGTGTTGTATGTGAAACCAAAGTAGCTCTCTTATGGTTTCCAATAAAATATTCATATTTAATTTAACATAAATATTATAACTGAAACCATAAGGTGGCTTAATGGTTTCACTAGTGTTGTATGTGAAACCACAGTAGCTCTCTTATGGTTTACAATAAAATGATTTTCAAAATAACATAATGATTTTCAAAATAACATTGCATAAATAATCAATGAAGCAGTAGCTCTCTTATGGTTTCCAATAAAATGATTTTCAAAAATAACATAATGATTTTCAAAATAACATTGCATAAATAACCAATGATTTTGTAACAAAATAATATGGGTAAAAATTCGTGGGGGTGCGCAAAGTAATATGGAGGGTGCGTAAAGTAATATGGAGGGTGCGTAAAGTAATCTAGGTGCACAAAGCAACTCGGGGGGTGCGCTGGAAAATTTGGGTGCAAACATAAAAAACTAGGTGTAAGTGTAAAACTGGGTAAAAAATAAAACCAACAAAAAAAAAGGAACTGGGCTTTCAGGCCCAGTAGGCTGAAAATAAAAACAGAATGCGTGTGCCATCAGCAGAAAGGGGGGGTGGATAGCGAGTCATTTGGGGGGCTGGGGGGCGCGCGCGAGAAACTTCTGGGGGGCACGCGAGAAATTCTGATGCTTATGCACCATGCATAAAGGGGGCCTTATGCATAATAACCTTGGCCCTCTTTGACACACTCCTTTTAACATACCCTCTATTATTGGGCCACATCATCTAATTTTTTCTATCCATTACTCCTGTTTACCGGCTATTCACGTTCATTGCAATTTTTATTTTATTTATTTTTAATTATTACTTTTTGAAACGCCATCATATTCTGGGTTTTGCAATCTAGTCTTTCGACTTCCCCTTTCCTTGTAACATGAACTTTCCCCATTCTAAAGAGCTCTTGTTTTTGCAAACCCATTTGGCCATAATATGCCCAGATTTATTTTCTCTTGCGCACTTGAACTTTTTTTTTTTGAAATGGGTTTGCGCACTTGAACTTTTAAAAATGTTAATTTTCTTACTTTTGAAATCAGGTAGATGTGATGAATGCATCACTGGTTTTTTAAATTGACACCATAATTGTTTGGCGGTTATGAAGAATTGATAAAATATTCAATATGTTTTACATTTTAATAAATTTATTTCAACATTTACAATCATAACACAAGTATGCAAATCAGAATGGATCCTCTCAATTTATTTTTCCTCAATTTTTTTTAATTTTTACATCTCAACCATCCATCAACTTTTTTTAATTTCTTTTCCATTTAAATATTACTTTATATTTCTAATCTAATGGTCTAAAAATCAACATTATTTCCTCAAATTTTTTTCAAATTGAGAGAACCCTTTCTCGCAAATCAGGATTTAGATCCTCTCCAATTAGGAAAATTCTTCAATAGGTACAAATACAAATAATAGGTGTTAGATACACTCACACAAACTAAAAGAATTAAAGAGAAAATAAGTAAAATAAAGTTGATTGATATGGCTATATTATTTTTATTTTAAATTTTTGAATTGGTGTGTGGGTGCCCAAATATATTTTATTTGGGTTTGTGCCTATACAAGTCTTTCTCCTCCAATTATTCTCTCATGTTTTCTCTCTAATTGTTAATCTAATGGTTCACAAATGAAAATGATATTTTTTCTCTCTCTTCTCAAGTGTTTTCTTGTAAACCATTAGATTAACAATTGGAGAGAAAACATAAGAGAATAATTGGAGAGGATCCAAATCCCGCAAATCACACAGTTCCTCCAACAATATTTGTCTCTTGATCCTAATCGAACTCTAATCGAATTCACCATTTCTAGGTTGCAACGCAAGATCTCATTTTTAATTCTGCAACGAACTTCACAAATTCCCCACATAGCATTTAGAAAATTAAATGAAAAAGGGAAAAACACTAACCGGTTTGTGAGTTTTGGTTGCACCGAGTTTTGGGTTTTAAAAATAGGATGATGTGGCCCAATAATAGAATAGAGAGTGTGTCAAAAGGAGTGTGTTTGTGAGTGTGCCAAAATACTCCCTCTTGTCTTAATATTTCCTTTGAATGAATTTAAAAAACTCTTATAAAAAAGACTAGAGGGAGTATTATATATGTAAGTATTTTGGCACACTTTAGATGCAATGAATGAAATGAAATGTTTTTATTTATCTTTTATTAATTTATTGCTTTTCTTTATTTTTTCCTTAGGTTAGTTTGTAGCTCTCTAACAGAGAAGAATATGTTGGATCCTTGTATTGAATCAACTATTGGATGTGGAAACTGGAAACCCACACTTGGGGGAGATTAGTTGGATTTTAAGTGAGTGATTAAATCGCACATCGACTATGAATGGGAAGAATATGTTGGATCCTGATATTTGATCAATCATATAATGTGAAAACTCATACTTGGGGTGGACCTAGTTGGATTCCAAGTGTGAGTGGTTAAATCGTACATCGACTATAAATGAGAATAATGTGTTGGATGCATAAGAGATGCGGCCAATGTACATAATGCGTTAAGGTTTTGGTTGGAGATGTGACGTCTCCCTCTCTTGTAGTCTTAGAGCATTGACAGTTTGTTACTCATGGTGCTCTCTCTGACTGTCCAAAAAGTGGAATCAGAGTTGTGATTCGGCTTAGTGGTGGAACCCTGATATTAGATCAATTATAGGACATGAGAACTCACGCTTAGAATGTAGGAACTCACACTTAATTGTTTATGGATTTTTATTAAATACCATTAATTTTGATGGGTCTCAATGACATATCAAATGATTTTCAATGTCTTTTAAAAAAATTATAGATGATCTATATAATATAACATTTTAATCCAACAATAAAATTTATATTTGTTATGATATTTTTTTCAAAGTTAGCAAGTTATGTTTGTCATGCTACAAGATTCTCTCCGCAACATTAGGCATCCATACTCATCTCTCTGTATACATAGTTCTGACTTGCTATTTTAAAACTTATCATTGTAATAATGCATAAATATGGACATAGTTATATACCTAGTTTAACCTTTTTTTAAAATGTTTTACTTTACAACATGGATATACATATTTTATTACTTACGTACAAATTTTAATAATTTCAAAGCTTATCATTGCAATCTTATTCTCATGAGCCAATAAATTTATATGCAAATTGTGTAAATAGAATACATTTATTTTGACATATTGAATTATTTTTTATGCAAATTATTCTTTTATTACAATCAGAAAACTAACATAATTTGATCTGTCTTTTAAAATTAGATTAGATTCCTACGGGAGAGTCAAAATCAAATTTCAAAACCAAGGAATTAGTCTTGTTACATCAAGAAACTAATATATATTTATTTTTTGGTAAATAGATGACCTAAGTCCAAAGAAATATAACAACTTAATCAATTGAGGAATTGAACTTCTTTTTCAAAAAAAAGAAAATTGACCGATATAAATTGGACAATGCTCATAAATATCAGCGTACTACTACTTTTAGATCTCGTAGATACTAGCAGGGTCCTCCATATTATAATATGTTGGAGAACATTAATGTTGATGTGATTATAAATAATTTTGCATATCAAAATGCTCGAAGAAATAACTTCTTATGAATTTTCAAATAAAGATAAATTTTTATTGTCAAAAAAAAAAAAAATAAAGAGAAATTTTTTGATATTTTGTGAAATGATTTTGATATTATGTATTAAGATGGGGTGGGGTGAGTAGCTTAGCTAAACTAATTTGAACTAAGTAGTTGTAGAGTTAAAGGTCTCAGGTTCGAGTTATAGTAAAATTTACTTCATCCGATTCTTTTTATAAGAAACAATTTACTTTTTATATTCATTAAATAATTGATGTATTTGGTCTATATTATAACTTAAATACGTTTATGGTTGAATGAATCTAAAAAGTCAACTATTTATTATAAAAAAGACCAGGGAGTATATTTCATAAAAAATTTCCACTTCTCAATCTACTTCTAATCCAAGGAGAATTTTCGAAATCACTTTGTAGTCACATTTTTTCCTCTCTTCCTAGATTTCTAGTGTCAACTAACCTTTGAGTCAATCTGAAACTTGATCCTGCGAAATCCTGGAGACCAAGCCTGCTACAAACCAACCAAAACTCCTCATATAATTTTGCAATGTACTTACCACCATAATCTCTCAGATATTTGGATTACCCCACAATCATTCTGTCGGTGATCCCCTTAAAGACCACCACGCTCGTTAACGCTTAGGAGGATTCCTTTTGATATTTTGGGCAGTTTTGCATTTGGAATTATTATTATTACACGAGTTTTGCGTTATTCGTGTGCCATGCAATGTGTTTTTTTTTTCTTCCGTAGTTTATTTTACTTTCAAGTAATGTTGTTTTTGTTTTACCCTCTGTGACACAGGGGTAAAATACACATCGAAAAAAACTATATTTTCAACGCAATGTAAGTAAACCACTAATGCTTAATTAGTACTAGTACTAGTGCATGTATGTTAATTAAGTTTCATTGAAACATTGATTATGCCAACTATAGATAGATTTTTAAACAAGTGGTAAGGGTTATGAAGCATAGATACTCTAAAATTGGTGTCGTATTTAAACCAAGATGTTTGATTTAAGTAGTTAATGAACTTTTTTTTAAGGCAAATTATTTGAAATAATCTAAGTTAAATTATTAATAGAAACAATTCTTAGACACATTTTACATACAACATTACCGAATTACGAATAAATATTGAATACTTCAAGGATACATTCGGGTACTCTAAAATTTTACAATAAGAGTTATGAAGTCTAGATACTCTAAAATTGAAGCCACCATACTACTTAAAATATAATGTTAATCCAATTCAGAACATGGTTCAGCTCTCCATTATCCATATGAGACCATATTCGTATGAACTTGTCAAACTAACATGTTTAAGCAAGTTATGTTGGTCGTGCTACATTATTCACTCCGTAACACTAGCCATAATTCTCTCTCTCTTTCTGTAGTTTTGACTTTTTATTTTAAATTATGTATTAGTATATCATTCTAATGCTGTCTTGTTATTCCAGCAATGCATACAATTATCTTTACTATGTAACTTTCATAAAATAAAATATAAAAATTCTATACCGATGAACAAAAGTAAACCAATTAATTTTCATTACTATTAATTCACTCTTAATTGTAGTTACAAAATTTCTTCCCCGGCTAATTTGTCTTTACCTATGTCATCAACTAGTATTTTATGTATTAATCATAATAATTAAGATCATAATCATACACAACTGTTATTCACCCACTCCATATAATTCATGGATCTTGTTCCCTTTTTTTTTTTCTCTTATAAACAATTTGTACATTAATTTGTAATTTAATTTGAACAAAAGGTGATGGCTCATGTGTGTGACAGAAAGATTAAAGCCATCAAGCCTCATAGAACCAGTTAAGTCAACTTTTCATTTTAAAATTTTATCTCTAAAACTTGTTTCTTACAAAAACATCAATTTGCTGTTAAGAGATACACATCAAATTATTGTACATATATATACAATAATATTGATCACCACCGCAAGAAATGCTAAATCGTTAAAATTAATTTTATACAATTAGAAGCTATAAGTCCAAAGTGGAAGGTGAGACATAACATGTTTAAACAAAAAGGAAATTTTTTGTATAATATCACTTGGCGTGTAATGGTCCATGATGTATTAATAAACCATATATTATATGGAAATAATTTTGAGTAACTAAATATTATTTATAAAATTATAATGACTAATTAAATATTATTTACTAAAACGGTCAAAAAAAAAATATTTGATTTTTCTTAATTTTTATTACTCATAATAATGAATATTTTAATGAAAGAATGTAAAAAATTAGTATAATATTTATAAACAATGAAAGGTTTTTTTTCTTCTTTGAATTTTTATTAGTAATGAAAATAGTAAAATAAAAATATCTATATCTATTAATAATACTGAATATTTTTATGGAAAAGATGTAAAAATTGAGTATAATGTTTATAAGAAATGAAATTGTATTTTTTTCTTATGAAATTATTTTCTCTAATAGTTGGAAAATATCTTCTATTTATGGAAATAATCTTTAATTTATTAATTTTGTGACTTTGGAAAATATACTTGTACTTTCAAATTTTGTGACTTTAGAAATTAATTTTCAATTTTATTTTCTTATAAAATGTTAATAAAAACTTATATGTTTGTTTAAATAGTATTCAAGATGTAAAATACAAAATTTTAATCAATTTTTACATAATTTTTATTTATTTATCTACAACATTCAAAATAAATTAAAAAAAATAAAAAGTTATTTCAACAACTAGTTTTATGTGAAAAATTACAACTGAACTGTGTAACTTTTTTTTAAGAAAATACAATAAATAGATAAAAAAGACTAATAATTTTACTAAACTAAACTTATTGAACTGCTAGAAATAAGTTAAAATAATGAAAGAAATTAATGATATACATTTTTATTTTATTTTTGAATCTACAAAATTAATTTACCAAAACCACTCACTAAAATAAAATTAATTAACATATTTGGTTCTAACATTTAACAACAAAGATAGAGACAGTTATAGTCTTTTTTTTTCTTTCTAATTTTTGTTGCTATTCCAACTTTTTCTAGTAGGGTAGTATTGGAGTTTACCATTACCATAATGCAAAAATGTAACATATACGACTTAATATCTAGTGATGCACATAGGAAAAAAATTAATTAATATATTAAATTTAAAATAAATATTTACAATTATTTTAAGACAAAACTATGTATTATACCTGTCAAATATTTTAATACAAATCTATGTACTACTGTATTATCTATCTATTGTTTTATAGAGGAAAGTAACATACTGTTTACAGTAAAATTTGGTAAACAAGCGCTAGTCTAAGTATTTTAAACTTGCGAGATTGACTAGAAATCTCAGGACAATTTTATGCTTGTTTTGTTAGAGAAAATAACTTAATGTTCATTAAAGTTTAACAAACATTTGATTTCTTAGTTTCGTTCGAAATTAAAGACAAAATATACTGATTTGAATCGCCTCAGAATCAATACATTTTAAAGAAGAATAACAATAAAAATGTAGATTTGCAGTAAATGAACTTGCATTAAAGATAAACTTGCGAATACAAATAAAAAATGGTTCACACACCGTACATTTTCCTCTGTGATTCCTTTCTTTCTTACGCTCGAGTACTCAGAATACTTAGAGAAATTTAGTAAACAGTTTTGCGACCCCTTTTTCCTTCTAAGCAACAGCTATATATATTTGAACTATTTCCTAACTGCCTTGATGATAACTGCCTCGATTGTCTGGACGCTCCAGATTTGATCTTCGTGCCCCACGTTCTTCAACCACGAAAACCGCTCCTCTTCGCGCTTAAACTTTGGGCTCATTTGTTTCGTTTACTTTTGGGCCTAATTCTTTTGGCCCAATAAAATGATCTCCTTCGAAGTTTAAACGAAAACTCTATTAAAGCCCAACTCAGCCCCAACTATTTCGCCTCAACACGAAGGATCGAAACATCGCTTTGTGAAATCGGAGCGTTACTTCGAATATTCTATCAGATGATTACTCCAATTCGATTTTTATTTTGGTATTACAATACCATTTCATTCCACTGACCTTTATGTTGGAATTGAAAATAAATATATGTATAAAAATCTAACCCAACAAATTGCCCCCCAAAAACGGCACTTTCGATTGAAACGCTTCGAATGAGATAGTGACGTTTTTGAAAAGACAGGTCATAAATGTTTCACGATTTCCAACGGCGGCGTCATCAGAGGTGAATCTTTCCTCCTTTCAAGTCACTTCCCCCATGATCATCATTACCTCCTAATTTTTCGTGAAAAGTGGCACACGTGGCAATCTAGGAAGTTGAAAAGAAAAAAGAGAAAACAATTTCTTAATTTTTCTGAATATTTTATTCCTTAACTTCTCTTTCAACTAGCTATAAATAGCCATTTTGTCTTCAGAACAAACCTTTCTCATTTCTTCACCATCATTTTCCTTTACCCATTTCTGAACTTAAGACTTCTTCTTCAACATCCCTTACTGTGTTTAACTTCTTCCTTCCCTCATCAATGGCGACGAGCTCTGGTACTAAAGATGCTCTACCTTTGGCCGGAAACTGGACCGACGGTGACTTGAAGCATCTCGGTCCTAACCGCGTTCCATGTCCGATTCCGAGACTGAAGAAAACTTGGGAAACTCAGGTAATGTTCCCTTACTCTCTCAACGGTCATATTTATGCTTTTGGTGGCCCTCAACCTGAAGGGAATAATCGGAACAACGATACCCTTAGCATCTTCCCAATTTATCAGCCTTGTGCCCCTAGAGTTTACATCAATGAACCCTATAACTTTAGCTTCATCAAAAAACCAAACCAGGTTTTTAGATCAGCCCCTTATGTAACTGATGCGTACAAGAACTGGTTAACCAGGGTCCAAAACGATTTCGGTGGCATATGGCAAAGCTATGGCATTTTTGACTTCGTTCAACTTTCCAAAATTAACGTCAAGTATAATCAGGAAATGCTTATAGCTGCTTTACATTTCTTCGAATCTGCAACCAACACCTTCCATTTCGAATGTGGAATGATGACTCCCACCCTTTTCGATGTTGCTGCCATCACTGGGTTATCACCTACTGGAGATGCTTATGATCCTACTCGACTTGCCCATCCTATTGACATTGGGTTAAAAAGCAAGACTTACTCGAAGTACATATCTGAACATTATGGAGAGGGTGAGGTTAGTGATGAAGAACATATAGCTTTCTTAGCCCTATGGCTTTCTCAACACGTGTTCTGCACTAAATCTCTCCAAGTAGCCAAGTGCTTCGTTGTCATGGCTAACCAGATACACGAAGGTCAACAGTTTGGACTCTCTCGACTCATCCTTGGATGTCTTTACGAATCGATGAGGTCTGCATGTGAGTTGATGAAGAAGACAGGAGATGGCTCTGTTTTCTTAGGTTATGGCCCTTTTTGATTATTACAATTGTGGTTAAATGCCACATTCCCTATAGAACTGGAGGTAATGCTTCCTGAGATGCATTACGAAGAATCTGGTAACCGTCAAATCGAAGGCACTAGGTTAGCCTTGATGGTCCCAAGACCTAGAGGTTGGAGCTATGATCAATCTTTTATCTTCTATCTTAAAGCCTTTCTCAACCTCCAAGAATTCAAACCTAGTTTCGCTCCCTTTCTCCATCGAACAGTTGGTCCACAGTGGTTCGTACATCCCCTTCCACCTTTAGAGGGTTATGCAGAAGAAATAACCAGTGTTTGGAAAGCCTATTTGACTCCAACTCTTCTCTCGTGCCGGTTTGGACCTTCTTCGAAAGATTTTGGACTAGTAGGCTACTTCCCAAATCTCGTTTCCAGACAATTTGGTCTTACTCAAATCTTACCCAAGAGCATCTATTCCTGTGAGAGGGAAATATGCTTAGGATATTACGGCATGACTGAACCCCATTTCCATGATTTTATGAATAAATTTCGAGGGAACCAATATGACTTCGTTCCTTTCCAATTCGAGTTTTCATATGCTACCACTAGAGAATTCACACAATGGTGGGAATTGCAATACTGTGCACATGTCGTCAGTGAATCACTTTTACTTGAATCTATTAAGAATGGCTTTGAGGAATCCATTTTGAACAAAATCAAATCGAAGTTGAACAAAAGAGGTAACTTTCTTCCTTCTTTATTACTTCCTTTTAACTTCAAAATTCATACCCAACTTATGTATTTATCTTTCAGGAAGTAAATCGAATGTGGCTTCGAACACTTCCAATCAACCTCCTGTTTTAAAAGTCAAAGCAGAACCAGGAGTAAGTTTTTCTTCTTTCTCTCGTTATATATATATATAACCTTCACAACAAATAACCATTCTCTATGCCCTTTTCCAGGTGGTTGTTGATAAGAAGAAGAAGAAGACAAATCCTTCCACTGCAGGTGCTTCGAAAGCGCCTACCAAGGTTCCAATCATTGACCTTTCTGATAATACAAAGGTATATAACTTTAAATTCTTAGGTTCCATTTGTCATCCTTTCTTTATTCGATGCTTCTTGCCTAACAAAATATTCTGCAGAGCGAATCCGTTAAAGATGATACAATTGTGGCTCCTTCTCAAGTTTTCGTGGAGAAGAGAAGCAAGAAAAGGCATGAAGCAGATGCTTCAATCTCAACCCCACAGACTCAAGCAACAACTGTTTTTGAAGATAAAAACAAAAATGTCCAAGAGAAAGAAAAGCCCAAACCTAGCAGCACTCATATCAGTGAAGATACAGATGATAATCCTCCACAAACCACACCTAAGGTCATCAGCGAAGAAGAACGAAGTGAAAAGAAAAAGCAAAAGAAAAGGAAGATCAAGAAGACTTCGACTTCTGGTGACGATCACCAGGTTGATCATTCCAATGCCGGTGCTGATAAGGCTTCTTCCCCCAAAAGGCAAAGGACTGTGTCTGAAAGTCACAAGCCAGTAAGTTTTTTTTTTTTTTTTTTTTTTTACCTTCCTTTCAACACATTTGGTGAAAATGACTCACTCTTATATTTATATATTTTTGTTCATCTATCCTGCAGGCTGTAACTCCACCCCTAGAGACCGTTTTCGAAGATATTTCTCCTGACAAGATGGTGCAAGGCATTGTTAAAGAGCTTAACCAAGAGCATCAAAAATCTCGTCTCGAGAAGTCTCCTACTCCTGAGGGTAAGGATGAGCCTAAACCGGATAGCTCGAACCCTCCTCTATATGAGAACCTGACTTCGAGCCAAACAGGACCTCAAAGAACATCAGAATTCGAGCAAACTAACCCAGAAGTAGGTGATCAGGCCAATTTGGATCCTCCACAAGCTGAAGAACCTAATGCTGAAGATGATGGTGTTAGTGACAACGTTAACAACCAAGCCAATTCGCACTTTGAAGAAGAGCACTCTACCACCAACACGCACCCTAGTCCACATGTAGAGACACATGATGATCATGTGATGGACACTGATGAGTTTTTAAACTCTAGCTCCGACTATGATCACTCGAATGCCAACGCTGGGGGTTCCCATGTTGATGAAGGGGATTCAGCTTTGAAACCTGCACCATTTTATTTACCTCCAGAAATCTTAAAGGGGTTGAAGAATTTAACCCCAGATGAAGCCCTTGACAAACTCCTCTCGAACCCAAATGCTCCTATTTCTGCTTCCTTAGGGCAGGGTCAAACTACTCAGCAAGAGCAAGATGAGCACGAAGCCAGATTCCGTCGAGAGATAATTGAAGGTGACATGTTTGATCTGTTGGAAAGAGATCCCTCTCTTTATGTCAACATTAAAGCTCTCCTCAGCAAGCTCCAAACTCCCCGAACCAACGAAGAGCTCTTCGTTCTAGCTAACCAGGCTGAAGCATTGTTGGAGCAATATTCAAAACATTTTGATCAATTGCAGCTTAACTCCCAGGCCCAACATGCCAAGCTGAAGCTTAGGGATCAACACTTTGCGCAAGCTAAACAGCGCAATGATGAAGCCAACACAATGAAAGCTGCATCTACTGGTGCCTTTTTGCAGATGTCTGCTTGTGAAGAAAATATTTCATGCTGGAAGGCAGAAATTCGAGAGCTCGAAAAGAAAATAGCTGAAGAAGAAACCAAAAGGGAAAGATTTGCTTCTCAAGCTGCTGCAGTATCCAGAGTTCGAATCGAAGAGCTAGCCCAAGATGGCCTCAAAGAATATAGCCAAGGATTATTGGCTAATCGAGACGCAGATCATTTGGCCAGTGAGAATGAAGTCCTGAGGCGCAAGCTTGTTAATTTTAAAGAACAGTATCAACACTTCAAGAACGCCAACAAGAAACTTGCTAGTTAAATCCTTCGATTTCTCTTTTGGATTTTTCTTTCTGATGTCAATTTTAGATGTAAAAATGGCTTTGTTTTTCTCGAATACGTTTTGTACTCTTTAGCCATTATTTGGATAATGCTTTATGTCATTTAGACATTTTTGTATGTTTAATGACAAATTGTCTTTTCACCATTTGAGCCTCAATTATGTTTCGAATCATTTAATGCCTACTATTTCTTTGCATGAGTAGTTTATATTTCTCTCAAATAGTCCACATTTATATTTTACTGTTCGTTGCTTAATGGTTCAGAGCGTTGGTTTTATAACTTTCCTCTTTTGCATCATTTCCAAGAACCACAGAAAAGCGAACAGTCAAAAATACCGTATCGAGACAGTCAAGTCAAAAATTGCTGACAACAAAGCTCATTAAATGAACTATCTTGACGACTTTTGTTGACCCAACCAACCCCAATGATACTATAAAAGAGTGGTCTTTCTCATCCTACCTATCCATGATAATTTAGTAAACTTACCAAAGAATCAAGTTATGGAGAAACCTGTTAGTAAGGATGCTTCAGGCTCCAAAGGTAAGGGCAAGAAAGGTGCAGAGCCTTGGCGTTGTGAAGAAAATAGGCTGCGCTATGAAAGGAACAAAGAAGAACTAATCTTAACCGAATCAGAAGAGGAAGAATTGGGCTCTGATCTGGAGGAATTTCTCTGGACACATGAGGAAAGGCTGGATGATTATCCTCCTGAGGTCCAGGAACTTGCTGACATAGCAATAGCCCTTTATAGGGGTAAGATAAAACCAGAGGATGTGAAGGTTCCCAAACCTAAACCTCAGCCTAAGTGAATTCGTACTTTCCTGATGTACCACAATATCCCTCTATTTCAATAAAACAATATCATCCTTCTTGCTTTTTGAATCGTGGCGAATTTTAATTATTGCCATTTTAATTATTGTTCTTTGTGCATTCCTTTTCGCTTCGAATAGAGTAGGATTATATTTATATATTTATTATTTTTTTTTTATATATATATTTCCCATCTATACAGCACATTATTCGAAACATCACTCTCTATGGCAAATTACTCTTTTGCCATTTGCACGTTGTTACAGCACATTAAAGTTTAGTCAAACCTTCCTAATTGATAGGACAAGACGGTTACTAACAGTTTGAATTTGATTCCCTGAAACAAACGTTTTCCAACGCATATCCTCTCAATTAAAACAAACGTTTCCCAATGCATATCCAATACGGTTAGTTGGGATCGTTCTTTGCCTTATTTATTGCGAGGGTTATTCTATTATAAATAGGCAGTGCCTTAGCCTTACTTTCCATCTCATATCGCAAACGCAAAGAAAAGAAAGAATACTCTTAAAAGCATGGCAGGCGAAGGGAAATCTCAAGTGAAGAAGAAGACTAAAGGCTCTTCTTCCAAAGTTAGAACTAGGCGAGTTCTTCCTCGAAAAGCAAAGGCTCCTCAACAGGTTCCACAACAACAACAACCTATATGTATTTCTTCTGATGAAATTGATGAGGATTGGGCTGAGTTTCTGAAAACTTATAAACCCTCTGATGAGGAATTTCTTGATAATTCCTTTGGTGAGGAACAATTTGATTCTCCTCCTTCTGAAGGGTTTGAAGTTGTGAAACCTCACAGCTCTCCTGTCTCTCCTTCTGATTTTGACGAAGATTACGTCGAATATCTGAAGACCTATCAGCCTCCTGACGAGTATGCCGATGATGAGCTACTTCCCTTTGTCATTCAGCAGCGTAGGTCAAAGGGAGCAAAGCCTTCGAAAGGCAAATCTATGCCAAAGTAGCTGGGACAATCTTGTCCGTAGAAATAAATTAGGATTGGCATTAGAGTCTGTTAGAGGCTAGTAGCTTAGCCTTTTTATGTTTTACAATTATCTTTTATTTTGATAAGGCTGTATGGACCTTTGTCCTTGAACCTAATGTGTTGGCAGCTTTATTTGCCATTTTAATTTAACGTATTTTTAATTTAACCTGGATCTATGTGTATCTCTTGCAATGTTGGTTTATATTTTTTCAAATATTTACCATTTATGTTTACTGAACGTTGTTCAGGGGTTAACTCTTGAATCTCATATGCGCCATTAGAAAACACTTGAACAATTTTGAATGGTCCTTCCCAATGTGGTGACCATTTTCCAAAAACTCTGTCTTTCCTATCCGTGGGCAGGATGACTTTCCAAACCAACTCTCCCACGTTAAAGGTTTTGCCTTTAACCTTCTTATTGTAAGCTTTAGCCACTCTAACTTTTTGTCTAATTAAAACGTCTAAAGCTTGCAATCTTTCTTCATCCAAATCAACCAACTCATCCATCATGAGGCTTTCATAATGTTCAATAGGAATTTCCATCTGTCTTTGTACCCTCATGGATTGCACCATGATTTCGACAGGTAACACAGCGTCATGACCATAAGTCAATCGAAACGGAGTTGAGTTTGTAGATTCTTTAGGAGAGTTTCTGCAGGCCCATAATACTTGATTCAAAGTATTATGCCAATTCCTTGGTTTCTGAGCAATATGCTTTTTAATCAAACCAATAATAATTTTATTGGCTGCCTCAACTTGACCATTTGCTTGTGCGTAATAGGGCGTTGATGTCAATAACTTAAAACCTGCTTCATTAGCAAAATTTTGCATTTTTTGCCGCAGCGTAGGTCAAAGGGAGCAAAGCCTTCGAAAGGCAAATCTATGCCAAAGTAGCTGGGACAATCTTGTCCGTAGAAATAAATTAGGATTGGCATTAGAGTCTGTTAGAGGCTAGTAGCTTAGCCTTTTTATGTTTTACAATTATCTTTTATTTTGATAAGGCTGTATGGACCTTTGTCCTTGAACCTAATGTGTTGGCAGCTTTATTTGCCATTTTAATTTAACGTATTTTTAATTTAACCTGGATCTATGTGTATCTCTTGCAATGTTGGTTTATATTTTTTCAAATATTTACCATTTATGTTTACTGAACGTTGTTCAGGGGTTAACTCTTGAATCTCATATGCGCCATTAGAAAACACTTGAACAATTTTGAATGGTCCTTCCCAATGTGGTGACCATTTTCCAAAAACTCTGTCTTTCCTATCCGTGGGCAGGATGACTTTCCAAACCAACTCTCCCACGTTAAAGGTTTTGCCTTTAACCTTCTTATTGTAAGCTTTAGCCACTCTAACTTTTTGTCTAATTAAAACGTCTAAAGCTTGCAATCTTTCTTCATCCAAATCAACCAACTCATCCATCATGAGGCTTTCATAATGTTCAATAGGAATTTCCATCTGTCTTTGTACCCTCATGGATTGCACCATGATTTCGACAGGTAACACAGCGTCATGACCATAAGTCAATCGAAACGGAGTTGAGTTTGTAGATTCTTTAGGAGAGTTTCTGCAGGCCCATAATACTTGATTCAAAGTATTATGCCAATTCCTTGGTTTCTGAGCAATATGCTTTTTAATCAAACCAATAATAATTTTATTGGCTGCCTCAACTTGACCATTTGCTTGTGCGTAATAGGGCGTTGATGTCAATAACTTAAAACCTGCTTCATTAGCAAAATTTTGCATTTTTTGCCCAACGAAAACTGTTCCTTGATCAGTGGTAATAGTTTCAGGTAATCCAAATCTATAAATAATATGATCTTGGATAAAACCAATCACAGTTTCTTGATCCACTTTTGTTAAAGCTACAGCCTCGATCCATTTTGTGAAATAATCAATTCCAACTAAAATGAAACGATGGTTTTTCGATGATGTAGGCCTAATTTCACCAATTATATCTAAAGCCCATCCTCTAAAAGGCCAAGGTTTAACTATCGAATGCAATTCACTTGCAGGAACATGTTGAATGCCTGTGTGTTTTTGACATTCTTGGCAGCCTTTAGCGAATTCTATACAATCCTTAAGCATTGAAGGCCAATAAAACCCTCTTCGAAACAATAACCATTTCATTTTGTGGCCTGCTTGATGAGCGCCACATGAACCACCATGTACGTTGGTAATGGCTAAAAATGCTTCATTTTCACCAAGGCATGTCAACAAAATCCCTTCAGGGGTTTTCTTGAATAACTCATTTCCAATAATGGTATAACTTAAGGCTTTGTATTTTATCTTCCTATCTGTGACTCCTGATGGATTTTCCAAATAATCTACAATTGGCTTTCTCCAATCAGAATCACTCAGATTGTCAATGACAAAAATTTCTGTTACGAAACTTTCGAAATGCATGTCAACATGTTGGAAATTGTCAAAATTTTCAAAATTTCCCTGAAAATCATGTTTATCTGCCCCCAAATGTTTTGGCATTGACAATTGTACATCAGAAGAATCGCTCGAGATCATTTTATCCTTGATTTCGATGAGCTCTTCGAACTCATCTTTTGACATCTTATAACCAGAAGCGATTTGTGCTAAATCGTTGGCCTCTTGATTTTCATTTCGAGGCACATGTTGAATAACATAAGACTCAAACTGTTTTAGCAAAGAAAAAGCAATCACAAAGTATTTCATTAAGTGCTCTTGGATGCATTTATACTCTTTTGTCAATTGCTTAATTACTAATTCAGAGTCTCCTCTTATTTTAATATGTCTTGCCCCCAAGTCTAGAAGAATTTCTAAACCTGTAATCAAAGCCTCATATTCAGCTTCGTTATTCGAACAAGACCCATTAATTTTGTACTTAAATTTTGTGGGAATTTTATTTGGTGAAAGTATAAAAACCCCAATTCCTGTACCATGTTTATGTCTAGATCCATCGAAATACAAACTCCAGGGTTCGATGTCAACAGACTCTATTGGAACTTCACTTACTGAATGATCAGCAAGAAAATCAGCCACTATTTGGCCTTTAACAGCTCTCAAAGGTTTGTATGTCAATGAGTATTCTGTTAGAGCCAATGCCCATTTTCCAATTCTACTATGTAAAATTGGTTTCAATAACATATGTTTAATAATATCAAAATGGGAATAAACATAAACTGGTTTTATATAATGCTTAAGTTTGGTACAAGAAAAATACAAACAAAGGCAGAGTTTTTCTATTACAGAATATCTAGTTTCAGCATCATTTAAAACTCTACTTAAATAATAAATGGCTTTTTCTTCACCATCTTCATCTTCTTGAGCAAGCATACTCCCAATGGTTGTATCTGATGCTGAAATATACAACTTCATTTCTTTGTTTCGAATTGGAGGCATTAGTGTAGGAGGATTTGACAAATAAGCCTTGATATCATCAAATGCCCTCTGTTGATCGAATCCCCAATGAAAAACCTCATCTTTCTTAAGCTTTAACAGTGGAGAGAAAGGATGTGCCTTTCCACTTAGATTCGAAATGAATCTTCTCAAGAAGTTAATTTTACCAAGCAAAGATTGAAGCTGTTTCTTCGTTGTTGGAGATTTTGTCTCCATGATAGCCTTTGTTTTATTCTGATTGATCTCTATGCCCTTTTTATGCACAACAAAACCAAGGAAATCTCCTGCATGTACACAAAAAGCACATTTTAGTGGATTCATTTTTAGTCCACATTTCCTCATTCTTTCAAATGACTTTCTAAGATGACTTAGATGATCATCAGAAGATGAAGACTTGACAACAATGTCATCAATGTATATTTGCATGAAAATTTCAATGAAATCATGGAAAATTGAATTCATTGCTCTTTGATACGTTGCCCCTGCATTTTTTAATCCAAAGGGCATCACTACCCATTCATAAGTGCCCAAAGCACCAGGGCAACGAAAGGCAGTTTTAGCAACATCATCTTCAGCTATAAAAATCTGATTATAACCAGAGTAGCCATCTAACATACTTAAATATTCATGGCCTGCTGCTGAATCAATTAACATTTCTGCTACAGGCATTGAATATTCATCTTTAGGTGTAGCATTATTTAAGTCCCTAAAATCTATACAAACTCTAAGTGAACCATTCTTTTTTATTACAGGAACTATATTAGCTAACCATTCAACATACCTGGCGGTTCGAATGAACTTGCACTTGAGCAACCTTTCAATTTCTGTCTTGATCTTTGTCATGATTTCTGGAGCGAACCTCCTTGGAAGCTGCTTCACAGGTTTTTTATCAGGTCGAAGAGGTAATCTGTGTTCGACCAATTCTCTGCTTAATCCTGGCATTTCATTGTAATCCCAAGCAAAGCAGTCTTTGTATTCCTTGAGCAATTCAACCAACTTTCCTTTCAACATTGGATTAATATTGGCGCTGATATAAGTTGGCCTTTTAATAGAGCCATTTCCAATATCAATCTCTTGTAAAGGATCTTGGGCCTGCATTTTTTGACTTGAACTAATTGGATCTTTTTCGAAACCCAAGGGTTCTTCGTCATAAATGCAATCCAATCTTTGGTTATTGCCAGCATTCGAAGCATTGGCACTTGTTGCCAATTTGTTTTCTACATTGTCATTGGCTTCAACAGCCATATCATCATTATTTTCAATAGCTTCAATAGCCATTTTTATTCTATTCTCGGCAGCATAAGCCGTAATCCTGCTCCATTCGGGGGACTTAAACATCAGCATTATTTTCGATGTCTTCCCAACCGGAAGCTGGTACAGGTGCATATCCCATTTGGGGTCCATCAACAGGCTCCCTCTCCCAACTGAAACCATGGGTAGGATGCAACTTAACAGAATGGTAAACACTATCAGGACTTACCATGTTTGGATTGAAGGCAGCATCTTGTTCTCCACATGGAGCAATATTTGCCAGATTTTTATCAAAGTTTTGCAAGGTCACTGTGCTCGAATCAGCCAAATAAGCACTTTGATCAGCCTCAATGTTTTCAACAAGGCCATCATCTCTCCACAAAATTAGCCTTTGGTGAAGGGACGAAGGAACAACACCAACCCCATGAATCCATTCTCTGCCTAACAGCAAGTTGTAGTTTGGCCTAGCAGCAATCACCATGAACAAAGTTTTCCTAATTGTGCTGCCCACACAAACCTCCAATTGTATAGCACCAAGGGAGTGGCCAGTTTTGCCCTCATAATTGGCTAAGACCACATTGTGAGAATGTAAGTCAGTGTCGAAAAGACCCAACTTCTTAAGCATGAAGTGAGGCATGATGTTAACTACAGCACCACCATCAACCAGGATTTTGTTAACCCCCACATCATTCACTTTGGCTTTAATAAATAGAGCTTTTAGATGGTTTCTCATCCCTCCATCTGGCCTTTCGAAGACAGCATCTTGTGCCTCTACGCAGCCATTCTCCATAACATAAAAACACACTGGCTTATGATTAGCCAATTCAAGAGCCTCGAACTCTTCTTCGACCTCCTCGATCTCTGTTGGAACATCATACTCCAGTGGTAAAACTGACACCACATTCACCAACACATCGAAATCAGACTCTTCATCTAAAAGATCATCATCTTCCATGAGATCCTCTTCTTTATCAGTATTCTCTTTATTTTCAGCATCTGACTCTTTTATAGGAGTTAGCTTTACCTTAGTTGGCCTTTCGACCATTTCAGCCTTTCCCTTATCATCAGATTTGCCCCCAGCCTTACTATCTTGAGCAGCCAGCTTCTTCCTACGCTGGAACCTACGCCATTGGGTTCGAGTCATGGGATTCTTACCCTTATAATTATTCCTATAACCATACTTGTTGGCTTCAGTTGCAGTTTGGGAGTTAGGTGGTTGAGCAACCACTTTCGAACCAACTTGTGGTTTCGAGCCAGCTGTCACCTTTGATTCAGCAAACACCTTCGAAGTTCCAGCAGTGAACTTCACATTGACGTTGCTAGAGCTTCCTTTCTCCATCCACTTCTTGTCGAAGGCCACATATTGGCCACTGACCCACTGGTTTGTAGGTGCTTTGTTGGATGGTTTGAAGGTTCTTTGAGGGCCAAGCCTCTGATGAACAGATAAGCCTTGATTGTGAGACTTACTCCAATCAATCTTCTGATATGGCCAGCTCTTCTTATTTGGTTTAGAACTTGGCCATTTTCTTTTGTGATCAGCATAAGGCAAAACTTTCTTCAGGTTTGTCACTGCCTCCTTATCACATACAGCACTGCAGCGAGGACATAGCATGACTTCAGCGTTGTTCAACTTACACCTATTGAGGAAATCTACTAATTCCTCTTCAGCAGCAGGGTAAGCCTCTTTCACCTTCTGGTCATACTCTCCCTCAGGTATGGCTTTGACAGCAGCAGCCACATCAGCTTCGCTGATCTCAACCATGTTGCAATCCAGTACATCAACCATGCTAGCATCAGCAGTTGATAGTGGATGAGTATCCACTTTCATTGGTGGCTTAGTTTTTTCAGCAAACTTAAGCCTTCCTTCGTTCAATGCGCGTTGAACCAAATCCCTGAAAAGAACACATTGGTGAGTTTTATGGCCTAAATAATTGTGAAATTTACAATAGCCTCTTTTCTTTCTTTGTTCAATAGGAGGTATTTTTAAATCTTTTTGAACAACTATTTGACCATCAGATACCAACAAATCAAAAATTTCATCACATTTAGTAATATCAAAAGAATAAGTTTTAGTAGCGTATTTCTCATTTTTAGGTTCGACAGGATTTTTTCCATTCGAAGGCCTCAACAATTTACAAATATAAGGAGGCCCTGGTTTTAATTCTGCCACATTGATATCACTATCATCAACATCTACATACTCATCTTCAGTTTCATATCCAAAATCATTATCATAAGAATCTAAAAAAGCAACATCTTTCTTTTTGTGAAACTTAGAGTTTCTGGCTTTTTCAGCTTTTAATCTTTCGATTTGCCTAACTCTATCAGCCAATTGAGACATGTCTCGAAGATATTGAGTATCTAGTTTTTTCCTAATCGAATAGTCTAGACCACCTGCAGCCATTTCGACTAGTTCATGTTCAGGCACTGATGTAAAGCATCGAGCCTTTAATAATCTAAACCTATTCAAATAATCATCAACAGTTTCTTGTGTTTTTCTTTTAACACTAGCCAATTCTTTGAGACTTATCTTAGTTTGGCCCATGTAAAACTGTTCATGAAACAACCTCTCTAACTGAGTCCAGTTATGGATCGAATTAGGAGGCAAAGTTGTAAACCAAGTGAAAGCATTTTTGGTTAATGAATTAGGAAAATATTTCATTCGTAGGTTTTCATTATTTGCCAAATTTCCAGACTCTGCTAAGTATCTAGCAATGTGTTCAACAGTTGACTCATTAGTATCTCCTGCAAACTTAGTGTATTTTGGAACCTTCCAACCTCTAGGTAACTCTGTTTGCAACACATATTCAGACAATGCAGAAACAAAGTTTGGCCTTCGAGTACCAGTGTTAAGGCCATTTTGGTTCAGAATAGTTTCGACTAAAGTTGCTAAGTTGTTAGGTGCAGCGAAATTGTTATTATTCTGAACATTTCGAACCACATCATCAGGGTCTTGATTCCTTCGAACCATTACCACTGGAGGAGGTTGGTTAACCTCATTTTGATATTGGTATTCCTCTTGACCTATTGGCACCGGCTCTTGCTGTTGTGTAACTTGAGGAATTACATGTGGTGGCCTTGGATTAAAAGGAGTAGCAGACATAGCAGGTAAAATCATTTGTGGTGCCACATAATTAACCCTAGGCTGAGTTTGAGGGGCTGGAGTGCCAAAAAAGTCAGCAATTCGACCCATTTGATAGGCTAACATTTGGTAACTGTCATTGGTATTTTGGATCAAAGGGTTGAAGACAGTTCCAATTTGTTGTGTTAAGAGGTTAACCATATCATGGTTACTTTCATCCATTTGTTGTCTTAAAGACAACACAGATGCAGTAGTTAAAGGCGTTGGGGTGACTCTAGGGGTAGTATATCTCTCAGGTTCAGAAGTGGGTATTGAAGCGAAACCTTGAGTAGGTGTTGGTATAAAACCATATAAAGGATTTGTGACCATAGGCCTCGAACTACCCGTGACTGAGTGAAACGCCATGGTTGTAATTGGTATGGTAGTTCCGGGAATATATCCAGAACCACTTGGGCTAGGAATTGGCGGAGTAGTTGTAATACTCGACGCGTTCGAATCTGGAGGGGGAGAAGAACCACCCTCACTGCTCGAAGAACTTATAGCTTGACTGGAAGTAGACCCATGCATTTGATGAGTTCTAGCCATAACCGCTGATGGCAGTTACTAACACAGAAAAACTTAATTTACAGAAACAAAGCACAAAACCAGTCCCACTGGGCGTGCCAATTTGTTTACAGTAAAATTTGGTAAACAAGCGCTAGTCTAAGTATTTTAAACTTGCGAGATTGACTAGAAATCTCAGGACAATTTTATGCTTGTTTTGTTAGAGAAAATAACTTAATGTTCATTAAAGTTTAACAAACATTTGATTTCTTAGTTTCGTTCGAAATTAAAGACAAAATATACTGATTTGAATCGCCTCAGAATCAATACATTTTAAAGAAGAATAACAATAAAAATGTAGATTTGCAGTAAATGAACTTGCATTAAAGATAAACTTGCGAATACAAATAAAAAATGGTTCACACACCGTACATTTTCCTCTGTGATTCCTTTCTTTCTTACGCTCGAGTACTCAGAATACTTAGAGAAATTTAGTAAACAGTTTTGCGACCCCTTTTTCCTTCTAAGCAACAGCTATATATATTTGAACTATTTCCTAACTGCCTTGATGATAACTGCCTCGATTGTCTGGACGCTCCAGATTTGATCTTCGTGCCCCACGTTCTTCAACCACGAAAACCGCTCCTCTTCGCGCTTAAACTTTGGGCTCATTTGTTTCGTTTACTTTTGGGCCTAATTCTTTTGGCCCAATAAAATGATCTCCTTCGAAGTTTAAACGAAAACTCTATTAAAGCCCAACTCAGCCCCAACTATTTCGCCTCAACACGAAGGATCGAAACATCGCTTTGTGAAATCGGAGCGTTACTTCGAATATTCTATCAGATGATTACTCCAATTCGATTTTTATTTTGGTATTACAATACCATTTCATTCCACTGACCTTTATGTTGGAATTGAAAATAAATATATGTATAAAAATCTAACCCAACACATACCTAACTTAATTAACGAATTTTTTAAACACAATTGACATTATTACGCGAAAAAGTATATGATAAAAAAATTAACAAGACCTATTAGGATTACCTTGCACACCACGTGTTAGTGTGCTGCATGGACCAACTCTATGATTTGATCCTTTATTGTAACACAAACTTAGGACTATAAATAACTAGCCATTGTTTGTTATGGAAATCAAATGAAATAGCTTCTTACAAAAAAAGTGTCTAAGCTTTTTCATATCTATTGTGATTTTGGCAACAAAAATTTAAGATCTCTCTGCCAATTACATACATGAAAATGGGAAGCCAAAGTTGCTTTAAGGTTTTGATTATTTGTCTTATAGCAATAGTTGGAGCAACTCAAGCTCAGTTGCAGCTGGGTTTCTATGCTAAAAGCTGCCCAAAAGCTGAACAAATTGTTTTGAAGTATGTTCATGAACATATTCCAAATGCACCATCACTAGCAGCTGCACTCATTAGAGTACATTTTCATGACTGTTTTGTTAGGGTATGAACCTTGTTTTGTTTATGTTTGTCCTTTAATTTCATATATTCATATTCATTAAACATTCATACAAATATCATATGTGACAATGACACTCACATATTGACATTAGTAAAAATTTGAAAGAAAGGAAGAAAAATTAATTGTAACATATGTTTGTGTCATGTCATATGTCTTATATGGGATGGGATACACACTTTGTATCAGAAGTGTCAATGTTACGGAGTTAGGATATATGAAATGATAATTTTGTTATGAGTGTGGAATTAACATCTTTTATTTTAGGGATGTGATGCATCTGTTCTTTTGAACTCAACACAAAACAATCAAGCTGAAAAGAACTCTATTCCAAATCTTTCACTTAGAGGTTTTGATTTCATTGACGCAATAAAGAGTCTTGTTGAAGCTGAATGCCCCAATGTTGTTTCTTGTGCTGATATATTGACTTTGGCCGCTAGAGACTCTATTCATACCATTGTAAGTACTCATTTGTTTCATCCTTTATCTCTACACTTTCTTCCAACAAAACATGAACATTTTAGTCGTGTCAAATATTTTAATTTCGACAAAAACTAAAGGCGGAAAATAGTTCAATCAATAATTCAATCAATCTCATGTTATGTTGTTTACATGACTAGTTCAATATCCTTTGCTTTCTTGTGGAGAATATATATATAAATAACTAATTTGTTTATTCTACCATGATTGACATGGATTTGCAGGGTGGACCTTTTTGGAATGTACCAACTGGTCGAAGGGATGGTGTCATATCTAAAGCATCAGATGTATTTCTTACCCTTCCAGCTCCATTTCACAACCTCACCACTCTCCTAACACTCTTTGGCAATGTTGGACTTGATGCAACTGATTTGGTCTTGCTTTCTGGTATACCGAATTCTAAACACAAATTTAGTTCCTTCATTATTATACGTTTCTATCAGTAAATTAGTGACAGACACAGACATTAGATACAATATTAACCCTTACATACATATATCGGCAATAATTTAAGAGTAATTAAAATTAATTGAACAAAAGATAATTTAAAAAAATAGTTAGAACATGGGGACTTATTTTAGCCTTTGGCGGCTTTTTTCTCCAAAATTTTGGGCTTGCATAAATTGATAGCTCTAGCCATCTGTGTCGATATAATGTTAATGTTGGACACTGAAACATGTTTGGCATGCTTTTTTAATCAAAAGTATCAAAGCTACATACTTTTTAAGCATGATGAAATTGTTGTTTCATCTAATCTAATCGCGCGCAAAAACTTTAATTCTTTCAGGAGCACACACAATCGGTATTACACATTGCGGACCCGCAACAGTATCAAACCGGTTGTATAATTTTACCGGCAAGGGTGATCAAGATCCAGATCTAGACAGCGCATATGCTAAAAATTTGAAAACCAATAAGTGTAAGAGTATCAATGATCAAACCACAATTCTTGAAATGGACCCCGGAAGTCGCAATACATTTGATCTTGGCTATTACAAGCAACTAGTTAAGAGAAGGGGTTTGTTCCAATCAGATGTTGCATTGCTTAAAAGCTCTACAACAAGATCTATTGTTGCACAACAACTTCAATCAACTAAAAAATTCTTTGTTGAATTTGCTAAGTCTATGGAGAAAATGGGAAGAATTAATGTCAAGATTGGGACTGAAGGAGAGATTAGGAAGCAGTGTGCATTTGTTAATTAATATATGAGTATCTTATATGTATGTCAATTTTTCATTTATTTTTTTGTTGTTTATTTCATGTTAATGTTGTGGTGTCTTAATATTGAAGATAACCTATGATTTGGTTATTTTCCAAATGATATGGGAATAATCGATTAAGTGATTCCAAAGTTTTTTTTTTTTTTGTGACATGAAGCAGAATTGAGGGGGGCAGAAAATTTCTTGCTACACGATAAAATAAGGGGAAAATTGTCCTCCCTTAAGTTCAAAATGTATTTTTCCTATGATTGAAATAAGTGATTATTTATTTATTTGGATAAGTTTTTCAGCATTTTTCATTAAAATATAGGTTTCTTTTATGAAGTTTAAGCATGAAAGTTAATTGAAATTTTAAGTCAGGTATAGGGATGGTTGTGGGTAGGTTATTGTAGCACTCATCCTCATATGTGCAGTTTAAAGAAATATCCATACTTTGTACCAAAAAAAAAGAAATATCCATACTCAACTTATATTTGTATGTGTAACATCTTTCGTACTTGTGTCTGTATCCTCTGGGTATTACACGTTACCTACGTATCTAATAAGAATAAATGTATCAATTATGAAATATCATATCTCATATCATTTTAATAGAATTAAAAACTTATGAAAATTATAAACAAAGTTATTACTTATTATGCTAAATTTCTAGCTACTTGATAAAAAAAATAACAAAGCATATTGAAAACACTAAGCCCAAAAAAGCCCAAGTCATCAGACCACGAAGGGAGAAAAAAAGGATTGAATAGCTTCTATATCGGCACCCCTTACAAACTATGAAACACGAACATCTCTATGATTGAGTGTATCGCAGTGTCTGATACGTGTCGGTGTTCAACACTCGTATAACACTTGTACGACACGTGTCAGATAGCTCAAATCGGTGTTCAAAATAACTCAACTTTTTCTTTACTTTGACACTTCTTAGAAACATTACAGGGGGTAATCTAAAAAAAAAAAATGAGTTAAAATAAAACTCGCCTACTTTGCAGGGAGTAAAAGTCTATTTACCCAAAACTATTCTACAACTTTCACTTGTGATTAGAAATGAAAACTTCAAAGTGTAATGGGCTTGTTTGTTAACAAATATTGTCTTTTCTTAATTTTTGTTTGATTAGTTTTATGAACATATCAAATTTGCTTTATTTATCGATCATATATAAAAGGACTAACATTTGCACAATTCACCGTAGAGCTCGTATTCGGATTGAAAGTGAAATTGGATGCATGTCCACGGTTTTTCATCAAATCTTTTCTTCAATGAATTGTTTGCTATTAAATAAAATTGTTTGTAAAGGTCTTATGATTCTACTTCATTTAAACCTTTTGGTTCGTCAATTGTCATAAGCCTTAGGATCTCACGCATAAGACTATCAGCAATCCTTAAGAACGGTAATTTTTTGCTATAATTATTTCTTATTGCCTACTAGGTTAAGGTTTTGATTTTTCCTATGAAATTTTATACTCTAAATCACTAGGTTCATCAAGTTTGTTGATATCACACTCTTCAATAACCACACATGTTTCTTCAAGCTTTATTTTATTGTCATGGTTTGATGTAACCTTAGTTTATGACTCAAGTGTACACATATATAAAATATAAACACATATATAAAGTCCACCCGAGTCACAAGCTAAGAATATATTTATATAGAAATACGTTTGCAGTTTATTGATTTATAAATAATATTTTTTAATAAATTTTACTATTAATTGAAAATTGAAAATTTTAATTTCTAATGGAAGATAATTAATAACAACTACATAAATATTTACAAACTTATATAATTTAATAATTAAAATAACATTCTGTTAATAAAAACTAATTGTAAAATTTATGTATAGTCATAGATTTTCTTAGGAATGATTCCTATAGTTCGTTTTTTTTATCAAATTATAAATGTATCATAGTTGTTTTTTCTATTATTTTCCACTAAAATAATTATAAAGTTGATGAAAAATAATTTTTTTATGGAATATATGGAAGAGACTTTGAGGTTTCATAAAAAGGTTTTGAGGTGGATATGAATTACAAAAAAAAATTGTCGAGGTATCAATATATTAGTATAAATATAAACTACAATATAAATAACAAAAAATTGATTCCCGTATTAACATTTAAGCATAAACATAGGTCCCCGTTGAAATAAAAAAAATGGTCTTCCTATTAATATATGACTAAAAATATAGCAACCCGTATCGATTTGCCACAGTATGGTTAGATACAATGCACTGGCAACCTCCGAGTGAAGGAGGTCCCTCAACACCTCCCACCCCATCGCATGTTGTGACGTCCATTTTGTAAAAATTATAAAATAAATAGGTCTTCATATTTATATATGAGTAAAAATATAAATCTAAGTAGAAATTATAAAAAACAGAGTCATCCATATTAATGCACAAGTAGAAATATATGTTCCCGTAGAAATTACAATAAAAAATAGGCTCTCATATGTTACACCGATGTAAAATTTGAATTCGTTAAAGTTTTATTGAGCGGTGTAACATTACTCAAACGTTACACCGGTGTAATTTGAGCCCTCGCCATATATATATATATATATATATAGATATATAGATGCCATAAATTTATTTTAGTAAGAAAAAAACCTTAAAAATATAAAAATAAAGTAAACACAAATGATAATAGTGATATGGGCCTCCTATTTGAAGCTTAAGACCCATCCAGCCCACATGAAACCTTGCCGTTCCGCCCACTCATCATCACATAAACCCTAATTTGCCTCACTGCCTATATATTCCATCCTATTGCCTCAATTCTTAATCAATCTCTTCACCGTCATTCACCACATATAAAACCCTTCTTCCGCTGTATAGAATTCTATTGTGCGTTTGGATGAAGGAATATGGTAGGTAATCCAATTTTACAAAAAAAAATTCCCTGAAAAATTGGTTTATTTCACCGTATTCCTTTATATAAACACACTGCTAGAGTACAATTTTCGTTTCTCCATTGTTTTTTTGTTTTTGTTTTTTTCAATCGAATTTTTCTGATCTATGAATATTGTGCGGTGACGATACTTATGTGGACTAGAGTTTCTGATCTGGATAACTTCACCCAGAATCTGATTATCAACCCCTTGGCTGTCTGAGCACACACAATTCTCCAACATGTTCAAAATCACTAGTTTTTATTTTTAATCACTTTTTTATAACTTATTTGGCTTATGATGATAATATACTTTATCTTAGCGGATTTCAGTGAGATTTTAAATCAAGGATCTGATTGTTACACACACTGAGGCCATTCTTTTATTATTAATATTATTTTATTTTTTTTATTTATCTGTTAATTAGTGCTGTGATGAGATTAAAACACCCAGGAAGTGTTATTGAGCAGTGGACGAAATCATATGTTTTCGCCGTGAGCTTATTTTAAAAAACGACTTCTCCTTCCACTGAGCACTTTACATTATTTAATTTTTGATGTTTTATTGTTAATTTAATTTAATTTTATTAGTTTGCGTCCATTACCAATTCTGAAGGATTAATTGTTCCTTTTGGTGTAATGGCTCGGACGCCAAATTGATTCTGTGGTGATCCTGATTGATGGATTTTATTCAATGCCATTTGGTCTTGGAAACGCCTCATACATTTATTTTATATTTCTTATATGAATGTTTTTTTTATTAATTTTGATCAAATTTTATTAAACTCTAAAATGTATGCATGTTGCAACCCCGGGCTTTTCTGAATAATGAATGAAGTAAAAGCCCCATTGCACATGCTAAATCGATGCTATTCGTGTTGCAGTTCGTCTCGATAAATCCTACGATAGATCTGTGTCAAAGTAATGGCTACATTGTTTCATTTAAAAGTTCAATTGTTTAATTTTTTGTTTCAATTAAAAGTTCAACTATTAATTGTGAATTTGCCTCGTTAAACCTTCAGCTTGTTTTCGAACACAAGCCACATCGTGTTCTTTGGATTTTGAGCTAGTCCTAGAGGCACAAATTGAAACACGGTTGTTTTTGCTTTGAGGTTTTTGCTTTTCTCTTTTTCCATATGAAAGCACCGTTAATATTATAAATTAAATATTTTTATTATAGTATTTGGCTGTGAGGATTAATAATCAGCTTATGCCAGTTCTGCTTCTGAAAAATCGTGATTGTTAGAGCTGTTAAATTTTCTGAGCCTCTCTAGTTAGTTCACAAATAGATTATTATTATTATTGAAACAATGTTGTAATATGTTGAGTGAGTAAATAGTTATTGGTTCAGGTTTTTTAATTTTTAATGTTTATTTGCATGTCCAATTTATTTTGTGCAATAGATTATGTTGTTTGACATTGCCTATGATGATATAATCCAATTTGTTTGAGATGTTGTGGAACCAAGATCCTGTATTACAGGGTGAACCTACTTGGTGAAACATCATTCATATGATATTAATGGATTTAACTGAGGCAAAACAATGTTAATTTTACTTAAGTTATAAGCTTAGTTTTAGTTTCACAATCTGTACAAATTTGCAATTAACTAAAACTAAGAAAAATCAATTTTTTTAAGACAAGATAAATAGACACTTGAGTGGTTGTGTCCTTGACATCAGTTTATAAACCATTGTTTTGTAGGTTCAACAAAGTCAACCAGCACATATGTTGACCCTGTCGTTCTCTTCAACACCTCAATGGCTCAAACTCCAAAGCACACCCTCCAAAAATCATGATTTGTGGAGATTTGTTCAAGATGAAGAAAGGATTTGGGGCTTAATGGAAATTAGGGTTTTTCATTGTAAAAATTTTATTTGTTTTATAAAAAATATTTGTTTTTTTTTTTTTTTTTAGTTAATTACTCAAATAAATGTTATTGAAATGAACTAATACACGATAAAAAAATATTTCCTTGCCCCCTTGACAATATATGTGTAATTGAATCGGCTTATTAATCTCCTCACATTTTTTATGGTTCGCTCATTTTTTATGATAGCTTCAAATTATGAAAATCTATTTGAGAAATTTTGATAATTTTGATATCCAATTTTTTTTTATTAAAATGATGAAATATTTAAAATGATAATTTAAGAATAACTATTCATATTAAATTTTTATAAATATTTTTTTAAACAAAATTATTTAACATTGTAAAATTTATTTTTAAAAAAAAATCAAAACAAACGAGCCCTACATTAGGATTGAGATTCTACGTATGGCAAACTTCACATATACATTCACACACAAACACATAAAATTATAATACATTAACACAATAACTTAAAAATCACAATATTAAATTTAGTTATATAATATCTCATAATCATTATTTAAAAAATTTATAAGAACCAAGTATTAGGTTTATAAAATAACTGAAATTACTAAGTGCTTAAAATAACTGTCAAGTGATTCATCTTTTTAGTGTGAACCTAAATTATTATAGCATAAATTAAAACATAATACACCCTCCATCTCATATTATAAGCAAAAAAAATTATTTTTTTTGTCCCCAATTATAAGCAAATTTTTTTTATTATTTTCAAAATTTACTTTTATTTACTCATAAAATTTAATAAAAATTGCATTTAATGTATAAGCAAAAAAAATTATTTTTTTTGTCCCCAATTATAAGCAAATTTTTTTTATTATTTTCAAAATTTACTTTTATTTACTCATAAAATTTAATAAAAATTGCATTTAATGTATTCTCTCTCTTCTTTTATCCATAATCAATAACCAATAAAAATTCTTTTTACATCTTTCCATGAAACTTATTTCAAGAAAAACATAAAAAGTCATACTTCAAATTATCACATTTTACTTTTCTTAATAAGTGTGAAACTTTTTTTTTTTTTTGCTTATAATATGGTATGGATGGAGTATATACTTAGAATAATTTTGGTTAAAAAGTTTGAAAACTTACGCTTTCAAAAGTCCAATTTCATTCACACCCCATAAATTATCTTCCAAAAAGGATAAAATAATTGAATTGGTATTTTATTTTTTTTATAAGGCGAAGAGCTTTTAGATATCAAAGAATAAAGTAGATTTCGTCCACATCCTTTGTCTATATAGACACACACACACAAACTTGGGGGACATAACCTAACCCAGTGAGTCCAAACAAAAACGCGTAGGATAATCAAACATATCAACTTCTAGTTAATTCGAAAAGACAAAATAGAAGTCCCTAAAAATATCAAGTGAATGAACCAATCATCAACACAAAAATAGTCCACGTACCCGCTACTTCATTCAGCAAGCGATGATGGCTTTTTCAAGCTAAACTGTCTGAAATCAAAAGATAATATGAATATTGAATTGGTATTCAAAAAAGGTAAATCTAATTATAATAAAACAAAAGAATAAAGTGAAAATATTGCATTAACTACCTCCTAGTAACCCCATTAAAGTTTGTTTTAATCTTCTATTTTGCACCTTCCGTTTCTTCATAAATAAATCCCATGGATGCCTTCTCTTTCGAGTCCACCATGTGCATCACTTTAACAAGTGGAAAAATACCTCTTGACACTTCCAAACAGGGTGTGGTTATCCTACATAAGCTTAAGCTTATGTAGCGTGCATAAGCCCCTCCCCCCCCCCCACCCCCCACCCCCCCCCTACCCCCCCCCCCTACCCCCCCCCCCACCCCCCCCCCCCCCATTTTTTTAATTTTTTTTTTTTTTAGTTTTTTTTTTTATAGTTTTTTTTTTATTATTATGTATGATTAAATATTTTAGTAGTTATTTTTAAACTAAAATCATGCCTAAACCTTTTTTTGGGGTGGAATAATTTCATAATGGATCTTTAAAACCATAAATATTGTCGAAACCTTTTTTCCTGAAAAATCTGAACTTTTTTTTCGGAAAAAACAAATCGAAAATTATTCCGGAAAAAAGATCGGAAACTTTTTTTCCAAAAAAAAAAAATCAATTTTAAATACTAGATTTTTTAGTAATAGTTTCAGTAATAATCGGTATTTAAAATCATTGAACCATTTAGTGTAAAACCATTTTACAATACAAATGGTTTTAATATATAACTATCTGAAACGATTTAGCTAACATAATGGTTTCCAGGATTTTTAAAACTATAAAAACACAATATTGGTTTCAGTAAACACATAAAACCATTTAACAATACTAATGGTTTCATTGTATAACTACCTGAAACCATTTAACTAGCATAATGGTTTCCAGAATTTTTAAAACCATAAAAACACAATATTGGTTTCAGTAAACACATAAAACCATTTTATAATACAAATGGTTTCACTGTTTAACTCTCTAAAACCATTTAACCAGCATAATGGTTTCCAGAATTTTTAAAACCATAAAAACACAATATTGGTTTCAGTAACACATAAAACCATTTTACAAAACAAATGGTTTCATTGTTTAACTCTCTAAAACCATTTAACCAGCATAATGGTTTTCAGAATTTTTAAAACCATAAAAACACAATATTGGTTTCAGTAACACATAAAACCATTTTACAAAACAAATGGTTTCACTGTTTAACTCTCTGAAACCATTTAACCAGCATAATGGTTTCCAGAATAATATTGCATAAATGGTTTCCAGAAACCATTTAACTCTCTAAAAAAAAAATCGATTTTTATTTTTTGGAAAAAAAATTTCCGATTTTTCTGAAAAAAAGTTTTCGATTTTTTTTCGGGAAAAAATTTTCAGAAAAAAGTTCTCAGTTTTTTTGGAAAAAGTATTTGATCTTTTTTCGGGAAAATTTTTCGATTTTTTTTCGGAAAAAAGTTTCTGATTTTTCCGGAAAAAAAGTTTCCAATCTTTTTTCGGGAAAAAAATAGTTTTTATGTTAATTCTAAAAAATTAGCCATAATTATAGTATATGTTTTAGTATGCAATTTTAAATCAAAATAAGACTATATAAACATCGAAAATAGATTGTTATAATATGTACTTCAAAGGAATAAAAAATATTTTAAAAAAGTAAAAAATACAATTAAAAAAAAAACTGTAAAAAAAAATTCAAAAAAAATGAGTGTGGGGGGTGGGGGGGGGGGGGGGTAGGGGGGGGGGGGTGGGGCGTGGGGGGTGGGGGGGTGGGGGGCGCGCGTAGCAATATGGGGGGCGCGCGTAGCAAGGGGGGTGGGGTGGGGGGCGCGCGTAGTAAATTGGGGGGTGTGTGAGTAACAGCATTGTGTTTTCATTGGCTTATGCACCATGCATAAGGTTTGGGCTTATGCATAATAACTTTGCCCTTCCAAACATTCTTCCAAAATGTTTTATCTAGAACAACCTTTTGCACAATGATCCCATCTTCACTCTTAAGAGAGTTTGTTAGTCTTCCACTCTTTTGATTTGAATATATCAACCAGTTCATGTTGATGATCATTCAAATACATCAATGTCAAGTAGGATGTCACAAAACGAGTCAACGAAGGTCGAATTAACTCAACACTCTTAGTGAATTTATGCAACACAGACATAAGACTTTTTCTACAATAAATAATGGTGGTGATCTTCTTAGCCTTAGTAATCGTATCTTTTGTCGATGCAATGAGAGGCGCATGGTGTTCAAAACAACTTTGTTTTCTTTTGCATCAACAATTCCCTAGTTTTGTTTATAATTCATTGCATTGTCCGTAACAACTTGGACAACATTTTCTTCCCCAACCTCTTCAACATCTATCATCTTGAAAATTTAGTCAATCGTCTTGCTTATGCCAGATGCATCAATGGACTTTATAAATAAAGTTCCCTTGGGACTATGCGCCAAAAAATTCAATATAGTTATTTTCTTCCTATCTATCCAATCATCGATCATTATTGTGCATCCATATTGCTCCCAATCAGTCTTAATCCAGCCACAACCTTACTAGTCTCACCATAATAAAAGTCCAAATATTTAACTCTAATCTCATGATAATATGGTAGTTTAAATCATAAACTATGTTTTACAAGAGATTCAAATATCTTAAGATACTCAACAGACCTTGCAACATTAAACGCAAATAGCATTATTGTAAAAAAAAAAAAAAAAAAAAAAGCAATGTCCTTAGGGCATCTCCAATGCAAAAGATTAATTTGAGTTGCTTAGTTATTTTTTGTGGGACCTCAAATGCCAAATAAGATTTAAGCAATTCTATCAATTTTTACTCCAATGGTGTTGCTTTGCTTAACTTTGGTTTATTTCACTTTAATAATATTACAATCAGCCACTCACTGACACATCCATTCATTTATTGTCTACTTGTTGCTTTAGTTGGAATATTTTATCATTGTTTATTGACAAGCAATCGGAACCAAAACAAGGGACTCTGAAAAATTTTAAGCAACATGCACTGCCACATCATTTGTCTCCAATGCAAAATCAATATAAGGGACGGAGCCTAGTGTTTAAGAACCTTGTAAGCCACCAGCGTTAAAGATGCCCTTACAAACATCTTCTTTAAGACCCTTCTTAAAGACACGGTTAATTGTGGTTTGTTTCAATATAGTCAACCCTCTTTAGAACATATCCTTAGTTGCTATCTCCCCTTGACTTTTTCTTTTTCCCTTTGTACCATCATCAACCTCAAGATCATCATCACCACAATTGTCACCTTCAATTTAAACTATCAAATCAGTCTCCAATTTTATAAAATATTCTTTAATAAACCTCTTATTTTACGATTTTTTTTTTAGAATTCTAACTATGAATATTTTAAAAAGGTCTATGAAATTAAGCTATGAATCTAGTCTCTAACATAATCTTTAAATGATTAATATGATTAGAATTTAACCGAACCAAAGACCTTATAAAAATATTTGTAAAGTCCGTGACTTATATTAAAATGTCTTATAGAGTTGGGAACAAATTTCATAAAGTCAGTGACCTATGTAAAAGTGTATAACAAATTCAGGATAATAACAAAGAGAAGCGTTCGGCTGCACAAAACAAAACTAGCAAAACATTCTCTTTTGATCTGCTAATCATTTATTGCGTTTAAAGAGATGGGAACTTTGTATATTAAACTCCCAGAGAAATCCATATATTTTGTAAAGTTGTCCTAAGGAAGACAACTTATGGTGTTTACTAAAAGTTAGGTTTGGGAGTTTGGAGGAGAGAAAAAGGGATGGAAAAAATAGAATTTCTCCACCTTAATTAAAAGAGCGATTTTGGAAAAAAAAATGATATGAGAAAATTTATAATCAATATAATTTTAATTGAGTTATAAGATGTAAAGGATTTAAAGAGTTTATCTTAGCCCATCAAAATTATCGAAAATCTTCCTCCAATACATTACTCTCTTCACCTATTGTCTTTTGGCCACCACGGCGCAAGCCCTAACCACAATCAGGCATCAAAGACACATCTGTACTTCAGCTTTTCCCTTGCATCAAAAAAATATGAAGCATACACTAACATTTTTTTGTAGTTTTGTAAATCGATCAATTTGTTGATATAGCTTGCATTCAGATGTGCAATGTTTAACTAGTTTTACATTTCAAAATATAAAATCAATTCATCTTAACTGAGGTCGTACAAATTACCTTCCACTTAACATTACCAATTTCAATATTTGCAAAATTTTATATCCCCAAGCAGAGAAAATGAAATCAATGTTCTATCCTGTTTAAACATGTAAACGCTACCAATGTGATTGTGCATAATTTAACAGGGTTTAGAGGAAAGGGATTGCAATGGTTATGCAAACAATAAAAGAAAAATCAATTAAATGGCTTATGCACCAACTTTGTTGATGATGGTATAACTTGACTCAATATGTGTAAATTTCAATTCATATACCAAACGTTCCTGTAGATGAAAATTAGCACAATGTCTCTACCTAGAAAATTCATTTCTTGCATGAAAGATAGATGCCTGATATTATGGCCACCCCAGCCACGCCAACGCCAACAGATGTAAAGACTCTCATTGCAGAGATACCCGGTTTGGGAGATGGAACTGTCAGGAGATCATTCATCTGATAACAAACAGTACGGAAAATTGGGGTCAGAAAATATGTCAATGATTAATACATGAATGATACTACAATTTTGAAAAGACAAAAACCACAAACCATGATATAGGTGTATCCAAAGAATTTTTTGTATTAAAAATACTTCTAAATTCCAGAGTAACTACTTCTAAATGATACTACAATTATAATGATTATAAACAGAAATAACTGAATGTTCACAAACCATAACAGGTTGCTTCCAATTCTTCTTTATTCCTTGAAGATGCCCCTTCCCAACAACAGCAACAACTGATCTGGTCTCACTTGCCACTTTTAATAATGTGGAGGACATGTACCTGCATTGACACAATATAAGTTAAATCATACATAATATAAGACGCAATATAAATACATAATCTTATTGTATACAACTTCTAGATAAAGCAGAGGTCATTTGAACAAATGCAGTTGCCCTCAATTCTAGATAAAATAACTAATCCAGTCATGTTCACTGATATACTGTTAATTGCAACAATGAAGAAACTGTATCATCTAAACTCCAGGATGCTAGTGCACTAATTAAAGGCGTAACTGAAAAATCTCTGCAGTATGGTCAGTTCAAAAAATTTCGATATCCTAAGCTCTGAAACGAGAGAGGCACTTGGTAAGAAGCCCCCTCCAAGGCATTTGAATTCAGACCCAAGGTTTGGCTAGGATATGCAGAAAATGATAATACTAAAACCATGTCTAATATGCCCTCCAACTCCAAGGAACCCCTAATTTAAGAATAAAGGAAGCGGGCAACAAGTGCCAGACACGGTAAATGAAACTTTAGAAATTGAATTAAGTGCAATAGAGCTTACTGATCTCGTTCATGGACAAGGGTCTCCATTAAAGTTGGATATTCCTTGCTCATTTCTTGAATAACAAGAGTTAGCATGTCATTGTCACCCATTTCCTTTAGCTGAAGAAGCAAAGCAAAGCAACCCATGTTAGGATATAGACAAGAACATTGCACAAACACGATTAATTCACATTTATCAATAGTGCATGAAGATCGTGAAATATACCATGTTATTAAGCTCATCGGAGCTTGGTACAAAAACTGCTTGGAAAAGTAAAGTGTACACCAATTTTGCCTTGTGCCAAAGTGGCATCTTACTCCATGTTCTCTTTAATGTAATCTGTCTCATTCCAAATAAAAACTCATTAATACAGTAACAAGAAACTTTAAAAACATCATACAATCAAACCAAGTTGAAAGCACTTTGATAAAACTGCAAATATTGAAAAACTAAATGAACAAATTAGGGTCCATTTAGCAAAGTTTTGTAAAAACACATTAATGCTATTATGAATTATGCCATATCTTATTTTTAACAGCATATTTTTTTAAGAGGATATTTCTTCTAGTTTCTACCAAAAAACAACAAAAATATTTTGTTTTCAATTTTTTCCCTTTATTGGCTATACACTACAATAGTACATATCAATATTTCTCCAACAGCTATAGAAAGAATCAAGAGTAATATCATAAGAATTGAATATTTTCCAGTAAGCATTTTAAGTAGATTCAGAAGTTGAGGAAAAAAACATATATTTATGTTGTAGGGTTGAAGTATTACAGAGTAGGCCTTTTTGCAATAGTAACAAAACTAACATAATGGTAGGCTATGTGACATGGCGGTCATTTGGTTCTAAACGTTATAACAGCCTTTTTGCTTACAGCAGCATGAGACAGCATACACAATGGATGAACAAAGGAGATGGGAGAAATTCTTACAGCAGAGAGCAAAAAAAAAATTAGTGATGTAGCATTGCTCTAGTCTAACTAATGTATCAAAGAAAATATCAAGAGATGAAAACATACTAAGAATGAATAATACATTACATTATACATATGCAAAATCATTGGCTTTTCTTATTTTAAAAAAAAAATCTTATCCAACCTGTACAGGGCGGTCACCGAGTATCACCCTGCCACGATACTTCATTGCTTCTTCATATGCCACACGAAACTCAGAGCCCGGAAAGACCTCAAGCTTACTGGCAACCTGTCAGAAATTCAAGGGCATAAAAAACACGGTACATCAGAAATAAAGCATTAATGAATAAGAGAAGGAATGAGAGATAAATAGTTGAAAATGTAGTTGGGATGGTAAATATGATAGTCAAACATAGAAACATGCCTTGGCTAGGAACCAGCTATAAACTACTTCAAACATGTTATGTTTTTTCTTCAACATTTCAATCATTTCTCTCACAGTAGGTACCTGGACGAAAATAGATAACTAAATGAGAACCAACATATTGATGGAAATTGGTTAAAAAAAAACATTGATTAAATTGAAGAAACTTGTTAATGCTATAGTTGAACAATATTTTATAGCGCTAAGACAATTACAATTATCATTTTATTAGTTTTATTACTGAAAGAAAGGATTTTTTCGCCTCCTTTATACACAAGGAAAAGAAAAATACTCAAAACTAGCAAGCTTAAAGGTTTAAGACATCAAGGTAGATAAGCATATTAGTATAAAATAATAACAAAATGATAATGATACTCCTTTGCTCAGTACAACACCAATAGCAATCATAACCTTTCAATCCCTGCACTCATCTAATGCATAACTAAAGCATGCTATTGCTGATATTCTCCAATAGTAAAATACTCAGCATACTTAGAGTCTTAAGTTACCAATGGGAACAAGATAGTACAAAAGGGGGAAATCTGAAAATTCCCAAAAAAAGAAAGAGAAAGTGATATATTAATAAGAAAAGACACTAGCAATACACTCTCCAGACATTTCTTTCCAAAACATTCTCTATTATTATTATTGCACATTTTGTATTCACTTTCGTGAGAGACAAAAGTGATTCTAGAAGCAAAAGTTTTTTGACATATTTAGGTGTTCTCAAATAGAATTGTTTTTGCCTCCAAAATTGAAGTTGGGATTTGGAGCTTTTAACTCCAAATGCAAGTTTTAGCCTTAAATTTAATGTTAAACTCATTTTTACATGAATGTACGAAAACATAAATCGGTTATTTGATCGGAGGGGAGGGAAGTAAAATCACCCCTAAAACCAATTTTAGCCACCCCAAATATTTATTTACAAATGGGACTTAAATATATATTTATTTAATGTGACCTTACATATTACAAAGGAAAAAAGTGTAATTCTACACTTCCCCTTCCCTTGTCGAACCAAACACAACCCCTTCCACTCCATTACCCCACCCCCTTGTTGAACCCAATAGACCCTTAATGTTTAACTCAGTTTTAACAAAAATCAATTTTACAAAATCAATATTCATCAGTGACAGATAAAGCGTTGCCAACCTTGCTCATTGTAAAATACCAAGTTAATAAGTAGATACCTTAAGATTTTGAATGGTAAGCACTGCAACACGACTCGAGCACAATTCAAGGAAGACAGCCTGCATCAAAAAAAGGCCGACCATATGATTTCATGTTAAAAACATACAAGGATTCAAGGAAAAGAAAGAGAAACAGCATGAATTCCAAAATCAGGCAGCTCAGCCTTAAATTTAACAGAGTTCAAAAGGACAACAACACCTCTGGTTTTAGTAAACTGACAATAGCTTGAACTTCTCTGCTTGATTCCTGCAACATAGTTCAACATAAATGTTAACCTCTAACTATATCAATTCACCACTAATTCAATGTCAATGAATTCAATCGCCGCCACAACCACAACCACCAAAGTAACAAATGCCTACATTTTGTTCCGGTATCAAGGTTCACAGCTTAACCACAACTACAACCGCAATTTAGAACCACAAATTTTACAAAACAAAAATCCATTCCAATTGAAACAAATGTTAATATCAATTCACCACCAATTCAACACGGGTGAATTCAATTGGCACCGCAACTGCGACCACCAAAGTAATAAATACTTACATTTTGCTCCAGTATCAATGTTAACAACTTAACCACAACTACAACCGCAATTTAAAACCATGCATTTTACAAAAACAAAACAAAAGGCAATAACACAATAACATAATAATATAATTAAAAGAAGACATAGATTCATTGTATGCAAAGAAATAACACAATAACAATTAAAATTGAAATGAATGAACAGAAACAAAACCCTAATTCTTTATTCTGAATTTAAACAATGAAAATGCACAATTCAACTAAAAAATAAAAACTGCACCAAAATCAAAACAAAAAAAACTACCTCAGATACATGAGCGGTGCCAACCAAGTAAACATCACAAACACCGCCCAAAGCAGAAGACTCACACGAAAGCATGATCACGTTTCTCGAAAGCTCCACCGGAAGTGCAACCGGACGGCGATCTACAACCATCGGATCATCAGGAGCAGACGAAGCTGCATCGACTGCATCTGATGGATGATCAATTCGAACCATGCTATCAGACAAGCTCTCCATTTTCAGATCGTGGACTTGGATGAAGTCTTCTCCTCCTTCAACGGCGGTTGTGTTGGATTCCGGTGGTTGTGCGTCCATTGCCGGAGAGTGTGTTGGACGGAGTTTGAGATCGGTTATTGTTGAGAATTGAAGTAAGGTAACGGTTTTGAGACGAGAGATTGTTGTATTGGAGCGATGAATGAAAGGCGCGAGTCGAGCGAGTTGAGTACGAGTGACAAGGTGAGTCATAAAAATTGAATATTGTTTGTTTCTTTCTCTCACTCAAAGTGGTAAAAATACCAATTGGAAGTTTGAACTATTCTTTCTTTCTTTATTTATTTTATTTTAGATACCGGGGTAAAAGATAAGTACAGTTTTTTTTTTTCCTTTTAATGGCAAAGATAAGATATGTGGTATGGTATCTATCTCAAAATACATGACATAGTTCACCAATTTAATTTTATTAATGTATAATTTTAATCATTCATAATTTTATCTATTTATTATTAAAAATTATGAAAATCATATTCTCTCTGGTTATTATTATAAACAAAAAATATTTTGTTAAATTCATTAGAAAATTAATATTATGGTCTATAATATAGATTATATACATTAAATTTTTCCCTGAATATGTGTCTGACACTTGTACGGCACGTGTTGGAAGACTCAGACAAGTGTCCTAAAAAATTCGTATTTTTCCTTTGTTTCGATATTCCTAAGATCGGTATCCGACATTTATATAACATCCATACAACACGTGTCGAACAACTCACACATATATCTCAAAACAATTTCCTTTTTATTTTTTTTGCTTTAACATACCTTAGATACCATTGCACACATTCCAGAAACATCTTTGATGTGTCGAAACAATATTGATTAATGATGTGGTTTTTTAAAATGGTTCAACAAAGGAGTTAAAGAAATTTAATTTGATTATAACATTTTTAACTTTTTCTGTATAGAATTCGAAGAGGGGTCAATTGAATCTAAAAGTAAGTCTTTAAAGTTACTCCTGATCCTCACCCTTGATTTTGTTTAAATTTAATGGACTAAAATGAAATCTCATTAATAATCATAGACCCTTATTTTCCCTAACTATTCCTCCCAACATTTATGATTTCTTTGACAACTTTATAGTTTCCTTTTATCATATTCAATATTTATTCTTTCCTAAATTATACTATTATATAACAATCTACAATTAATAATTGGTAAAAAAAAAAAGAAAAAAAAATAAAAATCTACATATTCTTTCGAATCTCCTGTGTATTGTGCAAGAATGTTTTCTTAACCATTTAGATTTGAAGACAAACAATGAAAGAAAAAGGAATTTGTCAAGTGACATGTCATCTATATGAATAACAAGTTGAATTTGTTGATTTTTTTTAAGAGATTGAATTTATTGATGATTTTCTCTTCTTCTTCCTAATGATTTTGATCTACATAGGGACCTATGCCATTCTTTAATAGAATTATTTTGTTGCTAAAAGGAAAACGTAAATAACTTTGGCCCTTAATTGATACTCCCACCGTTCCAAATTGTAAAAGAACTTGTCAATTTCAACTTATATGGCATACATTCTTATGCATAGTAACAACTACAGAATGCATAATAACAAATAACACATTAATATCACATCAAATATCCACTATACGGAATGCATCATTACATCCATGCAAAGATAAGTACTGAAGTCATTTGTTTCTTGTTTTACTATCTTGCATCTTATCCTATTATGATTCAAATATACAACTTTTGAACCACCCAAAAAAAAGCTACAAAATCTCAAATACTAATTAGACCATGTCCACGTGCGATCCTGCTGCTTCTTCATCAAGACCATCCACATCCACGTTCTCGTGCTTACCCTCATACTGCACATTAAGTTAAAATGCTATTAAAAATGCTTGCTATAAGTGTCTAGATTTTTAAGGTATAAACAAAATGTACCCAGAGAAGAACAAACCTGTGAATAATTGCTATGGGGAATCAAATCTGGGGTAAGCATGAGAGGTATGCCCTTCACCTGGAATGCCACTGCATTCTCATTTTCTGTTTTTGCAGTTTCGTCGATATCAGTTCTGTTATCATGCTCAATATCAACTTCCTCATCAAACACATGAGCTGCCATGCTGGTTGATGGCACTTCAATCCTGGATTCTTTCGGCTGTATATTCATGGTTATGAATGGAAAAATGTCACTTGTAATTGTAATGACCATGGTAAACTTTTGAAAATCTCGTTTAAGACAAGATATAAAACTAGCTGTTTAATGTATGACCGAAACCAAAGAAACCAGCATCACCAAAAAATGCAACATACCAAAACAAGCGTAATTTTACCAAGTGCCAGCAAAGGCATAGCTGCAATGAAATTAATTGAATTAGTACCTTTTCTGAATGAGTGCTATTAGAAGAATTCCATATTCCTTTCTTGTGCTTTCCTCCATCAAGATCTAGGTGCCTAGTAACTTCAATTCCATTGCCTGGGGCCTCCTCACAACCCTTGTCTTTCGTTTGAGCAGACAAATTCCATCGAGAACGCTTCCCGTTTCTTTCTGTTTCAACCAAATGCCCCACTTTTGATTTATCTGTATGCACGTTGGCGACAGGTCAGCAAAATAATAAAAAGTGCAATTCCAATAACTATGCCCGGTGGCAGGATTAAAGGAAAAATTGAAGCATATTATTTGCACAGCAAAGAACAACCTTAAAGATGTCAAAGGAACTGAAAGCATGTCCACATGTCCAAATAAAGTTATTAGAATATTTATGCAAGCTTACAATCAAATATTATCCTGGACTCAATTACCAGACCAACTGGTTTAAAAAGACAATCAGCATCCATGATAAAATTGAGAAGATGTGTCTTGGCAAACAGAGACGCCATCCAGTAAAAAAAAAAACGAATTTCCTTGACAATACAAAGTGGGGGTAAAGACAGTCTTATGCTCCTATACGCATGTCTACCTATATGTTCTTATCAAATATGAAATGAAATGAGAATACCCGGATTGGGTTAAATTTGTCCATTTATACTAATAAGAACTAAAACTTTAAAAAACTAGCGGTCCAAAATCATACAGGTTACGAAACATACGGCCTTAAAAGACAATTCTGCATTATTCACAATATAAAAAATGTCAGATACTAGTTTGATTATAGGTTGTCAGAATATATACATCCCCACACAAATAAATATATTTTCATTTTTGCGCTATCCAATGTTTTGCTTAGAAAAGGTCACATTATTTCTGGAAAAAAAATCCAAAATAACTATCTTTACCAACTACTACCTTGTTTTAACTCTTCCACAGAATCTCGTTCCCCATGCAGCCTTTTTCTGCGGGGAGATCCGCCATTCTGCTCCAAATTATGTTTGGTGATCGGAGGAAGACTAGTATTCTCACCATTGCTTACAATATCAACGCTTAAATCTTCCTCATTAGCACCAATTATAGAAATGTCCGAGAAAATCTGATCTCCAAACCTTTGAAGTCGGACCTGTGATCTACATACAAAACAAACAAATTGAAAATGAAAATCACTGCTAAAGGATTAAAGAATGCATTTGAGAAAACAAAGTGCACCAAATGACATGAATTCATACAAATATTGTAACTTGCCTCTTAAGTTCATCTTGCAACTCCAAATTATGATTGTGCATTCGAACAAATTTACTTATTCTTGAAGTGATTCTGAATTTTACATTTTACATAATAAAACAAAGAATAAATAAAAACCAGGAAAGGGAATATTAGCATTATCAAGAACTGTAAAAGTAATGGAAATGGATAATACCTTTTATACTCCCCATTCTCCTTGTTTAATTGAGCCTCAAGTTCCTTAATTCTGGAATTAAGGCTATCCACTTCTTGAACACTCTCATCTAGACGGACCTTCAAAAATGTACATTGCAAGACAAAAAGTATGAATTGAATTTAATCCAACCACGAAGAGGATAATTATTTCAGCGAAATGGATAGGAAGTTCAATTCCATTAATTTTCTCAAAACGGCATATGAAACAACTCCCAATATCAGCATAAGGTTTAAGCCTCAAAACAAAGATTTGGAAATCACAATTGAATACTCCCTATAATGTGATTACAGTTACTATTTCCTATCTATTAGGCTTTCATAGTTTCCTTAGTTAGCTTAGCTTAGGTAGAATGACTTGGTTCTAAATTTCTAATACTATGGGCTCGTGCTTCTCTTTGTTCTCCTGAATATATACCTGTAAATCCCTTATGACTTGTTCAGATTCATGTTTCCAGAGCTATCTCTGGTTTGATCCTTAATTTTTGTCTCCCATTTCACTTTATTTTTTTGTTAGGGTTTTAGCTGTTGTGAGCATCGAACCATTGTCTAGCCAGTAGCCACTGCTTGGTTTCAGCTTATATACCTTATGTAATCAGCATGCCTTCTTTCACTTTATTTGTTACTTCCTTTTCAGCATGGTTTATGTTTGAGGTGTATTTAATAGCTATTTAATGCTTTTCAGAGTTAGCTTAAAACTGAAAAAAGAGAAAAAGTTTAATTCGGCTAAACAGGTTTACAATTACATGCCTTCAAAAAATTGGTGATATTGTCCAATAATTGAGTGTGTGCTCAATGGAGAGTGTTTGAGAGAGTGGCCTTAGCATTGCTCTTTGAATTAAATGTTTTGCATTGAACTTTGTTTAATAGAATCGTTATGTTCTTTTAATTTCAAAAAATACTTTTAAGTTTATATAACACACTATATTTAATATGAAGAGGATACTTCAATTCTTGATTTGAATTACATTTTTTGCATTGAACTTGGTTTAATTTAAAAAAATACTTATAAGTTTATATAGCACAGCATTAAGGCTTAATTAATAATGCTTATCACTTTTTCAAAACATAGACTACAAAAACCTAATGAGTATCCTATTAAAAAAATTACAAACTGCGTATATCTATACTGCAGTAGTATTGGAAGTTCACAAACTAATGAAAAAATTTAGGTATTGTAAACCAATCTTTTAGGTGCCAAACAACAAAAACCAAAGACAAGACATAACATGTGTTTTGTTGTCTTATGTTTAGTGCATTTTAAAAACAAATTTGAATGGGACATGGTGTTAAGAAAAGTAGTATATTTTAGATGCTTTAAGAGAATGGAACCAAATGAACATAACAAAACAATATGCACAATTCTGTTTGGAATTTTTGCTATCATAGAGAATGTGAAAAAAAAAAATGCAACTACAAGAGACAAAACTAACCGATAGTTGGATTTTCCGGTTCTCAAGAGTGTCGATATCGGAATGTACTTTCTTCAGCTGCAAAAGTTTCCAAGAATTAAAAAAAAAAAAACATGAAATTTGACAAAACAAACAAGAGTATTGGATAGAAAGATTAAACAATTTCTAAACCTGATCCTCAAGAGTATTTCTAGAATCAGAGGAATGCAGTTTTCCTTCTTTAACTTGATCATTAATTCTATCAGAGATTTTTAAACTTCCAGAAATATCAATTTGGCCACTGATGCTCTGTTTTCTCTTATGTCTTCTGTCACTGCACAATGAGTTGCTAATATTTAGACTAAATCATGGACATGGATTTGAAACAAAATGAAATATTTGATGTAGAAATTAACGGTTGGCCCTAAAAGAGATATTACATCCATAAAGTAATATTCATGCAGTCAGCATGGAATAGAATGGAATGAAACTAAATGGTTCTGTTTTGTACTATTTGGTTCTGCCCCTTTAGTGGAATCAAAATAACCACATTTTTATATTAAATCATGCAATGTTCGGTTTTAAAATGTACCAAACATAAAGTAGAATTCCATATTTTGACGTGTCTCATCTTAACACATCTAGCATATTCTAATTAAGTGTCTTGAAAGTAAGAATATAATTTTAATTATAGAAACTCCCTCACCAAGTCCTAGGTATCAAACCCTGTAACTCCAATTACAAAACAACTCTTAAACAATAAGACCATTATTCCTCAGCACGTGAGTTCCATGAAGGAAAGTTGACGATTATTAACAACTAAAATCAATGAATATATAATCATTGACTTACAATTACAAATGTTATATAATTGCATTGCATGGCAGACAAAGTATATATTTGGCACTTCTGGTATGCTTCGTATGTTTCACTTTCTCATGAATTCATTTATTTCTTATTTATCATTCATGAAGGATCAAGCCTCCCCTCATCCTTCTCTAATCTCCTTCCCCCCTTTCAGAGTTTGTCTCTCCCATATATATGCCAATCGTTTATTTTCTAATTAGATTTTTAAATTTCCACTTTATTTATATAGCATATTTTAATATGAACATCCAACAATAACAAAGTAGTAGACAACAATGCCGACAAAAATGAAAAACACAAGTACACTTCACCATTGGCAACAAAAATGAAAGGAGAAAAACAACATGTCAAAAGTTATTCATGTTAATTTACCTTCTTTTCTCCGGAGATCTCAGTGGACTATATTCTGCAATTTTATTTCATGGAACATATTAGGAAAGAGAAATGGGGATCATTAAGTAAAACAGTGTGTGCAAATCTGTGTGAATATGAGCTACCCTTTGATTTATGCTGGCTATAACTTCATAGTGAAGCAATGAAATAGGGCACGTATATGACCATCTCTTGTTTAAAGATCTCTTAAAAATGGTAATATCAGATACATTCAAGATTTAGAAGAAATCAATCTCAAAATATGAAATGTAAAATTGCTATCATGGATAGAAAAACCTTTGGAGTGACTTTAAACCTTTCCCTTCATGGTACAAGTAAACTAACAAATGATACTAAAAACAATGAGATCAAGCAGATATAACGATGTTGTGTCTAACCGCGAGTGGTCTGCCGAGCTCTTGCATCTCGAGCCGGTGAGTATCTTGGAGGTGAATATCTTGGAGGTGATAAATGCCTTCTCTCAAGTTTATCCCGCAAGTCATTGCCTAAATAGTCTCTCCTTCCTGAAATAAGAAAATTAGCTTTAGTATTGCAGACTAAAATCAAAAGCAACAGATATTTCAGAAGCTAAAAACAGAGCACATAAACTGATAATGAAGACCAGCTTACCATTAACTGGAATAACAAGAGAAACATAATAATGAATAATATTAGTGCCTCCCATGTAAGAGCAAAAAGGAGATAGAAAATATCGCACCCTCATATTATATGAAAGGTATAGTAAAACCCACATATGTAGCTTACATCTTTGAAGTGTAATCAAGGTGGAAATAGATTAACAACATTTTCACATCCTCATCTTGTTGAGAAGTGCGATATAATATATAACCTCAAATGGAGTCATATCCAAGATGCTTAAGGAATAAAAATCCATCAAATGCTATCAGATTTTATATCTCCTGATATTATCTTCATTAATAATTCCATTTTGCCTAAATCCATGTAGCCATGGCATATCCAGAAGTAACAGCCAAAAGAAATATCATTAGATCCACATTTAAGTAGTGGAATTAGTATATGAAATGATTGGGAAATTTGTTGAACTCTTCTGATCAAAATAAGAAGCTAGCAGATACATCCACTTAAGCCTGATGAAAGATCCTTCAGGAAACACTAGTTCCACAGATTCATGGAATGAAGGATATAAACATTGCCAAGAAAATACAATGTCAATGACACCAGCATTGCCTCAAAAGATAAATCAATCAGCAGAATCCATTGGGAATAATCTCTCATTTAAATGAAATATATGTACTGCTGGAAATGCAACAGTCCAAAGATAACGTAGACAGACGTCTGATCATTGAAATTGGATATATTAATCTGACATTAAGCCCACATGCTATGTGCTATTGCATATGTATGCTTCGATGTCTGCTTACATAGAATAAATGGACATGTGAGCCATATTATCAGATATAGATAAGCATCCAGATCCTGAGTGTTATACGAGTATTGAATCCAGCTAAATAAATGGAATAACAGTGCCTCGACTAAAAAAGCTGGAGATGAGAATAATTAGTTTACACGGGATTCTGAAAATGTCATTACATAATTTACTTCCTCGCATTTTTCTCCTTTGATGCAATGCTTCGTTTTCTTATCATTAGTCAATTTTCCCCAAGCAAGTTAAGTATGATATCACAAATATGAGAGGTAACTTGGACTCTTCACTGCTTAAACATCTTTATATCATGAATAATAACAGACCAGCTTATGAAGAAGTCACAATACAAACACAGAAAGACACAAGACTAGTGGACTATAAATAGTCCAATGAAATATCTACAGCCATCTATATCTGCAAGAAGGAACATGAAGAGCTCTTCAAAATTTTGTAACTTCTTCATTCAGAACCATTCTTTTGAACTCGGCAATCCAGAAATGAAATATAGATTGTCAGGTTCTAGAGTAGAGATATAAAATTGCATGAAATAAAATACAAAATATTGAAAATAAATATAAAAAAAAAAAGAAGAAGAATAGAGAATAAAGCAAGACAAATTTGATGGAAGATGACGTTATCCACAAAAATAGATATTATATGCTATATTGATTTCCTCGATTCAAGGACGGTTATTGAAGAGAAACCCATACGAGGAGAAATAAGACCAACAAAGCAAGTGAACAAAACAGGTGTAATATTTATATTGATGTACACCAAAATCCAAATAATAATTGAATGAACATCAATTACTGAATTGCATTTATAATGCATGTCATCCTGGATTGCAGAAAATAGCAGTTTGTTCAAATTCCTCTACGCGCCACAATAGCCGCTATTTGACAACACTTAGTAAATAGGATCCCGCGAAACAATAGTGCTTAGTTCAAATTCCGATACGGCTACGCTATATAGTCGTTATTTGACAACACTAGATTTAGTAAACAAAGTTCTATAAGTAATATTATTTTTTTAAAGACTCGGTATCCGGTTTGGGCCAACTAATCCGAGAGACACTAATTCCACCGTCCACTAGCAGGGGTCCATTTGAAGCCAGAAAGCTCTATATGGACTAACCAAACGCAAGGAGTGGCATTGAATTTCTACAAGTAATAATTTACACAGTATGCATCCATCATTCATCAACTAACATTAACATGCACTCAAGTATGTAACTAACTAATTCACTAACCTATACAAAATCCAACACTACCTCATAACAAAATTAAAATAAAAAATAATTAAAATTAAAAAAACACATGAAAAAAATGAAAGATTGAAAATTCACCATTAAAGGAGGAAGAAAAACGTCGAAGCTCAGCATTTCCATGTGCAAAGGAACAGTTATGGCGGTTGCAGCGATCTTTCTGATAGAGTACGCATAACCTCGTCTTGAATTGCTTCCGTTCAAACATCTTCAACGTTGAGCGATTCGATAAACAATAATCGGAAATAGCTTTGAATTATTCGAGTTTGATGAAGAAGATATAGTAACCCTAATTCAATCGGAAAAATTTCAAGGTTGCGCGTTTTTGTGTTGTTGCTGAAAAAATGAGAAAGATATATATGTAAATAAAAAGGGAATAAAATAAATTCGTTAGGAACAAAATTGAAGAAAAATAAATAAAATAAGGCAAATGCTAACGAGTGCCCCGGGACATTCTTTAAGACCTTAAATAGTAAGGTTTTTATAGAATTTTTACGGGAATGCGTAAAGTCAATGCATTAGAAATTGTAATGCTTAATTTTTTGAATAAAAAACTTCTATAAATGGAATGCTTAAAGAGTGCCCCGAAGACACTCGTTAGCAAGATCCATAAAATAATTATAGAAAGAAAAAGAAAAAGAAAATCAAGTGTTGTCGTTGAGTGTGAGTCAATGGGGTAATGAAAGTTCTTACCTTGAAGTTGAAGAATGGTGGAGGAAAAGAGTGGAGAATGTAACCCTGCTTGTGGACTTGTAAATTGTGGACTTGTAAAAAAGAAAAGAAAAGAAAAGAAAAGATAAAAGAACCTTTGTCTACTTCACTCTTTGTATTATTTTAACTGTCGTAAATATTGTATAATTATTATTATTGAATTTATCCAAGTTTATTTAGCCTATTAGTTAGGCCCATTAGGTATAGCATAGTTTATTTAAACTCTTCAACAATTGTACTCAGATTATTCAATTCATAAATCACAACTTATTTAGCTATTTCATTGAGTTTAACATGGTATCATGAGCTCCTGATTTTTGGGACACGCTTCCGCATAAACTCTAACCGCCATAGTTGCAATTTTTGTTTACTCTCAATTCTTTTTCTCGGTAACTTTTTTACGGTCAATACACAACAAATTGTCCGTGTCGTTTTTTTATACTTCCAGTGAGCGTATCAAAACTTCAAATATACCACCGTAACCGTCTCGAAATTCCGAGTCCAACGACGAAAACACCACCGTCAACACACTCCTCACGCGCCACTTCTTTCCCGGCGCATGACGCCCAGTCGCAGCGTCGTACACAGCGCGTGTGGTGCACGCGCCGCCTTCTGGAACTCCGTTTTTGACGATTGTTGTGTCAGTTTTTTCGTCTCGATCTCCTCTTTCCGTTGGTGTGTTCAAAACAATTTTCTGAAATACTCGAAATTTGGGTATTTTTTTGTTAACTCTCGATAATTAACCTTATTTCGTTGCTCCGGTTATTTTGCTTCAATGGCAGCAAACGATCCTCCACCCCCTCCACCCCCTCCGGTTATACCACCTCCTTTTAATGCTAAGGATTTCGTCATTCAAAAAGGCTATTGGCTTAATGGCGAAAAAAATTATTTTCAATGGTCTCAATTAATTCGTCAGACACTGAAAGGTTGTGATATGATTGACCATCTTGATGGTGATCCTCCTCTGGTCACTGCTCCTAATTTCTCTTCTTGGGATAAGGATGATTCTGTTATTATTACGTTGCTTTGGAACTCCATATCTCCTGAAATTAGTAGAAATTGCATGTTTCTCTCTACCGCACGAGCAATTTGGAATTACCTCAGTAGCAGTTATTCAATGAAACAAGACATGTCTGCTTGTTATGACTTAAAGAGGAAAATTTTCAACACCAAGCAAGGAAATCTTCCGGTCACCGAATATTTTGGGGTTCTCAATTCTCTTTGGATTGAACTTGATCAATATCAAAATTTGAAGATGGAGTGCAGTCAAGACACTGTCATTCTAAATGCTGTAATTGAAAGAGATATAATATTTGATTTTTTGGCAGGTCTAAATGTGGAGTTTGACCCCATTCGAGTACAAATTTTGGGAAAGGAAAAACTTCTCACTCTTACTAAAGTCTTTTACACTGTTCGCAGTGAAGAAACTCGCCGTCATGCTATGCTTAGCGAGCATCCTCCCGATGTGTCAGCACTCGCCGCCGGCAAAGGACCACAACCATCTTCATCCATATTCTTTTGTGAGCACTGCAACAAGCCTTGGCATAACAAGAAAAATTGTTTCAAACTACATGGAAAAGAACAGGTTCTTAGCCGAGGAGGAGGCCCTCGGAGTCTGCAGCAGAATCAGGCACATGTTGCAACGGGAGGAACTGACTCGTCCTCTTTTAGCCAGAATGATGTGGAACGTCTACAGTCTCTTCTTGCCTCCATTAGTAAGCCTTCTGGGTCTTTAGCAATTACTGGTAAGAATATGTACTCCCGATCCTTTACTGTTTGTGATGTTATCCCTAAAAATGCCTGGATTCTTGACTCTGGGGCTACTAATCATATGACATTTGATTCGGCTTTACTATACTCTTATACATCACCTTCGAGTATTTCTTATATCACTGTTGCTGATGGCTCTCATGCTCGTGTTGTTGGCATTGGAAATATTGACCTACAACCTTCATTCAAGTTGCAATCTGTGCTTCATGTTCCTACACTTTCCAACAATTTAATTTCCATCCATCAGCTTACCCGTAATCGAAATTGTAAAGTAACTTTTTTTTCTTCTCATTGTGTTTTTCAGGACTTGACCTCGGGACAGACGATTGGAATTGCTAAAGAAAAGGAAGGGTTATACTACTTCTCTGATGAGCCAGATGGTCCAATGGTATTGTCATCCTCTCTCCGGTCTGAATCTTCCTCTTCTGCCTCACAAATTTGGCTTCAACACATGCGTCTTGGTCATCCCCCATTTTCTTTAATTAAGTCTATGTATCCTGAGTTGTTCTTACGACATTCTGTTGAGTCATTTAAATGTGATGTTTGCGAGTTAGCAAAACATCATCGTGTTTCTTTTCCTCCTAGTTTTAATACATGTGTTGAACCATTTAATATTATTTACTCTGATGTTTGGGGACCTGCCCCTACCTCTAATGTTTCTGGTGCAAAATGGTTTGTTTCTTTTATTGATGATTGCACTCGATTAACTTGATTTTTTTTTATGAACACTAAATCCGAAGTACCACAACTATTTATTCAATTTTATAATATGGTCAAAACACAATTTGGAAAAGGTATAAAAAGACTTCGTTCAGACAATGGTAAAGAATATGTCAATCATACTTTTTCTGCCTTCACCAGTAAACATGGCATAGTCCATGAATTCACATGTGTCGACACCCCTCAACAAAATGACGTCGCAGAAAGAAAAAATCGTCATTTACTTGAAGATGCCTTATGTTTCAAATGTCTGTTCCCAATTCATATTGGGGAGAGGCAGTTCTTACTGTTGTCTATCTTATTAATCGAGTCATATCTCGTGTTTTAGGTAATACAAGTCCTATTAAATCTATACTCTCACATTTTCCTTCTGCTCCTATATTACAGAATCTTAATACTCGTGTGTTTGGTTGTGTTGCTTTTGTCCATGTTCATAAACAATATCGCAACAAGTTGGATCCTCGTGCAATCAGGTGTATTTTTCTAGGTTATGCACCTAACAAAAGAGGGTACAAATGTTATCATCCTCCCAGTCGGAAATTTTTTATCTCCAAAGATGTCACTTTTCATGAGAATGTGTCTTATTTTACTCGTCCTCAGTCTCAGGGGGAGAACGTAAATGACTTAGAGTCTGAGTCCGAGTTTCTAGTTCTGGGTCCTAGCCTTCCTAGAACACATGTCCATGCCCCCACTTCTGTTTTAGAGGAATCAACACCTTCAGCATCAATTCAGGAGTATCAGAGAAGAAGTAAACTCGTCCCGCTCCAACAGCAAATTCAATCGTCTGAACCAGTGGTAAGTACTGAAAATGATCATCCTAATGGTAATTCTCATATTTCTGATACTTGTGATACTAACCCGAATGATGTGCCTCTTGCTTTGGGAAGAAAAAAGAGATAATGTCCCTCCATATATAGACGTCCTACTTCTAATTTTGTCTCTTCTAAACAACTTTCACCGCAATATGAAGATCCAATGAAGTTATGTTATGATAATCAACCGGCCTTTACTGACAGAAGCGGTGAAGACGAGATTACCAATAGAACAATTCAGCCAACTTACTTGCAAGCTTCGAATGATTGATATCCATTTATCAGCTTGAGGGGGAGTGTTGTAAATATTGTATAATTATTATTATTGAATTTATCCAAGTTTATTTAGCCTATTAGTTAGGCCCATTAGGTATAGCATAGTCTATTTAAACTCTTCAACAATTGTACTCAGATTATTCTATTATATTCAATTCATAAATTACAACTTATTTAGCTATTTCATTGAGTTTAACATTAACCTTACCAATGACCAATTTCGATAGGGATTCTCTCAATCGAATTTTCTCGATACGCGTTAGAAATTGAACTCCTACCACATGCTTAAGAGGATTAAGATTCTTATCACTAATGTTGGTGCATAAGTTATTTTTATAAGCTAAAAAATAAATCAAGTCCAAATAATTCTAAATTTAAATTGTTATTTTTAAACTTATACAAAACATCTTATACAAATAATTTTATTAATATTATTATTATTATTGTAAGTTTATTAAAATAGTTTATAAAAAAACAACTTATGTTATGAGTATATAAATTTTATAGAGAGAACTTATAAATTAGCACAAAAGTTTATTTATTTATTTATACAAACTATTTTTTATAAGCTAAAAATTAAGTCAACCCAAATAGAATAACGGTAGCCAATACATGTTTTGCATGGGGCAAAAGTTTAACACTTACGTTTTGTTTTTTAAATAAAAAAAAAATTAATTGAGACTAAATTTTGGCTATTGAATTAAAAATTATTAAATCCTATAGTTATTTAGATTACTTGTGCGTGCATGCTTGACAAAGTCCTTGTTTTAAGGTGTACATTTGTTGAGAGTTTGTGAGAATGTTGAAAGAAATAATGGGCCATAATACTCAATGATTATAAGAGAAGAAGATGACATTTTTATCCAAAATTTTAAGATGTTAAATTAATGGGTCAATTCTTTTATATATTCAATATTTTTCAGACTTAATCATTCATACTTAAAACTTAATGATACCAAGTCACTAGGTTTGATCTAATAGTGAGGGTACAGGTAGTATCCATGAGGTCCTAAGTTCGATTCTCATTGACAACATTGTAAACCAAAAAATAAAAAAAATTACGATATTAACCTATCCAAATGAAAATTGCAAACATCCAAAAAAAATTGAAATCCCACAAAATTGAATATTATTTTATGTGTTTAATTTTTTTTTTCTTTCTGTGAAAATAGCTCATATTAGATTTTAAATTGGTTTTTCAAATATAATTCAAACCATATACATATATTTTAATTTTTTTTTATTAGTATGATATAATGTATTATTATTCTACTAGGTTTTTAATTTTTTAAACACTACTTATTAATTCAATTTAATTTTCATCAAACGGCTAAACACTTTTAACGTAATTAAATAAAATAATTATGGTCGACATATTGATTTTGAAATGTGCATCAAAGAGTCAGGATTAATTTTTTAGAGTGTTTAAAGAAGATACATTGTCAGTGTAAATTAATTTTATAGTAACAACCAATAAGAATGATTTAAATTTTCATGTCATCATATTAAAAAAATGGAGTTAAGTGAGATGATTTGACGGAAAATATGATTGTGATTAATTGACAGTATAAAATTATTTTACACTGTCAGCGCATATTTTATTTTCTCTTTTTTGAATTTGAAACTTATTTGATTTTGTAGGTGCATAAGCCATGTTTATGCACCGTGCATAAATACCCAAAATTGCTTAGCGCACCCTCCAAATTTCTAGTGAACCCCCTTATTGCTTAGCGCACCCCCCAAATTTTTAAGGGATGCGTTAGAAATTTGGGGGGTGCGCTAGAAATTTGGGGGTGCGTTAAGTAATATGGGAGGTGCATTAAGTAATCTGGAGGGTGCATTAAACAATTTTTATTATTTATGCATGGAGCATATGGAAAAAACTTATGCACCATAACCACTCCCGTCTTGCATGTATTAGTGACAAATAGTTTTTTTTTTAACGTTGTATGAGTGATATATACTGTATTTATCAAATAAAAATCAAACATTCTCATGTTTAATTTTGCAAGATTAAGACTATCATCAATGGTCGGAGGATTTTTTTTTTTTGACAAACAAATGGTCGGGGGATTAAACCCCACTTTTTTCACTTTCAAATACTCTACATTATTTTCTTTCTCTTCCAATTTACTTTCATAAACCATACATTCTTTATTTAAATTACTTAATTTTTATATAATAATAATAATTATTTATATTTTTTATATATTTAATATTATTATTCTTCCTTAATTTATCAACTAAATCTTATTTCTTATAAACGAATATGACAATAATTTTTTATTATTATTAACTCAACTAAGATATGCAAACAACTCGATTATAGTAGATTTCATCATTTACCCCTGTAATGTGAAAATTCCGTCATTTACCCCATGTGAATATTCCGTCATTTACCCTCATTCAGGAATTTCAATGATTTGAACATTTGAATTTCGGTTTGGGAAATGATGATTAGCATAATCATAATGGGTTGTTTGTTTGCGAAGAATGGTGTCCATGATTTATCATGGATCTGTATTGTGGTGGATAATTTGGCACAGTTGAAGGCATACCAAAGATATGTGCAAAATCATAATTTGATGGATTTTGAGGTTGTGGTTTGTTTAAATTGCTTGAACTTTGGCTATTAAATAAATAATTATTTGTGATTTTGTTGTTAAACGAGTAATTATTTTGATCCATTTCACAAAGAAAAACTACAAAAGGAAGTGTAAAAATGAGATTTTTTTTTTATGTTGAAAATATATCAAATCATACCTCTATTTAGAGTCTTAAAAATTATTATGAATTTTGGTATTAAAAAAATGGATTTTTCTATCACGTGCAAAGTTGTATATGTTAAGAAGATTAAAATAGTAAGTTTGTATTGGAACTTGTGCATTTTATATTAAATGTATAAAATTTTAATAAATAGTTATTGTTTTTAATAAAAAATTACTACTTTTAGTTACTTTAACATGTGCAATGTTGCACATGTTAGACAAACCCTTAAAAGAGTAGTCACTATTGTACATGGTGTAATAGATTGTGCCCAATGACCTTTATAGCAAAACCATCTCTAAGTTTCCAAAAGATTAATTTCCTTATTTTACACCTCATCTCTTTTAACGAAACAAGGGTGAGAGAGAGAAAGTGAACCAAAAAGAAAACAACTAGCATTCCATTTTTACAACACAATGTGAATGAATGATTCTTAGCAGAGATGATTTTTTTATTTGAAAATATAGTCACACAGTCGTTGAGGGAGAAAGAAAAGTGAAAACCATAGTCATAGTCATGATGATGATGATGACTCGTACTAAACTCACTCAACTCGTTCCTTTAACTCATTTTCCCAAATGTTCACTCAAAACCGCCACCAACTGCCGAGGTCCTCAAGTGGAGCTACCGGAGGAACTTTCGAAAAATGTGATCGTATTGTCGTGTGATTCTACAGCAAAGGGTGGTGTTTGTGACGTTTACGTAGTTGGCACCAATCATTTTTCTAAGGTAAATTAAATCAACTCATTCCTTTCACTTTCGACCCGTTTGGCTTAATTGCAGTTTTGGTCCCCTATTTTCAATTTTTTGCAGTTTTGGTCCCTTATTTTAAAATTCGACAGTTTTGGTCCCCTAACACATATTTTGTCTAAAATATTTTGTCTAAAATATGATGATACAAGATGTTTTAAAAGAACTTTATGAAAGATTTTTCTTACAATTACATCGATGTTGGTATTTTTTCATCATCGAATCATATACCACGCCGTTTAAATCATATCATGTCGTCAATTTATAGTTAAAAATTATGACAGGGGACCAAAACTGTTGAGTTTTAAAATAGGGGACCAAAACTGCAAAAAATTGAAAATAGGGGGATCAAAACTGCAATTAAGCCTACATTGTAAAATTTGCTGATTAACTTTTTAATTGGGTAAGATAAAAAATGGGTATCCTTAACATTCAAGTAAATTATTCATTTCTTTTTTTAAAGGAGTAATTTACTTATTGGATACAGTACTCACTTGAAAAAAGAAGTGAAATCTACATTTGTTTTTAATAAAATAAAATTAAAGGTTATATTTCACATCGGATATAATTAATAACGCATGTGATATCTTAGTTTTCACATCGGGTGGCCAACCGATGTGAAATGTGTCAGACTTATTACATCAATCATCTTTACATCGGACCCTGAACCGATGTAAAATGTCATATTGGCCCGATGTAAAAACCCTTTTCTATAGTAGTGAAATACTATTAAAAACATAGATTAGTATTATCAATATGGGAGATATATTTGAAAAACAACATGTCTAGTAATTTGCAATATGGAGCTTGAATTCTATGAATATTTTACACTTTTATTGCATTGTCCGTGTTACTATGAAACCAAACTTTATGTTGCAGGAATCAAGCAAACAAGTTGAAGATATTATCAAATTTTTGAAACCAGAGGTTTTTTTTTATTTTCGTTTGATATTAAGCTGTTTCTTACCCTTATTTTCTTTGTACATATTTTTATGATTGACTTTTGTTTATTGCAGACTGTCTTTTTGGAATTGTGCTCAAGTCGTCAACATATTCTCTACCGTGAAAAGCTTAAGGTTTCCACTCTTTAACATTGTATTTTAGATTATTTGAGATGTAGCGGTAGCGGTACATCTTAACGTATCATTTATCTATCTGCATTTTCACTGAATGTTATGGTAGATGTTCTAAATCAAACACCTCTATGAACATGACCTCTTTTTGACTTATCACCTTTCACCGTCTCCAATAGACCGCAACCACCTTCGTCTCTAGTCGAGAAATTGAGTAGGCATTATTATTGATAAGGTGGGGATTTAAGCTAGATGGTATAAATGGAGGACGACCTCAAATGTTTTATGTGATACAAATGTACCGTTTGTCAGGAAAATTGGCTTGATGTCTTTCTCTATTGTATTTCATACTATATATAATAGTATTAGTAGTTACAGATAATTACAAAGGATAATAACAAATATTTTATTCCCTAATTTATCTAACTAATTATAGGAAATAAAGTTATTTACAATAAAGGATAAGACCAATTCCTAATTAACATCCCCCCTCAAATTGATGCGGCTGGTCAATAAGCATCAATTTGCTAACAAGAAACTGATGGCATGGCCGCGGAACAGCTTTGGTAAGAATATCTGCAACTTGATACTGTGTACTGACATGAGGAAGTGTTATTAGTTGATCATCATAGGCATCACGGATTGAATGACAATCGACTTCGATGTGTTTGGTGCGTTCATGAAAGACGGGATTTGCAACAATCTGGATGGCACTTGTATTGTCGGCATAAAGTGATGTAGGCTCAGTTTGAGGAAATCCAAGTTCAGCCAAAAGACCACGTAACCAAATAATTTCTGAGCAAGCAGCAGACATGGCGCGATACTCAGATTCAGTAGAGGATTTGGAGACTCTTGCTTGTTTCTTGCTTTTCCACGAGATCAATGAAGTTCCAAGAAACATGCACCAACCAGTGACAGATCGACGAGTGTCAGGACACCCTGCCCAATCGGCATCACTATAAGCACTCAATTTAGGAACTATTCCGGTGGGAAAGAATAGACCACGATGAGAGGTGCCTTTCAAATATCGAATTATACGACGAACTGCTGCTAAATGAAGATGTCGAGGAGAATGCATGAACTGGCTCACTTGCTGAACAGCAAAAGATATGTCAGGACGAGTAATTGTCAAGTAATTAAGACTACCCACAATTTGTCGGTACAATAAAGGATCAGGCAAAAGATCACCCTCATCACGATGATATTTAACATTAACCTCAAGAGGGGTATCCACCGGATTAGCTGATTCGAGACCAGCCATAGAAATCAAATCTGTGGCATACTTATGTTGATGGAGAAAAATTCCCTTGGACGTAGAATGGACCTCAAGACCAAGAAAATAATGTAGAGTACCAAGATCTTTCATTTGAAATGCGGATTGTAACTGTTGCTTAAGTCGCTGAATGGAAGCAAGATCAGAACCAGTAATAATCATATCATCAACATACAAAAGAAGAAGAACAATACCCGTAGATGTGCTATGAATAAATAAAGAGGAATCATATTGACTTTGAATAAAGGAGAACCCAAGTAGAGTGGAGCGGAATTTCTCATACCATGCTCTAGGCGCCTGTTTCAAACCATATAAGGAACGTTTGAGCTTGCACACACCTTTAGATGAAGAGAATAGGCCTTGAGGCGGAGAACAAGAGTGGCAACAGAGATTACCACCGACCAAGAACACAAACGAGAATACGATCACGAACGGCGATCAAGAACAGAGATCAAGAAACAATTTTCTAGAGCGACCCAGTGGGGTGTCGCTGAGCAAAGCCAAGAACAGTTAGATTCTCACAGGTGTGATCGAACCTACCGATACCATGTCAGGAAAATTGGCTTGATGCCTTTCTCTATTGTATTTCATATTATATATAATAGTATTAGTAGTTACAGATAATTACAAAGGATAATAACAAATATTTTATTCCCTAATTTATCTAACTAATTATAGGAAAGAAAGTTATTTACAATAAAGGATAAGACCAATTCCTAATTAACACCGTTTATGTTGTATGGAAATTTTATTGTACAACTAGAAGACCGACAATTTTGTATGAGATGAAGTGTTGGGCGATAAAGAATCAATATGAGAATAACATAAGTGTAACAGAGATGAGGATGTTGCGTTGATAGGGTGATAAGACTATACAAGACACGATTAGAAATGACAACTTAATGAGAGTTTGGGTACGCCTATCGTAAAAAAGATGGAAACTCGGCTTATGTGGTTTGTGCATGTAGAGAGAAGACCTGTACATTATTTTGTAAAGAGTAGATCAAATGAAGAGTAGTTAATTCACCAGAGGTAGACCTAAAAAATTATAAGAGAGAGTTATAAGGACGATTTGGTGGTTGAGGTGGATGAGTTAGAGAGTGTAGTGATAAGAAGGTTAGGAGTTCGATTCCCACCCACAACAAAAAATGATCTATATTAATGAACTGAATCGAGATATAATAAATAATAGAAGATTTTTACGTTTAATATTGAGAATAGTTGCAATCCAATCAAATCTTGAAATTTGGCCACAATATCATGGTATAACTAATTTCTTAATTTCCTCATCATGTTCTTTCTTCCAGGTACCTACTGAGGAAGACATGATTACAATGTGGAAGAAAAAACGCAACATCTTTGCAATACTTCATAGCTGGTACATAGCCGAGGCATGTTTCATTAAAATGTTTGAAAATCATTTTCATTCCATCGAATTAAAGAAATGTTGTATTATTTTCAAGAAAACAAATGTTACAATTATCATATACAATGCTTTTTTCTCTCTTGCATTTCTGACAGCGTGCCAATGAACTTGAAGTATATCCTGGTGCTGAGTTTCGTTCTGGATATAGAGAAGCAAAGAAGTATGGTGGCAAAGTGGTACTTGGTGATCGCCAACAACATGTTAGATTAATTTTTAAATTCATATTTATGAGGTCATGATTTTGGTACTTCATGAAAAACTTCTGATATTGCACAAGTATAATGTAATACGTGTTAAGGTCAACTCATCAGAAGCACTTTATTATTATCAAATGTGCTTTTAACTTGGTGTGCAATGTGATACTTATGTTTTGCAACATTGCTATTGTATTGATGGGTTTTAATTTTGATTGAGACAGATTACATTAAAGAGAACATGGAGGAAGTTGCCACTCAAGCACATCATAAGATTGTTCAATAGTCCAGAGATCAATTTCTCAGATTTTTCATCAATCTCTGATTATGCTAAAAGAAGGGTATATTTCATAATCTAATGCTCTAGTGATAGGTGTGAACTAATCATGTCTATTCTAAGTTATTGTCTATATCCTAACATGGGTTTTACTTTTACTTTGCCTCTTCGGTTGAAGCAAATATTGAGTGAGCTGCTGCCAACTGTAATGGAGACCATTGTGCATGAAAGAGATAAGTAAGTTCTAATATTGTCTCTGTCACATGCTTTAAAACTTGTTTTGGAGTTAGGAGGAAGAGTATAGGGCTTAGGTTTTGGGGAAAGGGTTGCTAGCTAAGCTTCGCACTACCTCCGTCTTTTATAAGTGTTTCATTTTTTTTTAATTAATCATCTGGTTATCAGAGGAAGGGGGTCTGATGGTCGTGAAGTAAGTAAAATATGATCTAGAATCGTTCTCACCACCAGTCGAACTTAGATGTTCTCCAACGACCCGTTTAAGATATAGCCTTTGCGCTTATATCGTCAGCTCCCTTTACTTTGGCGACCTCCCTAATGAACTATTCAACATCATGGGCGGCTGTAGCACATGTGCAACAGCATCGGGCCTCCAAATTTGCGGAAAATTGTAGGGCCTCTAAATTTTGAAGTCCTCCTATATTAGTAGTTATATATTTTCAATCTTCATTAAATATTAGATATGCATCAATAGATTAGCGGTAGATTATGATATTTGTGTGTGCAAGGTTTTTGGTTCAAATTCCAACATTGCAATTTTTTTTACTTAATTTTAGTTTTAATCATTTTTTATTAGTGTATGTCTTTCTTTTTTACTATGGGTCCATTTTTAATATTTAAGCTGAGCTCCAAATAATCGGAGTCGGCTCGGCTTGTTTATCAAACTTTTTTTTATATCAGTGAAAAAATGATTAGTTGTTAGTGTTATTGATGTTATTTGTAATTTAAATCGATGATAATTATTTTGAATTTTTTGCACTTTTTTTATTAGATTTTATTTTTAATAATTATACCGGATCTCCGAAGGCCTATTTTTAATAATTCCACAGGGCCTCCAAAAAGTTTGAGACGCCCCTGTTCAACATACTCTCGTAATGTTTCCTTCTTATCTTGAAGGATGGCGCTGAGTGAAGCCATCGTCTCCGGTTTCCGCTTACGAGCAGTGAAATGGGAGGCGAACTCCTCGCATAGTGTCCTCCAAGAATCAATCGATCCTTCTGGTAGGTTCTTGAGCCACGTCATGGCGGAACCTTTGAGTGCGAGTACGAAGAGCTTAGACTTCACTGCTCCTCGAGCAGTGTGGTAGTCCATGACGGTATCTATGTGCTCAACATGCTCGTCGGGGTCTTTAGTTCCGCCGTATAACTTTAGATTCGACAGTTTCTCTAGTGCTATTGGAAAAACATATTCCACGATCTATTGGGCAAAAGGACCGCAGTGATGGCGTGTGTGTCTTCTTGCTGGGGATACAAAGTCTTGCCTTTTATGGTAGGGGTTTCTGGTTGTGTCCTCCCTGTTTCCATGACGTGGTGGTGGTGGAGTGTGACTACTTCCTCTGTTGTCGGAGTCATGAGGAGGCGAACCTCTTCCGCCTTTATATATTATAGAGACATGCAGTTATAACCTTTTGTGACAGATGTCAACTATTGGCACGTGAGATGATGAGAGCTGTTGAGATGGATCTAACGGTCCCGTGAGCGTGTAAGGTGTGTATCTGCTGTAGTTAGTGTACAATAACTATAGTTTTCATTACCATTGTCTTGTATGGGAAGCCTCTGTAAGGAATGGATTCGGGCTGGATCTCGAGCGCTTGGGCCACGTGTGTTGGACCTTAGCCCATTCCGGAACAAGTAATGACCATCTTTAGATATCCAAGTCTAACGCGTGTTCTTTTTATAAGCTCTCTTAAAATCTCCCACAAGTGATTATATCAAATTATCAATAAATAAGTTCAAATAAGTTGATTTAAAAACTCTATCTAGAATTTGTCTACAATAGAATTATATATTTCTATGTTGTGTAATATCATATATATGTATGATGAGGTTTACATTGCTTCTATCCAGATACATGAGCCACACATTATTAAGAGTGGCAAGTCAGAACAGATCAGTTGTTGCTGTTGTTGGAAGGGGGCATCTTCAAGGAATCAAAAAGAATTGGAAGCAACCTATCAAGGTACGTAGGTTGGTAAACATTCTGTTATTTATATGTTATATAATCATAATAATTACTACTCCTATTTTTCTTGGAAAAGAAAAAGAATTACTACTAGTTTAGTAGTTTATCAATTCTAATATACCAGTTCTTAGCCAAACTCTAAATTATCAGATTTTTTTTTTCCGGAGAACCATTAATATCAAGAATCATAGTATAGTATTATGTTCTGTATTTGAAAGATTTTCTGACCCCAATTTTCCTTACTATTATCAGATGTAGGGGTGTTCACGGTTCATAAACTGCACTGAACTGAACCATATAAATGGTTCAGTTTAGTAACTGAAACCACTTTTTATAAAAACTGGTTTATTTCTCAAACCAGTTTCAGTTCAGTTCAGAACCAGTTTAGAACCAGTTTACATCTTTAAACCAGTTTAGTTTCAGTTAACTGGTTTAAAACCGGTTTTTTTAATAAAACCGGTTTATTTTTTGAAAAACTGGTTTTATACCAATTTTCTGTATTTTTTTAAAAAAAACTGGTTTCCGATAAAAATAATTTCGGAGTTTTTTTCCAAAAAACAGTTTAAGTCTATTTTTCGGGAAAAAAGTTTCAATATTTTTTTTGGGAAAAAAAGTTTCTGACTTTTTCAAGAAAAAAGTTCCCGATTTTTTTCGTAAAAAAAGTTTCCGATTTTTTCAGGAAAAAAAGTTCCTGATTGTGTTCGGGAAAAAAGTTCGCGATTTTTTTTCGGAAAAAAAGTTCCAATTTTTTTCAGGAAAAAAAGTTACCGATTTTTTCGGAAAAAACGTTCCCGATTTTTTCGGAAAAAAAGTTCCGATTTTTTTCAGGAACAAAAGTTCCCGATTTTTTCCGGAAAAAAGTTCCCGATTTTTTCGGAAAAAAAATTCCCGATTTTTTCGGAAAAAAAGTTCCGATTTTTTTCGGGAAAAAAAGTTCCCGATTTTGTCAGAAAAAAAGTTCTCGATTTTTTCGGAAAAAAAGTTCCCGGTTTTTTCGGAAAAAAAGTTCCCGGTTTTTTCGGAAAAAAAGTTCCGATTTTTTTTCGGGAAAAAAAGTTCCCGATTTTTTCGGAAAAAAATGTTCTCGATTTTTTCGGAAAAAAAGTTCCCGGTTTTTTCGGAAAAAAGTTCCCGATTTTCTCGGGAGATATTTTTTCGGTCTTTTTTCCGCTTATTTTTTTAAGAAAAAAGTTCCCATTTTTTTGGGAATTATTAAATATTTTTTTAAAAAATAAAATACAGTTCATAAATTTAAACTGGTTTTGAACCGGTTATAAACTGAATTGTAACTGTTTTTAAAAAGTGGTTCAGTTCAAAACTGTATTAAATGGTTCAGTTTAAAATATGGTTCAGTGCAGTTCGAACTACAGTTTGGTTCAGTTAACTGGATTTTTGAACACCCCTAATCAGATGCAGGATCTCGTAATAATTCCACCTCCCAAACTGCCTATCCCTGTTATGAGACTATTTGCATATGTCGGCATTGTCGTGGCTGGGGTGACCATAATAACAAAAACCTATCTTTAAATGTAAAGAATGAATTCTCTATGTAGAAAAAGTTTCATCTACATTAGCGTAGATAATTGAATTAATTGACTAAGTAATTTCTTGGTAGTTAGTTACTCATTTGTTCTCTACAAGGTATGCAATAGTTGATGTGAAAATCCTTGTACTCGTTCTAATACAATTTCTATTTTTCGGTTTTTGCATATTTCTCTCTTATATCAGCTCTATCATGTTTCATAACATCGTATCAGAGTCGTAACATAACATCTTCCATACATGTACATCTCTTTGATGCGTTTGTTTAATTATTATTTTTTTCTGATGATGATTATGCTTTTTCCATCTTTAGGAAATAGAGGTTACCATTATTACATTTTTTTTCTAGAGTACGTTCAAATATTGTTTTACCGTAACTCTCTGATTCTTCTTCTTAGATTATTTATTATAGGTCAATTTCTTTCTCACACTTGGCTTTAGATTCTATTACATTGTGTGCACTATCAAATCCAGAGGAGGGTGAATAGATTATCGCGACTTTATGCAGAAAACATTGCTTTTCAAAATCCTTTAGTAAAATGTTACCCGATTAGATCAAATTCTGGACAAACTCTTAAGTTGATGGCAAAACACATGTATATATAGTCCTTAAAGAATAAAAAAACAAAAGAAATATATTAAGGTGAATTCTTTAATATACATCTTATTTGAATACTCGTATATATTATTGTGGTTTATATTAGAGCATCTCCAATGGTGATACTAATTTGGGTATCATACATTACTAAAAAATGGTCCCTACAATGTCATGTAATATTTATGCAACTCATATATATTTTGCTTCAATGGTGATATTACTCTAAGTATCATACATTATTAACAAATTTTTAATTCTATTTAATTTTATATACAAAAAAAAAAGTAATATTAAATTTTCCAAAGTTGTGATTTTTACCCAAAATCAAGATACTTAGATAAAAATCACAAAAACTAATTTGATACAAAAATAATATTTTATTGATTTATACAAAAATACAAATTTTCACTCTGAGAATTTAGATTTTCTACACTTTTAAAAAATAAAAAACTTTATGACAAATATCATCTTCTAGTGTGGGGAAAATTTCCTTTTGAAAGAATGACGAATTGCATGAACAATTAATAGAATTAAAGAGATTACGGTATAAGATAAACTGACACTTCCATTGTTATTTGTCGCCTAAATCAGTCTCATCACAATATGCTCTAAGGTCTCCCAAATTTCCAAAACATGTTGAATGGCCTTAGAGCATGAGAGGCCTAAAGAGAATTTTTCTTGAATGCTTTATTACAAGCAAGTAGAGCAGATAAACTAGCAATTTTATAAAAGACCAAATTCACCTCGGAACTCTGGGTGATTTTGGTGATTTTCCCTCTGTTTACTCTTTCTACCAAAATTTATGAAGGGATCATAATATTATTTAGTCCTGAAAGAATAAAAACTAAAAGGAATATACAAATGAAGAGAAGGACCCCATCGATAGTCAGAATTCTAACAAAAAGCTATTTAGTCCTTAATGACTTTAGAAAAAAATAGTTCATAAAGCTTTTTTTTTTTTGTATGATATATTATTGTCTAGTTTCTCATATGCTAGGAGAAACTACTATGGGTTGAGTTTTTATTTATTCTACTTTAAGTGTATATTAACTATAAGGTTTATACATACTATATATATATATATATATAGTACAAAATAACCATAAATACAAATTTTATTTTATTTTATTTTATTTTATTTTTTGAATAATAATAATAATATTACATACTATATATTTGGAAGGGAAAAACTAGATGAATCAATTATCACATTTTTTTGAATCTTGTTATCAAGAAGACAAGAAAAAAATTACAAACTTTCCTATTTTCAACAATAATCTCACCAAAGCCTTAAAAAAAACTATAATCTCTCCAAGACACACCATGAGATGATGTTAACTAAGCTCACAATTCAACCAAAAGAGAAAACAAACTGAAAATAAAATGATACAAACTACAGAAATTGAAAGGTAGTAACACTTTTCCTCTTTCTTGAACAATTTCTATAGATGCTATCATCATTAGGAAGGTTCTCTATGGTGCTTATGGTGGATGGAAGAATAACCTCTAATGAAGCTCCAATGAGACATCTTCTTGTAAGATTTTGACACGTGTCACACAAGAAACACCTTACATGTCTTAGTGCCAAGAAATTGGCTTTGTGAACTAAATTGTCACATTTTCTACATAAATATGCATTATCAGAATGACAATACAATGAAGCTTTCAATCCACAAAGCTCACAAGATATTGAACTTGTACTTGATTTTGTTTCACATATTGAAGCATTTTCTTTAGGTGGAAAGCTCTTGCATGAACTATGATTTTTCTCATCTATAGTACCTTTGCACATTTTGAGAGACTTTGTAATTAATTTAGCCTATAGTTTTGTACTTAGAAAATTATTGTGTATGAGCCATTTAATTTATAGAAAATTTTGAGGTTTGAAGTTTGAACCACATAACATGATACGTGCCATTTGGAGCAATACTTGTGGACAAGAATAATAATGTTATTTGGTTACGTAATCAACACTGCATTGTTTTACTATTTTTTTTAGCCAATTTGTCGTTTTCCAATCATGTCAAATGAGAATGTGAAAATGGAAGAAAGAAGAAAGGGACCAATTCAAGTCAAAGATGAGTGGAACATGGATTCTATGTTGCGTCTAATTTGGTTCCAATGGCTGAGTGGGTAATGGATTCTATGTTGGGTTACTCAAATTTGTAATTTCAACCGTTTAATTTAAATTAATATTAGTTGCTTAAAATAAAGTTTGTTTATTGTATAATTTGACTTGTTTGATATTGAATTAGTGGTTGAAATTATACTTTGTTTGGGTATTGGATACTTTGTTTTTAGTCAGGAGTATGATCTATGATTTAGTAGTCGTTACTATGATCGTTTAATCACGACTCAAAAAATTTGCGCGTAGATATTTAAAATTACACATTAAAAACTTTTAATATTATTGTATGTATTAGTCAATAAAAAAATAAACAAACTATAGCATCAAACAGCTCTAAATTTATGTCGGTGCCCTACGGTTTAACCAAACACATGTTAAGCGAGATAGGGTTGTCTCCAGTAGAAAAATAAATGTAGAGCATGCAGTGTTAGTATCTACCATTCATTTATTTTATTTTATTATATAAACACTGTTCACATTTTAAATTGATGGTCAGGATTGGACTGGAGGAAAAACTGATGGGAGAGGATCTCCTCTCCATGCTAAGCATATATGACTCCACTAGCTTTAATTGAATGAAACTAAGAAAAAAGCTAGACTAGGATATGCTTTTAAGGTCGACACAAAAATATTCCTCAAAAAATAAGTTTCATATTCCACAAAAATATCAAGATGCCTTGTCAAAGGAGAGAGTTCCATGCATTCACAAATTTACCACATCACGTATTCGACACATGTTCAAATACAACGGTCTAAATTTTTAAGTTTGATAAATTTTCTTTTAAAACAAATTAAAATGTATTAAAATCTTGACTCTTGGATTTTATTCTATCGACCATAAATATTTCGAATGCGTGAATATGGTAAACGTGACGCAGAAGAGATCTAAATTCCTTGGCAATTGCTTTGAGGGTTCTTGTGAGCTGTGACATGAGGACTTTATGTCGTAGAGTGGTTAGATACCAAGCATATTGGAGCTATACAATTCTAATCATAGAAGAAAGTTTTTCTTCTTCTTCTTCTTCTTCTTTTGTATGGTCTAGAATGGCCACTTTTGATTAATATATAATGTCCATATGTTTTGTTTCATATATTGGCCACGCGAAATGAAACTGATTTGATATTATTAATTAAGAACTTCCTATCTTGGAGTTTTATGTAATTCTATGATTGGTCCAAAAAGCTAATGAAACGAATTTTTGTTAGACAAAAGATTTTTTTTCTTCCATAATCTCTAGTTTTGAGAAGAATGAAGTTCTAGTATTTTAGAGTTCGATTTTAAGATAAATAAAATTTGATAAAAAAATGTTTTAATTATGAATTGTATTAGAATCAAATTCTTCTGATCAATTCGTTTTTAAAAGAAATACTAATCACTCGAGTTCAATGAAACAAAAAATATCTTTGTCCAAATAATATTCTTAAGGATGGCTAGTATTAATCCACATGTATGGTCAAAAGTGAGAGTTTGATTCAGCCAATTACTACTTACTGGTCACGAATGAGTTGGCAAATTATGAATCCAAAGAAATTGGAATTTTATGGACATGGAAATGAGTGGTGCTTTTGGAATGATTATTAATAATTGGTATTGGAAGTGTAAATTGCTATGAACACTTGCCGTTCAATAGGACACATCAGACAACCACTGAAAAGCAAATGATACTGAGATATAAATGATTTACAACCCTTGGTTTGTATTTAGAAACTCAGAAACATGGAAATTCATTTAACATTTTGGTTTTTTTATACTAGTACTATCTTTTTATTCTTATCACATCATTAATATGGGAAATAATTGGTGCATACCATTACACATCATACAAAAAAAGGTCTGTATTTTCACTGGAGAGAGAGCAGTGTTAAATCCAACCATTAAATTCCTATTATCCTTTTTTAATTTAAATTTTATAATATTATTTTCACATTTTCTCTCCAGATGTATGGTTGGGATTACACATGAGGGGCACTTGAGAGGATCCTGTCTCCACATCGTACATACTCCTAAGAAATAGAGTATGATATAACATTATAATAAACGTAATACCTCAGTGATATTATAAGAAGAAAGAAATAGAGAAAAAAAAATGAGATGGTTAATATGTGTATGAATTATGAAAGTTAATAGTTTACATGCATCACTATTTTACGAATATATCATTTTTATCATACCATTTTCTCTATTTTTATCTCTCTTATGGTGTTTATAGGTTGTATGGAGTGTACAAAAAAAAATCTTTAAAATAAGCAATATTAATACAATTGAACTTAAATGATGTTCGATGAATGTGATAATTTTTTTTTTTCTTTCTAAGAATTATTAGAGGACTAAATTATATTATGACTCATCCTCTAGAAACAAGTCACCAAATCAAAGACTCATCCTCTAAAAAAACATGTCAACACGACGACCAACAAATTTGAAGATTCAAAACACCGGATCAAGCTTCAACAATAAGAAGACAAATTCATCTAAAAGCCTAGACCACTCATTTAGATCAAACATCATATAAAGATCTGAAGACCATTCCTAAATAATCAGCATCAAACTGAAGGCTCACTCTTGATGCCACATTGTCACTAATATGGCAATGCTATGTTAATGGTTGTTGCAATCACCCTAAGCTTGTGATTAGCAAACACACAAAAATGCTAACATTACACAGGATCAACACTATTTAACGCCTTTTTTATTTATTTATTTATTATATAAAGGGCCAAAGTCAAAAAAAAGAGAGGATTACACAACCATTGGTGAATTTGTGCTAAAGAAAGACCTTCAACAAAAATGAGAGAAACAAAGAAAAAGAGGAATATTTCAACATTAGAAATCTCAAAAGCATTATTCTTATGAGAAAAAAGAAAAGAAAGAAATATACTTAAGCATTACAAATTCAAATATAAACCCTGAAATGCAAAATGAGAAAATTCATATTCAATCAAAATGAACTATTATAAAAAAAAAAGCCTTGCTCATATGATCGTGCCTTTGAACATATGATATAAAACTATAACATACAATAATCTTAATTATAATAATAAAAAAACATCATATATTGTTGCTAGCTACCACATGAACTTCTTGCATTCAAAGGTGAATTAAGCTCTCACTTGCGACATTAATCGGTTAACATTAAAACAGTTTTACTTGAATACAAGTTTGAATTGCGGTGGTAAACTTTTTTTTCAACATTCAAATTTTAAAATTCATAATCATAATAGTCTGATTCAAGTTTTAGAACTCGAACAAAATACTTTGAAAAATCATAGGACGCATTAGAAGCTATGAAACACATACACGAACACCAGACAAAAACACTGACATGTTGATACCAATAATAGTTTAAAAAAAAGAATACAATTTAATGTAATTATAAATGTCGGTACGTGTCCAATACGGAACACGTCTAATCCCCGAAGAGTTTCGGTGCTTCATACATTAGAAGCTTGTTGGGCCGATTGTTATACCCAAACAACAAACCGGGCCATCCAAGAAGAAAGAAACAGTCCACCAAATTCAAGCCTTTGTTGTCGCACAGTTACACCTTCTAACACGGGACCATGACGATCCTTAACAACACAAAAAAACAAGCAAGTTGCTTCTATTACTGTCACTCACATCATCATCCATGTTCCTCAACTTAACTCATTTCACTCTTACATCACTTTACTTTAATTAAAAAATTCAAACCAGTTAAAAATCTAACCAGAGTAACAAAAAAACAAAACAAAAACAAAAACAATGATGTTCCATAGAAGAAAAAAAGAACCAAATACATTACCTCTTTCAAACTCATCATCACAACCAAATTCACCAATGCCTTCTAATTCAAATTCTAGTTCCAATTTTTTCAGATTCAGAACTTCAACACTAACGACATCGTTTAAATCATTACTATTATTTATTTCATTACTTCTTAATTTTTATTTTCTTTTACTTCTGTGGGCCCCATACTCCACCACGTATGCACCTTCCACCGTCGTATCTCGTCTTTCACCAACCACGCGCCGCCATGTTCTCTTCGCCGTCGCTTCTTCTTCTCTCTCATGGCCACACCGTCAATCCTACGTTCAGCTTTGGTATAAACCTAAATCGACTCGCGCACTTGCTTTTCTCGATAAGTTACCGGCGAATTCGTCTTCTTTGTCACCTCCGGTGATTATCTCCGGCGATGCTTCTGGATTTCCGTATACTTTACAAGGAGGACTTCGATCAGCGATTCGTGTGGCGCGTGTTGTGAAAGAAGCGGTGGATCGGAATGAATCGGATGTTCGGTGGTTCGTTTTCGGGGATGATGATACGGTGTTTTTTGTGGAGAATGTGGTGAGGACTCTTTCGAAATATGATCATAATCGGTGGTTTTATGTTGGGAGTAATTCTGAGAGTTATGAACAGAATACTATGTATTCGTTTGAGATGGCGTTTGGTGGAGGGGGTTTTGCTATAAGTTATTCACTTGCTATGGTTTTAGCTAGGGTTTTGGATTCTTGTTTGAGAAGGTATGGATTTTTGTATGGTAGTGATGCTAGAATCTATTCATGTGTTGCTGAGCTTGGTGTTACATTGACTCATGAACCTGGATTTCATCAGGTATATAGATTTTGTTTTCATTCTGTTTAATTTGTTGATGTTGTTGTGTTGGATTCTTTGATCATAATTTTCTATTATTTACTTGCATTTTCGTAATGAGGAACGTTCGTCTAAATATTTACCTCCGGTCTTAGTAGACCAGATACATCAGTTTTTCCATGAACATAAAACGTGAATATTTGCTTATAATTGAGATTGGAGTAGTATGTCATTCACCTTTAGATTGGTTAGGTAGGTATTGGAGCTTTTTGAAATAGATTGGGATAATATTTATGTTGTTCGTATGTTTGGTGTGTTGTTGATCACATAAATAAGGAATTATAGTCTTCAAGAATGTGAATTGCAACTTCTCTAATTAATTTGGAACAGAAAGGATTAAACTTAAACCTCTTTGGTGAGCAAGGAGTTATACATTTTTTTGCTATAAATGCTATATGGAAGCACTGAATTGAAAGAATTGTAATTTACTATTTTGGTCAAATTAGTTGAAGTTTATATCAATTAGGGAATTATCTGGATACGGAGGTGGGCCTCTTGTTCTAGATTTAATGTTCTCAAGACTCAGATAGTGTTGACATAGGTACGGATGATAGATTACCCACCAACGAGGTCCTATGCTCTTGCGGGGTATGAGCCAACTTCTTACCAACTTGGCATTACCTTTCCATGCTTTGATAGTTATGATTATGAGAAGCTAGCTCCTCGTAATGATGATAAAATTTATTTCTTGATGATGGAGAAGGGAAACAACTAAAGTTAGATTATATAATTACCAAATTTCTGATTTTCTAGCAGCATCCCAAGTCAGTTCACTACTTCTGCAAGCCTCTATATTGTGCTTTTCATGGCATTTGCAACTTTGAGACCAGTTTAGTTAAGAAGGTTCTGACAGCCAATTGTTTTTTCGAATGGTGCAATCGTAAAAGGAAATATTATTATGAATGGGTTCAAATACTTTCCCCTTGATTGTGTGTCAAAGGACTCTTTGTTGAGTAAAAAATGTCACCTTATCATGATTTTGGAAAGAAAAAAAAGGGTTAATGGAATACAGAAAATTGCATCAAAGTTTTGGGTTTGGTTAGAGAAAAGTCCTGATCATGCCAATGATGGATACCAGTTGCAAATTAGCTCTCTCATCGAGTATTTACTGATTTCAACCAGCCTTGGTTACAAGGCTGTCCTTCTAGCGGCAGGTAGTGATAGGATACCGACTTGGCCTATGCTCAAAACTGGACTGCACAGAGAAGTTAGAGAGAAAGTGAGTTATTGGTAGTTATACTGTAAGGGGTCATGTCATGTCATTGTCGAGTACGGGAATATAAAGAGGCAGTGTCATGGGGTGGTTATCATAACTTTTGGCATTCTGTTTTACAGTTTCTGCTGGGCGTGTATTCATCCGCTGAGGAAGTTCTTGTAATCGTTTGAATTTAGTAAATAATACACTCTTTTTAGTTTTTATACTACTTTGTTCTTGGGGGGTGTCTATCATTTAGAGACCACAATCTATTTTCATATACTTTAAGAATTAAACAGGAAAGACGGTGATAGTGTGATACTTGAGAGATTAAATTTAGGTTTTACTCTAACGTTTACTATGTCTTTAAACTAAGTTTACTTATATCACTTGTGCACATTTGAGGTATGTAAGGAATAATACTTATATTATTTGGTCTGAGATTTCAACTTATTAATTTCTTTAGCCTTTTAAACTAATTTCATCGGCTGTGCTTAAATATATACTGTCTTGTTTTCAAATTTCAGTACTTTAGCAAGATCTCATTTAAGCTGCTTGAGGATTCTTTTTATCTTTCAGTTCAAGCGTACAACTTATGCAGAAATTTAACAAACTGTATTTTTACATCAGTTAGATATGCGGGGGAATTTGTTTGGGTTGTTGGCTGCACATCCGTTATCTCCTTTATGTTCCCTTCACCACATGGACGCAGCAGAGCCTCTCTTTCCTGACATGAATCGAACACAAGCTTTGAAAAATCTTATTGCAGCTACAGATGTTGATCCTGCGAGAATTCTGCAGCAAACTGTCTGCTATGATCGTTCAAATTCTTTGACTTTCTCAGTTTCTTGGGGTTACACTATCCAGGTTTTTCAAGGAAATGTACTCCTACCTGATCTCCTTGCGGTAAAAAGAACTTTCGCGCCGTGGAGAAAGATTCATTCCAATTTCATGTTTGACACAAGAGACTATCCTAAAGATCCTTGTAAAAGGCCTTCTATATTTTTCTTGAAAAGTGTTACTTCTGATAAAAGGGGCATTTGGAGCAATTACAATAGGCATATAGAAAAGAAGTGCCCGAAATCAAACCCTACACACCCGAAAAAGATCACTGTTTTTTCAAGAAAGCTTGATCTTAGTATTGAAGAGGTATTGTTAAATTATTGTTACAAATTGTTGATTAAAATTTTGCAATTTTTTTGGTTTCCTCTATGTTCTTGTTCAAGTTATCTAAGTTTATGCTGTCTTGTTCGGTTTTGTCGCAGATGAAAGCTCCCCGTCGTCAGTGCTGCAATGTTCTTCCATCTACAAATGATACAGTCAGTATTCATTTAAGACGGTGTGAAACCGTTGAACTGATCTCCATGGAATCATAGCATTCTTTTAAGAAGTTGCCACTGTTAAAAGCTTTGAAACTTTCGCGAGCTTGAATACTTGATAGAGTTCAGACCCATGTTGAAGCTGATATAAGGTGGATGCTTCTTCATCATGATTATGATCATGACTGTTCTCAGCACTTTGTTTCAATAGGATATACTTTAATTTAGAACTTGAATCATTTTCTTTGTTTCAAAGTTGAATGGAAGGTAAATATATTTCTTTCGACTTTCATCCATTTTTAATTAACTTTGTTATGTCATTCAACAAGGGCCGTTCAACAAGTCGAGGGGATGTTTCCATAGGAGTGCAAGCAATATATCACTAAGCTTATGTCCACTTTGCGGCAGAGAAAGATTATTGATCTCTTTGCAGAAGAAATATATGTACTCGAAGATAACTACAGGTTGTGCTGGTGATCAACCTTTCACAGGCAGGTTTTAATTCGCCGATGATGCATTTTTTTCAAATGGCTTCTTTCCCTGCAGTTGTAGTGTTGTACATATTATTGCATGTATTCATCATATACAATGCACAAAATTTCATGGAAGCCCCCATGTTTGTAGTGAGGTAACCTCTCACCTAAAGGACCAATTTTGCTCTGGATTATGATCCCAAAGGGGACCATGTCTCATTGTAGGCTATTAAGCTAATTATTGATTTGTCTTGAAATTTTGTAAATGTACTGTACCTGTTTTGTTTGTTCCATACTATAGTTAATACTTTTAAGTTTTAATGCATGTGAGTTATGAATCTATGATTCCATGTTACATCTTATTGTGTTGGGCTTCAAAAAATATTTCTCTTCCTTTAACATTTTGGTAATTGTTCTTCTACAACCCTCCATCCCACCGGAAGATATTTTTCGGTGCACTGGGAGGGGGTTGGAGGAGAACGCGCCCAATTAATTTGCTGAGATATATGAAAATATATTTATAAAATGAGAGATGGTATGAATATATATTTATATAAGTGGAGTCAATACTTATTTTATATAGCGGATTGTGTAAGATTGCGATAGACAAAATCTAAATTCTAAATTGGTATGAGTTTTCTTCAAGATTCATCGGGTCATCTGCTTTCATGTTTCTGTTATTGGGTCACCACCATTTATATCAGCGCATCAAACTCAATAGTTCCGAGCGTGAGGGGTGCTTTAAAAGTCTCATTTTGTATAAGAGTCTCACATGGAATTAGATTTTCTGATGGCTCAGATAAATTTATTTAATAAATCTGTATTTTAAATCTAAATTGTCCGATCTCCAATCAATGGCCACGATCCATTACAACGTCAAACCACGTCCATTTTCTACCTCAGTAAATCCATATATGTCTCAGAATTAATTAAGTTAAAAACCATAAAAAAAACACATAAAATGCACTTAAGTTATTGTCCATCTTCAAACTCAAGCAGAGCAGTTAATTTTTTATTTGAAATTGCAAATTGTAATAATCACTCACCAATACTGCATAAGCAGAGCAGTTTATTAATAGAAGCCAAATAATCATGTGATGCCAGTATTAATTTTATGCATTATCTTACAAGTAAAGGCAAATTAGAACAGGTCAGGTACATTGGTTTTGGAAATATGAATATGACACAAATAATGTAAGGAAAAGGAAAATGATAAACGTAACAATTAATTTGAAGTCAAATAAAAACAAAAGGCACAAAAGAGCCGTAAAACCTTTAGTACTATGAATTGTGTTCTTACTCCTGAATTTTTGCACAAAACCAACACAAGCCACCTATTTCTTGTGGCTGTTAAATACATTGGCCAAACCAAAGGACCTTATTAGAGTTGTTGTGGAGCAAGGAATAGTAGCTATTTGGATTTCACACATTAAATGTATGATACACTAATTAATCTCGATCGTTTGATAAAATTAACGGTGTAGATCGATAAAGATAACTAATGAAGTATAATGTGATGCGTGTAATTGCGTATATTTTTTATCGGATATCCCCGAAGGGACAATTGCGTATATTTTTTAATGCAATGATTTTGGATTTGAGTAAAGTTAGAATTTTGATTGCCTCATGTTAGGAATTCAACACATTCACGCATTTTGTATATAGATGGTTGTTGGATCGAAATGTGTTACACGCTATAAATTTTGTCTGTTTGGTAAAATCAATTGTGTAGAATGTTAAAGACAACTAATAAAGTATAATGTGATGCGTGTAATTGCGTGTATTTTTTAATGCAACGAATTTGGATTTGAATAGCTAGGATTTTGATTGCCTCACGCCAGAAATTCATCGCATTCACGCAATCAGTATATTGATGGATGTTGGATCGAAATATGTGACACACTAATTAATCTTGTCCGTTTGATACAATAACGGTGTAGATTGTATAAAGATGTAACTAGTAAAGTATAACGTGAATCAACCAACTAATCTCAAATTAATGACTTAAGTTAATTAATGCGTGTAATTGCGTATATTTTTTAATGCAATGAATTTGGATTTGAATAGCACGAGATTTTGATCACCGCAAGTCAAGACTTCAACACATTCACGTAGCCAGTATTTTGATAGTCATTAGATCAAAATCGAACAGTCCATATTTCAAATGTAATATTTTAGATTAAAAAAAATATTAAACCATCTAATCTTAATCCTACGACCAGTAGTGTGTTGACTTCGTCAATGTAGAAGGAGACTATGAACAATCAACTCAAATCCAAATAGTAGACCTCACTAGACAGGTGACCTACCTAAATATCCCACACCTAAACATTTCTTCTCTATAGTCAATAAATATTTATTCAAGACCTTGACTAATATCTAATGACTATTGTCACTAACTAGCCAACCGTGAAAATCTAATTGGATGAGACATTATTTTCTTCTAATACACCAACCTTACCTTAATTTTATACATGGAATTATAACTTACATAAAACGTCAAAGCTAGGCATGTTTTATGATTTCTCAAGCCGTTAATTACGGTGTGGTACTTTGTCTAGTTATATAGAACTCTACATCATTAGAAAAACATAACAATATTCATCATCATATTTTCCTACCCTCAAATTTTCTTTGCTAATTAACATGCAGTTATTTCAGAAAAACACAAAAGCACAATTTTGTATTAATTTCATATTAGTAACATCTTCATTTTGTGGCTTTTATGTCCTTGCAACAATATTAATTTTAGGTACTTCAAATTCATCAAAGCTATTATTACATTTACATAATTCTTCATCACAAGATTTGTCCATAACTACAAACACAACTCTAGATAATATTGTGTTTGGTATTGCTTCTAGCAAAAGTTCATGGACAAAGAGAAAAGAGTATGTGAAACTATGGTGGAAAACCAATGCAATTAAAGGTTGTGTGTTTATGGATAGTTTACCTTCAAATGAAGATGACCCTTCTTCTCTTCCTCCACTTTGTGTCTCCGAAGACACTTCGCGGTTTCGGTACACTTGTAAAGGTGGACTTCGATCAGCTATACGTGTGGCGCGTGTAGTTGTGGAGACGGTTGCCTTGAATCATTCTGATGTGAAGTGGTATGTGTTTGGAGACGATGATACGGTTTTCTTTCCGGAGAATTTAGTTAAGACTCTTTCTAAATATGATCATGAGCTTTGGTATTATATTGGTGCACACTCTGAGATTTATGAGCAGAATCGGATTTTTGGTTTCGGAATGGCTTTTGGTGGTGCTGGTTTTGCTATAAGTTCTTCTTTGGCTAAAGTTTTGGCTAAGGTTTTTGATTCTTGTTTGGAAAGGTACCCTCATCTTTATGGAAGTGATGGAAGGGTTTACTCTTGCTTAGCAGAACTTGGTGTTGGATTGACACATGAACCAGGTTTTCATCAGGTAACATTTACAAGAAATTTGTTTTCGATGAAATAGTTAATTTAGTCTAAGAAGTTGTATATGTCGAACAATTTGGTCTTAAAAATTAACGAAATTCCAAAATGATCTCTGAAATTAAAAAATTGAAATCACTCTAGTCTTTTCAGATAAGCCATTTGTTTTATTAAATTGAATCGATGACTATGATACGCTCTTTGTTTTTTTTCTCTTAGCGGACCTTATCAATGCATTGTTTTCGTGGTTATGATATGACCTAAGTTGAATTGACCGGAAACACCTTTAGCCTAATAGGATTCCATAAATTAAAAATTCGTAATCACACTAATCATTTTACGTCTAGTCAATTTAGTTCGGAAATTGACCTAAATGACTAATGTAACGTGGTTGAAGATTTTCAATTTCACAGATCATTTTAGAATCTCATTAATATAAACCAAACAAGATCATATTAGAAATTTATTGATAGAAACCAAACTACTCGGCGCCTACAACGCGCTCTAAGTTTTTCTTCCATTTGACGAGCCAAAATTAATGTATAATTTTTGTGGTTATGATAGGTTGATTTGACTGGAAACACCTTTGGCCTATTAGCATCACATCCAGTAACACCGTTATTATCTCTACATCATCCAGATTACACAGATCCAATTTTTCCAAACATGACAACAACAAAAGCCCTACAACATTTATTTGAAGCAGCAAATGTTGATTCTCAAAGGTTACTACAACAAACAATTTGCTATGACAAGTGGTTTTCATGGACAATTTCAGTTTCATGGGGTTATGCTGTTCAAGTATTTCCAAACCATATGTTTTTGCCTGATGTTGTTAATGTTCAAGAAACATTCAAGCAATGGAAAAAGGGAAATATGTTGGCAAAAGCATATAATTTTAATACAAAACCACTTCATTCTGATCCTTGTAAAAGATCTACTATCTTTTATTTTGATAGTGTTTCTTCTGGTAATGATGGCATCATAAGTAGCTATTATAAGAGATCTTTTCAGAATTGCTCAAAGAATTTGGTGTCTCCAAAGAAACTTGAAGTCATCAAAGTTGTTACTCATAAGCTAGACCTTGACATCAAACAGGTATTATGGAAGTTTTTGAAATTCATTCTGAAAAATTTCAAAATATTGTTTTCGGCATTTTTATAAATGCATTTTCTGGTTGGACTAAAGTGGCTAATGAGCTTCAGGTAAGGACGAATTGTTCAGGAGAATTCGAAATAGAATCCCAACTGAAACAATCATTGGTTAGACTTTACTTACTTTTGCGCCAAACTCGGGTTTATTAGGGTCCCTTCCCTGAAAACCGGAGGGTTAAGACAACAAAAAATGCATTCATTTGATAATGCTTTTAGAAGGATGGTTTAACATTGGCAATAATCTGATACAAACATTTATTTTGAATTCAGTTGCAGGCTCCAAGAAGGCACTGTTGTGATGTATTGCCTTCTAGTGCTGGTGACCAAATGGAAATTGCTGTTAGAGAATGCAAAGATGAAGAATTGATTTATATGCACTGAAGTGTTGCCTATGATGTGACCAAGTGTTGCTTCTTTTAGTCCAATATATAATGCATCAAGTCTACATTTTAGTTGATGAGATTGTAAATGTCGAGAAATTATAAAAAAAATAGATTATTGGTGGCTTTTAACATAGCCATGATTAAAATTAATAAAACTCCAAATTTCCAATATGATAAGTTTCTTCAAAAAGTTGGGAATTTTTTTGAAGGAAATTAGATATTTACATTAGTTTGGCACAAATTAGGCACAATTCAATGTTATGGTTGACCGATGATCTCTGGCCTAAAAGAGTGAATATTGGTTGTTGATGGTGGATCTTCTTCGACCAAATGCTTCCTATGGTGGAGGTATACTGCAAACACTCGACGATCAAGTAAGCGCAGTGGTTTGAGGTTTTAGGGTTACAATAGTGCATACATGAGTCTAGACCATAAGTTAGAATTTACGGTGAGAAAATTAGGATAAGGAGCTCGGCCTTAATTTCTTCATCTGACAGTCAGGATAAGGAGCTCGGCCTAGATTCGGTGTGCCTCTAAGGCGTGCCTATGCGATAATCATCCCAGCGGTCTGAAATGGAAATGGGATTTGTCCCAATCCAGATCAGTTGATATTCCTAAACAATGTAATTATTAATTAAACCCAATCTTAAGTACTTCTTGTGTTTTCCTAACTCAAATACTAATTTTGTAATTGTACAAATTGAAAGATAAACTTGGATTGTGATAAAAGAATTTGATTGCAAAGAAACTAGAAATAGATCCATCTTTTCCCAACATATGAAACTAACACAACAGAACTTATTCCATAAAGCAACTTAGCAAGAATCTTCAAGAATCAATTCTGTCAATTAAAAAAGTCACAATTCTTTCTACAAGACCACTATTTACATTAAGAAAAATTATTGTCAGGGATGAGGTGAAAACTACCTGTGTTGAGTGCTAATTAAGCAGTGATGAAATGATTATTTGGAACTCCGAACAGATCATCCAAAATAGACTTCGTCTCAAGACCTTTATTTATTCAGTTCGCCTGCTCAAGTTTATCGTCAATGTTGTATGTTCGTCTAATAAGCGTCATGATGAATTGCAAAATTCCATATTAGATGATGAGATTTCACATTTGCTAAAGATTGGTGAACTTGATAGTGCTAAAGGACAAATTAGATTAACACTTTGAAACAAGCTGGAGATACTCGTTGGAGATCTCATTTTTCTTTTGTTCGTAGTATGATGGATCTGCATAATTCAACTTGTACGGTTCTTAAAGATATTAGGAAAAATGGATCAAGTTATGCTACACGCGGGGATGCTAATATGTTGCTTATAAGCTTATGAAATCATTTAAGTTCACATTGATTTTGCACATGATGAAAGCGATTATGGGAATTATAAATTGTCTTTGTCAAGCTTTAAAATAGGAATCTCGAGATATATACTTAATGCTATGAAGTTAGTTAGCACTACGAGAACATTAATTCAGAAACTAAGATATGATGGTTGAAATGATTTATTGAAAAATGTAACATTATTTTGTAAAGAACGTCATATTGTTTCCCCCGATTATAATGTTGTTTAAATAGAGCGCAAAAGCGCGCTAGTCATCATATGGATCACATCACAATGGGTCAGCATTTTAGAGTGAATCTCTTTAGTGTTACAATTGATCATCAATTGCAATAGTTTGGTGCCTAAGAATATTTACAAAGCATTTGATATAAGGATAACATATGCTCTTGTAAGCAAATTATATAATCTGGATTTTAGTGAGCAATAGAAAATAAATTTGAGATATCAACTTCAACACTATCATCTTAATGTTGTTAGTAATCCAGATTTGAATAACTTGTCAACCATGTTTGAATTGTGTGAAGCTCTACAAAAAATAGGTAACGTGAATACATATTACTTGATTGATCGACTAATCAGTCTTATTTTAACTCTTCCAGTTTGTATAGATATTATGAAGATGATTTTCCGCAATAAAGATAATCAAGACAATATGATGGAGAATGAACTTTTTACTGACAATTGATGATTTAAAAAATCCGTCAAAATAAAAATTGATGATTTAAATTGAAAAATAAAAAAACACTTAACAATTTAAATAGTATTGGTTTAATTATTGATGAATTCAAGTCTTTAAAAGAGCGAAGGGCAACATTCAATTCGAGATACAAGTCTCATTTTATATGTTCTATTTTTATTTTGATGCTATTTTAAATATTTGATAATTAGTTTTAGCTTGCATTAGGGAGTATTTGTAGTAGCTTGGTGTGGGAGTTGTTAATGGCTTGGCTTTAATGGCTGATCTCATTGCCTAGCTGCTAAGCATACATATGGCTTATACTATTGAATTTGAAGTTTTGTGTTGGATAGGCTATCAAAATATATAATCAAAATCAATCAGGAATGTATAATCAAAATGAACTTGGGATTTTGGAATGTATAATCAAAATGAAAAATCAGGAAAATGCACCATGGATTTTTTTTCAAGCCATTTAGCATTCAACTTAAAGCAATCAAAATCAATCTTAAATTTAAACATACACAATTTAAAACATAATATTTGTCCATATATAACCAAACAACTCTTGTTGTGGAAATTAAAACCTATAATTACCAATTTACAAAACATACACTATAATTTCACAAATTAAAAATTGAATGTGGAAAAACACTTATTTGTTATGTTGAAGTTGGAATGAAGTTGAATAGAGAAAGAACGATATGATTGAAGTTGATGAATGAAGTTGGAAAGTAAAAAATCATTTTCCTTTACTCAAGCCTTTACAAAACGTAATTGAGCTGTGTTTTCTGTATATATAAGGTCACTTTGGATCCTATCTTTCGAAATTCAAGAAAATTTTGAATTTACCGATCCGAATTAAACTGGATCTAAAATTAGGAATGTTTTTAGATTTTTGTGAGGCATGGGAGCAATGCAGGAAGCCTAAAGAGCAATTTTCCTTTTGGTATAGTTGTTCATATAAATATATATAATCTACCAAACGTCTTAGCTGGAAGCAGGGTATTCCACCTATTCTACTTAGGGAGAAAGCTTAGGAAAAAGACTTGTTTTACATTTCTACCTATTTGTTCGCAAGAATATGGGAAGGTTGGTTCGAGGACCCGTTGGTCAAAGGAAAGGGTACGGGTCCTTCTTCTGGAACGAAGCTGTATGACGCAAGAGTCCGACGATGCCACAAATTCTCAAACTGATCCTATGTCCTAAAAAATTATTGTTTCAATCTGATCTAACTGACGAACGATCTAGTTCACGCCATAGAACACAAAACAGGGAAGAAGAAATTTTCTCTTTTTCTTCGAGATAACTAAATCGAAATTTATTAAAACGTTGATGTTTTGTTCTTCATGAGAAGTTGGATTGTACTAGTATAGATTGTACTATTCTTTCCACAAGATATGATAGGATTAGGATCTGCACTTTGAATACACTTAATCATGGCTAGAAATTTGGCCTTTTTCATGTGTTCAGCATGCAGTACAACACAATTAAATATGACTACGACACAAATCCAACTCAATTTTTTACCCTCAAACTCATAATAACATTTAACCAAATAGGACCCTCCATTTAATAATCTACGTTGAAAAAAAAAGACCCGTCTTATTTTTTGTCACACTTCATATATTGAAGATGGACCCCGTAACTATCCCTTTCAAATGGAATTAACCATCGTAGCCTTTCTAGCCTCTATCTTATGAAATACAAACTTCAATTGTCCATATAAAGCCAATCAATGAGTCAATGACCCAACCTTATTGACACAAGATGTTAATCAAATAATTGACTCTAATTATTAGGAAAACCACACCAATTACATCATAGGTTTCACATGTTTGTTGTTTTGTTGCACTACTCTATGGATCATTTCGGATGAACGTATCAACAAATTAAGACCATGATCAAATGTTATGTCCCAATTGCTTTCTAAATCTAAAATTAAAAAGTTTTTCTTTTCAAATGAGGGTATTTGCCACCACACCAATCATGTAAAGTGTTGTTCTACACAAAACTCAAAATTATCCGAAGATAGATAATATATAGTGGTAGATTGATGGAAGGATTGTTTCGAGTTGGAGGTAAAAAATAAACGTTGGAGTTGACCGGCGATGAAAACGAGGGGAGATGGTAAGGAGTCGTATATATAGACTAATAGATGTGATATTCGACCGATAAATATTACATTAGACTTGATTCAGCCTAAAAATTCAGTTCAAAACAAGTGTTATCTACAGAGATCGAACTATAATATTTCATCCCTCATAGACTGGTGCTGCTAAATCAACCGAACCACACTGACCATATCAAAAAGAAAGGATTTGCACAAAATGATATTATGCTTAATCAAAATACTCCCTCCGTCCCAAAATAAATGACCTGTTTGACCACTAACACGTTTGCCAATGCACAACTTTAATCGTTAATATCTCTAATTATATATTATTAAAAATTATAAAAATGGTATATTTTGAAAGTACTCGTCGAGACAAATCAAACAACATCTCATATGCTAATATTTGCAGGTATATATTAAGAGAAAAATAAGGTCAAAGCAGGTCAAATGAATAGTATATTAAGTCAAAAAGAGGTCATTTAAAATGGGACGGAGGGAGTACTAAATAGTATCAAACTTTTTTTTCTCTATTCATAAAGGGGTAGAAAAAGCAAGGCAATCATGTCGAATCATATCAATCAAATTCAACACATTGAAAAATGATCATCGTATTGGTAAAATCTCTTTTCCAAATGGCACTACTTTTGATGTGTTTGATTATAGTTCGTTTGGATTGACTTATTTTTGAACTTATGTGAAATAATTTATGCAAATAAATAAGTTTTTATGTATTATTATGAACTTTTTCAGGTAGTTTATGATAAAAACAACTTATAAAAATACAAATTTTTTTTTTTATAAATTATAAAAATTGTATTTTTTTTTAATAAAAATATAATTTTTGTCAATAACAACTTATGAATCAACATAAAACTTTATTTATTTGCATAAACTATTTTCATAATCTAAACAATAAATCAAATTCAAACAGAACCTATGTAGTATTAAAAAATGATTTTAATGTTTCGTAAGTGTAGATTAAATGATAGTTGTTAGAGACATTATTTGCAGATGTCTGAATTCGAATTTGAGACTTTTCATTTTTTTCACACTTATAATGTATAAGTTTAGTAACTATATTACTTGATAAAATATAAAAAAAATCATTTTAAATGAACTAATTTTGCATAATTGATTCTGACAATAAAAATAAAAGTGAATTAACAATAAATTTAAGTCTAAAAATCAATTCTACAAAATTAAGAACTTTAAATCATGGCTTCAAGTTAAATAAATTATTGAGACAATGTCAAACACAGATTAATCAAACATGTGTCAAAATCAATTCTACATCTTTGAAACTAATTTTGTTTATAAATTAGATTTACACTTAATGAATCTGATTCTTTCGCGCATTATCTCGGACAAATCTCTAAAGAAGCAATAAAACAATTAACCATACCTTGAATTTCACTCCTGCTTGGCATTTTATGATGCAAATTGCTGAGAGTACAGTAAGATTAATAAATACTTGCTACACAAGACACGAAACAAACATTACCCAACAAAGCTAAGTCCTTGATTCTTAAATATTTTGTCCCACAACTTTCTATTTCTATTTCATCTATTTAATTATTTTCATTGCCTCCAAAACAGTACAAGACTATCAACCATTCTCTGTTCCCCCAATCAAATGCTATTTATTTTGGTCCCCCCAAAGAGCAATTTCCTTCTAACCCGTGATCCTTGTGGTACCAATTGCCAACTCATTCCATTGCAAGACGCTTCATTATTGAATAAATCTTATACACCAATATGTAATGGTGTTTTTCTTACTATATGTGTACTTGTAACTTGAAATTAGTATAAATATTCACCCCACTTATTTTGGGGACTTAACATTATGTTTTAATTTAGATCTTGTAAAAAAACATGAGGGATATATCGTGTCATTCAAAAAGGTATCTTTTAGATAATAAAAATTCTTGTAATTACAGTTTTGTTTTAGATTGGGCTAAAGGTCTATCCACAAGCTAAAACATATTAACATCTTAATTCCTCTATTCTTATTTATAAACAAAAGTTCATTTTTTAAATTCATCAAATAACTGATGTATCTGAACAATAATATAGACAAAATACATTAGTTATTGAATGAATCTAAAAAATTGAACAGGAGTTTTACCATAAACTATTTAAGAAAAAAAATAGAAAAATGATTTAATTATATATATTGATCTAGAGTGATTAAAAGAAGTGGTCAATGTCGAACATTGAACGGTCAAAATTTAAGTTAGTGGGAGTATCTATAAACATTTTAATATTCAAATTAGTATGAGAATGTTTAATAAATAATTAAATTTCAGTATATTTTACTTGTCCAATGGATTCAAGAGTGTTAAATGTACGAGTTTGACTTTTTAATTAAATACTTCTTTCGGTCCATTTTATAAGAGACGGTTGACTTTTTATATTCATTCAATAATTGATGTATTTAGTCTATAACATAGACTAAATACGTTAGTTATTCAATGAATTTAAAAAGTAATCTGTCTCTTATAAAAATGACCGAGGGAAATATAAATTAGGAAAATATACTAACTAGTATGTCTCTTGGATCCTAAGAAACTAAATATGGAACCCATTTAGGTTGTCCTTGTGGTGTTGGTTTGTGACCTTGGAGAGTGTTTTTCTCAAAGTCTCAAGTTTGATTCCCTCTAGTGCCAATTTTGGTGAGCCAGTTCATTTTTTTTTTTGGTCAAACAGGATAAAATTCATTCATTCAACAGCTAAACAGCCAAACAATACACCATGAGCAGATCACAACCCACTAATGGGGAAAGTACAGAATTAATGCAGAATCAAAAAGATAAGACTATAAGCACTAGATTTTCTTCTGACTCGAATCCACATGATCATGGCTAAGTTGGCCAGCTAAGGATGAAAGCAAGAACAACAGCAAACAGGAACACTAACCCAAAGCAAAGCAGAGAAAACACAAAAACACATAGGAAATTACATAAAGATACAAAAACTAAAACAACTACCTAATAAAGCTTAAAAAAGCAACTAAAAAAACATAGGAAAGAAAACATAGAAGCCTGTAAATCCTTGTTGGTGGCAGATCTGAGAGTTTGAAGACAAACTTTGAAGTGAAAGGGATAGTTGAAGCGGAGATCGGACGGAAAAGAGTTTCTTGGCAAGAAGAAGCACAACGAAAGCCAGTTCATGCAAAGTAAAAAAACACCTATGGTTTTAATGGGCTCCCCACAAGTGGATGGTGAAATTGGTCCATTCGAATTTTCCAGTCCTTATGCTGGATAACGAGTTCTAAAAACAAAAGCTCGATATGGTAAAAAGAATTCTTGAAATTTGTATATTTTACATTTTTAAAATATAAAAAGTATTATTTTCAGTGCAAAACTTACATATTTTAGCTTTAATTAATTTCTTAACTAGTATTTTCGGTGTACTAATTGACATGACAGTAGAAACAGTGGAACTTATTAATTCTTTAGTAGAAACAAACTTAAATAGTACACTACTTATTTTTATTTTGAATTTCCACTTGTTCATTCCACTACCTATCTTAGTTGTATTGGTTGTCTAGTATAGAATTGTCCCATTTTAACATAATTGGACAATTTAGCCAATATCAATTCGACTATTTTATTTTTCATAACAAAAATACTTTCTCTATCCTAAATTATAAGGCACAAAAAAAAAATTATACTTATTTTTTGACACAATAATTTACTCTTATTAAAAAAAGCCAAAACATAATAATTTAAAGTATTTTTTTTGTATTTTTCTTGATATAAGTTGAATTGAAGATGTAAAACAATTTTTATTGCTTATTAGTTATGAAAAATATAAGTGAGATAGTAAAATATATGCAGTTTACATTTAATTTTATGGGAATAAGCATAAAATTTTCTTAAAAAAATAAATACTTATTTTTTCTCTTATACTTTTAAATAAGAAAAATATTTTTTTTTTCTTTTATTTTAAGAGCGGAGGTACCGGTAGTAGTGAATTGTGTCGCTCATTATTTGGATTATGTAGTAATCCCCCCAAACATCTTGACACCCTCTATTTATAAAGAAATTTTTTCCAAACCCTCTTGTTTGGATTCTGTTCAATGCAGGCAGTAATTAAGTTCTTAAATTTTAAGATAAAGAGGAGAATTTTCATTGTACAAATTGAAAAATACCAAGTAATTCACATTATAATTTATCAATATAATATTTTACAATAATAAAATATTAAACATAAGGAACACATATTCCATCACTTTCTTTTTACCTTAATACACCATTTCCTCCCAATCCAACATTTACATCACTTAAAACACTTCTTCGTGCATGTTTGGTATTACGGTAAATTTATTGAAATTAAGACAGCTAGCTCATCATAATTCTAACAAATACGCCGTAATACCAAACATCGAGTTCACTAGCTATGACGGTGATGAACACACTCAACCGGAGTAACAGGAAACCTAGAAGCATCATTACAATAATCATAAACCATATGATGATTCCTAACCCACATAAGTTGATGACTTTGATGCAAATTAAGGATAGACAAATTAGGCTCATCCCACCAATATTTTTTATCTTCACTACTACTACACCTCTTTGTATTATCCATTGCAGCAATTGAAACAGGACATTCACAAGCATTGATTTCAAAGGATTTATAGGTTGCAATGAAAGGTGCATGAGACCAATCTGTTTTCACTCTTCCACCTTGTGTTGCCCAATTGTCTGCATTCCATATTGAACTATATACACCCATTGGTTGATCCTTTGGATAAGGGATTCCCTTGTGTTCCATGTTTGTGTGTACTCTAATTGGTGTTTCATCTACTAGAAATCTGATTTTTGAAACATTAAAGGTAATGTTAGAATTTGTATCAATAACTATAAGAAATTGTAAGACACAATTAAGTAGTACATATCTTAATTGTACTACTATTAATTTTGATCATGAACATATATCTTAATTTTTGTACCCTACTCATGATCGAATATCCTAAATTTTTTAAATGCAATTTTAGGTTACCACTAATATAAAACTTACTACAAATTTTAAAAAAAAATATATTTTAAAGGAATCGATGCAATAAAGGCTGAAACATTGGAACTCAAATTATTATTTTTTGTTTTGAATATATAAGCTTAGTTTAGTTGGATTTTGGGATTTATTTGAGTCAACTCAACGAATATTTTATCATGCATTAAAAATGTCGTCACACACGATGACAACGGAGAGTTAAATTCACATTTTTGCAAGATATGAGTCAATTTTTTATAAAATAAACTTATCGGCTAAAAAAATAATTTACTAATTACTAAATTTTTATTAAATATTTTGTAGTGCTACAGTTGATTGAGTGGTCCCATAGGAAGGAAAAAGATTGGATGCGCATGGCATGGCATGGCATGGTGCTAACAAGTCAAAAAAATAGACTGAAATTACAAAGGACAGAGTCTGGTGAATGTACATTAGTATTCTGCAATTAACCAATTGGGAGCATTGGCATAAATAAATAGTACAATTAAGATTCCATCACCTTTTTTCTATGGATTTGTATTTGAGTGACCCACGGGGGAACACAATCACACCAATGTCTATGATGGCTCAACTACCACTGGAAATTTTTAAAAAAAGAGCAGCATTTCTTTTGTTTGTTTCTTTTCTTATTATTCCCTTTCTTCTTTTTTATTCACTTTTGTTTTGGAATTTCATTAATATATATAAAGGAAAAGCATAATTAGTTGGATAAAGGAAATTTTGATGTGATCATTTTTTTTCTTCTAATTTTATTCTTTATAAGCTTACTTAATTAACAGTTTTTCATTTTTACCCAATTAATTAACATATTTTTTTAATAGATGAATAAATTTATAATTTTTTTTATTTTTCTAACAAATTTTAACTTTCATTTTTTATCACTTCATAGAAAAATGTATAATGTTAAAAATTAGTCATATCCATGATAAAAAAAAAAGAGTAAAAAAAATTAAGAGACTTGGCGAATGTTTAAAATTAAGGTGGATTACTAAAATTATAGTGTCACCGTTATTTTGTTAGAGTTCCAAAATGTAATGTTACAAAGTTACAATGAACCACACTAAATTGATCAATTCGTTGTAAATTCAAACACAAAACATATTACTAGTAGTTTGCATTGCACCATATTATGTACTCTTCCGTTTCTAAATATAAAAAATTGTTAAATTAATTAAAATTGACGAATTTGATCTAAATTTTATCAAGTCGGTTATCTCTTCTTGTATCTAGGATATGATAGTAAATCAATAAAAAGAAAAGGTACTTACACAACTTGGCGCTGATTCCAAAAAATAGAGTAAGAGTGAAAATCTTTAGTGGGATCAAACCAAAGGTCGAGTCTTTGCTCACGGTTACCAACTCCATTCACATACACATTTGTTTGAACGGAATAAGGTTCCCCTGTACTGTTGCCTAAAAATTCAAAATCAAACTCGTTGTGTTTTGGACCATCCGATGACATCTACATCACAAATTGAGTCAATTAGATTCCTCAATAATTGAAACACATATACATTAAAGTGTAAAGTCAATCCAAAAACAGAATATTATGAATAATAAAACCATAAAAAATTAATTTAACATAAAGTAATGATGATTTGAGCTTCTTGATTAAAAAGTAGGGAAAAAGCTAACAAAAAAAAAAGTAGGAAAATTATTCAAAAAAAAAAGTAGGAAAATAGTAACAAAAGCAAATATTAATAGTTAAAGGGCAGAGGTAGCTGCCACTATAATAATAAGTAATAACTATATGGTACTACACTCTTTTAATTCATGAGTACCAAAATATAAATGTAAAATATTTCTTGCACTTGAATGAACTGCATACTATTGATTAGGGGTCCAAGTGGTAGAGCTTCCATTGATGACTAAACTAAAGACACATAAAATAGTATTTGTATTGAAGAGTTTTTTTTTTTTGCATAGCACTTAAAATATTTTCTTAAGCTTCCTTAACCATTTGATTAAAATGCTATTAAAATATATAGTCCTGATGTACTTTGTTTTTTATTATTAATAGTATTAATGTACTTTTGTTCAATATATATTAAAGAATTTTAATTTGTTCACTTACATAGAAAGCAGTTACAGTTCCTGCAGAGTCACCTTCAACAAGCTTAAGTTGGATAGATACTTTCCCAAACATATATTTGCTTTTGGATCCAAAACCAGCACCTAAATATCCATGCCATTATTAATTAATTAAACATCAATAAAAAAAAACCTTAAAAAACATATAACTAGCAATTTTATCACATAAATAAACAAAAACACCCTCACATTAATTTTTCTTTTTATTAGCAATCTAATGATTAGCAAAAATGAGTTTAAAATATGGGTTAAACGAACATCACATGTGAAGAAAAGGTTGAACCAAAAGGACTTGCATGGATTCAATTTTTTTTTTTTTTTTGAAGATTTGAAGGTGTGAAAAATAACAAGGTTTAAGGTTGGAAAAAAATTTATAAAAAAAAAAATGATGGATTTACCAGAAGAGTTATCAAGTTTGAGTTTAAGGAGGTTTCCTTCATAGACAAAATGATCTAAAGCCCAACTTGGTTGAAAGAGTTCATCAAACTTAGAAGAGGAAGACAAAGACACACAAAACACCAACATAAGACAAACAAAAAATCCACACATTTTGGAAGACATTTGAAGATGAGAGAATAGAGAAGACTGAAGCTTTTACTATGAGACACTAAGACTCTTTAGCTTGATAGGTTTTTATAGTCAAAAAAACATTTTCATTTTAAATTTTGAGTGGCTTGGGAAGCAAGCTCTTATTCCATAATCCAATTGACACATCATGGAAGAGTGTGCATGCCACATCAGATGCCAGCCAGGATAGGTAATTCAAATACCAAGAAAAAGATATTAAAAAAGTGATTTTTTCTATACATATTTTATTTAAATGTGTACCGCTACATTTAATGATATGAATAATTGTGATAAGTTCATAAATAATATTTATTAATTTTTTTATATTAAATATTCTTTATACACTTTTTAAAATCATACACCTTAGCAATATATCGATATATGTCTATATAAGATGTCTACTTAATTGTTGAAAGATATTGTGGTGCGCATGGCAAATAGTGAAGGTACTACTACTATGCCTAGTGACAACTGGCTAAAGCTGTTATTACTAGTCATTCTTTTTCTCTTTGTTTGGAGCTCTTGTAGGCACCCATTATATTGTTACTTGAATTAGGAGAGGGACCATATGAGGAGAATGATATTTGCTTGACTTGCGTTAAAATTGATGTTTTAAAAATTGAACTGAATAAATTTTGAATTGGTTTTTGTTATTGCTAGGAATTTATTTTAGTTTGAGTATTTTAAGGTGGTTAAACAATATTAATTCAGATTTTATTTTAATTTGATTTTTAAGTAGCACAGAGAAAACTGTACGACGATAAATCAAAAACACAAAATTAAATGACAAATTGTACTATTTTTATGGAGGTGTAAAAATCACCTAGTATACCTTGTGTAACCAAATTTTGCAATAATATTAATCATCATTGAAAATATTGTATCCATAGTATGTTAAGGAAAAAAAAACAAACATCATTAAAAAAATTCATTGGTTGTAATATTATCTAGCCTCCACTAAAGAAAATTTATGAATCTACCGGTGTGTTCTTATTCTTGCAAGAGCAACTTTATTTCATTTTTTTCACAATTTCTTTAATATAATTTCTAGTTATATGGCGATCATTGATGTTTTAATTTGAATGAAATGTGTTGAATATACATACTAAAAATTTGATTATTTTAATGTTATCTCTACAACTATACCTTCAACCATACAAACCGTTCAATATTTTAATTTTAACTCTTCTGTCATTTAACTTTTTCAGTTCATTTTTTACCCTTTCATACAACACATTGTTCACCCCCACATCTACCGAAAAACTTATATTAGATTTTCTATCTTTTAACAAGTTTTTACCTACGGATGTACACTTACACTGATTTAACCATCAGAGTGTGCGCATGCAAATATCACCCCTCATTCACAATGGAATTCCATCATTGTCAACAACCAACTATTTTATCAATCAAAGACCTATCACAAGAATTTTTCCGTCTTATTATTCATATATCAGGTCCAGACATTGAGGATAAAAAATATTTAAAAGAATAAAGCATTAATAACATATTTGTTTTCCTTGATTCATGCATACATGACAATTATATATACTTTGATTGTTTGATGAATTATATTGCTGTTTAGTCTCCAATCTCCATCTCCAATATAATAAAACCCAACCAAAAATAATAGTGCTCTTCTTATTCATGGTTTACCTAGATTTTGTTCTAACAATTTCATTTTGAAAAAGAGTGGTGTTATTTGCACACCCAAAAAGTTGTCCTTTTGGGACAACTCTCATGTTATTTGGCAACAAAAATAATAAAGTGAGAGGAAGAGAGAGAGAGTGAGAATGTAATGAGAGTATGAGAGAGAGAGTTGTCCAAAGTTGTCAATTTTTTGGTTGTACAAATATCATTTTTCAAATACATGTTATTTTCTATTCTGTACAATTGTTGTACGGTTTGTAGTTGAGGCTCTTTTCATGATGACGTAGTGAAAGCCGGGAGTCACGCAAACTCACACATTATGGTAACTTTATTACTTCAATGATGCTTATAAAAATCTGCAAACGTACTGATGCAAGATATTTATCCAGCATATATCACCTTCCACATTTTAAATTTCTAATTTGACAAGATTAATTTGCAATATGTAAAGGATAGAGATTACTTTGAGTTTTATTTTTATCTGGACTAAATTGAACCCTAAAAAATTTGTAGGGACCGTATAATGGATTTGCACTTTAAAAAAATAATAACAACGTTCAGCCAAAATAATTATGTATAATCCCATATATTCCTTATATATATATTTTTAGAATATTTAGCCTTATGGATTACTCCCCCGTGACACTTTATAAACAAAATTATTCTTTTTAAGAATATAAAAGTAGAAATGTTTACATTGGAAACAACAATTTTCTTACTTTTCAAACATTAATTGCACGCACTTTAATGTGTTATTACTATTTGAAGTATCCTTAACTAGTGCCCCGGGGGCACTAGTTAGCATTTTCCATACTTTAAATATGAATCTAAAAAGTGTAATTTTACTCATAGATACTGCTTTGAAAAGTCATGGCTTCTACATTCTACAACCAAGAAAATAAAATTATTAAAATGTTTTCCAGCTCAAATTTTTGTTGGAGATAAACTCTCACAAAGAATGAACAACAAAGAACTTAGAACACTAAGAAAGAAAACGAGAACTATGAATAAAACTTGAAGAGAATGAATAAAGGAAAAAGTAAATCTTATTCTTCCACAAAGGGCCTTAGTAGTTATATATACAAGGGGGGGTTGCGTAAAGTGCAACTGCCTTAACTACCTAGGACAAAACAAAAGAATAACTAACTAACTAACTACGCTAGCTAACTACTAAAACAGAGCAGAAGCTAAACAGCTTCAGAAGCTGTTGCTTCAGAACCTGTTCCATCAGAACCTGTGACCTTCAGAAGCTATGAAGGTCAGAATCTGGTTAAGAGTCTCGTGGCCATCAGAAGCTGCAGAGCTTGAATTACAAAAATCAACACTCCTCCTTAATTCAAGCTGTCAAAGCTCACAACTCCCATTTCTCTTCTGAGCTTGAGAAATTGGTCTCTTTTCACAGCCTTAGTTAGAATATCAGCTTGTTGATTGTCAGTAGAGCAATATTCAAGTTTCAATTTTCCTTTAGTGACTTGGTCTCTGAGGAAGTGAAATCTTGTCTCAATGTGTTTGCTCTTCCCATGGCTAACAGGGTTCTTAGCCAGGTTGATTGCTGACTTGTTGTCGATCTTCAGCACCACTGTAGTGTCAGCAATAATGTTTATCTCACTGAGAAGTGATTGCAGCCAATTTGCCTGACATGCAGCTAGGGACCCTGCTACATACTCTGCCTCACAGCTGGAGAGTGCTATGACTGACTGCTTCTTAGAGCACCAAGACACTGGTGCATTTTGAAATTTAAACAAATAACCACTGGTACTCCTCCTGTCCACCTTATCACCACACCAATCTGCATCAGAAAATCCACTTAACTCAAGTTTTCCATTGTCCTTAGAGTATGGAAATACAACACCATAGTGGATTGTGCCATTGATGTATCTAAGTATCCTCTTAGCTGCCAATAGGTGACACTTCAGTGGTTTACTCATAAACCTGCTTACATAGCCAACTGCATAACTGATATCAGGTCTAGTTTGACACAAATACCTCAGTGAGCCTATCAATTGCCTGAACATGGTAGAGTCCACTGCATCACTGCCTGTATCTTCTTCAATCTTGGCTCTTGTATCTGCAGGTGTGACTGATGAATTGCAATCAAGCATTTCAAACTTTCTCAGAATCTCAGTGGCATACTTAGCTTGATGCAATATCATCCCTTTTGGAGTTTCTAAGAGCTCCATTCCCAGAAAGTAAGTTAACTTTCCTGGGTCAGTCATTTCAAACTCACACTTCATCTGTGTTTTGAAATTCTCTATCTCTATAGATGAGCTACCTGTTACTAACAGATCATCAACATACAAACATATGATTAACATGTGTTTGTCATCACTGCATTTCACATATACACCATACTCTACACTGCATTTTCTGAAGCCTTGCATAACAAAGAATTGATCAATTCTTTTGTTCCAAGCTCTTGGAGCTTGCTTCAGACCATACAGAGCTTTATTCAGCTTCAGAACTTTGTCTTCCTTGCCCTTCAATTCAAACCCTGGAGGCTGCTTCACATACACATCTTCCTCTAAGGGTCCATTTAGAAATGCTGACTTCACATCTAAATGAAATAAGGGCCATCTTCTACTACAAGCCAATGCAATCACTAGCCTTATAGTTTCATGTCTTGCCACTGGAGAGAATACCTCATCATAGTCCAAACCTTGCTTCTGAAGGAATCCTTTGGCCACAAGTCTTGCCTTGTATTTTATCACCTTGCCTTCAGGATTTTGCTTGACTTTGTACACCCATTTCACACCAATTGCCTTTTTATCAGAGGGCAATTCACACAAGTCCCATGTCTTGTTCTTCTCTATAGACTTCAACTCATCAATCATTGCCTCCATCCAAACTTTACTCTTTAGTGCAGCTTTGGTATCTAAAGGTTCAGTATCTGCAAGCATTGCATAATGCACAATTTCTCCTTCATTGTCTACTGCATTGTCTGATACAATCTCACAGTCAACTAACCTTCTTGGCAGTTGAGTGTTTCTCTGAGGTCTTGGTGGTACATTAGTATCCTCATCATCACTTGAAGTATGCATGTCTTCATCACTTACATTACCTTGATGCTGATTCACAAAAGTGGGAGTGTCATTAGCAGTGCTTGCTTCACCACCTAAGTCCACTGCACAAGTTTTCTTAGATGAGAGCTTCTGACCCCAATCCCAACTTTCATTTTCCAGTACCTTCACATCTCTGCTGATCTCTACTTTGTCACTTGTAGGATTATACAGTCTATAGGCACCAGTTCTATGATATCCAACAAATATCATAGGAACACTCTTGTCTTCCAGCTTCTTTCTCTTAGCATCAGGTACATGTTTGTAGCACAAGCTGCCAAACACCTTTAAGTGACTTACACTTGGCTTACTCTTGGACCACACCTCTTCAGGTACCTTATCCTTCAGCTTCTTAGTAGGACTTCTATTCAGAATGTAAACAGCTGTAGCAACAGCTTCACCCCAGAACCTCTTGGGCAGATTCTTCTGCTTCACCATGCTTCTAGCCATATCTAGAATACTTCTATTCCTCCTTTCTGCAAGACCATTGTGCTGAGGAGTATATGGTGCAGTAACTTCATGAATTATGCCTTGTTCCTTGCAATAATTCTCAAACTCTGTAGAGGTATACTCACCTCCACCATCTGTTCTCAGAACCTTCAATGACTTGTCACTTTGCTTCTCAACCAGTGTTTTGAACTTCTTAAACACCTCAAAAGCATCACTCTTAGTTTTTATATGGTATAACCATATCATCCTAGAGTACTCATCAACAAACGTCATGAAGTATTTGTTTCCACCAGTTGATAACACATCAAATGGTCCACAAATGTCAGAATGCACAACATTTAACACATCACTAGATCTCATAGGAAGATGACTTTTAAATGATGATCTATGATGTTTTCCTAACAGGCAAGTAGTGCATGTATCAACTGGAGTTATGACACTAGGCAGTCCTAACACCATGCATTTTGAATTAAGCATTGACAAGCTCTTAAAATTCAAATGCTCATACCTCTTGTGCCATAGATCACTATCTTTCTCTTCAGCAGTTGCGGACAAGCATGTAGCTTCAATAGCTTTGATTTGAGTCTTGTAGATCCTGTTCTTGCTTTGGGCTGTTTTGAAAATCAGTCTCTTCTTGGAATCAAAGAGTTGCAGAGTCTCATCCTCAATTACTATCTTGAAACCCTTTGAGATTAATTGCCCTATGCTCATCAAGTTACACTTCATACCAGGGACATAGAGAACCTTCTCAATCACAGCTTTCTTCCCATTCGATCTTTGGATCACCACATTACCCATACCTTCTGCCTTAATGGAATCACTGTTGGCTAATCTGATCTTTGTGTTGAGACATTCATCAAAGTCAGTCAAGATGCTTCTATTTCCAGTCATATGGTTAGAACACCCTGAATCAAAGTACCAAACCATGGAATCTGCTGCTTCATCAGCAATTGTCACCATGAAACTGGTTTCATCCTCAGAACCTGAGCTATCATGTGCTACCTTGGCCTCTTCTTCATTGTCTTGACCTTTCTTTTTCTTTGGATTTTTGCATTCATTGGCATAATGCCCATATTTGTCACAGTTGTAGCACTGAATCTTGCTCTTGTCCTTCTTCTTTGACTTATCTTTCTGTTTCCCTCCTCCTCCACTAGAGGATTCAGGCACTGTCTCAGCATTCTCCTTGCTTTTCTTGGAGTCTTTCTTGTTCTGCCATTTCTTCTTCTCACTTTGATACTTCTTGAATTTTGAGAAAAGAGCTTGCTCATCTTCTTTGCCATGGCTCCTCTCACCATGCTTCAACTCATGAGCTTCAAGAGTGTTTTGCAGATCCTCTATCTTGATCTCACTCAAATCTTTAGTCTCTTCTATAGTCACCACTATATGCTCAAATTTAGAAGTCAAAGTTCTTAGTACCTTTTCCACCGTTTCTTGCTCATCAAGATTACCTCCACAATTCTTCATCTGATTGGTGAGAGTCACCAATCTTGTGAAGTAATCAGCAACGGATTCATCATTCTTCATCTGCAACAGTTCATACTGTCTCTTCAAGGCCTGAAGCTTTACTTTCTTCACTTTTGCATCACCACCATAACTCTTTTGCAAGATATCCCATGCATCTTTGGAGGTCTCAGCATCTGCAATCTTCTCAAACACCTTTGAATCAACACATTGATGAATGAGAAACAGGGCCTTGTTATCTTTCTTCTTTGCTTCTCTGAATGTTGTTCTTTGTTCTTCATTTGCATTTTCTGGTAGAGGAGTGATTGCTGCATTCACTTGTTCATACACTTCTTGAACATTGAATATCACCTTCATCTGCTTCACCCATCTATCCCAATTCTTTCCATCGAAAACTGGCAAATTCGCATGGAAATTGTTGTTCCCAGCCATGGTTGATTCACTTTCAACCTGATTCTTCTTTCAGAGAACGAATCAAGATCCCTTTGGATCGTACGAGCTCTAGATACCACTTTGTTGGAGATAAACTCTCACAAAGAATGAACAACAAAGAACTTAGAACACTAAGAAAGAAAACGAGAACTATGAATAAAACTTGAAGAGAATGAATAAAGGAAAAAGTAAATCTTATTCTTCCACAAAGGGCCTTAGTAGTTATATATACAAGGGGGGGTTGCGTAAAGTGCAACTGCCTTAACTACCTAGGACAAAACAAAAGAATAACTAACTAACTAACTACGCTAGCTAACTACTAAAACAGAGCAGAAGCTAAACAGCTTCAGAAGCTGTTGCTTCAGAACCTGTTCCATCAGAACCTGTGACCTTCAGAAGCTATGAAGGTCAGAATCTGGTTAAGAGTCTCGTGGCCATCAGAAGCTGCAGAGCTTGAATTACAAAAATCAACAATTTTTCCTATTTTGAAAAGTTTAGTAGAGTTCAATTCAGAATGCCCAACAGGGAGATTTTCAGCATCACCATGAATACAATTCAATAGCATTGATGTTTTTCTGTAGATATATTGATTTTCTGAAAGTGTGGGGAGGGGTGAATTGAAATCAAATAATGACAGTGATGTAATGTATTGTAATGTAATGATGCTGCGTATGGGGCCTCTATAAACAATATACAATCAATGCCAAATTTGCAATTTTTTGTGACACAAACATTAGAAGGCTAGTTTTTTTACTAATAGTGAAAAATAAGGTTTTTCCATTTTAAGCATTCCTGCAATCTAATGCCTAGTTATATTATATGACTAGCTTCCTATTACGCCAGCATTGCATAATTTCTTTTGGTATCTTGTGCAAAAGATTATTAGACATTGAGGCGATGGCTAGTGAGTTCAAATCTGCTCCATTTCTTTATCCTCAATTTGTTCCAGTTCTTTCACCGATAAATGGCACGTGGCAATTAAAGGTTTCAATGACTGAGATTAAAACCATTAACTTATGAAAGCCACGGACAAAAAAACTAACAACGACAACCCTTTATTTCTCTGTCTTCTTGCTTCACCGTCTCTATTCCTTGTCGCCGCCGTAGCGCTGCCATCCATCTTTATCCCATATCTTCTCAGAATAACTTCTCTACGTATGTCCTAGCTGTCACGGCAGCACCTCGTTGTCTCTCCTCTCTTCTCAACGTCTTAGCGCAACATCATCTCGCCGCGACACCGTCTTGCTGGTAAGACGTCAAGAAGAGTAATTAGATTTGTCTAGTGCAATTCATTCAATGGAATGTTACCACTTTCTCTGATTTGAAATCTTACAACATAGGGGAATTTGAATTTTTCAATGTTAGTAACAACAAAGCTTCACAGGTCATACTAATTCAATCTTTAATAAGGACAGGGGAATTTGAATTTTTAAGTTTCTGTTTCTGGAATTAAAAATTTCTATTATTTGGAAAAGCTGTTCGATCATTCTATTATTTTTAATTCAATCTTTATTAGGTTGCTATATGATTCACTAGTTAGTATCATTGTAGTTAGTGTACATCTTACTTGTAGATATAATGTGCAACTAAGTTAACTCTAATTTTAATTGCAGTTTAGGCGGGAATTTTCACACGTGGTTTTATTGAAAAAAAGCGAAATTTGTCTAGCATGGAAATCAAACTCGTATCCCTTGCTTAGCAATAAAGCCTTTCGACCACTAGACCATATGCATCAATTGTGATTAAAATTACCTTCAATATACATTATCGTGTGTTCTTTCTTTATCGTTTTTATCGTGTTATTATTATTACTTATTTTGCTTGTTTATTGGTTGTCGTTATATTGCTCCACACATCAAGTTTTCATTGGTGTGATTTTTAGACGAATTCACAACACCCCCTCCAAGAGTCATCTCCTTCACTTTATCCTTCGATTCCTTCTTCTTCCTCCTCCCACCATGTCCATCATCTTTTGACTTTATCGTACATTCCAAAACTAGTTGAACCTGCGGTTGGATTAGGAGTTGTGGTCGTGGTCGTGGTTGCTACACCAGCGAGCGTGATAAGGTTGTCATGTTCGTGGTTAAATTACCTAGGTTACCAAATTAATCAGTTAGTTGAATTGGATTAATGTTGTTTATATAATTTTTTGATAAATAAAAAATTCATAAATTCATCAAAAGCCAAAACCATCACTTGTTAATCTCTCTTCTCTAATAGTAAGACCATAATCAATCCTCTCTTCCAACTCATCAATCTCAATTCCATCCTTCCAAAGTTTTTATAAAACACATTTCTTTTAATTTTTTTCCCCAACAGATTGACTCACACATGACCTCTTTTTCTTATTCTTTAAAAATCAGTTTATTAATTTTTACTTGACCAACTACAACCATCAATGAGTGAAATTATTGCCACATAAGTATTTTTTGGTCAAAATTAGAATAGGGACTTACATAGTGTAAAAAGGAATAAAAGTGGGGAATAAAATTGCACAATTAAAATTACGGGGTCAAAATTGCACAATTTAGAAATTTGAGGGCTAAATATGCATTTAAGCCTAAATGTTTTTATCATTAAAAAAAAGACAATTACTTTTGCCACCCTATGAGTTTTCTCGCGCACCCTACAAAATTACCAAAATACTCTCGTCCGCTACTTAAGTAGCGGATTTTACGTTTAAAATCTCAAAAACTGCATGTTTGTAGGGTGTTTATAGGAAAATTCAAGATTTTTACCTGTTCACTACTTAAGTAGCGGGCGTTATAAAAATAAAATTTCATATTTTTATAACGTAAGTAGCGGACATATAAAAATCTTGAATTTTCATGTAGGGTGATTTTTCTTAAAAATTATTCATTTTTATATCGTCCGCTATTTAAGTAGCAAAAAGATAAAATAGAAAACATGTAGGGTGCGCGAGTAATCCGTAACGCGGCAAAAGTAATTGTAAAAAAAGAAAGTATAAAGTGTTCCTCAAAATTGGCCCAATGTGTTTAAAAAAGCAACATTTTCACTACAAGAATTTACTGTTTTAGTGGCCAAACTTTCCGGCGGCCTTTGGCCCACGCAAGGATTTCCGGCGGTTTTTCGACATTTGCGGCGGTAAAATACCGCCGGAAAAGAATCTGACACTTTTGAAAATAAAAAATGTTTTGCGGCGGTTTTTTATATTTTGCGGCGGTTTATAACCGCCGGAAACAAGAGGCGGGAAAAAAAGTGTGAGCTGGCGTTTTTGCGGCGGTCTGGATGCCGCCGGGAAAACCGTGCAAATTAGCGGCGGTTTAGAAACCGCCGGAAATGTCAGGCGGGAAATATAGGTTTTGAAAAACCGCCGCAAATTTCACTAAAACCGCCGGAAACGATGCCAACGGTCAGATATTTATTCGATGCTTATTTGCGGCGGTTTTTGGCCGCCGCTATGGCTAACGAGCTTATTTTTGAATCTGGTGCAGCATTTATTATGTAGGTGCAGCATTTATGTTTTTTCTCCCTTTATTATATACATATGTCTGCATATTCTTTCACTCATTTCCTAAAAAATTCCTCTCTACTCTCACTCATTTTCAATGGATCTTATTTTCTACTCTCACTCATTTTCCTAAAAAAATTTCTCTCTACACATTATATCTCCCCATTATCTTTTTAAATTATGTTTCTTTGTTGGAAGAAGTTAGAAATGTCTTTAATATTTAGTAAGTTTTATGTTATTTATTTATTGTTAATATTAATTTGTTTTTAATTTTTTTTCTAACTATGTATTAATTTATTCTATGATAGATGTAATATATCATCATATATACTAGAGGTTTTCATAAAGCTTGAAGTAAGACACTACTCGGCACCAAAGGTTAGTAATGTGGTTTAATTTACCGTTTTTATTGTATTTTTGTTATTTATTTACTGTTTTTTCGTTTTTTTTTTGGTATTTTCAATTATTTTTTTTGAAAAATAAAAGAAGAAGAGAAAGGTTAAATTTATGTTTTATAAAAAAGGTTTGATGTTAACCATGTTTATTAAAATCAGTGCAAAAATAGGTAGTTTGTGCTTATGACTTTCTACTGTTTTGGTAGAGTTTCTATTTTGGATTTAGCTTAACCATTGCACTTGAATTTAGTTTATAACCGTTAAGTTTCGGTGTTAGCTGGTGGGAGTTTATTATTGTTTCTGCAGTGTATTTTTAGCAGTCCTGCCTCTGTTTCTTGGCCTGCTACTACTGCTATGTTGTTTGGCTTTGTTTTAGTTTTTTGTTGCCTCGTTGCACTTTTAATTTTGCTGCTTGTGTGTTTTGTTTCATGCTTGGAAGTGGTTTTTAATATATTGGCTATTCCCAAATTAAGGTCATGTTTCAATGCTTTTTTTTTTTTTAAGTATTGTTTGTTGCTCTTGGATTTAGATTAACCATTCATATTAAGTTGTAATATTTTTTTTCTACATTGTTTGTTGCAGACCTTGTATTGTTTTTTTTCTACACCGGCAACTTCATCACGGACCGACCCTCAACCAAGGTTCATGCTGCACCTGGTGGAGGCTCATCTTTGGGTTATCTCTTTGGTGGACCTGGTGATGGAAAATGATATCATTTGGGAAGCTTTCACTTGAGAATGATCTCTATTAAAATTCTAGTTGTGTGAACAAATTGGGCGATGTATCAACAATGTTATATTTTAGATGTGCTTAACATCAATTACAAAGCTGTGTTTGTCAAACAAATTTCTATTATAAAAAAAAAATAATATGTTCTCATGCCCAATTTAGAATAATGTTTTTTTTCTAGTTGAAAAGTATATTTTTTAACATAGTTATGGCCCATATTAATTATAATATTAAAATTATTTGTGAAAATTTAATATTTGTAATTTAATTATAAAAGTAAATATTTTAAATATAAAAAAAAGATTTAACAGTTTTTTTTTTTAAAAAAACGTCTATGCTTTCCGGCGGCCTTTTGTCCGCCGCTAAACCTTTTTTTTTAATTTATTTTGGATGCGCTTCCGGCGGCTTTAAGCCGCCAGTAAAATATCACAAGCTTTCCGGCGGTTTTTAGCCGCCGCAAACGTTTACAACGTCAACCAATCTCAAGTCATTTGCGACGGAAAAAAGCCGCCGCAAACGCTTGCCGCTAATTTCCGGCGGTTTTATGACCCAAAAAACCGCCGCAACGGTTTGCAGCCAGCTGTTATTCGGCGGCTAGGAAAACCGCCGCAAATGCTCTGTTCCGGCCGTTTTTAAGGCGTTTCCGGCCGTTTTTGGCCGCCGCAAAACCCATAAATTCTTGTAGTGTTTAAAGGGAGACATTACATAAAAAAAAAAAATTACATGGGCTTTATGAGGGAAAATAAATCTAAATTTTGCTAAGATCGATAGAAATATGAAACATTTCCCTTAACCAATTCTATTAGAAAAATATTTGTAATAAATAGATAGAAGTGAATCTAAATTCAGGACAAAGCTATCTATCCTTGATGGATTTGATCCTCTCTAAATTTTTTTCTTATAGTATTTCTTTTTTTCTTAATATAATGGTTGATAAATCATAAAGTATAAAAGAATTTGAGGAGAGAGAGAGAGTATAAATGATTAGGATTACTACAACAAAACTAATACTCCCTCCGTTTCTTTTTAATTGTCTTTTATTATCATATTTAACGTTTCTATTTAATTGTCCTTTTTGTATTTTATGTGTATGATTTGTCAATTATACCCTTTGTCAATTGCTCTTATCTTTTTTCATAAAACCAATTAATGCTATATATTTAGAAAACTAAATCTTTTTTTTAAATTTTTTTTTGTTGGTACATAACATATTAAATTTTGTTTTTTTTATATAATATATTAAATTTATTGAAAAGAGAAAGTGGAGGCAAAAAAATAGGAATTTATTGGGGGATTAAAACGAGGGTATAATAGGAAGATAACGTGCAAAAATGCACTTCCTTAATTTGATGTTATCATTCTAAAAAGACAATTAAAAAGAAACGGAGGGAGTATGAGAGAAAAATTGGAGAGGATCCAAATCGTTTGAAGACAAAAAATGGTTAAGCATGAGGGAGTTTAATAGCACTAAAATATTATTTAGTAGTATTTTAATTTAAAAAAAAAATTAAATCATCCTTTAAAAATTAGAAATGTAATAAAATTTAGTGACAATTTTTTTGACTTTTGTCTACGAACCAGCTTGAATTGCATTGATTTTTGACTTTCATATTATTAAGAAGGCTTAATTGCAGTTTTGGTCCCCCTATTTTCAACTTTTTGCAGTTTTGGTCCCCCTATTTGGAAACTCGACAGTTTTGGTCCTCCTATCATAATTTTTAACTATAAATTGACAATATGATATGATCTAAACGGCGTGGTAGATGATTCAATGATGAAAAAATACTAACATCGATGTAATTGTAAGAAAAATCTTTCATAAGGTTCATTTAAAACATGTTGTATCATCATATTTTAGACAAAATATGTGTTAAGGGGACCAAAACTGTCGAATTTTAAAACAGAGGGACCAAAACTGCAAAAAGTTAAAAATAAGGGGACCAAAACTGAAATTAAGCCTATTAAGAAATGTCTTCCACTATCATAAATCAAGTTTTGATCAATAAGACACCAGAATATGCATCAAATGCACATAATTCTTCATATTCCAAGTTTTTTCTACTAAAAATATAAAATAAACAAAAACAAGTATATAGTTCAAGAAAATTTATTTTAAAGTTTAATTTATTTATTTAAAATTTTATTTATTATTTAAGTAAAATACTACTAAATAATATATATATATATATATATATATATATACTAGTTTTGAGACCCGTGCATTCGCCCGGGTCTATCGACTTTTATTTATAAATTATTGTTAAATTATAAATGACATCATTCTATTATTTTTTGTAAAATATATTAAATTAAGTCATTTTTTTATTAAAGTAATTGTCTCGTGTATGATTTTTGTGTAATAAATTATAATTAATAATAAAAAATATTTACTATTCAATTTCTTTTTTTTATTAAAGCAATTGTTTTGTGTATGATTAATATTTTTTTATTAAAGCAATTGTCCCGTGTATGATTAAATTTTTTTATTAAAGTAATTATCCCATGTATGATTAAATTTTTTTTAATAAAACAACAGTCCCGTGTATGATTAAATTTTTTTTATCAAACCAATTGTCCCGTGTATGATTAATTTTTTTTATTAAAGCAATTGTCCCGTGTATGATTAATTTTTTTTTATTAAAGCAATTATCCCGTGTATGATTAAATTTTTTTTATTAAAGCAATTATCCCGTGTATGATTAAATTTTTTTATTAAAGCAATTGTCCCATATATTATTAAACTTTTTTTTATTAGAACAATTTTCCCGTGTATGATTTTTTATATATTAGTGATCAACACTTTCTTTTTTTTGACAAAATTATTGATCAACACTTGTCCTGTGATGTTTTAAGTATAATGACAAATATTTACCCCGTAATTATTAGAATATATTCATCAATAATGCACTTCTTTTGTATTTTTTATATAAGAGGAAACAAAAATAGAGTAAATTTTTTTTATAATAAAAATAGAGTAGAATTAAACTATTATATAATAATATATTAAATTAAAAAATATAATTTTTTTACGAAATAGAAGATTTGAAATATTTTTAAGAATTGATGAGGACAAATTAGAATTTTTAGTAGTAATACCTTTTAATATATTGGGAATGTTTGAATTTGGCTTATTTTTAAGCTTATGAAAATAGATTATGGTTATAATTTATAAATAAAATTTTATGTTAATTCATAAGTTTTTTTTACGCATATTAATTCATCAGTTTTCACTAACAAAAATTACATCTTTATAAATAGTTTTCATGAACTATCTTAAAAAACTTATAATAATACATAATAACTTATTCATTTGCATAAGTTATTTCTCATAAACTCATAAATAAGTCAATCAAAACGGGTCGATTGTGTTTTTGTTTCTATTTTTCTGTTCTTTTATTTTTAAACTCATAAATAAGTATCTTCTTTTATTATGTAATTCTATTTTTATTTCTTATATATAAGTTTTTATATGTTAGATTGAGTTACTATTTTTTCATTAAAAAAAATAAAATTACTAACTATTGTTGAAGCGTATCTTTAATAATGATTTTCGTTCATATTTTTATGCATAAATTAATTTTAATTAAATTTTTATGGGAAGATTTATTTGATGCTTATCGTTTTTTTTTTTCTATTTTTGTTTTGTGTTTTTTTTAGAGATGTGGTTTATGATGCTATTTTTATGGGAAGATTTCTTTTATGCTTATCTTTCTTTCCTATTTTTATGGCTTGTTTAGAGTTAAAATTACACTTAAGGGCGTAAAACTTGGAACACCGTTAAAAGTAATAAGGACAAACTTGTATTTTATATAGTAGTTTCTTTTAATATATTGTAAGTAGACTATTGTTGAAGCGTATCTTTAATAGTGATTTTTGTTCATATTTTTATGCATAAATTAATTTTAATTAAATTTTTATGGGAAGATTTATTTGATACTTATCGTTTTTTTTTTCTATTTTTGTTTTGTGTTTTTTTTAGAGATGTGGTTTATGATGCTATTTTTATGGGAAGATTTCTTTTATGTTTATCTTTCTTTCCTATTTTTATGGCTTGTTTAGAGTTAAAATTACACTTAAGGGCGTAAAACTTGGAACACCGTTAAAAGTAATAAGGACAAACTTGTATTTTATATAGTAGTTTCTTTTAATATATTGTAAGTAGATTAGTGTTTTTAAACACCCCCTTGCTTAAACCATTTTTTGTCCTCAAACGATTAAATGGAGATTATGTATTGGTCAAAAATATGAAAAGGATCCATTCTTAGGTGGACACAATCATTTGATCACCATATTTAACCACACATACATATAATGATAAAAAATAGTAAGAAAAAATAATTAAATAATATATATTTTTATATGAGTGTGACCAAATAATAAATCTAAATATTTATGACCATGTAAATATATTTCCACTCTAAATAAGCTTTGAACTTAGGAAATTTTTTTTATACCCCTATATTTAACCATTTACTCCTACGTATTTTAAAATATTCTCATTCTACCCTTATTTTAATATACTATTTTTTATCCCTTTTTATTTTCTGACTTTCCCATGAATATTGTATACCCCTGTAAACACATTGTTCCGGTATGCTCTTCTACTTTTCCAATTTGTTAAAAAAAATTACCAGAACACTTAGAAAAAAGTATTCATATGTGTAAAACTTTTCTCAATTTTTTTTTACCAAAACTTGTTCAAAGTGCCTCGAAAGTTTGAGCTGGATATCTCTTTTATAATTTTGGTTGGTTACCGGAAGAAGTGTTCCAGTTTGTTAAAATTTTCATTGATGTTCCACTTCAATCATGTAATAATTATCTTTCCCACAATGTCTCCAACAACAAGAAGATGATTAATTAATTTAATTCATTGAAAATTTGTTGAGGAAGTCAGAATTGGAATAGGGAAAGATTACATTGCACCTTGAACAAAATCAGTTGCCGGGGACGGAGACTTTGTTGATTATTCTTATATATAGGATTATATATCATTTTTGTCCTTGTAAGTTCATAAATTTTTGGTTTTAGTCCCTGTATATTTTTTTATTGCAAATTAGTCTTTGTATGTGCATGTCTTTTTTATTTTAGTCCCTAAAGCTAAAATCCGCAAAAAAAATCTGCAGGAAAATTCGTTGGTATCCAACGAATTTTAGTTTTAAGGGACTAAAACCAAAAGATTTGAACATACAAGGACTAATTTGCAATAAAAGAAATATACAGGGACTAAAACAAAAAATCGTAAACTTACAAGGACGAAAATGATGATTAAGCCTTATATATATATATATTAGATTATATAACTTGAACAAAATTGTTAGATCGATGATTGTTGTTGTCGGCGATGGAGATGCAAAGGTGATGAGGCAGCCATTAAACTCAAAGATATACAAACCCGAATACTTTTCAAAGTGTTCCAGTATCAATAAAATTTGTTTTCTAAGCACAAATACATACCAGAACACTTTTAAAAGTGTTCTGGTAACAATAAAAAAATTTGGAAACTTTTTTTATAAATTGGAACACTTTTAAAATAAGAGCATTATAAAATATAATATAATAAATAAAAGTTAAAATTATAATATTATAAAAAATATAAGGGTCCGTTTGATGGTCAGAATAGAGTCAGATTAATATTTCCTATTCTATGTTAATCTTTTATTTGATGCACCAATATAATAGAATAAATTATTCCCTTTTTTAATACTCTATTGTAATTTATATCCTAAAAATTAGGTTATAATTATCATGCCCGTGAAAGGATAAGCGTAACCTTATTTTTTCCTATTCAGCGTGAGTTGTTTTCTTGCCACACCCATCCATTCTCTTCTTCTCTGCCACTCATTATTATGGCTAAAAACATGTATCATCCTTGAAGAAAACTAAATCCTCTTCTTCTTCCTCAAAATTAAATTCTTCATCTTCATAGTTTCACAAACATCACATAACGCTTTAAATTTAATTACGGTGGCAGATTGTCAATCTTGTGTTGGCAACCCTAGCTATGGTTAGGATTAAATAATTGAATCTTTTCTTATTTTTGATGAACCCTGTTTCCTTGATTTAGGTGGCTTTTTCAGATTTTTGCTTTGATGTTGGTGTAGGAATGTCTGGAAAAAGTGGAAGATTTGTTCGTTATTTGTGATTGTTTTACGGTCTTAGTTAGAACTAGGTTGTGTCATGACTGTAATTTGTTCCTTGTTTTGGAGATGAAGAAGATGAAGTAAATAAAGAACCCTAATTTTGGAGAAGAATGACTAGCAGAAGAACAATTAAGGGACCAAAGTGAAATAAAAACAAGTTAAGGGAAAATTAAATTAAGGGACTAAAAGAGCAATTTTAACTTTTACTTTATATAAATCTTATGGTGTCATTAGCAGGCGTGTATCAAACACTGGATATGATAAAATAATGATATCATATTTCTTATCATGAGACCATCAAACACGTGATATGATAAATGTTTATCATGTTTATATCCTATCTTGTCTCTATCCAACTCTATATCATATCATGTTTCTATTATATCCTGACCATCAAACGGACCCTAAAGGTAAAGGGTTAATTATTGTGGTGGAAAGAAAAGTTTCCTCAAACTTAAACGTTTAATTCATGAGATATATGGTTATTCGATATCAAAAGTTGAAAGTCAACATTAATTATTGATCAACATTAATTAATCAACATTGTAAAACGTTTAATTCATTATTCAACATTTTGTTTTTTGACGAATTCATTATGCAACGTTGTCAAACGTTTAATTCATGAGATATGAGAGCACACGGCACAGGTAATTGGTCCCCTAAACAATTATTTTTATTTTCTATTGATGTTTTTATTATGAGTTACAATTTTTTAAATAAGGGATGTCTCCAAATAAATTGGATTGACAATGAAAGTAGGATATGTAAATTTTAGTTTAACTTTTTTTTTCTGAAAATTTTTAAAAAATATTGGATTCACCATCAGTAAATTTTAACTCTTTCCTTTATTTTTATTTTATGTCCAGGAAAAAATTTAAAATGTTTGTAAACCAACTTGGTCCATCCTTTTTTTTTTAAGTGAGTTAGGCAAAACAAACTAACTTAAAATACAGAACCAAAATCCTCAATCTTAAAAAAATGACGGATTAAAGAGACTTACAGATAGAGTTGGAAATATGCTAGGTCGAGTTAGACTTTGTCAAGCCTGAATCTGGCCTGTCAAAAAATTGAAAGTCTGAATCTAGCTCGTGGCATGTCATAAATTTATTTTTTAAACCTGAGTCTGACTTTTTAAAAGTCTGATATAGTCTTTTAGTCTGTTTAAAATCTATTTCACATGAACATTTTTCAATAAATAATTATATTTATTTTTAAATATACAAATGATCTAATAAACCAATGAGATTAAACTTTTTTTTTATATTTAATATGATATTTTAGAGAGTTTGACTATATAAAACATCATATTTCAATTCTAGTTTATAATAATATATTTATATATGTGAAAATTTAATGTAGATTAATAAACTTAAACTACTAAAAGAATTAATATATTTACAATTTAATCAAAGTATAAATTTTATTATATAATAATAATAATAATTAAAATAATATTTATTTAAATAGGTCGCCTAGAAGGCCTAAAATGTTTTATTAATGGTTTGGAACCCGACATTTTTAACTAAATAAGCTTATGAAACTTTGATTTGCTCTATTTAATTTAAAGAAATAGTATAACCTAACTTGAACCTGTATAGATTAGGTCGTAGACCCGTGTAGACGGAATCAGATTTTCTACTGTTACAGTAGGATGTTGTAACAGATCTTGACCGTCCGATTTCTGATCAGCGGTTGAAATTGTTTTGGTTTATAAAACTGTATTTTAAATTTAAATTGTCTTATTCGAAATCAATAATCATAATTGACTATAGCGTGAAACTGTGATCACTAACAGTAGCAAACCCAGATCCCCGTATAGTGACCTATTCCCAACCTAGTTCCGAAGAGATATACCCATTTACCAAGCTACTTAATTATACTAGCTCCACTAGAAAAACGACACATCATCTATACAAACAAGCTAAAGACATATGTATGCCTATATATAAATGTGAGCAAAGTCCAACGAGATTGAGCACTAGCAGCCACAATTCATCCAATGATGCTAAACTCATCATTTATTTCAATTCCTAATTTCTTCAAACCTCAAGTACTAGGAAGTACTAATTTTGGCAAAAGAAAATGTTCTACCCTTCCATGTTGCGCTAATAGTACAAGTACAAATGTTTCTCAAAGAAAATCAGCCAATTACCAACAAAATATTTGGAATTACGATACTTTACAATCCTTGAAAAACGACTACACGGTATTAATTATTTAATATGTTTTCTTAAAGGAATTATTTAATATGTTACTCACTCTTGATTTACATTTTGTATTATTTCTACTTTCTAGGATCTTCAATATGTATATAAGGGAAGGAAGCTGAAAGAGGAAGTTAGGAGCATGATTAAGAATGAAAATGTAAAGATATTAGAATTAATCGACATTATAAAATGCTTAGGCCTCAACTACTGCTTTGAAGAGGAGATAGGAGAAGCCATTGATAGGTTTTTGTCTTTGGAAAAATGTGGTGGTACAATTATTCACACAAATCTACATGAAGCTGCCTTGAAATTCAGGCTACTCAGAGAATATGGCTATGATGTTTCGCCAGGTGTGTATACATATGCATTAATTTAGCTTAGAAAAAATATGCATAAGTCATGTCATATTAGGAAATATAAATTTTTTATGAAAAATAATATTATATTAGATCGGTATTACCTTAAAAAAATAAAAATTTATAATTATTATACACTACAAGGAGAAGGGAAAGCGGCGACCCTTGAAAAAAAGCATTAGTGTCGGTTCAAACCGTCGCTAAATGCTTGTTGCAGCGGTTGATCAAGCGTCGCAAGATGCGGCGTCGCTAGGTTAAGCGGCGGCGGTTCTGGATAACCGCTGGAATAACCGCCGCAAGGACGCTAGCGTCGGTTTTACTGGTTTTGCAGCAGTTGCTAACTGTCGCTATTTGTGACTTTTTCACGTTTTTATGGGCTTCTAGCGTCGGATGGAACCGCCGCTATTTACTTTTTTTATAAAAAAAAAAAAGAAATTTTTTTCCACAATTTTTAAAACAAATTTTTGTTCCCCACATTTTTTTTAAACTCTTTTTTTTTTTATTTCCCACAATTTTTTTGTTAGTTTCTCACAATATTAGTTAACAACAAACACAATCTGATTCAAGCATACATTTCAAGTAGCTTTAATTTTGCTTCCAAACTTTACATCAAAATTGCTTTGAGTTAAAACACCAAACATAAACTATTACATCAAAAAGTGCAACAAAACAAACAAGAAGCTTAGACTCTTGATTCTCTCAAGCAAAAGATCAAGATCAAAACTTACTAATCACATTGAGAACTAAACTATGCAACATGGAGCACCTCAAGAAATAAATGGACATGTTGCAGTTTCTCCATGTTTACATTATGCGATACTTTTGTGCAATGTCCTGAACATTTAACAGTCATAATAAATAAGTATAAGACATAATTAATGTAGAAAATGAATCCTTAAAAAATTGAACGTGGCAGTTATAAGTTTTACCTTGAGATCATCTAATTCACACTTGAATAACTATTGGTATACCTTGAGATCCAATTCTATAAAACCAGCCCCCAATTCTAAAACAAGCTTTAATACTTGCAACAATGTGTGCTCATCGCCGTCATATAAACCACCTTCACAATTTGGCCTTTAATCAAATAAAATAGAAACAGCCATATTGAAGGCAAATCATAGAAACTTGACTATAATCATAATACTCAGAAATTAATTACAAGTCTTTAAACCTTACCGCGATCAACATTAAGGATAGGCAACCTCCACATTAGCACCACATGCCTTTGCCTGGACCATGTCACCGAATATATAATTAGGATCTACATTAGATTGTTGAACTCCAAGCCTCTCACCCTTCAACCCATGCGACTTGAGTAAGATGTTTTGGAAGTCTCTACATAATAGATCAATCGTTCACAAAATCACACATGTTATCAAGAGAATTTAACACATTAGGCTCTTTAAATTATGTAAACTAATTCATGTCAACATGCCCCATTTAATACACTTAGTTATTTAATAATCAATAGAAACCAACTTAGAACATAAACAAGAAACTGATAAAAGAAATATCATAAGCTAACACCTTAGAAATCCTATAAAGCATGCATCGGCGGTTGAAAACCGTCGAGGTTCCTCACACAAGCAGCCGCGTTCGAAAAACTGCTGGGATTGTTGGAAAGCGACAACGGTTGAAGGTCACCGGCCATTGTTTGTCTGCCACAGTTTGCCTGACGCAGTACACTGGATGCAGAAATAAGCGCCCAAATGAGATGGAATGCAGTACAAACAGAGGCCCGTAAAATAAATATCCTACAATCTAAAGGGTGGAAACTAGAAAATAAAACGTTCTAATCAAATAAGCACTTAAAAGGGACTCACCATGTCCTAAAGGGACTCAGGACATGGATTAACATACAAAGAAGCATCCATAAAACTAAAGGCCAATTGCAATTTCAAAACATCCAAAATTCCCAATCACAAATTGAGCTAGAACTCTCATCAGACTGATTCCTTGATTCCATGTTTTCAGTGGTAACATGCTGGAAAAGGAAAAAGATAAATATGTGTAAGCTATAATTAAGAGAGAGGTAAACCATGATATTGGTATTAATGAAATAGCCTTAATAAGACCAAAAAGAAGAAACCATGACATAGAGCTGATGAGTTGTCAACAAATGAATTTGGGAGTCTATTTTAATATAGATAAATAGATAAGGCTTGCAAAGTAGTTGACACATAAAACCAGCAAAAATGAGCATACCTTTAATTGGAAATCAAACAACAAAGAACATTGAATCATATCTAAAGATATAAGTTCACTTTCATTTGTTCCCGCTTTGTTCTAGGCATAATAACCATTTGGTTGCTGCTATTTATATCCTGAAAAGATCCTCCAACAATTGAAAAGGAAAAATTATTTTATCACTTAGTTCTGATGGAATTCACATTGCTTTCACTCACTTGATCACTTTCACTTCAAAACACACTTTGTTTCTTTCTGCTAAACACTTCCTCTGCTTCAAAATTAGATCTAAACTCTAAAAATGTTTGACTTGGTTAAGTTTATATAAGATATATTGAGAATTGGTATTTGTATAATTGATTGCCTGAGTTTGTATAAGATATTAGTATTTGTATTATTTCAAATTGTCTCTTAATTGGTAGAAGATACAAGGTGAGAGAGCAATAACCTTGAGAGAGCAGAGATAGCTCTCTCTCCACAACATCAAAGAAAATTCCATTAAAATCCAATGAATATATCAAATAGAAGAGGATGAGTGCATGATACCACATGTTATAACAACCAGAATAATAACTCCATAGAAGAACATATATCAAATACTCTATACATTTTGACAGTTTAAACTATGAATTTTTTACTGATAGCCTTATATTTTTGAATGGAAAAGAAACAAGTTTCCATTGACAATCAAATATCAAAACGAAGTATGTTCCATTGGTTCAATGTCAATACAAATTTTTATTTTACCTCTTCTGATTCATATGCTAAATAATTATGTGCTTGTCCATCCCTACAACAAAGTAAGACAATCAATAAAAATACTCAAACTATAGAATAAAAACATCACAAACAGCAAAAATATAAGAAATCCTTACATCAAAACAACGAAAGCAGTAGGAGGACGATTGAGCATGTTCGGATCCTTAACCTTTTTCCCTTTCCCAACCTCAGCCCTTTTAGCAATTGGTTCTTTCGATTTACGCTTCTTCCTACAAAATTTCAAAAAATTAAACAAAATCAAAAGGCAATAATATAACCAGTAATAAAATTTCACACAAACAAATTAGGGAAAAAATTCACCTCCAGGTTTCTTCACAGCAGCTTGCTCAAAAACTTGAGCATCTGAACAAACAAATCAAATTAATGTTTGTTGTTATATCAACTTAAAAATAAAACAGCGACTGAAGACAAATTGAACACAGTAGTACCACTGAACTCAAAAACCCAACTAAATTTTTTTATTCATAATCAAACAAAAATTTATTCATAATTCATAATATATCACTCCTTAATACCATTGAAATCAAAAACCAAACAAATATCAAAGTATCAAGAAGTTAACAAGAGAAGAAGCAAGGGTTTGCGGAAATTGCGAGATACACACAAAGGAAGAGAGAGAGTGAGAGAGATAGAGAGATGAGGAGAAGCTACAGGGCGATGAGGAAAAGCTACAGCAGTGATGATCTACGACGGTGATGAGAAGCTTCAGAGCGAGAGAGTGAAAGTTTCGATTTGGAGAGTGTGAAACCTCTACGAATTGTTTTGTTATTTTGATTGAAAGATGAAACTAAGTGAGGGAAAGTAAGTAAGAGAATGAAAAATTGGCTTCCGATTCTATTAAGAATGCAGCGGCGGTTGTAACCGCTGGAGTAACCGCCGGTGTAATGGGTAGCGGCGACGGTTACTATTTCCCCGCCTCAAAGTGATTGTCGCTATGTTCTATTTTTCTTGTAATGATACATCATAAACGTAATTTTTCTTAGCACATATCATAAAGGTAAACAGTGTGAAAAATGACAGCAGCAAACATGCATCCATATATCATAAAGTAGATGTGTACTAATACTTTAATGAAATAATATTATAATATATATGTTCAATATAATACTTAAATCAAGAGCTCTAACCCTTACTTAGTTTTTTGGGTTATGCTCTCTTTATCGAGTAATTAACATCAGCAATATTTGAATTGACATTTTGAAATTTTGGTATTTTAATAATATAAACAGATATTTTTGAGAGATTTAAGGACCACAATGGAAATTTCAAAGCATGCCTTGTCAAAGATATCAAAGGAATGTTAAGTCTCTACGAGGCATCATTTTTATCTTATGAAGGAGAAGAAATTTTGGATGAAGCCAATGCATTCACGAGCTTTCACCTCAGAGGCCTTAAAGAAGATAAAAGTAGTTTCTTATTTGAGCAAGTGAATCATTCATTGGAACTTCCACTATATCATAGATTCCAAAAGCTTGAAGCTCGATGGTATATTGAGTCAAATAAAAAAAGAAATGATGTAAACATGGTCTTGGTTGAAGCTGCCAAATTGGATTTTAACATTGTGCAATCAAATCTACAACAAGAACTTAAAGAAATTTCAAGGTAAATAAGTTTATGTTGAAAATATAGCAGCGTTTAATATACACCGCTTGAAAAATAGATCCTATTATTTTTATAGAATTTTAACAAAATATTATATTAATTTTTTATTATTATAAAATTAATTAATTTTTATTTAAAATTATAAGAGTATATTTTTAGATATTTTTAAAAGGTCGTGTGTAACTATTTACTTACTACTCATTTGTATAAATCTAAAGTTTTTTTAATACCCGCTATTCTCTTAACTTATAAAAAAAATTACTTGTATAAATCTAAATTTATTACATAACCGGCTTAACAAAGTTGACATTATTTAAGTGATTTTAAAAATAGTTATTATTAAAATCAAATATTTTTAATAATGTGGCTGTACTAGTCTAACTTGAAAACATTGAATTGGATGCTTGGTTTTGGACCTTTTGGTCTAAAAGACTTCTTTTTTTTTTTTTTTTTTTGAATTGCAAATTTTATTAAGATACTAAATAGTACAAGATGTACACATTAGACCAACAAGGTACAAAATACAAGAAGCTAGACCAAAGTCAAGCAGTAACCAAACAAACAGCAAAACAGAAACAGAGGCCAAACAGCCCGACCATAAACCAACAACAACACGAGAACACCAAAAGGAAAAATGCAGCAGTAAAAACCAACAGAACAGCCGGCAATAACCGAAACCACAAGGGCTACACACACGGCACAACCCTCAAACCCAAGCTCTCAGCAGCAGCCGCATCACCGTAACATACATTCACCCGGGTTCCATACCCACTCATATATTAAAGAGGACCCTGTTGTCGTATCGTTCAAGAACCACCGCCAAGAAAAGTCTTTGTACAAGATCCACTACCTCTGCTGCACCAGTTACTGCATTATTAAAAATTCTGTTGTTCCTCGCTTTCCACACCGCCCACACAAAAGCCAGCCAGATCACCGCCAGCCCCTTTCTACGTCTCCTATTCGAACCACAGCCGACGAAACCAACAAAAGACAAGGGCACAGACGGAGGCAAAATCCAAACAGCCCCAAACCATCTAATAATTTCGTACCAAATCGTAGCCGAGAACCTGCAGTGTAGAAACAAGTGGCACGACGATTCTTCCTCGAGAGAACAAAACGGGCAAAAACTATCTTGGGCTCAAATAACCCCTCTCCGTCGGAGGTTATCTCTAGTAGGAATGCGATTTAATATTAATTGCCACGCTAGAGCACTAACCTTTGACGGCACACCACATTTCCAAATAAATTTGAAGGCGAAGGCCTCAACGGGATACTTTGGAATATTTGGAAGTAACAAATTGTCAAGGTACACATATGTTGACTTAACCGAAAAACCCTCCCCTCTCCCCGACCTCCAATGCCACCTATCCTCCTCGTCCTTCAAATTTACCCGAGTTAGCAACATCAACAACTCATCAAGTAAAGTTTCTTCCCACGCGAAAAAAGCCCGCCGCCACCTCAAATCCCACCTCCACACCCCATCAACCCAACTTCCTATATCACTAATAAGGCTATCTTTTTGAATTGAAATTCCAAAGAGACGAGGAAATTTAACATCTAATCTTTGATCTTCAAGCCAAACATCCTTCCAAAAATAAATAGATTGGCCATTTCCCAAGATTTTGGAAGCCGATTGCTTGAACCACCCAATACTCCCATCCAAACGACAAATATCACGCCATCAAACCGAAGAAACCCTCCAAAATTCCTCAACCTCCAAATTAGCATTTCCCACAATATGGCTCCCATACTTAGCCATGAGCACCTTCTTCCACAACTCATCACCCTCCTCGAGCAATTTCCACCGCCATTTAGCAAGTAAACCCATATTCATCAACCGGAGGTTTTTCACACCCAAACCACCCTCCTTTTTCGGCTTACAAACATCCTCCCACTTCACCCAACACATCCGACTCTTGTTTGAAAGGCCACCCCAAAGAAACTTGAAATTCCAAAGAGACGAGGAAATTTAACATCTAGCCTTTGATCTTCAAGCCAAACATCCTTCCAAAAATAAATAGATTGGTCGTTTCCCAAGATTTTGGAAGCCGATTGCTTGAACCACCCAATACTCCCATCCAAACGACAAATATCACGCCACCAAACCGAAGAAACCCTCCGAAATTCCTCAACCTCTAAATTAGCATTTCCCACAATATGGCTCCCATACTTAGCCACGAGCACCTTCTTCCACAACTCATCACCCTCCTCGAGCAATATCCACCGTCATTTAGCAAGTAAACCCATATTCATCAACCGGAGGTTTTTCACACCCAAACCAACCTCCTTTTTCGGCTTATTCTTCTTATTTTTTTGGGTTATATTATTTATTAGTTAAAATATTTTTTCTTAAAAATAAATAAGTGGAATGTCTGGATTTGAACTCTAACTCCCGTATATATAATATAGTATCCTTATCAACTAAGTTAAGTTCATACGAACAAATATCTTGTTAAAACCAAAATAAAATTTGAGTTTTAAGAAAATTCCAATTTATGACTTGAAGAGCACTATTAATATAGGATTTTTTATTATTATATTCACCCTCCGATTTTTAGAAAAACAAGACTTGTAATTCAGAGTTAGGCCACAAAATGAATTTTGTTCTTCCTAAAATTGAAACTCTAATTTTTTCCAATAATTTCTCTTTAATTATTGTTAACACTCAAATAGTGTTATCACTTATAGTTTAAATTATTGGATAGATGTTCATAATAAAAAACTAGAATTAATTTGAATTTCAATTTATACATTAATCAAGGTGGTGGAAGGGGATGGGACTAGCTCCAAGGTTAAGCTTTGGACGTGACAGACTAATGGAATGTTATTTTTGGGCAATTGGAATGACACCATTTGAGGCTAAGTTCACCAATGCCCGCATGGGTTTAACCAAAGTGGCCTCTCTAATAACTTTAATAGATGACATTTATGATGTCTATGGTACCTTGGATGAATTACAACTTTTCACAAAGGCAGTAGAAAGGTATTTCCTCCGTTCCTTATTACTTATCTCTTTTGTAAAAAAAAAACTTCTTACTATTTATTAGTCACGGTTAAAGTTCAATGAAACATTTATTATTGATATGTCAATAATGCATCACTTAAGGTATTATGAGAATTAAGAAAATTAAAGTCATGTGAGTTTAACTCAATTGATAGGACAATTGTATTATATATGCAGGAGGCCGGGGTTTTAACCTCGGTCATCCCACTTATCTACCTTAAAGGTGGAGTTTCTAGCCACTAGGCTACTTAACCAAAAAAAGAGAAAATTAAAGAAGAAATAGTTATATAAAATATAACAAAATTTGTTAGTTGTAATAATTTGTCTAAAAATTACAAAAATGACATGTATTAAGGAACGACAATGGGAATATTTTTTTACCTCGTTATTTTTTTTTACTAAAATGTACTCTATAATAATTTTAATGTGATGTTTCTTAATTTTAGCTGGGATATTAATGCAATTCAAATTCTTCCGGAGTATATGAAGATATTCTTCTTAGCACTCTACAATACAGTTAATGAATTCGCATACGATGCACTCAAGAACAACGGACATGACATCCTTCCCTACCTCATCAAAGTGGTATGTGTGACCAAACAACAATCACTAATTTTTGTTTTGTGTCAAGTAATATAGTGATTTGAATTTCATCTTTTATTGTGAATAAATGAACACAATTCTTGTATATTATGGTTCTGTTTGGTAAAAAATAGCGGATAACTGATAAGCTAGCTTATAGCGGATAACTTATAAGCTAGCTTTTAGCTAATAAACTAGCTGATTGAATTTGTAGTGCTTGGTAAAATTAGCGGTTGGACTAGCTTATAAGTATGAAATGATATAAAAATGATATGTTTAATTAATATTTAATTCTTTTCAAGTAAGATGATAGGGTAAAACTGGAAGAAAAGATAATAAGTTATAAGCTATAAGTTCATAAGCTACTTGAAATAGCATTTGGAAAATAAACTATAAGCTAGTAAAATAAGCTATAAGCTCTTTTTTAAAAAATGTTTCCAAACAGAGCTTTTAGCTTATAAGTTATAAGCTAGCTTATTTGGTTTACCAAACAGAGCCTATATGTAATGTTTCTTCCGACCAAAATATGCATACGGGGACATCAAGAAGCAAGGTGTTTGAGCTAATGAGTCGGTCCAAACCATCTAAAAATTTCATTTTTTTATGACATTATTATATAATGTTTCTTTGAATTTTTAATTATTTGGTAGATATGATTGGGTGCAAATGTTTGTTGCTAAACTATATTAATTAATATACCCTATTTTTCAAATGAATTACAGTGGTCTGATATGTTGAAAGCATTCCTACAAGAAGCAAGATGGTGTAATGATAAACAATTGCCAAAATTTGATGACTACCTCAACAATGCTTGGGTCTCTGTCTCCGGTGTAGTTTTATTAACCCATGCTTATTTTTTGCTAAATGATAGCATAACAATGGAGGGGCTTGAGGACTTACAAAATTGTCATATGTTGTTGAAGAGACCATCTATTATTTTTCGACTATGCAATGATTTGGCTACTTCATCGGTAATTTAATTTGTGTCATATACATGCATATTGTCATATTATAATACTAAAAAAAAATTAGCTAAGAAAATATAATCAACAACCAAGACCGATTCCGACTATTTAGAGGATCGGTTCTAAATATTAAAATAAAGCTCTTAACGAAAAAACATTTGGCTTTTTTCATTTTATTTTTAACAACATTTTCATATTTATTTAGAGACCATATACACATTTTTATGCCTCCGAAAAATGGAGGTCCGACTACATAGGGCACCTATCACATGGTCAACGCCCTCCATGTTAGAGTCCATGTTAGTAACTAAAACATTTTTATATGAAAATAAATTAATTCCTTGATTATAATGAGTAAAATTAACATATCGAGAGATTAATTTGTCTTCTGTATCAAAATGTCAATGATTAATTTGAAATTTTCCGTTAAAGATGAGATTAACTACAAATAAATTGTGAAAAAACCAAATTATATCTTTATTCGTAAAATTTAAGCATCTGAATAATCATTATAATTAAACTTGTAATGTTATAGGCTGAGATACAAAGAGGTGAAGGAGCTAATTCAATTATATGCTACATGAACGAAAATGGTGTTAGCGAGGAGGCTGCTTACAAACACATCCATAATTTGCTTAATGAAACTTGGAAAAAGATGAACAAAGATAGAGTTACCAATTCAACTTTCTCAAAATATTTTGTAGAAACAGCAATCAACCTTGCTAGAATTTCTCACTGCACGTATCAATATGGAGATGGTCATGGAGCCCCTGATACCTTAGCAAGGAATCGAATAAAGGCATTAATACTTGAGCCTATTGATTAAAACTCACTTAATTAGACACGTACACATGCACACACACGTAAAATTCCCGTTGGATTGTTGTTAGTGCGAATATTGTATAGTGTGAAATTAGTCCCGTTATAAAATTATTTGTCAGTGTAGGATTGTTGTCTTGTGTATGATAGTTATAATTGTAATATTATTAGGATTGTTGTCCATATATAAATAATTAGAGCTGGGTATACGGGCCAAGGTCCGCGGGCCGGCCCGTTTAACCCACAGTTTTGACGGGCTTAAGTCCAATTTTTTTGGCCCGTTTATATTTTTACCCGTGTGGGTTGGACCGTTAAAACCGTGGGTTAAATCCGCGGGTTCGTGGGTTTGGCCCGTGACCCGTTTTATTTTATTTTTTTATATATAATTAATTACAAATTTTATCTCTTTGGTTGTATTACTTAGCTAAAGAAGATAGATAAACCCAAAAATGTCACAAACTTTATTTTTTATTTGTTACTTAGGATTTATATGATATAACGTAAAATTGTTAACAATATAGTTTTTTTTAGCATTTATTATATCAATATTTTTGTTTTTTCTTTGAAAAAAATGATTTTTAATTTTTTTTATAATAGTTCGCGGGTTAACCGTTTAACCCGCGGACTTATGTGGACCGAACTCGGATTTATATATCTTAACTTGTTTACATTTACTGACGGGCTTGCTCGTCCCGTTTAATAAGCGGACTTATGCGGAGCGAGTTAAACGGGGCGGGCCAGCCCGTGTACCCAGCTCTATAAATAATATTGAACTTGTTCGGGTGATATTTGTCATTTTAATAGTAGCGGTTCTTTTATACATTAATAAATGCTCATTATAATTTTAAATGAAATAAAGAAGATTTGATATGAGTTAAAATTTGTAGACAATAATTTATACAATTGACACCCATTATATCTATTTAGACTGAGATATGATTACTTGCGATAATATTCGTGAAAACTATTTTTCTATCATTTCGAAATGGAGGGAGTAGTTAAACGTTTAAGTTTGAGACTTATTCAGAGACTTAATTAGAGTGCGTAAACCAAGAAATTGAACTAAATTGATTAATGAACTCCTCTTAAGATGGATTGTTTGGAAAAACCCAAATTTAATTTTTAATTGAAACAATTTCAACTTTTGACAAAACTTTCCTAAACTCGCGGCCAAATAGCAAAATATTAGAACTCTCTTTTGTTAAAACCAAAATCCTAATAAAAAAAACTCGGAGTTCATAAAAACCCAACTATTCGGTGTAAAGTTGGGCCTTCTTGTTAGGTTAACCATAAAAGAAAATTGCTATCTAGGCCCTCTATGATACTCCTAGACCCCCAAAAAATCCCAAAATACCCCCAATTTTGGTCCAGGAAATTTTGATTTCTAGGTGACAAAATTTCAAAAAATGAGTGTTTTAGTAACTACGAGACGAAATTGTGTGGTTTGTGCCCATATGTGCGCGACATGACAAACCTACTATTTTTAACATAATTTTGTATCCTAGGTGACGAAATTTGTTTCATTCGTTTTTTAGGATATGAATGTCTTATTAAGGCATTTTGATCTAAGACAGGGGCTTGAGAATAATATAGGGGGCCTAGGTAGCAAATTTCACCATAAAATAGTTCACAATAAATAACAAATTTATGATTAGTTTATTCTTGATTAATTATGTCCATTAATTGGTTATAAGTTTCAGTTATAGGCTTATTTTGGACCTAAGAGGCTTATATTGGAGTGAGTATATGCCCGTTCGGTAAATATATTGAAAAATTCTCATTTCATCCCTTAAAAAAAAAAAATTCGCCTCAAAAAAGTTTAGGAAAGGTTTCCCGAACTTTTTCTAGTATAAATTTAAAACAAAAATTTGAGTTGTGTTTACCGAATTTTTTTTACCTTCTAAAGGGGTGAAAAAGAAACATAAAGGTGAGATGAGAATTTTTCAGATATATTCTCTGTTAGGATATTTTTGTTGGGTCAAGTGTCAAGCAAAGAAATGGTTCACAATCACAAGCCTCTTATTAGTTCAAATATTATTTTTAACGGTGTAGTTTTATACTTTTATTGGCTCATAGCATAACAAAGGAGGAACTTGAGTACTTGGAAAATTATCATAGGTTGTTCAAGAGACCATCCATTATTTTTCGACTTTGCAATGATTTGGCTACCGCGTCGGTGATTTGTCATATCATAATACTAAGTTTTTTTTTTCTCAAATAATTTAGTGACTAAAAATTTCTCAAATAGTCTAAGTATCGAGGTCAAATAATTTGCGGGAGACCAAATAATAATTGTAATTGATCATGTCTTGAAATTTTGTAGGCGGAGTTACAAAGAGGTGAAGGAGCTAATTCAATGACATGCTACATGAACGAAAATGGTTTGCTTACAAACACGTTCTTAAAAGATGAACAAAGATAGAGTTACCAATTCAACTTTCTCAAAATATTTTGTAGAAATAGCAATAAACCTTGCTAGAATTTCTCACTGCACTCGTATCAATATGGAGTTGGGCATGGTGCCCCTGATACCTTAGCAAAGAATCGAATAAAGGCGTTAATACTTGAACCATTGATTAAACACACAAACTGACACTCTTATGACTTCAAAACGAACAAGATTAATTGCAATTGTGTATTATAACCATGAGGTATAGTAAGAATTCACTGATACGAAATGACTATCTCACCCGTCACATATTTGTTTTAGATAAGCAGGTTAAACAAGAGAGGAGTAATTAAGAAAAAGCGAATCATTTAGGATCGAGCTCGACAAAAGGGATAGATGGTAACCATCTGCTAATCTTAGATAAAATCTAATCCAATAATAAAAAATAAAAAACCCAGAGGGTTTACAAACAAACCTAAAAGGTATAAAAACAACAAGCAAATATACACACATCACCAGCACAATCCAGTGGATTTGGATTTCCCACAGTTACAGTAGGGTGTTGTAACCGATGAGGAAACCTATCTCTAGTCAACGGTTGAGATCGTTTTACATTATAAATCTGTATATATTATTTGGATCGTCCTATCTCAAATCAACGACCGAGATTTAATACATCATGCAACTGCGTGATAATTTTACATCAAGGAATTTGTATCCCAATTCAATACGAACCCGAAATCAAATTGCAAAAAAACATAGTGGTGCGAAGAAGAGCAAGAGCAAAAACTAGAAACGAGTCCAAATGAACTGGAACCTTTGAGGATGGCAGTGAGTCAGACCACTAACACAATAACGGATCCAAAAACTCGCTATGACAAAAGACAGCAAGCTAAGAGGGCAATTATGGCCAAGCAATCTAAGTCCACCGGCACACCAATGCACAAGCGAGGGAACTCGAAAAACGAGTAGATCAAAAAATAAATCCTAGTTACAAAGCCTAGATTTGCAGAGAACTCACACAAGAAAAAAAATGCATTTCAAACAATAATCATAGAGAGTCACCAGATCGGCACATAAGTGAAATTGGCGATTACTTCGAACAACAACAATCTACTTAAAAGCACCTAAACGACGATATGAGAATCATTGATTCAATTAACTTGAATCACATCTAGTTAAATTTCGTGTTCTCGTCCATAACTCCGAAACAAATTTCATCAACAAATCGACACGTAACTAAAATCGTCGACTGCATCGAACAACAACTATAACGCCCCAACTAAAATATCTAGAATATTTAGTCAAGACATACATAATATGGATCTGAGTACAATTAAAATTTACTGAATAAATTAGCAAGATACAAATTGCTTCAAATACAACAGAGATAACAAATAAAATACAGCGGTAAATGCTAGTATTCTGAGTAAACAAGATAATAAACTAATAGCAAGACGAAGAAAATAAAATCTTCAAGGCGGACAATCCAAGCTCAGCTCCGACTGTCAACCTCCTACCTGGTCCTTGCTCCGAATATCCTGTTAACCTAAAAAAATTTGTTTGGAGTGGGGTGAGACTACTAAGCCTCAGTGAGTCCTACTACCCTCCTAGAGGTGACTACACCGGGGGATCCTAAAATCAGTCGTTTCAAATACTAACATAACCATATCATAATAACATAAATATAGGTGTAACACAGAAATTAACTCTTATTCATTTTAAACACAAGGACACTCTGAGGTGAGCAGGTCTCAGAGGCCTGTCATATCCGTCAACCGATTCGGTCACGGCATGCAGCTCACAATAACTTATCCTAATGGATTATCCCATTGGGAGTCCATAGCGCGATATCACAAAATCGCTCATAAGTGACTGAACTAATTTAGTTATTACTACCATAATTTCCCAAAACCCGGGGAGCATACAAACCTAATTCTAAGTTATCCCCTAATATTCAGAATTGTGCTTGACTTCCCGTTTAACATTAAATACATTATATATCTGTAAGTTATCTGTCTCAGATGAGGATATAAAACGAGTGCTTTAGGAAATATTTTAGAAATTAAAATATGAGTCATCCTGCACTTAGCTCGCTACGGCGAGTCTCCAGCTCGCTATGGCGAGATTATAGGTCCTGACCTAAATCAACTCGCTGTGGCGAGCAGTAGCTCGCCATGGCGAGTTTCATCAGCTCAGAGCCCAGCTCGCCATGAATGCTCGCCAGCAACTCGCTATGGCGAGTTCATGCAGATACATCATGTTTCACGAAAAATCATTAATTTAAAAGGGTACACCTACAATCATCCTCTGAGAAGTACAGAAACATAATATAATTAATATTAGAACAGAATAGAAGAGAAATTGGGAATTAAATCTCCTCACACAATTAATCCCTAATATCCTATGTTAACATGCAAATATTCAATTTGGGGAAAATTATCTACACTATCCTAAAGAACCCACCTGATAAAATGAAGCTTTAGCACTGAATTGAAGCTCTGCTACAGTCACAAGCCTTCTGCAATAGAACTCACTGAAAACCCCATTTTGTGCTCTTGAACAAAACTAGAAAGGAATGGAATTAGGATGATTTTAAAGCTTGCTTAGGGTTAAGAGAAGGGATATTGTCCTAATAACAATTGAGAAGGAATCAGAAGAGTTAGAAATAACTTACCAAGAGTATGGAATCGACAGAACTGGGCAAAATAGCAACATGCAGTGGCTGCTCCTGATGAGCTCGCCACGGCGAGAGTGTGCTCGCTAGGCGAGTGCGTCGAAAATCAGAGGAATGGCTCTGTTTTGCTTACTGCAGCAACACCCAACTTCAACCATGATCTTTAAGTGTTCTTACAGTCACTCACGAAGGTTTAGATTGGACATGCAGCACCAACACAGATAAGAGTGAGAATTTCGGATTTTGGGTTTAAATCTTAGAAAGAAGGAAGATTGAAAATCATGGCCATACCTTGTTCTCATGAATTAGGGTAGAGAATGCTTAACAAATTCCCCTTAGTTCCCTGTTGAAACTGAATCAGTAACCCAAGCTAAGTGAGGAGAATGAATGCTTGGATTGGTTCACTAGAAGCTTTGAAATCTTGAACTTAGACATGATGGGGTTGTGGTTTGTTGTTTGGCGTGGAAAGAGAGGAGAAAGTGGTGATTCACAACAACATTTCTGTGTTGTTGTTGCTGTTCGTGAGGGGTGGAGAAAGAGAGAGCAAGAGAATTTGTGAAATAACTAAGTTGAGAGGATAATGAGCTTTCAAGTGTTGTGGGTTAAACTTATAGTCACAGAATTGTTCTATTACCATTTTATCCTTTCCTCAATGGTTACCCAAGACCACTTATGATACTTATGCTCTCAAATTACTCCTCCATACTTGTTCACTCAATCCCAATTTAAGTTCCAAAATTGCCTCTAATTAATATTCTTTATTAATTAAAGTCTAGGGATGTTACAATCTACCCCCCTTAAAGAATTTCGTCCTCGAAATTCAAAACTCCTTCGTTCTACAATAGGATGGATCGTTTACATCCGCGTCCAATTCCACGCTTCACCTTTTACTGGGCAATGATGTTCAATCCTTTGGAATAAAACTTTCCTCTCTTAAGGGTTACTGGTTAGAGGCTATTCCCACATTCTCTAAAGTTGCAGTGCTGCGCACTCTGATTCAACTTCTTACTACCATTACACTTCTTCCATTTCCAATGGAATTAGTTCCAGTTTCAACTGAGTTAGAGGGTCGGTATCTGGCCTGGTATTGATATTGTCATATCCAAGTTCTCCCAATTATATTGTCGTTCTCCTTTCTGGACACCAACATGCTTGACATGTTATATGTACCTCTGTATCACGTGTTGCGTAATTTCTCCGGAATCGATCGAAATATAAAACGAGTGGAAAATTGTCTAGACACTACTGGTTCCTCTGCCAACGAGTGGAACTCATCCGCAGACGAACTTATAGTTGTCCGATAAAATCCCACCTACAATCTCTATCTATTCCGACACGACACGCTGGTTTAAGTTGTACATTTAACACGCGGACGCACTTAGGTGCAGATCATTCCTCAGGGTTACATGCCAAACTTGTTTGAAGTCCTTCGCTGGTAACCTGACTTGGAGTTGAAATATTCTGGTCTAGGCGTTCAAACTCCAGCGCTTGATGTTACGAGATTACAGGAATTGAGTTTTGGAAGATTGAAACGTTCGGGTAGAGACACTCAAGGTTAACACACTGGTCTTACATGGTTAGAAGTACGAAGTTAGCAGGTTTTGGATTTTTAGCTCTGCTTTCACTGATATAACTTAATTCCACTGAATTTGGAATTGGTCCAACTTAATTCTGAATCCGGCTGATAAGACTACGAAAGATAGATAACTAACTTTATTGAAGGACAGATTACTGGATTAGAGTGCACGAAGTTTACTGATTTGCTGATACTGGGCTGGATAAGTTTTACCGGGGTGGCTTGAAGTATGTTCATTGGCAGATCAACCGAGCGAGTAGGAAATGAAACCGAAAATATTCTTGACCTTCTCAAGAATATTTATCTTCCGCAGATAGATTTCTGTCAATAACAACTTGACTGAAAAACTGAAAACACTTAATGCGGTTGCTCGAGTGTGACTTCATCACCCTTGATGTAACCCATTGGCTTCGAGAAATTTGAAAAGTTTGCACCCTAATTGAATTTAGGTACAGCGCGTGGTTGTCAAGCCATTAAGGCATGAGAAGAATTTATCCAACTGAGGCATGATTAGACGGGCTAGAGAACACACACGTCCATGGTGTTCCAAGACTTGTGAATATTGAATTGAGCATTGTTCGGTTCGATGACTCTGCTGAATTAGGATCCTTAGAGATATATAGACAATTGAAGATTCATCTTCTACTGGTTTATACTTATATTCTACACTTCTAATTCTTCTGGCAGTCTCTCAGATTAGGACAACTACGTTTCCACTCAATGTTTCTTGCTGGCAACTTCTCACCGGTAGGTCTAACTGATTCACATAGGCTCTAAATTGGAAGGTTTTGTCATGAGGGAATGTCGGTGTTGGTTGATGCTAAAGTTAAACCTAGCTACTTGTTTCTGCGTAAATAACATATACCTAAAGATTGATCTAGGTGTTTGAAGTCTGCTACGGCTTGCTACTAATATTGGTTTCGCACTGAAATGGTGGCCCTGCATCACCTATAACTAGTATTAACATCCTAAATGATATTCTAATTGGCTGGTTAACTAATCTTACCGGTCTCTTATTTCAAAGGTTCTAATATAGGAACTTGCTTGGTGACTGGTCGAACTAATGTTGAATTGAATTTATCAAGTCGTGTTCCTTATTATTTGGTACTATGCTAGTGGTAGGATATGGCTGGCCAAATCTAAACCTCATCCGGCTAACTAATTGGTCTGTAATATTGAATTACTAACCTAGGGACAACTGATAGGCAACTCCCGAGGCACGGTTACTAATCCTGCTCACTCCTTAGCTAGGTTACTAGTCTATTTAATTGTAACGGTCTTAACAAACCTATTTAGGTGACGGTATTGCTAGGGAAGAATTTAGCTTTGATGTGAGTCAAGGTTTATACTTATGTGACAAGGTTCCATTATTGGTTTGATTGCTAAACTATTCGGTACCAGTGTTCCCGGAATTTTGATTGAAGGTTCTCAGGACGTCATAAGGACTCCTATCTGTTGATCTAATTTATCTTTGGACCTCTAAAATTTGCTGGATATATTGCTAAAGACTGGTGGGGTTGGAAAGGAATTTCCTAACTCTTATGCTAGATGTAGTTTGATTCTTGGTAGCGAGGCAGAAATGTTCTCACGAGTTTGAAAGGTAAAAGTAGCCTAATTTAAGGACATTCTGAATGGTAACCTAATAAGGTGACTTGAAGAGATATTGAAATGTGTGTTTGTCCTAATTGGGTTCCCCAAATACGGACGGTTCGATTTGAACTTCTATAACGGTGATATCTACCAGATTTTCTACGCTGGGTTGCTAACTCGAGATCCTATACATGGTTGAACTTAAATACGCTTTCTCGGGTACGGATACAGATTCCCAGGATTCTAATTGTCACACTAATTACGGCTGAGTCCCAGTGCTCTCAGTTTAGTCATTGATTTTTATGAGGACGGGTTTACTCATTCCCACTTCTAGTTTGCACTCAACTTTTAATGTTACCCCAAGTTGTGTTTCCTCAAAAATCCCTAAAAGTACAGGTTGGCTTAGGGTCAATTACGCTGAAATTCTAAAAGATGGAATGTTAAGAACATGAATGAGGGCTAGGGACTGTTCACCACGGTTAATCATGACTGAACAGAGAACCAGGTTGCAGCAAGTAGTAGCAGTAGCCTGCTGAGCTCGCTGTAGCGTGTGCTTGCTCGCTAAGCCAGTTAGACAGAGTGTAAAAGAACAATTATGTGGTTCGTCCAATATTCTTCGTTGCATAACACCATAACTCCCAGTCATAAACTAACTTGAATTTAGGGTGAGTTTTGATTTACTGCCTACTGTTTTAGGGTGTTGATTGGCTCACAGACTTGGCTGAAATTAGGCTCTCGCTAGGATAAGGTTACTTATAGGTTCAGGGAGTTTATCTGACACACAGTGTCAGTTGAATACTGTTGTGTACAACACAATCCAGTATATGGATACACCTGCATTCCTCACTGGTCTTCCTACATCTTACTCCTGTGGCACCATTTGCCACGTTCCAATATCCACTTTTAAGAATTTCCTACGACGATTGCTCCTCGGTTGTAGTTTCACTACGGATTTAACTCAGGAATCCAGAGTTCACTTCGGCTCTAAACCATAATACCCTGCCTACCATACACAATACTGAGTTGATCAGGCTCAGCACGCGATGGTTTCAGCGTAAACAGTCCAGATCCAAAGGGTCTGTATTATTATGAAGGATTGGAATGACTCATGGCAAGGTCAGATACTGGATCGACCTGCTCTGATACCAATTATAACGCCCCAACTAAAATATCTAGAATATTTAGTCAAGACATACATAATATGGATCTGAGTACAATTAAAATTTACTGAATAAATTAGCAAGATACAAATTGCTTCAAATACAACAGAGATAACAAATAAAATACAGCGGTAAATGCTAGTATTCTGAGTAAACAAGATAATAAACTAATAGCAAGACGAAGAAAATAAAATCTTCAAGGCGGACAATCCAAGCTCAGCTCCGACTGTCAACCTCCTACCTGGTCCTTGCTCCGAATATCCTGTTAACCTAAAAAAATTTGTTTGGAGTGGGGTGAGACTACTAAGCCTCAGTGAGTCCTACTACCCTCCTAGAGGTGACTACACCGGGGGATCCTAAAATCAGTCGTTTCAAATACTAACATAACCATATCATAATAACATAAATATAGGTGTAACACAGAAATTAACTCTTATTCATTTTAAACACAAGGACACTCTGAGGTGAGCAGGTCTCAGAGGCCTGCCATATCCGTCAACCGATTCGGTCACGGCATGCAGCTCACAATAACTTATCCTAATGGATTATCCCATTGGGAGTCCATAGCGCGATATCACAAAATCGCTCATAAGTGACTGAACTAATTTAGTTATTACTACCATAATTTCCCAAAACCCGGGGAGCATACAAACCTAATTCTAAGTTATCCCCTAATATTCAGAATTGTGCTTGACTTCCCGTTTAACATTAAATACATTATATATCTGTAAGTTATCTGTCTCAGATGAGGATATAAAACGAGTGCTTTAGGAAATATTTTAGAAATTAAAATATGAGTCATCCTGCACTTAGCTCGCTACGGCGAGTCTCCAGCTCGCTATGGCGAGATTATAGGTCCTGACCTAAATCAACTCGCTGTGGCGAGCAGTAGCTCGCCATGGCGAGTTTCATCAGCTCAGAGCCCAGCTCGCCATGAATGCTCGCCAGCAACTCGCTATGGCGAGTTCATGCAGATACATCATGTTTCACGAAAAATCATTAATTTAAAAGGGTACACCTACAATCATCCTCTGAGAAGTACAGAAACATAATATAATTAATATTAGAACAGAATAGAAGAGAAATTGGGAATTAAATCTCCTCACACAATTAATCCCTAATATCCTATGTTAACATGCAAATATTCAATTTGGGGAAAATTATCTACACTATCCTAAAGAACCCACCTGATAAAATGAAGCTTTAGCACTGAATTGAAGCTCTGCTACAGTCACAATCCTTCTGCAATAGAACTCACTGAAAACCCCATTTTGTGCTCTTGAACAAAACTAGAAAGGAATGGAATTAGGATGATTTTAAAGCTTGCTTAGGGTTAAGAGAAGGGATATTGTCCTAATAACAATTGAGAAGGAATCAGAAGAGTTAGAAATAACTTACCAAGAGTATGGAATCGACAGAACTGGGCAAAATAGCAACATGCAGTGGCTGCTCCTGATGAGCTCGCCACGGCGAGAGTGTGCTCGCTAGGCGAGTGCGTCGAAAATCAGAGGAATGGCTCTGTTTTGCTTACTGCAGCAACACCCAACTTCAACCATGATCTTTAAGTGTTCTTACAGTCACTCACGAAGGTTTAGATTGGACATGCAGCACCAACACAGATAAGAGTGAGAATTTCGGATTTTGGGTTTAAATCTTAGAAAGAAGGAAGATTGAAAATCATGGCCATACCTTGTTCTCATGAATTAGGGTAGAGAATGCTTAACAAATTCCCCTTAGTTCCCTGTTGAAACTGAATCAGTAACCCAAGCTAAGTGAGGAGAATGAATGCTTGGATTGGTTCACTAGAAGCTTTGAAATCTTGAACTTAGACATGATGGGGTTGTGGTTTGTTGTTTGGCGTGGAAAGAGAGGAGAAAGTGGTGATTCACAACAACATTTCTGTGTTGTTGTTGCTGTTCGTGAGGGGTGGAGAAAGAGAGAGCAAGAGAATTTGTGAAATAACTAAGTTGAGAGGATAATGAGCTTTCAAGTGTTGTGGGTTAAACTTATAGTCACAGAATTGTTCTATTACCATTTTATCCTTTCCTCAATGGTTACCCAAGACCACTTATGATACTTATGCTCTCATATTACTCCTCCATACTTGTTCACTCAATCCCAATTTAAGTTCCAAAATTGCCTCTAATTAATATTCTTTATTAATTAAAGTCTAGGGATGTTACAACAACAATCTACCCAGAAGCACCCAAACGACAATTTGAGAATCATTGATTCAATTAACTTGATTGAATTAAATTAAAAATCATATCTAGTTAATTAAATTTTGTGTTCTCATCAATAACTCCAAAACATATTTTTGAAAAGCGGTTTAAACGCAAACAATCTTTTCGATGGCGAATGAGATTGAAGTGAGTCGATCAGAAAAAGCTTTCGCCGTCAATTAACCTCAAATTTTTAAATCAACGATCTACTTACCTCTAAATAAAGGCATATATACCACGGTTCGATCTCTCGCAACTGCGATCGGAAGGGACCAAAACCACTTGATGTCATAACTGACTTCCAAACCAGATTAAACTTTTAGTAAAAAAATAAAATCAAGGCATATATATTATCACATACACATTAATTGTATTTATTATATATAAGTCATAGAAACATTTAACTCCCCATAGTTTTCCAATACATGGTTGAAGGAATATAAATAGACTTACACTACCCATCTGCATACCGGACAAGTTATATAATTTTCCCGTAAATATGTGGTTATACAATCCTTGTGGAAAGCATGACCACATACAAACATGTATAGTTTTTCATTGTTTAGATATTCCTCCAAACATATAGCACAAGCTTTTTGATTAAACGCAAGAGTAATGGATGTCTTGTATAAAACTTCACTCACATGCACCGATCTATTATGTGGTGTTGTTGCTGCTGCTGTTGGAATCAAAGTTTCTGCATTTTGTGATGCATGAGTCATTTCAATTTGCTCAACTCTAGGAGTATTCTGAGATGTTATCCATTTTCTAATAGCGAAGTACACCCAATATGCAACATTAAAAAACACAAGGCAACCCAATATCCAATATACTGCTTTTATATCGGGCCCAAAAGTTTGGTTTTCATTTTCACCAAGAACACGACCTCTCCTCATATTTCTTAGAATTTAGAAGAAAAAGAAATCAACTTAAGGATTCAATATACTTTCAGAATTTTATTATCAAATCACGGTTGATAAAAATTTATTATTAATTAAAGTGAACAATTAATAATTTAATGTTTGAAACAATTACCAATTCCTTTTTTATAAAAAATTATATCCAATGCTTTAATAAAATTGAAATTTTTTGCAATTAAGGAATGTTTATGCCACATGTTGTATTCAAATTTGTTCTTACTATTTTTATTTTCTAATTTTTAATTGAATTTTTTATATTTGATATAAATATCTCAACAAAAATACATATATTACTTTAATTATATTACCTAAATATTTCGCTTGATTTTTTGGTTAATTTCTAATTACCTTTTGTAACTTATTCAATTTTTATTTTTCAATATTTTTGTTTTTTTTTTCTATGTACATATATTACTTTGAACACCCTTACCAAAAAAAATATTACTTTGAACATATCCATTAAATATTTTATTATATTTTATTTTTAATTGTTTTAAGTAAGAATTAATTAATGTCGAAATAAATTTGGCACAATTTATTTTAATAAATTTAATAATATTTATTTTCCATGAAGTAATTAAATTTTGTATTTTTTGACTAATCATTTTTGGAAAATATTTTGTATTTGTTACTATGCACTTGTGCTACTAACACATTAACGATTTTTTTTAGATAGATTAAATGGCAAGTCATTGGAAATTCACACACACAAAGTGGAGGGACCGGTCATAGCGTCCAACCACTAGCAATTTCAGAATTTCTGTCAGTTGATCTAGGATTTGTGAACAACACATTGACAATTTCTTTTAATTGAACAACCTATTTCTTTTGTAGGATATATATATATATATATATATAGTATACACATGAATTTTCATTTATTCTACCAAATATTTTTTAAAATAAAATTATAATTTTTATAACATATTTTGTTAATACTCAATGTTTTCAATTTTTATATATTTTTTTAAAAAAAAAACTATTTGTCAAATCCACTATATTTTATTTTAATTTTTAACTAAATTTCTTATAATTAATTAATATCCTATTTTATTTTAAAATAATTTAATAAAATAAAATGAATACATTTTCTAATTAAAAGAATTTGGTTTCCTTTTTTTTTTGACAAAAAATTGATATTTTTCTATGCAAAAAAAATTAGTTTTTACCTTACTAAGCGAGCAAGATGATTTGGGAAATTATTGTCATTCTGACTTGTCTCGCTTTGACCTTGCTAAGCGAGCAAGTTGGTTTTAGAAAACCTTGACATTCTTACTTGCCCGAAAATTACCTTAAGATCTGACTTCGCGCCACTCAAGGCAAACACCTTTCCACTTGTTTTCGCTTTTTTTGGCTACTGACACTACATATTGATGTGACTTGGGCACCTTAGTTAAAACATGTCACACTTGTGTTCCTACATTCATTGATGAGATGCACTGACTTTCTGCCCCTTAATCATTTTGGATCGGCCGCTTTACATCCAGCTACGCGATTTCCAGTTTCACCACACTTGAAACATCTAGGAGGGTTTGAGCTCCCTCCCCCACTTGACTCACGCCCCTTGCAATCTTCTATTGGGACTTCTGATTTTCTTCATCAGTTGGGTTTACATACGACTTACTCTGATTCTGACCTCCATCCTTTTTCTCACTCACAACTTTGTAGTGGTTGGACCCGGTGTTGTTGTCCTCATCGTAGATCCTACACTTGTTGACCAGCACAGAGAGCTAGCGGATCTCCAGATACCCGATGAATTGTTTGATTTCTGGGCGCAGTCCGTTCTCAAACTTGATGCACTTTTATCCTTCAAATCCTACATCATTGTAGTGGGGACAAAATTTGGACAACTCCTCGAACTTGGTAGCATAGTCAACCATGGTCATGTTTCCCTCCATTAACTCCAGAAACTCAATCTCCATTTTGTTACGAACATCAGCGGGGATGTATTTTTCCAAAAATTCTTCTCTAAAGCCTTCCCAGGTGAGTAGGTGACCACAGCTCCCGCAGCTTCCATCCCCTTGCGCGTGTTTGCCCACCGATATTTAGCCTTTTCTGCTACCATATGTGCTATTACGACGATAGTGCATGTACTTACAAGGCTATCACGTGCGCGTGTGTGAGGATGTTTATATAAATTTCAAGTTTGAGTTCAGGTCTCAAAAAATAATGTATCTTTTTTTTTGTTAGATGTATATATATTGTTTTTTGGTAGATGCATTTATCTTTTTTTATTAAAAAAAAGTTTAATTGTATATTTGATCTCTTATCTTTATTTTAGGTTTTAAGTTGATCTTCTATGTTTTAAAAATTTTAATTTGGTCTCTTATATATTATTTATTTCAACATAAATTCTTTCTATTTATTAAATTTTGCGTTAATTTCTTATAACTTTATGTTCAGTTTTGAATTAATTTCTTCTAAAACTTTCATGTGACACCCCTCGTCTTAAGTTGTTTATATAAGCAAATTTGTTTGCCATATGAACAATTTAAATCGAAATTCGACTAAAAAAGCTAACTTAAAACTTTTTAAACATAAATAAAGGATCAAATATGTAATCAGTGGCGTCGCCACATAGAATTGAGGGGGTTCAACTGAACCCCCTGGACTTAAAAATAAATACACATATAATCCTATATAATTTATATTTTGAACCCCCTCATTTTTCTATATTGCACCACTGACCCAATTAAACTCAAAACAATTTTAACTTACTTATTTTCAAATTTTATCCTCTCTTTATTAGGGCTGACAATGAACCTAAACAAGTCGAATAAAGTTTGAGATCGATTTGACAATTAATTCGTTTAACTTGCTTGGTTTATGAACTAAATGAGTCAAACTTAAGCTAAATATTAAGTTCGTTAATTAAATGAGCTGAACTTGAGCTATATATAGTCCGGCTTGTTTGGTTTTGAACTTGGTTCATGAACCAAATGAGTCGAACTTAAGCTAAATATTAAGTTCGTTAATTAAATGAACTGAACTTGAGCTATATATAGTTCGGCTTGTTTGGTTTTGAACTTGGTTCATGAACCAAATGAGTCGAACTTAAGCTAAATATTAAGTTTGTTAATTAAACGAGTAGAACTTGAACTATATATAGTTCGGCTTGTTTGGTTTTGAACTTGGTACATGAACCAAATGAGTCGAACTTAAGCTAAATATTAAGTTCGTTAATTAAATGAACTGAACTTGAGTTATATATAGTTTGACTTATTTGGTTCACGAGCTGACTTGATTATATATATAACACTTAAAAATATATTTTTAAATAACACTTTAAAAATAATTTAAGATTTATATAATTTAAAATGGAGAATAAGATTTTTTGTAAGATACTAATCCGACTATTAATTTTGGTAGAACATTTTTTTTGGATGAATTTAACTTTAGGATAATCTTTTTTTAAAATATTTTCTATTTTTATTTAAACTATTTATTAATTTAAAGCCGTTTTCAATAAAAGTTTTCCCATTTAGAGAAACGATTGCTAACTAGAATTTAAAAAATATTTTGAAGTAAAATTTTTCTTAAAGTAAAATAGTCTGAACTCCCTGCTCCAGGTTCCTAGAGACGCCATTGTATGTAATTAATACAAAAAATAATGTTTCATATATACCATGATTATATGATCTGCAACAATTGACCAGCAAGGCTATACTTACTCGAAGCTCAAATTTCAACATCAATATATCATGTGTTAAGTATATGTGCTAGTGATAGTGTTTTGGGATTGTTGTGTGTCATTTTGTTACACCTAATAAAGGCAAACATGAAAATGAAGCGGGAGAAGAAGGGTAGCCAGCTGCCTCCTCTTTTAATTTGCAACACACACATGGGACCTTCATGCACAACTTGCACCTAATCTTCTTTGTAATTTGTTTGGAATGTGTCAACATAATACAAAAAGTAATATATATATATATATATATATATATATATATATATATATATATATATATATATATATATATATATATATTTTAAATATTATTCTTTTTTTTCGTCAAAAAGAAAATATATTATTCATTTTTAATCCTTATTTTACATTTTTATGAATATTTTGAAGACCACTTGATGTCAGAACTGACCCTCGAACCAGATTAAACTGGTGGTGAAAAAATTCAAAATTTAATTATATTAATACATTTTTAATTATATTAATTCAGGATTTTTTTTTTATGAGTTAAATTTAGGGTGAGGGAATGGTGCTCCAGTCCAAGGCATGAAAGACCTTAGGGCTCAAAGAGCACTTATAAAGATAATTACATTTAACTCCTTTCAAAAACACTAGCAGGGCTCGAACCCGGAACCTCTCGATTCAAAACCTGTCTTTTTACCAATGGACCAAATTTCTGCAGTTTATTAACTTAGGAATTTGTTGAAGTGATCTTGCAGGCATTTCATAATGGTGATGGTGAATGGTGGTAACATATATACAGTGAAAGTCTTACGTATGCACAACTATTTAGGCATAAAATTAGGCATACTCGCATAAATCAATAAAATTAAAAGAAAAATAAAATTATCACATCAATTTATATCACTTCATCTTCTTCTTTTTTCTAACTTTTTTTACTTCCTGTGAGTGTGTTTAACACTTTTTATTTATGTTCCTGCCTATATAAGTATTTTCCATCTACAACATGGTCCTCCTCTTTGTTAATTTACTGTATACTTTTTTTTGACAAATTTATTTACTGTATACTTTATGTATAAAAAAGAAAAAGGCATTTCAACTGCTACCTTCTCTTCATCTATAGTGATTAGCAAACAAATCACAATTTTATTAGTTGACTTGAAACTTGATGTGAAACCATGATCTAGGAAGCCATTTTTTTACTTCCACAAATTTTGGGTCAACTTTGATTTTACATGCACAAGAACACACATAAAAAAAATTAGGATGAATAGAGCAACACAGCCACAATCATAAATCAAAATAATTTGCACACATATAAATGGAAAATTTTAAAAAATAAATAAATTAATCACATTATTTAATTTTTTATATTTTAATTTTTTTTAGTTCAAATACCATGACTTAAATTGAGAAATAGTAATTGAATTTTGAGAAATGTGACAAATTTTGTGCATGGTTATTTGAGAAATGTGACTAATTTTGAGAAATGAGAAATAGCTCATAGATATATGCAAACTCTTCTTCCATTATTTAGTAACTGTACACAATCAAATAGTAGCAGTGTTCTTACTCAATCAACCACAATTAAGCACTAACTTCAACACACACAAAACTGATACCTTTTCTATACAAATATGAAAATTACAAAATAAAAAATAAAATAAAATAAAATAAAAACTCAAACAGTCATGAACAAAGCTTTGGCAAAGATTTACCATAACTATGAGAAGATGCTTTTGATTTTGTCATCTTTGCCATTTGAGTTTGCATTTTCCTACAAATTTTCTCTAACTCCATAACCCTACACTGCATTCCTTGCAAATGTGCTTTAAGTTTCTCATTATCAGGTGGAATATCAAAATTTCCAGCATACAACACAACTTGTTCACTGCTTTTTTCTTTCTTTCCCTTTTGAGAAGAACCACACAATGAATCATTGTATGGAGTTGAAATAGGAGTAGTAGCATTGAGTAAATTTTTTAGCTTAGATTGTTGAGATATGAGAGCTTGAACTGCTGATTTTGAAGGAAATTTTGTGTTCTTTGAAAGATGTAAACATGCTTGAGGTGAAAGCTTCTCATAATTTAAACCACAACATATCTTTATCCTTTCATCTTGTGATAATTGAGTATGTACCTATGACAAAATGTGATCATGTTAACTACATTAGCATTGCATTTGGATGGAATATACAACTTTTGCACAATTTTTTTTGGTATAAACCTTGTGGTTCCCAGAGGAAGGGGACTCCGATAATCCAGAGTTCAGCCACAAGGTAACTAAAGTCTGGCCAAGAATTATTGCCACTAGAAATCGAACTCAAGTTCTCTTGAACGATTCCTCCTAGAGAGAACTCATTAACCACTTGAGCTCAATGTTTTGGTTAACTTTTGTACAGGTTTATAAACATTAATTAATTGATTATCATGTTACAATTTGGACTGAGGACTTAACTAGATCTCATAAAAACTATCCGGCCTATAAGGTGAAGATTGCTAAAACTTAATAAGCAATAGTTGGGCTATATCTTAAGTCGATTCTCAACGATATTCAAATTAGTTTCTAATCAAGTAGTTATACTACTTGTTTATCAGGTGTCAGCTCAGTGGTAAGAGTTCGACCTGGTAACCTCTAGAGATGAAGTTCAAATCCCCACGAAATATAACCACATGATTAAACTTATAGATTACCAAATTTAAAATGGAAAGAATCATTATACCTCAAGATACATGTCCATAGCATGGTAGAGCTCATCACAAGAATCCCTAGCAGAATCTGGAAGAGCTGTAGCAAGAGCCAAAAACTTTGAAGTTCTTAAACAAGGATCAGGGGCTATTTCAGCAATATACAAATCTATTAAGCTAGCCACTTTCCTCAACCGAATGGGAGCGACCGCACCGGTTCCTTGCCGCAGAAACGCTTTCAAAAATCTCAGAACAAGGTTCACATCATATAAGTAGTTTATTCCATAAGGTGATGGAACAAGCAAATTGTCCAAGGTTACTTGATCCAATTGTGATCCAATCATATTCTCCAACTTGTTCCTACAATTTTTGCTTATGTTCAAACATAAAGTAACCCTAAGAATCCCAAATAATGTCTTGAAAGAAACAGAACTTTGGTCCAATTCATAATGCATATCTATCACCATTTCAATGATTTTGCACTTCTCGTCGGTACTAGCCGACGCGAATTTCACTTTCTGATAATAGAGAAGAAACTTGCTTATAACATGATGATCCAATTTACTCGAAAGCATCGACTTAACCAACATTACAATCATTTGAGGAGTCAAAAACAAGAGATCTTCAAACCACCATGCCGAACGAGTGAAACTCGTCTTTATACTCTCAGTACTTTTCGTGTCACACGAAAACCGAATCCCTGAACTGTCATTTGAACAAGTCGATGGACACGGACTCGCTTCACTTGTCAAAACCAACCTCCCTATTATAGCATCCAAACACTTCTCTAGCATCACACAAGAATCTTCAACTACTAAATTATTACACTGCTTCAAAGCAATCAAAATTTCAGACCATGACCAATAACTAATCCCTTGAAGTGATTTCTCAGTTTGGTCCATTAAGTTACAAACATTTTTAACAGATTCATTCATTTCCATATATTCAGCGGCACAACGAGCGAGTAACAAATTCGAAGGACTTATATTACCTTTTCCATTGTTATAACAGAATCTTAACATAAGCTCAAAACCTTCTGCACCTCCTGGAAAATCATGGAATATTACTTTAAGCTTTCCACTTGAACCACTAGATTTTCCAAATACTTTAGCCAATTTTCTTGAGTATTGAGTAATAATAGTCTGCAAAATTCCAATTAAAACAAACTTAGATTAATCTAAATTCTTAAAGCAAATAATGCACAAGAAAAAAATTAAGTGAAAATTGATTAAATTAAATAACAAAAATATAAAATAACCTACCAAAAACATAGAAGCATTAAAGCACATAGAAAAGTAAAGTAACTATAGGTATAAAAATAGAAGAAATGCAGAGAATGAAAGAAAAGGTACATAATAATTAAAGCTCAGAAACCAAAAAAATAATTTGATGGGGTCATTATAGACAATAAATTGAGAATGAGGGTGAGGATCAAGGAACTTTATATGATAAAAAAATAATAAATTAAGCATGGAAGAGTATAGAAAAGAATTAAATAGCTTGAAAGCAACCCTCAAATCCTGTCAAAAATGTGAATAAAAACAAAAAAATACCAAGGTCAGCCATTAAAGCAGAAGAAGACCATAGCACCATAGCAGCAACATTTAATGTGACATAAATCATTTAATAAAAAATAAAACAAAAAAAAACAAAAAATGACAAAATAAAAATAGTGTTTTGTGTTTTTTGGTTAGTGAAAGTAGTGATGGAAAATCATTGCTAGCATGGACAAACAGAACTTGCCCCACTTCACTGCTATGTAGGTGCAAATTAATTATGGATGGAAAGCTACTACAATTTTCATAAAGTTATTTACCATAAGGGTAGCTAGAAAGTGAAATTATAAAAACTACTAGGTAAAATTATTGAACTATATTCTTTTCTAAATTAAAGAGTAACAACATTTAGCATAAACTTTAAAAATATCAATCATAATAACCAAAAGACAAATCTTGTAAATCCTATTTTGTTAACCACTATAGTATAGTATAGATCCTAAAAAAACACAATAACAAAATAAAAGGATTGAGAATTATTTTTTTACCTTAACCCTCTCATTATTAAGAAAGGGTTCTGGTAATCTAAAGTTCGACCAGAAGATTAATAATTTTGGCTAAAGATTGTTTTTTTAATCCATTGGCCAAAATTTGATTCAGGATTCAAAGTCGGGTTCTCTCGAATAATTTAACTTCAACCGAAACTCATTAACTATTTGAGGTTGATTAAAAATATTAAAAATTTAGAATAAAGGAATTATTTTTCAACAAATTTTAATATAAAAAAATGACATAATTAAGAGATAAAAGAAGAAAGAAGGATTGGATTAGATTTGGATTACCTTATCAACCATGAAAGTTTCTTCTCCATTTACATCGACTTCAAGATTACAATAACCTTGTTGATCCATAACTTGAAACAAAATAAAGAAAAACAAAAGAAACTAAAAGGGGTGTCTTTATCTTTCTTTCAGTTGAGGTAATGAAAATGGGGATAATGGAAGAAGAAAAGGAAAAGTTGATGTTGATGAGACATGGTTGATATATTCTAAGAGGAAGAAGAAGACAAAGCAAAAAAAGACAGAGAGACAAAAACAAGGAAGGAAAAAGGGTTGTTTGTGGTCAATTGGTGCAGAAGTAATGCGGTTCACTTGGAGTGGATACAACCAACAAACAAGGACAGAGGTCGAAGTGAATAAGAAGCAACAAAGTATGTAAAGACAGAAAGAGTTACATAGTATAATATATATGTGTGTGTGGACGGGAAATTAGCTAGAGAGAACACACTACACAACACAAACACACAAGTAAAATTAAATTAAAACTTGTTTAAGCATTACAGGCTCTCTTTTGATTGATGAAATGTAATAGAATAGAGCGGAACGGAATGAAAAAATTTATTGTTCATAAACCAAATTTTTATGGACGGTGCATAAGTGAATAACAACTATCGGATTAACCCTACATGTGTAATAATCGTAGCGCGATTTAACATGCATACCGGTACACTTGAGAAAAAGTGTACCGGTATGCATATTTCATACCGGTACACTTTTTTTCAACTGTACCGGTAAATTTACTTATTTATGCACGGTGCATAAGCAATTGCTTATGCAATTGCTTATGCACCATAACCGGACCCGAGCGGAATAGAGTGGTGTGGAATGGGATGGAGTGGAATGAAATAAATATTTCATTTCATTGTTTGGATATTTTAAGAAAGAAAATAACAAAATCGAAGGTATGTGGTGGTATGAGATGAAATTTGTTCCATTCTATTTTATTCTGATCCGCTTCATTCCATTGTTTTTTTTCAAATCCAAACAATGGAACATTATTTTATTCTATTCTGCTCCGCTCCATTTAGGGATGGCAGCCAAACCCAAACCCGCGGGGGCCACCCGCACCCGAACCCGAGTCAACGGGTGAAACCCGAGTTGAATGGGTTTGGGTTCGGGTTCGGGTGACTCCCGATATTTCGGGTGCGGGTTTGGGATTACTCAAACCCGCACCCGAAACCACACCCGCTTATACACGAAATTACATAAGTATCCCTAAGTATATATAAGTGTAAAATTACATAAGTTACAATGTTGCTTTTGGAAAGTTGTAATTTAATTGTATTATTGTAGAACTTTTTTTTTTTGAGAATACTATTGTAGAACTTAATTTTAATTATAATGTTACCATGTTGAAGACCTTAATTTTAATTGTAATGTTACCAAACTTGATGAAAAGTTGTAATTTAATTTCTTTGAGAACCTTGCTGGAATGCTTGTGAAAATTTGTGTTTCAATATTAATTAGTGCCTGTTTCGATTGACTTTTCCAACCCATAGACTCACGTTTACCAACCCAACCATGATTTTAGCCTTTTGCATTATGTTTGGTTTTCTTTCTTAAAAGCAATTCTGGCCATTAAACGTGATTCTAGCTGAAGCTGGAATTTGGAGCTTCCACGTCTAGTGTAATTGATTTTGATCTTTATTGCTCTGACATAGGCATGCTTTTTCTCTATTTACCATGAATGTCCTTATATAACCTGCTTTTCATTAGTCCTTATATTGTACAATCATTTTGCTATCTAATTATTGTAATTGGAAAATATTATATTCCTCAGCAATGTTTACATATTCCAACATTTTTTAAAAAAATATATATTCCAAACTTTTTAAATTGAGTGAAAAAAAATCTTTTATATTCCATTTTTTTTGGTTTTTGTTAGGGGAAAATATTATATTTATGTGCACCGTGAAGTTATATTGCACTATAAATTATACTTATTTTATATTTTGATACATTCACAACACCTATTTTGGTAATTGTACATCTAAAAGCAATTTTGATTCAAACTATCCAAACAACATAAGTTGATAAGAATCACTTTTGCCTTAATGTATCCAAACATAAATCAATTCTATCAAACTCACTTTTAAACCAAATCAATTATCAAAATCAATTCTATCAGAATCAATTCTGGTCACCGCCAAACCAAACACACACTTAATGTTGTTGAATTTTGAGTGTTCATGCTTTGGGTGAAAAAACCCGAACCCAACGGGTGTGGGTCTGAGTGTTAATTATGTTGAATTTTGTGTTTTTGCTGCGGGTTCGGGTTTGGGTGGAAAAACCCGAACCCAATTGGTGTGGGCGTGGGTGTCAATTTGCCACCCGAATAGATTTTGGGTTCGAGTTCGGGTGCCACCCGATATTTCGGGTGTGGGTTTGGGTTGTGTCAAACCCGCCCCGTGGGCACCCGTTGCCATCCCTAGCTCCATTCCGTTATATTTCATTAATCTAAACAGAGCCTAGAATTAAATGGTTAATTAGTTATTTTTGGATTAAAGTGTTCGAAAAAATGTCTAGTTCTAACTAAATTGGTAAAATAAATGTCAAAATTGTTAAACCATATGTTATAATCGGGGTTTGAACCTAGACTTCCTTACTTATGAGTGTGTGTTTATGATGACTTTGTCATTTTATCTATGTACTAAAAATATTGTCCGAAAAAATTTAAGTTCAATATTATAAAAATTCTTAATCAAATTTTATTTACGAACTCTCTATCCTTAAAAATCGGAGAGTTAAGATAGTTAAAACTTATTCATTTCTAGTATATAGCATAATAATAATCAAATAAAGTATAACTTTATTTGGTAAAAAATCATATACTCCCTCCGTTTCTTTTTAATTGTCTTTTTAGAAAGATAACACAAAATTAAAGAAGTGTATTTTTGCACATTATCTTCCTTTTATACCCTCGTTTTAATCCCCCAATAAATTCCTATCTTTTTGCCTACACTTTCTCTTTCCAATAAATTTAATATATTATATACAAAAAATAATAATTAATATGTTATGTACCAACAAAATTTTTTTAAAAAAAATAAATTTAGTTTTCCAAATATATAGCATTAATTGATTGTATGGAAAAAGATAAGAGCAATTGACAAAAGGTATAATTGACAAATGATACCCATAAAATACAAAAAGGACAATTAAATAGAAACGCTAAATATGATAATAAAAGACAATTAAAAAGAAACGGAGGGAGTATTACTTTATAATATATTTTCGCTTAAATATCATTTTCGTCCTAGTATGTTCACAAATTTTTTTATTTTAGTCTATGTATCTTTTTTCTGTTGCAAATAAGTCTTTGAATGTATAAAATTTGTTGGTTTTAGTCTCTCTCGTCTGCTACCGTTACAAAAAACGCTGATTTGTCAAACATTTGCACACATGGCCACCATGATGTGTCAAGTTAAGCTGATCTGGTCATAAATGAAGAATAAAAATCAAACTTTGGTGAAAATTGAAACAAAAATGCGGTGTAAGCATGCATTTTCTTTCTATCTTAAGTGTGATTTTGGTCCTTCATTTATGGTCGGATCAGCTTAACTTGATACATCATAGTGGCCACGTGTGCAAACGTTTGACAAATCAGCATTTTTTGTAACGCTAGTAGACGGCAGGGACTAAAACCAACAAATTTGGTATATTCAGAAACTTATTTGCAACAAAAAAAGATATTTGACTAAAACCAAAAATTCGCGAACATACAGAGACGAAAATAATATTTAAGCCTATATTTTATTATGATGGCAAATAAGAGAAAACAACAAAAGAAGAAACCATGCTCTAGGGTGAAGCACCCTGGAGGGCATGGTAAGGAGAATGATCTTCAAGCCTCTTAAAGAGGACCTCTTAGATAATAAATTTATCATTGTTTGTGGAACCCAACTTAGCAATATAGTAATATTCCAATTCATCTTCGTCATATCACGAATATTTGCAATATAGTAGTTGCGTAACCGTGAAATGTGCAATAGTTTTTTAAGATGGAGTCGATAGCAGTTTAAGGATCTGAATAGTTTGGATATCTCATATCTCTAGCAAGCTGCAATTCATGATAAATGGACATAAGCTCAGCATAAGTATTATCCATAAAACCAAACCCACCAAAATCAATGATCAATTGTCATTTTCTCTTCGAAATAGGCCACCAAACCTAATTTACCAGATACACCCAAATTAAATAGTTCATCTACATCCAAAATATAAACCTCCTCCACATACATAGGATGCCTAATTGTTCATCTTGTTAATTGGAATATTACCAAGAATTGAACCAAGAAAACAAGTAGGGATGTGTGCAAACGTTTGACAAATCAACATTTTTTGTAACGGTAGTAGACGGCAGGGACTAAAACCAACAAATTTTGTATATTCAGAAACTTATTTGCAACAAAAAAAGATACATGACTAAAACAAAAAATTCGCTAACATACAGGAACGAAAATAATATTTAAGCCTATATTTTATTATGATGGCAAATAAGAGAAAACAACAAAAGAAGAAACCATGCTCTAGGGTGAAGCACCCTGGAGGGCATGGTAAGGAGAATGATCTTCAAGCCTCTTAAAGAGGACCTCTTAGATAATAAATTTATCATTGTTTGTGGAACCCAACTTAGCAATATAGTAATGTTCCAATTCATCTTCGTCATATCATGAATATTTGCAATATAGTAGTTGTGTAACCGTGAAATGTGCAATAGTTCTTTAAGATGGAGTCGATAGCAGTTTAAGATCTGAATAGCTTGGATATCTCATATCTCTAACAAGCTGCAATTCATGATAAATGAACATAAGCTTAGCATAAGTATTATCCATAAAACCAAACCCACCAAAATCAATGATCAATTGTCATTTTCTCTCTGAAATAGGCCACCAAACCTAATTTACCAGATACACCCAAATTAAATAGCTTCATCTAAATCGAAAATATAAATCTCCTCCACATACATAGGATGCCTAATTGTTCATCTTGTTAATTGGAATATTACCAAGAATTGAACCAAGAAAACAAGTAGGGATATAAAAGCCAAAAAAAAAAAAAGAGTAGGGATTAATTATAGTGAGCTTCTGCACTCTCAGCACAATCTTGAACAAACTAATTGAATCTTTCCCAATGCATCGCACACTATGTTTCTTACCCTCTAAGTCAACCAAAGACCTACCATAAATATAAAAACACTTGGTAAATTTTTAATTCTTTAGAATGAATCATTCGAAAGAATTCTCCGAATGATTCTTTGTAAAAATTTACTATAACATTTTGCATAGTAATTCTTAAAAACAAAAACTTGGAAAAGCAAGAAATTATTATTAATTAAAATGTAACCAAATAATCATTTTACGATGATTCTTAAAAGAATTCCAACCTCATCTTATTACAGAACTAATAAGTTAAATTCAAATACTATATGTTTACTTTTAATTGACCCAAAACTCCCACCTCCTAAAATTCTCTATTATTTTCATTAGCTTTTTCCTTTTTTTCTAAAACTCTCACCTCTCTTTCTCTTCCAAACAAATCTAATAAAATATAACACATAGACTAATTCAAAGGAACCAATTTAGAGATCCACTCCTCAATAATATAATATAGAGCACCACTACACTGACATTCCTGCAAAAACATCACAGACCCTATAAACAAAACCACTTAAAACTATTAATATTTATTTTCTTCAGCAAGTCACAAGAAAAAACAAAAGGCAAACTTAGAAGTCTCAAGCTTTATATCAGAGCCTTACATTTTTCATTATTATACATCTTCATTTCTACAAAATATTTATTTAACCAAATATTGGATTCAAATGACTAATAAATTTCTCTATGATAGTTAAAAAATAATTCAATTCTTAATAATTAATAAAAATAATTCAATTCTTAATAATTAATAAAAATAATTCTTAGTTAAATTTTATTTGTCTCACAACTAAACTCTAAATTTTTAAATACAATTTTTCTAATATAGAGGTTAAAAAAAATTATATTTTATATTTATGCACCAATACCATTATACCACAGTCCAATATTATAAACTAGGGGAATGCTACGGTACAATGGAGAAATTGTCATGTACCGATACATTAAACATGATGACCAATAATTATTTGACACGTGTCATATTATTATTATTATTAAAATATAAAATATAAAATATAAATGCTGACTTGGACAAAGTTTACATTTTTATTGGTTAAAATTCTTATAATACCAATACAATAGATTTTGACAAAAGTACCATAGAATTCTCCTATAAACTATAGTTGCCCTCATGACCCCGTTTCTCTTTTCTTTATTATATTATCTCTGTATTTGAGGATGTCATGTCAATTAATTGACCTAATTTATAATGCACAACTTTTACTTGGCACGTGCATCCGGGACCAAGTCACAATCTTTGCCCCACAAATAGAACTGTTATTAAAAATGAATGGATCAAAATTTAATAGGATAAGTCGATATGTCCGAGTGGTTAAGGAGACAGACTCGAAATCTGTTGGGCTTTGCCTGCGCAGGTTCGAATCCTGCTGTCGACGATTTCTTTTAATTTTCACTTTTATTCGCTACCCTGCTTTTGCAAGGGACACAGAATCTATACTATAAAACCGATATTAGCATGATACTTACATGGTTCCGACCTTAGCTCAGTTGGTAGAGCGGAGGACTGTAGTGGTAATATCCCAGTAATCCTTAGGTCGCTGGTTCGAATCCGGCAGGTCGGATTTTGCTTTTATTTTTAGCTCTTTAGCTCTTTAGATATTTAGCTCCTTTACCAAAACTAAGAAAAGAACCTATGATTAATTTAGGTCGGAACCGGATTACATGTATATAATTTTACCTATATTTTGTTTTTTTATATGTAAACTAGTTTTGAGACCCGTGCATTCGCCCGGGTCTATTGACTTTTATCTATAAATTATTGTTAAATTATAATGACGTCATTATGTTATTTTTTGCAAAATATATTAAATTAAATCATTTTTTTACTAAAGTAATTGTCCCGTGTATGATTTTTGTGTAATAAATTATAATTAATAATAAAAAAATATTTACTATTCAATTTATTTTTTTATTAAAGCAATTGTTCCGTGTATGATTAATTTTTTTTATTAAAGTAATTGTCCCGTGTATGATTAAATTTTTTTTATTAAAGCAATTGTCCCGTGTATGGTTAAATTTTTTTTAATAAAGCAATTGTCCCGTATATGATTAATTTTTTTTTATTAAACCAATTGTCCCGTGTATGATAATTTTTTTTTTATTAAAGCAATTGTCCCGTGTATGATTAAAAAAAATTATTAAAGCAATTATCCCATGTATGATTAAATATTTTTAATAAGATTTTTAAGCTCATAAATAAGTATTTTTTTTATTATGTAATTCTATTTTTATTTCTTATATATAAGTTTTTATATGTTAGATTGAGTTACTATTTTTTCATTAAAAAAAAAGTTACTTACTATTTTTGAAGCGTATCTTTTATAGTGATTTTTGTTCATATTTTTATGCGTAAATGTATTTTAATTAAATTTTTAAGGGAAGATTTATTTGATGCTTATCTTCTTTTTTTTTCCTATCTTTGTTTTGTGTTTTTTTTAGAGATGTGGTTTCTGATGCTATTTTTATGGAAAGATTTCTTTTATGCTTATCTTTCTTTCATTTTTTTTTTTGTATTTTTTTATTAGTTTAGAGTTAAAATTACATTTAAGGGCGTAAAACTTGGAACACCGTTAGAAGTAGACAAACTTGTATTTTTAATAATAGTTTCTTTTAATATATTGTAAGTAGATAAATTATTGTTAAATTATAATGACGTCATTATGTTATTTTTTGCAAAATATATTAAATTAAATCATTTTTTTACTAAAGTAATTGTCCCGTGTATGATTTTTGTGTAATAAATTATAATTAATAATAAAAAAATATTTACTATTCAATTTATTTTTTTTATTAAAGCAATTGTTCCGTGTATGATTATTTTTTTTTATTAAAGCAATTGTCCCGTATATGATTAAATTTTTTTTATTAAAGCAATTGTCCCGTATATGGTTAAAAATTTTTTAATAAAGCAATTGTCCCGTATATGATTAATTATTTTTTTTATTAAACCAATTGTCCCGTGTATGATTTTTTTTTTTTATTAAAGCAATTGTCCCGTGTATGATTAAAAAAATTTATTAAAGCAATTATCCCGTGTATGATTAAATATTTTTAATAAGATTTTTAAGCTCATAAATAAGTATTTTTTTTATTATGTAATTCTATTTTTATTTCTTATATATAAGTTTTTATATGTTAGATTGAGTTACTATTTTTTCATTAAAAAAAAAAGTTACTTACTATTTTTGAAGCGTATCTTTTATAGTGATTTTTGTTCATATTTTTATGCGTAAATTTATTTTAATTAAATTTTTAAGGGAAGATTTATTTGATGCTTATCTTCTTTTTTTTCCTATCTTTGTTTTGTGTATTTTTTTTAGAGATGTGGTTTCTGTTGCTATTTTTATGGAAAGATTTCTTTTATGCTTATCTTTCTTTCATATTTTTTTTGTATTTTTTTATTAGTTTAGAGTTAAAATTACATTTAAGGGCGTAAAACTTGGAACACCGTTAAAAGTACTAAGGACAAACTTGTATTTTTAATAGTAGTTTCTTTTAATATATTGTAAGTAGAAAATGAAATTATAAGGTGTATAAAATATATTCGACTCTTACAATTCATAAACCTCTTTAGATGTTATTAAAGGGTTATTACATCAATCAATATAATTGTAAGGAATATTTGTCCCAATTCTATCTATGAGCCAAAACCACAAAATATACATAATTTGATTAACAAAAACAAGTAAATTTGGTAAAATTTCTCTAATTAGCATGATATAATTTTAGAGTCGCCAAAGATACCACATTGTTGAAAGTCAAATCAAATGTCTCACCTTATGACCTTTTTGTGCCTTTCACCAATTTGCAAAAAAATTGAAATGACTCCAAGTGTTTTCGAATAAAAAATTGTCTACGTGCGTCCATCGACAAATTTTCCTCCACACTTGTTGTGAAAAACGGCAATTAAACAACACATGTTGGATCTCTTCAACCTTTCAAAAACAAAAAGCACAAGACAACTCATGTGGATTAGTAATAACTTCCTGATTAGCTAAAGCCACGCGCGTTGGCAATTTTGATAACAAGAGCCTCCAACCAAAAACTCCCACCTTAGATAGCACGTCATTTAACCACAACCTTTGCAAAGGCGTAATAATGTCGGAATCAATAAATACCGTTGCAAATATATTTTGAAGAAAAGATAAGACGATACATTAAAAAAATGATAAGTAGAATTGTAGAAGTATGTATCCAAAAAAATGAAAAGTGAAAATTACGTCATACCAATTTGTTTCCACGTTATTAAATTGGATTGGATTGGTTATGAATAGAATTGGTCAAAAGTTTAAAATGGGGACTAAAATTATACAATTAAGAAAATATGGGATTAGGATTACAGTTTGACCGAAACATGGAGACTAACAATACATTTAAGCATTTTTATTTTCCTGTAAGTAGGCGTGACAACAAAGCTTGTACCCAAAGGTAGTCGGCCCAAATTTGACGGGAAAAGTATAAGTTGATTGAGTTTGAGTTCGAGTTAGGTTTTCCCTAATTTAAAAAATACAGGGATGGGGCGGATAATATGGACACCGATATCCAACTCGAATTCTCTCTACTTATATCAAAATTATATTTTTACTACTCTTAAGTCTTAACTGAAAAACCCGTCAACAAACTCTTAAACTACATTTATCTATTTATTTTTTAAAAGAACCTTACAAATTCATTTCCATTAGTTTTTTTTAAAAAAATCAAACTATTGAAACGAAGTACTTTCGGGCATTTTACTTTCATTTTAATAAAAATAAAAACCTATGTACAATATACAAAACACGTTCATGTGGGCTTGGAGCGAACAAGGATACCAAAACCTAACTGGGTATGTATTTAGGGTTTTAATTTTTATCCCACTAAGGATCGCGATGGGTAAAGATGTAATCGAACCTCATCATATTGTGTAATTGGGAAGGCAAAACCCGGTCTTGTCCCGTTGTCATGCCTACTTATCAATCTTATCATTTATTTGGATTTCAACTACTTCACTACTTTATCTCCCTATTAATATTATATTTTATGAAAAATTATTTTAATTGATAATCTAATTATGACATTCAAACTGAAATTTTAGTTAAGTTATTTTAAAATTATGAAATATATTTATCAATTGACAATTATCTCTTCTACTGATAAATTTTCCACATTTTTCTCATGTCTTCACAATTTGTTTATTTTTATTAAAGAAAACTTTTTTAACCAAATCCCCGGAATAAATTGTCATTGATGAAATGTTTGAATGCATTACTATGCACACAATCACACGGGAAAAGTATTCTTGAAAAGAAATATCGAGCTGAAGGATTGCTTGACATTCTTGGGGACTTGAAGCATAAAGATTCAAACTTGATGAGGAGCTTTTGCATCAACAAATTTTAGAGTCTTGCTGAAGATCGATTCATTATTGTGGTTTGATTGTATAAACTTTTCTTCTAGAACAAATCCAATATTTTTGAGTAATTTGATCAAGATAAAATTAAATCTTTTTGCAAAAAATTGAGACTTTAAGAGTTCGTTTGATGCAAATGATATCATAAAAATATGACATGATATAAAACATGATAGTAATAAGATATGATAACAATTATCCTATCATATATTTGGTGCACACATGATAACTACACATGTTGATAATTGGTAACTTGTGCAAATAATCAATTTTCTAAAATCATTGATTCAAGTTAACTACATTGAATCAAACTAATATTCTTGAATTAATTTGAACCATATCGATTTATATTTTATGCTCGATCTCATCTATAGTTCCAATTTTATTTTATTTTAAAAACACTTTATACATATATAACTTTTTCGATAGTGTTCAGGATAAATATGAGTTGAGAAAAGCTGTTGAGATTAATCCATAGTTGTTAGGTTAGTTACTTGTGAGACAAGTTTGTTGCTTGTTACACGAGTTAGTTATGTTGTGAATGTCTTAGGTAGTTAAGAATTTGTTGTAATTCAGTTTTAAGAGTTAGTTAAGTGTTTAGAAGCTAGTTAGTTACAATTAGTTACTAAGTGATTAGGTAACTTGTTAGTGAAAGCAACATCTATATAAGGAGTTGCATTGTAACTTTCATTTTACAAGTGATTAATAAAACTTCTTATTTTTCCCTATTCTTTCTCTTCTTCAATTCATTCTTTCTTTAATCATTTCATCATCTTCATCATCATAAGTTCTTCATAACAGTGATAAGTGTGTGTATGTGTGAGTGAGATCATAACAGGCCTAGTGCTGTGTCCATATAGATCTTTGTGGATCTGTTCTGTGTGTGTGTATAGAACTTTGTGGATCTGCTCTGAGTGCTTATAGATCTGTGTGGATCTGTGTTCTGTGTTTAGTGGTTGCGCCAACAAGTGGTATCCAGAGCTCCTGGTTCTGATCTCAGAAGCAATTCTTGCAGTGTTTCTTGATCTTTCAAGATGTCAACTTCTCATTCAAATGGTCATTTTCCCATGAATCTACCAATCTTGACAGGGAAGAACTATGATAATTGGTGCAAACAGATGAAGGTGGTGTTCTGTTACCAAGATATGTGGAATCTTGTAACAGAAGGAATGTCAACAATTGCTGATAGTGCTTCAGATAAAGAAAAGACAGCTCATAAGGAATTGAAGAAAAGAGATTTCAAAGCTTTGTTCATAATCCATCAATGTGTGGATCCTGACAACTTTGAAAAGGTTGGTGATTGTGAAAGTGCTAAAGAAGCTTGGGATATCTTGGCTCAATCTTTTGGTGGTGCTGAGAAAGTGAAAGAGGTAAAACTTCAAACTTTCAAGAGGCAATACGAATTATTACAAATGGAAGAAAGTGAGAGCATTGGTGATTATTTCACTAAAGTCACAAGATTAGTGAATCAAATCAAAGGTTGTGGTGAGGTACTAACAACAAAGGCTGTGGTTGCCAAGATCTTAAGATCATTACTTCCAAAGTTTGATCATTTGGTGGTGGCAATAGAAGAATCAAAAGACTTGTCCTCCTTGTCAAAAGAAGAGTTGCAGGGAACTCTAGAGTCTCATGAACAGAGAATGAGTGAAAGAGCTGCAGGCAAGGCTAAAGCAGATGTAGCACTGCAGGCTCAATCAAAACAAGAAAAGAAGAACAAAGGGAAGTGGAACAAGAATGGAGGCAATCACCAACAACAAAATTCAAAAGAAAATCAAGAATCTCACAGCTCAAGCAACAAGAACTATAACAACAGTTATGGTGGAAGAGGTGGAAGAGGAGGTAGAGGTGGTAGAGGTGGCTATAGAAAATTTGACAAGAGTAACATTCAATGTTACAATTGTCAAAAATATGGTCACTTTGCAGATGAGTGTACTGGTGAAAAGAAGGAATCAAATAGTGATGCAAAATTTGCAAAGCAAGAAAATGAAGAAACATTGCTGATGGTAACTACAAAGGAAGAAGACAAGTACAATGATCAATGGTACTTGAATTCTGGGTGTTCTTCACATATGACTGGGAGAAAAGACTGGTTTGTTAGCATCAACAAATCAATGAAGAGCAAAGTGAGATTTGCCAATGACAGTGCATTAGCTGCAGAAGGAATTGGTGATGTGCTGATCAAGAGAAATGATGGTAAGCAATCACTAATCTCAAATGTGTTATATATTCCTGGTATGAAGAGTAACTTGCTAAGCATAGGTCAGTTATCTGAAAAGAATTACAAGATAGTAATAGAAGATAAACTGATGAGGGTAACAGATAGTAATGGTAGATTAGTTTTAAAAGCTCCAATGTCTCAGAATAGGACTTTTAAAATTGAACTCAATGTGTTAGAGCATAGATGCTTAGCAACTGCAGCTAGTAGAGATGAATGGTTATGGCACTACAGGCTTGGTCATTTGAATTTCAAAGATATGTGTAACTTGCAGCAAAAGCATATGGTAAATGGTCTACCAGAATTTGAAATTCCTAATGAAGTGTGTGAAGAGTGTGTGCAGGCCAAGCAACATAGAAATAGCTTTAGCAAAGATGCTGGTAGTAAAACTAAAGCTATTCCAGAAGTAGTGTACTCTGATGTATGTGGTCCAATACAGGTTGAATCCATTGGAGGAAACAGGTATTTTGTCTCATTTGTTGATGATTTCAGCAGAAAATTATGGGTTTACTTGATTAAGAAGAAAAGTGATGTGCTTGATGTGTTTATCAAGTTTAAATCTATGATTGAGAGACAAAGTGGCCACAAGATCAAGGTGTTGAGAACAGATGGAGGAGGTGAATATGTATCAAGAGACTTTGGTGCATTATGTGAAAAGGATGGAATTGTTCATGATGTTGTACCACCCTACACACCTCAGCAAAATGGTACTGCAGAGAGAAGAAACAAGACCATAATGAACATGGTAAGAAGCATGTTGAAAGGTAAGCATCTTCCTAAAGAATTATGGGGTGAAGCTGTGTCTACTGCTGCTTACATTCTTAATAGATGCCCTACAAAGAGATTAAATGGATTAACTCCAGAAGAATGTTGGTCTAAGGTCAAACCTAGCTTGAGTCACCTAAAAGTGTTTGGTTCTCTAGCTTATAGACATGTGCCAGATCAATTAAGAAGAAAGCTGGATGATAAGTCAGAACAAATGGTGCTAGTTGGTTATCATTCAACTGGTGGTTACAAATTGCTTGATCCAATAACAAAGCAAATTGTAATCAGCAGAGATGTGATAGTTGATGAACTGAAGGAATGGGATTGGAGCAATAGTGTGAAGAAGAACTCGGTGAGAGTTATGTTTGATGATCAAGTAGATGAAAATGATGCACCAGTTCAGGCAAATGAACTCATACAACAAAGACCACAAAGATCAAGGGTCATGCCTGCAAGACTACAAGATTGTGAAGTAGTTTCTGATAATCAAGTGAATGATGAGGGTGAATTAGTGCATTATGCCTTCCTTGCAGATACTGAGCCAGTTAGCATGACTGAAGCACTCAACAATCCTAAATGGATTAGTGCTATGATTGAGGAGTTAAATTCAATAGAAAACAATGACACATGGTCATTGGTCAATTTACCTCAGAATAAGAAAGCTATTGATGTAAAGTGGGTATTCAAAGTGAAAGTGAACTCACAAGGTGAAGTGACAAGGTATAAAGCCAGATTAGTAGCCAAAGGGTTTCTTCAGAAAGAAGGTATTGATTTTGATGAAGTGTTTGCACCAGTGGCCAGAATTGAAACTATTAGATTAGTTGTTGGTCTAGCAAATATCAACAACTGGTCTATGTATCAAATGGATGTTAAATGTGCCTTCTTGAATGGACCTTTAGAAGAGGAAGTGTATGTGAAGCAACCAGCTGGCTTTATTGATGAAGAGCAGGCAGAAAAGGTTTATAGGTTGCACAAAGCACTATATGGACTTAAACAAGCTCCAAGAGCTTGGAATAAGAGGATAGATGGTTTTCTAAGTGATATGGAGTTTGTGAAATGCACTACAGAACATGGAGTGTATGTGAAGAAATCAAGCAGTGAAAACTTGATTATCTTATGCTTGTATGTTGATGATCTATTGATCACAGGCAGTGATGAAAAAGAGATAAGTGATTTCAAAATTGAGCTGATGAGGGAATTTGAAATGACTGATCTTGGTCATATTTCATATTTCCTAGGGATTGAGTTTTATAAAAGTAGTAGAGGCTTACTAATGCATCAGAAGAGATATGCTAGTGAAGTGCTTAAGAGGTTTGATATGGTCAATTGTAATCATGCAGTGACTCCAGCTGAAGTGAGACTACAATTAACCAAAGACTCTGATGATGCTGATGTTGATCCAACACAATTTAGAAGGCTAATTGGATCATTGAGGTACCTGTGCAATACTAGACCTGATCTAGCATATAGTGTAAGAGTGGTGAGTAGATTTATGCAAAAGCCAAAACTTTCACACTTAACTGCTGCAAAGAGAATTTTGAGGTACATTAGAGGTACATTGGACTATGGAATTCTATTTCCAAGTTCAGATAAAGGGATGAAGTGTAAGTTGGTTGCCTACACAGATTCTAGCTGGTGTGGTGATGTAGATGATAGAAAATCTACAGCTGGCTATGTGTTCTTATTAGGTGGTGCACCAATTGCTTGGTGTTCAAAGAAGGAATCTGTTGTAGCTCTATCATCATGTGAAGCTGAATACATTGCAGCTTCTCTTTGTGCATGTCAAGCTATTTGGATGGAGAATCTACTAGGTGAAATCATGGGAGAAAGTCATGATGCTATAGAGATGAAGATTGACAACATGTCTGCAATAAACTTAGCTAAAAATCCAGTGTCACATGGAAGAAGCAAACATATAGAAATGAGGTTTGATATGGTCAATTGTAATCATGCAGTGACTCCAGCTGAAGTGAGACTACAATTAACCAAAGACTCTGATGATGCTGATGTTGATCCAACACAATTTAGAAGGCTAATTGGATCATTGAGGTACCTGTGCAATACTAGACCTGATCTAGCATATAGTGTAAGAGTGGTGAGTAGATTTATGCAAAAGCCAAAACTTTCACACTTAACTGCTGCAAAGAGAATTTTGAGGTACATTAGAGGTACATTGGACTATGGAATTCTATTTCCAAGTTCAGATAAAGGGATGAAGTGTAAGTTGGTTGCCTACACAGATTCTAGCTGGTGTGGTGATGTAGATGATAGAAAATCTACAGCTGGCTATGTGTTCTTATTAGGTGGTGCACCAATTGCTTGGTGTTCAAAGAAGGAATCTGTTGTAGCTCTATCATCATGTGAAGCTGAATACATTGCAGCTTCTCTTTGTGCATGTCAAGCTATTTGGATGGAGAATCTACTAGGTGAAATCATGGGAGAAAGTCATGATGCTATAGAGATGAAGATTGACAACATGTCTGCAATAAACTTAGCTAAAAATCCAGTGTCACATGGAAGAAGCAAACATATAGAAATGAGGTTTCATTATCTAAGGGAGCAGGTGAGCAATGGTAAGCTAGTACTGAAGCATTGCAGAAGTGAGGACCAAATTGCAGACATAATGACTAAAGCTGTGCAAACTGATGTGTTTAAAAGGCTGAGAAACATGACTGGATTGTGTCCATTAGCAACTATGTCTTAGGTGGTGTGTTGAGATTAATCCATAGTTGTTAGGTTAGTTACTTGTGAGACAAGTTTGTTGCTTGTTACACGAGTTAGTTATGTTGTGAATGTCTTAGGTAGTTAAGAATTTGTTGTAATTCAGTTTTAAGAGTTAGTTAAGTGTTTAGAAGCTAGTTAGTTACAATTAGTTACTAAGTGATTAGGTAACTTGTTAGTGAAAGCAACATCTATATAAGGAGTTGCATTGTAACTTTCATTTTACAAGTGATTAATAAAGCTTCTTATTTTTCCCTATTCTTTCTCTTCTTCAATTCATTCTTTCTTTAATCATTTCATCATCTTCATCATCATAAGTTCTTCATAACAGTGATAAGTGTGTGTATGTGTGAGTGAGATCATAACAGGCCTAGTGCTGTGTCCATATAGAACTCTGTGGATCTGTTCTGTGTGTGTATAGAACTCTGTGGATCTGTTTTGTGTGTGTGTATAGAACTCTGTGGATCTGCTCTGAGTGCTTATAGATCTGTGTGGATCTGTGTTCTGTGTTTAGTGGCTGCGCCAACAAAAGCTTCCTCAATTAATCACAAATTTAAAATTTTAAGCCAATGATCTATGCACCCTTGTCTTTTTTTTTTTTTTTATATACATATGAGGGCTAAAGCCCTATGCACCCTTATCTAGATCAAGGTCATACGAGAAGTGTTATAATGACACACTTTTGTATGCACAAAAAATGACACAAATACTATTTATAACAAAAAAAAAGTGAAATGTAAAGTTTTTGGTTTGACAAAATTGCCCTGCCTTTTTGTTAGCAAAATGGCAAAAATACCTTTGTGTATGTATTGTGTAAAATAAAGTATGTCATAATATTATTTCTCTAAAATATATGGTATTACTGCAACAATATTCCTACTATTTATTATTAAAATAATTTGTCCATACTATTTAAGACTATCATATCACTTTAATTCTCCACTAACATTAAATCTTCTTAACTATTGATTGTGATTATTACATAATATTGTTAGTGATATTCCTTTTACAAAATTGATATTGAAAATTTAAATGAAACATTATTGAACAACACACATGACATTGCTAAAAGTTTTAAAATAACTACTATTATACATGAAACAAGTTTTCATTGATAAAAATCTTAAAATAATTATTATACACAGAAAAAGTTGTCATATATAAGAATGAATGTTTATAATTAGTTTGAAAAAATATATATTTTTAAACTCTTCATGTCTCCTCTGTTTTACAAAATAAATGATAAAAGTATGTAAAGGTGTAAAAAAAAAAGCATGTAGAAGTGTCAGAGGTGGGATTTGAACCCACACCCTCTTTCGAAGACCAAAACTTGAGTCTGGCGCCTTAGACCACTCGGCCATCCTGACTTTTGATTATTGGTTTTTGTTAAATTAAATAAATTACTAAAAATACATTGATAGAAATTGTCAATGACATCACTGAAAATCGAATCCAAAATCTTTGATTTCATAGAACAACACATAATCCCATTAGGCCACAAATTCTTGTTATAAACAAAAATTATCATTATAATGAGAGAAAAAAGTCTATTAGATAAAAATATGTTAGAGTATAAAATATAAGAAGAAAAAAACTAAATCATTTTCTTTCAAAGGTCACACTTTATAATAAAAAAAAAAAAACTAAATCATTTTTTTAAAAGGTCACCTTTTTTTAGTTATGAAAAAATGGTCATGAAGTAGCAAAATTTTACACAAGAAAAAAAGGTTTGAGTTGTGTACCTTTAAAAATTTTATCATAAAGAAAGACAAGTTAGTTCAAAAGTAATTAATCAGTTGTCAAGATGGTTCTGAAAATGATCTTGCAGACAGTGGTGTGGAAGTATGATAGTGATAAAATAAGATATAAGGGAATCAGAGAAAACAACACCAACAAGTTATACTGGTTCACCCCTAAACTTTGGGTTACGTCCAGTCCCCACCTCCTGTGAGTTTATCCACTATAATCTTCTGATCTTACAAATTCAAGATTACAATACTTCCTTGATCTAGACTTAGGATCAATTCTCAAACACTTATAACTTGATCTATCCTTAGTCAAACTTGACTAATCACTCAATCAATAGTTACATATTGACTTGAACTTTCTTACAATGATAATGGAATTGGTTCTAAGCTTAAATTTAATCTCAAAAACAAAACGAGAATTAATTGTGACAAGCTTTGGCCTTTCCCAAAAGCTAAAAAATGGCATGTCTCTTGACTAAATTAATTGATGTCAATTAATTCCCTTCCTTAAATGGATTAAATCATGTAGATATTTGATTCTCTATTCCTCTATAAAGTGCTTCTTTGTTAACCAAGTTGTTTTGGCTCCAGTGGCAAGAAGCTCATTTCAAGGACATAGCCGGGGAATACCGAATTCGATTTCCAGGGAGAACAACGCTTGGCCAGTGGGCATGCCTCTACACTTGTTTTTTGACAAAACCTAATGGAATGCTTCTTTGAATTTGTTTTTGCTTAATATCACTCAAAAACATTTGCTAGATAATAAAATGATCATAATCATTTAAAATATAATTACAGATGTTTGTAATTTTTAAAACATAAAAAGTGAATTTTGCCTCAACAGGTCACACTTTATTAAAAAAAAGCACACAATTAATTTGTCGTGTACTATTTTATTTAATGAAAAAAAAAGAAACCGACGAATAACAAATTTAAACATGGAACGAAATTTACACATGTCATCACAACATAATTTACACATGTTTTCTATGACGTGGTGGTGTATTTGAAAGCAAGGAAATAATAAACTATGACACAATGTGGAAAATAGACTTGACGTTTCTGTGACCTTGGCGTGAGACTCTTTGTTGCAGTGGCAGCATGCTCGACCTCGCGAGCAACGTGATGTTGCAATATCTAATACGATCAAACACTTTGTTGCAATGCAGAGTAGCGTCAACGTCATTAGGTGGAGGAAACCAAGCATGGGTGAGGTGAAGTGCAATATAGACACAACAATTTTCAAGGAACAATGATGCTACGACGTCAGAATATGTCTGAGAGGTGACCACATAGAGTTTATTTCAGCAAAAACAACTTGGTTTCATGGTTTACCATAACATCAGGAAGCGGAAGCTTGTGTGTGGACTAAAAGAAGCGTTAATTTGGCTTGGAGATTTGAATTCAGCGGCAGTGTTCATTGAACTTGACTGCAAGGAAGTCATTGACGACATCCCTAGCAATTTAAGTTCCAATTATGAATTAGGTGTTATTTTAAATTTTTGTAAAGCTTCTCTTAGAATACTACCAAAATTTATCCATAGACAAGCAACCAATGTAGCCCATTTATTAGAAAGTTCGTCATTGTCTTATGCCAGCTCTTAGTGTCATGATCGTATGCCATCTTGTATATATAATGTTCTTATGAATGAAATGAGTTCACTTGATTCCTGTAAAAAACAAATAGATAACAACCCTCCTATTAAACAACCAAATAAAGGAGGAAAATTGAGAATAACATCAAAAGATTTATCAAAAATAATCATATCAAAATTATATTTCACGAAGACATCAACTACATGGTTAACTTCATGGATGACTCGAGCCAGTGGTTAATGTTCTAACCAATCAAATATATCATGAATTTGACAAGTATATCCTCCATTTCTATAATGTTTTTGTCAGGTCATACAACTCATACACATAGGTGGAGAAGATGAGTACAACCAAGGGTTCAAATTTTTGCTGAAAAAAGTAAATGGTCGAGTGTTTTGTGACAGAACAACATTTAATACAATAGTGGCGGCGTATATATTAACTTCAAATAAGTTGCTAAAGTAAACTATGTAAGAGTGGGTAGTATTTCCATTGTTTTGGGTGTTTCAAATGCTACCGTGTATGCATTTGCATATTTGAAAGAGTTTACTTCGAGTGGATCTGTTAAGAAAGTGTCAATAGAATCATAATTCAAAACAAAACATCTGTAGAATTTTGTTAACCCCATAAAATCACGAAGAGAAGCCATGTTTTTAGGTGTGGGCCAAAAAATGAAACAATTAGTAGAATCTAAATGAAAGTAACTGTCAAACAACAAGCTTAACAACATAACTAACTAGAGTGCATTATAATTCTCTCGATCAAAAAATAGAAAACGACAAAAATTGAGTTTAACAGAATACAAGTTCGAAGCCTAATATGAGTTGTCACAAAGTGATAAGTAAACAAGTATTTCCATTGACAAAATACCTCCAAATCCATACCGAAACCATATAGAATCTAAATGAAAGTAACAATCAAACAAGACCTAACAATATAACTAACTAAAGTGCACTATAATTCTTTCGATCAAGAACTAAAAAACAACGAAAACTTACTTTTAAATAAATCATCTCAATTCAATATTTCAATAAAATATAAGTTCGAACCCTAATATATTCACGGCAAAATCCTACCGAGAAAATACCCTATGTTACCAACCATAACAAAGACCAGTCCATAGTCGATCCAAATCCAAACGTTGTGAAATATCTGTTGGGCTCTCACTTGAATGTCAAATACCTTACTTGACATAGATTTCCAAAATGAGAAATATTTATTTTAAGAAATCAATTAAATATTAGTTGAACACCCTAAATTGAAAAAAAAAAGAAAAAAAGAGAAAAAAAGAAACTGATGCTAATGAATAAAAAACACAAAAGGTTTCATTCGTTCTGTGAAGCCCATAAGCGAAGTTGCAAAGCGGGAGAGAAAAAACACGAAGATATATATATACAGAGAGAGAGAGAGAGAGAGAGAGAAACTTCACATCACATACAAAAGATTTTTTGATTCGTCAAAACAGAGTCTCTAATTGAGAACCATAGTTTTCTCGATCTGTCTTCGTTCAATTTTTCTCCGATTACCACCGTCTAACGATTTTCTCTCCGATCCGTAATTTTCTTTTTTCTCATTCATTTTCTCGGTAATTTTCTTCTCTTTCTTCTTCGGTTATGTGTTTTTTAATTGACACGTTTGCGAATGTGTTGGAGGTTACAAAACCCTACATTCGTTTTAATTGTGATTTAATTAACTTGTTTTTTGTTGTGATTTTATTGAATTTAGGGTTTTGAATTGGAGCTTTGGGATTGAGGAGAGGTGAATTGTGTGAAGCATGAGCATTGATAGTCCTGGTGAACGGAAATATTAGGGTTTTCAAGGTTTCATCATTCTGGAGTCGAAGATTCCAATGGGTGATGGTGGCGTGGCGTGTATGCCTTTGCAGCAGCAGCAGCAGCAGCAGCAACAGCAGCAACATGTTATTGAGAAGTTGCCCAATGCCGGGGAGGAAGCTGGTTGCGAAGGGAAGAGTGAGAATGGTTTTAGTTCTGAAGTGGTTAAGCCTCCTGAAAAGAAGAAGGTGAGGAAGGTGATAAAGAAGGTGGTGAAAAAAGTAAAGAAGAAAGTAGTGGCTGGGACAAAGAAGGCTGTAACTGTGAAAGGAGAATTGGTGTTGGATAGAGTGAGCAGCAATGGTGTTGAGAGTGGCGAAATATGTGGCGGGCAGAAAGAAGAAGTGGAAGAGGGTGAATTGGGGACTTTGAAGTGGCCAGGGAGTGAACTGGAGAATGGAGAGCATGTGTCTGAGAAGCCGCCTCCGCCGCCACCACCACGACCGCCACCGCGGAGTAATGAAATTGAAAATGGGGATATTGTCAGTGAGAGGTGGAAAAAAGTGCAGGTGGAGAAGGGAGAGGTTGATAATTGGAGAAAAGAGGAGATATTTTCTGATAAGAGCTGGAAAGGAGAAGGTGAGAAAGGAGCATATGGGTCATGGAGAGGTGGTATAAAGGGTGATGTTGAGAAGGGAGAATTCATTCCAGATAGGTGGCATAGGGGAGACACGGGGAAGGATGATTATGGGTATAGTAGAATCAACAGGTACGAGTCGTATAGGGACAAAGGGTGGAAAACTGAACGTGACGTGGAATGCACACCGTCTTCTGGTAGGTATGCAAGTAATGATTATTTTAGGAAGAAGGACTTTAATAGAAGTGGTAGTCAACATGTGAAAAGTGCACCCAGGTGGGAGAGTGGACAGGAAAGAAATGTAAGGATCAGTTCAAAGATTGTGGATGAGGATAAATATGAAGACAATGGTAGGATACATGCACGGGATTACTCTTCTGGAAGTCGTTTGAAGAGGCATGGCAATGATTCAGATGGTTGGGAGCGAAAGCAGTATGGAGATTATGCTGGTTTCAAAAGTCGAAGGGTATCTGATGATGGCTCACGCCATGTTTATTCAGAGCACCGTGTTTTATCAGAGCACTATTCTCGTCTTTCTGTGGAGAGATCTTACAGAAATGGTTCTTCAAAGTTATCTGTCGACAAATATTCTTCTAGGCATCACGAATCTTTGCCTACCAGATTGGCTTATGATAAACATGGATGCAGTCCTGGTCATTCTGAACGATCCCCACACGATCGAGCTAGATATTATGATAATAAAGATCACGCTCCTGCCCGTCGGTCACCGTATGGCTGTGACAGATCTCTATATAGCCATGAGAAGTCACCACATGGTCGTGACAGATCTCCATATAGCCGTGAGAAGTCACCCTATGGCCGTGACAGATCTCCATATAGCCTTGAAAAGTCACCCTATGGCCATGACAGATCTCCATATAGCCATGAGAAGTCACCCTATGGCCGTGATAGATCTCCATATAGCCGTGAGAAATATCCGCATGGTCGTGAAATATCTCCATATAGCCATGAGAAGTCACCCTATGGCCGTGATAGATCTCCATATAGCCGTGAGAAATATCCGCATGGTCGTGAAAGATCTCCATATAGCCATGAGAAGTCACCCTATGGCCGTGATAGATCTCCATATAGCCGTGAGAAATATCCACATGGTCGTGAAAGATCTCCATATAGCTATGAGAAGTCACCCTATGGCCGTGATAGATCTCCATATAGCCGTGAGAAATATCCGCATGGTCGTGAAAGATCCCCATGTGATAGGAATTGGGATAGAAGCCGGCACCGTGATCATAAATTAAGAAGTCCTACTCATGCTGAGCGGTCCCCACAAAATCGAGGTCGGCAACGTGGTTGCAGGGATCGGACTCCAAACTTGATAGAGCAATCCCCACTTGATCGAACAAGAGAAAATATTGATCGAGAAACAAGTAATAAACCCTTATCAAGTGAAAAACATAACTCACAATATAGCTGTAAAAATCCCGAAAACAAGAATATTCAAAAGGAGTCAAATCTTTCAGGTATAGAATCTCAAGGTGAAAGAAACGTACATCATGCCAATGGGTCTGTTGAGAAAGGTGTCTGCGATGAACCTGAAAAGGAACAAAAGTCCTGCAGCCCAGCTGTAAACTGCAAAGATTCTCCGTGCTTGCAGCTACCTCCTGAGGAGCAGCCTTTTATGGAAGAGGATATGGAAGAAGATATGGACATCTGTGATACTCCTCCACATGTTCCTGTGGTTGCTGATTCATCAATAGGAAAATGGTTTTATCTTGATTATTATGGCGTAGAACACGGTCCTTCTAAATTGTCTGACATCAAGGTTCTTGTCGATGATGGTGTACTAATGCCAGATCACTTTATTAAGCACATAGATAGTGACAGGTGGTTAACTGTTGAAAATGCGGCATCACCATTGGCAGCTCAAAGTTTTCCATTGATTGTGTCAGACACCATAACCCAGCTTGTAAACCCTCCAGAAGCTCCTGGCAATCTTTTGTCAGACACTGGTGATTTTCTTCAAACTGGACCTGAGAATTATCAGGAAAGGCAATCCCCTTCCCTGCAGTCAAAGTTATGCCCTGATGACAGTGTGCTTGCACCTGAGCTGTTGGAGGACAGCCGCTTTGATGAAAGGGTTGGTGTTCTGTTAGAAGGTTATGATGTCATTCCTGGAAGGGAGCTTGAGGCAATAACAGGTGTTTATTTCTGTTGACAATATTTGTGTGGATTTCTTTTTTTATTTTACCAAAATTTGTATGTATTTCTTTTACTAAATAATAAATATATATTTTTATATCAATCTGTTTTTTTTTCCTTATTTACCGTGATATCTTATTTTTCCAATTTCTTTTTTTTTTTTAATTGTCTTGCAGAAGCTTTGCAAATGAGTTTTGAATATGCAGAGTGGGACGATTTGGGAGACTACAAAGGTATGTAATTGCTGGTCACCTAATGGTTCATTTAGGAATTAGGATTGATATTTCTTTATCTAATGCAGTCATATGGTGATTGACAATGTTTACTTTTAGCTTTTTGATTGGAAGCATTGAATGTTAATATACAAAAGAATGGTTTTTGCTTTTTATTTTAATATATTTTTTAATTGTTTTGACCCACCTAGTGAGTGTATCATTATTGTTTTTTAATTAGTCTGGCCGTTTTGGTTTTGTTAACTGGTACGCCCCAAATATTGATCTTTGTTGTAGTGTTATCCTTTAGACCTTTCCTGATGTCTTGGTTTGATTATCCGAAGGCGTCTTGTAGTTTTTGAGATGGTTTCACACTTTTTTGACTCCCCCCCCCCCCTCTTCTGACATTGAGGATTTTTGTTTTAAAACTTGTTTAAATTCAAACAAATGCACGTGGATATCTGTTGTGGCAACTGTTTTAAATGGTCTATATAACACTTTGGTGGTCATTTATTATATACAAGGTAGTCAGAGTCGAGATCCTAGGTAAGATGGGAGGGAGGGGTCACAAGATCGTGAATTGGGGGATCATAAGATCCTACCAAATTTAGAAATTCATATATATATATATATATATATATATATATATATATATATATATATATTGCATATAGAGTCATACATATGCTTATGAAGCAACATAGTTTAGTAGAAAAACTTCAAATAACACTCAAATTACTTAAATAAAACTGAAATTTAGGATCATAATATTCATATAAGTGTGTGTTTGGTTTAGCTTTAGATAGAATTGATTTTGATAGAATTGATTATGGTAGAATTGATTTTATCAGAATTGATTTTAGCATAATTGATTTATGTTTGGATACAGTTATGTAAAAGTGAGTTGAACAATAAATTTCAGTGTAAAAATCATACTAAAAGCCAGAAGCTACAAATCATAGCTTCTAGCAGAATCAATTCTGGAGGCAGAATCAATTCTGCTTTAAAGTAACCAAACATCTAAAACCAATCCAAAATCAATTCTACACCTCTATAATTGCTTTTGGCTCTTCCAAAAACTAAACCAAGCACACACTAAAACAGTAAAACCCCCAAAATAGAAGCATATATCACACCTTAAGGCCCCGTTTGGCCCGACTTATTTTTCTCTTTTTTTCTTCTCCTTAAAAATAGTAAAGAAGGAAAAAATTGTGTTTGACTTAATTTTTTTTTTATTTTTTACTTCTTTACTTTATTTCTCTAATACTTTTAAGGAGAAATAGTGTCAAATATAATTTTATACTTCTTTATTTTGTTTAAGCTAAAATAAAAAGTAAAAAATAAGCCGGGCCAAACGGGGCCTTAAAACCCCCAAAACAGAAGCAAACAACACGTAGAACATCTAAAAAAAACTAGGCAGCAACCACCAGACCAGTAAAAACACAATTAAGAAGAAAAAGAAGAAATTGAATAGATAAAACAGAGAAGTGAATAGAAAACTGAATAGAGAGAATAGAGAAAACCAAGTATTTAAATTTTAACACGAGAGGGAGGGGAGGATATGAATCTAGTAAGTTCCAGAAATTATGGGTGTGTATGGGAAGTTCCACAAAGTATTGCTTAGTGGGTGTTTATTGGGAAGGTTTAAAATAATTAATTGGTTTAATTAATGAGCAAAGAACCGTTTCAAGTACGGAGTATGTTAAAAAAAAAAGTTTCAAGTTATTTTAGGGTTTTCCAGAAACCGGGTTGCAAACCCGACTCGCAGACCCGGGATTTCTGAGTGATGAACGGAATCACGTTTGAACGACGATTTTCCGCCGCTCCTAGGTGTTTTGGCGGCGATCCCGGTCGCACCCATCAGGAAACGATTCTGGTCATTATCTAGCATGCCCAGTGGTACCAGGATCGTGAAACGTACGATCTTACGTGCAGGATTGCAATTCTTTTGTACTGCTTGCATGAATTTTCTATTTCTTTCAGTTGAACAAACAATATGAATTATGCTCACTCTGTCATCTTATGTGATTTAGTATTTTGCTTCAGCTTTACAAGTAATATGGTGGTGGCATAAACTTTTTGACGTTTTTGTGCTGCATGTAGATCGGGTGCATAAAATAACATGTTTATAGTGCATTTTAATGTAAACTAATGATACTTAACATTGTGATTTCATTGGTCTTGTTATGTTCCCAAAACTAGTTTGCTTCATTGATGTTTACATCCCATCTGAAGAAGTTAAAAAAAAATGACACTTAGAGATGTGATGCTTAAAAATGACAAGTATTCTCATCTCTTTTTGTGCAGGTTTTCCAGGGCCTGATACTTGCCCGAGCATGGACCATGATTCTAAAATTGATTTTGCATCAAGTCAGCAAGAGTCCCAGTTAATGATGCCCTCTGACAAGGATATTGGCGTTCACCTTGGTGTTCCTGATGACTGGTTTTCTGCTCATTGGTCATGCAAAGGCGGTGACTGGAAGAGGAATGATGACTCCCAAGATAGATATTGTAAAAAGAAACTGGTCCTAAATGATGGGTTTCCATTATGCCAAATGCCTAAGTCTGGATGTGAAGATCCTCGGTGGTCTAGCAAAGATGACTTGTATTATCCATCTTATAGCAGGAAGCTTGACATTCCTCTTTGGGCTTTTTGTACAGATGAGTTGGTTGATTGTGGTGCTGTAAGCAGGGCAATTCAAAGTAAGTTTGGTTCTGTTAGAGGAGTGAAAGGAAATGTTCATTCAGTGGTGAGGATAAATTCATGTGTGGTCAAGGACCAGGGATCATTGGTTTCTGAGTCACACCACAAGACCCAAGGCAAGGATAGACATCGTTCACGGTCAGCCCGACCTTTCTCTTCAATCAGTGATAGCAAGAAATCATCAGCTGAAGAGGATTCCCAGTCAAAAACTGTTAATGATCAAGGTTCTCAAGGCTATTGCAGGAGTGAAGAAATCGTTAATATTTCTCAAGACCATCTCTGTGCTGTCAATGACTTGCAGTTGCATTTGGGTGACTGGTATTATCTTGATGGTTCGGGGCGCGAAAGAGGGCCTTCATCGTTTTCAGATCTACAGTCTTTAGTAGACCAGGGAATTATGAAGAAGTATAGCAGTGTATTCAGGAAATGTGATAAACTCTGGGTTCCTGTTACTTCTTCCACAGAAACTTACGATGTTAATCTCAAGAGCCACCAAGAAAGCAGTTCAGTGTCTGGCGAATTTTCAGGACTTCGATCAGTACAATCTCAAGGTGTTTCATTTGGTGAACCTCATTCAAAGTCAAATATGTTTAACAGCTTATACCCCCAGTTTGTTGGTTATACTCGCGGGAAATTACATGAATTGGTAATTAAATCATACAAGAGCCGGGAGTTTGCTGCAGTAATAAATGAGGTTTTAGATCCTTGGATCAATGCAAGACAGCCAAAAAAGGAAATCGAGAAACAAATATATTGGAAATCAGGTAACAATTTATTTTTTAAAATTTACTGCTATCCTGGTATTTGTTTCAACCAGCTATACAAAGATGTGATATGTCCATTGTCTTGTCTTTACCCTGAGTAATTTTTGTTTCTTTTACCTTTGAATAATTTATAGGTACATTGTGTTTATATGTGTTTTTCATCTGTATGTGTATTTTCACGAAAAGGATATTCCCTTCTGCGATTCAACTCTTGCAATCTATCTGGTTCTAGTTCTATCACTAGTTCTATTTTGATAAATGACATCTATTTAGTGGTCTGTATTAAGTTTTAACCGTGATTGACATCTATTTGGTTCTAGTTCTATCACTAGTTCTCTTTATTGCATCATTATTCATGTCAACATGCTGTATTGAGAATCCCAGTAAAGATATTTCATATGCTGGGGTAATTATGTATGTTGCTTTAAATGCTATGATTATATCATATGGCTTTTAAACCAGTGTAATCAAAACCACAAGCTTCATCGTTTTCAATCCCTTGAGCAATTTGCATTCAGAATCGCGAACCTTTGAATTGTGTGGGATTGATCGCAAGCGTTAAATTGGTGGGACTGGCGAGTTTCAGCGATCCTAGTTCCTATTTTGCCTTTCTTTTGCTTGGCAACCTAGTTCAAAAAACCCGTTTACTGGAAAACAATCTAACTCAACTGAGCAATTTCAGACGCATGTCTCTCCCTTGAGCTTCTCTTCTTAGTTCGTCAATGATCGCAACTTGCTCAAAGCATCCAACGAGCTTTTGCATTCAGGATTCTCAACGTGTCGCATGTTTTTTTTTTTTTTTTTAATATCTTGCCTACATCTTTGTTCTGATTCTGGTTTTTGCAGCTTATAGGTTCTGGTTCTTGCAGCTTGTACACTTATGTTCAATGCTTCTCTCTGCACCTTCTCTTATTCTATCTATCTAATTTTGTGTTCGTGTTCAAAACTCTGTTGTGCACATTGATTTCTATTTTGCTGTTTGGAAGTCTAGACAATAAATATCTGCATTCTTGAAACTTATTTATATTATTATACTTTCAATTACTTGAAATATCAACTTGTGTTGGCCATACTTTCAGAAGGTGATGGACATGCTTCCAAAAGGGCTCGAGTGCTGCTTGATGACAGTGAAGAAGAAAGTGATTTTGTAGATGACAGCATTATTATTGAGAACGACAAATCCACTCTTGAGGCTCTGTCTGGTGATGTTACTTTCTCTACAGAAGAAAGTGGCATTAATGTTTCCAAGGAGGGAAGATGGGGCTTATTGGATGGTCCAATGTTGGCACGAGTCTTCCACTTCTTGAGGTCTGATTTGAAGTCCCTCGTCTTTGCGTCCATGACATGCAAGCATTGGAAAGCGTCTGTAAACTTTTACAAAGAAGTCTCGAGAAATATCAACTTGTCATCCCTTGGTCATTCTTGCACGGATTCCATACTTTGGAACATTGTGGTGGGTTTGGTATAATTTTTTCATTTAACATTGTCAGGAAAGTTTCATTCTTTTTCTGATCTATTCTGATTATTTGCTTGCAGAATACTTATGAGAAAGACAAGATCAAATATATGATTCTAATGGGTTGCACCAATATTACTGCTGACATGCTAGAGAAAATTCTTCTTTCAGTTTCTGGTTTATCTACAGTAGACATTAGAGGGTGCAATCAGTTTGAGGAGCTGACTTCTAAATTTACCAATTTGAAATGGATCAAGAGCCGAAATTCTCGCATAACTAAAATTGCAGATGAGTCACATAAAATCAGAAGCCTCAAGCAGATTAGTGATCATTCTCTGTCCGGTTCTAAGGCCAGTAGTTTAGATATTAGGGATGATTTTGGTGAGCTGAAGGTTTATTTTGATAGTGTGGACAAGAGAGACACAGCAAAGCAATTATTCCGTCAAAACTTATACAAGCGTTCAAAATTATATGATGCTAGGAAGTCCTCTTCCATTCTCTCTAGAGATGCTCGTACAAGACGATGGTCAATTAAGAAATCTGAAAGTGGTTACAAAAGGATGGAGGAATTTCTTGCTTCAAGACTGAGGGAAATTATGAAGGCAAATGCGTGTGACTTTTTTGTGCCCAAGGTACATAAATTACTGCAATAAATTCTTTTCAAGTAATTATGACACAATTTTTTATTTTTGATTTCTTATGTTTTATGATTTATTTGCTTATAGGTTGCAGAAATTGAGGCTAAAATGAAAAGAGGTTATTACAATGGACATGGGTTGAGCTCTGTGAAGGAGGACATAAGAAGAATGTGCCGTGATGCCATGAAGTATGTTTATGCTCTCTGTTTTCTCATTTTCCTTCATATGAATGAGCTTTTTGCCATATACTCATCCGTCCCTTTTTATATGCCCCTTTTCACATATATTAAGAAAAATTAATTCGTCTGTAATTAATGTGTTCATTTTGTGTATGAATTACTAAATTTCCCTTTGTGTAAAAATGCATTTGACTTTGAATCTTGTAAGACAGCAAATTAGTAATATTAATTTGAGATGCATTTGTAAAAAGTAATAAATGCATCTAGTAATCCCCCCACCACACCACCCCCCTCAAATTGGTGCTTATAAATAGCGATGGAGTGTGTTTATTTTTTTTCTTTCTTTCTGATTCTATGGTTATCTTATGTGGGAAAATGTGCGTGTATTTGTATCCCAACAAGGATAGAACAGATGATATGTTTTTGTAAGAGAGTATGGAAAATAATAGAATTGTGCTAGGGGATAATCAATTCCATTGTTATATTTGGAAAATGAATTTACTCTTCCATGGGAGAAGTTCCCCTTATAACCTACAGCAGTTCCTTTACAATTCTCCAATGGCCTCCCTTTCTATTTTCCTTGTTTATTTATACTCTCCTAATTACCCACCTACAAAGTATAACCAGTGTAACTAGTTCCTCAGTATTATACAAATTTTTCCTTTCCTTTACACCCCCTTTTCTCCTTCTAGAATACACTTTTAATATTCTGTCCTCCTTCATCAATGATTGGTTGGAGACTTCACATACAGCTTAGTTCTTTTCGGTGCATATAATTTAATGAAAATTTATAATAATATTATATGATGAGAATTTACATACAGCTTAGTTCTTTTGGGTTCATGGATTTGTTCATTCACCACATATTGCTTGGGTCATTGAAGTGTGAGTTTTACCCATTATTCATTTATTTATTAATAATTTATTATATGCATATTGATTACAGGGCAAAGAACCGTGGTGATGCTAATGATATGAATCATGTTATCTCATTATTTATTCAGCTTGCAACAAGATTGGAGGAGAGTTCTAAATATGTGAATGACAGGGATGCACTTTCGAAGTTATGGGGAAATGACGTACCCTTGGCGTTGTGTTCTAGTTCTTCCAAGTACAAGAAGAATAGATTAGTGACCGACAGAAAGTATAGAAGTGATGACATACATGGTGGTTTGGATAATGGACAGTATGCTTCTGATAGAGAACTCAGAAGGCGTTTATCAAAATTGAATAAGAAATCTATGGACTCAGAGAGTGACACATCTGATGACCTTGATAGGTCTTCTGAAGATGGCAATAGTGATGGGGATAATTCAACCTCCGGTACTGATAGTGACCAAGAAGCTCATTTAGAGAGTCGAACCAGGGAGTCAAAAGGAAATGGATACTTCACACCTAATGATGGGTTGGATTTCATTACTGATGAGCGTGAATGGGGAGCTCGCATGACGAAAGCAAGTCTGGTTCCTCCTGTTACTCGGAAATATGATGTCATTGATCAATATGTCATTGTCGCTGATGAGGATGATGTGAAAAGGAAGATGCGGGTTTCATTACCAGATGACTATGCAGAGAAGTTGACTGCACAAAAGAATGGCACTGAGGAGTCTGATATGGAACTTCCTGAAGTCAAGGGTTACAAACCTAGAAAAATGCTTGAACATGAGGTCGTTGAGCAAGAGGTTTACGGAATTGATCCCTATACACACAATCTTTTACTTGATTCTATGCCAGATGAATTAGATTGGTCTCTACAAGAGAAGCACATGTTTATAGAAGACACACTCCTCCGGACATTGAATATGCAAGTTAGGCATTTTACTGGAACTGGAAGCACTCCAATGAGCTACGCTTTGCAGCCTGTTATCCAAGAGATTGAAAGGAGTGCAGTGGAGCACTGTGACACAAGAATGAGCAGTATGTGTCAAGGTATCCTAAAAGCCATAGACAGACGTCCTGATGACAAATATGTAGCTTATAGGAAGGTATATGCTCTTTATGAATTTATACATGCATGCATGCATACATACATACATACATACATGCATATACATGCATGCTTTTGTTCATGCATTTATGAAGCACTAAAATTCAAAGGTTTTCTTACACTGGCTCTCTTTGTCCAAGGTGACTTCATTTCACGACTAAGTTCACTTTGTTTCCTTCTTTTAGCTGCCTATAAGTCTTTAACTGTCGATTGATCTGGATAATGCAGGGACTTGGTGTTGTTTGCAATAAGGAAGAAGGCTTTGGTGAAGATGATTTTGTTGTGGAGTTTCTTGGAGAGGTATGGCTATATATATATATGCAGCTTTTTATTCACGATCCTTTTGGGGTTAAAATTATGCCATGTTGTATCCAAAAAAAAAAAATTATGCCATGTTAAACAGGTTTCCTATATAATGTTGATATCTACACTATAATGTATTGGTGAGAGTAGTAAATATGGTTATTTCATATTCGCCATCATCATCAAACTATTTATGATTGATTGCTGCATATTTAAACATTCACATGTCTTAAATTTGAATTTGAAATACACATGCAGTATTAGATGATTTGTTTTGTGACGTTTGCCTTTAAAATTGAGGTCTTAATCTTTATTCTTCTTTGCTTTATGACATTTTTTTAATCATTCTGTTTTCTTGTTTCCCTCGTTGATTTTTTACCATTCTTGGCTTTGCAAAAATATGATTGCTTTGATATTTTTGTACAGAATGTTGCATGGACTATATATGCTTATATATGTTTTTATCCTCTTCACTTGGTGTGCTATGTTGTTTGGAAACCTAGTCTTAATACTATGGCTGGGAATATCAATCTCTCTCTCTCTCTCTCTCTCTCTCTCTCTCTCTCGCTATCTTATGTAGTTTATACTTTTATCAGGTGTATCCTGTGTGGAAGTGGTTTGAGAAACAAGATGGGATACGATCTCTGCAAAAAAACAGCAAAGATCCAGCACCAGAATTTTATAACATATACCTTGAGAGACCAAAGGTGCCCGATGGTTCATAAAAGAAATTTGTTGTTTTAACTTGATCTTGTTTGCCAGTCTACCAATTTTCTGGACTAGCCTAATCTTAATTTACATGACAGGGTGATGCTGATGGTTATGACTTAGTTGTTGTTGATGCCATGCATAAGGCTAACTATGCCAGTCGAATATGTCATTCATGCCGACCTAATTGTGAAGCAAAGTAAGTTCGTTTGTCTTCTATAGTTGTTTTCAATATGTTTGCTGATTTTTTAAGAACTGAATGCCAATTCTGTTTATTTTAGAATAATTTTTAGCTTTTCAGTGCATAGTTGTGTATTTTGGGAAATTCATATGCTTAAAAAGATTCATGTGCACCCATTAACTACTGCAATCATGATAGTTTTTGTTGTATACATTGTATCCATTGTGAAACATTTGAGTTTTTGCGACATGTTCGTCCACCCATGGCTTCCTTTAAATATTGCCAGCCTGTTTGTGTAAGCCTTATATGTTTGGCCATGAATCAATTTTGACCAAAGTTGCTCCTCACAAGCTTTGGTCAAACTTGCATTGGAACTGTAAAACTTGCCATTTCCGCTGGCAAAGCCAAAAAGTTTAACCAAACAGGCTGTATTGTGCCTATTTGATGCCCTTAACGATCTGCCTGTATCTTAGTAAAGCTGTAAGTTTAAAACCCCTAATTATTTATTCATTAAAATCCCTCTTTTGGAAATCGCTGTTTCCTTTTATTGTCTCCCAGTCCCAGTCAAAATTCTCTATTCAGTGTCCATACGGCCTCAACTTAATGATCTGCCCGTAGCTCAAGAAGACTGTAAAGTTTAAACCCCTTCCTCTTCTCTTCCATATCCCTCTTTCCTGTTCCTGAAATTCCTCTCTTCAACGGTCCCAGTCAAAATTCCCCTTCCCCACCCTTCGCGGTTCTTTATGCCGTATTGCTGTATGAAATCCAGCTGTCGAATTAAACAATAAGTTTGGAATCAACGAGTTTGGAATCAACTGAAAAATTTACACATTTAATCTTGAATTATATCATTGAGAGTCTCTTTGGAATATTATTTATTAGAGGCATATGGTTATAATATTTGGGGTGCAATTAACTAATTCTTTGAACTTATTTGAATGGATATGATTTTTGTAATTAGCGATTATCTTTTCCTTTTGTGTTTTCAGAGTTACTGCTGTAGGTGGTCATTATCAAATTGGTATTTATAGTGTTCGTAAAATTCAGCATGGTGAGGAGATCACTTTTGATTACAATTCTGTTACAGAGGTTTGTCTGACTGCTTGTCAAGCTTTTGCATTCCTAAATATATCTGCTATATATGTTTTTCTAATGAATACCTGTTTCGTCCCACTGTAGAGCAAGGAGGAATATGAAGCATCAGTCTGTTTATGTGGAAGCCAAGTTTGCCGTGGGAGCTATCTAAATCTGACTGGTGAAGGGGCTTTCCAAAAGGTTTGAAAAAACTTTAACTTTTAAGTGCTGATAAAAGATAGAACTAGAAAAAAAAAAAGCACAGGTGTCAAAATAGACTCCATATGATTTATAAGTTGGGCACTCATTTGACAAGTTTGGATACTTAAAAAGTTATAAGCTGCATTTTGCTGTCCTTTTATTTGTTTTCACATCATTATGATTTGAGTGAGATTTTGCAATAGATAAATAAATTATTAGTCTAGGAAGTGTAGATACCACAACACACTGACAGTCTGAGATAAGGACAAAACACATTTCTAGAACTATAGGACAAGACATGGCTAGGATACATAAAAAGAAATAAATTTTCTGCATTAAAATCAACCAATAAAATGCCATATCCTGAAATATGGACTTACAAAATCACTGGCATAAAGTCATAACTTTTTATCAGCATTATATTTTGAATAGACGACAACTATGCCATGATATCTTGATTGTATCTTAGAGTGATTTAGAATGCTAGATGATGTCTTTGGACTGGGTATTTCCTTGTATTTCATTATTTGTTTCCTTAAATTGGTAGGATTCTAACTCTAGTATTGATATAAAAAAGGGTTAGTACTTTTTCTTCCTTTTTTTTGACACAAAGTACTTTTTCTTCCTTAACATCACAAGATAAAACATATCATATAATAAAGTAAATATAATTTTTTTAGTACGTATATAGTTTCCATTCTTGTTTTTCTCTTTCCACACTTAAAAAATACTAAATCTGAAAAGTCATTATAGAGAAGTTCCACGACATCCTAAATCCTAATTTGTTGGTTTCTTATCTTATGTGTATTTATATATTTTATAATGTGTTAGCAATAATGTAAATAGAGTAATTATGGGCCAATTCTATATAATTATGATATTTAGTTCAATTGTAAACCCTTATATTTATGACTCTAAATATAATATTCTATTGTGTAAATCAAACACATTCCATAACATCTCTTATTTAGTGCGGTTGACTGGAGTATTTTCTGTCGTCTCAGGTACTGAAGGAATGGCATGGGATTCTTGATTGTCATTATTTGATGCTAGAAGCTTGTGAATTAAACTCCGTTTCTGAAGAGGACTATAATGACCTGGGAAGAGCGGGTTTAGGAAGTTGTTTGCTCGGAGGCTTGCCAGATTGGCTAGTTGCTTATGCGGCTCGCCTTGTATGTGCCTTGCTTCCTCGATGTTGTTGATGTTTTTCAGTCTCGACCTTTTATTCTTTATTTTCTTCTGACACTTGCGCTTTGGTCTAGGTGAGATTTATTAATTTTGAAAGAACAAAACTTCCTGAGGCAATTCTAAAGCATAATTTGGAAGAAAAAAGAAAATATTTTTCAGATATATGTCTTGAAGTTGAGAGGAGTGACGCAGAGGTTCAGGTGTGCTCTTTGTTTCTCTTCCAGTAATTTGTTATCAAAATAAGACTAGTTTAAATAACATCTATTTCCTTTCCTATGTCTCTTTTTGACTCAGGCTGAGGGTGTATACAACCAGAGGCTTCAGAATCTTGCAGTCACTCTTGATAAGGTGATTGTGCTTCTCATTTTGCTCTGTATTTTCCAGTTTTATTATTCTAGATTTTGAGGAAGCTAAGAAGGCTTTGCATTTAAAATATTTTCCTAAAAGAGTAATGGTAATTGTCAAATGTCAACTTTTGTGGTTAGTATCACTGCTAACAAGTACCACTGAGCCAATACTTTTTATGATAAGCTGCATGATACTGCATTCTATAGAACATGTTATTCTATGTAACTACACTCTTTTCTGTAATGTGAAGTGGATAGTGTATTTTTTTGTTCTGTACATTCAGATCTCATTGTATAGCTGAATTTTGCAAGTAAATTTTGTTTCCTGTTTGAAAATGATGTTAATCTTTGAGTTGTATTACAGGTAAGGTATGTTATGAGATGTATATTTGGTGATCCAATGAAAGCTCCACCCCCTCTTGAGAAGCTCAGTCCTGAAGCAGTAGTTTCGTTCCTCTGGAAAGGAGAGGATTCATTTGTTGAGGAGCTTCTTCAGTGCATGACCCCTCATGTGGCAGAATCTACCTTGAATGATCTCAAGTCCAAAGTTCGCGCTCGTGATCCTTTGAGTTCTAAAGATATTCAGAAAGCGGTTCAAAAATCTCTGCTGTGGTAAGTGCTGGCACTCCTAATTTGTGTATAATTTGTGCTGGTGGAATTTGCCATCTTTACGTTGTTACTTTAACTCATTTTGAAGGTTGAGAGATGAGGTTCGAAATATTCCTTGTACATACAAATGTCGGCATGATGCTGCTGCTGACTTAATCCATATTTATGCTTATACCAAGTACTTCTTTAGAGTAGTGGTATGTTCTTCCACTGTTAATGTTTATATGCTCTGTAATATAAGTTTAAATTCTTTCTCTTCATATCATTTTTAGTTTAAAATAGAAGTTATTTTTGTGTGTGCAGGATTATAAATCTATTACTTCACCACCTGTCTATATTAGTCCACTTGACTTAGGTCCCAAGTGTGCCGACAAATTGGGGGCAGGATTGCAGGAGTATCGAAAGATATACGGTCAAAATTATTGTTTAGGGCAACTGATATTTTGGCATAATCAGAGTGATGGGGAGCCTGATTGTACCCTGGCTAGAGCCAGCAGGGGTAGCTTGTCATTGCCAGACGTCAGTTCCTTTTATGCCAAGGCTCACAAGCCTTCACGGCAACGTGTTTATGGTCCAAAGACTGTAAAATCTATGTTGGCAAGAATGGTTAGTTTTCTTCACGCAAATTTGTTTCAAATATGGTTTTGTAGTTAGTTTTACTTTATATTTATAAAAGTCTAATTTCACCACTCAAAACTGTAATCTTTTGGTGACACAGTAGCAATTCCAACTGCTGTGTCAAGACATCCCCATCTACTTTGAATTAATTGAGTTCTGAAACATGGTAGTCACCTGGTGGTTATAAATTACTGTTTAGTTGTTGGTTGTGGCCAAATTTGGTAGTAAAAAAGAAACCGACTGTTATGAGTGTTTCTGGATTAAATCGTATTCAATTATTTCATGATTATTTTCTCTTTTTATTACCATTACAGCTGTAAATAAAATGTAGGAATACTACCCGTCTGTAGTTCTGTGACGATCATGGTATTTAGTTTATGTTCTTTGAATTAGTCAGTAACACTAAGTGTTACCTGCCAGACCATATCACATGTTACTGGACTTTTTAGAATGTAATCTGTTTAATTCTTTGAAGATTGCACACGAATTTCCGTGGAAGCTAATCATGATTGCGTGCTCTCTGTATTATGTTTTCTGAAGTCTTTGCTGCTGGTGACTAAACATATGCTTCTTTTTCTTTTTTTATCCAGGAGAAGCATCCCCAGAGACCTTGGCCCAAAGACCAGATTTGGTCATTCAAAAGTAGTCCTAAATTTTTTGGTAGCCCAATGTTAGACGCTGTAATTAATAATACTCCACTGGATAGAGATATGGTTCACTGGTTGAAGCACAGACCTGCTATATTCCAGGCCATGTGGGACCAGTGAAATTTTGCATGGTTTTGCTGAAGAAGACAGAGCCATTCTGGTCAAACCTTTGTGGTTCATCATTCAGAACTGCCTGCCTCTTTTAGCGTGGGGAGTCTGTACATTATTAATTCTAAGCATAATTCCCCGTTCCGCTTTTTCCGTCATTATTGTGTACAGTTAGTTTTCTTAACCTTTGATTTGTAATTCATTTGGTTGTAGGACATTATTTTACTCTTAATATAGGAAATGAAATGAAGGAAAAAAAGGTTTAATTCGAGGTATTTACTGTCTTCTCATATTTTCTGTTAAACTGAACTGAGCATATTTTCTGCAAAATTTACTTTTAATTGTCTCGGTGATGACTATAAAATTTCAGATTTTTTTTGGATAGCTTTCAGATGTGTAATGAGATTATCTGAATCTGACCTTCGAACATTTAGAGGATGAGTAGGTCTTATAGTTAACAGAACATGAAGAGGATTAATAATTTCCAAACTGTTTATACTAGCCCTATTCCAGTAGTTCTCCCAACTTTCTGGACCTATCTTCAACAGCTCCAATTACACATTAATCATCCTTGGATTGTAATTGGAGACTTTAATGAAACCTTGTTTCCAGGGGATCAAAAGGGAGGAAAATTTTCTTTAAGTAGGGTATAAGCTTTTTGTCAGTCTCTTCACCTGTGGCCTTGTTGATATTCATGCTTTGGCATGAAGATTCACCTGGCATAGACATTGTAGAGTCAATCAATCAATATATATCTAAAAAAACATCATACAGGGGTTGCAAACATGCAGTTGATAATGATTTTTCAGAAATTCATGTAATAATTCTTTGTAGACTTAACATAGACAATTCAATTCTATGATTTTGAGGTTTTCCTGGAGCTGTAGTTCTAAACTTTTTTGTTTTGAAGCTCTGCTTGTATTGTCTATGATACGTATCAAGATGTTGTATAGATAGAGGAAATCTAGTCAAAGCTTTGCGATAAGAAAAGGAGCATCAAATGAAGATTGAAAGGTCTTTACATAACTTTAGGAACTACTGCTTTGTATCACCTTCATCTTGAGCAGAAACTGAAGTACAACTAGATTTTCTTTCAAAATGAGCTTTATTGATACCAAAGTCAATGGAGCAATGGGAGAAACTTGGTGACAAGAACACTTTCTTCTTTCTATGCTCAAACTATGATTAGAAGAAAAAGAAACAAAAATTCATGGCCTACATTTCTCAGATGGATGGTGTGTAGGTTATGACTACTTGCAAGCTGAAGCCCTCAAATGTTTCAAAAACTTGTTTAGTGCTACTAATTAGAATCAAAGCTCTTCTTTTAAGGTAAATTATATGCCTTTGGATGGTTTGAGATCAATTGGTCAAACCTGTGACTAGGGAAGGTAAATTCAAACAAAAGCATTCTCAATTGGTACTTTTGATCTGTTTATCTAAAACTTTGATTGCCTTAACTCCTAAACGGTGTTCATGTTCATAGAAACTTTAGAGAGTTCATGTCAATTATCCTTTGTAACACTATTTACATAATTATTACGAAAATAGTCTTACCAGATTTGAAGCAAAAGTTGTTTTGAATTATGATTTCACCATGAGATTTAGCAATAATGGCATCGCCTCAATTTGTTCAAATACAAAACACTGAACTCACAGCTCAGGATTTGTTCATGATGCTCATCTCAACCTCCATCAGCTTCACCCTACTCACTTCTTTTAAACTACATAAAAAATGTGCTAGAATTTGCCAATCTCTTTGAATCATAGTGGAAAATTCACAAATTTTGAAGCGTTTTGATTAGTGTATCATGCAACATCATGCACTTAGCTTCTAACTACGAAAAATGTTACTATTACAATGTTGATGAAAGTAGTCATGGAAATCCGGGATCATTCGGATTTGGAGGACTCATTCAAGGTTTCTCTTCTCACATTGGTAATGGTAGGGAAGTTTACAAAATAAGCAGTTCAATTTCAATAATATATTTTAGTATAAAGAACATTCATCCTTAAACTATATTTAAAATTTATATCATCATCTCAGTTACAACGCCATTTATGTTTCAGGCTAAAATTTTATTGTAATACTAATCCTAAACAAATGATACAAAAAAGGAGTAAAAAACAAAGTTACATACTGTGCACAGGTCTCAATATAGTTTGACTATTAAAAGCAATAATTCATCTGCTAATAATCCAACTGAATTAAAAAAAAAGCCCTTCTGCAGTTGAGTACTCGAGTCTGTTGTTTTATTCAAGAGGGATGTCTTGTTTTTTTTTCGAAGTTATTCAATAGGAATAGTGTATACAAAGACAAATATACAAGTATTTCTAATTTCTAATTTATATGCCAGTAGGAGTAGATAGATACTTTTGGTTCTCCTCCATGCCAAGCTAAAAGACAAGCTAGAAAATTTCATTGGCTTTCATTTTCATATCCCCTTTTTACGGGTTTATCTTTTGGTACCCAAGACTAATAGGGATGTTTGTTTTTCTTTCGTATTTCTAGGATTTAGGAACACTTTCTCAAACTTGACAATAAGTAAAAAATCATAAATTTTCTTGTATGCTAGTGTGAAACAGAGGCACGTGAAAACATCAAGCTCAAGATTGTTACATTACTAATTACTATACACTATTTGATCATAGGAAAATACTTGGTTGTGCATAAGTATTTGGTCGCTTTATTTGAGCACACTTACCTGGTTGAGGCTGAATTTTTAGGGGATGAATTATTGTTAGTAGTAATAGTTTAAAATATAGTTGAATAGTATAGAATGCTTTAGTTGATAGTTGAAGTATAGCAGCAAGTAGTGTGGGATCTAGAATTGGAGTATTTAGTAACATGAAATAAGATGTAACACATTAGTAATCAACTTATTGTAGGAGGAGAATAGTAGTAGTATGGTGAAATTTTAATATTATTGACATTGCACTTTCCCGCACCATCGATAATATTTTTCGGCGTGATTTGTCCTCTTGCATATGCCATATGGAGGATACTCATCTTGATTTTTCTGTGAGAGAGCTTTGATTGAAACGTATTTCCAATTATCATGCCTACTCAATCTTTGCTCATAAGCTTCTAGTGAGCCAATTAATTCTATCACCGATAAAGTAGATAGATCTTTGATTTGCTCAATCGCAGTCACGATTGCATCATATTTACGAGGAATCAAAATTAGAATTTTCTCAACATTTCTTTTGTCGAGAATATTATTCCCGTAGGATCTTATTTGACTCACTAATTCTTTTATCTTGGTATTGTAGTCTTTTACGTTATCAGTCTCTTTCATTTTTAACAATTCGCACTCACGCATTAGAGTTTGAAGTTTAATGACACGTACCTTTTCACTTCCTTGAAACTCCTCCTTCAATGTACCCCATGCATCTTTGGCATTTGTAGCTCCCATTATTATTGGAAAGATAGTATCTTCTACCGCTTGTTGTAGAAAGAATAACGCCTTTGAATCTTTTTATGTATTTTCCTTCAAGAGTAACACTTCAACTAAAGATTCAATGAATTTGAAAAATTAACTTTTACTTCTAATTAAGAAGGATAAGATAGAGTAATACCCCATCCGATCCTTATTATAAGAAAAAAAATTGTTTTTTAGATTCATAGAATATTTTATGTGAAAAATTCTAATATGGACAAGTTCCTCAAGTGGTCCATGGTGGACCAGTCGTAAATAACATTATAATGAATACCAATTTTATAAAATTCAACGCTGGATTGAAAATTTATATCATAGAGATCATCCATAATTTTTCTAAAACTTTTATGAATAATCTTTATGATATAAACTTTCAATTCAACAGTGAATTTTGTCAAATTCGTATTCGTTATAATAGTATTGATCATTTGTCCTCGGTGGACTACTTGTGAAAGTGATTCACCGTAGTATTTGCCTATTTTATGTATCTAAACTATATTATCAACTAGATATATCAAATATGAATTTAGAAAGCCAATTTTTCTTATAATAAGGTAAGGAGTAGTACTATGTTTGATACTTTGATCATAATTTTTGTATATCAAAATAAGATTTTTGATTTATAAATTTAAACATGCTGTGCTGGTTATCACTGAGGTAACGGAAAAACATACTACCTAAAAGTCAAAGAACCAATAACATTTTCCCTCATTCACATTTAAGTATGAGCTGAGCTGGTTTACTGACAAAGGAATCCAAGAATGGAGAAAAAGAAGAAAAAGTAAACAATAAAGTAAATATAAAGTTTGCACACTGTGGACAAAAGAAGCTTTCACTCACTTCTACTTAAGTTTCATAATTATTAATTCTCTTTTTTCTTCACTCTTAGAACTTAGAAAGAAAATCCCAGAAATATTTGTACCATACACAAATGGCTAGAGTAGGAGGCATTTTTGTTTGTCTCCTAATTGTAATCATGGATGTTGCTGCAGGGATTCTTGGCTTTGAGGCTGAAATAGCACAAAACAAGGTATTTATGTTTCAAGCCAACTATATTTAGAAAAGAAATTTGGATCTTCTCATATTTTTATTTATTTTTAAATAATACATGTTAGCCGTTAGTTAGTTTATTTTTTGTTTTGGTACAATAATTAGTTATTATTATTATTATTATTATTATTATTATTATTATTATTATTATTATTATTATTATTATTATTATTATTATTATTATTATTGTTGTTGTTATTGTTTTGCTACAAATATTAGCCATTAGTTAGTTATTGTTTTTTTTAATATTTGTCGTCACAAAAAAAAGTATGACTAAGAATTATTTCTCCCGGTAATCGAACTCAGGTTCTCCCAACGATTGGTTTTAAGGGAGTTCATTAACTATTTGAGTTTAATAACTTGGTTGAGAGACCCAAATCTTGAATGAAGTATAACTAAGAAATTTATTGCTACAAGGACTACTATGGATTATGTGCATTGTGAAATAATCTATGTCAAAGTCCAATAATGAATGCTGATTTTTATTTTTAACAAAACAGGTTAAGCATTTGAAGGTATGGATATTTGAGTGTAGAGAGCCAAGTCATGATGCCTTCATGTTAGGGTTGGGTGCAGCAGTGCTTTTGGGACTATCCCATGTTATAGCCAATTTGTTAGGTGGTTGCAATTGTGTTTGTTCTCACCAAGAATTTGAGAAAGCTTCCTCCAATAGACAACTCTCAGTGGCTTGCCTTATTTTAACCTGGTACTGTATCTCCTATGCCTCTACTACACTGTCTTTTCGATACTCTTAAAATGGTGAAGTACTCTACTTCATACGTACCAAGTACCATACTTACTGATCCGTAACCATTTATACTTTGTTGATTCGGGATGGTGGATACAACAAAAACGTGTGGGCGGCAAAAAAATAGTATAAAATATTTTGATTTTTTATTACATTTCAATTAATTATCTCTCACTTTTAATGAAAATATTGGAGGCCGTAGACAAAAAAGTAAATCTCTAAAGCATGATGATATTAATTTGATTTTTGGTTAAAAAACTCAACTTATACATATATAATAATAGATTTAAAAGATCATTGACTAAATATCTAAACATTTTTTAGTTTATCCTTATTTATGATTGTGTTGTTGATCAGGGTGGTGGTGGCCATTGGATTGTCCATGCTGGCTATAGGGGCTATGTCAAACAATAGGGCAGATGGTTCATGTGGTTTTTCACATCATCACTTCCTCTCCATTGGTGGAATTTCTTGTTTTGTTCATGGTTTATTCTCTGTCATATATTACATTTCTGCCACTTCCTCCATGGATTAGTATTTTGTAACACAGTGACATATGTTAGTATTATTATTAGTTTTATGTTAGGGGTGAAAATTAAACTCTTTGGAAGGTTTAAGAAACTTATTGTGGAAGTTATAAGAGAAATGTAGAAATATTAATGTCAAAGCACTTATCGAAGCACTTATATGCATAGCTACAACTTTGGATTCGACACATTAAATGTGCGACACATTAATTAAACATGATTCGATGAGTGTGAGTAGACTGATCTCAAGTCAATTATCGAGATCAAATCAATGACATGATCCCTAAAACTCCTCATCATCGTCATCAGAACTAGAATAATCCAGTCTCCGCCCTGCAATAGCTGGAAATAGTCGCCTATGTAGTTCAGAAGGCGATGTCGATTGCTGTGATGGCGACAATTGTTGATTTTTCGCTTCCGGTGAAGATGGCGCTGACACTGACACTGACAAAGCCTCTTTCTTACCTGAAGCCTTCATCGACTTTAATGTAGCTTCCTTAACCTCTTTACAAACCTTATCCAATATGATCAAGAAATCACGCACGATAAAAAACAAACGCAACCCTTCATCTTTCCCTGCATTTCCATGAAAATAATCCGCGGTACTCTTAACCAATGCCATTATCCGTTTTTCTTCTTCAACAAGAAACGTCACCTCTCCTTTTGCATGCTCCATAAACTTCTCTAAACAACTTTGAAATTCACTCTCTTCTTCCAAATTCTTAAGATCATTGTTCATAAACTCCTGAGTCTTAACCAAAGAGTGACCGAGTTTCAAAACCGTACTGCTCAATGCATCACCGTCTATTAATGCTGCTTTTTTAACATCTTCGAGTTCATTGCTTAAGCTTGACACTACTTGGAGTCCAAGACTACGATAATGTTCTTCTGAATCTTCGTTTTCATAATCTGCATCCTCGGTTCCTACGCTTGAAATGCTTCTACTAGCTTTTTCGGTTCTTACTGCTCTTATTCCTTCAGAACGTATAATTTCTTGAACCACAAAGTGTAACAATGTTGTTTTTCCGTCTGTTCCTTTTACGTCTGAAAGTTTTAAAAGCGTGTCAAGCCTAAATGCTTGAGCACCCCCGCGGTAGGTACCATCGTTCATACGGTTGCCAGTTTTGAGTACTGCTTCTAGTAGTTTTAAGAATAATCTGCTTTTTCTCAGCTTGTCGCAAGCAACCTGCCATTGATAAGATGAAACAAAATAATTAACCATATAGTCATATTCATATGTTTGTAGCACATTAATTTATCACAAAAATGATTCATTCATATATAAGTGCGTGTCACGGTTTTAAATTGCATTTGCCGTCACAATTGCAATTATGCTGCACAATTTGATATTGTGGTAAAATGCGCGAAAATGTGTCTGAAATATTATCAAAATTGGCTCATCAAGTAGTAGGATACATGAGTCAAACTTGGCTTGCGTTATATCTGTCACCGTAAATCATGTTTAATGATATATATTTAGCATATAAAAGTACACACATTAAAGATTCAAAGTAAATTTGTAGGAGTTTGTGTGATTACCTCTAATGTTGCGAAGGAATCCTTAATGCTTGAAACCTCTTCTCGAAGAATAAGCATGAACATGAGACATTCAAGACGTTGGAAAGCGAAAGGAATGTCAACCAATACTTTAAGAAACCTCTCTGCCGGGCCTAGTTGAGTTAGTTCTCCAGAAAATAACCTAAGTTTCAGTTCCTCTTCTTGTGTTGGTGCCATCTTCAACAATGTTTGGATAAGCTCCAAAGGAAGCTCATTACCTGATTCAATATGTAATGAGTTTGTGTTATAATTTTCAAATCTTAATCCGAGGGAATGCTAAAAAGATATACATGTTCTAAATTTATTGCTTAACGACGTAGTTCTAAACTGCAGTCTGCAATTGCAATTACAGTTGCAATATAACGATTTTAGAGGTCTCTGCGACTGCAATCACAGTTGCGTTGAGAAATTTACTGCAATATTAAGGTTCACAATTTAACCGCAAACACAATTTTTAACCATATGAACAACTTTATGAATCTAACTCCACTATGTGAGTCCTAACGCATTCATAAAAAACCGTTATCATAGTGAAAGTATATCATGTTACCTTCGTTAAGCGCATCAATAACTTCTGCTGTTGTCACATTCAGAGCGCGTAAAAGAATTGATAAATTTTGTGCTTTCTTAGGGTCAATAATCTGAATATAATGAACTGAAGTATCTACACAAGGTGAATCTTTTCTCCGTTCATTTTTGTTCTGGTTGGTGCATCCAAATAAAGACTCCATCATTTCTTCATTGAACCTGATAAGTAGTCATAAAGGTCAGGGAAATCTTATAAGTATCATATAAGTGCTTATTTTTTTTTTTTTGCAGCAGCAAAAGAAAGATCATATAAGTGCTTATATATAAGCTATTTCTATTACAAAAGATAAAATAAAGTCTAACCGTTTTCATATGAACTATAAGTTTTTAAAATGAGCTATCCTAGAGAACTTATGGACATGCCGTATGTTTTTTTATAAGCTCTTTCGAAAAATTTCACAAGTGCTTATGCCATTAGATAAGCTTAAATAAGTCATCCAAACATGGCAAAGAGTAAGTGTTCTTACACAAATGACCCTGCATTGATCTCATGCCACACCATTGATTGATCAGGTTTAGCATTAACCTTGTCCCAGAAAAATGGCTTTAGTTTAGGCTTTGGAGCATCACCTTCATTAGAATTTCCATCTTTTGCTGGTGCAAGAGGTGTACCTTTGTTTTTACCAGCCATTGGTTTCGGAGGAGCAGGTGGTGGATGACCAGCTTTCGGAGGTGGTGGAGGACGAGGAGCAATAGGAGGTGCCCGTGGTGGAGGAGGTGGAGGCGGACCAGGAGGCGGAGGGGCTGGTTTTCGAGAAGAAGTTTCTGTTACTTGTTGTCCCATATCTTGTACTGTTGCTATAGTTGTTTTTTCGACTAGTGAAGAATCGTTATTATCTCCAGCCTTCATCGGCAAATTTGTAACATTAGACGGATTCGTTCCTTTGTTAATACCAGATTCTTCTTTATTATTAATACTTCCCAATCGAACAACCTTCTGCGCACCTGAAGTTATAGGAAGAAAACAAGGAATCACATTAAAGGACCTAGTGTATTACTTCACCGTTATATACACTATCGAGTAAATAGTCACTTCGATCCCTAAATATATGAGACATTGTAACTGTAGTTCCCAAATGTTTCGTAATTATAACCATTGAGATTTTCCGGCATGTTTTGAATTTATATATATCAATTTAGGGACTAACTAGACACTTAAAAAGCATGAACATATACAAACATACCTCCAGGAAAATCATTTGAGGTTAATACGAGCAAAGGCCCGTCATCTTTGTTAGCTTTACTCTTTCTGGACTCGCGATAGCAAAGGGACAGTCCGATCAAGATTATGATTCCTGACACAGCAGCAGCTAAAGTCATTGCTTTCTTTCTTCTTTCCTCATTGTTAACAGGAGGTGAAGGAGTTGGAGCATCTGTTATAGGTTTGAAAATACGAGAAGGATCAATATTTTTACTCGGGGGAGGTGGAGACTGAACAAAACTATCTGGAGGTAAGGGTAAATATTTAAATCCGGTATTAGGAACAGGTGTTGGTGAAGGTGAAGAAGCACTTGCTAGTACTGAAATATGAATTGGTGCTACCAATTCATGATCATGTGTCGGTGATGGTGAAGACGAAGAAGCACTTGCTGGTGTTGAAACATGAATATGTGCTACTAATTTATGCTCAGGGGATGGACTATTAGCACTAGGACTCGGCGACATTGATGATATAGGTGATATATGATTATGTGGTGATTCGGAAATTGAACTTGTTATGTGATGATGATGACGATGATCGGTTTTTAAAGCTATGGTTGATTTAGAATGTTTTCTAAGTAAGTATCTTGAACTAGTTTTTACTTCAGAAACAGGAGCAGGAGAAACAGCACTTGTTCTTATGCAGTTCAGAACTTGTTTTTTCATATGTAGAGGTAATGATTTTGTTGCTTTGTGAATGTTGTTTTCTATTGAAAGAATAGATCTCATGTCATTGCTTTCTTCCACATCATTGTTCCTCTCTATCAATTCTTTCATGCAATGTTTCCACACTTTCTCTTCCTGCATCAACCAAATGAGAGAGGATAGTACCATTCAATATACCTCAAAAGAATGAGTAATTTGTCTCATGATATGAAGCATCAATACAGATACTTGATACAATACAGACACTGACACAAAAACGACAATAATAATTTGAGAAAATAGAAATTATTGTATGTAATCATTGACGGGTGTACTGTCATACAGATGGCGAACACCAACAAATGTCGTTGTATCAGACACACCTTCAATATAAAGTGTCTGTGCTATATTCCACAAGTCTATGGAATCATATATTCCATAATACATGCTAGGCATCACATAAACATGTGAGAGGTACATTGAGTCAGTTCAATATACTTATAAGATTTATACAATAGATAATGTACTGCATCATAGACAAAAACACATAATTATCAACCAAACTTGGTGTTTGCAGTCCACAAGTCATAGCGCAACTGACAAAAAAATATTAAAATTGTAAGGCGGACGTCATGACTGAGGTTCGAACCTAGACCTCCTCACTTGTGTGTGAGTTTATAATGATTTTGTCATTTCGTCTACTTACAAAAAAAATAAAATTCGTGTTTGCACTAGACAATTAGCCGAAAACTTAGAAAACCGAACATAGGAATATAATAACATGATCAAATTCAGAACCATATTTATAAATAGAATAGATACCTGTTTTCCATGAATATGAAGGAAAGATGATAAAAGTTGATGATCATCTTTATAAAGGTCATCTTCCTTCTTCCCCTCAGAGCCCCCTTGAGCCAAAGCACAAAGGAGGATGACATAAATAACCGCGCAACCGCGGATTCTTGTCACTTCCATTCCTTCCAAATTTTAATTCACCAACCCAACCGAATAATTCCTTGTTCATATCTCATTGAACTCTATCAATTCCTTCCTTCCAATTGCCAAAAAACCCTTTAGCTAATTCCAAATAAATATGTGTACAATATTCAATCTTTTCTAAAATCCCACGAAAATCGAAAATTCCACGGGATCTTAGAAACTCAATATTCTTGTTGTAATAATGTTGTTACAATAATATTGAATAGGAAGAAAAAAGTCACAACAATGGATGAATATTTGATAAAATTATATAAATATAAATGTAACACAAAAAATGTTACGTTCCAAAAGAAAGAAACCAATGCATGCAAAGGTATATTTTCCTTAACAAAACAAAGGTTCAATCTATCTATAATTTTGAGGGTTTAATTAATATTTTTGTTGAAATGATTGAGTTTTGTGCAAGATATGAAAGTTTGTATGATGTGCTGGGTTTGGGAGGGAAGGGGACTCCAGAGGAAAGAGAAAAACAACGATGCATTGAAAGTTTTAAAGTGTCCTAAAACGGACGTACGTAGGGAGGATATTGTGGGACAAACCTTACATGATGTCATGTCTTTTTGGTTTAATATGGCACTTACACCTAACTTAATTGGCAAGTTCTATGGTACATTAGACAATTTCTAATGCACCGGTACATGGTTATCAAATTAATAAATAAAATGAATATTTTTTTAAGAGAAATTATTTTTCTATCATTAAAAACATTATAATAATCAAATATCATTAACCAAAGTTGTCAAAAATATAAATTTTAATATTTTTTAAATTTTTATTCTTCATAATAGTCAATATTCAATTTTTTATTGAAAAAATGTTAAAATATTAGTGTAATCCATTATAAACAATAAAATTGTATTTTTCCTTGTGCTATTATTATTTCTAAAATACAATAATTAACTAATAATATTTTTAATTCATAAAAATAATCGTTAATTTATTAATTTGCGATGTCATGTACCAGTACACTTGAATTATTCAAGTGTACCGTAGAAGCTCCCAACTTAATTTATTTCTTGTGTTGTATATAAAAATAAAGGATTGGATAATACAACATAACCACATCACGCGGTTGCTGTTTACAACCGTTCGATCTAAAATTGATAGTCAAGATTGTTTGCAATTGATTTTACAGTTGTGCGATCTGAACTTTCTAATTAAAATAAAAAATTCATATCTAAAACAACGTTCTATTTTTAGGGTCCGTTTGGTTCGAAGTTTTTGGAGGGAAGGGGAGGGGAGGTGAGGGAATATTTTAAATTTTGGAGAAGTAATTTACTTTTTTACTCTTAACCTTATAAACTCAAAATAAGGATTAAATTATAATGGATATATTACGTCAAAAAAAATAATTTAATAGATATATAACAAAAAAAAAATCTAATGAGTAGAAAACCTAAATTTTTTTTGTTGTAAAAAAAAAATAAAACCTAGAATTTTAATATTCCAACAAGGATAATTTTGAATTTTAATAAAAAAATGAGGGTAATTTTGTTAACATAATAAATTCCTCCCCCCACCTCCCCTCCTTCTCAATTGAACCAAACAGACCCTTAGGGTCCGTTTGGTTCGAAGTTTTTGAAGGGGAGGGGAGGTGAGAGAATATTTTAAATTTTGGAGAAGTAATTTACTTTTTTACTCTTAACCTTGTAAACTCAAAATAAGGATTAAATTATAATGGATATATTACGTCAAAAAAAAATTTAATGGATATATAACAAAAAAAAAATCTAATGAGTAGAAAACCTAAATTTTTTTTGTTGTAAAAAAAAAATAAAACCTAGAATTTTAATATTCCAACAAGGATAATTTTGAATTTTAATAAAAAAATGAGGGTAATTTTGTCAACATAATAAATCCCTCCCCTCACCTCCCCTCCCCTCCTTCTCAATTGAACCAAACAGACCCTTAGAGCAGCGAATTCAGAGTCCATAAATATATAACAACTCATCTATTGTCTAACTTATGGCTATGGATAGAAATATGTTACACCAACTATCACAATGGCATAGTAGGTTAAACTAAACTTCTTTTGATGGGAGATATTCTAACCATTTTCTTAAATATGTTTTGCGCGTTATAAAATTTGAACCTATTTTTATGGATTAAAATCCGAATGGCAAAAATACATATTTTATCTTTTCGAATTTTACAATCATTGAGAACCAAAAAAATTAGAAGGAAAAAAAAAACATAAAAAATTGAAACAATGATAACATAAATATTTTAATAAAAAATAGACTTACATATATAAAATGTATTCAATTCCCTAGTACATTTTAACTAATTTTTAATGAAATCTATTGCATCATTATCGACAAGACTCTTATGAATTTCAACTTTGTCATCATTAAAAATCTTCTCATCATCTTCAAATTTATGATCTTTCACAGACTATCTCATCATTGTAAATATACTTGCACCTCTATTGGTATTATAGGTTTTTTGAGTGAGTTCTAAATGCCACATGACTACCAACTCTTTATTTTTCTTACACCAATGGTAGGACCTACGAAGGTCTCGATACTCTAAAAATGGTAAAGTATCATGTTCGATACATATTTGATATCGATACTCGTTCGATACATCCCGATATTCGTATCGGAAAAGTATTGGTTAAATCTTTATTTTTAAATAAAAAAATAATATCCGATACGCGTCCGATACTTCCCGACACTCGTATCGAAAAAATATCGATTAAATCTTTATTTTTAAATAAAAACATAATATCCGAAACAATCTGTGTTTCCTAGTGAATGCCAAACTATTATGTTGTTACACGGGTAACTAACTTTGTCTTTTTTTGGATAGTACTGATGATGTTTTTTGCGATAGTACTAATGATGTTCTTTTTGTATAATACTTAACTTAAGATGTATAACTTAAAATGTACCGATGATCATTATTTTTTAGAACAATATTAATGAAACACAAATACTTAACTTAGTATTAATGATGTTAATATATATATATATATATATATATATATATATATATATATATATATATATATATATATATATATTTTTTCTTTTTGAATCGGCTAAATTTTATTAAAAAACAACTCCTCCACAATAAGTGAAAGGAATTGTTGAGAAACATACAACGAAAAGTAACGTGATATAACACAATTACCAAATAACAGAACGCCTAATCAACACCCCAATCCACCCGTAACCAATAGTGATTCGCCAAACCCATCAGAGAAAACCCTACCCGACCCTAAGAGACACCACTAGACACTAACTTCCGAACTCGAATTAAAATTACTCGGCCCATCAGGATCCAGAAAGCAGCCCCAATGGTCGAAGGTTGAGGGACACCGGTAGGCAGCGAACCGACAGTCAACACCTAATGCAGTAGAGTTCGACCTGATACCAGAGACCTGCAAATCTCAACAGATTTGAACACCCCTCAGCGACTCAAAAGAGTCCTGCAAATCTCACCAGATTTGAAAATGGTCAGAGACTCTCGTATCAGGGAGAATCCACTCACACTCGACATTAGCCATCCCACACCAAGACGTCCTGGAGGTACGATAAAACGACAACAACATCCGTCAACACGGAATGTCTACATACCTCACTCTTTCGGGCGCGTCAGAACAAAAAACCAAGACCATCACACACACCGACGGCGCCAGATCCAACACCGCCATGTTCACCTGATCCGTCACCCGCACACCAACACACTAAATCCAACACCAAAACGGCGCCGGAAACACCCTCCAACACAGATCCATCACCATCTCCATCTCCGACGACACCGACACCGGAGCAGCACTACCAACGCCGGTTTCCAAAACGAGCAACCTCACCACAACACAAGGCAGCCTGTGGAGAGACTCACCAAAACCTCAGCCCATAGAAAAACGAAATCACCCACGAGACACACCAAAAACCGGCCATAAAAACCCCAGATCCACCACCACAAAACAGCCAAAACAACAAAACCACCGTGAACGAAATCACCCACGAGACACACCAAAAACCGGCCATAAAAACCCCAGATCCACCACCACAAAACAGCCAAAACAACAAAACCACCGTGAACCAAGAAACCACCGAAGAAAACCAAAGGAAAACGACAGCGGAGGAGATAAAACACGTCGGAAAAAGTGACGGCCGCCGGAAAGGAAAAGGGTTTGTACCGAACGGGAGAGACGGTGGTGCGGCCGTGAAAGGCTAAGCACCACCGGAACTAGAGTCTACATCTTGAAGATGAAGTTTGGATTGAAGGGGGAAGGGTTTTGGTGGTAGTCGAAGCTTTCTTACTTTAGAGAGAGGTGAGAGCTTTCTTTAGAGGTGAGAGAAAAAAGAGAGATTATTTTTGATGTTAATATATTATAATTAGTATTTTTTTTGTCTTTGACACTGTTCTGAAGTCACCATGGTGTCCTACTATATAATAGGTTGTTAAGTATTTAGGCTTGTCTCAAAATTCTAGTATAAGAATGGATGCTTTATGCTTTTAATTGGTCAGCTGCAAGACCTATATAATTGTCTGTTATTGCTACAAGATAGACTTCTTGAAGAGGCTTGATGTCATGACTATTATATATTTTTTGAGCTATTATATGTCTTTAGTTAGGACTGAGGAGACCTTGTATGTTCAGCCTTAAACTGTTTTGCTCTTGTACAAGCTTATTGGCTTGTTTGTACTCCTTGTACAATGAACTATTGACGTTTATAATAACAATAATAATTTGTTTGTCTTCCAAAAAAAAACTATCATTATTAATATTATTGATTTTAGTCATGTTTATATATCGTGCATTTATATAATTAATTTTTAAATAACGTATCCGTATCGGGGCTTCATAGAGTAGGACTCATTAGAATATGCAATGAGCTCCACAACTTATTCATATATTAATATCTTAAAATAAAAGCAAGGTACTCTTCTTTAGGAGAGAGGATTTCCTTAATTAAAATTCCATTGAAGAGAGAACACAGGAAATCTCAACCCTTAAAACTCAATTTTTTCATATTTTTTAATTTCTTAAATTTTGAATCAAAGGTCAATATTTCACTTCATCCCTCAAGTAATGGAGAGGATCCACTCTCTTTCTTTAGCAAATTTTCTTTGCCACTTTTACTGTAACAAAATTGTAGTATTTTATTTTGAAGGAGACAAGGACTCGTTGATGCAACCGTCCTACAACAAATTTGCCACATCAGCCATCTCCAACAATAGAACATGTGAAAGACTCACTTTTGATGTTGATGAACTCTCAACCAACTTCTGTAGAAGTTTCTCTTAGGTCATGGTTGAATTATTTTATTTTTGAGCTTATGTAAAACAGCTTATGCTAATAAATATGGACTAATAGATCTTTACCCCTTGCAAAGTAGGCGAATTTTGCTTTACCCCCTGTAATTATTATTTTTTGAGATTATCCCCCTGCAATTTTTTTTTTTTTTGATTTACCCCCTTGGATGCACTTTATAAATCCGTTATTTTGTTCAACCGATTTAAAAAGTGTTGTTTTTTAAACCGGTTATTCTATTTTTTTGCCTGCCACGTCAGCAAAAGAGGGTAAATCAAAAAAATAAATTTTGCAAGGGGGTAATCTCAAAAAAAGAAATTACAGGGGGTAACGCAAAACTCGCCTACTTTGCAGGGGGTAAAAGCCTATTAACCCATAAATTTTTATGTATTATTATAAGTCTGCCAAGATAGTTTATGAGAAAATAGCTTATAAAAATACAGTTTTCATTAGTGAGAATTATAAATTAATATAAAACCTTATTTATTCACAAAAACTATTTTACATAAATTAAAAAAGGGTTAATAGGCTTTTACCCCCTGCAAAGTTGAAGAATTTTGCATTACCCCCTTGGAATTTTTTTCTTTGAGATTACCCCCTTGCAAAATTTATTTTTTTGATTTACCCCCCTTTGGTTGACGTGGCAGAAAAAAAACATAATAACCGATTTAAAAACAATACTTTTTAAATCGGTTGAACAAAATAACCGATTTAAAAAGTGCATCCAAGGGGGTAAATAAAAAAAATAAATTTTGCAGGGGGGTAATCTCAAAGAAAAAAATTCCAGGGGGTAACGCAAAATTCACCTACTTTGCAGGGGGGTAAAGACCTATTAACCCATTAAAAAATAAACTAATTCAAACATACCCAACTTAGGTTCATTATACTTGCACATTTCTAGCAAAATATTTAAATTCTTAGGTTCACATGGCCTTCAAATTACAATTGGTTCTTGTATTGGGCGAGTACCCAATTTGGGCCCGACCCACTCCATAGGGCGAAAGGCCTAATATGTTGGTGGACTAAGTCACACCTAGGCGGATAGCTCCATGATTATAGGAGCACATGATATTACTATGTCGATGGACTAAGTCACACCTAGGCGGATAACTCCATGATTATAGGAGCACATGATATTACTATGTCGGTGGACTAAGTCACACCTAGGCGGATAGCTCCATGATTATAGGAGCACATGATATTACTATGAGGGTGGACTAAGTCATACCTAGGTGGACAACTCCATCATTATAGAGCTAGCAGTATTGGGCTAGTACCAGATAACGAGTGGCTAGCACCACGTGGCTAGTGGCTAGCAACGACCAGGACGAATACCACGGGCTAGTCACACGTGTTTGACTGAGCTAGTAGGACCTGCCAATTACCACGGGCTAGCCCCACATGTTTGACTGGGCTAGCCGAATGTGTTTGACTAGGCTAGTAGGACCTGCCAATTGCCACGGGCTAGCCCCACGTGGTTCCACTACTTCCTCCTTTTCCTCAACCACTCCCCCAAACACTTTGGGATAAATATAAGGAGGTTAACCATATGGAAAAGGGACTTCTTCCTCTAGAGGAACACGCGCCTCCCGCCTACGGCGTGATCTCAATCGCTTGGATAATAAGGAGCACATTTTCCCTCCTCCTAAGGGATATGACCAAAAGGTGTCAGCCACTAGTCCGCCCTTGCAGGACTCCTGTACAAAGGAGCTCCATATGATACCAGAGAAGAACGAAAGTTCTTGACCTAGCATACAAGCAAAGCCTAGCTCAGCAACATTGTTGGCTGGAAAATCATACTCAGCTAACTCATCACGATTAGCTCTAATCGCCAGTCCAAGAAGAGAACTATGTCGCTCTGATTCCCATCAAACCAGAGGGATACGTAAGACCAGGAACAATCCTGTCGAGCCCAACCATAAAATATAACCGGCTCAATCACATGAATATTAGCAAGAACAGTTCTTATCATGAAGCTTGAATGCTTCTCATCACAAATGCTTCTTATCATGGAGCTTCGGTTTTTGTTTTGACTTGTTAGGAGTATGTTTGGGTGGGTTGTGATGTTGTATTTGGTAGTTTGTTTGGTGCCTTTTCTCTTCTTTGTGTATGTCTTATACTCAAAGATGTTCTATTAATAATATTTGGCTGTTTCAAAAAAAAAATTATCTTTGTGATCTATCACACATAAAGAAGAAACATGTTAAATAACAAAACACATAAGAACCATATAACGATTGATTATTAATTACTATGTTATTAAGTTTATTATCATCAAAACAATATTTTCCTCAACAAATGCAATGTGGGTGCAACTGTTGTTGGGAAAATATAGAAATGTGATTGTGTCGAACACATGTTTGCAATTAGTTTGACAAATTTCCTAAACCAAATCTCTCCACGCCCATTTTTTTTTTCTTGTTATTTTTTTTGTGCTGGAAATATCTCCTATACAATAATTATAATTTCATGTGTAAATGTAAATCATACATGGGACAAAAGTTTGTCAATGCTTAATTATTTCTAAATTAAGAAAACACTTATCTTATTAAAAGTGGTATTTATAATCTAATATCTATTTAATAATAAACTTTTAAATATTTAATTTTTTTTTCATTTATTATTATTTTAATTTCAATATTTGTTATTTTTCATTTTTTGCCCCTATCTATAATAAAAGGTTTCTCTTGCCTGAATCTAAAATAAAAGGTTAGAGATTAATTTTTTTTTTTAAATTTGACCTTATTGATTGAGCTATCTAAAGGGGTAAGTTGATTACCTACGACACGTTTAATAAGAGCATCCACAATGGAGCTACCCATTTTTGAGTACTTAACCGGGTCTCACGTGTACACATCACTAATTTTTAATTTTTTAATAATAGTACTTAATAAGTACTCAACCCCTCCAATCCAGCATCTCTTAAAAATATTTAAATATGTCCCACTAATAACTCTACATCTCAATAATAACACTACATTAATATAAATAGGTCCCACAAACACATATAGGTACCAATGCTTAAATAAGAAGTAGTACCTATTAAGTACTCAAATATGCTTTGCTCCAATGGTAGTACTTAATAAGTACCGATTCTTATAAGAATAAGTACTACCATTGGAGATGGTCTAATTACTCTAATTCTATTTTTGTTGAAGATCTATAAGTACAAATATTTTTTTGACAATTAAACAAAACATAGAACTTTTACAACATAAATTGATCAATAATTATGTTTTAGAGAAATAATAAGGCTGAAATTAATAAGTTTGTTTATTTGATGATCTTATTTGTTTCCTTGTTTCTTGTTGTAACTGATGTTAGTGGTAAATAATTTTCATATCCTTTTGAATGTTGTTATTTATCTTATTCAAAATATTTCAACCCTTATATAATAAAATTTGTTTCTTAATTTATATTTTGTTTTTTATATCACAGCAACACCAGCATTGTGGGGCAACTGTAAAGACTATGCTGATTGTAAGGACTTACCTTGTTCGGATTATTATAAACCACGATGCGTTCGTAAAACATGTTTATGTCGTCATCCTTAAATATGGATAAGTGGAGTGTCTCAGGTTCGAACCCGGCTCCTGCACATATAGTGTGATGTCCAAACCAATTGAGCTAAACTCATGGGAACGTTTATGTCGTCATTCTAAGCCATATTATTAATAATTTTGTCTTTCTCTATATGTTGTTTAAAATGTTACTGTCAATGACAATAATTATAATAGTTAATTTTATTTTCTTCCAAGCATATAATTTTGTTTTAATTTTTAACTTTCTTATTGCTAACAAAAAGGAACCCTAGTAATAAAAAAGTTTACCAAACAAAATATGACCCCAACAAGATTTTCAACATTTAATTATCCTAAAAGATCCTACATATAAAAGGACAAAAAGATTATGAATTTATGATAGATGCATACATTCCACTATGTTATCCCTTCACCCACGTCATACAAAAATTGATCCACAGAGTTATATTTGCGACTGTGATCTATAATTTGATGTAACACTTTAATCTTTCATCTTTTTTATTTTATGATATTTTAGTCGTTTCTTTAAAATATTTTATTTTTAGCTTTAAATTAATTAGTTGATGTAATCATAAAAAAAAGAAGTAGAGGGATAATGTATTAATAATTATTGGTTCGGTTCACATATATGGATTGTAGTAATTTTATCCTTTAATTTATTTTAAAGTTATTAATTCAATTATAAATGATTTATTAAAGGTGATTTTGTTTTGTCAACAATAATATACAAATTATACTTTTCGGTTATACTTTATCCAATTATTCCTACTTAATAGGATTTATGAATTTCATTGAAAACATGCTTTGGTAACCGATGTGGCTTAAGAAATAAAAGGAAGCAAATGTTTTTTAGTAGACACACATAGTCCGGAGGAGGAGAAGCCAATACTATTTTTTCTTATAAAACTGATGTCTATTATCCATAACACACTACTACTTTTATGTTTTTGTTTTTGGTATGTGTTCCTTGCTTTTAGCAAGTTGAAAAATTGCTTTCAAAATTAGTAGTGTCTGTCTGAGTTACCGACCTTGTTGACATTCTCGTGTCTTGATAGCCTCAGTATGTTTATCACCGAGAAGAACCGGTTGTACTTTGGGAGAGTTGCGCAATATTTGCGGATAATTCCTTAGTTCAGCATCGCGTCACGACACGCCTCCGGTTATGAGTTTCCAGCCATCCGCAACAACAATCTAAGGAATTATGGCTGGATACAATTACGACTATAGCGAAATAAGGACTGACACATGACGATCGAATTCTTTGTAAGTTTATATTACTTTCCTTTGAAATCATCCACAAAGGGCCAGGTACATATTTTTTAACCTTTAAACCTTGCAAGTTTTAATTTTTATGGTGAATTTGTGACCGAGTTGAATTTGTCTTAGAAATATAGTGATTATCTACTTACAATATATTAAAAGAAACTACTACTAAAATACCAAATTTGTCCAATCAAGTTTAATAATATTTCAGAGTTTATGCCCTTAAATGTAATTTTAACTTTAAACTAAAAAAAAAATACAAAACAAAAATAGGAAGAATAAAAAAAGATAAGCATAAAAGAAAAATCTCCCCTTAAAAATAGCATCTGAAACTATCTTTAAAAAAAGATATTAATCCAATATATTTAATAAAAAAAATTAATTAAAAAAATTAACGCATAAAAATAGGAACAAAATAAATATAAAAGATATGCATAAAAATAGTACTAACTTTTTTTTAATGAAAAAATAGTAACTTAAAAAATAAAAGAACATTAAAATAGAAACAAAAACATAGTGAGTCCGTTTGGATTGACTTATTATAAGTTTTAAAAGGTAGTTTATGAAAACAGGTTATAAATATAAAATTTTTGTAAGTGAAAACTTATGAATTAACATGCATGTATAAAACTTATGAAAACGGTTTTGAACGTCACAAAGATTGATAGAATCCCTCTGCGCGTGCGAGTATAACCTACCGTCACTCAATCATTATGGGGGACGACGTAGATCAAGCATGGCAACCTGTGAAGCGTAGGATCAGAGTAAACAAAGGATTTCAGATGCGAATGGATATTGCTACAGCGAAGGGAATAGATAGGGTGGAGTTTGACAATCTCACGACATTTTTCTTCTCAGATTTTCCACCTAGTTTTGGTGCTCAACCAATGTTCAATGCTTTTCATTATTATGGAGACATTAGAGAGGTGGTGATCCCAGCCAAACGCGATAGAGGAGGTCGAAGGTTCGGTTTTGCCCATTTCGCCCATGTAACGGATGCACGAAGGCTTGAGGCTGAGTTAGCTAGTTTAATTATTGGCAGAGATAAAATATCGGTTAATCTATCTCGCTATCACCGTTCTCACAACTACAGGAGGCAAGATGATTGGAAACAAGGAAGGATGGAAAGGGGGGTTAACTGCAGTATTGAAGGTCGCAAGGGAGAGGGGCATCGTCTCCGATCACTTTCCCACAAGGAAAATCGGGTGCCTAATTCTCCTAAGCAGGTGGAGAAGTCTTATGCTCAGGTGGTTAGGCAAGATCCGGTAGAGAAGCAAGGGCCAGGAGAACAACGAGTGCTTTTGTCGTACGAGGCTGAGCAGGCAGATTTGGTGCGTCTTCAAAAGGCGTTTGTTGGTGTTGTAACGCAGCCGGGTATGGCCTATAATATCCAAGATGCTTTCCATAGGCAAGGATATTTTGGGGTTAAAATTACGCCGTTGGGGTCGACCTTAACACTCTTGGAAGGTCAGGAGGAAGGAGAGGTTCAGGCACTTATGGAGGATGCTAAAGAATGGTTGGATCAGTGGTTTGTGGAGATTAGACCATGGAGTCCCTGTGATATTGATACTGAACGTACAATTTGGCTAAGAGTGTATGGTGTTCCATCTCATGCATGGAATGATAGTTTTTTCTCTCATTTAGTATCTCACGTGGGAAACTATATTAATGCGGACGAAGGTACGAAGAAGAAAATTACTATGGATGTAGCTCGTTTGATGATTCGAACTTCTAGCCAAAGAGTTGTGGATAATTTTATTGATGTAAAAGTTAATGGAAAGATTTTTCATCTCCGAGTGATAGAAGATTCTTATGGTCCGATGAGGATTATGCTCCCCCATAAGGAAAATCTTAATGGAAGAAACATCGAAGGGGAATCCGAAGACGAGGATGAGGAAGAGGATGATGAACATTTACTCGGGGAGGAAGAGATTGATGTAATGCATCACAAGGAAGGAGTGAAGGACAATGGAGTAGTGTTAACTTTGGTGGAGTATTCTAACAATGGCCCTAACAATCTCACAACGCCAGTGTTAGAAAGAAATAAGGAAGTATCTGAAGGTCTGACATCTAATTCTAATAATAATAACATGAGGGGGAGGATACGCAGAATGGGGGGTCAAATAAACCAGATAGTAAGTTTGTGGAGGCAGAGGTTAGTTCGGCCCAGGAGGGTGGAGTAGGGGTAGGGAGGAAGCAGAAGGAGGGTGTTTATAGTGATGGCCCAAGAAAGATGTATAACAAGCTGAATAGCCAAGGCCCAACAAACAAGACTTTGTTTTGTCCAGTATTTTCACCACAAGTCACTAGTGTTGCCACAAAGAAACGTGTTAACCCAATCCCTGCCAAAGTAAGAAGACAAAATCAAATTGTTCACAAGTTCAATCTACAGGTACCGACATCATCATTCACCAAGTCCACCGACCTCTCTTTTTCCCACTCAAGTCGTGTTCGGCCGGAGCTTGAGGTAGCTGGAGTTGTCAGGAATCCGGTGTCCAGTCCGCGAAAGAACCTCTCTACGGCCAATTCCTTGTCGTCGGCAGGGGCGGTTCTGTGTTGTAGTCCCATCGGTTCGACGGAAATTCGCAATTGCAACTCAAGGTTTATTGCTAATCATGAAATTGTCACTGCAAGTAAAGTGTGGAAGGGAGCTGCGGAGTTGGGTGTTGAGGGCGAAGATGAGGAGATTCAATATGTTGATCGAATTCTTTCTAATGAAAAGAGAGAAGAAGCAGCTAGAAGAAAGAGGGAGCAGCAAAATCATGTTATCCCATGAAGATAATGTCTCTGAATTTACGAGGATGGGGCGATTCGGCGAAGCGGCGTCGTTTGAGCTCAATCATTAATAAAGGTGTGTTTGATATGTGCTTATTTCAGGAAACAAAAAGAGCTTTATTTACTGATTCTATGATTCATAATCTGTGGGGACATAAGGATGTAATGTGGGTTGCGAAGGAGTCTAATGGTCTATCTGGTGGTTTACTATCTGTCTGGAACAAAGATCTTTTTACCTTTAAATATAGCTTCTCAGGTGGTGGTTTCTTAGGAGTCTGTGTTGAGTGGAATGCAGGTCTGTTATACATAGTTAATATTTATTCCCCTTGTTCGATGTCGGGGAAAAGACAACTGTGGAGTGATTTAATTGCTTTTAAATTACACAATGACCCGGGAGAATGGTGTTTAGGGGGAGATTTTATTTCAATCCTGAAGGTTGGGGAGCGTAGAGGTAAAGGGGGCGCAGTCAATTCACAAGAAAGGATCGAATTCTCTCAATTTTGCGAGGCTATGGATATCATCGACATTCTGGTGATGGGGAAGAAATTTACATGGTTCAATTTTGATGGTACTTCTATGAGTCGTTTGGACCGCTTCTTAATCTCAGAGGGGTTTGCTACTAAGGCAGGTATCTCTAATCAGTGGATTGGTGATCGTGACATCTCCGATCATTGTCTGATATGGCTGCTGAGTTCTAATTTGAATTGGGGACCGAAACCATTCAAGTTCAACAATTGCTGGGCCGATCACCCGGATTTCCTTTCTTTTGTGAAAACCACTTGGGAGGGAATTACCATTCATGGCAAAAAGGCTTTTATCTTAAAAGAAAAATTGAAGAAGCTTAAAGAAGCGCTAAAGGTGTGGAACCGGGAAGTTTTTGGCATCATCGATCTTAATATTGACCAAACAGTGAAGGATTTAAATGATTTAGAGGAGCAGCTTGTGAATGGGGATAGTGATCCAACTTGTCTTAATTCTAAGGACAAGGTCAAACAATTTTGGGAACAACTTCACGCCAAAGAAAGCCTTCTTCTGCAGAAATCTAGAACAACTTGGATTCGGGAGGGGGATTCTAATACCCGCTTTTTCCATGCTAGTATTAAAGGCCGTCGCCGTAGAAATCAAATAACGATGCTGAAGAAGGGGGAGGTATGGGTAGAAGGGGTCGAAGAGATAAAATCTTTAGTGCAGGAGCATTTTACTCAACATTTCACAGAAGAGTGGCCGAACAAACCTTTTCTACAAGGTATTGCTTTTAATTCCTTAACAGCGGAAGACAATGAGATTCTTTTAGCGGCATTCACAGAGGAAGAAGTTAGAGACACTGTATGGAGTTGTGACGGTAACAAGAGTCCTGGCCCGGATGGTTTCAACCTTAATTTCTACAAAGTATGTTGGTCGATTGTTAAGTCTGATGTTATGGCTTTCCTGAAAGAATTTCATGACAACGCTTTATTGCCAAAAGCCATGACAACATCTTTCTTAACATTGGTTCCTAAGAAAGATCATCCGCAAGATTTGTTTGATTACCGCCCCATTTGTTTGATTGGGAGTGTGTACAAAATTTTATCCAAGTTGTTGGCTAACCGGCTGAATAAGGTCCTGGGGAAGCTAATTTCTTCGTGTCAATCGGCCTTTCTACCTAATCGGCAAATTTTGGATGGGGTGGTGGTGCTCAATGAACTGATTGACTTAGCAACTAGACGGAAAGACGAATGCCTCCTTTTTAAAGTAGATTTTGAACGTGCATATGATACGGTTAGTTGGCTATTTCTGGAACGAATGATGATTAAGATGGGATTCGCGACAGGCTGGTTACAGTGGATGCGAACCTGTATTTTTGAAAGTTCGATGTCTGTCTTGGTAAATGGCAGCCCTACCAACGACTTCAAAGTGGGGAGAGGGTTACGACAAGGCGATCCGTTATCTCATTTTCTATTTCTTATAGTGGCTGAAGGATTGGCGGGGATGATGAAGAAAGCGGTCGAAATAGGAAAATTCAAAGGATACCATATCACCGACCATACACAGTTTGATATACTTCAGTTTGCGGATGATACTATTTTAATAGGTGAAGGAAGTTGGGAGAACCTATGGACTATAAAATCACTCCTCCGTGGTTTTGAATTGGTGTCGGGCCTAAAGATTAATTTCGTGAAAAGTAAACTTATTGGTCTGAATATCGCCGAAACTTTTCTTCAAGCAGGCTCATCTTTCCTATCGTGTCTATCTGATGTAGTACCTTTTAAATTCTTGGGGATCCCAGTTGGTTCGAATCCTAGAAGAAGTGTGACATGGAAACCGGTAGTGGATGCTATGTCGAAGCGCCTAAACTCATGGAGAGGCCGTCATCTTTCATATGGTGGGCGCCTTACCCTTATTGACTCGGTGTTGGCTAGCCTTCCGCTGTATTTTTTCTCATTTTTCAAGGCACCCAGTTGTGTTCTTAAATAATTAGTCAGGATTCAGCGGAATTTCTTGTTGGGTGGAGGTCTTGCTGACAAGCGGTTGTGTTGGATAAAATGGGATTTAATTTGTCTCCCTAAGGATCAAGGTGGTTTAGGGGTCAAGAATCTTTCCCTCTTCAACAAAGCTCTGTTAAGTAAATGGAATTGGCGATTTTTAACCGACGATGAAGCGGTTTGGGCAGACTTATTAAAATTCAGGTACGGTCACTTACCGACTCATTTGTTGGCTGCTAATACTACGCAGACGGTTGTTAATTCATCATTGTGGTGGAGAGATATTATTGGTCTGGCAAAGGAAAATAATGAGAACATGTTCATGTCAAACATAAGTTGTGGCGTGGGGGATGGAAAAAACATTGGGTTCTGGAAATTTAAATGGTTCGGGGACCGGCCGTTCAGCGAACTATTTCCGGATCTTTTTTCGAAGGAGGCAGATAAAGACGTTCTCATTGTCGAGAGGCTGCAAGGCAACGGCAGTGACCGTGTATGGTCCTGGAATTGGCGACAACAATTGTCAACTAGTGAGCAAACTCAGCTTGATGCTTTTAAAGTGCTATTACTTGATTTTACATTTATTCCCAACGCCGTCGACAGGTGGAGATGGATGACAGGGTCCTTGGGGCTGTTTTCTGTTCGTTCCTGCTATTCTTTGTTGTCTGAATCACAGGCGGCAGAGGAAATTGATGTAAATGTGCTGGTAGCCGTTAAAAAGCTTTGGAAAATTGATATCCCCTCAAAAGTTCTTGTCTTTGGTTGGAGATTATTGCTAGAAAAACTACCGACGCGTTCTGCCTTAAATCATAGAGGTATTTTACATCACTCTCAGGACTTGACTTGCCCCTTTTGTTCCCAACAAGTAGAGGACATTAACCACCTGTTCTTCAACTGTTTATTTAGCAAAAGTGTTTGGGAACATATTTCAAATTGGATAGGAAAACACATATTAACAGGGGCTGAATGTTGGAACAATTTTATGGAGTTTGGCAAATTAATTAGCTCAAAAAAAGGCGGTGGACGTGTTAACCGCTTGATTTGATTGGCAACTACGTGGAGTATATGGAAGCATAGAAATCAGGTAATTTTCAAAGGAGCGACGCCGGACACAACGGTTATCGTGGATGAAGTAAAATATTTCTCTTGGCTTTGGTTTTCGAGTCGATTTGGGCGTAACACTAACTCTACATTTTTTCTTTGGTGCCTAGATCCGCTGGGTTGTATCATTAGCATTCTTTAATATGCTTTCTTTTGTAAGGGATTGAGTACCCCTTGTACTCCCTTATAATAAATAATTTGTTTATCAAAAAAAAGAAAAAAAGAATTAACATGCATGAAGAAAAAACTTACGAATTAACACGGGACAATTGTTTTAATAAAAAAATTAAATCATACACGGGACAATTGCTTTAATAAAAAAAGAATTGAATAATAAATATTTATTAAAATTTATTACACAAAAATCATGCACGGGACAATTGCTTTAATCAAAAAAATATTAATTCAATAAATTTTACAAGAAAGAACACAATGACGTCACTTATATTTAAAAAAATATTTTTTCAGTCAAAAAAACTTTTAAAAATATTTTCTAACATATTTCTAAATATTTTATTCTAAATAAATTTGATACTTTAGTATAATATATTAATGTCAATCTTAAATATAAAAAAAAAAACAATGGACATGAGCTTTTACAAATAGTTTTTTTTTTAAAAAAACAGAAGAATAAATTCTCATCAATAATAAATATAAAAAAAAACACAAGACAAAATATTTATCACTAATACATAAAAGAAATTGAATAAAAAATTCATACACGGGACAATTGCTTTAATCAAAAAAATTTAATCATACACGGGACAATTACTTTAATCATAAAAGTTATTAATTTAATAAATTTTACAAAAAATTACACAATGACGTCATTTATATTTTAAAAATATTTTATAAATAAAAGTCAATAGACCCGTGCCCGTGCATATGCACGGGTCTCAAAACTAGTTATATATTATAATTGATAATTTATTTTACTGATGAGAATATAATATCTCATACTTTATCAGCTATTAGTGGTTTTTATATGAATTTATTTTCATGGCCTAAGCAAATGGGTTTTGATTAATATTGTAAAAATTTGTATACCTTTGTTGGGAAATCAGTTGGTAGAATATTATTTTAAGGTATGAAATTATTATTATTATTATTATTATTATTATTATTATTATGATTTTATCAATTGTAATAAATCTTTAGTTTCATGTTTGTGTATTTGAGATGAGTTAACGTGATGTCTGCTGCCTAGTCTTGCATAAATTCAATTAGAACTAAGGTAACCATAGTGTTTGAATCACATTAAGATATGAATTGTTTGTGAACCTTTTATGCAGTTTCGATAATTAATTGGATGTATGTTACAATTTGTTAATTTGTATATCAAGAAGAATAATGATCACTAGTTATGAGGCAGCTTTGTTAGCTTGGACTTATTTGATTTTATTTATGATCATTGCTGAGAATGGATAAAATAATTGGTTTTGTATTGAATTTATTTTATCGGCTTGAGCATATCAGTATTGATTAAAATTGTGAAAACTTGAATACTTATATATGCATTGTATTTGATCCATGTTGTATTGAAATTTCCTTTACCGATGCATTTTATTTATGATGGTTTTATTGACTATATATATATATATATATATATATAAGAGATTTGATTCTAGTGATTTGAGTTTCTATGAGAATAGGATTTAAATCATGTACCTAGGTTGATAGAACACATGTTGATACTTAAGAGATTTTGTATGAATTTCTGTGATTGCATGATTAACCGTTCTTAATCCTCTATTACTGTTGAATTGGCTTAGAGATTAGGTAATTAATGTTAATTAGAGAGTGTGACTATCAAAGAGATTTGGAGTTGCAACCTAGGTTAATCCATCTTGCATGAAATTGATTCAATACTTATGAATTTAGCTACCACACTTAGTGAGTTCATGGAAGCATAGAGGTTCAATTGTTTCTAATTCCATATTGGAAAGTTGTTTTACCGTCAATTGCATTTTAAATTTGAATCTTAAGAATTTTCCCCCAAAGTATGATTTCAATTGTTAAAAATAGCATAGTTCTATAGTTTTGTTTTAGGTTTACGCAATCCTCGTGGTTCGATCTTTTACTACTTGAGATAATTCGTGCACTTGCGAAAATCCCCACCGTATATATATATATATATATAGTCAGGATCCGTTGACACCAACTAGTTTGACACCAAATGTTACATCTCTCAATAACGTTTTAACCGATATAAATTTTATAAAATCCACCGTTGGATTGAAAGTTTATATCATATAGATCATTTATGTAAAGTTTCAGGAAAATCCAAAATCATTTGATATGCTATTGAGACACATAAAAATCAACGACATTTAAAAAAAGACGCAAACCGTTAACTTTGATGTATCTCAATAACATATCAAATGGTTTTGGATTTGTTTGAAACTTTACATAAATGATCTATATGATATAAATTTTCAATCCAACGGTGGATTTTATAAAATTTATATCGGTTAAAACGTTATTGAGAGGTGTAACATTCGGTGTCAAACTTGTTGGTGTCAACGGATCCTGACTCATCTATACTAATATATAAAGGGGATACAAATTTTTGGGATGACTTTTTTATTATTTCAATTTTACCCTTAAAAAATAACTTCCACATAAAAATAAATTTTCAGTTTTTTTTAGTAAATAATTTTTTTTTTCTTTTTAATAACTAAGCACAACTTCCAAGTTTTCAGTTTTTTTATAGTAAAAAATAAATATATTTTTTTCTTCTTAATAACTAACCACAAAAAAAAGGAGGTTACATAGTTATCAATTAACAAAGTCCAATAAAAAAGAAGATTAAATAATTATTTATATTTGCACAATACAGAATATCAATCACACACGAAAAAAAAAAATCGATTACACAAACGGGAACGGAACGTGCCCGTTTGGCGGCTAGTATATATAAATACTATATATAAATACAAATTTTTGGGATGACTTTTTCATTATTCCTATTTTACCCTTAAAAAATAACTTCCCCATAAAAATAGATTTTCAGTTTTTTTTTAGTAAATAATATTTTTTTCTTCTTAATAATTAAGCACAACTTCCACATAAAAGTAGGTTTTCACATGGTTCGAGTCCCACATAAGGCATCACTACTAATACATGTATTGTATGTCTAATACACCATTTATTCCCAATACCAGTTTGCCTTTAAAATTTTTGTTCAATAGTGTTTCAAAATTCTTGATTTTGAACATCTCTCTCTATAAATACAAAAGTATTTGATTCAATTAAGATCATACTCTTCTTTCCAATTCAATAAAAAATTGTTTTGAGATAACGTCAAATGCATATATACAATGATGACAGGTTAAATTCTTAGGAACAAATTTTATTTGAGTAGGGGTGGAAAAATTGATGGATCGGATGGATTTGAATTTGAATATTAATTGATGGATCAAAATAATCCATTATCAATCTATTAAAATTCATTCAAATATTCCAATCCAATTCATCCATTAAAAAGATAAAAATTTATTTAATCCATCCATTATCATATTTTCAATGGGTGGATTATCCATCCAACAAAATCAATTTAAATATTATTTTTTAATCAGATAACTTGTTCTAACTAACATAAACCACCAATGCACAAATTCTTCTCCTTTATTCCCCACTTGACAAAACTTTTCTACTTTTGCAACAAAATGTGTATTTTCTCATAAATCTTCTCCTATAACAAGTAACCCTAGCTTGCTTGGTAGGATTGAAAAGAAAAGAGAGAAATAAAAATACAGAAATCAATGAATGTATTTGGATTAATATAAGAGAGAAAAGTGAGATGTTCATATAAGATGTGTATCATAGAGTCTGTTTGGTATGACTTTGTTAGCATGTTTAAAGCTTTTTATGTTTGTTTGCAATTATTGGTGATGTTGTACTGCATTTTTTGCAGTTTTGTATTTATTCTCACCATCTATATATTTTATACTTATGGTTGAATGTTATAATATTTTCTAGCGATTAAAAAAAATATTTTTATTGGTAAAGTGTTTTGTTGTTGTTTTATGAACATTTTTTGCATGGCAAGTATTATTGTGGATAAGGAAATTGTTGCGTTACAATTAATATTTTAGGTACTCAAGAAGCAAGTCATGACTAAATGTATTGCTTGAAGCACATTGCGATATAATTTTGTATTTTATGAATTAAATAAGTTGTTGCGATATAATTTTCTTAATTTCAATTAATTTTAACATTTAAACTCATTTATAAATGCGATATAATTATTGTTTATGTTTAATGTATGGTTTTTTTGTGCGAATTACTTGAAGAAACTATATTTTGGTGCGAAATATTCAATTTTATTTCAATAATATATATATATATATATATATATATATATATATATATAAAAAATTGGTGCGAATGAGTTGTTCAATTATCTTCATAAATATGACTTGTTTAATTCGCACCAAAACTTTATTTATGTAATTATGAACTGGTGGTTCAGAAATGATAGTCTTATCTCATGTTGACAAGCTGATTGTTGAGGATTGTTGAGGGTGAAGGGTCAATTTTTGGTTCCTCTTGGAGGATAAATTGTTAGCACTTCAACGCTCAAGTCAGTATTTGAATGAGAAATAAAGAGTATTTAGTATTGCAGGCGCAAAAATTTCATACCTATGGATTGATGTACAAATGTTTATAGATAGGAGGATATTAGGATACGATTTAGGACACGACGGGGTCCCCCATGTGGGTGGGTCGGCCATGTGTTCAACACCTGTATTGTCCTTTGTAGAGGATTGTCCTTTATACTTAGGAAGCACATTTGGGATATTGGAGACTCTTCGCCTCTACTCGTGCTCTCTGTATTGGAATGTGGTCGTTTACCACATGATTATCTTTATTCCATTTCGATGGGTCTTGATGTTTGTTGGACTTTGAGCCGATCCATAACAAATTCTTGTAAGTAATTTCATGAAGAAAATACGATAAAATGAAGATAATTGAAAAATAAATAAATATAGTTTATGTTTAATGTATGGTGTTTTTTGTGCGAATTACTTGAGAATTTGATCTTTTATGTTTTGTTTCAAGTATGATTAGTTTAATGAATATCTAGAATTTATTAAATAATAATAATAATAATAATAATATTTCAAGTATTGAAATTTGTGTAAATGATACACATTTTTCATCCATTATATACAAGACAAGATTAGGTGTAAAATCGTTAAAAATAGTCTAAACAACACACAATCCACACATATTATAATTAAAAATAAGTGTAAAATTCATGTAAATAAGTATAAATAATACACATTTCACACCTCTTATAATTAAAAAATGATATAATATATCCTTTTTAACACCTATTTTATAAGCGATATAAATTTCTTGCACATATCTCATTGACTGGGTTCACACCAGACAAAATCCCGTGTGATATCTCCAAACAAATGAGTGTAAAATCTCTTTTCTACACTAGTGTGAATTCCTCAAGTTAGGTTGAGTAGATAAACTTTTCTAGAACTATTAAAGCCATGTAATTTGTTGACGATATATTATTGCAATTCAATCTTATTATTCATTTAATTATCTATGTTCTTAATGTTTTTCATAGGTAGACATATTTGATTAATGGTTTTCAAGTATTGAATGACTATTAAAACGCTTTTAAACTTGGTCTAAGATAATTATTCAGATAAAAATATTCAACTTGAATAGTGTCACCATTAGTATTTTCATAATTTTTTCAACTCATCTAATAAATTAGTTGGTGTTATTAATTGAATAGTGTAATAAGACAAGAAATTGATTATTATTATCTTAGGCTCTGCTTGGAATGAAGTAGAGCGGTGTAGAATGAAGCAAGATGGAATAAATATATCATTCCATCGTTTTGATAATTTATGATGGAGCGCCAAACAATTTAAATTTCATCCCTTATTTCCCAAATTGGATGAAATAAAATTGAGGGTAAAGTGGTGGTATGAGATGAAATCCAATTCATTCTATTCCATTCCATATATTGTTATTTTTATAATCCAAATTAAACAATGAAACATTAATCTATTCTATCCCTTCTCATTACATTCCACCAATCCAAACATAGGCTTAGAATTAATTCGTCGCGATAACAAGAATGAATTGTGATATATAATTAATGTCACACTACTAGAAATTTCGCTTTTAGCAACCGATTTAGCAACCGAAAAATTTCGGTCGCTATAGCAACCGATTTAGAGACCGATATTTTGAGCTTTAGAGTAAAAAAAAAATCGGTTGCTAAATCGGTCGCTACGTAATTTTAGCAACCAAATTAGAGACCGATATTTAGCAACCAATATTTCGGTCGCTGTAGAGACCGATTTAGAGACCGTTATTTGAGCTTCAAATTTAGAAATATTTCAGTCGCTAAATCGGTTGCTATAGAGACCGAATTGGAGACTGACAGATAGCGATAAATGATCCGACGCAAAAAAAATGTCTCATAAAAAAACCATATAGTTTAACTGAATGCAACATTTCTCTCATCATTCTTTTTTTTTTTTTTTTTTTTGATTTTGCAAAATAAAAGTTCAACTTCTACATCTGCAATTATGGTACACAGAACCACCAACCATCATCTCTATTTGAGCATGAAGAAATTTTGAAAATAGAAATTAGGGATTTCAGAACCACCAACCATCATCTCTCATCATTCTTATTCTCGCATTCTTCTTCACAATCCTTTTTCTCTCTCTACAATGTCTTCTTCTCTCACTCTTCCATCTTTTTCCCCAATCTCTCACAACGATCCCTCTCCGTTAAAACCCACAATTTCCCTAAATCTAGGGTTTTCGCCACAATCTCCACCGGATCTCAACCTTCTATCCATGAAGCTTCTTTAGCTGATTATAAAGTTTCCAATGCATTCCTCTTCCCCGGCCAGGTTTTCAATACGAAGCTGTTAAGGAGTTCATTTTGATTGAAATTGAAAGGGAAAATATTTGATTGAATTGATTTGATTGTAGGGTGCACAAGCTGTTGGAATCGGAAAAGAAGCTCAGAATGTTCCTTCTGCTGCTGTTTTGTACAAGAAGGCTAATGAGATATTAGGGTAGTTAGTTACTATTTAGTAGTTATTATGACTTTAATTTTCAACCATTTTTGCTCAATTTGTTTTAAAAAAATTGTTTTTTCTTTCATATTTACTTGTTAATTTTTATTTTCTGATTCAGGTTTGATCTTCTTGATGTATGCATTAATGGGCCAAAGGAAAAAATGAATTCAACAGTTATCAGTCAGGTATGTTTCATGGCTTTTGTTATGTTTATTATAATTGAAAATCAAGTTATAATTTGATTTGTCCTAGGTTATGTTTTATTGAGGTAGAAGGGTGGAATGGAGTGGAATGACATTAGGTGCCATTGTTTAGATTGTTTATAATATGATGGAATGGTATGGTATTAGAAGGGTATGGTACTTAACTAAGATTAAAGGGTAGGTTTATAATATAATATGATGGAATGGTATGGTACTTAACTAAGATTAAAGGGTAGGTTTATTTATGTACTGACTATTTACATTTTAAGATAGTCTATATTTAGTTATGAACAATTCCTTAGACTGTTATTACATAAAATTTGAAAGCAAGTATATTTTTATGTGCATAAATAGTAACATAGTATGCCAGAATTTTGAATACCACTTTTGAGTCATTGATTTATGCTTTTTGATCTAGTATAGATAATTTAAAACTATAAATCAATGCCCCATAATAGTGTTGTATCAGTTCATCAGTTGGTTTGTATTCAGAATAACTGCTCAAGAAAATATCAGTTTAACGATTGGAAGTTGAATAAACTGAAATCACTTCTGAATCAAGTGTAATGATTGATTTGTGCCTTTAGCTATTACATTCAACCAATTAGAAATATAATAATAACAACAGCAGCCAAGACTTTTCATATTAGGTGGGTTTGGTTTCATGGATTAATGATGTTTCAAGTTCCCTGATAGAGAGCATTTACCTCGAGATCTATGTATAGATCTTTTGTACACTAGAATGCATACATCACTCTGTTCTCCATCAAATTCTGTTGTTTATAAATGCCATAGATGTAATTTTACTATCTAATTCTCTGCTTCTTCAGCCTGCCCTGTACGTCACAAGTCTTGCTGCTGTTGAGCTACTTCGTGCACGTGAGGGAGGTGAGCAGATTTTTGATTCTGTTGATGTTACATGTTGTTTGAGCCTAGGAGAATATACTGCTCTGGCATTTGCTGGGGCTTTCAGGTGAGTTATCATGTATTTTCTATTGCTTCCCCTTTCATTGCCTCCATTTTTCATATTTTGTCCAATGTTTAAAGAAATATTTGGAAAGAGCACAATATGTAATTATGGTGCATGTGGCTCTTCTTTTACCAGTACCATATAGTCGAGTTACACCTTTTCTTTGATGATGGCAGTAGCATTAGGAAAACCAAGTGAATATATTTAAATGAACCAAGTATGGGTTTTTCTTTATGAGTCATTTAAGTTTTATAGTTTAAATGACTTTGGTCGTTACAATCTAGCTAATGATTTTATTGTTGGTAGTATATCATCCATGAGAAGTTTAGGACCCTTTGTTTTCAGCTTACCAGTTTGTAGTGTATGGTGAACGAAGAAGTATCTTTTCCCTGTGTGATTTTGCACACAAGTTACACATAATTGTCCTTTGAGTGCTTTTTTCTTGAAGTTCAATTTTCTTCTTGATTTACATGCTCCTGATTCATGTATTTTATTTGATTTGTAAGCTTTGAAGACGGACTGAAATTGGTGAAACTGAGGGGTGAAGCCATGCAGGTAATCTGTTGTACTTTGTTTTTATTTCTTTTATGACTTGCACAATTACACTAACTTCTTTGGATAGTATTTTGCATTCACATGAATAACCATTGTTTTTTTTATCCAGGATGCTTCTGATGCTGTTAAAAGTGCAATGGTTAGTGTGGTAGGATTGGACTCATAGAAGGTCCAGCAGTTGTGTGATGCAGCCAATCAGGAAGTGTCTGAATCTGAGAAGTGTCGCCAAATCGGTTGCTAAACGCAACTTTTTTAGTAGTGTACTTGATCTGTGAGGGAATTTCAGTTTCGGTGGCGAGCTTTAGTATTGCAGATGTAGATATTGCTGTAAATGCATGAAGAATAGAGATGCTAATGTTCATACACATGCTGATTTTCACTAGTGGATTTGTTACTAGTTGCAAAGTATTGAGTTGTTTGATGATGGTTTGATTGCAAACTGTATGGTGGTGGATTTGAACACTCAAAAGTCATTTGGTTGGGTCAGTAAAAGGCTAAGAAATCAAGAAATTGAAAGGAAACCAAGCTTAAAGAAATTGGAACAAGCTTGATGATCATTTTAGGATTATAAATTAGTTAGAATAAGTTCTTGAACTGAGTAGTGGATTAACTAGTCTAGTTAGTATCCATGTTAATTAGGAAATTGAAGTTTAATTGTTAGACTAGAATTTATGAGATCGTAAACAATGAGCTATACCCATTTTTCCCCCGTAAGCTCATTGATGCTACAAATATGGCTGATAATTCATTGGCCAGGTGCTGTGAATTTGGGACCAAAAAGCTTTGATTCTTCATTGGAAATGTTTCATTATTTCCACAAATTCCTTTATTTTTGCCCCTTACTTCCGCATCAGGAATACCGGCTCTTGTTTTGCTAATCAGTACTCTTGATAAAGGCAAACAAGTTCTGCATAATTGTTCTGATTCTAGTAAACTCTACCTGGTGTGTAGCTCTTTCTATTATTTCAGCTGGAAAATTCCATTTGTTTTCCATCAAAGTTCCTGAATATAAAATGTTAATCTACGAGACTATGATAACAAAGCTATACAAAGAGTTATATACAAGTTTATAATGTTTAGAAAAATCTAGAGCAACTAAAGTCATATATGATCTTATTCATTCTTTGGTAGCGTGTTGCATGCTCATTTATTTGATTATAATATTTACTTTACAGGCTATGACAGGGGAGTCAATAGTGTCAAAATGCCAAAAGGCAAAAAAGTCATTAGAGAAAATCTTAGTGCAGATTCAGGATATGGTTCCTGTTATGTTGGCTGCAGAGGTTAGTCAAGTTTATTGTATACGATACGATACGTAATTGCTGTAATTCGACAGTTTGTTCTATTTCCTTTTTCATTCAATTAGTTAAATGTGATATTGTTTCCTATATACTCTTCTCTTTCTGCAGTGGTGATAGAACTCCTAAACAGAAAGTGAAGTTAAAGGTTACCGAGGAAAAGCTACTGAACTTGATAGTGAAATATAATGGTGAATGGCCAAGATCTGAGGTAATTCTGTTTTGTGGAGTTTTAAAACAGTTTATTAAATTGTATATGTGCCACTGAATTCTGAGGTAATTTTGCTAAATATATGTCTGAACTATAGTATTTTTATTTCGATTCAAGGTAATATAGAACTGCAAAATTCATGCCAGATTCAGTTCAAGGTAATTTCTTTTCCATATTGAGTACATATTATTTTTGTGTGTTTACTTGCATTCATGTCATAAATGATAAGATGTTTCTGACAAAAGAATTCATACTGAAGTTCTGCATCATGTTGGTGTTAAAGCCTAATACTACTTTTTTTTTTACCTAAGCTACTTTATATTCTTATAATCTTATTACTTGCACTAAGTTTTTTTTTCTTTTATTTTGCACTAAGAAATTCTTAACTTACTACTCATCTTATTTATAGAATTTTAAAGAAACAAACTTTGTTTAAATTTGAATATATCAAAATAATTTTTTTTTTGTTGGAAGAGATATATATGAAAATAGAAAGAAGATTAGAAGAAACAAAATTTAGTTGAAATATTTAAACCAAATTAATTTATATTTTTTTTTACCCAATAAAATGTTAGTTTTTATTATACTTAATGTTTATCTTCTTAATGAGCTCTTATAAGTTTGTACCCATAAGAATAAGATTATCTTTTAATAAAAAAAAAAAAAAAAGGTTTCTCACAAACATAAAACACGGATCAGAAAGAAAAGGAAAACCACAAATCACTGAAAACCTTTCTCTTCCTCTACACAACAACCTACTATTTTCTTCTCTTTAGTTTGTTGTTGAAAAAGGAACTAATTCAAGCTTCTTCTTCCACTATTTTCTCACGCCGGCATCACTCCACCGTGAATCCTCCGCTTCCGGCCACTGTTCAGCCATCTACAACCTTCCTCCGGTCTCAAAGCAACTAATTGCAGCCTCCAAGAACATTATAGCAACACCAAGGTAATCAATAAAAAAACACATACGGTTTAGGGTTTTAGAATTGGGATTTTTCTTGGGTACAGGGACGGAACTAGGTATATCTATTTAGGGGCAGTCGCCACCCCTAAAGTTCATAAGTTTCTTATACATGTATACTAAGGTTATATAACCGCCCCCTAAAAGAGATAGAACCTCTAGAATTGTTTTGTCGGCAGAGGTATTGTTTGCAGGTGAAACATTATTTGAGTAATGAGTATTTATAGTAAATAATTCTATCAAGGTGCTACTTGTAACATTTATAATTAGTACAAGTAGTAATTTGAGTAAAATGAAATAATTCTCTTGCTGCATATCATTTAAATCGAAGCACTTTTATTGGTTTTGCAGCCCCCTATATCCACATTAGTTGCATTTAAATTTATTCTAAGTTTTTGGTTAGAGCTTACAATGAACCGAGACAATTCGAACATAATTATTTTTGGTTAGTTCATGAAACAAATGAGGTGAACGTGACTTGAGTCGAGAGTTTATGCGAGTTTGACTCGACTTATTTCCACTCCTATTTTTGGCGTATCAACAATTCTATTTCTTTTTATTAATTGCAGATGGTAGATAAAGCAAACGAAAGAGCTTCCAAGAATCATAAATCAAAACGTTTCAAAAGCACAAATCCACATGTGTCATCTCATGTTTGGTGTTGATACATTGGCATTTTATAGCTTAGTATTTTAGTTTGTTGTAATAGATGATGGTTGAATTGAAAGCCTTAGGGATCTGTACTTGTGACTGTGTTATAAATTGTCTCGGTTTGTAGTAGTGTTATTTGCACATGTTGTGCATAATTCACTATTTAATAAATTTTGCTTTTTAAAAAAAAAAGTTTCTTTTTTGTTTAATGATGTAAATGAAATTTGTTTGGCTTCTAGTTCTAATTTATATATTCTTTGTTTTGTTATAGACGGAAGAGAATGACACTCCCCCCGCTCCTTCAAATTTGTTTCTTCACACACACCAACATCGCAAGAATAAGACTTGGGTTGATCGAAAATCAGAACATGTCTATGTAATGAGTTCTCAACTTTAAATAATATTTCTACTTCAAGTTGATTTCATTTTATTTTACTTATTTTTAAAATATTAATTCGCCTTATATTTGTGTCAATAGGGAAAGTATAAACGTAGACGGGAAGAATTAACTCAACAAGCATCTTTAGAAGGAACTCATCCACCAAATGACATATATGTGTGGACTGAGGTTGCAGGAATAAGGAAAGGACATATATATGGTCTTGGGAGTGAATCATCTTCATTTGTAGGCCGGCGAAATTATCGTGGTTCAAGCTCTGCTTCAACTGAATGGGTGCAAAGACATGAATTTGAAGAACTGAAACTTGAAAGGGAAGAAATGAGAATTGAAAGGGAAGAAATGAGAAACGAAAGGGACGAACTACTTGGTATGGTAAAACAATTGATGAAAAAATTTAACTTTCGGCCCAAAACATATACTAGAGATCAAGTTCATGAAGATGATGTGGTTGATGATAATGATGATATGGTTGATGATAATGAGGATGTGGCTAATGGTAATGATGATATGGTTGATGAGGATGTGGCTAATGATACTGATGATTTGTCTGATGATTATAATGTCGTGTTTGATGATGAAGACTTAGAGCAAGAATGACAAATATAGTAGTGTGACTTACTTTAGTATGCAAGAATTGAAAGGAATTTATTCCATCTTTTTTGTGTGTCCGATGATACTTGCTAGATAGTGATAATTTAGTCTTGATTATGTTTTGGATTGATATTTTTCTCTAAGTATTTGATAATATTTAAACATATTATGCTTATATTGTTGTGTTCATGTCTAATTGTTTGGTGTTTACGAAATAGTTGATTAGATTTGAAAAATTGCTTTATTGAGAATGTAAATCAATAATAATAATAATAATAATAATAATAATAATAATAATAATAATAATTGTTAAAAAAAATATTAGAGACTGAAATAGAGACCGAAATTATTACAAAGTGTTTTTCAATCGGTTGCAAAATTGGTTGCAATGAGTAAAGAAAGTAATGCAAATCAGTCACAAAATCGGTTGCTATAGCGTCGGACAAAGCATCGCAAACATCGTCGCAAATTCAGTCTTTAAATCGGTTGCTATTTCGGTTGCTATTTCAGTCGCTAATTCGGTTGCTGAAATCAGTCGCTAATTCGGTTGCTATGAAATCGGTTGCTAATTTGGTTGCTACAGATCAGCGACCAAGGCGTTAGCTACTTCTTTAAATCGGTTGCTATATCGGTCGCTAATGTGATTAGCGACCGATTTTAGATTAAAATCGGTCGCCAAATCGGTTGCTAAACGCAACTTTTTTAGTAGTGTCAGGTTACCAAATCGGAATAAGGAAAAGAATCGAAATATTCTAACTATCTTTTTAATAAGTTTATTGAAACACTCAATTCTTGTGAAGACAAATTCATAAAAAAATTATTATTTAACGGCTCTTTTAGTACACTTGTTACAATTATTCACACCCAATAACTCAAATGGAAACTCCTACCTGAAAAAAAACAATAAAACATCAATTCCCACTCAAATGATAATAATCCTTAACATTCAATGCTATTAAAAAGATATAGTTTGGAAAATCCAAAGACAAAGAAAGAAAAGAAAATATAGTGGAGGCATCGTAATCTTGTTCTCATTTTATGAAGTTAGGTTTTCTATTTTCTTGTCTTTTATTTAACATCTTTAATTTTATTTTTTTGTTTATCCTCACAATATTATTATGAGAGTAGTTTTTAAATATGTTATCATAGATTTATAATTAGTATAAACTCTAAATGCGACCTCTATATGCATTTTTAAAAACATTTTCCTTAGAAAAAGAAAAAGTTGGAATTCAGTTGTTTATTCTTGTGATAAATAAATTAAGGGATCAATTGTCCAATTTAATTTTTATTCTTTTCCTTGCATAATATAATAATATACATTTCAGGTTGTAATATATATTGAAAGACTATAGAGATAAATCAAATTTTGAAATAAATTATAAAAGTACAAATCATTATGACGATCACTAGGCCCGGCTCAAAAGCAGGGCAAGCAGGTCCATAGTCCAGGGCATCAATATTTTTGGGGTCTCAATATATTTTTCTGAAGCCCATCATTTGAAATATTGCTTTAGTAGATTTGGGGAGAAAATATATTATAAACCACAATGCAGATTTGTTATGCTGTTTTGCAGAGAACATTGGTAGGAAATCAGCTTTCAAGGCCGAGCTCTGTGGTGCTATGAGAGCTATAGAATTAGCTAACTACAGAAATTGGAAGAATCTTTGGTTAGAATCAGACTCCAGTCTTGTTGTTTTGGCCTTTAAATCAATTGATTTAGTCCCTTGGGAGTTAAGCAACAGATGGAAGAATTGCCTCAAAATCACTAGTGGTATGAACTTTGTGGTTTCCCATGTTTATAGAGAAGGTAACCAATGTGCGGATGGTTTGGCCAATCTCGGTCTTTCTATTGACAGGTTCACTATCTGGAATGAGTTGCCTCAGGAGATTAGTAGCTTTTTTGTTGATAATAGATTGGGTAAGCCTAGTTTTAGGATTATTCATAGTTGATGGAGGTTTTGGTTCGGTCCCCCTCCTGCTTTTTGTAGCTCTCTCTTTTTATGATATATATACTTTTTGAGGTTGTAGCACTTTGCTACACCTTTTTGGGAAAAAAAATATTATAAACTTTCCCTTGGTCTGTTGGTTTGTGAAATTTGTGTTAACAATTTATAGTCTCCAGAGGGAGGTGAGTTTGGATCTCACCAATGACGTTTTTTAATTTTATTTTACACATGGATAATTTTAATTTAATATTATATATAGTTCATATTTTTGAATTTGTTATATATGTATCGTGAAGCTAATATGTGTTTGGATGCGCTTGCACATATTAATTGTGACATATTAGTTGTGAGTTGGATAATACATTGATGTTTTATGAGTCGTGTCTGACTCAAATTAGCCATTTAGTAGCAGCTGATACAGTTGGGATGAGTATTTTCAGACTAATTTCTTTGTAATCTTCTCGGGCTTAGATCCTCCATTTTATAAAAAAAAACATAAACTAATTGTTTCCTTTTACAAATTAATGAGTTTATAGAATTACTATATAGCTTTTAAATAGTTTTAATATTTTTTTCTTTTGAAAAAAACTACATTTTGTTAATTATTTATTTGAAAATAAGTTAATAATTTCTAAAATTTAGTTGCAATTTTTGTTAAAAACACCATCAGTTTCTTTTACACGATTAAAACACTATAATTTTTTTTATGTTATTGATATTGTTTACAATTTAAATTTATTACTCGTATGTTATTTTTAAAAAAATAATTGTATTTTTTATTTAGGGTTCATTTTTATTATTCGCCGGGACATTTAAATAGTCAGGGATGACCCAGATGATCGCATAAAATTGTATCCTAAAAGGTATAAAATTAATTAACTTACAAAAACCATCACAGCATTGCCAAATATAACGACCCCTCGCCCGTGGACAATCAGCATCAGATTTGCAAGGAAGTTTAGCTGCATTGTCATATAATATAAGAAAAAAGGAAGTCACTAAGATGTTATACATATATATATATATATATAATGGGAAATGCTTTTTGGCAAGAAAATTCAAGGAGAAGAATTGCAAGAATAAATCTCCACCCTTGATTATATCCATAACCACCCATGTTTTCCACAAAAAAAGGAAATTAAATGACATCATCTTTTAAGATTTTGCCATGTGTTGATTCTTGCATTTCTTGTGTAAAATTTTCATGCTAAATAGCAATGCTCATATATAATATATAAGATAAATTTGAAAATGGTGTGCAAAGAACATACTTTGCATATAGGTATTTACAGCGATAGAAAGAGATACGATCGAAGCATAAACAAACACAAACATGAAAATTTTAGCCATATATCTCTTATTTTGCATTTTCATAAATAAAATGTTTTTTAACGCTTTAGGAGTAAATATTTGCATGCTTTGTCAAAATCATCTCCATAAATAAAAATTTGCATGCTTTGTCAAAATTACCAAAGGGTAATCTACCTTTACACTTCACGACTTGCTTGCAAAAATTTTAGGGTTAAATATATTTTTGCTTCCTATAAATATCTCAAATTTTATTTTAAATTAGTTTTGGCTGCTCAAATATTTTCTATCATGATTTTTGGTTTCTGCTTTACGGTCAACTCATGTATATCAATCAAAATTTAATATGATTTTTTTAGTTTTTTGCGCATAAATAATTCATTTTATGTTGAAAAATTATAAATTTTTGTTGGAGAGGTTCTTATAATATTTTTTGGTCAAGAGGTTTTTATAATATTATTAAAATGAATACAAAAAACCATTTAAAAATGTGAAAATACACAAGAGTTTGATTAAAAGAAGAGACAAAAAATTAAGACTGAAAATATTTGAGGAACCAAAGGTTACTAAAATTTTTTATAGGGACTAAAAATAAAATTCAAGATATTTATAGGGAGAACAAACTTATTTAACCCAAATTTTTATTAACAAAGCATGCCAATTTTTAGCACATAGGATTTACAAGAAGTCATTTGTTAAGTTTTTTTAATGATCATCAAAGTTCATTATATTTTTATTATCAAACTTCATTATATATATTTAATTTATTTATATTTTTGTCTTTGATAGTCGACAACAATAATGTGATAAAATAATATGTTATTTTGCTACAAGAATGATAAAAAATACCAGCTGTATAAATAACGCATCAAAGAGGTGCAACATATTTTTATATAATAAAAGTACTATAAGATGAATTTTTTTGTGAAAGATTTATTTCGAAGATAGACAAATACTTGGTTAGGCACAAATATTATATATAATACATGTTATATATATATATATATGTATGAATTCAAAAAAGTAAAAGGATCAATTAAATTTAAGTGATGTAATTAAATTATTTACTATTTATTTTTTCTCATTTGTGTATGTGTGCTTAAATATATTTTATTTGGATTGTGTTTATATGTAAGTCTTTTTCTCGAAGAGAATACATGTGGAACATCCCAAATTTTGAGAATGTTAATTTGAACTTCAAAATGCCAAAAGGCAGATGATTTTAATAAAAGTATTTGTATTTGATAAATTGAACTACTTGAATTTCTAAGTAAAATAAAGGTAACTTATTTATATTTGAATAATTTTGTAAGATTTTCTAATATACAGTGCTTGAGATAACTTTTCTAATATAAATTGAACTACTACAACTTCAAACATTTTGGTTAGTTGACCTTTACACTATATTCTCTATGCGTCAATGGGCATCTACAAGTTTCTCATAGCATCTCCGGAATTTCTAAAACTAACCTAATCAATCCTTAACCTCAAAAAAGATTAAAAGTGTTTTAACATTGTGTTGAGATGTATGTCTACCTCCTCCAATTTAACATTAGAGACCAACAAACCATCTAATGTTTGTTTTGCAAGAACAATTTTCACATCATGTGGATTTATTTCAAAGCACACAAAAGATTGCACAAATGGAGTATATTAAAAGCTTTGTATAACATGGAAGACTTCATCAAATCTTTTATGGCACACGGGTTGGATTGAAAGTTTATATCGTATAGATTATCCATAATTTTTTTTTAAAGAAATTGAAAATAATTTGATATGTCATTGAGACCCATCAAATTCAACGATATTCAATAAAAATTCATAAACCGTTAATTTTGATCGATCTCATAACATATCAAACTATTTTCAATTTCTTTAAAAAAGTATGAATGATCTATATGATATAAACTTTTAATCTAACGGTGAATTTTATAAAATTCGTATTTATTATAGTAATATTCAAGATTTGTACACGATGAAAAACTTAAATACTTGTCAGTGTAGAACTCGCTGAATATTAACATATAAAAGTGTTGCATGAATGAGATATATGAAAAGTATAGATATAAAAATTGGAAAATGGAAAGTGATATGGCATAGTAGAGTGATATAATTGTTTGTAAGATATACACGTAGCTTTAGAAGTAGAAAAGACATATGAGGGGATGTAGCTCAGATGGTAGAGCGCTCGCTTAGCATGCGAGAGGTACGGGGATCGATACCCCGCATCTCCACACTTTTTGAAAAACAAATTTCTCACTTTTTTTTGTGTCTCTGTTGTTCTGTTCTTGCATGCTATGTTTTGTTCCATATTTGCTCTTATTAGCGCTTCTCATTTTTCAAACAAACTCAACATGCCCTTTGGTTCTTAAAGCCTGTGGTGATTTTTTGTTTCGTGAAACGGGTAGAAAGGTTCATGCTTTTGGTGTTGGTTGATGGGTTTGAGTTAGATATTTATGTTGGAAATTCATTCATTTCAAAATGAATATTGCGAGGTTTCTGTTTGATAAAATGCCTGTGAGAGATTTAACTTCTTGGAACATTTTGATATCAGGGTATGTCAGGAATGGTTAATCAGTGGATACTTTTTGTAGTTTTTGATGAAATGAGAACATGTAGTGTTGTTGGAGATGTGACTATTATGTCTCTATGCTTGCTCTTGTCAGTGCTTGTAGTGATCTTGTGGATTGAAGTTGGGGGAAATAAGTTTATGGTTATGTTGCTAGGAATAGTGATAATGGTAAACTGTGTAATGAGTTTTTTCTGAATTCCATGATTGATATGTACTGTAACTGTAAGTATGATTCTGTATCTGGTGCTTGGAAATTGTTTGAATGATTGCAAATGAAGGATACCGTCTCGTGGAATTCTTTGATAAATGGGCTATGTAAAGTGTGGTGGTGCTTTTAAAGTTTTGGAACTTTTCAGTTGAATGTTCAAGGGGGGTAAAATGGTTGATGAAGTGATGGTTATTTCTGTCCTTGTGCCTTGTAATCAAATCTCAGCTTTATTGTTGGGATCGTCTTTTCGTTCATATTTTGTTAGAAATGTTATGGATGGAATATTGTGGTTGGAACTGAACTGCACTTATTAGTATGTACTCTAACTGTGGAAGTTTAGTTTATGCACATCGCAGTTTTATTGAAATGTCTGAAAATAATTTGGCATCTTGGACGGTTATGGTTACAGGATGTTGAATTTATGGGAAACGAAGAGAGGCTGTATCCATTTTCTATGAAATGTTGGGTAAGGATTTACTCCAGATTAGGGCATTTTCATTTCAGTTTTATCAGCTTGTAGTCGTTCTGGATTAGTGGATGAAGGTAAAGAAAATTTCTATAAAATGACTCGAAACTACAATGTTGAGGCTTTCTACTAATTATTCATGTTTAGAAGATCTATTTGAAAGGACAGAGAAGTTGGATTAAGTGTATGAAATTATAACCATATGAAATTGAAACCTAATGAGGATGTTTGGACTGCTCTCCTTTCGGCTTGCAGATTATTATGTAGGAACAATAATTTAGCTGAGATATCAGCATAGAAGCTTTTTGAAATGAATCCGAATAGGGTGAGTGGTTATATTTGCCTTTCCCACATCTACACTGCTGAGAGACAGCGAAGGATGTTGAAAAGGTGAGAGCATTCGTGAGAAATCAGAAATTGAGGAAACTGGCAAGTTACAGTTTCTTGAGCTAAATAAGATGGTTCATCAGTTTTTTATTTGGAGATAAGTCCTACCAACAGTCAGATGATATATACGCCAAATTGAACAAGTTGAATGAGAAACTCAAGAAAGATGGTTACAAGCCTGACACAAGCTCGGTTCACGATGATGTTGAAGAAGAAATAAAGGAGAAGATGCTTTGCGATCATAGCGATAGGTTGGAACTTACTTTTGCTCTTCTTAACACTGGAATGGAGACTATAATCAGAATAACCAAGAATCTTCATGTTTGTGGAGATTGCCACAAGGTAATGAAATTTCTAAGCTTGTGAGGTGAGAGATTATTATGCGAGATAGCATGAGGTTTCACAATTTTAAAGATGCATCTTATATTTAGACAAATGGAAATGCATACTTTTTTATGCGAGATAGCCTGAGGTTTCAACAAACATTTACGCTCAAATTTTAAATGTGGTACTTGTTCCCTCTTGCATAAGGCATTTTTTATATAACTTGATAATTCATTTTAGCCATAACAATTGTTAGCATTAAGAGATTGTTTTGACTTCATATGATCAGAATATCAAATTTAAGTGATGTGGTTACACAATTATATGCTTCTGTAAGATGATGATGAAAATATGCAACACTATTCAAATAGATTTTCAATTTTTTGAGGATGGTGATGTGATGTTAACGTCTTTATAGCAGAGTCGTGTGCCTCAATAACATAGTTTATTAAATTCGCTGATAGGAAAATACACATACGAAAGTACACACAATTAGATATGTCTATAGCTTAGACATAACTACATTATTCGAATATTAGTTGCATTGCACATGTAGGTGCTTTATTCAAATCCTGAGCAGTGGATACTATTTCCAGCTGATATTTTAACCATTCTTCCCATCAAATTCGGAAGTCAACCGTCAACCTTCATGTCTGTTTCTGAATCCCATGGGAATGGCAGTATTGGCTTAGTTGCTTCACGAAGATCATCAACAGGAATATTTGGTCCTGATCGCTTTAATGGTGGTATGGCATGATTGTACTCTTGAGGATCATCACAGTGACTCTACAATTTGAGGGAATAGGGTTAGGAAGCAGCAAGGTGATTATTAAACTGAATACTAATTCAAAAATATTATCTTTCAAGTGAATGCATGGCATCTTCTCACCTGATCTGCGTGCATCTTTACCACAAATTTTTTGAATATCTCAAAATTTGATTCTTGCAATAGATCATCTGATAGACGAAGGTATGTTACTCCATACATCCGAAGTTTTGGAGGTCCGTCTTTGTTGACACCTTGTGGTCTTGCATTCAGTATGATTTGGTTATAAGCTGTGGCATCATACCTTGAAAGTGCATTTTCTCCAGCAACTTCAATGTTTTCTCTCCAACCTCCACTCAATACCTGTGCATACGTTCATGTTTCGCAATTTAATAACCACTTCTATGCAACATTTTACATTTGATATGTAGGCCATGTCTGAATAAAGAACTTAATTAAGCTGACACTTATAATATAAGAGTTTATCATATAAGTGCTTATGTATAAGCTTTTTTAATAACAAAAGACAATTAAGGCAAACTGATTTTATATAAGCTCTAAACTATTTTCACATGCTATTCTAAAGAGCTTATGGAAATAATCTGGCAGCAACTTAGGGACATTTCATAAGTTGTTTTCATAAGCTCCCTCAAGTGTTTATGTCAGTAGATAATTTCTGAGAAGTCAATCCAATCAGACCCTTGATATGTAGATCAAGCAATGCATGAAACTAAAGAAAGTTGTAATGAATTACCTGCTGAACAAGTTCCTGTGGTGCACTTTGTGCATCAGAGCTTTGTTCCGAGTCTCTCATCTCAAGACATGTAAAGTTCAAAATACCATGATGACGAGACACCATTTTTGCAATGGGACGGTATCCGTCTCTATCATCAAGATTGTAATATCCAGCAGTAAGTTCAGCAGCATGATTCTGAGCTTTGTACCACCAGTGAATTCCAGAGACCTTTATCATAGTAAGCGGTTAATTATTTTGCATGATATGGAGGTAAATTATCTATAATTAATTGCGGTGTTATGAAATTTACTTTGATTGCTAATTTGACTTTACATCCCAGGAAAGCTTTATTGGCTTCATCAAGGATTTGATCACCATGATTCAGCAATTGGTTAGAATACCAAGTTAAGAAGAATTTCCCTTTCTCAGTAAGGTATGTGCCATTTGTTTTGAAGAATTCAGTAGATTCTGGTATGTCGTTGTACGTGCCAGCATCATCTGGTAGTTCCCATTCAGAATGGCCAGCCTTTGCTGCAGCCGCTTTGAAATCAGCCTTCAAGTATTTGTCATAGCACTGCATAATTTCATTTTTACTTTTAGTACTAAAATGAAATTGCAGTTTGTGTGTGAATTATTTATCTATAAATGAAGCCAAAATCACCTGAAACTCTCCGATTCCAGGAAATACCCATCCTTGATTTTGTGGATAAGACGGGTATCTGAGTTCTCCTGCTGGTCCAAGGCCAACTTCAATGTCTATAATTAGCTCTGACTTTAAAAATTCTGACATGTTTTCTCTGAAACTCTTCATGTAATCACTGTATATCTGTGTAAAATGTAGGAAGTTCAAACTTGCTATAGTAAGTAGTAACCATGCTAGTTTTGACAGCACAAAAATTGTGTTTTTTAAGATTTTGAGTGGTGGAACAAGTTCCTCCCATTTTGTAGACGTGCATTTATTCAAGCAAAATTTACAAATGATGCATTGATCATAAGCACGGACACTCTTTAAATTAGGCATGTACCTGTGTCGGACACGCGTCGGTGTTCGTGTCTGGTGTTTGTGTCTGTGCAGATAATTATAATTTCAAAGTTCAACTCACCTCAATGGCTGTTCTTCCATGAAAGATGGGTTTGTTATCTACACCAACAGTGAGATATTCCTTGTCCCTAGTTCCGGAACGGTTGGTGTAGAAGATATCCGGATCTGATTCTCCAATGTCAAGTACCCACTGTGGAATTGGGATGGTAACAACATCCCCTACATTTCCACCACATTGATGGAATGACATAATAGCTTGCAGTTTCAAACCACATTCTTGAACAAGTTGAAACAAGCTCTTGTAAGCACTCCAATCATACTCCTTAGGTCCTTTCTGTTCAATGATCCCCCACCAGACATCAACCATAACACCGTCGACGCCTGCTGCTCGTAGCTGCACCAGTTGTTCCTTAAGTCCATCTGGGTCTTCAAAGACATTATTAACATTAATAACTCCAAGCTACAAAGAAAAACAATGAAACATGTTAATATTATTAGTCAACAAACACATATTTTGAGCTAGTTATTATTTATATTGAAAAGCTTGAAGTGTGGTAGCTTAGAAACACACTAGTTGATGTATACGTATGATAACTTACTGGGAGCATGACATAAACAGGAACATAATTTAGCAACATGTTTTTGTTAGAAGTGGCCATCTTGATGTTTGCAAGTTTGTGTTTGATGCTTTGATGCTGTTTTTAAAATCCAAGTGATGACCTAATCTATTTAAAGTCTGGTTCGGCCTACTCCTTTACTAAAAAGTTGGGTTCGGAGTTCGGACTCTGTACAAACGTCAGCCTATGTTCCATGTTTGGAGCCACCATAATTGATTCTAGAAGTGTAAATTTATTTTAATATGTTTGGTTGCTCTCATATAATTGATTTTGTCTCAGAGATCAACTATTGTAGGATATTCACATAGTTTCATGCAATAATTGATTTTGGTCGTTGATTTAAGATCAAATAGTTTAAATTTCAACTAAATTTTATAAAATAAATCGATCACAATCATTCATTTTAATCGAACGGTTGACCGCTGTAATTGCGTGAAGTAGCTACGGTGGGAGGTACTATCCCCTCTATTAGAAGGGGGATAGAAGCTTGGTAGAAGTTGCTGATTGCTTTGATGGGAAATTTTTTTTTCTACCCCTACAATTATCACTTTACCCCAACATTTACATGTGAAATGACTAAAATGCCCTCATATATAATGTAAAACAGTAGAAAAAAATTCATTTTCACTCATTTGGTAAAAGAAGTGTACCGGTGTAGAGAGAAAAGCGAAAAAGTAAGTTTACCGGTCCACTTTCGTCCAAGTAGACCGGTTTGAAATATAGGTACCGGTACACTTGTTCAAAAGTGTACCGGTATGAATATTCATAAAACTGAATACCGGTACACTTGTTCAAAAGTGTACCGGTATTAATATTCATACCGGTACACTTTTGAACAAGTGTACCGGTATGAATATTCATACCGGTGCACTTGTGAACGAGTGTACCGGTATGCAATTTTATGAATATTCATACCGGTACACTTTTGAAAAAGTGTACCGGTACAGTTGTAGCAATTTTCCCTAGCAATTTTTTTTTCCTAGCTAAAATGTTCTTTTTTTTAGCAGATTTTTTTTATAGTTAATTAATAATAATTAACTTTATTTTTTCAGTGGTGCGTACCCGAGGACGAGATGGTAGAATTATTCACCGACAGCCGAACCGGGAAGATAATCGTGACCGTCAGGAGCAGCAGCCAGTGGGATGGCCTGGTGGACCGATTGATGTTAGTCTGCTGACACGATACGAACATCACGTGTCGCGTTATATATGGCTTGGTCAGGTAACCAATTGTTTGTTTTATTGTTATTTATTAAGTTATATCGTTGAGCTATCATATATACCTGAATATAAATTAGATGATTTATATAGCATTTGAACAATTTTAGTGTTGACATATTATTGATAATGTTTTCTTTTAAATATATGTAAGAACGCCTTGACAGAGAAAAACCAGGATTAAGGATAGCATCTTTAGGAGATAAGTTGAGTAGCTGGGTTCCTGATCAACATCCACTTTTTAAATACAGTTGTTATTGTTATCGTTGTTTTTATAGAAAAATACGTATCTATTTAAAAATACACTGTTTAATTTTATCAAACCGGTACACTTTTAAAAAGTGTACCGGTATAGATGGAAAAATTGTTGTATACCGGTCCACTTTTAAAAAGTGTACCGATAAAGTAATATTTGTTTTCAACTGTACAAACATACGGGTACACTTTTAAACAAGTGTACCGGTAACGTAAAAAAAAAAATTTCCCAGAAAATACATACCGGTACACTTGGGAAAAGTGTACCGGTGGAAATTACAAACCGGTCTACTTATGTACTTACCAGTACAGTTTTTCGGTGGGTGAACAGTGTACCGGACCAGTTATAATAAGACAAAAAACAAAATAATAAAATATATTAAAGTTAAACAAGGGTAAAATGGAAATATTTAAAAAAATGTTGGGGTGAAGTGATAATTGTAGGGGTAGAAAAAAAAATTTCCGCTTTGATGTCACGCATGATATGAGTTCGTGGGGCCTTCTTGTAAAGGAATAGAAAATAAATTTAAAAAATTAGTACTAGAAGAAATAACCTGTTACAAGATACATACAAAGAAAGTGTAATAAATGCTTTTACATATTTGTAAGGAGATATCTTTTCATCGAATGTTGTCTGTAGCATATACTCTCTCCGTCCTATAATGTAAATAAAATAAAAAATAAATCACATTTATTAAGAAAAGTGAAATGTGATAATTTAAAGTATGACTTTTTGTGTTTTTCTTGAAATAAGTTTCATAGGAATATGTAAAAAGAAATTTTATTGGTTATTGATTATGAGAAAAAGAAGAGAGAGAATATATTAAATGCAATTTGTATTAAATTTTATGAAAGTAAGTAAAAGTGAATCTTAAAAATAATGAAAATGAGTTGTTTTTGCTTACGATTTGTGACAAAAAAAAGTGATCTTTTTTGCTTATAATATGAGAAGGTGGGAATATGTACACAAACACAACACACTATTGGATTCAATATAAATATAAAGACTAAAGAAATATAAAAATATGACATGACGGGTACGTACCACCATAAATTAAATATTTCTTTTTAAAAATATAAATTTAATTTAATATAAATTTATAAGCTAGGCTCGGATACAAATGATTTGTTTAATATCTGGTTTGGAGAATTCCAAAAAAAAAAAAAAAAATTATCTTGATGGAGATACTTTGACTTATTTCATCCGTTGGTTAGGAATTTCAAAAAATTATAAACATGAATGTAATATTTTTTGCTTTAATAATTTAACTTAGATCTTTTCTCATATTACAAAACAATATCTCATCAAGTTTTTGTTGTTTTTCTCTAGTCTTGGCTAAATGATATCTTCCGTCTTCATCATGTGATATGATAGATTCTTTAAGGGCAAATAAATGTCTTTTTTCACCGTACGATTATTATTTCTGTTTTATCTTTTTGACAACGAAGAGAGGCAAAGCCCTAAGAAAAGAAAACTACATATTTAACTCAATCAAGAGGTACTCATGACATATCAACTAACAATAATACTAGTTTTCCAAAACATAATACTAATTTTCTCTTGAGTCATTCGATGATTCGAAACGCAAACAAAACTATTGAAGAATTATGTTGATACACAATTCTTTTGTTTCTCGAACAAATAGAAGTAAATCATCTACAAAAATTTGGTGAGGATGACAAGATAAAAATGATTTCGCGTCGGCCTAAAGTCCACGCTAAAACACAAAGAACAATGTTAACAACAATTTAGCATAAACGTAGCATTGGTGTCATGGCTCAAACTAAAAGACTTGAAGCTAATAATTTACATAGAGTTTATTAAGGATCAGGATTTGCTGCTATAGTAAATCACACAATTTTCATACAGTTTTTAATCTGAGCAATTAAATGTAGATCAGATGGTACACATTAAGACTATGAGAAAATCTCTTATAACAATCTCAACCGTATATTACAGATCGGACGGTCATGATGAAATGCTGTGAAAATCCACAGCACCAAATTTGTTTCCCTTTTTTTTATGACTAATGCTACATAGAGCCGGCTCTACCTATATATATTATACCAATGCTAACGTCTAACTTTGGAAGATCGATGCTACGTAAAGTGTCGGCCAATTCCGACATAAGTCAACATTTTTTTTTTTTTTACAAATTTGAGTATATAGGTGGATTGAGAAACAGTCTAAATTTTGTTCTTCTAGGTAACATTATTTATCTTTTTCTTATTGGTTACAACAATGTGATGTTTTTCTGTTTTTAAAATCCAAGTGATGACCTAATCTATTTAAAGTCTGGTTCGGCCTACTCCTTTACTAAAAAGTTGGGTTCGGAGTTCGGACTCTGTACAAACGTCAGCCTATGTTCCATGTTTGGAGCCACCATAATTGATTCTAGAAGTGTAAATTTATTTTAATATGTTTGGTTGCTCTCATATAATTGATTTTGTCTCAGAGATCAACTATTGTAGGATATTCACATAGTTTCATGCAATAATTGATTTTGATCGTTGATTTAAGATCAAATAGTTTAAATTTCAACTAAATTTTATAAAATAAATCGATCACAATCATTCATTTTAATCGAACGGTTGACCACTGTAACCGCGTGAAGTAGCTACGGTGGGAGGTACTATCCCCTCTATTAGAAGGGGGATAGAAGCTTGGTAGAAGTTGCTGATTGCTTTGATGTCACGCATGATATGAGTTCATGGGGCCTTCTTGTAAAGGAATAGAAAATAAATTTAAAAAATTAGTACTAGAAGAAATAACCTGTTACAAGATACATACAATACAAAGAAAGTGTAATAAATGCTTTTAAATATTTGTAAGGAGATATCTTTTCATCGAATGTTGTCTATAGCATATACTCTCTCCGTCCTATAATGGACTCCCTCCGTCCCAAAATATAAGCAAAAGTTGATCAACAAAAATGAATGTATTTGGTCTAAATCTTTAACCAAATACATTCACTTTTGTTGACCAACTTTTGCTTACATTTTGGGACGGAGGGAGTAAACAAAAAAAAATAAATCACACTTATTAAAAAAAGTGAAATGTTGAAGTATGACTTTTTGTGTTTTTCTTGAAATAAGTTTCATAGGAATATGTAAAAAGAAATTTTATTGGTTATTGATTATGAGAAAAAGAAGAGAGAGAGAGAGTATATTAAATGCAATTTGTATTAAATTTTATGAAAGTAAGTAAAAGTGAATCTTGAAAATAATAAAAATGAGTTGCTTTTGCTTACAATTTGTGACAAAAAAAGTGATCTTTTTTGCTTATAATATGAGAAGGTGGGAATATGTACACAAACACAATACACTATTGGATTCAATATAAATTTAAAGACTAAAGAAATATAAAAATATGACATGACGGGTACGTACCACCATAAATTAAATATTTCTTTTTAAAAATATAAATTTAATTTAATACAGTATAAATTTATAAGCTAGGCTCGGATACAAATGATTTGTTTAATATCTGGTTTGGAGAATTTAAAAAAAAAAAAAAATTATCTTGATGGAGATACTTTGACTTATTTCATCCGTTGGTTAGGAATTTCAAAAATTTATAAACATGAATGTAATATTTTTTGCTTTAATAATTTAACTTAGATCTTTTCTCATATTACAAAACAATATCTCATCAAGTTTTTGTTGTTTTTCTCTAGTCTAGGCTAAATGATATCTTCCGTCTTCATCATGTGATATGATAGATTCTTTAAGGGCAAATAAATGTCTTTTTTCACCGTACGATTATTATTTCTGTTTTATCTTTTTGACAACGAAGAGAGGCAAAGCCCTAAGAAAAGAAAACTACATATTTAACTCAATCAAGAGGTACTCATGACATATCAACTAACAATAATACTAGTTTTCCAAAACATAATACTAATTTTCTCTTGAGTCATTCGATGATTCGAAATGCAAACAAAACTATTGAAGAATTATGTTGATACACAACTCTTTTGTTTCTCGAACAAATAGAAGTAAATCATCTACAAAAATTTGGTGAGGATGACAAGATAAAATTGATTTCGCGTCGGCCTAAAGTCCACGCTAAAACACAAAGAACAATGTTAACAACAATTTAGCATAAACGTAGTTTTCCAAAACATAATACTAATTTTCTCTTGAGTCATTCGATGATTCGAAACGCAAACAAAACTATTGAAGAATTATGTTGATACACAACTCTTTTGTTTCTCGAACAAATAGAAGTAAATCATCTACAAAAATTTGGTGAGGATGACAAGATAAAAATGATTTCGCGTCGGCCTAAAGTCCACGCTAAAACACAAAGAACAATGTTAACAACAATTTAGCATAAACGTAGCATTAGTGTCATGGCTCAAACTAAAAGACTTGAAGCTAATAATTTACATAGAGTTTATTAAGGATCAGGATTTGCTGCTGTAGTAAATCACACAATTTTCATACAGTTTTTAATCTGAGCAATTAAATGTAGATCAGATGGTACACATTAAGACTATGAGAAAATCTCTTATAACAATCTCAACCGTATATTACAGATCGGACGGTCATGATGAAATGCTGTGAAAATCCACAGCACCAAATTTGTTTCCCTTTTTTTGATGACTAATGCTACATAGAGCCGGCTCTACCTATATATATTATACCAATGCTAACGTCTAACTTTGGAAGATCGATGCTACGTAAAGTGTCGGCCAATTCCGACATAAGTCAACATTTTTTTTTTTTTTACAAATTTGAGTATATAGGTGGATTGAGAAACAGTCTAAATTTTGTTCTTCTAGGTAACATTATTTATCTTTTTCTTATTGGTTACAACAATGTGATGTTTTTTTCCTATAAACAAAGTGATGTTTTTTCGTCTCTACAAAGTTTTTTTGCACTATGTTTTAGTTTTTGTTGTTAATTAAGTCAACGTGCTAATTTGTATTTTTGAATAATTTGTTTTAGGCATGTTGCAAATGAACATTTTATAATATTCTAAACATCTTTATAAATTATTCAAAATTTTAAAACTTAAGGATGATTAAATAATTTAAGGTTTAATTGGAAAGTTTTGTAGGGAGGAAAAAATGTCACGTTTTTATGGTGACATTTTTTTTTAGGTACGAAAAACATATTCAACTTTTTTCCTTTAGTGCCTTAATTCTTGTTGTGAATTCGTTGAAAAATCACACCAATGAATTTGATGTGTGGAGCAAATTAACCAAGTAACCAATAATAAAGTGATAGAGGTGATGAAAGTAAATAATCCAAGAGAAAGAGAAGAACACAAGATATTGTTTACCCAATTCGTCCAAATAAAGACCTACGTCTGGGGGAGGGAGCAACCCTTCCATTCCACTATGATCAATGAGAAACTTTACACAAGGAATTCTCAATTGGGCTACAAGAATTAATCCTAATTCTACCCAAATCCCAAATCCCTTCTTCCGTGATGAAGAGACTCAATTTGACCTAGCTACCCAAGGTGAATCAAGGATGATTCGCCAAAACCCCTAGAATTATACCAAGAATGAATTCTCTAAAACTCTAGTGTGGCAAACCCTAATCCTAATTGCTTTCAACCTTATTTTTCTATGAATAAAGAGTTCCCTATTTATAGAAAAATACATGTCTAAAAATCAGAAACAAATCTATCTTATAAAATAAAACAGAATCCAAAACAGATACTCTCCGAAACAAATTTTTCCACAAAATCTGCACAAAAACGGATTTCCACAGCGGCCTGCGCCCCGCGCAGATGGCAGGAGCAAAAGCTCCAATTCTTCAGCAGTGCCGCGCCCCGCGCAGATGAAAGCACCTGTTTCCTGTTTCTGAGTTTTCAAGGCAATTCCTCACAAATCTCCACCTTGCCTTCAAAACGATGGTGATCCAATCAACCACCGTGCTGCTCCCTCCATCTTGAACTACTATTCAAGATCATTGGCCAAGTCCAAGTCCCACTTGAACCTTGACCTCTTCCACTTGCTTCCAACAACTCTTGCTAGAATCACAAGTTGTACCTCTACCTCTTCATCCCTCGGAATGCCTTCCGCCCTCATGAAGGTCTTGCCTCCTGTTGAGTCTTTGGTAATTGGCTGCATTTTTGGTAAATAAACTTTGTGCAAGATGTGCGATCCGATGCCTCAGGCATTGCGTAGAGCATTGAAACTGCTCAGGAGGAGCGCTCATGACAAATGTTATTTATGGAATGTTGGTTTCTCTCTCATGAATCTAGCATGGCGCGTTTTATATGTTCTTATATAAGGAAGGTTGGTTAATGCTTCAGATCTTGTTCAAGAATATTTCTGAGGAGTATCTCTTTGAAGAATATATTTCTAAAGAATCTCATTTAATTAATGTGGAGTAAATGTTTGGGTCATACAAACCAAGCCCATGCATATGTTATTTTCTGAAGTATTTAAAGGAGCTGCAAAACCCTAATTGGAGTTAGTTGTTCACGCCGTTGTTGTGTTAGTATTCAGAATTAGGTTTTGCGTGTGTATTGTGATTGTGAGCCTTTCTTGTGTCACCTTGATGCAAGCTTAGGACGTGTTCTTAAGTTGTAATTGTGTGTTCCTTCTCCTAAGCTTTGAAGCACGGAGTTAGGACTTTTGGTGTGTGTAACACTCTAAGCCTTTAGGTACGAGTGTGTAGTTTTAGGAGTGTGTCTCCAAAACTGTTTTGTCTTTGTGTATTGAAATCCTTGCTGATTTGTAAGGTTGTAAGGGAGTGAGATGGGATCTCATATCTAGGAGTTCCTAGGTAGAAGAGTCATTGGTAGGGCCTAGGTTTTAAGTTGTAAACGGGTAGTTTGCTGGAGACTTAGAACTAGGACTATTATAGTGATATTCCTTCCTGGATTGGTATCCCCCAGACGTAGGTTGCTGTTTGCGCCGAAATGGGTTAACAAATATCCTGTGTTCTTTATTTGTTCATTTGCTTATTTTATTTTATTACGCACAAGGCCGTATAGATTGTTAGAGCATCGAGTAGAGCATCGAGAATAGCGTGCCAGGAATTTCAATTGGCATCAGAGCAGGCACCCTGCCTGTTTATTTGGGTGAGATTCAGGACCTGAAATGTCTGGCGCTATGGAGAAAGAAGGAGGATACATGAACAGGCCACCTCTGCTCACTGGATCTGCTAACTATGACTCTTGGAAATCCAAAATGACAGCATTCCTGAGATCCATTGATAGCAAAGTTTGGAAGGTTGTTTTGACTGGATGGGAACAACCCACGTATGCTAGCAAGGAAGGTACTTCAACGGGGATAGTAAAACCAGAAGTAGAATGGACTACAGAAGAGGAAGTTGCAGCCAACCAGAATCACAAGGCTATTTATGCCCTGTTCAATGGAGTAGACACCAGTGTTTTCAAACTCATAAAAAATTGTGTGTCAGCCAAAGATGCGTGGGAAATACTACAAAAGTGCTATGAAGGCACTACCAAAGTGAAACAATCAAAGATTCAACATCTTACGTCCAAGTTTGAAGCCCTGAGAATGAAGGATGATGAGAGCATTCAGGACTTTCACTTGAGTCTATTGGATATTGGTAACTCTTTTGAAGCCCTGGGTGAAAAGATGTCTGATGAAAAATTGTCAAGAAAGCTTCTGAGATCCCTTCCCAAAAGGTTTGACATGAAGGTAACGGCCATTGAGGAAGCACATGGCATTTCCACTATGAAGATGGACGAACTTGTTGGATCTCTCCAGACTTTTGAAACTGTGTTGGATGAACGTGGAGACAAGAAGAACAAGAGCATTGCTTTTGTTACAAACACTGATGAAGAAAATGATCAGACTGGAGATGGAGAAAAAGAAAGCATTGCTGATGCTATTGCCATGCTAGGCAGACAATTTAACAAAGTTCTAAAAAGAGTTGATCGGAGGAATCGACAGAATGGGCAAGGCATTCGGTTCGACATCAACAAGCAACAGAATAGCCTGAAGAAATTCAAACCTGAAGAAAAGAGTACTCAAGGCAAAGGAGTTCAGTGCCATGAGTGTGAAGGCTATGGGCACATAAGGTCAGAATGTGGAACATATCAGAAAAGACAAAAGAAGGGACTAACTGTCTCATGGTCAGATGAAGATACTGATGAAGAAGGTGAATCAGCAAGACTTGTGACTGCTCTAACTGGAACATGTGTTGATGTTGAGGATTGGGAATCTGATGAAGATGGAGATGTTTCCTATGAAGAACTGGCTAGTACCTACAAAGACCTGCTGACAAGATATGAAGAGATGTGTAGGATTCTTGAAAAACAGAAGAAAACCATCAACAAACTTCAAACCGAAGTTAATATTCAGGTCCAAAAGGCTGCTCAAGCAGAAGAAAAGGTTATTCAAGCTAATGTTCAAATGGATGACCTAAAGAAAAGAGTAAGCCAACTGAACTCAGGAGCTTATCTCCTTGAAGAGATACTAGAAAATGTGCCAAGTGGGAAGCTCAGGTCTGTTGGATACAATTACTCCAGTTTGAATCAATACCAACAGGACCCTGAAACTAAGTTCACATTAGGAGGAAGCATAATTGATCCCTGTACTGGAAAAGTGATGCTGGAGCATCAGCCTCGACATTCTAAAGCCTTTCCTGTCCCAAAGTTTGCTCTTGATCCAAAACCTCTTGTCAATCAAAGACCAAGACCTTTTGTACATCAAAGGCCTAATAATCAAAGGAGATATCGTAGGTGGGTGTGTCATCACTGTGGAAAAAGGGGACACATTAGACCTTTTTGCTACAGGCTACATGGATACCCCAGCCAGGAGCTTAAGCAAAATGTGACACATGAGAAGGTTAGCATGAAGAAGGAATGGAGACCCATAGAAGAAAGTGTTTGATTGCCTAAGGAAGAAAATGTTGGGCTAATTGCACACATATCCCTAAGAGCTTCTTCTAGGGAAGATTGTTACTTTGATAGTGGGTGCTCTAGACATATGACTGGTGAAGAGAAATATCTCATGAACGTTAGATCCTACAAGGCTAGCTTTGTGACTTTTGGAGATGGTGCAAAAGGAGAAATAGTAGGAATTGAGGATCTGATCAACCATGGACTACCCAATCTAGAGAATGTGCTTTTGGTTAAGGGTCTTACTGCAAATTTGATTAGCATTAGCCAGCTGTGTGATCAAGGCATGAAGGTTAATTTCACAAAGTCTGAATGTCTGGTCAACAATGAAGAAGGACAACTGGTGCTCATAGGTACTAGATCTAAAGACAACTGTTATCTATGGATGCCTCAAGAAGAAGCCCTCACATCCACTTGTCTTGTCACCACTGAAGATGAAGTTCAACTGTGGCACCAGAAGTTGGGCCATCTCAATCTGAAAAGGAATGAAAAAGGTCATATCTCTTGAAGCCATTAGAGGTATTCTAAAGCTCAGAATTGTTGAAGGAAAAGTGTGTGGTGAATGCCAAATTGGAAAGCAAATCAGAATGTCACACCCAATGCTGAAGCATCAGACAACCTCCAAGGTTCTTGAATTACTACACATGGATCTCATGGGACCCATGCAGGTTGAAAGCTTGGGAGGAAAAAGGTATGCTCTTGTTGTGGTGGATGACTACTCGAGATACACGTGGGTAAATTTCATCAGAGAAAAATCAGATGCCTTTGTTGTCTTCAAAGAACTTTGTATACAGATTCAAAGAGAAAAGGGTAGCAATGTGGTAAGAATAAGGAGTGATCATGGTAGAGAGTTCGAGAACTCCAAGTTTGATGAATTCTGTGCTGCTGAAGGAATTAAACATGAGTATTCCTCTCCAATAACTCCTCAGCAGAATGGCATAGTAGAAAGGAAGAATAGAACGATTCAAGAGTCAGCTAGAGTCATGCTTCATGCAAAAAACATTCCTTATCATTTTTGGGCTGAAGCTATGAACACTGCTTGCTATGTACACAACAGAGTCACCTTGAGAAAGGGCACTACCTCCACTCTATATGAACTATGGAAAGACAGAAAACCAACTGTCAAACACTTTCACATCTTTGGAAGTGAATGCTTTATTCTAGCTGATAGAGAACCTAGAAGGAAACTTGACCCTAAAAGTGATAAGGGATTCTTTCTGGGGTATTCAACAAACAGTAGAGCTTACAGGGTCTATAACACAAAGACTCAAGTTGTGATGGAATCTGTAAATGTTGTAGTAAAGGACTCTTCTGGTAGAGAAAATGAAGGAGTAGATCAAGGTACTCATGTCAGTGTGAATGCTGAACAAGATGGTGAAGCATCCGAGCCGGCATCTATGGACAAATCTGATGAAGAGACTATTGAAGAAGATGGTGATGAAGGTGCAAGGCCTCAAGCTACAAGTAAAGGTCCTTCTGTTCGTGTTCAGAAAAATCATCCCTTAGAGTTGGTAATAGGGAATCCTGAACAGGGAATAACTACTAGAAGAACAAATGATGTGGTAGCAAACTCTTGTTTTGTGTCTCTATTTGAACCAAAGAACGTAAAAGAAGCTTTGACTGATGAAGCCTGGATAGAGGCTATGCAGGAAGAACTAAATCAGTTTGAGAGAAGTGAAGTATGGGATTTGGTACCTAGACCTGAAGATGTGAATGTTATTGGAACCAAATGGGTGTATAAGAACAAGTCAGATGAGAATGGAACGGTCACCAGAAATAAAGCAAGGCTTGTGGCTCAAGGGTATACCCAAATTGAAGGACTTGACTTTGATGAAACTTTTGCACCTGTGGCCAGACTAGAATCCATCAGATTACTTCTAGGAGTGGCTTGCATACTCAAGTTCAAACTATACCAAATGGACGTGAAGAGTGCATTCTTAAATGGATACCTACAGGAAGAGGTGTATGTTGAGCAACCAAAAGGGTTTGTGGATCCAAAACATCCCAACTATGTCTACAAATTAAAGAAAGCCTTGTACGGTCTAAAACAGGCACCTAGGGCATGGTATGAAAGGTTGACTCAATTCTTGGAAGAGCAAGGGTACAAAAAAGGAGGATCAGACAAGACACTGTTTGTAAAGGAGGAGAAAGGAAAATTTATAATAGCTCAAATCTATGTTGATGACATTGTGTTTGGTGGAATGTCGAACACAATGGTCCAGCATATTGTTCAGCAAATGCAGTCAGAGTTCGAGATGAGTCTTGTTGGAGAATTGACTTACTTTCTTGGTCTTCAAATCAAACAAATGGAAGACACCATCTTTATATCCCAGAGCAAGTATGCTAGAAACATCATCAAGAAATTTGGAATGGACAATGCTGCACACAAGAGAACACCAGCACCCACTCATTTGAAACTCACCAAAGATGAGAAGGGAATAAGTGTGGATCAAAGTCTTTACAGGAGCATGATTGGGAGCTTGTTGTACTTGACTGCAAGTAGACCAGACATCACTTATGCTGTGGGAGTGTGTGCCAGATACCAAGCAGATCCTAAAGTAAGTCACTTGACTCAGGTTAAAAGGATTTTGAAGTATGTGAATGGAACCAGTTATTATGGGATAATGTACTCCCATTGTGAAAACTCTACCCTATATGGTTATTGTGATGCTGATTGGGCTGGAAGTGCAGATGATAGAAAAAGCACTTCAGGAGGCTGTTTCTTCTTAGGCACTAACTTGATATCTTAGTTTAGTAAAAAACAGAACTGTGTGGCCCTATCTACAGCTGAGGCTGAATATGTGGCAGCTGGGAGTAGATGTTCTCAGTTGGTATGGATGAAACAAATGTTGAAGGAGTACGATGTTGAACAGAATGCTCTAACATTGTACTGTGACAACATGAGTGCCATAAACATCTCAAAGAACCCAGTTCAACATAGCAAGACAAAGCATATTGACATTCGTCATCACTATATAAGGGATTTGGTTGAGAACAAAATTGTGATACTGGAACATGTGGGTACAAAGGAACAAATTGCAGATATTTTCACCAAGGCTCTTGATGTTGTACAGTTTGAGAAGTTAAGGGGCAAGTTAGGAATTTGCCTCCATGAAGAAGCATAGCAATTACCGTTATTTGTGGAGTGGCGTGTGGCAGTTGTTTTTATCTCTCCTAATCAAGTTAAACACGCTGATCAAGGTAATCATGGCCACAACCGTTATATCAGCACGCCACCATCAATTGTTGGTTATTTCAATTTCAAATCTTTACCAAATATTTCTTTCCCAAATATAATTCCTTATACCTACAACTTCCCAACTTCTTCTTCAAACATTCTCATCAAACCAAAATCTCTCTGTCTTAGTGAATCCTATTTTCTCAACCTCACTACAATGTCTCAACCATCCACTCAAACCTCTCCAACCAAATCCTCACCACAAAAATCATCACCGTCAAAAACAACCAGCACCGTTCCCAACACCACAGAAAATCTCTCTGTTCCCTTACCCCAACCATCTGATGTCATCACCAACGCCACTCCTTTCACCATGATTCACCCTTCATTCAGTTCTATTTTGAACCCCACACCATCAAACCCTTCACCTTCACCAAAACCCAAATCCTCCAAGAAAACCAAATCAACGACCACCAGAAAACCTAAACCCCAAAAATCTAAGTCTCGATACTCGTCGAACTTCAACATGCAGGAACTGTACCTTAGTGATCTTGGGAATGCGAATCCCAATGTTGCTCCTGATGTCACAACACCGAGCCCTGATGTGCAGATCGAAGCAAACAAGGGAGAATCTGCTGAAACCCTAAGTCCTAAAAAGGGGGAAAATACTGCCATGAGTGAACAATGTGTTCCTGATACTCCTAGTGATGAAGGAGATGATGATGATGCCCAGAAAATCAAAATTGCTCAAGAAGCCCTCAACTCACTAGTGGAGTCAATTTCTGGTGCTAAGGTTGTGCCGGATGCTTCAACATCCTTGGCACAAGATCAACCACAAGAGACTACTGATGATGTGGTTGACAATCTCAATGTGCAGCAAGATGAAGATGCTGCTGCTAATGTGACTGGTGACCCTGTTACTCAACCAGATGATGTTGTTGCTGATACACTCACACAACAAAAGGAAACTGTGACTGGTGAAATGAACCCTGACAATGTTATGTCAGAAAATTTGGAATATGTGACTACTGATGAAGCTGAGGATGCTAATGAAGATGGTAGCACTGAAGATGATGTGACAATCATGAAGATTGTTGGTGACTCTAGAAAGAAGGCTGGTAAAACTGGTATTGGGAGGAGGCTAAGAGAAAGAAAAGAGACAATGACTGAGGTTGTGGCTGAAGAACCAAAGTCAACAAAGAAGAAGAAGAATGTTGTAGCTGAAGCAACAACATCCTCTAAGAAAAAGAAGGTAGCAGCTGAGGCTACCACATCCACAAAGAAGAAAAAGATGTATGGTCCTGTGAGGAGATCAAGCAGGGTAGAGATACCTACCAAGCAGAAGAAGCAGGGTTCAAAAAGAAAAACCATTAATTTGAGTGACTCAGACTCTGATGCTGAGGAGAATGCTCCACCAATCTCTACAGCATCTAAACAAAAGACACCAAAGAAGAGAAAGACTGCTGCTGCTGTCAATGTTGATGATGCCGTAGTCAATGCTCCAAGCATTCTGTCTACTCAGAAAAAGAAAGCAGGGAGATCCATTCCACAAAATATCCCTGATGTGCCAATGGACAATGTGTCATTCCACTTCAGTGCAAGTGCTGCCAAATGGAAATTTGTCTACCATAGGAGATTGGCTTTGGAAAGAGAACTATCTGATGAAGCCCTATAGTGCAAGGAAGTGATGGATTTAATTCTTCAAGCTGGGTTAATGAAGATTGTTAGTGGGCTTGGAAGATGCTATGAGAAGCTGGTGAAGGAGTTTATTGTCAACATTGGTGAGGACTGTGATAATAAACTCAGCAAAGAATACCATCAAATGTTTATAAGAGGTAAATGTGTACAATTTTCTCCTGCTGTGATCAATGCATATCTTGGAAGAAGGGAGTATGGCTATCCTGGTTTTGAGCCAACTAATAACCAGGTTTGCAAGACTATCACTGCCAACCAGGTCAAGGTGTGGCCTCTCAAAGGTAAGGTACCCTCTGTAATGCTGTCTGTTAAATATGCTATCTTGAATAGAATAGGTGCAGTTAACTGGGTTCCAACCTCTCACGCCTCCACCATAGAAACTAGTTTGGCAAAATTTATCTATGCTATAGGGACTGGTGCAAATGTAGATTTTGGATCATTAATTTTTGACCAAATTGTTGAACATGGAAAGTCTTGGGCCATCAAACTTGCCATTTCCTTCCCATCCCTTATCTGTGAGATTATACTGGACCAACACCCCAACATTCTCCTTCCTGAGGATGTGCCTTGTAAGAGGGAATCACCAATGACCCTCTCTTATAAGCTTTTTGAAGGAAAACATGCTGCTGACATTACTGTGCCCCCAAAGAAAACAACTCCTGTTGAGAATGTGGCCTCCACTTCCATGACTAGAAAAACTATGATCATATCCATGGAAGCTGCTGTTAAAGCATTGGATGAGCAGCAAATTGAGCTTGAAAAGGTCATTTTTGCCTTGAAGAAGGAGGAAGCTAAGGAAGAAGGGTTAGTAGCTGAAGATGCAGGTGGTAATGTTGCTGGTGATGGTGTTGATGCTGCTGTTGGTGATGCAGCTGGGAATGATGTTAGTGAAGAAGGAGGTGACACAGAGGAGCTGGAAGTGTCTGATTCCAGTGGTTCTTTTTAAATGATGTAATGAATTTGTTGCCCTGTTAGTTTTGTTCTGTTCTGTTGCTGTTACTGGGCATAGTTTTTTTTAATTCTGCTGGTTTGTACTAAGGCTATGTAGCCATAAATTCTCTGCACTGGTACTTTTTGTCAAATTTGTGGCAAAAAGGGGGAGTAAAAACTTGGTCTGTTTTGGTTTGTTAAATTATGATCAGCTCTGGTTGGTGTTATCTGCATATGCTCTGATTATGATATGTCTGTAGTATAGCTAATAGAGTAGCCTGATTGAAGCATGTAGCTAGTGTGGCTGTGATCTGATATATGCAGGTGTTGAGGGGGAGCTGAGTTGTATTATGCAGGGGGAGATGTTGGATACAATGCTCCAACATCCCATGCATGTGTGCAGGGGGAGTAGACTTGTGAAAATGCTGAAGCATTCTATCCCACATCCTATCAAGTTTATTTTCTTGACCATTTAAGGCGAAGTAGTTATTTTTGTTCCGCTGTTGCATGCCTCTCTGATATTCTTAAAAGATACAATTTATTCTTCTCTATTGTTATTCATGAAGGAGTAGTATGGTAACTATTTTGAAGGATAACATCTACTGATCCTTATGCTTGTGTGCTTTTGTTGAGAAAAGGAAATGTAGTTGAAGTATCTCCTTAAGTAAAATCTGTATGGTCATAATTTGTTTTAGCCAAAAATTTGCCAAATGGGGAGTTTGTTGAGTCTTTGGTAATTGGCTGCATTTTTGGTAAATAAACTTTGTGCAAGATGTGCGATCTGATGCCTCAGGCATTGCGTAGAGCATTGAAACTGCTCAGGAGGAGCGCTCATGACAAATGCTATTTATGGAATGTTGGTTTCTCTCTCATGAATCTAGCATGGCGCGTTTTATATGTTTTTATATAAGGAAGGTTGGTTAATGCTTCAGATCTTGTTCAAGAATATTTCTGAGGAGTATCTCTTTGAAGAATATATTTCTAAAGAATCTCATTTAATTAATGTGGAGTAAATGCTTGGGTCAAACAAACCAAGCCCATGCATATGTTATTTTCTGAAGTATTTAAAGGAGCTGCAAAACCCTAATTGGAGTTAGTTGTTCACGCCGTTGTTGTGTTAGTATTCAGAATTAGGTTTTGCGTGTGTATTGTGATTGTGAGCCTTTCTTGTGTCACCTTGATGCAAGCTTAGGACGTGTTCTTGAGTTGTAATTGTGTGTTCATTCTCCTAAGCTTTGAAGCACGGAGTTAGGACTTTTGGTGTGTGTAACACTCTAAGCCTTTAGGTACGAGTGTGTAGTTTTAGGAGTGTGTCTCCAAAACTGTTTTGTCTTTGTGTATTGAAATCCTTGCTGATTTGTAAGGTTGTAAGGGAGTGAGATGGGATCTCATATCTAGGAGTTCCTAGGTAGAAGAGTCATTGGTAGGGCCTAGGTTTTAAGTTGTAAACGGGTAGTTTGCTGGAGACTTAGAACTAGGACTATTATAGTGATATTCCTTCCTGGATTGGTATCCCCCAGACGTAGGTTGTTGTTTGCGCCGAACTGGTTTAACAAATATCCTGTGTTCTTTATTTGTTCATTTGCTTATTTTATTTTATTACGCACAAGGCCGTATAGATTGTTAGAGCATCGAGTAGAGCATCAAGAATAGCGTGCCAGGAATTTCACCTCCCACTACCATAGGATTTTTGGTAGCACCCACAAGACTCACCGCAACCTCTTCAGCCCCCGGAGTGATCAAACCCGTCCTCCTGAAGATACGCTTGCATCCAACTATCATCGGCCTTTTGGATAGTCCTACAAGCTCCACCACCCCCTCTTCGAACCCCGGAATGCCTTCCGTACTCTCGAAGACTTGCTTGTCCTCAACCAACCTTGGAATTTTAGGTTGTTGTTCAAGCTCCAACAATGAACTCTCCTTGTGCCCCACTACCTCAAGTAGCCCTACAAGTTCCCAAGTCCTACTGTCGGTGTTCCCAATTGCTTCCCTGAAGTTATTCAATAGGTTTTGCACTTCTTCAGCCTCAATTGGAACATACCCCACAAGGTCTTCACAGTCGTACCACTTCGGTGTAACACTACCACTCTCCTCCCTATCTCCTTCTTGATAGCCAAGAGTTAGTGTTGTTTCTCCTCTTTTAGTTTCACTATCGGAAGCCTCCACCTCAAGCTGAAAATCCTCCACCTTAAGATGAAACCCCTCCACCAAAGTCTCGAACTCGGTACTTCCCCTATGAACCCCACCTTGCAATTTGCAAAACCATTCAAACCGTGTTTCTCCCTTCAACGCCTCAACACACTTGTTATGGACTAACACCGCCTTCATCTTTACCTTCCACAACCCGAAGTCGTTACTACCGGTAAACTTCTCAATATCAAACTTAGAACCCATGGTACCTGATTATCGATTTGATCCTTGCCCCACGGTGGGCGCCAATTGTTGTGAATTCGTTGAAAAATCACACCAATGAATTTGATGTGTGGAGCAAATTAACCAAGTAACCAATAATAAAGTGATAGAGATGATGAAAGTAAATAATCCAAGAGAAAGAGAAGAACACAATATATTGTTTACCCAGTTCGGCCAAATAAAGACCTACGTCTGGGGGAGGGAGCAACCCTTCCGTTCCACTATGATCAATGAGAAACTTTACACAAGGAATTCCCAATTGGGTTACAAGAATTAATCCTAATTCTACCCAAATCCCAAATCCCTTCTTCTGTGATGAAGAGACTCAATTTGACATAGCTACCCAAGGTGAATCAAGGATGATTCGCCAAAACCCCTAGAATTATACCAAGAATGAATTCTCTAAAACTCTAGTGTGGCAAACCCTAATCCTAATTGCTTTTAACCTTATTTTTCTATGAATAAAGAGTTCCCTATTTATAGAAAAATACATGCCTAAAAATCATAAACAAATCTATCTTATAAAATAAAACAGAATCCAAAACAGATACTCTCCGAAACAAATTTTTCCACAAAATCTGCACAAAAACGGATTTGCACAGCGGCCTGCGCCCCGCGCAGCCACCCTGCGCCCCGCGCAGATGGCAGGAGCAAAAGCTCCAATTCTTCAGCAGTGCCGCGCCCCGCGCAGATGAAAGCACCTGTTTCCTGTTTCTGAGTTTTCAAGGCAATTCCTCACAATTCTTTATTATTTGATTAATAGCTAAGAATATTATTAATAAACCAATAATTGATTATGCATTAAACTTTAATTTGACAAATAATTAACATAATTTTTATGCAAATACGACAAATAAAAAATAATTAAGGAAGTAATATTATTCAACAACGTTCTGTAAGTGTAACTTATAGTTGGTAGTTACGAATAATCAACAAAAATACACAACCAACCACCACATAATATAATGAGCTAGTTATTTATTTTATATTCAATAGCGTGAAGTTGTTAGCGTATAAAAATTAAAAACACATAGTTATGTATTTGATCACTTACTGGGAGCATGACATAAACTGGAACATAATTTAGAAGCATGTTCGTGGCCATCTTGTTGCTTGCAATTTTGTTGTTGCTAGCTGTTTGTAAAAGAATTATGCTAGCAACACACTCTTAAAATGGACACACTCCAACACACTTCTTACTATTGGTTACTTTTTTGAAAATGTTTAAGAAGAGAGAGAATTGTGTTGACTTTTTAGACAATAAGCCAATCAAAATGAGTGTGTTTGAGTGTGTCCATCCAAGAGTGTGTTGATAGCATTGCTCGTTTGTAAAATGTGGGTGAATATGAATTGTTGTTTATGTTGCTGTTTTCATAGCCTGAGCTAGATAAAAGGATATGTGTTGAGTGGTTCAAGTTGCTGATAGTTTTTAAGTCACGACATGGGTTGTGGGACTTCTTGTAAAAGAAAAGAGAAAAAATAATTTAACACACGACAAACACGAGGCAAGTGAATATTTTTCTAGTTTAACATGTACCATCGAATAGTTTAACATAGAAATTTTTTTTTTTTTTTTGACAATCATAGAAATATTCTTTTAAAAATTGTGTATTCAATTTTCTAAATATTAAATATTATTAAATGCTATTTTTTAGTTAAATATTTTAACATGTACTCTTAAAATATATGTTAACATTATTTACATTTACACTACAAGAAAATTGACCTGTATCACGGCGATTTTCAAAGTAGAGAATAGTTTTAGCTACAAACGTCTAAAACCATCATTGAAAGTTGATTTTTACTATTTTTGATTTAATTTTAATTTATTATTTTACTTCTGTATATAGTAAAAATAATAGTCTCACTCGTCGCGCATTCTCTCTCGCTCTTCCTTCTCCTTCTCTTCGCCAAATCTTCTTCATTTTTCACTCTCTATCGATTTGGTACTCGTTAATTCATATTCCAAATCGTTCACTCTGAATTTTTCATCTATCAATTTTTCAAATCGTTCAAATCTACAAAAGTTTAATTAAAAGCAGGAACTAAAATTTGTGATATATAGGGACTAAAAATAAATTTTGATATATTTATGGAGACCAAAAACTTATTTAACCTACAATTTAATGCATATTTATAGTCCTTATGTTATCTACTTTTTTCAACTATTTACCATTTTTTATTACTTTTAGGGTTAAATATGTTTTTAGTCCTTATATTTTGCGAAATTGTCAAGAATGGTCCCTACATTTTAAAAATGGTTCATTCAATATATTTTTTTAAGGTCAGCTAACGAAATGCTTATTAGTGGACCCCACCATTTTAATTTTAGTCCATACATTTTGCAAAATAGATAAGAATGGTCTCTATATTTTAAAATATTATGGGATTTTTTTACCTTTCTTAAAATATACGGAACATTCTTGCTTATTATGCAAAACGCAGGACTAAAATTTAAATAGTGGGGTCCACTAATAATCATTATGTTAGTTGATATGGACAAAAACATACGGAATGAACCATTATTGATAACGGAAATACTTATGAAATTTTTTTAACCATTTTTAAAATGTAAGAATCATTCTTGACAATTTCACAAATGTAAGAACTAAAAATATATTTAACTCTTACTTTTATTATCACATGAGCACAAAATTTTTGTCTCTATCTCATTGGATTATACCACCAAAGAATCTTAAAACTACTTTGCCTTTATTTTTCTTATAAACTATTATAGTATTAATAAAAACATAGACCAAATCAAAATATATAGTTATCAACTTTTTTATATTCGTTTCTTCATTTATGTATACTCTTTTCAGTTTTATATATAAACAAATTTTAACTTTTTAAATTCATTGAAAAAGTAATGTATCTGATAAATAATATAGATTAGATACATTATTTTTTCAATGTATTTAGAAAGTTAAAATTTGTTTATATATAGAATCGGATGAACTATTATTACTACAATTTTTACATTTAATCTATATTGTCTATTTGAGAAATATAATTATTTGATAAATTAAATAATTATAGAATATTAAATAAAATAGTTAAATTAATAAATCAAAAGTTAGCATCCCATATATACTATAAAAATATTGTGACATAACACGTAGACGAGTACTACTACTATGAAAATGTTAATACTCTCACCAAATGAAAATGCAAAAGTTAAAATGAATATTAATGTACACGAAAAAAAAAAAGTTATTGGGTGCCATTGAAAAAGAGAAAAATATATATGCAGAGATATGTAAAATAATTTTACACAGTTAATTAATAACAATCATATTTTCTGCCATATCATCCGACTTTACTTTTTATATTTAGGGTTGTAAAATGGGCTTGGGCCATTGTGCTGTAGTAGACATTTTTTGTCTATTAAAACGTGGGCTTAGTAATCAGTTGTATTTTTTTTATTATATATTTAATTTTTATTTATCTATTTATTAATTTTTTGGTTCAACCGATGTTAAATTTGACTCGGAGGTTTTATCGATTCAATGTCTCATCCGATTCTTAAAATATAATTTATTATATATTATTTTTTTTGGGTAAGTAGCCTAGTGACTATAAATTTCACCCTTAAATTGAATAAGTTGGATGACCTAGATTCGAACTCCAACACTCTACATATATAATGCAATATCTTATCAACTAAGCTAAACTCAAGGAACTATTAGATACCCTTTTACTACAAATATCTTTTCACTCATATTAATTCCGATTAAGATATATCTCTATGTGCCCTATTTAAAATGATGTAAATTTTTTAGTGGGATGTAGAGTTTTTTATGGGACTCATTTAAAGTTTTTTAAACAGTATTGAGTCGGAGAAATTTAGTTCTTATTAAAAATTAATATTAAAAAGTTATAAATGAGTGATATATACACATAAAATTTAATTAAATACAAATAAATAAATAAAAAGGGTGGCATCTAAGGTGTACCACCTGTTAAGTCCCACACCGATGTACCACTGTTTTTAACCATCAGATTAAATAAGTCTATATGAACCCTTTTAGTTATTGTCACAGTGAAATTGATCTCCTTATTTCTCTTTCCCTTAGCATTTGTCACTCTGTCGCTGCATAACGACATGGCTAATGGTTTACTCTAATTTCTCGACAGTTTAATGTCAAAGTCCCTCTTTCCATTCCTCCATTCTTATTCAATTCTTAAAATTTAACACAAACTTTTATTGATTTTTCATTATATTTTAGGTTAATTTCTGCAATGTTTCTTCTTATGTGAAAACTTGAAAAATTACAAACTACAAAATTCAAAGTCATATGACTCAAAGACAAGATATAAGTGAATGAACTACCAACACGTTGAAATTCTACAAAATTTAGAAGAAACACTATGCCATAAAAAACCAAAATAATGAAAGTGTGTTGGCCAAAGTGGGTTGTGGCCATGCAATGGAGTTTCAATTCCAATTTAATAAAAAATATTATGTTCTGTATATTGGTGATTTTTTAGTGCTTCACATGTTTGCAAATAGAAGTTTAAGATGAGAGATGGTAGTTACAAATAAGAAGAAACAAGCAATGGATAGAAGAGTCCGGCAAAGGTGAAATAATATTAAATCTGGGTTACATGTGTTAAGATCTGAAAAGGGTTGGGGTGGAAGATGACCACCGTTACAAAAGGGGGAAGGTTAAGAGGCTATAAGGGGGAGAGAGAAGAAAGAATAAGGTTATTGGGTAAAATCTAATGTGGTTACCCCATGATATAATTTGATAATTTGCCTCATCTAACGGTTTTTAATCATGGTCCACTTATATTTTGGGTGAGACACTTAGTTGAAGCTTCACCCTAGAATTCACCTAGAGTCAGATTGTGAATGTTCCAAAATCTATAACATTTGAACCAATTCATTGTCCATAGTCTGCAGTTGCGCGATCCAGATAATACTTTTAATTTATTTAAAAATAAAAGAGAAAAATAATAATAAAATAAAAAACAATATAAAATTGTAGTAGTAGAGAGAGAGAGAGAGAGAAACATTTGGACAGAATTGATGATGTTATTGTTTGTATCGTTTTAAAATGAAATATAGGCAAAAGTAGACGGCAGATGAAGCGGTGAACCCTAACTATATTCCTTCATTTGGTCCACTTGTCTTCCTTCCTTCACTTCATCATCATGTCTTTTTTGGCGGTGCCCTTAATTTCCCTTTTTTCCCTCTTTTCTTAATACACCGACATGCTTATGCTAACTTTCCAATTTCAACACTAAATTCTTTAATTCTTCTTCAAATGCTTTCTGGGTCGGTGCTGCTTTCTTTTCCTTCGATCCAGATTGCCACTACCTAGTTTGGTTAGTTAGTTCTTCACTCGATTCACCTTTCCCTTTTTTATTTATTTTTTATATAAAAATGTCACATGATATTATTCAAATTTACATTATTTACTTGCTCATATTGGCTAGCATTATTTTTTTTATTTTTTATTTTTTAAACTTGCTTTTAATGGATTGATGAATGTAAAGCTGCTTAGGTGAAATATTTATAAGAGTTTTACTTAGTAATCATCACCATCATATATTAAGGCACTGTTTGGATTATCAACTTAATTAAGAGTTTATAGCATAATTACTTATTATATAATTGTTTATATGGAAGTTATTTTTATAAGAAAAGATATAATGAAGTAGTCCCGTGAACATAGTTCAGTTAGTATATGGATATTATAATATGCAGGGTCGGAGTTCGAATTGGGATTGCCCACTTTTCACCTTAGCTAATGAAATCCTAACAAATTTTAGTCACTGGACTACTTGATAAAAAATAAAAAGATATAATGAAGTCAAGGTTTTTCCATATAAGTTATTTTCGAAAGCTATACTGAAGAGTTTATGAAAATAAGCTGATATTATAGATATGTAATAAGTTGATTACATAAACTCTCCCAAACAATCTCAAGAGTGTTTATGTCAGTAGATAAACTCAAATAAGTCGATTCAAACAAACCAAATTAGCAAATTGGGTTGATTTGTTCTTTGGAAATGAATATTAGTTAGTATATATATCATATGTATGAATGTTTGGTCTTGATTATGACATTCTGCAGGTAATTGTTTCAAGTGTTCTGTTGACATTTTTAGTGAAAATTAAGGATTGAAACTTGAAGCACATGTTAGTGAAAAGCCAAAATAAAGGGGAGGGACTGAAGTCCCTCGCCGATACATTGGCGAAATGGAAAGAATACAATGCACGGATTGAATCGAGCGGGGAAGCTGCGAAGCCAGTTAGGAAAGTTCCTGCCAAGGGATCGAAAAAAGGGTGTATGAAAGGTAAAGGAGGACCCGAGAATTCGCGCTGTAATTACAGAGGTGTTAGGCAAAGGACTTGGGGAAAATGGGTGGCTGAAATTAGGGAGCCAAACAGAGGAAATAGGCTCTGGTTAGGTACATTTCCAAATGCGGTTGCAGCTGCTCTTGCTTATGACGAAGCAGCGCGGGCAATGTATGGTGCTTGCGCGCGCCTGAACTTTCCTAATGTAGAAGTATCCAATTTCTCTCAGCTGGAATCTTTGAAAGATTCTCCAAATCCAGATCAATCTGGTTTTGTAAAGACAGCATTGGAGAATACCGAGTCCATGATATCGCCAGATAACGCTTGTGTAGATGCAGCCGAGGATGTTGACATGAAACATCTTTCCTTATCCTTAAGTGTGACCGTGAATCACGAGGAAAAAGAGGGTGATTCGATGACTAGTTGATCACATCCTTCATCATCTTGATGTAAGTTTTGCATAGTCTTATTTAGCCAAGGCTAGAACTTTTCGAGTTTATAGCTATCTGTGTAATGGTTAGGATGAATAATCTTGATGATAGTTGTACTACCAAGAGATTAGATGTTGCAAAATTAACTTTATTGTCAAGTGTTCAATTCTTCTGGTATTGAACTATTGCAACACTTAAGCTAGATATTTAGTCAAGTTCTAAGATGTGAAATTTTTGCATTGCTTAATATATATCTGGTGTCATGTGTTGTGTCTCAAATATTTTACAATCTATAATCTCTTCTGATATAAAATATTGAACTGTTGAATGTGGTCATGTAGTTATTGATTTTCTAGTTCTTTAGTTCTTAGAGTTCGACCGCGAGGTAAGTTAAGTCTGGTCAAGAATTGTCTCCACTAGGAATCAAACTCAGGTTCTCCTGAACGATTCGTCATAGGGGCAACTTCCATTTGAGCCCAATGTCTTTCTTACAAATGTTACTTACATAGCGGCACCGTAGAAATGATGCATAGCATATTTATACTGCACCTTGTGTGTTTTCAGTCCAACACCTGAGTTAATTGGTTGAACTACTCTTTGGGAAACTTTTGTGATTAATTTGGTCTCACACAATAGCATTGCTGCAAAGCTAAGATGTGAAATTTGTATCTTGTTTCCACTACTATATATAAATATGCAACTTTCAATTTTCTTTTCGAAAGTGTTTGTCATATTTTCTGGTGAGATAGAAAAGAACATTGCCTCAGTCGTGGTTAGTTTCATCCCTTTCATATTACAGAATCTATTTAAAATTTCATTAATGTGGTACGTTAAACTCCTATGTGGAATCCTATTGTACGACAAGTATTTCTGACAAAAGGTATCCTGTTCAAGACCAAGAAAATCTTAAAATTCAAATATTACTTACAAAGATGTTATATTTATCTCACTCCAAGATCTCTTAGTTTTAACGACATGTCTTTTTTATCACTAAACCAACTTTTTAGAGTTGTATGACAAATATCTTAGTAAGTTGGCAAATAATAGCCCCTTGCAATGAGTTCATTATTAGAGTTGTATGACAAATATACATTTGAATGTTTAGCAAAATATAATTATTTCAGTGTGATTCACACAAGGTTTTTCCTTTTGTCACCCTATAGGTTACTCGCACGCCCTACGAAATGACCAAAATATCATTCCGTGACTTAAGTCACGTATATAGGAAAAATGAGTAATTTTGAAAAATAACATCCCTTGGGGCACTAGTTAAGATAGCAAAAGTAGAAAATTATTGTTGGAGAATGTACATTTAACTTTTTCAAAGTCAAAAACTTGATAATTTCAAGCAAAGTTGCTTCTTTTAGTATCCTTAACTAGTGTTCCTGGGGCACTTGTTAGCAAAACCCTTATAACAATTACACTGAAATGGTAGTCTCTTTTATGATTAATAGAGTTGTAGATATTATCACCTTTGCAGACAATATGCAGAAGACATAGTCATAATCTTATAAGACGCCTCAACAACCACCTCAATTGGCCAAATTGCCATGAATTAGCTAAAAAAACAGTATTCATGAAGTTGCCAAAACAATCATAACAGGGTCCAGTTATTGATTACCACCTCAAATCTAATGGAGCTGAGAACAAGAATCCAACACAAGTATACTCTAATTGACAGCTACAATGCCAATTGGTGTGCATTGATAAAATCAAACACAATGATCATATCCATAAGACCATAGCTCACATCACAACCACTATCAATTAGCAAAATAAAACTTATAGTGCAGGAAGCTAAGGACTAAGGACATGTTTTGTTGTTGCTTATGCTTACAGATTAGGTTTATGGATCATATCAGACTCATGTCACAACTGCTATCACTATTAATTATGTTTAGATTTTTTATTGTTCCCTTCAATTAAATGTATAATAAATTTAGATTAGATATTTCTTTCGGTTATTTACATTGTGAGAAACTGACTCTTTAATTGCTAGATCCAATCTCAATTAGCAATTATTAGTATTATTTTAAATTGTTAAAAAAATACCTAATATATTAGATTTAAGTGGTTAATGATGTTAATGCAAAATTTGGAACCCCAACACTATTGCCTCTTTCCCTTTTATAGAACATGTAGAAAAGGGTCAGAAACATACCCCGATCGTTCCTCCACGCGCCCTACATGTTCTCGATGGCTGATGTGGCATTCTTTGATTGGACAGCCGCGCCACGTGCGTTCCTGACCGCGCCCTGCTCATGACCATACAAGAATAGATGCTCCTCCAATATGACGCGAAAACACTTTTTTTGGGCATTTCAATTTAATTAAAGCTTAATTATTCTTTTAACTCCCTTTTTAAAAGCAATTTTGGTCCTTATATTTTTTGGAAAATGCTAGATATAGCGAATGCTAGTGCCACGAAATGATCGCGAAAACGTGTCACAAGACAAAAGGCGTTATTTTATTCTTCTGATCCTCTCTCTCCTTATTTCTCTTCAATTTTGTTTTTCCTTATCAGCTCAACTCCTTCACTTCACAGTTTCATATCTTCCATGGCATAGTGAAAGTTGGATCTGATCAAATAGAACATAGATCTTTCATTTTCTACCTTTCCAAGAAAGATATAATAAGTCTAAAAAATCAACTTCCTAATTTTTCCATGGAAAACGCTGATGACAATTTTTACAGCTCTCTGGTTACAGGGGTTGAAGAAAATTAGATAAAAGTAAAGAGATACACTGTGCATGCATGATTATGCACTACAATTAAACTTAGAACTTTCTATTTTTCCAATTGCTATTTTTTTTCCTCTTAGTTTTTACATTTAAGAAAGATCAGACATCTTATTCATGGTAGTGCAGATCGATGACAGTGATGGCAGTACAGTAGCGGTGATGGTTGCTATTTGCTTTGCAGTATGTGAAATGTTTTGATTATAATATTTTATTAAAAAGTAAACCATTAAAATGTGGGTTTGTGCTTTCGTGGAATTTTCGTGATGTTGTTGTTCGCACTATATAGCATCACCGATATTTTTTCTGTGACTTTGAAATCTTCAATGTATAACTTTCAAGACTAATTCATTAAGGTGATTGAAATCATTTAAGTGATTACTTTCTTCAAATATATCCACGGATCAGAAATCGAATCTCTAATCAAATAGTTAAGGCCTAAGTCACCAAAACATCTACATTTATGTCACACATAAATGTTAGTAAACTATACACCATCCCTTTAGTCACTGTAATGACTATGATAATAATTTATAAACAGCGCACGGCCAGAATCATGGAGTAATACATCCTAAAGGTTTAGATGGAATGAATGGATTATGGTTTTATGAGAGATCAAATCAAACATGACATGAATGTACCTGTCACCTACTAATTTCCAGCCATATATAATGCCAACTGTTCCTTTCCTATTTTCTCAATGACTCAATCCACGAAAGGGACCTTCTTTGCACAACTGTTCTACAAGGGTGAAAAGAAAGAAAGATGTTGATTGTTGGTCAAATAACAAGCACAACTTTATATATTAATTTTAAGGCCAAACTCGGGGCATTTAGAGCGTTTCGATAAGATGGTTCATGTGTTTTTCAACTTATTGTTTGTTCGGAACTTCTTTTTTGTAGTGCGGCTCGCATCCCAGAGCCATGGTAAGCGAGAAGCTTGAAATTAGATGTTCACTCAGTCAAATTTAAACGACGAATTAAACATCCACTTACACAGAGGTATTGAAATTGAATTCAATTTTAGAAATGAAACATCATTAATTCCGCTAGCTGTAGTTCTACCGGGCTCTAGAAATTGAATTTTTCTCTTCCCACCCCGTGTTTCTTTTCTACTCCCCGCTATTCCATTTTTAACCTTGTATAAAAATTTCGGAAAAACTCCTAAAAAACTATGCATGTGATGGATTTACAACCAAAAACAAAAACCCAAAGCCAAACTCCAATTACCCTCTTTTATTTCACAGCCAAGAATTTATTTTGCAATGGACCCATTAATGTGATTCTATTAACTACAGAACCAAAACCACAGTTTCCAACCATACATTCCCCCACAAAATATCACAATCATCCATTCCTCTCTCTCTGTTGGACTTTTGGTAAACTCCAATGATGCCCAATCCCATCTGTATAAAACCCCTCCACCCCGTGTGCCTTTCATCAGAATCTAACAAGTGATTATATTCACTCTTCCTTAAAATAATCACTTAATCTCAAAAGTAGTTTCATAGAATCATATTGCACAAAGTACTCTAATCTATTCAAAAAATGAATAAGCTTAGTTTTGTTGTTCTACTAGTAGTTGTTAATATCTTAGTACTTCAAGCAATGTCCCATGATTCTGAGGCACAGGCACCACTCCAAGGGTTAAACTTAAACCCTTTAGACCATAAAACTCAAATTCAGGTTCATCTCCATCATCAAGATATAATTGAAGATCATAAAGTTTCTTCGACACCATTAGAAAAAGAACGAGAATCGAAAGAAGCAGAGGCTCCGACTCCGAATATTCGAAAGCTAGGAAAACATCATTCAGCAGACAAGTCAGTGGCAGGTGGAGGTGTAATAATTGGTGGTCTTGTTACTGCCATTTTTGCAGCTGTTTTTTGCTATATTCGGGTTACCAGAAAAAGGGACACTGATTACTGATTTAATCTAGTTTGCAATTTTTTTATTTGCATTTTTGTGTGTAGAAAGTAAAAAATGAGTGATATATGATACTTCATATATTTGAAACGTAGTATTTAAAAAAAAAAATGCAGAAATAGATATGCTTGTCATTTTATTTTTTTTCCTTCTAAGTTCTAATCATGTAATTGTGAATATATGAATCAAGGACATTTGGTTGTAACTTGCTATTGACTCTTTAGACTTTAGTGTGCTTTTTAATTAGAACATTCTGAAAACATATTTGCTTAATCTTTTGCATATTTCGTTATAGTATCAATTCTTTGTAAACATGACAAAATTTTAAAAAGAAAACCAAATTAATTTCATCGATGTTCCCAATTACTATACTTTTGTTAGATTTTTCTTCAAAATTGGTACCCGTATATATTTGACTCATTGAATGGTAGATTCATAAAATAAATAAATTCCAAATTGCGTGGATGCAACTTAATTCATAATCATATGCTTATAATAAAAACCCATAAAAAGCAAACTGCGCGCAATCGGGACGACCACAGTTCGATCCTCTGCAACCGTAAATGAAAAGGTGTTCGAACTACTTGATATTAGAACTGACCTCCAAATCAGATTAAATTGGCGGTGAAAGAAAAAAGTACATAAAATTAGAAGAGCGCAATTAATAGGAGACAAAAAAAAGCTCAACAATGAGGTAAAGGAGTTCATAAAGTGACAGTGATATTAGGAGAATTAATACTAGAGATAAGAGTCCGTTCTGACAATTTAGAGGTCCGGTCTTGAATATTAAAGGTAAATTCCCTTAATAAAAAAGCAAAAAATTAAAAAAATAATACTTTTTTAAATTGTAAATAATAAAATTAAATAACAAAAAAAATAGATATATTATAATAGATACCAACAAAAATATCTTTTAACTATTAAAAAAAAAAAGTTCTTCTAGCGTCCTGTGATTTAACTCAATTGGTAGGATATTGCATTATATATGCAGGAGGTTAGAGTTCGAACCGCAGTCTTCCGATTTATCACTTTAAGGGTGGAATTTCTAGCCACTAGCTAGGTTACTTGACAAAAAAAAAGTACTTCTAGCTGTTTGACAGAGAAGGAGAAGCTACACGCGTTTATGTTTTTATTTGAGACAAATCTTTTTTTTATTCATTTTATTTTTTAAAAAACTTTAACCTAACCACTTTAAATTGGACCAACAAAAATAGATTAAAAAAATAGTACTTTTAGTTAATTTTTTAAATAATCTTTTTTATTTTATTTTAAAAGATCTACTATCATATAAATTATTTTTAGACCCCTAAAAAATAAGGTCCGGCGTCATAGTGCACCTTGCACTCCCTTAAGGCCGACCTTGACCGAGATTAAAATGTGTTAATATCGTAGAAGATAAGTGTTTTTAAATTTGATAACAAAATAAGATAGTTATTATCTTATCTTAATATAATAAAACGAGAGTAACTAGATGCACTCTAAACCCTAACCCTAATATGAATGGTTTAGATTTTGACACTTGGAAAAAAAATTATATCAACGGCTATGATAAAAACTTAAATAATCAATTTTTAAACCAATATTATGTTGCCACATCAATTAATGAATGTGACACGTCATGTGTTTAAAAAAAAATTGAGATATGTCAAAAATGAGAAAATGGATAAACATTAATAAAACAAAAATAACTAATAATCAGTTACAAAAATTATGTATAGATGCAAAATTCTTTATTCATCAGCACATTTATCACACACAATATTCAATTACTCTTTTTCCGTTGCTACAGGCCCTAAATTCCTCCGTCTTTTTTTCTACCTTTCTACTTATACCAACAGTTTTAACCGTCACGATGCTTCTTTCACTGTTATTTCCAACGGATTCACACTTCTTAAGGATTTTAATGCTTTATTAAACGCTGATGTTGAAGGTGTTGATACTTTGTTGAAAGAATATGTTATTAACGTTGGTGAGGATCAAAGGCTTGATTTGAGTTTCATTCCAAGTAATGGAAATTCTAATAACTATGCTTTCATCAATGGAATTGAAGTGTTATCCATGCCTAATGATCTCTATTATACACCACCTGAAGATAATGGTTTTTAAACTTTTATTTTAACTAATTTTTATTTTATTTTTGTCTTTTTATGTTTATGCATCTTATCTACACACTTCGATTTTTCTTTTTCTTTTTTGGCAGAAACTTTCTGTTTTCATTTAAGTTTTTTTTTTTTGTTTTTTTTTTGTAACATAGCTTAATGGATTTTTTTTTTACTTTATATATACTAGCCGCCAGTGCCCGTTTGTGTGATCGATATTTTTTTTGTTTGTTGTGATCGATATTCTCTATTGTGCAAATATAAATAACTACAAAATCTTATTTTTTATTGGACTTAGTTAATTGATAACTACTTAACCTCCTTTTTTGTTGTGGCTACTTATTAAGAAGAAAAAAAAAATATATTTTTTTTACTATACAAAATACTGAAAACCTACTTTTATGTGGAAGTTGTGCTTAGTTTTTTTTTTTTGTAGTTTTTTTAAGGGTAAAATAGTAATATTGAAAAAGCCATCCCAAAAATTTGTATCCCCTTTATATATTAGTATATATATATATATATATATATATATATATATATATAATTATTATTATATTTTTAATCATGGTTTGATTTTTTAATTTTTTTTTTTGAAATTAAAATCATATTAACATTCTATATAAGTACTTTTTAATTTATATAAGTACTTTTTAGTGTGCATATCCAAACACAAAAGGCTTATTGAGTATAAGAGCTTATGATGTAAGGTCTCATACTATAAGCTCTAATGTTATAAATGTTGAGATTAATCCATAGTTGTTAGGTTGGTTACTTGTGAGACAAGTTTGTTGCTTGTTACACAAGTTAGTTATGTTGTGAATGTCTTAGGTAGTTAAGAATTTGTTGTAATTCAGTTTTAAGAGTTAGTTAAGTGTCTAGAAGCTAGTTAGTTACAAATAGTTACTAAGTGATTAGGTAACTTGTTTAGTGTAGCAACATCTATATAAGGAGTTGCATTGTAACTTTCTTTTGTGTGGTGATTAAAAAAGCTTCTTATTTTCCCTATTCTTTCTCTTCTTTAACTCATTCTTTCTTTCATAATTTCATCATCTTCTTCATCATAAGTTCATCATTAAAAGTGATAAGAGTGTGTATGTGTGTGTGAGATCATAACTGGCCTAGTGCTGTTGCCATATCCCTCACCAGGGCGTGGCTGTGTGTGTGTGCAAAGGGATTCAAGTGATCAAATCCCAACAAGTGGTATCCAGAGCTCCTGGTTCTGATCTCAGAAGAAGTTCTTGCAGTGATTCTTGATTTTTCAAGATGTCAAGCTCTCATTCAAATGGTCACTTTCCCATGAATCTTCCAATCTTGACAGGGAAAAACTATGATAATTGGTGCAAGCAGATGAAGGTGGTGTTCTGTTACCAAGACATGTGGAATCTTGTAACAGAAGGAATGTCAACAATTGCTGATAGTGCTTCAGATGAAGAAAAGACAGCTCATAAGGAATTGAAGAAAAGAGATTTCAAAGCCTTGTTCATAATCCATCAATGTGTGGATCCTGACAACTTTGAAAAGGTTGGTGACTGTGAAAGTGCTAAAGAAACTTGGGATATTCTTGCTCAATCTTTTGGTGGTGCTGAGAAAGTGAAAGAGGTAAAACTTTAAACTTTCAAGAGGCAATATGAATTGTTACAAATGGAAGAAAGTGAGAGTGTTGGTGATTATTTCACTAAAGTTACAAGATTAGTGAATCAGATCAAAGGGTGTGGAGAGGTGTTAACAACCAAGGCTGTGGTTGCAAAGATCTTAAGATCATTACTTCCAAAGTTTGATCATCTGGTGGTGGCAATAGAAGAATCAAAAGACTTGTCCACTTTGTCAAAGGAAGAGTTGCAGGGTACTCTTGAGTCACATGAACAGAGAATGAATGAAAGAGCTGCAGGCAAGGCTAAGGCAGATGTAGCACTGCAGGCTCAATCAAAGCAAGAAAAGAAGAACAAAGGAAAGTGGAACAAGAATGGAGGCAATCACCAACAACAAAACTCAAAAGAAAATCAAGAATCTCACAGCTCAAACAACAAAAATTCTAGCAACAGTTATGGTGGAAGAGGTGGAAGAGGAGGTAGAGGTGGCTATAGAAAGTTTGATAAGAGTAACATTCAATGTTACAATTGTCAAAAATATGGTCACTTTGCAGATGAATGTACTGGTGAGAAGAAAGAAGCAGATAGTGATGCAAAACTTGCAAAGCAAGAGAATGAAGAAACATTGTTGATGGTAACAACAAAGGAAGAAGACAAGTATAATGATCAATGGTACTTAGATTCTGGGTGTTCTTCACATATGACTGGGAGAAAAGATTGGTTTGTTAGCATCAACAAATCAATGAAGAGTAAAGTGAGATTTGCCAATGACAGTGCATTAGCTGCAGAAGGAATTGGTGATGTGCTGATCAAGAGAAATGATGGTAAGCAATCACTAATCTCAAATATATTATACATTCCTGGTATGAAGAGTAACTTGCTAAGCATAGGTCAGTTATCTGAAAAGAATTACAAAATAGTAATAGAAGATAAACTGATGAGGGTGACAGATAATAATGGTAGATTAGTTTTAAAAGCTCCAATGTCTCAGAATAGGACTTTTAAAATTGAACTCAATGTGTTAGAGCATAAGTGCTTAGCAACTGCAGCTAGTAGAGATGAATGGTTATGGCACTACAGGCTTGGTCATTTGAATTTCAAAGATATGTGTAACTTGCAGCAAAAGCATATGGTAAATGGTCTACCAGAATTTGAAATTCCTAATGAAGTGTGTGAAGAGTGTGTGCAGGCCAAGCAACATAGAAATAGCTTTAGCAAAGATGCTGGTAGTAAAACTAAAGCTATTCTAGAAGTAGTGTACTCTGATGTATGTGGTCCAATACAGGTTGAATCCATTGGTGGAAACAGGTATTTTGTCTCATTTGTTGATGATTTCAGCAGAAAATTATGGGTTTACTTGATTAAGAAGAAAAGTGATGTGCTTGATGTGTTTATCAAGTTTAAAACTATGATTGAGAGACAAAGTGGCCACAAGATCAAGGTGTTAAGAACAGATGGAGGAGGCGAATATGTATCAAGAGACTTTGGTGCATTATGTGAGAGAGATGGAATTGTTCATGATGTTGTACCACCCTACACACCTCAGCAAAATGGTACTGCAGAGAGAAGAAACGGGACCATAATGAACATGGTGAGAAGCATGTTGAAAGGTAAGCATCTTCCTAAAGAATTATGGGGTGAAGCTGTGTCTACTGCTGCTTATATTCTTAATAGATGCCCTACAAAGAGATTAAATGGATTAACTCCAGAAGAATGTTGGTCTAAGGTTAAACCTAGCTTGAGTCACCTAAAAGTGTTTGGTTCTCTAGCTTATAAACATGTGCCAGATCAATTAAGAAGAAAGCTGGATGATAAGTCATAACAAATGGTGCTAGTTGGTTATCATTCAACTGGTGGTTACAAATTGCTTGATCCAATAACAAAGCAAATTGTAATCAGCAGAGATGTGATAGTTGATGAACTAAAGGAATGGGATTGGAGCAATAGTGTGAAGAAGAACTCAGTGAGAGTCATGTTTGATGATCAAGTAGATGAAAGTGATGCACCAGTTCAGACAAATGATCTTAGACAACAAAGACCACAAAGATCAAGGGTCATGCCTGCAAGACTACAAGATTGTGAAGTGATTTCTGATAATCAAGTGAATGATGAGGGTGAATTAGTGCATTATGCCTTCCTTGCAGATACTGAGCCAGTTAGCATGACTGAAGCACTCAACAATCCTAAATGGATTAGTGTTATGATTGAAGAGTTAAATTCAATAGAAAACAATGACACATGGTCATTGGTCAATCTGCCTCAGAATAAGAAAGCTATTGATGTAAAGTGGGTATTCAAAGTGAAAGTGAACTCACAAGGTGAAGTAACAAGGTATAAAACCAGATTAGTAGCCAAAGGGTTTCTTCAGAAAGAAGGTATTGATTTTGATGAAGTGTTTGCACCAGTGGCCAGAATTGAAACTATTAGATTAGTTGTTGGTTTAGCATATATCAACAACTGGTCTATGTATCAAATGGATGTTAAATGTGCCTTCTTGAATGGACCTTTAGAAGAGGAAGTGTATGTGAAGCAACCAGCTAGCTTTATTGATGAAGATCAGGTAGATAAGGTATACAGGTTGCACAAAGCACTATATGGACTTAAACAAGCTCCAAGAGCTTGGAATAAGAGGATAGATGGTTTCTTAAGTGATATGGAGTTTGTGAAATGCACTACAGAACATGGAGTGTATGTGAAGAAATCAAGCAGTGAAAACTTGATTATCTTATGCCTGTATGTTGATGATCTATTGATCACAGGCAATGATGAAAAAGAGATAAGTGATTTCAAAATTGAGCTGATGAGGGAATTTGAAATGACTGATCTTGGTCATATTTCATATTTCCTAGGGATTGAGTTTTATAAAAGTAGTAGAGGCTTACTAATGCACCAGAAGAGGTATGCTAGTGAAGTGCTTAAGAGGTTTGATATGGTCAAATGTAATCATGCAGTAACTCCAGCTGAAGTAAGATTACAATTAACTAAAGACTCTGATGATGCTGATGTTGATCCAACTCAATTTAGAAAGCTAATTGGATCATTGAGATACCTGTGCAACACTAGACCTGATCTAGCATATAGTGTAGGAGTGGTGACTGGTGAGTAAATTTATGCAAAAGCCAAAACTCTCACACCTAACTGTTGCAAAGAGAATTTTGAGGTACATTAGAGGTACATTGGACTATGGAATTCTATTTCCAAGTTCAGATCAAGGGAAAAAATGTAAGTTGATGGCCTACACAGATTCTAGCTGGTGTGGTGATGTAGATGACAGAAAATCTACAGCTGGCTATGTGTTCTTATTAGGTGGTGCACCAATTGCTTGGTGTTCAAAGAAGGAAACTGTTGTAGCTCTATCATCATGTGAGGCTGAATACATTGCAGCTTCCCTTTGTGCATGTCAAGCTGCTTGGATGGAGAATCTATTAGGTGAAATCATGGGAGAAAGTCATGATGCTATAGAGATGAAGATTGATAACATGTCTGCAATAAACTTAGCTAAAAATCCAGTGTCACATGGAAGAAGCAAGCATATAGAAATGAGGTTCCATTATCTGAGGGAACAGGTGAGCAATGACAAGCTAGTACTGAAGCATTGCAGAAGTGAAGATCAAATTGCAGACATAATGACTAAAGCTGTGCAAACTGATGTGTTTAAGAGGCTGAGAAACATGATTGGATTGTGTCCATTAGCAACTATGTCTTAGGTGGTGTGTTGAGATTAATCCATAGTTGTTAGGTTGGTTACTTGTGAGACAAGTTTGTTGCTTGTTACACAAGTTAGTTATGTTGTGAATGTCTTAGGTAGTTAAGAATTTGTTGTAATACAGTTTTAAGAGTTAGTTAAGTGTCTAGAAGCTAGTTAGTTACAAATAGTTACTAAGTGATTAGGTAACTTGTTTAGTGTAGCAACATCTATATAAGGAGTTGCATTGTAACTTTCTTTTGTGTGGTGATTAATAAAGCTTCTTATTTTCCCTATTCTTTCTCTTCTTTAACTCATTCTTTCTTTCATAATTTCATCATCTTCTTCATCATAAGTTCATCATTAAAAGTGATAAGAGTGTGTATGTGTGTGTGAGATCATAACTGGCCTAGTGCTGTTGCCATATCCCTCACCAGGGCGTGGCTGTGTGTGTGTGCAAAGGGATTCAAGTGATCAAATCCCAACAATAAACACCTGTATAAGTTATTTATCCAAACGGACCCTAAATGCTTATTACTATAAATAATCACACATTATTAACATTTCTATTATATAATTGAATTGAATGATTGAACCCGTGCGAGCACAGGTAAAAAGTCTAGTTTTATTAAATTAGAGGGAATGTTCGTGTTATTTAGGTCTTGTAGGATCTAAAAACTTACCTAATGGTGGGGTTAGAATTTTGTCGTTGGTATAATATCTAAACTGTTGCTATAATTTCTAAATGCATTAAAAGTGTAAAATTATTTATAATATTTTTTATTAGTAATTTTATTGACTAAATTGATTATAAAAACATAATTAAAAACTAAATTGACTACTTAAAATATATTTGAAGACCATAATATCTACTCCCTTCAGTCCTATGTATAAGAAAAATTTATTTTTTAGATTCATTATGAAATAGATGTATCTAGACTATATTATTGTCTAGATACATTAATTTTAGAATGAATCTAAAAAGTAACTTCTTTCTTATATATAAGACTAGAGAGATTATAATACAATAAAAATTGGTGAATATTGTTGTCTTAATTATTTAATTAAATTATGGATTGACATATAAATTATTAATAATATATTTTAGGAAATTTCAACGGCACATTTGACAATTCAAATGTACCAGTGTATTAAGTTATTAAACTAATATATAAATGAGTATTTTTTGGAAGGAAATCTTTTTTATCAATTAAAAAAATTATAATAATTAAAAATTATTTATCAAAATTGGAAAAAATTTATCATTATTTTTATTTATTTTGACTACTCATAATAGTTAATATTGAATTTTTTTCTTAAAATGAAAAAAATTAGGTTTCCTCCGACTACACCATTCTCTATTTAAGCATAAGGTTTCCGATCTTCATCCTAAAACAAATCCACTACTTTTCATTCCATTCTCTCGTGTTTCTCTCTTGAATTTTTCTATATTTTTTTTTCTTGTTGTATGTTTTTTTGCTGGTAATGATTTTTTAAATGTCAAAAGGAAGTTTTTTAATACTGTCAAAATGTTTATTGCCATGAAAATAATTTTGAGAGGATGTTTTTAAGATTGAACTGGTATTTATTTTTTTAGAATCTGAGTTCATAATAATTTTGAGGAGGACGTTTATGTTTGAAGAAGATGACATAGTTTCTGGGTTATGGTTACTCATATTTGTATACTCTAAAATTTAAGTTTTCTAAAAGTAAATAAAGAATATCTTCTAAAATTTAACTCTTGTAAAAGTAAATAAAAAATATCTTAAAAGGTTAATTGAATATGTGTGTCCCTTTAATTCTTGAGTTAGAACACAAGTTGTGACAATTTGATAATTCTAAAACTCATTTTCTTAAACACGTGAGTTTACTAATAATAATTTCTTTTAACATGTGACTTTACTAATAATAATCCTTTTTTTCTTTTTCTTTCAGGAATGGAGGTCTCCTTACCAAGTGGGATGTACTCATAAACCAGGAATGGAGGTCTCCTTACCAAGAGTGATGTATTCATAGACCAAGAGACTCTCATCGCCTTGAATGAAATATCCTAGTAAGAATATATATCAATTTTTGGTGCCGAATTTTCTGAAAGACATCTATTTCCGCTTGAAACTGATCAATTTGTTTAGTGGTAGTTACTCCATATTCTATTCTCTTAACTGCTATATTTGTTCTGTTTTCTAGTTCACCTTCTGTCAAAGGTAAAGTATAAGACAAAACAAATATAGCAGTGAAGAGAATATAATATGTGATTAGTACTAAAAATATTGGTTAGTTTCAAACTGAAATAGATGTTCTTTTTCAGAAGGTTCTACTCCGAAAATTGGTATCCTTACTAGGTTATTCCATTGATGGCAATGAGAGGCTTTTGGTTTATGAGTACATCTCTCATGGTCTTTTTTGGTTCATGATTTGCTGCAATATTTCTGACTGTTGATTGTATAGGTTGTATTGTCCAGATCAACACAATTATAAAATCTCATAAAACAACTATGACCGTACAATTTTAATCGGATGACTATAATAAAAAACTTGCAACTTGAGCCTTTGTCTTAGTCATAGAGCCTTTATTTTGCTCCTTATAGCCTACTTGTGGTACTATATGGGTGTAATTGTGTAGTGTTGCGGGTTATTTTAATTCTGTAGGGCTGCACTTGTCGATAGGCTCCAGAGGCTTGTATTGAATTAAGTATTTTATTTATCTGTTTTGTTCAATTTTCAAACAAATGATACTTAATTTGATGGTGTGGGATAATTTTTGTTGTATATATTCAGAAACTGATTATGCTATTGGACAAAATAGGTAGTAAGAGACAAAACAAAAATATGAATTTTTGTCCCTCACTGGACCACAAGATAACTTTTTGTTCATAGTATAACTATAAAAAATACGAAAATATCCATTTTATTTTCGAATATAAAAAATATCATATTTCTATCTCTCACCGGTGCAATTTTGTAATGTCATATTCTACCTTTTTTGTTTTGTATTGTTCTGTCTAGTACATAACATTCAATTAAATCTTATCTGACCCATTATTAAAAAGAATAGAATGATAGAGACTTTAAAATTACATTCCATCAATGTGAGTGCATTCAATTAAGACCTATGTTATCCTTATCAACTGCCATCTTGTCTCATCTTAACCAGTTTATTCCATTCTTTGTACCCCCAATAAAACGAATTCATCACGCGTTCTATCTCCTCACTGAGAGTAGCGGGGAGTGTAAAAGCACTCATACAGTATGGAGAAATTGCTTGTGCTACCGCTAATAAGAACTTTGTAAGCCCTTGAAAGAGATCTTGAGTTCCATCTTTGAATTTTCTTCCATATACGGTCCTTAATAAATGAGAGAATAGATTTCTTGTCACGGCCAATTATTGAAGGGAGACCAAAATATTTTCCATGCCCCATAGATTCTGCAACTCTCAATAGATTATTAATAGTATTTCGACATGTTGCATTAATGTTGTGGCTATAAGTGATGGCTGATTTTTTATAGTTTATGGCTTGTTCACTTTTGTCTCATAAGTGTCTAGAACATGTTTTGAGTTGGTGACCTCTGACACTGAAGCTTTGTAGAATAAGAAACTATCATTTGTAAATAAAATGCGACTAATATATGGACTCACCCTACATATATGAATTCCATGTAATAAACCGCGAGATTAATAGTTATGAATATATAAAGTAAGACCTTCAGAGTAGATTATGTATAATTAAGGGGAGAGAGGATCACCTTGGCGAATGCCACAAAGAGTAGTGACAGGACGAACCTGATTATTGTTGAGAAGGATATGGTTATTTACTGAAGTGACACACTACATAATCCACTTGACCCAATTAGTATCTGAAAAATCCCATCTTTTTGTATCACCGCTTGCAAATAGGTCCATCTGACGCGACTTACGTAAAGTTTTAGAGCAACATGCACGACTCTCTTTGCCACGACTTTTGCACTTCATATAATGGAGGACTTTAAAAGCTGTTTTGTGCCGCTGTTAATGATTGTTCCTTACTTGACATGCCACTTGAAGGTTACATACTCACATGGTTTAAAAGTCTGGGATCAAGGCGTACCCTAGAAGAGAAACTTGATCGAGCTATGCATACTCACTCATGGCTTTCTATGTTTCCCGCGACCGGGCTCTTTAATCTAGTGGCTTCAACATCAGATCATTTGCCTACCATCCTTAAGCTTGAACATGAGTCTCATATAAAGCCCAAACGCTCTTTCCGCTTTGAAAACTCACGACTTCTCGATAACAGTTTGGCGGAAATCATATCATCAAACCGACCTTACAATCCTACTAGTCATATCATTCAAAAGCTTAAGTATTGTATTAATGATATGGAAGCTTGGAGGAAAGAGAATGAATTCTCCAAATAACCGTGAGACAACCAACAAGCTCCGACGCGAGCTTCAACTTGTTCGCTGCACCCATTATCATATTCCAGATATTGCTGTCACATATATTTAAAACAAGCTTTCTAATATCTTACCGCAGGAGGACATGTATTGGAAGCAGCGAGAAAAAGTTTATTGGCTTGCATACGATGACAAGAATAGAATTTTTTTCATGCTTCAGCAAGTGCTAGGCGGAAAAGAAATTCTATCAAAAAATTGAGAGATATTAATAACAATGTTTTGGTAGAAAATCAAGCAGGTCTCTATAACATTGCTCAAGAATACTTTCAGAATCTCTATTCCGCAATCAATGTGACTATGACAATATTATTGACACTATTCCTCGTTGTATTTTAGATAGTTATAAAAATATGTTCATCTCACCTTTTAATGAAGAAGAGTTTCATAAAGCAGTTTTTTCTATGCACCCTAATAATAAGTTTCCAGGCGGGCTTAACGCGTGTTTCTACCGCAAATTTTGTCCTATATGTGAAGAGAAACATTTGAAGCTTGTTGCTCTTGGCTCGAATAGGGTAATTTCCCACCTAATATAAATGATACAAATAGAGCGCTTGTGACAAAATTAGACCGTCTAGAAAGCATGAAAGACCTATGTCCTATATCTCTCTGTAATGTCAACCACAAAATCCTGTCAAAGGTCCTAGCAAATCGTCTTAAACGTGTTCTCCCAAAATGTATCACTCTCTTCTCTTGTGTCTCTCTGCACTCCACTTTTTTTTGAATTACAACTCAACCATTTCTCACTTCCACAAACTCAACCATGGAAGACATAAATCCTCCTCCTCCACTCCCCCACCGTTCCTCCTAATCTCAATTTTTTAAATCCCATCCATATATATATATATATATATATATATATATATATATATATATATATATATATATAACATTATACGTTTGGTTGGCTTCGTGAGAAATGAAGTGTTCAATATTGAGTTACAATTTAATTAGAGAATCTTCAATTTACAATAAATTAGTGAAAGAGGTTTGGCTTTCCCTTTTGAAATTCTTTTAAAAAGTGTTAACCATTTTCAACATTTATGCAGTAATGAATCTCTTTCCGCCCATTATGATAATACAAGGTTTTTATTTTACAAACAAAATGAGATTTAATATGAAGTATGAGAAATATGACTATGAAATGGAGGAAAAAAAAGTTTTTTGTACTACAAATGAAAATACAAGAGAGTGCAGGCAAAGAGAGAAGAGAATTACTCCAAAGTGGTGGGATATATTGGAGTCTGCGGCACAAGCAATCTGGTTGTTTACATCTTCTTCTGGCCTTCATGTCCCTCAACAACAAGGGCTTAACTCATGGATTCTGTTCTGGCTGTCCAAGCCAGAAAAATTAGCATCTCAAGTGTGTCACAATTTTTAACAACTCTATTCTCAATCCGGTCTTAATTGTTGAAACTATCTCAAACTTTGTGGAAGGGTTCATGCTGCAAATGTGGTACTCCTCTCTCTATCCCTCGCGAACCATAAGTGGAAGGCACCTGTTGCGGATACTTTGATAATAATGTTGATGTGGGTTTCACCTGTGATGGAAACACCTTCTGGGATATGCTAGTTAGGGACTGTGCTGGAAGTGTTCTCTATGCAGCCATGAAAAGTGAAGAAGTGCATGTCTCTACTATCCTTGCTGGAGGTGTTATCTAGGTAGATGTTATAAAAATGAGAAAATTTCTTATAGGGTGTTTTCACGTAGGGTGTTTTTTACTCGCATTTCGTATTTTTATAACGTTTGATACTTAAGTAGCAGAAAAAAAATCCATGTAAGGTGTTTCCATATTGGGTGTTTTTTTTCTTCAAAAAAGTACTCATTCTTACACCGTCCGCTAGCGGAAGGGTAAAATGGATAAAATGTAGGGCGCACGAATAATCGTTAGAGTGCAATCAAAATCAGCAATGACACATAATCTCATGAGTTGATGGCATCATATTGATCCAGAGAACCCGATCACCTTGCAAGTTTTAATCTAACCTACTTTCTCCAAAACAGAACAACTATAATACATTACATCCCTACCACAGATTTCCATCTACCCAAGATTCTATACTGAAGAAAAAACAGTAGAACTCAGTTCAATAACAACTAGTTATAGCACTCATTCATACAGCAGAAGTTTCTTAAACAATTTGCGCAGAAATTTAATTTAGATGATGTTGCAGTGAACATAACCGAAATGCTGGACTAATTCTTAAATCTATGTAGCACAAAGCCACCAACACTTCAAATTGAAGATGTGTTCAATGTCCAACATGTGTTGGGAGTCTGACACTACACATATGGTCATTTTCAGTCACATTCATTTTCTCAGGTTATTATTGTTGTCTCGGTCAAGGATAGTGTCATATCATATATATGTCTATCTTGATGCTTCATACATAGAATCATAGCTATAAAGCACAAACACAAACACGACACAGACATATTGACACAGATAATAATTTAAAAAAATCATATAATTTAATTTAATTATAAGTGTTAGTGTCAAACACCAATGTGTGTCTAGTGTAGATATTGGAATACACCTAATCCGAGTAGTGTTTGAATTTTGTAGCTTCGTAGTCTATCTATATCAATCAACATCAACAAATGACAATTGATACAAATAATACACAAATAAATCATACAATATTTAAGAAACATAAGCAAGAATTATGAAGAAGATTTTGTAGTTCTCATAAGAATACTAGTCATTCTAATTCCAATCAAATTAACATTACTAGAACTAACAAATCTAGAATTCCTAAACAAACGAACAATCTCTTTCACCTCATAAGCTCCACACTCTCCAACAAGAACAAAACAAACACCACCATCCCTAACAACCCTCTCCATCTCAGCCGCAAATCTCGACGGAAACAACGCCTCATCGAATCTCGCCGTGAAAGCAAAATCAAACGCATCATCAAAAAAAGGCAAATTATGCGGATCCGCACGACTAACAAGAGGCGGAGAATCAAACAATTCAACACCGGTTACATCGTCAACACCGAGACGCTGTAACGCGGCGACTTCATGACCAGCACCGGCGGAGAGACAGAGGATTTTGGAATTGTTACGGAGAAGACCTAGATCGCGAATTGGGAGAAAGATAAGGGAGAAGGAATGGAGTTTGGTGTTCCAATCGCGTGAGGACCAGAGACGGTTGTTTTTTTTGTCGGAAGGGAGGTGAGGGCGGGTGGAGGTGAAATCGCAGGTGGATTTGGGGAAACGGAGGTGAGGTTTGGATGGAGCTTCAGGTGGAACGCATGTGTCTGGGGTTTGAAGGAAGAGAATGATGAGTGTTAGTGAAGCTATGGTTATGGCTCCTATGGAAAGTTTTCGAAGGAATGTGTCTATTTCTTTGTCCATTGTGGTGCTTCTCATGTTGTTTGATGTTTTCCTGATCTACTCCATGATTCTCTTCTCCATTTCCCCTTTTCCACCTCCCATATTAAAATGTTTTTAAAAAAATAATAAAAAAACCTCATATTAAAAAATGAGTTTAATAGATATGCTCTGTCAGTGTAAATTAATTTTACATTGACATTCAATAGGTATCAAACATTTCTCCATGCCATACAATTATAGTGGGGTTCAGTGGAGTGATTTAGTTTAATAGATATGCTCTGTCAGTTGGTATTGATTGATAGTGTAAAAGTAGTTTACACTTTATGTGCATATACATTTTTCTCTTAAAAAATAATTAAAAAAATCTCTGGGCCAGGTATATCAGGTGTCTACAATATAGCGAAGGGAGCAGTCTTGCGTTCTGCGGTGGATACTCTGATCTCGACAAAAAAAAAACTAAAATTATGGTCTTTTCAAAAAATGGATAATCAATAAAGCAGCTTATAGAGGAAATTATTATTGGTTTAAATATATTTTTAGTTTCTAAAAAATTATTGATTTTTTTTTTCCTATAATAGGTGGCATATTTTTGGTCTACAAAATTATTAAGCAAGCAATTTTAATTCCTATGGTTACACCAATGCGTATTTTTGAATGATTATTTCACAGTCATGTTTAGAATATTATAAAAAGTCTCGAAGAAAAAAAACTCAAAATTTAATTTATAAGTCGATATTTTTTGTCATTTTTGTCTTTATCTTTTGAAATTTAAAAAACTATTAATTTATTCTTCTCATTTTTAGTCCTTACAAAAACAAAATTGTCATATTTATGAGATTTATGAGAAAATAAAATAATCCCTCCGTTCCTTTTTATAAGAAAAAAAATAAATTTTTTTGTTCTTTTTTATAAAAACTTTGACTAATTTTCAAATGTTTTAAATGTTGAATTTCACTTATACCCTTATTTATTATGAAAGAGAATATTAAAAATAAGTAAGTTAATTGAATTTAGAGTAATTAAATAGGGGTATAGATGTAATAAGTTTAAATTTATAAGAGTATTAAATAAAAAGAACTATTTACAATGTGTTTTCATGGTGTGTAATTTTTTCAAACTGTTTCTTATAAACGGAGGGAGTATTAGTTAATGTAGTATTAGTTAATGTGGGCCAATTTAATTTGTACAGTTGTGAGATTTCCATTTGTTAGAAATAATATAAAACCATTGATATAACTAATCCTAACAGCTTAAGCTTTTGGGATAATCGGTTATTTGACATGGTATCAGAGCCTCTATGACTAAGTGGTCTAGAGTTCGATTCCCGCTCCCCATACTTTCTAATTAAAAAGTGGAATTTAAGCATATGATAGGTGTGCCTATGCATTATCCACGTTTCAAGCCCAAATGGGTTCTTGCGTGAGGGGCGTGTTAGAAATAATATAAAACCATTGATATAGCTAATCCTAACAGCTTAAGCTTTTGCGATAATCGGTTATTTGACACCATTAATGTGTTTTAGAATGTTCTCAACTGCACCTCTAGAAACTTGAGAGTTGAGTCTTTAACTTCTATATTTTCTGAAGCTTATAAAGCATATTCTGAAGTATTGTTCGCTACACTATATTCTGAAGTATTGTTCGCTTTGAGAACTTATGTGTCCGTCACAATTTTATTCTTTAAAAAAAAAAATGTATCGTTGGATGGAAAGAGTGAGTATTGTAAATTTAATATGCTTTATTCCAAAAATGAGAGGACAATTTACAATGATATTGTTGTTATCATAGAATTGTTTATTTATTGTGCATGATAAGAAAACAATATTGGTAAAAAGACATTTTCTGCTGAACTCTTGTTTGAAAAGGCAATTTTTGTTTGCTACGTTTTCTTTTGCATTTCTTAAAACGACATCGAATTGTTGCTAACAACATTGACTTTATTATAATTATATTTATTTATAACTCATATAAATAAACCAACAAATCACATTTTCTAAATCATATTATTGTTGTCCATTTGTTTAAACCTTTCTTTTAGCCACTATATAGTAGCCTAAACATTTTAGACTAATCACTTCTATATGGCAAACCAAAACCTACCTTCAATTCAATCCTCTGATCCAGAAGCACATGAATTTTCTCCAACAAATCCTTCATCCACAACAAGTTTTTTCAAAGCCAAAGATGCAGTGAAGAAATTGAAAAACAACTTGGTTTGCCGTTCAAAATGGGCTGAACTTAATGGTGCCATAGGTGACCTTGGCACCTACATACCCATAGTGTTGGCTCTCACTCTAGCTAGAGATCTCAACCTTGGTACCACATTGATTTTCAATGGTAATGTTCTATGTTTTTTATTTTATTGAATGAAAAATGAAAATCATGTTCATATGAGTTATCATGGTTTTAAATTGCAGTTGCGGCCAGTAACTCTACGAGCATTGCTCTCATGCGCCGTTGCAATATGCATATTCCAATCGTTGCGCTACAATTACTCTATTAGTATCAAATATATAATTTATTAATTATTTTATAACTCACATATATCAACTCTCTAGTCTCTATTACTTAAAAATATCTCTGATCCTTTAAAACACTTTCGAAATCTATGATATAAAGACAAAGTAAGATAAAAAAAAAAATTATGTGCCCACTATGTTGTGGCCGTTGCGATCCGCTTTTTGTTGATTTTTGTAATTCAAGCTCTGCAGCTTCTGATACTCACAAGATTCTGACTCAGACTCTTATACAAACAGCTTCTGATGGCCACGAGACTCTTAACCAGATTCTGACCTTCATAGCTTCTGAAGGTCACAGGTTCTGATGGAACAGGTTCTGAAGCAACAGCTTCTGAAGCTGCTTAGCTTCTGCTCTGTTTTAGTAGTTAGCTAGCGTAGTTAGTTAGTTAGTTATTCTTTTGTTTTGTCCTAGGTAGTTAAGGCAGTTGCACTTTACGCAACCCCCTCTTGTATATATAACTACTAAGGCCCTTTGTGGAAGAATAAGATTTACTTTTTCCTTTATTCATTCTCTTCAAGTTTTATTCATAGTTCTCGTTTTCTTTCTTAGTGTTCTAAGTTCTTTGTTGTTCATTCTTTGTGAGAGTTTATCTCCAACAAAGTGGTATCTAGAGCTCGTACGATCCAAAGGGATCTTGATTCGTTCTCTGAAAGAAGAATCAGGTTGAAAGTGAATCAACCATGGCTGGGAACAACAATTTCCATGCGAATTTGCCAGTTTTCGATGGAAAGAATTGGGATAGATGGGTGAAGCAGATGAAGGTGATATTCAATGTTCAAGAAGTGTATGAACAAGTGAATGCAGCAATCACTCCTCTACCAGAAAATGCAAATGAAGAACAAAGAACAACATTCAGAGAAGCAAAGAAGAAAGATAACAAGGCCCTGTTTCTCATTCATCAATGTGTTGATTCAAAGGTGTTTGAGAAGATTGCAGATGCTGAGACCTCCAAAGATGCATGGGATATCTTGCAAAAGAGTTATGGTGGTGATGCAAAAGTGAAGAAAGTAAAGCTTCAGGCCTTGAAGAGACAGTATGAACTGTTGCAGATGAAGAATGATGAATCCGTTGCTGATTACTTCACAAGATTGGTGACTCTCACCAATCAGATGAAGAATTGTGGAGGTAATCTTGATGAGCAAGAAACGGTGGAAAAGGTACTAAGAACTTTGACTTCTAAATTTGAGCATATAGTGGTGACTATAGAAGAGACTAAAGATTTGAGTGAGATCAAGATAGAGGATCTGCAAAGCACTCTTGAAGCTCATGAGTTGAAGCATGGTGAGAGGAGCCATGGCAAAGAAGATGAGCAAGCTCTTTTCTCAAAATTCAAGAAGTATCAAAGTGAGAAGAAGAAATGGCAGAACAAGAAAGACTCCAAGAAAAGCAAGGAGAATGCTGAGACAGTGCCTGAATCCTCTAGTGGAGGAGGAGGGAAACAAAAAGATAAGTCAAAGAAGAAGGACAAGAGCAAGATTCAGTGCTACAACTGTGACAAATATGGGCATTATGCCAATGAATGCAAAAATCCAAAGAAAAAGAAAGGTCAAGACAATGAAGAAGAGGCCAAGGTAGCACATGATAGCTCAGGTTCCGAGGATGAAACCAGTTTCATGGTGACAATTGCTGATGAAGCAGCAGATTCCATGGTTTGGTACTTTGATTCAGGGTGTTCTAACCATATGACTGGAAATAGAAGCATCTTGACTGACTTTGATGAATGTCTCAACACAAAGATCAGATTAGCCAACAGTGATTCCATTAAGGCAGAAGGTATGGGTAATGTGGTGATCCAAAGATCGAATGGGAAGAAAGCTGTGATTGAGAAGGTTCTCTATGTCCCTGGTATGAAGTGTAACTTGATGAGCATAGGGCAATTAATCTCAAAGGGTTTCAAGATAGTAATTGAGGATGAGACTCTGCAACTCTTTGATTCCAAGAAGAGACTGATTTTCAAAACAGCCCAAAGCAAGAACAGGATCTACAAGACTCAAATCAAAGCTATTGAAGCTACATGCTTGTCCGCAACTGCTGAAGAGAAAGATAGTGATCTATGGCACAAGAGGTATGGGCATTTGAATTTTAAGAGCTTGTCAATGCTTAATTCAAAATGCATGGTGTTAGGACTGCCTAGTGTCATAACTCCAGTTGATACATGCACTACTTGCCTGTTAGGAAAACATCATAGATCATCATTTAAAAGTCATCTTCCTATGAGATCTAGTGATGTGTTAAATGTTGTGCATTCTGACATTTGTGGACCATTTGATGTGTTATCAACTGGTGGAAACAAATACTTCATGACGTTTGTTGATGAGTACTCTAGGATGATATGGTTATACCATATAAAAACTAAGAGTGATGCTTTTGAGGTGTTTAAGAAGTTCAAAACACTGGTTGAGAAGCAAAGTGACAAGTCATTGAAGGTTCTGAGAACAGATGGTGGAGGTGAGTATACCTCTACAGAGTTTGAGAATTATTGCAAGGAACAAGGCATAATTCATGAAGTTACTGCACCATATACTCCTCAGCACAATGGTCTTGCAGAAAGGAGGAATAGAAGTATTCTAGATATGGCTAGAAGCATGGTGAAGCAGAAGAATCTGCCCAAGAGGTTCTGGGGTGAAGCTGTTGCTACAGCTGTTTACATTCTGAATAGAAGTCCTACTAAGAAGCTGAAGGATAAGGTACCTGAAGAGGTGTGGTCCAAGAGTAAGCCAAGTGTAAGTCACTTAAAGGTGTTTGGCAGCTTGTGCTACAAACATGTACCTGATGCTAAGAGAAAGAAGCTGGAAGACAAGAGTGTTCCTATGATATTTGTTGGATATCATAGAACTGGTGCCTATAGACTGCATAATCCTACAAGTGACAAAGTAGAGATCAGCAGAGATGTGAAGGTACTGGAAAATGAAAGTTGGGATTGGGGTCAGAAGCTCTCATCTAAGAAAACTTGTGCAGTGGACTTAGGTGGTGAAGCAAGCACTGCTAATGACACTCCCACTTTTGTGAATCAGCATCAAGGTAATGTAAGTGATGAAGACATGCATACTTCAAGTGATGATGAGGATACTAATGTACCACCAAGACCTCAGAGAAACACTCAACTGCCAAGAAGGTTAGTTGACTGTGAGATTGTATCAGACAATGCAGTAGACAATGAAGGAGAAATTGTGCATTATGCAATGCTTGCAGATACTGAACCTTTAGATACCAAAGCTGCACTAAAGAGTAAAGTTTGGATGGAGGCAATGATTGATGAGTTGAAGTCTATAGAGAAGAACAAGACATGGGACTTGTGTGAATTGCCCTCTGATAAAAAGGCAATTGGTGTGAAATGGGTGTACAAAGTCAAGCAAAATCCTGAAGGCAAAGTGATAAAATACAAGGCAAGACTTGTGGCCAAAGGATTCCTTCAGAAGCAAGGTTTGGACTATGATGAGGTATTCTCTCCAGTGGCAAGACATGAAACTATAAGGCTAGTGATTGCATTGGCTTGTAGTAGAAGATGGCCCTTATTTCATTTAGATGTGAAGTCAGCATTTCTAAATGGACCCTTAGAGGAAGATGTGTATGTGAAGCAGCCTCCAGGGTTTGAATTGAAGGGCAAGGAAGACAAAGTTCTGAAGCTGAATAAAGCTCTGTATGGTCTGAAGCAAGCTCCAAGAGCTTGGAACAAAAGAATTGATCAATTCTTTGTTATGCAAGGCTTCAGAAAATGCAGTGTAGAGTATGGTGTATATGTGAAATGCAGTGATGACAAACACATGTTAATCATATGTTTGTATGTTGATGATCTGTTAGTAACAGGTAGCTCATCTATAGAGATAGAGAATTTCAAAACACAGATGAAGTGTGAGTTTGAAATGACTGACCTAGGAAAGTTAACTTACTTTCTGGGAATGGAGCTCTTAGAAACTCCAAAAGGGATGATATTGCATCAAGCTAAGTATGCCACTGAGATTCTGAGAAAGTTTGAAATGATTGATTGCAATTCATCAGTCACACCTGCAGATACAAGAGCCAAGATTGAAGAAGATACAGGCAGTGATGCAGTGGACTCTACCATGTTCAGGCAATTGATAGGCTCACTGAGGTATTTGTGTCAAACTAGACCTGATATCAGTTATGCAGTTGGCTATGTAAGCAGGTTTATGAGTAAACCACTGAAGTGTCACCTATTGGCAGCTAAGAGGATACTTAGATACATCAATGGCACAATCCACTATGGTGTTGTATTTCCATACTCTAAGGACAATGGAAAACTTGAGTTAAGTGGATTTTCTGATGCAGATTAGTGTGGTGATAAGGTGGACAGGAGGAGTACCAGTGGTTATTTGTTTAAATTTCAAAATGCACCAGTGTCTTGGTGCTCTAAGAAGCAGTCAGTCATAGCACTCTCCAGCTGTGAGGCAGAGTATGTAGCAGGGTCCCTAGCTGCATGTCAGGCAAATTGGCTGCAATCACTTCTCAGTGAGATAAACATTATTGCTGACACTACAGTGGTGCTGAAGATCGACAACAAGTCAGCAATCAACCTGGCTAAGAACCCTGTTAGCCATGGGAAGAGCAAACACATTGAGACAAGATTTCACTTCCTCAGAGACCAAGTCACTAAAGGAAAATTGAAACTTGAATATTGCTCTACTGACAATCAACAAGCTGATATTCTAACTAAGGCTGTGAAAAGAGACCAATTTCTCAAGCTCAGAAGAGAAATGGGAGTTGTGAGCTTTAACAGCTTGAATTAAGGAGGAGTGTTGATTTTTGTAATTCAAGCTCTGCAGCTTCTGATGCTCACAAGATTCTGACTCAGACTCTTATACAAACAGCTTCTGATGGCCACGAGACTCTTAACCAGATTCTGACCTTCATAGCTTCTGAAGGTCACAGGTTCTGATGGAACAGGTTCTGAAGCAACAGCTTCTGAAGCTGCTTAGCTTCTGCTCTGTTTTAGTAGTTAGCTAGCGTAGTTAGTTAGTTAGTTATTCTTTTGTTTTGTCCTAGGTAGTTAAGGCAGTTGCACTTTACGCAACCCCCTCTTGTATATATAACTACTAAGGCCCTTTGTGGAAGAATAAGATTTACTTTTTCCTTTATTCATTCTCTTCAAGTTTTATTCATAGTTCTCGTTTTCTTTCTTAGTGTTCTAAGTTCTTTGTTGTTCATTCTTTGTGAGAGTTTATCTCCAACACTTTTGACTTTGATTTACAATCATATCGCAATATTTCGGCCAAATGTGGTTGCTGGCACTTAGCAACCACAATATTTCATTTTCATCACGTCCTATGGTCTATAATTTGAAACCATGATAAATCCGTAGTTGAGAAGAAACTAATTGATACATACATACATACATACATACATACATACATACATACATTCATACATACATACATATGCGTCGCTTACGTATGTACACTTATGTATGTAGATATGTATGTACACATTAATCTCTTTTTCCGATGTAATCCATGTGTGGTATATCTTACAGGTGTCTACAACATCATCACCGGTATCATATACGGGGTCCCTATGCCTGTCCAGCCTATGAAGTCAATTGCCGCCGAGGCCTTAGCAGACAAAGAATTCGGCGTACCGGAGATCATGGCTGCAGGAATCTTGACTGGCGGCGTATTATTCATTCTTGGCATCACAGGATTAATGAAGCGGGTATACAAGTGGATTCCTTTACCTGTTGTAAGAGGAATTCAACTAGCACAAGGTTTATCATTTGCTTTAACTGCTGTTAAATATGTCAGAGAAGTGCAAGATCTTCCCAAGTCAAAAACTTTAGGTGAAAGACCTTGGTTTGGATTAGATGGGTTAGTTCTAGCTATTTTCTGTGCTTGTTTTATCTTGATAATCAATGGAGCCGGTGAACAGAATCGCGGATGTTGCGATACTATAGAAAACAGCGATAATTTAGATGGCGAAAGGAATAATGAAAGTGGAAGAAACAATAGGATCAATAAATTAAGAAAATTTGGTTTTTCACTTCCTTCTGCATTTTTAGTCTTTATGTTAGGGATTATTTTGATTTTTATAAGAAAAAATGAAGTAGTGCAAGGAATTAAATTTGGACCCTCTTCAATACAAGTGGTGAAATTCACTAAACAATCATGGAAAAAAGGTTTTGTTAAAGGCACTATTCCTCAACTTCAATTATCAATATTGAACTCTGTCGTAGCAGTTTGTAAGTTATCGACAGATCTTTTTCCAGAAAGAGAATTCTCAGTTACTTCAATTTCAGTTACAGTTGGACTAATGAACTTAATTGGTTGTTGGTTTGGTGCCGTGCCAACCTGTCACGGTGCCGGCGGTCTTGCAGGACAGTATAAATTTGGTGGAAGAAGTGGAGGGTGTGTGGCACTTCTTGGTGTAACAAAATTGGTATTAGGAATAGTTTTAGGAACTTCTTTGGCAGAATTTTTAAAGCAATTTCCAATTGGGATTTTAGGTGTGTTACTTTTGTTTGCTGGAATTGAACTTGCTTTGTGTGTTAGGGATATGAATAGTAAAGAAGATTTCTTTGTGGCACTTATTTGCACTGCTGTTTCGTTGGTTGGATCAAGTGCTTCACTTGGATTTGTAATTGGAGTGAAAGTTTATATGTTATTTAAGCTAAGGAAGTATACAAAAGATAAGAAACTTGAATCTTCCACATCTATATTTGAATCTACAACATCTAAATTTGAAGAGAGTTGAATTTTGTGTACATGTTTTATTGTTTGATATTATTGAAGTGATTGCATATATAGTGTTTTTAGTGAAAATGAGTTGGTGTGTTTGGCTTTCAAAAATATGTTAATTTTTGAGAGGTTTGATTTCTTTTCTACTTCTTGAGTTTTGAGGTCTTGAGGGGTTCTAGTTCTAGGACTCTATGATGTAATTGTACTAAATGTAGAGCAAATAGTTATTTCCTGTCTTTTGTTTCTAGACCTTTGTGTATGCCATCGCATACACAAAGCTTTTACTCTCAATAATAGAACAATTTTTTTTTTCTTTTGTTAGAATTAACTTTTCTTTGGTTTATGTTGAAATTTTGAGAATTTGGAGAAATTGAGTGATAAAAGTTTGGAGAGTTTGAATGAGAGTAAAATTTATACGGAACCATTTTGATAAAAATCGGATAAAACATGTGAAGGTAATATAATTCTTAACCTCTAAGTTTCACAATTACTCGATTTTAGCATTTTTAAGTTTTAATTGTTCGATTTCGGTCCCCCAAGTTTACGCCCTTTTTGCATTTGCTAGCCCCCGTTGATTTTTGTTTACTAAAATTTGCTTATGTGACATTTTAAAAATAAATAAAATATGCTTCACAATTGAAAAATGTTATAAAATAATAATATTTACTTTTATAAAATTGTATTAAAAAATAGTTTACAAATTTTTTGATTAATAGTTCATAATTTTTTTTTACCCTTTATAACAAAATTATTTTATAAACTTCATGTCAAAAAAATATTTTATAAGTTATTTTTAAAAAATGTTTAAAAACATTTTATTTAATATTAAAATGGCACATAACTAATTTTAATCAAAAAAGTCAACTAGGGTGTTAACAAATGCAAAATGGGGTAAATTGGAGGTCAAAATCACACAATTATGAAATTTAGAGGACAAAAACTGCGTTTAAACTTTTTTCTTAATATATGTAAAATAATTATGAAGATCACTCATTATATGATACTCAAACTCACAAATTCTTGATTTCTCTGCAATTAGGCTCTTTTAAAAAAAATAAAATCAATCCATTTGACAAGCTGCTGTTAATTTTTTTTTTAATAAAGTTTATTACATGTCCGAGTCTTTAGACAACCGCTTTAATAGCCAATGAGTTATGTGTCTCCCTGCAAAACAAAACAGAATGTTTTCCTAATCTAAAACTAACTCTCCTAATTAACTGTGTTTACTTTTGAATAGTTCAAAATCTCAAAAACAAAACTACTTGTTTCATTCCATGAACATATAATATTATAATTAACCAATGAAGAAAAAAGTATAGGGATATGATGCAATCACATGCAATGGAAACAAGATCTACAAAACGTAAGAAAATAGCTCAAATATTACAACAAAATGAAGCCAAATCAAAACTATCATCAATTGATAGAATCAGTGATTTACCTGATCATGTTATTCATCATATCCTTCTTTTACTTCCAATTAAATGTGTTGCACAAATGAGTGTTCTTTCTAAGAGATGGAAATTTCTTTGGATAACTTTTCCTGATCTTGATTTTACAACCCTTAATCCATTTCCACTTATTTCTACCAAAAATTATAAAAAAGTTTCCAAATTTGAAAAATCTAGATACCCTTTATCTTCACAAAATATGGATTTCATCACCCAAGTTCTTTCTATTCGCGATGCGAAGAATAAAGACATAAGGGCTCTTTGTTTTCGCGCTTGTTTGAGTTTTTCACGTTTAAATAATTTGGTTCGTAATGCTATTAGGCATAATGTTAGAGAACTTGATATTGAAGTTGACACAGAAATTGATACAGATGATTTTTTCAACTTTCCTAGATGTGTTATTAGTAGTGAATCTTTGAAAGTTTTGAAATTGAAATCGGGTTTTCGTTTACCTCCATCATCGATTATGAGAAACGGGTTTCAATCTTTGCATACATTGTCGTTATCATTAGTTATTTTGTATAATCAGCCTTCTCTATCTGATCTATTTTCTGAATCGTCTTTTCCTCTTTTGAGAAATTTGCATCTTGATATGTGTTTCGGATTAACACATATTCGTGTTGGTTGTCGCGCTCTCGAAGATTTGAACTTAGAAAGATGTTATCAATTACAAGGTTTGGATGTTTGTGGCGCGAAAATTGAAAGAATGAGAGTAACAAGTTGTTTTGATGCATATTGTAACAAGACTTGGGTGAGAATGAATGTGCCAAAGCTTGAAAATTTGATTTGGAAATTTAATGCTGTGACCGATGTTACTGTTTTCGAGAATTCTAATTCTTTGAATGAGGCTTCCATTGGTTTCTTTATGTTGAAGGAAGGTAAAGTTAATATGGGTAGGCTTCAAAGTGCTAATGATTTCTTCTCTGGATTGTCTCGTGTTCGATCCTTGACTCTTGAAAGCCAGACTATCGAGGTATATTGTTTGTGTTCGAAATTTCTATAATGTCTTAATAGATTAATGATTTATTGAATACTATTTAATAAAATCATCGGCATTCCTATTTTGAGGACAAAAAATATTCTAATTTGATTTCTAACCTAATGGAAATTTTTTCAGCTCAAGATTTGATTGATATTGTCACATAAGTTAATTTGTTACTATCATTAACTCGTTCGAAGCATGTTTATCTAATTATCAAGGTTAAAAATTGTTGCCGCATCACAATTTTTGAATTTATAAGATTTGTACTATGATCTATCTGTTTTGTTCCATTTTCGAACTTCAAAATATATTGACATTCTTTATCTTCTCCTTTGGCTGCAGATTCTATCAAAGTATAACATTATTATTCAACCATTTTATAATCTTAAATCATTAGAGTTACATACTGGTTTGAAGAAAAGAAATGTTCAAGCATTAGCATTCTTATTCAGAAGCTCTCCTACCCTCCACACATTGATTCTGGAGATCATTAATGATTACAAGGTTGAAAGAAAAGTAAGCTCTATACCTTAATTTATATAAGTTCATAAGCTCTCCAATGCACCAACACTTTTGATTGAAGGTCCGGTGTCTTACTCATACTATTATCAGTATTGATATGTCAGTGTTAGTGTTGTATCTGATATATGTGTCTGTGTCAGTGTTTCATTAGGTTATAAGAAGTATACACTTAAATCATTAATATTCAAAGTTTGACATAAATTTCGTTTACATATTTTCTTCAGCAATGGAATAGGGACTTATGGAGCATGACTAGCACAGAGGAAGAGCAATATTGGGAATCACAAATTCCAAGTTTGAAATCTTTTCTACAACACTTGAAAGTGGTGAAAATTCAAGGATTTCTTGATTGTGCAAATGAAGTTACATTAGCTAAGTTTCTTCTAAAGTATGGAAAAGCTTTGGAAGAAATGATAGTGTGCACAGGATATTCAAATAGAAAAGATAGTTTGAGGAGACAAAACATAAGGTCACAAATGATGGGTTTTTCTTGGGCTTCTTCTAATGCCAAAGTGGAGTTTCAGTAGCCTTTAACAAAATTTTGCATCTGTGACTTGTTACATCCACTATTTATTTTTTAATTATTTATTTATACAGAAAAAAATGATTAATTGGCATTTATATATTATGCTATTTAGTTTTTTTCTTAAGGAAAATATTCATACTGTTAAGATACCTTGGGCTCGGTGCCCATGTCCTTTTAGAGCGCTTTCGCCCTATGGCCTTGATGCCCGGGGCCTCGGGGGCTGTGTTCAGTTCTTTGGGCTCGGCGCCCAAGAGGTCTAATCAGAGAATCAAGCATGAGTGCATGACCAACCATAGTCATTGAAGAAGTACTAGTCGCAGCAGTGGTGGAAACGGTAGATCAAGACTTAGATCAGTTGTAGGATACAAGACGACCGACTAGACACATCCAAGGAGCCGCAATAAAACAATGAAGTCATTCCGTACACGACATGCCATGTGGTATCAATCTAACCGTTGCTTAATCATTTCCAGTTAGGTCTGGGCCTTGAGCTCGATGCCCATGTCCTTTTAGAGTGTTCTTGCCCTATGGCCATGACACTTGGGGTCTGTGTTCCGTACCTTGAGCTCGGGCTCGGTACCCTAGAGGTCTAAATAGAGGAGTCAAGACTTAGATCAGATGAAGGACACAAAACGACCAACCAGGCGCATGAAAGTAGCCGCAAAAGCAAAGAAGTCATTCGGTATATTTCAAATTACCAGGGGCCCTTTCCCTAGTAACCAGAGAATTAACACCAAAAAAAGTTAAAAGGGTTTATAACACATTTGATCTGAAAAGTAAAGCAATTTGCTGGTAGCATAGTAGTCATTATAAATAAGATCTTACATTAAACTGATAATATAAAAACATCTAAATAACCTTTCTAGAGTTAAAAGTAATTTCATCTTCAACACAGCACTAGTAGAGTAGTATTTTCAGTCAAGGGTGCACCACTTCTTATGACCAGGAACCCATTGTGGACATTTTGGACTAAAGAAACTAGAAACTGTCTTAGAATTAAGAAGCTTTAATATAGGAGCATATTTCACACAACGAGGTGTCTTATATTGATTTATAGAAGCACCTTGACTAAGAGCAAAATCCATAACCTTATCAAATGTTCCATTCTCAACAACCTTAATTTCCAATGGCCCAATTGATTCTGTTATTCTTCCTTGACGATAAACGCTGTTGAGAGAATCTTCAACTGTAAAACAACATTCTTCGAAAACAGAATCGGGAATTTGGTTTTGATTGTTCTTGCTGATTTCCCAGTAGAGTATGTAGTGGCCTGGAATTGTGGATGTGTCAGCAGAACTTGTGTAATCTGTTAGTGATGCATTGTAGTTTGAAAGATGGTTTGATCCATTCTTTACAGCGTTTTGTAACTCAACTTCATCGGTTTTGTCTGAATCGATGCTTAGAACGACATTCTTTCGGCATATGAAGTTAAATTGAGGTGCCTTGTTCTTGAATCCTGCTACGCGGAGTATGTCACCAACTCTGTACCTATAAAGTCCTGTTTTGTGTGGATTGTTCATGTATCATGATTGCATAATTGTTAGGATTTAGAAGTTGATTAATTAAATAAACAACTATATTATAGAGTCTCTATCAATATAACTTAGTTGGTAGGGACATTGCAATATGCAGAATCCAAGTTCGAATCCGAAATTCACCACTTATTCAACTTAAGGGTAAAATTATGAGTTCTGACCACAAGATTAATTGACAATAGAAAAACTAGATTATAAAGAAAATAAATGCATAAATATATTTGCAATTGCTACAGATAAATATGAATTCAAATGATATGCACTGACAGTGTAAATATAATTTACAGGGTGACGTTGAAGAGAATTGATATTTTACCTGCATAAGTGGTGACCACAAGCTCATATTCTTGGCCCAACTCAACATCTACAAGATCAACTAAATGTTCTTGTTCTGAGGCTGAAATTGAATCAGCATTTTCATCAATCTTGTTAAGAGGCAAGAACTCAAAGTAGGCCATAGTAGGAATAAGTGTATAAGATACCTCACTTGGATCACACAAAGGATTTAAGTTAAGGCCAAAGTAACACTCAGAAGAAGCATACATAGTGCACACAAGAGGAAGACCATTACTATAGTAATCTAAAATTGGAATATATTGAGACATTGTTCCAGTAACAATAACATCAACATATTTTGTATTAGGCCATAACCTAGTAATGATCCCTTTCCATGACTCTTTCTTGCATTCGGATTCTACGAAAGCCGCAAGCTTTGGATTCGGTATAAGTATTTTCATCACCGCCTCTCGTACATCCGGGTCGGTGATTTCACCGTCTATGGTACCCTTTCGTATGTCGTGACACAAACGGACCCAATGTTTTTCGAGAAATTTAACGGCGCGAATGAAACCAGAAGCAAAAACAGCACCGACACGAAGAACTTGTTCGTTTTGGTAAAGACCACAAAGGATTTGAGAATACATGCTTTGATAAGAATCTAGACAAAGAATGGTTTGAATTGGGCTAGTGTAATTTGTATAAGGATCATTTTCATGTGATTTGTTCTTAAAGTGTGTGCTTTTGTAGTAACTTGTTAAAACAGGACGTGCAAGTAATCCACCAGGTGTTTTTGCTTCTGATTTTGTGAACAAAAAGTACATTCCTTTGCCTTTCTCTAAATTGGGAACAAATTGATCCATCACTGGCATTAAAAGGCTGTAAAGTAATGATCTTCTCTCTAACTCTTCTTCTATTGTTGGCATCAATTTTCTCTCCCCTCCTGATGTTCCAGAGCTGCAATGACATAAACACATGTATAAGTATAAACTTGTATCCGTGAGCTTAGTTCAATTGGTAGGGATATCTCACATTTCATATGCAGAGTGGTGGTTGAACTTCAAATACTCTACTTATTTATTTTAAAAGGTGAAAATCTAACTACTAGACAAAAAAAAACATCAGTCCCCCCTAATTCATATCTGCCACTCGGATAATATAAAATTCATGGAGTTAAAAGATTAGGGTTTAAACTTAGTGTTCAACGTTTAAAAATTAAATCTCAAAAATAAATTACTAGATAAGAACTATAGACCCATTCTAGCTAGTCCTTGAGAAAACTCATCAGTCCCGATTTGTTTCTACGAGTTGGAGATAAGCGGACTCGAACCGCTGACATCCGCCACAGGGTAAATTACCGTCTCTCAGGCCCCATCGGATTCTACCATAGAGGCGAACGATAGACAATAATCCTCCGAACACAGCTTACAATTTTCATCGTACTGTGCTCTTCAAAGAGTAACTCTTCTCAAAATAAAAAAAGGTGCTGAGTTAGAATTTCATTCAAACTAAGGATTCTGATGGTTCAGGAGGATCCAGCTATAGGAGAACCAGGAACGAAGAACTTCTTCCCCTTTTTCCATTCAACTCTTTGCTCTTAAGAATGTGGCTATAAAGCAATTATTAGTCCTTAAGAAAAATAAACAAGGACAATTAAGTCCTTCTCTTATTCTTTGTTTGGTTGATGAAGATAGAGAAAAGAAAAGAAAGTCAAAAGAAGCAAAACTAAGATGGTTGTTTAATAGTTTAGTATTACAGAAAATGAAAAGAAAGAAATATATGTATTTAAAAAATAACATATATTAGCAAAGAAAAATTGACAAAATGTTGTTTAGAAAAAAATTATATATGATAAATTAAAATAATGAAAAAATTCAAATAAGTATTTCATTACAAGAAATATAAAATCAAATAGAAGAGAAGAAAAATATAAATATTTTCATAAATATAAAATAGTTATTTTTATATTAATAAACATTTTTTATTATTTCAAATATTTTAGTTATTTTTAAATTTAGTCTATTGTTGTTCTTTCAATTGTTTGTCATCTACTTTTTTCTTGATTTAAAGAGTAATTTTTATAGTGAAGACCTATTATTAACCCTTGATATATATATATATATATATATATATATATATATATATATATTGATTTATTTGATTATTACATAATATACTTTAAATATTTTTTTATTGGGACATTTATGTCTTATTATAAATATACATATTTCGTTTCTTTATTTTTTTAAAAACCAAAATTACTAAACAATTATTTTCATTTCTCCTTTTCTCATTATCATTTTTTTCCTCCATTAACGAACAACAAATAAGGTGTGTTTGATCTGCTAAAACATAAGGGACTGGACAAGACAACTTTAGTTCTCCTGTATTCGATTTCAAAATTGTTTCTGTGACTGGACAAACTGGGGGCCAAGGGACTGGACAAAAACCTAAATTCTTGCCAACTTTTTATCCTCTGCACAAGTTGTCTAAAATACTAAAATACTCTCTGGTTTTATATGCAAGCAAAATTTATCTTTCTAGATTCATTGAAAAAAGAAATGTATGGTCTATATTATTGACCAAATACATTACTTTTATAATAAATCTAAAAAGTGAAATTTTGCTTATATAAAAAACCGGACGGTAGAAACTATGTTGTCCCGGTTTATTTTTTTTTGAGACTAAATTTTTTTGTTTTTTGTTTTAGTGAATAAATTGGATCTTGTGATTTTTCTCAGAAACTAAAAGAGTCTTGTTTTTTATTATAAGAGAAAAGGGTTGGATTAATCTATAAAGTTCCACAAATAATTAAGTAAAATATTATTGGGAATCTTTTAGGGAGGTGATGCACTATATCTCTTTCATCACTTTTATTAAAATCTTATCTTGGAAGATGATTTTTTATAATGTAGGAAACTTCTACTCCTATTGGTGTAAACATTTGTTGATGTGTTTGATGCACTAGTCCTCTAGATAAGTAAAAGTTGGATAAAAGAAAATTAATATATATTTTGTCTAAAATATGATTTTATTTAGGTAAATGTTAAATAATATATCCGGTGTACTAGTTAAGCACATAAATAAAGAAATTTTATCTTAAAATTCGTGCATTCAAGTGAGATAAGTTTTTATCATGTATAAATTTATTTTCACTATTGAGTTTTTTTTTTATTGCTTTCACTATTGAGTTAATAAGTCTTACTAAGAAAATTTTAATATAGGCCACTACTTCAAGTGGTCTATGATTAATCCGTCAGGAATAATAAGTACGAATTTGACTTTTTATAGAAATAATTTTATGTTAAATTTTATTTATCTTGTGACCAAATTATGATTTATTGGGTTCTCTTTCTCCAGCAACCAAAGGGTTAACATAATAATGGTTTGATTATTTTTTTTACAAAGATGAATCAAATGAAGAAGGTCAAGATTTGTTGTAATACAAAATATTTTAGTAGCTTAATTGGTAGAACTTCCCCATTTTTAAGATGAATAAATAGGTATATTTCGAACAACAATTTCTACATATTACATGTAATGTATTTACCAATTAAATTATTTTCACGAGTGACTTAACAAGACAACGTATCCCATTCATTATAATATATAAGAAAACAAAGGAATGAAAGGATATATCTATCTATGTTATAGTTGTTTTACTTATATTTTTGTTAAGGAGAGAAATAAGTTATATGATGTCATAAATACTGACCTAGTGAGGAACTCAGATATAGGTTTAGAGCATAAAATTGGGGAGGTATCACCATTAGCTATACGATCAATATCCATCTTCAAATCCTCATAAGTCACCACAGGCAACACCCTTTTGAAAGTTTTTCTATCAGTGTTCCCATTAAGCCCATGGTGTTGAAGATACTCAACAAGAGCATTAGAAGAAAGAATTTCAGCAAGTACTCTTTCTTGAATTTCATCTGTGTTAATGGTAACATCCTCAATGTATTTCAGTGCTTTCTTATTGTTGTGATTAATAGTATTACTAATAATACCATTATAATTTTCAACATTTTTCTTGTTGAATAGGTTTTGTTTTGGAGCCTCTGGCATGGTGAATAAAAGAAAGTAGAAAAAAAAAAGTAGTTGAGAGATGTGGTTTTGGTGTTTGGACTTATTGGGGGGAGGAGAAAGAGTGAGTTGGAGAAAAAATTGAAGTGAATAGAGTAATATATAGAGAACAAGCTAGGAAATAAAAATTGTGTGTTTTTTTTTTTAAAACATGTGTGTGGTTAGAATTCCTAAATTGGGTCATTGTCAAATACCAAAAATAGAAAAAAGTTCTATAATTTGAAATATTGTCGAACACAAAATACAAATACTCCCTTCGTTCCTTTTTATAAGAGACAATTAACTTTTTAGATTCATTTAATAATGAATGTATCTAAACTATAATATAAATTAAATACATCAATTATTGAATGAATCTAAAAAATGAATTGTCTCTTATAAAAAAGAACGGAGGGAGTATTATTCAAGCACATAAAATTCAAACTTTTGTTTGTCGTATTGTGGAACACTCTAAACTTCTTTAGGTAGACCAAATCCAATTGGATACATTTAAATTGATTTATTTTTGCATTTTTGAAAACTATTTAATATTTATAAAGATATAATTTTCGTAAAACTTATGAATTACCATAAACATTAATTAATTTGCAAAAGTTTGTCATAAACTCAAAATTAAGTTAATATATGTGGACCGTTAGTTAAGAATATAAATTTTGCTTATTTAAAAAAAAAATGTATGATGTAATAAAAAAAAGTTTATTATTATCATTTTATAAAAAAAAAAAAACACTATTATTATAACTTTTCGATATGACATCATTAATTGACACTATATTCCTTATAACACTCTAGGCACATGATTAAATTCCCAAATTCCTTTGATTTTATACTTTTTTGTATATTTTTCTTTATATTATACCTTAGAAAAATATTCTTAGAATTGGATATTGTGCCCAACTCATCCTCACAAAACCGGCTTGTAAGGTGAGGATTGTCTCTTACTTATAAAGTCTTGTTCAGGCCTTCTCACAACCGATGTTGGACTTCTTAACACACCCGCTCACGCCCAACACTATTGGGCTTGGTGCGTGGATATAAAGTAGGTAGCCCGATAACGGCTGGCCCAAAGGATCTTGGAGAGGCTCTGATACCATCTTATAATTGGGTATTGGGCCTAACTCATCCTCACAAAACCGGCTTGTAAGGTGAGAATTGCCTCTTACTTATAAAGTCTTGTTCAGGCCTTCTCACAACCGATGTGGGACTTCTTAACAAATATCAACATCATTTACAATTTTAGCCGTGGAAATTTATAATTATGCAATTTTGGCACTAATGTTTGAGCTATTTTAACCTCTCCTATTTGCCTCTTTGATTGGTAATTTGGTAGTTTCCCTCCAATTTTCTTTAAAATTAAAAACATAATTTTTTGGAAACCTTAATTAGTTATTGATTTTAATTTAGTCGCTCTCATGCAAGGTTTTAAATAAAGGTCCGCGACCGCGAAATAGGCCGCGACAAAACAGTTTTGGCAGGTGTAACGACCCAATTTTATTAATTGTTTATTTATACGTGATTATTATTTTTATTTATTTATGTGTGTTTATTAACTTGTGTTGAATTGTATTATTATTATTATTTAGTTAAGTTACTAGATATAATTATGCATGTTATTTAGTCATATGAGTTAATTTGTTTGAATAGAGTTATTGGGCTTTGGTATTGGGCCTAGGTTAAGTTAGTAAGGGTGTTTTGGTAATTGATGAGTGGTAACCTAGTTATAAAAGGGGAAAGTTAGAGAGAGAAACTCATTTTGTCACAAATTTTGGTGGAGGAAGAAAGAGAAATGAGAGAAAGGGAGGTAGAGAGAAAGTGTAGAAGAACCAAGCCTGAAGATGTAGAAGGGAGTCAAAGTGTAGAGCTTAGAGATTTAAAGCTTCAATCTAAGGTATGAGGTTAGATAATATAATTAGAGTGAACATAGAGAGGGGAGAATGTCTATTTCTCCATTCCCAAACTCTCTACACTCTTTTCTTTTGGGTGGGTGTTTTCATTGAATAAAAATGATATCTTTGCATGATTTAATGATTATTGAGTTTATTGCAATATGAAATATGAATTTTGGGATAATAAATGGGAATGTGTAGATGTTTGTAAGGAATTTATGTGTTGATATGAGTTTTTGAAATGTTATGCAAAAATCTATGGATTCTCATCTTTTGATGTTTGATCATGTTTGGTCTATACTTTCATGTTGTATTTGGTTATAAACACTTAAAGTTGGAACCTTTAATCTTTGAAAGCAAGAAAAATGATGTTTTTATGAGTTGTGACATGAAAATCACGAACAGGGGTGTTTTCTGGGCAATTTCGCGCACGCGAGAACCCTGTTTCGCGCACGCGAAATTGGCAGAGAACACATCTCTTTTCAGTCATGTTCTTCGCGCACGCGACTTGAGTTTTCGCGCACGCGAGACACTGTAGCGCACGCGAGCCATAGTTTCGCCTGCGCGAAAGTCACCTAATGCAATTTTATTCCGACTTTAATTTAATGAATCCAATGCTTGTAACATGTCTTAATTATGGTCTTTTGATTATAGAATGACATGATAGCTTATATATGAATGACGTATTGATGATAACATGATTGAGTGCTTAAGCTAGTATTGAATCATGAATGAGTAATTATGATAATGAATTATGTCATAACGATATTCTTGTATATGTGTAATAACTCGAGAAGATTAATTAATGTGATTTAATTAATAGGTGATATGTATTTTTGACAATGTTGTTGAAATATGTATATATGGATTGTGTTATCCTTTTATGTTGAATATATACTTTAGTAAGGTGATTAAAGTATGTGATAGATTAATTAATGTTATTTAATTTAATGGAGTAGATGTACTTGTAAAAGGTGATTGAAGTACATAGTTTGTAATTAATAGAGATGTGCTTGTAAGAGGTGATTGAAGCACATTGATTGTGATATCCTTTATAGGATGAGATGATTAAACCATATGTTTGGTAATTTGACATTCATGCATACATATATGTACGATGAGCAGATACTTTGGTAAGGTGACTAAGGTATGGTAATACTTTAACGAGGTGGTTAAAGTATAGTTGGGATAAGTTTTCCAACGAATTGATAAGGTACCTCATGCATTAGTAAATGCTAGGGAGCATTTCATGAATAATTGGCATTAGTTTGCATTAGGAGATGAAGGTGAATAATTATATGGTAATTGTCATTACTATGCATCCTTGATCTTTTGTGATTAAATGTGATACTTGGCATTGACTGTTAATCTTTAACAATCGATTATGTGTATTATGAGATGTGTAATAATGATTGATAATTGATGAAGTATATGTATTTGTCAATTGATTTGAGAATGAAATATTATTATGATGCAATGTATTTTATGATTATAAAATATGAATGATATGATATTAATATCTGTTATGGACTGAGTTGTTAGACATGAGCATGTCATGCCCTAAGTATTAAGTGTTCTTGTACTTAGATTCTTTTTACGGTTATATTATCTAACCCTCTGTTTTGTGTATGTGCTGGATTTGGGATCCAGATTCTCAGGTTATGTTTGTGACCGAGTCGACAGTGAAGCTCCGCTCTGATTATGACACGGGGTTGGGATCATTTCTATTATGTGTATTCAGAGTCTTGTTTCTTATTTCTAATGTATATAAAGATGTATTTTCCTAGAAATTTATCTTGTACAATAATTGTTTTACTAATTAAGTTATTAGTAAGCTTTTATGTGTACGACGTGATACTCGAACCAAACCTTTTATAAATCAAATTTTATTTCCGTTGCATTATTCTCGAGTAATATTTTATAAAGGTATATTTTTATAATTATGGGTTTGGGCGTTACAATTTGGTATCAGAGCTCCGGTTATCTTCGGACCGTATGAGCTATGTGTCGATCAGAGCAGGTCTATACATTCAGACTAAGTGGGCATAGAGTCACTCGTGTATTTATGCGATTGTTATATCTTTTGTGATTTAATTGTTGTAGTGTAGTTACACTTGCACCTTAGTCACTATTAAACTATTTTGCAAATGTATGACTAGTTTCATAAATTTTGTTGACATGTTGTTTTACTTAATTCTTGAGACTCGTGTTTTAATTGGTGTTGACTTATGAATCTATTGTTTCATAAACGTTGATAAGTTGTGATGTGTTTATTTTATGAATATACTTTGTGATTGTTTATTCATGAACTATGAATGATATGAATTAAATTATGTTATCTATTCTTTTGATGAGTACTTGATGAGATTGAATACTATCCTTGTTGTAAGTTATCTAGTCAAGTAATGAGTATGTGTTCTTTGATCTTGATTCATGATGAATCTTATGCTTTATGATTATAATAGTTGTATGTGCATAAAGTTATCTATGTGTAGTTTTGACTTGCTTGTATTTGTTTATGAGTTCTATGATAAGTGAGTGATAATAACATGATATAATTGTGCATAATTGATAATGAATATGCATTCATCATTGTTGTTTTGATTTCAAGATAATGACTTACATGATAATGTCTTCTTGTTATTGATCTATTTAAAATGATTATGTTCGCATATTAGTATAGATTCGTTTGTTGATGAAAATCTATGATTATATGAAATTAAATATGATTGTGTATGCATGTGTCGTAGATAAATGTTGTAATAATTTATTTATGATGATTGCTTGTGTAGTATGATTGAATTAATTAAATGATGATATGAATGATGATATGTATGCATGTATTAGTGGAATTACTTGAATACTTTAACATGACTATGATTGATGAATATTCATGAAATCTTTGTGATATAGGAAGATAAGAATGTATTGATGAATTCTATGTATTCCAATAACTTATTGATAATGTGTGATATTAATTTCACGAATTTCATTGTTAGTTCCTCGTTAATATATTGTCTTCTTAATTCTTGAAAATTTGTGTTTTAATTGGCAATGACTTTAGCATTTATAATTCTCGCTTCATGTTTGATTGCTAATGTAATGATGAATTAAGTTCTAGTTTGTTAATGTTTGAATTGTTATGAGCAAAATATGATGATTAGGTAATTTCACATGTTCTGATGTTGATTCATGATTATTACTATGCCTCTATGTTGATTATAACTCTGTATGCTCAAGGTCACGACTCTTGTATTTTAATCAACCATAATTAGAGATTTTGTGAATTGTGTGACTCTAACATGATTCAATTATATTTGTTGATTGATGTTGGATGATGTTTTGCTTTAGTTGCTCAAATATGAGACTTGTTGTTTCCTTTGTATTTTAGCATGAGTGAATTAAATGCCAAGATAGTAATGGTTTGATTATTAGAACTAGTATAGGATAATGAAATTTATTTTATGCAACATAGATTCAATATTACTTAGATATTATAATTAAATTGATAGTTTAATGTTATTATTTGTAATAGAGTTTATGTGTATTATTATGCATGTCCTTATGTGTGATTTGTGTGACGTTCTATATGGCATGATAATTTTAGAACTAGAGTATTAATTGGTAATGAGGTCGATTGAATTTTAGGATATGTTTGACCTATATTTTGTTTATAACATGCACTGGAATATCGTCATGAAACTTGATTCATTCTTTTTATCATCGCGAATTACACTATGTGACTATGTCATTTTCTCTAAGATAAATTTGATAGATATGAAGCACATGTTTTGATTATTCTATCCTACCATGTTAATTACCTTGCTAAGTTGATTGTTTTCTTGAATGATATGCTTACATAAATATGAATTGTTGACCTAATTGAAAATTTGCTATCATGGTAAATGCATCGTTTCCTTCTTGTAATGTGATCCTTAGTTCTTAGAAAATATATGCTATGTTTATGCAAATATAAATTGTTGGGTTCTTAGGACTTATTGTTGTGGAATATCGGTCTCTCTTGTTTTAATTTGATTCTTAACTTTTAAAAGTTTTGAGACAATGTATGCTAATTAATGTTTATGTGAGATGTTGAGATATGCTTTTGTATAATCATGCGTAAATGCTTTATATGTCTATTCATTTGTGTTACTTCAATATTATGTTTATTTATTGATGTTAATAAATGCTTAAGTGTTATATTGCATGTTTCGTAGTTCACCCTTGTATGTGGCATGTGTGTGGACACTGTCGATACTAGTTTCCTTTTGGGAGGAATAAGTTTAGAACCGTAGAACCTACAGTTAGGTGTGAGAATCGGTAAGTTCTAGATGAAGTTGCGAATGAGTTGAGATAAGTTGGGGAGAAAGTTATATTCCTTGGATATGTTTGAGTATAGGAGAATGAGATAGATAGAGATGAATAAGTGGTATGAGGGAATAGTTAAAATTTCTAAGGATTCATATTTTGGGTTGAGTTGTCATCCGAGTTAAGTTAAGCACGAAGTAATTATTAATGGGAGATATGGATAAGTAAGTTAACTATCGAGAAGACGTGTTGAGAAGGAGTTAAGTGATTGTCTCTCGGAAAATGATTGAGTATAGAAACGATGATGGGGGAATAAAAGATTAAAAGTGGTGTTTAGTATATTGAAGATGTCTATGGCCTATGGCATAAGTGTGTGATTTAAGGATGGACTTAGGCTATATTTAGATATAAGAATCTCAATAAGAGAAGTGATGTTGAGCGACTAAGAAGTAGTGAAAGAGATGAGAGTGAATATACGACGACGATAGTAGTCTAAGAAGGTAAATGTTTTTGGTTAAGAAAGCACAAAAGTTAGGCAAGGGATATTTTGGAGATGACGTAGTTATGTTGGGACATGATGTTTTAAAAAGGATGTATTTTTTCCGGAACGAAGTTGGTTAGTTATTTGTTGTAATTAGTCTTGTCGAAAACTATGATGAAAGATGAGTGTGAAGCGATGAATTGAGAGGTTAGAGATTGTGTTGGAATTTGGCATAAGCATGAGTACTATTGTGAAAGGAAGAATTATGTCATTAAGTAAGTAGTTTCAAGGGTTATTAAGAGGATTTGGAGAACCCACTTGGTAAGTGGATATGGAATGATAAAATTTAGAACGCGGTTTGGATAAGAATTGGACATGAAATATACGGATTAAGAAGAACCGTGTGATCGAAGTTGAAAATAAGGATTTATGGAACATCGAGAAGTTGTGGATATCCTTTTGGAGATGAGGATTATTTAGAGTGTAGTATTATGAAGGGTACTTATGATGGTGGAAAGTTTATGTTAAGAGAACATGTTTGAAGTTTGGTAAAGATGGTTTATGCTACCATCATGGTTATCGGCTACTTATTGACAAATTAAGGAATTGATCAACCTTAATCTCTTGTTGATAGTAAACGAAAATTGTGTGGATTGGAATAAACTAGTTTTGTCAAATTTGAATAATGTGTGGAGTTTGGAATTTTGTGGAAAGATTGGATGATGTGGCTTTAATCGATTTGTTTTGTTCGCGCAATTTTCGAGGGCGAAAATTCTTTTAGTGGGGGAGAGTTGTAACGACCCAATTTTATTAATTGTTTATTTATACGTGATTATTATTTTTATTTATTTATGTGTGTTTATTAACTTGTGTTGAATTGTATTATTATTATTATTTAGTTAAGTTACTAGATATAATTATGCATGTTATTTAGTCATATGAGTTAATTTGTTTGAATAGAGTTATTGGGCTTTGGTATTGGGCCTAGGTTAAGTTAGTAAGGGTGTTTTGGTAATTGATGAGTGGTAACCTAGTTATAAAAGGGGAAAGTTAGAGAGAGAAACTCATTTTGTCACAAATTTTGGTGGAGGAAGAAAGAGAAATGAGAGAAAGGGAGGTAGAGAGAAAGTGTAGAAGAACCAAGCCTGAAGATGTAGAAGGGAGTCAAAGTGTAGAGCTTAGAGATTTAAAGCTTCAATCTAAGGTATGAGGTTAGATAATATAATTAGAGTGAACATAGAGAGGGGAGAATGTCTATTTCTCCATTCCCAAACTCTCTACACTCTTTTCTTTTGGGTGGGTGTTTTCATTGAATAAAAATGATATCTTTGCATGATTTAATGATTATTGAGTTTATTGCAATATGAAATATGAATTTTGGGATAATAAATGGGAATGTGTAGATGTTTGTAAGGAATTTATGTGTTGATATGAGTTTTTGAAATGTTATGCAAAAATCTATGGATTCTCATCTTTTGATGTTTGATCATGTTTGGTCTATACTTTCATGTTGTATTTGGTTATAAACACTTAAAGTTGGAACCTTTAATCTTTGAAAGCAAGAAAAATGATGTTTTTATGAGTTGTGACATGAAAATCACGAACAGGGGTGTTTTCTGGGCAATTTCGCGCACGCGAGAACCCTGTTTCGCGCACGCGAAATTGGCAGAGAACACATCTCTTTTCAGTCATGTTCTTCGCGCACGCGACTTGAGTTTTCGCGCACGCGAGACACTGTAGCGCACGCGAGCCATAGTTTCGCCTGCGCGAAAGTCACCTAATGCAATTTTATTCCGACTTTAATTTAATGAATCCAATGCTTGTAACATGTCTTAATTATGGTCTTTTGATTATAGAATGACATGATAGCTTATATATGAATGACGTATTGATGATAACATGATTGAGTGCTTAAGCTAGTATTGAATCATGAATGAGTAATTATGATAATGAATTATGTCATAACGATATTCTTGTATATGTGTAATAACTCGAGAAGATTAATTAATGTGATTTAATTAATAGGTGATATGTATTTTTGACAATGTTGTTGAAATATGTATATATGGATTGTGTTATCCTTTTATGTTGAATATATACTTTAGTAAGGTGATTAAAGTATGTGATAGATTAATTAATGTTATTTAATTTAATGGAGTAGATGTACTTGTAAAAGGTGATTGAAGTACATAGTTTGTAATTAATAGAGATGTGCTTGTAAGAGGTGATTGAAGCACATTGATTGTGATATCCTTTATAGGATGAGATGATTAAACCATATGTTTGGTAATTTGACATTCATGCATACATATATGTACGATGAGCAGATACTTTGGTAAGGTGACTAAGGTATGGTAATACTTTAACGAGGTGGTTAAAGTATAGTTGGGATAAGTTTTCCAACGAATTGATAAGGTACCTCATGCATTAGTAAATGCTAGGGAGCATTTCATGAATAATTGGCATTAGTTTGCATTAGGAGATGAAGGTGAATAATTATATGGTAATTGTCATTACTATGCATCCTTGATCTTTTGTGATTAAATGTGATACTTGGCATTGACTGTTAATCTTTAACAATCGATTATGTGTATTATGAGATGTGTAATAATGATTGATAATTGATGAAGTATATGTATTTGTCAATTGATTTGAGAATGAAATATTATTATGATGCAATGTATTTTATGATTATAAAATATGAATGATATGATATTAATATCTGTTATGGACTGAGTTGTTAGACATGAGCATGTCATGCCCTAAGTATTAAGTGTTCTTGTACTTAGATTCTTTTTACGGTTATATTATCTAACCCTCTGTTTTGTGTATGTGCTGGATTTGGGATCCAGATTCTCAGGTTATGTTTGTGACCGAGTCGACAGTGAAGCTCCGCTCTGATTATGACACGGGGTTGGGATCATTTCTATTATGTGTATTCAGAGTCTTGTTTCTTATTTCTAATGTATATAAAGATGTATTTTCCTAGAAATTTATCTTGTACAATAATTGTTTTACTAATTAAGTTATTAGTAAGCTTTTATGTGTACGACGTGATACTCGAACCAAACCTTTTATAAATCAAATTTTATTTCCGTTGCATTATTCTCGAGTAATATTTTATAAAGGTATATTTTTATAATTATGGGTTTGGGCGTTACAGCAGGTTCCGATACCGTTACCGTTATCACCGTTTTTTATATTAAAGAACAAATTGTGATTAATTCACACCGCGACGATCGCAATTAGTGTCGCAACACTTGTACCTACCGAAATTGCGAAAATCTTTACGTTACCGAGACACGACCGCAACCGTTTTTTAAAACCTTGCTTTCATGTACAAATTCATTTTTAGCATTTTATTTTACTTTAAATTTGAAATAAAAGTATGAGCAACTAAGAAAATTGGATATTAGATCAGTAAAAATGTCATACAAACGTAACTATTGAAGAAAAGTGGAAGGGGGGCTAACAAATCACAAGGAGGAAAAAATATAAAAGGATAAAACTGCTAGAAAAAATGGGGACCAAAGTTACAAAATCACAATAACTCAGAGGACAAAAGTAAAATTAAATCTTTGTAAAGAAAAAGTAAAATTAAATCGAGTATTAAGATTAAAATAAAGAGTTAGTAAAAAAAAAACGATCAAAATAAAGAGAAGTGAAAAAAACACTTTTTTTACAATCTCTTAATCCTCCACTTCTTTATTTGACGAAATCAATTTAAATTCCACAATTTAAATTGTCTTAAATAAATTGATGTGACTCAAAGAGTTTCATCCAATAAAAAGTAGATGGTAGAAAAATCTAGAGAAGAGGGTATTCTTTAACGCATAAAAAATAAAATATCTCCATTACTTTGTAACAATCAATTGAGTGATAAACTAAGATATATATTAAGCTCAAATAGTTAATAAGTTTCATTTTTAATAAATTATTTAAAAGAATTCGAGTTTAATTTTTTTTGTAAACATTTGGTTACTAGGATTTACTTTTTTTTTTGGGTATAATACTAGGATTTACTTATACTCATGCAATCTTGACCACATATAAAAAAGTGTGTAAAAAATATTATAAAAATAATGAAGAAAAAAAAAAAGAATAATGAGATTTTAATACTAACTAACACTGCTCTCTCTTTGATAAATATCTACAGCTAGCATAGAGAATCCTTTCAGTAAAGGCATTAGGTAGGTAGCTAGGGCTATAAATGGAGGAAAATAAACTATAAAATAAAGCTTATCCTAAAACACAAATAAAAAAGGAGACAAAGAAGGTTGAAAAAAGAGAAGATGAGATCGTAGAGGCATTATATCCAGTAAAGTCGGGGAGTAGTACAACTACGTACAGGGTACACGCATGCATGTACTCCGGCACTTGTTCACTAAACTGCTAGCGGCTTCCGTAACTTCCTTCACTTTCTACGTACACCTATGCCATGCCCATTCCACACACGACTATTACACGGCCACCATAATTATAGTTAAGTTAGGCATGGCAATAAGATGGGGTGGGGACAGATTTTAATCTCCCCAAACACAAATTTATAAAATTCGAGAGTATTTTTGTATTCATTTCAATTCTTATCGATGATGAAATATATAATCTAAAACTTATACTCAATAGGATTCTGATATTCCCGTGAGATTCAGGTATTCCATTTCACTTTACTTAATTTGAGTTGTATTTTAATATTTATTTTTATAAAAAAATGAGTTAAAAGTTGAAAAATATTTTGTTTCAACAAAATTTATATAAAGAAAATCAATAGGAAAAAGAAGATTGTTTAATAATCAACTTAAAAGTATGAATTTAATTTAAGAGTTTGTTTAAAGATGTCTAATTTAAAAGTGATAAAATATAATTTGATATAAGCGGGACAGATTCGGGATGTATATCAATATTCTCATTACCCGCCTCACACCAATCTTTTAAAATTGAGAAATATTCAAACCATAATCCAAACCCAAATAACTTGCGTTTTCTCCGTCAAAATTGAGGCGGGACAGATGAATACCCATGGATTTGGGTTACATTACCATGCCTAATTATAATATACTAGCCGCCTTCTGTGTCCGTTTGTGTGATCGATATTTTTTTTTTGTGATCGGTATTCTCTATTGTGCAAATATAAATAACTACTTAATCTCTTTTTTTATTGGACTTAGTTAATTGATAACTACGTAACATCTTTTTTTTGTTGTGGCTAGTTATGAAGAAGAAAAATATTTTTTTTTTTTTACTATAAAAAAACTGAAAACCTACTTTTATGTGGAAGTTGTGCTTAGTTATTAAGAAGAAGAAAAATATTATTTACTAAAAAAAACTGAAAATCTATTTTTATGTGGAAGTTATTTTTTAAGGGTAAAATAGAAATAATAAAAAAGTCATCCCAAAAATTTGTATCATTTTTATATATAGTAATAGATGTCATACTAGTGTCAGAGTACTTGTTAAATAAATTGTGAAGAAAATAAAAAATATAAGTTCTTATATTTTTAAGATATTGAATATACAAAAGTAAGTAAAATTCGACTCTAAGTAAGTAAAATTTAATCAAAAGTTATTTCACTAATAGTCGAACTTTGAAACTTTTTAAACATTTATTCTATAAAAATTCGTTAATCACTTGTCCATTTCTCTTGAGTTCACCGACACCAATGATCAACTTTAAACCACAAGGATTGATATGGTATGTAAGGAAGGCATTTGAACCTTTTGAATAAGTTATAGAAATTTAAACTTAATACTCGTGAGTTTAATTCAATTAGTAAAAAGATTATATTTTATATGTATAAGTGAGAATACGAACTCTAAAGACTTCACTTATTCATTTTAAGGGTAAAATTTAACACTAGGCCAAAAACTAATTTTTTGTGTGTAACAACTTCCTCGCATTAAACCATTTTAAAAAATTTCATCGACACAAAAATATTAGTCATAGTAATAATTTTTAGCAATTTAATATTTTAAATTTTAGAACTAACGAGGATAAGGAGAAAAAAGAAAAAGTTATCATGAAATTATATGCATGAGCTGATGTTCGACTCTCAAACGCCCCACTTATTTAATTTAAAGGTGATATTATAGCTATTAAATTACTTTGCAATTGAATTACATGCTAGCTAAAGTATACATATAAACATGGTTTTTAAATTTATTTTTTTATTCAATGTAATTAGACTTTTATTCACATTTAATATACCTACAATTATTTTTACCTCAAATGTGAGTTCATTCAAATATGATATCCTTTAAATAAAAGATTTTTCATCCACATACATTTACACCATTATTAACACACATAATCAACCAAATACATATGCCACTACTATTGTCCGGAAGACTTTTCCACACAATATTGAATAACTCTTAGTCAACTATAGACTTTAATGCCAATATTAAGTTTTGAGAGGAGCATGCCAATTATCAAACTAAGCAAAAACAAGTACTGAGTTGAAAAATTTCTTATAACAAAATTTGAATTCCTTAAACAATAAATTACATTATCTTGTTAAAATTGTTATGGATTGGGCCGTTGATCAAGGCCCAATCGTATCCGGCCCACAAACATGCATCTCCCTCTAACGGCCATAATATCCAGTCATATTATAACAACCGACTTCGAAATGATTGGTATTTACTATCAATCATGGCTCCTCATCCGTTTTTTGACAACTATTGATGGTGTCATTATGCTTATCAGTGATCTTGACTTAGCGGTTGAAACTATATATACTTCTTTCATGTAGAGGAATCTGGTACAAAATTTTTTACTCTTAAAATATTTACTTCACACTCTTAATGATTTAGGAGTCTGAACACCAATAGACAAAAATCGAACGTATGATACAAAAAAAATCCTTCCTTCAAACACACTACCATAGATATATACCACTCACTCCAATTTATTGGAAAAGTTGAAGATAGCATACACTCAACTCAATAATTTTTAATGTAAAGTGATCGAAAAAAGGGACGATATGGAATATAGTTTAGTAATAATGGAGCCGTGATATGTTATATAAAATATATGGAAAACGACTTAGCATGTTATAAGTCATGAATTTGTTTTTTTGTATAAGTATAGAATAGCGACGATTCTAATGCCTTGCATTTTCGTAATAGACTTATCAGTAGCACGAACGACTAAAATGGTTGGTTATCCTTGTGGCTTATGCTTCATTCTAATAATAACTATCTGCCTAACTATCCAATTCATCCGACACCTGCATAACATGAAATGAATTTAATCACAAAACTGTGATTTAAAGATAAACCAATTATAGCTTGACAAAAAAAGAAAGATAAACCAATTAGAAAAGAATGCACATACAAAAATATACTTTAGTAAGTATAAAGGTCAATTACTAGATCCTTTTAACTTTATAAACTTTTGAAATTCATGATACAATAGGGATCAAATATGTTTTTTTTTCTTCTGAATTCTGGACGTCCCGCTCATTTATTTCTTAGTTCATATAAATAGTATGTTAATTTAGGGTGTATTTAATCTGCTAAAAAAAAAATAAGAGATTAACACAAGATAATTTTAGCTATACTGTGTTTGATTTTAGAACTGTTCGTGAGATTGGACAAATTGACAGCCAATGGACTAGACAAAATCTGAAATTTTTGTTCTTCACTAAACCACATGACAACTTTGCGTCCTCAGCACGAGTTGTTTAAAATATCAAAATTTTATTATTCCCTACCAAACATCATACAAGATAATTTTGTTCAATTCTTTAAACTTTATTATATGTGTTATTACTTATGTATTATTCTGTCTAGTACGTACTTACGTTTTATAGATCAATCTGGTTCTTTTAAATTATCAGTTTTCAATTTTAGTCCCTTTTTTTTTCAAAAGTTTACGTAACATGTTCTACATTTTTATTTTTATTTTTAAAAAAATACCACTACTAAGACCTTAAAATAATATTATTTTGATTATTTACCTATTTAATCTTTAGTTTAACAATTTAATATTTAATTTGAAGTTTATAGATAAATAAACAAAAATTAAAGACTAAATGATTAAATTAATAAACTAATTGTATTTTCAGGTATTAATAATGATATGTCTTTTAAAAATCATTTATAATATGATACGCAACTTTTGAAAAAAAATCAGACTAAAATTGAAAATTTAAAGGGACTAAAGTTCTAAGAAAATTTGTATAGGGACTAAAAGGAAAATTTTATATATTTAGAGAGATTAAATCTATATTTAACCCAAATAATAATGTGTTAATTTAGGATGTGTTTGATCTGCTAAAAATAAGAGATTAACATAAAATAATTTTAGCTATACTATGTTTTATTTTAGAACAGTTTGTGGGATTGGACAAATTGGCAGCCAATAAACTAGATAAAATCTGAATTTCTCATCCTTTACTAAACCACATGACAACTTTGCGTCATCAGCATAAGTCTACTAAACCATAGGAAATGTGGCATTTTATACTTACTACTCCAGCATAAAATGAAACAGAAGTTGACTTTGGGGGCATGCCTCCGTCTCCGGTAGTCTGTCTCCTTTGCGCGTGTTATTGTCCTTTTCAAAATACACGTACGTGTTTCTAACCTTTTAGGCTTTCCTTTCTTCCAATAATAATAATTGAATGACCATTAGTATTTGCTTGCTTAAGCTGGAAAAAGAGCAACGTTTAGAAATCAGGAGCGCGCACATTCAGATCACTCTTGGGACTCCCAACAATGCAAGAATGTCTATACTCTATGTTGCTTCAAATAAAATGTTGGCTTTAACAATGATCCAAGGAAATCTATTTTATACTCAACTAAACTAGTATTTATTTGGTGGGAATGACAATTGTGCTTCATCTTTAATCTTTAATTATTAACAAAATTTCATCTTTTATATATACTACTCTCTTCATGTAAGATGGTCAATTCTAAATTGTGCGTATTTTTTAAGATAATATTATCTCTGCTCCTAAATATAAAAGAAAAACTATTTTTTAGATTCATTGAGAAATGATCAATGTATCTAGTTTATATTATTGACTAATCATGTTTGGTCATGTGTATCCATCTTAGCCATTTATTCATTTTCTTTCTCTCTCCACTTAAGTGGTTTTTTTGCTTTTAATGGATTACTAACCATTAGTTCAAGAAAATGAGAAACAACATGAGAAAAAAAATTGGAGAGGATCCAAATCCAAGTATAAATAAATGTATGTTTGTGAAAAAAATATATTGTATTGATTGATATACTTACTTTTATACTTTAACATTGATATTATAAAGTGATAATTATTTTGAGTTAGAGTAAATGAAAAAAAAAAAAAAAAGAAACTTTTATGAGACAAAGAAAATAGTAGTATGTATTAAGATTTTTAATATAATCTTAGTCCCTCCAATTAAAGTGTTTTTGGTTTAGTCATTTATAGAGTTTTTTTTTGGATTATATCGTCAGCTTATTGGCCCATTAGTGTGGTGTGACTTTATTGGACCATCCATTACATCAAGAATAAGAAATGTTTACTCTACACTCCCACATTAATACCTACACCTCTACCAATAAGAAAAAAAATTCTTCTAACTTTTCCTCTTTATTTACTTTACCTCCTCCCCAAAAAATACTTCTCAAACTTTTCCGAAATCAAATGAAATTTTTTTCTGGTACAAAAGAATTTTATAAAAATACTTAAGCTAAATTTTCCATTTTCTGATACCAAAATTGCAAACCAAAATATTTAGAAAAGGATTTCATAATATTTAAGCATGGTATAGTTTAGTCTAAAAAGTGCCATATCTAAGAAAAAACAAATTAAATGACACTAGTGCACTAGCAACAACGAGAGAAGATTCTCTCAAGTAAAATTTTTATTTTAGTAAATAATGTGGATATCTAGATTTATAATTATAAATATAGAATAATATTTTAATTTAAAAGAAATGGAGAAAGTTGATTAATAATTAAGATGTGAAAATTGAAAAAAAATTCAGAGAAAAATAATTGAGGGAAAAGTTGATTAATGGTTTAATCCCATAATTTGTTTATCTAGATTTTATGTGTCATCGCTATTAGAGAGTGAACGAGAATATGGCTATGGCCAAATCAGGGTTAAGCTCTTAAAGGTGTGTTTGGTAATACTATTCAAGAAATCTTTTTTCCTTGTGTTCTCTAGTATGGGTGAGTTTTGTAATGTTTCGAATCGAAGTTTTCTCAAAAATTTTAGAAATTTGTTCAATCTTAGAAAACTCTTAGAAATATTTTATGGGAGTAAAGTTAAATTGATGAAAGGGATATAATTGGAAAAAAATTGGTTTGTAGGGGTATAGGATAAACTTTCCCAAAAACTAGACAACATTTTTTTAATTTGCAAGATTGAATCAAAACAAAATAAACTTGTAGAATTAAAAAGAAACATGTTATAATTGCAGAGATTAAAATTATATTGAAACCATATGAGAAACAAATTATCTAGATTTCATGAGAAAAAGACATCACATTTCCATCTAAAATCTTAAATATTAAGTATATATATTTGACATTTAAGTCTATTCATAGTGATCAATTGAAAAAAAAAATCGTAGAAATTTAAAATATTGTTAGTATAATTTTTTTTTTGGATTACTATAATATTGATACGAAGTTTCCACCTCCGTTAGCGTTGACTAATATCCGTCGGGGAACCTATTGGATATACAAGGTGGGTTCTCCACTCCCAATCGAATGAATCGAACATCTGACTACATACTTAGAGACCAAGTTTCTTACCACTTTGACCAATTCATTGTTAGTTGCTAGTATAGTATAGTACTTTATTTGTAAGTCTATGTAAGTGATAATATTTTTCAAGATTATAAATCTTTAAAGTTACATGGTAAATATAAGAGTTTGACAAAAAAATTCTTTAAGCTACTTCACAAGGTTCGATCGATCAAAACGACGAAAATATATCCCATTTTTGTCTAAACAACATTTTATTATATCTACGTACTTAATTGATACCTTATCATGTGTCTATGGCAGAAAACAAAAACACATGAATTAAGATTTAAGATGCTGTAAAGTGATCGATTGTTGAAGCGTCGCACCTGCTTGTAATCATAACCAATGACAATTTTAATCAACGCATCCATTACTCCAATCGATAAAGCTATATATAATAAGGGTCTTGCTAACTAGTGCCCCGGGGCACTAGTTAAGGATACTAAAATAAACAATTTTGTATTGAAATAATCAAAGTTTTGACTTTTAAAAAGTTAAATGCACATTTTCCAACAATATATTTCTACTTTTGTTATCTTAACTAGTGCCCCGGGGGCACTAGTTAGTATTTGCCATATAATAATAATAATAATAATAATAATAATAATAATAATAATAATAACGAATTTCCACTTAATTAATTAAAAACCTAAAGCAAGAAATTTAATTACAAACCGGATGTTTTGTTCCTGAGTGTGATTTTACGTAGATTTATTTTTTGTTAAATAATTTAGTGGTTAAAAATGTAATCCTTAAAACGAATAAGTGAGATGTTCCAAATTCGAACAACGTCTCCTGTATATATAATATGATGTTTCTAGCAACTGAGCTAAGCTTACATAAATTTTTATATGATTCTATTCAATAAAATTAAACAGTTTCGTTATGTGTTAGGCCAGTTATGATTTTTGTTTTACTATTAGTCGGAAAGAAAGATAAGGTCACAAATAATGAACAAATGGTCAACCGACTCCACTATACCTCCCCACAACGGAAAAGATTTGGCCTTGTCAGCACCCTATTTTGAATAAGTTGCCCAAAGAAGACAATAACTTTAGAAAGGAGCCTATAACTTCCACATCATAGCCAAAAGACTAGTTGACCTAGTCACAACGCCCACTACAAGAAAACTGTGATTTAGCTTCAAACATTTTAGCGTCAGACTATTTCTGATGCTAATAGCGTCTGTTTAGCGTCCAAAAATCTTAACACAAATGACTTTTGGTAATTTATTTTGTTTTTTGAATCTTTGCATCAGTAATATGGACTCTATTTTAGACGCTAATTACTTTTTATTTTAGCATCTGCAAATTTGGACGCTAAATATTTTTATTTTTCTAATAGAGTCAACAACTTCTGATGCTAAATTTTTTTATTTCCACATTTATTTATTTTCCAATTTCTTTTTCACCCACTTTAGTTTTCTAGCAAGAGAAACCCTAATTCTTTTGTTTCTCCTCACTTTCTCTTTTTCATCTCAATGTCATCCCTACAAAATCTTTCATTTTCCCTTCCCTGTTTCTTATCTTCGTTATTGTTTCGTTCGCCGAAGAAACCATATTCCTTCCCTTAGCCGTTCTACTTCAAAGTTACTGTTAGTTCCCTTCGCCGTTTGCTCTACTTCGAAGTTGTAGGCAAATCCGTTCTCGAATCTTACAGAATCTCACCAAAGACAAGACGAAGCCGGATGTTTCGTCACTCGTGAATTTCGTCTCAAAGCCTACGAGTATAAATCCCAAGGTAAGTTAATCACTGTCACTAGTACCAATTTGTGTTAGATTAGGTTAGAGATGATTCATATTCGTCAGATGCTTCGATTTCAATGAGCATGAGTCGATACTCATTTTGTAGCTCCTTGGCAAATATTCCTCTTGTTTTGATTTTAAGATCTGTTTTTAATATGACCTTCCAGATAGTCATTTGATTTGGTATTGTTGTTGTTGGGCACTTTGCAATTTGAATTGAGTTTTTGTTAATTGATTTGTTATTGTTAATTGATGATTTGTACCAATTTTCCCTCTACCATTGTTGTTGATATTTATAATGAATCAATCAGGGATTGCTAAGTCTATATTGTACTCCTCTTCTCCTGTGGTAACTAAATATATTCTCCATCATTTTATAAAGAGATAGTAAATGTGGATGCATTTTTTACTTATGGTTTGTGTTAATTTTTACATAGTGGGACAGTTGTTGAAAATCTTAGAGGAAACTATAACATATTGAAACCATTTTATAGAACTTATTTCTTTTTGTGAAAGTAAGAAGGGTTTGAATTAATCAAACCTGATACATAAATTGAATTTATTTCCTTTTGTTTTATTTTATTTTTTCTAATAAACTACTTGTCATTCGATATGAAATTTTGCAGCTCAATGAAAGATAAGAGAGACACCATTGAATGAAGCAAGCTCTAGATCTCATTAGGTTCTTAGATTGTTGTTAGTTTTGCTAAAGAACTTCAGTGAACTTTTATGGTACATCTTTTTGTACATTTGCTTAACAATGTGGTTTATATATTGGCTTCAAGAAGTTGGTCCTTGAGGTGCTCATATTTGTTCTCTCATGGTATAAGAGGTAGTAACTAAACCTTTGATCAGTTGGCATAATTTGTATTTTGTTTAGTTGAATTAGTTTTTGTTGTCGAGATCATTAGTTTTCAACTTTGTGTATCTCATAATATGACTAGTCAATTTCACTTGACAAATCTTGAATGAATCACCTAAGCAATTGATTTGCATGATAACAAAAGTGTGATTAGGTGCATCACAGGGTGCAATGATCGAGTGCAAACTGTTGTTCTAACTCGGGCACTCGGCTACTCATTTGGGGACTTCGTATGCTAGCTTGTGAACTTACTATGCATAGGATTTTTCTCTCATGCCTCTATCATATGTAGTTTGAAATATCTACATTTTACAAGCAAATTGAATCTTTTGATATTTGGTATAGAGTCAGTTTAACTACTTATTGCAGTTTAGGAAATTATTTCCACCAGCAAAATGGGCTACAGAGTTTAATGCTGCATTGACAACACCTTTCTTTCATTGGCTAGTTGGCCCTTTTGAGGTAATTTTGTTACTAAATTCCAACTCTCAATGTATATTAAGTTTGCAATCATTCTGTAAGTTTAATCAATAGTTTCTTGGTTATATCCATTATATTTTGTGCTTGTCATTGACATTTAGATTCTTGAGGTGTACTAGGTTATAGAAGTGGAGATAAATGGAGTGAAGTAAATGAGCGGCGTCCATATAAAGAAGTGCAAGTAGATTTCATGTCTCTGATATTGGTAATTGAATTTAAGCACATATTAACATGTATGTATGTCCATCTTGCTGCTATTAGGATGTCTCATATAGGAGTTCAACCTATGCTTTTTTTTTGTAGCACTATATATGTATGAGTATATTTGAGAGTTTACGATTGGTTCTAGTAGCTATGGTAAAGTGGTAAGTTAAGTTTTTATGGAATTATGATCTCTCTTTTCTCATTGAGCTTAGTTCCTGAGTCCCTTTTTTGGTATTCATTGTAGGCTCTTTATTAAAGTAGTGTTGATGGAAAGCATTATGCAATTAGGTAAAGACACTTTTAGTGTTTAGCATGTAAACCACTTTTAGTAATAAGGAAGTCTACATGGCTAGTGTGTTGAATTGTAGTTAAAATTATGGTTGTTACACTATTATTTGTTTAACTACTCTTTGATTTGTCTTTAATGTGTGGAATTGTAGTGTTGAGATGGCTAGAGAAAGAAGCCAATGTAATAAGGCAAGTGTAATGGGAGGAATGTTTCGATAAATATGTGGCTCAATATATAGGAGATGGTTAAAATGTTTTGTAGATTGGATGAAAAAGAAAAATGTTAAAATTGTGAGTTTCTTCTTTTACAATTTGAGTATTGTTTTAATTGTCACTTTTTCATGAAGCCAATTGAGTATTACTTCTCTTGATAGTATCTTATTTTATATGAACAACTCTTATGTATGCAGGTAACAGTTGGTAACTCTTGTATACAAGACAGAAAGGAAGTTGCGTACGGGTGATTTTGGCCAAGTGTGTGTTGGCATATGACTTAGTGGTGGCTCTGATCGAGTAGGTCCGGATGTTATCGAGGTATTACTCAGACATTCAATCTCTCACTCTCTCTCTCTCTCTCTCTCTCTCTCCCTCCTTCATGTTGTTTTGTTAAGGCTGGTTTTGTTCACCATTTTGTTTCTTGTGGTGTTGTTTAATTGTTTTTTCCTTGTTGTGGAACCATTAATTTTGCTTGTGGCTGTTATTTAATATTTTTTTGTTGATTTGAATGGACTATAGTAGCTATTATATGATGAGAATTATGCTTGTTTAGCACACCACTTACATTAACTTCATGAATTTGCTCTTATACCTTATACGGGTGTTTGTGATAAGTGGTGATTTTTGCTTTCCTTTAAACATCTTAGAACTTTCTTATTATGTGTAGCCATTTAGAAAGGATAATAGTGAATTGAACTTGTTGCATAAACCTAATTGCACGAGTGTAGTGTACCCAAGCATGTAAAAGTATTTTTTTTGTGATTAGTCTCCTTTTGGTTTTGCAAATATGTAGGGAAACAGGACAATTTTTTTTAATAAAAAAATTGACTTTTTAAGTCAGTTAATGTTTTAACCGATTTTAAATGTATAGTTTTAGCATCCACAATCAATTAACGCTATTTAGCGTCCGTTTTTATTAAATCTTTAGCTTCAGTTTTAGCGTCCACATTTGTTAATTTTAATTAGCGTCAACATGGACGCTAGTGTTTAGCATCAAAGCTTTTATTGTCCTCAAATTTTTGGACGCTAAATTGACGCTAAAATGCTTTTAGCGTCCATTTTTTGCCTTTTAGCGTCCATTTTGTGTTGAAGCTAAAACCCATTTTTCTTGTAGTGGCCACCACTCGTGAGAGTAGCATAAGCGGACTTGACCGAATAGCTCAATTATTAATTTGTTTGGGTAATATTATATATTTTATCTCTTTTTTTCCTGAAATTATTTACTGTTACAATAATAAATTTTTAATAGTAAATTAAAATTTAATAAGGGATATATGACATATTTTGGTAAAAAAAACAATTAATAATCTACGATTTATATTTAAATAAAATAAATAAATATGGTCATATATCTTAAATATAATAAATAATCAATATTTTTATGGTCATATAACTTTATTATTTACATTTTTTTTGTCAAAATTTCTTATTTATATGCATTTTTTTTATGTTAAATATAATAAAATTAATATTTATATTCTTTTCAATCAATCGTCCCGTCAAAGTAAAATTTATTTATTTTCTTATAAAAAAAGGAAAATTTATTTATAAAAAAAACAAGAAAATGACCCCAAAAGCATATCTATGACAACTATTTTTTTTTATATATAAAAACCATATTATAACAAACTAAACAGGACACAAGAATTCCATATCTTTTTGAATATAGGGTAAAATACAAATAGGAACATAGATGGGCCAATTTTTATTGGGTTCCTTTTCGGTCCATTTAGCTATCTCAGGGGCGACCCGATTTCCTTCTCTATTGACCTAGAAAATGTTAGAATTAGGGTTTTTTTGAGAAAATTTACTCAACGCCGAACAATGGCTCCTCAACTCTTCCGAATTCTAACTTTTTTTTCTCCGCTTTCACCACAATCAGAGTCATATCCAGGCATTGTTTAGCCCCACAACTTCTCCTAAGACAACGTCCTTTGTGCCCTTGTGCAACCGGGTAGCAGCTCCAACGGCGCTCTTCTAAAAAGCGATAGTTGTGATCCTCACAAAAATCAACAAAATCACAATAAATGCTCATAAAGATTCCAGCAAAATAATCCTCGGTTTAGATACTCGTAAATATCTTCCTCGAGGAAGAATTCAAATTTCCTAACTCGAACACAAAAGCTTCAAGGTTTAGTTCGACAAATCTCTTCCCCGAAATCAAAAGTCACTCCAATATGTAAAGATCTAAATTCTCTCATGATCAAACACAAAGCATAGAAGCTTAGTTCAAGAAATTTCCGGCAGTCGTTGATGGTCCCCATCAACAGGGGTGGAGTTGGGCTTGGGCTGAGCAGGGTCATGGCCCGCCCCAACTTTTTTTCTTCCATTTTTTATAGGTATATTTAAGATATTTTTGTTAGGCATTATATTATATATACATGTAACTGCAACCTTATATCATGAAATCGTGTTTGGCCTAGTGGTTGGAATGCATGCCCATTGACATTGAAAGACTCAGTTAGCATGTTGTAGTTTTTATATTTTTTTTTAAAAAGAAATTGCTTTGTTGCCCTTACTTTTCTATTAAAAAATCTTGTATTTACAAAATACAATTTTGTAAGTTTCTCTTGATTTTGAATAGAAAAGTAGGTTGAAAGTGCTATCTTTTTTTAGTTTCTCTTTTATTTATGCATTTTTAGTCCTCATACAAAAAAAAATTGCACTGTTGCGGCCCTTCCCAACATTTTCTACTAGCTCCGCCATTGCCCATCAATGGCCTTAGTCCTGCGCTGGACGGCTATATAAACACTTCTCAGTGAGGAAGATACATTATACTCTTTCTTAAAACATCTGGTTCAACTCTTACTGACTTGAGTGTCAGAGCACCTGCAGGTACAAAACCTCATTCTCATTCGTCGGAATAGAAAGGAGCACCTTCACCTAACACCGGACAAGATCGACTCTGATTCAGGTAAGATTAAGCTATACCCAAATTTCACAGTGTAATTGCCATCTAAGCATATGATGAGAGTCTTTGGACATATCAACCTAGTTAATATGTCTAAAAATATCTTGAGATGGCCTCTATTCTCTTTAAGTTATACAAAAATAATAATGGATTATGGTCATATTAATAGTGGAAGAGTATATATAATAGTATAATGTAAAACATACAGTTAATTTTCACATAATTGTCAAAAAAAAAGTATAATTGATTTTCTTTCATTCAATAATTGATTTTAATTGAAATTAATTTTCTTCACCTTAGAACCCAACTGAAATGAAATAATTCAACCAAAAAGATTTTATCGCTTCTTTTATAATTTTTGAATAGTATGTTAGAAGTTTTTGGTTCAATCTTCAACTCTATTGTAAACAAAAAAATATAATTCTTAGTTCACTTTCATACAAATAAGAGTTTATTTAACTTTGGCATGACATGGTGTCAACAAGATATTGTGTTTTTGGTAATAAAAGTCTCCCATGTTCGAAATCAAGGGTCCTTTGCATTGCAATAGAAAAACAAGTATTTTGTCACATATTCACCTTCTAGGCTTTATTGGTCACGCTTAGGTTCACAAGGAGGAGAATATTTATTCTTTGGAGACAAGTTCATTTTCTCATGTGGAATTGTTTATACACCAATAATTCAGAGTTAAGCAGAGTATAGTGTTGTTGACTAATTGTTTCTCTCCCTCTCTATCTCACAATGAGTGTTTCAATGTCGCAATTTGTAAAAAATTACACACATTATTATATTTATTTTAGTTAATACATTACTAATATAACACATGTTCAAAATATTTGTTTTTTTGATGGAAAACCTACTTCTGTCAAGGGTCTTCAACTTGTATTTGATAGTGGTAACACCCACACTTCAATTCCTCGATTTAAAATTATGTTGTTAATCTGGTTAAATGGAAACTGATTAACAATGATATCAATTTCACTTTATTATTTTTCTTTGTGATAATCAAATTCCATCTTCCGTTGCTAATATTTAATCCTTGATTTAGTTGAATATATATTGATTTAAAAAGGACAGCAATTGATAGAGCAAACTGAAGATCCATCATTAATTACTAATTTATTGGATGTTGTGACGCGTTTCAAATCTCTAAATAATTGTAAAAACTATTTTTCGTCTTTGACTTTTAGCTTCAAATAATCAAAGAGTTTGCAATATCAAAATAGATAAGCTACATGAGGTAGTTGAAATTGCAAATTCTTTAATTTATTGAAGCTCAAAGTCAAGGACTTAAAAATAAATTTTGACATTATTTAAGAGATTTGAAACACTTTACACCTTCCGACAAATTGGTAATGATTGATCCTTAGTTGCTCTACTAAGTGGCTTCCCTTTTAAATTAGTATTTCCTCTGTAACACTTTATAAGCAAAATTGACTTTTTAGGTTAATTGTGTTTTTAATGTTTCAGATCTATAATATAGATCAAATATATTAAAAATACAATGAACCTAAAAAGTAAATTTTGCTTATAAAGTGTTACTCATCTAAATTAATTATTAACTATTAGCAATTAAAGATGGAATTTGGTTATCACAATAACAAAATATACAAAACAATGAAATTGATATTGTTAGTTAGTTTCCATCTAATCATATTGACAATTGACTTATAAATCGAGGAATTGAATTAAGTTTAGGTGCTCCCACTATCAAAGACATGTTGAAGACCCTTGGTAGAAGTAGGCTTTCCATTAAAAAATAATTAGTTTGTTGGACCTATGTTGTTGTCTAAAAAAATTATAAGATTGTGTGTAAATTCTTCCCAATGGCGACATCAAAGAACACTTATTTTCAAACATAGAGAGTAAGATTTAATTAAACACTGACACTGATAAAATGTGAATTATTAGTGTCCAAACAATTCCAGATGAGAAGATGAACTTGCCTCAAAAAATTAAATATCGTCCTTCTTGTGAACTTAATCAGTGACACAACACAATGCGAACAATTTGAGGAAATTGTTCATTTACTTTAAATTTATCCGATTTTTTAGGGTATCTAAGATTATTGTTTTATGCAAGTTGTTGCGTATGGAAAAATAATGTTGTGTCATGAAAAGATAACATTTGAGTTTACCACGGTCTCAAAACTGTATTTGTAACTAATGACAACTTTTTTTTTGTATTCTGCAACACTTTTCTTGCATTGATGTAGGACGAAAAAGATATACCATCCTTTTTATGAGAGAAAATTAATTTATTTTTTTATAATACTAGTATTTATCATATATTGCAAACAAAATACAAGATAATAAAATCACACACACACACACAAAGATATATATATGCTATAACACACCAACCCATTTATATGAAGGTGTGTTTTAACCTTGCACACCCATTATGTTTGGACTAAAACTCAAGGATTTCCTTTTTTAAACAAGTAAAAGTAAAGGGTACTAATGTAATTCATGATTTATTGTTAACTTTTTTTATTATTTTAATATTTTTTAAAATTAACAAAATTACTATAGTTTTTTTTTACACCTTCTCTCTTGTCAATTTCGATCCGGTGCTGCAACTTATTAATATCTTTTCTCTCTTCATAATCTCATCCTTAAGTATCTTGATTTAACTTTTTGGAATGAAAAATATTGACTTTTCCAATTATTATATTCAAATTAAAAGAAAATAGGTAATAAAATGTATTAAAACTGTTTATTAAAAAAAAACTAAAACCGTCAACACTTTATAAACAGTAACTCACTGCATTTTAAGATAATATGTTACCTCAAAAAAAAAAAAGGTAATATGTTATACTTTTAAAGAAAAAAAGAGATAATTTAGTCAAAAAAAAAAGAAGAGGTAATATGCTATACAGTTCATGCTTATCAAATAATTATGTATATATAGCCTGTCAATACATGTGATAACAACCAAGAGAAAAGTTATTTCCTATATACTCCGCGTCAATAAATGGTAAAGTGATTTTTGCTTAAAAAAAATGATAAAATGGTTTAAGCAAATTTGGACAAAAATGTTTTCACCACTTTTCTTAATTTATGCAATGAAATTTTATCTTCTACTTTTTTTCTTGACATTTTCCCTTAATTGTTAAGCTGGATATATAAAATATATAAAAAAAATCTCTCATAAATTAATAGATTCCTCTTTTTGTTTTGATTAAAACTATAAAGGTTTGATATAAAAAAATAAAATTATATGTAGGAGGTTTTCTGCTGTTTTATATCAAACAGCAGAACATGTCAATAATTTTTTTTTTATATCAAACCTTTGAATTTTTAGTCAAATTAAAAAGAGGAATCTATTAATTTGTGAGAGTTTTCTTTATATATTTTATATATCTAGCTTAACAATTAAGGGAAAATGTCAACAAAAAAAAAGTAGAAGGTAAAATTTCATTGCAGAAATTAATAAAAGTGGTAAAAACATTTTTGTCCAAATTTGCTTAAATCATTTTACCAATTTTTTATTTTGAAGCAAAAATCATTTTACCATTTATTGACACGGAGTATATAGGAAATAATTTTTCTCTTCATTGATATCACATGTATTGACAGCCTATATATACAGTAATTTATATATCAATATTTGATAAGCATGAACTGTATAGCATATTACCTCTCTTCTTCTTTTATCTTAAAAAGTATAACACATTACTTTTTTTTTTAGGTAACATATTACCTTAAAATGCAGTGAGCTAATGTCTATAAAGTGTTTACGGTTTTATTTTTTTTTAATAAACAGTTGATCAATACATTTTATTACCTATTTCCTCTTAATTTGAATATAATAATGGGAAGAGTCAATATTTTTTATTCCAAAAAGTTAAATCAAGATACTTAAGGATGAGATTATGAAGAAAGAAAAGATATTAATAAGTTGTAGCGCCAGATTGAAATTGACAAGAGAGAAGGTGTAAAAGAAAACTACAGTAATTTTTTCATTTTAAAAGATATTAAAATAATAATAAAAGTTAATAATAAATCATGAATTACATTAGTGCCCTTTACTTAATTTTACTTGTTTAAAAAAGGAAATCTTGGAATTTTAGTCCAAACATAATGGGTGTACAATGTTAAAACACACCTTCAAATTTAAAAGAAATCTTATAAAAAGTATAAGAAAAAATCTCAAAAGGGTAAAAGGCTAGTATGCAAGAACTGATGTTATTGCAATAGGGAACCAACTTGGACTCTCAATCTCTAATTAACTTATAATAATGTGATCATGTCTGCTTCTTAATAAATTGGTGGTTTTTTTAATGAGTACAATATGGGCAACACTTTTGATGTTGAGCAAATATTGTTTCATTACAACCGACCGCTTTGAAAATTTAATATTTTGAGTAGATCTAGTTGCCACACAACCTTTCTTTGAAATATGAAACCATGTCATAAATAAACAAGTGCTGAAAAATGGATGAGGGTGGGTTCTGTGCTTCAATTAAAAGAAGCGTCTTGCAAACGAGTGCCCTCGAGGCACTCTTTAAGCATTTCATTAAAAGAAATTTTTTATTTCAAAAATTAAACATTGCAATTTTTAATGCGTTGATTTTACACATTTTCATAAAAATTCTATAAAAAACTTACTATTTAAGGTCTTAAAGAGTGTCCCGGAGACACTTGTTAGCATTTGCCTTAAAAAAAAAAAGTTTATGCAAATTGACATGTTCCAATTTGTAACGGGTAATTGCAACTAGTTAATAATCAATAGGACTCTACGGATGTTTATAATAATACTCCCTCCGTTTCTTTTTAATTGTCCTTTTATAATGATAACACCAAATTAAAGAAGTGTATTTTTGCACGTTATCTTCCTATTATACCCTCGTTTTAATCCCTAATAAATTCCTATCTTTTTGCCTACACTTTCTCTTTCCAATAAATTTAATATATTATATAAAAAAAAAAACAAAATTTAATATGTTATGTACCAACAAAAATTTTAAATAAAAAAAAAAGATTTAGTTTTCCAAATATATAGCATTAGTTGGTTTTATGGAAAAAAATAAGAGCAATTAACAAAGGATATAATTGACAAATCATACCCTAAAATACAAAAAGGACAATTAAATAAAAACGCTAAATAAGATAATAAAAGACAATTAAAAAGAAACGGAGGGAGTATTAGATTTACTCTCAGAAAATAAAATATTAACATTAGAGATTAAGGGGAATAGATTGGATATAGTTGAAGAGAAAAGTTATTTCCTCAGTTTCTTTTTAAGTGTCTAAAAAGAGTGTCCCGGAGACACTTGTTAGCATTTGCCTTAAAAAAAAAAAAGTTTATGCAAATTGACATGTTCCAATTTGTAACGGGTAATTGCAACTAGTTAATAATCAATAGGACTCTACGGATGTTTATAATAATACTCCCTCAGTTTCTTTTTAAGGCAATTTTTAATGCGTTGATTTTACACATTTTCATAAAAATTCTATAAAAAACTTACTATTTAAGGTCTTAAAGAGTGTCCCGGAGACACTTGTTAGCATTTGCCTTAAAAAAAAAAAAGTTTATGCAAATTGACATGTTCCAATTTGTAACGGGTAATTGCAACTAGTTAATAATCAATAGGACTCTACGGATGTTTATAATAATACTCCCTCCGTTTCTTTTTAATTGTCCTTTTATAATGATAACACCAAATTAAAGAAGTGTATTTTTGCACGTTATCTTCCTATTATACCCTCGTTTTAATCCCTAATAAATTCCTATCTTTTTGCCTACACTTTCTCTTTCCAATAAATTTAATATATTATATAAAAAAAAAAACAAAATTTAATATGTTATGTACCAACAAAAATTTTAAATAAAAAAAAAGATTTAGTTTTCCAAATATATAGCATTAGTTGGTTTTATGGAAAAAAATAAGAGCAATTAACAAAGGATATAATTGACAAATCATACCCTAAAATACAAAAAGGACAATTAAATAAAAACGCTAAATAAGATAATAAAAGACAATTAAAAAGAAACGGAGGGAGTATTAGATTTACTCTCAGAAAATAAAATATTAACATTAGAGATTAAGGGGAATAGATTGGATATAGTTGAAGAGAAAAGTTATTTCCTCAGTTTCTTTTTAAGTGTCTAAAAATGTCGGATTTTGCGTTCTTATTTAACTGTCCATTTGGTGTTTTAAGAATACGATTTGTCAATTATACCTTTTATTAATTATTCATATATTTTTCAATAAAACTAATGAATGTAATATATTTGGAAAACTAATTCTTTTTTGGTACATAACATATTAATTATTTTTTGTGTGCATAATATATTAAATTTATTGGAAAGAGAAAGTGTGTGTAAAAAAATAAGATTTTATTGGTGAATTGAAATTAGGGTATAATAGGAAGATAATATGCAAAAATACACTTTTTTAATTTTGTATTACTATTCAAAACGGACACTTAAAAAAAACGGAGGAGTAAAAAATATTCATAGACTTGTGTTTAAACATGAGTGTAGGAGGAAAAAAATTAATAAACTAACAACTAATATCTTAATATTAGAGTTAATAGCATCAAAACTTATCTTATAAATGTACAATTGAGGAATTATGTGTATTTTATTTTGAAGAAAAACTAATTATAGAAAGAAGGGATCCAGGCCCAACAACAAGGCCCAAATCTAAATTGAATACAAAGAACCAAGAATAATGAGATTTGGTCATTAAGTGAGTTCTCCTTTAACATCTAAGCTATGTTCGAAACCTTCAAAAATTGTTTCTCCCTCACTTCTAGTGAAGTGTTAGTTGAAAGATATATCAAGTGAAACCATAATATTCTTTAAGTCATTCTTAATGTGGATGGAAGTTTTGTCGATTCTCTCGTTCGATCCGGATGTGACGGTAATATTAGAAATACCTATGACTACTATCTTGCAGGCTTCTTAGGCTTTATTCAAGGATCATCTGACATTTTGCTCGCTGAACTGTATGCTATCTACAAGAGCCTCTTGCTGATAAAAAACATGAGTACTGACGAGTTTGTCTGCTACTCAGATTCTTTACATGAGGTTGACGTAGTGTAAAGAAACATGAGTACTGAGGATATAAAAAGTTTAAATATACTATTAATATAAAATTATTTTACTTTTAACGATGTGTTGCTGATGTTGCTTTTGATTACGATGATTTTTATTTGTTGGATAGTATATCTATTTGTATTGGCCAAAGTTTAGGGCTCAGGCTAGGGTGAGAGAGCCTATCATATCTCTCACCCGTGAGCAAGTGCTAAAGACCATTAGATTATGAGTGTCTATAGATTTTATTGTGAGCTAACTATATCATAATTTTATTCGAAAAAGCAGTTTTTATTTTTTTCACGAAAAAAAGTTTCGATTTTAGATAAAAATATTCTAGAGTTTTTTTTGGAAAAAAGGTTTCCGGTCTTTTTTCACGAAATATCCTGATTTTTTCCGAGAAAAACTTTCCGGTCTTTTTCTGTAAAGAAATTTCGATTTTTTTTCAGAAAAAATGTTTCGATTTCAGTTAAATACAATTCTAGAGTTTTTCCAAAAAAAGTTTCCGATCTATTTTCGCGAAAAATGTTCCGTTATTTTATTTGGAAAAGAAGTTCCTGATGTTTTCGCGAAAAAGTGTTTCGATTTCAGATTAAAACAATTCCGGTGTTTTTTCCGAAAAAAAAGTTTCCAATCTTTTTTCGAGAAAGTTCTTGATTATTTTTGAGAAAAAACTTTGCGATCTTTTTCGGGAAAAAATTTTCGATTTTTTTTCGGGAAAAAAGTTTTGAATTCAGATAAATACAATTTGAGTTTTTTCTGAAAAAAATTTCGATCTTTTTTTGCGAAAAATGTTCCGATATTTTTTTCGGAAAAAAAGTTTTTGATTTTTTCTGGAAAAAAGTTTCCGTTCTTTTTCCGGAAAAAAATTTTCGATTTTTTTTTGGAAAAAAGTTTTATATCAGATAAATACAATTCCGGAATATGTTTCGGAAAAAGTTTCAATCGGGAAAAAAGATCCAATTTTTTTTCGGAAAAAGAACGGAAAATTTTTGTATTTTGATGATGAATTTATTTTGTTAAAAATTAAAATGCTCAGGTGTAAAATATGCTCAATTAATAAAATGAAAATGATCAATTTTGTAAGATATGAGAGGAGCATGATCAGGTGTTACATATGTATAATGCACTTTTAACAATGAATGGACCAGATTTATTATTTGAATGGTGCACCCATGAGAGATATGAGGCACTTGCCCACCGTAGAACCCGCCAAAGTTTAGATACATCACGTTTGAACTTGAGATTACTAAAACACATTCCCCTATAAACCGAAGGGTTATTAATACAAAAAAAATGTCAATTATCTTCTTTCAAACTCCATGTGTTTTTACTTATCGTCTTAATGCAGAGTATTATTAATATCCTGTTTTGGTACGATGTTCATTTGTTTCAATAAAAAAATAAAATCAGTACTAGAAATTAATTATGTCTTAACAAAATAATGATTCCCCTAATGGACCCTTCCCTTGCTTGACTCTGCAGCAGTAGTCTCCCATCAATTTTACACCTATTATTCACTCAAACATTAGGCACTTAATTTCAATCTATGTAAATAGATTAGTAGTAAAAAATCTACAACAAAGTATATCCAAAATTTTTAATTATTTCAAATATATTCAATAGGAAGGAAGAATTGTAACATAACAACAACATAAAGGAAGAGAAGAAAACATCATCAATTGTTGTTCCTAGGAAATTAAATTACAAGTTGTTGTCAAGTTCTTGTTGAAGTGCTTCCTCAAGCCAAAACCAAGATTCTTCCATCAATTCAGGACTCAATCTAAACATCAAAACACAAAATTCCATCTGAGTCAATGCTCCATCTCTATCTAAATCACCTTCTTTCATCATACTAACAAGTTCATCTTCTTTCATATCTTGAAGACCCAAAAGAGCAGCATTTTTCCTTAAACTATCCAAAGTAATCAAACCTTTGTCTTTGTCCATCAACAATTCAAAACCATTGCATAGCTCTTTTATTAAACCTTCACCACCTAACTTGTTAGCCATCATTGGTAACAAGTCTTCAAAACTACCATTTGATTTGTCATTGCTAGCCATTGTTGAATTTGGTGAATGGTTGGTGAATGAATGATGGATAATGAAGAGATGTATACTATTTATATATGAAAAAAAGAATATAAGAAAAAAGAAAAATGGAAAGGATCGTGGAAGGGTGGGTTGAAAGAAGGAAAGTGAGGTAAGGCAAGAAGTAAATGATGATAGGTATTAGGATGACAGCAAAGAAACAGAGAAATATTCGTTCATCAGCTTTGATTGTGGACAAGAAACCACATCTGCTACCCTGTTTCCTCGAAGTTTGTAAGGGGTATATTCGTTAATTCATTTGCCTTATTGTATAAGTAATGGGGAAATTCTAACATAGACACAAATACAAATGCCAAATATTAGGCACACTCACACAAATTAAAAAAAAATTAAAGAGAAAATAAATAAAATGATGTTGATTGATGTGACTATATTATTTTTGTTTTAAATTTTTGGATTTGTGTTTGTGTGTCCAAATATATATTTGGGTTTGTGCCTATGCAAGTCTTTCTCTTAATTTACTTCTTTTACTCATATTTTCGATGTTATTCAATTTGTTTCGATAAATATTTTTAAAATATATAATTATTCCATTATAAAATATAAGAGAAAATTATTTAATAAAAATTGATATATTTAACTAAAAATTTAGACTAATATATTAACTTTGTTTGACCAATTTATATTTAAAAAGTTAAATATATAAATTTTAGATAAATTTGTAGGTACTCAACTTATATTGTTGAGTAATATACACACCCATAAGGCCATAAGAAAAACCTATATAAATATGTATTTTTAACTATAAATTAATATGGAAAATATAACTTTGACATTTAATTTTACGTACAATGTATTTTTATCAACAATATAAGTTAAATATTAGAATATTTATCTGAGTTTTAATTAATTTTTTTTACAGTTGTCTCCTTGACATATATTTTTAAGACTCGCATTAGCAATTAACTTAGCATTTTCCTATTTTTAATGGTATAAGTTCTGGTGCATATAAATACCCCAGATTGTTTATGGCACCCCAAGTTATGGTGCATATTTAGGGGGTGTGCTAGAAATCTGGGGGTGCGTTAAGCAATTTGGGGAGTGCATTAAGCAATTTTTATTATTTATGTATGGTACATAAGAAAAAACTTACTCCCTCTAGTCTTGTATATAAGAAAATTTTTAAAAAAGCTCTTTCTTTAAGAAAGTAGTTAAAATACATTAACTGATGAGAAAAAACACATTATACCTTCTTGGAAATGTAAAACATTGCATTTATTGGTTGAAATTGGAATAATGTCATAAAACTTAATAATTGAAGTAGACTTTTGCTTATATTTAAAACTTTAAATTTTTTTATTTTGTTTCTTATATATGAGACCGGAGGGAGTATGTACCATAACCACTCCCATTTTTAATCAACTTACTTTTTTTTCTAAAAATATTAGTTTAAAATGGTTAGTATTTTTAAGGTGTTCATTTTATATATAGATTTTTTTCAAAAGTAAATTCTATATATTAAGACAAATGATATTCCTACACACTTTTTCATACACAATACTTACACAAGGATATTTGTGTAATTTTTCATTTTCTTTTCTTATGAAAAAAGCAAAAAGTATGTATAAATAGTGTTTGTGTATGATTTGTATAACAACAAAAGTGTGCCAAAATAACACTCCTCGTATATTAATGTGTACAATTTTAATTTTCTGTATATTAAGATAAATTAATAATATTAACAAGACAAAATATATTTGCAAAAATAATAAACATAATTTTATTTTTTACAAAATAATAAATATACCTAGTAAATTGGATAGAGTTTTATGCTTAACAACAAACAAGTACATAGTCACAACTCAGGAAGGCTGTTTTGGGTCAAAATGCACAGCCTATATTCAGAAGGAAGGAACTGGACCCTGTCATTATTTGTTTGTTTCAAAGAGGGGCAAAGTCGGTGAAATTCAATAAAGATGGAATTTGGAAACTCCACTTCAATTTCCCCTCACCAGCTTTTTGCAACCAGGAAATTGTTATACTATTTCAGTTCACATTTCTTACCTCTTTTTTTTTATTCTCTTACTATTTTAATGAAATATATGTATGACTCCTCAACAATTTAAATCGGAAGCGTCCACACTTCGCTCCCATCTAATTTTAAAGGTTGACATTATTTAACTCTAGCTGTCATTATTGCGTAGTTAATCTTCCGTTTTACTCTTATGTACTGCATTGCTTCATATTTCAAACTATTGTTTAATTTTGATTGCGTGTAAGATCTCATAGTTTTGTCCTTTACAAAAGACTCTTCGGTGAGTTGAGGAATATAAATATTGTATATAAATTATTTAGTCTCGATTCATAAGCTATGAAGACTTTTAAGTGTATCAAAATAGTTATCCCTCGGTCGAAACAAAGGGGCTAAAAGATATTTGGCGCTTGCGCCGCACATTAATTCAACATAATATTTGGACTCATCTGCCTTCCAAAACATGGATTATTCAAACCAATTGCATCGATTCCAGCTTTGAGGCTGCAAAAGGATTAGACATCCTCCCATACTATACGGTTCTTTGTTGTTCGAACCCAGTGCCACATAGCGTTGGACATTTTTCCGCTCCTTTCACATTCATTCGTTCGAGATGCTTTCCTCCTCCACATTAACAAAATGTCTTGATTTTTTATTTGTTTAATATTAAACTTTAATTTTTCTTACTACTAGTTTGATTGAAAATTGTTTCGGACTGGTCAAAGGCCCATAAGATAAGTGATCCATTCTCCGCTAACTCAATTAGTATTTCTCATGTTGTGAAAAAGTATGATGTCCTCAAACATGACGTCACATAAAGCATAAGTGACAACCTTTCTTACAGGTTCATCATATCTTATAATATACTGCTTACAACGGATAAATAACATCCACATGAGATATTTATGATTCATTCCATTCACATGGAGGACCCTTTTGTCCCATAATTTTTTCAATAAATTTAAAATTAGTCACCATATTTTTTTTATCAAACACTTTAAATAGTCTATATAGACTGTTTTTCATTATCAAGTTTTATCTACTAACCATTTGGTAAGTTTCATCGAGGATATCTAACAAGGACAAGCAATTTTGAATATTTTCATAATTTTATTTATACTTAATTGCACTAGTTAGACCCCAAAAGTTTGAATAGTCTCAGAGTTGACCAATAGAGCTCAGTCTTTGGCTTCTTAGATTTTTTATTTGCTTTTTCAAAATATTCATTCTCCGTCTCAATAAAGAATGAGTCTCTATTGACCAATAGGCCTGTCTCGCTTCTTTGGCTGCAGAAAGTCATTTGGGCATTTGCCACTATAACACTGCAATCAATCACAATCTTTCTAAATATGAAATTCAAATTAATTTCGTAATTTAAAATTTCAATCACATTCATAATTTACGCATAGATATATGAGAAGATAACTTTGAAACACTAACACAACAAAGTTGTACGATTATTAAATATAATAATTGGATGCGGTTGTAAAAAAAAATCCTTAAATGTATAATTGAAAAGTTTCAAATAAGTATAAAGAAATTCAAAAATGCTAGGTAGGATTACAATTTACAAGTACATATTGTGACCAAAAACAGAATTTATGACCAAGAACTCTTCTCTCAATTGAGCACTCTATATGAGAATCTTGATATTGCATACAGTGTAAGGTAAAGCTACCTTCCATTTTCCAAAGTGACAGTCAATTCATTACGTGAAAAAGTTTCCATTTTACTAGATGTAGATGCTCTGCTTGAAGGACATCTTCTAATAACAAAGGCCGGTTCCTTAGGAGTTGGAAGAGTATTAGATTCACTTCCTAGCATAAACACAACATTTGACATGTTTGGACGTTCATTTGGGTCTTCTTGTAAGCATAGTAGCCCCATATTCAAACATTTCAAGCATTCTTCTGCTTTGCATGTTTCACATAATGTTTGGTCCATGAAATCCAATGCCCTACCTACTTTCCACAAATGCCATGCCTAAAAAAGAACAGAGAGTGTTAAAAAGAGAATGTTAGAATCTGCGAAGCTATGTCCCGTGAGCTTAGCTCAGTTGGCAGAAGATTGCATTATATATGCAGGGGGCCAGAGTTTGAATCCCGGTCATCCCATTTATCCACCTTAAGGGTGGAATGTCTAGCTACTAGGCTACTTGACAAAAAAAAAAGAATATGCCATGCTATAACATTTCTCATAGAATACCTTGAGATTGTAGGAAAACTCGAGATACTTACATATCCTAGAAGGCTCAATTCATGTTCTACTTGATAAAATCCGGTGTTTCTTTTTCCACTAATAATCTCAAGTACCACAACACCAAAACTGAAAACATCAGACTTCACTGAAAAATGTCCATCAAGTGCATACTCAGGAGACATGTAACCACTGCATCACAAAAATGTTTTGTAAAGCGTGAGGAAATTATAATATTGCAATAATGTTGGTTTGATGACAACTTGAACTTACTATGTTCCAACCACTCTTTCTGTGTTCGCTACCGTTTCTTTTCCTCCAAATATCCTTGCTAAGCCAAAGTCTGAAATTTTAGGATTCTTCTCTTCATCTAGTAGAATATTGCTTGCTTTTAAATCTCTATGAATAATCCTCAACCTAGAATCTTCATGCAAATAAAGAAGTCCTCGAGCAATACCCAAAATAATCTTGAATCGCGTATCCCAGTCTAGTAAAACACACCGCTTTTTGTCTTGGATGTTTGTCCATGAAAGGCATAACATTTGTAAATTAGTCTAATTCTGCAAGTACATGAAATAAAGATTTGGAAACAGAATAATTACAAGAAAATTTCTTACCAAAAATGAAACCATCCAAGCTTCTATTTGGCATATACTCATATACTAACATCTTTTCGTCTCCTTCAACACAGTAGCCTAGAAGTCGAACTAGGTTTCGATGTTGAAGCTTCGCGATCAACACAACTTCATTCTTAAACTCCTCGAAACCTTGTCCAGAACAACTTGAAAGTCTTTTCACCGCTATTTCTTGTCCTCCTTGAAATTTCCCCTGAAAATGTTCCAAAATATTGTCCATTTTCATATCACCATAGTATATCTCTTTGTAGTTGAAAACGAAAATAATGAGCCTAAAAAAAATTGTTAATTACCTTGTAGACAGGACCAAAACCACCTTGTCCAAGCTTGTTTGCACTTGCAAAGTTATTAGTAGCATCAAGTATACTCTCAAGATGAAAATGCGGAATATCTACGGCTTGTGCATCGTCTTCTTTCATTCTACCAGATTCAATTAAGTCCCTAACATATCTCTCACTGTCATACAAGTTCAGACCTGAGTGTTTTTGAACATATCCTTTGGTTTCTGAGATCAAAACAATAACTATGTATCTTAGTGACATGCTACTGATGAAGTAATCCATTCATGAGATATAGAGAAAATTAAACTACCTTGTGTCTTAGACTGTCTTCTTTTTCTCACATAAGTACATGCAACCGTACTTGACAGAATAATCAAGAGAATCACAGGTGCTAATATCAGTACAATGATCACGGCTGAAGACATATGCCGTTTTGTTTTGTAGCTTTCGCCTTCTGCAAGATATAAAAAGTGTCACTTATGTGCAAATTTTTAAATCATGGTCGCAATCGCAGTCATAAATATGATAAAAAATCTTACATGTTATTACCTTGAGTACAATTTAGTTTGAAGCCATCCCAAAGAAAGTTGTTATTGCAAAGACATCTCTTCTTTCCATCATTTGTAGTATTGCAAGTTGAGTTTGGCCAATCCTTGCAATCCAACAATGAAGAACAAATAGGCTCTAGCGGAGAATCCCATCTTAATTCAATTTCTACTCCATGTTTTAGTGGAGCATTAGAACTAAATGTGATTGGATCAACATAGCAATTTCCAGTAAGATGAAATGGAAATGACTTATTGAGAAATAAAGAATTTTGACTCTCACAGTTAAGTACATTTTTTTGATGGATTAAGAATTTTTGAGCTTCTTGATTTATACTTATGACTTGATAAGTTCCTGCAGGAGTATCAAATTCAAGCTCACCACTTGTAGTATTGCAGTGAAAATTGAAGTACTTTTGGTCACCACAATGTTGTCCTGTGCTAAGGGGATATGGAATGAAGTTTGTGCCACAAGTTCCACAACTTCTGCTAGTGGATTCTGCAGAAGTAGAATCACTAGCACTTTAGTAAAATTTTTATAATGCAGTCTTTATTTAGCTTGGCATTACAGTAACCATAAAACAGAAGTGATCTACTGTAACGACATGTGTCAATATCGTGTCTAGTATGAGACACCATACACATCTTCAATTGAAAGTGTCGGTGCTATATAGCACCAGCTGCTCATTTTGAAGGTGTGTCTGATGTCTAACATGTGTTCTGTCGGAACCAACACTACACTGACACAGATATTTACATTCAATAATTCAATTTTCACCAATTTTACTACTTGTATTGATATGTCAGTGTCGTGTCTAGCGTCTGTATTTGTTTCTGCGCTTCATATTTTAGTAGTCTAATGAAATGGTTTCATTCTCAATCATTTGTTAAGGTGATAAACTCTTAGTCTAACTAGATATATCATATCTCATGTTCCAAAACATTATAAGCATTTAAAAAATGTAATATAAAGAAAAGATACCTATATCAGAAAATGCAACTCTAACATTGAGATCACAACCACCATCATACTCTTCTTCAAGATTATCCAAATCCTCATACCAAATCCAACAAACAGGATCACCACTATCACCAACCCTTGCAACCTTTTCAATATCTTCATATGAATAAGCATAACACTGACAATTATTAACACACTCCAATTTACATTCCTCTTCACTCTTAGCATTAAACTCAGCATCAGGATTCCCAACTTTCATCATTCTTAATCTCAAAAATGTATCACTCTTAGCATTCTCACCACACACATTAGTTTTCCTACTACACCCCCCTGAAAAATCTCCACCTCTCCAACTTTCGATCGAATTCGCCTTAAATCCAGGTAAACACTTACACATTGAATCATATTTACTATTACAGCTACCAAAATTTCCACATGCATTGAAAACACTGCATCTATCTCTTGGTTCAACCCAAACCATTAACCATTTTTTCTCAGAATCCATCTTTAGATACTTAAGTTGACCCCAATAAGTCATAACCAACCTTGTGTTGCTATAAAGTGATGAAGTAAGAAAAGGAACAGTGTTGTTTGGTGAAATTTTCAAAGTGAAATTTGACAAAAGGTAAGATATTGCTGAAGACATTTCACCTGTTCCAACAAATTTTCCTGATACACTACTTTTCCAATACCTAATAGATCTTTTCCATATAATATATTGATTCTCTTTTTCGTCTTGTTCGAAAGTGAAGTTACCTGATGCAGGTTCTTCATTACTTCTCCATGAAGTTAATGATAAACTTTCATCCATTTTCATTCCTGGAAGAAATGTATCTGTTGGATTGTCAAAACTCTGCCATAGAATCTTCACTTTTCCTTGTCCTTGTCCTTGTTCTTGTTCTTGTTCTTCGTCGAATACAATAAGGTTTCCATTGTCTAATAGTTTAACTTTCCTATGTAATGAAGATGATGGTGATGTTTCAAGATTTGTACTCCAGTAAGATTTTCTAGTACTATCCAGAATCATGAGATTTCCATTTTGTGAAATGACAAAAGTGCCACTAGAATCTTGAACTGGGTTGTCTCTATTTGCAACCCAAACAACTGTTTTTGGAGTTAAATTATAGTACCAAATTCCAACATATCTTTTTCTATAACCAAAAGAGCTTTCATTTGGTGTGAAAAATCCAAGTTCAAAAATTTCTCCTTCTGAAATGAGAGTATGTTCTTCTCCATCTCTTAGTAAGTTGTTTATGGTTATGGTATCTCTAGCTAAACAATGCTTAAAAGAGGTGAAAATTATTAAGCAGAAATAGAAAATAGACAACATGTGATTAGAAGAAAGTTAAGAATGTTTGTAATGTGACAAAGAAAATGGTTAGTGTTTTTCTGATGCTATGTTAGTAAACCCAATTTTGAGAGGGCTTTGTGTTTTTTTCTTCCACTAGTTGAATTCAAAGTTGATTAAGTAAAGTTACTTTTCACTTTAACACATAATAGTCTGCTTTTGGTATTTATTGGTTGAATAATTGATGCATATTTAGGTACAATTAATACATAATTGATTCAATCAGCATGACATATGTGTAGGTAGAACTTATTGAAATCTTTTTAACTTTTTGGTCCATCGATCTATAATTTTTGAGTTTCTGTAGTTATGTGAAGAGAATATTATAGTTATAAGAAAACAAAATATATAACTTATTCATATTTAATTTTTTTTGTCAAGTGATTTAGTGGATAGAATTTCACACGTTAAGGTGAATAAGTGGCGAATCCCAAATTCAAATATCATCCTCTGCATATTATAATGTTCCCATTAATTGAATTATGAATCCAAGTAATAATTGTAAAAGAAATAATCTTTGATCTAATTTTATTACTATTCGGCTGAACTCGGAATTACTAAATGTCTTTCTCTAGAAAATCGAAGTGTTAAGGAAGAAAAAAAAAAGACCTTACACAACTTAAATGTAGGTCAGTAATAAATTAAATATACCATATACTATACTATAAAGGTTCAAATATGTCTTATGTAATTGCTTGTAACCACTATAATAGCACCAACATACTTGCTAGGATCATTTTTGGTATTATGCTGTCTAGGATTTGAAGGCATCATCAGTTCTAGGCCAAAATCATTCAAATATTAGGAGCACACCTAGACAGGGTGAATCATCTAGAAAAATAATCAGCCTGCTGTACTAAAATAATGATTTGCTATATGATTGAAACTAATTGCCAAAATTGAATAGTTGATTGAATAAAGGCAGAGGAGACAATGAGGTCAAATTCATTGGATTTTTCCAATTTCATATTTCTTCATATGGGTCCCTCCCTTTTGCATATTTTAATTTCTTTTCCACATCCTCTGAAAATTGACATTTAAAGCCTATCCTTTCAATTAAATCAAGGAGCATATGTCTCTTTGTTTTTTTTACCTATGGATCTAAAAACCAGATATTCAGAGCTAATGTTGAAAAACTTGGCTCATTTTGTTGGGAATTGCATGTTGTGTGTCATGTAACAATTAGGTAAGTAAGAGAAAAATATGCATTCTAATTAGTACATTGTTGGTTTAAAGTGCGAGTAATCAGTATATTATTGGGTTTGTTGGAATTTGTCTTTTAAGTTGATGCAGAAAATTGGTTTCAATCTGTTCCCCATGCAAGGCGTGGCCTCTGCTGCGTGAGGCGCAAACTCGTGTTTGGTTGGGCTGATTCCCTGTGTAGCGTAGGCGCGATCTGGTTTTGGGTGTTTGTCCTGGTGGCTGCGCGCCTGTTTAAATGCTGCTGCGTTTTCTGCATAATTAAGAGAGGTTTTTAGGGTTTTTCACCAACATCAAGACTAGGGTTTAACACCTCATTCTAACACCTTGGAAACACTCCCGCTCTCCCACCAAACCGAATCAAATTCTGATACCACTTGTTGGAGAGTCTGAAGAAGCGTTGGGAGCAACAATTGTCTAATGTTTCAGGTTCACAATAGAGGGAGACACTACATCTCTATCCAAAATCCTAAGATGTTAAGTATATGTGTGATATAACCACTCACAATTAAAACTCATACAGTTTTCTATTTATCAACATTTAGCAAGAATTTGACTGCTAGCCAATTTAGGAAAAAAAGTATGGTAGCTATCATCCATGTTGTCTACAAAATTATGATTGAGCTGTTTGTAGACAAACTGTTCTGTTGCATAGTAATCTAGTCTAGTAGTGTGTCTCATTCCCTTTAAAACCAATATAAAAATAAAAAATATAATAAAATCTCCCGGAGGAAATATATAAATAATAGCTTATGATAGAAATCTAGCTTATGGGTCTAGACAAACTGTTCTGTTGCATAGTAATCTAGTCTATTATTTCATAAAATATCATAGCAAATATATAAATAATGGAGGTTGCTAATTTAGACCCACTTAAAAACATATGAGTCTAAATTAGCAAGATGCACCTTTTGACTTTGGACAAAAAACCCATTATATTTATTTATTTTACACAAGAAAATTGAGGGCTAGTTAGGTAAATTTTATTAAATGATGTGCATCCACTTTGCTAATTTATACCCATTTAATTATAAATATATGCAACTTAAATAAACAATTTAGGAAATTAAAAAAGAACAACTATAACACCCCACGTCTAAATCTAGAATAAAACGTGAAATATTATTATTGAATACCGAGTCATTATTATTACAACTTGAAAAGTTCAAGCACACGCAGGTGCTAAGTACAACAAAGATTCAAATACAGCGGAAATATCGGAAATGAAACAACAAAACATTTATTGATTAGAAATAAACAACACAAGCAAATAGAAATGCATGAAAGAAATGACATCTCCAAGCACAGCTGCAAGCACACCGATCAGCATACCTTAACCAACCTGCTTATCTGAAAAATAATTGTTTGGAATGGGGTGAGACAACTAAGCCTCAGTGAGTCCTACTACCCTCCTAAGGTGACTACACCGGGGAATCCTAATCAGTCATACATACTAACATATTATCATACATCATAAGCATAAATAAATGTGTAACACAGAAAACATATCTTATTCATTTTAACACTAGGACACTCTGAGGTGAGCAGGTCTCAGAGGCCTGCCATATCCGTCAACCGATTCGGTCACGGCATGAAGCTCACATAGTCATAACCTAATGGATTATCCCATCGGGAGTCCATAGTGCGATATAATTCGCTCTTAATTGACTGATACTAATTTGAGTTATTCTACCATGAGTTTACCAAAATCCCGGGGGAACATGCATTTCTAAATTCCCTAAGTTATACCCTAAGGTTATCTGTGATTAACATGCTGTATAACATTATAAAATTGTGTTACTGCAAGTGTATTTAACTTAAATGAGGATCTAAAACGAGTGTTGGAGGTAATTTACAAAAAGATAGAAAAGATGCTGTTCTGTCAAGCTCGCTTGGCGAGTTGTCACTCGCCTGGCGAGTTGTTACAGGTCATATTCTGGGTAAGCTCGCTGCAGCGAAGGGAAGCTCGCCATGGCGAGAATTTAGGTCCTGACCAAATCCGCTCGCCCGGCGAGTTGTTACTCGCCAGGGCGAGGTTCATCAGCATGAAGAACCCAGCTCGCCATGATTGCTCGCCCTGAGCTCGCTGTGGCGAGTTCACTCAGAACCTGCCCTGTTTTACGAAAAATCACATTTTAACAGTTTAAACACCTACAATCCTCATTCTAAGTCATGCCATTACACAATGTATATAATATAGAACAGAATGGAGAGGAATTTGGGAGCTAATTCCTCTCACACAACAATTTCCCTAATCTTAAGTTAACATGCAAAGTTTTGAAATTTGGGCAATCTAACTAACTAAACTTAAGAACCCACCTGGAAATGAAGCTCTGAACTTGATTATGAGCTTTCTAACAGCTACTGAACTTCCCAGCTTGCCCCACGAACCCCAGACCAGAAATTGAAAAATTTGATACTTTGAGCTCTAAGCTTGAATTTGAGTTTTGATGCTGAGATTGCTTGGAGTAATGGGGTATTTATAGGAGGTTTCTCAGAGGTTTAAGCAACATGATTTGCCTCAGTAGCAGCCTTGCATGCAAATGGATTGGCTCAAGAGATGGTGTGAATGAAATGGTTGTTGTGTAGTGGCATGTGAGGCTTGAGATAGATAGTGAAGTGATGATTTTCTGATGCCTCAGTGTTTGATTCAGTCTCATGTGATAAGGTCTCAGAAGCATAGTATAAAGGTTGGAGAAAATGACAAACTCTTGAGTTTTGGGGGATTGCATGTGAGGGAAAAAAGACAACTCTTGTGTCATGTTTGATGTTTTGAAAATGGCGTGGGAAGGAGGGAGAGATGAAGATGGCTTACTGAATTTTCTGTAGCCTAGGTGTGAAATGTAAAGGCTTGTTGCATGTGAGGGAAAGTTATCTAAGTGGAAGTATGAGTCATGGCTTAAAGGTGTGGTGTTGAGCTAAGATGGAAATGAGAAACTTGAGTGGAAGGATGACTCATGGAAGAGTGGGAGAGAGATCACGTGAGGGAGGGAGTATGAATTTCTTGCTTAATTAATTAAGTCTCAAGAGTACCATTATAGTATAAGTGTGTAATATAGACTTAACTAGAAGTTACTAACTTACACATAATACTTTAATCTCATGATTTTAATTAATCAACACCACTAATTAATTTAGAAAATTTAGGCAAAAGCTCTAATTTAAAATTAATTAGGTAATTTAGAATGTGGGATATTACAACCTACCCCCCTTAAAGAAATTTCGTCCTCGAAATTAAGAAATTTACCTCGAAAACAGATAAGGATAACTCTTCCGCATGTCTGACTCCAGTTCCCAAGTGAATTCACCGTCAGGAGACTGAGCCCATTCAACTTTGACAATAGGAATCCTCTTGTTCCGAAGTATTTTGGCATCACGTTCAGCAATCCGAACAGGATCCGGCTGATAGGTTAAATCCGGCTGGAGATCAATTTGTTCAAGTTCCACTGGCTGATAAGGATCAGGAATATACTTCCGTAACTGAGACACATGAAACACGTCGTGTAACCCTGACATAGATGGAGGAAGAGCTAACTGATAGGCTACAGGACCGACGCGTCGAAGAATCTGATAAGGTCCAATGAATCTTGGACAGAGCTTCTTAGTTTTGAATACACCTCGTAAACCCAACTTAGGAGTAACTCTCAAGAACACATGATCACCTTCCTGAAATTCCAGAAATCTCCTTCTCTTGTCGGCGTAACTCTTCTGCCGACTCTGAGCAACTTTCAACTTATCCCGAATAGACTTAATCTTTAAAGTGGTCTCTTGGACTATATCTGGTCCCAAGAAACTACGATCACCAACTTCTGTCCAACACAACGGGGTTCTACACTTCCTGCCATACAAAGCTTCATAAGGCGCCATACCGATACTGGCATGGTAACTGTTATTATAAGCAAACTCTATCAGGTGTAAGTGATTACTCCACGAACCACCATCTTCTAATACACAAGCTCGAAGCATATCCTCAAGGGTCTGAATGGTCCTTTCTGACTGACCATCAGTCTGAGGATGATGCGATGTACTCATCTTCAGTCGAGTCCCCATCGCATTCTGAAATGCTTTCCAAAACCTTGAAGTGAAGATCGGGTCTCTATCCGACACGATACTCAAAGGTACACCATGCAGCCTTACAATCTGCTCCATGAAGATGGCTGCATATTGCGGGGCCTTGTAGGTGGATTTTACTGGAATGAAATGAGCTGACTTCGTTAACCTGTCCACGATTACCCAGATCGAATCTTGACCTCTCTGGTTACGTGGTAGTCCTCCTACAAAGTCCATAGTGATATGTTCCCATTTCCACTCTGGAATATCCAACGGTTGTAACGGTCCTCCAGGTTTCTGATGTTCAATTTTCACCTGTTGACAAACAATACACCTGGACACGAATTCAGCAATCTCTGCCTTCATGCTAGGCCACCAATAATTCTCCTTCAAATCATGATACATCTTGGTGGATCCAGGGTGAATTGAAAATCCACTCTTGTGTGCCTCTTCTAGAATCAACCGCTTCAACTCGTCACTCTGAGGTACACAAAGTCTGCCTTCATAGAGAATAGCACCGTCCGTGGCTACTGAGAACTCCGGATGGTTCACTCTCTTCTGTAACTCTACATCATCCTGCTGAGCCTGCACAATACTTGGGCGTAACTCACAGGATACTTCGATTCTGTTAATGCGAATACCGCTCTTACGATATATCACATTCAGATTGAGATCTCTAAACTTCTCATACAAACCGCACTGTTGCATTAACAACTCTGATGCATACAATGTTTTCCTGCTCAAGGCATCTGCCACCACATTGGCCTTTCCTGGATGGTAGTTGAGATTGAAATCAAAATCTTTGAGGTACTCCATCCAACGCCGCTGCCTCATATTCAACTCCTTTTGATCAAACAAGTACTTCAGACTCTTGTGATCACTGAACAGATCAAACTGCACTCCATACAGATGATGTCTCCAGATTTTGAGTGCAAAGATAATGGCTGCTAACTCCAGATCATGAGTAGGGTAGTTCTGCTCGTGAGGCTTTAACTGCCTGGATGCATACGCTACAACTGCTCCATCTTGCATCAATACACATCCAAGTCCCTTGTTGGACGCATCACAGTATACCACATACTTGCGTGTTGGGTCAGGAATCACTAACACTGGTGCTGTGGTTAGCTTTTCCTTAAGGGTTCTGAAACTCCATTCACAAGCAGCATCCCAATCAAAGTCTGCACCCTTTCTGGTCAAACGAGTTAGTGGCAAAGCAATTTCCGAAAACCCTAAAATAAATCTCCGGTAATAGCCTGCCAAACCAAGGAAACTTCTGACTTCGGTAACACTTCTGGGTCGTTCCCAATTCAATACTGCTTCTACCTTGGATGGATCAGCAGACACACCGCCTTGCGATATGACATGACCCAAGAATTTAACTTCAGATAGCCAAAATTCGCACTTACTGAACTTGGCATACAGTTGTTTCTCTCTAAGAATGCTCAACACGATTCTCAGGTGCTCCGCATGCTCCTGTGAATCTTTAGAATAGATCAGAATGTCATCAATGAAGATAACAACAAACTGATCAAGGTACGGCTGGAAAATCCGATTCATGTAGTCCATAAAAATGGCTGGAGCATTAGTCAGACCGAACGGCATGACCAGGAATTCATAATGTCCATAGCGAGTCCTGAACGCTGTCTTGGAAACATCCGAGGACTTGATACGGATCTGATGATATCCGGAACGAAGATCAATCTTGGAGAAGATAGTAGCACCTCTGAGTTGATCTAACAGGTCATCAATTCTCGGTAAGGGATACTTGTTCTTGATTGTGACCTTGTTGAGTTGGCGATAATCGATGCACAGACGCATCGTACCGTCTTTCTTTTTGACAAGTAACACCGGTGCTCCCCAAGGTGAGACACTGGGTCTGATAAAGTGTTTCTGAAGCAACTCTTCAAGTTGAGATTTCAGTTCACGAAGCTCTAAGGGAGACATCCTATACGGAGCAACTGAGATCGGCTGGGAACCAGGAACGAGATCGATAGAAAACTCAACTTCCCTTTCAGGAGGTAGACTCATAACATCATCAGGAAAAACATCTAAAAACTCACTAACAACTGGAATGTCACTAGGACACAAACTGGGCTCCGGATCGATGGTGAATAGGACACTGAAACATTTTGTACTGGCACCTTAGTACTGGATCATTTGATGAGTATTTTGGAGTAAAGCGGTAAGAGCTCTGCTCTCAGCTGAAGTTTCTGTTGGAATGAACAAGTTCTTCTCAGCACATCCAATGTACACAGTATTGGCGGATAGCCAATCCATGCCTAGGACCACATCAATATCTTTCAAGGGTAGACAGATCAAATCTATGTTATAGACTTTACTGCCCACAAGAACAGGACAATTCTGACAAACACGTTTAGAAGTAACCTTGCCTCCTGTGGCAACAGCCACAGTCATTGGAGGAATTAAAGGCACAGAGGGTAGTTGAAGTCGCTGAACACAGTCAACGGCTATAAAGGAATTAGTAGCTCCACAATCAAACAAAACTAACACTTCAGACTGTCCTAACATGCATACATCCATAATCAAGGCATTATTAGATTTGACTTTCTCACCATCAAGTGAAAATACCCGACCTTTGCTTTTGGAAGCGCCGCTGGAATCGCCCTGTCTCTTCAGCTTAGGGCACTCGTGCTTGAAATGGCCAGGCTGCTTACAATAGTAACACATGTTCTTCCCCTTCATGCATTCTCCACTGTGAGGGAAACCACATTCAGCACCGTTTCTCGGTGAGCGCTGGGAATAGCTCTGTTTCCCTTTGCTTGTGGTGCCCTTGGTTCTCACTTGCAGGTTGAACTTTCCAGAATCCTTCCTCTTCTGAACTGCTTCACTACGCTCCTTATGAATGTTACCAAGATCAGCCTCCGCATGATAGCTCTTCTGCACCAGATCACCAAATGTAGTGATGTGTTGCATAGAGACATCGTGGGCTATATCAGCTCTCAGCCCGAATCGATATTTCTTCATTTTCCATGATTCTGAGGGAGCATCATTTCCATCCATCACATATCTGACCAACTCATTAAACTTCATGGTATACTCCGCTACTGACATACTTCCCTGCTTCAGCTCTGTCAACTCACGTTCCATCTGAAATTGGTAGCTCTCTGGGATATAATGTCCAACGAACAGACGTCGGAAATTTTCCCAATTCACCTCCATCTGACTGGCTTCCATATACGCCTTGGTTCCATCCCACAAGTTACACGCGTCGCCCCTAAAGAAGCGGGAGACGAATGTTACTTTGTCAACTTCGGTGCAATCCATGGATTCAAGGATTCCACTCATTCGCTGAATCCATTCCCTGGCTTTCGCTGGATTGTATTCTCCGTAGAACTCCGGCGGACTCATTCGGCAGAATTCTCTGAATGCAGCGCTAGATCCTTGCTGCTGAGGGGGAGGATTGTTCATATGCTGTTGAAACATATTCATGAATTCTTGATGCTGCTGGGCCTGTTGAGCTTGGAACTGCTGCTGCTGATGCATCATCTCCGCCCACATGTTCGCATTAGCATCTCCATACATCTCGGGTTCATCATCATCATCAGCAACGTTCCTTCTAGGCCTTCCAGGTCCTCGTCTCGCTCCTGACATAGTGCTCTAACTGCCAATATCAAGTCAAGTTAGCTAGGCTTAAAGTGACATGACACCTAGAACAGATGTTAGAAATCCAGACAAATACTGGGATTCGGATAGTAATACTAATGAACTCTGGCACGATCTGAATCGACCTGCTCTGATACCAATTATAACACCCCACGTCTAAATCTAGAATAAAACGTGAAATATTATTATTGAATACCGAGTCATTATTATTACAACTTGAAAAGTTCAAGCACACGCAGGTGCTAAGTACAACAAAGATTCAAATACAGCGGAAATATCGGAAATGAAACAACAAAACATTTATTGATTAGAAATAAACAACACAAGCAAATAGAAATGCATGAAAGAAATGACATCTCCAAGCACAGCTGCAAGCACACCGATCAGCATACCTTAACCAACCTGCTTATCTGAAAAATAATTGTTTGGAATGGGGTGAGACAACTAAGCCTCAGTGAGTCCTACTACCCTCCTAAGGTGACTACACCGGGGAATCCTAATCAGTCATACATACTAACATATTATCATACATCATAAGCATAAATAAATGTGTAACACAGAAAACATATCTTATTCATTTTAACACTAGGACACTCTGAGGTGAGCAGGTCTCAGAGGCCTGCCATATCCGTCAACCGATTCGGTCACGGCATGAAGCTCACATAGTCATAACCTAATGGATTATCCCATCGGGAGTCCATAGTGCGATATAATTCGCTCTTAATTGACTGATACTAATTTGAGTTATTCTACCATGAGTTTACCAAAATCCCGGGGGAACATGCATTTCTAAATTCCCTAAGTTATACCCTAAGGTTATCTGTGATTAACATGCTGTATAACATTATAAAATTGTGTTACTGCAAGTGTATTTAACTTAAATGAGGATCTAAAACGAGTGTTGGAGGTAATTTACAAAAAGATAGAAAAGATGCTGTTCTGTCAAGCTCGCTTGGCGAGTTGTCACTCGCCTGGCGAGTTGTTACAGGTCATATTCTGGGTAAGCTCGCTGCAGCGAAGGGAAGCTCGCCATGGCGAGAATTTAGGTCCTGACCAAATCCGCTCGCCCGGCGAGTTGTTACTCGCCAGGGCGAGGTTCATCAGCATGAAGAACCCAGCTCGCCATGATTGCTCGCCCTGAGCTCGCTGTGGCGAGTTCACTCAGAACCTGCCCTGTTTTACGAAAAATCACATTTTAACAGTTTAAACACCTACAATCCTCATTCTAAGTCATGCCATTACACAATGTATATAATATAGAACAGAATGGAGAGGAATTTGGGAGCTAATTCCTCTCACACAACAATTTCCCTAATCTTAAGTTAACATGCAAAGTTTTGAAATTTGGGCAATCTAACTAACTAAACTTAAGAACCCACCTGGAAATGAAGCTCTGAACTTGATTATGAGCTTTCTAACAGCTACTGAACTTCCCAGCTTGCCCCACGAACCCCAGACCAGAAATTGAAAAATTTGATACTTTGAGCTCTAAGCTTGAATTTGAGTTTTGATGCTGAGATTGCTTGGAGTAATGGGGTATTTATAGGAGGTTTCTCAGAGGTTTAAGCAACATGATTTGCCTCAGTAGCAGCCTTGCATGCAAATGGATTGGCTCAAGAGATGGTGTGAATGAAATGGTTGTTGTGTAGTGGCATGTGAGGCTTGAGATAGATAGTGAAGTGATGATTTTCTGATGCCTCAGTGTTTGATTCAGTCTCATGTGATAAGGTCTCAGAAGCATAGTATAAAGGTTGGAGAAAATGACAAACTCTTGAGTTTTGGGGGATTGCATGTGAGGGAAAAAAGACAACTCTTGTGTCATGTTTGATGTTTTGAAAATGGCGTGGGAAGGAGGGAGAGATGAAGATGGCTTACGGAATTTTCTGTAGCCTAGGTGTGAAATGTAAAGGCTTGTTGCATGTGAGGGAAAGTTATCTAAGTGGAAGTATGAGTCATGGCTTAAAGGTGTGGTGTTGAGCTAAGATGGAAATGAGAAACTTGAGTGGAAGGATGACTCATGGAAGAGTGGGAGAGAGATCACGTGAGGGAGGGAGTATGAATTTCTTGCTTAATTAATTAAGTCTCAAGAGTACCATTATAGTATAAGTGTGTAATATAGACTTAACTAGAAGTTACTAACTTACACATAATACCTTAATCTCATGATTTTAATTAATCAACACCACTAATTAATTTAGAAAATTTAGGCAAAAGCTCTAATTTAAAATTAATTAGGTAATTTAGAATGTGGGATATTACAACAACTTAATAAAGCATATACAATCCAAACTTATAAATATAGATATTCAAGTTAAAGCAGTGATTTACGAAAACTATTAAAAACCTATTTTTCTATTTTGTTAGATTTTTTGGGCAATTTTTTGTGAGACTTAAAATTTGATTTTTTAATTTATAATTGGACAATACCAATATTTATTTGACTGAAGACATGGCCAACATTTTTATTTTTTTGAGGATAACTTTAATATTTTCACTACTAATTTTGAGATTTCTTTTCATGGTGCTTTATTATAATTTTTGTAAAGTTTAAATTTTTATTATCAAAAGAATTAATAACAATATTAAAATTAGAAAATAGCATATATTTACATAAAATTAGAGGTTCTGGTCTTCTGTTGGGAGTTTGAGGGGCCGGTGGCCTCTTCTTTTCTCTCGTGTTTCTGTTGGTGTGGTGAGGTTTAGGTGGGCCTGTTAGTTCTTTTTATTTGTTGCGTTTAATTTTTTTGCTGTAGTTTTGTTCCTCCCTTGGCATTTCTTATACCTTGGATTAGATAGAGGTTATTAATAAATTTGCAATTAAAAAAAAAAATTAGAAAATAGTGTTTTTGTTAATAAAAAAAAGAATTTGGATTATATATATTTTTCTAAGTTGTCTTTTTTTTTTTATTTCCTAGATTTTCATGTATTTTTCTAAGTTCTATATATTTATAATTAAGTGGGTCTAAATTAGTAAATGAGTGCACATCATTTAATAAACTTTACCTAACTAACCCTCAATTCTTAGTGTTAATTAAATATGTAAATATCAAGGGTAATTTTTTGTCCATTAGAAAATGTGCACCTTACTAATTTAGACCCACATGTTTTTAAATGAGTCTAAATTAACAACCCCATAAATAATATAAAAACTTATTTATTTATATAAGCTGTTTTACATAAGTTTAAAAGTAAACCAATCCAAACCGACCAAAATATTAATAAAATAATGGATTTATTTAAGTGATAAGAATCTTAGATCGTTCAAGTAGGTGATAAAGGACTTCAATTCTTTATTTTTGTACATGAAAAATATTCAGTTGATAAACGACGGTGAAAATTTCAAAACAATATTACGATAAAAAATAAATAAAAACAAATTTTGTCTTTTTCTATCATAAAATATCCATAGTTATTTCAAATACCTTTATAAGTGATTACCGTAAATTTTTTTTTTTTTTTGACAAAACCGTAAAAAGTTATTTAAACTAGTAATATCATTTGTTGCTTAGTTCAACTTACATTTCCAATTAGGATCCGGATGCGAGGGTGCTCCAATCCAAATATAAATAGATAATTTAATGGACAAAATCTTGGATTTGGATGGTATGATTCTATACTTTGTCAATCTTTTTTATTGGCAATGCGTGATCATCTGTTCTATCCAAAGCACCAAAGTAGATTCCAAATCATAATTGGCCAGATGCTGAGGATTTTCTACTATGTTTGTTATAGTGCAATGTTCACGAGATTAATAGTAATACTATTATTAAATTCAGCTTAGCTCATGTCTCGAGCAAAGACTTTATAGTGTAAAGACTTTATAGTGTGTTACTTTTTCTTTTTAATCATTCTTGGGTTACTTTTGATAAAGTGATACATACATGGCAAATGGCAACATATAAAAACACACTATAAATGTGAGACTTCTTAATACATCCCTAGCGCCCAGCACTATTGGGCTTAGAGCGTAAATATATAAATGGTGAGTAACCCAACGAATTTAGGAGAGACTTTGATGTCATCTTAGAATTGTGGGTTGCGCCTAACTCATCCCTACAAAACCAACTTGTAATTAGAACAATAAGAAAACTAATGCATGAACTTATAAATATATGTATTCAGGCTATCTCAAAATCAATGTAGGCTTTCTTAACAAGATTCATTCATCGGTAAATATTGTTTAAATTTTACTTGCTAAGTTTATTTATGCTTTTATTTAGCTACAATTTCTATTTTTTTTATTAATATGGCATCACATTATTAATGATCCTATTTTTTCCTATAAACTTTACATTAGCCATACAATTTTGCTAAAAAAATTACAAGAATTTGAAATGTTGGTATAATTTAAAGGTAAAACAACTCATTAAACTATTGATTGCTTCAACAAGTTTCTGATCCTGAAGTGTCCAATTGGAGCCATGATTTTATCGTCTATCGGCCTTCGTGAATGCTACTTTCAAGCTGCAGACTTGAAGAACCTGTGTTAGATAGGTTTTTTCGCATAAAAAAGTTGGCTGATTAGGAGTTGGGAGCGCTGTAGTTTCATTGTCTAGCATTGTTACAATATTTGACATGTTTGGTCGATCTCCTGGTTCATCTTGTACGCATAAGAGTCCAATTTGTGAACACCGAATAAATTGGTTAGCGTTGTAAGTATCACAGAGAGATTGGTCGAGTAAATCTTGCAACTTTTCCTCTCGCCATAGTGTCCAAGCCTGGTATTAAGACATAAACATCTTAATAAAAAAGTTTAATATAGTAGATGATAAAAATTGAATGCGAAGGATGGAACATACATAACCCAAAAGACTTGAAATTTCTTTTGTTTGATTGAATCCTGTGTTCTTTTTCCCACTTATGATCTCAAGCAAGACTACACCAAAGCTGAAGACATCTGATTTTGTAGAGAATTGTCCATCCAATGCATATTCGGGAGACATGTACCCACTATCAATAGGCGCACAAAAACCATGATCATATGTCAACATTATTATAACATTGTGCTTTTACCATAAAAAAAAGCAACATATTAAGAAAAGAATAAAAGGAGAGCCCTCTCTAAAAATGAAAAAAATAAGAGAAAAAAAGACTACAAATTGAACTTACTATGTCCCAACAACCCTCTCTGTGTTTGCCTCGGTTTCTTTTCCTCCAAATATTCTTGCCAAACCAAAATCTGATATTTTTGGCTGCATATCCTCATCTAGAAGAATGTTGCTGGTTTTCAGATCTCGATGAATAACTCTCAATCTTGAGTCTTGATGAAGATAGAGCATTCCGCGAGCAATTCCAAGAATTATATCAAGCCGCATTTGCCAATCCAAAATTATGCACTTTGTAGGATCTTTGAATATTTTAGTTTCCCATTTAAAACAACAAAATCATTAACCGATATTTTAGTTTCGAAAATTTCCACCACAAGCTAATTAAGGAGTCATTGGTTGATGCACCATCAATATTGCACTTTATCCAATTAACAATAGTCAATAAGGTTTGTCAAAAAAAAAATTTCTTTGACAATTGGAGCATGGAGGATGAACCTCTAGTCTAAACTCTTTTAACACTTTACCCAATTAACATGGTGAAGTCTTTCATGGAGGAGATATAAGTATATATGCTTTGTTTTGTCATAGAGTTTGCATTCTTCCAAAGTATATATAGCCTTACTATTGAATCTAAAATTACATACGCTGCATAACAAGAAAGAAATTAAATTCATTTCCGGCAATGTTATTGTTATGGTTTCAACATTGGCAATGCAATTAATCACAAAAGTTACATATATGAATATGAAATATTTAAAAGTAAAACAAATAAAATAAACTAATTAATTAACAATCACTTAAACCAATTTCTGATCCTGGAATCTTCAATTGAGTTCATGCTTTATGTTCTATCGACTTTCTTGAATGCTACTCTCAATCTGTAGACTTGAAGAAGCTGTACTAGATATTTCTTTACGTGAAAAAAAAGTTGGTTGTTTAGGGGTTAAGAGGGCTGTGGTTTCATTGTCTAGCATGGTCACCACATTTGACATGTGTGGTCGATCATCAGGTTCATCTTGCACACATAGGAGTGCAATTTGTGCACACCTAATAAATTGGTTAACATTGTATGAATCTGATAGAGATGGGTCCATTAAATCTTGTAATTTCTCCTCTCTCCATAGTCTCCAAGCCTGATAAAAGGAATAAATATTTGAATAAAAAAGAATAATAGCAGAACATAAAAAATGAATGCAAAGGATCGTGAAACATACATAACCCAAAAGACTTGAAATTTCTTTAGACCGGAAGAATCCAGTGTTTCTTTTTCCACTGATGATTTCAAACAAGACAACGCCAAAACTGAAAACATCTGACTTTGTTGAGAAATATCCATCCAACGCATATTCAGGAGACATGTACCCGCTATCAACACAAAAAAACAATCACTCACATGCAAGTAGAACCAACTTGCTAGTATACCTCAAATATAGAAGGTTGAGAGATTCATAACAACAATAATGTTAGCCCGAATAGATGAGAACGGAAAGTAGGAATAAAAAGTTTAGGAATTAAACTTACTATGTACCGACAATCCTCTCTGTGCTTGCCTCTACTTCTTTACCACCAAATATTCTTGCTAGTCCAAAATCTGAGATTTTTGGTTGCATCTCCTCGTCTAGAAGAATGTTGCTAGTCTTCAAATCGTGGTGAATAACTCTAAGTCTTGAATCTTGATGAAGATAGAGCATTCCACAGGCAATTCCGAGAATTATATCAAACCGCATTTGCCAATCCAAAATTACGCATTTTGTTGGATCTTTGAATATTTTAATTTCCCATTTAAAAGAGAAAAATAATTAATCAATGTGTTCCAAACATGTTAGAAAAACATTAGTCCACAAGTGATAGATAAAATTATAGACTAACCAAATATCAATAAGTCCAAACTTTTGTTAGGCAAATACTCATAGATTAAAATTTTTTCTTCCCCTTTTATGCAGTAGCCCCGTAATTTTACAAGGTTTCGATGCTGAAGTTTAGCAATCAAAACAACCTCATTCTTGAATTCTTGTAAGCCTTGTGACGAAACACTTGAAAGTCTCTTTACTGCAATTTCTTGACCACCAAGTTTACCCTGAAAAATATCTCCACATGCTATTAATTAGCTTATTACTTAATTCAAAATATAGTTTAAGAGGAAACATAAAGTAGAAGAAAAATCAATGACCTTGTAAACTGGCCCAAAGCCACCTTTTCCAAGTTTATTTGCATCTGAAAAGTCATCTGTGGCGATTAGTATGCTCTCAAAATCAAAATAAGGAACCTCGATTCCTTCATTGTCATTCTCTTCCAATCCCTCCATGTCTATCAAGTCCTTCACATGTCTTTCGCTGTCGTAAAATTTCCCTCTAACATTTCTTTGTATGTTTCCCTTATCTAAAACTCAAAATAATTATATAAGCTTAAATGTTCAAATATATTAATGCAATAAGAAAGAAAAAAGAAAGAATTTTCACCTTTCTTAAACATATGAGCTATTCTTCGCCTGCATGCATAACCGAAAATAATGATGCATGCTAGAGCAACCAAACCAGTAAGGCTTTGTTTGCGAGTTTGGAGGGGAGGGGAGGGGAGGGCTTTGGAGGGAGAGAAATAGAGAGAAAATTAGAGAAATCTTTTACATTTTTTGAGAAAGTATTTTTTATAGAGAATGACAAATAAATACTTATGATTAATATATTATGAATTTAAGAATATTATAACAACATTAATTAAATTTGAAGAATTCATATAAACCCTCCAAACTCCCTCCAAATCCCCATCTAATACAATTTTTGAGTTCCCCCAAATTGGGGGGTTTTTGTGTTATGAAGAAAAAATAACCCTTCAAACTCCTTCCCTCCCAAACTTCTCTACTCCTTCCACTTGTTTCTTCCTTTTTAGCCTTTCCTTCCCTTCCCTTCCCCTCCAAACTCGCAAACAAAGCCTAAGAGTTAAACCAAGAATCAAATAGAATGACCTTTTAGATCTACGTTCTGAAAAAGAAGCAAAGAACAACATATATAACACTTCCTAATTTTAGCAAATTAAGGAAATTTAAGTTACATGATTATTACTCAAAACTTACTTTCGATACAACTTAAACTCTCTCCATTCCATTCATAGTTTGCATTGCAGAGGCACCTGTTTGTTTTACTACAAGTAGAATGTTCCCAACCATGGCAATCACCGAAGTTATCACAAACGGGTTCGGAAGGTGGTTCCCAACTAACTTCCACATGTTCAGAGCACAAATTGTTACCGGTAATGCTATAGGGTGAAGAAAATTTCAGATTTCCTTCATCACAATATTGATTATATAAATTACCGTCATAATAAATGGTAAACGTTCTTGAACTTGGCAATACACGAGTAACTCTGTAACTATCGTTGTTGGTGATGAAGCTAAGTTGACTCATGTTGCAACTAAAGTTGGAGTATGCGAGGTCTCCACAGTTGGATCCAGTACTAAGCGGATAAGGGACTATGTTTGTACCACAAGGCTCACAAGTTCTTGGAGTTGCTTCTGCGAATGTGAATTAAAGGAGAGAACATGATTTGTTGATTGCATTGTTCTTGGAGTTGCTTGCATTGTTGATTGACATTTAAAAGTAAAAAATGTATCGTAAAATTTGTTTTTAATTTTGATGAAAGAAAGCAACCCAGGAAAGAAAATTTTCTGCAATGTTAATATGAAACAATGTCTATGATTCACTCTTGTTCATAAATGGTTGCAAGATTAAACCAAAAGATACATTGTTTCAAACTAATCATTACATAATTTAAAGTATATTTTGAAAATTTTGCAAAAACTGTATCTCTAATTTAATCAGCACTTACTTACCTATGTCTGATCTATCGACTAGGACAAAGAGTCTACGATCATCATCCCCAGCAGTGTAGCCTTCTTTAAGAGTAGTTAAACTGTAATTCCAGATCCAACATGTTAAAGAATTAAGAGTACGCTGAGCAAGGGGTGGTGGAGGAGCATATGAGTAAGCCTGACACGGGGGACACTTCTCAATGCATTTAGATGTGCAATTTACTTCATGGTCTACCGCAACCTTTATATCCGGCCTTCGTGTTTTAATCATGGTCAAGTTCAAGAAGGCCCAGGTATCATTTTGGGTGCACGATATTGATGTTCTCCTTATACAACCTATCTTGTTTTGTAGAGAAGAATCTCCTTTTCCCGCGTCATCGAATCCAGGTAAGCATTTACACTTCTTATAATCATTGTCATTACAGCTAGCAAATTCTCCACAAAGATTATATTTTGAACAATTGGTTTTTGGCTGCTTCCACCTAACTCTAACTGACAAGTCGTCACCTTCAACAGAATTGTCGAGCCACTGAATCACACCTGTAGAATCAAGAAACAAACTCGTATTGTCGTATTTCATAGGAATTGTTTTGTTCCTAATGAGGAAATTGGAGTTGGTCAACAAATTGTAAACCCCAGAGCTGATATCATCAACTTGATCAAACTTTGCATTGGGATTCAACATTCCGTACTCTTTGCTCTCCCAAAATATTTCGCTTCGGTTGAAGATAATGAAACGGTTGTTCATCATCTTAAAAGTGAAATTCCCACTTCCTGGGTCGTCAACACTTTTCCAACTGGTTAATATCAAATTGGTGTCCATCTTCATACCTGGTAGGAATGTGTCAGATGGATTTTCAAAGCTCTGCCAGAGTCTCAAATTCCTATCATCTAGTAACACAAGATTACCAGAATCCATGAGTTTCAATGTCCTGTTTTTCGGCGAAGAATTAGAAGACAAATTGGTTGACCAGTATGTTATATTAATACTGGATGTGTCTACAACTACAAGATTTCCATCTTTTGCTATTTGGAAAACTCCAGTAGTTGAATTACTATCAGGTACAGGGTATTCTCTGTTTGCAACCCACACAACTGTTTGTTTTTGAGATTCTTCTGACCTGTCACGTTCATCTATGTAATACCATATTCCTAAGTATCTTTGGGAATCACCTGGGATGTTGCTTGGAGTAAAGAAGCCAAGTTCAAATTTATTTCCAGCTGAAACAAGAATGGCATCATTTTGATTATCTATTATCTTCTGGCCTACCTTCAAAGTATCTCCTGCTAAACACACTTGAAAAGAGCATATTAGCAACCAAGAAGCATATAAGTTGTTGAACAAGAGATAAACACTTCTCATGTTACTGGAGGGACATGAAACTCTATCAGATTAGATCAAACTATAGTTTCTGGCCATGCATTTATGTAGCCGCAGATTTGTTGAGGTGGATAATTGTGATAGATTCCCATCAACTTACAGGTTGAAGAAGAGAAAAATAGCTCTCATGTTATTGGACATGAAACTCAAACTGTATATTCTCAGGTCAAATGACACTGTTTTTCTACCTACCTACCATTTTTAGTTTCACAATTGTCGGCTACTTTTTTTTCTTTCATTTTTGTTTTGTTTTGTTTTATTATGTTTTGTGTACAAAGTTTTTTGTCAATATCTTTCTCAGTGAAGTTCCCATTTAATTATTGTGAAAAACAACTAGCTTTTTTCAATTTTTTCCATAGCAAGAAATAAAAGCATTTTTTTAGTATCTAAAAAAAATAGGGACACTGTAATGTCCTTGTTCTCTTCCTTTCTCGCTTGTTCTTGTTTAGTAAATCACTCACACTTAACTCTTTTATCATTAAGCTCACAAAATCTACAAAAGTGAAGGAAAATAAATTAAAGTATTTTTTCTATTCCAAAATAAATGATCTGTTTGACCATATTTATGTTGGTCAATGTACAACTTTGATCATTATTAATATTTTTAGTTATCTATTATTAAAAATTATAAAAATTGTATATTTTGAAAATACTATCTCATATGTTAATATTTGCATGTATATATTAGTTAAAAATATGGTCAAAGTAGACCATATCATTTCCTTTGTGATACAAAATCGTGTAGCAAACGGATCCCTCTCAACTATATGGTATGTTCTTTAATTGTCTTCAATAGCACTGACATAATAAAATAATTGACATGTAGCCATATTTTGTAAACTAATTTTCAAACAAACTGGATTACTATTAATGTTTCATCGATGCCAACAAATTAAACACCTATGGTGTACCTTAGTCTTTATCATAGGCATGTTGTGTAGATTAATGGAATTTTAGTCTGTATACAGGTTTGTAGTTGCTACAATATTTTGTTTCATAAAACCACCATTATTAACCACATGCTTGAAACTAATTATTCTTATAGTATTAAATGTTTGCACTAATTCTTATAACTATTATTATCTGTAGCAAATATATATATATAATTTGCGTTCAATTATTTCCTTAGATGAATTTCAATGTTGATGAAGATAATCAACCACAAAGGTTTTGGAAATTGCAAATTTTGGATCGTCATTTAGCAAACAATTCGGTTTTGGTAATTTTCACACACGATATGTTTTATTTACACTTAATTTTTAAAATATATGTTCCATACCTTTTTTTCAAACATGTAATATATTTGTGATTGATCATTATGCAGTATTTTCTCCATATAATAACAAGTACTTTTTTGCAACATGGTCAAAACCAAATTAATTTGGTTCTACACAACACCAACATTGTAGTCAATTGTAACATAAAAACAGACCCAAAGAATGGAGTTGAAAAGTTTATAACAATATGATTTCAATTTCTTATGAATCCTAACATAGAAGCTGGCTCCAGAGTTAGGTTGACTCTTTCGGATCCACCTGAAAATTTAATTATTGCCGTAATAGATCCATAGCGATCAATCTATGTTTCATATTTGCTTTTATGTAACTTAAATTGTACTTCAAACTTTTATGTATTTTTATTTGTTGTTTCTAATTTATATCAGTAGTAATTGTATTACTTTAATATTGGTTATCATATTATTTGTCTAATTTTACGACATATTCGCATTCAATTAATTGTGTTGATACTGTTATTCATTATTTATTTTAAAAAAATAATAATGTTGAACCAATATTACTATAAATTATGACCATAAACAAATTGTTCCCCGTGTATTGCACGGGTGTGAATACTAGTAAATAATACATTTAGTCAAAATTAAATTATTTATTTTAAGATAGAGAGAGGGGGCATATTTTTAGCACTTATCACACAAGGAATTTCCTTAAAACTCTTTGTAATTAAAACTTGGTCCCGACGGACAAAAAGTTTGGGTCGTATACATGTGCTAGTGTAATATGTGACATGAAGATTTGGACACATTTGAATATACATTCAATAAATGCATGATATCATATAAGAATTATTCCCCGTGCTAACAGCCACCTATATACCACTGTATTATGATATATCCGTCCAAAGAAAGGTAGACTGAATGGACATTAGACATAAGAAAAGTATAGAGGAATGGTTACTATTGTGAGCCATCTGATTTAGATTAATGGTTAATATTATTGGACTATGTTATAATTTGAATTGTCCGATTTTAAACCATTGAAAATAGTGTGATACTGCATGTAATTTTAACAGCAGCAAATCCAGGTCTGAAAAGTAGTAGTGCATATTGAAAAACAAAGACTTCGGCAAATTGACTTTTAAATTCAATTCACGGCAAAAATAAGGGAGTAATATTATTTACTAAGAAATCTTTACACAAAAAAGAGAAGAATCCTCGACAAATCTGCGGCTACATAAATGTATGGCCAGAAACTATAGTTTGATCTAATCTGATAGAGTTTCATGTCCAGTAACATGAGAAGTGTTTATCTCTTCTTCAACAACCTATATGCTTCTTGGTTGCTAATATGCTCTTTTCAGGTGTGTTTAGCAGGAGATACTTTGAAGGCAGGCCAGAAGATAATAGATAATCAAAATGATGCCATTCTTGTTTCAGCTGGAAAGAAATTTCAACTAGGCTTTTTTACTCCAAGCAACATCCCAGGTGATTCACAAAGATACTTAGGGATATGGTATTATCAAAAACAAGACAGGTCAGAAGAATCTCAAAAACAAACAGTTGTGTGGGTTGCAAACAGAGACTACCCTGTACCTGATAATTCAAGTTCAACTGGGGTTTTCCAAATAGCAAAAGATGGAAATCTTGTAGTTGTAGACACGTCCAGTAACAATATAACATACTGGTCATCCAATTTCTCTTCTAATTCTTCGCCGAAAAACAGGACAGTGAAACTCATGGATTCTGGTAACCTTGTGTTACTAGATGATAGGAATTTGAAACTCTGGCAGAGCTTTGAAAATCCATCTGACACATTCCTACCAGGTATGAAGATGGATACGAGTTTGGTATTGACCAGTTGGAAAAGTGTTGACGATCCAGGAAATGGGAATTTCACTTTTAAGATGGTGAACAACCGTTTCATTATCTTCAACCGAAGCGAAATATTTTGGGAGAGCAAAGAGTTGAATCCCAATGCAAAGTTTGATCAAGTTGATGATATCAGCTATGACGTTTACAATTTGTTTCTTGATTCTATGAAACAAAACAATTTCCTCATTAGGAACAAAACAATTCCTATGAAATACGACAATACGAGTTTGTTTCTTGATTCTATGAAACAAAACAATTTCCTCATTAGGAACAAAACAATTCCTGTGAAAAACTACGACAATACGAGTTTGTTTCTTGATTCTACAGGTGTGATTCAGTGGGTCGACAATTCTGTTGAAGGTGACTCGTCAGTTAGAGTTAGGTGGAAGCAGCCAAAAACCAATTGTTCAAAATATAATGTTTGTGGAGACTTTGCTAGCTGTAATGACGATGATTATAAGAAGTGTAAATGCTTACCTGGATTCGATGACGCGGGAAAAGGAGATTCTTCTCTACAAAACAAGATAGGTTGTATAAGGAGAACATCAATATCGTGTACCCGAAATGATACCTGGGCCTTCTTGAACTTGACCATGATTAAAACACGAAGGCCGGATATAAAGGTTGCGGTAGACCGTGAAGAAAATTGCACATCTATATGTCGTGAGACGTGTCCACCGTGTCAGGCTTACTCATATGCTCCACCCCTTGCTCAGCGTACTCTTAATTCTTTAACATGTTGGATCTGGAATTACAGTTTAACTACTCTTAAAGAAGGCTACACTGCTGGGGATGATGATCGTAGACTCTTTGTCCTAGTCAATAAATCAGATATAGGTAAGTATGTGCTGATTAAATTAGAGATACAGTTTTTGCAAAATTTTCAAAATATACTTTAGATTATGTAATGATTAGTTTGAAACAATGTATCTTTTGGTTTAATCTTGCAACCATTTATGAACAAGAGTGAATCATAGACATTGTTTCATATTAACATTGCAGAAAATTTTCTTTCCTGGGTTGCTTTCTTTCATCAAAATTAAAAACAAATTTTACGATACATTTTTTACTTTTAAATGTCAATCAACAATGCAAGCAACTCCAAGAACAATGCAATCAACAAATCATGTTCTCTCCTTTAATTCACATTCGCAGAAGCAACTCCAAGAACTTGTGAGCCTTGTGGTACAAACATAGTCCCTTATCCGCTTAGTACTGGATCCAACTGTGGAGACCTCGCATACTCCAACTTTAGTTGCAACATGAGTCAACTTAGCTTCATCACCAACAACGATAGTTACAGAGTTACTCGTGTATTGCCAAGTTCAAGAACGTTTACCATTTATTATGACGGTAATTTATATAATCAATATTGTGATGAAGGAAATCTGAAATTTTCTTCACCCTATAGCATTACCGGTAACAATTTGTGCTCTGAACATGTGGAAGTTAGTTGGGAACCACCTTCCGAACCCGTTTGTGATAACTTCGGTGATTGCCATGGTTGGGAACATTCTACTTGTAGTAAAACAAACAGGTGCCTCTGCAATGCAAACTATGAATGGAATGGAGAGAGTTTAAGTTGTATCGAAAGTAAGTTTTGAGTAATAATCATGTAACTTAAATTTCCTTAATTTGCTAAAATTAGGAAGTGTTATATATGTTGTTCTTTGCTTCTTTTTCAGAACGTAGGTCATTCTATTTGATTCTTGGTTTAACTCTTACTGGTGTGGTTGCTCTAGCATGCATCATTATTTTCGGTTATGCATGCAGGCGAAGAATAGCTCATATGTTTAAGAAAGGTGAAAATTCTTTCTTTTTTCTTTCTTATTGCATTAATATATTTGAACATTTAAGCTTATATAATTATTTTGAGTTTTAGATAAGGGAAACATACAAAGAAATGTTAGAGGGAAATTTTACGACAGCGAAAGACATGTGAAGGACTTGATAGACATGGAGGGATTGGAAGAGAATGACAATGAAGGAATCGAGGTTCCTTATTTTGATTTTGAGAGCATACTAATCGCCACAGATGACTTTTCAGATGCAAATAAACTTGGAAAAGGTGGCTTTGGGCCAGTTTACAAGGTGATTGATTTTTCTTCTACTTTATGTTTCCTCTTAACTAGATTTTGAATTAAGTAATAAGCTAATTAATAGCATGTGGAGATATTTTTCAGGGTAAACTTGGTGGTCAAGAAATTGCAGTAAAGAGACTTTCAAGTGTTTCGTCACAAGGCTTACAAGAATTCAAGAATGAGGTTGTTTTGATTGCTAAACTTCAGCATCGAAACCTTGTAAAATTACGGGGCTACTGCATAAAAGGGGAAGAAAAAATTTTAATCTATGAGTATTTGCCTAACAAAAGTTTGGACTTATTGATATTTGGTTAGTCTATAATTTTATCTATCACTTGTGGACTAATGTTTTTCTAACATGTTTGGAACACATTGATTAATTAATTATTTTTCTCTTTTAAATGGGAAATTAAAATATTCAAAGATCCAACAAAATGCGTAATTTTGGATTGGGAAATGCGGTTTGATATAATTCTCGGAATTGCCCGTGGAATGCTCTATCTTCATCAAGATTCAAGACTTAGAGTTATTCACCGCGATTTGAAGACTAGCAACATTCTTCTAGATGAGGAGATGCAACCAAAAATCTCAGATTTTGGACTAGCAAGAATATTTGGTGGTAAAGAAGTAGAGGCAAGCACAGAGAGGATTGTCGGTACATAGTAAGTTTAATTCCTAAACTTTTTATTCCTACTTTCCGTTCTCATCTATTCGGGCTAACATTATTGTTGTTATGAATCTCTCAACCTTCTATATTTGAGATATACTAGCTAGTTGGTTCTACTTGCATGTGAGTGATTTTTTTTTTGTGTTGATAGCGGGTACATGTCTCCTGAATATGCGTTGGATGGATATTTCTCAACAAAGTCAGATGTTTTCAGTTTTGGCGTTGTCTTGCTTGAAATCATCAGTGGAAAAAGAAACACTGGATTCTTCCGGTCTAAAGAAATTTCAAGTCTTTTGGGTTATGTATGTTTCATGATCCTTTGCATTCATTTTTTATGTTCTACTATTATTCTTTTTTATTCAAATATTTATTCCTTTTATCAGGCTTGGAGACTATGGAGAGAGGAGAAATTACAAGATTTAATGGACCCATCTCTATCAGATTCATACAATGTTAACCAATTTATTAGGTGTGCACAAATTGCACTCCTATGTGTGCAAGATGAACCTGATGATCGTCCACACATGTCAAATGTGGTGACCATGCTAGACAATGAAACCACAACCCTCTTAACCCCTAAACAACCAACCTTTTTTTCACGTAAAGAAATATCTAGTACAGCTTCTTCAAGTCAACAGATTGAGAGTAGCATTCAAGAAGGTCGATAGAAGATAAAACATGAATTCAATCCCAGATTCCAGGATCAGAAATTGGTTGAAGTGATTGTTAGTTAATTAGTTTGTTTTATTGTTTTACTTTTAAATATTTCATATTCAAGTAACTTTTTGTGATTAATTGCATGCATTGGCAATGTTGAAACCATAAACAATAACATTGTCGGAAATAATTTAATTTCTTTCTTGTTATGCAGCGTAAAGTGTGTAATTTTAGATTCAATAGTAAGGCTATACATTGGAAGAATGCAAACTCTATCTAGTATGTCTCCAGAAACAAAACAAAGCATATATACTTATATCTCCTCCACGAAAGACTTCACCATGTTAATTGGGAGTAGTAATGCTAAGGACACACTCTCAAACACACTCTTTTAACACACTCCGATCACATTAAAACACGTCACCCCATTTTTTATTCTTTTACTTTGGGAAACCTTTTATTATTTTTTATTATTTGATCATTTAACTGTTCATCTTCTCCACCCACTCTCTCTCTCCCTGTATTGCAAATTCGTCACATTTTTCTTCCCAACTTCCTTTGGCACAAAAGCACATATTACCAGCAAGATACAAGACAGCAACAAAAAAAAAACAAAACAACATGTCGTTGCCATAAAGTGTAAAAATCAAAACCTATCGTTTATGGAAAACGATTAAATCACTAATGAAAAGAAAAGTTCAGAATAAGATTTTTATGGTTTTTGTTGCAATTTTAGAGATATGAATTATTCAATTTGTGAATCCTTATCCACAATACCCAAATAATTAATTTGATGATGTTGAGAAAAATAATCCTTCACTGTACCCATATTTAACTTTAGGCAAGAATGATGAGTTAAAAATCAAGGTTGGTGTGGAAATTGAAAAGGGGAAGAAGATGGGTTGTTCACAAAAGAAATGTGTGTGTGAAGCTGTGAGAATTGTGATGGATAGTGAGAATGAGGTCGGAAGAGAACTAGAGAAGTGAGAGCAAATCATGACAAAATGACAAAAAAAAAATCTCAGTAGAAATTAATCAATCTTTATGTTCGAAGGTCGCCATAGATGTGTAGAGATCAGAGAGAGAGATTCTTGAAGAAGATAAGAGATTTAGTTAGATTCTCAATAAAAAATATAAAAAAAAATAAATTCAAAATGGTGTTGTCTTTCAACTGATGCAACCGGTTAACAGGTTAAAGGATAAAAAGTAGATGTGACGTGGCTTAATGTGATAGGAGTGTGTTAAAAGGGTGTATTTGAGAGTGTGTCCTTAGCATTTAATTGGATAAAGTGTTGAAAAAGTTTAGAGTAGTCTGTTGATCTGTTCATCCTCCATGCTCCAATTGTCAAAAATATTTTTTTTTGACAAACCTTATTGACTATTGTTAATTGGATAAAGTTATGGTGCATCAACCAATGACTCCTTAATTAGCTTGTGGTGGAAAAAATTTCAAAATCATTATTCTGATTTCGGTAATTGCTTACTTTGTAGAAAATTTTGGAAATCGTTCTTCTCTAATTGCTAAATATTTAGTGTAATGAGAGCTATTGAAATACTACAAGAATTTCTTTTACTTCCTATAAACATTTCCTACGAATTATGATTTTGTAGGAATTGAAATGCATTTCCTACAAAACTTTGGTAGGAAACGAATTTCAAGCACAAACTAGCCATACACACCCCTTTTTTTTATTTAATTTAAAAAATAGTTCCTACGAAACTTTGGTAGAAAGCGTAATTGTCAGATAGGCAAATTAGTAAAAATAAATGTTATTATATTAGTTAGTAAAAATGATTTTTTCAGGTATATACTTAATAAAAAACTTGTAGTGGTTTAAAAAAATATAATTTATGGTTAAATAGTTGATACCCCTGCAAAGTAGGTCGGTTTTGGGATACCCCCTTGTAAAAAAAAAAATTGAGATCCCCCCTTGCGTACTGAAGATTCTTTGGGATACCCCCCTGGGGCCACAGCAAGGCAGAAAATCTCCACGTTTCGCCTACGTGTCACCTCCATGTGGAATTTTTTTATTTTTTAATTTTATTTTTTGCCATGTGGCATTTAAAAAAATTTTAAAAAAAATTAAAACCAAAAAATTTAATTATATCTTTAATTTTCTTTCTTTCTTTTTTTTATTAATATTAATTTTTTCTTATATCTTTAATTTTCTTTCTTTCTTTTTTTTTATTAATATTAAAATCAAAAAAAGAAATTGGGTTTAAATTTTTTCTTTGTAAACAAAATTAACCAATTATATATAAAAAAGAATTAACAATTATATATACAATAAAAAATAATGAAATCAAATAAAAAAAATTCTAACAAAAAAATTAACAATTATATATAAAATAAAAAAATAATGAAATCAAATAAAAAAAATTCTAACAAAAAAAATAAAATTAACAATTATATATAAAATAAAAACAAATCAAATCTTGTCAAAAAAAAAAATCAAATCAAATAATAAAATTATAACAAAACAAAATCTAATTAAAAAAAAGGGGAGAGAAAGAGAGAGAAAATTTATATTTTCTCTTCTTCTTCACTGGTTTTACGACCCATTCTTCTCCACCTTCATATTTTCTTCAATCTCTACGTCACCAATATTTTTCTCAACATTCTTCTTTCTCAACATCACCATATTCATCAACATACACAACACAAGCCAGATCTGAATCAAACCAAAACCCTAAAATTTCTTCTTCCTCTATTTCCCAAATCTAAATCACCATCTGAATCACAACACAACAAAATCGAACTCAGAAAATAAAAAACGAAACAAAAATCGAAACCAGAAAAATCATCAGAAAAGAAATCGAAAACGCAGAAAAGAATAGCAACAAGATGGAAAACGCAGAAATTGAAAACGCTGAAACGAAATGAGTTGGAGATGAACAGAAACGAAACGCAGAAACGAAACGCAGAAATTGAGAGAGAGATCGAGAGAGATATCGGTTTCCCAAAACTGTTTTGCTTGATTTCTTGATTCCCAAATTTTTTTGCTTGAGATCGGTTCTCTCTATTCACTCTTATGAATATGTATTTGTTCTTGTTTTTGAATTTCTGAATCTTGGGGATTTTTTTAGGTTGTTGTTTTGAATTTAGGGTGACAAATGATAAATCCAGAAATTGAATTTTGTGTTTGAAGTTGATGTATTTATGGATTTGTGTTTGTTCTTTAATGTGTTGTTGAAGATAATGATCAGGATAACTGGAAAATGCTATTTAGCAAGAATATTTTGATGCAAGAAAGAGAAGAATAAATCCTCACCCTTGATTACATCCATAACCACCCATGTTTTCCACTAAAAAAGAAGATTAAATGACATCATCCTTTAAGATTTTGCCATGTGTTAATTCTTGCATTTCTTGTGTAAAAATTTCATGCTAAATAGCAATGCTCTAAAACATATTATTCACTATTTTTCTTTTAAATTAATTAAAAACCACCCAAGCAATATATAAAAAGAAAGAAAACAGAAAAAAAAAAGGTTTGGTTTTAAATTTTTTTTTAATGCCACGTGGCAAAAAATATAATTAAAAAATAAAAAAAAATTCCACGTGGAGGTGACACGTAGGCGAAACGTGGAGATCATCTGCCTTGTTGTGACTCCAGGGGGTATCCCAAAAAATCTTCAGTACGCAAGGGGGATCTCAAAAAAACAATTTTACAAGGGGTATCCAAAAATCGACCTACTTTGCAGGGAGTATCAACTATTTAATCCTATAATTTATTAGTAAAAATACACGTGTTAGATTTTTACATGTAACTCGTACAACAAATAAAAAAAACTAATTTGAATAAATGTTCATGACGTGGTAGATATTTACATGTGAGTGACAAATAAAAAATATAAACTAACTAATTTCTAATTCAAACAAATCATAAGTTATTTTCCTTTTTTTTGGTACAAAATCATAAGTTATTTTCTACTTTGGAGTATACGTTATCTTCTCGCACTCCTTAGATCGGTGTCTAAAAAATCATTTTTTTCTTTACTCCGACACTCCTTAGATCAGTGTCCGACATTTATTAGACATTTGTACGACAGATGTCGGTTAAAGATGCGTCGAAATAATAATTTTGTTTAATGTGTGATTAAAGATATTACATTTTGATTACATTATTTTTAGTTTTTCGATAGTAGATGAATGAATAAAGCTCAAATGTACAATCGTATATTCCTTTAAGACGTTTTTTAGTGAACAACTTGTTCAAGTTAAACACACATGTATATATTTTAATTCTTAATTTAAATATTTTATTAATATGTAGCGGTAAATGTGTCCTATATTTTTTACTTTACTACTGTCGAAATTTAAATATTTATTTAAGTAAAATAAAAATCATAAAAATCACGTGACTTTTTAAATTTTTTTACTACAAACTAGAAAATCGACTTTTAGGCAATGAAATAACGACTTTTGGTAGAAATACCCGACTTTTGTCAAAAAAAAAAATAAATACCGACTTTTAGGCAATGAATTTTCTTTTTACTCAGTTTTAGGCACATGTTTATTGTTTTACAAAAGAGTTAATCAATTCACCAAATAAAAAAAATAAATAAAAAGGTAAAGATTCAGATATTTATGATCAAATCATTATTTGTTTGGCAAATTAGGGTTATAGCTAGCTAGTCATTCATTTTTGTGTGGCAGTGAATGCACTTGATTCGGTTAATAATAATTAATAAAATTTATTTTTATATATAAATAGAAAATTGAAAATTGTTGAGATTGCGTTGCGTAACATTGCAGGACAGGTTGGGTAGAGAAAGGAAGAAGAAGAGGCTGCTTCTTGATACAACAGTACCATCTTTTTTCCATTCCATCATCATCAACTCTTTCTCTCCTCTTTTTCCTTCTATTTCTTTCTGTAAGTTTTCTGCTATTTTTTTATTTTATTTTTTTTATATATATTCATTTTTTTTTATTGGACCTTTTGTTTTGTATGTATCTCTCAAATTGCCTTGATTTTTTAATAAAAAATCATACCTTTTGTTTAACGTTAATTTTGTATTTTTGTTTAACCTTAATTGTGTGTTTTTTTCTGTTTAATTCAATGGATGTGGTTAAATTTCAGGTCTGGTCTGATTCAATTTTCCTTGATTTTAATTTTTTTTTTTCTTTTCTGATTTTTTTGAAATTTGTCAGATTGATTTGCTAGATACAATTATGAGAATATCAAAGTTAGAGAAATCTTAGAAATTTAAGCTAGTTTTTAATTTAGAGAAGAGGGAAGAATAAGCTTTAGATTTCTGTAGTATAAATTTTTTATTTCTTTGGTTTTAATTTTTTAATTGAAATCATAATTTATCTCTTGAATTGAAGATTTTTTTTTTTTGGTGGTTGATCTTGTTCATGTGATTTTAGTATACTTTTGATGTTATATAACATGTCAACCATAGTAATTGGTTCTGTTTTATTCAATAGGTTTGCGTCTTATATGCGGATTTGTCTCTGGATTCTGCTTGTTGAAAAAGAATTTATTTCACTCTGGCCGCTATAAAAAGTTCAAATTATTCTCGCACCTCTAAAAAGGTGTGGGGTGATGAAGGAGGAGTGATTTCGGTTTGCGTTTTACGTAGAACAAAGGCATCAGACATATGGAGATTGTGCCGTGTTTCAGTTGGATTGTCCGTTGATTATGGCTAAGGGTGGCTTTTGATTTTTCCCCAGAAGCCGTCTAGCACAATAGCAGCAAATTTACGGATTTTGGTTAGGCTTCTGGAAAATTGACCAACAATATAGATTATATCATTGGTAGTGGTTAGATGTAGCTCTCAACATTGTTGCAGCGATGTTTAAGTTTTCTTGTTTTCATGTTAATGTCCAAGGCAACAAGGCAAAGGTAAGAACAAATGCATTGAAGTATAGACTTTGTATAACTTGGTTATTATTACATGAATGAATTTTTTGACTTTAAGCGCTTTTTATTTTAATCAGAAAATAGCTCAACCTTCTTCTGAAGCAATGGCAAAAGCTTTGCGAGATAGTTCCAAAAAGCTAGTCAGTAAAGATTTGTCTACCCCTACGAGCTTAAATTCTTCACCTTCAAAACAACATTCACATAAGCTAATGAATGTTTCTGAGAATGATATTCTCGACCAGGATTCAGTTGAGCGCATTGAACTTAACAGAAAAGTCCACCAAATTGGGCGTCTCAGGAAAAGTCAGTCGGATAGTGAGCTTTGCCAAATCATAACTGAGGGTGATCAAGATACGGGGTTTTCCAAAAGCCACCATGACTCACCAAATTCAATAGGCAGCCCTAATGAGCAATCTAAAACGGATTCAAACTTCGAGTTTCAAGTCATTCCTGGCCGTTGCAATGATAGCTCAATTTTTTCAATAGGAGATCTCACGCCTTCGGAGAAAGATGCTCGTGAAAATTCTGATACTCCATTATCTGGCGATCTTGCCGGTGACTCTGCTGGCCGGAATTCTGGTCCCAATACACCAACTTTAAGGAAGTCACGTTCCGTACCCAATATCAATGCTTCTATGCATACTTCTGGAAATAATCACGCATTTAAACATGCATCATCAATGTCAAGGTCTTCTGATGATCTTTGTGCTTTAGGCTTGAGGAAGAAAGAAGTGTTCATCAACGAGTCTTATGATCAAATTAGGGAAACTCAAGAAAGTGGCATGGAAAAAACTGAAGATAATCATATGGACAGATACTTCGACGATGGTTTTGATTCTCATCTGCTTTCTGGCTCACCAAAAGACTGGATAAGACCGGTTACAGATGATATAACTGATGCAGAACCTCTACATGGAGATTCCTCGAGTCAATCTCCTAACATGAATTTTAACGTTAAGCGGATTGAGGATTGGGTAAGCAATTTGCAGGACTGTGAACCACCTCCAGAGGATATAATTGAATTGCCTGAATCTCTTGATCCAGTTGTTGATGTTAACACCGCAAACGTTGCGATTGCTTCAGCTGTGGATCATAAGATCACTCCAGGAATGGAAGCAGCTAAAAGATATATATCTTCTTTGACTGCCAATGCCACTACAGCTCAGCTGGCAAATCATGGGTTGGTTGTGATCCCCTTTTTGAGTGCATTTGTGAGTTTGAAGGTGCTCAATTTGTCTGGAAATGCAATTGGTTAGTAGTATGCTTTATTTCATTCATTACTTTTGAGTTGTGACAATCTTTAACTTTGGCATTATATTTTGTTCATTTATCTTATCCCTTTTGAGTTCTCTTTTGCAGTAAGAATAACTGCTGGTACTCTTCCTCGAGGACTTCACACATTGAATTTGTCAAAAAACAATATCGCCACTATAGAGGGATTACGCGAACTTACCCGGCTTCGTGTCCTAGACCTCAGTTACAACCGTATACTAAGAATTGGACACGGTAAATGAATATCTTGATTACATCTCTCTAGTTTGCTACTTAAAAAATAACCTGCGTAGTATCATTTTCTTATGCCATTATTTGTTGAGATTGAATTGTTGATTTGTTACATTCCTTATCCTTAAATGTGTTTTCTTTTCAAAGGTTTGGCATCATGTTCTTCTCTAAAGGAGCTGTACCTTGCTGGAAACAAAATCGGTGAAGTGGAGGGTTTGCACCGCCTGTTGAAACTAAGTATCTTGGATCTTCGTTTTAACAAGATTTCAACTGCCAAATGTCTTGGACAACTTGCAGCCAACTATAATTCTTTGCTAGCTATCAACTTGGAAGGGAACCCTTGCCAGAAAAACGTTGGAGATGAACAAATTAAGAAATATCTGCAAGGCCTACTTCCCCATCTTGTCTACTACAATCGGCAGCCATTCAAAGCGAACGGTTTGAAGGACGGTGCAGATCGTGCAGTTCGTTTAGGAATGAATTCGCAACAGTTTGATCGCAGTCTTAGAGTGGATCGCAAGACTACAAGGAAGGGGTCATCATCTTCTCGGAGGCCATCTTCTACGTCCTCGCCAAAAGTGTCCACGCCAAAAGTGTCCAAAGGAAAGCAAGCCCATCTCCCACCTATCAGAACAAAACCATCAATCCAAACTCGCTATCATTTTGATTCACCCAACAAAGAATTGACCTTGAAGTCGGACAACTTCATGCGCAAAAGTCGCAGCGAGGGAACTCTTCTTGGAGCTTTGTAAGAGTCTATTGCATTGCAAATTGATTAGTTCGATATCCATGTTTCAGTATGCATCAATTCACATTGGTTATTCGTATTCGTATTCATGTCATGTTTTATTTTCAGTTTTTTGTCACTCCCAACTGTTTAATTAGTTTTGTTTGCTGCACAAGGTTTTTAATACCTTGGATTGTGAGTTGTACTTGGTTGCCCAATAAGTGGCTTTATGCTTCTGTATTTTCTATTGAATTAATATTTTTGTGATCATTAAGTTGTTCAAAAATATCATTATCAATTTGTTTAGAAAGAAGTTTTGGTGCAATGCAATTAATTTCATGATGGTTTTTCACAATCATATTTTTATCATGTTTACTCATAAACGACCATCACATTGGTTGTGGTTACCTTAGTGTGACTGCTTCTGGTTTGTGGTTACCAAATCCAAGATATTGATTTTAATGGTTTTCATTTGTTAAAATACATTGGTCAAAACTCGAACATATTTAAGAAGAAAACAAAAAAATTAACCAAATTCAACAACTTGGTTCATGAGATCAGATCATCTCAATTGCAATTTATGTCCAGTTAAATTTCAATCATTGATTTTGCATTACTTTATGTGGTCAACTTAATTAAAAGACAATTGGATGGTCAGGATACTCACTGGACACTCTCCAGTAAATAGTACACTGGAGATGATTCGGTCTCCTTGATTCATCTACTCAAGCTACAATCTTATTCGGCTGTTTGCTTAATTTTCCATTAATTGACTAATTTGCATTTTGTAGTATAAAATAAAATATAGCTCAAAGCCTCAGATAGAACAGAATCTTTGTTTGTTTAGTAAAATTAAAATATACTAGAACAAAAATTGTCGACCACAAATTGGATTCTACGTGGCATGCGGTGAATGGTTGCCACTTGGCACGCGTTTGAGGGAAACAAGTCAATTTAATAAATTAATTATTTGTCGAATAAATGTGAATTTTTGATTAGTTTACAAATACAATAGTATTTATTAATTTTTTTATAATAAATACTATTTGTGGACCAATTACAAACATTCACATAAGCCGTGTACTGATACATATCCATATAAAATGTATACCGGACTATTCACCTAATTGTTTTTAAATAAAGGGGAAACAACCATTTTGGTCTCTCAATATATAATTCGTTGTCATTCTGGTTCCTCGTTGAAGAAAAACTACTAAATAGTTTCTGAATCTGCATTCTGTTAGTCAGTTTAGTCTTTGTTGTTAAGTTTGGTTGTTAACTCAACAAAAAAACAGACGTGATATTTTTTTGGACACACATCAAATTGCTGAATTGGCACGGAGGATGAAGAAACAACTATTTTGATCTTTTAATGTACAACTCATTGTCATTATAGTTCCAGAGTCTAATTTATCATATTTACTTTAATCACATTACCTTGATGAGATCTAATCGACTATGTTTACCAACTGTTCTGGACTGGGCCTAAAGCCCAATAAGGCTCGAGCACCGCACCTTCCCATTCGAGCACCAAAAACTTGCGAGCATTGCAACGGTCACGATACCAAACGTATCGTAACGGCCGACACCGGAATGAAGAGCATTAAAGGCTCATCATGGCTTTTCAGCCGTTTTCTGGCAGCCAATTGATGGCCATTTATTGCCATCATTGGCCTTAGCCCAGCGCTGGGGGCTATATTTACTCCTCATTTGAAGGAGCTTAGGTACATTCTCTAACTTCTGAAAACCTATACTCTACTCTCACTAACTTGAGCGTCGGAGTGTAAACAGGTACACAACCCCCTCTCATTCCACCGTTACTAGGGGCGGAGCTCTGTTCAACGGACGTTGGTCGACTCTGATTCTTGTTAAGATCACCAACTAACCTACCATCAAAATTAACTTTAATCACATTACCTTGATAGAGTAAGAACCACCAAAATCCTTATTGGTTGAATTATACTCGTAGTAAATTAGGCAAAGAATATACTAGACAGAATGACAAATAAACTAGCATCCAATAACAAAGAGAATACTTTGTTGACCGTTTGCGTACATCTTGAAACACAAATTGAGGTCAACTTCACAATGAACATTATGGAAATCAAAAGATGGAACTATCTGATCTCCCAATTGTGAGATAACATGCAAGAAACTTTCATTGTGAGACACATATAGTGAATTTTCTTCTTCCAATCGAAACTTTTTCATATGCAAGAACTAAATACCGAACTTCTGATCTCTTGTTTAAGAACCATTTTATTTTATTTTTGTCAAGTAGTCTAGTGGTTAGAAATTTCTATCTTAAAATGGATAGGTGAGATCATTGAGGTTTAAATCTCAACCCCCTGTATATATAATGCAATATCTCAATCAAGTGAGCTAAGCTCACGGGACAACCAATTTATTATTGGTGTATATATGTCTTAATTATATCGTGGAAAAAATATATTGAGGGATATGTATCTAAATTTTGATTAAATTAACGTGGACCCAGGCCCGACCTCTATGGGGGTGCAGGGTGAGCGACGACATTGGGCCTCAAAATTTAGGCTTTCTCGGTTTAAAATTTTGGGGTCCTATAATAATAATAATACATTGTTAGCGTTTATAAAATATCAGATGTACTCAATAGATTAATATTGAATACCTATAATAATAGTTATATATTATCAATGTTTATAAAATATTATTGTTTAAAAAAAAAGCCGCATAAATAGGTTTTTTCTAAATTATTGTTTTCTAATTTGAAGGTATTTATCTTTTTCATACCATTAACGAGGGACAATTTTGTAAACTAACTTATAGTTCCTCTTTTCCATACAATAATGATTATTTTTCTTAATTTGTGTAAAATGATTAAAGTGACTTACATTTTGGAACGGATGGAGTACTACCTTGAAAAATAAATATTTCTTTCGATTTTTCATAAGAAACACTTTGAAAAAATTATTTAGATCAAAGAAACTAATTTTTCTTATTGACAACTCTAAATTTTTATGTTTTATCCCAAAACTAACTCTGGATTAGGATATAAAATAAGAATTAATGCACTAATATTACAATGAATTATTTGATTTTATTTAATAAGAGTACAAATGAAATTGAATATTTATAAAGAATAAATTTTAAAAATATTTCTTATAAAAATGATAAAAAAAATTCAAAATATTTTTTAAAAAAGAACCGGAAGGAGTAAAAGATACCAAAGAGTATAAAATAAAATAATGATGCAATGACGATCATTCATATGAACAAATAATAATAATAATAATAATAATAATAATAATAATAATAATAATAATAAATATGTTTTTGGTTGTTTTTGGTCCCTGTAAATATTCAAAGTTTTGTTTTTAATCCCTCTAAAATTTTTCTTATACTTTTAGTCCCCCAAAAATTTTCAATTAATACTTTTAGTCCTTACTTTTAAATCAACTCATGTTATAGACTTCATATTTTTTAATGAAAGTTTTTATGAATGTTTAGAATATTATAACAATCTTCCCCAAAATAATTTAGAATTTTATAAAAAAGAATAAATTAAATATGAATTTTTATGCTTTTGGAGTTTAAAAATTTATATTTAATTCATGTTTTGTTAAAAAATTCTAATTTTTTGGGGAGTGATTGTTAAAATATTCTACACTTTTCTGAAAAATTTCATTAAAAAATATAAAATCTACACATGAGTTGATTTTAAAATAGGGACTAAAAGTGTTAATTAAAAAATTTTGAGGACTAAAAGTAGAAGAAAATTTTTAGAGGGACTAAAAACCAAACTTTGAATATTTACAGGGATACATATTTATCCCTAATAATAATAATAATAATAATAATAATAATAATAATAATAATAAGTATTTCTATGCAAAAAAAATAATATTAATAATAAGTAAATAAAAACAAAAACTCTACTTGGACTTTTCTCGAAGTGTAGGGGGGAGGAGTGAAATGCCTTTGAGTCGAATAGTCATTTGTCGCACATCTAATAAAGACCACAGAGCTTTTCTCTTAATTTTTTTCCTTTAATTTTTAAATTTGTTCATGACAAATTTTATTAATTAAACATAGATGTGGACACATACATCCTATATAATTTTGGAGTTTTAAATTATTTTCTCTCAATTTATACATATAAATCGCAGTCAATGATATACAATGTCAAAAATTCCTTTCAAAAAAATGTCAATGTGTATTTATCAATAATAATACTCGTTCCGTCCCACAATAACTGAGACGGTTGACTGTTTCACCAATCTCAATGCATAACTTTGACGATTAATATTTTTAATTGTATATTATATTAAAAATTATAAAAAATTGATATTTTAAAAATATTTATTAAGAGAAATCCAATAACATTTTATAAGCTCTACGCGATGTACTCATTTAATAAACTTCACGATAATTTATTTGAATAAAAACAAAGAATAAGTAAAATATTTAAAATAAGTAAGCATAATCTAAACATTGTTACTATGCCACCGTCACCGTCATTGTTCGACTGTTCGTGGTTGGAACTCCAACTTTTATATATATAATGCAATATTTATATTTGGTCATTACACTTTGAACGTGATATATTAACCAGCAGCCGCATGTCTAATATATATATAGACACACATTACATAATTTAATTAACAATAAAGAAAAATAATATCAATGTGTATACATTGCGGCCAAATCCAGCTGCATTACAAGAGTCATTTTCAAGCTTCATAGTCTTTGTTGACTTTGAAAACAAGAACAAAATGGAAGACAGACAGACACTATCATAACTCCAACACGACCATGTCATTTATTAGACTCATTCTCCTTCACATTCCTCACCCAACAATCACATACTATAATATCCACTTTCTCTGACAACATTTTCACTTTCAAAGTTGAAACCAAAATCATCAACAACATTAACAACATGAAGAAAAAACCACTCTTCTCACTTTCTCTCTTCATCATCATCTTTTTATCTTTCCAAACATATCCCTCATTTTCTGCTATAACAATCATTTCATCAAACCAATCTCTTTCTGGTGATCAAACACTTGTCTCCAAAGATGGTAAATTTGAATTGGGTTTCTTCAATACTACAGGTAATTCCTCTAACTACTACTACTACATAGGTATGTGGTACAAAAAGATATCTATAAGAACATATGTTTGGGTAGCAAATAGAGATCATCCACTTTCTCATAAAAATTCTTCTAAGTTAACTATATCTAATGGTAATTTAGTTCTTTTAGAACAGTCTCAAAATCTTGTTTGGTCAACAAATTTGAGTTCTAGTTCTAGATCAAGTTCTGTTGTAGCTGTTCTTTTAGATTCTGGTAATCTTATATTAAGTAATACGCCTAATGCGTCGGAATCAGAAGCTCTTTGGCAGAGTTTTGATTTTCCGACGAATACATGGCTTCCTGGTGGTAAGATTAAGCTTGATAAGATAACAAAGAAGCCTCAATATCTTACTGCATGGAAAAACAGTAATGATCCAGCAACAGGTTTATTTTCTCTTGAATTAGACCCTAATGGAACCGATTCGTATTTGATTCTTTGGAATAAAACTAAACAGTATTGGACAAGTGGTCCTTGGAATGGACAAATCTTTAGTTTGGTTCCTGAAATGAGGTCAAACTATATCTACAATTTTACCTATATGTCGAATGCGACTGAGAGTTACTTCACGTATTCTGTTTACGATAGTTCTTTTATATCTCGTTTCGTGATGGATGTCTCGGGACAAATCAAGCAATTTACTTGGCTTGAGAGTACTCAGCAATGGAATTTGTTTTGGTCACAGCCAAGAGGACAGTGTGAGGTTTATGCTTTCTGTGGTGCATTTGGTAGCTGTAATGAGAATTCAAAGCCTTATTGTAATTGTTTGAATGGTTACGAACCGAAATCGCAATCTGATTGGGATCTTGGTGATTACTCACATGGTTGTGTCAAAAGAAACAAGTTTCAATGTGAGGTATCTTCTAATCCTTCTAGTGGTGCTAAGGATAGATTCTTAACCAAATCCAATGTGGCTTTGCCTGAAGATGCAAAACAAGTTGTGGAAGCTGGTACTGTGGATGAATGTGAGTCAACCTGTTTGAGTAACTGTTCTTGCAATGCATATGCTTATAACAGTAGCGGATGTTTCGTTTGGCGAGGAGAACTCTTGAATCTGCAACAGCTTTCTCAGGATGATAGTAATGGACAGACTTTGTTTCTAAAACTCGCAGCATCGGAGTTTTCTGATTCTAAAAGCAATAAAGGGACAACAATTGGTATTGCTGTTGGGGCTTTTTGTGGTATAGTGGTTGCTCTTGTTCTTGTTCTAGTTTTTGTGATTAGGCGAAGAAAGAGGCTATCTGGAGCAAGAACTACTGTGGAGGGTTCATTGATAGCATTTGCATATAGAGATTTACAAACTGCTACGAAGAATTTCTCGGACAAACTTGGAGGAGGAGGTTTTGGTTCTGTCTTCAAAGGAACATTACCTGATTCAAGCGTTGTAGCAGTGAAGAAACTCGAAAGCATTAGCCAAGGCGAGAAGCAGTTTCGAACAGAAGTGAGTACTATCGGGACTGTCCAACATGTCAACCTTGTTAGGCTTCGTGGTTTCTGTTCCGAAGGCGACAAAAGGCTTCTGGTTTATGATTACATGCCAAACGGGTCTTTGGATTCAAGCCTATTTCAAGAAAAGGTGTTGGATTGGAAAGTAAGATACCAAATTGCGCTCGGAATAGCAAGAGGATTGACATATCTTCATGAAAAATGTAGAGACTGTATCATTCACTGTGACGTGAAGCCGGAAAACATTCTCATAGATTCTGATTTTTGTCCAAAGGTAGCCGACTTCGGCCTGGCAAAGCTTGTCGGAAGGGACTTCAGCAGGGTCCTCACTACGATGAGAGGAACAAGAGGTTATCTAGCTCCAGAATGGATTTCAGGAGTAGCTATAACCGCTAAAGCCGATGTATACAGCTATGGAATGATGCTTTTTGAGCTCGTTTCAGGTAGACGGAACTCCGATCCTTCTGCAGATGGTCAAGTTAAATTCTTTCCTACATTGGCTGCAAACCTAGTACACCAAGGAGGGAATGTGATTAGCCTATTGGACTCGAGATTGGAAGGAGATGCCGATGTTGAAGAGATTGCTCGAGTCATAAAAATCGCTTCATGGTGTGTTCAAGATGATGAAGCTCATAGGCCATCCATGGGTCAAGTAGTTCAAATACTTGAAGGGGTTTTGGAAGTGGCATTGCCTCCAATTCCTAGAGCACTTCAAGCTTTTATTGATGATCATGAGGACATAGTTTTCTTCACTGATTCAAGCTCAACTCATAACTCACAGGTAAAAAGCAATGTTTCTACAGCTTCATCTCAAGCCAAACGCAACATCTCATCTGCGCTAGCTAGCACATAGTGTTTAAGGCAATAAGTTGTGCCTCAATTGTTTCTAGTTGTTTCTCTCAATTGCTTGTGCTACAATAAGTTGTGCTATAGTTTTGATTTTGAGGTATATAATTATAATGTATGGTTTCTTTTGATGAACTATTTCAATGATTGCTTGTATATTCATCTTAATGTATAAACTTTTTTTTTTGGTTCATTACATCTTTCACTTCCTTATTTGCAGTTCATAGCACAAACACTTATCATGATAAGTGTTTATGTATAAGCTCAGATAAGCTATTTTCAAAAAAGCTATATCGGAGAACTTATGAAAATAAGCTGAAAAAAACTTATCATTAAGTTTTTTTTAAAAGTTTTCTAAAAACAATCATACAAAACTTATGTCAGTAGATAAGCTCAAATAAGTCAGTCCAAATAGAAATATAAACGTTTTTTCTAGTAAAATCGAACACTGATTTACCACATTGTTAGAGATTGGTTTTGCTGTTGGAATTGACTATTGTTGGTTGTTAATATGTCATTCTATCATTATGCAATTTAAAAGTTGGTAGCCAAAAATAATACATATGAAAGTGATTAGTTGGTAGCTAAAAATAAGAAACAACCAATTTAAGAGGATGTAGATTCTGTCAACCAAATTGAAGTCAATAAAAAGTAGCACTAAACTCCCATCCCAAATTTACTTATTCACTTCAATTTAAACTGTGTGATGGATGGTTGAAATGTAATGTAGATGCCACTTTCCACAACAATCCGGGAAGAATAAGCGATGGCTGGTACATGAGGAACAGTATAAGTCAGTTTGTTACGGTAACAACAGTTTGGATCCAAGGAAAACTCTGAGCTCTTGCTATGTTGGAAGCAAAAAAGGATGTAGAGAGATAAGAGATTAGGCTTCAACTTATATCTGAGAGCGACTCCAAAGTTGTCGTGGCTGCTCATATCACCCTTCCAACTTTTAGTGAAGTTTTTAAAGCGTCAAGCGAATAAGGTTATTCATCACCTTACTAAGGCGGCCCATTTATTAGACATTGGCATTAATTTCCATAAAATTAAAATTCTTTGATAAAGTGAATTTTCATTAACCTTCTGTCAACAACTTTTTCTACATGCACTTGTTAGATTAATCTAATGTCAGAAAACAATATACACAAGAAAAGAACTAAATTTGAATCTGTTTTGTCTCTTCACTGCCATCTGTGCCTAATAAAGACTTTTCTCAGTAACTACAGAAAATTCTCACGTAAAATATTAATGCTCTTTCTGGTACTGACTACTGAGAGTACTTCACTTTGAGCACACATTCCATAATGACCCTTTACTGTATCTTTTACAATGTAGCAACTTCTTCTTGCAACTATAGTTTGAGTTGTAAAGAGAGAAAAAGTAGAGGCACATTGATGTCAAAATTATTCCAAATATTTTCCCCCAAAACATAGTAAACACTAAGCTTATGAGAACCAAACATGTTGCATACAATTCAAACTTCTTTTGCTTCTCTAGTAGTATGCTTCCACTGCTGCTTTCTTTCTCTTGTTTTCCTTCGGTCGACATGTTCTTCGATTGTTGTTGTGATACTTTTGGGTTTGAAAAAGATGATCTTTGTGTAGATAATGTTGAAAAAGATGATTGAGAGGCTTTAGATTCTTTTTTATGTGTCGAACAATTATTCTTTGATCCACCAAAACAATCGAGGGTGTAACGATTTTGATGTCGAGCTCTTCTATTCTGCAAACCAAATATTAAAAATCAAATTAGTCTCTAATTTTTGTATATATCGCATTTATAAAATTTAAATTGATACTATAAAATCCGCGGCGCATTAACGAATTTAACTCAATAATTTAAGTAAAAGACTTACCAATAAGGTTTCCAGTATGACAGCTTTGATGAACTTAGAAACAGAACGTTTCTTTGGGTGCTGCAAGAACCAGCTCTCTGAGCAATGAGCAGCTACTTTGGATTCAAGCATGGCATCTATATCAACGACAGGTCGAAAACATAGAGATAATTTGTTCTTTGAAAAGCTCTTCATGATGATGTTGCTGAATGAGTAACACAATAGAAAGAACTTGTTCACAAAAAGAAAACAGAGTAACTCTGTTTTTGATATGTTTTGGTGCTTAGAACTTAGAAGTTATGATATTTGGTTTGGTAGTTGGTAGTTATTTATATATATTGTTGGCATGACTCACTATTTATGTGAAGTGGCATCTCAATGCTCTTACTTTTGTTGTTTGTTTTTTACTACTTTTTTGTTAGTGAAAGAGTTCAAAGTTGGGGGAAGTAAAGAGAGATGGCCACTTAGGTGCTTCTTATGAGAGACAAGTTCAAGTATTTGAGTTTTATATATTTTATCTTTATAGAAAGAAAGATTTAGAGAAAATGGAGAGGCTTTTTCTTTGATTTGTATTTCCATTACCATAAAGGAGATAGAGAAATCTATGGACTTTATGGTTGAAGTTTGATGCCTGATGGGTTAAGTTATCTTTTGGTGTATATGAATTTAAAGCCATGCATTAAGCCAAATTTAATATCTCAAAAGACATTGTTTAATAAGTCTAAAGAAATAGTTATAAAAAAAAATCTAAAGAAATAAGTTTTCATGAAAAGTTATATTTTTATTAATTCTAGAAGAAATCTCTATATACCTAACTTTTGAATGACAAATTACATTGTTTAGAAATACTACAACAAATTTGTGATTTAGTGTCATTCAAATTGACCGTGGTTGAACAATAATTTGTGCATTATTTTCAAGTAACTAGCCTAGTATGAAGTAGCATTGGTGATTAACCAACGCCAATTACCCGTTTTGATTTTTAGTCCAAATTTTCGTCTCAAGCACAAAATAATTTTGTTTCATGAAGAAAGAAGATAGCTTTATCAAAAAAAAATTTTGTTCAATGAAATTTTTCACTTTGATTTTAAATCTCTTGACAAGAAGAGAGATTTACAGCACACACTCAATCGGTCGTCACTCGATATATTTTGGGCACACACCCCTTCTATCATCTTTGTTCTAAAAGTTTTGTCATTTAAAAGATTCAATAACAATTATCAAATTAGTAGTTTAAGATTTGAGTAAAGTGAAACCCCCAACCCATTTCGAATTTTCCCCATAAAGTTTGAGACAGTACCAATTATTAACTAGATCTATATCTCTTTTTTTTATTGTCGATAATCATGTGGGCTTTGATTAATGTTGAGAAGTAATGAAATTTAAAACTTTGTTGATTCTGGATTTCGTTCAAGGTTGAAATTGTTATTTCGTTGACTTTCTGTATAATATTTTGACTTATTTTGTTCTTCAATTCTTGAAAGATAACACCAAACTATTGATAAAAAAAATTATTATTATAGTTCTAAATTATTTGTTGATTTTCATTTATCAATTTGATGTTGTTGATAGTTGTTAGTTTGTGTCATGAGAGAGAAAATAGAGAAAACAGTTTTTCTTGTTGGCGGTCTGTTCATTCACAAGCTTTATCCAGGATATTATTTAGGAATAGTTTTAGATTACCTTTTAAGATCCCTTAGGGTTTCATTCTTTTTTTTAATTCTTTCTCTTGAGGGTTAGGATCGGTCCCCCTTCTTGTATTTGGTATTTTTTCTTTACTTTTATGACTTAAGTATCAAGGTGGTCAATATCAAATTTTATTATCAAATTTTATTTTTAAAATGGTCCATTGGTCCATGCACATGTGAGAGGTGATGTGGACGACACATTAATGTTTCAATTTCCACATCGGTGCGTCCGACATCTAGATTTAATGGAAATACTTGACGTGAACATTAATGTTTCAGTTTCCACATCAGTGCGTCCGACATCTATATTATTTTGAAAAATTTAGGAATGAAATTAACTAATGGTCACAGCATTAAGGATAGACTTGCCAATTTACTCTTGAATAAGCGGATATTCGAGTTCGAACTCTGACCAATGCATATATAATATTATGTTTCTACCAACTGAGCTAAACTCAAGAGGCTGCATATTTGCTCTAATGGAAATATAAAATAGTTAAAATGATTAATAGAATAAAAATTCTTATTTTGCTGCCTATTTGGATCTCCTAAAACTCGAGAGATTGGTTTATTAGTTTATCTCACTTATCCATCTAGTAGACTATTTGATAAAAAACAATAAAATATAATATTTCTACTAATTAATTAAACTGTACTCATTTCTACCAAAGAAAAAAACTGTGCTCAAGAGGACATTATTTTTTCCTAATTTGTTTAAATGGTTAATGCATCAATTATTGTCTCATTTGTCTGAGAAAAAGATTATAATCCAATCCGTTTTGTTTGTTTTGATTCCATTTCCTAATAAAAAGTGATACAAAAATCTACTAATAAAATTGGGTGGTTGTTGCTTCTATAATTGCTTCCAATTTCCCTTCAATCTCAATGGAACTTTATACAAAAGATTCAGCCGACAACTTTTGTAGTTGCATGCACATTTTTATTTTCCACTGCAAATGCAGTTTGTCTTTTTGTTTACAAACTTGTGAAGCAGAACAAGTGTCTTCATTTCTAGTTAAGCTAATTGAAAGTAGCCTTTTCTTCAAATATCATTGATACTTTATGAAAGCAAATATAAAAGAAAAAGTATATTATAAACGAAATAAAATAAACACATGAAAACAACGATATTATACACTAGTGATAAATATGTTAAAATATTTTTCTAAAAGGCACATGTAACTTAGTATATGTTTGGTTCTGTTGGAAAAAATTGAGTTTAACATAATTAATTTATGTTTGGATATAATAATGCAAAATTGATTGTTGTCAATTCATGTTGTTTGGATAATTTTGAACAAAATTGATTTTAATCGTATAATTACTAAAATGGGCATAGATAAAAACATATAAGACATTATTATAATACTTGTTAAAACATAATTTAAATTAGCATAACACTAAATATGAAGTATTCAAATAAAAATTCCAAATAGACAAGATGATTTAAAGTGCAATATTATAGTACTAAAATATTATTACAATACTAAATCTTATAAAAAAGGACGGAGAGAATAGTGAAGGGAGTGATTGATGAAGAAAAAATGAAAGGAGTATTGATGTTGAAGAGATGGATATCAAAATATTCATGGAAAAAAAATTAAAGAGGAGTTTGTACCTTTTGCACTGTCATAAATGGAGAATCAATTATCCCCACCGTAGAAAGTAGGAATACTGACTTCAGTTAGAATTGATTTTACTCACTCTAGAATTGATTTTGGTGAGTAGCCAAATACAAAGTTTTTTTTCATTTTAAGCATAGAATTTATTCTAGGACATGTAGAAGTGAAATCAAACACACACTTAGATACCAATATATCTCATTCTATCCCAAAAAGAAGATACTGGTATCTTAACTAGAAAGAATGATTTTTTTCTTTGAATTATTTTTTCAAAATTTTATTCAATGTAAAATTTCAAATTCGTATGACACATTTTTATTGGATAGTTCTAAACATCGAAAGCTATAACGAGTTAATGATTAATGGCTTTGTCTAGGATGGATATGTGAAATAGGTCTCCTATGATGGGAAGAAATACAGTTAAATTGGGGTATTTTTCTCATTCTCATAGTTTGCCCTTTTAAAATCAATGGTTTAAATTTAATAATATATTAATTTTCTTTGTTCAAAAATAACATATTTATTAATTTTTAATTTAAAGATATTTTTATTTTTTAAAAAATTAAACGCACTTCTTTTTTTTCTTTCATACCAATCAATACCTTAAGTCTATTCTATTTATTACATTTTTCTCTCTTTTCGTACTATCTCTCACGCCATAAGAGAGTTGTGGATCCCCTGCATAGTAACAAAACAATTTTTTTTTATCCATCATTGATATTAGGAGAAATTAAAGACGGTTCCTAAAAAATCATGCTTGAGACAAAAACCTTTTATGGGATTTTTTAATTTTAAATTCTTGTTAATGCCTCCTCATTGAACACATGCAGCATTATAACGCGTATGACTTTGAAGCACAAAGGAGAGTTGAAACACAAAAACACTCAATGTCAAATATTTTAAGAAAACATTACAAAAGCATTTTTATTTTTCGTGTTGTAATTGTTAGAATTAATATAAAATCATTGATGTGACCTATACTAACAGCTTAAGCTTTTGGAATAATCGGCCATTTGACAGTAATATGCACTGTAATTAGGATCTATGACTTGTAAATGATTAAAGTATTCCACGACCTAGGTCTTTTGTATGTGTTATGCGATTAATCATCTAGGAATCGGACCCATAATTTCAAAAGCAGTCTATCAAGTTACTTTCTTTCTTTGCAATAAAATACGATGGCTTGTAAATCAAGAAAGAAAAAAAGGTAAAATAATGTATTTTATGTTTTTCACAATAGCAAAAAAATATAATTTTGTCCTCTATACCAACATGATGAAGAATTATTATTTGGGCACAAACCCAAAAAAAATTATTTAGGCACACACTCATGAATTAAAAAAATTAAATCAAAAATAATTGATTGATGTGACAATATTAATTTTATTTTAAATTGTAATTGATTATGAGTGTGTGCCTATACAATTTTTTCTTGGATTTGTGCCCAAGTAAGTATTTTTCATTTTTCATAAAATGAAAATTCTTTGATGAAGTAAATTTTCATTACCCTTCTCAACAACTTTTTGTACAAGCACTTGTTAGATTAATCTAATGTCAGAAAGAAAAAGAACTAAAATTTGAATCAGTTTTGTCTCTTCACTGCCATCTGTGCCTAATAAAGACTTTTCTCAGTAAGTACAGAAAATTCTCACGTAAAACATTAATGCTCTTTATGGTACTGACTACTGAGTAGTACTCCCTCCGGCCATTATTATAAGTAAATTTGACTTTTTTGTTACATTGAAAAAGTGGTGTATTTGGTTCATAATATAGACCACATACATTATTTTTTCAATGTATTAAAAAAGTTAAATTTGCTTATAATAATGGCCGGAGGGAGTACTTCACTTTGAGCACACATTCCATAATGACCTTTTACATCAATCTTTGGACAATTTAGGAACATCTTCTGGCAGCTATGGTTTGAGTTCCAAAGAGAGAAAAAGTAGAGGCACATTGATGTCAAAATTATTCCAAATATTTTACCCCAAAACACAGTAAATATTAAGCTTATGAGAACCAAACATGTTGCATACAATTCAAACTTCTTTTGCTTCTCTAGTAGTATGCTTCCAATGATGCTTTCTTTCTCTTGTTTTCCTTCGGTCGACATGTTCTTCGATTGAGATTCTTTTGAGCTTGAAGAAGATGAACTTTGTGTAGATAATGTTGACAAAGATGACTTAGAAGATTTAGATTCTTTTTTATGTGTCGAACAATTATTCTTTGATCCACCAAAACAATCGAGGGTGTAACGATTTTGATGTCGAGCTCTTCTATTCTGCAAGCCAATATTAAAAATCAAATTAGTCTCTAATTTTTTTATTCATCTCATCACATTTAAAAAATTTCAATTGCGGTCTACAACTATAATTGCAGTTGCAATATAATAGTCCCTTCATTCTTAATTATAAGCAAAAATTCACTTTTTACATTCATCGAAAAACTGTTGTATGTTGTCCATATTATATATAGTTCAAATACATCGGTTATTCAATAAATCTGAAAAATTAACTTTTGCTTATAACTTTTGCTTATAATTAAAGGTAGAGGAGTAATAGTCGTAGAGTTCTCAACAACAGGATCACAACTACAATAAAATTCGCGCATTAACCGGTTTAACTCAAAATAATTCAATTAAAAGACTTACCAATAAGGTTTCCAATATGAGAGCTTTGATGAACTTAGAAACAGAACGTTTCTTAGGGTGGTGCATGAACCAGCTCTCTGAGCAATGAGCAGCAACTTTGGATTCAAGCATGGCATCTATATCAACAACAGGTCGAAAACATAGAGATAATTTGTTCTTGGAAAAGCTCTTCATGATGTTGTTGCTAGATGAGTAACACAAGAGAAAGAACTTGTTAACAAAATGAAAACAGAGTAACTCTGTTTTTGATATGTTTTGGTGCTTAGAACTTAGAAGTTATGATATTTGGTTTGGTAGTTGGTAGTTATTTATATATATTGTTGGCATGACTCACTATTTATGTGAAGTGACATCTCAATGGTTTTTCTTTTTTACTTCTTTTTTGTTATTGAAAGAGTTCAAAGTTGGGGGAAGTAAAGAGAGTTGGCCACATAGGTGCTTCTTGTGATTTTTATATATATTTTCTTTTTAGAAAGAGAGATTTAGAGAAAAGGGAGAGGCTTTTTCTTTGATTTTAATTGTCCATTACCATAAAGGAGATAGGTAAAACTAGGGACTTTATGGTCGATATTTGATGGGTTAAGTTATCTTTGTATTTATCAATTGAAACCATATATGCATTAGACAAATTTGCTTTTATGGAAAGTTGTATTATTCTTAAATTAAGAAAAGAGAAATTCTCTTATTATTAAAGAAAGAAAAAGAAAAGAATAAATCTCTATATACCTAACTTTTGAATGACTTACATTGTTTAGAAACACTACGACAAATTTGTGATATAGCGTTGGTTCAAGTTGATTGCGTTTAAATAATTTTTAAACAATGGTTTGTGCGCTATTCTCTAGTAGCTAGCGAGGTATGAATTAGCGTTGGTGAATTACCAACGCAAATAATTATGCGGTTTTGATATTGTTTGCTTTACATTTTAAATCTTTTGACAAGAAGGGAGATTCAAGGCACACACTCCCTCCATCTGCACTTGGTGTTTGGGGCATACTCTCTTTCTATTTCAGGAGATACGGTAAGCATTCATTTCATCTTCGTTTTAAAAGTTTTCTCAATAAAAAATAAGGGCAAAAATGTTCGAAATATTTGTAAAAGAATTCAATAACAATTGTCCTATTAGTAGTTTAAGATTTGAATAATGCATGTGAAACCCCTAGGCCATTTCGAATTTTTTTTCATAAAGTTTTGAAGCTTTGCCAGTTGTTAATTAATTAGATCTATATCTTTTTTTTTTTCCTGATAATCATGTGGGCTTTAATTAGAGCTGAGAAGTAATGAAATTTAAATCGTTGTTGGTTTGGGATTTTGTTCAAAGTTGAAATTATAATTTTGTTGATATTCTCTATAATATTTTTGATTATTTTGTTCTTGAGTATTTCAAAGATAAAAACTTTTGATTAAAAAAAATGATGAATATTAAAATTTTCATTTGGGGGGTTTGATGTTTATTTGAAAAAAAAAATAGAAAGAAGAATTTTCATCACTTTTTGAGTTTTTTTCTATGATTTTAAATTCCACCGTCAAATTTATCGATATCAAAGTTTATTATCAAATTGGTCCTTGCATAAGTGGAAGGTGACATGGACAGACACATCAATGTTTCACAGTACATGTCAGCTACTGTGTTAAACTTCGATCGCAGTATATAAAATTTAATGTCAACTTTAGCTAGGGAGTAGGGTTACGATATATTTACTCTTATTTTCTCTCCTTAAATTAAAACAGTAGTATGTGTTAAATGATTAATGCATCTATTAGTGTGCAGGAGAGAGTACAATCCAAATATCCAATCCATTTTTATTGTTTTGATTGCATTTCCTAATTTCCTAAAACAAACCAAAATCCAATTCAATTTTTCAAAAAAGAGTGATACAAAAATTAATAAAATTGGGTGGTTGTTGCTGCTATTATTGCTTCCAATTTCCCTTCAATGGAACTTTATCCACTTTTGTAGTTGCGCATTTTATTTTCCACTGCAAATGTAATTTGTCTTTTTGTTCACAAACATGTGTGAAGCGGGACAAGTGTCTTCATTTTTACTTAAGCTAATTGAAATCAACTTTTCTTCAAAAATTATTGAGACTTTATGAAAGCAAATTATAAAAAGAAAAGTATATTATAAACGATATAAAATAAACACATGAAAACAATGATATTATACATTATTGATAAATATGTTAAAATATTTTTCTAAAGGGCACATGTAACTTAGGATACCAATATCTTAATCTATCCCAAAAAGAGGAGGTATCTTAACTAGAAAGTATAATTTTTTCATTGAAACATGTTTTCAAGATTTAATTAAATGTCAAATTTCAAATTCGTAAGAGTTAATGATTAAGATACTAAAAGTCTCTTTGAGAGAGTTTAGAAGGATAGGAGAGAATTTTAACAAAAAGGAAAGAGAAAGGAAGAAATGAAAATATTTAGGTGGGGAAGAGTTTTGGAAGTTGATATTTCTTCCTAATACAGCAATATCTTCCTAGTTTAGAGAAACTAGAGAACTGTATATTAGTAAAGGATTTTTGGAGTTTTTTTTTCACCACCAATATTCGGTCCACTAGATTATCTAATGTGAATTGAGTGTCAATTTTGGCATCAAATGTTTCAGCCACTTTCGATGGCAGTTGCAGAGGATCGAACCATAGTCCTCCCTACAAAGTTCAGCATCAATCACCACTTGAACAACTAACGATTAGTTGATGGATTCTTTGGAGTTTTAATTAGGACTTAGGTAATTTTATTTATAAATTGAATCTATATTGTTAAAGATAATTACACGTGAATGAAAGACAAACAAAAAACAAACTGCATCAATGATCTAAATAATTACATTCATAGACGTAAAAGATAAGGTATTACTATGCATAATTTTTTGAACTCTTTTTAGAAGATTCACAATCTCAATGTTAGGAAGTCAAAAGTATCAAACATAAATAGTATAAAAACATGTTGATTGTCAGAACACGTTTTTCTCATATTTGATCATTTTACTTGATGTGACTTTGAGGACTTTCTAGCTATTCCACAATAAAATCTCAGTCTTCAATAAATTATCAAACGTTAAGTACACACATGTATGTTTTCCTCCTACCCACTTGTACTCTAAAACATCTGATGGCCTAAATATCGATCTCTTCTCATATGGGTCAGCACATAAATCCACATATGTCTTTTTTTTTTCTTCACAGATATTCTTACATGTGTAAGATTACCAATCTCAAAATGAGTAAAGCCTACGCTAAGAAAGACGATTCTTATAAAAATAGTGCTTGTGATACTGCGATTAGATGGGATTTTATTATATTAAATTCTTGTAAAAGCTACTTAATTAGTGCCTAGTTTAATTTTTCTTTGAGCATATATACTACTCGCTTCCTCATTGAACACATGCTGCAATATGGTTTTGAAGCACAAAGGAGAGTTGAAACTTGAAACACAAAATCACGCGGATTTGAAGAATTCCACTATCAAATATTTTAAGAAAACTTTTCAAAAGCATTTTTATAGTAAATTATAGTAATTCACTTATATTATCAATAAAATATTCAATAATATTTAAATTGTTGAATTTATCTTAATAATTTTGTAAACTACTATACTATATAATTTATAATTTCTCTTTTCTATACAACATTAATTATATTTCTTAATTTGTATAATATGGTCAAAAATACTTATATTTTATAGTGTAGAGGAGTACTTTACTAGACAAAATAAAAAGCTCATATATTCTTTAAAAAAGAATAGTAAGGTTTATTTGATCTCCTTCTCAAAAACAATTTTTTAGTTTTTGAAAATTAGAAACTAATTTTTTTTATCGGTAATCTGATTTTACAAAAGTGTTTTCAAAAACTGTTTTCTATTTATCAGTTTTTAAAACTAAAAAATAAAACAGGTTGAAGAAATTTTGTTTTTATCTTCTTAAAAACAGTTTTCTAAAACACTTTTTTTTAAACGACAAATATATATTATTAATAAAAACGGTCTTTGCACAAGACAAATAAAGACCGGTAAATGAGGTCTACAAAACAAAGGCACCGTATATAAGCGGAACACCAATAAAAATACAAAAACATAAACCACCTAATAGAGGTCCATTTCTAATCTCATTCTTAGAAATACACTCTCCTCAGCTTCCAAACTATCAGAGAATACATCAACTCAGTCCAAAAATACGCTACTAGACACTAACTCCCGAACTCAAATCAAAATAGCGGCCCATCAGAATCCAAAAAGCAGCTCAGTGAGTCAATTTTCTAAAACACTTTTATTAATAAACACATTTTAAAAACTAAAAATCAAAATTATTTCAAATTTATCCTAACCTCCATCTCTCTATCTCCTTTATAGTAATGGAAAATAAGAATCAAAGAAAAAGCCTCACCTTTTTCTCTAAATCCATCTTTCTAAAAAGAAAAAATATGAAACTCACATCCTTGAGAAGCACCTAAGTGGCCTTCTCTTTTTACTTCCCCCAACTTTGAACTCTTTCACTACCAAAAAAAACACCATTGGGCTGTCACTTCACATAAATAGTGAGTCATGCCAACAATATATATAAATAAGGCTTAATTAGTCTGCAGGTCTCTTAAAGATTTTTTGGGTTGCACTTTGGTCCCTTAAAGAAAATAAGTTTCACTTTAGTCCCTTATTGATATCTCCGGCAGTCAATATGGTCCTTTTCGTCCATTTTTTCTCAAAAACTGTTAACTTCTGTACATGTGGTAAAACAGGTTGTTACGTGACACATGTACTGAAATTAACGGTTTTTGAAAAAAGTGGATGAAAATGATCATATTGACTGATGGAGATATCAATAAGGACCAAAGTGAAATTTATTTTGTTTAAGGGACCAAAATAAAACTAAAAAAGTTTTTAAGGGACTTAGAAACTAATTAAGCCTATAAATAACTACCAACTATCAAAAGCAAAGATCATAACTCCTAAACACCAAAACATATCAAAAACAGAGTTACTCTGTTTTCATTTTTTGAACAAGTTCTTTCTCTTGAGTTACTCATCCAGCATCATCATGAAAAGCTTTTCAAAGAACAAATTATCTCTCTGCTGTCGCCCTGTCGTTGATATAGATAACATGCTTGAATCTAAAGTTGCTGCTCATCGCTCAGTGAGTAAACCTGTTTCGAAGTTTTCAAAGAGCTGGATCAAAGTTTTGTTGTTGGAAACCATATTGGTAAGTTTTTTAGTTAAATGGTTTTAAATTGCTTTTGCGGGGTCACTGTTACATAACATACTTTTAAGATTGCGCTAAAATGAGTTAAAATTCTTCTCATGTTACTAACATTTTTTTTGAAGAAGCTAAATTAACCCACCTAAATTGGCACCAAAGAGAATCGAACCTGAAACTTTAAGGAGGAGCATACTCCCCGGTCTCGAGCCAATACTACCACATGTTACTAACATTTTAAAGAGTCTCAATAGAAGAAGTACTCATATTATGTAGCAATTGTAGTTTAGACAACATTTTTAAGATTATTAAGTCTCTCTTTAGATTAACAACTTATTTGCAACTTGTAGCACAAACATTTATTATGATAAGTGCAAATGTATAAATTTATATATGTTATTTCTATAGAAAAAATAAAATAAAACCTTTTTAGTAGGAGTATATGTTATAAGTTGTTTTCATAAATTATTTTTATAAGTTTTTTTAAACGGTCTTGCAATTTTTTAATTTTATTTTTGTAAGTAGAAAAAATTAAATATTTCAATCAAAAGTTCAAAACGGACTCTAAATCCATGTTATTGTATCTTTGTGTTTATAAATTTGATATTGTTACATCGTTTAATATCGCTAACTAATTTTAATATGTTTCACTTCCAGAATAAAAGAGCACATCATAAAAATCGCTACGGTCTTGATTATTTCGGAGGGTCCAAAAATAATTATTCGACACATAAAAGAGAAACAAAACCCTCTTTATCAGCATTATCTACAAATAGTTCATCTTTTTCAACCTCAAAGGTATCACCATCAAAGAACATGTCCATCAAAGTGGAAGGAAAAAAAACTAGCCATGGAAGCATACTACTAGAGAAGCAGAAGTTTGAGTTGTATGCAATATTTTTGGTATTCATAAGCTTAGTATTTACAGTATTTTGGGGAAAACTATATGGAATTATTTTGACATCAATATTCCTTTACTTTTTCTCTCTTTGCAACTCAAACTATAGCTGCCAAAAGAACTACTACACTTACACACCAAAGATAGATGTAAAGGGTCATTATGGAAAGTGTGCTCAAAGTGAAGTACCATAAAGAGCATTAACTTTTTACGTGACAATTATCTGTACTTCCTGAGACAAAGCATTACTATTAGGCACAGATGGCAGTGAAGGAGAGAAAGTAATTTCATGGGAACAATATAAATGGACAGAATAACTGAAAAACAAATTCACATTTATGTTATGAAGCACTGATGTGAGATATTGACATGTCGAGTCCGATAATAATTTGAAAAAATTACATAATTATATAGAATCATATGTGTTGGTGTCGTACACTGAAACATACCTAATATGAAGAGTGTTTTGTGGTTCTTAGTATTTATATCCTTTGTTTTTCTTTCGTATAAAAAAGAAGTGCTTGTATAAAAAAAAAATTTGACTGAAGAAGAGGTTATTCAAAATTTACTTCATCGAAGAATTTTCATTTTATGGGAAATTATGCCAGTGTACTCAAATAAATGTTCTTTGAGCTAAAATAACTTTAGCCATCAATGCTCTACAATACTGCGGTATAGTTTTGACATAAGGAATTATTAGACGGTAGCAGTAAATTGAAGTGAATAAAGTATATGTGTGTTAATTTTTTTTTCCTTTTAAACCAAAGGCATCTTGGCAAAGATTAGTTTTTACTAATTGAAATCTATTTAAGAAATTGACCTTTCCCAATAAATATTTTTTCTTGCGTACTGACCACATATTAAACTAAGGTTGTCAAAACCGGACCGGCCGGTCGAACCGGGAACCGGACCTTAATCCAGTCCGGTTAGCATGCAAAACCGGTCCGCGAACGAACCGGGAAAAAACCGTGTAAACCGGCCGGTTCGAGCGGTAGGTGGTCTGGATTTTTTTTTTTTTTTTTTACTTTTTCAATTTTGTGAAATGTGAAACACGCTGTTTGACTTCTTTTTTCTTTTTTTTTAGTTACTTTTTAAAAATAAAAACACCAAAACAAGATTGATTTGCAATTAACTTGGCAAGAGTATGGATTAGATGGATGAAATAACAATTTTATGAACTTTTTGTTAAATATGAAAGCTTTAGATTATTAGCCATGGTGAGTGGTTATTGATACTAGATGGGATTTCATTATGTACACAAACATAGTTCCAAAAGAAGAAGAAGAATAAACAAACATATATCAACACACTTTATCAATCAAAGAAATTAAAGATGAGTGTTTAGAGAAATTAGAAAGAAATTGAAGATGAGACTTGAGAGAATATGAATGTTGTTGTTGGTGGCTGTTATTGTTGTTGGTGGCTGATATTGATAAGGATTTGCTTCTCATTTCTTTTTATTATTAGAATATAAGGGTCCGTTTGGTATGATGGAAAGAAAGTGAGAGGAAAGAAAATTACGGAAATCGATGAATGAATTTGGATGATAAAGTAAACCAAATTCATTTATTGATTTGCGTAATTTTCCTTCCTCTCACTTTCTCTCCATAGAAACAAACGGGGCCTTAGGGTTAGGAGAACAAGTGGGCTTGAACCAAATATTCACACATGAAACAACCCACATCAAGATTAAATCCAACATATTTCTATTTAATTTTTTTTTACTAACCAACATATTTCTATTATACATTTTAATACTGTTTTTTTTTTTTTTTGACAAAATTTTAATACTGTTTTTAATTATACTAATTCATGGATTTTGAAAATTGATATTGAGTTATTATTAATTTATATATTAATTAAAATATATATTTAATTAAAAACGGTTCGATTTCGGTCCGACTTCGGTCCGACCAATAAACCTTGAACTGATAAGCTTATCGGTTCAATGACCAGTCCGGTTCTGACAACTTTGTATCAAACCCATAATCAAATGGTTAATTGCTCTTTTTAGTTCATAAGAAACCGTAAAGAAAAAAAGAAGAGAATTTAGTGTTTAAATTAATGAGTGCAGTAAAAATTATTATAGGATTTGTACTAACATATGTTAGCTAACTATATTATTGTCAATCTCCAACTAATATTAACTATATTTCATTCTTAAATGTAATAAACAAATCACTTTTTTTTTTTTTTTTTTATAATGAAACAAATCACTTTTTAAAGTTTACTGAACAACTAACTAATATATTTGTCTTATAATATAGACTATATGTATTAGACTATTAGTTGTTTAATAAACATAAAAAATAATTTTCGTTTAAGATATTTAGGGACCAGATAAAGTATTACAAGGACATGCAACTAGTTTATAGTGAGTAGTTTAAGGATGAGTTTGGATTGACATATTTTTGAGATTATGCTAAATAATTTATGTAAATAATTAAGTTTTATTGTATTATTATAAATTTTTTATGATAGTTTATGATAAAATAACTTATAAAAATATAATTTTTGTCGGTGAATGAATCAACATAAAAATTTATTTATTAGCATAAATTATTTTCATAAGTTAAAAAATAAGCCAAATTCAAACATGCATAAATATGTGATCAAAACAATCTAAACAATCTTTTCAATGGAACCTAAAAACCTAACTTTGTTTATTAATGACTTATAACGATTTTTAGATTTTTATTCAAGTACCGTTTGAACTTATAACATGTCGATATTTTTCTCTTCTATTTTCACCTTCATTATTTTTCTCTTCTCCAACTAATATTAACTATATTTCATTCTTAAAATATATTTTTGTCATTTAACAATTTTCGATTACTTTAACAACATATTTTATAAGGAAAATGCTAAATTTTACATAAAGCACTTGGCAAGAAAGTGAAGAATGAATCTGAACCACTTAACTCATTTCCAACCACCCCATGTATTGTGCCTCATCTCTTTATTTATTAGTTTGTTTATTTTATAAGTTCAATTCTTATATTTCTTGCATGTAGTCTTCATAAGAAATAGGGATAAAGTTATTGCTACAAAATTAACATTTTATATTTTAAAGAAATTAAATGCACAATTTATTTTAAAAAAACTTTCTTATTAGTATGCTTAACTAACATTTTCCTTTAATAATAATAATAACAATAAATAAATACAACAAATTTTTTCAAATTTATATTTCAAATTCAATCTGCAAACTTAATTTGAAGGCACATTTCAATTTAATACTTAATATTAGGCACATTTCAATTTAAGTAACAAATTTTTTCAAATTAATACTTAAAAATAGTAGGCGCATTTCAATTGAAGTAACAAATTTTTTTCAAATTAATACTTCATTATTAGGCACAATGTAATTCCGATATATTTGTAGGCTTAGGCACAATACCCACGTTAATACTCCATTAATGTGGGTATTGTAAGTTTATTTGCAAATTCATCATTTTCAGTTTTTCATAATTTTAAATTGTATTATTTGATGTATTGTATCAATTTGAATGAATAAAAATCGTTTTTAATAATAATAATAATAACTAAAATATCTTTTGAGATATTAAATTTGGCTTAATGCATGACTTTAAATTCATATTCACCAAAAGATAACTTAACCCATCAGGCATCAAATTTCAACCATAAAGTCCCTAGTTTTGTCTATCTCCTTTATGGTAATGGAAATACAAATCAAACAAAAAGGCTCTCCATTTTCTCTAAATCTATCTTTCTAAAAAGAAAATATATATAAAACTCAAATACTTGAACTTGGCTCTCACACGAAGCACCTAAGTGGTGGCATTCTCTCTTTACCTTGAACTCTTTCACTACCAAAAAAGTAGTAAAAAAAAAACAAGAAAAGGGAAACCATTGAGATGTCACTTCACATAAATAGTGAGTCATGCCAACAATATGGATACGGATTCAGTCATAGTCAGTTGGGGCGATCACGTGCTCGTGGTTTGGTTTGGATCGGTTTTGAGGTAAAAATCAATCCGATCCAAAATTATTATTACTTGCGGTTTTATTCGGTTTTGGATGACTAATTAAAAAAAAAATTGATCCAATCCAATTTTTTACGGTTTAATTTGGATCGATTTTTGAATATCCAAATTATGAATTGAATTTTTTTAATTAAATATTAATATTATAATAACACGATAATATAATATATTTGATATAAACACAATATATAATATGTTAAAAATTAATATTTTGCAATGAAAATTATCAATTATATTTGAAATCTATGAAATAGAAAAAGAAATACATTAAATTGAACTAATAAATATTATTAAGAAAATAAAAATCAACCATTAATATATTAATGCAATATATTATACTACTAAAAAGTTAAATAAGTATTAAAAAAAATATATGCGGTTTTGTTCGGTTTGGATCGTTTTTGAAAAATCAATCCAAAATCTGATCCGATCCAGCGGTTTTCACAAAAAGAACATCCAAACACATCAAAAAAATTTCGGTTTTTTGCGGTTTTCGTTTTTTTTATCAGTTTGCGGTTTTTATTTGGATTGGTTTGGATTTGAGCACCCCTAGCGATCACGTCCGTTTGATTAAGATCAGACGGTTCAGATTTTAAAGTTAAAATAAACTACATTAAAATCTGAGCTGTCTAATTTTAATCAAACGGTTCAGAGCAGCTGACTGCAGCCTGACTGCACTCAGACTAACTTCAGTTATTCCATTTCCGTTGTATATAAATAACTACTCCTACCAACTATCAAAACCAAGTATCATAGCTTCTAAACACCAAAACATATCAAAAACAGAGTTACTCTGTTTTCATTTTGTCAACAAGTTCTTTCTCTTGTGGTACTAAGCCAGCAACATCATGAAGAGCTTTTCAAAGAACAAATTATCTCTATGTTTTCGACCTGTTGTTGATATAGATGCCATGCTTGAATCCAAAGTAGCTGCTCATTGCTCAGAGAGCTGGTTCATGCACCACCCTAAGAAACGTTCTGTTTCTAAGTTCATGAAAGCTGTCATATTGGAAACCTTATTGGTAAGTCTTTTACTTAAATTATTGAGTTAAATCCGTTAATGCGCCGCGGATTTTATAGTATCAATTTAAATTTTGTAAATGCGATATATACAAAAATTAGAGACTAATTTTATTTTTAATATTTGGTTTGCAGAATAGAAGAGCTCGACATCAAAATCGTTACACCCTCGATTGTTTTGGTGGATCAAAGAATAATTGTTCGACACATAAAAAAGAATCTAAAGCCTCTCAATCATCTTTTTCAACATTATCTACACAAAGATCATCTTTTTCAAACCCAAAAGTATCACAACAATCGAAGAACATGTCGACCGAAGGAAAACAAGAGAAAGAAAGCATCATTGGAAGCATACTACTAGAGAAGCAAAAGAAGTTTGAATTCTATGCAACATGTTTGGTTCTCATAAGCTTAGTATTTACTGTGTTTTGGGGGAAAATATTTGGAATAATTTTGACATCAATGTGCCTCTACTTTTTCTCTCTTTGGAACTCAAACCATAGCTGCCAGAAGATGTTGCTAAATTGTCCAAAGATTGATGTAAAAGGTCATTATGGAATGTGTGCTCAAAGTGAGAATTCTGTGTACTTTCTGAGACAAGGCGCACATTTGTCAGTGAAGGAGACAAAACAGATTCATACTTAAGTCCTTTGGCTTTTGTTTTGTACTTTCTTTCTGACATTAGATTAATCCAATTACTGCTTGTACAAAAAGTTGTTGACAAAAGAGATTAATGAAGATTTACTTCATCAAAGAATTTTCATTTCATAAGTACTGTAAGTGGTCTTTTTTTGTTTTTTTTTTTACGGTAAACAACATTTCATTAGATAATAAGATAAAGAGAGTACAAACATTTAAAGACATGTGTTAGGACATTTCCCATCCACATTCTAAAAACAACATAGTTAACTAAGCTAAACGACATTTTGACATCAATGAATTTTAAGGAGTAAGAAACCAATAAAATCCTACAAAACCAATAGCTTAATCCAAACAACCAAGCAAAATTCTTCCACACATGACAAGTGGGTTGAGGAACCACAGTCTTTAACTCTATCCAATTACGGATCATTTCTTTGGCTTGTGGACGCACATATCGACTACTCGGGTTCTCGAAATTGGTTAATCTCACCACATGTGAAGGAACCCTTTGTTGAATGGAAATGAGAAATTGGTTAGCAGCAAATAGAATTAGATCCTTCCTCACAACAAAATTCTCTTCAGCTAAACATCTTTGAAGCTTTTTATCAAACATTATGAGTGCAAACTTAACATATATTAAACTGAAGAACAAAACACAACACACATAAAAACAGTAAAACATAAACAGAACCACATTAACAATAGCAGAATAAAAAACACTGGAGCTCAGAACTTGCATATTTTCCGGTGGTGGTGGCTCCGGTGGAGGTCGTTTTACATAGCCATAGATCTGTAAACTGCTTGTTGACATTCGATTCAGAATTGAGAACATCATAGCATAGCGGATTTGTGCAAGAAAAGCTTGGTTGTTGGTAGTGGGTTGAACAGAAATGGAGGTTGATGATGGTGGTGGTGGTAAAAGGGAAGGAAAATGAGTGGCAAAATAGGAAGCAAAACCCACAGAGGTGGGAGGGGAACCTCCACAAGGGAGGAGACAAACTCCATTACGGAGGAAAGGAGCTCCGATGTCGGAGGAGAGGCCCATGGAAAGGGGCGGCGGCTGAAGAAAGCACTTCCACTAAACCCTAATTTTAGAGAGAGGTGAGAGCTTCTCTCTCTAACCGAGGAGTCATGGTAATGGAGAAGTTTTACTGTAAATGGTCTTTAAATTGAAGTGAATAAGTAAATTTTGGATGGGAGTTCATTGCTCCTTTCTGTTTAGAAGAAAAAATTGTAAAAAAAAGAAACTAAATTTTTGTATTTGTATGGAAGAGTAAAAATTAAATAGTAAATATTATTTACAAGTAATAACATCAATTTCTTATAGACAATAAACTTTTGAGATGAGTATAGGGTGTGTTCGGAATTCAAACTTAATAATAACGTCCGACACTAGTTGACTTAGAATCTGTGAACATAAATTTTTGTTTTTACAATATAGTATATTTGATGCACTTAGGCATGCAACATTTTATCTTTCTTATGGTATCAAATATATATTTAGGCAAATTATTTTCAAAGATTGATCAATAAAATTTTCATCAGTTTATTTAAGTTTTTAAAAAATGATTTTGTTTTGATTTTTAGAGAATTGTAAAATAATTTGAAGTTACTTTCTTGTTTGTTTAATGTATAATTTTTTTGAAGCTTATGCACCTAATTTTTTTCTTCTTTAAAAAATTACGTATATAATATTCCCTCCGACCATAAATGTAAACAAAAGTCTACTTTTTAGATTCATGTATCTGGTATGTATTAAAGTTCTGATATATCAATTATTCAATGAATTTAAAAAATGCAATTTTGCTTATAATTGTGGCTGGAAGGAGTAGTTCTATTCTACCATATTTTTCAATATACTCTATTTTTTATATAATATTTTCTATATTTCAAAGAAGTAATTGTCATATCAACAATAATAAAAAAAAATACTCAAATTTAAATGATTGCTCTATAAATAAAATATCAAGATTTTTTTAAAAAAAAGTACAGCATAAATTATTTTTTTTAAATAATACTCTGTACAATATAAAGTGTTTTTTTTACAACATAAAGATTTCATAATTTTTTTATAATAATAGTTAGGTATAACAAAAATGATGGGCCTAAGGTCGTCGCACCCACTGTCCATAGTTTAGGGTCGGCCTTGCCTGCGTTGAAACTTGATCAGATGTTGATTTTATTTATCTTTACTTCTGAGATTTTAAATGACTGGACCAATCCATTTGTGATTTCATATCAGTATGTTAAGATTAAGTATATTATAATTATGTTTTGTTCTCATTAACTAATGTGTAAATACCCTCAAATTATAAAAACGTAAAGTATGCCACACAACTAGTAGGCCTCACTTGTTTCTTTTGACTTAATCGAAGACCTACTTGATGACAATACAACGTCAAATGCATATTTCTTTTCCATTGTTTACTTAAACTAGTACTCACTCCGTTTCTTTTTGATACATAATATATTAAATTTATTGGAAAGAAAAAGTGTGTGCAAAAAAAATATGAATTTATTGGTAGATTAAAACGAGGGTATAATAGAAAGATAAAGTACAAAAATACACTTTCTTAATTTTGTGTTACTATTCTAAAAGCAAGTTCTATGGTACATTAGACAATTTCTAATGTACCGGTACATGATTATCAAATTAATAAATAAAATGAATATTTTTTAAGAGAAATTATTTTTCTATCATTAAAAACATTATAATATTCAAATATCATTAACCAAAGTTGTCAAAAATATAAATTTTGATATTTTTTAAATTTTTATTCTTCATAATAGTCAATATTCAATTTTTTATTGAAAAAATGTTAAAATATTAGTGTAATCATTATAAACAATAAAATTGTATTTTTTCTTGTGCTATTATTATATCTAAAATACAATAATTAACTAATAGTATTTTTAATCCATAAAAATAATCGTTAATTTATTAATTTGCGATGTCATGTACCGGTACACTTGAATTATACAAGTGTACCGTAGAAGCTCCCTTCTAAAAAGACAAATAAAAAGAGACAGAGGGAGTATTAATTAAGTTATTATTTTAATTATAAAAATCATTAGTAAAAAAATATTATAAAATTCATTATCTCCTTTGAGTCTACGAGACAATATTTATTACCTACGAAACCTCGATACGGGATACGATACCGATACTTATATGTTAATACGGGAAATTTTTAAATTTTCAATCCGATACTGGCAAGATACGTTATTTAAAAATTAAATATATAAATACACAATATATAAACATGACTAAAACCAATTATATTAATATAGGAAAATTTCAGTCACCTTCCATGAAGTCTCTTTAAACAACACACAATTTTAAAGTAAACAGTAACCTCCCCTAAAATCTCTTAAAATAGTAAAAACCTCCCTTATTAACTTAACACCAACTTAATACCGTTAATCTGTTAAACACCTTTTAATTTTGTACTCAACATCCTTTATTGACTTAATTTTTTTATTAATTCATTAAAACTAAAAAAAACCCTTCAGTAAGTTAGAATTAGACAACTTAGAAATTACAATCAGAGTTCTAATAAGTAATAACAACAAAGTATCAAACCACTTTTTAGCATATCTTGCCAATGTTGCAATCAATAGCTCAAATTGATCTCTAATAAGTAATAACAACATAGTATCAAACCACATTTGTCAGTGAAGGAGACAAAACAGATTCATACTTAAGTCCTTTGGCTTTTGTTTTGTACTTTCTTTCTGACATTAGATTAATCCAATTACTGCTTGTACAAAAAGTTGTTGACAAAAGAGATTAATGAAGATTTACTTCATCAAAGAATTTTCATTTCATAAGTACTGTAAATGGTCTTTAAATTGAAGTGAATAAGTAAATTTTGGATGGGAGTTCAATGCTCCTTTCTGTTTAGAAGAAAAAATTGTAAAAAAAAAGAAACTAAATTTTTGTATTTGTATGGAAGAGTAAAAATTAAAGAGTAAATATTATTTACAAGTAATAACATCAATTTCTTATAGACAATAAACTTTTGAGATGAGTATAGGGTGTGTTTGGTAACATAAATAAGCTAGCTTATAGCTTATTGTATTAGCTTATAAGCTTGTTTCATAAAATTGGAGGTGTTTGGTAAGAAGCTTTTTCTACTAGCTTATAGCTTTTTTCCAGATGCTATTTCAAGTAGCGTTTGAGCTTATAGCTTATAGCTTTTTACCTTTTATTCCAATTTTAACCTTATTATTTTTATTATTTTAATAAAAAACTACCCACTCAAAAAAAATAACTACCCACTCACATAATACTTTTATGTCATTTTATAATTATAAAAGCTAATTTACCAAACACTTTAATTTCATTCTACTAGCTTTTCAGCTATCAGCTAAAAGCTAGCTTATCAGCTATCAGCTAGCTTTTCAGCTATCAGCTAGCTTATAGCTTAATTTTACCAAACAGAAATCACATCTTCCCGAAGGTAATCTAAGCTTCACTTTATTTTAATTATAGTGGTATTTTTATTTTCCCTTATTTTTGGATGTAAAAGTAATATTTTATGTGCGTAACTGCATAGATCAGACTCTTGAATCTTGCGACACTCAAATAAATGACAAACGCTTCTAAGAGTTTTAATGTAGCTGTATGCCTAAATTAGATATTAAACACATAACTTTTGATTCAAGGGCAAAATTGGGGGGGTGGGGGAAGAGTGGGGGGAGAAGAGAATTTTCCCTTAAATTTCTCTTATACAAATCTCGAAGCCCATTAATATATTGAACTCGCCAAATTTTCAGCCCATCAATTTCTCTTATCCACATCTCGAAGCCCATTCAATTTGTTTGACAGAATCTACTAACCTCTTTTTTTTTTTTTACAAAATCTACTAACCACTTAAATTGGTCGTTTCTTGTTTTTGGATACCAACTACTTATTTATGTATTTTGTGTGATAACCGCACAGCCACAACAATACGTTAATTATGTATTTTGGGTAAAATGTGCTTTTAATTTCCGTAAAGTTAGCGAATTTGGATTTTAGTCTCTATAAATAAAAAATCCTTTCATTTTATCCTTGTAATTGTTTTAGTTATTAATGTGGTCATGTCACACAAAAATGCTGATATGACCACCATTGGAGAATTCTTCTCACCTTCTTCAAATTTATAAAACTGAAAACTCGTTCTCCAATTCTTCATTTTCTACCTCGCCATCACCACCATTGCATAATTCTTCTCACCTTCTTCAAATTACAAACACCATAAATTCTTCATTTTCTCATAAGATATTTAAATTTTAAAATCATCATTTCAATTATGAAACATATATTCCATCTTGATTTCTAAATTTCGTCTAGTTTCATTTACATATATATATTTTGTGTTAAAAAAAAAAACAAAACCATCTCCTTCTCTCATTTCACATCATCTGTTATCAACACAATAATTATATTTAAGGTACCCTAACTTCATACATTATCCCACGACACAAACTCTAATCTTTCTAATAAAATGAGAAAGAGAAATCAAATTTATCATAAAGCAAAAATTGTTGAATAGAATGTAAGATTTTTCAAAAATGATACTATAAGTTTTTTTTAAAAAAATTCTTTTGAAAAGAACATTTTTTGCATTGAATAATTTATGGGGCAGGTTGAAGAAAGTGAGAAAAGTTCTTTAATGGTGGTGGTGACATGGTAAAGTTGAGAAATTGAAGAATGAGCTTTTCATATTTCTGTATTTTAAATTTGGTCCCAATAAGTTGAACTAATTTTGGTTTTCATCCCTGTAATTTGTGCAAATTTTAGTTTTCGTCTCTATAATTTGCCAAGTAAGCGCCTTCTGAACACGCCGCACTGATTCAGCTAACATATTCTGACCATGTCAGCTTTTTGTGTGACATAACCATATTAATGATTAAAACCAAAATCAAACAATTGTAAAATTTGAGGAGCCAAAACTACCTGTCTTTTATTATTGAGATCTAATAAAAAAATTACAGGCATTAAAAAACATTGTCACAATAATAAATTTGTATGAAATATGTATCATGACCACTATTAAATTATTCTTTATGTATAAATATATTTAATATTGGTATTTCAAAAAAAATTCGCCATTGGTTTTTATATTCTATGACAAATTAATATTATTAATAAATAATATATTTAAAAAGGTAATAATTACATCTAAAACTTATATTAAAAGATAGAATTGTACTATATTAAAAAGTGCTCTTAAAAATACTGTTTAGCATTTTTCTAAAGTGTAAACAAATTTTGTAAAGGATCATATACTTTTGTGTGTTAAACAAAGAGACTTTGACCAAAGACTTTCCATGAAAGGATTAAGAAAGTTTTCTTATAAATCAAAAAATGTTAAACTAATTAGTCTGCTATTAATCCCAAGATTAACCTGTTCGTATTCAGAGTACAAATACCAGAAACCGCGTTATTTAGTTTTGTTCGTACTCCACGGAATAGATAAATAATAATCTATATGTCTGACTCTTCAAATTGGCACATGTTGAATTGGAACCATGACAATGAAAAATAAATAATGATAAATAAATATCAAAAGTTATGTAGTACGACAAAAGGGAACAGTATGGCCCTCATCATGAGGACATATGGTTGTTCTTGACAGTTGACAATATAAAATGTTGATCAAGTTTGTTAATCCACCGGTTTTTAAATTATCACTAAATTATCACTAAATAGAGTTAATCATTGAAGAATATATAAATTTAAATAGCTTGGAGAACGAGAGTTGAGGAGTGGAGCAGAAAAGTGATATGTTCGCAGGGATGGGAAAATTAAAAGGGCAACTAGCTCTACCGTAGTGTTTCGTTTTTTTAACGGATTAGGTTGAGCGGATCAACTATATATGACAAATTTAAACAAAATTGTTTGATTTGAAATGGATGATTGTGATCTATTACTATCTGAAACTGCATTAAAATACTACAGCAGAAAATCTGAATCCCTATTATACACAAATGTTGAAGGCATTTTCTACGACTTTACTTTCTTAAAGCTCATGAAAAAGGCCACTCATATTTGCATTTGTTAAACATATGTCCGCACTATGCATAGTTAAATGTGTGCCACCATGCCCATTAAATTTATCTCAACGTATTAGTTTCTTCTATAGTTGCAAGTAAGGAATTAATTTCTTTTTTCCATAAATTAGTTTGGGAAAATTTTAATATAAACAAGTTCGATAAGTGATCCACCGTAGATTAATATTTAAAAAATATTTAAAATTTTATCGATGATATAAATTATTGTTTGAAAATATAATTTAATGGTCATTTTGATTTTTTAGATTAATACCTATTTGTTTAAAATAACAAATAGATATAAGCTATATTGAAATCTGTCAAAATATATATATAGACGCCAATAATTACTTTTTAAACCATAAAGATGGAACAAATCATAATTTCATATTTTTAAAAAGTATTTGACGGTCGTTAGAATTTCTAATACTAATTATTATAAGCGATCCACCATAGTATTAATCTTAATTTCTGTAAAATATATATTTTGGGGACCAAAAGAAGGTCAACATGGTCAATGGCTTGACTGTAATTTTGGCTGTGTTTCCAATCCATTTAGTAGAATTGTGTCACGTGGTAATTTACAAAGCTAAAAGGAAGCATGAGAAATATTTCCTGTTGGCTTCCTGGAAGATTAGTAGTATGTGATGATGGTCAACACTATTATTTCTACTCTTTTTTAATTGTAATGTGAAAAGGAACTTTATCATTTTTTCATATTATAAAACATGTTGGAATATTAAACACGTTTAGAATGTGAAAGCATATAGTATAAATTCAAAAACTCCTCTCACACAAACTCACTTATCATTATCATTATCATTATCATCAACATCAATACATCTCTCATTTTTTTTGTAGAAACACTAAACTCACTCACTCACTCACTCACTCACTCACTCACTGAGTTCTCAAAACTAAACCTGTTAATTAATTTCTCAAAAAAATTAATTAAGATGGCTAGAACTCCTTTATGTGACAAAAGTGGAATGAGGAAAGGAACTTGGACTGCTGAGGAAGATAGGAAATTAATAGCTTATGTAACTAGATATGGTTGTTGGAATTGGCGCCAACTACCTAAATTTGCAGGTCTTGCAAGATGTGGGAAGAGTTGTAGATTAAGGTGGATGAATTATCTAAGGCCTAATATCAAAAGAGGGAATTTCACTCAACAAGAAGAAGACTTGATTATTAAGATGCATAAAAAGCTTGGCAATAGATGGTCAACCATTGCGGCGGATTTACCTGGAAGAACAGATAACGAAGTGAAGAACCATTGGCATACTTCCCTAAAAAAGAGAGTTCAAAACAACACATCAATCACAAATGAAGAAATGAAATCAAAACACATTGAATCCACACAAGAAAGGGATATTTCCTTTTGTCAAGTTACTACTCCAACTAGTTCCCAAGACACCAATGGCCCATTGTCCCCAATTTCATCATCTAGTGAATTCTCTTCCACAACATATTCAGATCATAGTTCCACTCATGATTTGGATGATTTTGGTTTTCTTGATGGATTTATAGAATCTATGGATCAAAGTTTTTGGTTGGAGGACCTTTCCGGAATATTGCAAGACAATACTAGTTGTGCTTTCCAAAATCAAGAAACTGCCACTAATGATGCTTTTTTAGTGTCTCCAAATCATTCATCCAATGAAAGTAATTTGGTTTTGGATAATGATTTTAGCAGCTTTCTAGATTCTTATGAAGAGTCAACGGTTGATAGTTTTTGGACACAGCCCTATGAGATTGACATGTCCCACGTTCTATACAACCAACAGTGGGGTTGCTTAGAATGAACGGTAAAATATAGGTGCAATCTCGGGATTTTGAGTTGAGAGCAGTGACGGATTCAGAAATTGTATCTAATGCCAATGTAATTCATGTAAATTTAAATCTTAAAAGTATTTTATGTTTCGCATCTATATTTTGTATCTAGTGCCAATTGAATCTATATATATGCGAAATATAAATTATGTTATTACGATTTATATATATAAAAAAATGTATCGGAACATGAGCCCAAACTAAAAAACCCTTCTCTTTAGCAAGTGGATTATTAAAGTCCATCTTTTGAAAATATAATTTGGTGGAAGCTATGCAACTCATAAGAGTTGGAGTACCTTTTAAAGTCCAAATTAACCAGGGGACGCACAATCACAACTTGTTCAAAATTCCTAAACACCACCTAGAGAAAATGAAATTAAATTTAGTGATAACTAATCCTATACTATGTATATCTCCTTGACATATAATTTATAATATTTATGAGGCAATAGGGGACAATTAATACAAAGTTATAATATTTGTGAGGTATGGAATAATAGTTATACTATAGTTTATACATAGTAGCTAGTAATTCTCACATCTACATTGACTTGCTTTTGATTAGGGTCAGAACCTAGATTCTATTTTGGATTAGATTCAAAACTAACAACAATTAAGATGTTAGAGTGTGTGTGGGTGTTTGTGTGCATAATGTTTCTATCAATGGTGTTTCTATTCATTCATTTTCTATATTTTGTAGCTTGCAGTGTGCTTTATTTCTCGAGAGATGGATGTAGCTCATTCTGCAGCAGCCATTACTTGTGATACAAGGGTAATTTTTTTTACTAATTAACTTTAAATTTTAATGTGAATATTAATTGAAGGATATGGGAATCTAACCAATGTTGATTTGTAAAGAGAAGATGAATGTGAAATTTTCTTACTTGCACAAAAATAGTTTTTCCAGAATGGTGCCATACCATGTATGAATCAAATGATATTTTGTATCCTATATTGTCAACTTGCATTGATAGTTTATCAATTTTTTATGTGAAAATCTTATGTTGTACTTGTTAAGCTTGTAGCATCCTTTGAACTAATTAAATTTCTCAATCTTGTTGATGTTAATGTGGCCTGTAGTTTTTGGATGCAATGTTATCTTTAGTTAAGAGGTGAAAAATGTGTTTGTGTTGGTTAAATTATGTGTGAGAGGATATAGGAATAGGATGAGTATATGTGCATTTTGGTAGATTAAGCTTCATGTTTTCCTACTTGTTGATTTTCAATCTAAGTTAATAATATTACATGTATTCTATGGATTTTGGGGATGACGATATTTAATTTCTTACACATCATGTTTGTCATTGTTATTCAAATTGGGACTGACATAAGATTTATGGATCTTAATCATGAAAAACCTTAACCAAAATGTTGAAGGTGTGCATGCATCCTCCCATCGCATCCAAATGATAGGGTACATGGCTTGCAACTGTTTCCTTCTCTACGATTCATGAAAAGCATTTCGCTAGTTTTTTGGTGTTATAGTTTTTGGTATTATTTTAGTTTCTAGTTTTTGATGTTTGTGATACATAGTGATTATTGTGGTTACTTTGTAGAACATGTGGTTTTTAGTATGGTAGTTACATCTTGTTCATAGCAAATATAGAGTTATCCATGATCTGGAATCAGTACTTCAGTTTGTAGATAAAGTGATTTGATGTTATTATTTGTTTTTTAGAAATAGGTGTGTAAAACAGGGGAAGGGATGCAGTTTTGTTAAAAAAAAATTACAATTTAGCGTTGGATAGACAGACGCTACCCTATTTTGTTTACTTTTAGAAGTTGACTTTAGCATCGGTTGGGCCGAGGCTAAGAGGTTTTGGTTGACTTTTTTGGAATGGCAGATTCAGCGTCGGATATAATTAACTAGAGTCGGACATTGAATCAGCCAAAGCCGACTCTAATATAGAGTCAGATGCCTTTATTCGACGCTAATGGTTAGCATTGAGCAATTTAGCCTCAACACCGACGCTAATCCGACGCTAAATGGGCATTAGAGTCGCCTTTTTGCCCTTTAGCGTGGGCTTTAGTCCGAGTCTAAAAGTTGTTATTCTAGTAGTGTATGTTAATAATGTTTTACAATTCAACTATGTATTCTATATATTTATGCTTTTAATTACGTGAACTCAACCTTTTGCCCTTGTTTGAGAGGATGATCATAGGAATAGTATTTAATCACGAATCTGACTGCTATTTACGGAACTAACAAATTATAGTGTCAGCCGCAAAGATACGGTAACTCGGACATTCTAGGCTGGTGGCCATAAGGATTAATTGAACTTAACGCATGCATGTATGTTTACTCGCGTTGTAGCTAGGTACGTGACAACTTCGAGGTAGGCTCTCGTAGGGTATTTGAGCTAAGATGTTTAGAGGAACTTACTACGTATTAGGGTAATCTTAGATTATTACTGATGATAATTTCGCAAGTATACGAATATCGCAAGTAGTAAAAGATTATCGATCCACGGAGATTGTTTTTAATCGAATTTAAAGGCAATTAGAATTATACTACTATTATCTAACATACACATAATTGGGGGGTTTTCAAGTATCAAGTTCGAAACAAATGCAATTAGCAACGAATTTTTCAAGTGCGAAGTTAAAAACGATTGAATCTCCATGCTTCCATGAACTCATAAAGGCGAAGTAGCTAAATTCACAAGTATTGAATTACTTTCATGCAAGATTGATTAACCTAAGTTGCAACTACAAATCTCTTTGATAGTCACACTCTCTAAACAATGTCAATTACTTAATCTCTTAACTAATTCAACATTAAATGAGGATTAAGATTGGTTAATCATGTAATCACACACATTCATACAAAATCTCTTAAGCATAAACCTATGTTCTATCAATCTAAGTCCATAATTCAAGTGCTATTCTCATAGAAACTCAACTACTAGATTCAAATCTAACGAGATCAAGGAAAGATAGGCATTAAACACAAGATTAATAGATGCATAAACTTTGAATTCAATATAAGAATTTAGCTACAACATGAAAAAGCTCAATTTACATGGAGATTCAATCCTAAAAAGTTTTAGCCAATAGTCATGGTGGATTTGAAGTGGAATTCTTCATCTCCATTCATCATCAACAACTTTTCTTCAAAACTCCTTAGATCTGGTCCTTAGAGGTAGAATATCTTCAATCCTAAGCTTCTAGTCTTCAAAAATCCGAACCTGGGTCAAGAGTTCAAGTTTAGCTTTTATAGTTTTCTGCCTTTCGCGCCACTTTACTTTCGCTCCAGATCCGGTTCGCCTGCGCGAAACTCCTTTTCCCAGTACAAAAATTCTCGCGCAAACTCGCCTTGCTTCGCGCAGATTTCGCACACGCGAACTTCACTCTCGCGCACGCGAATTGAACAGAATTCCAGTCAAATGTCAAGCAATATCTCGCGCACGCTAATAATCCTTCGCGCATGCTATCAATTGTTAGCGCACGCGAACCAAGCCCTCGCGCACGCTAACTCAGCAGAATGGAAATGTCTTTTTGTTCAGCATCTTAGCGCACGCGAAACTTCCCTAGCTTGCGCGAACTTTACTTCCTTTCAACCATTTGTTGACTTTTTCCCACCTTCTTGACTTTGGCTTGTGGATTAAGTTATCTCCCTTTTCTAACACTTGTAGCAACTTTTATTGGCTAAAACCTACCAATTTACCTTGAAAACACCCTTGAATTGTAATCATGATGAGGAATCATCAATTACCACAAACAATAAAAGTTAATCTGCCGAACTGTAGTTTGAATTAGTATTGTTATTACACCGGTTTTACAAGCATGAGTGACGGGAGGAATTCGATCTACCTAGCCTAAGCCTCATCTATCTAAATCAACTATCTTTAATTTTCTGTCAAGCATATCGTTGCATTTTAAAGGGTAAAATAACTGATACCCCCCTGTAATGTGAGCGTGTTTTGTTTTTCCCCCCTATAAAAAGTTTCCTTGCAACTCGCCCCTTGCCAAATATTGACTCTTTGCATTTGCCCCCTATACACGAAACCTGGCAGCTGACTGTGCACTTTTGCCACATGGCAAATCCACATGGATTTATTTTAATTTTTATTTAAATTTAATGCCACGTGTCAAATTAAATATTAATATTTTTTTTTAATAAACTAAATTTTTTTTTAAAAAAAAAGCAAAAAATGGTGTAATGGTCTGCACACGGGATCGAACTCATGCCCTCTTATTTCAAGGCACGCCTCTCAGCCAAGTGAGCTGTGCGTGGGCGTGTGATATTTTGTCAGCTTGAAATCTATTTATATTAATCAATCACAGAGGAAGATCAACATGGCCATCAAACTGCCTTGATTTGATCACAGGTTTTGTGATGGATAGATCTGGTGCGTTGGATTATGATCAAGCATGCTGGAATACGCTGATGCATGATTATGCGATGGGGTAGAGCACATAGGATTACGGGGAGTATAAATACTCTACCCTTCACAGAAAAAATCATTTGTGACAAACACTTCTCTCTCTTCCTTCTCTGCTTTTACCTCTCTCTCCCTCTGTTCTTCAATTTTCGAAAAAAAAAACTTTCTCAAATCAACATAATTCCTCACACTTTGAATCCCACTCCTCAACAAATCTCTATCATCAAGCACTTCAGCAGCAAGGTTCCTCAAATCAACATAATTCCTCACACTCATATCATCACAATCTTCGATAAGCTGCTCAACAGCGGTTGTGGGTGATGGAGATCAATGTTAACAATTCAAATATGAATTTTGTTTTTGCTGTATAATTGGTTTTCTGCATATTTTAAGTTTGTAACAGCTGAAATTGGTGTCTTAAAAAAGATTCACATAGTTAATAGAGATTAGTGCAGTTAATCACTATATAAGTATTCATTTAGAATGAATTCATGAAATTGGTAAAATTGATCCTGATGTTATTATAGTGATCCTGGTAAAATTGGTAAAATTCATGAAATTGGTAAAGACCTCTAAGTTATAGTTATCCTGATGCTGCTAAAAAGGTTGTTAGACATTTAATTAAGGAATTGTAGAAAGGGCAGAGAAGACTAAAAGTAACTTTGGTTGATCTTCATCTGAGATCGATTGGTTCAAATAGATTTTAAGCTGAGTAAATACCACATGCGCACGCATAGCTCAGCTGGCTGAGAGGCGTGCTTTGAGAGAAGAGGGCATGAGTTTGAGCCCGTGTGGAGACCATTCCACCATTTTTTGCTTTTTTTTAAAAAAATTCAGTTTATTAACAAAAAAAAAAAAATAGTTTGACACTTGTCAGACATTAAATTTAAATAAAAATTAAAATAAATCCACGTGGATTTGCCACGTGGCAAAAGTGCACAGTCAGCTGCCAGGTTTCGTGTATTGGGGGTAAATGCAAAGAGTCAATATTTGGCAAGGGGCGAGTTGCAAGGAAACTTTTTATAGGGGGGAAAAACAAAACACGCCCACATTACAGGGGGTATCAGTTATTTTACCTCATTTTAAACTAAAAACCTTCTTCAAAACCAAAGTGAATGCATATCAACGAACTTAAATAAAACTTGTAGCACTTGGCACGATCTCTATGGATTCGAACTCATTCTACTCAATAGAGTGTGAATTATTACTCGACAATTGTGGTTCACTTGTCAGACCGTAGTCACTTACCTAGGCAAAACAGTACATCAACATACTACGAGGAGAAACTCTTAGTGGACGAAATTGAGAAGGGGAAACCCCAACAGGAACGGGGACATCAAGCATCGTGAAGATGGACACAAGGAGAAGAAATGTCCCTATGGAAAATTTTCAGAGTATACCCCACTGAAGACTTCTAGAGAAAAGATCCTAAAAGAATGCGCCAACACAAAATTTAAGGAAGCTGGAATTAAATTTCCACAAGAGGTTAAAGAGTCTGCACGCACAGACATGTCCAAATACTGTCAGTTCCACGGGTATCACGATCACAAAACCAATGAATATGCTTCCAGAACAAGGATGCGATTGTTGAGCTCATAATATGGAAGAACTCATAAAGAAGGGTAAGTTGAATAGATATATCAAAGAGGACAATCACTGAGACGAGGGTAAGAGAAGAAGAAGAGACTCCCTTAAGCAACAATCTCACTGGAGTGAATCTCTGAGGAGGAAGAGGTCTCCTCGCCGTAACGATTACTCGACCAAGAAAATGGTGGACTCCTTCGAAAACATGGAGAAAGATTCAGAAACACTACAAGAAGTTTGACATTTACGTACGAAGGTTTCTAATGACAGCCATATTCATCAAAAATTAGAAATGTTTTTTAAAAAATAGAAATAGAAATGAAAATTGCTGAAAAGCACGAAAAATAAAATTTTCATAGCGTTTGTGTGGATTATTCTTTTCTGATAGTTTGGTTTTCAATAGAAAAGACTAACAACACAAAAGAAAGTGTCCCTTCATGGTGCCACTAATAGGGACAACTTCCTAAGCAAACAACGATCATTTCACATTCCGATACTCCTTCAACGGAGAATTCACCAAGAGCAATTAAAGAATCCTCCCTAAAAACTTCTCGCCCCTTTATAGCGTCCACCGTGGGAGGGTACCCACTACCAAAGGAGCAAGTACGTATATTTTTTCTTAATATAGTTCTAACCATATCATTCACCTATTATTTGTCCTTCCGTTGATGTCAATTAGATTTTATAAAAAAGTACAATATGACCAAATAAGATTGGTATATAAATTTCCATCAACAAAATATAAAAAATGGATTATGGAAAATATATATTCGGATGATTAATTAGGAAGAAAAAAACTACTCACACATAAATATTGTGAGTAAGCAGAAAATCTAGAAAATTGCTATTTACGCTCCTTGGGTTGCTATCAGGCCCCCCTAAAATCCCAAAATACCCATAAATTATAGTTGAAAAATTTTCGTCACATAGGGAATGAAATTGCAAAAAACCAAAATTTTGTCTTCTAGGTGACAAAACACACAATTTCGTCTTCTAGGTGACAAAACACACAATTTCGTCTTCTAGGTGACAAAATTGTGTTTTATGCCCAGATGTGCACGACAAGGCAGGCCTACTACGTTTAACCAAAATTTCGTCTTCTAGGTGACAAAATACACAATTTCTTCTTCTAGATGACAAAATTTCAAAAAATTGGCGTTTCAGTAACTACGAGACGAAATTGCGTGTTTTGTGCCCATATGTGCGCGACAATGCAAGCCTACTATATTTTAACATAATTTCGTCGTCTAGGTGACGAAATTTGTTGCATTCGTTATAAGGACATTTTGGTCACGACGGGGGGCCTGCGAGTAATACTAGGGGGCCTAAATAGCAAGCTTCGAAAATCTAATAGTAAATATTGGTGAAATGACATTCCTTCTATTATTAGAGATGATATTTTACGTAATAGATTTAAACTAAACATCAAATATTTTTAAAGAGTTAAATATTCATGTTGCACTGCACTCTTCCTTCATGCATGTGGTTTTATTATATCACACTTGATTTTTCTAGTAATAATTTTAATAAGGGAGTTGCGGTAAACTCATATGTTGTTTTCTTGTATTTTGAACAAATCTTCCTAGTTATACTTCTACTTTTTATTTTAATGCATTTACTAGTATGATTTCGAAGTGCCAATATAGTTGGAATATATTTTTGTTATGGATATTTTTACGCTCTAAATCTTTGCTTAAAAAGGGGACATCTTATTATAATTCCATTTTCTTTTAAAAGATGTTAATTCCTCTTATAGCATAATATTTCATTCTGATACATAATGCACTTAGCTATGCCAAAGATTGTTGCACTTGGCTAGGATCACTTACAAACTTAATTATAAAAAATATACATTTTATGAGTTAAATAACAAGACTTTGACCAAAGACTTTTCGTAAAGGATGAAGAAAGTTTTCTTTATAAGTCGAAAAATGTTTGTATTCAAAGTACATATTACCAGAAACCGCGTTATCTTAAATAATTATTGAGTATCCATCACCATACCTCTTTAAATTTGCACGTGAAGAATTGGAACCTTGACAACAAGTCAACAACAAATGATTAATAAATTTAATATCAGCAGTTATGTAGTAGGACAAAATTGAGTCAAAATATTGTACCAAAAAAAAAATTTAGTCAAAAGAAAAATGTACTAGGACAATTGGAACAAGTTTACGCACATGACAAATTGTACAATACGATAAATTTAAAAGAATATTTTGGCTGTGCACGAGTAGTTTAATAAAATAAAACATATATATACTTAGGAGTAGGTAGTAAATATATCCAAATTGCTACATGACACTTGCATTAATTAAGTCCCTTGTTATTGTAGATATATACTTAGGAGCAAATTTTATATGTAGGAAATTGATTTTATTTTATTTTTTAATTTTTGTCATTTTAATAATTCTTTTTTCTTTTCATTCTTGCACATAATTTGTGTTCTTCTTTTCATGGAAATCGAAAAATACTTGTATCAATATCATCCTTGAATCAAGGCCCGCCTATAAGGGTATGACAACCCGAGTGAAAGTCTCTTTGTTTTAGTTTAACAATTTGACTCTTTCTCTGAGTAATGACTAGCTATATCATTTATCTCTTGTACTTGTCTTCAATACATTTGCTTTCTTCAATTTCACATTTACAATTTCAAATTTTTCAATATCCTCGTTGAAGTGCTAATTGTTAGAAATAATATAAAACTATTGATGTGGCCAATCCTAATAGCTTAAGCTTTTGGGATAATCGGTTATTTGACATGGTATCAGAGTCTCTATGGTCAGTAAACAAACATCAAATCCATGGATATTTGAACCCGAGTATCCGGGAAAGAGCGGACTAAATAGTCTAGAGTTTGATCCTCACTCCTCCCTTACTTTCTAATTAAAAAGTGAAATTTAAGCATATGGTAGGTCTGCTTATGCATTATCCACGCTTCAAGTCCAAATAACTCTTGCGTTTATTTCTAACAATGATGGTTGGAATTTCCCTAGATAGGGACTAAAAGAAAGTCAACAAGGTCACAATGGCTTGACTGTAATTTTGTGAGTGTTTCCATTGGTAGATTTGCCTCACGTGGTAATTTAAAGGAACCGTGGGAAATGTTGTTTCCTATTAGTTTCCTCCAAGATTAGTACTACTAGTACTAGTATGTGATTCGATAGTGACACTATTCTTTTTAGTAAATTTTTTTAAGCGGTTATGATAATTTAAAATTTGATTACAAAATAAATAAAGTCCGATAAAAAATAATAGAATTACTTTTATATGAGGAGTTCATTAACTAACGCAATACTTAATTTTTAATATTAAGTTTCTTTATTTGGATAGTTATTATGTGCCCTAAGTGCACATGTTAATATGATCCTATCAAAAAATAGAACTAGTTTTATAGGAGGAGTTCATTAACTACTTAAGCGCAACGGTTAATTTTTAGGTACTCTTTTTAATTTGATTTGATGTAAAATGGTTCAACAAATTCATGAAATTAATTTGACTAGTTTTAATTAGTACTACTTGGCTTAAACAACAGTTAATAATATCCGTTGAGAAAGACCGTCCCTTTATTGGGTACTATAGTCCCTTTTACTAATAATTTTTATTATAAAATTTGTTTGAATATGAAATTAAACACGTTTTGGATGTGAAAACGTGTAGTATAAATTCAAAGACAGACCAAACACAAACTCACTTATCATATCAGGACCAATATCTCTCTCATCTTAATTGTAGAAACATTATTTTCAGTCACTAACTGAGTTCAAGTGCACTTATTAATTAATTTCTCAAAAAAATTAATTAAGATGGCAAGAACTCCTTCATGTGACAAAAGTGGTATGAGGAAAGGGACTTGGACTGCTGAGGAAGATAGGAAATTAATTGCTTATGTAACTAGATATGGTTGTTGGAATTGGCGTCAACTCCCTAAGTTTGCAGGTCTTGCAAGATGTGGTAAGAGTTGTAGATTGAGATGGATGAATTATCTAAGGCCTAATATCAAAAGAGGAAATTTCTCTCAACAAGAAGAAGAATTGATTATCACAATGCATAAAAAGCTTGGCAATAGGTATTTTCACACATCCTACATAGCTTGCTTTTTAATAGGCCACAAATTTGTATAGAAATATTTTTTTCAAAAATAAGTCAAAATTCAAAACGTATTTTAAAATTAGATTAGTCACAGACTATTGGCAAAAAATATATGTCGTCCATACTTATATATATGTTAATAACACAAACTTGAATGAATGTTAAATTTAATATTCATTTTCATTGTTCAACTTATACAGATGGTCAACTATTTCGGCGGAATTACCTGGAAGAACAGATAATGAAGTGAAGAACCATTGGCATCACTACAAGAAATTTGACTTGTACCTACGGATAAAATCCGTCACTAAAGGTCAAAAACCGTAGGTATAGATCCCGCCTGACTTTTACCGACGGCCATTGTACCCGTAAACTATGTACGCCGTTTTGCAACGGATTTTTTGCCGTCTGTCATTGTACATTGGCCGTCGGTAGAACTTTTTGACTTATAGCTACGGTTTTGCCCGTAGGTATAACCTAGAAAGCAGTTTTTAAGAAAATACTTTTACCCACAGTTTTTGCTGTCACTAGAAGTAACAATTATTTTTATAATTTAATTTTTATACTATTATACATTCAAATGAATAGATTATTGAAATTCTTACTATTAAAATATTTAATTGAATAAAAATAAAAACAAATTTAGAACATTTAATAACACAAAATATGAATAACAATTAATCAAAAACACTTAAGTCATTGTCTTAAGATCCACAAATGTTAAACTAACACAAATTTAGAAAATTTAGAATTGATGTATCATGGTACTATTCAACAAGTGAAAAAATAACAAAAACAAGACTTCAACACACTTACACACATTGCCAACAGCTACTCCCATGCACATCACTTTCTTAAGTTGGAATTTGACCATTGCCTTAGTTTCATTATCCTTAGCCTCAAGAGATTCTTGGTGGGAAACAACTGTAGGAATGCAAAGACATGCAAAATATCCAAATCAGCCCAAGCAATAGTTGCAATTTGAAAGAAACAAGTTAAGGCTAACTTTCAGAGAACCCTTGTCACTAAATAAAAGTGAAGCAGGAGAATAGAGAATGAACAAAATACAGTTGGTAATTTAAAATGACTTGATACATATATTGCTAACATAAAACATAAACAAGATATATATGGACAAAATATAAATAACAATTAGCAATCCGAAATACCTAAAAAGGCATGGTGCTTCTTTGCCAATTTCTTCACCAGTTTCTTATTTTTGTTTAGCTTCCTCAAAGCTTCAACATCCATATATTCCAATCCTATTTTCTCTGCCTGAAATTGCATATTAGAATATAAGACATTAACACAACAAAAATATCCTAAGCCCCAGACCCAAAAATCACGACCATCAAAACTAAATGAAAGCTATGAAAAGCATATACAAACACGAAAACTATCAATTGGGTTCATTAAAACTATTGATTGTTTGCTCTTTCTCTTTGTTGACTCAGCATGACCATATCTATCGAGTTTGCAAATGCAAAATTGAGAAAACTTAAAATCCCTCTAATATAATCCTCATTAGTTACAGAGTTGTTTGATATCCAACTCTTGTCCATTTGATAAAACAAACCGAAAAATAAGTGCAAAATCAACCAATAAGGTTTCCTAGCCGGCTATTCATATATTCAACGATGTAATTCATCCAAAATCAACTACAAACTTTCTATAGACAAAACAACAGACAAAATTTGGACAAGTGCTAAATCTATAGACAATGCACTTTTCAAGTTATTCCACAGACATGGTTCACTAGAAATGGAGATGTTAGCTTGTTCTCCAAGTGTCGAATACGATCATACAATGCACTTCCAGATTAAACACTAACACTTCCATATCAAATTTTCACAATAATTCAAAAAAAAAGTGAATCTTTCATCAAAGTTCACCATCAATCAAGAAACTAAATCATAAGGTTTCTAAAACTAACCTGCACATAATCAGATTCTGCCCAAGATGCACATATGTGGGGATTTTGTGTCATGGAGCGTACCCGGTTGACACAACCTTCGTGAGTTACCTTCTGCAACTGTAGGTGTGAATAAAATGTAAATGTCAGTAAGATCAGTAACAGTCAAGAGATGAGAGCTCATATATGAATAGCTCTTTATGCTTAAATTTTTGTAGTGGAACCTAAACAACCTCAACTCCTTAGACACCTTCTATTTTTACTGATTCATTATCTTAAATAAAATGAATACACAAATAACATGTAAAATCCTAGCACTAACAAATCTATATAGTCTGATTCATAATGCAGGAAAAAGATCAGAAGAAGACATGTATACAAAAATATATCATACTGGAAATGAGAATAAAAGTACATCTTTATTTTTTTGCTGAAATAGAAGACTTGCAGCTAGCACCTAAATCTAAGGTTTATTTAGCAACCAAGCCTCTAAAGTTTACTTATTCCAATTCAAGTGGGGCCTATAAATCTGCAGTGTTTTTAGCTTCCTAGAGTAGAAGTATTATCACATGAACTATATCTCACCACTAAAAAACAAGGCAAACATTTATTGTAGCATTAGTTAGTAAATAATAACATCTTTTAATGCTCGCATAATTATAAGTAGTCCTAGAAGAATTGACATCTTAGTATACTGATACGCTTGATATTGCCAAACATAGAAGATTTGACTAATATTTGTCCTTCAAGTCTCTCAACTTTGGTCTCCAATCAAAGACAACAACAAAAATAGGATTATAGTAACAAGTATAGCCAAAGTCATGTGCTCTATAACTGAACATGTACTAAACCTTCTACAAAATCATGTGCTACTTTAAACCTTGTCACAAAATGCTAAACAGATCAAACACAAAGTATAGTAGTGATGCAACTTCATCATGTTTTATTGACAAAGGAACTATTTCTCCCATTCCTCTATATGAGAATGAGAAACTCAGAATGTGTAAGCACTATTAAACATAACAAAATCCCATTGATTATAACATTTTACAAGCAGATACAAGATAAATAAATCTATTAATATCACCTATTTAAGCTTAGGTACAACTTTTGATGGCCTGCCCTCTAGTGCCACCAATGAGACTAAGAAAATAAGAACCGTAATTATATTTTATCACTCAAAATTAGAATATCAAACAAGCAGCATGCAAATAATGATTGATATGAAGTGACACTGCCACTGTGAAAGTATTTGGGTCAAGGGACCAAAAAAAGTGCCTTACCTGATCAATTACAAGCCGCAAAAGTGCACCTGATGTTCCAGGAAGTGTAACCAATTTACTCATATACAAATACCTATAAATTCAAATTAAATGTCAAGAAAGACACTCTAGTGATTGAGCTAAGTATATGCAGGAAGTCTTTTAAACTTGGCACCATAAATATCATACATAAATTAATGATCAAACTTGGCATCAAAAATATCATACATAAGTTAATCATCAAACTTGGCACCAAAGAGAGAAAGGTCATCATTTGAAATGGCAAAATTTACTAGCAAATTCACATCTAAAAATCATATAATATATCTTGATAACCTATAAGCCAAATAAGCAATCAATTCAAATCAAAATCAAATTGTCAAATCATATTTATGTGGATATTGCTTGCACCAACCTTGTCAAGGGTCTCAATGGTAAGCACATAAAGTGGTGGAACAACAATTTTAATCTTCTGTAGTGATGGGTCACCATGGTGAACAACATTCAACTTTCTCCACCTCCGCATGATACTTGCATTAATTAAGAGATCGAACAATTAGTTTAGTTGTTGGAAATGTAAAACAAGAGTATGTAAAACAAGAATTAGTTGCAGTAGGATAGCATTGCTAAGCATAATTAGTAACACCTTCAAGCTAAGAATTCCAAATTAATAATATTATTTCTTAGCATAATGTAATCAAACAGTTACTGTAGAAGTCATCATTGAGTCACCATACAAAGTCACCACTGCTCACCATGCCACTGATTGCCACTGATTGAGTCATCTATCATGAACTTAAAATGGCTTCCCTTGCTCACCATGGACAAAATGAATCTAGAATCAACCACACAATTTTACAAATCAGACATAGATAAATTCATGCTTCACATTCAAAAAATCAAATAATTCATGCATGAGACTCTATCTATAATTTAAGTTATCTAATTACATTCTGTAATTGAAATCCCTAATCTAAACAAATTAATTGAACAAAATTGATTATAACCTAATCTAAATGCCATAATATAGTTTAAGGGAAATAGAGAAATCAATCAAAAACTCATTGAATTTGTTTGAGCAAATCAAAAGTCCAGAGATTCAAAAATTAAGAATCCAAAATCCGTGAACCAAAAAGCAGAGTAAACGCAAATCAAGATGAAAGACGTTGTTCATAAATTGATTAGATCTGAGCAAAAACGTGAATCTTAAATTACGATCTTAAACGACAAGCTTGACAAAGAGATAAGAGTCTAGACAAACCTAAACTGGAAGAATGAAATGCGGCGGCGCCGATGGCTCCGAGGCGGCGCCTAGGGTTTCACGATTGTGAGAGTGTGAACGATGAATCTTCAGTGCGATTGAACAATGAGCTATTGTGATTTGTGAAAGATGAACAACGAGCGATTTTGAGAATGAGAGTGAAATCGAAGAAGAAGGGAACGAGTGAAGGAATGAGTGATATTGATAAGTTACTAATAAACAAATTAAAATTAAATAAAAAATGTAAAAGTCTACTTTTAGTGACAGATATGGCCGTCCGTAGGTAAAACTGTAAAAAGTGGCGGTGGGTATAGGTCACTTTTCTTGTAGTGCATACTTCCCTCAAGAAGAGAGTTCAAACCAACACAATCACAAAAATTGAAGAAACCAAAGCTACCAAATCTAGAGATATTGCCATTTTCCAAGTTACTACTCCAACAAGTTCCCAAGACACTAATGACAGATTATCCCCATTTTCATCATCAAGTGAATTCTCTTCCACAACATATTCAGACCAAAGTTCCAATCATGATTTGGATGATTTTGGTTTTCTAGATGCATTTATAGAATCTATGGATCAAAGTTTTTGGCTGGATGACCTTTCCACAATTGTGCAAGACAATACTAGTTGTGCTTTACAAAATCAAGATACTACTATTTTAGTCTCTCCTAATCATTCGTCTAATGAAAGCTTGGGATTGGATAATGACATTGCCAGCTTTCTACAAAGAGATAACAGTTGATAGTTTTTGGACACATCCATATGAAGCTGACATGTCCCACGTTCTAAACCACAATCATTGGCCTTTCTAAGAATTTTAATTGAGTGTTGTTAGTAATTTAAAATTTAGGTGGATGTAAAACTATTTAGAGATATATTAATATCCAATAAGTTTGTGTTAATTAGAAAGATACTTGGTACCTTTCTAACTAATACACAATTATTGTAGATGTTCAGTTTGTGTCCGGTTTATGATAAATACTTCTTTCCTCTAACATATTTAGTTGAGGGGTTTATGAGTATCTTTTGAGAGTTTGGAGGAAGCTTAAGGAAGAATGTTAGGGGAAAAGGAAAACGGAAAAATAGTGAGAAATTTACACTATTTTTAAGAGAATATTTTGTAGAAAATAATAAATTAATGTTTAAGATTAAGTAATAGATTAGATTTTTTAGAGAATATTTTGTAGAAAATAATAAATTAATGTTTAAGATTAAGTAATAGATTAGATTTTTTACCCTTACATACGCATTCGACAATCTGAACATATAACATTAACTAGTATGTTAACCCGTGCCGTGCACGGGATTATTTTTTTTATTAATATTATTTATATGTTTATTTTGATATATTATTTGATTATTTTGGTTTAATTTTTAAGGAAAATTGAGATAAGTTTTGTATGATATAGATTTAACGATAGTACAGAATAAAGCGAGATTAAGAGTATTACTTTGCTTCCCATTTTACATTATTATGAGATAGATTCTTTATCTCGTCTTCATCCCCGAAACTATATAGTAATCCTATAAATATAAAATTATTATAAATTTCATTATCAAATGAAAATATGCTCTGATTATAGAAAATTTACATTATGTTCATTGTGAAACACGAGATAATTTCTATTTTTTTCAATAATATTTATTTTCGTATGTTATTTTTTCTTTTGAAAGTTGTCTATGTCTTTTTTCATTTTATATTATTTAGAAGGTTGTCTACGTTTTTTCAATTGTCTGTGAGATTGATTTCTTTTAATTTATTTGAGCATTGATTTCTCTCTCTCTATCCCTCTCTCTCTCTCATCTCCGTCGCAGGACTCTATAAGGGCTCCATCAATAATAAAATAATTGCTAATTCTATATTGTTTTTTAATGAATATCAATAAAATTTCGTGCTAAGTTATCACTGTATTCTACATACACTTTTCATCATTGGGATCACTTCTCATCGTGCTAAATAAAATTTTGAATAAATAATTCCCGTGATAAAATATGAAATATGAAAATATGGATAACCCCCGTAGTCGGAGTTCAAATTTTAATTAGTCAATCTGTATTTTTAAAAGTCGAGAGGAGAGTACTTCCAGTTTTTCATTCTACACCATTGAGATATTTTTTTCCCCCATCTCTCTCTCTCTCTCTATTTCTATCTCTCTCCCGTCTCCATTACACGACTCTATAGGGGATTCATCAACAAAAAATAGTTAATTCTATATTATTTTTTTAATGAATATCAATTAAATTTTTGTGCTTAGTTCTAACTATGATCTACATACACTTTTCCATCATGAGAATCACGTTTCTTCATGCTAGATAACATTTTGAATAAGTTTCCCCATGATAAAATATGAAATATTAAAATAAGGATAGCTCCTACAGTTGGAATTCAAATTTTAATTCGTCAATGTGTATTTTTAATAGTGTGGTAAAATGTACTCACCGTGCCTCATTCTCCAACACTAATAGATTTCTCTCTCTCTCTCTCTCTCTCTCTCTCTCTCTCCCACTCTCCCTCTCTCTATCTATCTCTCTCAAAATCTTCTATTTTATTTTTGTCTCTAATGAACGTAATTTTTTTCAAAATAAAATAAAATGTTTTTATGTAAAAAAAAAATATAAGTATACAGATATGTCATAAGTTATTTTTTGGGTTTAAGACTTCAAGTGATCTTCTCCAAGAAAAAAAATAGTGTACTTTCTTATTTCAATTTGTTTCATAGTAATCTAAATATAATTTCCATAGATTTCATCAGCCATATGTAATCGAATGAAAGTGCGATAGACACGTAATATGGAAAACCCCCTTAGTCAAAATTCAAATTTTATTTAGTCAATGTGTATTTTTAATAGTGGGGTGGGAAATGTTACCAGTTTCCAATTATATTATACCACTGAAAGATTCTCTCTCTCGTCTCCGTCGCAATACTCTATAGGAGCTCCATCAACAATAAAATAGTTTCTACTTCTAGTTTTTTTTTAATGAATATCAATAAAATTCTCGTGTTAAGTTATCACTATCTTCTACACACACTTTTCATCATGGAGGATCACTTTTTATCGTGCTAAATAAATATTTTAATAAATCATCCCGGTGATAAAATGTTAAATATGAAAATATGGATAACTTCTGCAGTCGGAATTCAAAATTTAATTAGTCAATGTGTATTTTTAATAGTCGGGTGGAAAGTGCTCACCGTTTTCTATTCTACACCACGAAGAGATTTCTCTCTCTCTCTCTCTCTCTCTATCCCTCTCCCGTCTCCATTATATGATTCTATAGAGACTTCATCAACAAAAAAATAGTTGTTAATTCTATATTTTTTTTTAATAAATCAATTAAATTTTCGTGTTTAGTTCTCACTATAATCTACTTACACTTTTCATCATGAGGATCACGTTTCTTCGTGCTAGATAAAATTTTGAATAATTTTTCCCTACGATAAAATATGAATTTGAAAATAAGAATAATTCTTGCAGTTGAAATTCAAATTTTAATTCGTCAACGTGATCTTATCGATGAAAAAAATAGTGTACTTTCTTATTTTATTTTGTTTCAAAGTAATTTAATTATAACTGTTCCTTCATTTTACAAAATTAAAATATTAAAAATGTACCAAGATAGTGTCGCACAAGTGGTAGATACTTGAACCCCTTAACTATTTGTTCTTAAAATCGATCCTGACCGTTGCATATGGAGAATAATTTCTTAGGAGAGGTCAATCCCTTAAATAAATCTCAGTTAAATCGAGGGGATTAGTCTCTGCAGTTGCGCACGGAATGATACCTTTGTTTTAAAAATAAAAAATGTGTATATGTAAATATATAAATATAATATTTTAGAGATTCTATAAAAAATATAATATTTCTGAGAGTTTCTAAAAAAAAGAGTTTCTAAAAAAAAGATAGTATATAATATTTGAGAGAGTTTTCACAAAAATAAAATAAAATTGAGAGTTTAAAAAAAATAAAATATTTGAAAACGTTTATACAAAAAGAAAACAAAAAAATATAATATTTGAAAGAGTTTTTAAACAAAAAAATTATTATAAAAATTCAATTATTGTTGTCAATGATATTCAAACAACATACATTTGTTAGTAATTATAAGGTTATTTTCTCTACAAAAAGAAAGGTAGTTTTCCTTAAAATATTGTAAAAATTCAATTATTGTTGCTAGTGGGATTCGAACAACATACCTTAAGCTAAAAACTTTGAATGACACCTAAGCAAGAGAAACTCTAGTTGAATGCCACATAAGCAATTACTACTGAGAATGCACGAGAAAGCTCCGTGGGAATCTCGTAATGTATATAATAGAGATTTCTACTCCTGCCATGTAGCCTCACGAAAGTGGTGAGTGCACTTCACATGCCTTCACCACCCTCTAATCCCGAGCGGCTTTGAGCAACTGTTGGGTAGTGTGACACCAAAGCTCTGCTTTTGGTTTGAACCTATGAAGCACAAACACCGACACGGATACCAGACACGACACGGCGACATCGATAATAATTTGAAAAAATGACATAATTCAATGTAATAATATATAAGTGTCGGTGTCGGACACGGACACAGACACATTTCGAACATGAAGACGTCTAATCCGAGAAGTATCCGTACTTCATAGGTTTGCACTATCTCAACATTAGTTCTCTTCGGGGTCAGCCCAACACATTAATTAGAAGGTCTAAGGTGAATTTAAGAATAAGCTCTTTAAAGTTCATAAAAGTATTTTAGTAAAATGACTAAATTTTAATTTAAATGTTATTTTCCATATGTTTTAAAATACAAAATTATTTGTTAAATTAATATAATCGATTTTATTTCTTATTTCTTGTTCAGTGAATATTATAGATAAAATTATTAATTTAATTTTAAAAATAGTGGAACATGACGCCTTATTTTACCAATAAAAAAAAATATGAGGCCTTTTTATTAAGTAAGTTTTTAAATATTTTTTATTCACTAAAAAAAATGATTTGAAGTGACACTCAAAAATCGTCACTAAATATCAATAGTTCGTAGGTATATGTCTGTAGTTCATACCATTTACTCAAAGTATGGTACAAAATGTGACAATGCAAACCCAATTTAGTTCACTACCTTTTTTTTTATAGAAAAATGCACTTATAGCATATCATTAATCAATAGATGTTCAATACAATAAGGTATGTCAACCATAATCTGGGGACTAGCTGTATATGAGGCCGCCTTAGCTAATCTATGAGCCACCTCATTTGCTTGTCGCCTAATAAACTCCACACTAGAGTTATTATAAAAAGAAGAAAAGAGTCTTCTACAATGCGAAATAATATCTCCCAGCTCAGTATCATCACTTTTGTTGGAATGAAATATATCCACCACAACCTTTGAATCGAGTTCAAAATCAACAGGTCCCAAATTCAACTCATGCACCCAATTAAGAGCGGGAAGTAGACCGAGAGTTTCGTCAATCTTCACATCACACAACGGAGTGAATTGTTCATATTTTCCTAATACATATGCATCAGACTCATCTCTAATACAAATGCCGATACCAACTCTATTATGTAACAATGAAAAAGACGCATCAACATTGCATTTTACCTGCCCTCTCGCCGGGTTTTTCCACTTGTGTTCCTGCACTCTTGGCTGGACTGAAGGACTATGTCTAGAAGCATGCACAGTACGCCAATCCTGTAGCATGTTATTTGCACGCGTAAAGACAAAATTTTGTGCACCTGTAACATTATTCCTAATAATATTATTTCTCTGTTTCCATGTACTCCAAATGACACACATGCCAAAAGAGAAGAATCAAATGCATTGAGCTGCTCCAACAAATGAAAAACCAGTTCACCTGCATCATAAATATTTTTTGCATTGCATAAGTTATTAAGGAATTAAAATTGCACATGCTCCATATATTCATGCTATTAGTTCACTACCTTGGATGTTCAATTTTTGTTGGCAAACCCAAGGTTAATTATTCATTTCCATGCAATATGTTGATAACAAATTAAAAATTAAGCTTTCTATTTGGAAAATGTTTGCTCAACTCGCATTACTAGAAAAGTCTTAAATACCGATGGACAAAATCTGTCTCTAAAATACAAAAATTCTGTCACTAAGCATGTTAGAGACGAATTTGATGCCATCAGTAATTTTCTCGTCTCTGAACTATTAGAGACGGACAAAATCTATCTCTAAAATGAAAATATTTGTCTCTAAAATAAATATATCTGTCTCTAACTGCTTTTTCTGTCTCTAATTCCATCTCTATTAGAGAAGAAATAAATTCCGTCTCTAAATTTCGTCGGTATTTCAACTTTTTCTAGTAGTGTCGATTTGATAACAATTGGTTCGGTTTGAAACTCAACTTAAATTTGACACTGACTCTTTTTTTAGTTCAAATTCGGCTCATTTAGAATTCACGAGCAATTCGATTCAGCTCGGGTTCAATTTATTTTCAAATCAAAACTCAAGAATTCGATATGAAAGTTTTTCTATTTATTTTCCATTTTTTATATACACTTCGATGTAAGACGTACTATTTATTTTTCAAATCCGTAAAAACTATATGTTATTGTGCATAACGTTGTTTATCAATTTTAATGTTATTCATTTTCATCCTATTATAAGTGTTATTTAAAAATATATTTTGAGGTGTTATATGTATAATCGAATTAGCGCGTGAACAAAAAGAGTCGTACTATATGTATCTCAAGTTTAGCTCGTTTAATTAACAAACTTAATTTTTAATTCAAGTTTGACTCATTTAATTCATGAACTAAATTCAACGAATTAATTGTCCAATCGATTCTTAAATTTTATTCGAATTATTTCGATTCATTGTCAGTTTTTTTGGGTTAATATTTTACACTTCCACAATCCTAGAGAAGGAAATGCTTGTGCCAGTAAGTTAGCCAGGGCACTCTACCTTTAAAATCAGTTGGGACTCCTTGTCTAACTTCATGAAAGAGAAGTTTTTTTTAAAGCATAGATTAATAGTTTAATACTAAACATCTGACACTTGACACTTAAAAAGGTACCCACTACTAGAAAAACAGCGTTTAGCCACCGAATTAGCTACCGATTTTGATGAAAATCGGTCGCTAAATGCGTTAGCGACCGAAATGGCAACCGATGAAAATCAGTAGCAAATACATTGGTCGCTGATCTGTTGTGACCAAATTAGCAACCGATTTGCTAGAGACCAAATGAGCAACCGAATTTAGAGACCGAAATAGCGACTAACTTAGCGACTGAATTAGCAACCAATTTAGAAACTGACTTTGCGACACATATTTCGACGCTATAGCGACTAATTTTGTGACATCGTATGTTGAATTCAATCTCTATTTCGGTCTCTATTAACGACTGATTTAGTGACCAATTTTAGCAACCAAATTTGTTTAATTTGTAAATAAATCAGTCGCTAATTCGGTCACTAATTTCAATTTTTTTAATAAAAAAAATTGTAGCCATATATATATATATATACATACATAACAAAACACATTAATATATTAAATTCTAATTACAAAAGCTTCGTTTAATCAAAGATTTTATAAATATAAATTACAATAAAAACAGAGTAAATCAGGAATTACACAATTGGTAACATAGTAATGGTCAATACATACTGACAGTGTAAGAGCAACAACCAGTCTTATTAAATAGAATTGTTTTCTTTACTCCAACTAAGCAACATCTAGTCTTATTAGATGGTGTAACACTGTAAAGCTTTATCCTTATCTCCATTTTAATGATTCATCTTCAACTCCAAAAATCACATCCTTTTGAAAAGATCACCCTCCTAAAACATGATGTGTCTGCCATACTCCAAAGAGCCTAGAATTAGAGCATGAGATAAAACACTTAAAATTAAAACATTCATAATTAATACACAACTTTAAAAATATGAAACATCTAAAATACCTTATTTGAGTTTGAAAATAACTTAATCCTGGTGTGTAGTTTCTTCAGGTTGACAGTTTAGACTACCATCCAACACAAAAATCATTACTTGCTGGTTATACATATTAGCGCTTTAAAATTACGAAACAAAAAGACACAATGGTAATAATATTAAATTAAAGGGAAATAAGATTTAGCATTGTTTAACCTTTGGCACTCTGGTTTCACAAACACTAAATATGTTCAAGCAATGTAAGAAAACCCCTCTTAACATAGAATGAACACATTTTATACGTAATGGTCTCTATGAAACTGACATAACACTAACCTAATAATATAAGAAGCATGAAACTCAAAATTGACATATTTGATAATACATATGAATTTGCACGAATAAAACCAGAAGCAAAAGATGATTCATAAATAATAGTCCTTACCTTCTTCATTCGAATAACAGCTCCAAGTTCACCTTTAATCACAATATATGTAGCGCCACCAATATATAATCCAGTTGGAGCAAGCGTTCCAAGCTCAGCAATCCTCACAATTTCACCTTTGAAGAGCTGGTCTTTTTAGATGCGAGAAGCATAGATTGGTCAAGTGAGTATGATACTATTGGCTTTGGTTCACAATCTTCACAAAACCATATAACATCCTCAGTAAAAATCACAGGTCCATCTAAACAGTACCTTAAATAAAAAAGAACATGAAATTGCAACTTTATAAAATGAAAACTTACTATTTAATAAAACATTGGGAGAAAAAATCATATTCAAATTGAAGTCAACAATGACTCACTCTTTAGCTCTTGCAACTGAATCCTGCAAAGGTAATTGAATTTCACACTGAATTCGACACCAAAATTGCAAGAATGAGATAAAAGTATAACAATAACCTCAGTAGCTTCAAATTCTTTGATTTGTAGATAAATAAAAGAAAACTAAAAAGAGCAACTCAATTCTCCCATTAAGTTAACAGACTACCTTCTTAAACATAAATTTAACCACTAATCTAATGCTCTCCCAATATCAATAGCTCTCTTCATTACATAAACTATTTAATAAAATCAACCATTTAATTAGTGATAATATAATAAATAACATACTGTGATAATATAATAAATAACATACTACTATTAGTGTTCATGTGTCACTTTCACAACAGCATATGGCATGGTTCCATTGTAACATTTTAAGTTTAATAAGCCCGGAAGACCATCCCTAACATTGTAACATTGTAACCTTAAAACAATAATGTATAGATATATTAAAATCTGCTTTACAAGAAACCAATCAAGCATACAAAGTTTCTTGCATATTTTCAAATTTTAATCTAACTATATACAGTTCCAAAACCATTAGCATCTGCATCTATGTTACCAGCTGTTTTACGCAAAATAACGAAGAAAAAAAATACAAAAGTTAAGTACATATGTATGCAGAGGCAGGAGTCCATAAAACAACAAAATTACCTTCGAAACAAAATCAGCCTCGGCCCAATGTATCCCACCATTCCTTCCTCTCCCACTGTCGGCACAGCCATCGACGTGTAGGCTGACCCTAGTCCATCTCCTTATCTCCAAAATCGCATCCACCACTGTATAACACGGCGCTAGCCTTCATCCATGTAACATTATGCAATATTTTTCTATGCATTATAACATTAATTAATGAATAGGATCTACCTAGTTAATTAGTTGAAGGCACATATATAGTCCAAAAACAGGAATAATATGATTGTGATATAAACCAATTGAAAACTAGTATTAATGTAGGATTAGAAAAATATTCACAACCACTTTGCAGCATCAAAAGCAATGTTGTTTCATCTAAATCCATCCCTACAAGTTTCAGCTGAACCTTAATTCCCAATAATGGCCTTTGCAGCACCAAAATCAATGGTGTTCTTTATTTTATTACTATTAAGCTTGATTATTCCATATAAATCCTCATTGACTTTTAATTTCACTAGTTTCGATCCTAATCATGACAGAAGCATAATCTTACTTACAATAAATCAATAGGGTAAGTTCATGAATGAAAGTATTAGTAGAGCCTCATATTACCAACCTATCTACCTTTGGAATAAAATTACACAAACAATCTTCCAAATTTCACATCACATTTCACTTTTACTACTATAAATTCACTACATTCTAACCAAAACCTAGGTATTTATCTCATGGATACCGAGCAAAACATCAACCGCAAAAGTAAAACTACCTTCACAAAACCTAATCACCTTAAAATTGGTGAAGAGATGGAATTCAAATAATAATGAAAAATCACAAGTAACTGTTTAGAATCGAAAACTCTTACCACCACCACCACCACCATGGATAGGTTAGTGAAGCAAAGTTCAAGGAAGTGGAGTTTCACTTTAAGAAGAACTGAAACAGATAACTAAACACACAAAGACAATTTAGTTAATAATTGAAACGAGACACACCTAATAACATAAATCAAGAAAGACAATCATTGCAATTTCATAGAATTAAAGGCAAGAACATAGACTGCAAAATTTTAGAATCTTCAATGAACAGGCAACCACAAAATACCAGTGGCAGAGTATTAATAAATCATAAACAAGGTCTAATAATTATAATAATGATCCAAAAAAAAAAATAGCAACAGAAATTGAAATCTCAAAACAAATAAATAAAAGTTAAGGTCTAAAGATTACATACATATGAATGAGTAGTCTCCTTTGCAGCAAAGGGAAGTGTTTGATTTTTCAAGTTTCATTGAAGGAGTTCAATTTCTGGGCAGTGGGGTGTTTAATTTTCTGAGTTTGTAGTGAAGGGATTCGATTTTGAGCGGTGAAGGCGTTGGGTTCTGAGTTTGCAGTGACTAGGGAAGGAATAAGTAAAAATAGTTCATTGATCCCTAAACCTAAACGTTGAAATCATAAACATTAGATACAAAAACACAAATTGAATCGCTTCATATTTAGAGCATTACCTCAACTTGAATCTATTGAATCTTCACAACATGCAATTTTGAACAAATTTCAGTTGTGAACGATTCCGATTGCGTTGTAATGACGAACAATGAACCGCGACTTCGAACGATTTGTCAGTGAGATTTGAGGAACGATTGATTGAAAGCTTTGGGGAACGATCGAGAGAAATTTGAGAGTGAGAGTAATCTGAGCGTGAGTTAAAAAGCTCAGTGTTATTCCTGTTTTTGATTTTTAATTTTTGATAATAATAATAATAATAATAATAATACTAATAATAATAATAATAATAATAATAATAATAATAATAATAGTAATAGTTAATGATAACAACAAAATATATAAAATAATTCAACAAACTATAAAGAACTCAACTAAAGTTTAGTAAAGAAAAATAGTAATAATATTTGATTACTTTTTTTTGGTGATTTGTACAAAAAAAAAACACTAACATTTGCGTGGAATTTTTTATCGCTATTTATCGGTCTTCAATTCGGTCTCTATAGTGACTGATTTAACGGTCGAAATGTTTTGGAATTGACCTTAAAATATCAGTCTCTAATTCGGTCTCTATAGCAACTAGAATATTGGTTGCTAATTATTAGTCTCTAATTCGGTCTCTATAATTATGTAGCAACCGATATAGCGACCAATTTTTTTTAAGTTTATGTTCAAAATATCGGTTTCTAAATCGGTCTCTATAGTAACCAAAAATTTTCAGTCTCTAAATCGGTTGCTAAAAGCAAGTTTTCTAGTAGTGGTACTATGAGTAATTTGATAATAAAAAAAATACAACTATCTTGTCTTGTCTTGTCTTGGTATAATAGCTTTGCATGAAATTTTATGCCAAATTTGGTTTTCAAACAAATAGTTGGAATTTCTGTAAAATATATTTTCTGATGACCAAAAGAAAGTCAACAAGGTCACAATGGCTTGACTGTAATTTCAAATGTGTTTCCATTGATAGATTTGCCTCACGTGGTAATTTAAATGTTTCATCTTAGCTTCCAGGAAGATTAGTAGTGTGTGATAGATAGTGACACTATTCTTTAATTACTCTTTTTAACAAACACACAAAATTAATTTGACTAGCTTTAATTAGTACTACTAGGTATAAATAAAGGGCCAATTCTAGCATGGGAAAGGATGATAGGTCTCCCATGGTGGGAGACCAATTTTCACCTTTAGATTATAAAGGTCTACAATAGACTACAATATAATTTCCACACTGTATTTTTTTCTCTTTCATCAAAATCATATTTTAATTTATATATTAGTATTAAACTAATTTTATATGCTAAAATTTAATTTTAATGTATTTCTCGTCAAAGTGTACATGAACAATAACAAATGTGGAATTATAGTTTATTTTAAATTTAAGATCCATGTTTAAATTTATTTTTATTTCAATGTAATAGTATATTTTTCACATCAAAATGTATATGTACATTTTTAATTTAAAATAAAATTTATCCCAAATTAATATTTAAGATACTTAAACTTACACTTAATAATAAAATATATTCGGCAAAATTATTTAATTTTTTTAATAAACACATAATAAAAAATAAGATAATTTTAATTATACTTGCAAAAAAAATAATCTCAACTACACATATATTAATTTAATCCATAATAATAATGTTAAGTACTGGACGAAGCAAGTTACTCGGTAATGTAATATATGCATATGAAACATATTGTGTGGACGAAGGAAGTTACTGGGTATATGGTTTGTATTCTTGATTAAAAAATGGTTTGTATTCTTTTTTGTTTTTACGGGTAGATTGTTTCTATTATTCTAAAGGTAAAAGTGGATTTTAATTAAAATAATAAAGAAAAAAATAATAAGCTAGCTATAAACTCATAAGCTATTTGAAAAAACGTCTCAAAAATAAATTATAAGTCAGTAAAATAAGCTACAAGCTCTTTCAAAAAAGACTGATAACAAACATGTCTTTTAGCTTATAAGCTATAAGCTAGCTTTTTTGCCTTGCCAAATAGACTTTTGGCAGATGACTGATTGTTGATAGCTTATAGCTGATAAATTAATTGAAGTGTTTGGTAAATTTAACGGTTCAACTATCTAATAAATTTAAAATGACATAAAAAGACAATTTTAATTAACAATAAAATATATCCTTTATATATTATTTTTTAAGGACTTTTATAGATTATTATTAAATTAATTTTTATTCTCTGAAACTTTTAATTTTATAATATATATAACAATAAAAATATGATAGTTCATTTTTTTTTTCACTTTTAAAATATGAATTAGTGCACAATTAAACATAACAATAAACACATGATACTTCAATTTTTTTCACTTTTATATTAAATTAAATTAAATCATGTTCTTAATTTTCCATATCTTTATAAAAATAAAAATTGGTGGATGGTGTAATGCCTAAAAAAAGTAACAATATATGCCTATTGTGTTGACGTATAAAAAATAAAACGAAAAGGAAAAGAACTTATATGTTGGAACATATATACCTACTGTGTTCTCGTAAAAAGAAATTAACCATATATATTTGGCCTAAATAAAGTATTTAACAATGCCTGCTGAGAAAGACCCTTATTTGGTATAGTCCCTTTTACTATTGATTTTTACTATAAAATTTGTTTGACTATGAAATTAAACACGTTTTGGAATTGAAAGCATGTACTATAAATTCAAAGACAGACCAGACATAGAAACACAATCACTCACACACTCACTCATTGAGTTCTCAAAACTAATCTAGTTAATTATTTCTCAAAAAAATTAATTAAGATGGCTAGAACTCCTTTATGTGACAAAAGTGGAATGAGGAAAGGAACTTGGACTGCTGAGGAAGATAGGAAATTAATAGCTTATGTAACTATATATGGTTGTTGGAATTGGCGACAACTACCTAAGTTTGCAGGTCTTGCAAGATGTGGGAAGAGTTGTAGATTAAGGTGGATGAATTATCTAAGGCCTAATATCAAAAGAGGGAATTTCACTCAACAAGAAGAAGACTTGATTATTAAGATGCATAAAAAGCTTGGCAATAGATGGTCAACCATTGCGGCGGATTTACCTGGAAGAACAGATAACGAAGTGAAGAACCATTGGCATACTTCCCTAAAAAAGAGAGTTCAAAACAACACATCAATCACAAATGAAGAAATGAAATCAAAACACATTGAATCCACACAAGAAAGGGATATTTTCTTTTGTCAAGTTACTACTCCAACTAGTTCCCAAGACACCAATGGTCCATTGTCTCCAATTTCATCATCTAGTGAATTCTCTTCCACAACATATTCAGATCATAGTTCCACTCATGATTTGGATGATTTTGGTTTTCTTGATGCATTTTTGGAAACTATGGATCAAAGTTTTTGGTTGGATGATGACCTTTCCGAAGTAGTGCAAGACAACACTAATGATGTTTTTTTAGTGTTTCCCAATGAAAGTAACTTGGTTTTGGATAATGACTTTGCCAGCTTTTTAGATGACAGTTTTTGGACACAACCATGAAGCTGACATGTCCCACGTTCTATACAATACAACAATCATTGGGCTTTCCCAAAACTTTTATTGTAGTTAATTAATAAATGTTTTTGAGATGTGTAATATCCATGCAATTTTATTGACCAACTTTTACTTATAATTAGAAGTGTGTATTAATTAGGAAGGTAGTAGAAAGGAAAAAAAAGATTGTTACATTAGAATCTAAAACTGCATGCATACTATACAGATTGAGTATTGGTCGATTTTGGGCCAAAAACAAAGGCAAGCAAGACATCCAAAAACACTTCAACAAAAATAGGCATTTGCAGTGGCTAAATAAATAGAAAAGTAAATATTTTATAGCAATTTACGTGTGTCTGAATCAGCTGCAAAGAGCAATTTTTAAAAAAAAAGTCATTTGTGTGGGCTTTATTTTCCGCAAAATGTACTGCAAATTTTCTAGTATTTGCATGGGCGTTTTTCCGCCGCAAATGGTGCTGCAAAAAATTGTTGACATTTGAATTGTGTGAATTTTTTTCCGCCGCAAATGTACAAAAGCTACTGCAAATTTACAATTTCCTCCACAAATGTAAAATAGCCGCCACAAATTCTACTAAAAATAAATATATTGGATGCACCCTTTAATTTGTGTACGTATTGTCTGCCGCAAATTTGCATGGGCTTTGAGTTTGCCGCAAATGCTTGTTGCAAATGCAAGGAATTCTTGTAGTGAAGGTACTCATCAACGGTGCAATTATCTAAACTTGTGGCTCTCGTAGGACGAGCACATGCACGAGTAAAATCTTGATTATTATCGCACTGGAGATTGTGGACTGAAGCCACGAAAGGAATCGTTCATCTTGTCATTGCCATAGATGATATACAAGATTTTTAACAATGCAAGTGTGAGGATCAATGATGAACTGAGGAAGAGGTTCAGAGTATTAAAAAAACTTTGAAGATTGTGAGTGTTAACAACTGGTTCGATTTGGTGACACCAAATAAGGCAATTTTTTCTCAAATTATTTTCATAAATTTTCAACTGAAAAGTGACTAACTCTGATGGAGAAGAATTGAGTGGAATGAGGTTAGTTATATAGGTAGTGGAGTAGGAAACGCTAAGGTGGCAATTAGCAAGTGCAACTGCAAAGTGTGCTACATAGCCGGACCTCTATTTTTTTGGGGACTCATTAAAAACTTATATGGTGTAGATCTCTAAAAAAATTGATTAAAAAAAAATTAAAGAACCTAATATTTTTTATAATTTGTCTTTGTTAAAAAATAATTTGAAGGACCCAACTAAAGTGGCTAGGTTTTAGGGAAAAACATAAAGTGAACAAAAAAAAAATACAATATCAAGACTTGTTTTATGAGTTCTTACAAAAGCTAGAGGTGGGGTTTTATTTTTACTTAACTAAAAAGTATTTCTTGTTAATGATTAGAATATAAATATTATGTATGTTAGTTACAAAAATGACAATTTTTAATATTATAAATTGTATTTACAATTTACTGAATAAGAATTATTCATCTTAAATTTTTTACATCTTTTTTTATTTAGGGGTCTATTATTAACAATCAGAGCCAGACCTCCAAATAGTCGGCAAGGGAAAACAGTGGTGGTGGTGGTGGTAAAATGTTTTGCGATGAATCTGTCATGATTAGAACCTAGGCTAGCTCTAGCTATGATACCATAATAAGAACAAGGAAGAAGAAAGAGAAAATCATTCTTCGTGAAAATTTGTGTTGAAGGTACTAGCTAAACCAATATTTTCTTACACATGATTTTTGAATCCAACAAATTTTTATATTGTAAACCTTAAAGATAAACCAAAATATTCATCATCCTTAAATCACAACCCAAAAATTCACAAACTTTTAAGATAAAATGACTCATTTTATTCTTTTTTTTTCTCTTTCTTTTGAATCTCTCATATCACATCCATTAAAACATGTTTTGGTGGTGGACAGTGATTTCATACAATTGGAAGAAATTTGATTGTGTTTCAGGTTTGATTGCTGTTGTTTTTGTTATTTGGATTTCGTAAAAGTAAGCTTCATATCCAAACGTGAAATTATCAACTACTTTACAATTAAAAACCCAAAAATACAATTCAATTTCTTCCAATTATCATATGAAATCACCATTCACCACCGAAATATGTTTTAATGGATATGATTTGAGAGATTCAAAAAGAAAAATATGAATAAAAATGAGTCATTTTATTTTTAAAGTTTGTAAAATTTGTTTTGAGATTTGTGGATGATGAATATTTTGGTTTAGGTTCAAAGGTCTACAATATAAATTTTAATGGAATTCAAATTTTGCAATATAAAAATTTATTTGATTCAAAATCATGTCAGAAAATATCATTTTAGTACCCTTCAACACATATTTATGGGTTTAGAGAAATATGAGTCAATCTATGGGTTTAGAGAAACAAAATGGGTTTACGAGTCAATTTATGGGTTTAGTTCAATTTCATTTCATTTTTTATGGGTTTGGTCCCTCTGCAATTTCATACTAATGGGTTTATGAATCAATTTATGGGTTTAGTTCAATTTCATTTTTTATAGATTTGGTCCCGCCGCAATTTTATTTTTGGATTTGGTCCCTCTAACTAGATGACTAAGCATCATTTTTGACACGTCATCGTTGCTTGCCACGTCATCCTCAATTTGTCACATATGTGCTTTTTTTTAACAGACTTTGATATCAGGGACCAAAATTAAAAGGATTTGTACATTCAGGAATTACTTTAAAAGAAAAAAAGATATGGACTAAAACAAAAAACTCCCGAACTTACAGGGATGAATATTTGAATATTAAAGCCTAAATCACGAATCATCATTTTATTTTATTTAAATGACACAACTTTTTTATTTTCTTAAAAAATAATGTAACATATTTTCACTACTTATTTAAATGACAGGAATTTATATAGTATTTTTAGTAGTTATTTAGTAGTTAGTTTAGGAATTTGAAGACTAGAAACAAGCAAAGAAGACAAGAATACAAAAAAAAAATAGTAAAAAGAGAGCAAAAAATGGATTTGCACAGGATACGCGCTCCATCGTGGCCACGATGACTCCCATCGTGCCACGATGAGAATAGTCTTAGCACCTAAGAGCATCAACAATGGGAGAACTTAACATAAGTTGCTTAAGTTGTTTTTTGTGGACCCAAGTTGCCACATAGGACATAAGTAATTCATATACAATTTTACTCCAATGGTAATTTTAACAAGCAACTCATATTTGGGTTCCACCAATTTATATTTTATTATTTTCATTTGATTTAGATTTATATATATTTTTATTATCTTATTAAATTGAATTTGATCAACTCAACCGTTTGACACCAATTTTTAATATAAAAAAATTAAAAAATCATCACCACTTGAGTCTTGAACACAGATCCACCCATCCACTTCCACTAACTCTTTCATTTTCTTTGTTTCTAGAACCCTCTTCTCCAAACACTTCTTCCTTCTATGTTCAACACACACAAGCCACAAAACAAAAATAAAGCATGTCCCTAAACAAACAAAAACAGAAGGCATCCACACCATTGCAGCAAAACGAAATAAAAAGCAGAAGGCATTGCAGCTGTCTATTTGATTTTGTATTCTCTTCATCTTTCTTCTTTTCAAATTAATTTATTTTTGGATATTTCTTCGAATCAGAGTTTTCCTCTCATCTCTCAAAATCTTCCCTTCTCTCTTACATGCAACATATTTTTGGATCTGTGAGCTGTGTTTCCGGATCTGTTTTTTTTTTTTTGTGAATGTAGATCTCTTTCTCCATTTTTGGTGTTTTTTGAGGATCTATCTTTTTTTTTCTTCCAGATTTACAATTGTTATTAGTTGATCAGTTTGTTTCCCTCCTCTTCTATGACTTTCGGTTGAGATCTCAACAAGGTTATATTATTTTTTAATGATAAGCAATGCATTTGCAAAGTTGCTTCAGCAAGCAACTGACAACAGCAGTGAAGCAATGGGAACGCCAACTGGATCTACTCCAATGCTCAAAAAGTTAAGTGACGGGAACCAAACCCTCCACGTACGCACTAAGCAACGTGCGTTGGAGGTGCTCTAAGGAAACGGATCGTATCTTTCAAATTTGTGAAACAAATCTGCTCCATCGTGGCACGATGGGAGCGAAGCCCATTATGGAAAACTATAAATAGAGCTCTTCTTCTTCACTTTTATTCATTAAAAAATTCAGCAACCTAGAGTACTCTCTAGTATTCAAGGAGGAGGAGCAAGGAGGGCAGATGAACTCTCTACGGGAATAACTTTCCCCCTTCAACGGGAAAAGTAACTTCCTCAACAAGGCATCTACGCCGTTTTGTATGCATAGTTTTATATTCTTGTAATATTTATTATGTAAATTAGTAGCTAGAAACCTTAGGGTAGGTGGAGAGATGAACTCCCGAATGAATGCTTGGGACATATATCTGGTACAATAAAAGTCATAATATACATTTATTTTGGAATGAATTGTTTTCTATTATTTACGCTTTAATTTCGCATTTTCAACATCTGGTCGGATATTGGGAACACGCTTTTAGGATTTGTCCCGAACAATAAATAACAAGGCTCGCTCCGAGAGACGGAAACATCTGACATTGCTCGCGACAGCCTGTAAAGACGGAAACATCAGATACTACTCGCGACAGTCTGTTGAGACTGAAACTGCTGACACTAGGATGTTAGTGGCTAAAATTAATTGCACGATCATGACTACTGTAGATTGACTCGACGCATAGTTAAGGTACGTGACAACACGGAATTAGGCAGCCGTATGTGCGCTAATTATTCAACAGTCCATAGCAGTCTATAACTATTTAGGGTAGTATTAATACTATCAATAAAGATGATTAATCGCCGAGCAATTGGAAGTTATTGAAATAGTTATAGCTATGCGCCATATATCAAGCAGAATTAGGGTAGGGAATCGATCTATCTAACCTCCTTCACGCTTTTGAGTCACTATCTTTACTTTTCTGTCAAAGCATATCGCTGTTTTTTAAACTAAAACCTTTTTTAAAAATCAAAGCGAATGCAAATTATTGAACTTAAATAAAACTAGTAGCGCTTGGCACGATCCATGAGGATACGAACTCACTCTAGACACCTAGAGTATGAATTATTACTCGACGACTGATTGATTTATTTGTCATACCGTAGTCAGCATCATAAAATGATAATATCATCACCATATTTTTTTTCATAAAAATAACATATTTTCATTATTTTCAAATAATGGAATGTTTTAGCATCATTACTTTTAACCGACGGAAAGAAGTCGATGAGTGAAGACTCGAAGGAGATGATCAGAGAATGTGTTAAAACTATAATATACGGAGCAGTAATCGTTTCCTGTTTGAAATAAGCACACGTACAACTTATTTTGAAAATTTGAGTATTGAATTTGTGGTTTTTTTCTTTTAATGATGAAAAATCTTTAATATTAATATGAAAATTATTTTAAAAAATGATGCACTACTAGTTAAATGGTTTTTTTTTTTTAGTCCGGTTTTGTCCAAAACTAAATTTTTTTTTTGAATTTTTCATTTTAAAATTCATACACATCTAATAATCCGACTCAATCCACTTTTTTGAGTTGGATTCATGAGTTGGTTTGTTGAAACTAAACCAAAGTCAACAAATGGTCAATAACTCTACAGTTGCTTGCAGCACAAGCTAACAGACTTGTTCTTCAAAGTAGTTAGTTTAGTTAGTTTGTTTCATGTCTTTTTGATAGTTAGAGTTAGTTAGAAAATGCCAGCTGTACAAGTTGGTTAGAAGATAGCTTTTACTCGTTGTTGTATATATAAAAACAAACTCCATTGTAATAATCAGTTTTTGTGTAATCAATAAAAAGAGCTTCTTCTTCTTCCTCTAGCTTGTAACAATGGTTAAAGCTTTGAGTTCAGCTTCAATGGTGATAAACCACTAGTTTTTACATGGTATCAGGAGCAATTTGGTCTCCACCATCGTCTTCCGCAATCATTCTTTGCTATAATCACAAAAACTCCTCTTTCTTTTCTCAAATTTTCACTCTTTTTCTTCCATTTTCTTTCAATCTTTTCCCCAAGATTCTTGACTTGTAACCATGTCAGAAGGTTCTGTAGGTAGTGTCAATGGAGGGCCTCAAATTCCCCACAACATAGGATATCAAAATGATATCTTAAGTCCCTATTTCCTTCATCCGAATGAAAACCCAGGAAATGTTCTTGTCACTCCCCTTCTATCTGGCCCCAATTACCATTCATGGTCTCGTTCTATGACTGTTGCTTTGCGATCTAAACACAAATTGCACTTCATCAATGGAGCTCTTCCTCGCCCAGATGATGATGATAAAGATTCAATTGCGTGGGATCGTTGTAACACCATGATAATGTCATGGATAAGCAATGCTGTTGATCCTGAAATCTCTCAAAGCATTCTTTGGATGGATACAACTTCTGAGATTTGGAAGGAGCTTAAGGATCAATTTTATCAAGGTGATATTTTTCGAATTTCAGACATTCAAGAAGAAATTTACACCCTAAGGCAAGGTGAGTGCACTATCTCCACTTATTACACAAAAATGAAGAAGCTATGGCAGGAATTAGATAATTTTCGCCCCATACCAGAAAATTCTTGCATTGAAAATTGTCAAGCTGTTGTGAAAATGCATGAATATAGAGATAGTGATCAAGTAATTAGGTTCCTTAAGGGTTTGAATGATCAATATTCTGCTGTAAGGTCACAAATTATGCTCATGGAACCTCTCCCTACCATTGGAAAGGTTTACTCTTTACTTGTCCAGCAAGAAAGACAATCTTTGCTTAACCTTGATGAAGTCAAGGTTCTAGCTGCCTCAACCAATTCTAACTCAGGTAGAGGATACCCTTCTCAACGTGGTAAAGGTGATAGAGGAGGAAGAACCAATGGTGGTAGAGGTAGAGGCAAAGGAAATAGACTATGTTCTTATTGTGGAATGACCAACCACACTGTTGATATTTGCTTCAAAAAGCATGGATATCCTCCACATATGCAGCAGGGAGGACATGTTAATAACTGTAATAATGATGGTGATGATGAGGATTCAAAATCTGTGGCATATGATGAGGATAATGGTGAATCAGATAAGGGTGTGTATTTTACTCCAGATCAGCACAAAGCTTTGTTGGCTCTTCTTCAAAAATCTAGCAATGTGCAAACTCATAGTGTGAATCAAGTTACCACACAGCCTTCATTCAATACAGGTATTCTTTGTGCCATTCCACCAAATTCTAATTCAAACAATGACTTCATTTTAGACACAGGTGCTACAGATCATATCTGTCACTCCATTAACCTTTTTCAGTGCATGAAGAGAATTTCCCCTATCCATATAAAATTGCCTAATGGCACTCTTGTTTCTACCAACATGGCTGGTACAATTTTATTTGATAAAAACCTGTATATAACTAATGTACTTTACTTCCCCAATTTTGCTTTCAATCTTATTTCTGTCCCTAAATTGACCAAATCCTTGAATTGTTTTTTAACTTTTGATGGAAATAAATGTTTGATATAGGATTGTTCATCTCAGAAGATGATTGGTGTAGCTGATTTAAATCATGGATTGTATGTGCTTACACAACCTTTAGTTAGCTCTTTAGCCACTCCTGTTAATCATTGTAATGATACTTCATCCAAAACCATCAACTCTGTAGATAAGTGTGATAGGAATAATGATTGTAATTTGTGGCACATGAGATTTGGCCACCCTTCATTTGAAAAATTAGTTGATATTAATAAAAGTTTCCCTTTAGTCACTTTGTCTAAATCTTCTTTTACCTTGTGATATTTGTTTTTATGCTAAACAAAAGAGAATGTCCTTTCCTTTAAGCAATAGTGTATCTGCTAATAACTTTGACTTAGTTCATATGGATATATGGGGTCCTTTATCAATTCCATCCATTTCTGGTTTCAAATATTTTTTGACCATAGTTGATGACAAAGGCAGATTTACTTGGATTTACTTGATGAAATTAAAATCTGAAACATCTAATTTGATTCAGAACTTTGTTAAAATGGTTCACACACAGTTTAATGCTAAGATTAAGTGCATCAGAAGTGATAATGGAAATGAGTTCAAAATTGTGAAATTTTATCATGAAAATGGCATTTTACATCAAACATCTTGTGTGAATACTCCTCAACAAAATGGAATTGTGGAAAGGAAACATCAACACATTCTAGCTGTTACTAGAGCTTTGATGTTTCAATCCAACATTCCTAAAGTTTTCTGGGCACATGCCATCAGTCACTCTGTGCACATTATCAATAGATTACCTACACCTTACTTGTCACACAAGTCACCTTTTGAAATTTTGCATAATAACCTTCCTGATATACACAATCTCAAAGTTTTTGGTTCTTTATGCTTTGCCACTACTCTTGCATCTCATAGAAAGAAACTTGATTTCAGATCTAGAAAATGTATTCATTTAGGTTTTAAAATTGGTGTAAAGGGTTATGTTTTATTTGACTTGAAGTCTAGAGAATTATTTTTGTCTAGAGATGTTGTTTTCTTTGAGACTGTATTTCCTTATCATAATCCTAAATCCAATAATGTCAAATCTCAGACACATGTCAATCATCATCCCTATGACATTTATGATGATGGATTTCTTGACCCTCAAGGCACTATCAACCCTTTACCAATATCTGATCCTGATACTTATTTAACCAACAATCCATCCATCTCAAATAATAATGCCTCTACCAGTTCCAATATCCCTCACCAGGATACTAGTTTGCCTGTCCCTCACCAGGACACAACAATACCTCAAATCATTCCTGATAGTAACACATCATTACTACCTCATACTTCATCTAATCAATCTAATACATCTCATTCCTCACCACCACCACTAAAAAATCCACCAGAATTACTCAACCTCCTAAACACCTTCTTGATTTCCATTGTTACCAATTAATCACTGCAACTCATGATTCTAATTCATCTGCATTACAATCCTCTTCTACATGTAAGTATCCTTTATCTTCTTTTATTTCTTATCAAAATATCTCTTCTGCACATCACCATTTTCTTTTTAACCTTTCCAATATCTCTGAACCCACATGCTATGAGAATGCTATTTGTGATGAGAATTGGAAAGCTGCCATCACTGCTGAGTTAACTGCTTTGGAAAAGAATCACACTTGGACTTTGGTTCCCTTGCCTCCTCAGAAACATGCCATAGGTTGTAAATGGGTTTTTAAGCTCAAGCTACATGCTAATGGTACAGTTGAGAGATATAAAGCCAGACTGGTAGCCAAGGGTTATACACAGACTGAAGGTATAGATTACATGGATACTTTCAGTCCAGTTGTGAAAATGACTACCATTAGAGTTCTCTTAGCCATTGCAGCTGTTCAACAATGGCCACTCTATCAACTTGATGTCAATACAGCTTTTCTTCATGGTGATCTCAATGAAGAAGTGTATATGACACCTCCATCTGGCTTACACTTGCCCTCACCAGGTCTTGTATGCAAGTTGCAGAGATCTCTCTATGGCTTGAAGCAAGCAAGCAGACAGTGGAACACTAAATTGACTGATACTCTCATTTCTTCTGGTTACATTCAATCTAAGTCTGACTATTCCCTTTTCACAAAACAAAGATCAACAGGTTTCACAGTCATTCTTGTCTATGTAGATGATCTTGTTTTAGGGGGGACTGATGCTGATGAGATTACACACATCAAAGCTCTTCTAGACACGAAATTTAGCATCAAAGACTTAGGCATACTGAAGTACTTCTTAGGTTTTGAAGTAGCTAGAACAAAAGCTGGAATTTCATTGTGCCAGAGAAAATATACTTTGGACTTAATCACTGATGCAGGTCTTCTTGGTGCTAAACCATGCAGCACACCTATGCAACCTCAATTACAACTCCACAAAGCATCTGGTGACCTGATTTCAAACCCTACAGTATATAGAAGACTCATTGGTAGATTATTGTACCTCACTCACACTAGACCTGACATTGCTTACACTGTAAGTAAACTCAGTCAATTCCTTGATTCTCCCACTACTGATCACATGTTAGCGGGCTTACATGTGTTGAAATATCTCAAACAAAATCCTGGTCAAGGCTTGTTCTACAGCTCTACTTCATCTCTTAGCCTTAAAGGATTTTCTGACTCAGATTGGGGAGCTTGCCCAGATACAAGGAGATCAACCACAGGAATTTGTTTCTTTCTTGGTAGTTCATTGATAAGCTGGAAGAGTAAGAAACAAACAGTTGTGTCTAGATCATCATCAGAAGCAGAGTATAGAGCTCTAGCTCATGCAACATGTGAAGGACAATGGCTGTCTTATCTACTGCAGGACTTGAACATATCACATTCATCACCCATTATCCTCTATTGTGACAATCAATCCGCACTTCATATAGCTGCTAATCCTGTATTTCATGAGCGTACCAAACATATTGAGATTGACTGTCACATTGTTAGGGACAAAGTTCAAGCAGGCTTCATTCATTTGCTACCTGTTCTTTCAAAGGAGCAAATTGCTGACATTCTCACTAAGCCTTTGCATCCAGGTCCTTTCAAGATGCTTCAAAGCAAGCTTGGAATGATAGATATCTTTTCCAGCTTGAGGGGGGATGTTGAAACTAAACCAAAGTCAACAAATGGTCAATAACTCTACAGTTGCTTGCAGCACAAGCTAACAGACTTGTTCTTCAAAGTAGTTAGTTTAGTTAGTTTGTTTCATGTCTTTTTGATAGTTAGAGTTAGTTAGAAAATGCCAGCTGTACAAGTTGGTTAGAAGATAGCTTTTACTCGTTGTTGTATATATAGAAACAAACTCCATTGTAATAATCAGTTTTTGTGTAATCAATAAAAAGAGCTTCGTCTTCTTCCCCTAGCTTGTAACAATGGTTAAAGCTTTGAGTTCAGCTTCAATGGTGATAAACCACTAGTTTTTACATGGTTTAATCGGTTAATTGAATTTGTCCTATACATCCATTTAATCGTATGACATAGAAAAATACAGAATTTCCATAAACGACAATATGAAACGTACATTACTTTTTATGAGCTTTACTTTGTTTGGGTGAACAATGGAGGCTACTAAAACTTTTTAAGAGTTAAATAAGGAGACTTGGACCATAGACTTTCCATAAAGAATTAAGAAAATTTCATTAACAAGTAAAAAATATTAAACTAATTAGTTTGCTATTAGTCACAATGATAAGCTGTTCATATTCAGAGAAGATACAAGAAACCGCGTTATTTAGTTTGATGGATTAATACATTTCTAAATTAAGGAATAATATATCCATCACTAGACTCCATATGGAATAGAAACATAATAATCTATATATGTCTCTGACTCTTCAAATTAGCACATGATGAATTGGAACCCTGGCAACGACAAATGAATAATGATAAAATAATATCAACAGTTATTCATTCAACTTATCCTTTCCTAGAAAATACTCCTATATATAAGTAGTTAGTTATGTAGTAGGACAAGAGAACGTGTTTACGCCAAGTTGACCTACATATTATGTTTTAAAAAATTTAATAAATATGTCCCTAATTATATATCGTTTCAAAGAAAAAACTTCGTCTCTAAATATAATTTAAGTTTATTTTCAATTTCTTAAACATTTATTATTATTTTCTAATTAAAAAAAATCCATGTTGTATCCAAACAAACACAAAGTAAATAATTCGACTTTTCTATAAAATATCTAAAAACTAAAATCTGTAAATTATTGAATATCAAAATCACTATTTTTTTAATATGTAACAAATGCAACTTAAATTGTAAAATATAAAGTTTTAAATTAATAGTAATTAATTAAATATAAAGATCAGTTTGACATTTTAATAGAATAAAAAACCTTTCTAAAATATTTATAAAGTCATGTAGCCCATATAAAATCAGGCTAGCCCATTGGATTTGGGGCCAGCCCATTATAAAAATTTATGTCATTTTTATAAAAATAATACCAATAAAATAAATATTATAGGTGCATTCTCATTTTTATTGTATTCTCATTTTTATTATAGATGTATTACCACTTGTACTTATTCCTGATTTTCTAGTATACAACTTATATTTTTTTCAACTATCAACATAATTTACTTTTTAAAAAAAAATTCATGGAAAATCCGTTTCTTTTGATAAAACATATTTTGCTTAATAAAAGTACTTTTATTAGGTACACTAGCTTAGCTTGGTTAGAATTTTTAAGCAGGCATACAAATTTGGATTTGAAACCAATGATTGGAATTTCCTTAAAATATTAATTTTTTTGAGGACCAAATGAAAGTCAACAAGGTCATAATGGCTTGACTGTAATTTTGGCTGTGTTTCCATTGCTAGTAGAATTGTGTCACGTTGTGTGTTTCCTGTTAGCTTCCAGGAACATTGGTTTTCTGTTAACGGATAGTGACACTATTCTTTTACTCATGCATCTTGCTCGTGTGTGTAAATGGGTCTTATTCACACTCACTTGGGAAAAAATCGGCATAGATAAAATAAAAGAACACAATCAACAACACAAGAATATAACGTGGAAACTCCAAAATCGGAGAAAAAATCACGGCCGTTGTCTAAACCGACAACCAAAGAATAAACACTATATGAAAATTGTTACAACATATAGACTTCACTCTCAACCACCCCATGACCCCAGTACACCCACACTCTCCAAAGTAAATATTTGAACTACATCTCAAATACTCTAAAACAAGAGCATAAAAGAAAAAGAAACAAACACAAATATAAACTTAAAGTGTTTACAAGTGTTACTGTTTGGTGTGTTGAAAAAAAGAAATTGATGTCTCTATATATAGCGTGGAGCTCCCCCCCTCTTCACTTTTCTAAGCAATGTGAGACTTCTCCAATATAACTTTCTTGACCATTTTTCCTTCCTTAGCAATGTGGGACTTACATTGCAATCAACCCCAACAATCTCCACCTTGATTGTAATGGTCTTCAATCTTCATTGCCTACGCCGACAATCATTGTCTTCACCGACAATCATAATTCTCATTGTCTATACCGACAAATTAAATTATCATACTCCACCATAAAAAGTATACTGCACTTGGAACTAAATCATCCCAAAAAATTTCTTCACTTGATACTAAACTATTCCAAGAATTTCCTTCACTTGGAACCAAGCTATCCCAAGAATTTCATCTCGAAACCTTGCTGAAAATTTATGGTGCAACTTCCATGTTGGCTTTCCCGGAAGTTCATCAGCCATAGAGATAACCGCGTACCTTGCATCAATGCCAACCAATGCCCGCACGCTATCATCACACACCTTGCATCCATGTCAACCGATGCCCATGTGTCACTTGAACAACTTCAAACTACTCTGAAACCACCTTCAGGCAATTGTTAGGCTCCAACAATTCCAGTTTAGTTACATCACCTAGTAAACCTTATTTCACTAGTCCAACTAAACTCATGTCACTAACAAATATCAACCGAAGTCTCATAACTCAACTACATGAGAATCACCACTAGTAACAAATGCATAACCAATAGTAGAACCAACTATTTTTGCATTAAAGTTCAGGAACATACCTCACATCATGTAAAAGAAACACACGATTTTCGAACATCGTAAGACAAATCGAAAAACCATACCTCAAACCTTTCAAGTTTTTCCGTCTTCAAGATGAACAATTCCACCTTCAACTAGCTCTAGGATTTTCACGGTATTCCTTCTTCAAACACATGTGATCGAAGCTTCCAAAGTCCATGACTCAATACTCCACTGATTCCCAACTTCACACTACTAGTGTCTTCGCATCCTCATAACAAAGTTGTCGTTTCAGACGTAACCCGAGTATTTTTAGCACCGCCTCTCCAGACTGATGTCGAGTATTATTACCACCGCCTCTCCAGGCTGACCTTGTGTAACCCTGATTGCATCAACACATTCTTGACTTGATTCTCCATAAGCCAAACATGATTCTTCAACCAATTTTCTCTAGCCCAAACTTCACAGCGGAACTCTCTCCTCCTGAATCAAACCAGAAGGCTCTGATACCAGTTGTTGGGAAAAAACCGGCATAGAGAAAATAAAAGAACACAATCAACAACACAAGAATATCACGTGGAAACTCCAAAATCGGAGAAAAAACCACGGCCGTTGTCTAAACCGACAACCAGAGAATAAACACTATATGAAAATTGTTACAACATATAGACTTCACTCTCAACCACCCCATGACCCCAGTACACTCACACTCTCCAAAGTAAATATTTGAACTACATCTCAAATACTCTAAAACAAGAGCATAAGAGAAAAAGAAACAAACACAAATATAAACTTAAAGTGTTTACAAGTGCTACTGTTTGGTGTGTTGAAACAAGGAAATTGAGGTCTCTATATATAGCGTGGAGCTCCCCCCCTCTTCACTTTTCTAAGCAATGTGGGACTTCTCCAATATAACTTTCTTGACCATTTTTCCTTCCTTAGCAATGTGGGACTTCTCCAATATAACTTTCTTGACCATTTTTCCTTCCTTAGCAATGTGGGACTTACATTGCAATCAACCCCAACACTCACTACTCTGAACATTTTTTTAAGATTAGAGCGTTCAGATTAAAATTTATTCTCTTATTTGTGTTGATTTTATGCATTTAATTTGAGTTTTACAAACTTATTAAAATAAATACTACTATTTGTGTTGATTTTAAAAATAAAATGATTTTTATTAATTATATTTTGAATAAATGAATGGAAATACAATAAATAAAAGTATATTAGTAAAAAAAGTAAAAAACGAGTCTCGTAAGTTTAGCTCAGTTTTCAGGGACATTGCATTACATATTTAAAAAACTGGAGTTCGAATCTCAATTATATCACTTATCTATCTTAAAGAGTGAAATTTATAATCACCAGGCTACTTGACCAATAAATAAATAAATGATATATTTGTAGTATAAAAAAACAAATATATAATTTGAAATATAAAAAAAAATCTTAACGAGACAATTATGAGATTTTTTTGACGCAAACAATTATAATGAGATTGAGTGAGTAATAATTTGGATTATAAAATTTAAATTTTTTTTAAGCGTTCTTCAAATTCCACTGGTTTAATATATCATTAAAAATTATAAAATAATTACCCCTAGTACGTGATGAAATTTTTTTTTTTTTTTGTCATATAGGCTAGTGACTAGAAATTCCACCTTTAGTACGATTTTTTTTAAGGTGGATAAGTGGGATGATCGGGGTTCGAACCCCGGTCCCCTGCATATATAATGCATTGTCATACCAATTGAGCTAAGCTCACGGGACAGTACGTGATGAAATTTACCATATGAAATCCTATCTTTGCATATTTTCTTTTTTATCTTTTTAGTAAATGCTAACAAATGTCTCTAAAACATTTGTTAATGAACTAAATATACTAAAAATAATTTAAAATTAGTGCAATAAACTTCTAAAGAATGTTAACAAAGTGTGAAAAGCAAGAAGAAACATCTAATTTGACCGGTTATTTGTACTATATACTATTATAAGGATTAATAGTATCTGCTAAAAAGACTCTTATTTGGTGCAGTCGTGTGAATCTTTTTACTACTGAATTTTATTATTATAAAATTTGTTTGAATATGAAACACGCTTTGAATTTGAAAGTGTACGTGGTATAAATTCAAAAACTGCTCATCTGACACAAAATCACTTATCATTTTCATCAGGAAGACCTATATATCTCTCATCTTATAGAAATACACTCACTCACTCACTGAGTTCAAGTGCCCTTGTAAATTATTTCTCAAAAAATTAATTAAGATGGCAAGAACTCCTTCATGTGACAAAAGTGGAATGAGGAAAGGAACTTGGACTGCTGAAGAAGATAGGAAATTAATAGCTTATGTAACTAGATATGGTTGTTGGAATTGGCGCCAACTACCTAAATTTGCAGGTCTTGCAAGATGTGGGAAGAGTTGTAGATTAAGGTGGATGAATTATCTAAGGCCTAATATCAAAAGAGGAAACTACAGTCAACAAGAAGAAGAGTTGATTATCTCAATGCATGCAAAGCTTGGCAATAGGTATCATCACATATCCTACTTTGCTAGCTACTTCTCGATAAACCACAAATTTGTACTCCCTCGGGTCATATTTATAGATATAAATCATTTTTTTAAATTCATTCAATAATCTATGTATCTGGTCTATAGACCAGGTACATCAGTTATTTAATGAATTAAAAAAAATTAATTTTTACTTATAAATGTGATCAAAGGGAGTATAGTAATATTTGTTCAAAGATGTCAATCCATTAAATAGATTTTACATAGTATTTTAAAACTAGATTAGTCTCAGACTGTCGATAAAAATTACATACATAAACTTAGATGAATGTTAAATTTGATATTCCTTTCCATTGCTCTAATTGTATGTAGATGGTCAACCATAGCAGCGAATTTACCTGGAAGAACTGATAACGAAGTGAAGAACCATTGGCATACTTCCCTAAAAAAGAAAGTTCAAAACAACACATCAATCACAAATGAAGAAATGAAATCAAAACACATTGAATCCACACAAGAAAGGGTTATCTCCTTTTCCCAAGTTACTACTCCAACTAGTTCCCAAGATACCAATGGCCCATTATCCCCATTTTCATCATCAAGTGAATTCTCTTCCACAACATATTCAGATCACAATTCCATTCATGATTTGGATGACTTGAGTTTTGTAGATGCTTTTATTGAATCTATGGATCAAAGTTTTTTGTTGGATGACCTTACCAACACACCAAATGGAATGGTGCAAAATAATACTAATTGTGCTTTTCAAAATCAAGATACTTCTTTAGAGTCTCCAAATCATTCGTCCAATGAAAGTAATTTGGTTCTGGATAATGATTTTGGCAGCTTTGTAGAAGTGTACAATGAGTCAACAGTTGATAATTTTTGGACACAAGCATATGAAGTTGACATGTCCCTTGTTCCAAACAACATGCTGACAACTTTGCCGATGGAATCAGAATATTTTTCTGAAGTATATGATGAGGATCTATGGAGTTGAAGTAATTTGTAATACTACTACTTCTTTTAAGATACTATCTTAGACTATATTTTAATTAATAAAATGAACCATTTTCCAAGGTTTTGAATTACGGTCGCGGATGTGTCAACAGTTGTTGATTTGAAGTTCATAAATTTTATTTTTGGACGAGAATATTTGAACGAAAATCACCAAAATCGTTTGATGTAGTTACAATGCGTCCGTACACGTGAATTAAAATCACATTGCAGTGTGATGCAATTGCGGAGAACACCGCATCAGCAATATTGCAGCCGCAATTGCGGATGCGCACCGCAATTTATTACCTTTCCTTTATGGTTGCAAAACATTTTGATTCAAATATCATTTTGGAACTCATAATCAATGCTTTAAAGATGCACAAGCACAAATTTTGAGCATGTTGGAAATCAAAATGTGAATATTTCTTTCAGGTGATATTCAAACTTTAGATTCTCAAATTGCGGGTATCTAGTCTCTATTTTTTTACATTGAAATTATATTGGTCGTTATTTTTTTAGTCTTAGGTTTTAATAGAAACTCTAAAATAAACATGATCATAAAAATACCCCTCTAGACGGTTATAGCAGCAGTTCTCAAAACCTCTGTGAAATGGCCTTCCGACAGTGGTAAAAAAGAAGCGCTTGAAAACCGCCGCAATAAGCATTTAATTAACGGCGGTTGAAATTCCGCTTATTTTCCTTTTCCTAGTAGTAATTTGAAAATCATAAAATGGGTGCTCTTTATATATATATTTAGTGAAATTTTGTAGAGATATTATGGAGAATCCATTCACATTAGATGTCAAAATTAACATACGTACACATTCAACAACTTTTAGTAGAAAAAGAATTAAAAATCCAACACCAAAATGTAAACAATAGTTAAACCAACAACAGTGCAATAAAAGGTTTTTTAAGTAGAGTAAAAAAGGCCTTTTAAGTAAGTTTCGTACTCAACTTAACAATAGAGGACGTAAGAAGTTCTGAATTGTTAGGCCAAAATTTAGCCAACTTAAAAAACACTTTGTTAGATCGAATAAACCTCACCCGACTTAATAAGTTCTAAGTTGCTGTTTTTTTTTTCTGCACATGTGCGCAGAATAAATTTTTTTTCTTTGAAGACACTAAACAAAATATTAAAAAAAGAAAATGCAGATAACACATAACAACGGCCCCGTCAATTTTTAAACTTCCACTCAACAGACGAACTCAGCAAAAGGTCCAAAACCTATGCACAATACACAACAACAAAATCAACATACCCCTTTAATACATACCTAACACCCCTATCAAAGTTATATATTATGGTTCATATAAGTGGCGGACCCAGGATTTATTTTTCCGGGGGGCCACTAAAAAAATTATAGTATATAAATTAAATATAAAAATTAGATTAACAATAAATTAAATCACATACTTTTTTTTTACAATCAAATTATATACTTTAAAGTAATACATATGTGTGGCAATTGGGTGAAGTTATTATGCATAAGGGTAATTCTTATGCATGGTACATAAGTCAATAACACCCATTAGATTGAGCATCCACATGTAATAATTCTAGTCAATCTCAACTCATACACTCACACTTAATCTCACACCCCCAAATTTCTAGTGCACCCCCCAAATTTCTTGCACACCCCCCCCAAATTTCTAATGCACCCCCCCAAATTTTTTGTACACCCCCCAAATTTCTCATGCACCCCCTAAATTTCTTGTGCACCCCCCATATTTCTCACGCATCCCCCGGATAACTTGTGCCCCCAATTTTTTTTTGTCCCCACACATTTCTAGCATAAACCATTTTGCTGTGGGGATAGAATCATTATTTTTAATTTTTTTTGGGTACAATTATAATCATTATTTAAAATCATTTAACAATAATTTTGGTTTTTTATATAAGACAATCTAAACCATTAAATCACAATTATTGTTTTTATTTTAATTATAGGGTTGTACTCCAAAACCATTTTATGCACCTAATGATTTTTCATTACAACCATCTGAAACCAGTCCCACAGCAAAATGATTTAATGGTTTTTTATTATAATCATTATTTTTTAGTTTTTTTGGTACAATTATAATCATTATTTAAAACCATTTAACAATAATTTTGGTTTCTCATATAAGACAATCGAAACTATTAAATCACAATTATTGTTTCTATTTTTATTATAGGGTTGTACTCCAAAACAATCTTACGCACTTAATGGTTTTTGAGTGCATATCTCTGAAACCATTCTCACAGCAAAATGGTTTAGGATAGAAATGTGGAGGGGACAAAAAAAAAATTGGGGGGCAAAAGTCATATGGGGGTGTGCGAGAAATTTTGGAGGTGCATGAGAAATTTTGGGGTCGGTGAAAAATTTGGCGGGTGCACAAGTAATTAGGGGGGTGCACAAGTAATTTGGGGGGTGGACGAGTAATTTGGGGGGTGCACTAAGTACCTTATGCATGGTGCATAAGGATGACTTATGCATAATAACCAATCCCGTGGCAATTGAATTGAAATAATCAATAGTTGACTTTGAATTAATACTCGCACAAAGTTGATCATTAGAAAATCATATGTTTTATTATTATATTACACATATAGTAAAAAAACATGGTGTCTATAATTTAAAATATTTAGTTGTGTTTTTTTAAAATAAAATAAATAGAAATTGTTCATTTTTTTGCATTGATACATATATATATATATATATATATATATATATATATATATATATATATATATATATATATATATATATATATAAATTAACTTTATTTAGAAAATTGTCATTGCTAATTGTTTGAGACAATGTTTTGTCACCAAGTATTGATTTTGTTTTAAAAAAACATAAAATAAAACAGAAAATGCCCACTGCAAGAGTTGAACCTATGTCCTCTTTGTAGGGGGCGCAACTTTGAACCATCAGGCCAACAATCAATAGTGTTAGTTTTATACTGAAATAAATATATATAATATCGACATTTGTAATTTTATAAAACTATCAAGGGTATACTAGTAATTTTTTATTTTTCGGGAGTGGCCGCGGCCACCCTCAGCCACCCCCTTGGGTCCGCCTCTGGTTCATATGTCAACCAAAGTTGAAAATCATCATAATATTTTTTTAATTGCAAATATAATTATAATTATAATTATATATATAAAAAGGAAAAAAAATGTTACACCAAAAAAAGTCCCCAAAAAGGAAATACAAAATGTACTAAATCTCCAACGAAAATAAAAAATACAATGAACTTGAAGATATAAAACTCCTGAGCCATCTACAGATTAGACCGGGAGCCACAAATCACCAAAAAATAAAAGTCTAGAAAAGAAGGCAAAAAACAAGCTCATATCCCACCAAGGACTAATGATTCCAACATAAAATAGGTTGCACCTCTCACTCATAAAGAGAGCAATGGATGGCAGGATTTTTGACCAGATAATATTTCCGAGAAAAAAGTTTCACGCTATTAATCAAGTATTCAACAAATAAAGATCTCCCAACAAAGATTAAATCATTTTAAAAAAATTACAATAACTTTTTTTTTGGTGAAGTAATTTAATGCCTTGAAATTCACTCTTAAATTACCATAACTATATATAGACTAATAAGGTGAACCACTTTCGCAATCGGTCCACGATTCTCTTCTCCTCTCCCCCACCCCCTTCTTCCCATGACTCTTTTTAACCCTCAATATTCCAATTTTTTTCCTATATAAAAATTTCAAAATATGTTTACCGAAGTTTTTTTAGTTCAAATTCGTCAAAAAATTTGGAAAATACATTTCGAATTTGTGTTCAAGACAAAAACAAAAACTTTAGAAAACGTATTCCGAAATTTAAAACTAGAGATAAAAAAGGAAATCCGAAGGGAAAAAGAGGTGTGGGTGGGATGAGAGAGAGGGTTCTCTCCATTAAATTGAGGATAAATTTTTTTTTTAGCCTTTGATTTGAAGAGAAAAAGTGATGAGTAAAAGAAAAAAGGTTAATTTAAGGGTGATGATGATTGAAATTTAAGAACATGAGTAAAAAGAAATTTAGAAAATCCATTCTCGTGGGATGATAATCAAATCAATCAATCTACAAGTTGTACTAGTTTGACATAGGATGATAATTTAGTGAGTAAATGAAAATTTCTGTGTGGTGCGTATGAAAATTCAAATAGAGGGGTATGAACACTAAAAATACATTTATGCTTACGCATCATGTGACGCGACATGCTTACGTATTAGCGCGTTCCCATTGTGTTAAGTCATGCAGAATGCTTAAATAAATTGCTGAATGTTATTAAATTAAGCGTAATACTGTACATGTTTTGGGTTCATGCTAACTAAGAGATTTAAAATAGGAAAATTTTGCATTGAAAATTATAATTTAAAAATATTGATTGTACAAACTTCATGATAATTTTATATTAAGTTTCTTTAACTAGTGCACCGGATGTACTATTTAGCATTTTCAATATGTTTTTTATCTTAAGTGTTATAGAAAATTTTGGTTTTGATTTTTTATTTTAGAATCATTCTTTTTCGTCCTCAATTAATTTTGTATTTTAATTTTAATCCTAGATATTAAATCAATTGTTAGTTGACAAACATAGCAGTGACACAATAGACTTTTTGCCACATCAGAGAAAAATTTCTTCTGTTATGGTTGAATTATAAACTCTATTAATGTGATAATACAAGTTTATCAAAGACAAAAAAAATTACAACCAAAAGAGAAAAAGAGTTTTTCTGATTTTTTATATTTTAAAAAAATTCATTTTTTTTGTTTAGTTAAAATTTGATGTGGCAGTCTATGTAGGATGCCACGTATCAAAAAAGTCAATTGTGTCACTGCCATATAGATATCCATTATTCAACTAACAGTTAACTTAATATTTGGGACTAAAATCAAAACACAAAATTAATTGGGGATAAAAAAGAGTAATTTTAAAATATATGCACTAAAATCAAAATTTCATATAAAACTGGGGATAAAAAGATATTTTACCTTTAAATCAAGGCTTAAATAGTGTTTTAGCCTCTGCAATTGTCCCATGTTTTGAAAAGAGCCCAAGTTAAAAAACAATTGATTTTAGTTTTTGCAAAATTTAAAAGTTTTCAAAACAGCCCCTAAACATAATCCTTGATGTCATGTCATCATTTTAATGACGTGGCAGTTGCTGACTGTGCTGAATAGTACACGTGTCAAAAACTTGCTGACGTGGCAATACACACTCATTTTTTCTTTAAAATTACAATTGTCACATAAACAAGTTTTTGACACGTGTACTATTCAGCACAATCAGCAACTGCCACGTCATTTAAATGTTGACATGGCATCAAGAATTCTGTTCAGGGACTGTTTTCAAAACTTTTAAATTTTGCAGGAACTAAAATTAATTTTTTTTTTAAACAAAGTCTCTTTTCATAACGGGGGGCCAATTACAGGAAATCAAACACTATTTAAGCCTTAAATCAATCATTAGTTTTTAGCTTATATATACATTTTAATCACGTTTTGGTTGTCAACACGTTGTGTTTGAAAGCTTTTAAGGCAACTGGTCAAAATTGACAAAAAACAGTACTAATCAGTCAATTCAATTTTTCTTCCCCTCATTGTCAAATGGTGATAACTGATAACATGACAAAACATATACTCCATATTAATTGAAAATATATCGTACTTGGAAAATGTTTTAAGAACCGGACCGGAGATCGAACCGTTGTGGCCTTTGGTTCAAGGGTCAATCGGTCGGACCGGTTCAACCGTTATTGAACTGTTTATATTGAATCGTTCATATATTTTTTTTATTTCACAGTTGATACACAAATTAACAAAGTAAAATTAACAAAATAAAATATTTAAAAACCTAACAAAATAAAATATTTAAAAACCTAACAAAGCATAAATTCAAAATACATAATTCATACCAAATAATTTTAATCCCCTATACATAAATAATGCAATATTCTACCAATTAAGTTAAGCGCAAGAACCGAAAATAACTGCTATACTTATAGTATTGCTTTATCATAAGTTTTGCAAGATTTTGGTATTCGTGAAAGCTGCAAACAATTGAACAAATACCACTTTCAAAATTCTCACCTATTTTTTCAATTAATTTTTCCTATTCCCAATTTTAGCTTTTACTGTAACTTTTTAGCTTCTCTCTCACGTACACCAACCACCAACTATTACTCCATTCTTCAAATCTTTTCAATACTCTCCTTGTTTTTCAATTAATTTCTTTCCTACTTCTCTCTTGATTAATTGTCTCAGTTCTAAACAAAAGCTTAGAATATTGGTGAATAACTTACACGGTTATGATTGTCAAAAAACTTACACAGTTATGAAAGATGTAGATCTAGATAGTTGATGGAGATTTTTATGTTGCTCATTTTCTTCTTTCATGTAAGTTTTCTTTTTTTATTTACTTGTTCTTGAGCTTCACTTCACCTTCAAGCGTGTTCGTTTGTTTCAATTTCAATGAAAATAAAAAGAAATGAAAAGAAAAACGAAAGAAAAAAATTGAAAATTCTGATTTTTTTTTCAAGCTAAAAACTGAACCGGCCGGTTTTCCAGAACCGTCACCGGTTCACCGGTTCACCGGTTCCGCCGGTTCACTCCGGTTCGCGCCGGTTCCGAACAATTTTTTACCGGTTCTTGAGACCACCGGTTTTTAGCTTCCTCCCGGACCGGTTCTGTAACCGGTTCCCGGTCCAACCGGTCGAACCGGCCGGTCCGGTCCGGTTTTAACAACATTTACGAAGATAAAGTTAATTTTATAGCTAGCGTCGCTATCTTTGGTAATATTGTTGTAGTGTAGGAAGTTTAGCAACTTTTTATTATGAAAAAATTGAACTACTTATTGATCACTAATTAATAATTATGTAAATATTAATTGGTTGAACTACATGAAGAATTACAAATATGAACAACTCTATGGAGAATAGAGGATAGTCTTGCAAAATAAACAATACCGTCCTGGCCTTATTTTGCATCTGATGCCTAATACTTGAAACTCAGCCAGTCTCGTTCGTCATGTTGGAAACTATCATACCCACTCATAGGGTCCTCCTCCTCTGCATTCCCTGTGAAGTTGCTTTATTGGTATAGATAGGTATTGGTAATATTGATTCTCATATTGCCTTAAAAAAATTGAGAAGCAACATTCTAGGGTACATTTGAGAGGTTTTCTTTTTAGAGACACCATGCCTCGATTATTCTCATAGGATACATGAGATTTGGATTAAGGTGGATCTTCAATATTGTTTCCAAGACTCCAATATCCATGATTCTAAGCTCTAAATTATGCTTTTAAGACCCAATTTTGTGCCAAAATTCGTAACCTCTTCATTGAGGACCAACCTCTCCTTTTTTTTTTGTAATCATCATGTCCTACATTAATATTTATTATTGCCTACATTTATTTCTTTTGAAGTTTAAATTTTCACTAATCAATGACTAGCATTCACACCATTCATTTTTGTTTTTGACCATTGGAAATACAAGTTTGTAAAGTTGTAACGTGAAACCCTAAAATACACATTCACATAGAGTAAGATTTTCATGGTCATAAATACGATGAGGGAAATGTTAATTGTGCCCTTAAGGGCACATGTTAAGAAGTTTAATATAGAATTTTTTTTTATACTTGTGTAATATTCTTTTTTTGAATATTAATTTCTTTGGTTTATTTAATGTTAAGTTTTTCTTTATTTGGATAGTTAACATGTGTCTTAGGGCACATGTTAACATGACCCATAAGATTATAGGTACACATTTTAGAAATACTCGTATAAAAAGTAAAAGAGTTTTGCTAACGTGTCATCGAAGTACTATATAATAAACATTTAATTTAAAGAAACAATTTAATCAAAAAGTAAAATATTTCAATTTTTAATATGTTGACTTCTCATATTTATATAAAATTTTCAGAAAATATTACTTTTTAAAATGCTTAAAGAATATTTCAAGGATGATCGTTATTATTTCCCTTACTTGAAAATGGAGTACTGTATTAGTTGGAAATGGAAAAAAGAACATTTATATAAAACTTTCATAAATATTGGTAGATTAATTAATTATGTAAATAATCCAAATAAACATGAGTAATTTTAATTTTAGTTCTTTTAATTTTTAATCCTTTCATTTTTCAAAAAAATTTTAATCCTTTCGGTTTGACTTTACATTTTTTAATCATTTTTAGTTAATTTTTTTTTCTAAAGTGTCACGTATTTAATGACGTGTTACTTTTGATTTGGCTTCATTTATAATGACTCATCCAAACAAATTTTTAATTAAATAATTGCCTCATTTTTTTTGGCTTTCACCATCAGTTTAATCCAGTTTGGGGTCAGTTCTGACATCAAGTGATTTCAGTCCCCTTCTGATCGTAGTTGTGGGGATCGAACCGTAGTACTCCTACTAAATCCAACGATAATCACCACTGATCCAACTAACAATTGATACATAATTGTCCCATTTAATCGGTTTCTAGTAATTTATGGAAAAAATATCTTCGTCTTTTCCAATCATCATCCCAACCCATATTATCCCTTTCATGTGTCTTCCATTTTGGCTGCCTCATCGATCAAAACCCCAGTTCACACTGCATTATTCAAAACTCAAGTTCACACTATCGCATTTAAGTTTTCTACGCTAGTCTAATTATAATTGAAGCATATCATCAGCCAATTAAATTAATTGACTTTATTGTCAATATAAAACTGAAAACTAAATAAAATCAATTACAATAATTTAATAAATAATTATGTTATCTCAAAACGTATTTAATATATTTAATATAAAATTTAAAGTATACGACAAACACTTTTTTTTGACAGATAAGACAAACACTTTTAAAGTCTATAAACATGGGCCAACATTTTATTGATTCTAAATAGACCATAACACTAAATTTACTTTAGACCTCCTAATCTATTGGATCAGCCCTAATTAAAATGGATAATTTTTTGAATGAAAATCCGAATCTTACTTCACCACCTTTGCGGTTGAAAAAAAAAACTTCATAAACTAAGAGTGAGTAAAACATCAAAGAAAAATTGGACATCCCAATTTTGTTGGTATACCTGTTAGAAAATGATCTTTTTCTTAAGTCTATTTATTATAGTTTCTTTTGCCACTTTTATGGTTGCATGTAGTTTCTTTTCCACTTGTATGAGTGCATGTAGTTTCCTTTCCACTTGTATTGTTGCATGTCTTTCTTGTGACACTTGTCTTGTTGCATGTATGTCATTGTAGTTACTCTTCTCCTATAAATAGGAGTTTACAATGTACTTTCTATCATCCAAGCATTAGTAACATAACCATTTCCTTCAAAGTTTTATTGTTTCTCTAGTTTTCTAGTTCCTCTCTTCATCTTTTCCATCACTTTACAATAGCTTTTGTTTTTCTTACATGGTATCAGAGCTTCATTGATCTTAACGAGTCTGTGAGGAACAAAACCATCAAGAAAACATTCACAAAAAAACCTTTAAACACCGCAAATGGCTTCCAACAATAGTTCTTTACCTCCACCTTCTATGTTTGTAGGAGAAAATTATCATTTATAGGCTGCAAAAATGAAAACTTATTTGAGAGCTCAAAGTTTATGGGATGTTGTGGAAAATGGAAGCAATTCAACACCACTTCCAAATAACCCAACAGTAGCTAAAATAAGAAATCACAATGAGGAAGTGGCTAAAGAAGGAAGAGCACTTGCCATAATACATGCAGCACTACATGATGATATATTTATCAATATCTTGAATCTTGAGACTGCAAAAGAAGCTTGGGACAAGCTGAAGGAGGAGTTCCAAGGGAGTGAAAGAACAAAGAAGATGCAAGTGTTGAACTTTAGAAGAGAGTTTGAAGCACTAAAAATGAAAGAAACCGAAATTGTTAGAGTATTTTCTGACAGAATTTCGAAGGTGGTTTCACAAATTAGATTGCTGGGAGAGGATCTCAGTGATCAAAGAGTTGTGGAAAATTTTTTAGTATGTCTTCCAGAGAGGTTTGAAGCAAAAATATCCTCTCTTGAAGAAACTAAGGATTTTTCTCAAATCACACTTGCAGAGCTTGTTAATGCTTTGCAAGCTACCGAGCATAGAAGGTCTTTAAGGATGCAAGAAAATGTTGAAGGAGCTTTTGTGGCCAAAGGCAAAAACCAAAACTACAATAGTTTTGGGAAAAAGCCTTTTGGTGAGAAGAAAAGAAAAGAAAAAAAGGAGGAAGTCAACAACAATGGAGAGGGTTGGAAAAAGAAGTTTCCAACTTGTCAACATTGCAAAAAAGATACTCATTTTGAGAAGTTTTGTTGGTACAGGCCAGGAGTTAAATGTAGAGCCTGTAATCAACTTGGTCATGTGGAGAAGGTTTGCAAAAACAAAGCAAACCGGCAGCGACAACAAGCCCAAATTGCTGAACACCACCAACAAGAGGAGCAATTATTCATGGCTTCTTGCTATTCAACTAGTAGCAAAGAAACATGGCTAATCGATAGTGGGTGCACCAATCACATGACTCATAATGTTGGCATTTTTAAGGAACTTGATAAGTCATTCTACTCTAAAGTTACTATAGGCAATGGAGAACATGTTGATGTCAGAGGAAAAGGTGTTGTAGCTGTTGAAACCCCCTCAGGTATCAAATATATTTCTGATGTTTTATTTGTACCTGAAATAAATCAAAGTCTTTTGAGTGTGGGGCAAATGATGGAGAAGAACTATTCACTGCATTTCAAAGACAAGAGATGCACTATTCTAGATCCTTCAGGATCTAAGCTAATGACTGTTGAAATGAGAGGTAAAAGTTTTCCATTAGAGTGGAAGCAAACAATCATGCATGCTTTTCCAAGTAATGTTGATGATTCCTCCTTGTGGCATAAAAGGTTGGGTCACTTTAGTTACTCAACCTTGAAACAAATGAGTTATCATGATTTGGTTGAAAAATTACCAATCATTGATGATGTTGTTGACATGTGTGATGTATGTCAATTTGGAAAACAAAGTAGATTACCATTTCCTGCTGCGTCAACCAGGAGAGCTTCTGAAAAGTTACAACTCATACACACTGATGTGAGTGGTCCAATGCCAACAACATCTTTAAATGGTAACAAGTATTTTTTGCTATTTATAGATGATTTTACAAGGATGAGCTGGGTATTTTTTCTAAGGAAGAAATCAGATGTATTTGCTGCATTTCAGAGTTTCAAACTTATGGTTGAAAAGGAGGCTGATTGTCAAATTAAAAGGCTCAGATCTGATAATGGAACTGAGTACACATCAGGGGAATTTAAAGCCTTTTGTGAGCAAGCTGGAATCCAACATCAACTTATTGTTCCTTACACTCCTCAACAAAATGGAGTGAGTGAAAGGAAGAATTGGACAGTCATGGAGATGGCTCGATGTTTGCTATTTGAGAAAGATATTCCTAAAACTTTTTGGGCTGAGGCTGTAAACACCTCAGTGTACTTGCTGAATTTGTTGCCTACCAAAGCCTTGAAGGGAAAAACACCCTTTGAAGCATGGTATAAAAGAAAGCCGTCCGCTGCACATTTAAAAATATTTGGATGCGTGTGTTATGTTCATGTTCCAAATGTGAAAAGAGATAAATTGGAAACCAAGTCTGTGGTTGGTATCTTTTTGGGGTACAACAGTAACTCCAAAGGGTATCGGATTTATAATTTGGAGACAAAAAAAATATTGGTTACCAGAGATGTGAAGTTTGATGAGTTCTCTAAATGGAACTGGGAGAAAAATCAAGCAGAAGGTTAAAGTAAGGAATTGTCTGCTGAAGATACTTTGGAAGATCAAAATTTAGAAGATGAAGGAGAAAGTTATAGTGATGATGATTTTCCAATCCGAGGTACTAGAACCTTAGATGATATTTATGCAAGGTGCAATATAGCTACAGTAGAGCCTACACGGTATGTTGAAGCTGCTAATGTTGAAGGATGGAAAGTTGCCATGGAGGAGGAGATGAAGATGATAGAGAAAAATCAAACATGGCAACTTGTAGACAAACCAGAAAATCAAAAGATTATTGGTGTTGAGTGGGTTTATAGAACCAAACTCAATCCTGATGGTTCTATAAATAAACTTAAGGCCAGATTGGTGGTAAAAGGTTATTTTCAACAACATGGTGTTGATTTTTCAGATACTTTTGCACATGTTGCAAGACATGATACAATTAGGCTGTCGGTAGCCTTAGCAGCAAAATTGGGCTGGAAAATTTATCATTTTGATGTTAAATCAGCTATTTTAAATGGGATGCTTAATGAAGACATTTATGTTGACCAACCTGAAGGTTTTAAGGTTGCAGGAAGTGAAAATAAAGTTTACAAGCTTCACAAAGCTCTTTATGGCTTAAAACAAGCACCGAGAGCATGGTATAGCCGAATTGATGGCTATCTCCTGCAAAGTGGTTTCAAAAGAAGTGAAAATGAGGCTACTTTGTATGTTAAGTGGTCGAAGAATGAAGTGCAACTGATAGTGTCCTTGTATGTTGATGATTTGTTGGTTATAGGGAATGAATCTAATTCTCTAAATCAATTCAAGCAAGCTATGGAGAATGAATTTGAAATGACAGATTTGGGTAAAATGAAATATTTTCTTGGAATGGAGATCTTTCAGTCAAATGCTGGAATCTTCATTTCACAAAAGAAATATGCTCTGGAGGTATTAAAGAAGTTTCATATAGATAAATGCAAGCCTGTTTCCACACCTTTGGTTGTGAATGAAAAATTATCAAAGGATGATGGTGATAATAGTGCAGATGCTTCTATCTGTAGAAGTATAATTGGAAGTTTGTTGTATCTTTCAGCAACCAGACCTGACATAATGTTTGCTGCTAGCTTACTTTCCAGGTTCATGCATTCTCCAAGTCAAGTTCATCTTGGTGCGGCTAAGAGAGTTTTAAGGTACATAAAGGGTACAACTGATTATGGTTTGTGTTTTGTGAAAAAAGAAAGTGGAGACCTCCAAGGATATACAGATAGTGACTGGGCTGGAAGTGTTGATGATGCGAAAAGTACCTCTGGTTACGTTTTCTCATTTGGCAGTGTTGTGTTCTCATGGAATTCAAAGAAGCAAGAAGTGGTCGCCCAATCATCAGCTGAAGCGGAGTATATTTCTGCTGCTGCAGCAACAAATCAAACTATTTGGCTAAGGAAGATCTTATCAGATGTGGGACAATTCCAAAGCAAAGCTACTGTCATATGGGTGGATAACAAATCTGTTATTGCCATAGCAAAGAATCCAGTCGAACATGGAAGAACCAAACACATCAAGGTTAAATATCTGTTGGAACAAAGTGGGTCTGACATGAACCTCTAATGATTTAAATAGTTTTGATGATAACAAAGTATTAAAATTACAATTGGAAGTACTAATGATTATTCTAGTGTGCAGAATTACAAGTTAAAATTCATTCAGAAGCACTATGAATAATAGCAGAGAAGCCAGTCAAAACAAGCTCTGAAAGCACATCACTGTTCATCAGAAGCTTAAATTTTGTATGTTGAAGAAAGTGCCTCTGAGGACAAAAACAAGGCTCTGACGGACTCAGAAGCAAAAAGGGCCTCAAGAAGCAATGACAACAGCATCTGAAGCAAAAGGAATTTACGTCACTCAAGAACTGACATATTCAGAACCAATGATTGAAGAACAATCTACTTCAAGGATCTGTCACGTCCACAGGAAGGAATATTCGTTGGTACAACGTTAACCTTATCCATATGTGGAGCGCAATTGAGAATCGTACTATTGTACTATTATTACTCAAAATGGATGAGTGATAATTCAAATAGCAAGGTAGTGGAATTGGATATCTTTACCAAAGAAGGTAACTACAGCCATCACAATTGTACGAATAAATTCCAGCTGGCACCTCTCTCTCTGCAACGGTCATCATCTTCCTCCAAGTATAAATAGAAGACTCAAATGGAAGAAATCATGACTGTTCTATTAACACTGTTCTATTACTACGTTCAAAGACTAAGAAGCATTCTGACACCATAATTTAAATCTGTCATTCTAAGTCTTAGAACAATTTGAGTTGTATTTTGTAAACACCTCTGATAGTATATCAAGTGTTCCTTAACATTCATTCTTATTCTTAAGTTTGTTTGAGAAGTCTCTTGTTAAGTTTAACTTGAGCATTTGAGAAGTCTCTTGTTTAGTAAAACTTGAGCACCTGAGAAGTCTCTTGCAAGTGTGCTTGAGCAATTTGTAATCTTAAGTAGATTATAGTGAAAATCTCTTGTTAGTAACAAGGGGACTGGAGTACTCTCGATTTGTGAGGGGAACCAGGATAAATTCTGTGTCTTTCTTTCTCTCTCTCAGCACCCTCTCTTTATTTTGTGTTTATATCCGCTGCAAACTTAGTTTTATTTCGAAAAAGTTTTAATTCTAAAAACACAATTCAACCCCCCCTTCTTGTGTTTTTCCACCTTCAATTGGTATCAGGAGCTGGGCTGTTGCCTAACTCTCACCTATCAGTGAAACAGATAAGATTCAGGAAGGAAAAACATGTCTGCTGAGAAAGGAAACAATAGCAACAAGAACAACAAAAACAACGTGAACTATGACTATGATTCCAATTCTAAAGACAGAAGGTCTTCTGACAAAGTTCCCTTTTTCAATGGAACTGAGACTGGTTATCCATTCTGGAAAACCAAGATGTACAGTCACATCATGGGGATTGATTGTGATCTGTGGGACTTGGTAAAAGATGGAGTCAATTTTGAAAATATGGATTTGGAAGGAACAGTTAGCTCTAAAGACAGAAAGGCTTTTACACCTACTCAAAAGCTGGAGTATAAGAAGCACCACAGTGTAAAAGGGATGATGACAAATGCCATCTCTCATGATGAGTACTTGAAAATTGGAGATAAGAGAACGGCTAAGTCTATCTGGGATTCTCTTAAATCCAAGTATGAAGGAAATAAACAAGTTAAGGAGGCTAAGGCCAACTTGTTAGTACATCAGTATGAATTATTTAAAATGAAGGACGGAGAGGACATTGAGACAATGTTCTCTAGGTTTCAAATTCTTGTTTCTGGACTTCAAGTTTTAGATAAGAGCTATACTGAGGCTGATCATGTATGGAAAGTACTCAGAAGCTTGCCGCCAAAGTGGAGACCAAAAGTGACAGCGTTTCAGGAATCTAAGGATTTAGATACTGTGTCTCTTGAAAGCTTGGTTAGTTCTCTAAAGAGTCATGAGATGGAACTCATGACTGATGAATCGACTAAGAAGCTAAAAGGGATAGCCCTGAGCACCAAGAGTTCCTCTAAGGCTCTGAAGGCGAAGGTTATAGTATCTGATGAAGAAGCTTCTGAAGAAGGTCACGAGATGGACTCTGATGAAGAAGAAGAAATGGTTCTAATGGCTGCAAGAGTATCGCAATGGGCTAAGAGAAGCAAGAAGTATGCTGGTAAGTTTGGAGGTTCTTCCAAGAAGGTTGGTGCTTCTAAGGATAAGAAGGAAGAACAAAACAAATGCTTTAAGTGCAACAAACCAGGACACTTCATTGCTGACTGCCCAGAGAACCTGAGTAAAACATCCAAGAGAACCTCTAACAAAGAAAGATACAAAAGTAAGCTCAAAAAGGGGTTCCTTGCCACTTGGGATGATTTGGATCAGGAATCAGATTCTGATGGGGAAGAAGAAGCAAACCTTGCCTTGATGGCAACCGCTTCTGACCAAGAGAACTCTGAGCACGAAGCTGACTCAGATTCAGAAGATGAAGATGAGGTACTTGCTAAACTTTCTCGTTCTGAATTAATAGATTCCTTAAAAGATGCCTTAAAACTTTTAACCAAAAAGGCAGGTGAGTGTAAGGTCCTTAAAAAGGCCTATAACAACCTGACCGAAAAGGCAAATGAAATAATTGAACAAAATGAGTCTCTAAAATCAAGAAATGAATTTATGGAAACTCATCATGTTCTTGATGATAAGGTTCCTCCAGAACATGAATTTGCTCTTCAGGAATTCCTTATCAATGGAATGAAAAGAAGTAAAATAGCCTCTTTGATTTATCATGTAAGTAGAAATAGAGGAGAAGGTCTTGGATTCTCACGTTTTAAAGATAATCCATTATCCTCAAAATCCTCTAATATAGATAAATCAAAACCTAAGGTTGTCTTTGTAAAGAGTCAATCAGAAGTTCTAAATGAGTCAGCTTCTAATAGAACATCAAAGCCAGAGGCTCAAAAGTCAAAGACTCTGAAGGATAAAACCTCAGAACCTAAGATTTTTAAGCCTCAAGCTAATGTTAAATCTAAAGAAGCTCTGACACATTCAAGAACAAAGCTCAAGAGCTATACTAAACCCAAAAACTTTTCAACAAGGGTGGTTAACTCTAGAGGCTCTGATAGGTCTTTCAAACAAAGACCACCTAGACCTGTAAAGACTAACACAAAAGGACCCATAAAGATATGGGTACCAAAATCTCAAATAATATTTGCTTCAGGTTTGCACACCAAGAAGGCCAAAGCAGCAATGCTGGTACCTGGACAGTGGCTGCTCACGACATATGACGGGAGAAAGGCATATGTTCCAAACCCTGACTCTGAAAGAGGGAGGTACTGTGGGGTTTGGAGGAAACCAAAAAGGGAAGATCATTGGTACAGGTATAGTTGGTAACTCTTCTCTTTCAATTAAAAATGTTTGGTTAGTTGATGGCCTCAAACATAATCTGCTTAGCATTAGTCAATTTTGTGATAGCGGATTTATTGTTAAATTTGATAAAGAGGCATGTACAGTAATCAATGACTCTGACAAGTCCATATTGTTTAGAGGATTAAGAAGAGGTAATGTTTATAAGGTGAATCTGTCAGAACTCACTGAGCAGAAAATAGTTTGTCTTCTATCTCTGAATGATGAAAAGTGGGTCTGGCACCAACGCTTAGGTCATGCTAACTGGAGATTAATCTCTAAGTTTAGCAAACTAAAGTTGGTTAAAGGCCTGCCAAATCTTAAATATCATTCAGATGCTCTGTGTGGTCCTTGTCAGATTGGCAAAATTTCAAAAACTTCTTTTAAACCTAAAAACATTGTCTCTACCTCAAGACCTTTAGAACTACTTCACATTGATTTGTTTGGTCCAGTAAGTACTGCCTCAATCAATGGGAAGAAATATGGATTAGTCATTGTTGATGATTACAGTAGATGGACTTGGGTAAAGTTTCTAAGAGTGAAAGATGATGCATATGATGTGTTCAGCATCTTCTGCACTCAAGTGCAAAACGAGAAAGGTCTCAAAATCTTAAAGGTAAGAAGTGATCATGGTGGTGAATTTGAAAACGAACCATTTGCAACTTTTTGTGAAGATCATGGCATTGTCCATGAGTTCTCTGCTCCTAGAACACCACAACAAAATGGTGTTGTAGAGAGAAAGAACAGGTCTTTACAAGAAATGGCAAGAACCATGATGCATGAGACAAAACTTGCTAAGCACTTCTGGGCAGAAGCTGTAAACACAGCTTGTTATATTCAAAATAGGATCTATATTAGACCTCTATTGAATCTAACAACATATGAACTCTTCAAAGGAAGAAAGCCCAACATCTCTTATTTTCATCAATTTGGATGTACCTGTTACATTCTAAACAACAAGGCCTACAAAAGAAAATTTGATGCCAAAGCGTGTAAGGGAATCTTTATAGGTTACTCTGAACGCTCAAAGGCATACAGAGTGTATAATTCTGAAACTAACACAGTGGAAGAATCTATACATGTTAGATTTGATGATAAAGAGCCTGACAGTAAAATGTCAGAGCAAGATAATAGTTATGCAGGTGTTCCATACCAATACATCGATTCAGAACCTGAAAAAGCATCAGAAGCTGTTGAAGCTTCAGAAGCTGTATTGGAAGAAGATGCTGAAGAAGCATCTCAATTAGAAGCATCACAAGAACATGATGACACTTCAGAAGAAGACACTCAACCAAGTGCTGATGTTGATGAAGCTCCAAGAAGGAAGTTCAAATATAGATCATCACATCCAGAAGATCTAATTCTTGGAAACAAAGAAAGTCCAAGAAAGACAAGATCAGACTATCAACAACTTGATTCACTTCTGGGACTAATCTCAATGATAGAACCAAAGAATGTTGATGAAGCACTTACTGACGATGGATGGATTGTAGCTATGCAAGATGAGCTCAATCAGTTTCAAAGAAATGATGTATGGGATTTAGTGCCAAGACCAGCACATAAGAACATCATTGGAACTAAGTGGGTATTTAGAAACAAGATGAATGAACAAGGTGAAGTGGTAAGAAATAAAGCTAGACTGGTAGCACAAGGCTACAGTCAGCAAGAAGGTATAGATTTCACTGAAACATTTGCTCCAGTAGCAAGACTGGAAGCAATCAGGTTACTTCTTTCATATGCTGTTAACAATGGAATCACATTGTACCAAATGGATGTTAAGAGCGTCTTTCTTAATGGTGTTATTTCTGAAGAAGTATATGTCAAACAACCCCCAGGTTTTGAGGATTTGAAAAATCCTGATTATGTTTATAAACTTAAGAAATCACTCTATGGTCTCAAACAAGCTCCAAGAGCTTGGTATGAAAGACTGAGTAATTTCCTTTTAGAAAATGGTTTTCAAAAAGGTCAAATTGACAATACATTATTCAGAAAGACATCTAAGAAAGATATCTTAATCATTCAAATATATGTTGATGATATTATTTTTGGTTCTACTAATGCTTCCTTGTGCAAGAGTTTTTCAAAGCTGATGCAGGATGAATTCGAGATGAGTATGATGGGTGAATTGAAATTCTTCCTTGGAATCCAAATTAATCAAGGAAAAGACGGCACTTACATTCATCAAAGCAAATATACTAAAGAGCTTCTGAAGAAGTTCAACCTTGATGACTGCAAGATAATGTCTACACCCATGCATCCTACCAGCAGCCTAAGCAAGGAAGAGATTGGAAGCAAGGTAGATCAAAAGCTGTATCGAGGTATGATTGGTTCCTTACTCTACCTAACAGCATCTAGACCTGATATTTTATATAGTGTATGCTTGTGTGCAAGATTCCAGTCAGATCCTAGAGAACCTCACTTAACTGCTGTTAAGAGGATCTTTAGATATCTGAAAGGAACTACTAATCTAGGACTTCTTTATAAAAAAATCCCTAGATAGTAAGCTAGTTGGATTCTGTGATGCTGACTATGCTGGTGATAAGATTGAGAGGAAATCCACTAGTGGAAATTGCCAATTCATTGGTGAGAATCTCATATCTTGGGCTAGCAAGAGACAAACAACTATTGCTTTGTCTACAGCAGAAGCAGAATACATCTCAGCTGCTAAATGCTGCACACAGCTTCTCTGGATGAAATATCAGTTGGAAGATTATAACATAGCTGAAAGTAGTATTCCACTATATTGTGACAATACTGCTGCTATTCATTTGTCTAAGAACCCTATTCTACACTCTAGAGCTAAACATATTGAAATAAAACATCATTTTATAAGAGATCATGTTCAAAAAGGTACAATAAATATTCAATTCATTGATACTGAACATCAATGGGCTGACATATTCACTAAACCTTTAGCAATTGAAAGATTTGATTTTATCAAAAAGAATTTGAACATGCACTATATCTCTGAAGAAAATTAGCTCTGAGAAGTAGAATAGAATTAGCATCTGAAGCTCTATCAGAACCTCTTATAATTTAGAGTATCCCTTGGGAAGCTCTGAATAATTTAGGCTCTGAAGAGTAACAGGTTCTGATGAGGTGTCAGATACAAATGAGTGAGGCTCTGAACCTTTTGGAAATGAAACGTTCAGTACGAGTAAGTGTACAACAGTTGTCTGTACACGCGTCAGCTATGATTAAACTTTTTCAACACGTGTCTAGATCCTGACGGGCAGAGAACAGTTAATGATGATTATGGCAGTTAAGTATATTATTTAATTTTTAAAACTGCTCGCGCTCCCTCCCAATGTTTATTTTCTCTGTGTATGTGTGCTAGTTACTATTTATAAGTCACTTCACTCACTTGCACAACTTTTTACACGAAATCACTACCTACACAACCCTAGACCTTACAGAAATTCCCAATCTTCATCTTCTTAATTTTCTGCAACTATGGCTGCTCGTTCATCAAACGAAATCGTTCAAGAACCCTTTAACCCTACGTTACCACCCATCATCGATCTTAATTCAAAAGATAATCTTGTTTATCAACACAATCAAACGGACGCCGGTCCAGACTCATACGATTTCTACACGGAAAAGTTTGTAGATTTCGATAGCTTGAAAGCAAACGGAATCGATGTTCAAAATCTATTCTTCGATCAAAAATGGGAAAACTATTTTGAGATGTTGAATGGTTTTGTGTACTATGACATTGTCAAATATTTCTGGCAAAAAGCAAAGGTTTTTAATAGAGCAAGCGCTGATGAAGAATACAAGAATCTGATTGCCAAGAACAAGTCTCTAAAGGGTAAAACAAGGCAGGAACTTGGTTTGAAACCGTATAGAGGAAGAGAAATAAGGTCAAACATTTTGGGTATCAATGTGGTGATCACTCAGGCACACATTGCCAAGATTCTGGGTTTGGATAACAAGGGAGAAGACATAGAAGTATATGATGCTAAGAGCAAATATTTGAATTCAATCAATCAGGACCTGTTTAAACCTGGGAGTTCCAACAGGGACTTTGGAAAGTTGAAGTGCATGAGGCACAAGTTTGAATTTGCTTTCAGAGTGTTTCTCGCTACAATAGTTACTAGAGAAGGTGGATTAGATACCATCTCTATACCACATAAGCACTTTATTTGGTTCTTATACAAGAAAGTGAAAATAAACCTGGCTAAGGTTTTATTTGATCACATGTGTTTAACCATCACTGCAAGCAGAACCAAAATGCCCTCTAACATTCATCATCCTAGGCTCATATCAGAACTCATTAGGCAAACCAAACTCACAGACATTCTGAGTGCCAAGGAAAAGCTTAGAGTATTCCAAACTGCTAAGTATGATGCAACGGTTCTGGTGAATATGAAAAGAAAAACCAAGAATGAAATTATCTCAGTGAAGACACCTCTGCAACAAGTCTATGAAAAGTACTTCTGGTGTGATGGGTTTCCCACCATATCAGAACATGACAATGAGGATGTCATCAAGAACTTCATTGAGATAGTGAGAAGAGAGACTGGGGTAAGAGTACCCAGAAAGATGGTTGTTAGTGTCCCAAATTGGGAAATCTTCAAGGGTCCAAAGGCTATTACAAGGTCTCAAAGGAAGCCAAAGACCACTGAACAAGAGATAGCTGATGATGGTTCTGAGGACCAAGAGAATGCTGATGCTGATGAGGCTATGGGAGGAGATAGTGGTGCTGAGGATATGGCCACTGAAGCTGTTCAGAAGGAAAGGCAATCAAAGAAGAAATGACAGGCCTCAAGCTTCTGAGGAGGATCAGAACCCTACTACGCCTGCCAAAAGATTGAAGTCTAGAGCTTCAAAATCAAAAGGTAAAATCTCTGAGCCTAATACTTCTAGCATTCCAGTAGCTCAAGATATTAATCCTGAACCTCAACCCTCTATCTCTCAACCCCCTCAAACTACCAATCAAACAAATCCAATAGACCTCACTGTGCCTCTTAGTGTAGTGTTGCCTGATCCTGAAACTTTACAAACATCATCATCATCTGATACTAGCACTGACTCTGATGAGTTCATTGCTAAGATAATCAAAGAAGCACCAAAGAAAACAAACTTCAAAAAGACCACCAAGAGACCTATTAAGAAACCAATCCAACTCTCTTCTGATGAAGAAACCCCCATCATCATTGATACTACCATCCTTAACCAACCTGTCAATACTGAATCAGTTCTTGAGCACCTTCAACAACACCTATCTGGAGATGCATTTACACACTCCAATCCAAACACACCACCTCGTTTTCCTTTTAACAATCCCTCTGCTGATCAAGCTACCCAAGAACCACCGGTTACTCAATCTATTCAAACTCCTCCTCCATCACTTGATCACATCTCACAAGTTAATCCACCCACATTTACACCTATTCAGGATGAGTCAATTGCTCATTCTGAAGCACAACAAGAATCACCTCATCAATCACCAAATAATGTCATGACTGAACAACAACCTCCATCACCTCCACCTGAATTATACACTTCTGAATCATCTCCTGCACCTTCACCACAACCCGTCTATGGCCCACTCAACAAACCTCTAGTTTTAGAAGAGGTTCTTGAGCTTTACCAACACATCTCTAAGGCTGAAGCACAAATGTTTAAAGATACCATCAATGTTGATGATGACATCATACCCCCTAACCTCAGCAAAATAAAAATCATAAATCTCAAACGAAAACAACCTGAGCCAACCATTCCCTTTGATCCATCCATACCCTTTTTCAACTCTGAATCTGAACCAAACCTTGAGTTGTTGCATAATGCTATTGGTATTAGACTTAAGAGATTCAGACAAAGGGAGGAAGAAGCTCTTATCTTCCCTTCTGATTTTGATGCTGATGTCAGAGAAATGAAGTACTTGTTTAGTCAATCATTACAAATCCTCAGTACTCATCTGAAGAACAAGACAAAGGGTAGGGGAATGAATACAGCAAGGGAATTATTTGAGATTGCTGAGAGGTCATGTGCTCCAAGGCTCACATTCTACAATCATGAAGAGGAACGTGCACGTTTGGCAGCTTTGGATGCTGAAATCAAGAAACTAGCAAGGAGTGCATGTGAGACAGCTGAGAAACTAATCAGTGAAGAAGGTGTTTATGAGTTAGCTACTGAGCAGGCTTGGATAGCTGCTGAACAGGCAAGGGCAGCTGAAGCTGAGCACAAAAGGCTAGCTGAACAAGAGGCATTGAACTTATTAGTAGATAGGGCTGTGCACATTGCTACAATTGAAACCAACAAGCTCAATGAAAATCAAGCTGCTGGGCAAGATGTTGCAATGTTTGATCAGAATCAGATAGAAGAAGATAATGATATGGATATTAATGAAGATACTGACAAGGGTAAGAAGCCCATTATAGAACCCATTCCTCCTCTCTCTCCTATAAAGATTGACATAGCTTCTACCTCGTCTGCAATACCTCCAGCAGTTCAAAATGCATTGGACAGCATCAGAACTGAACTGGCTAATGAAATTGATGAGCTAAGAGTGGATATGCGTACTGATGTGAATTCTGTCGTGGAAACAGTTCACAAAAGGATGGATGACATGATGTTAACCCTTTTGAAGGCCATAGCAGATGTTAAGAAACCTTAGCCATATTTTGTGCACTTGTTTTATGATGTTGGCTCTTGTGTAATATTTGGATAATTTGTTGAATTAATATCTATATTATCCATATTTGTGTGTTTGTTATTAGCTTATGTGTCTGTTTTACTTTTGTTTTTCAAAATTTAACTTCTCTATATACCATGATATTGTCTGGTACTCTTGAGATTTCTGGCTCTAGTGAGAGATGTTGAAGAGCATCTTAGTTTTTAAACTAATAAGCCTAGGATTTTCAAAACCTAAGAGCCCCTCTCATCAGTACTCCTGTTTACTCATGAAATAGCTTCTTAGTATTAAAGCCTGTTTAACAACGGGGCACCGATACCGAATGAGGCGTGTCTGGTAACTGGTTTTCTGACAATAGGAATGAGGTATATATATATAAGAAACTTGCTCAAAACAAAGGGAATTTATAGCATAAACTCTTTTATTAATATTATTGAAGAATCTCTATTACATAGAATGATGAGACTCTACTTAGAGCTAGGCTTAATTTCAGAAGACTCTGAATCTAGCTTCTTATGTTTTTCCTTAATATAAGCAAGCAAGTTGGCAGTAGCCTTTTGCACTAGCTCTTCAGTGTCCTTCTGAACAGCAGCCTCGTACTCTTCGTATGGAGTGTCATCATTGTATGTCCATAAAAATTCTTCCAGATCAGAGCCCAATTCTTCCTCCTCTGACTCTGTCAATATTAGTTCTTGCTTGTTCCTTTCGTAGCGAAGCCTGTTTCCTTCGCAGCGCCAGGGCTCTGCTCCCTTCTTGCTCTCTTCTTTTGAGCCTGAAGCATCCTTGGTAACCTGCTTTTCCATTATATGTTTGTTTTTGGAAATGACTTGATTACTCTGAATGAGTAAAATGAGAGGAATCATCCTTTATTTATAGTACCTTCAAGATATCTTGTCAGTAGGATAATCAATGCCATTCATTGAATGCGTTTGGTTGTCACTTCCTTTTGACTTGACTACCTTGTTTGGCGCTTTGACTGTTTGGTTTTCTGTGTCTTTTTGACTGATGCCAAAAGGGGGAGTAAGAGTAGCGTTAAAATTAATGTTGATTCATTCATATACTGCTCAATCTGAAACTGTAATGTCAAGTACATTATGAATCAATGTTTATCCCTTATGATTTCTTTCTCATTCTGAACGATTATTGAAAGGGGAGAAAATTTAAGAACCTAAAATTTTATTCATAGATATATCAGAAGAGCTTGCAAACCACTTCTGAGCATTATCAGACTCTAAGAAGCAAAGCTTACAAAACTATGCTTCTGAGAGTTAAATATGAAAATTTATTTTAAGTTAATAAATCGACTCTTAAACTGTTTTAATTAATTATGGATAAGACTTAGGGGGAGCTTACAAACCTACCCTTATGGATTATCAGACTCAGGGGGAGATTGCAAACCTTTGAAACCTGAAGTTAACATAATTAAATTAAATCAACAACAATTGAATTTTAATGCTTTAGTTTGTCATCATCAAAAAGGGGGAGATTGTTGGAAAAAAGTGGGTCTGACATGAACCTCTAATGATTTAAATAGTTTTGATGATAACAAAGTATTAAAATTACAATTGGAAGTACTAATGATTATTCTAGTGTGCAGAATTACAAGTTAAAATTCATTCAGAAGCACTATGAATAATAGCAGAGAAGCCAGTCAAAACAAGCTCTGAAAGCACATCACTGTTCATCAGAAGCTTAAATTTTGTATGTTGAAGAAAGTGCCTCTGAGGACAAAAACAAGGCTCTGACGGACTCAGAAGCAAAAAGGGCCTCAAGAAGCAATGACAACAGCATCTGAAGCAAAAGGAATTTACGTCACTCAAGAACTGACATATTCAGAACCAATGATTGAAGAACAATCTACTTCAAGGATCTGTCACGTCCACAGGAAGGAATATTCGTTGGTACAACGTTAACCTTATCCATATGTGGAGCGCAATTGAGAATCGTACTATTGTACTATTATTACTCAAAATGGATGAGTGATAATTCAAATAGCAAGGTAGTGGAATTGGATATCTTTACCAAAGAAGGTAACTACAGCCATCACAATTGTACGAATAAATTCCAGCTGGCACCTCTCTCTCTGCAACGGTCATCATCTTCCTCCAAGTATAAATAGAAGACTCAAATGGAAGAAATCATGACTGTTCTATTAACACTGTTCTATTACTACGTTCAAAGACTAAGAAGCATTCTGACACCATAATTTAAATCTGTCATTCTAAGTCTTAGAACAATTTGAGTTGTATTTTGTAAACACCTCTGATAGTATATCAAGTGTTCCTTAACATTCATTCTTATTCTTAAGTTTGTTTGAGAAGTCTCTTGTTAAGTTTAACTTGAGCATTTGAGAAGTCTCTTGTTTAGTAAAACTTGAGCACCTGAGAAGTCTCTTGTAAGTGTGCTTGAGCAATTTGTAATCTTAAGTAGATTATAGTGAAAATCTCTTGTTAGTAACAAGGGGACTGGAGTACTCTCGATTTGTGAGGGGAACCAGGATAAATTCTGTGTCTTTCTTTCTCTCTCTCAGCACCCTCTCTTTATTTTGTGTTTATATCCGCTGCAAACTTAGTTTTATTTCGAAAAAGTTTTAATTCTAAAAACACAATTCAACCCCCCCCCCCCCCCCCTTCTTGTGTTTTTCCACCTTCAATTGGTATCAGGAGCTGGGCTGTTGCCTAACTCTCACCTATCAGTGAAACAGTTAAGATTCAGGAAGGAAAAACATGTCTGCTGAGAAAGGAAACAATAGCAACAAGAACAACAAAAACAACGTGAACTATGACTATGATTCCAATTCTAAAGACAGAAGGTCTTCTGACAAAGTTCCCTTTTTCAATGGAACTGAGACTGGTTATCCATTCTGGAAAACCAAGATGTACAGTCACATCATGGGGATTGATTGTGATCTGTGGGACTTGGTAAAAGATGGAGTCAATTTTGAAAATATGGATTTGGAAGGAACAGTTAGCTCTAAAGACAGAAAGGCTTTTACACCTACTCAAAAGCTGGAGTATAAGAAGCACCACAGTGTAAAAGGGATGATGACAAATGCCATCTCTCATGATGAGTACTTGAAAATTGGAGATAAGAGAACGGCTAAGTCTACCTCTCACCCATAAAAGATCATGAAAGAAATTCGGTAAAAGAACGACCAAAATTCGGTAACCTATAACCGATCATGAAAGAAATTGCTCCTAATAAATTAAGGGAGGGTCTCCCACCAAAATATATAAGCCCTCTAATATTCTAATAAAAGATCTTCATTAATAAGAGTGAGGATGAGCACCGCTGGAACGGGTATGATAAGCATTCAAGCAGTAACTCAACTTGCACTTTGATTTATTTTTTCTATCGACTTTTAGGGTGTGTTTGGTTCGAGGTAAATGGAGGGGAGGGGAGGGGAGGTGAGGTAATATTTCTAATTAATTGTGTTTGGTTCAGTTTTAATGAGGGGAGGGGATGGGAGAGGAGGGGAGCAAAATCTCTCATATACTCATTTTTTGCTTCCCCCCAAATTGGAGGGATTTGGAGGGGAGGCAAACTACATTATTACAATTTTAATTATAATGACATACTTATCCTCATATTGATTTTAAAATACCAAAACTATCCTTATTTATATTTTTTTATGTTGTTAACTTGCTAATTTTTATTGTCACATTTATCCTTATTATCCATATATTAATTTCTTTTCAAAATATGTTTACGTTGTATTACAATAATATATCCATACAACTTTTTTTTTATATAAAAAATTTCTATGCAATCTTTTTTTACGTTGAAATTAAGATTTTTTCAAATTTTTTAATCCTTAACGTCAACAGTGATACTCTTTCTTTCTATGAAGCCCCGATACGCGACACCATACGGATACGATACCGATACACCGATACGTGAAAATTTAAAAAAATTCATATCCGATATTGGCGCGATACGTTATTTAAAAATTAATTTTAAAATTAAATATATAAATGCACAATATATAAATATGACTAAAATCAATAATATTAATAATGATAATTTTTTTTGAAAGACAAAAAACTATTATAATAATTATAATTATTATTATTATAAACATCAATAGTTCATTGTACAAAAAGCACACACAAGCCAATTAGCTTGCACAAGAGCAAAACAGTTTGAAGCTCAACATACAAGAGCTCCTCAGTCATAACTAAAGACATATAATAGCTCAAAAAATATATAATAGTCATGACATCAAACCTCTTCAACAAGTCCATCTTGTAGCAATATCAGACAATTATATAAGTCCTGCAACTGACCAATTAAAAGCATAAAACATCCATTCTTATACTAGAATTTTGGTACAAGCCCAAATACTTAACAATCTCTTATATAGTAGGACACCATATTGACTTCAAAACAGTGACAAAGACAAAAAATATTAATTATAATAAATCAAAATCATTAATACTAAGTTAAGTATTTGTGTTTCATTAATATTATCCTAAAAAATAATGATCACCAGTACTTTTTAAGTTATACATCTTAAGTTAAGTATTATACAAAAAGAACATCATTAGTACTATCCAAACAAAGACATAGTTAGTTACCCGTATAACAACGTAATAGTTTGACATTCACTAGGAAACACGGATTGTATCGGATATTATTTTTTATTTAAAAATAAAGATTTAACCGATACTTTTTCGATACGAGTATCGGGAAGTATCAGACGCGTATCGGATATTATTATTTTATTTAAAAATAAAGATTTAACCGATACTTTTCCGATACGAGTATCGGGACGTATCGGAAGAGTATCGGTATCGGATGCGTATCGGACACGATACTTCACCAATTTTAGAGTATCAGGGCTTCATAGCTTTCTTTATATATTTTTATTCCTTTTGTTTAAATTTTGTTTTGTTACATTAATTTCCATATATATATATATATATATATATATATATATATATATATATATTATTATTATTAACATTTAATTTAAATTTTATGTAGAATTTAATTTTATATATTATTTATTAGGTTAGATCGATCATCAAGATTAGAAAATTATTATCAATATATAATTTGATTTGTGAAATTTTTGAGTCTATTGAGTTTTTATATTTATATAGCGGATAATTTTAAAATTATGAAACTCTAATAATATTATAAGGATAAAAAAGTAATTTAATTTTGTCATCTATCCCCTCCCCTCATGAACCAAACACATTTGCAATTAAAATCTCTCTCTTCCCTTCCCCTCCCCTCTTTTGAACCAAACATATAAATAAATAAAAGATATCTCCTCCCCTTCCATTCCCTCCCTCTCATTAAAATTCCTCTCCTTCCCTCCCCTCGATTGAACCAAACAGACTCTTAGACGAATAGAGTGTTAAGGGGTATTTCATTCGTCTCTCTAGCATCAACCCAAACCTTCATAATCAAATCAACATCATTTTGCATTTTCGAACAACTATGTCTTGCTCTAAGCTTGCGTTTCTAGAACAATATTCGCCTCAACATGCAGCGGTTCCTCGACCCCCTCGACCACCATTTCCTCAAACACACTGATTCTTTAATCACGATTCTCTATGAACAACGACTGCCATATTTCCTTTGCATAATTAACAATATTGACACAATCATTCTCTTTATGAATAAGATATATGTTTCGACAATATCCAAGATAGTAACAACTTTTTTTTTTACTAGAATCAAAATTCTCTCCTTGTTCTTCATTCACCCTTTGTAAAACCAAATTTGAAGTATCAAGTAAAACCAAAGACATATGAAAGGAGATGTAGATGATTCTTTGATGGTAATTGTTGGTCTCTTATATTTAAAAAGTTTCAATTTGTTGAAAAAATATGACATAGAATTATCTCAATCGAATAAATAAAATACATATTAGAACAAATAATTATAATGCATAACAAAATAAATTATAGAACAAAAAGAATTTATCGAATTGTTGATTGAGGCGTGTTGATGCACTGGGCTTAAGATTATTTCGCCACCACAAGTAAATTACCTGGTGCAGTTGGTCTCATAGCTAATACCCTCCAGAATACAAAAGTCACTTCTTGCTAGCACCGCATGTGAATTGAATTAACAAGGTCTCACAGAATCACTTTTTGGATGCTCACGGAAACTTAGAATTATATATTTACATAACTTATATTATTATTAGTTCTTTTCTCCCTAACGGATTCTTTCTCTGTTTTTCTCACATTCTCAAAACCCATATATATATATATATATATATATATAGTCCAAGCAACAAGCATTAATATAATTAACGTTGCGTTTACTCTCTATCAAACAAAACTGAAAGTCCACTTAATTAGGATATTATGTACCAAGTAAATAGCAATTAAAAGGTTGTTGGACTAAGTAATAAAACTTGTAACAAAACTTGAATGTGCTTCAAATAATGTTAATAATAATAATAATAAATTAACTTTAAAATAAATTAATATATAAAAATATCCAACACAATTTGGTCTCTTACGTTTATTTTAGGTTTCAATTTGGTTCTTTCTGTCAGTTTTGTCCTATGTGACAGACGGTTTGCATACGTGGCTTGACACGTGGACCTTTGGACACGTTGACACGTGTCCAATTGAAACAGTGAAACAGTGAAAACTGACGGAATAGATCAACTAATGCAAACGTTGATAACGTAAGGGACAGATGTATTTGGTTTGTATAATAGTCTAGATACATCAATTATTCAATTAATTTAAAAAGTGCAATTTTGATTATAATTGTGGCCGGAGGGAGTATAAAATAATGACATCATATTAAATGTGTTCACATGGATGCTGCCATGTCATTAATGACAATAGCACTTCAACAAAATTGACTATAAAATGGGGTTTGAGACCAAAACTCAAAAATAATATAAAATTATGGACTAAAAATCTAATAATTAAAATAAGAAAACCAAAACTTTATTTCTTAAAAATAGGAGGACCAAAAAGAAAATTAAGCTTAACAAAATTTTATCTAAAATTAATATTGTCTCGCCAACTATTAATTAGTAATTGACTTTCTTTTATTTTTTTGATTACAGTATTTGACTTTCTTTTATTTAGTTAAGTAGCGTACTAGTTGAATTGATAAAAAATAACTTTATAAACTAATTAAGGCAAGTGGAAGGAGTACCGTTTAAAGAAACAGTAAATTGGTTAGGGTCTCACATATTTTATTAGGTTAATTACCTCAGATGATAAGATATTTTAATATTAAAATTTTGTATGTAATAATATAAAATATTTAATAAATTAAAATCCAAAAATTTTAAAAATTAATTTTTATATTTATTTCTATAAAGATACAAGTTAACATTCTTCTATTTTATTTTGAAAGTAATAATTCAGATAGTAATAATAAAATAATTGTGTTTTGTTTTCTTTTTTTTTTTTGAGTGCAATAAGTGTGTTTTCCTATGTTAAGCTACAGCCTATAGTGCATTCTTAAACCTTTTTTTTTCTTTGACGGTTTTTTATTTTGTTAGTGGAAATAGTAGCTTTCGGTCACTGTGTAAGCTATTTACTAGTAGTACAACTTTATAATATGGGTATTAATGCTAAATCGTTTTTGGAGCAATAGTTAAAGAAAATAAAAATGAAAATAAAAGTAAAAAAGAAAATTAAGCAAGGATGAATTTGAGCCTCTTATACATGTGACTAGGAGTCTGATTTGTTATTTATAAGTGTGGAGAAAAAGTTTTCTCCAATGAAATTAGACATTGATCACAATATAGTAAAAACTCCGTAATAATATTATGGTAAAAAACATTATTTCAAAGCATAAATTAAGGATGGATTTAGAAATTTATGAAACAGCAGAGGCCAAATACTAAAATAATTATTAATTTTTTTTTTAAAATAGTATAGTAGTTACATTCAAACATCTTTTTTTTTTTTTTTCATACATTCAAACATCTTTTAAGTGTGGAGAAATTGAGTAGTTGAGGTTCTAGTATATATTACATTGTTTATCTAAATACTATACGTCTAACTTCGTCTCATAAAATTCTTCAATTAAATTTGAACTTTAATATATTAGTATAATAAATATATAATCAAAATTATATATATATTAAATTTGGTAGTGCTTTGAACATGAAGGTGGGAAGCCTTTACTGATCTATCATGTATGAATATGAAAGGTGGGCCCATGTTAATTTATTGTATATACCCATAAACAACTATTTCAGACGTATGGATCGGTTTTAGGACATTTTTTTATTAGGGTTGATTAATTTTGCAATAGCACGGTTTTTAGTTTATCTTCCTATAAATAGTTATAAAAGCAGAGAACTTCTAAATAGTTATGATTCTTTTAGTTGTTTCCAATAAAATACACAAGTCCAATATTCATTAAGTGATGGTAAGAGGTCCATTCTATGACAAAAATGGAGTTAAGAAAGGTGCATGGAGTAAAGAAGAAGATGAATGTTTAAGTGATTATATTCATAAACATGGTCATTCTAATTGGCGTCAACTCCCTAAGCTTGCAGGTATATATATATGTCATTGGTATATTTTGTTAGTATTAATTAATCAAGATTAATGTTAATGATCAATGTTTTGTTTTTACTTGTTATTTTCATTTCATTCTTGAATTTGATTAATATGTAATTTAAGCTTAATTGGTTGATTTAAGAAAAAAGAAATGTTAATTAGTCATGTGTACTATATATTTGATCATAGGTTTAACAAGGTGTGGAAAAAGTTGCAGACTTCGTTGGTTGAATTACTTAAAGCCAAATCTTAAACATGGGAACTACACAAGAGAAGAAGATGAAATGATCATCAAATTACACCACCATTTTGGAAATAAGTACGTATATAATAATAAATTTCAGTTTAGTCAATTTTATGTATATATATTCTATACTAATTAGATTTCCAGTTTGTCAACTTTAGAGTAACATTACAGATTTGTCTATTGAGATTCTTTCTAAGTCCACAATGAGATAAACCTCCTTACTATATAAAGCTCTTGCTAACTCACCACCCTTGGATCAAAAAAATAAAGTCCAACTTAAAACCCTAACCATTGGATCAAATGCTTTAAGGATAATCACAAGATTAAATCAAATCTTCCCAAACAAGTCTCGTACTCAGCTCTCGCGCGGCGCGACGAACGTAAACCACAAAAACATAAAACCTACGGAAAGAACGTCTAACGTTTAACATTTCCAAAACTTATCGCCGAATCTTTTTCCGCGACTGTAATTTTCTTCCACACCTTAGGAAATTATTCTCAGGATATATCCTAACTCGCGCAGATATATAAAGCTTCCATCCGAAACCTCACTTAAAACAGACGCAGTAAGATTTTCCACCCGCGGGTAAAATCCTACTCGTTTTTCCAAAAACAAGAATAATCCAAAACTCGTTATTCTAAATCCACATCAACCTTCTCATACTTAAAAGAGGACCACGACCCGAAAGTCTGTGCCTTTCCAGCGCACGAACACAAAACAGGCTCCGTTTCAGCAAAAATCTCATTAAATGCGACGATACTCACAAAACCCGCTTTACTAAAAACCCTAAAACTCGTAGCCGACACTAGAGTTCCTTAGAAAATTGTACAGTAAAATCTTGGGTCTTACATTACTACCCTCCAAAAAGAAGTTTCGTCCTCGAAACTAAAGATAAGAGTAACAACTCAACTAATTATTACCATCACCAACACAACAAAATCCCTCAGGATTAGGTGCAGCCACACAGATGCTAACACCGGGTAAAGTCACACAGATATTCTCACCAACACACTGGCACAACCGTGCACCAACCGCAACTCTCAACGAGTTCACCCCTCAAAACTAACCTCACAACAGAGGTTCTCAACCTCTAGTTCCTCAAAAGTCCAAAGGTTCACACAAAGATTTTCCAAAATCCCTTCTTTTGCCTCCGCGACGTAGCCTAAACCACTAGGTTCACGCGAAGCAGTGACTAGCTACCCTCCAAAAAGAACCACAGCACTCTCTGTGCACCACTAAGGTTAGCAAAACTAGTCAATTCCAAACAACACGACTTACAAACAAAACCCAATCAAACAGCATACATCCAAACATACGAGAGTGGGTTGCCCTCAAACAATAATCAATGCAGTAAAGTGTTACCTGCAACTAGTAATTCTCATGCATGGCATTACCGGTCTGACCGCTCACTCCAGTGCCCATACAGTAAGCACCTCCTCTAGCAGCGGGTCGAGCTCCTTGTGCCACATCCGCCGACGACCCGGCCTTTGGGGCTTTGCAATCCCTAGCAAAATGACCCGGTTCCCGACAGTTGAAACAAATATTCCCCGGACTCGGACATTCGTTTGCATAATGCCCCGCTTGCCCACATCTGAAGCAACCTTGCTTCTCTCCACCCCGACTCCCCTGAGTCTCTTGATTCTCAGAGCGACCCGGTCCTCTATTATTTTGGGAACGGTTACCAGACTTATCCCCTTGCTTCCTCTTATTCTGACCCGAACTCGGATTCTGACCACTTGAATTACTAGGTCCTCCAGCACTAAAATCACCCTGGCGGTTCTCCCGCTTCTTCCTCATATCCTCCACCTCTTGGCACTTCTCTACCAAGACTTGAAACTGACGAATACCCAACGGCACCACTGCATCTTGCAGTTCATACCTCAAACCATCCTGGAAGCGACGACACATATAGGTCTCATATATCCCATCCCTAAAGAAACGGAAGTAACGGGACAGTGATTCAAACTTTTTGGCATAGGCTTCCACTTTCATGCCCCCCTGCCGCAGCTGCAGGAATTCCTCTCCGTACCTCTCCCTCGCAGTCTCGGGAAAGTACTTAGCTAAGAACCTCCTCTTGAAGTTCTCCCAATTTACCTCCTCATCAGCATTTCCCATAATGAGCCTGGTGTTCCCCCACCAATATTCAGAACTACCCTGCAACTGATAGGTAGCTAACACCACCTTCTCTCCTTCTGGACAATGAATTGCCCCGAATATTCTCTCCACAGCTTGGAGCCACAAGTCAGCAGTTTCCGAACCTCCCTCCCCATTAAACTTTGGAGGAGTCTGCTGATTGAAACTCGTAAGAACCCGAGATGCGGCAGCTATAATCTCTCTCTCACGCTTCTCTACATCCCTATGCGCCTTAGCATGAGTTTGCGCAGTCACAGCAGCTGCCATGGTATGCATGGCATAAGCCATCTGATTCACATCAACCTCTGGTACTACAGGAACTGGATTCGCCCTTCTTGGCGGCATGATTCCCTGTATATACCAATCCTTTTGATTAGATCCTTAATCAAACAATTCTGAATCTCAACAGAAAACTCACTCAACGGATTACTAACACAAGACCCGACACCAAACATACACTAGAACTACCACGACTCTAGTTACGTTCTAACCGACTCTGGACTAACGACTCAAGTATACACTTTCCCTTTGAAGATTTAAAGCCGTGCTCTGATACCAATTGTAACACCCCGTTTTTCGAAAGCCAAAAAGGGCATTTTTTTTTTTTCTTTTTCAACTAACACTCAGAGTGCGCATAAAATATTATAAATGAACCGGCATTCAAATATACCAAAGAACTTATCACTAAAAGGTGATTCGACAAGCAAAGTGTGTTCCTGAATAATTACAATCCAAGTCTAAGTATTCAAATACTTACAACAAAACAAGTTAGACAACCCTATGCTAACCAAAAAGCACGGTGCACAAAACACACCGGCGCATAGTCTAACTATTCTAGGCTACAGCTCCAGCCGCTCACTGGGGCCTGGAACAGCCACCGTCGTCACCACGACCTAACCCATCATCTGGGTGGGATGAGCCCGCAAATGAAAGAAAGGGTCACCACAAAATAAAAGTATGTATATATATATCCGGTGCGAAAGATTGTACACATAACAATAATTCCACAAAACACAAGAGAAAGCTCTTAAAACATTCAACAATTCCCACCAACGGGTTCATATAAGCAATGCACACATAGCCTATAATGCAACCTCTACAATGCGTGGTACTAACCCTAGCTACCACAATGCATGAGCTCCAGAACTGTAGGTCCAACCCCTACTAAAACACCAACGAAATCACAAGGTTAAGGTGGATCCACTCCCGCAATCACACCCCATGGTCCACTCCCGCAACCATGTATCAAACTCAACAAAATCACAAAGTTAAGGTGGATCCACTCCCGCAATCACACCCCATGGTCCACTCCCGCAACCATGTATCGAACTCAACTAAATCACACAAGATTTAGGTGGATCCACTCCCGCAATCACACCCCATGGTCCACTCCCGCAACCATGTGTTGAACTCAATAAAACCCTATAAGAATCAGGTGGGTCCACTCCTGCAACCACACCTCGTAGTCCACTCCCGCCACTACGCACTAACAATGCATGAGCATACGATTCCCCATGTATACTAATGCGACAAATACATACCTCCCTAGCATATGTAAACCATCCCAACAACATACATACATATCCAACCATATGTAACAAACCACAACAAACATACATACATTTCCAATCATATGTAAAACAACGCACGTATTGTAAACACTTTCTCATCACGAGAAGACATAACACATACATGCCAAACACACCAACACGCATCACCGAAAATAACCAACAAACATGTTATAACTCAGTGAAAAGACAGAAATAAAGTGATGCCCTTACCTCGGCAAGCTTCCGTTTACTACACCCGGTCAAAACCACACGACGCGCTTCCTAAAACAAGCAACGTACGATCAATACTTTGTTTCTAAACCCAAACGTATTGAAACTCCACCAAAACCCCAAAAACCTAAAGGTTCCTAAGGAAAAATCCTTCTTTCGGATACCATACCAAAAACTATCGTATTGATCAACACTCATGAGTTATATGTACTATTTTTAGGACCCAAAACAATAGTCAAAAGTCTTAAATAATTTGAAATGCAAAATGGCCGTTTTCTTGCGTTATAAGCTACGTACTTTCCGAGTACCCAAAAAACTCGTTTCCAATCCCAACCACTTCCATAAATTAATAAAAAGGGATTAGAAGTTAAAAACCAAGTTTTAGAAATCAGAATCCAAAATCTCAACTCCCAGAGCTCGCCCTGGCGAGTTGGTGGCGAGTGAAGGCAGTGAGTACTGGTCTTACTCGCTCTGGAGCTCGCCCTGGCGTGTTGTCAGGACCTGTGACACTCGCCCTGGCGAGTAACCACTCGCTCAGCGAGTTGCACCTGTCATGACAGCAAAAGACAGCAACTCACACCACCTTTTTCCACCCCAAGCCTAGTTTGATTCTATTAGTTCCCAACATCTTTTCAAGGCATAAAAGCAAACCATTTCCATAAGCAAGCAACACATTTCCGAAAGCATGTTGGTTGCTTCGAGTGCAAGTTATTTAATTTTCATTTCCAAAATCAAAACCAAATCCAAGCACAAGTTTTATTACGGGCCTTAACCGTCCGGTAATCATTTTCAAACATGTTTTCAAGGTAAAAAGCGACACCACATGTCACAATAGTTTTAAACCACTTTGACCCCAAAATACTCCCCAAAAACTCTTAGAAAATATTTTCGTAAACCACAAAATATTTTTCATCGGATTTTCTAAAACAAAACCGTACAACGCATTTCCCTTTTGCCCAAAGGTTCAAAGACAACTTTTCTTTTCAAAACCTCACAACATAACCTCATGTAATTGATCAATACATAAACCAACCAAAACCCTAACTTTTCTCATGAGATTTTTCACCAACTCATGGAAAACAAAACAACAAAGCCTAGCATGCTTACTAAACTCTCATGAACAACTTTCATGAAACAAGAACTAGCAAAAACAACCTTTCTCACCAAACCCTCTTAAGAACATAAACCCAAAAACTCTTAAACTCTAGAAGTCCACCAACCTAAGAGATGAGAAGAGAGGGTTACCTTTAGAAAGTGATTCTCTACAACTTTCCTCTAAGCTCCAAAGCTTGAAATGGAGTGAAATGGTGAAGAATGGAAAATTTGTGAAGGTGAGCAATGAAGAAGAAGAAACACGGTCAAGAGAGAGCAAGAGGAGTGAAATTCTTTCTAAGTCCACAATGAGATAAACCTCCTTACTATATAAAGCTCTTGCTAACTCACCACCCTTGGATCAAAAAAATAAAGTCCAACTTAAAACCCTAGCCATTGGATCAAATGCTTTAAGGATAATCACAAGATTAAATCAAATCTTCCCAAACAAGTCTCGTACTCAGCTCTCGCGCGGCGCGACGAACGTAAACCACAAAAACATAAAACCTACGGAAAGAACGTCTAACGTTTAACATTTCCAAAACTTATCGCCGAATCTTTTTCCGCGACTGTAATTTTCTTCCACACCTTAGGAAATTATTCTCAGGATATATCCTAACTCGCGCAGATATATAAAGTTTCCATCCGAAACCTCACTTAAAACAGACGCAGTAAGATTTTCCACCCGCGGGTAAAATCCTACTCGTTTTTCCAAAAACAAGAATAATCCAAAACTCGTTATTCTAAATCCACATCAACCTTCTCATACTTAAAAGAGGACCACGACCCGAAAGTCTGTGCCTTTCCAGTGCACGAACACAAAACAGGCTCCGTTTCAGCAAAAATCTCATTAAATGCGACGATACTCACAAAACCCGCTTTACTAAAAACCCTAAAACTCGTAGCCGACACTAGAGTTCCTTAGAAAATTGTACAGTAAAATCTTGGGTCTTACATTACTACCCTCCAAAAAGAAGTTTCGTCCTCGAAACTAAAGATAAGAGTAACAACTCAACTAATTATTACCATCACCAACACAACAAAATCCCTCAGGATTAGGTGCAGCCACACAGATGCTAACACCGGGTAAAGTCACACAGATATTCTCACCAACACACTGGCACAACCGTGCACCAACCGCAACTCTCAACGAGTTCACCCCTCAAAACTAACCTCACAACAGAGGTTCTCAACCTCTAGTTCCTCAAAAGTCCAAAGGTTCACACAAAGATTTTCCAAAATCCCTTCTTTTGCCTCCGCGACGTAGCCTAAACCACTAGGTTCACGCGAAGCAGTGACTAGCTACCCTCCAAAAAGAACCACAGCACTCTCTGTGCACCACTAAGGTTAGCAAAACTAGTCAATTCCAAACAACACGACTTACAAACAAAACCCAATCAAACAGCATACATCCAAACATACGAGAGTGGGTTGCCCTCAAACAATAATCAATGCAGTAAAGTGTTACCTGCAACTAGTAATTCTCATGCATGGCATTACCGGTCTGACCGCTCACTCCAGTGCCCATACAGTAAGCACCTCCTCTAGCAGCGGGTCGAGCTCCTTGTGCCACATCCGCCGACGACCCGGCCTTTGGGGCTTTGCAATCCCTAGCAAAATGACCCGGTTCCCGACAGTTGAAACAAATATTCCCCGGACTCGGACATTCGTTTGCATAATGCCCCGCTTGCCCACATCTGAAGCAACCTTGCTTCTCTCCACCCCGACTCCCCTGAGTCTCTTGATTCTCAGAGTGACCCGGTCCTCTATTATTTTGGGAACGGTTACCAGACTTATCCCCTTGCTTCCTCTTATTCTGACCCGAACTCGGATTCTGACCACTTGAATTACTAGGTCCTCCAGCACTAAAATCACCCTGGCGGTTCTCCCGCTTCTTCCTCGTATCCTCCACCTCTTGGCACTTCTCTACCAAGACTTGAAACTGACGAATACCCAACGGCACCACTGCATCTTGCAGTTCATACCTCAAACCATCCTGGAAGCGACGACACATATAGGTCTCATCTATCCCATCCCTAAAGAAACGGAAGTAACGGGACAGTGATTCAAACTTTTTGGCATAGGCTTCCACTTTCATGCCCCCCTGCCGCAGCTGCAGGAATTCCTCTCCGTACCTCTCCCTCGCAGTCTCGGGAAAGTACTTAGCTAAGAACCTCCTCTTGAAGTTCTCCCAATTTACCTCCTCATCAGCATTTCCCATAATGAGCCTGGTGTTCCCCCACCAATATTCAGAACTACCCTGCAACTGATAGGTAGCTAACACCACCTTCTCTCCTTCTGGACAATGAATTGCCCCGAATATTCTCTCCACAGCTTGGAGCCACAAGTCAGCAGTTTCCGAACCTCCCTCCCCATTAAACTTTGGAGGAGTCTGCTGATTGAAACTCGTAAGAACCCGAGATGCGGCAGCTATAATCTCTCTCTCACGCTTCTCTACATCCCTATGCGCCTTAGCATGAGTTTGCGCAGTCACAGCAGCTGCCATGGTATGCATGGCATAAGCCATCTGATTCACATCAACCTCTGGTACTACAGGAACTGGATTCGCCCTTCTTGGCGGCATGATTCCCTGTATATACCAATCCTTTTGATTAGATCCTTAATCAAACAATTCTGAATCTCAACAGAAAACTCACTCAACGGATTACTAACACAAGACCCGACACCAAACATACACTAGAACTACCACGACTCTAGTTACGTTCTAACCGACTCTGGACTAACGACTCAAGTATACACTTTCCCTTTGAAGATTTAAAGCCGTGCTCTGATACCAATTGTAACACCCCGTTTTTCGAAAGCCAAAAAGGGCATTATTTTTTTTTTCTTTTTCAACTAACACTCAGAGTGCGCATAAAATATTATAAATGAACCGGCATTCAAATATACCAAAGAACTTATCACTAAAAGGTGCTTCGACAAGCAAAGTGTGTTCCTGAATAATTACAATCCAAGTCTAAGTATTCAAATACTTACAACAAAACAAGTTAGACAACCCTATGCTAACCAAAAAGCACGGTGCACAAAACACACCGGCGCATAGTCTAACTATTCTAGGCTACAGCTCCAGCCGCTCACTGGGGCCTGGAACAGCCACCGTCGTCACCACGACCTAACCCATCATCTGGGTGGGATGAGCCCGCAAATGAAAGAAAGGGTCACCACAAAATAAAAGTATGTATATATATATCCGGTGCGAAAGATTGTACACATAACAATAATTCCACAAAACACAAGAGAAAGCTCTTAAAACATTCAACAATTCCCACCAACGGGTTCATATAAGCAATGCACACATAGCCTATAATGCAACCTCTACAATGCGTGGTACTAACCCTAGCTACCACAATGCATGAGCTCCAGAACTGTAGGTCCAACCCCTACTAAAACACCAACGAAATCACAAGGTTAAGGTGGATCCACTCCCGCAATCACACCCCATGGTCCACTCCCGCAACCATGTATCAAACTCAACAAAATCACAAAGTTAAGGTGGATCCACTCCCGCAATCACACCCCATGGTCCACTCCCGCAACCATGTATCGAACTCAACTAAATCACACAAGATTTAGGTGGATCCACTCCCGCAATCACACCCCATGGTCCACTCCCGCAACCATGTGTTGAACTCAATAAAACCCTATAAGAATCAGGTGGGTCCACTCCTGCAACCACACCTCGTAGTCCACTCCCGCCACTACGCACTAACAATGCATGAGCATACGATTCCCCATGTATATTAATGCGACAAATACATACCTCCCTAGCATATGTAAACCATCCCAACAACATACATACATATCCAACCATATGTAACAAACCACAACAAACATACATACATTTCCAATCATATGTAAAACAACGCACGTATTGTAAACACTTTCTCATCACGAGAAGACATAACACATACATGCCAAACACACCAACACGCATCACCGAAAATAACCAACAAACATGTTATAACTCAGTGAAAAGACAGAAATAAAGTGATGCCCTTACCTCGGCAAGCTTCCGTTTACTACACCCGGTCAAAACCACACGACGCGCTTCCTAAAACAAGCAACGTACGATCAATACTTTGTTTCTAAACCCAAACGTATTGAAACTCCACCAAAACCCCAAAAACCAAAAGGTTCCTAAGGAAAAATCCTTCTTTCGGATACCATACCAAAAACTATCGTATTGATCAACACTCATGAGTTATATGTACTATTTTTAGGACCCAAAACAATAGTCAAAAGTCTTAAATAATTTGAAATGCAAAATGGCCGTTTTCTTGCATTATAAGCTACGTACTTTCCGAGTACCCGAAAAACTCGTTTCCAATCCCAACCACTTCCATAAATTAATAAAAAGGGATTAGAAGTTAAAAACCAAGTTTTAGAAATCAGAATCCAAAATCTCAACTCCCAGAGCTCGCCCTGGCGAGTTGGTGGCGAGTGAAGGCAGTGAGTACTGGTCTTACTCGCTCTGGAGCTCGCCCTGGCGTGTTGTCAGGACCTGTGACACTCGCCCTGGCGAGTAACCACTCGCTCAGCGAGTTGCACCTGTCATGACAGCAAAAGACAGCAACTCACACCACCTTTTTCCACCCCAAGCCTAGTTTGATTCTATTAGTTCCCAACATCTTTTCAAGGCATAAAAGCAAACCATTTCCATAAGCAAGCAACACATTTCCGAAAGCATGTTGGTTGCTTCGAGTGCAAGTTATTTAATTTTCATTTCCAAAATCAAAACCAAATCCAAGCACAAGTTTTATTACGGGCCTTAACCGTCCGGTAATCATTTTCAAACATGTTTTCAAGGTAAAAAGCGACACCACATGTCACAATAGTTTTAAACCACTTTGACCCCAAAATACTCCCCAAAAACTCTTAGAAAATATTTTCATAAACCACAAAATATTTTTCATCGGATTTTCTAAAACAAAACCGTACAACGCATTTCCCTTTTGCCCAAAGGTTCAAAGACAACTTTTCTTTTCAAAACCTCACAACATAACCTCATGTAATTGATCAATACATAAACCAACCAAAACCCTAACTTTTCTCATGAGATTTTTCACCAACTCATGGAAAACAAAACAACAAAGCCTAGCATGCTTACTAAACTCTCATGAACAACTTTCATGAAACAAGAACTAGCAAAAACAACCTTTCTCACCAAACCCTCTTAAGAACATAAACCCAAAAACTCTTAAACTCTAGAAGTCCACCAACCTAAGAGATGAGAAGAGAGGGTTACCTTTAGAAAGTGATTCTCTACAACTTTCCTCTAAGCTCCAAAGCTTGAAATGGAGTGAAATGGTGAAGAATGGAAAATTTGTGAAGGTGAGCAATGAAGAAGAAGAAACACGGTCAAGAGAGAGCAAGAGGAGTGAAATTCTTTCTAAGTCCACAATGAGATAAACCTCCTTACTATATAAAGCTCTTGCTAACTCACCACCCTTGGATCAAAAAAATAAAGTCCAACTTAAAACCCTAGCCATTGGATCAAATGCTTTAAGGATAATCACAAGATTAAATCAAATCTTCCCAAACAAGTCTCGTACTCAGCTCTCGCGCGGCGCGACGAACGTAAACCACAAAAACATAAAACCTACGGAAAGAACGTCTAACGTTTAACATTTCCAAAACTTATCGCCGAATCTTTTTCCGCGACTGTAATTTTCTTCCACACCTTAGGAAATTATTCTCAGGATATATCCTAACCCGCACAGATATATAAAGCTTCCATCCGAAACCTCACTTAAAACAGACGCAGTAAGATTTTCCACCCGCGGGTAAAATCCTACTCGTTTTTCCAAAAACAAGAATAATCCAAAACTCGTTATTCTAAATCCACATCAACCTTCTCATACTTAAAAGAGGACCACGACCCGAAAGTCTGTGCCTTTCCAGCGCACGAACACAAAACAGGCTCCGTTTCAGCAAAAATCTCATTAAATGCGACGATACTCACAAAACCCGCTTTACTAAAAACCCTAAAACTCGTAGCCGACACTAGAGTTCCTTAGAAAATTGTACAGTAAAATCTTGGGTCTTACATTGTTTAATTGACGGTTCATATATTTTTATTTTATATATATGTATATAACATACCAAAATAATTATAAGACAAAGTATTGTTGGCTGTTGTTTAATTGAAGGGTCATATATTTTTATTAGGTATAAAAAAAAAAGTATATTTAATATTAGAGAGTTGCATAATTTTCAGATGGTCATTAATTGCTGAAAAACTGCACGGAAGAACGGATCATGAGATAAAGAACTATTGGCATAGCTACTTAAAAAAGTGCTTAAAGGGCAACGAGAACACAATGTTGGACTTGAAATTGAAACCATGTGATAATGTTGAAGAAAATGATACTCAACATTCTGTAGCACCCAAAAGCCCAATTTCTAATGTTGGTAAGGACTTCCATTATATTTTAGAAAGCTCAACATTGCCGCCTATGCTCGCGGCTGAAACATCACCAGAAGACAATTATTCGTCGAGTTCAACATCGCCTATGCACGCGGCTGAAATATCATCAGAAGACAATTATTCGTCGAGCTCAACATTTCCTATGCTCGCGGCTGAAACATCACCAGAAGATAATTATTCGCCAACTGAAATATCACCAAAAGACAATTATTCGCCTAGTTCAATGCACAGCCACAAAATAGAAGAAGACAAAGCTCAATGGTTAACCTTTGAAGCATTCAGCGGCGATTTTTGGACAGAACCATTCATCGTAGAAGATACATACACCACCAATGAGATATCAAATGAAGACATAGACTTCTTGATTTCAGACTTCTATGATGGTTCATACGTGTTTTAGAATCATCAAAGTCATGCTTTGATTTTTGTGAGTTTTTCTTAGTATTTCTTGTTAAGTAGATCGACCCGTGGTTAGAATTTTATCTTTAAGATAAATAAGTGGTGTGTCTTGTTTCGAATCCGGATTCTTACATATATAATGTGATGTTCTTATCAACTGAGCTAAACTCACAGAGATGCCTTTAATAAAATACTATTTGGTGAATTATTATGCCACCCAATTTCTAAGTGTCACTTCTTCTATTCAAAGTGAATGATTCATTTTCAGTACAATAAAGGATGAGTATATATTTTTAAAACTCTGAAATTTATAATTCTCAATACAAAAATTTAATACATGTCAAGAATCTAAATATAAGTCATGAAACATCTGAATCTGAATATAAGATTTGCACAAATGCATCATAATATAATAAGTATAAATAAAGATAACATATCTGAAAATACAAAAAAAAAATCCTAAAAAAATGATGACTCCAAAAGCAAATATTAATTTGTGTCCACCACAAATCAAAAACTAATCTGTAGTGTTTAAAAGGATTGGTTTTGCTACTAAAAAGGGTTAATGGTACAATTTATTGTTCGTTTATCTTTCATTAAAGTGCAATTATCCTAAAAAAAACTTTAGAAAGACACTTGTACATGCTAAAGATGAGGGAAAAGCTAATATATGCTTTAAGACACTTGTTAATATACTATAAATAAAAACTTTGTATTAAAATTTGTGCATTTCTTTTATTTAAAAATAAAATTACTTTATTCAAAGTATAATTATAATTTAAAATATCCTTAGCATGTGCTCTTAAGATGAACTTTAAGATTATTATCTTGATTCCCCGTGTCAATGAAATGGTTATAACTATAGTCGTCACCTAGACCAATTACCTCGAACTTAGAAAATCTAATCAAAACATCAGGCTCGATTATGAGCTAAGGCAATGAATGTGACGGCCTCAGGCCCATTGTTTTAGGGGGCCAATTTTTTTTATACCTAACTACTATTATAAAAAATATCAATTATGCTGAATATGAACATTTGTCACCAAATAGATCATTTAAACTCACGTAAATAGGTCTTTACGCTCCTGCAAAGTAGACGAATTTTGATTTACCCCCTGCAAAAAATTCCTTTAAGATTCCCTCCTTGCAAAGGTGGGAAACCAAAAATATATATTTTGCAAGGGGGAAATCTCAAAGGAATTTTTTGCAGAGGGTAAAGCAAAAATGACCTACTTTGCAGGGAGTAAAGACCTATTTACCCTTTAAAGTCAAGTTTTATGTTGTTGTTGTTGTTGATATGACAATTACTTCTGTGAAAAATATATTTGAGAAATGGAAGACATTTGAAAGTATCTCTGAATTTTTATATGATTCATAAAAGTTAAAGTCATTGGATGATAATGAGTTGAAAGAATGTTGTGTCAAATTTCACACAACTTTTTCTCATAGCAATTTATTAGATGTTGATCTAGATGATCTACTCTCTAAATTATGAGTGTTAAAATTTGTTTTGCCAACTGAAACAATGTCTACTATTGATATTCTGAAATTTGTCAAATTTGCAGATTGTTATCCAAATGTATCAATTGCTTATAGAGATTTAATGACAATGTCTACGACTGTAGCATCAACAGAAAAAAGATTTTGAAAATTGAAGTTGATTAAAATATATTTGATATCATCAATGTCATAAGTGAGATTGAACGATTTGGTAACTTTGTCGATTGAGAACGATATGTTGGAGGACATGCATTGATATTGATGTGATTAGTTATCAATAATTTTGCATTTCAAAATGCTCAAAGAAATCACTTCTTATGAATTTTCGAGTAGATTTGTTTTTTGATATTTTTGTAAAATTATTCTTATGTATTAATGTGTATTATGTTAAATAAAATAATTTTTTATATATATATTTGGCTGATGGTTCATAAAATGTTAGGAACTTGACTTCCAAACATAAACTCTAAGACACCACTTGTCCCCTAAGGTTCCCAATGCCCTCCATAATTCACATTTCCTACAGGGGTAATCACCATATATACTTTGAAAGCAAACTAAGAAATTGTTACACCAATCAAAAAAGTTAAATTAACATTGCTCTCTAATCGGCTTATAACTTTAAACCACGATATATAAATAATTTGGTCCACTAATGAATGAACATTAACACAAACACCTCTAAACAAGATGTTATTTCGCATGTCAAATGCTCTACGTCGTTGCCAACCAAATAATATTGCGAAATCGCTTGCTCTTTTTCCCTTTTGCTAATTCACCAAACATAGAGAAATGATGTTGTACAACAAGTGGTGCTGTAAGACATGTATCCATCCACTTGAAAATATATTGCCATACTTGAACAGAAATACAACAATTAATTAAAACATCGTGAATATCGTCTACCTCTCTGAAGCACAAAACGCAGCACCTTTCGTGATTATTAGTAATAACGCCTTTACGATAAAGTATTCCTAGTTGGTAATTTTTCAAGCAACAACCACCACCCTAAAATGCTAACTTTCGATGGTAGTTCTTCCAAAGTCTCTTCAAAGTTGTCACTGTAATAACATTGAGTTCCTCCAACGCGTACCTGTTTTGTAGCTGCAAATACGCAGATTTTAGGGAGAAAAAACCAGCTGAGTTTGGGAGCCATTGGCGCCTATCACTGTTGTCCCTACTGGGCCGAATCTATTGCAGCAGTGACAGTAATCCGCTGTTGTTTTTGTCTCCGAATTGGTAAGCTCAGTTGTCCACACCAATGTCCACAACCAAGAATCGTTGTTCCAAAATCCCATTGCCGAAATTGCATCATCTTGCTGCAAGGATTTGCTATATAGAGCTGGAAACAAAGCTCGTAAAGATGTCATACCTAACCATCCCCCTTCATCCTCGCTACCTATACTCTATAAATCACGCCACCAAAAGGAAGCACGTTTAAGACCATCCCTCCCTTCCTCATACAAAAGATTAGCCACTAACGAACCATATCTAAATTTCAGTAATTCATACCATGAAGCTACTTTTATCATTCTGACACCGCCACTTCCACTTGCACAAAAGAGATGAGTTGAAAAGCTTCAAGTTTTTAATTCATAAACCTCCATTTTTCTTTGGTTGACATATTCGATCCCAACTAACCCAATACACCTTACTATCTATACCACCTCCCCACAAGAAATTTCTTTGAATACTTACCAATTCCTTTATCACGCACGCCGGAGCCTTAAAAGAATAAAAAAAATAGAGTGATATAATTCAAATAAGGTGTAGTTTCTCTAATTAATAGCGTCATTATTTTTAAGCAATTCTAATAACATCATTACATAGATTAACAAGCATATTAACACACCATGTAAAAAAAATATTAACACTTGCTTGGATTTAACTTATTATTGAGCTTATGAAAATAGTTTATGTAATAAATAAATTTTTATGTTAAGTCATAAGTTTTTATTAGCTAAAATTGTATCCTTATAAATTGTTTCTTCGTAAACTATATCTTGAAAAATTTATAATAATACATAAAAATTGTTTCACATAAACTCAAATATATATAAGTCAATCCAAACGGATCCAAAATCTTGTGTATCTCAAACATATTGAAAAATATATACTACCTTCAATGATTTTGTTCAACTAAATATAATTTGGATTAAGTAAATTACCTCAAGCATATTAATATATAGGTCCGTTTGAATTTGACTTATTTTTGAACTAATGAAAATAACTTACGCAAATAAATAAAATTTTATTTTAATTCATAGGTTGTTACTAACAAAAATTGTATCTTTATAAATTATTTTTTTATAAACTAATTTGAAAAACTTATAATAATACATATATTATTTATTTACATAAATTGTTTTTCATAAACTCAAAAATAAATCAATCGAAACAAGCTCAACCATTATATATTGTGTCTCTCCTCTCAATTGTAAAAAAAGAAATTGAGAAAATAATGTTGAATTTAAAATCATTAAGATCATAAATGGAGGATATAATTGAAATTTGAAAGAAAAAAAAAGGAAAAAAGTTAGTTAATAATTGAGATATAAAAACTTTGAGAATTCATTCTCCTTTGAAACACTTTGTAAGACACCAAAATAAATAAATAAAAATTAAATTAAATTTCTTTAATTTAGCTTATCTTTTCTTTCATTATGTTGAATATTAGTAGAATACTGGTACTACAGTATTATAATTGTACTGTATTATATTTTGATATGTGGAAATAATTATGCTTCTTTCCTGGTGTTTTCTCTAATGTGAGAGGTGGCTGTCCCTTTTATTTTATCTTGTTGTTCATGACATCATTATCCCAACGTAAGTTGCTGACGCTAACATTTGATTTGCCTCGTGAGAACAAAGCTGTTTCGTCGAATATACCCATGCGATAATATGATCAGGAACGTTTTGTCTAATAATTGCATTTTTTATTTATTTTTTATAATCAATATAATTTCGTTTTAAAGAATATAATTCTTAGAACATATTCAATTTACTGCTTACAGTAAAACAAAAAAATATATCCAAATTACCTCGATCTTCCAATTTGACAAAAAAAAAAGCATATGTTTACTACAAAGGACATAAACTAAAATTGATTTTAATATTAATAATTAAGATATTCTTTTCTAAAAAACAAACAAGTAAAAAGTATGATCAATTTTGATAGGGTTAAATATGTTTTTAGTTTTACATTTTGTGAAATTGTCAAGAATGGTCCTACATTTTAAAAATGGTCAAAAAAAATCTCATAATATTTTCCGTTATCAAGAATGGTCAATTCCATCGGTTGAAAAATGTCAACTGTCACGTTAGTAAAAAGTTTCCTTTTTCCTTGTCACATCAGCAAAAAGTCAACAAAAAGAGGTAAATCAAAATTTTTCAACATTGCAAGGAGTAATCTAAAAAAATATATTACAGATGGTAAAACAAAACTCGCCTACTTTACAGGGGGATAAACGTCTATTTACCCTATTAATAATTAGTCAACATATGTCTCGTGAGCTTAGCTCAACTGATAGGACAATTGTATTTTATATGTAATGAGCCGATGTTCGAACTCCGATCATCCCAATTATCGACTTTAACGGTGGAATTTTACTGCACCTTTTTGTCAATGTCCTTTTTCCTTAAAGATTTGTCCTTGGCTCTCTTCCAAAGTTCCAAATGTACAAACCATAATGCATTTGTCCTCACTTCATCATATATTGGATGCTTATAATATAAGTTGGGCACCTCTGTGCAGTATGTTGATAATTATTTCCATGATTAGCACCGTTAATGTAATTTGGTTTTGCATAAATCAAAGAAGATTCAATAACAAAATCATCAGCTGAACCTTGCAATTCCAATGATAGTATCTCTGGCCTCTTTGTCTGGCAATTGTACTAGCCTCTCAAGTCTCAACTAATTCTTCTATTAGAGATTTCACCGTGCTCAGGGCCATTTCTGTCCAAACTCACCATCCAAAGAGTTTTATGGATATGGATTCGGTGCAGTCGGAACCTGTGACTGTGTGCAGTCAGAGCCATCACAGTCGTCCGATCTTGATCGGACAGTTTAGATTTTAAAGTTAAAATTTTATGTTTTATTAAAATTAAAACTGCAATCAAATCTGAGCCACATGATTCTAATCAAATGATTTACAGCTGCTGACTGCAGCTTGACTGCACAAAAAGCAACTGCATTGAATCTGTTTCCGAGTTTTATCTAATTGAATTGAACATCTAATCACCTACTTAAATTGATCAAAACTCTTACTACTTGACTTAATTTATTCTCGCTAATGTTGATAATTAATATTTTATGAGTAAATAAACAATGCATTCTTGAATTTTCAAGCGTCAATCAAATTTGTCAATGAATTTTCGAAATAGCTAAAATATCTCAGAATTTGTGAAAGTTACATCAAATCAGTCGCTCCATCAAAACAACTTTCTATTTTGAAAAAAAAAACTAACAACAACTTTAAAACAGTTTTAAGAAACAATTTTTAAAATGAAGTCAAATCAAACAAGTTATAAAATTTTAGAATTATTTAGAAACCTGAAAACTTGTTTTTTAAAACAGTTTACTAGAATTAATATTGAATAGTAGATTAAATGGGCCTAATTAAATGTCTAAAGGCCCAACTGAATAATGAAATAAAGGAATTTACACTAAAAAAATTTGGAAAACGTTTTTCGAAATTTTTTACGCGCTAGATAGGTGAAAAAGAAACATGTAGAGTGAGAAGAGAAACTTTCGAAACAAAGTATCTCCTATATACTTAACAATGTAAACTTAAGCATCAAAATTATTTAATTAGTTATAATATAATTCTATTAGTACTATGTAATTCATAGAATAAGCATATTTTCTATTATTTTAAATAAAATAAATTTCATTTCTGACCTTACTAACAAATTTATTGACCCTTATTATATATAAATTGATCTACTAGTGACGTTGGAACATTGTGTTTATTATCACCTAAAACATGACTCATTTTACGTGTTTTCAATCTTAAATGCATATGACATAAGTGTCATGGTAAAGGCTAGAACAAACTATGGAATTCATATTGAATCTCAGTTTATATTGTTGTAAATAAAATAATTTTCATTTTTGACCTTACCAAAAAAATTCAACAAGATATGATTTTAGAGAAATGACCGAGAGTTTAATATTGGTGCATGTTTAAACAATAAATAAAAGATAGTTACACATGAATGAAAAATAATAAGATAATAAACTGTGTTGCTAATTTTTTTTTAATATTCATAGATAAAAAAGACACGACATATTTATGCATGATCTTTTAAATTCTTTGCAAATTAGACTCATGACTTCTAATGCTAAAAAAAACTATTTCTCCTTCATTTATTTCCCTTTCATTTTCCTTAATAAATTGAACATTCAAAGATATATATTGACACTTTCAATTTTTATCCCTTTTATTCTTCTGTCCTCCGATGCAAACACACCATAACCATAAAATACCGAAGCTACAGAATATGAATGTGTGGACACTATACACATTTTTATGTGTGAAAGAATAAAATATACTTTACTCTATTATTACGTACCAAAAATATAATAAAATAAGAGTGTGGGTCCATTATTATATTATATACCTTTTTTTTTACTAATATTTTATCATATACTAAAGTTAAGTCATGATAAAAGATTTTAGAACACATGATACGCGTTTCAATCATAGTATATATCACACTATTAATATTACCAAAAAAAAAATATCACACTATTAATACCGAGATATCTTATCTTTTTTGTCTTTGAGCTCATTCAATTCCATGTAGTTCACTTTAATTTTGTCTCAAAAAAGTAAAAAGAAAATCATACAACATGGTAAGAGCACCTTATTTTGATGAAAATGGAACAAAGAAAGGTGCATGGAGTGAGGAAGAGGATCAAAGGCTTATTGCTTACATTGAAAGACATGGTCATCCTAATTGGCGTCAACTTCCCAAAGTTGCCGGTATGAAATTTTGTTAGAAAAATAGTAATCAGTAGAAGTTAATCCTGGCTATATATTAGAAGAAAAAAATTTGTCAGCTTGTATTATTTATTGATTTATCATGATTTTTAATTAATTTATTGTAGTTAATTACTCTTCTTAATAGGTTTGGCAAGATGTGGAAAAAGTTGTAGGCTACGTTGGATGAATTACTTGAGGCCAAATCTAAAACGAGGGAATTATACACAAAAGGAGCAACAAATTATCATTGAATTGCACAAAAAGCATGGAAATAAGTATGATTTTGTCACTTCTTGTTAATCTTCCATAGGAAACTAGTTTGATACCCTGTGCCTCCGCACGGGTCGCCTTCGGCGCGTGTCATTGGGTGTCGGGGTTTTTGAAACATAAACATCTTAGGTCGTAGATTTTTTAAACAAATTTGCACCCATGGAGTGTTGTAGTTCAGTGCTTTAGTTGGGAATATACACGATAATCTTTGTGGATCAAAGGACGATAGTCTAATGCTAAATAAATATACGATAGCTCTGAGTTCGGGACTTCTGGGGTGATTTTTGGTTTTATTTTTTGAAAATTTTAAGAACTAGTTTTAGCTTGAAGTTCTAAAATTTTCAAAAATCGAAATCACTTTCAAAGATAAACATGAAAATTAAATATCTATCATAAACCTCTTAAAATTTACTAAATAATTGAAATATCATATATATATATATATATATATATATATATATATATATATATATATATATATATATACACATACACCCTCTGGTCTTATATAAGCAACTTTTCACTTTTTAGGTTTATTCAATAACTGATGAATCTAGTCAGTATTATAGACTACTTACATGTCGTGATTCGATTGGATGCACATGTAAACAATTGTTACACTGTCGGTGTATACAAATTAAATCCATCAAGTAATGTATAAAATTTTGCATCCCTAAGTAAAAAATATTATGGACTTGACAATTGAACTATTGCAGTTTATTATAGTTTATTAAATTTTGCACCATCTAATTTACTAATACTACTATATAATTTTTTCCATACCATCATTTTAAGGAGGCCCACTGCCATGATATATGTTGCACATGTGTATATATGGGCGGGCCTAAATACTAGTTTGAACTGTAACTAAACCTTCTGTTTAATGTGATTTTCTTAATAAAAAAATGGGTTAATAGGTTTTTACCCCCCTGTAAAGTAGGTGAGTTTTGCGTTACCCCTCTGTAATTTTTTTTCTTGAGATTACCCCCTTGCAAAATTTATTTTTTTGATTTACCCCATTTTTGCTGACGTGGCAGGCAAAAGTTAACTACCATGTCAGCAAAGTTCACTACCACGTCAGCAAAAAGGGGGTAAATGAAAAAAATAAATTTTGCAGGGTGTAATCTCAAGAAAAAAATTACAGGGGGTAACGCAAAACTCGCCTACTTTCCAGGGGGTAAAAGCCTATTAACCCAAAAAAATATTGCCACTAAAATTTAATCGGTAATCACCATTTGAATGGACTTGTTTTTGTTTTTATCAAATAAAGGTATTTGAGGAAAAAATACTTGCATAAAATCACATGAAGAATGTCTGAAGGATAGCTTTGAAGTTTTTACTTTTACAGATTAGATTATGTTCTAAAAAAAATTGAATTGTTCGATTTAATCAGTTGAATTGAGAATTGGTAAATTTATCAATTGGTTTAACAACAATTATACTTTAGTCTGATTGAATCATATTGCTATATTCTTATAATTGAATCAAATTGGTTGATTCAATCATTTTATTTTCTTAATATTTAAAACATTGTGTGACAAATCGTTCATTTGTAACAGATGGTCTCTTATAGCTGAAAGTCTACCCGGAAGATCAGACAATGAAATAAAAAATTACTGGCACAGTCACCTAAAGAAAATCTCACGGCGCAATGAGACCAACCTTATTAAAGAGACTCAAAAGACAAAAACAACAACAAGTGAGGATGTTACTCATGATTCCCACCACATTTTGGAAAGTTCAACTTCAACGTCCTCTAGTCATGTGGAATTGAACATGAACTTGTATAGAAAAGAAGATTGTGTTGCTTCTTGGGAAATATGGGATGGATTCAGCAACAATTTTTGGACTGAACCATTTATTTCCGAAAATGCATTAGATCAGTATTACTCTCCCGTTTCATGGTATGGATCAGAGTCAGAGGATCCATTTTTCATATGGTAGTGACATGGAAATTGACGGGGCTAAAAAAATAGGTTGATTTTTAAAACAGCAGGATTAAAAAGTTGGTTTTAGAAAAAATGGACCAAAAATTCAAAATTATTAAAATAGGGGACTAAAAATGCATTTTAGTCTTTTTTTTATTAACTCCCCGATTTCTAAAAATTGAACTCGAATCTTCAAGAAACGAGCACACATGTTACACAATAGGATTCCTATCTAGCCCAGTAAATATTAAAGAACAAATTGTGTTATGTGTTCCATCTTTCAAATATAAAAAGTTAAATAAATTTGTACTCTCTCTCTCTCTCTCTCTCTCTATATATATATATATATATATATATATATATATATATATATATATTATTTTATGTTTCTTTCAGGAAGTTTTGGTCTTTAATATTTTTTGTCATTACTTTTGGTCTTTGGTCAATCATAAATATTTTTTATATTTTTTAATTGGTTTTTATATTCATGTTTATAACATTATAAAAATTTCTCCCACTAAAATTTAGAATTTTTAATAAAAGATAAATTAAATATGAATTTTCAAACACCAAAAACTTAAAAAAAATAATATTTAATTTATCTCTTAATAAAAAGTTCCAATCTTTTACAAGAGAAATTTCTATATAATATTAAATATTGAACGCAAAAAATAATTTAAAATTTTAATATCAGGAATCAAAAGTTGTGACGGTAAATTTTTGGTTGACCAAACATGCTAATTTTTTTAGAGGGTATAAAAACCAAATCTATGTATATGCTCTATTTGGCAAAATATAGCGGATAATAGGTAAGCTACTTAATTGAAGTTATATTGTTTTGTAAAATTAATTTGGTTCAACTAACTTATAAATATGAAATGACATAAAAAAATATGTTTAATTAATATTTCATTTTGTTAAGTAAGAAGACAGAAATAAAATCGGAATAAAAAATGACATACTATAAGCTGATTGAATTAGTTAATAAAAATAAGTTATAAACTAGTAAAAATAAATGATAAACTCGTATAATTCATATAGTTCATATATTTGTACTTATGGATGTTGAATAGTTACTTTGAATTTCATGACACAAGTGCTCAAAACTATAGACTTAGTATATAGAATATGCTCTTTTTACAATTTCTCGATAGTGTTGCATATATTATAGTTCACCATGTAAAGAGTATGGTGTAACTATATAATCTCATGCAAGAAATAATGGTGAACTAACACAATTCTATCAATTCTATCAACATATCTATACTATAAATACCATCTACATCTTCATAATTTTTATCAACATTTATCATGAGTAAATTTATTTTAGTTATATGTTTTTTTCTTCTTTTCTTGTAGAACGGCACAATATGATTATTTCATATTATCAGAGCAATGGTCGTTCAGTTTATGTAGGAAAACGACTTGCACTAAACCATAGGGAATCCGATTTTTAATAACTCCCACAACATTCCATTCACCTATAGATCATATGAGAGAATTATTTGGTGGAAATTGAGGAAATATGATAAATCTCTTCCTCTATGGTTTAGTGCAAGTCGTTTTCTTGCATAGAGTGAACGACCATTGCTATGATAATATGAAATAATCATATTGTGCCGTGCTACAAGAAAAGAAGAGTTTAGAGGTGTGGTTTATATGCTTAAACATCATATTTAGGATTAATATTAGATTATTAGTAGATTGAAATGGTATGAAAGTTTTGAAATTTTATTTTCTTTGTAATTTTTAGAGTAACTTGGTCGCTACCATTTAGTTTCTAAGAAAATTATATATTAAAAATTACTCAGTCTCTACCATTTTTAAGGTTTGTTTAATTGATGAAGGAAAGGTAGTGTGAAAATTTAGTCACTACATTAACAATCTTTACACTACTGTTTTATATATTCCATTTTTTTTTACGGTAGTTTATAAAAAAATATCTTTTCAATTTATGTTTTGGCACAATATCTATTCACTTTTTAATTTGTCCAAGAGTATGACCACTAAATAATACTTTCATTTCTTCTACCTCTTCACTTCTCTCTACTTCACTATTGGTGATAAAATATTATTATTTGTAATCACTAGCACTTAAACTAATATATTATTAACAATTTTTTCATTTTAGTCTAACATGAGAAAATTAGAGACAACAAACAGTGAAATTGTCTCATCATAATCATCTTATAATGATGGTTTGTTTCTACCATCATATATTTGTAATGTAAACCAAACTTGAGTTATCCATGAGCTAACTTGTGATAATGTGATATACGTGGAAAAGATTCAAAAAAAAGTAATGAGTTTATATCACAATTTTATTTCTCACCCACTCTTATTATATTGATTTGATGGTTGTGTGGGTTCGGATTTGACATTCTCATCTTTATTCTTATATTTAAATGTTTTAACTTTCAACTTGGACATGTAAATTTTAAGAATCACTTGTGAGAATTAATATAATAGTGAAAATTAACAGCATATATAATTCTACATACCAAGTGAATGTTTGAGAAGAAATCTTAAAAGAAATAAAATTAATATCAAAACAAGAATTGTCCTTTCAATAAATATGAGAGGCCTTTGCATAGAGGAGTAAAGTAAATAATTGCACTATGTAGTGCATAATTACTAGTGAAAAAAACCCTTTTTAGGTCGGTTCCTAGCCAGTTCTTAGGTCGGTTCCGTGCGTGGCTTAAGTTGTCCTGACATAATAAGTTTTGACTTGTTAGGACGGGTTAGATATGACTTAACAAACTACATTTTAGGTCAGTTAAACTTTATGCGTCTTAAGAAGTCCAGGTTTTAGCAACCACTTGTGGCACGTCTAACCGACTTAAGAATGTTGGTTTTTAAGTCGGCTATTAGTAACCGACCTAAGAAGTTTTTTTTCTGCAAGCATTTTTCTATAATAGCACCTCTTTTTTCCTACACAAAATATATATACACACACACATACTGCAACATTAATTCACCAAAAGAAATATTCAGCAACATCATATTATATTTCATTACCATCTCTCAAAATAAAACCGCAGAAGTAAAAATAGTCATATCAAATTAAAATATCATTGTAATCAAAATAAGTACACAACCACAATACTACTACGCAAGTTAAGTTGCACTAAAATGAAAACTCAACAAATATAACTAGTCTTATCAAAAAGCTAGCATAAACAAAGACTAACTACCTAGGTGAAATAGCAACTACGTACTTATCAAAATACCATCAAAACTAGAAACCTCAAAGACTAGCGAATATCCAACACATAATTGCACCATAATTCATATCATTGCCCGTACTTGCTTCAATATGTTCCAATATCATGTTTGCACAGCGTTCTTGAACATTTTTAACTTCATCTTTTTGAACTGATTTTGAATCCCCAAATATCTGTATAAATAAATGTTGACATAACATTAAATTACTATATCAACATAAAAAATTGTACTAATTAAGTGATACATGCAACTTGTTAACATAATTCTATTACTTACTTGTGTCCATGAACAAACAAGAGTCGCAAATACAATGTTCAACATGTTAATCATGATAAAATAGCCGCACTCATAACTAGCTTTTTGCTTTTGACTCTAAAATTTAATATGATCAAATTAATGTGAACGTCAACTAGTCAGTAAATATTATTCAACAATTGTTTTATATATATATATATATATATATAGAATTATTCATTTAAATATAAAGTTGACAACTTACGGTGGGAAATAGCCAATCCACTTTCTTCTGCTTTCTCGCACGTTGTAACTTATTATAAGCTGCAAAAGCTCTACAAATTTTTTTAGAATCAGCAAAATTTATTATTAATAGATATCCAAAGGCAAAAGTAATGGTCGTGGACTAAAAGGGTACGAAACCAAAACTACAAACACAGTGCATGAATAACAAAAATAAAATATCCCAAACATAACAAATACAAAGCCTACATTCCAGAGACTCTACATATCATATAGTTTTATTTACCGGTGGACCATTAAAATTTTACTGTTAGATATAATCAACTACTTAGATCTAAAAAAAAAAAAAAAAAAACTACTTAGATCTATTTAAATTAAAAAAAGAACATGCACAATTATCTACACACAATCTTTCCAAACTTCTTCTTCCTCACTGTGTAAGCGCTTCAACATTTTTTTTAGACAGACACTACCACCAAGGCAAATTCCGACAAACACCTGCACCACCACAGTGACCACCACGGTGGATTTTGCTTTCTCTTGCTCAAGCATCAGAAATAGTATTAGTTTAAGTGGCTTGAAAATTGTGAAGCTAAAAAATAAAACTCACCCATAAATATTCTTTTTGAAAGATCAAACATGTGCCTTTTTCCAAACCAACCCAGCTATTATTCATTTGTACCATATCGTAATAAAATTGAGAAATGAAGAATACAACGTCAGAGGGAGAAATGAACAGTACCAAGGTAATTTTGAAAACAATTAATCAACTTTTTACTAAAATGAAAACAAAATCATTAGCTTATAATGTTTGATTCAATGTAAATACTGGAAAAGGAAAGGGAATCTCATCGAGATTTTCAAAACTAATCCTGTTTCCAGCAGTGGTGATGGTCGTCAGTGGTGTGGGTGGTCGGCGTCGGTGGTGCGGTTTGTTTGTCAGGGCATGCGGTTGTTGTGGTATATTTTCCATCGAATAGAGTAGTGGTGAAGAAGAGGGGTGTAGGATTGAGTGTGGCCAAACCTACATGTTCTGTTTTTTAATTTTAAGAGATCTAAACCGTTGATTACATCTAACGATAAAGTTTTAATGGTTCACCGGTGAGGGACTTAATAGCTCCCTCACCTTAGACGTCACCTAAAAAATACACATAAAAATAGTATCTCTATAAAAAATATGCATATAACAACATATATAAAAAAACAATTACGACAAAAGAATATTTAGTTTTAATGTTTTCAATTTTGACAGAATATTTAGTTTCAATGATATTTTTACCATAATAGTTTAACTAGCGTGTGTTATACAAGGTTTCCTCATGCAACACTCTAATACTCCTACTCCCTGGTGAGAAAGAACAAAGAAATTAGCATTCAAGTGCATCATCATCATCATTGTTGGTACCAGCAAGAAACAAACGTCTACCATTATTTTCATCCCAATACAAATTTTCCAGACAATACTATGTTGTACATATTCACTTATAGAACATTCAATCCATTCATACTTATGAAAATTAAAACTTAGATTTGCAGATTACATACCTATTCAAGATTGAAAGTTCAATTTTTGGGATTAAAAACACCAAAAGCTGCGACGGTGAAGGGTTTGAAAGTTAGGGTTTTCAATGAAGAAGAAGCTCCGATAGTGAAGACAGATCAAAGAAACATGCTTTGAAGAAGAAGGTTTGTGACGGTGAAGAAGAAAAGAAAATTGTTCTGTCGCGAGGATGAAATTCAGAGGCGGATTTTATGTTTTTTTATTTTAATAAAGAAGGGGTCATATAAAAAAAAAGAAGGAAGATTATACTTATCTTCAAATTATTAAAAAATAAATCTGTATTTTACTTTTTATAATGAGATTTGGATTTTTATTTTATTTTAAAGAAGACATAAGATTTGGATCGAGGAAACTCATCCATCTCTCCCCTTTGAAAAATGCTCTTTAGGCCCCCTTATTTGCTACCCAGGCCCCCCGTGTTGACGAAATTGTCCTGGAGATAGGTTTTGGAACTTAAATTCCAAAACTAATTAGTTTTGGAATCTATATTCCAAAATACGCTAATATGTATTATTTTCGATCAATGGCTATACAAGTTGATTTTTTCACATTTTGAAGCCTTGAAATCAACGTTTATTCACTCATAGAGGGTTCCTACACTTATTTGGTGTCATCCAACAGGTAATGTATGCTTTAATCGGTTTATTTTTTGAGTTTTCAAATGTTATCTGTAAACGTAAATTTTGGAACGTGCATTCTGAAATTATTTTGGAAGATAAAATCCAAAATTGGCAGAATTTTGGTTTTTCAGCTTTGTAGTGTATGTTTCTGATATGTAGTTATTGTATTGGTTTATATAGGTACGTGTTAGGATGGCGGAACCTCCGGTTGAATTGAAACCAAACATTGATGAATCCGGCATTGTCCAGATAACGGTTCTAGCCGAAGGAAAAAAAATTGCATTGGGTTGTGAAAGAGGCGGTGAGTACAAAGAAGTGAAAACAAAGTTAAAGAAAGAAGACACAACAACGAGGAAATGTCAGTGTCCGTTTTCGGTTCATAATTTCGAAGTGTAACTTTAAAAAAAAAAAACACAATTCGGATGTTAAATTCCGAATTAAAAAAATATATAAAAAAATACTTTGATAGTAAGTTCTAAAGTGTAAAAAAATTTCAAAAATAAAACAATTCAGTTTTGTAAGTTCCAAATTCAACTTGTATAGCTATTTTGATAGAAAATAATACAAATTAGTGTATTTTGGAATATAGGGTACAAAACTAATTAATTTTGGAATTTAAGTTCCGAAGACACAACAACGAGAAAATGTCAGTGTCCGTTTTCGGTTCATAATTTCGAAGTGTAACTTTTAAAAAAAAACACAATTCGGATGTTAAATTCCGAAGTAAAAAAAATACTTTGGATAGTAAGTTCTAAAGCGTAAAAAAATTTCAAAAATAAAACAATTCAGTTTGTAAGTTCCAAATTCAACTTGTATAGCTATTTTGATCGAAAATAATACAAATTAGTATATTTTGGAATATAGGTTCCAAAACTAATTAATTTTGGAATTTAAGTTCCGAAGACACAACAACGAGGAAATGTCAGTGTCCGTTTTCGGTTCATAATTTCGAAGTGTAACTTTTTTTTAAAAAAACACAATTCGGATGTTAAATTCCGAAGTAAAAATTTTTTTAAAAAAAAATACTTTGGATAGTAAGTTCTAAAGTGTAAAAAAATTTCAAAAATAAAACAATTCAGTTTGTAAGTTCCAAATTCAACTTGTATAGCTATTTTGATCGAAAATAATACAAATTAGTACATTTTGGAATATAGGTTCCAAAACTAATTAATTTTGGAATTTAAGTTCCGAAGACACAACAACAAGGAAATGTCAGCGTCCGTTTTCGGTTCATAATTTCGAAGTGTAACTTTTTAAAAAAAAAATTCGGATGTTAAATTCCGAAGTAAAATTTTTTTTTAAAAAAAATACCTTGGATAGTAAGTTCTAAAGCGTAAAAAAATTTCAATAATAAAACAATTCAGTTTGTAAGTTCTAAATTCAACTTGTATAGCTATTTTGATCGAAAATAATACAAATTAGTGTATTTTGGAATATAGGTTCCAAAACTAATTAATTTTGGAATTTAAGTTCCAAAACTTGTCTTCAGGGTATTTTCGTCAACACGGGGGGCCTGAGTAGCAAATAAGGGGGCCTAAAGAGCATTTTTCCTCCCCTTTTTGGATTTGGATTTAGTTTAAAAGATTTGATTTTTCTTTAAAAAAAATTAGGATTTGTTTTTTATAATAAGGGACCGGGTTCGATTCCCATATGCTACATATTGTAATTTAATTTTTAAAATTAAATCATACTTCTTAGGTCAGGTGAGAGACACATGACTTAAGAAAAATGGTTTCTTAAGTCAATCAAGAGACACTTGACTTAATAAAAAAAGTTTCTTAAGCCAAGTGAGTTACACGTGACTTAACAACAAGGTTTTGAATTTTATATTAATCGTTATTAAGTCGGTTGACAGTGAAACTGTCTTAAGAAAGTTAAATTTATTTATGAAACTGTCACCGCGCATTTTCTTAAGTCAGGTGGAAGCATTAACTGACTTAAGAACTTTTCTATAAAGGTATTTTTGTACTAATGAATTTACTAAGAAAGATCTAAGGATAAAAATGATAAAATCACCAAAGATGAATCATAAATTAGAAATGAATAATGGAGATTTATTAAATTCAATCAAGTTTTTTTTTTCATTCTCTCAATTCTATTATTTTAGAGTACTTTGACTATGTTCACATATTAAATATTTTATTAGTGTTCGTGACTCTCAATTAATAATATCATTCAAAAACATTAATACATTCAAAAATACAATCAGGGAAGTACATGTAATTCGAGGAACCACATTAATACTTTTACTTATTTCCCGAATAAATCTACCTGAGTCATGAAGGGTTTTTGAATCTAGGAAAATGTTGGCATTTTCAAGTATTTGATATAAATTATGTACTGCATAAGCATTCAGTGCTAGGGTGAAATATTGATTTGGACTATATTGTGAGTATATATGAACGTTTACCATGCTTTCACCACTCCCTTGACCAAAAACGGGAGTTGTTTCCCAGATCATTGGGTCATGACGTATTAATATCTGCAAATCCACTAACCTGAAGAAATATATATGCACGTGTGTTATTCAAGATGAAACTAATTGTTTTTAATATTCTTCATTTCATCTTGAATAACACACGTGCATATATATTTCATTAGGTTAGTTGATTTGGAGATATTGATACGTCATGGCCCAACTATCTGGGGAACAACTTCCGTTTTTGGTCAAGGGAGTGGTGAAAGCATGGTAAACGTTCATATATACCCACAATATAGTCCAAATCAATATTTCACCCTAGCACTGCTTATGCAGTACATAATTTATATCAAATACTTTAAAATGCCAACATTTTCCCAGATTCAACAACCCTTCATGACTCTAGTAGATTTATTCGGGAAATAAGTAAAAGTATTAATGTGGTTCCTCGAATTACATGTACTTCCCTGATTGTGTTTTTGAATGTATTATGTTTTTTGAATGATATTATTAATTGAGAGTCACGAACACTAATAAAATATTTAATATGTGAACATAATCAAAGTACTCTAAAATAATAGAATTGAGAGAATGAAAAAAAAAATGATTGAATTTAATAAATCTCCATTATTCGTTTATAATTGACGATTTATCTTTGGTGATTTTATCATTTTTATCCTTAGATCTTTCTTAGTAAATTATGCACTACATAGATATTGTGCCAAAAAATAAATTGAAAAGATTTTTTAAAAAAAACTACCGTAAAAGAACAATGGAATATATATATATATATATATATATATATATATATATATATATATATATATATATATATATATATATATATATACAACAGTAGTGTAAAGATTGTTAATGTAGTGACTAAATTTTCACACTACCTTTCATTCATCAATTGAATAAACCTTTCAAATGGTAGAAACTGAGTTAATTTTAATATATAATTTTCTTAGAAACGAAATGGTAGAGACCAAGTTACTCTAAAAATTACAAAGAAAATAAAATTTCCAAACTTTCATACCATTTCAATCTACTAATATCAATCCTAAGGGGAATGCTACGGTACAATGGAGAAATTGTCATGTACCGGTACATTAAACATGATGACCAATAATTATTTGACACATGTCATATTATTATTATTAAAATTATTAAAATATAAAATATAAATGCTGACTTGGACAAAGTTTACATTTTTATTGGTTAAAATTCTTATAGTACCAATACAATAGATTTTGACAAAAGTACCATAGAATTCTCCCAATCCTAAATACAATCGATGTTTAAGCATATAAACCACACCTCTAAACTGGGCCGAGATGAGATTAATTTTTCTTCATATGACCTTTGTATTACATTTCTCAAACCTCTATTTAGGATTGATATCACATTGCCTTGAGTACTATTTTATTTTAACCACAATGTCTTGCTCACAACAAAAAATACCATCAAAATACCAATACCAAAATAGTCTAAGCAATTGCAATGATTATAGAATAACATTTTGACTCAAAAGTATAAAATATTGTAGTCGACTTACTTGTTAAGAATATGCATGATTTGCTGCAACTTCTACAAAGAAGGTTAGAAATTAAACACTAAAAAAGTTAAGATTACCAAATATGAAAGCACGGACAATATATTACTATTGTTTATATATAAAGACCATTGTGATAAAAAAATATCAACTTTTTTTTATCATAAAGAATTCCAACTATCATGAGAATGTTGTGGTTATAACATCATACGGGTAGGTTAAGCATAGATTAATTGTTTTTATTTATATGTTCAATATATGATTGATTGTTTTATTTATTTTGGTATCAATTGTTTTGTAAAAATATTTATTTCTCTCTCTATATACATAAACGAAAGATAAAAGAAGTTGTATCACTAAATATTAATTTGATATAGCATATAATATAACTCTCTAATGCATTAATAGTTTTTTTATTTAATTAATTATTTAGAAATTGGAAAGCTTTTTATGGGTGGTTTTTTTATTTAATTTTTTTTAAAAAAAAACCAAAAAGATGGGAGCTAAGTGCTCACCACTCCAAAATATATTAAGTAAAGTTAAGAGAATAAATAAAAATGGAGGAGACTAGACTAAAACTCCATTAAAGTTTTTTTATTAAATTAATTATTTAAAAATGTGGAATTTTTTTAGATGTGCCACATAGGCACAATGGAGGCCGGCCTAGGAGCTAACATAAGCTTCCATTTATTAGTAAACTAGTATAACTGACCCGTCTGATGCAGAGGTTAATATTCAATGATAAATATAATTTTTTAAAAGTTATTTATTCTATTGTACAAAATTAGATTAGTATATGTAAAAATGTTATAATCTCCCGGTGTATTACGATTATTTTGACATTTGCGAATAATATTCAAGTCATGAAACTTCTCTTATTATATACTGTACATAGTTTAATTACTTTTAAATTTTTTATTTTTATTTGATAGATTATTTGAGTATTTAACATTTTTATCATGCTTTTGGATTTTACTTGTGCGGTTTAACTTAAAAGACATTTTCATATACTTTGATTCGATAGTATATTTTCCCACTAATTATTAGTAGGAAAATAAATAGCCATGCATGTAGGAAAACGTTCAAGGAGAAGTGAACACGTGTAAAAGGATCATGAGAGAGAAACTCCTAAACTAATAATATATATAGATAAAAAAATTAATAGTAAATAAATAAATCGTAAAAGATTGGGTTTCATTTTATCAAAACAAAAATAAGAAACATTTTTTGTTTCTTTCAATCGGCAGTCACGACTCTTAACAATAGGGGAGGTCACTATCAAGATAAATTAGAGGGGTGTGAGCAGGGGTGGACCAGCTATGTGAGGCATGGTGTGGTTATAGCTACACCGGTTCGGTCTATATTTTTTTATAAAAAAATAAAATAATTTTATAGATAATTTTAAGTTATTTGTATATATATTTATACACATATTAATATAAATATTAGTTTAGAGTTTATTATTGATAACCGTAAATTTTCGGTACATATTAGTTTAAGTATTTGTGCAAATATTAGTTTAGAGTATATTATTGATGACTGTAAATATTAATTTTTTTGGGTACACATGCTTAAGGGGATCAAAAACTTTACCACTTAGACTAATTCATTGTTGGTGTGCAAATATTAGTTTTAAACATAGTGTATTATTTTAAATTATTTAATTTAATTTTATAATAATCAACTTTGACTTTGCTTGTCAAAAAATAATACTCCTTAAATAACTAATTGAATTTATAGTATTAGGTAAAATTAATGATTGAACTACCGTACAAATATGACTTGACATATAAAACAATAGGTTTAATTTTTTTACGTAAGATAATATTGATAAAATTTGAAAAAAATTTAAAAAGTTATAAGCTAATTGAATTAGTTTATCAAAATAAACTATAAGTTGGTATAAGTTTTGGTTCTATATATTTTGGTCAAACGTAGAATCTTGTGAAGTATCAAATAATAGTAATATGCATGATTTAACATATATTCAATAAGTTATAGTCCTTTATTTTTTGCAAATAGAAAATTAGTGATTTTTTTGATATAATTTGTTAGTTTGTTGATTTCTTTTTTTTTTTAATAGAAATTTTCGGTTTTATTGGTATACCTAATTTGGACATATATGTTTTATTAGTAGTAATTTCATATATTGTTTGTTGTTTATATGTACATAAGTTATTTTTCGTAAGCTCAAAAATATTTGAATCCAAACGGATCCATAAACATATATAGCTTAGTGGAGGAGATTGTATTTTTTTTCTAATCGAATTTTGTTAGAACACACCCGCGTGTAAGAGAGATCGTATCCGAATCAATCCAAAAGTAAAACCACAAACCAAATCAATCCAAACTGAAATTGAATTTTATTGGTACTGTAATTTTATTTTGGAACTTCACCTTATTTTTTTGGATGTTTAAAATTGTTTAGTACTGAAATGTTATACTATAAACTGCACCAACCGAATCAATCCAAGCAGCATTGGTTTGGATGACTTTTTAAAAACCAGTTGAATCAAACCGAATTACATACATTTTTATCTCACGGTTAGGATAACTTTTATGCTCAAAACCGAACCAGACAGCACTGCGAACATCCTTAAGACCGCGTGTGTGTAACTATTCATAACTGGTTTTTTACAACCCGCACTCCACCAGATACTCTCATGTGTTGGTGGTTATGTCGATTGCGGGTCCACGTCCACGCCTAATTTGGTAGAAATAATGATTGTGCACCCGTGATCATAATAAACAATTAAATGCATGAGCGAAAAACAAGTTTGAAAACGTATAGATCAGTTAGTTATCTTTTTTCTGTCCACAAAATGTCAATGGTGTAACAACATTTGAGTAAATTGTGTGGCCAAAAAAAAAAAAATCTAACTATACGCATCTTTTGTTTTTGTTTTTGTAACAAAAATATTCACATATCTTTCATAATCAAATTTGATACATATCTTTGTCAAATAAAAAAGGAAAAAAATTGATACATATCTTAAAAACTTTATGGCACGATTTGAAAATTAAAACTTTCTTTTTCTGTTAAGTAGTCACTTGATCACATCACTTATATTCTGATTCCCTCTTAAAGAATCATCCAAGAATCTCTCACTCTCTATCAACTGAATCTTTATCTTCTCTTGATAGTTAGTTTTTTCTTATCTTTTCTTTTTTGCAAAATTATGGTTTTGTTTGTTCTTCTACAATTGCATATATATATTTGAATTGTTTTCAATTGTTTTTGTATTTCATCTTTGATAGGTGTTTGTTCTGTCACAAAATCATTTATTTTCTCTTTGTTATGTTTTTCTTTTGATATTTATTTTATTGTTATTTTAGAGTTTAGGGTTTATTTCAATTTCAATCACTTTGACTAAAGTATTTTTTTTACATTGGTTCTTTTATAGTGCTTGATTGATTGGAGAGAATTAAGCATTAAGGTAGCCATGGTTGACACTAACAATGAGCCTCCACCACGTATTGAGGTTATATATAATTATATAACTAGTTGATTAATTACTTTAGCTAAACATATATATGCATTATTTCTTAATCTAAGTTATTTGGCATTAACAGGGAAAATTTACTGCTTTGGTGGTTTGCTGGCTTCTTGGCAATGGTGTTCTTTTCTCTTGGAACAGTATGCTAACAATAGTAGATTACTATGAATATTTGTTTCCGGTAATTTATATACTCTCTGAATTCTGATGCATCTTTTAGTATATCTCTAGTTTAGCAGCATTCAATTAAGATCAATTTCATGTTTCTTTTGCTGTCTTTTGTGTTTGTTAATCCTTCGGTCCTGCGGAAAAAGGCTTTGGTAAACCAGAATTCGACCGGGAGACAATGTTTCACGATATAAACGTATATAACACAAGTCAAGAAATTGGCTTTAGATAGTATAAGAACATATTGTAGTCCCATCACAAATTCAAAAACTTTGAGAAACCTTTTAGATATTGTCTTATGTGTTTGATCTCCTAAAAAATAATTGACTGAACTGGACAGGACAACTTCAGTTGTATTGTGAGTGTTCCTGGAACTCGACAAATTGAGGGGCTAAGAAACTCGTCAAAAACTAAAAAATTTGTCCCTCACTGAACCACAGGGCATGTTTTTAACCTCTGCGCAAGACAATTTATTCAATACATTAAAAGTTTGTCATGTGTTGTACTGTCCGGTACTTATTTTTTTATAAATCAAACAGACACTTAGGATAAAAAAACAGAGTTTCCTTAGTTCAATTTTCAGTTTATGCTTGCAATTTTAAACTATTAATATCCAATTTTACAATAGGGGTTGAGTACAACTTGAATCATTAACATTAAAGTGATTGTATTTTTCAAACTTGTTATTATTGTAAATTGTAATTATGATTTCCGTTCGTTTCCTTCTTGTGCAGAACTATCATCCCTCTAGAGTGCTTACTCTTGTATATCAACCATTTGCATTTGGAACAATAGCAATACTAGCTTACAATGAGGCGAAAATCAATACAAGAAAGCGGAATCTAATTGGATATTCGCTCTTTTTCTTGAGCGTTTTGGCTGTGTTAATTGTAAATCCTGTTCATTTGTTTGTAAACTTTTGATTCTTATAGATCATGGATTTGTGGTTTGATTTTATATTTCTTATTTACTTTCCTTAGTTGGATTTAGCAACATCTGGAAAAGGAGGAATCGGAACTTTCATCGGTGTATGCACAATAAGTGGTATATTTGGAATAGCAGATGCTTATACCCAAGGAGGAATGATTGGAGACTTGTCCTACATGCTTCCAGAATTCATGCAGGTCAGTATCACCAATCTATGAAGCATGGCCACAAAAACAGACACCGGAAACCACAGGGACACTTACACGTTGCAAAACTGATAATAATTTGAGAAAATGTCATAATTCAATATAATTATATGTGTCGGTGTTGGACACAGTCGCATGTCCAACACCTAGACACACGCCTAATCTGAGGAGTGTTTGTACTTCATATTCGCTAATATATGCAAATTTGTAATGGTTTTATTGTTGCAGTCCTTTCTTGCTGGTGAAGCAGCATCAGGTGCTCTAACATCGGCTTTGCGATTAATTACAAAAGCAATATTTAATAATTCTAAGGACGGTTTACGCAAAGGAGCGAGTAAGTTCAACACTCTAATGCTTAGTGTCGAAACATAAAAGTTGTTTTAGTCTATATTTGTATTCTGTTAAATTTGGTAGAAATAACTTTTCATAATGAAAATTGATTTATTTTTTTAAGTGTAGTTTCATACATACTAATAATTTGTAATTATATACTGCTTCTGCAGTTCTGTTCTTTGTTATATCAATAATCTTCGAGCTTCTTTGCGTTATTCTCTACGCATTTGTATTTCCTAAATTACCAATTGTGAAGTACTATCGTTCAAAAGCGGCATCAGAAGGATCAAAAACTGTTTCAGCTGATCTTGCTGCAGCCGGCATTCAGACCTCACCCAAAGGGGTACTGTCCTTTTTCTCTTTTCTGTTTTTCATGGAAATTGCTATCTCTTGAGATTCTGTTTATTCATTAGACTTATGTTTTTTCAGGCTACCGAAGAATCAAAACAATTCGAGCGCAAAGGAAAGAAACAATTGTTATGGGAAAACATCGATTACGCAATTAATTTGTTTTTGATCTATGCGCTCACATTGTCTATTTTCCCTGGATTCTTATCAGAAGATACCGGAAAACACAGTTTAGGCACCTGGTATGTTCATTAACAGCATTGTTCTTGGTTATTTTGAGTCATAAACTTCAATGAAACAGTCATTTTGATCCCGAAATGTGAGCAGTGAATTCACTATATCACTAAATGTATCTAAAATTCAAAAAACATCTCTTGATATACCTTCCGTTAGTAACTTTTTAAGAACCAAAATAACTAACAGAAAGATACATTTGAGGATGTTTTTTGCAATTGTGGTAATTCAGAGAGCGATACCGCTCAGGACATTCAAGGATCAAATTGACTATAAAATTTTTCCACTCAATTTTTATGTTTCTATGGTTGAATGTATATGCCAATTTAAGAGCTTATTAATATAATCAATTTTTTATATTATAGGTATGCTCTTGTGTTAATTGCAATGTACAATGTGTGGGATCTTGTTGGAAGATATGTTCCGCTGATTAAAATCATAAATATGGAGTCCAGAAAGTTGATCACTACAGCGGTTGTTTCGCGATTTTTACTTGTACCGGCATTTTATTTCACTGCAAAGTATGGTACTCAAGGTTGGATGATTATGTTGACATCTTTCTTAGGGTTATCCAATGGTTACCTCACTGTTTGTGTTCTCACTTCAGCACCAAAAGGTTACAAGGTGAAGAATCCTTTAAGAAACTATAACTTTTTTAAAAGTTTAGAGTTAGATAAATGTTGATACATTAATTAATATTTTGTGTGTTTTTTACTTTTTGTAGGGACCTGAACAAAATGCATTGGGAAATATTTTGGTGTTTTTTATTCTTGGAGGTATTTTTGCAGGGGTATTACTTGATTGGTTGTGGTTGATTGGTAAAGGATGGTGAGGTCTTATTCACAAACAGATTATAGAAATAGTGATTATAATTTTTAGATTTTTAAGTTATTATTCTTGATTATGAATGTTTAGTAAATTCTTTGGACAGTGTTTGGTGTTTCATTCTTTTCAATTTCAAAGCTAAATACATTTATGTTCAATTTTTTCTCAATTTTTTGACGGCTAAGACAAATTTTTACTTGATAATGTTTTTACACATATTGTTTTTACGAATAAGTGTAACATATATCAAATTAAATTATCTCATGTTAGATAAGATTTTGAATAATCAGTTGGTTTTATTTAATTAATTTAAGTATAAAAAATGATATAGGTTTAGAGATGTGAAAGAGCAGATCTGAGTGCAGAATGATTTTCCGCTCTTTGTGTATGGTTATAAGAATAATTACACTGTCGGTGTATGATTTTGTATATTGTCAATCAATCAAGATGTAAAGCATCATTTGGATGCCTTTTAAGTTAGATATGATGAGTAAGATAAAATTAGGACCCTTTCGCCGCCAAAGCTTTATTTTCTTTCTTTTCTTTAAACCTTCTCTTCTTTCTTCCACAATCAAACCTCTCAGCAGTCGATCTCTATTATTCAATTGTAGTTTTTATTCGTCGTCATCAGCGTTGTTTGTGGCTTGGGTGCTATTGGGTGGGGTTGATTCCAAATTAAGACAATATTTGAATGATCAAGACAATATCTATGAAAGGGCTGTTGTATTAAAAATAAAAAATTTGGGATAGATTGCGGCCCTCTCTTAATCTAGTTTTGCCACCGAACCAGTCTATCCACTGATTTGAAAATTGACCGTTGGCGCGTGCCCGACACTAAGGGTCTGTTTGGTTCAATTGAGAAGGAGGGGAGGGGAGGGGAGGTGAGAGGAGAGATTTATTATGTTGACAAAATTACCCTCATTTTTTTATTAAAATTCAAAATTATCCTTGTTGGAATATTAAAATTCTAGGTTTTATTTTTTTTTACAACAAAAAAAATTTAGGTTTTCTACTCATTAGATTTTTTTTTGTTATATATCCATTAAATTTTTTTTGACATAATATATCCATTATAATTTAATCCTTATTTTGAGTTTATAAGGTTAAGAGTAAAAAAGTAAATTACTTCTCAAAAATTTAAAATATTCTCTCACCTCCCCTCTCCTCCCCTCCAAAAACTTCGAACCAAACAGACCCTAAAAGACCTTAACCCAAGGGGCATGCATGATTCATCCATAACACAACATTATGTTGTACAGTCACAAGCTATGATGTCTTGGTACATGTACGGTACCTGATAAGGGTGTGGGTAGGCATACGATATTTTTTAAAAAAATTAAGGTACACGTATGTTAATATAAAATATCATAATAATTATGTTTTGAGTGAATTTGTTTATTACCTCAACTATTTTCATCTAAAGGAAGATAAATAATTTGTCCACATTTTTGCCGCATCCATCACCCCGAATCAACTAAATAAAAATGAATTTGGATCGGTAAGTAACCAACTGGTACCATTCGTAAACCCAAAATTGAAACTTCTCCCCAAACGAGTGCATGCAAAGAGAGAGTCACAGTTGTTGATGCTGTTGCAACTCAAAAAGGTCCTCTCTCTGTCAACTATATTGTTTCTTCTTATCTTTCCTGCAATTTTATCATTTTGTTTTCTTTTGCAAATCATATTTTTGTTTCTTTCCATTAAATGGTAATTACTTGGCAGAAGTTAATGTCTTTTTGTGCTGTCACATATATCACTTGTTAAGGTATTTACGTGCTGATTGTATACACATCTATTTATAGTGCTGACTAGTGAGTTATGAACTAGTACAGTATAATGAATATGATAATTAATGTGCTATAACTATCATGAAGACATATGCATTGTTTGACTTATGCTACCCTGGAAAGCACTGAAACTTCTAGTCTGGTGTGCGACACATGTCAATGTTGGATATCGACATATCTGATTACATTAAATTAATTCTGTTAAGAAGTCCAATATCGGTTGCGAGATGGTCTGAATATATATTTATAAAGTGAGCGCAAATCTCACCTTACAAGCCGATTTTGTATGGTTAAGTTAGGCTCAACTCCCGTTTATGAGATGGTATCAGAGTTTCCTCCTCTATCCGCTGAGCCGCCTGCTATCAGGTTTTTTATCGGGCCATCCACCATTTACATCCGCTCCCCAAGCCCAATACTGCTAGGCGCGAGAAGGTGTGTTAAGAAGTCTCACATCGGTTGCAAGGTGGCCTGAATACAAATTTCTTTCTTTCAAACTTTTACAGTCTTGATGTGTCACTGTTGTGTCAAATGTCTGTGTTAGTGCTTCCTAGATGCTTCCTAGTGAATGAATTGCATAAAATTTAGTTCATTTATATTCAGCATTGACTTCCAAAGCTAATATAAAGCCAAAGTCATATTGATTGACTAGCCATAGTTCTAAAATAAAACCATGCATGCCTTTCTATTACATTTCATTGACTAAGGTTTCTTTCAGTGTTTGATTGATTGAAGAGAATTAAGCATCTAAGGTAGTCATGGTCAACAATGAGCCTCCACCACGCCTTGAGGTGATATATATTACTAATTTAATTATTACTGTGGCTAAACAAATATGCATTATTGCTTCCTTTAAATTTTTTGGCATTGGCAGGGAAAATATGCTGCAATGACAATTTGCTGGTTTCTTGGCAATGGGGGTCTTTTCTGTTGGAACAGTATGCTGACAATAGTAGATTACTATATTTACTTGTTTCCGGTAAATTTTCGGCGTTCTGATGCATTTTATAGTTGATCTAGTTGCTAGCTAATTCCTTTGTTGTAGCAGCATTGCTAGTTTCCTGAATTTGAAATGGGCAGCTCCACTTTCAAGTTTCTGTCAAATTGTGTTTGACGTGAAAATGTGTTTGCAAGTGGAGACAACCCTCACTTTATAAGCCGGTTTTGTAGGGTAGAGTACGATCAAACCCAAATCTTAAGATTGTAACATTTGTTGGGCTACTCGCTATCAACCACTCAGGTCACGCATCAGATGTCCTTTCCTGAGCACGAGGAGGTGTGTTGAGTGTCCCACATTAGATGAGATATGGCCTGAATTCAGTAGCATCCACACATCTTATAGCCAGTTTTCCAGAGTTGAGTTAGGCCCAACCTAAATCATAAGATTTTACAATATAGATAATGTCATATCCAGCTGGCCAAAATTCAAGAAATTGGCGACCACTCGAGTTTTCTTCAATGGTTTTGCATGTTTAATTTGTGGATCTCAGATGTTGTTACTTGTTATTTACTTTTTGTTAAAGCTTGTATCAGAGGATTTTCTTGAATATAATATTTTTTACTTCTTTATTTCCTTTGGCAGAAATACCATCCTTCTAGGGTGCTTACCATTGTATATCAGCCATTTGCATTTGTAACAATAGCAATACTAGCTTACAATGAGGCGAAAATCAATACAAGGCTGCGGAACCTTTTTGGATACACTGTCTTTTTCTTTAGCATTTTGGCATTGTTAATCGTAAATCCTGTTCCTTTGTCTGTAAACTCTAATTCCTCTAGAATATCGATTTGAGTTTTATTTTACTTTCCCGTATTTACTTGCAATAGTTGGATCTAGCAACATCCGGTAAAGGAGGGATTGGAACTTTCATCGGTATATGCGTATGTAGTGGTCTTTTTGGAATAGCAGATGCCCATGTACAAGGCGGAATGGTGGGAGACCTATCCTACATGCTACCAGAATTCATTCAGGTCAGAATAACTGATGGAATTACTCTGATGTTAGAAAACTACGTTCGATACATGCATTTTGTAACAGTTTTATTGTTGCAGTCTTTCCTTGCTGGAACTGCAGCGTCAGGTGCCCTAACATCAGCTTTGAGGTTAATCACAAAAGCAGTATTTGAGAATTCTCCAAACGGTCTTCGCAAAGGAGCTAGTAAGTTTAACTCTCGAATCCTTAGGTTTCAAACTTTCGATGATTATGTTGTTATTGAAGACTTTTCATTATACTGATCATTTGTGATTATACCGAACCTGCAGTTATGTTCTTTGCCCTATCATCATTTTTTGAGCTTCTATGTGTTATCCTCTACGCATTTGTTTTTCCAAAATTACCAATCGTGAAGTACTACCGTTCAAAAGCAGCCTCCGAAGGATCCAAAACTGTGTCAGCTGATCTTGCCGCAGCTGGCATCCAGACCTCACCTGGCGGAGTACCGTTTCTTTCATTTTCGTTCGTCCTTTTTCTATTTGTCACAGATATTCTTAGTTTTTAAGATTCAGACTATAAGACTCTTATGCTTTTTTTCCAGGACATGGAAGATTCGAAGGATCAAGAGCGCAAAGGAATAAAACAATTGTTATTTGAAAACCTTGATTATGCACTTGATTTGTTCCTAATATATGTGCTTACACTGTCTATTTTCCCTGGCTTCTTATCAGAAGATACAGGATCACACAGTTTAGGCACTTGGTATGTACATACAAAATCTTCTCTCCATTTTCTGTTTCGATTTAAGAGCTGATTGATAGACGATAGTTCCATTTGTTTCAGGTACGCTCTTGTTTTAATTGCTATGTTTAATGTGTTTGATCTTATTGGAAGATACATTCCAGTCGTGAAAATCTTGAAGATGGAGTCTAGAAAGTTGATCACTACAGCAGTCATTTCTCGTTTTTTACTTATACCGGCATTTTATTTCACTGCAAAGTATGGTAAACAAGGTTGGATGATATTTTTGACATCATTCTTAGGGTTATCCAATGGTTACCTCACTATCTGTGTTTTCACTTCCGCGCCTAAAGGTTACAAGGTGAGTTTGTTAAGAAACTATAGAAACATTTTTGACGTTTCGAAGAATTGTTGAAATATATATTCATTAATACCTGTATGTTCTTAATTTTTAGGGACCTGAACAAAATGCTTTGGGAAATATGTTGGTGCTGTGTCTTCTAGGAGGTCTTTTTGCAGGGGTCACACTTGACTGGTTGTGGTTAATAGGTAAAGGATGGTGATGGAGATCTTAGTTTATACACATGTTGGAATACACATTTGTGGAATGGCATAAGCATTTGTGGAAATGTGTAATACACATGTTGCGCGCATAACAACTAACAAGTGTAATGTATGAATTGTACAATTGATTTGCTGAAAAAATAAGAGACCGAACAGGAAAACACTAGTTTTATCGCGTTTGAGCAAGTGGCTTTTTCCATCTTAGTTTATATTGATCAATTTTTTTACTTTTTACTTTGGTGCACATTCCCTTCTATTTACAGATTTACAAAAAAAATAATATATTCCTTTCTACTAAATATTTTACTTCATTTTTTATTAATTTATAATTATTTTAAATTTTATCATAATTTATTTCAATAAATTTTTCCATCTTTTAAATTCAATATTTTTCATTTGCAATTTTTCAAAAATATTTATTTTAATTTGGCATAAATATATCAACCTACATTATAGATTTCTTTATAATTTTTTTTTTATAATTTTGTTAAATCTAATTTAATTTTATCATGATTTATTTTAATATATTTATTACTTTTTAACATCTTTTAAATTTTCAATATATTTATTCATTATTTTTTATGTAGTAGAGGAAATACTTTAGGCTCCGTTTGGATTGATGGAATATAATGGAATGGAGCGGAGCGGAATGAAATATACTGATATTTCATTGTTTGAATTTGAAAAATAATAATGGAATTGAATGAAATAGGATGGAATGAATTTCATCTCATACCAAAAAACTCAAGTATATTGACAACACAAAAAACTCAAGTATTTCTCAAGTTAGAGGTCAAACTTGAACACTATTGATTGAAAATTTAATTTTGAACTTAATCATCTAAAATTGATAATTTTAATTTAATATTTTATTAATTTAGAACTTTAAATGTTGCAAATTTTAACTAAAAAAATGATGAAAACATAAATAATATACCAAAACATTTTAATTTTTTTAATATGACTCTTGAAATCATACATATCAATCATAAAAAATACAGTCATCCAATTACATTCATGATGATGCCACCAACCAATTATGAAGTTTAATTTAAAAAATTAAAATATTAATATTAATTTTTTGTTGAAAAAATAATAATAATAATAATAATAATAATAATAACAATATTAATAAATCATACACACTTCCTTCATTCTCATGTATTAAATATGATTCTTTGAGTCGTGCATATCGATCATAAAAAACACTAACAACTATTTAATACATACATAACACCGTAGATATATTAGAATTTATTTACCTTAATTTTTCATGCAATCCTACTTATATATTTATTTCTCTGATCTTTTATTTCTATTCATATTTTCTTTTGTATTTTTTTTTCCTTTTCGTTCATATTTCTTACATACATTCGTAAAAATAAAAGACAATTATGCAAACTAGCGATTTACTTTGCTACTACAAATTTTTTTTTATAAGGTGCTACTACAAAAATTTTTGAAAATTGAAAACGATTATTTCTCTTCTCCCCCCCTATGTTTCTTTTAACCCCTCCGAAATTCCAATTTTGTCCTCATATATAATTTTTGGAAAACATTTTCCAAAATTTATATTTTTCGGATTCTATTTTCCGAAATCTACTTAAACATAGTTTTTAGATTTATTTTTTTTCAATCATATTCTAGTATTTCGGATTCTATTTTCCAAAAAGTTAACTTTTTCAGAAAACGTTTTCCAAAAATATAAATATTTCGGAAAGCATAATCCGAAATTATATTGGAAAACATTTTCCAAAGTGATTTTGAAAAATGTTTTTTGAAATTCTATTATATGTGATCATAACTTCAAATTTGTTGTTCTAAGCTAATTTTTCATCAGTCTCAATCATTTTAACGCTGTTTTTAACACTAATCAGTATCCAAACATAATCCAAAATATTTTTATCTTGATTTTTCATAGCAATTAGAAAGTTATTTAAGCAAACGTGTTCAGAATATTAATATTAAAGATATATTATAAATCATATGAAGTCGTCATGAGATGTTTATATCTCACCCATCAACGGAATTATATTTTAGATTATGTTTGGATACTGATTAGTGTAAAAAATGATTGAGACCGATGAAAAATTATGTTATAACAACAAATTTGCGGTTATGATCACATATAACAGAAATTCAGAAAATATTTTCCAAAATCATTTTGGAAAACGTTTTCCAAAGCAATTTCGGATTCTGTGTTCCAAAATATTTGAAATTTTGGAAAACGTTTTCCGAAAGAGTTAGCTTTTTGGAAAATAGAATCCGAAAAATACTGGAATATGAATGAGAAAAAACATATATAAAAACAAGCTTTAAATCTATTTTGGAAAATAGAATCCGAAAAAATATGAATTTTGGAAAACGTTTTCCGAAAACTATGAGGGCAAAATTGGAATTTCAAGGGTGTTTGAAGAAATATCCCCGCAGAAGAGAAAATTTCATTGAAAACACCCCAATAATGTCCACCATATGAATAAGCTAAATTCATTTCTTTGCACTTTTATCACCATTAAAGTAAATTAAATTTCTTGTAAAAAAAAAGTAAATTAAATTTCCTTTGCATGCTGTCACAAACACTACAACATTTTCATTCTATAACAACGCCCAAAAACCGTTGTGCAATGCAAAAAAACCGTTGTCATAGGCTACGAGAACGGTTTTCAGGCCGTTGTGCACCGAGGCGTTGTCTTAGCCTATCACAACGGGTTTTTTTCCAACGACAACGCCTTGTAGATAACAGTTGTCTTAGAGTCACTAACCGAACGGTTTTCAAAGTTCCCAACAACAACGATTTCTATCCGTTCTCAGTAAAAACCGTTGTCATTGGTTGTGTTTAGAGAACGGTTTTGTATGGATTATCACAACGGGTTTTCACTGTTGCTCAATCAAAAACCGTTCTGTTAGACCCTTTACTATACGATTATACAGTAGATACAACAACGGTTTTCACCGTTGCCCAATCCAAAACCGTTCTGGTATACTCTTTACTATATGATTTTTCAGTATGTACGACAATGGTTTTTCTGTTACAGCAATGTTTTCCCACTGTTGCCCTATATAAAACTGTTTTGGTAGATCCTTTGTTATATGACCTTTTTTTTTTAGCTAGGAGTCCTACGACAATGGTTTCTATTATTATATTAGAATTAAAGAAAATTAGTTTCAATGCTAAATTAAAAAATTACATAACAAATTAAAACAAAATGATTGTGATTCATTCATATTATCAAAATAACATTGATCAACATAAATTTTTTGGGTCTTTAATGTATATCCTAATGTCGACGATCATTCACATTACAACTAACATCTTCAAAATGTATCATATTACAAAAACTTAGAAATCTACATCCAGCTCTTCATCTTCAAAATCCAACATACCTTCATTGATATCATCATTATTCATCTCATCTGCAAAATAAAAGTAATATAATTAAAGGAATTTGCAAAATTGCGAGAGTATGATTAGAGAAAATATGCAAATGATGACATGGTTTGAAATTGGGAAAAAAACAAAGAATAACATAAAATCACATTATCTACAAACTTAAACTAGATCAGGGATAACTATATTTGCTATGAACAAGATGTAATTACTATCCTTCACTTTTTACTAAAAACCACATGTTCTACAAAATAACCTCAATAATCACAATGTTTCACATACATAAAAAATTAGAAACTAAAACAACCAAAATCTATAACAAAAAAACTAGCTAAATTCTTTCCATGAATCGTAAAGGAAACAGTTGTAAGCCATGCATGTACCTATGAGGATGCATGCACTTCTTCATCATTTTGGTTAAGGTTTCTTGATTATAACTGCAAATAAATTATTAATTAGAAGTCAGCAAACCTTAGTCAGTCCCAATTTGCATAACAATGACAAAGATCATGTGTAAGAAATTAAATATCTTCTTCCCCAAAATCCATAGAATACATGAAGCTTAATCTACCAAATGTGCATATACTCATCCTATTCCTATCCTCTCTCACATAATTTAACCAACACAAACACATTTTTCACCTCTGAACTAACGATAACATTGCATTCAGGAACTACAGGCGACATTAACATCAACGAGATAGGGAAATTCAGTTCAAAGGATGCTACAGGCTTAATAAGTACACTAGGAGTACGTGGAGCCACAAACTCATAATATTAAAGTATATAAGTATAACTTGTGATGTCATTGTTCTCAGTCAGGCTGATAGTAATAGTACATCAGGCTGATAGTAATAGTATACACAACTAGAATTTTTATTTCCGTGAAAAACAATAATAAATAAGGAAAACCTATTTATAAACTCTTATAATTATATTTACATACTTAACTAGTAATTACAAGTAACTAATTAGGGAGAAAGAAAAAAAGCCTTACCACCAGTTCCCATAAGTCAAACAGAGTCAGTCCTAAACATGCAATTTTTCAATACAAAAATATTCTGAATATTATCCTAAATGATATTCTGAATATTAGCCATTGTATTAGAAATAACACAACAATGAAAGTAATCAAGAAACCATAACATCTGACCTTTAGCATATGTGATCCAATTATAAGCTATGCTTTTGAAGAAGTGACATGCAACTAAATAGAGCCTTTAAATGACATAGAGTGCTTCAGAAAAAAAACAAAATGTCTTCATTGATGACATAAATTCAGAATGTCTTCTCCAACTCTGACTAAAAGCACATCATTAAAAATTTGATCATGGCAAGATATGTGTTTGAAGGAAAAAGAAGGCTTTGTTCTCTTATTCCAATCGACTCTAGTAACGTTGGTTGTTGCCAGAGAACGTAATCCAACGTCATTTTGCGGAAATGAGAACATAATTACTGAGTTGGGAGGACAATAGCCGACTTTAGAGTAAAAGGAAAACATAAACAACAACGAAAAACATATCACTGAAGCAAAGCTACCCAATCCCTTGAAGCAAAACCCCTCAAATGTGATTTCATTAATCATAGTGTGTCAACACATTGCAGAAGGAATTTGTTATACCTGATAGTACATGTTGCCTACAAATAAAATGATTGGGACAATGTTGAAAATCAATGAAAGACATTGTCCTTCTTAGAGCACAAAGTCACACTTCACTTGCCTCCTGCATGACAACAAAACAAGTTCCTTTAAAAAACTTTCAAATTTTATTGGCATATAATCAAGGACATTATTACACAGAAATAGAAAGGAAAAAAAAGGCATTTTCCTTGGATAAACAAAAACAGACAAAGCAAAGTAAATAATAATAATAATAATAATAATAATAATAATAATAACTTTTTATCATTCTGTTGCATGCCTAAATAAATGATCACTGAAAGTGAAATAAACCAGATGAATGGCACTAAAAAGAAGATATTAAAACAATCTTATCCCATAGCACATCTTAGCATATGGACTTCAATTGAAAAAATCTGAAAATTATACTCCAACCAAACAAGCTGTGTCATACCACTTGAGAATTTTATATGGTGTAAGAGCATAAATATGGTGTTTTGAAAGTTGAAACAAGGAGGGCAAAGTCTCAAAACAAGCTTCACAATTTAATCAGGCTAACATGTTAATGATCTATTCTGTTTGGTGAGAAGATTTAAATGAACATGTATGAAATTGTTCAACGCGGTTACATTGCGGCAATACATGTGATTAAAAATCACAACCCAATTGCGGTGTGATGCGGTTGTGGAGACTACCACACACACAAAGCGGATTGTTGTTACCGGAGTTAAAAAATCTTTAAAAATAATTTCATCCACCGAAGAGATTACTGGGTTGAGTCGCGGGTGAATACGCTTTCTTTAAGATGTTTCGCGGCACTGCCCAAAGTTGTGCAAGCAGACTATCAGTCACGAAGTGCCCATGATAAAACAGCTCAGTTCAACTGATACCGATAAATATGCACTGTAGATATCGGACAAGAATTACACCCTCAAATATGGTACAAAAAACCAGTGCGCTTTGGTTTTAACTCCATTCTAATATGATACTTTTATCAATCAAATATGGCGCTTTGACCATTCTTATATGGTACATAAGACCATTCTAACATCATAGGGATTATGGTACTATGACCATTCTTAATTTAAAGGAACTAGTGATACATTGATCACTCTTTAACCAAACTAATAATATTAAGATTTCTCTTTTAGTCAAAATTTCAACTTATGAAATATTCTAATATGTCTATTGTTCTTTCTTTTACATTGAACTATATCACCTTTTAATTCACATTAGAAGTTTTGTTAACCTTAAGTCTAACAAAACAATAGAACTAAATCAGAATAGACATGAAAAATAGATTTCACATAAATAGCATAGTATTTAGCATTTAAATTCTAAAATGTCACTTCATAGTGAATCACTCAAACCTAGTCTCAACAACAATACTAGAGTTTGGTCTAATATTAGTCATACGTGAGTTGCTGTACTTTATTCAACATTGTGAATTCTTTTTACTTAAAATACACCATATAATAAATAGAACTAGTGTTGGGATTAATAGGCTCCATCTTGGCACTAGTTAATTTGCCCCCCATTGTTTCTAACAAAGTAAAATATAGCATACCTGAAGTGATACATATAATCTTCATTAGAAGAATTCGCTGGATTGCAAGCACCTCTTAATATCAAGAGTAAACTGTATAATACATGCACAATATCCTCTACCCAAGACATTAGTGAAACTGCCCTGCTAAGCTTCTGTTGTTTCAAATACCTTAGCAATAGTCGCATAGAGGCAATTTACAAGTGAAAATCAAACACCTTAATAGCAGTGCACAAATCATAGATAAAATCACTGTTTATATCCTTTATCTCTCAGTCTCTCACAGTCATAGGCATAAAATCAAACACATTAATAGAATTACACAATTGAATGTTTATATCATTAATCCTAAAATTGTTTATATCCTTAAAATTCATCACATTGAACATAAAAAGAAGCAATATTAGTACCTGACGTGAGTGAGCTTCGATTCTCCTCGTTTGAACTTCAAGAATGAGCTTCAGGCCATGAAGAAGCTTCGTTTCAGAGAGAGGGAGTGAATGAATGTGTTTCAGAGAAAGGGAATGAGCTTCGTTTCGTGAATGTGTTTCAGAGAGAGGGAACCAACTTCGTTTCATGAATGTGTTTCACAGTTTCAGTGAGTACCTTGACGAGACGAAAGAGCTCGCGTTGCTGTGAATGGGGCTACGGTTCGCCGCTTTCTAGGAATAAATTAACAACAGAAGGGATTATAAATTTATGAGTTTGTGACCGGAATCAACCCAACGGAAAGGATTAGGGTTTAGGGAGATCAATTATGAGTTTGATCTCGTTTTCTAATAATCGATTTCTGAGTTTAGGGTGAATCAAATTTGAGAAGAAGAAGAAATTTGGGATGAACAGATTCAAATTGGAGAAGAAGAGCAGAGTTGGTTTTTCCATGGATCCAATTTGGGTTCAGAGCAAGAAGAGCAAACCGTGTTTCCAAAATCGTGTTACGTTTATGTTTTTTTGGGAGAAAATGTGTTTTAAGATATATTTTATATTTTATTAAAATAACTTAAAATTATATGAGTATGAGTTTTAACTGTTGTTATAGATTATGGATAAAAAACCGTTTTTGTTGCAATAGACTATGAAAACGGTTTTCTGCAAAAAATTTCAAAAAAAATAAATACAATGAAAAATATATTTTATTAAAATAATTTAAAATTATATCAGTATGGTTTTTAACTGTTGTTGAAAATTACAGATAGAAAACCGTTCTTGTTGTTATTTATGAGAACGGTTTTCTGTTGTTGCATACAATTGATGAAAATATATCTACTATCAAAACGGTTTACAAAAAGCGTTGTCTTTGACACACTACGAGAACGGTTTTTTTACATCCTAAAATTTAAGCGTTGCGGTAGGCCTAAAATGTTGTAGTGAAACTTAGATTCATTGGAATCTTCGCATCTTCTTTTCTTTTTTCTCATATCTTAAATGTTTTCTTTGTGTTTTTGTTGTTTTGTTTTTAAGTTCTGTTTTGTATTATTGGTAGATGTCTTAACTCTTGATGATATATATTTAAACCGAATTAATCAACTTTGCAAACCCTTAAACTGCACAAACCAAACCCTCAAAAACTGAACCTTGAAAATGGGTCATATTAGACCTCATATTGTAACCACGGGTTGCGCTGGGAGGTGTTTTTGGGCCCAAATTTGCCCTACCATAGCCATTGTCCACCCCTAGATGATATTAAGATTTCATGATGTTGTTTTTAATGATAAGTGGAGGTGGTTTAGCTTGAGGATTAAAAGGAGACTTGTTATTGCATTTGAAGATTGGATGGAAAGGCCCTCATTGTTCATGACGTAAGTGTGTAATGTAAGATAGGTTTTTGGTAGTTCAACTTTGGTGTTATCATTGTATTGTGTGGTATGTTGGCAGGCAGGTTGCTAGCAATGGATTTTGTAAAAGCATCTTAGAGTACCAATATCGGTGGGTGCCTCATATATACCAATATTAGCATGTCAAAGTGTCTTGAGAGTTTCTTGAATATTTTGCATACAAAATACTATAATAATCAAATACATACACTGTTCGCATTATAGATATGAATATATTGTGGTTTAGTGGGATCCATTTTAGAGTTTTTGATAGATGGTATGAATATTTAAAAAATTTAGTTGAATTATTTAAATAATTGGGAAGTGTGAAATAATATAAATAATATGTGGGGTCCATTTTGTTGAGAAGTAATTCATTGTTTTGTAATAGTTGCTTGAGATACAAGTAATAGATTGGTTAGAGTGTTTAGTGTGTTTTTAGGGAAGTTTGTTGTGATTGTAACAGAAATTCAGTTAGTGTTAGTTAGGGGATAGCTGTAACTTGTTATGTAAGTTACAAGCTATATAAGCCTTGTATCATTGATCAAATAATAACAAGTGTTGTGATCTTCTCTACTATCTTCTTCTAAAATTTTCAATCTCTCTTATTCTCTCTCAATTATTTGTGTATGTTTTAATTAAGTTCCAACAGTGGCATCAGAGCCTTTGGCTATTGATCCATGGGGTTTTAATAATGGCTTCCGCAAAAGAGACTTTTCAATCAAGAATTGAGAAGTGGGTGGTGAGGATACAAAAAATCTTTGGTTTCTGGAGAGTGCTGGAAATGGTGCAAAGAAGTATCCAAGAAAAGGAAGATAGTGCTTCTTGCAAGAAATCCGAGAAAAGAGTGAATTTTCAGGAGTTCTTCTACCAAAAGTGCAAAAAAACGTCAAAAGATTCAAACAAAGCTCAAAATGGAACCAAAGAAGAAAGGTTTTGGCGAAGAGTAAAGTGAGTTGCTTACGGCAGTGGTATGCTCTCAATCTCTCTTATTCTCTCTCAATTATGTGTGTATGTTTTAATTAAGTTCCAACACATTTAAACCACCAAATTGGGTGGCTTGGATGTGTATTAATATGGTCGTAGGTTTTAGGATAATAACAATAACAAGACTGTTGTTTCTACAATGCATGTTTGTTGTATGTGTTTTTCGTGTTTTAATTTATTTTGTCTGCCTTTCGAGCGTATGATTTGGTGGAACTCTGCAACCCCTCATAGAAATTGGATAGTTTATCACTTGGAATATAATATACACACATAAAACTTGTTTTAGAAATTGAAGTATTGGATCTTGGACTTTTCTTTTTTAACGATCAAACAACAAAAGCAAATTATTTGATACTTATATGAAAGATATTTCAAATTAAATAACCATAGCACTACTGTGTCAGTGAGTTTTTGGATCTATATATGGCTTTACCCGAAACCCAATTTATCATAGATTTTTTTCATTTTAAAATTCATACACATCCAATATATGACCCGATCCAACGCATTTTTTTAGATTAGATTGGGTAGTTTGGCTGAGTTGAGTGGGTTTGTCCAATCTATGTACATCCATAACGAATATATAACCCTTAAATCGAGAAATCAAGAAGTTGAAAGTTGTAACGGATTGTGCCGCTAAGTATGCATCTTAATTTGTTCCACGGTTAGATATTTAATAAGTTGAAAAGTAAAATTTGGTTTATAATTATGGTCGGGAGAATTAACTCCTTAGGTCACTTTTATTTAAACGAAATGCTAGTGACAAATAGTTTTGTTAGTTTTTTTGTTGTAGGTGAAAATTTATGAAACACAGATATTTCTCAAATTAGTCGTATATGTGTCGAATACATGTCTGTATTGGATACCAACACAACACTGACATTTATTGTTACACTTAGTTATATTATTTTTTCAAATTATTATTGATATCGATATGTCAGTAATCATATCATATCGGGTGTTTGTGTATGTGTTTTGACATCATTATTACTTCATTTTATAACTCATTCATCTCAAGTAACAAATCATTCTTATAACTTTTCTTTTAAAGCATATATTAACATTATTATCCATAAAAAAAAAACTAAAATACTCATCATAAAAAATACCAAACCATTGGATGAATACAAAGGACAGACATTCAATAATTCAAACTACTCCTATCCTATGTTCTCGCATAAACTTGTGAAAACGCAGTTGTTTGTACCCGTGATTTCGTAGTTGCAAGTACTACTTTTTTATTTTAGTTTTGTGATTTCAAGACTCGAATTCCGATCAATACTGCACCTACATCAAAAGTTTTTTTTAGCTATGCTCGAAATTTGTAAATTAGTATTTTCTGTGTTAATTGTTTATTTACACTTTTGTTAATTTAAGTAAGTCGCGACCAACATACTCATTCATTGGGAGTTGCTCCTCTTCCTTGAGGGGTGCGACATTGTCACCATCTAAGCTGGTACAATTGCTACTTGCTAGCCATTATACTATACATAAATCAAATACAACTATTCAACTAAACCCAAAAATATTGGAGTATTTTTATGATTCTCACATTAGATATGAGTTAGTTTGAACCTAAGTTTATAAGTAATGGTAATCAATATATTAAAATCAGTTTTCTATGATTGTTATTCCTCCGTCCAAAATATAAGAATTTATTTTATTTGTTGTGATACTTAAGTAATGTAATTTTGGCAAAAATTCATTCATTTTAAAAAAATTATAAAATTACAATTTTATTAGTTTTGTTCCATAAGTATAAGAAAGTTAGTAGTCATGAGAAACATTATTTCAGAGACCGATGTTCAAATTGCCCTCGCCATCTTTAAAATCTGTAAATTTAATCATTAAATTACTTAACAAAATTGTACCAAGACCAATCGATTAGAGTATGGTTAATCAGTTGGATGATTCACAAGTTGAGATATCATCTTGTGCTGTAGAGAATCGTTCTGAGTTAGTCATATCTGACCTAAGTGGTCGCACGGTGTTCTTACATATTCCAAAAAAAAATTAGATGTACCAAAAAAATAAATAAAGCCTCCCTTTTAATTTTCTTAAGTAAAATGTGAGGTAGTAACAGACATGAATAATACACATCACCTATAATTTACAAGGCAAAATAAAAATCTCTAGTTAGAAAACATCCTCCCATGTTGATTTTGTCTACTAGCCTAACATCTTCACGTGACACAAGCATCCAAGAATTAGGACAAGGACAAAACATAGGGAAGAAGAAGAAGAAGAAGAGGATGGCACTGAGAAGCAAAAAATTTCAACTCAACAGTTACATCTTTTTTAAACAAAAGAACAAAATAACATCATTAAAGTTAATAAAGTAACCCATAATTTGGACGGCCAAGATGGAGCATGACCACTTTCAAATTGAAGAGAATCAACGGCTAATGGCATGTTTTCTTGATCAGGACTACACTTTGATTCATGTGGGTGTGCACTATACATCATTGCACGTAAAACAGCTGAAACGGTAGGTATGTATGTCGTTTTGTTCTTTGCTAATAACCATGTTAATCCCATTAGTTCACAATCTCTATTAAACATCTTCTTAACCCTTTCACTTGATCCTTTTGTTCCGTTCTTGTAACTCTTTACCTGTATAATTATAATTTGATTTAATAAATTAAGTAACCATGTCACGTTATTCATTGTAAAAAAAAAAAGTAGTACACTTATTTCACTATCAAGAGTTAAATAATTTAAAAAATAAAAAAGGTTGTAATAATTGGAAAATGCATACGGAAAGTCATTTTTATAGGTCAACCTAAAAAGAATTGGTGAAAATATTGTTACTTTTTTCTCTTTTTTTATAATCAACAGAAAAGAAGCACAGAGAATACTTCAACTCTTACAAAAAAAAATGAAACTACATGAGTACAGTAATATCATAGTAAGAGGAATCTTTTCTATGAAGTATTACAAAAATCCGACAAATCATGTGCACGAAAGTTCTGATATTATATCATCCCTAATGAAAATTAAAAATCCCCAAATTTATCCAATGAAGCTTTCAAAGAAATGATTTGAATCTCTTTCAACTTAACGAGTTCGAAACCAACCCTAGAAATATAGACGTGTTAAAGAACATTGTCGCGCTCGCGCCTAATGTGTCCTATCTACCACATATAATGGATTAATCTCAACAGTTGTGTCGAGATAACTAGTTTATAACAAAAATATACAAATTATAAATTAAAAAAGTAAATAAAATTACAACAAAAAATATGACCATTTTTCATTGATTTCCATAGCATTTCAAAACAAGAGAATGTGTGCGCATGGTTTATTAGTTTCCAAAGTAGTTCAACGATGAAATAACAATAACAGCGCATTATCAAAAAAAAAAAAAAATAACAATAACAGCTACTAGTATTTTAAAACAAACAATAAACTAAAATAAATGTTGCTTTTTCCAAAAGTAACGATTTCATTTGACTTGCAAATTTTTCTTGTGCAACTTTTGCAATTTTTTCTTTGCGACAGTTCATACCTAACAAAACCAAAACTCTAAGTAAATATGTCATCATTAAGGTAATTCACCGTGATTTATCAAAAGATACACTTTATAAATTAGAGTGAGTCGCTGTAATTCTAACATATCCACCGTGATTCCATAATACCAAATATATGCCAACTTTAAAGATGTGTTTGGTTTGAGAGAAAGAAAGAGGAAAAAAGATTACGAAAATCAATTAATGAACTTAGACCGATATTTATATAAGTTTATTTATTAATTTTCGTAATTTTTTTATTTTTTCTTTTTTCTTTCCTTTAAACCAAACAAACTCTAATTGACAACTTCAGGGTGGATGATGGAATTCTTCTCAAAATTAGTCGATTTTTTAATCGGAGTTTTAAAAAAATATTGTCTCTGGTCTTATAAATAAACATTTTTTTAATTTTAGATTCATTAAATTATTAATATACTACCTCCATCTCAAATATAAAATAAAAAAATAAAATCATTTTTTCTTGTTTGAAATGAAAGCAAAAAAGACTAACTTATCATTTTCCTCTCCCAAATTATAAGTAAAAATTTATCTTATTCAATATTCATACATTTAAAAAAAGAAAAAACTTTTGATTTTTAATAATATTTGAGACTGAGTAAAAAAAAATTGATACTTTGAGATAGAAGTGTAGAACCTTTTGTAGCGCAGAGAGACATTTGGTGCAACCGGCATAAGAAGCATTACGACAGTTATTTTCCAAGTTTCTTACAGCAACAGTTGGAGTAGCATTTTTACGCGAACCAGAAACGTTAAACGCAGCGTTACAAGATAAAGAGCTAATTTGATGAAGTCGAATTCCACAAAAACAAAGAATCGCATCACACGTAGCATTAGGTTGAGGGATTCGAATATTCCGACTCATTAATGAATCTTGTAAAGAGTTAACACATTTCTGTGAATCATCAGGCATCATCGGAAGTTCTCCACTCGCTGCCGGAGCTGGAGCTGCGGCGGTTATTTCGAGTGCTGAACGAGCGTGTGCGGCGAATAGCCAAGCGGCGAGAACTGGACAGCATCGGCTTCTGTCTAGGTTTTTACCGCATGCGTCTTTTACGCCGCCGAAGAGTTCGTTGGAGAGATCGAGACGACAGAGTTGAGTTTGGGTTTGAACCGGGAATGCTGGGACGGTGTTTGAAGAACCCGGTTCGAGTTGGTTTTGGTTTGGGTCGGTTACGGGTTGGGAGAGTAAACCGGAGAGAGTGAAAGATGGGAGTAGAAGAAGGAGTGAGGAGAGGAAAAGAATGGAAGTGAATGATTGCATTTTGATTTTTGGGAGAAGATAAAGAAAAAGGGAAAGGAAAAATAGAAAGAGATGGTGATGGGTTGAAAAAGATGAAACTAACTTTTGTTTATGAGAAAAGTGATTTTGGGTTTGGTTGGAGATTATACTGAAAAGTAGTAGCAGAGAAGAAGAGTGGGGTGGGGTGGTGTTTATACTTCTACTACTTTTTCTTTGAGATTAGATTAGTAGGACCATGATTTGACTATAAGATTACTTTTGTGTGTGGAAATAACACTGGTACTATGGGAAATGGTAGGGTGAGGTGCTTAATTTGAAATTTAATTTTGACATCCTATCCGTTTTTGTGTGCTTTATATTTTTTTCGTTTTCTTTTTCGTTATTTAAGTGACAAATATTATAAAAATGAATAATTTTTAAAAAATGTTGTTTGTTATTTAAGTACTTTCCCTGGTCTTATTATATATGAACAACTTTTTACTTTTTAGGTTAATTCAATAATCGATGAATTTAGCCAATATTATAGACTAAATATATTTGTTATTGAATGAATCTAAAAAATAAAAAGGTGCTTATATTTGTATTTATATATAGTATATATATATAAGACTAGAGGAGTAATGAATATTATAATTGTGTTGCTTGAGTAAGATTGCAAAAATGGATTTCAATAAACTTTGGTGAAAAGTTTTTACTCTTTCTTTGTTTTTGTTTGTTTTTGGGTTTCTTGTTTAGTTTACTTAACCAATTTCACTGAATTTTGTGTTTTGTTCATTGCAGAGATAAAGATATTGTCTTTTTCTTTACTTTTTAAAAAAATAAAGGTATGTTATTTGAAACATTAATTGATACTACTTTCCCTAGTGTATTTATATATGGTAAGAAAATATGGTCATATTAAACGGTGTCAAAGTGTCTTCGAAGCACTTGTTAAACATACTAAAAATGAAAATAAACAATAAAATTAATGGTGATAAAATAACTTTTTACATTTTTAAGGTATTGAATGCACACATTCCAAGACATAATTTTTATATTAAAAAGCTTAATCAGTGCTTCAGAGAGGCACCGTTTAGCATTTTCCAAGAAAATATTAGTTGATTATGTAAAATTGATTCAAATTACAATTGAATTTAAAGTAAAGTAATTTATGTTTAAATATATTCATATAAAAGTAAGTTAGACAACAAATTTGAATGTAAAAATTAATTATAAAATCTAAACTATGATTTATAGTTTCAATTAGAATCAACAATTTTACTCTAGAAAACCAAACATACACTTATACTTTTGAAAAATGTTAACATGTGTTCTAAGACACAGATCTTAAAAAAATAAATGTAACTTTTTTTTAAAACTTGTGCATTTTTATTTTTTGAACATTAAATGTCTTGCATTATTAATTGTAGTATTTATTATATATTAAAATACATTAAAATATGCTCTTAGGATACATGTTAATATAATTATATACTTTATTGGGTCTTGAATATAAATTTATATTTATTTTTTAAATTCATTAAATAGTAAATGTATGTAATCTATAATATAGATGTATGTTAAATCTAAAACTAGAGAGAGTATTTTAGTGAGAAAAAAAATACACCCCTTCAAAAAGTGTATTGAATGCATTTAATTAATTTGTGAGAAAAAACACTCTTTTCAATCATATATGTCCTTATCTATTTGTTTTAGAATATGTTTTTTATTTTTTTGACTCAAAATAAACGATATTCATTCATTCAAATTGTTGGAGTACATTGATGCAATACAAATTCAAAATCGCTAAAAACAATATGGATATATCTGCGAACAAACTCACAGTATCCGTGTTAATAGCATAAAACGGCAAATTACATAAGCCTACGAATATGACTATATTGAAGTGTCCGGAGTATTCATGCCTCCAGATCTGTAATGTTGATGACACCAAAGTCGACATTGATTGAATCTGTACTAGATCAGAGTTAATCCTTCAACCTGAAATAATATTGAACACCGTACAAAACGGAAAAACAAAATACACCGCACGAAGACGGGACAACAAAAGACACCGAAGACGAGAAATCAAAACAAAGAAATATGTGAAAATCACACTTATTTATTAAAACAAGAAAGAAAAACAATTTGGAGGGGTGATTTGAGGCCAAAATTAATCTAAAATCACCCCTCTTTGATAAACTAAGAAGATGAAAAAAAGAGGTGACGGCTATGGTTACGGGAGAAGGAGAAAAGAATGGTACAAATTGTGAGTCCAATTTAATTTTCAAAAAACTATAAGACATTTAATGTTCAAAAAATAAAAATGCACAAGTTTTATGAGTCTTGGGTTAGAATATGCACAAGTTTTACAAGTTTTTTATAACATATTAAATTGTGAGTCCAATTTAATTTTTTATGATATGTGAAACTATAAGTTTGATTGTTAGAATTAATTTTATTTTTCTTTCTTAACACCCTATTAGCGTCTATAATTTCTTGTATGTTTGGTTCTACGGTGACGAGAATTGATTTTGATAGAATTGATTCTGTAAAATTGATTATGGCCAAAAATGATTTTAAGTTAAAGTGGTTTATGTTTGGATATATTCATGTAAAAGTGAGTTGAACAAAAATTTTGAGTGTAAAAATCAATTTTAGAATCAGAATATACGATTTATAACTTCAAGTAGAATCAATTCTGGAGGCAGAATCAATTCTACTTTTGAGAAACCAAATAAGTCAGAATCAATTCTACACGTTCAGAATCAATTCTGGTTGCTCCAGAAATGAAACCAACCATACACGATCATATATGGTTAGTGATAATACAGTATTATAGTAGTACTTCAATTTTAACATTTGAATGAGTAAAATTTGTTTTTTATTGTAAAAGAAAAATAATGAATGATATTTGCAATCCAAATGTGAAAGAAAAGTAGGGTGCGGTCAGTGATCACTCTCTCTCGATTGATGCGGTATGCTGACGCTCCAATTTCACGAAATAAAGTAACCTCACAATAATATAAAATTGTAAAACAGTAAAAAGTATATTTGCTGTTTTTGAATTTTATATGTTGATGCAGTTGGTAAAAAGCTAAAGAGCAACAAGATTTTGACGAGAAATAGAGAGAGATTCGTTTTGGGGTGCACAACTGCACAAGCAAGCACACAGTGAGGGGGAGAGAGAGAGAGAGAGAGAGAGAGAGAGAGAGAGAGAGAGAGAGAGAGAGAGAGAGAGAGGAGAGTAGGACGGAGCAGTTTCTTTGTTGATATGAAAAAAGAAAAAGCTGTCACATAATTTGGCACCTTGTGTGAGTCCTTTTCATTTTGTATCTGTCTCTTTTCAACTCACGTCTCTTGTTTGTTCATGTTCTCTTATATTTTTGCTATTCATAGTACAAAGGTTGGTGATGGTGAGGGTAAAACAGCTTATGCTCAGTTGTATTGTTTTGTTCGACCTTGTTTTTCATGTTATCACTACTAATATATCGCACGTGTCGCATGTTCTGCGCGATTCATTATGTTGAATTGAACGTAATGTATTTGGTCATGTTAATTGTAATTAGAAATAAGTATTGTTTTCTATTATAGATAAATGGTCATGGATTATTGTGTTCTACATAAATTGTTTCGATAGAAATTAGTTGTGACTAACAATATGGTAAAAAATGATTGGATGTTTTATAGACGATCATAAAAAATAGAGTGATAATAAGATGGACATGGTTCAACTCTCCCAACTAGCAACTAACATTTGTAATTTTTAGAATTGTATTTTCTTTCACTCGATCTAATATTGTATTAAGATTTTAAAATATAATTTTTGTTAGGGAAGCTATTATGCCATGGACATTGTTGAAATAAGGACTAGGATTGCATGTAGTTCATATCACTCAGTTGTTTTGTTTTGTTGGACCTTGTTTTTCATATTATCACTACTAATATATCGCACGGGTCGTATGTTCTGCGTAATTCGTTATGTTAAATGTAATATATTTATAATGTATTTGGTCACGTTAATTATAATTTCAAATAGGGAAATGCTTTATCCAGCGAAAACAATTTCACGACAATTTCACGAATCACATAATTATGCGTTTTGTTCATAAGGCAATGCATTTTGATTTAGTATTCAGTAGGCAACACATGTGGTATATCATTATATCATAATAGTATATTATATTGCAGCAAACATATACATTACACATAATTTTCTTTTTCTTTTAATGAAAAATAATATTTATTTATATTATAAAGTGTAAATTAGCAATGCGTACATTTTTTAATTGAAAGAAAAATTCTTAATATTTAGTTATTTTACAATACAAAATTGAAAGTTAATTAGTTTGATAAATTTTATTAGATAATATGCACATTAACTTGAAAAAAATAAATTAAAAACATAGTTTAGTACCAATTGGAAAAAGTTAGTATGTTTTATGTTTTAACATTAACTTAATTTTATAAAATTACCCTTTATCTACAATTAATTTAAAATAGTTAAAGAAATATTTTAGTCCGATGCGCATTGCTAATTTACACCTTAATTAGTATTTATAAGTGAGTGTAAATTAGCAATTCAATAGGTTTTATATTGATCTCTTATCTAATTTTATATTGATCTTTTATCTAGTTTAATAAGTTTCATATTGGTCCTAAAGTTAACTTTTTTGCCAAAAACTAACGGAATAATTTAAAATGACAAACAAATATATCTTTAAGGAACTAAATCGGAACTTCTTTTCTTTATGGAATCAATATGAAATAAAAAATATCTTTAATAGATCAACAAACTAATTAAACCTTTGTAATTTAAGAGATCAAAATGGAAAAATATAAATAAAAATACTATCCTCTTATTTGTGTACCGTACTTTCTTTACATGAATATACCTATCCTAAAGTCAAGTCAAGTGGCCATGTAGAAGCTAAATAAGTAACTAATGCTCACTTCAAATAGAAAAGGAAAGTAATTGGCGAGCATTAATTTCTTCGTGATGCTTTCGTGATGCATTCCTTCGCTGGATATAGCATTACTCTTAGAAATAAGTCTTGTTTAATTTGTTTCTATTATAGCATTTTGTATAAATATGAAAAATATATGTGCAAGTAGATAGTAAGAAAGAATAAAGCTTATCATTAATATATGGGTTAATTATGTTTTTAGTCCCTACATTTTACCCTATAGTCAAGAATAGTCCCTACATTTTTTTAATGGTATAAAAAAAACCCTACAATTTTTTCTGTGATAAATTTTAGTCCTCACCGTCTAATTTTTTTAAATGAATACTGATTTGATGCAGTTAACCAATAATATAGTGACACATGTTCTTTTCCACCATAGTTATTGTAGACCTTTTCACACCAAATCTTCTCTTCTTCCATTCTTTTCACCACAACCAGGACAGCATCACTCATTGGAGAAAACTCTTTGCCGCAACAACACTCATCGGAGAAAATTCTTCACCGTGAAATCACACCACTACACACTTTCCAATTTTTCTCAGTTTTTAAAAGTTTCATCTTTTGGGAAAGAAAAAAAAGCCTCATATTTTAATCCCTGCTCCTGTTTGTTTTTGTTGTGTTTTTGCTTAATTGAAATATTATGGGAGTTAAGGTTTTCAATTGTCGCATGATGTTCTATCCCATTCACCATCTTCATCTCAAACACTAGCTTCAACAATTTCATCTCCTCAAGCTTCCCTTTCTCTTTTTCTCATCTTTCAATTCGTTTTAGATTTGATGTAAAAGGAATTTCATTTGGGGTTGTGGTGGGTTTGCTTTGATTTGGTATGAAATTTGTTGAATTGGATTTTGAGTAGGGGTGTAAGCGGATCAGAAAAATCCAATTGAACCGATGATCCAAACCAATCCAAACCGAAAAAAACCGATTTTTATGGTTCGGATCAAAAACCAAACCGAACCAATTGAAAACCGAAGTGGTTTGGTTCGGTTCTCGGATTCATTTTTCAGATCCAATGGACAAACCGAACCAAACCAATATATAGTATATATGTTAAATTATTTTTTTAGGCATGTCATATCTATCAAAAACTACAACTGACATAATTACTTCTAAAAATTAAAATAAAATTTGGCCTAACTTAAAAACTCAAGCTTAGATACACGTACAACTGCAAACGCAAACTCAGAAACGCTTTTCTCATCTCACATCACCCTCATCCTCAAGATGCTCTCATCTAACATCACCACATCCTCAAACTGCTCTCAACACTACCCAAACTCTCACGTCATGTTGCTGCTCTCATCTCAAACCCTCATAATGGTAACTTCTCAAGCGTTGTTTTAATTTATTTTATTTTTTCCGATTTAAGTGGGAATATACTGGAAGTTTTATTTTTATTGCACTTTATAATTTGAAGAACTTATGAACTTAATTTCAATATAGTTGTATTTTGTATTTGATGAACTTATGAACTTAATTTCAATATGGTTGTATTATGTATTTGATGAACTTATTTGATGAACTTAAGCGAAAAGAATTGTATTTTGTAGTTGATGAGCTTATGGGAAAAAAATATATCGAGAAAAAATAATAGCATGAAATACATCGGAAAAAACCGATTAAAGTATCCGAACCAAACCGAACCAAACCGATGAGTTTGGTTCGGATTCATTTTTTAAAAACACTAAAATCCAAACAAACCGAACCAATCGAAGATTCATTGGTTCGGACATCGGATTCACTCAAAACCGATCCAAACTAGTCCAATTACACCCCTAATTTTGAGTTTGTGATTTTAAGTTACAGGTTAGTGTGAAATAAAGGTTGGAGAAATTGAATAAGATTAGAGATTTGGATGGTTGGATTATGTATTGTTGTTGTCCTTGCTGTGTTGTTGGCTTGTTGCGGTGGTGAAAAAATGGAAGCAGCTTGGATGGTTGTTGTCCTTGGTGTGTTGTTGTCTGTCGTTGTTGTGGTGAAAAAATGGAAGATGAAAGAAGAAAAGATTTGGTGTGAAAAGGTCTACAATAACTGTGGTGGAAAAGAACATGTGTCACTATATTATTGATTAACTGCACCACATCAGCATTCATTTAAAAAAATTAGACGGTGAGGACTAAAATTGATCACAGAAAAAATTGTAGGGTTTTTTTATACCATCAAAAAAATGTAGGGACTATTTTTAACTATAGGGTAAAATGTAGGGACTAAAAACATATTTAACCCTTAATATATTGATTTAAGTGATGAAAAATTAGAACACCTTATAAATAAATGGTCACGGATTATTGTGTTCTACATAAATTTTTCTGATAGAAATTAGTCGTGACTCGTGACTAACAATATGGTAAAAAATGATTGGGTGTTTGAAAGATGACCATAAAAAATAGAGTGATAATAAGACGGGCATGGTTCAACTCTTCTAACATTTGTAATTTTTGGAATTTTATTTTCTTTCATTCGATCTAATATTGTATTAAGATTGTAAAATATAATTTTTGTTAGGGGAGTTATTATGCCTTGGATATTGTTGAAACAAGGACCATGATTGCCTACGGTTTAATTAATATTTATGTTGTTTATACAGTAATAAATCAGAACTGTTTATTTAAAATCAGACGGTTTATATCACTTGCAGAATAAAACAATCTCAACTATCAATTGAAAGATTAAAATCGAAGAGCTAATCATGCATTCTTGAAAAACACGAAGGTGAAAGATACTAGATAGAGAAGACTTGAGTTTATGAAGAGAAATAAATGAAAATAGAGAGAATAAATCAAAATCAAAATCAAGTGATGGTAACAAGTTAGTGCTTCAATTAGTGTGTGTGCACCTGACATCATGTAACCTTGAGTTATTTTTTTACTTGTTTCCTTGTTTCCTTGTTGTGAGTCCTGCGTGACAACCAACTGAACTAAAGCCATTTCCATTTTGTACCTTATAGCTTTACCAAAGATAACATAATTTAAATAATAATATACACAATTGCAAATATGGACAAAATCAATCTTCCATTCACATGAATTGCCTGCCCCATTACTTCTTTTATTTTGTTTTAACATTACTATTAGACAAATCAGGATTGATTGATAAAAAAACAAAGACAAATCAGTATTGTTCTGTAATCATTTTTAACCATGAAAGACAAAACTTTATTAAATATACGCTCTATGGGTAATATTCATTTCTTCTGTATATTGTAATAAAAATTTATTTTAAACTTACAAATATTTTTTTTTAACAAGCAAATAAACTTACAAAAATAATAAAACTATTAGGTCGGATCAATTGTGTTTAACACCGAAGTAAATCTTTTAACAATAAAAAGTGGGTTCAATATGAAGTAATTTTAATTTATAGGATACATCATGTAAAAATATTTAAATAAAGTTTTAGTACACCAAAAAATCTTATATTGATCGAAAATTGAAGTCAAAGACAAGGAGTACTCACACTATTCAATCTAATGAGACCTTTTATAAAAAACAATAGTGAAAATTTACACAAAACTTAAAATGAACAATATCTCGAAAACACAATGCTGCGAATTTGAGGTCAACAAATACTAAATTTGAGATTAATTTTTTTAATTAATTCAAGCAGGACTAATTATTATTATGCAAAAATTGATTCTATAACCCTTGAATTAACTCTGCCTTCTTGCATTAAAGTTAAATTATCTTTTGTAGTGTGATAAACCACCATAATTTATTCTTCAATGGACGCTTCATGGTATTCCCACGACTTATAATTTTTTGCGTCTACCGTGTTCTAATGTCTACCGTGTTCTAATCATTGATTCAGTAGTAAAACACAAATTAATTAACACTCATAGTATTTTTTAACGAGGTTGATCGGTCTCTCAAGTAAACAACTTCAAATATCAAACTCAATTTTTTTCAAAAAAAGAATCATGTTATCAATTTTTTTTTTTTTTTACAAAATAAACAATATTCATTCATTCAGATAAAAATAATACATCGATGTAATACAAATTCATAATCGCTAAAAACAAAATGGATAAATCTGCGAACAAACTCACAGTATCCATGTTAATAGCATAAAACGGCAAATTACATATGCCTACAAATATGACTATATTGAAGTGTCCGGAATATCCATATCTCCGGATCTGTAGCGTTGATGACACCAAAGTCGGCATTGATTGGATCTGCACTAAATCGGATTTACTCCTTCAACCTGACACAAATGAACACCGCACAAAGACGGGACAACAAAAACGCCGCACAAAGACGGGACAACCAAATACACCGTACAAAGACGGGAAATCAAAACAAACAAATATGTGAAAATCACACTTATTTATTATAATAACGAGAAAGAAAAACAATTTAGAGGGATGATTTTAGGCCAAAACTGACCTAAAATCATCCCTCTTCAATGGACTAAAAAAAAGGAAAAAAGTAGTGGTGACAGCTAGGGTTAGAAGAGAAAAAGGAGAGTACAGTTGTGATTTGTCTTATATGTTATCAATTCTTTTAAACTCCATGTTTGTTAGTTAAATCTTTTTGTTAGTAGTATACTCCCTTCGTCCCAGTTTAATTGATATAATTGACTTTTCACGCATATTAATGCATAATTTTGATGATTAATATTTTTAATTGTGTAATAGTAAAAATTATAAAAATTTGATATTTTGAAAATACTCGTCGAGACGAATCAAATAACATCTTATATGATAATATTTATTTTTGTTTATTAGTAGAAAAACAAGATCAAAGAAACATATGTAAATAGTGCACAATAATCAATTGGGACAATTAAATTGGAATAGAGGGAATATTATTTAAGAAAGTTGTCAATTATTCATACACAATGCATATTCCATTCACACTAGAAGACAAAGTATGATCACGATGCAAAGGCAAGTGAGAAATGGGTCGAGTTCCATCCAACTCAAATAATAACAAGAGGGAGAGAGAGATAGGGGCATTATTAGTTTAAAGGACAAACACAAAGTGTCAACCAAAAGAAAATTGTTCCCTTAAAAAGCAGTAGTTTTGGGAAAAGCCTAAACTCCTTTTCATGAACCCCAATAATCTGGTCCCTTTACGTCTTTGTTGGGGTCACATAATTCAAATCATGCCGTGGAAAAAGGAAGGAGCAATGCTTTTGTTAGGTACATATTTCATTCATGCATTACACTAATTCAAAAGAGAAAGTGCATTAGTATATAGGATTAGGTTCCAAAAGGAATATGGTTAATTAATTAGCTAAATGTTGGTATTTGAACCTCAAAAGTAGAAGGGAAAAGGTACAATCATGGTGTTGCAAATTTCTAATTTAGTTTTTATTTTATACTAATATTTAATTGAGATTTCTCTCAAAATAGGATGAAATTCTTTCATTTTAAAAAAAAAAAAAAAAAGAGATGTCACAAAAATCATAATATTGAGATTGATTGAAATTAAGTTAATGATGAGTAATCAGAACTGTCTAATGAAAAATTAAAATTCTGTAAAACTGTATGCAATATCTAAAATAGTTGATCCAGATCCTTATTTGACGAAACCAAATTAATGAATTATGCATGTTATGGTACTCCTATTGTTCCATATTTTTGCTTCTCTTACTCACATGTACGTGCAAGAATGCGTCTTGCTTTCATATCCTATCCTCAATCAATTTCGATGGTACTTTATATATTCATTCTCCTTCCTTCCCCAAATTTGTTCTAAAATATAAGTGAGTCATTTTAAATTACTAGATATATTTATTATTATGTTTACAATCATAATTATTAGAACCCACAAGATCATAGAGATGAAGATTCATCTCATCTCATATGCTTTAGAGTTTGATATAGAGAAAATCTCATAAGAGTTTATGTTGATAGATTGATAAAAAATATACTAAATGCATGCATATAATTGAAGAGAAACATATTGATAGATGTGCTTCTTTTGAGAGAAAAATTATGGCTATGTTATATGAAGTACGAATACCTCTATGATTTGACGTGTCGCGATATTCAACATGTGCCGGTGTGTGACACTTATATGACACATGTCGGATAGTTTAGATTGGTGCCCAAAAAAAATTATTTTCCAAGATTCGTTATATCATTGTCCAACACCTGTAAACATTCATAGAACACGTGTCAGACAAGTATCTCAAAAGATTTTTTTCTTGCTTCTACTCTCCTTAGACACAAAATAGACACATATCCACAAAGATTAAAAATGAGTCGAAGCAACAATATCGATCAATGAGGGATTGAAGACTTGATACACTTTTTAAATTTTTTTATAGTAGATGGATAAATAAAGATCAAATATTATTGTATCTTATTAATAAATTTTTTTAAAATTAAATAATTGCACAACTTAGGTAGACATATATATATTTTGATTTTAATTTAAAACTTTTATAATTATATAGTGGTGTCAGTGTCTTATATTTTTTATATTAGCAATGTCGACGTGTCGGTGTCCGTATCTATATCGTGTCAAGTGTCTGTGTCGAAGTCCGTGTTTGATAGATTATGTTCATATGGTAGCACTATGGGCAGAATTGACAGGACAATGGATAGGCAATATGAATATTTCAAATCGTTGTCACATTTGATTAAAATGTCCAATTTATATAGCTAACCGGGGGCTAAACCCTTTGGATTTAATAATTGTTGGAAGAAACACAAAGATTTTTGTTGTGATTGTAGAGGTATGCCATAAATATATCATGTCAAATCCAAGAAGGCTTTTGTGTTAAGGAAAATTTGGTTGGGGAGTGCTCTGTCTAGGGTGGGAGACCTTGATAGGTCTCCTACAGTGGGTGAGTTAGATAAATTGTTTTGAACCGTTAGATTGCCATGTTATACTACGCGTCAACTACACTTGATTATTTCTCTTATGTCATGAATGAAGAACACAACCACCACTAGCTCCATGTATCTCTCTCTTGCAATCTCACTTCTCATGTCTTCTTCCTCACAATATCATCTCCTTTTAGTTCAGATTTTCATAACAAATACTTATAATCAAATTTCATATCTATTCGTATAAAAAAAAAATCAGATAAAAATTTAGTATATTCAAACTTTCATATCCAACAATGAAGAACACTTTAAAAGTTATGATAACATTTAACATCCATCACCAATGTTTAAACTTTCATATCCATTAGCTTTTAACATTAATCACCAATGTTCAAACTTTCATCTCCATTAGCTTTCAAGATCACAACTCATTAAAATCACAAAAAAAAATTTCAACAATCAAATAGTGGATTCATCTATCTCCATTTCCTAATAGTGAGGGAACATTTATGTGAGATATTAAAACAAAGAACACAACCAATCCAAATAACAAAATAATTAAAGATGACAGATTTAATTTGGGGTTGTTGGATGAGAAAGAAGATCTCAACGAGGAAGCAGAGAATTGGGAAAGTGAGAATGGATAAAAAAATTCAGTATTGTCCGCCTATGATAAGATCCATGAAGCTTCAATATCTAACGGTTCAAAACAATTTATCTAATTCCCCCACCGTAGGAGACCTATCAAGGTCTCCCACCCTAGACAGAGCCATATATTTGATAGAAAAACAAGTGCAGAAGTTAAATGAGGACAATGTCCAACTTGATAAATCAAGAAGAATTGAAGTAGTTGAAAGGCAGTTTTTTTTTAAACGTCTAAATTTTATTAATAACGTAACTGAGCGTAAGACGAATACAGTTCGTAAAATAAAGAGATATACAAACTCTTCACAAAAGAAGAATTTCAACCACACCAATAATTATAACCAACTCTTCACAAAGGAAGAATTCTAACAATACCGATGACAATCCCTATAAGGCTATAACCCTTAAAACCATTTTGAAAGGCAGTTCAAAATAAAGAGAATTTGTTGTGACAAAAATCGGGGGAGAGTTGGGTGAGAAAGAGATTCTAACTAATTAATTTTTCCAAACAGAATGTAGACAAAGAAAAAGAAAAAAAAAAAAGGAGGAGTGTAACACCACTATTTTTGTAATTTTATTTTTGGTGAATTGTCTATTTTTGTACATTAGTGTGTATATATATTCATCTTATAATTTCTAGCTAGCTATTACTTTAAATGATTTTATGTGTATATGTCATATGTGGGCTAGTAATTTTTGTGATTAATTTTCTTGTATGTATATTTGTGATTACTTGTGCAAAGTTAATTGATTCTATGACTAACATATAAAATCTCAATATTATATTATATTTTATTAGTATAATTGATTTTAGTAACACACAATAAATATAGAGAAGTAGAGAATTCATAATTCAAACTTTAACTTATTTAATACTTATTTTATATGATAACTATAAGCTGAGCCGTGGCAAAATAATAATATTTTAGAATGTGTATTTTGAAGAATATTATTTTAGTAATGAATCAATTTAGTAAATAAGTGAGTGAGTATGGTTGTGATTGGGCCTAGTCAGTAATATGAAATAATAAACAGGAAATTTTGTTTTCTACCCCAACATTTATCTTTTTACCCCAACATATTTTGAAATATTCCCATTTTACCTTTATTTTATTCTAATTTATTTTATCATTTTTTATTTTGTCGTTTTATCATTTTTCCGGTAAACTGTACACCCCCTGAAACACTGTTCCGATAAGTTTTTTTCCAGTATATTGATTTTATCGAAACATTTTTCTAAATTGTATCAGTTTGTATCACTTGCAAAATCAATTGAAATATAATACCAGGATATTTTTCACAAGTGTACCGATTTTAAAAAAATACCTGAATGGTAGAAATGTTACCTGGATACTTTCTAAAAAGTGTACCGGTATGTTGAGGAAAATAAAAAGTGTACTGGTATATTAATTTTTGAGCAAAATAGAAAGTGTACCGGTATGTTGATTGTTAAGCAAAATAGAAAAGTGTACCGGTATTTTTTATGTTGAGCAAAATGGAAAGCGTGAGAAGAAGTGGAAGTGGGGAATGGGAAGGGAAGAAGAAGAAGGTGGTGGTGTTAGAAGCCGGACATGATGATGATGTTTTGGATGATCCGAGTAGAACGAAAAGCCTAACAGATGAGGATCTTGATGAGTTGAAGGGATGTTTTGATTTGGGATTTGGTTTCAACTATGATGAAATTCCAAAACTAAGCAACACACTCCCAGCACTAGAGTTGTGCTGCTGCTATTCATCATCAATGTCCTTTGATTCATTTTCAAATACCGAAACACTTTTGTTTTTCTCAATATATTGGTACACTTTTTAAAGTGTCCTGGTAACATTTTTATCATTTTGAGATTTTTCAAAACCGGTACACTTATGAAAAATATTCCGGTATTATATTTCAACTGATTTTGCAGGTGATACAAATCAGTACACTTTTTAAAAAAATGTTTCGATAAAATTAATATACCGGAAAAAAAAACTTTTCGGAACAGTGTTTCAGGGCGTGTACAATTTACCTGAAAAATGAAAAAACAATAAAATAAAAAATGATAAAATATATTAAAGTAAAATAAGGGTAAAATGGAAATATTTCAAAATATGTTGGGGTAAATGAATAAATGTTGGGGTAGAAAAAAAAATTTCCTAATAAACAATAGTAATGGGCCTTAGTTTATAAGTTAGCGAAACTCTAAGTCATGAGGATTTCTCTTCCCACCCCCCGTAACTCTTTTTCACCCCCCTGAAATCCAATTTTATCCCTTAAAGTTCGGGTTATGCGAGCAGAACTTTTTGAAAAGTTCTGGTTACGTAAGCAAAACTTTTTTTTAGTGTAAATTTTACACTAAAAAAAAGTTTGGGGGGTGAAAAAGTTCTGCACGCGTAAGCAGAACTTTTTTTCCAGGGGCATAAAGGGCAGCACAGGGGGTGAAAAAGCAAACTCGGGGGTGGGAAAAGTTACCCTCCTAAGTCATAGGGTAAGAGGAAGAATTCTCTTTAAGCCCCTCACATTTCTCTTTTACCCCTTTAAATTCCATTTTGCTTTCTGAAATTGTGTAAAATTTGAGCAACAAAATTCGGTTTTTACGAACCGAAGTAATCAATAGAAAAACCGAAACTATAACTAATTCGGTTCGTAAAAACCGAATACAGTGAAGGGGCAAAAATGTCAGTAAGGGGGTAAAAAAGAAATGCGGGGGCCTAAAGAGAACTCTTTGGGCAATAGTAGTGTAAGGCATAAAATAAAGGAGAGAATTACTTTTGCAGTCTTATGGGTTTTCTCGTGCACTTTATATATATTTTTTATTTTACTTTTCTGATATTTATGTAGCGCACGTTATAAAATGAGAAATTTAATACGTACGTTCTACAATTTTCACCTATTGCAAAAACTTATACTAATACATTTTGCAAAACTTCTACCATTAATTATATCTTTTTAAAACGAGTAAACCATCATATTGGTCATATCTCTGTAACTTGCTCTCAAATAAGTTATTGGCTCTTTTAATATCTCAAATTAATCTTTATCTCATCAGATGTTTATTTGTAATTAACTCACTCTCAAATAGGTCCACAACTCTTTCAATACCACAAATTAATCGTTGTCTCTGTTAGACATTCCTCAATGTGATTCCTATACAAATATATGTTTCACTTATTTTCAAAAGTCATTGATTTTGTCCACTTTATATCAAAAAATTTCAAATTACTATTAAATTAGTCTATGTCTTTACCAATTTTTAACCAAATATTGTCACTATTTCATATTAGTGAATCAAATTGAGAAACATTAAAAAATGACAAGACTGACTTGAAATATTAAAAGGGTTAAGTGTTGAGGTTGATTGCAATGTAAGTCTCACATTGCTAAGTAGAGAAAAAAAAGGTCAAGAAAATTATATTGGAGAAGTCTCGCATTGCTTAAAGGTGGAGATTGAGGGAGATCAATGCGATATATAGAGACCTCAAATTCCTTGTTTAACACATCAAGTAGTAGCACAAAATTTTATATTTGTATATTTTTCTCTCTCTTATGTTTTAAGATATAGTTCAAATATTTATTCTGGAGAGTATAAGTTCGATTTTAAAATTTCCACATTATATTATGACCAATTTAGTACTAGTTTATTCTTATTAAAATATTGGATTGATTATATATTGAAAAAAAAACTAATAGATTGATTAATTGTCAAAATATAAAGGAAAATATTAACTAGTGTCCCAGAGGCACTAATTAAGGAGTTAAATAAAGTATGAATGTATTGGAATTTGGAACTTGTGTAATTTACTTTTTATAAATATAAAAATTGATGTTTTCAATACAAAAATTATTCTTTTTGGTATTCTTAGCATGAACCAAATAAAATTGGATAAACCACTAGGTTTGGTCTAGTGGTGAGAAATTTAGGTAGTATCTATGAGGTACTAAGAGCATAAACATTGGGGTATATTTTGCCACCTTTTGCTACCGTGTCAGGATATCATGTATAATTGCAAGGAAATGTTGTGGTAATACATAGCCACCGGTTCCATTAATGGATATTGTAGTTTTATAATTATTTCTTCTTTTCAAAAGGTTTTGTATTCAAATAGTTGAAAAATGGTTTAAATTGGGGCATGTTAAAGTTTTGGATGAACGATATGAATATTTATAAATTATGATTGAGTAATTTAAATAGTTAAAAAATGTAATATAATATATTATACGAGACCTATTTATACTACCTATATCAGGCTATATGTGTGGATGCTCTAAGTTGATCCTCATTAGATTCACAATTTACACGTCGTTTATGGTCCCCTCCCTCCCAAATCCGGCAATCCCATTCCTCACACGGATCCCAATGCTAAAAGAGAAGAAGATACCTCGTAGTTCCGCATGAATCAACTTTTCGCTTTTTATTGATTAATCTATTCAAATTCATTCGCAGATCCAAATCCAACTAATCACTCTTCTTCTTCTTCAATCTCATTCATTCCATCTCCAGGTACAAACTCATCCATCACCATCTTTCCCTCTCAATTCCAATTTCAACCATTCACCATTCCAAATCGCGTTTATCTTTTTAAATAATCCCATGTCACATTAATTTAATCAATCATATTTACTTTTAAATTATTTATTACTATTTCGAACACATTCCTTAAATTACTATCAATTTATTTAATTATTTGTTATAATAATCTGTCTATGATTTTGTGCAGCTGCATGAAACAATGGCTGATGATTTTTTGAACAACTTTAAGATTCCGGATTACATTCTTGTACCGGAATCCAAGGTTGAGAAATGCGATGAATCTGGTCTTGTCGTGCCTGTGTGTCCTGTGTTGGTTTTTGTTAATTCCAAGAGTGGTGGTCAGCTTGGAGGTGACCTGTTACAAACATATCGTACACTTCTTAGTGAAAAACAGGTACTATGTACGAGCATTTGGCCATGTTTCGATAAAAAAAAATGTGGGATTGATTGGTTTCCCTTCGATTATTTGGTTCCTATGCCGGATACCGAGTCTTAAAAAAAAATACATAAAATGTTTATCATGAAAGTGCGTATGATGTATGTATAAACTATTTTTATAACAAAAGATAAAATAAAGTCGAATTGTTTTAATATAAGATGTTTTCGTAAGCTATCCTGAAGAGTTTTTAGAAACAAGTTAAAACACCTCATAGATAAAGAAATGTGGCAAACTGTTTCCATAAGCTCTCCCAGATAGTCTCACAATTGCTTATGTTAGGCGATAAACATAAATAAGTTGATCCAAATGGGTTCATAATCTACTCTCTAGTCTTGCATGGAGTGTTTTCATTTCCATAGTCTTCAAATTCATGAGTTGTTTCCTGAGAATCGCGGATTGAATCCTTGATATTGTATGAGTTGAGCAATGTGGTTCTTGAAATTAACAAAATTCAAAATGATTCATCAATTTGAAAATTGCTGATTACTTTAGTTCTTCACAACAATTGCAGTGACTAAACTGATGCCATAAAAAGTCAACTATTGAGGATTTTTAATTTCGTGAATTCTTTTGAAATTTTGTTAGTTTCAGGATCAAATTGTTCATCGTTACAGTTTTAAAGATTAAAATGGTGATTTATTTATGCAAATTTAGTAAGTTAGCTGAGTTGAGCAATGTAAATTTCAGGTCTTTGATTTGGGGGAAAATGCTCCTGATAAGGTGCTTAGAACAATCTATGCTAATTTGGAAAGCCTCAAGAAAAGGGGTGATGAATTTGCTATAAAGATCATGGAGAAGTTGAGGTTAATTGTGAGTTGTGATACAAAATTTTTATGGGTTGATGGTGCCATGTTTTTAAGCAAGCAAAGAAATTGATGTTGGTATGGTCTTTCTTTGTTTTGAGTGCCTTTAGGTTGCAGGCGGAGATGGAACAGCAGGTTGGCTACTTGGAGTTATTTGTGATCTCAAATTATCTCATCCGCCGGCAATAGCTACTGTCCCCCTCGGCACCGGGAATAATCTACCTTTTGCGTTTGGTTGGGTAGGAAACCGCAGTTTTATTTCGATGCTTCTAGTGATACTTTAAATAACTTATGTACATGCAAAACATTTTGCTTTTTCTGTCACTGTTGATACTATAAGATTTAAGATCTATTGTGTTCACATGTAGAGATTTTATTGTGTTGGTGGCCCTTTTCTTGATTGAAGAGAGAGGAGCATATTATTATGCTAGTTTATTGCTTAAATTGATGCATGTTTATCAAATACTAATATACTAATGTATCAAATTTCGGCCCGTATTACCTGTCTATTATATATAAAGATTGGGTGCTACAATGCTTTTCAATTTGTTGTGGAAGTTTTCAGCAGTAACTGTGATTTTGATGATATATAATGAAACACTTAGTTTTTGTTGCTTTATAGGGGAAGAAGAACCCGGGAACAGATCAACGCTCAGTTGAGGCATTTTTAGATCAAGTCATGAAGGCTAAAGAAATGAAAATAGACAAGTAATGATTTCTGAGCCTATTCTACAATTCTATAACTTGGATAGTTTTGTTATTCTTCTACTTACATGGCTTAATTTTTATAACTAGATGACTTAGTGCAACTGCCACCTGAGCTACAGTTATTCTAATTATTGTTTTAACTTTTAACTTTGCAAAGTTTGCATGCTCGCACACAGAAACATATATATGAATGTTTAAGAGCTGCTTCTGTTTGTATCCTGTGTTCGGTTTACGCGTATATTTCTTCTGAAAATGCTGTCTGTTAATTGTTATTTGTTCTTCTAGCTGGCATATTCTTATGAGGATGAGAGCTCCAAAAGAAGGTTCCTGTGATCCAATTGCGCCACTTGAGCTGCCACATTCTTTGCATGCCTTCCATCGTGTATCAGACACAGATGAACTCAATATGGTAAAACATCATTCCATTAACTACATTGATGATTAATCAGACGACATTAGGTTTGTAAATATCAGTTTTTCACTATCAACGACAGAAGCCTAATTGCTAGAGGGATACTGCAAACAAGTAAAACCAAAATGTTTTTGTAGATGTTATCCACTTGATTTTGTGGATATCAAAATTGAGGGGTCACAATACTTATTTTCTGAGATTTGTTTTATTTTAATCCTCAGTTTGTAGAAAGCTGTCTTCTTTCCTATTCAGCTTAAATTCCTCTTTGTTTATAACTGTTTCTCAGGAAGGTTGCCACACTTTTCGCGGGGGATTTTGGAATTACTTCAGCATGGGTAAGTAAGAATAGATATTCTTCATTTCTTCTGTAGTTGAAATTTATGTTGTGGACTGTGGGACCATATAAGTGCTTTTATATTATGTAAATGTAAGAATTAATTCATTTAGTTGGCGCTTTGTTATGTCATTTAAATTTGGTCTGTTTCCAATCTTTCGATCTCTTACATGTTAGGCAATATCAAATGCTGACTATATAAGTTCCAGTATAAATAAATATTAACATTAAAAACTTTCACTTTTTAACATAAGCTCAAGATTTTGACAAATCTATAATATTGATGACCAGATTCATTTCTGTTTCTCTTATACCACTTGATTACTTTTATCGTTTTTTAGAATAATTTATACTATCTGATATTATATTGGGGAAATTTTATTTCTCAGTCCACCTAATTTCAGTACTTGATGATATATCTGTAATTGCTTATATAGGTATGGATGCTCAAGTATCTTATGCATTTCATTCTGAACGAAAGATGAATCCCGAAAAATTCAAAAATCAGTTGGTGAATCAGGTATGCAGTTGTTTCTTCAGTAATTATGTGTGCAGATGGTTGATATCATTACTTGTTTGACTTTCTGACTCTGGAATGGAAAATCTAGAGAATAGTTTGAAAAGAGAGATGTATTTGCATTCATCTACTTTTTAAACCTGATATTGTGTTCCTAATTGTGATCGGCATTTTAGAAAACGTATGCTAAGCTTGGATGTACACAAGGATGGTTTTTTGCCTCTTTAATTCATCCTTCTTCCAGGTCAGTTCACTAAGATCTGCCTTTTATAGCACAGACAGCTTTCATATTTTCCCCTCATAAGTTTTACATTGTTTTTTACCACCTCAAATTTGATGAAATGTAAATGCATAAATATTTACTCCTGTAACATAAACTTCTGGTGTTAAGTTTTTAAATTTACCTATTGGTAGTTAATTTGACACCATACAACTTGTGCTCTATCTATATAGTAGGCTACCTTGACTTCATTTTAGGTTTTATGGTTTTGGCTTATAGATCTTGATCTTCACATTTCAGAGTTTTTCTCTATTACCGAATGCTGAGTTTCTTTCTATCCGAGTAGGAATTTAATAAATTATTAGTCAATTGCTTAGACAGTTTAAAACGATCAAATGAAATGTCGTTATATTCAAGTAGTTTTCATGAAACAACACAAGTCATCCACATTATTGGTCATGTCATTTGGAATTTATGTTTGTATTAAAAAATATTCTACTCTTCTGTTACCTTTCCTAGACTTATCCCCACCCCATATAGATACATTAATTTGATTTTCAGAAGTTATAATGATTTTCTGCCCAGTCCCATCCGGGAACTCGTTAGCTCCTCTAAAAACTTCAATTATCGGACACTATTTAATGCGGCTTCAGCATCAAGAATCTATAGTTGGTAGTGAATCCATAGAGAAAAGACGATCAACATAATGTCAAAAGATGAACCGATAGCAGCATCTAATTCAATCGCAAAATCTGTAATAATTATGTAGGTGCCTAATTTGGTAAAACAGTTGCTGTAGCTCCTAGCTAGTGAGATTATAACAACAGAAAATGAAACTTAATGATTTTCTTGTCTATTTGGTTGCTTTCTCTGCTGAGTCATGTTTACAATTTGCCATTTGTCTACATAGGTAAATATGATTTGATTTACTAATGCAGGAACATAGCACAACTTACAAAAGTAAAGATCATGCAAAAACCTGGTCAATGGCAAGACCTGTACATACCTCCCAGGTAAATCATTTTATATACTATCTATATATTTATTAAAACATTAAAAAAAATATATGTTAGTGAAAAAAACACTCCAGTATTTTGAACTTGACAAAGATCAAATATTTTAGCAATAAAACACGGTTTACTTGCTGTATGGATGTGTTTAAGCAAATAAACTTTGTAGTTCTGCTGTCTATTGCCTTTGCCTCGGTTTACTTGTTGAATAACAATGACGACTCTTTCCATTGTATTTTATGTACAGCATCAGGTCAATTGTATGTCTTAACTTGCCAAGCTTTTCTGGTGGATTCAATCCATGGGGTACACCGAACCAGAGGAAGCAACGCGATGTAATAGTTATATGCTAATTCTTTTTGTTTCCTCTGCTATAGTCACTTACATGTGAACCTAGTCTGCAATGGTACTGTATCCCACCATTTACAATACAGACCAAGAATGCAGAAAATTCATATGCTAATTCTAAAAATTTGTTTGTTTTGTGAAATATTTTTCCTGCTAGTTATTTTTAATTTTCGTGTTATTTTTAGTGTTGAGGTTATTTTTAATTTTAACTATGCAGAGAGATTTAACACCACCATATGTGGATGATGGCCTTATAGAAGTTGTTGGTTTTAGAGATGCATGGCATGGGCTTGTTTTGCTTGCTCCAAAAGGACATGGAACTCGACTTGCTCAGGTATGCATACAGTTGCTTTTGTAGTTTTTATTATGAGACTGCAGCTTATTTCCCTTTTATCTAAATCAATTTATTTTTTTACATAATTTCAATAGGATTTAATATGAGACTACTAATAGAACAAATTTTCCACATTATATAATGATATATGACTAACACACAATGTTAATAAATTAACTTGCTAACTGTTAATATTAAGTAAATACAAGATATCATTTATTTACCCTTCTCCTTTGTTTTAATAGGCACATAGAATCCGGTTTGAGTTTTGCAAAGGTGGAGCGGATCATACATTCATGAGGATCGACGGAGAACCTTGGAAACAACCTCTTCCAGTTGATGATGATACTGTTCTGGTAGAAATTACTCACCATGGTCAGGTTAACATGCTTGCCACTCCTCTTTGCAAGTCTCAAAGCGTTTATGATCCGTCATCACCACACCATGACAATGAAGAAGATGAGAGTGATGAAGAAGAAGACTCTATAGCAGAGGAATATCGGAAGTTTGGTGCAGCGGATACATTTAGAATCCCAGATGATGTTGATATTTCTCATCTTAGTTAGTTCCTTAATTCTGTAGAGTTATGCAGTTTAACATTTCCTTCAGCCGTTAAGCGTTGACCCCTTCCTAATACTTGTAGTTGCTTTGATTCTAACATTATTACAATTAATTGGCTCAATTCTTACAGCCTTATTGGCTGCAAAAGTTATAGGATACAATAATTGTTTCACTTACAACAATTCTTTCAGTTGCTTGGATTTCAAGTAACTCTCTTAACAATTTGCATTATGCTTCAGTTGTAGTGGGCTTTCAAAAGCATGTGTTTGAGTACGGTATGTATGAAAATGGTACAATAGAAAATGAAGACAAACTAAAAAGAGAAAAGTGATTTTTTATGAAATAGGGAGAATTGACTTGAAATTGTGTAGGGTTTAACACTCTTTATATAGTGTTGAGAGCTAAACAGTGTGTGTAAATTAACAAATGTGAGACTTGGTGATTTTTTTCAAATCACACACACACTAGTATACTCTACTATCTAATGTAAAACTCGAGTTTGTATATTTTCAATTGACACACACATTTGATTTGCAAAACAGTAAGTACTAGACAGAACAATATAAGACAGAAAAAGGTAGAACTGGACAGAATAAAATTGTACCGGTGAGAGATAGAGATAATATTTTTTATATTTGAAAATAAAATAAGTATTTTCATATTTTTTTATAGTTGTATTATGGACAAAAAATTGTCTTATGGTTTGATGAGGGACAAAAATACTTATTTTTGTCATATCCTTTACTATCTATTTTGTCTAGTACCATAACCAGTTTTTGAATCAAACAGGGTACAACAAAAGTTGTCATGTTCAGTCCTCTGTTTTTTAGCGGATCAAACGCATTAATAGTATATTCTATGTTCCAACAATCCTCCACTTAAATTTAATTAAAAAAATTCCAAAATAGCATAAGAATAAGATGCATGTCTTTAATGGCTACTATGTAAAAAATCACAAGCGATGGGAAATATATAATTATAGAAAAATAGTAAGAAAATTTTATGATAAAATTAGAGTCTCAAATGTATATTATATAGATATAGATATAGCAAAAATCTTTTTCTTTTTTTGTTACAAGATATAGCAAGAATCTGAAAAACTTAATAGATAAAATCAGTCTCAAATGCATATTATACAGATATGGAATATCCTTTTCGAACATAACATGGACATAATGGACAAGTGAGTAATATATTGTTCGAAGCAAATAATGAGAAATTCTTGCATAGTCTCTTCCTTAACACTTAATTCTTAGGCTCAACCAACCAAAGTTGGACATATCATTTAATTAAAAATACATGAAATTTATATGAATATATAAATGAAAGGATTTCATTCAAATTAAATACGATTGATATCCATAAATGCAGCCTTATTTTATAGGTTTAAATTAATGTGCATGTACATTTTTTTGTTGATAAAATAATGTACACATGTTTTTCACCACAAAACTTTATATCATAGTGTATTTAATTCTCCTAATTAAAAAGGAAACAATTCAAATTAAATTACTATTATTATTTTAAATTCAATTAATTCAAATAAATTATTATTTTCGAATTTAAACTACTACTATTATTTTATATTGAATTAAAAGAAAAAAATTGATCAACTTTAAATAATTTATATAAATGAATTACCAATATAATAAAATATTATAAGAAATTTGAAAATAATTTAAAAAAGAAAATAAATAAATGAACATGAAATACTCATTCGATTGGCAACAAAAAGAGAAAATATTATATGAATATATTAATGAATATACTAGGTGCTAATAAATGTCAATAATTTTCCACAAAAAAAAAAACGAGTCAATATTTGCATTTATGGATATCAATCACATTTAATTTGAATGAAATCATTCATTTTGTATATTCATATAAATTCCATGTATTTATAATTAAATTATGTGTTCAATTTTGGTTGATTGAGCTTAAGAATTACTCCCTCCGGCCTTATTTATAAGCAAAAGTTGTTTTTTAGGTTCATTGGAGAACTAATGTATCTAGCTTAAATATAGACTAGATACATTACTTCTCCAATAAACCTAAAAAGCGACTTTTGCTTATAAATAAGGCCGGAGGGAGTAAGTGTTAAAGGGAAGACTATGCAAGAATTTCTCATATTTACGGGTAAATATTGGCGTGACGATGATAATCCTATGACTTTAATAGGTATAAATCGCAAAATGAACAATAAAAGTAGAATTAGTTATAGAAAGCATGCATATGGAAAATAAAAATGAAAAAATCACATTAAAATATATTAAATACTGAATGAATTTAATTAAATGCTCATTTAAAGATAAATATTCTTTAGACAAAAATAATCACGCATAGTCTTGTTATTTATACATCATTTTTGCATACATGAAACTCAAACTCAAAATATGGAAATATCTAAGATTTATTTAGTTGTCGTAGTGACTATCTTGTTCCTTTCTCATGTTCGTAGTGATCGTCTAACAAGTTATAACATCAAAAGACTAGTTCCTAGCGGTCCAAACTCAGCACAATCACCTGATCCTCCTGTTGTGGCAAAGTCAAATGATTACAATATTATCCATGTTATAAAAAGGCAAGTTCCTACTGGTCCAAATCCTGCGCAATCTCCTGATCCACCGGTTAAGGCAAGACCAATCAAAAGACTTGTTCCAACGGGTTCAAACCCCGCGCAATCTCCTGATCCACCGGTTAAGGCAAGACCAATCAAAAGACAAGTTCCAACCGGTCCAAATCCCGCACAATCTCCTGATCCACCGGTTATGGCAAGACCAGTTGATTATAATTTCATTCGTGAAATCAAAAGACTAGTTCCAACAGGTCCGAACCCAGCACAATCACCTGATCCCGTTCCTCCAGTGGAGCCTTAGTCTTTGTAATATATGTTGTTGATATTATCTATTTCAAATAAAGTTAAATAAGAAATGTATAAACTCATAAGTTTTTCTTACATATCATGTAAAAGTTTGAAAAACAGTGAAAAGTTAAATTGAAAATAAAAAGAATAATTTATGTTATCCAAAAGTGTTTTTTATTCAAAGTCATTTTCCCCCCAATTATATATTAAAGGTCTAAAAGTTAAAATCACAATCCAAATTCATCTTACTGTAAATATTCATTTCCTCATAATTTTATACTCTAAATGCATGTATATATATTTTATGATTTAAATATCATTTTTGTCCTTGTATGTTCGTGAATTTTTTATTTTAGTCCTTGTATGTTTTTTTATTGCAAATACATCCATGAATGTGCAAATCTTGTTCCTACTACTTTGTAACTTGCTTCTCATGGTTTCATTTATGCATATTTCTTCTGTAATTGGAATGACTTGCCTAATTACAGTTTTAATTATTTTTCCATGAGTTTGGCATACGCCCCCATGTTTTCTTTGTATTCCTTTTATGATAATATTGAATTGTGTCGTAGATCATCATAGATACTACTCCCTCCGTCCCTAATTATAAGCACCTTTAGAAAAGAAAAATTTATCCCTAAATATAAGCCTCTTTACAAGTTTCAAGACAAATTTATTATTTTTTCTCAAACATAACCCTAATCATTACTACCACTTTACATTGAAATATGAAAAGTCATTTATAAATACATCTTTTCATCAAGGACAATTCAGTAATTGTAATACACAAAAAGTAAACATTACTTACACTGTCAACTTTTCTTAATATGCGTGAAAAATAACAAGGGATGCTTATATAAAGGGATGGTGGAGGGAGTAGTAGTTAGAGTGCAACCATAGTTGAGATGTTTACTTATGTAGAGCTATGTTTGTGCACATCTCTAGCTTTATAAATAAATAAAAGGAATATCCATATCCATATCCAGTTCAAAGGATGCAAATTTCACACCTTTCCTCGGTAGGTAAATTTATGAGATAGGTGAATAATTTCAACTATCAGAATGTATATACTATATAATGCTTTCAGGTATGTATTTGAGAGTTGCAAGTACAAAATACATATACCAATGAACAAGAGAAAAATACATATAAGAAAAGAATATATAAGATTGTGTTGAACTGGTAAATTAATTGTGTTTACAATAAAACAAGTTACCTGAATACCCCATCAGAAAAGATACAACAGATACATACAGTATGCGAAACCAAGATGATATAAGTGCCTCATTCTGATATCCAATGTCCAGAACAAACTAAAGGTAAGTCAAGGAAACTGAATTTTTAACTTGTTATCATATCAAAAGTTCGGTCTTGTCCCAAACATTTTGTAATGGCCTCATTAGCCTTTTGTGGTTCAGTCCTTTCTTCTCTTTTCTTCTTCTCCCTGAAGCAAAAGATCATTCCAAAGAATCAAAATCTAATTGCATAAACAAGCAAGTTATACTCATAACATGTAGAATATTTAGGTTTAGAAATCCAAAGACTTCGATTTCTAATAAGACAAGGAGCATGAATGCAGGCTGACAGAAGCATTATCGAACAAATCATATATTGAATTGGTATCAGCACTAAAATAAGCTGACTATAATACGTCAAGTTAAAATGTCGATTAAATGCAATAGTTCTCACATGCAAGTTCTATGTATATTGCTAGTACGTTTATTATATTATCTTTCTGAAAACATTATTTAGAATTGGATGCTTTTCCTAAACCCTAAACTAAAGAACTTAGGACCCGTTTACTTTGTGAAAACATTTTCTATTTTCATTTACTAAGATTTGTGATAGTTTTACTTGTTAACAAGGAGAAAAAAGACACTTGAAGTGAGCAATTGTCTTGTATTTACAGAAACAAATGTCAAAAAAGTATTTTCATTATTTCTTGAAATGCATCATTCCTAGCTATCATTTTATCTTCTCTCCATCACAAATGACTCACTTCAAAAAAAATTCATCAAGTTAAAATGAACACATTTTAAAAAATGAAAACAAAAAATGTTTTTAGAAAGTAAATGGACCCTCAGTAAATAGATAACCACTTCAATTTTCAATTAGAAGTCAGATACAAATGTTCTTAGTAAGTTGTTTGGAAGTTTGTGATCTCATTTTTATAAAAAATGGACAATTAGAATATAGATTCAATCTTGACTAAAAGTAGTGTATGAGACCAATAAATGTCATAAATTTTACATTCAAAGAATATATATCATAGGCGAAAACCCAACAGAAGTGAGAACAACTTGATAGCATAGCAAGGTTTTACCTGTCAATATATTCTTTCAGCAGCTCTTTAGCTTGAACCAACTTAGAAAGCAGATTGCGATACACGTCCAAGTCCCGATCCACACTTCTTTTGTTGATATTCAAAGACGCACAAAGCTGTTGGATTGACACTAGAGGTTATTTGATAAATAAATCCCACGTAAAAAAAAAAAAATATTAGTGGTAGCATATAGAAATTTTCACAATCTTAACATTCAGAGAATCTTATGCAATGCCATAGTCATATCATCTGTATGCTCAATATTACTAGTTTTATCCACTATTTTTGTGCCACATCCTAAATGTTTATTACAGTTGAATGGATCATTTTCCTTCAAAGTTATTGAATAATGCAACGATTTTAGCAGAAGTAAAATAGTAAAATCGATTTTCTGTATAAATAAAGAAAATGATGGGAATAACCCCATTAACAGAGCCTGAAATTGGTGGAAGAAAAATCAAGATATCAAAGCCATTTAATCACTTCAGGTAATCCAAATAAGGATGGAAATAGGACATCTAAATAAGTTTAACTGTCTTGAATGATTAGTTTTCTAGAACTGATGTACAGAGCTTGACTTGATAGATTAAACTTTGAATTGTAAAAACAAAATATATACTACCGCCGTTCCACAATTAGTGTCCCTTTAGCAAAGATAATTTGTTTCAAATGAATGTAATTTCCACTTTTCAATGTATAATTAATTAATTTCTTTCAATTGTGCCCTCTAATTAATACTATGTATACTACTCCTAAAACATTATATTCCATTTTGCATTTATGGTGGGAAATACACCAATAGTTTATAAGGTTAGTTTAGTAAGAGTGGCATGCCTTTTGACAACTTTATTGCATTTCTTAATCCAATATAAAAAAACCTTAAACGACACTCATTTTGAAACGGAGGGAGTAATAAAATGAGTATTTGAGTAAGTTGGGTTCAATATATCATGACAATTTATATGCACTGAGTAACCTTTTCCAAAATTGTTGGTTCCATTGCATTTGCCAACTCAAGAAGACGAAAAATTCCTACTGCAAAGAAACGACTATAGCTGAAATCGCCCTTTCCACCTGCTCTTTCTGCTATATCCTTTAAAACCCCCTCAACTTCTCCTTCTCTGGATGAAAACTCAATCAAGGAAGTTGAATTTTGAGCACGAGCCCAGTCTTCCAACTTCTGTGCATCTACTCTGCAGAGGGAAATAATAGAGAGATCATTTGATGGAAGTCAAAGAATACATAAGTGCAATTTAACAAAATTTAGGTTATAAGTTATAACAACATAAAAATCCACAAAAAATGCTACATGGTAAACTGATTTGGAGTAGAAAACATTGAGTTTTGAACATTTGGAGTAGAAAACATAAAAAAACAAAAACCACAAAGACATACAAACACTCATTCTAACCTGTATTGGTCTGGATCTTCCTTCAATGCGTTAATGTATGCTTTGAAGATGGCATCTGTGTCCTCATCACTAGGATACCCTTCCATGAGTTGGTCATATACAGTGACAAAGCCAAGAGCAAATACAGGATCATAACGGTATGACTTCTTATATCTCATCAGATGTTGCTGGACAATGAGCTCCTGCAGCACGGAATTGTAGATACTAGGTATTGGTCGACTATATGCCTTGAGAAAATTTAACTTTGTCTCAGAAACAGTTGGAGGGTCTGCAGATCAAGTATGTAGACATCCCATGACTAGATATTGATAACAAGGTTTATTTTCTATTTTTATTTCCTTTTCCTTTTGGCCTATGAAGCACGGACATAGACACGGACAATGGCATGTCGACACCGATAATAATTTGAGAAAATAACATAATTCAATTGTAATCATAAGTATTGGTGTTGTGTCAGCGACACACCTAATCCGAGGAGTGCCCGTGCTTTATAGCTTTTGGAAGTACAAATTTGCAATAATGAAGGAACCAACATGTAAATTATTCAAAACATTTGACATATTATGATCATGATACGAATCCACGTGTCTAATAGGAGATGCTTGCTTACAGAATAAAACTATAGAATAAAGTTAATGCTTGAATGAACAGCAAAGAATTCGAATCAAAATTTACACGAAAACCCCTCAGCGACCAACAAGGCAGCATCAAAACAATAAATTTCCGAGTCGAATAATACGTTGCTCACATTTTACATAATCCCACAAGCAATTACATCATTGATTATAGCAAAATTGTAGAACAAGGTTCAAACATCAAAATTTTGCAGTAGTTCATGAACACCAATGCTATCAACCAACCACAACATAATGTGTAAGCTAAAAAGCCACTTTAGTTGGATTTTTGAGTCAAACCAATCATCAAACACATTATCCGCATGAAATAAATTCCATCTAATCAATCAAGTTGAAATACTAAACCATTAAATCATACCAAAATCTAACCCTTTGAACCTAAATTCCTAATTCTTAATCCCATAAACTTATCAAATTTCACATCCATACACTTCAATTAAAAAAAGTTAAGAACTCATTGAAAGTTATTCTCTTTATTTCCAAACCTGAAACAGAAGATGAACACCGAACAACCATTTTGGAAATGGAATTGGAAGTTCGAACTCCAACATAGTTTGATGATAAGCTGAAACGGAACCGAACGGTGTCGGAATCGGAGCTAAGGAAGCGAGTGGAAGAAAAGGTTAGTTGTTTGTTTTGAGAAGATTGAGTGAGTGTTGAGAAGGAGAATGAAGAAGTTACGGTGGCCATCGGTAAAAGAGAGATCGGTGGCCGGAGTTAGAAATTTTCCGGCATGGAATGAGATTTTGGGAGAAGAATGAATGAATGAATAAATATTGAGAGGAAAGTGAGTGTGAGTGCTGTCATAAGGAAAGTGAAGCTTTTGTGGATTACATGGAAAAATAAAATCATAAGCTTATCCATTAAGTGTGATTAGAGCTGTAAAAATGGGCCGGGCTATCGGGCCGGCCCAGTAGCACTACAGTTTTTTACGGGTCGGGTTGGGCTTCCCAAAAATATCATTGGGCCTTATTGGGCTGGGCTGTCGGGCCTATGGGCCATCATGGGCTGGGCCAACGGGCTTTTGGGCCGGCCCATTAAAGAATTAAAAAAATATATCTAAAAATTTTTTTACCTAAAAATAAGGAATTTTAGTTAGCATAAAATCTTTAGATAAAATAAGTAACAAAAGATGAGATTTGTTTTTTTTTTTAAGGAAAAAGATGAGATTTATAATTTACTTTTTTTTTATAATTTAATTTATGTATTTAGAATGGTTATGTTAAAAGTTTAGTGTCTGATGTAAGCTTAAAATTTATTAGCTTTGAGGATGCACTTTATGAATCATCATCCACAAATCTCTCGACTTTTGCATGGATATTTTGAAGTATTTATTATTTTATGAAATCATGACACTCACTTTTTTATGGATATTAATTTGTGTGCGATGCATATGTAGTTTTATTGTCCATTGAATTTTTTTTTTACAAAAAATTTGTCAATTTTTTATAAAAAAAATTTTGAAAAAATGTGTCGGGCCGGCCCATCGGCCCATGCTTATTGGGCTAAGCGGGCCGGGCCTCGGGCCTTAATGGGCCGGCCCACTTGGGCCCAATAGATGTCTTGGCCCTATGGGCCCGGGCCGGGTCGGGCTGGGCCGGCCCATTTGACAGCTCTAAGTGTGATATTGAAATTCTTGTGAATTTTTTCTTTGAGCCAATGGTATTGTAACACATAGATATCTAATAATATTTAGTATTAATAATTAATTTTTTTTAGGTTAATTTTTTCAAGTCAATAAAAAAGATACTCATTTTTTATTTTTATTTTTTATGGACGGGTTGGAAAATATAATGAAAGTCGCACAAAAATATGATTTGAATTCAGATGAATGTTACATTTAATTTACCGCTGATTAATTTTAATATAGTAAAGTATAATATAATAATTTAGAAGTGATATACATTTAATAAAAATATATGATGTTAAAAAGGGATTATTAAAATAAAAATTAGATGTAATAATTTTTTTTATGTAAAATGTTATGATTATTGTAGAATCAATCAAGTAATTATTGAATAAAAAAAACGATTGTAAAATTTATTATTGAAAAATGATTATTTATTTATTTATAGGAAAGGGAGTTTATGATATGCTTCTTGATGGATATTGGATGATTTACTTTACACTTGTATTGTTAAAGGGAGATCAACTACTTCCTAGTAGTTATAGAGTACTCCCTCCATCGCAGGCAGGGGTGTAAGCGGATCGGAAAAATCCAATGGAACCGATGATTCAAACCAATCCAAACTGAAAAAAAAACCGAATTTTATGGTTCGGATAAAAAATCGAACCGAACCAATAGAAAACCGAAGTGATTTGGTTCTCGGTTCCAATTTTCGATTCCAATGGACAAACCAAACCAATATATAGTATATATGTTAAATTATTTTTTTAGGTAGCTCATATCCATCAAAAACTACAACTTGTCCAGCAACTTCTAAAAAATAAAATAAAATATGTCTCACTTAGAAACTATAACTTAGAAACACTCACAACCGCAAACGCAAACTCAGAAACGTTACTCTCATCTCACATCACCCTCATCCTAAAGCTGCTCTCAACACTATGCAAACAACATTTTCACATCACGCTGCTGCTCTTATCTCAAACCCTCAGAACGATAACTTCTCAAGCATTGTTTTATTTTTTTTCGATTTAAGTGAGAATAGACTCGAAGTTTTATTTTTATTGCGGTTTATTATTTGAAGAACTTATAAACTTAATTTCAATATAGTTGTATTTTGTATTTGATGAACTTATGAACTTAATTTCAATATGGTTGTATTATGTATTTGATGAACTTAAACGAAAAAATTGTATTATGTATTTGATGAGCTTATGAAAAAAAAAATATTGAGAAAAAAATAATAGCATGAAATACATCGGAAAAACCGATTAAAGTATCCGAACCAAACCGATGAGTTTGGTTCGGTTTCATTTTTGAAAAACACTAAAAACCGAACCAAACCGAACCAATCGAGGATTCATTGGTTCGAATATCGGATTCACTCAAAACCGATCCAAACCGGTCCAATTACACCCCAAATCCCAGGAAAAAAAAAAACTTAATTTTTCTCCCCCAAATTTATAAAAGAGAGAAAAACTAAAATTTCTCTTTTTTAAGAATTATTTTACTTATTCTCATAAAATTAAAGGCATATTATATTTAATTTTCTCTCTCTTCACTTTTATCAATAAACAATAGCCAATAAAAATTATTTAGGCATCTTTCCATGAAAATTATTTCTTTTGAAAAATATAAAAAGATGTACTCCAAATTATTATTTTTAGTTCTTCTTAATAAGTGAGATTTTTATTTTTTCTCTTATAATTTGGGATGAAAAGAGTATGTTTTGGTAGCAACAAAGTGATTAAAAAATATTCTAGGTATACTTTGTATCAATTCAATTTCATCTTCAATAAATTTAGTCTAAGTTGATTAGTAGATTATTGGATTTCTTCGAGATTTAAGGACAAATTAGGATCGTCAAAATGGCCCAATAAAAATTTAAAACAGGATTAAGATTGGTCATAACTTATCTCAACTCGTGCCAAGCTCACTAGTAGAGACAAATTTGACATGTCTAATTATGGTTTTCATTAACTTTGTTTTTGTGGCTATGGTTTATGTCCCTCACCTTTCTTTTTCAATTGAATAAATATATTTTGAGGTGCTGCAAAGAACTGGTGCTTAATATGTCAACATTGTTGAGATGTCAATACGTGTGTCCATATGAACTTGTTAGGAATATTTATATTTATGGAAGCTTTCAATTTGGCTTCTATCTATGAGAGGCTAATTATTGAAAATTTATTTGTTTTTCTGACATTGCATATAATGTTAAAGCTCATTCGAATTTATTTGATTAAATATTGATATATTTCAGTTTAACACATATTTAGAAAAGGAAAAAAGAAGAAAAAAAAACCTTAACCGTATGACATATACATGGATTGAACGTTACAAAAAATTGAACAAAAAAAGGAATAAACATAAAAATAAAATATGTAAATAAAAAAAAATGAAATACAAAAAAAAATTGGAAAGAAAGATAAGCATAAGAGAAATCTTCTCATAAAAATAGCATCAGAAACCAAATCTCTAAAAAAAAACATAAAATAAAAAAAAAAACAATTAAGATAAACATTAAATAAATCTTCCCATAAAAATGTAATCTTAATCTTAATATAATAAAACGAGAGTAACTAGAGGCACTCTAAAGTACCTAAACTCTAACCCTAATATGAATGGTCTAGATTTTGACACTTGGAAAAAAAAAATTATATCAACGGCTATGATAAAAACTTAAATAATCAATTTTTAAACCAATATTATGTTGCCACATCAATTAATGAATGTGACACGTCATGTATTTATAAAAAAATTGAGATCTGTCAAAAAAGAGAAAATGGATAAACATTAATAAAACAAAAATAACTAATAATCAGTTACGAAAATGGACTTAGTTAATAATCTACTTATTAAGAAGAAAAACAAACATACGAAAATGGACTTAGTTAATTGATAACTACTTAACCTCCTTTTTTGTTGTGGCTACTTATTAAGAAGAAAAAAAATATATTTTTTTTTTACTATACAAAATACTGAAAACCTACTTTTATGTGGAAGTTGAGCTTAGTTTTTTTTTTTGTAGTTTTTTTTAAGGGTAAAATAGGAATATTGAAAAAACCATCCCAAAAATTTGTATCCCCTTTATATATTAGTGTATATATATATATATATATATATATATATATATATATATATATATATATATATATATATAATTATTATATTTTTAATCATGGTTTGATTTTTTAATTTTGTTTTTTGAAATTAAAATCATATTAACATTCTATATAAGTACTTTTTAATTTATATAAGTACTTTTTAGTGTACATATCCAAACACAAAAGGCTTATTGAGTATAAGAGCTTATGATGTAAGGTCTTATACTATAAGCTCTAATGTTATAAACACTATAAGTTATTTATTCAAACGAGCCCTAAATACTTATTACTATAAATAATCACACATTATCAACATTTCTATTATATAATTGAATTGAATGATTAAACCCGTAAAAAGTCTAGTTAAAATAAATTTACACATAAAAATATGAACAAAAATCACTATAAAAGATACGTTTCAAAAATAGTAACTTTTTTTTTTTTAATGAAAAAATAGTAACTGAATCTAACATATAAAAACGTATATATAAAAAATACAAATAGAATAATCTAATAAAAGAAGATACTTATTTATGAGCTTAAAAATAAAAGAACAAAAAAATAGAAACAAAAAAGCAATCGGCCCGTTTGATTTGACTTATTATGAGTTCATGAAAACAATTTATAAAGATATTATTTTTGTCTTCTTCAAAAAAGATATAATTTTTGTTAGTGAAAACTTATGAATTAACATGCGTAAAAAAAACTTATGAATTAGCATAAAAGTTAATTTATAAATTATAACCATAAACTATTTTCATAAGCTTAAAAATAAGCCAAATTCAAACAGGTCCAATATATTAAAAGGTATTACTACTAAAAATTCTAATTTGTCCTCATCAATTCTTAAAAATATTTTAAATCTTCTATTTTGTAAAAAAAAATTATACTTTTTAGTTTAATATATTTTATTATAAAAAAATCTACTTTATTTTTGTTTACTCTTATATAAAAAAATACAGAAGAAGTGCATTATTTATGAATATATATTATAATAATTACGGGGTAAATATTTGTCATTATACTTAAAACATCACGGGACAAGTGTTGATCAATAATTTTGTCAAAAAAAGAAAGAAAGTGTTGATCACTAATATATAAAAAATCATACACGGGACAATTGTTCTAATAATTTTTTTTAATCATACACAACACAATTGCTTTAATAAAAAAAATTAATCATACACGGGACAATTGCTTCAATAAAAAAAATTTAATCATACACGAGACAATTGCTTTAATAAAATAAATAATCATACACGAGACAATTGCTTTAATAAAAAAAATTAATCATAAACGAGACAATTGTTTTAATAAAGAAATTTTAATCATTCAGGGACAATTGCTTTAATAAAAAAAATTAATCATAAACGGGACAATTACTTTAATAAAAAAAAATTAATCATACACGAGACAATTACTTTAATAAAAAAAATTAATCATACATGGGACAATTGCTTTAATAAAAAAAATTAATTATACACGGAACAATTGCTTTAATAAAAAAATTTAATCATATACGAGACAATTGCTTTAATAAAAAAAGAAATTGAATAGAAAATATTTTCTATTATTAATTATAATTTATTACACAAAAATCATACACGGGACAATTACTTTAATAAAAAAATAATTTAATTTAATATATTTTACAAAAAAAACAGAATGACGTCACTTATATTTTAACAATATTTTATAAATAAAAGTCAATAGACCCGTGCGAAAACTAGTTATTAGTAGATGATGTAACTTTATTATTTAACTTTTATTTTCTCTTAATTATGTGAGTGTATCCAAACTTCTTTATTTAGGGTTCTGTCCAAACAAAACTTGCTCTCAAATGTCAAGTTCAAATTCGGTTTAGGGAATGCAACAAGGAAATAATAATTGAATTAATATTTAAATTTAAATAAAAATTAATTAAAAATAAAATATATCAATTTGATGGGGTCAAATATAGATTATTTATTGTAATTGTTGTAACAGTTCAGGCCCCACCAACTTAGGTTGTCCCGTAACTGTCACCTCACGATCTTCTCCACCCTCCTCTCTAGGGAATCGAACACATGCACCCGGGGATAAGTACATTGTTCATTCCATTCCCACTACCAATTGAGCTAGTAGTTCAATTGGTAGTGAGAATAGATTGAACATGTACTTGAACCCCAGGGTACATGGTTCGATTCCCACGAAAGGCAAAAGATCGTTAGGTGGCAGTGCCAGGACCGGACTGTTACAATTGTCATTGGAGTGAAATTAATTATGAGTTGCTTATATCCAATATGGCAAGTTAGGCTCACAAAAAGCAACTTAAGCAACCATATTAAGTGTATGTTTGGTTTCAATTCTGGAACAGCCAGAATTGATTCTGGACGTGTAGAATTGATTCTAACTTGTTTGATTTTTTAAAAGTATAATTGATTCTGTCTCCAGAATTGATTCTATTTGAAGCTAGAAATCGTAGTTTGTGATTCTATAATTGATTTTTACACTCAAATTCTTTGTTCAACTCACTTTTGCATGATATATTCAAACATAAACCACTTTAACTTAAAATCAATTTTGGCCGGAATCAATTTTACAGAATCAATTCTGTCAAAATCAATTCTCATCACCGCAGAACCATACATACACTAAGTTTTCACTATTGTTGATGCTCTTAAATTCTCTGGAGTGAATTTTTTTTCATTTTTTTTTGTTATATCCGGCTCAAAGAATTAATCTTTACAATTTTAGGTAGAAGACATCTCTCTCATTTAAATAAAAAACAATCCATTATGAATCACTGATTTGGCAAGCAACAAGTTCAGTGGCAAATACTACACGTGTACATTGTAACCAATAACTTGATATATGAATCATCATATCATAAAATAAACCACTGGCTTTCTTAAAACCACTAGCATTCCTACCCCTTGTTTTTCCTAAAACCTCGGCAATTCTATCCAAATATATAAGACCACATCCTCAAAACAATCTACCTCAAAATCCAACAACAATCTAATAATTCAAACATGAGTTCAAGAATCACAGCTTGGAGTGTAGCAGCTAGTGTTGGTGTTGTAGAGGCCTTAAAAGATCAAGGCATTTGTAGATGGAATTATGCTTTGAAATCAGCTCAACAACATGTCAAAAATAATCTTAGATCTTTCTCTCAAACAAAGAAAATTTCTTCATCTTCTAATATGATCATCTCTAAGAGACTAAAAGATGAGAAGGAAAATCAACCAGAAGAGTCATTAAGGACAGTTATGTACTTAAGCTGCTGGGGTCCAAATTAAGGCCAATAGCAATTTATGGGACTATATTGTATAATTTGTATGCTGGAAACATTGCTTGACCATTAATTGTTTGTGTCAAGTAATAATATTCAAGTAAATTTTGATAATGATATGTTTCAACATTTCTAAATTTTATGTGTTCTCTAAAATAGTTTATGACATTTTTCATAACTTTTTTCCATAAGTTTATAAAAATAGCATAAATTATCTGATATTATCAAAATAATTTATATAAGTTTATATATAAGCACTCATCAACTGTAAATAAATTGTTTATGCAATTAGATTTTGAATCTTCAATCTTGACTATTTAGGGCCCATTTGGAATGCCCTTGAGGGTCAGGCTGAAGTGAAGAATTGTCTAGTTTATTTTTAAGTTTATATAATACAATATATACAAATAATATATACCAACGAATTTTCCTGCAGATTTTCCTGCGGATTTTAGCTTTATGGACTAAAATAAAAAAGATTTACACATGCAGGGACTAATTTGCAACAAAAAAAGATACAGGGACTAAAAGAAAAAATTTATGAACTTACGGGAACGAAAATGATGTTTAAGCCTAAATTTTTATATATTATTATAAATTTATCAAGCTAGTTTATAAAAAAATAGTTTATAAAAATACGATTTTTATTGGTAGAAACTTATAAATTAACATAAAATTTAATTATTTATATAAATTCAAAAAATATGCTGCTCTAAAGGGGCCCTTAATCTTCAATATTGACTTCTCCAATAATATTGTACAGTAAAGCTAGTTTTATAGATTTTGTTAAGGCAAACAAACTTATGTCATATTACTCCCTTAACCAATTTATAACCAGAGAGAGTATTAGGCAATCTTGACTTGTAATTTTGTCCTTTCTTTTGTTTAATAACCATAAGTAAAAAATCAAAACATGGATCCATATACTAGATGTAAATGAATATACTATAAGATGAAGGAGGAAGGGAATAAAAAATGTTTTTGAATCAAAATATTAAACACACTGTTCTTTTTCTTCTTTTTGTGTCCATCTTCAATGTGTTGGGGTGATGTACTTTGGTGTGCCAAAAATATATATATACTATAGAGTATGGTATTAAAAAATGTAGTGCAAGATTTTAACAAGATCTCATATTTCACTTGAGTCCCTGCCAAATACAAATCTCCTTCCCCAGTCGGATATCACCAAAGCTCTTGTTCTCCAGCTCACTAGTTTGCTGCATGTTTTAAAGAATCATCAGAAGATGAAATTATAGCATCCTCTCTTCGTTTTCATATATAAGCAAAGATTCGTTTTTTAGATTTATTGAATAACTGATGTATCTGGTTCATATTTCTTTTTCAGATTTATTGAATAATTGATGTATTTGGTCCATTATAGACCAAATACATCAGTTATTCAATGAACCTGAAAAGAGAATCTTTGCTTGTATATATGAGACTAGAGGGAGTATATAGCAACATTCATTAAGCCTCTAAAATAGAGTTTTATGTACTATATATTGAATACAATATACCTTGCATATACTGAATACCACAACCATTGGCTGCTATGACCAATTGAAACCCAATCTCCTGGAAGTTGAGCTGCAGTTTGTTCTCCACCAAGAGGAGCAAATTGTCCAAAATGTTTGTACCTTTTTGTTCATAGAATTTTGTTAAGGCTAAGGTGTTGTTGGTCAATACTATATAAGTCATTAATCATGTACTACTTTGATTACAGACACAAAAAGCAACCAAAAATATCAAAATGTATTAGCCACTTATTTAATATGATCAACTACTAGTTAACCACTAAAATCCATTTATCCAACTTGATTAAATTTACTTCATAGTAAGCCACTAGGATTTGTCTGGTGGCGAGAGGTTTGGGTGGTATCTGTGATTAAAGTGCAAAAATTTCTCTGCGGTTTATTTCGTATTAGCTAATCAACAATTTTGGTGTCAACAAGAGTTCATAGCCGCACTATCAAGTATTTCGTATTAGCTAATCAACAATTTTAGTGTCCACAATAGGCAATTATAATCCCACGATCAAGTATTTTGAATTAGCTAATCAACAATTTTGTGTCAACCAGAGTTCATAGTCGCGATCAAGGACACATCAGTCATAATTGACCACACTTTTCTGTGATTTCAAGTATCGCGATAAAGATCGGTTCCACAACAGCGACTCAAAACCTTGATACCAACAAAACCTTCATATATTATCCAACAACATGGAAGAATAAAGTGCACATTCTCAATACCTGAAAGCATGAAACCGATGGCGTCCTGTTCCCCTAAACCTTATAGGGCCTTCCGGATATTTCTCGCACAATTCCATGCGATTGAAACAGTCTGCAAGATATGCTCCTTGTTGAGCAGCTACCTAAAATTATTCAAATTTGGAATCCACAACCAAAACATATATAAGATCATGACCCTTAAGTTTTTTAGTAGGAAATATGCATACAATATATAAGTACCTGAGCTGTTGCAGGAAGATTTTTCATTTGAGAATCAACTTCGGAAACAGCTTTTTTAAAGTATTCAATGTCCACAGTAGTTGCAGGGTTTTCCAGAGATTTGTTTAGCAAAGTAGCCATGTCTTTCATTTGATTCTTCTTTAAATAAATTTCCACTTGTGGATACCTCTCGATAATGTCGTCAACAACGTTTTGAAATTCTTTAAGATCTAACATTCCGGAATTGTCCTTGTCTGCCTTGCTAAATATCACTGCTATATCTTCCTGATAAAATCAGTATACTAAGATGTTATTGAAAAAACCAGAAGAACACCGCAACACCTTAGTATACTATAAAATCAGTTTACTATATAACCAAGTGGTTGAATTCAAGTTAATGAACTTTAGTTAAGGTCAAATCGATTTTAAGCACCTTAGTTCGATTCCTGATTAAAACAATCATTGATTAGACGTTAGTCAAGTATCGATCAAACTCTGAATTAGTAGGGTCATTTTTTTCTAAGAATCGGAGGACTAAGAGCAAAAAAGTTTAATGTGTATAGAGATTTTGTGCTTACCATAACTCTACGTTGATTTATAGTGGCACAATCACCTAGAGCATAGATGTTGTCGCACCCTTCCACCCTTAGCCATTCATCGGTGACCAATGCACGCCGATTAATCTGTCACATAAAGATTTTAAGGCAATAAAAACTTGAATACTAACTTTGGAAAATATATTTTTTGGTAAACCAAAGGTATCATTCGCGCACAACTACGGAAAATTTTGAATTTAGAGGAACAGACACTAAACAAACCTGGCCAAGTTGCTTCATGAAATCAATAATTTCAGGACGAGCACCGATACCGGTTGACCAAACTACCATCCCATGAGGAATAGTTACAACTTGACCACTTCCTCTTTCTTTGGATGATATATCTTTTTCACCAACCTTCACAACCATAGATCCCAATTTCACATCAATTCCATCTCTTTTGAACTTTTCTTCGGCAAATTCTGTTATTCTCTTGTCAAACCTGTAATGAATCAAGAAACTTTTAATCATAGGTTCACATTAAATATAATAAGTCAATAACAGAAAAAACGCCAAATTTTACTAACAGATTGTATATGTTTTTACTAATAATGAATTTGGAATAATCACAATGTATCACCGTGATTTTGGTAAAAGCTGTACTTAGTAGCATCAACAAAATCACGGTGTCACTGTGACTTCATCAAACTCATCGAGATTCCAAGCATTACATGTTTAAGATATGATCGCCAGCCTCGAGGAGAGTAATCTTGACATGTTCTATAAGAGAAGGATATAATTTAGACAAATCTTCATGCACAAAGTCATGTAGTTCTGCGGCAAACTCTACACCAGTTGGACCGCCACCAACAACTACAAAACTCAAAAGCTTTTTCTTCTCTTCCACCGGTACAGAAGGGAGACTTGCTCTTTCAAAAAGGCTAATCACTTTTTTCCGGATTCTTAAAGCATCTTCCACTTCCTAATTCATAGAAATTCAAGAAAAATTTCAGCTTACTATAACCATAGTTCTAAATCGTAATCTGCAATTGCAGCCGCAATATAAAAATTCTAGCAGTCTGCACAATGATGTCACAATTGCAAATGCATCGATCACATTTGTCTGTAATGCACCGCTATATAAAAGTTCACAGCGTAACCGCAATTGCGATTTAAAAACCGTGAGTATAACATCTAATTCAAACTATATTTAAATTCATTCTTGAAAACTTATTGCTTACCTTCAAGAAGAAGGCATGCTCTTGAACACCGGGTGTGTTAAAGGTATTAGAACGACCTCCCATAGCTATTACTAAGTAATCATAATCAATGGAAAATTCTTCTATTCCACCAAGCTTTTTGTCTTGATTAGAAGCTCTGCAGTAAACTTTGTTGTTCTTTGGATCAATCTTATAGCATTCAGCTTCACTGAATTCAATATCTAAACCACTCTGTTGCAGAATCAATCTCTTATAAGTATATTGACTAAAAGATAAAAAAAACATTATGCATAATTTATCAACTATCTAAAATGGCTACGATATATAGTGCCTGTTTGAATTGGCTTATTTAAACGTGTCTACTGACATAAACACTTGTGAGTTGTGAGAGAGACTGCTTATAAGAACATATGAAAACAGCTTATAACATGTTCATTTGCTGTTTTCAACTTATTTTTAAGTTACATTAAGTTGTTTATCCAAACAGGCGATAGAATGTATGTACCTTTCTGCTGATATTTCGAATTGGTTCAATAACGCTACGTGCCTCGACTGTGCCACAAGTGACACTTGGTAGCAAAGGAGTGAATGCAAAATAATTACGAGGTGAAACCACATGAATATCATAAGAAGAGCTTTTCATGTTCTTCACAAAACTGGTTCCAGCCCAACCAGTTCCAAGCACCACCACTTTCTTTTTTGGGCTTTGATCACCACAATCACTATATGCTGCTCTGCCATCACCATATGCAACTATACCTCCACCACTGTCACCAACAAAAAAGAGTTAAAAAAATCTTAAAAAACATTGATCAATCAAATTCCAAACTAACTTGCAAGAATATCAATGAATTTAGTTCATACATAGTGTAAATATTTTTTAGGTGTGTTAATCAATCATCAGATCAGATCGTTACAAATGTTTGACTTTGTTAAGAGTCTTACATCGGTTGCAAGATCTCGCTGAATATATATTTATAAGTGAGGGCAATCCTCAGTCTCACCTTACAAGCTTGTTTTGTGGGGTTGGGGTAGGCTCAACTCTCAATTTTAAGATGGTATCAGAGTCTCATCTACGATCCATTGGACCACACCTGCCATCAGGTTTCTGGTCGAGCCACCCACCATTTATATCCGCGCATCAAACCCAATAGTGTTGTGCACGATGGGGTGTATCAGGAGTTGAGATTTGTTGACCGTGTAAACATTTTCACACAGTTTATCAAAATTAAACTAGGAAATCTATTTATCCTCAATAACATTGCAAATAAAGAATAATGAATCAAACATTTGAAAAATAATAATAATAACATAAAGTTTAAGATAATTTAAATATACCTAATGAATGTGCATACAACAAGAGTCTTGGACCAAGATGGATACTCATGAAAAACCCTTGAGGCTGTCTTATAAAAGGAAGACCAACTCATAGTGAATTCCCTAGCTAGCTAATTTTTCTTCTTTTGTTCTTATTTTTGTGTTATATTTTTTACCACCTTGTTACGCTTTCTTTTGCAAATGAGATAGAAGAAGACAATTCAATGAGTGCATGCAAAAAAGGAAGAGTAACATATTTTTAGATTTCCACGTTGTTACTGCCACGTAGTATGCATGTAATGCATTCTTGTTTATCTCTAATTCATATTATTTTCTTATGTTGACTAATTAAATCAAGAGATGTAATACTAATGTCTCTTGTGTTACATAGATCTCTCCAATGTATACGGGGTTGAAAAATAGTGTATGGACAAAAACAAATCATATGTTGCAAGAGAATTGAAACAAGAAGAATAACATTGAGGTCAAGGATAAGTTGCTAATGTTGATGGCTTAATTCTCGGATCTTAATAAATCAAGCAATAAACATGCCAAATTTTGGTGAAATTGACTAAATAAATAATTGTTTAACTTATGCTTGAATTATGTAAATGAACTGAATGTTGAAGGAGTGGAAGAAATTAAATGGGCTGTGTTTGATCACTTTCTGTTTAATTTTTAAGAGCAATCATATTTAGCAAGAAATATTGATGGAAGAAAGAGAAGAATCCATAAAATTAGAAAATTTGATCAATTAAAATTTGGCTAACCATACATGGGAGAGAGTGAGTATAATTTGACCAATTAAATGTTGCCACCTAAGATTCTTCTCTTTCTTGCATCAAAAAATTCTTGCTAAATAACCTTTTCCAATTTTTAATATATATCTTCACATCAAATCTTAAGATTTATATATGTTGAATGTTGTTCAACTTCAATATTTTTATCTAATGTAGGATGTGTGAGACCGTAATCCTAAGAAAAAAATTGATGAGACCAATCCCTATATGTATATTTTTTTTGACAATGTATTTTCATATATTATTATTTTTGAGGAAATTTGGGATTTTCATTTTTTAATGTAATTATCTATTAGTATTTTTCTTTAATTAGTTGCTTAATATTTTTATTTTGTATAATTTCTTCAATCAATATTTAAATTTCTTTGATCATCATGAGTAATATAGCAGATATTAAAAATATTTTTCAATGAAAATAAATTTTAACTGTCAAAAAAATGAAAATAAATTTCAAATTTTTGTGAATTAAATCAATCTATACATTTTTTCTTATTTTTTTGACATAAAAATTAATCTTTTCTTAAACATACTTTTACATTTACAATGCACAAAACAACAATGTAGTTAAAAACTCTGAATTGATAAAATGAAACCAATTCATATAATGTGCTTGGAAACACAGTGAAATGTGAAAATGTCACCATCTACATTTTGCGTGAAGCTAGTAATTGTAGCAAAGAAATTGATGTGCAGTGACACTGTAAATGTAAATCTGACACTCTCCAAATACACATACACATAATATCATGTTCAGATAACAATGCTCGTAATTCTTTCTCAAACTTTTTTTTAAAGCCAATTCTTTCTCAAACTGTTTCCAATCAAAGTGTGTAGATCACTATACATTAGGTACAAGAAATAATGTAGAAACAACAGGACACAATAATTCACACTTTATTTATTTGTTGGTGAAATCAAACTCGACTTGAATCCCTTCCAAATATGAATTTTCTAGTCCAATCAGAGACGACCAAATACCGTGTGCGCCAGCTCACTTGCTTGCTGCATGTAGAACAAAGCAATGACGGTAAATATTTCGTACCTATAATATGGTTAACAAGATGAAAAAACAAACAAGCAAAGTGTGCTTTGGATTGTAAACATTACCTTGCATATACAGAATACCAAAGCCATTGAGTGCTGTGACCAATGGAAACCCAGTCTCCAGGAAGTTCTGCTGCTGCCTGCTCCCCACCCAGTGGAGCAAATTGCCCAAAATGTTTATACCTTTTCATAATATAAGAAATCATCCTCTCACTGATTAGTTAGTGATTAAAGCAAGCAAAGTTCATTACAACAATATATCATTTGGTCAACAAAAGGTACTTTTCTTTCAATTGGTCGATATTCTCGAAGATGTTTAAAATAAAAACACAATTGTTATTGTTAAGAGTATCACATTTGATGAAATATGGTCTAAAATTGTGTTTATAAGTGGTTGGCAATCCTCACCTTGCACGCCGGTTTTGTAAGGGTTGAGTTAGGCTTAACCCGAATTCTAAGATGGTATCAGAGTTTATCCAAGATCATTTAGGCCATTTGCTATCGGGTCAATGCTATTGAACCACTCGGGTCACGCTCCATATGTACAATCCTGGACGTAAGGGGGGTGTTAAGGAGTCTTTTTTTTTTGAACAAGGGGTGTTAAGGAGTCTTACATTGGATGATATATGGTCTGAATAATAGGTCTGGATTCTAATTGTGACAGACCTTAAAATCAAACTTGAATTATAAGAATGAGGTTTCAAGTAACACAAAAAATGTTTCCTCTCAAGAAAGAAAAAGATCCTCCCTGTGGATGTTAAGATATAAAACTTCAAGGCTTCAAACCAAAACAATAAATTCTTATCACTTTGTATACAAGCCATTAAAAATTTACATTCTCTGAAGAATATTATTTACATAGAGAGCATAGGCTGTTGACACAGGCCACTTCACCTAAATGGACATCTTATCAATTTCTTCTTTCGACTTTGAAGAAATCACCAAATTATGGGATACAAGACTAGTTATCAATTTCAGCCTGATATCCATTCAGGTCTTAGAATTTGTGTTGAGCCTAACTCATCCTTAAAAAACCGACTTATAAGGAGAGAGATTCCTCCTACTTACAAACTCATTTTACGGCAAAATTTCATCCGATGTGGGGCTCTTAAGTCTTAACAGATGTGAGGCTCTTAACAATAGCAGAAAATTTTACAATTTCCACTCAAAAAAACAATTTAAGTAATACAGAAAACAATGTCTCATTTTACATAAAACAATATAAGCATTATGGAACACATGGTTTACCGGAAGGGACGAAACATATGATGTCCGGATCCTGAAAATCGTCGAGGTCCTTCTGGATGGTCTAAACAAAGATCAACGTGATTAAAGCAACTAGCTAGATATGCACCTTGTTGAGCTGCAACCTACATGCATAAAAAGTTACTCCACATATTACTTTTGGACAGAAAAAGTAATCTGCATAAGGAAGCAATCAATTGCCGGTGAAATGATGCATACCTGTGCAGTTGCTGGAAGGGTCTTCACCTGTGAATCTGCAAAAGAAAGGGCCCTTTTAAACCCTTCTATGTCTATTTCTTTTCTTTCATTCCCTTCTGGGTCGTTCCAGAGAACCCTCAAATCAAGTATATGGTTCTTCTGTAGATAGTATTCAACTTGAGGATATCTTAAGATTATATCATCCATCACTTCTTCGAATTCTTCTACAGTTAAGGTACCAGAGTTATTTTTGTCTGCAGCCTTAAATATGTCCAAGATATCATCCTAGAAGCAGAGATAATGGGTTAATCATCGCATATATAAATTCAATACTAGTGATCTACATAACTGTTAATTATAGCAATTAAGTACATCTAACAGCTCTGTTGAGTTATTTGAAAATAATCAAATGATAAGCAAAGTGAGCTCAACTTTTTCATCAGATCCCAAGCAGGATGGTCACATCCGTACTAATTTTGAAAAGCATGCAGCACCGTGATGTATTAAATAAGCTTAGAAGTATAAGAGACTATTAAAGGCTTAAGAGTTACCATGATTTTACGTTGATTTATTGATGAACAATCACCAATTGCAAACACATCTTTACATCCCTGTACTCTCAACCATTCATCAGTTGCAAGTACATGCCTTTTAGTCTGCACATAGAGCAATCCAACTTATACAGATATAATTACCAATATCATAGTTAATTGTGATTTTCAGCCAAAAGAAAGAACACGTTTACACAAGAAGTGAAGAAGAAAGGATTGGAAAACTGTGTTTCAGAAATGCATGGAAATTGGAATTAAGCAGCACCTGACCAATTTCTTCCATAAATTCCCGTATAACTGGAAGAGTAGAAATTCCGGTGGACCAGATAATCAATCCATGTGGCAAAGAGGAAACCACTCCGGTTGATTTCGCCTTCATTGTAATCTCCTTGTCATCAACACTCAAAACCCGGCATCCAGTTTGAACTTCTATACCATCTCTCCTAAACTTCTGCTCAGCAAACGTACTTATTCTTTCATCGAACCTACGAGATCGAAGACAAATATTTCTCCAAATTGTGAGTTTCATAAAGGCATGGTTGAGAATATGAAAGATTCGAACAGCTTGTCAGACTTGCATAATGATTGGTCGTATTTATGAGATTAGCAATGCCAAAAACTCATGAAAAATTACAGTTATAATAACGCTTATATTGTATATTTGTATTAAAGAAAAATTCATGACCTACTTTTAATAAATGAATAAATAAATGATTTGTAGAATATATCACAGTTTCAATGTTATTTTAGAATTTTGAAAGCATAAAAAATAGTTGAGATGGGTAACATTTTCCTTACATATTCAAGATGTGATCTCCAGATTGAATTAACGTTATCTTCACTTTATCTTTAATAGTTGGGTATAAGTTGATCAAATCTTCTTGGATATAATCATGCAGCTCTGCAGCAAATTCGACACCAGTTGGTCCTCCTCCAACGATTACAAAATGAAGATTTGACCTTTGCTCCTCTTCAGATTGACTAGGAAGAACAGCCTTCTCAAGACAATTTATCACAGACAGTCTGATCTTTTGAGCGTCCTCGACATTCTATAAGTCATGATATAGAACATTTTCGATTAGTTACAGAAAATATTCGTGAATCTCCTGATCAACCAATAATTATAAACATGCAAATCAAAACCTAAACCATTGAACAATTTTAGACATAACAGAAATAGTAACCACAGCCAAAGCTTTTTCCCAATATGTATAGTTGGTTAAATGGATTAAATAACACATAATGTCCTATCATGAATCACGTTTAATGATTGGCATTTTAAATCCTTTATTATTGAAGGTGAACATCACGAGACCCTTTAAATCCAAATATTTTTTTAATGATTATATACAAAACAAAGAATCTTACCTTAAGAAAATGACAGTTCTCCTTGACACCAGGTGTATTGAAAGTATTTACTTGTGCTCCTACTGATACAACCAAGAAGTCATAGTCCAGAGAAAAATCACCGCCTCCCACTAAGTTTTCAATATTAGACCGACAAAAAACCTTTTTGTCTGCAGCATTAATCTTGACACATTCTGCCTCCCAAAATTTTATTTCTCCTTTACTCTACAATGGGAAAGAAACAAAACAAACTCCGTTATTAAATGATTAGTCGAAATACTGTTGAAAAACAACAAAGAGAAAAAGGGAAATCCAGGAGTAATCACAAGGTGAACATCTCAAGACACATAACAAAGTATTTCCTCTAATGATCATGTTTTATGAATTAAGGATCGAAGAACATTTTATTTATCATTACATATAAACATTTTGTTTGTTTTGTTTCTTTCACCTTTTTAATGATGTTTCGGATCGGTTCTACGATGCTCCGTGCTTCAACTGTTCCACAAGTGACACTCGGTAATAAGGGAGTAAATGCAAAGTAGTTACGAGGAGAAACAACTTGAACATCATACATTGAAGCATCCAAACCCTTAAGGAAACTGGTAGCAGCCCATCCAGTTCCAAGGACCACAACTTTCTTTTTTCGGGGCTGATGATCTTCAATATTAGGATGTTGAGCTTCTGATTGTGACTCTGAGAGTGCCACCACACCTCCGCCGCTGAAATTTTCAAAAGCAAGTAGATCCAATTATATAGAAAGAATTGTTAACTAAAAACTGTTAAATACAGCATAAGTACTGGCAAGAATCTAAACATTCCATAATGTATGACTTTAATCAAATTAAATACATTGTTTATTGTAAGCAACTACTTCATTTATATGTAATTAATTGATATTGGAAGATTTAAATAGAAATATCATCAACGGATTCATTAAGAAGCTAACTCAGGAAAGTGTTATAGCAAGGTCTTTCCTTAAATAGAAAATGATTAACACACATATCTCAGGAAATCCCGTGTTTGAATCCTAACATGAATAATTTTTTGTCAGACTTTACCTACCTCTTAGTCTAACTACAGTTTTATAAACTACAGTAATTCATAATTTCTCTTTTCCATATAAGATGAATTACATTTTTTAATTCGTGTAATATGGTCAAAACGACTTATAATTTATAACAGAGGGAGTAATTAATAATCTGAAAGTAAATGGAAAATAATCGAAGAAAATCAGCATAATTTGGTAGTGAATAACTAAACTAACTAGGTGTTTGTTTGATGATTGATATGAGTTAAAATTAGAAATCTTGAAACAAGCAATGTGGATTTTCTTGATCCAAATTCAGTTACATGTTTGTTCTACCATTGGAAACAGATCGAAGAGACAGAGAGTAGAAATAACCTGATAGTGCAGAGAAGAAGAAGACCGGAGCAGAAAGGGCGGTTGTTTATAGCCTTGGAGGCTGTGATGAAGAAGGAAGAAATCGTCATATCATATGAATGAATGAATTACCACTTCTCAGCTGTTAATCGGATGAAATGGATGGATCCATTCTAAACTATAGTTAGTTATAGTTATTTAATCATATTCCAAAATGTCAAATTATGTCAGCTACTAACACATTCATTGACCCGTGGACGGATGTTAATGTTACCACATTTTCAAACTATCTGACTGAGTAATTTTTTATTCACGTTAACTTTCCAAATTATAGATCACTTTCACAATAATTTTATACAATAAAAATTGTGTTATGAATAATTATTATAAGGTTAGTGGATGTACATCTTATCCTTCTCTTTTCTATAACTCATACTAGTGAGTGGTATTCATTACCTTTGTTCATTCACTAACTTCTTTGTATTCTATAAATAGGACACTTGATATGATGTAATATATACAAGTGAAGAGAATAATACAAATCTCTCATTATTTTTATCTCTATGTTTTAGCTTTAGTAGTTTATTTCTAACAAATTGTAATTTATAACATTAATATTTTCATTAATGTATGGGAAAGACGGATAAAAAAAATCATGTGAGTTTAACTCAGTTGGCAGAAATATTATGGTGTACATAAAAAAGAAAAAAAATTCATTTAAGACAAATGCTAACGAGTGCCCCCGGGACACTCAGGGGCGGAGCTACTCATGGGCTGGGCAGCACCATGGCCCGCCCCAAGATTTATAATTTTCATTTTCTATGGGTATAAACACATATATTTTTTTTTACAATTTCGTTATATATATTATATTTTGCGTAAATAGATCAATTGAGTGCTGTAGTTTGGTGGTGGTTCTACACGCCTTTTACATGGAGGGTGCGGGTTCAACTCCTATCTACCACCACTTAGCAATTTTTACCACTATTTTTGTTAAAATGTGAGATTTGAACTTTTATTTTGCATCTATCAATTTCTTTTACCAACACGGCCCCCCTAAGAATTTACTCCTAGCTCCGCCACTGGGGACACTCTTTAAGATCTATAATAATAAGGTTTTTTATAATTTTTAACACATTGAAAATTGCATTGTTTGATTTTTAAAATAAAAAGTTTCTTCAAATAAAATGCTTAAAGAGTGTCCCGGGACGGGAGCACTCGTTAGCAAGACCCTTCATTTAATTAATACTTTTAGTTTTTGTACGAATACAAATAGTTTTCTAAAACAACTTAATAATTTATTCTACTAGATTTTTTTGCACAATTATTTTTCTCTCTAAAAATATATGAGAAAATCTAAAACAAAAAATTCTAATGATATGAAGGCAATTTTTCCATTTGATCTTAAGCTTCTAAGAAACCGAATTTAAACCCGTCAAAGCTTTAATCAAGAGGAGGAAGTCACACTCAAGTCATTTGTCCACCTTTATCATGAGAAATTTCAATAGCATAAATTGCACCATAAATAGAAGTTATAACACCAAAATCAGGTGAAAGAGTGTGTGTGTGGGCGCACGCGCGCTTTCTTCCTACTACTTATACACACGTAAAAGAAACTTGTGTTCGGATCACCCTGTTTATGCCGCCTCGATCTTGACATCTAGAAAGCCTGACTATAGATACTTTTTGCTAGCATCCATAAGTGCCCATATTTTGACTAACGAATTTCAACCTCTTCTTAAGACAATCAACCCCTTCACTCTTTTGATCAAGTAGAGAAATCTCTTCTTTTATCTTTAACATTTTCAATCAACTTAACATGAGAGTTGATAAGCCTTCTAGCTAGAATAATCCTACAATCATTTAAAATATCGCCAAGGTTGGAGTTATAGATTCTATTAATGTAGAGGCTGTCCGCTTCTTTTACAATTTATCTCAAAATTCTCTTATTTGCATTTCATTCACCCAATTCAAGACTCTCAACAACCTCATAGCTTCTCCAATCTCCACATCAAGGATAGGCTCAATCCATTTGATTCTCATAGTCACTTATCTTCCATAAGCATCCCTTATACACATACCAATGACAATCTTATGGCAAATTAGAGAGAAATTAGCGTCTATGTTACATTTGCAGCGTCCGAGAATTGGTTTCTCCCACGTCAACTGTTGAGGCACCTATTGTGGGTTATTACTAACGTGAAACTGAATCTGCTGTGCTTGACACCAGCTTGTAATTAAATGTTGAGTGTAATATTATCCGACACTTAATTATTTCGACCCTTCCAAATACTCACGCATAACATAACACTGTACAACTCTTGATGTTCTTTATCAAGTCTATGAAAAATGGAGAACAAGTTGTATGATGCAAGAAATGTACATATATTAAAATGTGATTACTTATTCATCCATCAAAATTGTTTTCGTGTGTGTACATGTATCGTATGATGTAGCATGACTCTTATTGTTAATGTTCAGGCCTGCACTGATATAAGGTGCGTTTATTTTGGATTTTTTTAAAAATAAATTTTGTAATGTTAAATAATTTTGTGTAAAAAAAATTTACAAAAAAACTTTTTATAAAAGCTTCAAATAAAAATTTGGTTTGAATAGTTATTCTTAAAATGTGATTTTAGACATTTCATCATTTTATTGAAGAAAAAAATTGGATATTTATCAAAATTTCAAAAAAATCATTTAATTTGAAGCTATTTCAAATAGATTTTCATAAAAATCGTTTTTGAAATACAATTTTTTCAAAAAATTATGATTTTGACTATGTTTTGTTCTTCAATAATGTATGTTTATGTTATATGATGTCAAAATTAGTGTTTCAATTTAGAAAAAATGAATATAAAAAAACTTATAATATTTTGAAAAACGGTTTTACAAAATCCATTTTCAAAAATACAAAAAAAAAATCTATTTTTTTAAATCTAAAACAAACGCACCCATAGTGATATGATTCCAAAAACCCTTTCACTAAACAGCTTAGATTCTTCACACCTCATTCCAAAAAATATCTGTCTTTAAAAGTTGATAGCAGCTTATTGTAATCAGATTAAAAATGATTCAGTTTAGTATGCTCTTTTTTTCGTTTCTTGTTGCTATTGCTCTTTAAAGAGAAATTCTAATCCAACTGTATGTTCAAAGTTGGTTTTTCTTAGCTTTTGCTAATTGCTAGTTCGATTTGTCCAAAGGATTAGGAATTTTCTTAAAACATATAGTGTTGTTATTTAACTCCTAACTCGTGGGATCAAACAAGAGATGAAGCTGATGACAACACAAAATTATTCGAGTTTTTCAGACTCTACACAAACTAAGAATGTATAGAGTATAGTGAAACTCATTCATTGAAAATTAACAAATACTACTAAGTTATATTAAAAAGTAAAATTAACATTGTTTTGCCTCAGTTAAATCCATAAATATCATATGAATGTAGTTTCACCAAGTAGGTTCACCCTGTAAAACAGGATCTTGGTTCCACAACACCTCAAACTAATTGGATTATATCATCATAGGCAATGTCAAACAAGTATATTATCAAATCAATAATTTATTTTAACAAGTGAAGAATAAAAAATTTGATTACAAAGATTACACTGTATTTCACTAATTTAATTATGAACTGACTATAATAAAAACTGGAGTAGCTCAGAATTTCAGAGTAATTAAAACCTTAAACAGCACTAACAATCACAATTATCAGAACTACCCGTAAAACTAAATATTAGTCCTCAGCCAAATACTAGTATTATACTAAAACCAAATCGAGATTAAAAGATAAAAACAAAATTATAAAACATAAAAAGCTGGCTCATATAAAGAAATTCAACCATTTATCAGTCCATTGTGCTTCATCGAGAATCTCAGAAGCGCGGATAATATGTAATCACAGCCAATAATTCTAAGAAAATAGTAATTATTAAACAAAAGTAAAATTAACAAATTTATAATATAAACGGTGTTTTCATGTGGAAAAAGAGAAAATCAAGAACCTCAAAGCGAAAACGACCGCGTTTCAATTTATGCCTCTCGGACTAGCTCAAAATCCAATGAACACGATGTGGCTTGTGTTCGAAAACAAGCTGAAGGTTTAACGAGGCAAATTCACAATTAAAAACTAATAAAAAGGAATAAAAATTAAACAATTGAAAGTGTAAATTAAAAGATGTAGCCATTACTTTGACACAGATCTATCGTAGGATTTATCTAGATGAACTGCAACACGAATAGCATCGATTTAGCATGTGCAATGGGGCTTTCACTTCATTCATTATTCAGAAAAGCCCGGGGTTGCAACATGCATACAATTTCATATATAAGTGAAGAAAAATTAAAATAACTTTTAATTCGGGACTGATTCCTAAAACAAATTATGCTTAGTGTAAATAGCCATACAAAGATTTCTATGGTGTGAATGCTGCCGTAAAACCCTAATCGTTGTTGATATATGATATGATAAAAAGAAACCGAATGTATGAGTAGTGTTATATAGGCGCATAAAACCTTATAAACAAAGTTCACTAGCGGTGAAGCATTGTGTTCAGGCTTCTGTTGATGGGTTACCCGGTCCAATTGGATTGGGTTAAACATACGGTTAGGTTTTAGGACCAAATTAGTCTTAAGTTAATCAAAATTTTACGGGATGATTTGACTGTTTATAATTTAATTTTCTTTTATGTTTGGTCAAACAAAACTTAATTTTTAATGTCTGGCCAAGACAATTAATTTAATTTTTAATTGTTCCTACAAACTTAGCTCAATCGGTAAAAACATCACATTTTATATGTAAAGATCGGAGTTTGAAGTTGAACCCCGAACACGTTACTGAACTACCTAACAAAAAAAACCTTTTTTTATTGAAATTTTTTGTGGTAAACTCAGTATTTTCATGTATGCTACAAAGACTGATTTTTCGATACTTGTGAAATTCAAACGAATAACAAACTCACATTGTATGAACAAGCTAAGAATTGAACTCAATAACTTAGTTAAGTTAGTTCCGTATAAAAACAACTTAATTAAGTTAGAAAAAAACTCAAGTCATCAAACATTCTTAGGTTTGATTCGATTTATGGATTTAGTTGTATAATATAAAACACACAGTTACATTAGTGTTACATTAGTGCGTACTTACGAGTAGCATCCTTAGTGTCTTGTCCAACTATCTAATAAACATGAATGAAAGGTCGAATGTGATACTGGATCCTCTCCAATCAACAGAGGGTTCAGTCAAATCTAAGACATTCATTAAATAAAATGAAGGGCGTAGATCAACAATTTCGCCCCTCCTGTGAAATTGTCTCTCCACTTCTGTGCCATGGCCACCTAGTGGAGACATTCTTCTATGGGCACAACCCTAAATTAATTTTATTTAGGCACACACACAAATCTAACAATTTAAAAGAAAAATAATATAGTCACATCAATTAATATCATTTTAATTTTTTTTCTTTAATTTTTTTCTTCTTAGTGTGTGTGCGCCTAACAATGAAGTTTTATGTTTGTGCCTAGATTAGACTTTCTCCACCTAGTGTTGTACTGGCTGCTGTTGCGCTCCTCATCCATCACGCCCCATGACAATTTAGGTTTCACATACCTCGTTGCTTGCAGTGATAATTGATGAGATTGCTAAACAAATCATTTGTATAGAAATTTCCAAATCAATGGCTGCTTCTTACACATTGTATCTATGGCAGACTTGATTAAGATGATATAGTTAGATCCATTGATTGAAATATGAAAAGTGCACTGTTGGTATATGAAAATTGCAAATGTAACTACTGAAACAGTCAATTAACAAGCTTGGATTTGTTCAAAAAAAAACCTATGACAAGCTTGGATGAGAAGTGATTAATAAAAATTACAATCGTTGCAACAAAATTAAAGCTAATCATATCCTGCTTTGAACTTTACAGACCATCAAACTTCATTTTTCTTCACACTCAGATGAGTTACAACTTGACAGTCATACTATCATCCATGTTAAGTGCCGATGCCCGGCCCACTTAGCAGCAACTCGCAAGCCAATTGCTAAAGCTGCAAGAAAAAGCGGAACTGGAAGCTTCCTCCCGAGTGGTTCAATCTCTTCATCTTCTTTCCTTTCCGAAAGCTTTTTCGAATACTGATAAATAGCCAAGGCCGTGTATGAAACAATCACCATAAATCTAACCCAAGGCTCACCAACAGCAGCAAGTACAGCTGCAACAGGCATTGCAGAAGAAACATCGTCTCTCTTTTTGATAAATTTTGAAAAACCATAGATCCCAACCAAAAGGGTCCAGAATAGTGGTTCAGAAATTACGCCTCGAACAGCAGCATAGCCAATAAGACCAGTTACGGTCAGAACATAAGGTTGGTTGCTGATACAGTTTGGAACAGTAGTTTCAGCAACAGCTAAAATAACCGATGCAAGGGCGATGACGGTGGTCAATTCTGGTACAGGGGCACTGGTAATTATCCAATAGTAGAAACTCTGAACGCCGTAAATCAAATCCTCAATGGATCTGATTGTGAAAGTGATTGGATTTCCTATGAATCGGTAGACTAATGCCAAAGCATATTTCAAGATGTATCCTATGAATCGAACTATTCCTAATGCAGCGTTCTTCCAGTTTGACAGTTCAAATAGAACCGCTCTCCATGCATAGATGAGAAAAGCCAGCGCTGCACATCGACATAGAATCAAATTGTTACACAGCCGTGTCATTATGGAAATAGAACAGTAACGCAAAACAAAAGGGTTACTAGTGGGAACAGAGAACATATAGCATATAATAACATTTAACTCTGGCATGACAGTTTAAGTTCCTCTTTGTATACAACATCAATCATCGATATCGGAAATTACTCTATGGTTTCTTTTCTAGTAGAACAGTTTATTCATTGATCATCATTAACATTCCAACAAAATACTACAAAGATGGAACTGAACTTCAATAGGAATGAACAATTTCATGTAGCTAAACCGAACCGTGTCTGATAAAGACTTATTTGAGGAGCAACCTAACAAGTAACATATTTGAAAAGGAAATTGACTAACAAAAGGTACATGTGAATGTTTATTTTTATAATTTTAATAAATTCAGGACTATAGCCACAACAAAATTGAGACATTCAAGAACCATTACTAGGGGTTTTGTTTTATTTTTTGCGAAGGTAAACTAATTGAATAAACAACCAAATTTGTCCCAAACATTGTAAGGTGCTCTCAGATACGTCTTTAACTTTATAAATATTTCAAAAAGGTTGGTCCATATATTTAACCACTTACTATCAATTAAGTCCCTATATTTTAAAAACCTACTATCAATTTGATCTCTAAACTTATGCCCTTGCTATCATTTAGTCCCTAGCATACACTAAGAAAGACTAATATGAGTAACTTTTACTAGTAAAGAACCAAATCAGTCTTTGACTTTGTAAGACACTGATATGAGTAATTTTACAAGTAAACCACAAAATCAGTCCCCGACTTTATGAATATTTGAATAAACTCTCTGACTCTACTGAATCGTCAAGTTGGTCTTTATATTTAACCACTTACTATTGATTAAGTCTCTATATTTTAACAACTTACTCCCTCCGGTCACTATTTATAAGCCAGAAACCACTTTTTATGTACATTAGAAAACCAATATATCTAGTCTATAAACGTTAGTTTTCCAATGAACTTAAAAAGTGATTTTTTATTTATAACAGTAAGTTGTAACTGGACAGAGTACTTTCAATTTGGTATCTAACTTTATACACTTAGGCTATGTTTGGTAAACCAAATCAGCTAGCTTTTAGCTTATAAACTAGAAGCTTTGTTTGGTAACAGTTTTTAAAAAAGAGCTTATAGCTTATTTTACTAGCTTATAGCTTATTTTCCAAATGCTATTTTAAGTAGCTTATAGCTTATTATCTTTTCTTCCAATTTTACCCCTATCATCTTACCTGAAAAGAATTAAATATTAATTAAACATATCCTTTTTATGTCATTTCATACTTATAAGCTAGTCCAACAGCTAATTTTACCAAAGACTACAAATTCAATCAGCTAGCTTATTCGCTATAAGCTAAAAGCTAGTTTATAAGTTATCCGCTATAAGCTCATCCGCTATAAGCTAGCTTATCAGCTATTGCTATTTTTTACCAAACAGAGCCTTATTATCTAACATATTATGAGAAGACTAATTATGGCTATATGAGTAAAATTTGACAGAGTGGGTGATCTTTTTGAAATATACATAAAGTCAAAGACATATTTGAGAGCTTACAATTTTGCTCACAATTTATTGATAAAGAAATGCAAGAGAATGAAAGAGAAATAAGGAACTGACCTACAAACCATGGCCACTTGAGAGGAGTTTCAGGAGCTTCTTTAATGTGATCCCTAAACCGTCCAGGCATAGTACTCGATTCTCGAGACTCCTTCTCAGCTTCATTCAACCCAACAACAGCACTGTCATCGTTGTTTATGGCGAAACGCTTCACTGGGGTGAATCTTAGAGGTTTGGGGGAAAACCCAATACGGTTTGGCGTGAATTGAGGGTTATAAGCTTGGAATTTAGTGGTTGTTGTTGAGGATTGTTGGTGGCGTGGGTAGGGGAATGAAGGTTTGAATTTGAAGGAGAGAAGTGACGGGATTGTGGTGGTGGACATGACTATGGTTTATTATTCAGAAGAACAACATCGTCAGTCTATACACAGTACACTTATCATAAACCTCCCAAAATCGATTTTTTTACCTAACCGTCCCCCATTTTTCCAGAATTTCCCACACTGCCCCCCTTTTAAAAAAAATCCCATTTCTGCCCCCCAATACCCTCCATTTAGGACAAGGGGCCGGACAGTGTGGCCCACGCACCTGTTGGTGCCACTGTCCCTGGCGTCATTGACTTGGCTTGGTGTCAGTCAGTCAGTGTGGCGCCATGCCCCACATGCTGCAGCACGTCAGCTGCTGTCCCTGCATGGCTGACACATGCTTTTTCCTTTTCTTTTTTTTTTCGTTTTTAATATTAAATTTTTGTTTTTTTCAACTATCAACTCCTTCTATAAGTACCACACTCTATACTTTCATTTTTCACTCACAAACTTCATTTTTTTTTTCATCTCTCTATTTTTTTCACCCTCTATTTATTTTATCACAAATGGCAATAAATAAATTTAATTTACGAAAAAAATTTTATAATAACAGAAAATTAAATGATAAAAAATAGAAATATTATATATTAAAATTTTTTTTTATTACAATTGGTCTAATGCCGCTGATTACCATCACCAGGTCTAAATCTATGTGAACCAGTGCCACACGGTGGAGGATAACCTTGCCGATGTCCTAGTCCATATTGTTGTTGATTCTCCTCCTCCTGTTGAGGTCGAGTCACCTCCAAGTCCATAAAATTATGCACTCGTGTCGGTGGTTTATATGGAACCGCAGCCGATGACGAACCTTGACCACCAAGACCATGCGTTGAACTTTGACCATACACAGCCCACGGTCCATACATAAGTTCGTTGAACATATCTTGGGAGACTTCTTGGGTTGGTTGGGGTTGTGTGGGTTGGTAGGGAGTTGTGTCCTGGTAGTGTGCGTAATGTTCATTAAAACGCTGAGTTCCGGGTGAGTCGAAGTTTCCCTATGCTGAGTTCATTAATGGATCATTTCGCAGTAGACTTGGTCCAAAGGTCGTGCAACTGTGGAAAGTTTCAGGCTTTGCTGCATGTTCTAAATTTCGCATTCCCTATCAAGACTATATTCATCCCGTCTACAAAGCTGCCAGTGTATACAATGTGTACGAAAATTCCTTTCCGGTAATTCCAAGCAAAAGTTTGTGACCAACATATGGAGGGGACAAGGTTGTGGCCCGCTCCAATCTAAAAAGAACAAAGAGAGGACGTCCAAAAAAGAACCGCATTAGAACTGAAATGGACGACTTTGGCAAACCTGAGAGGTCATGTGGGTTATGTAAGGTGCCGGGACATAACGCTGGCAATTGTCCTAATGCTGGAGGACCTTCTGGTTCCCACTAGTTTATGTAATTTTTTTCATGCGTGTTTCTCAGAAATTGTGGTTGTTGAGATTTTGGTTGATTTGTCACTTTTTAATTTAAAACTCATCATTACCATGCTCAAGCTCCTGCATGTGAGATAATTTTTTATCATTATAACATTTTCTACAATCAAGTGTTACAATTGGAAAAGAGATAAAGTATTAAAAAATATGTTTTTAATAAAAGTTCAACACACGACATCAATATATTTATAATAAATTTTAAATTTCATTTCAAAATATATAAATGTCTACATTCATACGAAATTAAAAAATTAAATTGCACAAACATACACCATAGTAAAATTACTTAACATAAATATAAACCACGATAAAACAACAATTTTTTTTTTAAGGTGAAAAATGAAAGTATAGAGTGTGGTACTTATAGAAGGAGTTGATAGTTGAAAAACACAAAAATTTAATATTAAAAACGAAAAAAAAAAAAAAAAAGGAAAAAGCATGTGTCAGCCATGCAGGGACAGCAGCTGACGTGCTGCAGCATGTGGGGCATGGCGCCACACTGACTGGCACCAAGCCAAGTCAATGGCGCCAGGGACAGTGGCACCAACAGGTGCGTGGGCCACACTGTCCGGCCCCTTGTCCTAAAGGGAGGGTATTGGGGGGTATTGGGGGGCAGTGTGGGAAATTCTGGAAAAATGGGGGACGGTTAGGTAAAAAAATCCCCAAAATCGGCTTCATTATACTTCTTTCTCTCTAAAATGAATTAAAAATTAAATTTCTTTTATATATAGAATTAGAGGAAGTAATTTGTAAGGCTCCGTTTGAATTGATGAAATATAATGGAATGAAGCGGAATGAAATATAATAATGTTTCATTATTTGGATTTGAAAAATAATAATGGAATGAAGCGGAGCAGAATAGAATAGAATAGGATGAAATGAATTTAATATCATACAACCACTTACTTTCAATTTTGTTCCTCTCCTTTTTAAAATATACAAACAATAGAACGGAAAGGAATATTTATTGCATTCCATTCCATCTCATTCCACTCCGCTCTATTCCGCTCTGCTTCATTCCATTACATTCTATCAATTCAAACGGAGCTTAAGTGTTTTTTTGCAATTTTTTTATCTCAAATTTAAAGTTATTATTATTTTTGAAGTGTTATAAATATAATCGAGTCAGCTTGAAAATCAAACAAATTGAATTATATGTAGTTTAAATTCAACTTATTTAATTAACGAATTTAATATTTAACTCAAGTTCAGCTCATTTTATTTAAGCAAAATGCATCTATAAATCTTTTAAGTTTGACGTTGTATTAGATAAGTTCTTTAAGTTTTGTAAAACTTAAAGCAACTATTTTATAACTTAAAAAACTTAAAAAATTTATATAATACAAAGTTAAACTTAAAAGAACTATAAATATATTTTACCTTTAGTTTATGAACAAAGTTCAACCAATGAATACCAATTGTTAGTTGGATCAGTGGTGATTGATTGACACTGAACTTGGTAGAAAGATCACGGTTTAATCCTCACATTTATAATCAAAAGGATACTGAAACTACTCTCCAGAACTAATCATCGAACCAAAGATTAAACTATTGGTGAAAAAAATTCAACCAATGAATTGTCGAATATCTATTTAATATGCAAAATATAAGTAGGAGAACATGACACTAAATGGTAAAAAGAGAGTAGGCGTAGAATACGCGGTCGTTTAATAACCCCCCTAGGACATTTCCGTCTTCCAACAGCATCGGACTACCACACTCTGCCCCCTTTCTCTCCTACGTTTCAAGCTCAACAGCCATGGCCTCTCTCGTTCGTGGAGCCGCATCTCTAACTCGCATTACTGCTTCCGCTTCCAAATCCCCGATTCAATTTATCCACCGCCGCGGCCTCGCCGGAGCTGCAGGTTATTTTCCATTTCTTTGTTTATTTAATTTTCCGATCCCATATTCCATTCCATCAAAATTTCCGAAATTAAACTCAAGATTTAGCTCAATTACAATTTATGCATACGAATAATTGAAATCGAAAGTGCTGAAAATTTCATTTCGACTTCTGTTGTTTGGTCTGTGATTTTTGCCGAAACCGCTGTTTGGATTGCATGTTGCAAAGTACTGATTGGAATAAGTTTTATTTTGAAACTGCAATTTTATTTTTTGTTTGAATTGTTCTGTGATTGGAATAAGCGAGATTTTTTAAACTTCAATTTTATTTTGCTTTGAAATTTTAATGTGAAATGATAAGGGAGGAAAGGGTCCTAGGGTGGAGGAAAGGAGAGTTTGATGTTTATAAGTGGCACAACAAATGTAGATTAGTTAAACTTGATTAAAAATAATCCGGGTGTAACCAAGTGATTGGACTCAGGTGGTTAATGCGCTTCCCTGGGAATAATTTTTTGCTAGGTTTTACTTATCTCGTGGCCGAAATTCGAATTACTAGGGCCTCCTTCCCTAGAGAACCGGAGTGTTAACACCAAAATAAGTAAATTAATCTAGATGTGCTAACATGACGTTGGTCCGAGTGGAAGTGAGCTCGGATCCCTTAAACAAGGTCTTGGTTTTTTGAGTCTTATGAATGGAAACAATATGTGGTTGAGAGTGGAGAGCCTACTAAAGGTGGCCATATATGTTTCCCGACAAAGATTAGTCATCACACTCACACAAGCCGGTGGATGCTTTGTACCTATAATAACAAAAAAGTTATCTATGTCTTACATATTCTTTATGTATTTTGTAATTTTGGAACAAAATAATTGAGTTTGGCTTTCCATAAAGTAATGCATAATGGGGCTTTATGATATATATAAAAAAAAAGTTTCGACCTTCTTTATTTTGTTTTTATTCTGTGAAGAATTTGAGTTTGTGTATTGTAAGATTTGCATGTAGTACAAAATTCTAGTATATGTGAAATGGCTTCATCTTTTGATTATTGCAGATCACCATGGTCCCGCTAAAGTTGCCTGCTGGAAAGACCCAATGAGTCCTTCTAAATGGAAGGAAGAGCACGTGAGTCTCTATTTTGTGTTTGAAGATCAACTGCATCCATACATGAATTGTTAATTTTTACATTGAGATGATTTTGGATCTTTGTTTCGGAAACTGAAAATGTTTTGAATATTCTTGAGTTTTGACTGGTTGTTTTATGCTTCCAGTTTGTGATTGTCTCTTTAACTGGTTGGGGAGTAGCTATCTATGGTGGATACAAGATATTTGCAGGAGGCAAGAAAGAAGAGGTACATTGAATTAAGTTATCTTTGTTACAACTAAGAAAACTGTATTTATAAGTTTGTACCTATGTTGGTTATGAGTGTGGTTTACCTTGTTTGTTTGTTTGTTTGTTTGTTTGTTTGTTTATAACTGAGTTCTCCAATATTGTTAGATGTCAGATAGAAGAATATTTCTGTACCCTGATTAAATCATTCTAAAATATTGCATTCATTTTAGTTCATTGACCATGTAAAGTACAAGATATCCATAATTGTCTGGGAATGTTCTTCACATGCAGATGAGTGGAGTACTTATAGTTTTGATGATAAATCTCCAGTTTTTTATTTTATTTGACAGTTCAGAATTTAGATATGATTTTTTTGAGGAAAAATGTTAGTTTGATTCTTCTACTTCTCACTGTAGACAATAGTTTGTATTTTAGAATCCATATTGGAAGGCAAGCTAATAATTAGATGACCTCAGAGCATACAATAGTTCAATGAATAAGCAGGAATGAAAAACGTAAACTATTATTTGTTTTTCTCAAGTTTGTTTTGTATCTTATGATATTTAAATTTACGATAATGAAAAGCAAAGCTTCTTTTGGAACATTTTATCATATTGATTGAAATATAAAAGTTATAGTTTACAGATGATATAGAACAGTAACGTTTAAAATAATTTCTGTAAGTGGACTAGTTAGTCCTGATTAGATTAGATTAGATGGCCAGTTTTGTCTTTAACAGTTTAGTGTATTGTCATGTTAATTACTCTGCTTTAAATCTTAGTTGGTAGTTGTCAAAACTCTAGTCTTTACTCATTGAATGCACTGGTTTTTTGCAGAAACTGGCGTAAGCGGCACATTGAGGTTTGCAACATATTACTTCACAAAGTCTTCCTGGTAATAATGTGTGTGCCCAGGACTTTTTTTCTGGGATTTTCAGACTCATTTCTGTTTGCTGGCAAGCAAATCTTTTGCCTTGTTATCAATTTAATCCTTGCATACAGTGAATATTGGGAGATGATTCTTTCCATAACATAACAATATGTTACATTTAACATTAAATTTACCCATTTTATGCCAATTCTTGATTTCAATTTTCAACTACCTTTGCAATCAGTTAATTACTTTTATTGACGTTATTACTACCTGAAGGAAGCTATGCTATAATTTTCCATATTATCAAATTCTCATGATCCTAGTACCAGGGCCAAACAGAGTAGCTCATTTCTCGCCATAATAGTTTGAGCCATATTGTCATTTTCGGAAAATATGATACTTGATAAATTAATCGCTGCGCATACTATTACATACTATTCTCGAGCATGACCCCTGAGGTTGCCGATGAAGTTTTGAGGTTAAGTGGAAAGGATAATCATTTGAACAATCTCTACTGTGTGTTTGACTGGCATGAATGCTATCATGACCGTTGCAAAGAATGAGGTGATAAATAAACCCGTCTAAACTGTGAGTGAAATAGCACACATTGACCTTCCTTAAAGTTTTTCTAAACAGCGCAAACACTCCCTCTAGCTTCTAAGTAGTAAACACTAACACCCTTATTTTTCTCTTTTTGACAGTTGACACACTCACTTTCACACATCATTTATTAACACCTATAACCTGTTACACAGTTAACATATCTACCGTGCTTTGTTTTTATCATCAAAACATAGCAAGTTAACAAGGAAAACTGAAAAACATTAGAAGCCAAAATTTATGATTCCTTTGAAACTGCTAATATAATGAATTGGTTTGTAAGACACTACAAGGTTTTGAGAAGTTTCATCCATGAGAATGAGGTTACATGGGAGGAGTAAAATAATAAGTGCATTGACTTTGAAAGTTTGTGAGAAACACTAAACTTTCAAAGCAGTAAGAGATGATGTTGCTTTATTTAATGGGTGGGTGGAGACAAATCTCTTTTGCATTTGTTACATTCTCCCTATAATGTGACAACAACTTCAGAGGTATATGGAGGGGGGTGGTTGAAAACAAAGGTTCTGAATGTCAAAGGAGCTACAACTAACATATGACAGAAGGTGATATTAAAATGCACTATAAAATCAAATAAGGTATTTGAAATGCATTGTCAATGATACTTTTATGTCACAGAAAGTCAGTAACAAAAGCACTTCCAAAATATATCAAAATCAAAGGCCTTACCAAAGTTACTAGTAATTCACAACTCTATTATGAGGAGGTGAGTGTTTTTGTGAAACTAGAGGGAATGTGTGAATGACATTTAGCATTACCCCAGGAGAAATTACTAAAAATAAGTCTAAAATAGAGTGTGGATTTACCTCAGATGAAACAATGTTGCGATGTTTGAGTGAGATAAATAAATAAGTCTAAAATGTGAACGAAATGTCTGATATTACTAAAAAAACACAAATAGGGAAAGATGAAATTTGGCTTTGCAGACATCATATTCGATACTCCTAAGATGATACTAATGCCCTCTTTAGTCACTAATTTTAAATATTTTCAAACTGAGTAAATCCACACTCTGAGTACTATTTTAGATGAACATACTAAATATGACTTAATTACAAACCATGCTGAAACTCTGACTCATCTATTTCCTCCTTGTACTCTTCTTTTTCATTTTCATCTTCAAATTCAGGCTGGGAATCATTGAAGAAATCCTCATTATTATCCTCCTCGCCATCATCCCCACCATCAACTGCATCTTTCTCTTGCTTTTGCATATCCAAAACTTCAATTTCTTCAAGCTCTTCTTCATGGAACAGGTTGGATTTTGTTTGTTCAGCATCTTTGCTAGCATTATTGATATGCCTCCTGATCCAGTTTTGTTGGACAGTACCATCTTCATGCTTTTCTGTGTCATTGTTGATTCCATTATCTGTCACCTGGTGATAAGTCTTATCCACTGTTGTATTGTTGCCATTTTCTCTGTTTTGAAGGTTTTCAGGCTTCATCAATTTGGCCTGTGATTCGGCTTCTCTTTGGCCATTCCTTGCCTCATCAGAGTCTCTTCCAACTGTTCCATCCTTATCCTCTTTGTAAACCTTTCTTTTTTCCATGTTTACCTCTCCATGACTTTCAAAAATCCCATTGTTCTCCATTAACTTATTCTTGACAATTGTTCTCCAGCGCGTCCCCTTTGTTCTTAAATGGCCATGTTTCCTCTTCACGCCAGACAATTGCTTCGCATTGAAATCTTGTTTTCCACCATCTGTGTTCATCTCGAGTTTTCTTTGATGCTCTTCACTGATCGCTTTCTTATCCTCCACCACTTCAGCTTCAATATGTTTTGCAGTGACACCATCATCTTGAGTGTCGTCATTTTTCTTCCCTTGCTCCTCATCAGTCTTCATCTCTTCTTGTACTTCAGCTGTAACCTCACCATCCTTGAACTCGGTTAATTTGCTTTTACTTTCATCACCCCCATATTTTGAATTTTCATCTTTTTCTTGATTATCATTCTGAGTTCTATTCTGTGCTTCCAATTTTTCATTTGCTGCCACAATTTGATTAAATAAGGTTGGATGTTCATCAATGCTTACCTCTATATCTGCTTCCTTTTTCTTCCGGTACTCTCTTGATGATATTCTTTGAGATCCTCTCTGTCCCAAATTGCTCCTTCTTTCCTGCATCATTCTTAGCTCATTCTGCTTCTCCTCGAACGCAGATTCTATCAGTTTCTGCTCATCTTTAAGTGAATTCATGGTAGATTTCATCTCAGAAATTGTTCTAGCAAGCTCCATCTTTTGATTACTCAGGGCGTATAATTTCGCTCTTGTCTCTTCATTCTTCCTGCTCAACTCTTTGGTCTGCTCTCTTTCCTTCTATGGAATTGAAGAAAACAAACAAAAAATTAAGGTAATCATATAGTCACTGCAGGTCTTATTAATGAATACTACAGGCCAAACATTAGCAGAATTGAATTGAAAAGATATAGAAAATGCAACGTCTTTATTATTGTTCAAAACATAAAGTTTAGGGTATCTTTAGATTAAGAAGAATGGAATAAAGTGAACTGAAATGATTTAGACTTGTAAAATTTTAAAAATCAAATATTATCTCATTTAATTCCATTTCACCTAATAATATCAATCAAATATATCCAAAATTTGATGATAGTTTAGAGTGATTTGATTTGTCAATTGAAGTGGTCCCTTCTCTACACTTTTAACTTTGGTGGATGTATTATAGAATTTATAGTCATCATAGGACTAAGGCATAATCAACACACAACAGAATACACAACAGAATAATTGGCAAAACTACAGAAAAGTTGCTTCATTGGTCCCTCAAATGAACTGACCAAATACAGTAGCCTCCTCCGCTACCTTTTCTTTTCCTGTTGGCTGTAAAGAGCGGTTTCAAAAATTTGTATTGCATGTTGCTGAATACGTGTAATGTTGATTGCTTAACACGTAAAAGTGAGAAGAATAGAATCAGAGAGAACAAAGAGTAAATGCTCATTATGATCTTGATTGTTTCTGGTGCTGTTGCTATAAACCTATGTACTTGAACTGTAAAATTACTAAGGCGTGTTTAGTTTGATGGAAAGAAATGAGAGAGGAAAGAAAATTCAGAAATCGATTAATGAAATTTGGACTAAAAGGGGAAAGAAAATACGGAAATTGGCGAATGAATTTGGACTAACTTTAATCCAAATTCATTAATCGGTTTTTGTGTTTTCTTTCCTCTTCCCTTCCTTTCCATCCAACTAAACACACCCTAACAGAATATAAATATTTTTTGTTTATATCAGTATATTTAGCAACTATGGTGACACCTTCTTACTCATTTTAGAGACAAATTAAAATGGTTGCTATAGGTCTATAATTTTTAAATTTATCAAAATTGTAAAACCATTTTCAAATGTGTATTTCATTAATCAGTTTAGACTATAAAATTACTAAGAGAATTTTTTTTTTTAATTTCAATATATTTGGAAACTATGAATTAAAATGGCTGTTACTATAGGCTTCTAGCACCTAAATTTATCAAAATTACAAAATCATTTTCTGGATTTCATCAGTCAGTTTTGTCCATAAAATTACTAATAAAACACAAATTTTTTAATTTTTTTTAATTTCAACATACTAGAAACTATGGTGAAACCATCTTTAGGACTAATTAACGGCTGTTTGAGAGAGAGAGAGAGAGAGAGAGAGAGAGAGTAACTGAACCTGCAAGAGAACTTGAAGGACAAGAAGCTGATGATCTTTCTCCTTGACAATAAGATTGTAGATGCGTTTCTCTCTAAACCTATGAAGCACCATAACACCAAGAAGTGCAGCCCCAAATACCATGAGTAATATCAACAAAATAGGTTTTCCTCTCTGATTCCCTCCATTATGCAACCCTTTGCTATAACCCATCTCTCTCTAGGAAGGTGATATATGCTATATCAATCAAGTATGTTAAATATGAAGGGATGGCTTCTAAATTTGTTTTTCTAGTCCTTAAAAGGAATGAATGAATGATGCAATGAAAAATGAAGTGGGTTCTCTTTTTTCCTTATGTAACTCTTCTTTGATGAGAGGTTGCTTGTCATGCAAAAAGAAAGTGCCACCTAATCATAGATGGCGTTATATCTGTGGTTATGTATGTATGCATGGAAATTGTGTCAGGGTGTGATTATGCACTGATTTCTAAGACTTCTCATCTTCGGTTTCCAATGTTCTCATTAAGTTAACACCCCTCCTAATTAATTAAATTTGCAACGGTGTTTATGGAGCATTTATGGAGTACTACTGTCACTAATTATAAACATAAGCATCTATCTAGTTTGTACAAAAATAAGCATCTACTAGTAAAAACAATAATGGTTTCTGTTCCAAAAAAAAAAAAGAGAAAAAGACAACAATGGTTTCTAAATCTCAATTTTAAAATGAGTGACCTTTGCAAAGCTACGTACTACTCCCTCCGGCATTATTTATAAGCAAAATTTGCTTTTTTAGGTTCATTGGAGAAGTAATATATCTAGTCTATATTTAAGTTAGATATATTAGTTATTCAGTGAATCTAAAAAGTAACTTTTGTTTATAAATAAGGCCGGAGGGAGTATTTGATCATTATTTTCCAAATTACTAGATGTATTCATTGTTTATTAAACATAATTCTTCTAATTAATACTTGATCATTGTTTTTCTCAAATTTTTTAATATGTGTGAAATGATCCAATTAATAAATGATCATTGTTTTTCTCAATTTTTTCATTTTTTCCAAATTACTAGATGTATTCGTTACTCCCTCCGTACTATAGTATAATATAAGTCACTTCGACACTTTTATGCATATTAAAAAATGTAATTAACGTTGTATGAAAAAGAGAAATTATGAGTTGATTTACAAAATTGTCCTTCATTTATAATAAAGAAAAAATAAATTGAAATATTGAAAGAATAGAAAGTAATAAATAGTTAAGGGTATAATAGGAAAAATAGCATTAAATGTTTCATTGATAATGTAAAGCGACTTATATTTTGGTACAATTTTTTTCCCAACGCGACTTATATTGTGGTACGGATGGAGTATTTTTTTAACATAATTCTAATTAATACTTATCTTAATATATGAAAATCAATATTCCCTTTATCATATCATCATAATAATAAGATAAATTTGATAAAATAAAATTGGGTCATAATATTAACTGGTGCTCAGGGGCATTAGTTAAAGAAATCAAATGAGATAAATTTTGTATTGAAAAAAATATTTCTATAGTTTTAAAAGATGAATGACACAAGTTCAAAAACCATTTTACCGTGTGTTATGCTCTTTAACTAGTGTTGCACTAGTTAAACATTTTTCAATATAATTGGATGAGTTTTTTTAGACTTAGTTATAGTTTTGGTACTCCTATTTTCATCCATCGAGAAATTGGTTCCTCTATTTTAAAATCACACATATTTTGTCCCTTCATTCATTAGATTTTTATTCTTAAAAATTGCAATTTAAGATATTTTTAATGATGTGACATACACCATGATATTGAATGACCAAAAGTCATGAAAATTACAAAAAAATTCATTAAAATCACTTGAATGACCAAAAGTCATGTAAGGTGAATAATTGAAAGCATCAGGATTTGAACCTCAATTATCGCATATTACATGCAATGTCCCTATCAATTAATATTTACCATTTTGTATACAAAAAATAAAATAAAATTTATTATATTGAGACTAAATACATCAACTCTTTTACTAATTTTTATATGTAATCAAGGATGATGGGAGTATTAAATATATCTACATATTAAGGATAGTTTAGGAATATTTATTCACAAAATACTCACATTACACTCTTCTTATTATAATTTGATAAATTATTCGGCGAAACTTAATTTCTAGTAGAAATATTTTTTGGTAAAATTTTATTTATTTCTTAATTAAACTTTAAAATTAGAATTTTTTTTGCCAAAAAAGATAGAGTTAACACGAAAAAATAGTACACAAAATGCATGCATTAATATACGTTTATAAAGTACTCCTATATTTGATTTTTTTCCCTCAAAAGTAAGGGTGTAAATGAATTGGGCAAACCCACTCGATCTCAATTCAACCCAAAAAAGTGGGTTGGATCGGGCAAGTGGGTGGAAATAGATTTTAAAAATGAAAAACCCATAAAAAATTTGGGTTTCGGGTAAAATCGGACTCAACCCAAAAAACCCACCGACCCACTAGTGTTATATTTTTTGAAATATTTTTATGAAAATACTAAAGATTTTTCCATTTGATCAATAAATATTTTTATATTGAAAATAAGTTATACTATTTTTTAAGAAAATAAAAAGATTGAATAATTTTTATAAACAAATATGATTATTCATCGCACTATTTTAAAAATAAAAATATTGAATAATTTTCATAAACAAATATGATTGGATAACACACTATCCAACCCATAAATTAGTGGGTATACATAAAAAATAGGTGATTATTTTTTATAGTGAAAAAAAATAACATTATTTTTCAAAAAAATACAATGGTTGAGTTATTTTTATGAAAAAATATGATGATTTGGTATTTATATTTTTAATATAAAAAAATAGAAAAATAGCTCGGGTAACCCACTACCCAACTCAATCCAATCCGGAAATTAGTGGGTTTACCCAACCCGTTCCAATGTTATATCGAGTGGTTATTTTACTAGACTTAACCCATAGTACCTTATATGGTTCGAGTTTTGGTTTTGCCCAAACCCAACTCTATCTAGCCTACGTACACCCTACTCAAAAGTACTATATGTAATTAAAATTATATTTATTTATTTACTCAATTTAATTAATCCGTGTTTCATGAGCATAATTCGTCTAGTAGAAAAAATTGAATATGCAAAGGTTTTGACTACTAAAATTGAATTGAAGTTTAAAACTAGTTTTTTTACTTATTTATTTTAAGAATGAAATTTTGATCACTAAATTATATGGTAAATTAAAAAGTATATATATGGACAAAAAGAATACAAATAAATTAATCAAACTTAATGTCGAATCCAATGTACTACTGGTTAAATGAAAAGCATGAAACAATTGAGTGAGTTCCAGCTAACGTAAAACCTATAAGGATTAAGGATTCATTAGTCACACTGCTCGTGTGAGAAGTGGAAATGATGTGAGCAAAGCAACCACTTTATTTTCTTCAACGTAAAAGGGCAAATCGTTTCATTTTTATTTTTTATGGAGGTTATATTGTACTCCCTCCCTCATACCTAAATATATAAAAAAAAAAAATTAAATTTATTGGCTCAAATGTAAATAAATAATATTTTTGTATTTGGTAGATAAATAAATAATTACTTATGTTTCTAAATAGTATATGACTTTTCTCATAAAGTTATAAAAATTAAGAAAGTTGGTACTAATATTAATATTAAAGTTTATTTTTTAATTATGTGCATATTAGTAAAAAATAATAGCAAATGCTAAACAATGCTTTGGAAGATTGGAACACTAGTTAACCATATTAATAAGATATTGTTTTTAGAATTTGCATATTCAATATTTTAAAAATTAATGAGCTTAACAAAATATAAAACAAATCAAACTACTTGAAATCAACATTTTTGAATGTTGTGAAAAAAAATTAAGAAATGAGGAATTTTAAAACATGCAAGAAACACCAATCGTTAGTTGGTTCAGTGGTGATTGGCGTTGAACTTGGTAGGGAGGACCACGGTTCGATCCCCCGCAACTGCGATCGGGAGGGGGCTGGAACCACTTGATGCCAGAACTGACCCCCGAACCAGATTCAACTGGTGGTGAAAACCAAAAAAAAAAAAAATGCAAGAAACGAGGGACTTTTTTTTGGCTCATAACGATCGAAGTCGACCAATGATCAACATCAGTTGTTCGTCCTAACTGTGACACCTATTGCAGACTGCGATAAAGTTATTCTTACACCACCATATTTTCATCACTTGCAATCCCTCAAACTCACTCTTATATCTCTGGTTGGAATTTTTCTTTTGTTCATCTAATTATCACCGAATTATCCACTACCTAATAAAACTGCATAAGTAATCATAATCAATGGAAAATTCTTCTATTCCACCAAGCTTTTTGTCTTGATTAGAAGCTCTGCAGTAAACTTTGTTGTTCTTTGGATCAATCTTATAGCATTCAGCTTCACTGAATTCAATATCTAAACCACTCTGTTGCAGAATCAATCTCTTATAAGTATATTGACTAAAAGATAAAAAAAACATTATGCATAATTTATCAACTATCTAAAATGGCTACGATATATAGTGCCTGTTTGAATTGGCTTATTTAAACGTGTCTACTGACATAAACACTTGTGAGTTGTGAGAGAGACTGCTTATAAGAACATATGAAAACAGCTTATAACATGTTCATTTGCTGTTTTCAACTTATTTTTAAGTTACATTAAGTTGTTTATCCAAACAGGCGATAGAATGTATGTACCTTTCTGCTGATATTTCGAATTGGTTCAATAACGCTACGTGCCTCGACTGTGCCACAAGTGACACTTGGTAGCAAAGGAGTGAATGCAAAATAATTACGAGGTGAAACCACATGAATATCATAAGAAGAGCTTTTCATGTTCTTCACAAAACTGGTTCCAGCCCAACCAGTTCCAAGCACCACCACTTTCTTTTTTGGGCTTTGATCACCACAATCACTATATGCTGCTCTGCCATCACCATATGCAACTATACCTCCACCACTGTCACCAACAAAAAAGAGTTAAAAAAATCTTAAAAAACATTGATCAATCAAATTCCAAACTAACTTGCAAGAATATCAATGAATTTAGTTCATACATAGTGTAAATATTTTTTAGGTGTGTTAATCAATCATCAGATCAGATCGTTACAAATGTTTGACTTTGTTAAGAGTCTTACATCGGTTGCAAGATCTCGCTGAATATATATTTATAAGTGAGGGCAATCCTCAGTCTCACCTTACAAGCCTGTTTTGTGGGGTTGGGGTAGGCTCAACTCTCAATTTTAAGATGGTATTAGAGTCTCATCTAAGATCCATTGGACCACGCCTGCCATCAGGTTTCTGGTCGACCCACCCACCATTTATATCCGCGCATCAAACCCAATAGTGTTGTGCACGATGGGGTGTATCAGGAGTTGAGATTTGTTGACCGTGTAAACATTTTCACACAGTATATCAAAATTAAACTACGAGATCTATTTATCCTCAATAACATTTCAAATAAAGAATAATGAATCAAACATTTGAAAAATAATAATAATAACATAAAGTTTAAGATAATTTAAATATACCTAATGAATGTGCATACAACAAGAGTCTTGGACCAAGATGGATACTCATGAAAAACCCTTGAGGCTGTCTTATAAAAGGAAGACCAACTCATAGTGAATTCCCTAGCTAGCTAATTTTTCTTCTTTTGTTCTTATTTTTGTGTTATATTTTTTACCACCTTGTTATGCTTTCTTTTGCAAATGAGATAGAAGAAGACACAATTCAATGATTGCATGCAAAAAGGAAGAGTAACATATTTTTAGATTTCCACGTTGTTACTGCCACGTAGTATGCATGTAATGCATTCTTGTTTATCTAATTCATATTATTTTCTTATGTTGACTAATTAAATCAAGAGATGTAATACTAATGTCTCTTGTGTTACATAGATCTCTCCAATGTATACGGGGTTGAAAAATAGTGTATGGACAAAATCAAATCATATGTTGTAAGAGAATTGAAACAAGAAGAATAACATTGAGGTCAAGGATAAGTTGCTAATGTTGATGGCTTAATTATCGGATCTTAATAAATCAAGCAATAAACATGCCAAATTTTGGTGAAATTGACTAAATAAATAATTGTTTAACTTATGCTTGAATTATGTAAATGAACTGAATGTTGAAGGAGTGGAAGAAATTAAATGGGCTGTATTTGATTACTCTCTTTAATTTTTAATATGCATCTTCACCCAAAATTTTAAGATTTATATGTTGAATGTTGTTCAACTTCAACTTTTTATCTAATGTAGGACTTAAGTGTGAGACCGTAATCCTAAGAAAAAAATTGACGAGACCAATCCCTTTTTTTTTTTGACAATGTATTTTCATATATTATTATTATTTTTGAGGAAATTTGGGATTTTCATTTTTGGAAGTAATTATCTATTAGCATTTTTCTTTAATTAGTTGCTTAATATTTTTATTTTGTATAATTTCTTCAATCAATATTTATATTTCTTTGATCATCATGAACAATATAGCAGATATTAAAAATATTTTTCAATGAAAATAAATTTTATCGGTCAAAAAAATGAAAATGAATTTTAAATTTGTGAATTAAATCAATCTATACATTTTTTCTTATTTTTTTGACATAAAAATTAATCTTTTCTTAAACATACTTTTACATTTACAATGCACAAAACAACAATGTAGTTAAAAACTCTGAATTGATAAAATGAAACCAATTCATATAATGTGCTTGGAAACACAGTGAAATGTGAAAATGTCACCATCTACATTTTGCGTGAAGCTAGTAATTGTAGCAAAGAAATTGATGTGCAGTGACACTGTAAATGTAAATCTGACACTCTCCAAATACACATACACATAATATCATGTTCAGATAACAATGCTCGTAATTCTTTCTCAAACTTTTTTTTAAAGCCAATTCTTTCTCAAACTGTTTCCAATCAAAGTGTGTAGATCACTATACATTAGGTACAAGAAATAATGTAGAAACAACAGGACACAATAATTCACACTTTATTTATTTGTTGGTGAAATCAAACTCGACTTGAATCCCTTCCAAATATGAATTTTCTAGTCCAATCAGAGACGACCAAATACTGTGTGCGCCAGCTCACTTGCTTGCTGCATGTAGAACAAAGCAATGACGGTAAATATTTCGTACCTATAATATGGTTAACAAGATGAAAAAACAAACAAGCAAAGTGTGCTTTGGATTGTAAACATTACCTTGCATATACAGAATACCAAAGCCATTGAGTGCTGTGACCAATGGAAACCCAGTCTCCAGGAAGTTCTGCTGCTGCCTGCTCCCCACCCAGTGGAGCAAATTGCCCAAAATGTTTATACCTTTTCATAATATAAGAAATCATCCTCTCACTGATTACTTAGTGATTAAAGCAAGCAAAGTTCATTACAACAATATATCATTTGGTCAACAAAAGGTACTTTTCTTTCAATTGGTCGATATTCTCGAAGATGTTTAAAATAAAAACACAATTGTTATTGTTAAGAGTATCACATTTGATGAAATATGGTCTAAAATTGTGTTTATAAGTGGTTGGCAATCCTCACCTTGCACGCCGGTTTTGTAAGGGTTGAGTTAGGCTTAACCCGAATTCTAAGATGGTATCAGAGTTTATCCAAGATCATTTAGGCCATTTGCTATCGGGTCAATGCTATTGAACCACTCGGGTCACGCTCCATATGTACAATCCTGGACGTAAGGGGGGTGTTAAGGAGTCTTTTTTTTTTGAACAAGGGGTGTTAAGGAGTCTTACATTGGATGATATATGGTCTGAATAATAGGTCTGGATTCTAATTGTGACATACCTTAAAATCAAACTTGAATTATAAGAATGAGGTTTCAAGTAACACAAAAAATGTTTCCTCTCAAGAAAGAAAAAGATCCTCCCTGTGGATGTTAAGATATAAAACTTCAAGGCTTCAAACCAAAACAATAAATTCTTATCACTTTGTATACAAGCCATTAAAAATTTACATTCTCTGAAGAATATTATTTACATAGAGAGCATAGGCTGTTGACACAGGCCACTTCACCTAAATGGACATCTTATCAATTTCTTCTTTCGACTTTGAAGAAATCACCAAATTATGGGATACAAGACTAGTTATCAATTTCAGCCTGATATCCATTCAGGTCTTAGAATTTGTGTTGAGCCTAACTCATCCTTAAAAAACCGACTTATAAGGAGAGAGATTCCTCCTACTTACAAACTCATTTTACGGCAAAATTTCATCCGATGTGGGGCTCTTAAGTCTTAACAGATGTGAGGCTCTTAACAATAGCAGAAAATTTTACAATTTCCACTCAAAAAAACAATTTAAGTAATACAGAAAACAATGTCTCATTTTACATAAAACAATATAAGCATTATGGAACACATGGTTTACCGGAAGGGACGAAACATATGATGTCCGGATCCTGAAAATCGTCGAGGTCCTTCTGGATGGTCTAAACAAAGATCAACGTGATTAAAGCAACTAGCTAGATATGCACCTTGTTGAGCTGCAACCTACATGCATAAAAAGTTACTCCACATATTACTTTTGGACAGAAAAAGTAATCTGCATAAGGAAGCAATCAATTGCCGGTGAAATGATGCATACCTGTGCAGTTGCTGGAAGGGTCTTCACCTGTGAATCTGCAAAAGAAAGGGCCCTTTTAAACCCTTCTATGTCTATTTCTTTTCTTTCATTCCCTTCTGGGTCGTTCCAGAGAACCCTCAAATCAAGTATATGGTTCTTCTGTAGATAGTATTCAACTTGAGGATATCTTAAGATTATATCATCCATCACTTCTTCGAATTCTTCTACAGTTAAGGTACCAGAGTTATTTTTGTCTGCAGCCTTAAATATGTCCAAGATATCATCCTAGAAGCAGAGATAATGGGTTAATCATCGCATATATAAATTCAATACTAGTGATCTACATAACTGTTAATTATAGCAATTAAGTACATCTAACAGCTCTGTTGAGTTATTTGAAAATAATCAAATGATAAGCAAAGTGAGCTCAACTTTTTCATCAGATCCCAAGCAGGATGGTCACATCCGTACTAATTTTGAAAAGCATGCAGCACCGTGATGTATTAAATAAGCTTAGAAGTATAAGAGACTATTAAAGGCTTAAGAGTTACCATGATTTTACGTTGATTTATTGATGAACAATCACCAATTGCAAACACATCTTTACATCCCTGTACTCTCAACCATTCATCAGTTGCAAGTACATGCCTTTTAGTCTGCACATAGAGCAATCCAACTTATACAGATATAATTACCAATATCATAGTTAATTGTGATTTTCAGCCAAAAGAAAGAACGCGTTTACACAAGAAGTGAAGAAGAAAGGACTGGAAAACTGTGTTTCAGAAATGCATGGAAATTGGAATTAAGCAGCACCTGACCAATTTCTTCCATAAATTCCCGTATAACTGGAAGAGTAGAAATTCCGGTGGACCAGATAATCAATCCATGTGGCAAAGAGGAAACCACTCCTGTTGATTTCGCCTTCATTGTAATCTCCTTGTCATCAACACTCAAAACCCGGCATCCAGTTTGAACTTCTATACCATCTCTCCTAAACTTCTGCTCAGCAAACGTACTTATTCTTTCATCGAACCTACGAGATCGAAGACAAATATTTCTCCAAATTGTGAGTTTCATAAAGGCATGGTTGAGAATATGAAAGATTCGAACAGCTTGTCAGACTTGCATAATGATTGGTCGTATTTATGAGATTAGCAATGCCAAAAACTCATGAAAAATTACAGTTATAATAACGCTTATATTGTATATTTGTATTAAAGAAAAATTCATGACCTACTTTTAATAAATGAATAAATAAATGATTTGTAGAATATATCACAGTTTCAATGTTATTTTAAAATTTTGAAAGCATAAAAAATAGTTGAGATGGGTAACATTTTCCTTACATATTCAAGATGTGATCTCCAGATTGAATTAACGTTATCTTCACTTTATCTTTAACGGTTGGGTATAAGTTGATCAAATCTTCTTGGATATAATCATGCAGCTCTGCAGCAAATTCGACACCAGTTGGTCCTCCTCCAACGATTACAAAATGAAGATTTGACCTTTGCTCCTCTTCAGATTGACTAGGAAGAACAGCCTTCTCAAGACAATTTATCACAGACAGTCTGATCTTTTGAGCGTCCTCGACATTCTATAAGTCATGATATAGAACATTTTCGATTAGTTACAGAAAATATTCGTGAATCTCCTGATCAACCAATAATTATAAACATGCAAATCAAAACCTAAACCATTGAACAATTTTAGACATAACAGAAATAGTAACCACAGCCAAAGCTTTTTCCCAATATGTATAGTTGGTTAAATGGATTAAATAACACATAATGTCCTATCATGAATCACGTTTAATGATTGGCATTTTAAATCCTTTATTATTGAAGGTGAACATCACGAGACCCTTTAAATCCAAATATTTTTTTAATGATTATATACAAAACAAAGAATCTTACCTTAAGAAAATGACAGTTCTCCTTGACACCAGGTGTATTGAAAGTATTTACTTGTGCTCCTACTGATACAACCAAGAAGTCATAGTCCAGAGAAAAATCACCGCCTCCCACTAAGTTTTCAATATTAGACCGACAAAAAACCTTTTTGTCTGCAGCATTAATCTTGACACATTCTGCCTCCCAAAATTTTATTTCTCCTGAGAAATTCTTGCATAAGCTCACCCTTAACACTTAATCCTTAGGCTCAACCAATCAAAATTGGACACATCATCATTTAATTAAAAATTAAAATAACAAAAAATAATTAGGTTAATTATAAAATAAAAAAACACGATTGCCGTCTTCTTCGTTACTATACGGTTTACTTCTTAGTTGCGATTTGCATCAGGGTTGTTGCGATTTTTGCATCTGGGTTGTTGCGATTTGCATCATGAAGAGAATTGGGAGATTGGTAAGAAAAGAAAGTTTTGAATTTATGGGATGTGTGATTGAAATTTGGAAATTTGAATTGCAACGGTGATATGGCAACGGTTGCGGCGATGGTGCGTTGTAGTTGTTCGACAGAGGAGATGATATTGGTTCCATTGAAGAAGATAAAAACGATTCCCTTCTTCTCTGTTCTTTTTGATCTGTTATGTTTCTTTTTCTCTCTACAATCTGAAACTAGAAGAAACCAATTTCATAGTTCAATTGAAAAACCATGTTTGCAGGAATTAAAGCTCAGAGCATGTTTGCAGGAATTAAAAAAGATCAGTAACTCATTGTGTTTCAATTTTCATATGGAACTATGGAGAGATTTTTGTGTGGAAGGTTGAACTTTGGGATGGAACTATATGGAAGAGATTTTTGAGCCGAAACTTTCAGATAGGGAGATGATCGATTACCTTTGTTATGCAGCAAGTAAGAAGTAAACTGTAAAGAAGAAGACGACACGATCGTGTTTTTTATTTCATAATTAACATAATTATTTTTTGTTATTTAAATTTTTAATTAAATGATGATGTGTCCAATTTTGGTTGGTTGAGCTTAAGGATTAAGTGTTAAGGGTGAGCCTATGCAAGAATTTCTCTCTCCTTTACTCTACAATGGGAAAGAAACAAAACAAACTCGTTATTAAATGATTAGTCGAAATACTGTTGAAAAACAACAAAGAGAAAAAGGGAAATCCAGGAGATAATCACAAGGTGAACATCTCAAGACACATAAGTATTTCCTCTAATGATCATGTTTTATGAATTAAGGATCGAAGAACATTTTATTTATCATTACATATAAACATTTTGTTTGTTTTGTTTCTTTCACCTTTTTAATGATGTTTCGGATCGGTTCTACGATGCTCCGTGCTTCAACTGTTCCACAAGTGACACTCGGTAATAAGGGAGTAAATGCAAAGTAGTTACGAGGAGAAACAACTTGAACATCATACATTGAAGCATCCAAACCCTTAAGGAAACTGGTAGCAGCCCATCCAGTTCCAAGGACCACAACTTTCTTTTTTCGGGGCTGATGATCTTCAATATTAGGATGTTGAGCTTCTGATTGTGACTCTGAGAGTGCCACCACACCTCCGCCGCTGATATTTTCAAAAGCAAGTAGATCCAATTATATAGAAAGAATTGTTAACTAAAAACTGTTAAATACAGCATAAGTACTGGCAAGAATCTAAACATTCCATAATGTATGACTTTAATCAAATTAAATACATTGTTTATTGTAAGCAACTACTTCATTTATATGTAATTAATTGATATTGGAAGATTTAAATAGAAATATCATCAACGGATTCATTAAGAAGCTAACTCAGGAAAGTGTTATAGCAAGGTCTTTCCTTAAATAGAAAATGATTAACACACATA